>CM075652.1:60337500-62837500 GCA_037953625.1 Crotalaria pallida | reverse complement strand
TGAGGTAAGGGGGTGGATATAGTGAGCTTTGCCTTGTTCTAAGGAGTAGGTTCTAGTTATTATATAATGCTTGTTAGGGTTATGTGTTAGGGGAGAACATTAGATTATAAATTCGTAGGTTATTGAATATGAAATTCTAATTAATTAAATGTGCATGATGATTGGATGTTAAGGCTAGGAAAAGGAAACCCAATAATATAAGAATGAATTATTTGATAAATGAAATTTGGTTAATGATTATATTGAAGTACATGAGAAATTGGGTAATGTGAAAGTGAAGTTGACATAAATGATTTTTATGATTATTGACTTATTTGTAAAGTTGTGAATTAAATGATAATTAATTACTGTAGAAAATATATGTATGTGTTGTGGAATAAATTGATATAGGAAGAAAGGAAATGGAAACGATTAAATGTGATAAATGTGCATATTTGTAGCTAATTGTCCAATAAGTAAAAATGTTAAGTATTATCAATTGTGAATAAAGATCATGGTTTATGAATTGAACTTGTGAATATAGGAAACGGAAGTAAAACAATTATGTGGAAATAAAAAGTAAAAGATGATATATGCAAAATTAAAATGAAGGGCGAATCTAAAGGTTAGGCTATAAAAGAGAACACTATTTGGTATGATTGTGATAACTGAGAAAGGAAATGAATAAGGTAATTACATGAATCATTAATTGTGGAATGTGTGTTGTTGTATTTAAAGGTGTTACAATTAATTGAACAAGAAAGTGAATAATTCTTGGCCTCTGAATTGAGGCGCCGAACATTGAGAATGTGGTTTATGCGTTGGCCTCTGATTTGAGGTGACGATTAAAGGAAAGATTTGATAAATGATATAGGGAATGAGTATGGATAAAGAATGAATGGGAAATGTGCGTAAGTGTATTAGTGATTGTATGTGTTAAGCTGTTTGTGTAAGATGGTGAAAGTATGATTTGGCCTCTGATGTGAGGTAATGTGAAATGAAAATGTAATAAGTGCGTTGGCCTCTGTTTTGAGGTGACGATAAATGGAAAGTGATGATTTGGCTGACCTCTGATATGAGGGGCACAAAATGAATGAAAGTAATAGAGTGTTGACCTCTGACCTGAGGGACACAAAATGAAATAAAGTGTTGACCTCTGACCTGAGGGACACAAGATGAAATGAATGTTATTGGGTGTTGACCTCTGACCTGAGGGACACCGGATGAAATAAAGAACTGAGTGTTGACCTCTGACCTGAGGGACACATAATTTAAATATGGAAATGTATAAGGGCCTCTGTTTTGAGGTGATAAATGTGTTGAATGAAAATTGTTCATTGGCCTCTGATTTGAGGTGATGTATTGAAATGAAATGAGTATGTGAAATGAACAAATTAATAATGGAAATGGATGTTGAAATGAATAATGGAAATGGATGTTGAAATGGAATAATGAAAATGGAAATGTGAAATAAATAATGAGTATGGAAATAATGGAATGAGTATGGTGTGCAATATGTGAATATATGCTTATTTGCTAATTGTGCTTGACCTAGTGGGTCGTTATGTCTAGTTAGAAACTGCCTTCTATTTCATGTGCAATGCTCACTCCCTTACATTTTCAGGTATGGAGATTGAGTTGGCACAGCCCCCGACCGAGCAGGAGTACTTTCCCTTACAGGGAGAGTAGGGTTATTATGGGATGTGGAAGAATATTATGAACTTAAGCCTCCTACACTATTTTGATGTAAAATTTGTTATTCATATTTTAAGTGAGGCTTAGGATGTTTTATTTTGACAAAGTTATATGTTTTGGTTATGACACTCAAACTTAGTATTTTCCGTTATTACTCTGATATATTTGGAGCCCATGGGGCCTTGATATGATTTAGAAATATAATCTGAAGCCCTGCCGGCTATTAGTTGTTTATTTGAAAATTGTTTATACAGGTTAAATTTTGGAAAGTCCGAAAAACAGACAAAACTCCGTCCGTTTGACGGGTGATTTTACTAAACTAAAAAGGAATTTTTAAGTTCACATTTTTAATACTTGGGAATTAAGGGTAATATTTATTAGGGTGTTACATAATGAACCATTCTTGCATTCATGCATTGATTGAGATCTACTCCAGTTTGTTGAGGCCTATACTAGTTTTACGTCAGGCGGAGGAAGTCTGTAATTCGTGCGTTTGGCGGAGGAAGTCTGTAAATCGAGAGGGTCGAGCAGAGGAAGCTCACGAGGACCCCTTTGCCTCTGAACTGTGATGCCCCGGGCTATGAATGATTAGATATTGCATGCATCATGCCACTTAAACACATGATATATCAGATGAATAACTCGATTTGCATTTGTATATGCATTACTATGTGATTGCCTGACTACTTGTGTTTGTTATTTCTAGTACTAATTTATTATTATTTTATGATGTGCTTCGGCTATGACTTACTCCCCCTTAGCCTTTGGTGGTAGGTTCAAGTAGCCGATGAAGTCAATCCACCGGGCAAGCCAGAGACTCAAGCTGAGAAAGGGAGAAAGGCATTTCTGTATGTGATCCATTGTAACACCGAACCGATGTACTTTAAAAAGAAAAATTTTATCCGCTAATCTTGAATAAAGGGAACTTTTACTTTTCCACCACATCAATTTCTGAATAAATTACTTTATTCCCTTTATTAAAAGATGAGGGTGTTACATTATGGTATCAGAGCAGTTCCTTCCTTTTCGGCTTGAGAGTATGGTTTCATCACCTCTGTTGTCAGTCTCTGACACGTTATCATTAAGTTAGTAGAGATTATTAGACGTATTAGGATCTTGTTTGATTTTAGGAATCGTCTAAATCAAACGTATTGAGTACTGAGTTGAACTTTGAGCCAGTCAGGTCAAAATCAAAACTCAGTTATCCCTGTTATGATCAGAAGAAAGGAAGTTAGTTAAGTCTAGAGAGAATGACAACCAACGGGCAAGGGCAAGTGAATGCCACCCCAACGGAAATTGAAAATCTCTAGCACTTATGTAACACCCTATAATTTTTACCCTTAATTCCCCCTATAATAAAATACGGACTTAAAAATTCATTTTTATTACATTAAAATCAACCGTCAAACGGACGGAGTTTTGTTTGTTTTTCGGACTAATCCAAAATTCAACCTGTGATAAACAATTTCAAATAAACAACTAATAGCCAGCAGGGCTTCATATTATATTTTCTAAATCATATCAAGGCCCAATGGGCTCCAAATATATCAGAGTACATACTATTCAGAGTTTTCAGCGGAAAATAGCAAGTTAGAACCTCAAAAGCCAAAGTGTGATATTTTATCAAAACAAAGTGTCCTAAGCCTCACTCAAAAGTATACATTACATTTTCTTCAACAGAACATAGGAGACTTAGGTCTATAATGTACTCTAAACCCATAACACCCTACTATCCCTGTAAGGGAAAGTACTCCTGCTCGGCCGGGGGCTGTGCCAGCTCAATCTCTGTACCTGAAACTGTAAGGGAGTGAGCATTGCACATGAAATAGAAAGCAGTTTCTAACTAGACATAACAACTCACTAGGTCAAACACATTTAGCAAATAAACATATATTCACAATATTTATTTCACATTTCCATTCTCATTATTCATTTCACCACTTGTTTCCTTGTATTTATTTTTCCCTGTTTCCAAATAAATTCCCTTTTTAAACCCTTACCTTTTCCTTATTTTTACGGTGTATGTATGTCTCCACCAAATCGAAGGCCTACATACATACACCAACCACGATGTATGTCTCCACCAAATCGAAGGCCTACATACATCGCGTTTCCATTACCTTTACCTTATCCAATTTTATTCCCTTTTTAAATTATGTGTCCCTCAGGTCAGAGGTCAACACCCATTCATTATAATCCATTTTGTGTCCCTCAGGTCAGAGGTCAACACCCATTCATTATAATCCATTTTGTGTCCCTCAGGTCAGAGGTCAACACTCCAATACATATTTAATCCGGTGTCCCTCAGGTCAGAGGTCAACACCCAACCCATTATTTAATCCGGTGTCCCTCAGGTCAGAGGTCAACACCCATTCATTCCAATTCATATCGTGTCCCTCAGGTCAGAGGTCAACACATTTTACCATTCATATTGTGCCCCTCATATCAGAGGTCAGCATATTCATCACTTTCCATTATTCGCCACCTCAAATCAGAGGCCAACGCATTTAATCACACCACCATATTCATTACCTCACATCAGAGGCCAAAACAAACTTTCATATTCTCACATCAACAATTACATCACATTTAAACACAACCACACACATTCAACAACTAATCATTCATGCAAATTCCTCATTCACTTCCTTTCTCAGTTATCACAATCATATCCAATAGCATTCTCATTCATAGTCCAACATTTATATTACACTTCATTTCAATTTACATATTTCACCGTCTCACATTTTCGCTTTAACACCACGTATTAAAATCATCTCTTACTTTTTCTTAAACATAATCCTCTTACTTCCATTTCCCATATTCACAAGTTCCATTAATAAGCCTTCACTTTTGTTCGCAATTAATAATACTTAACATTTAAACTCATTTAGCAATTAAACACAAATACACACATTCATCACATTTAATTGTTTCCATTCCCTTTCTTCCTATATCAATTTATTCCCCAACACATACATATATTAGCTACAACAATTAATTATCATTTAATTCACAACCTTGCAAATAAAACCAATAATCACAGAGACCATTTTTGTGTCAACTTCATAATCAATTACCCAATTCCTCATTTAATTCAACTTAATTAATAACCAAATTTCATTTATCAGATAATTCATTCTCATACTGTGGGGTTTCCTTTTCCTAGTCATAACACACAATCATTATGCATACTTAATTAATTAGAATTTCATATTCAATAACCTAGGGATTTATAATCTAATTTTCTCCCCTAACACATAACCCTAACAAGCATTATATACTAACTAGACCCGACTCTCTAGAACAAGGCAAGCTCACTATATCCACTCCCTTACCTCAAACACTTGGAGATAAGGTGATTTTGCTTGCTCTACACTTGAAAGCCTTGCCCCCATTTGAGTTAGAGTCCAAAGGAAGAGGGAGGAACCTAATATAATAGCCATAGCAAGAAAAGATTAACATTCATGTAATGAGTCATGCCAAAACTCAAGAAAAGTGGAGCTTCCATGACTTAAGAATCAAAAACCACCATGGATGGAGGAGAGAGAAAGGGAAAACGAATTTAGAGAAAGAAAAGAGGAAATCCATGGCATTAAACACTTACTTGAAGTGAAGAAGGAAGATATTTGTTGACGGAATGAAGAAATCCCACTTGCTCTTGGTGGATTTGATGATGGAGAATGGAACCCTAGGGGAGAGAAAGAGTGAGGTTCGAATTTGGAAGAGAAAGAACGTGTGCTGCACTTTATTATTTTCTGCATCTACAGCGTTTAATCGAGTATTACTCGATTAAATTCCCCCCTTCTTCAGGTCTTAATCGATTAAGCTGCAGCTTAATCGATTAAGTTGCAGTATTTTCAGCACCCCGACTTTGAACGGCCATAACTTCTTCGTTAACCGTTGGATTTTCCTCAAATTTTGACACATGCTTCCCCACATATCCTACTTCACATCCAACGGTGGAATTTGTGTTTAGAGTTGTAAATCTTTTATTTTGAATTTCCTAATATCCTATGTTATTAATCCTAAATCAAGCCTTCAAACCACTAGTTTCAACTCCATATCATTACTTCCTTCACTTTAGGCTTGACCCATCATCAATTATACTAGGAATTAAATTTGGGATGTTACAATTCTCCCCCACTTATTGGAATTTCGTCCCCGAAATTCCGTTAAGTTTAGTAAATGGAGAATCACCCCGGTGATAGGACTTGCAATTCTTACCTTTAATTCCCTTTGGTTTCTTCTGCCACTCTTTCGATTTGTCTTTACCTAGACAGAATTTAAATTAGGGTAGGAAGTGCTCCCCCACTTGGCTTCGACTTACCCAATTACCGCTATGCTAAAGGATGTGGGATCGGGTGAATCCGCTTCCGATCGTCCTTCGGATAGTTGCAGGGCAGATGTTGCACTAGCTAGATACGGGAAAACTCGAAATATTTAACATTCCCATAATAGTTTTAGAATCTTTCCCAGAATAGATACCCTGGGATCATGTCATGCGAAGATTTTTGTAGGATAGAACGCCTTAGGGTTTGTCTTCTCACAATGATTCGACTAGCACCGATAGGATTTAAAGCTTTTCAAAAACACAGGCATTCCTGAATAAGAAGCACACCAAAGGCTAAGTTGATTAGAGCAGGCACAATCCCTACTAAATGCTCCACAATCAACTTCTTCCATGAATCGATTAAAAAGAATAGGAAGGAAAAAGTAACGTAATCTTTTTCAGAACTCAGTCACCATGCCTCGAAGACGTACTCAGGATGAAAGGATGGCTGCTATACTTGAGAATCTGGTCCAAATGAATCAGAATCAGGATGAAACAGTAGCAGCGGCCGCAGCAGCAGCGGCCGCCGCACTCCACCAACCCCTAGACCCAATTGCCATCGATTGTCTAGCTAGATTCAGGCAAAACGATCCGCCCAAGTTTGAAGGTGGTTACAATCCGGATGTAGCCCAGAGATGGCTCCAAGAATTGGAGAAGATTTTCCGCACATTGTCACCACCCGCGGAGCAGATAGTTCCTTTGGCGGCGTACATGCTCACTGGGGAAGCTGAATATTGGTGGGAGCATGTACGAAGGGAAATGGAGATCGCTAACCAGGAAATCACCTGGGATGTGTTCAGAATCAGGTTCCTAGGGAAGTACTTTCCGGAAGATGTCCGCCGAGAAAAAGAGCTGGCGTTCTTGACCCTGAAACAAGGGAACATGAGTGTTGGAGAATATGCTACATATTTTGAGGATCTCATCCGATATGCTGGAAGCTACAGGGATGCTGATGAAAGGACTAAGTGCATTAAGTTTGAGGACGGGCTTCGCACTGAAACTAAAATCGCCTTTGAGTATCAGAATGTTGCGAACTTGTCCGACCTGGTAAACATGGCTAGCACTTACGAAAAAGGATTGAGACAGGAGAGGTTGGAACAACGAAACAGGAGTATGAAGGGTGCTGGGAGTTCTACCAGGAGAAAAGGACCGACGCAAGAACCAGGCCCGTACGCTGATGTGAACGCTATGGCAATAGTGCCAATGGACACGGCTCCAGACGTGAATGCCCCGAGAACCAGGCCACCATGTCCACTATGTGGGAAATTTCATCGGAAACTGTGCCTAATATTGAAACAGCACAGAAAACAGGGTCTCTGCTATATATGCGGACAACCGGGACACATGGGGGCAAACTGTCCTAGACGTATCGGTGAAGGGAGCGAATGAACTAACCAAGGTACCTTTCATGTTAGTAATACATCAATTGTTTACTTCAATGTTATTTCTTAGATTGAGTGTGAGTAGTATAACCTAGAATAAATCGATAGGTGTTAATGCCTTAGCTAGAAGTTCCACCAAACACATTTGATGATATTGTCACTAGTAGAAGGTAAGGTTAGAGCTGATCATTCTAACTCTTGCATCTGCTAGAGGATGATACCACTAACAAACCTGACAATGATGTTGCTATTGATAGATGTGATATTAGGACTGATCACCTCGATCTTCGCAACTATTAGTGGTCGATATCATTGACACTTTCCAACAAAAATCAGGATGGACAGATAGGAGCCTTAAACCAGTGCACCCACTTACTAGTAGTGTAGCCGCGAATAGAACTCGCGAGAGAACCGAGCCGAGCGAACCCGTAGTAACCGTCTTTAGACTTCATGAGAAGCCAAACTAAAAGCCCAAAACTCATCAAGCATTTTATTAAGAATCCGAAGTGGTTATTCACGAGAAAGGGGAAACTGGATGAATTAGTAGGGTATCCACACCGAGACCGACCCAAGTAAACTAGTGAATCGTGCTCACCATTAGGAATTAGAATTCACTTAAGAACCTAGTCAAGTTCCCAAACGATTCCCTCAAAGGAAGCAAGTTTTAGCCGTTGCACCAAGTACCTTTATCAAGACCAAATCAAATCAGCGGTAGTTCCATAGAAAATGCATCTTTCGATGACTCTCTGCTGAAAATGCACACTTGAGGATAATCTCCATTGTCTTCTTGCTTGACATGTATCCAGTACATCCTGGGTCGTCGTACGAAGACTGTGAAACCCATCCTTGAGTGCTTCGTGTTTCTTCTTTTCATCTTCACTCTCTTCAAGTTTCAAGCGTCTCAGATGTATACATGAGAATTCACCAAGACGTAGGAACCCAACATAGTTCTATGCCTACCGATGGATAACCATCCACGTGTCCCTTCTAGCCTTGGACACCGGTCGAGAAGCTTATGTGCGAAATTCCGAATAACGAATGAGCATACCCCCAAGTATGTTGATGCTAAGTGGGGGAGGATTTCAATCCAAGGAATTGGAGATGGAACTTTAATAATAAGAAAACTGATGATCTTATGCAGATAGAGATAATACGTAGTAATAGAAGACAAGCCTTGAAATAGGCATGAACCTAGCCACACCTGGAGCGGGAAATAAAAACCGAAGGGAAGTAAAAACCGTAGTCAGGAGTTTACCAATGGGATGAGTCTCCATTTAAGGAATCGAACGGAATTTCGGGGACGAAATTCTAAATAAGTGGGGGAGAAATGTAACATCCCAAATTTTAAACCCAAAGACGAATAAATAAATAATAGTTAGAATAAATGAAATAATGATAATAAACTACAAATAGTTATTAAAAGAAGTGTTTTAACATTAGGAAAGGATAATAATAATAATAAAAACGTTAGAAAAGAAAGGAGCATTAAATTGAAGTTAGAAACAGGCCAGAAATATAGACAATCTGGTACTAAAATATAACACAGGGTAGAAAATCCAAATAAAAGATTTAAGACTTGAAACGCAATTTCCACCGTTGGATATGAAGATATGATTTTTAGAAGGTTGCTCGTCAAATTTGAGCAAGATCCAACGGTGCACGAAGAAGTTATGGCTATTTGAAGTTGGGAAGAAAATAGCTGAAAAATTGAAAAGTGAAATAGCAGTACCTGAAGGTTTCGCTTAAGCGAAAATCCGTCGCTTAAGCGAAAACGTGAAACTTCACCACTGAAGCCATTTCGCTTAAGCGAAACTGGTCGCTTAAGCGAAAAGCGTTCGTGTCCATTACTGAAGATCGTTCGCTTAAGCGAATAAATTTCGCTTAAGCGAAAATGGTCTGACTGGCTTTAATACGCGAGGAGACCCTCTTCTCCACTCACTCTCCCCCTTTGTTTCTCTATCTTCCTCCGATCCTCCCTCCTCCACGACCTTCACCGGAGCCACCAAGGCCGTCGCCGCCTCCTTGAGCCTCCCTCCCTCTCCATAGATCTACTTTCTCTCTCTCTCCTTCCCTCTCAATCTCCCTCCTTGCTCTCTCTCTCTCCACCACCACCAACCACGACCAGCCGCCGCTGGAGCCGTCACCGCCATCACCTCCACGGCCAACCACCCTCATAAACCCCTACTCGCTCTCTCTTTCCCCGATTGGCCGAGCTTTCCCTCTCTCCCTATCTTCTCTTCCTTGTCGACCGCCACCACCGCCGCCGTGGCCGCCAACCGAACCACCACAGCCACAGCTCCTCCCTCATCCATTCCCCTCTCACGCCCACAAGCTCTCTCTCTCTCTCCACGGATCTCACCGGCGCCGTTATCGACCCGTGATCGTGCCGAGCTCGTGTCGGGAACCTCGAAGCTCGAAGCTCTTGCCTTGGTCCAGCCGCGATCGTTCCCGCTAACGAGGAGCAACACCGACGTCGTCATCATCGCCGAGCTAAAATCCAGGTTCTATTTAAAAAGCCCAAGGTAAGAGGGTTCACGTTACCTTTACTTGAGAAGTAAATTCTAGGATGCTATAGTGGTAGCTGAGAATAGGGTAATTAAAAAGTATGTTAATGAACCTTAGGGTAGTCCTCGCTGACATAAATGAATAATTAGAATTGTTAATTGAAACCACACGTTAGGGAATAAAAGGAATGAGCGTAGAATAAGGCCCGGAACGAATGAGCGTGATTAGAATATTAAAATAGTTAGAATAAAACAAAAACGTGAGCAATCATAAAAATAAATCCATAGGGGAAGTAAAAGGACAAGAGGGTAAACGAAATAGGCAAAGAGAGAGTAGAATTAATGAATCAAAAGATAATAAGTATAATAGTACCCAAAGAGTAAAGTGAGGTAAAAGAGGGATTAGTATAGGGAATAATAAATACGTGCAAGACCGATTAAAGCAATAGGCGCAAGATAATAACTTAGATTTAAAAGAAAATAGGAAAGCGATAAGCGAATTAATAAAAAGATAATAAAACGAAGAAAGAGTACATTATGAGGGAAGTTAGGTAGAATTATGTAATAAAAAATTGAGAAGCTAGATTAAGTTAATAGAGCAATTAAATATAATATAGTTAATGAAATAGGAACAATGAGTTAGGCAATTGACAGAGATAATGAAATTAAGAAATAACTAAGAATTAGTAACGAGAACTAGAATATACTATACTTGACCGTATTAATTAGAGTTGGATAAAATCGGGGAAAGCTAACAAAAAGAAAAAGAGTAAAGTAGAAAATGTAGAAAATGTGATAAGTCATAAACGAAAATAAAGATTAAAAGATTCTGATGAGCATAAAAGAATTACTTAAATTATAAGAAAAAGAAAAGGAAGAGTAGAAGAAAAAGGAAAAGAAAGAAGGATATTGAAAATAGTGAAAAGTAAACAATGTGACGATAAGTTCCTAAGTAAAGAAATGAAATAAAAGACAAACATACAGTAAATCAGAAAAGAGAAAAGATATATGACTAAGAAAAAGGGAAAAAGAGAATGAGAAAGAATAAGAAAGAGAAAGAAAGGAAAGAAAATAAAAGTCCGGTGCGAGCCTAGTAAGGCGTATCGGCATCGATGCGAGCCTGGTAAGGCGTGTTGATTAAAAAGAAAATAAAAGTCTGGTGCGAGCCTGGTAAGGCGTATCGGCATCGATGCGAGCCTGGTAAGGCGTGTCGATTCAAAAGGAAAATGGAAGTCTGGTGCGAGCCTGGTAAGGCGTATCGGCATCGATGCGAGCCTGGTAAGGCGTGTCGATTAAAAAGAAAAAGAAAAGAAAATGAATAATGAAAAAGGGGGAAATCCTAGCGCTCAGTACCGTACGGCTGGCTGGGGCTGGATTACCTAATGAATAATGAATAAGGGAACTCCTAGAGCTCAGTACCGTACGGCTGGCTGGGGCTGGACTACCTAATGAAAAATGGAAAAAGAATAAAGAATGGGAAAGAAAGAATGAAAAGGGAATCAATGATTAAAAGAATGTGAGAATAAGGAAAGAACTAGAAGAGAATAATTATATGAATAACTAAGAACAACGTATATTAATAATTATGTAGGCTTAGTTATTTGCTATGTCTTCTTATAGGATTTATCTTTTTAAGTTCTGTGTAATGCTACCCTTCTTGATATATTTTTAGAGGTATGGAAGCGGAGCTTACACTGTTGCGGGCCGAACTGGAAACTCTCCACCACGTGGAGTGTACTTTTGATACCCTGAGCGGATTTTATGTTTAATTATATTAAAAACTGTTATTTTTTTGTAATTTATAATATGTGTAGTTATATGCCCTGAAATTGGTACTAATCGGGCGTTAGGATCTGAACTGGGTTTTAATCTGTTGTGTTTATGTTTTTAAATAATTCTAGACTGACAGGTTTATAAGAAGAAATTTTTGGGAAGTCCGAAAAACAGAGGAAACTCTGCTGGATTTTCGTAAAACCTTTCATAAGAAATCAAATTCAAAAATGAATTTTCAAACTCTGATTTTATTAAAATTTAAAATTAACTAAATAAATTGAGGATGTTACATTTATGGTATCAGAGCAGTTTCCCTCGGCCATGGAGTGTGGAATCACAACTCCTATGGTTTACTCACCAAGCGAGTGACCAAATGTTAGTGTCAAGTCTTAGAATAGATGAATAGGTACACTTAGATTGAGAATTGTTTAGTTAATTGTGGAATAACGTAATCTTTTTCAGAACTCAGTCACCATGACTCAGAGACGTACTCAGAATGAAAGGATGGCTGCTATACTTGAGAATCTGGTCCAAATGAATCAGAATCAGGCTGAAACAGTAGCAGCGGCCGCACTCCACCAACCCCTAGACCCAATTGGCATCGATTGGCTAGCTAGATTCATGCAGAACGATCCGCCCAAGTTTGAAGGTGGTTACAATCCGGATGCAGCCCAGAGATGGCTCCAAGAATTGGAGAAGATTTTCCGCACAATGTCACCGCCCGCGGAGCAGATAGTTCCTTTGGCGGCGTACATGCTCACTGGGGAAGCTGAATATTGGTGGGAGCATGTACGAAGGGAAATGGAGATCGCTAACCAGGAAATCACCTGGGATGTGTTCAGAATCAGGTTCCTAGGGACGTACTTTCCGGAAGATGTCCGTCGAGAAAAAGCGCTTGCGTTCTTGACCCTGAAACAAGGGAACATGAGTGTTGGAGAATATGCTGCACATTTTGAGGATCTCATCCGATATGCCGAAAGCTACAGGGATGCTGGTGAAAGGACTAAGTGCATTAAGTTTGAGGACGGGCTTCGCACTGAAATTAAAATCGCCTTTGAGTATCAGAATGTTGTGAACTTGTCCGACCTGGTAAACATGGCTAGCACTTACGAAAAAGGATTGATACAGGAGAGGTTGGAACAACGAAACAGGAGTATGCAGGGTTCTGGGAGTTCTACCAGGAGAAAAGGACCGATGCAAGAACCAGGCCCGTACGCTGATGTGAACGCTATGGAAATAGTGCCAATGGACACGGCTCCAGACGTGAATGCCCCGAGAACCAGGCCACCATGTCCACTATGTGGGAAATTCCATCGGAAACTATGCCTAATATTGAAACAACACAGAAAACAGGGTCTCTGCTATATATGCGGACAACCGGGACACATGGGGGCAAACTGTCCTAGACGTATCGGTGAAGGGAGCGAATGAACTAACCAAGGTACCTTTCATGTTAGTAATATGTAACAGCCCGATTTTCATAAACCCAAAATGATTAGCTTTTACTTATTAAAGTTACCAAAAATGAGGCCAATTTTTTTTTTATAACACATTGTTGAAAAGTCCTTGGTGTATTTAAAAGTTCTTTTATTGAAAACCGAGTTGTTACTAAAACCTTTACTTTCGTAGAACTTCCATTTTCATAAAAAGGCTTGTCTCCAAATCATCCTGATATTTTCCCAAAGGTCACATCGTTCGATTTTCAAAAATAATTAGACCTCAATACAGAATGTAAAAGCTTAGCTTGATTACAGGAGTGGTACATTGCTTGGTAATCCTTGACTCAGAACACAAACGACAAACTTAAACTAGACACACCGCTCTCGCTTCCTTCCGATGAAGACAACCGGATACGGTTTCCTTTCCTTCTTGCGCCCTTTCTTCGCTCTCGAGGATGAAGCCACCTCTGCTACTGCTTCCCCGTTGTCTTTAAACTCCAGCACCAATTCATCTAAAGTGGTGATCTCCAAGCGATGCTCCGTCTGCCCGTTGAGATATCAGCAGCCCCGATATGCCAACGAACAGGAGAGAGTAAGCGATCCGGACGACGTATCGTCGACGGTGTGGAATTACGATAGGCAAGATAGAAGGACTATACAACATACTAAACAACATACAGCATACAAATACACAACAATCATGATATCAATATCAATATTATCAGTCTTATTGTCTTTGCTATTATCTTTAACTTTTCCTTCTAAATTTAATTCCGCTTCTCTTAATTATTCTTTCTTTCTCAATTTCTTTTCCATTATCACTCTCAGAATTTCTTCTTTTCCGATATCATTATTTCATCTCATCCCTTTACTCTGGGGAATCATAAGATATTATCGGAAAATTCATTTCGTTCTCGGCTATCACTCACGTCTACATCTCCTCAGTCATCCACCCAACCTAGTCGGAAGCAAACAGGAGTGCAGGACCTTTACCACGCGGGCACGACAGCTGTCACAAACACATAAATGGTCCCAAACCAGGAGGATCTCGTCCTCAAATCAATTCAATAACAATAATCAAGGCTCACTGTCTCGCAGTGGCAAACACAATGCCCCGTTCCAGTCCCTCTCACTGTTCTCGATTTGCAATCTAGGGGGCGACAGTATGTTTCTAGTGGGCCCGCAGAACTTACAACGGCATTAGACCCAGTCCCCACCACGTTAGTGCGCCACATGTGGAGTTCGTTCTGCCCAGAAACATACTCTAGACTTCTTGACGTTTCACCGTCATCGTCCTCCCCTAATGCAATCTCGTCCTAAGTATCCGCAGATACTTATTGTTCCTTCCTCTCCACTACTTCGCACTCTCATATCTCACCGCGTATGTCTTTTAAGTCTTTTATCTTTAATTATCCTAAGGTCGGCCCGTCCTTCGTGCAACCCTTCAACGAGTCCCGACCGCTAACTTTGCACAGCCTTTCTCACATCGCACAGAGCTGGGATCACATCACAAATCTCATATCTCATTTCTCAAAATTTCTCAACATTCCCCATTTATCATACTCATTTCATCTCAAAACCCTTTCTCAAAACCATCTTTTCAAGAGCTATCCCAAAGACACCTTCACAGAATCTCCTTTCATAAGCTTTCAAACTTTTCTCAAAAAGTGTTATCACAAAATTCCTCTCAAAATATTCTCTCGTAAAGTTTCGCAAAACATTAATTCAAGAAGACTCCCCCCCCCCCCCAAAGTATCATTTCCAAAAAGGCTTTCAGTAATTGTTTTATCAAAGACCATTTCCCCCAAAGCTCCCTCAAGATACATCTTTTCACAAAACACTTTCAAAAGATCGTTGCACAAAACTTTTTCCAAAATCTTCTTTTACAAGTCCTTTAAAATCTCTCTTCCAAAAGTCTTTTCGAAAATCTTTTGTCAAAAACCTTTTCACAAACTGTTTTTTCAAAAACCTTTTTAAAAGTTACAACTTTGCTGGGTGCTAATGGAGGAGTAAGCTCAACTCGACACTAGTTCCCAGTCTAAAACCAAAAAAAACCAAGGAGCCCAGCTCCACTCAATTCATACCTCATATAAACATCACTCTTCCCAGATCTGGCTCATTCTCAACACTATCATTTCATTCCTTCCCCAATCTCAACTCGTATCTCTTTCTATTCCATCTTATATCTTTCATCATTATTCCTTTCTCACTGTGTTTTTACTTTCAATCTCATTACTTTCTCAACTTATTCCTTTCATTCTTATTTCTCATTCGGGATGTATCCATCAGCATTTTACTCATTTAATTTAACAGCAATAAATATCATCAGGTCATAATGGCATAAAGATATAAAAGCATAGTAACAATCACACACTCATCACACAATACCAATGTGGTCTTCGTCACCTTCGTATAAGTGGCCACACAATCAAACAATTGCCACTTATACTACTGACTCTAACCACTTAGTTCCGATCTTTGAGATGATACGAAACTTCCTACTAAATCACCTAACTACCACGATGTCTTAGGAAAGCTTCTCTCTCACCTGAGGTCCAGCTATTAAGGGTGTACCGTCACTTCGGATCCTTTGTGCTGCCGGCTGCCCCAATCCTTCGTCTTTAAGATTCCCTCATACTAAATGAAATACACTTATGTTATTTTCTTGCATTAAGAAAATCTTTTCTTAGTTCGTGACACTTTCCGTTCTTAGTCGAAAGGCTTAAAACATTATCGTCTTATCAAAACACTCTCATATTTCCTAGCATTTTATTTATTTTAAAGTCATTTGAAAACATTAAATAAAATGGTTTAAATCATTTGGTTTGACTGCTGGCCCGATTTGGGCAGCCCCTTAAAACACGTTCGAAAACACCGAAAAATGTCCCGTTTTTCATCCGGGTTTTTCTTGAATCAAATATCACTTGAAAATTCTATTGTAAATTAGTTGAACACATTTTCAAAGTTAGAAAACAATTTCAAATAATCTTGGACAGCAAGGATTATCCCATGAAAGCACTTTACTAAAGGTTTGAAAACCTCAAATAAGTCAAATGGAATTTTCTTAAAATCAATTAATTTCAAAAGCACTTTTACATTCACATACTTTTCAAACATCAACTAACACATAATCGGCAAACAACGTTTCATAAAACCAACTTAGTTGTCATCAAAGCAATCATACAACTCACTAATAATCCAATCTTATAAGACAAACCTCTAGTCATGCATACAAACCGAATAGATTCAGAGATATAAACCAAACGTATTTTATATTTTTCTTTCTTACTTTAGACAACTTTATCCTTATCATGTGCATTTTAAAACTTCCTAAATGTATTTACTCTATGTGGCCGAATGATATCAAAGGAAACAAGTTAGAAATTACAATTTGAAACACATAAAGCAACTTGATTTATTTCAAGCACTTAAATTCTATTTTCTTTTTCATGCAACAAAATTATTTATTCCTTTTTCCTGGACAAACCGTGAGCTGCATCTTTGGAAATTAGTCAAACTTTAATTTATCTTTCTTAGCTTAAATCAAATCAAAAATCATCCAAGAATACAAAACATATATCAAGTCCTCACAACATAAGAGCGTGGATTTGATTTTCATTAGTCATGGCCAAATACATCATGCATGAAATCAATACTTAAATTAATTCCTGTTCATGCAAGGAGAATAATTTCAAAGCTCATTTTCCTAATTTCGTTCTAAAACCGAGGCATGCATCCAAGAAAACATGGTTTTTCATTTGAATTTATCATGCAAGAATTAAGTCCTTAAGTTTTCTTAGCAAATCATGCAAGAATCATATATTAACACAAACACTTTCAACTCATTTCTCAAAAGAATATGAAAATAACTTTTCAATATTCCACACTCACATGCACGTACTTGAATCATGTAGATCAAGTCATCACATGAAACATAAGAACACAAATCAAGGACAAAAGTCATTTTAAATAAAAAGGGACCAAAACCGAGACATGGTCTAAGAAAATAAGAAAACTTTTATTTCAAAATTTACATGCAAAGCTTAAAATCAAAACAAAATTAAGGATCAAAACACAAATCAAAGATCAAGAATCATTGTGAGCAAGAAAGGATCAAGCCGTGACATATATTAAGAAAATACTAAAACTTTGGTTTTAAGATCACACATAAAACTCAAGATGAAAACAAAAATCAAAGATCGGAGCAAGAGTTACAAATCAAGGCCAAAAATCGAGACATGCAAAGGTTAAGATCAAGGCAAAAACCGAGAATCCAAGCACAAATTAAGACCTTTATCAAGATTAAATCAAAACCGAATCATGCAAGGGTTCAAAACCATATAAATCATAATCAATCAACATGCAAGAACAAAAATTTTAAAACAAGTTTAGATCAACATTGATGCACCAAATAAACACATAAACATTTCATAGTTCACGGTTTTTAAACATCAAAACCACAAATGCAAGAAGATCTATTCTAAATTCACAAAGATCATAAACAAAACTTTAGATCTAAAAGAAAATATCAAGATCAAGGTAAACAACACCAACCGAATCATCAAACATAGTCTACACATATTACAAAAAGTCCATAATTAAGAAAGATCAACACATAGAGTCATTCTCAAAACATAAAATGAACATGCAAAGAAAATAATCAAGGATTACAAGATTACAAAATTACAAAACAAGTACTAGTCTAAACACTTCTAGGATCTTCGGTTTTTATACCAAGGAAAAGGTCTTCTAATCTCCTAAGCTCTTAATCTTCAAGGAACTCCTAGGTTTAGGGTTTGATCTCCTCTTCTTCTCCTCTTGGTTTTGCTACGGTCTCTCCTCTTCTAAGGTTGATGGGGTTTCCTCCTTGATCTTTGAAAATAGATGTGTGTGGAAGGAAGAAATCAAGGATGTTTAAGTTAAGGGTTTGGATTCTCACTCTCTTTTCCTTCTCTTCTCCTCACGGTCTCCTCTCTTCTCTCTTTGTCCCAAGAGCTTAATGATGCTCTTGAGAGAAAGTGTGTTAGGGTGTGTTAAGGGAAGTGGAAATGAACTTAGCTAAGCACATACTCACCCACACAGTTTTACCTAGGCCAAAGGGTGTGGAGATGTTTCCCATTTTGTCCTCGGTCCAAGGTGTAGAACGAAGGGCAATTTGGACCACTCCAAATGTGGCATGGGGGTCTTCTTCGTGGGGGATAAGGAGGAGAGAAAAGTCTCTCTTAGGCTTCATGAGTCACCACCCTAGGTTTCCACTTGTTTGCCATTTGAATTTCTATTTTCTTTCCATCTAAATTCTATTTTCTTAATGGCTAAGCTTCTCTTGGTTCCCTCATCTTCTCATGGCCGAACAATGCACACACATGCACATCATACACATATTTTCTTTTCATCATAGCAATACATAGCATTTAGGTCATGGAATCATGCATGTAGTAACACATATCATTGAATCATGGGGTGATGCATACATTTAACACATATTTAAGCATGCATATCACACATGCACATACTCATGCACACACACACACACACCATCACACGCATTACACATACATATTCACCTACATATATTATACATTCATGCATCACACATCCCTCACGTATGTTCATTCACATACACTTACACATACATTATATTCTTTTTCATAGTTAAATACTCACATAATCCTAAGCATACCAAAACCGTATACACACCTAGGAATTGATTCTTGTTCATCATATAGTGATTCACACCAATATCACAAATACTTTTACGAAAATATCAAGCATATAGATTTTAAAGACAAACCCAATTTCTAGATATTGAATATTACTTTAGGAAATCATTTCTTGAAAATCATTTGTTATCTTAAAAACGTGAAGTTAAGAAAGTCATCCAAGAAAATACTCTTTCAAAGTACTTTTCTCAAAAATAAATTTCTTTAGTGTTTTAAATTAATACGAGGAATTTACGGGGTGTTACATAATACATCAATTGTTTACTTCAATGTTGTTGCTTAGATTGAGTGTGAGTAGTATAACCTAGAATAAATCGATAGGTGTTAATGCCTTAGCTAGAAGTTCCACCAAACACATTTGATGATATTGTCACTAGTAGAAGGTAAGGTTAGAGCTGATCATTCTAACTCTTGCATCTGGTAGAGGATGATACCACTAACAAACCTAACAATGATGTTGCTATTGATAGATGTGAGATTGGGACTGATCACCTCGATCTTCGCAACTATTAGTGGTCGATATCATTGACACTTTCCAACAAAAATCAGGACGGACAGATAGGAGCCTTAATCCAGTGCACCCACTTACTAGTAGTGTAGCCGCGAATAGAACTCGCGAGAGAACCGAGCTGAGCGAACCCGTAGTAACCGTCTTTAGACTTCATGAGAAGCCAAACTAAAAGCCCAAAACTCATCAAGCATTTTATTAAGAATCCGAAGTGGTTATTCGCGAGAAAGGAGAAACTGGATGAATTAGTAGGGTATCCACACCGAGACCGACCCAAGTAAACTAGTGAATCGTGCTCACCATTAGGAATTAGAATTCACTTAAGAACCTAGTCAAGTTCCCAAACGATTCCCTCAAAGGAAGCAGGTTTTAGTCGTTGCACCAAGTACCTTTATCAAGACCAAATCAAATCAGCGGTAGTTCCATAGAAAATGCATCTTTCGATGACTCTCTGCTGAAAATGAACACTTGAGGATAATCTTCATTGTCTTCTTGCTTGACATGTATCCAGTACATCCTGGGTCGTTGTACGAAGACTGTGAAACCCATCCTTGAGTGCTTCGTGTTTCTTCTTTTCATCTTCACTCTCTTCAAGTTTCAAGCGTCTCAGATGTATACATGAGAATTCACCAAGACGTAGTGTAACACCCTATATAATAATTACCCTTAAACCCGAAAATTAGGATTTAAAAATTTCTTTTAAAGCAAATGTGATGATTGCCAAAATAATATTCCTTTTTTCATTAATATCAAATCATCAGAGTTAAAAGCGGAAGACTTCATTAATCATTAAATAAGAGTTGAGAAACATAGATACTCCAAGCTCATTAGTTTGAATTATAAAAAATGATGTTTAGCTTGGCCATTAGGCCGAGATCAAAATATACAAAAGCGTGTTTTAGCTCGGCCCAACTAGCCGAGATCCAATACAAAACAACTATTTTAGCCCGGCCCAAATGGCCGAGACCTATCCACCTATCGATCTCTAAATAACTTACTCTCCCTGTAAGGGAGAGTGATCCTGCTCGGCCGGGGACTGCGTCTGCTCGGGCTCAGTACCTGAAAAATGGTAAGGAGGTGAGCACTACACAGAACTTAAATAAGCAGTTTCTAAAATGACATACCGAACTACCAAGCCAAACACAAGTAGTCAAATAGCATATAAATAACAAGTAGTCAAGCCCATATATCTCATGCATATATCAACATTAGCTCGGTTCACATACACACAATCTCATCTAACTCGGCTCACATCCTACCATCTCATCTAGCTCTGCTCACATTATAAACCAGTTTGCTCATTACCTACTAACTTTACCTCGGTTCCCATTCTCAACCACTATATCCTTCCCTGACTAATTATACCTCGGTTCACATTCTCTTACCTCGGATTACCATCACTATCTCGGACATTACTCATTATTCCATTTTCACATAGTTTACAATCTTTTACTCTTCTCGGCTGCATACACCCAGTGCATGTCTTACACCATTTAGGTCGGGTATTGGAGTGTCCATAACTGCGAGTACCACAATACTCGGCTTACAGCTGCGAGCACCACAATGCTCGGCTTACGCGATCAATGCACGCACCCAGTACGCGTCTGCTATGACCAGGAACACTATCGCTGATCATTCTATGGAGTAAGGAGTGTCCATAACTGCGAGTACCACAATACTCGACTTACAGCTGCGAGCACCACAATGCTCGGCTTACGCAATCAATGCACGCACCCAGTACGCGTCTGCTATGACCAGGAACACTACCGCCGATCATTCTATGGAGTAAGGAGTGTCCATAACTGCGAGTACCACAATACTCGACTTACAGCTGCGAGCACCACAATGCTCGGCTTACGCGATCAATGCACGCACCCAGTACGCGTCTGCTATGACCAGGAACACATCCCACCGATTCCGTTCTCGGAACCTTGTGATTCATAACTGCGAGCACCACAATGCTCGACTTACAGCTACGAGCACCACAATGCTCGGCTTACGCGATCAATGCACGCACCCAGTACGCGTCTGCTATGACCCGACCACACAACCATTTCTCTTTAATTCCCCTTATCTTATTAACCATTACTTTTAGTTCGACCCACCTCAGTTCACCTCTTTCATTTATTCCTCTTTGCATTAATCTCATTATTTTCTTAGCTCGGCCTATCTCGGCTCAACCCTTTACCCATTTCCGATTTCCCTTATCCCTATTATCTATCTCACCTACCTATCTCATTATATAACTTATTAGTTTGTCTTTTTGATCCACCCTAGTTACCATTCTTCTCATTCTCCATTCTCACCCTCTCTCGGCTCGGCCACAGATACAAATACCAAATATCAAAGCATCATAAACACTTATACCTCAACAACCACATGAACAAAACATTTAGTCAATCCATCATGTAAAATGCAGCATATGAAATATAGCATGTAATCAAAAGTGATATTCCATCTTCACCTAAAATTCATGTTTCTAGTTTATTCATTAATTCCCCTTTTACCCTTTTTACCATTTCTCTTCTAACATTAACCTATGTCCATTCCCTAATCTAATACCCACTCTTAGTACCCTTTATGAACACCCTAGAAACCCAAACTCAAGTAGAGGTAACACTCACTCCTTACCTCAAACCGTGTGAGATAAGAGTTGAGAGTTTGAGAATGGTTCCTTGTTGCTTGTCCTTGATCTTAGCACCCTTGAATCCTTCTTACTCCAAGCTCCACACAAGCTCCACCAATCTACACACGAACTCCACGGCGGTCCAGGGGCGTCCGGGGCGGAAGAGAAGGCGGCGGGGAGGAGGTCTCTGGTTGGTGGAAGAGAGGGAAAATGTTCGTGAGAAGAGGAGAGGAAGAAGATATGTTGGGTTGTTGTTGCTGGACTTTGAGGGAAAAGGGAAAGAGAGACGTAGGGAAGAGAGAGAAGAATAAAAGTGAGAAGTGTTATGGGTTATGTGTTGGGATTTTCTTTTATTCAAATGTGGAAGATATTTGTGTGGCTCTCATTGGAAGCTTCCTGAGGAAGCTTGAATATGTGGACAGGATTCATTGGCTTCTTGAGGAAGCCATGAACAGTACATTGAAAAGGACATAAAGCAGTGATAATGACATAAAGTGGATGCTGGTACAACGTACGGATGGTACGAAACTCAAGGGCTACCAACTCAACATGAGCTGGCACGGAGGAGCTAGGACGTGTCGGCTAGGATATGTCGGCTAGGATACGTCGGCTCGGTATGGAGGAATCGTAGTAGTTCGAGCTTCCATCTTGGATAATAGTGTGGGGTGCGCTGAGGTCGGCTAATCCGAGCTTGACAACAGGTTCAGCGTTTTACCCCATTCAGCTCGGCCGGGATCGGTCCTAGGTCCAATACCTACATACTAGGTCGGTTACCATGAGCTGGATGATGGCTACTCGGATCTTATAAGCTCGGTATGAGCTCAATTATGTTTGCTCGATCCTCATGAGCTCGAATAGATGGATAAACTCGGATAGATAGATGAGCTTGGATATACTAATGAGCTCAATAATACTGATGAGCTCGCTGATAATGAGCTCGGTTGCACTAATGGGTTCGGTCATCATGAGCTCGGTTATGATGAGATCGGATTGTTCGGCAATTATGCACTCCTAGCTGATTGCTCGGTTCGGAGTAGTTTAGAAGCAAGAGGTCGGATTACTACTCATGCTCAACAGATACAAAACCGACGTAGATGTTTAGTCGAAATGGCGTCGGCTTATGACACTAAATGTTTATTCGGTTAGTATGAGCCCAATGCTACAACTCGGTTCTACCGATGAGTTCGGCTTGTGACTCTGGACGTCGTTCATTGGTCGGATGAGGGGTGATAGTTTAGAATAAGGTCGGTTTACGACTCTAAACCTCTTTTCGGTCGGCTAAGATAGAATTTGCTCGGACCGAGGTCCGAGCAGCTACACTTAACCCACTTGTTCTTTGCTAAAGCTTAATCTCTTCACAGACTGATTGTAATCGATTAACACCCCACAGTAATTGATTACACTAAGAGGTCTTTATGTACCGATGGTTTCTAACTTCATGGTATACTCCTTAACTCCAACATACACTTTGGCCACGAACACATTACTACATTCCAGCTTACTCTTCTGATTATCCTTAGCTTAATTTAGACTTTTCCTATTTAAGCTTAGATTCAGAAATCGGGATGTTACAATTCTCCCCCACTTACTGGAATTTCGTCCCCGAAATTCCGTTCAGTTCCATAAATGGAGAGTCATCCCTTGACAAGGCTTTCGACTATGGTCTTTACGCCCCTTTTGTTTCATTCTTGTATTTGGGGTACTCCTAAGTTCATTCTTCTTACTGCTTTCGAATTTACGTTAAAACATCTCACAGCTTGTCCTCGCACGACTTCACTTCTTGTTTCCTTTTGATGTTCGGACAAGGTGTTAGTTGGGTTACTAAGTCCTCCCCCACTTGGCATTGACATACCCGATTACACAAACGCTAGGAGGTAGAAGGTCGAATGAATCCGCTTCCGGTTATTTGCACTAACTGCACCTTTAATTAAGGCTCGATACACATGCATAAACCTTGAAAGAATTTTGGGTGGTTATGAATTAAGATGGGTGGGTACTCTTGAGATTCGGAACGCTTCGTTAAACACTGATTCCGATTAATGGAACTTAAGTCATGCATCAAGTGTATGCCAGCAGTCCTGCTTCCACTGATTCTAAATGGGATACCGGGAGAAGTTTGATTGGGTGTCTAGAACCTAGTTTGGTTTTCATGCTGGTCAAAATAATTTTCCACAGGATTTGCTTAATTATTTCCAGTATTAAGTATTTGGTTACACTATTCTTAAATAGGTAGGGTAGCTTAAGGTTCTTATCCTATAGTTTCGCCTTAGGTCTATTCTTCTAAACCTGCAAGAACTCTTGGAAAGAATACTTTCCGGTTAATTTATTTCCTTATGGAGGATTTGTTTCTTGGCATGATGTTATCTTGGTTGTCTTGATTTAACTTAGGAGGTTGCGATGATACCATCCATCAATAGCTGCAAGGATCGGGGTGATCAGTCCCAACCTCACGTCTATCAATAGTGTACCGTTGCCAGGTTGGTCTGATAACATTTTCATTTAATAGATGTAAGAGTAAGGATGGCCAATCCCAACTTTACATCCTGTTAATGACAACACCATTATCGTGTTTAGCTATAGACTAACTAGGATCCTACAATTCACTGTTTCTGTGTAAGGTACTTCATGATCTTCTAGTGGGTTGGATCAAATCTTTTACATCCCATAACAGGGTACATCTTAGGGAGCCTTTACTAGAGAGCTAATGAAAACAGGGCTTAAAGTTTACAAAGATACATTTTAACCTAATACTCGGATAGGACAATCCGAGTACAATCGAGAGGTGTTGACCGAATTAGTCCCTACGGTAGACAACTCTAGCTTTCTCGCAGCCAATAGAATAGAAGAGCGCGCTGCGTCGTTCTCGGACCAAAACTGCACAAGGGTTAATCGTTTACCTAGCAAAGACCTCAGATCAGCTCGTCGGCATCATCCCCCTCTTTGCCTTCCATAGTGTAAAAATCATCCCTCCGAGGTGGTCGATTCCCACCGACCTGCCGAGACGGATCAGCATTGATTTCCTCCTTCAGGACGTTCGTAAGGCATTGGGCCGCGAGGTGACCGGATTGATGACATCGATAGCACAGTCTTTTTCCTTTGTTCGAATTCAGCATCCAGCACTTTCCCCTATGTTGCTTTCCACAATATTGACAGATCGGATAAGGACCAGGGCCGGTCACTTTCCGACCATCGCCCCATGATGCTGTTGTTGCCTTTGAGCTCGGACCCTCGTGACGGTCCGAACTCCGAGTCGTTTCTCTCATGATGGGTTTACTAGTCCTTGAAACATCCTTGCCCCTCTACTCGGCTGCTTCGTTATTGAGGCCTCTCTCGTACATACTCGCCATATTAACCAACTGGGACAGGTTGGCTATGTTTTGGTTCCCGAATGCTAGCCTGATTTCGGCTCGAAGCCCAGCCTTGAACTTAACACACTTGGTCCTCTCGTCGGCAGCCCGATAGCTTTCGGCATACTTAATCAGTTCCTCGAACTTAACCGCATACTCGTCCACGCTGAGACTGCCTTGCTTCAGATTTAAGAAGGCAATCTCTTTCTCCCTTAGAATATCCTCTGAGAAGTATTTTGCACGAAATCTCCTCTTAAATACTTCCCATGCTACGCTTTGCCTCTTCACTTCTAGGATTTGTTGCATTTGCGCCCACCATTGCTCCGCCTCCCCTGCTAACGCACACATCACTAGCAAGGCCCTTTGGTTGTCTGGAAGACGCATCGTGAAGAATACTTCTTCTATCTCTTGGAGCCACTTACGTGCTCCGTCCGGGTTATAGCCACCCAGGAACCTTGGTGGATTGTTTCTTCTGAGTTCGGTCAACCAGTCAATTTCCGCTGGTACTGGGTTTTGAGATGCGTGTAGCTGTCGATCCATTGCTTCCTCTGGCTCTTGTAATTGTGACTCTTGCTATCCCTTCGGTTTAATCTCTGTTTATGTGGATCGAGTTCTCTAGAGTTGTCACGATCTTGTCAATGCTGCTGCTATTCCCTTTCCTTGCTGGCTACCTCTAGGACAACCGATAGGTTAATGCCAACCTAATCAACAACACATATACACCTCATTACTCTAATTTAGACACTTAACTACTTAGCGGTCACTCGCTGGGTGAGTAACCATGGGAGATGTGAGTCCACACTCCAAAGGCCAAGGGAAACTGCTCTGATACCAAAAATGTAACACCCTACATAATAATTACCCTTTAATTACCCCGAAATTAGGATTTTAAAATTTCTTTTGAGGAAATGATTAAGATAAATTGCCAAAATAATAGTTCACTTCATTAATGCCAGAGACACATCAGAGTTCAAAAGGCGGAAGACTTAAATACATCAGATACATAAAACACAAGTTTAAGTACAATCAGTTCGGCAATTCCAAAAATACAAAATATTGTTTTTAGCTCGGCCAACTAGCCGAGTGTTGGCGTTATGGCAAGTGCACCAGTTCGTGACAAGTAATAAAGTGGAAGTGGGTTGTCGTTCCCAACGAGAACTAAAATCGATTAAAATAATTCTCACCTAAGTCGTAGTTATTACATGAAATTCAAATTAAAATTAAATTGATTGTGAAATTTTAAAGGAAATTAAAAAGAAAAACAAAAACACAAATTAAAAGTGGTTGTGAAAGAATTTGGGAAAGCTTGGGAACTTGTTTCATTGTAGGTTCCTATAATAATTGCTAACGAATCAATGATTTTCCTAAGTATTGAAACAATTTTGCAAAGGTAAAAGCAGCCTAATTCCTTAGGTCAACCCTGTTTCTTAGTAATTTAATCTCTCTTAATTCCTTAAGCAGAGTTTTAAATCCTAATCTTACCAATTAATGTTCAATCAAAATTGTTAGAAGGTTATCCAATTCATAGACATATTCCTATACCTATATAATTGAATTGTTTGATTAAAGGTCTAAATCCTAATTCAATATTCCTATTCAATTAGAATTACCAAATCATAAACGGTACCAAATTCATGATGAACAATTAAAACATAATCAAACACAATACTTAATCGGAAAAACATTAATTCCTTAAACAAAAACTATGAAGGTTCCATACAAATCCACATGTTCCCAAAAAGGAGTTTAGTTACACATAATTTAGAGAAGAAGGAAGAAGAATAATGAAAATCATAATGAGAGACATGGAATTACCCCAATCTCCAATCACAAAGTGCAATCCTTCAACTTGCCTCCAAAAGCCCTCTCACTATTGCTCTCTCTAAAAACGTGGTAACTCCCTCTCTCAAAGCTTTCTGGTTTGAATGAATCCTAATCCTATTATTATATAGATAAAAACTAACCTAATTTTCAATCTAATGTGATAAGATTATTATTTGAATAAAACTAATCCTAAATCTGAATATAATATGATAAGATCCTATTAGAATAAACTAATCTCTAAGAATCTTATTTACAAATAGAATTTATCATTAAAATCCTTCTAGAATCTCGTATTTGTGTCTGACAGCAACTTCGGCACTGATTTTGACCCCCAAGATGGACGAATTTGAGCATGGCTATTTCTAGCAAAGTTGTAGATTTTTTCCTTAGCTTTAAAATGATACCTAGATCCCCTCATTTGGATAAGCGTAGCTCAAGTTATGATCAAAACAGCGAACAGTGTCACTTTCTCGCATTTTGCGCGCCCAGGCATGAAACTCCTGCGCCTGGGCGTGCGGTTGTCTGAAAAAATCAACCAAATGCACCCCATTATTGGCCAGTTGACCCCAGCCCGCGCCTGGGCGCATGGGACCCGCGCCTGGGCGCCACGGTCAACTTTTCTTCATTTTTTCCTCCTTTTCTTCCTAATTCAAGTACCAAGCTCTCCTTCTTCATTCCTTTGCAAAAATCATTGTTTTAAGAGCTTAAATACCTGAAAACAAACCAAACACATCAAAAGGTTCCAGAAATCTTATAATGACAAAATTCCATTGTTTTATTCCAATTTACTCAAGAAACAAGTCATTACTATGTAAAAGGGAGGTAAAAAAAGGTACAAAAACATCACATATTAGACCCCAATTACACCCCCAAACTTAGCATTTTGCATGTCCCAAGCAAAAGTAAAATAAAAATTCTAAAAGACAGGACCATTTTCTAAATTAATATGCAAACACCTAATCTAAGACTCCAGACTCATGACACATACACTTTTCTTCACAAGCAATAACTTTCATCAAAAACTGGTTAAAGAAACAAACTCCAAAAGAAGCAGGAACTAGTGAACTCTCTCAACCTCACTGTGTAAATCTCTCATGTGTATCAAGGGTTATAACAATTCACTCAAGTTCATCCAATGACAATGTGCTACCATATGCTTGACCATAGAGCAATATCTCCACTAAAATTATTGAATACATGCAAAAATCAAAAGGTCTTAATTTTGGTTGTAACGAGGCCATGGCTAAAGATGAAAGGTGGGATAAAAGAAAGAAAGGATTATACAAAGGGCTAAAGATATGAAATCAAACAACATCACTTTAACATATGAATGGTGTCACACCCTCACAATAACCCAAGTAATTAATACAAAAAGAATACTATTACTTGAGAATATATGGACTTGTAAAATGTTAGAAAGTACTGGATTCAAAATCTTCTTTTATATTTTCCAAATAGTCGGGTGCACAAACCAAAACATAGGATGTTTGGAGAATAGTTTACGTATTACTTTTAAAATCGAATTCGGCATTTACTTAGCTCAAAAGGTAATTTCGCAAATCTTGGATAGCATTCTCCTTGAGGATAAATGTACTCGATTTCATATAAAGGAACTCAAGTATTGCCATCCAGTTTTCGTCTAGCCAAGTGATACCATTTCCAAAATGTCATAGCCGAATTCTTTCAAATCCATATCAGAGTAAGCGGAAATATCAGGACTCTGTAATAGACTTTAGTATAAGCATGGATATTATTTATATCAAAAGGTACGTAATACATAGTCCGGTAGTAAAGATCTCCAAAATCCCAGAACAAGTCCATAAGGCTATATATTTATATGTACATCAAAATAGACCATGGCTCTAGAGTTTTTAAAAGAAATTCCCACAGTATATAAAACTCCCAAAGCTGGTCTCATAGCACCGGTCGCGGCAGTAGTAGTAGAAGTCTCCAAGAAGTAGCAGCAATTATCATCCGACATCATCATCAACAGCTAATCTCCTCCACAGCATCCATCACATCGGATCCCTGATCCTCATCATTTACCTTATGCACATACCTAGGGATCATCACCTCTCCATTGACTCCCGATAGATTAAACGACAAGCTCGCTTCCGCTCTCGTATTCGACAGGATCCTCCTTGATCTTATTTGAAGGAGTAATTACCCTACCACTGGGTACAAGGTCTGATGAAAACGTGACCTTAATAGGACTCCTTGAAATAGACGGGGAAGTCTCCTCTCGAATGACTCTAAGAGAAAAAGGGTATGAGCGGGTAGGTTCGAATTGAAACTGTTATACAAGCGATCTGGTCGAGTGGGAGATGATCCATGGTAAGTATAAAAATAGATACATGCATAGCGTATATGATGGGAATCCTAAACCTACGAGGGTATGACCGAACCAGTGGATTAGGGTGATCGAAGGTAACCACTATCTCACCCTCATACACTACTCGGCAATCCTCGCAGATCCATATGCCACTAAGAAGTGGGCGGACCTCGATGCAAGCGATGTAACGCGACATCACCTACAAGGGCATAGGGGTAAGCAAATCTATACACATAATCAATAGAGCTTAAATGTTGAAGTAACATGATTATGCACAGATAACCCCAAAACAGTTAATAGCCACAATTAACACTTAGCTCACGCTTAATGCAAATATGATGTTCATTCACTCATTCAGATATCCAGCCTTAACTAAATTAAGGGTAAGTGGCATGATGCCTGACATTCATCTTTTTTTTTTTTGATTCTCCGTCTAATGACCTCACAAACTTCGATCCAATACACAATGCATTCCCAGATCACAAATACGTTACCAAAACGTATGGCATACTAGCTCGGGAGTGATAAAAACGTCACACCACCTGGTGAACGTCACGTCGCCCAAGGACGTAAACCTATCACTTATCAATCATACCATGGGTGTGATAAAAAACGTCACCACATCTGATGAACGTCACGTCGCCTAAGGACATAAACCTTATCACTTGTGATACACAACAGAGGTGATAAACAACGTCACCATGTCTGATGAACGTCACGTTCCCCAAAACGTAAACCTTACCACTTGTGTGCATCACACCCTTCTCAACAAACAACGGGTGTGGTAAAAAACGTCACCATGTCTGATGAACGTCACGTCGCCTACGGACGTAAACCTTACCACTTGTGATACACAACAAAGGTGATAAACAACGTCACCATATCTGATGAACGTCACGTCGCCTACGGACGTAAACCTTACCACTTGTGTGCAACACACCGTTGAAACATCCAATCAACAGTATACCACATACTGCCCACATTATCCATCTTAATGTGTCATCGAGCTAGTAGCAACTTTTAGCAATTCCAGAGGTCCTACTCACGTCATCAGAACATGAGTAAACAATCCAGCACTCCAGCTCTTAACTTAAGGAAATTGATTGGTCTACCTCAATTGATAATACAAAATGTGCCACGCGAGCAACGTTATGACGTGCCACCCGAGCCACGTCCCATCATCCAAACGGAATAATCATCTCATAAATCAATTTCCTTTAAGTCTTAGATCGATTGGATTATTGTCATTAAAGTATTAACCAAATGGTCTAGGATTGGAAATGATATCTCAAAGATTCTAGGTAAAACTACTCGAGTGTGCTTCATTTTCCAGAAATTCATGTTTCAGTTTTCACCAAAATACTCGAGTGTTTTACATAGTCACTCGAGTGTTCCTCAGATTTTACCAAATTACTCGAGTGTTCTTATGGTTACTCGAGTGTTCTTCATTTGTTATCCAATTACTCAAGTGTTCTCCATGAAACTCGAGTGTTCTTAAGTTTTCCAGAAAATCCCTTTTCAAAACAGGCAAAATACTCGAGTATCACCCATAATACTCGAGTGTTTGCAGACAGTTAACACTGTAATTTGCATTTTTACACACCATATCCAATTCTAACCAATTCTAATCCAATCCAATGATCCACAGAGCTTACATTATACATATTAAACATGTTCCAACACAAAAACAACAACTTATTACACTGAATCGAATCTGAGCAACCATTTTGAATAAAAACACATTTTCAACAACTTAACATACCAAATTCAGTTCCACACACTTTTGACAGGAAAACAACTTGCATATAGCTCACATGCAACATATGGAACTTGCTCAGACCAATTTTAGAATGCAGGTTGGTCTCCAAACCAATTTCCCTATTCAAACTAAGCCCTTAGAGCCTCTTGGTGGCTCTCTAATCTCATACATGCAATTTAAACTCTATCTAGTGAATAGAAAGCTTCCCCCTTACCTCTTAGATGTGAATCAACAGAGACTTCACCCCAAATTTAGCTTCCAAATCGAATTCCCCAAAATCCACACTGAAACAGAGCAGTTTCAGCAGAGCACCAAGATTGAATTGGTTGATGCATGAAACAGCCATAAAAATTGGGGAAATTAGTCTCTATATAATCTCTACAATTCGCACTATCTAAAGAAACAACATTCACATGAGGAGGTTACCTGAGCTTACCAAAATCAAGCTCCAAAGTAAGCTCCAAGATCCTGATACAGCAAACAGACCCCAACTTCTAAGCCTCGATTCTTCCAATCTACTCACTCTCATCTCACAATCTTGGTGTATTTGTGAAGCCCTGAATGTGAGCTTCACAATGGTGTATGATTTGTGGTTCGAATCAACCCAGAGAGGGAGAATCGATTGAATCAATTCAGAAACCCTAACTCAAGCAAAACTCACGAATTGAGCAAAGGGGTTGATTGATTCATCAACCATGGCTTAAATAGCCATTCATGGAGCTCATGCAGCTCGACACGAAAGCCATGGACGTGTTGAAGGCTTGATTTCGTGTCAAACGGCGGTGACTCGTTGGTGGTGACTCACCAATCGCACTCACTCGTCAACTCTGACCAGAATACTCGAGTGTTTCCAAAACTACTCGAGTATTTTGACCAGTTTTTGAAAAATATTAATTTTATTTTCTTTCCCTCCAAAATCTTTCTAAAATTACTTCAAGGTCCCAAACAGAGATTAATGTGAAAATATTTGTTTTCTCATATTAAAATTCTCTAATATCTTCTTTCATAAGAAATTACATGAAATCGAGACTAAAAATAATCAATTATAAATAAACTTTAAAATTAATATTTTATTAATCAGGGGTTAAAAATCAGGGATGTTACACTCTTCCCCACTTAAAAGGAATTTCGTCCCCGAAATTCTTCTTTAAAAATTCTATAATTTCCAAAGTTGCACAAAAAGTTGTGCTGGTGTTATATGTTTTCAAAATATAATTTGGGAACATTCTTCCCCACTTAAAAGGAATTTTCTTATACTTTTTAAACTTTCTGACCGAAAACGTTTCACAAAATATTTCAATTGAGCTTTTTCTCAACTAAAGCTTTTGCATTCCAAAACATGTACAAATCCTTGTTTCTCATAAAAGGGTTTGCTTGAACTTCCTCAAAAATTATCTCGTAATTCCTTCAAATGAAATCTTTGACTAAAAACTTCTTCGAATAGTACTCTTAAAATATATATTCCTTAATTAAAACGTTTTCCAAAGATCTTTTTGAGGAAAACCCCATCCCGTTGCGCACTCTGATCACTCGGCACGAGTAGGGAAATGTTCGTATGACTTCATTTCTTAATAGTTGTAAACATCAGGGTGATCAGTCCTAATATTTAAACTATCAGTAATGAAATCATCCCTTTCAGATATAATCTTTCTCAAGAAAGACTATACGATTTACCTTTAAGTTAGATGAACTTAAAGATTAAGAGTATTATTGTCACTATCAGACTTATTCAGATAGTCAAATTCTAGAGAAACTTCCGTTGGGGAGACAAATACTTGACCTATCCCGGTGGTTCTTAATCTCTCTAGTCTTAACTGATCTTCCTCTTTCTGTAGTGCCAAAGGCATTTATCACATCCAACTGTGATAAGGGTTTTGATCACGGAAATTCAAGTTAAAGACTTGTTCAGATATACCAATTACAACATGATTTAATTAACGCAATCGAAAGCATTTGACCACGTTAATTCGAATCGACAAAGGGATAACTCAGACTACCTATTTCCGAATCTAATCATGCATCCTAACAGGATGAAAAACTCTCCCATTCTTGATTTGCTGGTTGACCATTCCCTTCTCGTATTCCCCTTTAGACAATCCGGCGAGTTAAAACTTCATTTCCTTGTAACCAAAATTAAATATTCCTTTCCGTTCATCACTATTCAATCCATGGCGATACACCTTACCTTCTCAAATAATTTCTTCCCATCGGCTTTTTAGTTACTCTCATGCGATGGAGGTTTCCTTAATTCCTTATGAAATTCCGATCCCCATAATTGATTCACTCATAAGCTTCCCGTGCTTAAAAGCTTCTTGTGCTTTCCTCGTTATCCATACCAATTCTACACATGCTTGCTAATGTCAGGAATCCCCTATTCCTCAATGATTGACAACTGGTTTGAAGTTCAACCATAATTCTTTTCGGATTCCACATGTTTGAATTTTCTATCAAAATTACAACGAAACATACTTCTCCGATCCTTTGAACTTGGCAACATTTTCCCCCGAGATTCATATTGCCCTACCTTATTTCCAACCATTTAATCTCCTTTCTCTAATCTTTCAGAAATTTCATCCTTGAGTAATTCCCAAGTGTCATGCCAATCCTTTGCTTCCAATATAAAATTGCATAGTTCCACTTATGTCTTAGCTTCACCATTTATCATATAGGTGGTATAACCTTTACTCATCCATTTGGCTTGATCCCATAACTAACCTTCAACTTCCAAATCGTCTGGAATCCAAATTCTTACCGTTAAAATATCCCCTATGGAACTTTTGGGTTTCTTCCCTTCCGGAATCAATTTCTTATTGGTCCTTACTTCTTCGGTTCTTTGTTGCTATTCACGAATTCGAGTTAGGAATTCTATTGTGATTTGCAACCTTCCCTTTTTACTTATCGTCGGTCTATTTGTATCATCAAGCTCAAACCAATTAGACTCCTTAGAACACTTCCTTAATCCCCATAAAGCTCCCACGAGTTGCCTTTCTGCCCCTTGTGGTTGTTTCCTCATTTGCTTTGTCGTAACGACGACAGAGTCTTCGATCATAAGCCTTTAAAATTTTGTCCGTCGACATTTTCCCTTGTTCAACTCCTCCTCTCGGTTGAACAATTACTTTGACTCTCCCGGGTCATTAACGTTTAAAGCGTAGTGATACGAGGAAAAGGCCTCAAGCCCTCAAAGCAACCATGATCGTTGCAAAGCTCGAGTCATGTTCCCAGTGTATCACCTTGTATATTCAATCCCTTTGATGCATACACATCTACCTTCCTTTCTTAAAGTTATCTCCTTTCAAGTCCCGTTCTCGACACATGAAAGGATGCTCCAATACTTTGGCATGAATCAAGTAGGAGTAACACAGGAGAAAATGTTATCCTTCCCCAGAATCACGTCCAAATGTGATAAAGGATGATAGATTGAATTTAACTTAGTGCCGCGATCAAATATCTCGACACTATAATCTAACAACTTTTAGAAACATGTTTGGGTAGTTTCATCGGGTCTCTAATTTTAAAACAATTAGGGAAATCCGACTTCAATCCACTCACACATATATGTTGAACAAAAGAATAAGTAACTCCCAAATCGAACACAATTATGCAAAGTTGGTTTTGAAATAAATGGTTACCTTGCACGAGATCGGGAGATTGGTTCTTTTCTACTCTATTCAGGGTAAACGCTTTTCCTTGAGTCTTTGGTTTTCTAGCAAGTCTGGTGTGGTTACTTTTCACAGACTCTCTGCAGTAACGTGCAATATGACCCTGCTTTCCACAATTGAAGCAATTACTTGTTGCCCAGCAGATCCTTCCATAATGATGATGCTTACACTTCTCACAGTAAGGAGCATTACTGCGAGACTTAACCCCATCCTTAACTTCAACTCTTCCTTTGCCTCGATTCTGATCCAAATATGGACCCTTATTCCGAAGATCAAATCTTTTCTTTCTTTGTGGTCCATAACTCTGCTGGTTACTCTTTTCTTGATCAGCTAATACTTCCGCCTTCTTATCATCCTCATACATTCGACACATATCTACCAACGTAGGAAAACTTTGAATCTTCTGATAACTGAAAACAGATTTCAGTTCAGGTTTCAAACCACTTTCAAAATTTATACATTTGCTCCTTTCATCAGGATTGTTTTGATAATATGGAGAGTACTTCATCAGTTCCTCGAACTTAGCTGCGTACTCACCTACACTCATGTTTCCTTGCTTTAATTGCAGAAACTCAATTTCCTTTTTCCTTCTTAAGTCTTCCGGGAAATATTTATTGAGAAACTTTTCCGTAAACACACCCCAATTAATATCCCTTCCTTCATAGTGCAGGAGCTGAACTGTGTGATTCCACCAGTTCTCCGCCTCGTCTTCTAACATATAAACTGCATATGCCATCTTCTGAGCCTCAGTGCAGTCTAATGTTCTAAAGATCTTATCCATAGTATGAATCCACTTATTAGCCTCCTCAGGCCTAAATCCTCCTTCGAACTTAGGTGGATTACAACTTCTAAAATCCGCCAAACTCTTAGTTTCCGAATTACCAACGTTATATTGATGAGGCGGTTGTTGAGATTGCTGTTGCTGCCATTGATGCATAGATTCCATCACAGCTGTGATTCTTTCTAATATCGCATCGGTGCGATTTTGGTTTCTAGTCGTCATAATAGACCTGCGCTATAACTTATGGTCACATATGATGGACTAGAGAAACATTCTTCACACAACCTATACTAAGGTTCTAACAATAGCTTTCTATAATGAATTCAATTTCTATATTATATCAATTGCTCCATTTGAGCAAGATACTGATATTCAAAACAATAAATATGCCCTGTGGATACCTGCTTGATGTTGATGACTGCCTTTTTGGAGCTACTTCCACTACTACAGGATCTGACTTTTGCTCTGATACCACTTAGTGTCACACCCTCACAATAACCCAAGTAATTAATACAAAAAGAATACTATTACTTGAGAATATATGGACTTGTAAAATGTTAGAAAGTACTGGATTCAAAATCTTCTTTTATATTTTCCAAATAGTCGGGTGCACAAACCAAAACATAGGATGTTTGGAGAATAGTTTACGTATTACTTTTAAAATCGAATTCGGCATTTACTTAGCTCAAAAGGTAATTTCGCAAATCTTGGATAGCATTCTCCTTGAGGATAAATGTACTCGATTTCATATAAAGGAACTCAAGTATTGCCATCCAGTTTTCGTCTAGCCAAGTGATACCATTTCCAAAATGTCATAGCCGAATTCTTTCAAATCCATATCAGAGTAAGCGGAAATATCAGGACTCTGTAATAGACTTTAGTATAAGCATGGATATTATTTATATCAAAAGGTACGTAATACATAGTCCGGCAGTAAAGATCTCCAAAATCCCAGAACAAGTCCATAAGGCTATATATTTATATGTACATCAAAATAGACCATGGCTCCAGAGTTTTTAAAAGAAATTCCCACAGTATATAAAACTCCCAAAGCTGGTCTCATAGCACCGGTCGCGGCAGTAGTAGTAGAAGTCTCCAAGAAGTAGCAGCAATTATCATCCGACATCATCATCAACAGCTAATCTCCTCCACAGCATCCATCACATCGGATCCCTGATCCTCATCATTTACCTTATGCACATACCTAGGGATCATCACCTCTCCATTGACTCCCGATAGATTAAACGACAAGCTCGCTTCCGCTCTCGTATTCGACAGGATCCTCCTTGATCTTATTTGAAGGAGTAATTACCCTACCACTGGGTACAAGGTCTGATGAAAACGTGACCTTAATAGGACTCCTTGAAATAGACGGGGAAGTCTCCTCTCGAATGACTCTAAGAGAAAAAGGGTATGAGCGGGTAGGTTCGAATTGAAACTGTTATACAAGCGAGCTGGTCGAGTGGGAGATGATCCATGGTAAGTATAAAAATAGATACATGCATAGCGTATATGATGGGAATCCTAAACCTACGAGGGTATGACCGAACCAGTGGATTAGGGTGATCGAAGGTAACCACTATCTCACCCTCATACACTACTCGGCAATCCTCGCAGATCCATATGCCACTAAGAAGTGGGCGGACCTCGATGCAAGCGATGTAACGCGACATCACCTACAAGGGCATAGGGGTAAGCAAATCTATACACATTGTTAGTTCCATGATGAACATGATGAATGTTTTGATAATGACAAAGTGTTTTTGAACAAGCTACAAGTGTTGATCAAGTTTCAAGCTCAACAAGCAACAACAAACATCAAATGAAGAAGAGAGAAAGCAAGCTCATGAAGACCTAAGTTTGAGTGTATTTGTATTTCTTTTATCTTTTGTCTCTCAAGCTTCATAGGTTTTTTATTTGGGTAGATTATTATAGAGGGTAGTGAATCTCATTCATAAGTCATGATTTAATCATAATTTGAGTTTTCACTTAATCTAGAATCAATAGGTGGCTTAAAGGTTTTAAAGGAAAGGTTGGATTTTGAGAAAACAAGTTTTGAACATGTACAGTACCAACTTAATCGATTAAGTGATAACTTAATCGAGTACTACTCGAGTACACGACTTGCTTAATCGATTAAGTACTGCTGAACTGATTTTTAAAATACGTTTTTCTCTTCTCAAAATCAGTTTTTAAGTGCTACAACTTTTGGGTATTCTATATAAACCTTTTCCTATTATTTGTGATTAGTTAGAATCATTTCATACAAGTTTTACAAAGAATCAAGCCACTATATTCTCTCTCATTTTCAAAGATCAAAGCTTTTCTATTTTCATATTCTTTGATCAAGAACCTTTGAATCTCTTATGGTGAATTGTCATAACTCTTGATTGAGATTCATAGGATTGTTTTGTGTTTTCTATTGTGTTGTAATATTTGCAAGAAGGCAAGCCACTACAACAAACAAGAAGTCTTGGTGTGTCGATTTTATCATCAAGCAAGTGCATTCTTATTGAAGAAGAAGAAGTCTTGGTTGTGAATCAAGCAAGGAGAAGCCTTGGTGTGTGGATTATCATCAAGCAATTGAAGACTTGTTGTGTCGATTATCAACAAGGGGTAGAGGTTAGATTAGAGAGAAGATCAATAGGATTACAAGGCAAGGGTGTCGGTTATCTCTTGTAAGCTAGCAAGAAGGGAGTCTTGTGAGGCAATCACTTGTAATTTGAGAACTCTAATTCCTCATAGTGAAGAATCTCTCTTGGTTGAAGAGGGGACTGGATGTAGCTTTCAAGTGGATGAAAGTGAACCAGGATAAATCACTGTGTCGTATCTCTAAACTCTTACTCTTTATATTCAAGTCATTTGATTGCGTTCTTGATTGAAAACCTAGAAAGATTGATTTTCATAATTGATTGAATTGAATCTTTGATTGTTCAAATTGATAAAGGGAAAATCATTTTCATAACTAGGTTAATCAATAAGAATATAGGTGTTAATCATTTCCGCTGAATCTCTGATCTTGCATGTGAATTGATTGATTTTCGTATTCGAATGAAAAATTGATTTTTCTGTTTCTGTCATATTTAATCGATTAAGTTCAAGCTTAATCGAGTACTACTCGAGTACACGACTTGCTTAATCGATTAAGTACTGTAGAATTTGTAAAAATCATTTGTTTTGATTGTTTAGATTTGTTTCGTTAGAAAATCTTTCAAGGTAGCTTCAACACCTATTCAACCCCCCCTTCTAGGTGTATTCCTAGGGTTCCTAAGTCTCTCCAACCACCAATTGCGATTTCCTCAATTGGTATCAGAGCTCGGTCGAAAGACACGAGCATAAGAGCTTTTTCGTAAAGATCCTTTAAGAAAATCGCAATGGGTTCTACGAATCCCTTTGGTGGTGAAGGTGCTTCAATAAGTCGTCCTCCATTGTTTGCCGGAGAAGGCTATGCATATTGGAAAGTTAGAATGAAAATCTTTATCCAAGCCATAGATAGTGAAATTTGGAAAGTAGTTGAAAAAGGTCCTCATATCCCCTCTAGTTTAGTTGAAGGTGTAGAACAATTGATCCCCGAGGATAAGTGGAAGGATGATGATAGAAAGAAAGTACAATATGACTATAAGGCTAAGAATATCATCACCTCCGCCTTGTCCTATGACGAGTTCTTTAGAGTTTCTCAATGTTCTAGTGCTAAGGAAATGTGGGACACTTTACAAGTGACTCATGAAGGAACTAGTGAGGTTAGGAGAGCTAGATTGAATGCTTTAATGCGTGATTATGAATTGTTTCATATGCTTCCAAATGAATCTATAAATGATATGCAAAAGCGTTTTACTCATATTATAAATCATTTACTTGCTCTTGGTAAAACTTTTCTACAAGGTGAACTTTCTAACAAAGTGTTGAGATGTTTAGACAGGAATTGGCAACCAAAAGTAACGGCTATTGTTGAATCTAAAAATTTGGATGCTATGGATCTAGCAACACTTTTCGGAAAGCTTCAAGAACATGAAATGGAGCTTGGACGATTAAGTATCAATGAAGAGTCGGATAAGAACAAATCAAGGAAAGGACTTGCTCTTAGAGTCAAAAGTGCATATAAAAAGAAAGATAGTTCCGATGATGATGATAGTGAAGATTCCGATTCCGATGTTGATGAAAAAGACATGAAACTTTTGTTAAAAGAGTTTGACAAGTTTCTAAGGAGAAAAGGAAGGTTGAACAAGGACAAAAGTAAAGAGAAGGATTCTCCACACTACAAGACCAAGACATCAAAAGAAGGTGTAGTTTGCCATGAATGTGGAAAGCCCGGTCATCTCAAGTATTCATGCTCTAGGTATCTCAAGAAGAAGGAGAAAGACAGGAAAAATTCTAAATCTAAAAGAGCATACATAGTTTGGGATAGTGATGAAGATAACAAGAAAAGCACATCGAGTAGTTCATCGGATGATGAAGAAGCCGCTTGTCTCAACTTGATAACTCTAGTAGATGATGAAGAACAAAGTTCAAATGATGAATCAAGTTATCAAAGCGAGGATAGCAATGTAAGTGAATCTAAATCCGAAATTTCTTCTAAATATGAATTGTTACATAATGCTTATGAAGAAATGTATGAACAACTTGAAAAACTAGCTTTGAAAAACATTGAAAGAAAGAAGCTCATTTTGAAACATCAAAAAGAGATTTTAGAACTTCAAAAACAAGTTGATGAGCTTAATCTTGAAAATGAAACTCTTGATCTTATATATGCTAGTTCTTCTTGTGATTGTGCTAGTAGATTGAATATTGTGGTTGATTGTGAGAGTTGCAAGTTGCTCAAGGATGAAAATGATATTTTGAAAAATAAGCTTGCAAGTTTCACCATTTGTGATATTAGATTGCGCACATTGTTAAATTTTCAAAGAGAAAATTCAAACAAGTTTGGTTTGGGTTATACTAATGCTAAGAGTAAATCTCATAGAAATGTTGTTGATTTTTCTAAAGTTGATTTTTCAAATCCTCCAACATGTTTCTATTGTGGTACTCATGGACATACTTCAAATGTGTGTTATGTTAAAGTGCATGGTATACCTAAAGGAAATTTTGTTTGGATGAAAAAGGGTGAAAGTCCCTACACTAACAAAAATGGATCCAAAACCATTTGGATACCAAAAAGCAAAGCATGATTGTTTTGTAGGTTTGATTGAAGATGCAAATGAATGACACATGTTCTCAATTGGTCTCAACTATGAATGTCTATATTCACATCTTCAATTGGTATCACACTTGCATCTTAAGTGAATGTCCTACAAAGTGGTAATATTTGATATTGATATATTATCTCAATTGGTATCTTCTCAATTGATATTACTTTTCTAAATGTTTAGTTAATTCAATTTGTATCATTGAGAGATTATTAGTTGATTATCATGCTTTTGTGATTATTGATTCTTCTTTACAATTGATATCTTCTTTGTTAAGTGATATTATGATCTTTTTAGTTCTCAATTGGTATTATATTTCATTGTTATATTCTCTTACCAATTGATATCACATTTCAAAGTATAGCTCTATTGTATTTGTTCAATTGGTATCAATGTTGTGAAGAAATGATCATTGATTTCTTACCTTGGCTTAGATGTTATATTTCAATTGGTATATATTACTTTTTGATAATGCCAAAGGGGGAGAAATATTATGTTTTGAATTGAATGAAATGTTTCTCAAAGAGGGAGAAATGGTATGTTTTTAACAAATGGGAGAAATATGATATTATATTTTTTGGAGAAAGGTTGTTTTGTTGTTTTTATGTAGGTTGAGCTAAGTTGTTGAAGATAGGGGAGAATCAAGCTTCTATCTCAAATTGGATTCAAGTGTTATAGCATTGATTGAGAGGGAGAAAGAGTCTTCTCAAGTGATCAAATGTTTCAAGCATCAACAACTTCAAGCGATTTCAAAACATGGGTTGTCATTTTCAAAAAGGGGGAGATTGTTAGTTCCATGATGAACATGATGAATGTTTTGATAATGACAAAGTGTTTTTGAAAAAGCTACAAGTGTTGATCAAGTTTCAAGCTCAACAAGCAACAACAAACATCAAATGAAGAAGAGAGAAAGCAAGCTCATGAAGACCTAAGTTTGAGTGTATTTGTATTTCTTTTATCTTTTGTCTCTCAAGCTTCATAGGTTTTTTATTTGGGTAGATTATTATAGAGGGTAGTGAATCTCATTCATAAGTCATGATTTAATCATAATTTGAGTTTTCACTTAATCTAGAATCAATAGGTGGCTTAAAGGTTTTAAAGGAAAGGTTGGATTTTGAGAAAACAAGTTTTGAACATGTACAGTACCAACTTAATCGATTAAGTGATAACTTAATCGAGTACTACTCGAGTACACGACTTGCTTAATCGATTAAGTACTGCTGAACTGATTTTTAAAATACGTTTTTCTCTTCTCAAAATCAGTTTTTAAGTGCTACAACTTTTGGGTATTCTATATAAACCTTTTCCTATTATTTGTGATTAGTTAGAATCATTTCATACAAGTTTTACAAAGAATCAAGCCACTATATTCTCTCTCATTTTCAAAGATCAAAGCTTTTCTATTTTCATATTCTTTGATCAAGAACCTTTGAATCTCTTATGGTGAATTGTCATAACTCTTGATTGAGATTCATAGGATTGTTTTGTGTTTTCTATTGTGTTGTAATATTTGCAAGAAGGCAAGCCACTACAACAAACAAGAAGTCTTGGTGTGTCGATTTTATCATCAAGCAAGTGCATTCTTATTGAAGAAGAAGAAGTCTTGGTTGTGAATCAAGCAAGGAGAAGCCTTGGTGTGTGGATTATCATCAAGCAATTGAAGACTTGTTGTGTCGATTATCAACAAGGGGTAGAGGTTAGATTAGAGAGAAGATCAATAGGATTACAAGGCAAGGGTGTCGGTTATCTCTTGTAAGCTAGCAAGAAGGGAGTCTTGTGAGGCAATCACTTGTAATTTGAGAACTCTAATTCCTCATAGTGAAGAATCTCTCTTGGTTGAAGAGGGGACTGGATGTAGCTTTCAAGTGGATGAAAGTGAACCAGGATAAATCACTGTGTCGTATCTCTAAACTCTTACTCTTTATATTCAAGTCATTTGATTGCGTTCTTGATTGAAAACCTAGAAAGATTGATTTTCATAATTGATTGAATTGAATCTTTGATTGTTCAAATTGATAAAGGGAAAATCATTTTCATAACTAGGTTAATCAATAAGAATATAGGTGTTAATCATTTCCGCTGAATCTCTGATCTTGCATGTGAATTGATTGATTTTCGTATTCGAATGAAAAATTGATTTTTCTGTTTCTGTCATATTTAATCGATTAAGTTCAAGCTTAATCGAGTACTACTCGAGTACACGACTTGCTTAATCGATTAAGTACTGTAGAATTTGTAAAAATCATTTGTTTTGATTGTTTAGATTTGTTTCGTTAGAAAATCTTTCAAGGTAGCTTCAACACCTATTCAACCCCCCCTTCTAGGTGTATTCCTAGGGTTCCTAAGTCTCTCCAACCACCAATTGCGATTTCCTCACACATAATCAATAGAGCTTAAATGTTGAAGTAACATGATTATGCACAGATAACCCCAAAACAGTTAATAGCCACAATTAACACTTAGCTCACGCTTAATGCAAATATGATGTTCATTCACTCATTCAGATATCCAGCCTTAACTAAATTAAGGGTAAGTGGCATGATGCCTGACATTCATCTTTTTTTTTTTGATTCTCCGTCTAATGACCTCACAAACTTCGATCCAATACACAATGCATTCCCAGATCACAAATACGTTACCAAAACGTATGGCATACTAGCTCGGGAGTGATAAAAACGTCACACCACCTGGTGAACGTCACGTCGCCCAAGGACGTAAACCTATCACTTATCAATCATACCATGGGTGTGATAAAAAACGTCACCACATCTGATGAACGTCACGTCGCCTAAGGACATAAACCTTATCACTTGTGATACACAACAGAGGTGATAAACAACGTCACCATGTCTGATGAACGTCACGTTCCCCAAAACGTAAACCTTACCACTTGTGTGCATCACACCCTTCTCAACAAACAACGGGTGTGGTAAAAAACGTCACCATGTCTGATGAACGTCACGTCGCCTACGGACGTAAACCTTACCACTTGTGATACACAACAAAGGTGATAAACAACGTCACCATATCTGATGAACGTCACGTCGCCTACGGACGTAAACCTTACCACTTGTGTGCAACACACCGTTGAAACATCCAATCAACAGTATACCACATACTGCCCACATTATCCATCTTAATGTGTCATCGAGCTAGTAGCAACTTTTAGCAATTCCAGAGGTCCTACTCACGTCATCAGAACATGAGTAAACAATCCAGCACTCCAGCTCTTAACTTAAGGAAATTGATTGGTCTACCTCAATTGATAATACAAAACGTGCCACGCGAGCAACGTTATGACGTGCCACCCGAGCCACGTCCCATCATCCAAACGGAATAATCATCTCATAAATCAATTTCCTTTAAGTCTTAGATCGATTGGATTATTGTCATTAAAGTATTAACCAAATGGTCTAGGATTGGAAATGATATCTCAAAGATTCTAGGTAAAACTACTCGAGTGTGCTTCATTTTCCAGAAATTCATGTTTCAGTTTTCACCAAAATACTCGAGTGTTTTACATAGTCACTCGAGTGTTCCTCAGATTTTACCAAATTACTCGAGTGTTCTTATGGTTACTCGAGTGTTCTTCATTTGTTATCCAATTACTCGAGTGTTCTCCATGAAACTCGAGTGTTCTTAAGTTTTCCAGAAAATCCCTTTTCAAAACAGGCAAAATACTCGAGTATCACCCATAATACTCGAGTGTTTGCAGACAGTTAACACTGTAATTTGCATTTTTACACACCATATCCAATTCTAACCAATTCTAATCCAATCCAATGATCCACAGAGCTTACATTATACATATTAAACATGTTCCAACACAAAAACAACAACTTATTACACTGAATCGAATCTGAGCAACCATTTTGAATAAAAACACATTTTCAACAACTTAACATACCAAATTCAGTTCCACACACTTTTGACAGGAAAACAACTTGCATATAGCTCACATGCAACATATGGAACTTGCTCAGACCAATTTTAGAATGCAGGTTGGTCTCCAAACCAATTTCCCTATTCAAACTAAGCCCTTAGAGCCTCTTGGTGGCTCTCTAATCTCATACATGCAATTTAAACTCTATCTAGTGAATAGAAAGCTTCCCCCTTACCTCTTAGATGTGAATCAACAGAGACTTCACCCCAAATTTAGCTTCCAAATCGAATTCCCCAAAATCCACACTGAAACAGAGCAGTTTCAGCAGAGCACCAAGATTGAATTGGTTGATGCATGAAACAGCCATAAAAATTGGGGAAATTAGTCTCTATATAATCTCTACAATTCGCACTATCTAAAGAAACAACATTCACATGAGGAGGTTACCTGAGCTTACCAAAATCAAGCTCCAAAGTAAGCTCCAGGATCCTGATACAGCAAACAGACCCCAACTTCTAAGCCTCGATTCTTCCAATCTACTCACTCTCATCTCACAATCTTGGTGTATTTGTGAAGCCCTGAATGTGAGCTTCACAATGGTGTATGATTTGTGGTTCGAATCAACCCAGAGAGGGAGAATCGATTGAATCAATTCAGAAACCCTAACTCAAGCAAAACTCACGAATTGAGCAAAGGGGTTGATTGATTCATCAACCATGGCTTAAATAGCCATTCATGGAGCTCATGCAGCTCGACACGAAAGCCATGGACGTGTTGAAGGCTTGATTTCGTGTCAAACGGCGGTGACTCGTTGGTGGTGACTCACCAATCGCACTCACTCGTCAACTCTGACCAGAATACTCGAGTGTTTCCAAAACTACTCGAGTATTTTGACCAGTTTTTGAAAAATATTAATTTTATTTTCTTTCCCTCCAAAATCTTTCTAAAATTACTTCAAGGTCCCAAACAGAGATTAATGTGAAAATATTTGTTTTCTCATATTAAAATTCTCTAATATCTTCTTTCATAAGAAATTACATGAAATCGAGACTAAAAATAATCAATTATAAATAAACTTTAAAATTAATATTTTATTAATCAGGGGTTAAAAATCAGGGATGTTACAAATGGAGCATTGGTTTTATAACAAATATCAACTCCAATATTTAATTCCCCTTCATTCTTTTTCATTCCCATTCTCTCTATTCTCTTCTCTTTTTCCTTAGATTTTTTCCTTTTTTTTTTTGAATAGAAATAGAGATCACAATTAATACTTTCAGCTCAGCACTTTTTGAATCAACATATTCCCAATTGCACCATTCACATTTCAAAGGATACCAAAAATATATAACATTTATGAAAAGGGTACCAAAGAAATCATATATCAATAGGCTCAAAGTGGGCCACTAAGGGATAATATTTATCAAAATTCTGTTGAAGGCCAGAAAAATAATCCTAGGTGCCTTGATCATCTTAATGCATACAAACAATTATCAATCTCAAAATGGTCACCGGTCAAGTTCTAGAACACAAAATCAAAGTGAACACACTCATGAAAGAAATAGGGGTCTCAATCACAAAATAAATATTCAATATAAAACACATACCCCTGTCAAGTGTATAGGTTCAAATATCTCACAAGCTAAACAGTCAGTTCACTAATAACTTGTTCCAAAACAGTTTATCAAAATAACCAGTTCTCAACAAAACTTAAAACTCAATCCAAAAACAGTGTCATACAATCAATGAGTCATCATCCTAAATCAAGTATTTACATATATAATTAGAAAAATAGTCCTAATCCTAGAATAATCATCTATCTTTACCCAAGACACAAACCAACACCAAATATGGGAGAACAATTCAAGTCATAAAAATTTTAATTTTTATTTTGTCCACTCCCCCAAACTTAGAGGTTGGCGGCTTGTCTTCAAGCAAACTAAACTAACTAAACTACAAAATAAAAATTAAAAACTAAAAACAAAAGAAAGGAGTTAGAGACTTCCCTTTGTCGCACAGCATTCTCTCTTGATGCACCATGGAGGAGACTCCCCCAAACTTATTCACCTGTGTCACATGAACAACTAAAAATAGTGCTAGAAGCACCCCATTAGCAGTTACATATAGAAAACTCTAAACTCTTTATTCAATCTCCTAATTAAAAATTTAAATCCTACACTACTACAAAACTAAAGAGAATCCACCAGGATCCCAAATCCTATAGCACAACTTCCATGTTATGCAGCAATAACAAGTTATTCCTGGATCCCATGGAAATATGCACGGATGATGTTGGAGCAAATGTTTAAAAATAGTTTTAAACTCTCCCAGGTCAAATGGTGCATTTTTCACTCCAAGCATCATCACATGGTGCTTGTCTTTTTCATCATGCATGGAGTCTATGAAAGTGTAAACTCCATGGCTTAGCAAGGTTGCCTTTTCAGGCTCTAAAAAGGAGAATAATAGCTTACCTTCATCATGAGCATCAGGGAAGTCATAAAAAATTAAGGGGTAAATTGAAGGAAAATTTTTTGAGGGTTCCACATATTCATGCAATCCAATACATTTAGCAAGAGCAGAAAATTCATCATGCAAAGTGGACCCTAATTCAACCCCTAGACTCACCCCATTATTCAATTTATCTCATAATGCACAATTTCTTCTTTTTCTATGGGTTTAGAAAGGGAAGCACTTTGATCTTCCGTAATAGAAAATTTTTGTACCACCTCCTCTAAAAGACCATCAAAAACTTTAATCTCATCAAAAATATTCTGTGCAAAACAGGATGGAGTAGGTGATGACAAAATAAATTTGATATATTCTATGTCATCATGAGAATAAGCCATGTTACATAATGATTCCACTAAATAACTACTAAAAAGTACCGAAAATTATTAAAATCTAATTTTAATCCCCGGCAACGACGCCAAAAACTTGTTGGCGTTCTGGCAAGTGCACCAGTTCGTGACAAGTAATAAAGTGGAAGTGGGTTGTCGTTCCCAACGAGGACTAAAATCGATTAAAATAATTCTCACCTAAGTCGTAGTTATTACGTGAAATTCAAATTAAAATTAAATTGATTGTGAAATTTTAAAGGAAATTAAAAACAAAAACAAAAACACAAATTAAAAGTGGTTGTGAAAGAATTTGGGAAAGCTTGGGAACTTGTTTCATTGTAGGTTCCTATAATAATTGCTAACGAATCAATGATTTTCCTAAGTATTGAACCAATTTTGCAAAGGTAAAAGCAGCCTAATTCCTTAGGTCAACCCTGTTTCTTAGTAATTTAATCTCTCTTAATTCCTTAAGCAGAGTTTTAAATCCTAATCTTACCAATTAATGTTCAATCAAAATTGTTAGAAGGTTATCCAATTCATAGACATATTCCTATACCTATGTAATTGAATTGTTTGATTAAAGGTCTAAATCCTAATTCAATATTCCTATTCAATTAGAATTACCAAATCATAAACGGTACCAAATTCATGATGAACAATTAAAACATAATCAAACACAATACTTAATCGGAAAAACATTAATTCCTTAAACAAAAACTATGAAGGTTCCATACAAATCCACATGTTCCCAAAAAGGAGTTTAGTTACACATAATTTAGAGAAGAAGGAAGAAGAATAATGAAAATCATAATGAGAGACATGGAATTACCCCAATCTCCAATCACAAAGTGCAATCCTTCAACTTGCCTCCAAAAGCTTTCTCACTATTGCTCTCTCTAAAAATGTGGTAACTCCCTCTCTCAAAGCTTTCTGGTTTGAATGAATCCTAATCCTATTATTATATAGATAAAAACTAACCTAATTTTCAATCTAATGTGATAAGATTATTATTTGAATAAAACTAATCCTAAATCTGAATATAATATGATAAGATCCTATTAGAATAAACTAATCTCTAAGAATCTTATCTACAAATAGAATTTCTCATCAAAATCCTTCTAGAATCTCGTATTTGTGTCTGATAGCAACTTCGGCACTGATTTTGACCCCCAAGATGGACGAAATTGAGAAAGGCTATTTCTAGCAAAGTTGTAGATTTTTTCCTTAGCTCTAAAATGATACCTAGATCCCCTCATTTGGATAAGCGTAGCTCAAGTTATAATCAAAACAGCGAACAGTGTCACTTTCTCGCATTTTGCGCGCCCAGGCGTGAAGCTCCTGCGCCTGGGCGTGCTGCTGTCTGAAAAATCAACAAAATGCACCCCATTATTGGCTAGTTTACCCCAGCCCGCGCCTGGGCGCCACGGTCAACTTTTCTTCATTTTTTCCTCCTTTTCTTCCTAATTCAAGTACCAAGCTCTCCTTCTTCATTCCTTTGCAAAAATCATTGTTTTAAGAGCTTAAATACCTGAAAACAAACCAAACACATCAAAAGGTTCCAGAAATCTTATAATGACAAAATTCCATTGTTTTATTCCAATTTACTCAAGAAACAAGCCATTACTATGTAAAAGGGAGGTAAAAAAAGGTACAAAAACATCACATATTAGACCCCAATTACCGAGACCCATCTAGGCTATCCGACTCTAATGACTTACTCTCCCTGTGAGGGAGAGTGATCCTGCTCGGCCGGGGACTGCATCTGCTCGGGCTCAGTACCTGAAAAATGGTAAGGAGGTGAGCATTACACAGAACTTATATAAGCAGTTTCTAGAATGACATACCGAACTACCAAGCCAAACACAAGTAGTCAAATAGCAAATAAATCACAAGTAATCAAACCCATATATCTCATGCATATATCAACATTTAGCTCGGTTCGCTTACCCACATCCTTGTCTAGCTCGGCTCACATCATAAACCAGTTAACTCATTGCTAGCTATACCTCGGTTTATCCTCTCATGTCTCGGATTACCACCTCTATCTCGGGTTCACTACTCAATATTTCACTTTCACATAATTTACAATCTTTTACTCTTCTCGGATGCATACACCCAGTGCATGTCTTACACCATTTAAGTCGGATATTGGAGTGTCCATAACTGCGAGTACCACAATACTCGGCTTACAGCTGCGAGCACCACAATACTCGGCTTAAGCGATCAATGCACGCACCCAGTACGTGTCTGCTATGACCAGGAACACTACCGCCGATCATTCCATGGAGTAAGGAGCATCCATAACTGCGAGTACCACAATACTCGACTTACAGCTGCGAGCACCACAATGCTCGGCTTACGCGATCAATGCACGCACCCAGTACGCGTCTGCTATGACCAGGAACACATCCCACCGATTCCGTTCTCGGAACCTTGTGAGTCATAACTGCGAGCACCACAATGCTCGACTTACAGTTGCGAGCACCACAATGCTCGGCTTACGCGATCAATGCACGCACCCAGTACGTGTCTGCTATGACCCGACCACACAACCATTTCTCTTTAATTCCCCTTATCTTATTAACCATTACTTTTAGTTCGGCCCACCTCAGTTCACCTCTTTAATTTATTCCTCTTTGCATTAATCTCATTATTTACTTAGCTCGGCCTATCTCGGCTCAACCCTTTACCCATTTCCGATTTCCCTTATCCCTATTATCTATCTCATCTACCTATCTCATTATATAACTTATTAGTTTGTCTTTTCGATCCACCCTGGTTACCATTCTTCTCATTCTCCATTCTCACCCTCTCTCGGCTCGGCCACAGATACAAATACCAAATATCAAAGCATCATAAACACTTACACCTCAACAACCACATGAACAAAACATTTAGTCAATCCATCATATAAAATACAGCATATGAAATATAGCATGTAATCAAAAGTGATATTCCATCTTCACTTAAAATTCATGTTTCTAGTTCATTCATTAATTCCCCTTTTACCCTTTTTACCATTTCTCTTCTAACATTAACCTATGTCCATTCCCTAATCTAATACCCACTCTTAGTACCCTTTATGAACACACTAGAAACCCAAACTCAAGTAGAGGTAACACTCACTCCTTACCTCAAACCGTGTGAGATAAGAGTTGAGAGTTTGAGAATGGTTCCTTGTTGCTTGTCCTTGATCTTAGCACCCTTGAATCCTTCTTACTCCAAGTTGCACACAAGCTTCACCAATCTACACACGAACTCCACGGCGGTCCAGGGGCGTCCGGGACGGAAGAGAAGGCGGCGGGGAGGAGGTCTCTGGTTGGTGGAAGAGAGGGAAAATGTTCGTGAGAAGAGGAGAGGAAGAAGATATGTTGGGTTGTTGTTGCTGGACTTTGAGGGAAAAGGGAAAGAGAGACGTAGGGAAGAGAGAGAAGATAAAAGTGAGAAGTGTTATGGGTTATGTGTTGGGATTTTCTTTTATTCAAATGTGGAAGATATTTGTGTGGCTCTCATTGGAAGCTTCCTGAGGAAGCTTGAATATGTGGACAGGATTCATTGGCTTCTTGAGGAAGCCATGAACAGTACATTGAAAAGGACATAAAGCAGTGATAATGACATAAAGTGGATGCTGGTACAACGTACGGATGGTACGAAACTCAAGGGCTACCAACTCAACATGAGCTGGCACGGAGGAGCTAGGACGTGTCGGCTAGGATACGTCGGCTCGGTATGGAGGAATCGTAGTAGTCCGAGCTTCCATCTCGGATAATAGTGTGGGGTGCGCTGAGGTCGGCTAATCCGAGCTTGACAACAGGTTCAGCGTTTTACCCCATTCAGCTCGGCCGGGATCGGTCCTAGGTCCAATACCTACATACTAGGTCGGTTACCATGAGCTGGATGATGGCTACTCGGATCTTATAAGCTCGGTATGAGCTCAATTATGTTTGCTCGATCCTCATGAGCTCGAATAGATGGATAAACTCGGATAGATAGATGAGCTTGGATATACTAATGAGCTCAATAATACTGATGAGCTCGCTGATAATGAGCTCGGTTGCACTAATGGGTTCGGTCATCATGAGCTCGGTTATGATGAGCTCGGATTGTTCGGCAATTATGCACTCTTAGCTGATTGCTCGGTTCGGAGTAGTTTAGAAGCAAGAGGTCGGATTACTGCTCATGCTCAACAAACACAAAACCGACGTAGATGTTTAGTCGAAATGGCGTCGGCTTATGACACTAAATGTTTATTCGGTTAGTATGAGCCCAATGATACAACTCGGTTCTACCGATGAGTTTGGCTTGTGACTCTGGACGTCGTTCATTGGTCGGATGAGGGGTGATAGTTTAGAATAAGGTCGGTTTACGACTCTAAACCTCTTTTCGGTCGGCTAAGATAGAATTTGCTCGGACCGAGGTCCGAGCCGCTACACTTAACCCACTTGTTCTTTGCTAAAGCTTAATCTCTTCACAGACTGATTGTAATCGATTAACACCCCACAGTAATTGATAACACTAAGAGGTCTTTATGTACTGATGGTTTCTAACTTCATGGTATACTCCTTAACTCCAACATACACTTTGGCCACGAACACATTACTACATTCCAGCTTACTCTTCTGATTATCCTTAGCTTAATTTAGACTTTTCCTATTTAAGCTTAGATTCAGAAATCGGGATGTTACAGAACCTATTAGTCCATTCATTGATCGGTTAATGAGTGTTAATTTTGAACAATTGTTTCAAAAATTATATTAATGGGTTTTGATTCTTCATTTAATAATAACTCAAAAACTAATTTAAACAATTTTTTTTTTAATTCTATTTTTTTTTCAATGTTTAATTTTTTCAATCAAAAATTAATATTCGTGATGACCTTAATATGGCATGAAGAAGGAATTGTCATGCTTTTGTGCAGACGACAATGTTTGTTTTTCCTTTGAAGGTTGATCCTAGTTTATACAGGGATAAATGGTTTTCGTGAAACGGTTTATATTCCTATCTCAACGAGATCCTCTAATCTAAAATTAATTGGATCTAATTGAAATGATTATGACCATAAGTTAAATTGGCATATTAAATCGATGACTCATGTCTTGAAAGATTGATAACACCATTTCATTAACTAAAATAATAAAAATTTTGTAAATAAAATAATGTAAAAATAGTTGTTACCTTTTCTACGAGTGCGACCCATGAAATTGGAGACCAATTCGATATTGGATATGCTGGAACGATCGACCTAACATTAATTTTTCCTTCTATGAAGAATTCACCAAAAACCCGTCGTGGTAACTTTTGTGGAAGATGGCTATTTTTGAGGATTTTAAGGGGATTATATGGATAAGTAACCCTCTGCTATCTTTCCAAGTATTCGATTTGTCATTCTTAACTGTGCTTTGTGATTTAATGATCCACTTTAATATGATACAACATTTGAAAGTTTTGGATTTCAAATATAATTATTATTATTAAGTTTGAAGACCAAAACTAATCCCTCAAAATTTTCACGTGTACCACTTTAGTTAATCAAGAGGAACAAATTTAATTTGTTCTCCTAAGATTGTAACCATATGAATTGTAAGTCCACTAGAAAGGGAATTATTTACATGTTTTGGGACTAATGTGTTTAACGTTTTTAATCATGAGGGGAACAATTGGCCATTCATTTTTTTTTTGTTTTTACGGTATTACAGTGGTACACAAAAAAATTTAACGGACTAATTCACGTCTTTTCTTTAACACTGGCAATGATAAGAACAATGATTGTAATAATTATAATATTAAAGACAAGAATCGTAATAGTGAAAATGATAGACTGATACCATCAAAGGGTCTTGTGTGCCAAGTCTTGCTACTTATTATTAAAGTCTAAATATTTTGAAATCATCTCTTAAAAGGAGAAATAATGATGTCATAGTGTCTTCAGAATCCGAAACTGATTTTTGCCTAATAGTTGTTGGCAGCTTTAGAGTGTTGTAAATCATCAAATCAAGAATGACATCCAAACCTGTGTTCCCACCAAACAAGTATCAACACGTGTCTTTGTTAGCTTAAGGGTTAAGCATGCTGCAATTATATATTCATTACCGATTCGCACATCACTCAAGCAAATAAACAATTCGCCCTTCTAGCTTCTCCTTGCCAAACTTTTTATACCCATCAACACAACATAAAAAGATAATTTTTTTTTCTTTATTCTTCTCATTTGTTCCACATTTCATCCATCCTCCTCATCAACCCCTCCTCAATCACGAACACATACAATAGTATGGTAATTGGAGAATAATATGCTACGATTCTTTCTTCCCAAATATTGGTTTCCAACCCATCGGGGTAAGGCAATTGAACATGGAAGGTGGTTGATACAGTGTCATCCCTTCATTACTTATCCCTTTCCATGCTCTGTTGCCTTATTCCGAATCGGTTGAAAAAAAATATTTGGTATCCCAAAATATTAAACATTAACATGATAACCATTTACAGGTTTCCAAATTTTATTGGTGGTTTATTCATTTAATTTGATTTAATAGATAATTTGATTTCAACCAGATTTATTTATCTTGTATTTTGATATTTCATCATACAATAAAAAAACATTATTTATTTTAAGTGTTGAAAATTCTGCACTTGTTCTATTCATTTGATATGAAATAAATCCATGATTCTTAATATATGTATCTAAATTTTCTTTATTTAAATTATGCAATCATCGATCAATTATTATTTTTCAAGTGATATGAAGATGTAATTGGCTTAGGATCAATGATTTTACTTTCACGGTTCATGTCCAATAAATCCACCGACATTTGAAACAACTAAAAAGCAAGCAAGAAAATTATATATCGACTTATTGTACTAAAATTAATGAAAATACTATAATCAATCTCGTCTGATAACATAAGATTCAGACTAAAATCAAAATTAACTAAACCTAATAGTCCATTCATTGATCGATTAATGAGTGTTAATTTTGAAAAATTGTTTCAAAAATTATATTAATGGGTTTTGATTCTTCATTTAATAATAACTCAAAAACTAATTTAAACAATTTTTTTTTAATTCTATTTTTTTCAATGTTTAATTTTTTCAATCGAAAATTAATATTCGTGATGACCTTAATATGGCATGAAGAAGGAATTGTCATGCTTTTGTGCAGACGACAATGTTTGTTTTTCCTTTGAAGGTTGATCCTAGTTTATACAGGGATAAATGGTTTTCGTGCAACGGTTTATATTCCTATCTCAACGAGATCCTCTAATCTAAAATTAATTGGATCTAATTGAAATGATTATGACCATAAGTTAAATTGGCATATTAAATCGATGATTCATGTCTTGAAAGATTGATAACACCATTTCATTAACTAAAATAATAAAAATTTTGTTAAAAAAAATAATGTAAAAATAGTTGTTACCTTCTCTACGAGTGCGACCCATGAAATTGGAGACCAATTCAATATTGGATAGGTTGGAACGATCGACCTAACATTAATTTTTCCTTCTATGAAGAATTCATCAAAAACCCGTCATGGTAAATTTTGTGGAAGATGGCTATTTTTGAGGATTTTAAGGGGATTATATGGATAAGTAACCCTCTGCTATCTTTCCAAGTATTCGATTTGTCATTCTTAACTGTGCTTTGTGATTTAATGATCCACTTTAATATGATACAACATTTGAAAGTTTTGGATTGCAAATATAATTATTATTATTAAGTTTGAAGACCAAAACTAATCCCTCAAAATTTTCACGTGTACCACATTAGTTAATCAAGAGGAACAAATTTAATTTGTTCTCCTAAGATTGTAACCATATGAATTGTAAGTCCACTAGAAAGGGAATTATTTACATGTTTTGGGACTAATGTGTTTAACGTTTTTAATCATGAGTGGAACAATTTGCCATTCATTTTTTTTTTGTTTTTACGGTATTACAGTGGTACACAAAAAAATTTAACGGACTAATTCACGTCTTTTCTTTAACACTGGCAATGATAAGAACAATGATTGTAATAATTATAATATTAAAGACAAGAATCGTAATAGTGAAAATGATAGACTGATACCATCAAAGGGTCTTGTGTGCCAAGTCTTGCTATTTATTATTAAAGTCTAAATATTTTGAAATCATCTCTTAAAAGGAGAAATAATGATGTCATAGTGTCTTCAGAATCCGAAACTGATTTTTGCCTAATAGTTGTTGGCAGCTTTAGAGTGTTGTAAATCATCAAATCAAGAATGACATCCAAACCTGTGTTCCAACCAAGCAAGTATCAACACGTGTCTTTTTTAGCTTAAGGGTTAAGCATGCTGCAATTATATATTCACTACCGATTCGCACATCACTCAAGCAAATAAACAATTCGCCCTTCTAGCTTCTCCTTGCCAAACTTTTTATACCCATCAACACAACATAAAAAGATAATTTTTTGCTTTATTCTTCTCATTTGTTCCACATTTCATCCATCCTCCTCATCAACCCCTCCTCAATCACGAACACATACAACAGTATGGTAATTGGAGAATAATATGCTACGATTCTTTCTTCCCAAATATTGGTTTCCAACCCATCGGGGTAAGGCAATTGAACATGGAAGGTGGTTGATACAGTGTCATCCCTTCATTACTTATCCCTTTCCATGTTCTGTTGCCTTATTCCGAATCGGTTGAAAAAAATATTTGGTATCCCAAAATATTAAACATTAAAATGATAACCATGTACAGGTTTCCAAATTTTGTTGGTGGTTTATTCATTTAATTTGATTTAATAGATAATTTGATTTCAACCAGATTTATTTATATTGTATTTTGATATTTCATCATACAATAAAAAAAACATTATTTATTTTAAGTGTTGAAAATTCTGCACATGTTCTGTTCATTTGATATGAAATAAATCCATGATTCTTAATATATGTATCTAAATTTTCTTTATTTAAATTATGCAATCATCGATCAATTATTATTTTTCAAGTGATATGAAGATGCAATTGGCTTAGGATCAATGATTTTACTTTCACGGTTCATGTCCAATAAATCCACCGACATTTGAAACAACTAAAAAGCAAGCAAGAAAATTATATATCGACTTATTGTACTAAAATTAATGAAAATACTATAATCAATCTCGTCTGATAACATAAGATTCAGACTAAAATCAAAATTAACTGAACCTAATAGTCCATTCATTGATCGGTTAATGAGTGTTAATTTTGAACAATTGTTTCAAAAATTATATTAATGGGTTTTGATTCTTCATTTAATAATAACTCAAAAACTAATTTAAACAATTTTTTTTAAATTATATTTTTTTCAATGTTTAATTTTTTCAATCGAAAATTAATATTCGTGATGACCTTAATATGGCATGAAGAAGGAATTGTCATGCTTTTGTGCAGACGACAATGTTTGTTTTTCCTTTGAAGGTTGATCCTAGTTTATACAGGGATAAATGGTTTTCGGGCAACGGTTTATATTCCTATCTCAACGAGATCCTCTAATCTAAAATTAATTGGATCTAATTGAAATGATTATGACCATAAGTTAAATTGGCATATTAAATCGATGATTCATGTCTTGAAAGATTGATAACACCATTTCATTAACTAAAATAATAAAAATTTTGTTAAAAAAAATAATGTAAAAATAGTTGTTACCTTCTCTACGAGTGCGACCCATGAAATTGGAGACCAATTCAATATTGGATAGGTTGGAACGATCGACCTAACATTAATTTTTCCTTCTATGAAGAATTCACCAAAAACCCGTCATGGTAAATTTTGTGGAAGATGACTATTTTTGAGGATTTTAAGGGGATCATATGGATAAGTAACCCTCTGCTATCTTTCCAAGTATTCGATTTGTCATTCTTAACTGTGCTTTGTGATTTAATGATCCACTTTAATATGATACAACATTTGAAAGTTTTGGATTGCAAATATAATTATTATTATTAAGTTTGAAGACCAAAACTAATCCCTCAAAATTTTCACGTGTACCACTTTAGTTAATCAAGAGGAACAAATTTAATTTCTTCTCCTAATATTGTAACCATATGAATTGTAAGTCCACTAGAAAGGAAATTATTTACATGTTTTGGGACTAATGTGTTTAACGTTTTTAATCATGAGGGGAACAATTTGCCATTCATTTTTTTTTGTTTTTCCGGTATTACAGTGGTACACAAAAAAATTTAACGGACTAATTCACGTCTTTTCTTTAACACTGGCAATGATAAGAACAATGATTGTAATAATTATAATATTAAAGACAAGAATCGTAATAGTGAAAATGATAGACTGATACCATCAAAGGGTCTTGTGTGCCAAGTCTTGCTACTTATTATTAAAGTCTAAATATTTTGAAATCATCTCTTAAAAGGAGAAATAATGATGTCATAGTGTCTTCAGAATCCGAAACTGATTTTTGCCTAATAGTTGTTGGCAGCTTTAGAGTGTTGTAAATCATCAAATCAAGAATGACATCCAAACCTGTGTTCCAACCAAGCAAGTATCAACACGTGTCTTTTTTAGCTTAAGGGTTAAGCATGCTGGATTATATATTCACTACCGATTCGCACATCACTCAAGCAAATAAACAATTCGCCCTTCTAGCTTCTCCTTGCCAAACTTTTTATACCCATCAACACAACATAAAAAGATAATTTTTTTCCTTTATTCTTCTCATTTGTTCCACATTTCATCCATCCTCCTCATCAACTCCTCCTCAATCACGAACACATACAACAGTATGGTAATTGGAGAATAATATGCTACGATTCTTTCTTCCCAAATATTGGTTTCCAACCCATCGGGGTAAGGCAATTGAACATGGAAGGTGGTTGATACAGTGTCATCCCTTCATTACTTATCCCTTTCCATGTTCTGTTGCCTTATTCTGAATCCGTTGAAAAAAAATATTTGGTATCCCAAAATATTAAACATTAACATGATAATTGTAACACCCATAATTTTCGTCTCCCGAATAATAGGAAATTAATAATAAAAGCTTTATTATTAATTTATAGAAATTTTCCAAGTTTACGTTTTGTATTTAATTAAGCCTTAAATATAAAAATAAGTTGAAATATTTTTATATGGCAAATAAATGCAAAATATAAGGATATTGCATTTTGGTCCCTGAATGAGGACTTAAATGTATTATTGAAAAGGTTCTTGGAGGGAAAGATTTAAAAATAGTAATTTTTAAATTTTGAACTAATCTAACCGGTTAGTAATGCCCTGTAACCGGTTAGACGATGAACCCAAAAACTGGATTAGTGGATTTTGATGAGTAATCACTTGATTAATCCCGAATTCGCCACGATTACAGCCTAAATTTAGTGGAAAACCATGCGTCAACCTGCATGTTAATCCAAATTGCTTATAAATAGCTGAGTTCTGAAGGATTGAGGGTTGGTTTCTGCTGAATTGTGTTGAAGAAGGGTAATTAGGGTTCCAAATTCGTTCTGAGCAATTCGTCTCCTTCTTTGAGAGTTAGAGAGCGAAACACACCTTTCTGAAAAGCTTGAATCAAGGGCTTTTCAGTGATATACACCTTGTGAGTTGAGTGTTCGTGTGGGTGGAGGAATCAAGCTTGGAAGCTAAGAGTGGGAAACTCAGTCCTGTTTTCTTCCTGTTCTGGAAGCTGAATTTCAGCTTTGATTTTGGTAAGTACAGTCCACCATTGAGCCTCAAATCTCTTTGATTCTCTAGTGCATGTTACCTATATTGAGTCCTAATCGTTTTCCCCAATTTCTTTGGCCAATTGCTATGTCAAATCTTCTGGTCTTTGGACCCTGTTGATAAAAATCGTGGCTGAGAGCAGAACTATGGATTTGTGGGAATCTATGGATTGATCTTCAAGTTCAGTGGTAATACTCATCAAAATTGACTTAGAGGTATGGGAGAAGTCTACCTTATACTAGATTTAGACTAAAAATCAAGTATTTAGGATTTGAGTTAACAAAACTCAAAAAGGGCATTATGTGTGAAAAAGCACAAAGGCTTGGAGGCCAAATTTTAGTTCAATGTTGCTTTGAGCAACTTTGTGTTGATGCATGCAATGGATAATGATACTGGAATTTGCATTTAAATGCTTATTTTTAGTTTTGTTGTGTTGAATTGTGGCTATATTGATTTTTATGCAATTTGATGCAAGAAGCTTAATGCATGCACATTGAATCTGTTTCTGTGATGAAATATATTTGTTTAAGGTATATGAACCCTGGTAAATGATGAAATTTGGTTAGATTTGAGAAATGGAAAGAATGATATGTCAAAACTCTTGTTTTAATGGACTGGTTGCATAATCTAACCGGTTACTCGATATTTGTAACCGGTTAGACACTGCAAAATTTCAAAAGAAAATCAGTTTATAAAACAGTCCTGAAGTTTCACTAGTTTTACTCAAATCTATACTTTAATTTCATTGGAAATAATCTGCAAAGGAGTTGATAACACTGGCTTGGTTCAGATTTAAGGGTGAGGGTTATTACCTTAATTTAAGGAGATAATTTCAAGAGGAAATTATGCTCTTTTGGAAACAAAATGTGATTTGGACTTTTGAATGATGAAAACAGTGGGTTTTGAGGTATAAAACAATGTTAAACCTGTTTATGGATTGGGTAGAGAATTCAAGAAAAAAGGGTTTTCTGAATTACAATGGTAAACAGTTCAGGTCTGTAATTCTAACCGGTTAGCCTGAAATCGTAACCGATTAGTACCTGAATCTGAAAAATAAAAAGTTAGTTTTTTTTAATACCATTGGTTATGTTTTTCCCAATCTAAGTTTAAGGTCATGTTTTGAGATAATTCAAAGGAGAATTTTATGCCAAAAAAAAATTATGCCTCAAATAAATCATTCAAAAGGAGAAATTGGAATATTTCCAAATCATATTAATTAATGCAAAGATAAAACCAACCCTGATAATTGTGCATCCATATAGAATGGAAGTTTGGTTGGTAGGAACGTTTATCATATTCTGGGAATATGAGGAGGGTACTCCGGGAGTACCAAATTATAACCTACTTGATGACACATTATAGATATGTGGCCAGTGTCCGGGACCTGGTTGTTTTTTTATGCGTTCTGGGAACGTGGTGCACACTTCGGGAGTGATGCTTATTATCCAAGTATGGTTCGGCATTATGTTCTGGGAACAAATGTCGGTGTTCCGGGAACACAAGGGTGTATTGGATGGACGTCCAAGATGGGCTTTAGAGGCCTCAGTTGTGGATAGAAAATCATGCATCATGCCACTTGCATTATAAGAGATATAATGTTGAAAAATTGGTGTGCTCATATGTATTTGCATTATTATCTGTCCATGATATACTTGTGTTTGTAATTTAGTCTTTATCAATTATGTATATGTGTATACTTACTCCCTGTGCCCTGTTTAGGTGATGGCCAGATACCTAGCTTGCATCGAGATACGCCCTATCCCTAGTGGTATATGGACGTATGAGGAGCACCGTGCCACCTTTGAGGGTGAGGTGGAGATTACTCTCTACCATCCCAACCCTCTGGTGCGAGTGCGACCTCGTCGTTTTAGGATCCCATTAGTCTATACTATGCATGTTCCACCCTTTTATACATATAGAGGACCACCCCCGGCTCGACCTATGCGTCGTTTTCATAGTTTTCGTTTCAGAGCTGCTACTCGTTCTCATCCCTCTTCCCATAGAGTTGTCACTGAGGAGACTCCTTCTCCTAGTCCGACTGACTTTGATAGGACTGCTTCTGCAGATCCTAGACCCAGTGGTGGGGTCTCTACACAGTCGGGCGAGGTCGAGGAGGACCCTGTGGAGGATGAGAGCGAGGAGGAGGTGCATGTCGAGCCGACTGTTTCAGCTAGAGGTGGACCCGCTGGTTCATAGGAGCCTGCATAGCGTAGATGTTTTGGATCCTAGATCCTAGGGATAGAGCTGTGGAGGATCGGAGGAGCTGCTGTGGACACGGATGACTTGCTCTGAGACTTCTACTTTTGGGTTTTGTCATATCTTGTATATATTTGAGAGGTCTTAGAGTGAGGTTTTATTTTATGCAGCTGGTCTGTATATGTTTCACCAAACTTGCTATCTCGACTTTTTACCACTTTCTACTGACTGTACTGATGGGGTTTTATGTTATGACATATATATATATATATATATATATATATGATGTTTTCTTTACCTCAGCAGTGCCTCATAAGTACTATTTTACTTCCGTGAACTCTGATTTCTATTTGAAAAGGATTCGGCAATAGGTTTATGTTTTATATACTCAAATCCAACTCGAGAGACAAATGATATGTTTTAATAAGAATCTCAAATATCGTTTTCTATAATTAAGGAAATGTTCTCTCGAAAGCCTTTTCGAACTTAAGATATTGCTAAGCCGAATTCAAATAATGGTTCATGTTAAAAAGGGTTTCTAATTGAGCAAGTACTAATTTAAAAAGGAAAAATTTTCTAGTCCTAATATTGATAGCAAGTATTCAACTATTTGGAAATATTACTTATTTTCAAGATAGAAAAGAGAGCGTCACAATAACCATATACAGGTTTCCAAATTTTATTGGTGGTTTATTCATTTAATTTGATTTAATAGATAATTTGATTTCAACCAGATTTATTTATCTTGTATTTTGATATTTCATCATACAATAAAAAAAACATTATTTATTTTAAGTGTTGAAAATTTTGCACTTGTTCTGTTCATTTGATATGAAATAAATCCATGATTCTTAATATATGTATCTAAATTTTCTTTATTTAAATTATGCAATCATCGATCAATTATTATTTTTCAAGTGATATGAAGATGCAATTGGCTTAGGATCAATGATTTTACTTTCACGGTTCAAGTCCAATAAATCCACCGACATTTGAAACAACTAAAAAGCAAGCAAGAAAATTATATATCGACTTATTGTACTAAAATTAACGAAAATACTATAATCAATCTCGTCTGATAACATAAGATTCAGACTAAAATCAAAATTGACTGAACCTAACAGTCCATTCATTGATCGGTTAATGAGTGTTAATTTTGAACAATTGTTTCAAAAATTATATTAATGGGTTTTGATTCTTCATTTAATAATAACTCAAAAACTAATTTAAACAATTTTTTTTAAATTCTATTTTTTTTCAATGTTTAATTTTTTCAATCGAAAATTAATATTCGTGATGACATTAATATGGCATGAAGAAGGAATTGTCATGCTTTTGTGCAGACGACAATGTTTGTTTTTCCTTTGAAGGTTGATCCTAGTTTATACAGGGATAAATGGTTTTCGTGCAACGGTTTATATTCCTATCTCAACGAGATCCTCTAATCTAAAATTAATTGGATCTAATTGAAATGATTATGACCATAAGTTAAATTGGCATATTAAATCGATGACTCATGTCTTGAAAGATTGATAACACCATTTCATTAACTAAAATAATAATATTTTTGTAAATAAAATAATGTAAAAATAGTTGTTACCTTCTCTACGAGTGCGACCCATGAAATTGGAGACCAATTCAATATTGGATAGGTTGGAACGATCTACCTAACATTAGTTTTTCTTTCTATGAAGAATTCACCAAAAACCCGTCATGGTAAATTTTGTGGAAGATGGCTATTTTTGAGGATTTTAAGGGGATTATATGGATAAGTAACCCTCTCCTATCTTTCCAAGTATTCGATTTGTCATTCTTAACTGTGCTTTGTGATTTAATGATCCACTTTAATATGATACAACATTTGAAAGTTTTGGATTGCAAATATAATTATTATTATTAAGTTTGAAGACCAAAACTAATCCCTCAAATTTTTCATGTGTACCACTTTAGTTAATCGAGAGGAACGAATTTAATTTGTTCTCCTAAGATTCTAACCATATGAATTGTAAGTCCACTAGAAAGGGAATTATTTACATGTTTTGGGACTAATGTGTTTAACGTTTTTAATTATGAGGGGAACAATTTGCCATTCATTTTTTTTTGTTTTTACGGTAATACAGTGGTTACCAAAAAAATTTAACGGACTAATTCACATCTTTTCTTTAACACTGGCAATGATAAGAACAATGATTGTAATAATTATAATATTAAAGACAAGAATCATAATAGTGAAAATGATAGACTAATACCATTGGTCTTGTGTGCCAAGTCTTGCTACTTATTAGTAAAGTCTAAATATTTTGAAATCATCTCTTAAAAGGAGAAATAATGATGTCATAGTCACTACTACAATTCTGTTAATTGAAGCCGGTATTTTAAAGGCGGTTTCGTTAAGGAACAACCCTCTTTAGTTGAAATATTTTTAAGAGAAGTGTTATTTATCCTAACCAGCCTAAAAAAGTTAATTTTTAAGGGCAGTTCCATCAAAGAACCTCCTTTGTTTAGCAAATTTAAAATCCAAAGTATTATTGAAAAGGGTTGGTTTGTTGAACCACCCACTTAAACCCTGAATTAAAAAAAAGGAAAATAAAATACTCATTCTAATACTGAAGGTAGAGAACGAAGGCCATTGCGTTCTTCTTCTTCGTTTCTCCTCACACCCGTCCTCTACCCTCACACCCGACTCACTCTACCCTCCCATGGACTGCTCTCACTCCCTCACGATCTAAGCTAAGCCTCACCATCTCACGGCAGCGGCGCTCCCATCTGACTCTCCCTTGGCTCATGGCAGTGCGGCGGCGGCGTCGAGAACCCCCATCTCCCTCTTCACAATCTCATGGCGGCGGCGAGAACCCCCCATCTCCCCGTACGTCGATAACCCTAACTCATCTCATCCCTACCTCTCTCCCTTCGTTTCACGGCGGCGACCCCTTAGCTTACGGCGGCTGTGGCGGCTGTGGCGGCGGTAACCTAACCCTAACCCTTCCTCTTCCTCACTCCCTCTAAGGCACTCTTTCTGAGGTACAGAATTAAATAAATAAATTTATTTCCTTATTTCCCTTTTGCATGTGCGTGATTTTTTCCTTTTAGAGCATTAAAGGGTTTTTTGTATGTTAGTAATTGATTTAATAATTAAAGGCAATGACTAAAACAGATTCATGACAGATACAAGTCTACGGGTGAGGTTCTTGGGCTATAATGATTAAAATTAAAACGAAGTTTGTAATTCTAACAAATCGATTTTGATGTTCTAAGCTATGGAGGACTCATTTTTATTTCCCCTCTTAGTCCAGGAGGGTCGATGGAGAAGAGAACAGAGCATCGATAGAGAACTCGTTCACCGACACCGCCATCCATCGCCGCCGCTGTTGTTCAGCACCAATTCGATTTGAAACCTTATTCTCACAGCCCTAATTCGATTCTCTGAGATTGAGAACAAAAAACCCTAATCCGTGAGTTCTTTTACAAATATACCTTATTCTTTATTCTTAATTCAATTCTCTGAAATTGGGAATAGAAAACCCTAATATGAGTTTTAGTTTATGATTTGTTTGGTAATTTTAGTTTTATTCCCTAATTTTAGTTGGTTAATCTGGTATTCTCAATTCAATATCAGGCTTGTGACCTTGTATTTCGCACACCATTTTGGCTTTTTAGTTTGCCTTTTTGCATTACAAATCTCACTGTACTAATTTTGATTATTTATTTTTTCTTGTTCTTATTTTTATATTTAGCTTCAAGACGAGGCTGCTTTGACACTTAAGTGCGTTGAAAAGTGTAGAGATGGTGGATTGAGGATGTTTTTATGACCAAGATGGACTTTGCTGTTAAATATGACTATTGTATGAGGTAACAGTGTTTCCTTTAGTGTTTACTTGTCAATGAAAAAGGGGAACAAGAAGGTACTTTTGAGTAGTTTTCCTTTAGTGTTTACTTGGTTTTAACTAGTTTTCTCCAATGCCAAATAGCATCCTGTTTAATCTTGTAGCTCCAAAACTCTTGACCTTTTAAGTAAATAGCATTCACCCATAAAATGTAATAATATTGTGAAATTAACAGGGCAGTGTATCATGGCTCGGATGTTATTATGCTTGACAATGTCCTGAGTGCAGTAGATGTACAGGTTGCTCAATGGATCTTACACAACGCTATCCTAGGTCCTCGTATGCAGGGGAAGACGCGATTGCTCTGTACTCACAACATTCAGGTTATTATGTACTCTCTTCACAATTATTACTCATTACCTTAAATTTCAAGATAAGTATTTTATATTTGTATTTTCATAAAATGTGTATGCCTAAAAATAAGGATTAACATGTTGATGTATTAATATTCAGATGATATCTTCTGCTGATATGATTGTTGTAATGGACAAGGGACACGTAAAGTGGATGGGAAGTTCAGCTGACTTTCCCATTTCTTCATATACAGCATTCTCCCCATTGAATGAAATGGATTCAACTTTACAGAATCACATACAACCCTTCAACACAAACTCTTCTTTGAAATCCAAGGAGCAACCACTTCCAGATAAAGTTATTAGGCATGCTCCTGAGGAACCAGAGGAGGTAATTGAAGTTGAGTTGAGGAAAGAGGGGAAAGTCGAACTTGGAGTGTATAAGTATAAACATATGCACATATTGATCGGAGATGTACAGGAGCTTAGGGCCTGTTTGGCTTGTGAAAATTTTTCATGTTTTAATTAATAATTACAACTATGTCACATTTTTTTTTCATCTTTGTTTCTTTTTTTAAATATTTTTACAAGAAACAATGAAATCAACAATTTGTTAGATCAACTATTATTGTCCGTGGATTTCAATTTCAATTGCCGGTTAACAATTTAGTGCCTTTTGCAGGAACTATGCTGCCTTCACTGGCTGGTTCATCACAGTTATTATATGCCTGTCAGCTATTCTGATGCAAGCTTCTCGTAATGGAAATGATTTATGGTTGTCATATTGGGTTGATTCGACAACAGAAAGCAGTAGTAATAGTTTTATGTAGTAATAGTTGTCAAACAAGATACTCCGTGTCTTTCTATCTGGTGATGTACTGATCTGTAGTAATAGTTTTCATAGCATATTTTCTTGCTGGACACATGACTTATAAGAAAATTAAATATTCGTTTTATGTTATGAATTTATGCTGCAGGTTATACTTTGTCTCTTTTGTGTTATGAATTCCTTTTTCACACTGGCGAGGGCATTCTCTTTTGCATTTGGTGGCTTAAAAGCAGCAATTAAAGTACACAATAAGCTGCTCAGCAAGCTTGTCAATGCACCTGTCCGATTTTTTGGCCAAACCCCAGGTGGAAGAATACTAAACAGGTTAGGATAAGATGCCTGTGGCCATATGATACTCTGAATTTATGTGATATGCTTCATTATTTATGTTGTTTTATGCAGGTTATCTTCAGATCTTTACACAATTGATGATTCTCTTCCATTTATAATGAACATTCTCCTAGCTAATTTTGTAGGCCTGTTGGGTATTGCAATAATTTTGTCATATGTACATGTATCCTTAAATTTTTTTTGTTTCACTTCGAGTTACTACAAATTTTTAAATTTACAATAATTACCCCCATCACCAAAATATTATCTTTTGGTTTTTGGTAGGTCTTCTTCTTAGTCCTGCTATTACCATTTTGGTATATCTACAGCAAACTCCAGGTATTCATTTTTCTTGAATTTAACCAATCTTATTGTATAAGTCATTACTCGTTACTATTAGGATTATTGATGTTATTGTATTTCATGATTACGACTTCTTTGTAATTATGGAGTATGAAATAGGAATTTGTATATTTTATTCCTTTTTTTTAAAAAAAAAGAATGAAAGGAAAAAAATGGAACTTTGTATAATACTGCGAGATGAATTATGAATTCTGTACACATCAGGATTACTTGAGTTTCAAATGTTTAAAACTGAAACGATTTCTTTGAATAAGTATGATAAACATCATTCAACTGATCTTTTAGTGGCTTCAGTTCTTCTACAGGTCAACATCGTTACCTCATACAATAGTCATATTTAACAGCAAAGTGCGTTGACTTAACAGACTTCACGTGCTTAAACGGAAATTTTATAATTTATCTCGGCAATTGTTCATGCTGTTATTTTAATTACATACATTTTACCTCTTTGCCTCACTATGTATGCTAAGTGATACTTATTTAAAAAAGACAAAGCTAAGCATCGTTTTATAATGGTTACAGATGAAGGTATGTTGTTGGTATTGCTTTAAGTTCCATTGGCACACTAAGGTGCTAATCATCTTTTCAGTATTTTGTTGGCATCTTTCTTTCCCTGCTGTACCACGCGAATATACCAACGATCTAATGTGTGTTGCATATGTTATGCAGGAAGTTTTAGATGAAGAAGATGAGAAGCTCACGAGTATGAAGGAAGAGCTGGGTGATGAGGTATATGAAGCGGTTGTGATTTGGTGATATGAAGCGGTTGTGATTTGGTGATGTAAACATTGATACTCATTCTAATGCTTATTATGCCTTTTTCATAAGATTTTTTTTTGGCTGGACTTGTGATCTTGTCATTTTGTAATGTAAACACTTATTATACTCATCATAGTGATGTTATTACTATGCAGCTCTTTTAACGAAATTATTTTGTTAGATTAGATTATGTTTGATGCATAATTTTTTTGTCAATCTTGCATAATTTTTGAAATAACATAGAAATAAAAAAAATTTACACGTTCTGTAATGAATAATTCCAAAAATTATTCAGGGATGAAAAAAAACTTAAAACAAGAGAGGTTCACAAAATAGGAAGCAAGCAATAAAAAAAATAAAAAAAACATAAGAGGGCGGTTCAAAAAATTTAACTGAGGGCGGTTCAAAAAATCATAAGAGGGCGGTTCAGATGAAAGGAACAAAGGAGGTTACTTAAATAAAAAAGGGTGGTTTGGAACTGCCCTTAAAAAAAATTAAAGAGGGCGGTTCCGAACCACACTAAAAAAACAGTACTTACAAAGGCGATACATTTAAGAAGGGTTCGGAACTGCCCTCTTTTAAGCAAAATAACCTCCCTCAAAACGTTTTTCTGTAGTAGTGAGTGTCTTCAGAATCCAAAACCGATTTTTGCCTAATAGTTGTTGGCAGCTTTAGAGTGTTGTAAATCATCAAATCAAGAATGACATCCAAACCCGTGTTTCAACCAAACAAGTATCAACACGTGTCTTTCTTAGCTTAAGGGTTAAGCATGCCGCAATTATTTATTCACTACCGATTCGCACATCACTCAAGCAAATAAACATATCGTCCTTCTAGCTTCTCCTTGCCAAACTTTTTATACCCATCAACACAGCATAAAAAGATAATTTTTTTCCTTTATTCTTCTCATTTGTTCCACATTTCATCAATCGTCCTCATCAACCCCTCCTCAATCACGAACACATACAACAGTATGGTAATTGGAGAATAATATGCTACGATTCTTTCTTCCCAAATATTGGATTCCAACCCATCGGGGTAAGGCAATTGAACATGGAAGGTGGTTGATATAGTGTCATCCCTTCATTACTTATCCCTTTCCATGTTCTGTTGCCTTATTCCGAATCGGTTGAAAAAAAAATATTTGGGATCCCAAAATATTAAACATTAAAATGATAACCATGCACAGGTTTCCAAATTTTGTTGGTGGTTTATTCATTTAATTTGATTTAATAGATAATTTGATTTCAACCAGATTTATTTATCTTGTATTTTGATATTTCATCAAACAATAAAAAAAACATTATTTATTTTAAGTGTCGAAAATTCTGCACTTGTTCTGTTCATTTGATATGAAATAAATCCATGATTCTTAATATATGTATCTAAATTTTCTTTATTTAAATTATGCAATCATCGATCAATTATTGTTTTTCACGTGATGTTAAGATGAAATTGGCTTAGGATCAATGATTTTACTTTCACGGTTCATGTCCGATAAATCCACCGACATTTGAAACAACTAAAAAGCAAGCATGAAAATTATATATCGACTTATTGTACTAAAATTCATGAAAATACTATAATCAATCTCATTTGATAACATAAGATTCAGACTAAAATCAAACTGACTGAACCTAATAGTGTGACACCCTTTTCCCAACTTGATGTAAATATTACAATAGTTAAGTATTTTTTGTTAAAATATATGGACTTGTGATTATATAAGAAAATATAGAAATAAAATTTTCTTTTCTTAGGCGGGTGCACAAATCCAAACATGGAATTCTCGGAGAAGAAATTATATATCATTTTAAACAATTGTGTAGAATTCAGCATTCTCTAAAACCTTTTCACAAGCTGGATAGCATCCGTATTTGAAATCGTATTTATATGATAGAAAGTAAGCGATGCCATCTTTTTTTTTTTGTTTTATAAAACTGTTACCATTTAATTCTTTTGTAGCCGAATTCTTTAAATAGATAAAATCAGAGTAAGCGGAAATAGTGGAACTATGCATACTTATAATATAAACATAATTCCCATATGGATAAGTAAATAAGTCATGAAGTACATAGTCCCATAGTCATAACTCCAAGATCCATAATACAAGTCCATAAAAGATCTATGCCCAAAATAAAACCATAATCCTAGAGTAATCAAAGGTATATCCACAATATATACATCTAAAAAATATAGACTCTAGAGGTGGTCTCATAGATCCGGCAACAACAGTAGTAGTAGTGATAGTAGTAGCAGTCTCCAGGTAGCAAAGGAAAACATCATCATCAACAGAAGCAGCAGCAGAATCTCCTCCACGGCATCCCCACATCGGATCCCCTGATCCTCATCGTACACCTTATACACATACCTAGGGATCATCATCCCTCCACTGACTCCCGGTGGAATGAATGACAGGCTCGCCTCCGCTCTCATCCTCCACGGGATCCTCCTCGATCTCATCCGATGGAGAGTGTACCCTACCACTGGTACGGGGTCAGGAGATGGTGTGACCCTGACTGGGTTCCTCGGATCAGAAGGGGGAGTATCCTCGCGGACGACTCTCGTGGAAAAAGGGTGTGAGCGGATAGGTCTGAAACGAAAACTGTGATAAGAGCGAGCTGGCCGTGTGGGAGGTGGTCCATGATATGTGTAAAACGGGGGTACGTGCATAGTGTATATGATGGGAATCCTAAATCTACGAGGACGAAATCGAATCAGCGGGTTCGGGTGGTAGAAGGTAATCTCTACCTCTCCCTCGAACACCGCGCGATGGTCCTCATAGATCCATGTGCCACTAGGAAGTGGCCGGATCTCGATGCAAGCGATGTAATGTGACATCACCTACAAGGGCATAGGGGTAAGCATTTCTATACACATAATCAATAGAGCAGAAATGTATGAATAATAAAAAGATATAAACATGTAACAATAAACAACAAACACATTTAGCATTTAGCAGAAATAGGATGCTAGAAGGATGCTCATACTTGTTTCATTTATCAAACTTAGTTTAAATGAGTGGCATGATGTATGAACTTAGCTTTCAAGCCTATCTCCATCAAACTATGTCACTCTCTGACGTCCATCCTTTACTTTCCAGCACTCAACCGTGCGTTGTACTCCTAGGTGTACAACATTCGTACATTCACCAAGAATGTACACGACAAGCTTGGAATCCGTGCCACCCGAGCACATCACGTCATCCAAACGGATCGTCATCCAAACGGTATAACAATATCGGCATCCACTTAGCCGACCACGTCGTCAACCATAATGTGTCATCAAGCAAGCGTCATTTGGCACTCCTAGAGGCCCTCCACATGTTACCAAAACATGATAAACGACCTACCATCCAGACTCCAAAATGAATGCATCATTTTTCGCTTAAAGGGATTGATTGATATTTTTCTTGTTAATAATACCCGACGTGCCACCCGAGCAGCGTCTCGTCATTCAAATGAAAACTTATCATATCATCAATCAGGTTCCTTTAAGTCTTAGATCACTTGGATTATTGTCATTTAAGTATTAATCAATGATTCATAATTAAAAATGGTATTTTAAAATATCTGGGTAAAATACTCGAGTGTTCCTCGGAATACTCGAGTGTTCTTCAGTCATTTCCAGATTACTCGAGTGGTTTTCATTTACTCGAGTTGTTCATGTCTTTCTGGGGATTTGAGTTTCAGATTCATAAAAATACTCAAGTGATTCACGAGTTACTCGAGTGTTCTTCATCAATTCCAGAACACTCGAGTGACCCCTGCATTACTCGAGTGGTTTACCTTAAGAGATCCCCATGAATCAGCTTTTACTCGAGTCCTGGGCTCGATACTCGAGTGTTTTAACACAAAATACACTGGTTTATCAAAATTTTACTCGAGTATCAAGCCAAGTACTCGAGTCTTTTCTAACAGAACAGACTCGAAACTTGGTTTTAACATACCATTTTCAATTCTAATCATTTTTAGTCCAATCCAATGATCAACATAGTTCATATACCATATATTAAACATGTTACAAAACTTAACACCTATCAAATTACAGATTTGATAGAGAATCGATCATTAATGCATAAAACATACAATTTCACAACTTAACACCTCAAATTGCATAATACTCAACAAACTTATGAAATGAGACTCAATACAGCTTGCATGGGCCTTATAAAACTTGCTCCAAACAACCATTGAGCATGAGTTGGTCTCCAAACCAAAGTTCCTATTCAATCTAAGCCCTTAGAGCCTCTTGGTGGCTCTCTAATGAAAATAATGGAATTTAAACTCTATCTAGTGCATAAAACAACTTCCCCTTACCTCTCAGACGTGTACCAACAGAAGATTTCCCCAGAAAAAGCTTTCCAACACCAAAAGCAACTTTGAGCACCACATGCAAGATAGTTTTGAATGAAGCACCAAGATTGAATTGGTTGACATATGAAACTGAGACAAGAATTGGGGAAATTAGAATTTCTAAACTCTATGCAACATCTACTAACTATAGAAATGAATTTGGGACTCAATGAACACTTGAGCTTACCAAAATCAAGGCTCCAAGTAAGCTCCAGAGAATGGTTTGACAGAAAACAACTCCACTTCCAAGCTCCAATTCTTCCTCCACACTCACTCTCAACTCACGAATTTTATGTCTATACGAAGCTCGTGATGTGAGCTTTGTATTGGTGTATGATTTGTTACTCGAATTGAAACACAGAAAGAGAATCGAATGCCCAAACTCAGGAACCCTAACTTCAACAACCAACTCGAATTTGACCAAATCCTTCAACAATTCAGTGTTGATTGGTTTTTATAGAACTGGGACAAGTTCATGCAGGTCGACACGAAGGCTGGGACGTGTTGAGGAAGACGATTTCGTGTCAACACACGAGAATCGTTGGTGGTGACTCACCAAACGCACTAACTCGTGCAACTCTGTCCAGAAAACTCGAGTAGTTGAGAAAATACTCGAGTGTTTTGTCCAGTTTTTGAAAAATAATAATTTTATTTATTTTTCCCTCCAAAACCTTTCCTATATTTGCTTCTAGGTCCCAACCCAGGGACTATTATGCAAAATACTTATTTTATGCATAATTATATTTATTAAATAAATGCAAACACATCTCCTAAATACATAACACAGAATTTTAATCAAGGATTAAAATAGAAATAATTAATTATAATAAATTTTATAATTAACATTTCATTAATCGGGGATTAAAATTTTGGGGTGTTACACTACTCCCCCACTTATAGGAAATTTCGTCCCCGAAATTCAACTTATACAAACAAGTCAGGATAGTCCTGACGCATCTTATCCTCTAATTCCCAAGATGCTTCCATTACATCACCACAAACCCAGACGACCTTGACCAAACAAATATCCTTCCCTCTAAGCTGCTTGACTCTTTGGTCATCAATGCGAACAGGCATAGCTTCGAAGGTTAGGTTCCCATGAATTTCTAGGTCATCGGGTTGGATTCTAAGGACAATGATGGGGTCATGGACATATCTTTTCAACTGAGACACATGGAATACATTATGAAGTTTAGCTAGTGACGGGGGCAAGGCTAATTGATAGGCTACTGGGCCGACTCTTTTAAGAATTTGGTAGGGACCAATAAACTTAGGTGATAGTTTATGGGTTTTCAAGGCTCTAGTAACACCTTTGCTTGGTACTATTCTAATGAACACATGGTCTCCTTCAGCAAACTCTAAAGGTTTCCTCCTCCTATCAGCATAGCTTTTCTGCCTACTTTGAGCCGTCCTCATCTTCTCTTGTATCATCTTGATCTTCTCAGTTGTCTCTTGCACAAAATCTGGTCCAACCAGAGAATTCTCCCCCACTTGAAACCAGCATAACGATGTCCGACACTTTCTTCCATATAGAGCTTCAAATGGTGCCATACCAATGCTCGCGTGAAAACTATTGTTGTACGTGAATTCCACGAGCGGCAACATTTGCTCCCAATTCCCTTGTCCTTCCAAAACACAAGCTCTTAAGATGTCCTCCAATGACTGAATAGTTCTTTCCGTTTGACTATCAGTCGGAGAGTGGTATGCAGAACTCAACTTCAGTCTTGACCCCAGAGCTCTATGCAGATCTTGCCAAAACTTCGACGTAAACCTCGGATCGCGATCTGACACGATACTTGATGGTACCCCATGCAGGCGAACAACTTCTTTGATATACAACTGAGTGAGCTTTTCCAAAGAGTAGCGCATATTAACGGGAATAAAATGTGCCGACTTGGTCAAACGATCCACGATCACCCAGATTGCATCATGACGAGTAGCTGTCCTTGGCAATCCTGACACGAAATCCATCGAGATACTATCCCATTTCCATAATGGAATTTCCAAGGGAAGTAATTCTCCTCCTGGCCTTTGGTGTTCCACCTTCGCCTTCTGACACACCAAACAACACGCCACATAACTAGCCACATCTTTCTTTAGACCAGGCCACCAAAATATCTTCTTCAGCTCCTGATACATTTTGGTAGCTCCCAGATGCATACTCATCTTGCTCTTATGCGCTTCATCCAGAATCATTCTTCTTATCTCCAGATTATCAGGCACACAAATCCTTGCTTTAAAGCGAAGGATTCCATCCTCTCCCTCTTGAAATTCTAACTCTTTGCCTTCTTCCATAAGCTTCCTTTGCTCCTTGAGTCCTTCATCGTCTTGTTGCAATTCTCGAATCCTTTGCAAGAATTCATTTGCAATTTGCAACATTCCCAACTTGATGCTGGTCGGCTCCACTTGCATTGTCAGACTCAATTCCCTAAACTCTTCAATCAGTGCAGCTTCTTTGACCATCATCAAACTGATATGCATTGCTTTTCGACTCAATGCATCTGCCATCACGTTTGCCTTCCCAGGATGGTAATGAAGTTCGAACTCATAATCCATCAAGAACTCCATCCATCGGCGCTGCCTCATATTCAACTCTTTCTGGTCGAAGAGGTACTTTAAGCTCTTATGGTCACTAAATACTCGAAACGTAGTGCCATAGAGGTAGTTCCTCCAAATCTTTAGAGCAAAGACAACAACTGCCAGCTCTAGATCATGAGTTGGGTAGTTCATTTCACGAACTTTTAGCTGTCTCGAGGCATAAGCGACTACCTTCCCATCTTGCATCAAAACACTCCCAAGTCCTTGTTTCGATGCATCACAATACACCTCGAAACTCTTCTGTGTATAGGCAAAATCAATACAGGGGAGGATGTCAATCTTTCTTTCAGCTCTCGGAAACTCCTTTCACACTTCTCGTCCCAAATGTATGGTTGATCTTTACGAGTTAACTTTGTCAAGGGTAGTGCTAACTTCGAGAAACCTTCTATAAATCTTCTGTAGTAACCAGCCAAACCAAGAAAGCTCCTCACCTCCGTGACCGACTTTGGTTGTTCCCATTGCAAAACCGAGCTCACCTTTGTTGGATCAACTTCTATTCCCTTGTTCGAGATCACATGCCCGAAAAACTTGACCTCCTCCAGCCACAACTCACACTTTGTAAGTTTGGCGTACAGCTGCTTCTCCTTCAGGATACTCAACACTATCCTCAAGTGTTCAGCATGCTCCTCCGGGCTCTTGGAATAAATAAGGTTATCGTCTATGAACACAACCACGAATGAATCTAAATAGGGTCTAAAGATTCGATTCATGTAATCCATGAAGATAGCTGGTGCATTAGTCAATCCGAACGGCATCACAACATATTCATAATGCCCGTATCGGGATCGAAATGGGGTCTTAGAGATATCCTCTTCTCTAATCCTGATCTGATGGTACCCTGATCTCAGATCAATCTTAGAAAATACTGAAGCTCCCCGAACTTGATCCATAAGGTCATCTATCCTTGGTAAAGGATACTTGTTCTTGATTGTGACCTTATTCAATTGCCGATAGTCGATGCACATCCTCATACTACCATCTTTCTTCTTGACAAACAAAACCGGAGCACCCCAAGGTGACACACTTGGTCGGATCATCTGCTTTTGCAACAGCTCCTCAATCTGCTTCTTCATTTCAGCCATTTCCGGTGGTGCCATTCTATAAGGAGCGATAGAAATGGGACCAGCTCCCGGAACTAGATCAATTCCAAATTCAATCTCTCTTCTTGGTGGCAAACCAGGTATCTCATCAGCGAATACCTCCGGAAAGTCTCTGACAACAGGAATCTCTTCCATTCTTGGACCATTTTCCTCTACTTCAGTGTTGAACAGGCACATGTAGCCAGAGGGTTTCGGGTTCCTATAGGTTACTATCTTTTTATCACAATCGATGATCACTTGGTTTTGACTCAACCAGTCCATCCCCAAGATCACATCCAATTGCGATAAAGGTAATCAGATCAAATCTACCCTAGAGATTTGTCCTAACACTTCTATACAACAATTAAGACATGCTCTAGAAACAACTACAGGGGCATTAGTAGGGGTTTCTACTTTCAGAGTATATGGCAATTCAGACATAGATAGACCCAAACGATCTACACATTCATAGGAAACGAATGAATGCGTTGCACCAGAATCAAACAACATATTGCAAAGCTGACCATTTAGCAAGTAATTACCTTGCACCAGATCAGAAGATCGGCTTGCCTCCACACCACTAAGTGTGAAAACCCTTCCTTGAGCCATAGGCCTATCAGCAGTTCCTCTTGAATTAGCTTTGACCGGTTCCTTGCAGTCTCTCGCAAAGTGTCCCGGTTTCCCACAGTTGAAACAGCCACTTGTTCCCCAACAAACACGGCCATAATGATGGCGCTTGCACTTGTCACAGAATGGAGCCTCGCTCCGAAGGTTCCTTCCATCATTTCCTCCAGCTTTTCCTTTGCCTTTCCCCCAGCGATCATACGGACCCTTGCCTCGGTTGTTGAAACCCTTTCGCCTCTGAGGTCCATAATTCTGGTTGTCCTTTCTTTCTGAGGCTTGCAACTCTTCAGCTTTCTTGTCGTCCTCATACATCCTACACATGTCCACAAGTGCAGGAAAACTTTGAATCCGCTGGTAGCTGAAAATTGACTTCAACTTGGGCCTCAAGCCTCCCTCAAACTTGATACACTTGCTCCTTTCGTCGGGGTTGTTCTGGTAGTATGGAGAGTACTTCATCAACTCCTCGAACTTGGCCGCGTACTCGCCCACACTCATGCTTCCTTGTTTAAGTTGTAAGAATTCCACCTCCTTCTTTCTCCTCAAGTCCTCAGGGAAGTATTTATTGAGAAAATTCTCCATAAATACACCCCAATTCACATCCCTTCCTTCATACTGTAGGAGCTGAACCGTGTGATTCCACCAGTTTTCAGCTTCATCCTCTAGCATGTAGACTGCATATGCCACTTTCTGAGCTTCCGTGCACTCCAAGGTTCTCAAAATTTTGTCCATGGTGTGAATCCACCTATTGGCCTCCTCAGGTTTAAATCCTCCTTCAAACTTGGGTGGGTTACATCAACTCCTAAAATCAGCCAGACTCTTCGCCTCGGTGTTACCCACATTGCACTGATGAGGTGGATTAACAGGTTGAGGTGGTTGTTGAGATTGTTGTTGTTGCATAGACTCCAGTACCGCGATTATCCTCTCTAACATCGCATTGGTGTGATTTTGGTTTCTAGTTGCCATAATAGACCTGCGCCATGGGCTTATGGTCACATATGTTGAACTAAAGAAACATTCATCGCACCACCTATACTATGATCTTAACTAAAACTTCAAACAAAACATTCAATTGTATCTAATGCTCAAAATAAGCAAGATACTAGCATTCAAAACAATAAATATGCCCTGTGGATACCTGCTTGATGTTGATGGCTACCTTTCTGGAACTACTTCCACTACTACAGGATCTGACTTTTGCTCTGATACCACTCAGTGTGACACCCTTTTCCCAACTTGATGTAAATATTACAATAGTTAATTATTACTTGGTAAAATATATGGACTTGTGATTATATAAGAAAATATAGAAATAAAATTTTCTTTTCTTAGGCGGGTTCACAAATCCAAACATGGAATTCTTGGAGAAGAAATTCTATATCATTTTAAACAATTGTGTAGAATTCAGCATTCTCTAAAACCTTTTCACAAGCTGGATAGCATCCGTATTTGAAATCGTATTTATATGATAGAAAGTAAGCGATGCCATCTTTTCTTTCGTTTTATAAAACTGTTACCATTTAATTCTTTTGTAGCCGAATTCTTTAAATAGGTTAAATCAGAGTAAGCGGAAATAGTGGAACTATGAATACTTATAATATAAACATAATTCCCATATGGATACGTATATAAGTCATGAAGTACATAGTCCCATAGTCATAACTCCAAGATCCATAATACAAGTCCATAAAAGATCTATGCCCAAAATAAAACCATAACCCTAGAGTAATCAAAGGTATATCCACAATATATACATCTCAAAAATATAGACTCTAGAGGTGGTCTCATAGATCCGGCAACAGCAGTAGTAGTAGTGATAGTAGTAGCAGTCTCTAGGTAGCAAAGGAAAACATCATCAACAGCAGCAGCAGCAGAATCTCCTCCACGGCATCCCCACATCGGATCCCCTGATCCTCATCATACACCTTATACACATACCTAGGGATCATGATCCCTCCACTGACTCCCGGTGGAATGAACGACAGGCTCGCCTCCGCTCTAATCCTCCACGGGATCCTCCTCGATCTCATTCGATGGAGAGTGTACTCTACCACATGGTACGGGGTCAGGAGATGGTGTGACCCTGACTGGGCTCCTCGGATCAGAAGGGGGAGTATCCTCGCGGACGACTCTTGAGGAAAAAGGGTGTGAGCGGATAGGTCTGAAACAAAAACTGTGATAAGAGCGAGCTGGCCGTGTGGGAGATGGTCCATGATATGTGTAAAACGGGGGTACGTGCATAGTGTATAGGATGGGAATCCTAAATCTACGAGGACGAAATCGAATAAGCGGGTTCGGGTGGTAGAAGGTAATCTCTACCTCTCCCTCGAACACCGCGCGATGGTCCTCATAGATCCATGTGCCACTAGGAAGTGGCCGGATCTCGATGCAAGCGATGTAACGTGACATCACCTACAAGGGCATAGGGGTAAGCATTTCTATACACATAATCAATAGAGCAGAAATGTATGAATAATAAAAAGATGTAAACATGCAACAATAAACAACAAACACATTTAGCATTTAGCAGAAATAGGATGCAAGTAGGATGCTTATACTTGTTTCATTTATCAAACTTAGTTTAAATGAGTGGCATGATGTGTGAACTTAGCTCTCAAGCCTATCTCCATCAAACTATGTCACTCTCTGACGTCCATCCTTTACTTTCCAGCACTCAACCGTGCGTTGTACTCCTAGGTGTACAACATTCGTACATTCACCAAGAATGTACACGACAAGCTTGGAATCCGTGCCACTCGAGCACATCCCGTCATCCAAACGGACCGTCATCCAAACGGTATAACAATATCTGCATCCACTAAGCCGACCACGTCGTCAACCATAACGTGTCATCAAGCAAGCGTCATTTGGCACTCCCAGAGACCCTCCACATGTTACCAAAACATGATAAATGACCTACCATCCAGACTCCATGATGAATGCATCATTTTTCGCTTAAAGGGATTGATTGATATTTTTCTTGTTAATAATACCCGACGTGCCACTCGAGCAGCGTCTCGTCATTCAAATGAAAAACTTATCATATCATCAATCAGGTTCCTTTAAGTCTTAGATCACTTGGATTATAGTCATTTAAGTATTAATCAATGATTCAGAATTAAAAATGGTATTTTAAAATATCTGGGTAAAATACTCGAGTGTTCCTCAGAATACTCGAGTGTTCTTCAGTCATTTCCAGATTACTCGAGTGGTTCTCATTTACTCGAGTTGTTCATGTCTTTCTGGGGATTTGAGTTTCAGATTCATAAAAATACTCGAGTGATTCACGAGTTACTCGAGTGTTCTTCATCAATTCCAGAACACTCGAGTGACCCCTGCATTACTCGAGTGGTTTACCTTAAGTGATCCCCATGAATCAGCTTTTACTCGAGTCCTGGGCCCGATACTCGAGTGTTTTAACACAAAATACACTGGTTTATCAAAATTTTACTCAAGTATCAAGCCAAGTACTCGAGTCTTTTCTAACAGAACAGACTCGAAACTTGGTTTTAACATACCATTTTCAATTCTAATCATTTTTAGTCCAATCCAATGATCAACATAGTTCATATACCATATATTAAACATGTTACAAAACTTAGCACCTATCAAATTACAGATTTGATAGAGAATCGATCATTAATGCATAAAACATACAATTTCACAACTTAACACCTCAAATTGCATAATACTCAACAAACTTATGAAATGAGACTCAATACAGCTTGCATGGGCCTTATAAAACTTGCTCCAAACAACCATTGAGCATGAGTTGGTCTCCAAACCAAAGTTCCTATTCAATCTAAGCTCTTAGAGCCTCTTGGTGGCTCTCTAATGAAAATAATGGAATTTAAACTCTATCTAGTGCATAAAACAACTTCCCCTTACCTCTCAGACGTGTACCAACAGAAGATTTCCCCAGAAAAAGCTTTCCAACACCAAAAGCAACTTTGAGCACCACATGCAAGACAGTTTTGAATGAAGCACCAACATTGAATTGGTTGACATATGAAACTGAGACAAGAATTGGGGAAATTAGAATTTCTAAACTCTATGCAACATCTACTAACTATAGAAACGAATTTGGGACTCAACGAACACTTGAGCTTACCAAAATCAAGGCTCCAAGTAAGCTCCAGAGAATGGTTTGACAGAAAACAACTCCACTTCCAAGCTCCAATTCTTCCTCCACACTCACTCTCAACTCACAAATTTTATGTCTATACGAAGCTCGTGATGTGAGCTTTGTATTGGTGTATGATTTGTTACTCGAATTGAAACACAGAAAGTGAATCAAATGCCCAAACTCAGGAACCCTAACTTCAACAACCAACTCGAATTTGACCAAATCCTTCAACAATTCAGTGTTGATTGGTTTTTATAGAACTGGGACAAGTTCATGCAGGTCGACACGAAGGCTGGGACGTGTTGAGGAAGACGATTTCGTGTCAACACACGAGAATCGTTGGTGGTGACTCACCAAACGCACTAACTCGTGCAACTCTGTCCAGAATACTCGAGTAGTTGAGAAATTACTCGAGTGTTTTGTCCAGTTTTTGAAAAATAATAATTTTATTTATTTTTCCCTCCAAAACCTTTCCTATATTTGCTTCTAGGTCCCAACCCAGGGACTATTATGCAAAATACTTATTTTATGCATAATTATATTTATTAAATAAATGCAAACACATCTCTTAAATACATAACACAGAATTTTAATCAAGGATTAAAATAGAAATAATTAATTATAATAAATTTTATAATTAACATTTCATTAATCGGGGATTAAAATTTTGGGGTGTTACAAATAGTCCATTCATTGATCGGTTAATGAGTGTTAATTTTGAACAATTGTTTCAAAAATTATATTAATGGGTTTTGCTTCTTCATTTAATAATAAAAATAATAAGAACTTAAAAACTAATTTAAACAATTTTTTTTAAACTCTATTTTTTTCAATGTTTAATTTTTTCAATCGAAAATTAATATTCGTGATGACCTTAACATGGCATGAAGAAGGAATTGTCATGCTTTTGTGTAGACGACAATGTTTGTTTTTCCTTTGAAGGTTGATCCTAGTTTATATAGGGATAAATGGTTTTCGTGCAACGGTTTATATTCCTATCTCAACGAGATCCTCTAATCTAAAATTAATTGGATCTAATTGAAATGATTATGACCATAAGTTAAATTGGCATATTAAACCGATGACTCATGTCTTGAAAGATTGATAACACCATTTCATTAACTAAAATAATAAAAAATTTGTAAATAAAATAATGTAAAAATAGTTGTTACCTTCTCTACGAGTGCGACCCATGAAATTGGAGTCCAATTCAATATTGGATAGGTTGGAACGATCGACCTACCATTAATTTTTCCTTCTATGAAGAATTCACCAAAAACCTGTCATGGTAAATTTTGTGGAAGATGGCAATTTTTGAGGATTTTAACTGGATTATATGGATAAGTAACCCTCTGCTATCTTTCCAAGTATTCGATTTGTAATTCTTAACTGTGCTTTGTGATTTAATGATCCACTTTAATATGATACAACATTTGAAAGTTTTGGATTGCAAATATAATTATTATTAAGTTTGAAGACCAAAACCGATCCCTCAAAATTTTCACGTGTACCACTTTAGTTAATCAAGAGGAAAAAATTTAATTTGTTCTCCTAAGATTCTAACCATATGAATTGTAAGTCCACTAGAAAGGGAATTATTTACATGTTTTGGGACTAATGTGTTTAACGTTTTTAATCATGAGGGGAACAATTTGCCATTCATTTTTTTTTTGTTTTTACGGTATTACAGTGGTACACAAAAAAATTTAACGGACTAATTCACGTCTTTTCTTTAACACTCGCAATGATAAGAACAATAATTGTAATAATTATAATATTAAAGACATGAATCATAATAGTGAAAATGATAGACTGATACCATCAAAGGGTCTTGTGTGCCAAGTCTTGCTACTTATTAGTAAAGTCTAAATATTTTGAAATCCTCTCTTAAAAGGAGAAATAATGATGTCATAGTGTCTTCAGAATCCGAAACCGATTTTTGCCTAATAGTTATTGGCAGCTTTAGAGTGTTGTAAATCATCAAATCAAGAATGACATCCAAACCCGTGTTCCAACCAAACAAGTATCAACACGTGTCTTTGTTAGCTTAAGGGTTAAGCATGCTGCAATTATATATTCACTTCCGATTCGCACTTCACTCAAGAAAATAAACAATTCGTCCTTCTAGCTTCTCCTTGCCAAACTTTTTATACACATAAACACAACATAAAAAGATAATTTTTTTCCTTTATTCTTCTCATTTGTTCCACATTTCATCCATCCTCCTCATCAACCCCTCCTCAATCACGAACACATACAACAGTATGGTAATTGGAGAATAATATGCTACGATTCTTTCTTCCCAAATATTGGTTTCCAACCCATCGGGGTAAGGCAATTGAACATGGAAGGTGGTTGATACAGTGTCATCCCGTCATTACTTATCCCTTTCCATGTTCTGTTGCCTTATTCCGAATCGGTTGAAAAAAAATATTTGGTATCCCAAAATATTAAACATTAACATGATAACCATATACAGGTTTCCAAATTTTCTTGGTGGTTTATTCATTTAATTTGATTTAATAGATAATTTGATTTCAACCAGATATATTTATCTAGTATTTTGATATTTCATCATACAATAAAAAAAACATTATTTATTTTAAGTGTCGAAAATTCTGCATTTGATATGGAATAAATTTTCTTCATTTAAAATATGCAATCATCGATCAATTATTATTTTTCACGTGATGTTAAGATGCAATTTGCTTAGGATCAATGATTTTACTTTCACGGTTCATGTCCGATAAATCCACCGACATTTGAAGCAACTAAAAAGCAAGCATGAAAATTATATATCGATTTATTGTACTAAAATTCATGAAAATACTATAAACCAATCTCATTTGATAACTAAGATTCAGACTAAAATCAAACTGACTGAACCTAATTGTCCATTCATTGATCGGTTAATGAGTGTTAATTTTGAACAATTGTTTCAAAAATTATATTAATGGGCTTTGATTCTTCATTTAATAATAAAAATAATAATAACTTAAAAACTAATTTAAACAATTTTTTTAAAATTCTATTTTTTTTCAATGTTTAATTTTTTCAATCGAAAATTAATATTCGTGATGACCTTAATATGGCACGAAGAAGGAATTGTCATGCTTTTGTGCAGACGACAATGTTTGTTTTTCCTTTAAAGGTTGATCCTAGTTTATACAGGGATAAATGGTGTAGTGTCCTTGAACACTAGATGTCCTTAACCCTCTAAGCACTCAAGATTATGGAAACCAGGAGCCCAAGAGAGGATTAAGTATTAATGTGTGACTTGTTGTATTTCTGTAGTTCCAGTTGGGAAAAGCAGGATCTCCCTAGTCAACGTGTGTGTGCAGAGTGTCAACTTAGGGATGAGAGTACTTACCTGAAACCCTAGCTGTGATGAGCTATTTATAGGGTTCGGAGGAGGCTGATATGGGCTGTTTGGGCCCTGTATCAAAGCTGTGCTGAACCAGGATTCTGTGAGATAATATCGGAGGATTATGCTCTTAGAATCTGGTTAGGATCAGCTGAAGATCTCATGTCTAGGCTATTGCGAGAATCTAGGAGAGATTTACGGAAGGGATAAGAAGCCTCGGCGAGCCTGAGCTTATCCGCGGGCCGACGGAATGTCTCGGTCCTAGAGTCCCGAGCCTGATGGATTGGGGACCGATCGTAAGGCTCAGTTCCATCAAGTCCGAGCCTGGCCCTCTCGTATGCTCGGATCCCACAAGTCCGAGCGAAGGACTTTCATGACAGGTAAACCGAGTAAAGTGACCTTAGAGAATCCCCTTAGGAAGACTTGGGTCCGTATATGGTCGGCAAACCCTACAAGCCCCCCAGCTCGTAAGACCTTGGAAAGTCTGTGACGAGGTAACAAGTGTCTAGGGTTGACCTCTTCGGATGTCTTAGTTCGAGACTATTTGACAACTGTTTCCAGCTTTAACTATGTAGCCTGTTCGAGGTGACGTTTTGGGTTCTCTAGGTACGGCGCGTGTCCTTGTAAGTCGTGCCAAATCATTATGAATTTTGAAATTTGAAAAAGTGCCTTTAGTAACTGCCACGTCTCACCCCGTGCGTGGTTGAGTGGGTTAATGGGCTTTTGGCCCAACCAATGCATCGTGGGGGGAAGCCAAAAAGTTTCTCTGCATTATTCGAAACCTTTACTCACCCTTCCATTACTCTTCATGCACTCCAACTTTTACAAACCAGAAGCTCTTCTCATTTCATCTCTCAAGCTCATTTTGGCACACCGCTGTTCTCCGGATCATCCCATTACAACCAACCTCTATACACATCAAGCGATAACTGAAAAACAAGTAACTTCTTCTACTCCTTCTGTTTCAATTATCCGCCTCTAGTTTTGCTGTTTCTTCTTTTTTGAAGAGGGTTTTGGTTTTTCTGGGTTTTGCAGGGATTTGGGGTTTTTGTTCTGGGTAGATAGTATAGAGTGTTTGGATTTCGTAATTATGGGAGGTTGGAGAGATTGGAAAAAGATTTACCATGAACTCTGTAGGAGATTAGGAGAGGAGCCTTCCAGCGATTCTAGTTTTAGTTTTGGGGATTCTGGGGATTTTGATGCTGAATCCGTTCCCATAGAGATTAGTTCTAGTTCTGATCCTGATCATACCAGTAATGAAACAGTAGTAGACCCTCCTATCCCCCCTTGCGGCGAAGGAGTAACGAGCCATCTGAGGTAAAACCCTTGACAACAGAATACCCTTCTGATCCCGCAGAGGATAGTAGGTGGCTGTTGGCTTATAGGTTTGCCGAGAGTAGGGCTCAGGTTAGGACTAGCCCAGAATACCTTACAGGAAGGGAAGGATTTTTGGGAGATCCTATGAGGGAGGGGGAAAAAGGTTCAAGGCTCGACCTTAGTTTTAGATTTAAAACATCTGCTATAAAAAATGCTAACGCCGAGCCTTTTACTTTTTCCCCAGATATTGTGGAGCGCAGGTGTGATACCCATCCTGAAGAATATCCTTTACCACCCAACCACGCACAGTACGATGGAGTCTTCGATCGGGAAGTACTTGGAACGAGGCCTTCGTTGTTGACGACAGACAACCTGAATCACCTTCGTCCAATCCTAACACCTCCGAGCCCAGATGGGAATGCTTCGGAATTCGTTTTAAGACATGTGAGCATAGACGACCGGATATGCTTACAAGTGCAGGAAAACCAACATATTTTTTACTTTTACGAGGAGGTAGTAACAAAGGTCGGAATCCGCACGCCCTTTTCTACCTTAGAAATAGAAGTCCTCAACCACTTAGGTATAGCTCCGAGCCAGTTGCATCCGAGTGGGTGGGCCTTTGTCAGAGCTTTCCAACAATTTTGCGATGCTGAAGGTCTGACAGCGACGTTACGAGCCTTCTTCTGGTTATATGCCCCCCAAGTAAATAAATTCGGCGACTCCAAGGGGCTCTGGGTGTCATTGAAGGCTCGGAAAGAGCATGCCTTTTTTGCGAAGGTAACCGATTCTTAGAAATCCTTCAAACCACGCTTCTTCCAATACGAGTATACTGGAGCCGAAGTGTGCTGGTTTATGAAGCAAGTTGAGGAAGAAGGGGAAATTAAGATCGTGCCTCAATTCCCATTGAGCTGGTCAAACGGTATTTATAGCCGAGGGGCCTCTTTGTACCAATTTGATTATAAAGCAGATTTAACTAAGGCCGAGAGACGATTATGCGATCGGGTTTGGGAGTATCTCCGAGAAAAGGGGAAAATTGACACCAAACAAATTCTGTTGAAGAGAACACAGGCTGAAGTGAAAGCCGAACTTGGTATATATGCACATTTTTTTTTGTTCGGTATAACACATTTTTTCTTGTTGCAGAGAAAATGGGGAAGAAAGCTTCAAAGGCCAAGAAAAGTGCTGCTGCCTCGTCCAGGATGGCACAGCTGGCTGCTGTGAAGGCAGGCTCTGGCTCCTCGTCCAAAAGCCAGTCCTTCGAGCCAGTGCCAAAGAGTAGTCCAACCGTTGCTCCTCAGGCTGTCCCTGCCGAGGTGATTTCGGCCGCCGAAGGCATAGAGCAAATAGTCAACTCGGAGGCTCAGTCGAGTGCTAGGGGTACCCCCGGGCGTCCACCCAAGAGGCCTCGGACGGACACAGGAAAGGGGGTGGCCGAAGGTTGGCTCCATCTGAGTAAGTCCCACAAGGGGATTCACGTTGCTGAGGGCATGGATGACATTGTCGCCAAAACAGTATGGGCTAAGAAGAATTCTGATACCTTTAACGCAACTGTCTTTCCTCTTGAGGATGCGCAAGTGATAAATGCCTGGACCCCAGGTACATGGGAAACCAATTGTTCGGCCTTGGTGAGGAGTCTCCTGAGAGGCGCGAGCATTCTTCGCTACCTCAGTCAGCGTGGTGATGACGTTCATGTTGGTGTGTCTTCCGAGGAGAAGAAAAAACGAAGTGAAGCTGATGCTCGGGAAGACTACTTACAGCTTCAGGTAGAGGGCTTTAATAAAAAGCTTCAAGCATTGGCTGCCGAGAATGAAAAGCTGCAGAAGGGGAGGCAGGATGCTGAAGATGCCAAGGCTAAAATCGAGGCTGACAAAGAGAAAGCAGAAAGAACCCTTCAAGAGGCCAACGAGGGGATGAGAAAGGCCGAAGAAATCATGAAGAATGCCGAGGAAGATGCTGCAATCTTGCAAGAGGCCAGGGAGAAGGCTCGGAAAGCCGAGGAAGATGCCGCAGTGGCTCGAGAGCAACTCGAGTATGCCAAGGACGAAGCCGCTGGGCTCCAAGCCTCTCTGGATAAAATGAGAGCGAAAGCTCTTAAACATAAAAAGGCAGCCCAAGAGAATCTATACAACTGGGATCATGCGTTTGAAGATTCTTTCCTCAACACCGCCGAGCAACTTCGCATCTTGAATCCTGGCCTCGTGACCAAGGGTGCTGACCCCAACTTTGCTGTTAAGAATGGTCAGATCGTGAGCGAGAACGGGGTCCCAATAGACATGGGCAGAAATGATCTACCTGACCACCTGGCTGAGGAATCCGAGGAAGAAGGGGCCGAGGGTGCTGAAGGTGACGAGGAGGAAGAGGACAAGTTTGATCCTGAAAGTGTAGTTCTATCTGACATAGAGTAGATTTTTCCTTCGCTTTTTAACTTGTATTTGCCTCAATAGATGTGCTCGGACCTGTTGCTGTAACTGATTTTGAATATTTATAATATCCACTATCATTTTGTGCTTTTTTTTGTTCTTTTTTTTTTTGAATTCAAGTGTTAAGACCTCGGAACTCCAGCACTTTAGCCGAGGTGGGTTCCTCTATCCGCGATGTAAAAAATGATTTGAGATAATCATGTTCGAATCGGGAATCTTTCAAAGTACTTGACGAGTTATAAGCTCTTGTTCGAGCAGTTTATAATCGTTCGCGTCATAAACTGTGGCTAATTGGTTGTGAGGAAAAGTACGTAAATACAATGAATTCAAGAACAGAACTTTTATTTATTTGAAGCAGTAAATACAATGGGCTCGGAGTTCCACCGAGCGTACACCATTATCAGAAATATTCAATCCTAAGATTAAGCAAAGGTAATAATGAAACTAAAAACAATTGACAATAAAATTGAAACAGGGATAAAAAAGTTGAGCTTTACTTTTCAAACCCCACCATTTGCTTCTCGGCCCCCATTTGAGTTTTGGATGACGAAGCTGCCCTTTGCGTTCCGCCTCGTATAAGGCGGATGGCTGTTCCGCCTCTTACAATGCGGGTAAAGAAGAGTTACATTTCCGCCTATATTAAAGCGGAAACAGTACGTTTTGATGAAGGCGAAAAGATTCCGCCTATTTTGAGGCGGGATATTAATAAAATTGTACAATACCAAAAATGCCCATCCGTTGAAATGAAGGGATTAACGTTGCTTCGAATATAAGTCACACACTTTCACAGTGTTTCTCCACAACACTACCAACTCAAATAGACAGAAGAGGAAATAGCTCATTTTTAAGGAAAAAAACCCTCTCAAAGCTGGAATGAAGAAGGTGTTGAAGAATGAAGAGTGATCAAAGGAATCATTGAGGCAACATACTCTAAACTCTTGTATGATCAAGACCCAAGACCTCTCATTATAATTGGTATGTTCATCTAAAAAACCCTATATGTTTGAATTAGATTATGTGAACTTGGTTTGAATGGTTTTTTGTGGACCACATAGACATTTAATAGAGCTTGTTGGGGTTATTTTTGGCTTTGTGAAGTGTTGGACTGCATTGATGGTGCTGTCGCCATTAATGCAGTATTCTGCCAACCCAATGGCGGAATACATCCGTCTTATACGAGACGGGAACAAGTTATATTTCAGCACAACATTCAAAGTGATCCATTGGTAATGACATATTAATAACATGAGTTTTGCATGTAATGCAGATAGGTTGATGATGGATTTTGAAGACCCTCTTGGCGGAAAGGTTCCGAAGAAAAAGTTCCCCGATTATAGTAGTTATTTGGGCATGAAGAATGGTTTGAAGAATCGAGATGAGGTAGTTGAATGGGTCCGCGGAGTCGGTTATAGACTGGGATTTGTCCTGAAAGTGTTTAAATCCGATCTAGGACTTGGAAAAAGTAAGAGGTAGAGGATTGTATTTGCTTGCGAAAGAAGTGGTGTTTATAATCCATCGAAGGCAAAACTCAAAAATGAGAGTGGGAGCAGGAAAAATAATTGCCCATTCAGATTATATGCGAAGCGGAGTCTCTGTAATGCTAACTGGTCATTGAAGGTGAAATGTGGTTCCCATAACCACGAGCATTACGAGACATTCACGGGGCATCCGGTTCCTGCATGGCGGATTAGTAATCAACATTATCACTAATTGTTAATTATTAATTTATTACTAATTACTAATCCATATTATTATTATTATTATAATACATAACAGATTAAAAAATTTTATTATTATTATTAATTACAATTATTATTATTATTATTATTATTTTAATCAATATTATTAACATTATTAATATTATTATTCAACAATAATACATATTAATAATAAAAAACTCAAAAAACCAATCCCGCCTTACATTAGGCGGAACACTTCCGCCTTAATTACAGCGGATACAATCCGCTTCTCTAATGGCGGATTGATTCCGCCTCATACAAGGCGGTTCGAACCTTACACTAACCCACAACAATGGCAACTACAGTAAACAGAAAGGAGCAATACATGGGGCAACAACACAAATACAGTAAGGAGCAACATCAAAAACATGATAAACAGAAACTAGAACAAGTAAGAACAAGAACACTTACATGATCACAATGATGGATAAATGGATAAGGCACGATGGAGAGAAAACACACGATGGAGAGAACACTCACTTCCTTCATTGCTTTGGGTTGGAACACCACGATTAAGAGAGAGGGTGAAGGGAAAGGGTTTGTGAGATTGAAAATGAAAAATGGTTTGTGAGAGAGAGGAGAAATGGTGGGTTTGTGAGAGAGAGTGGAACGGTTTGTGAGGGAGAGGGAGAGTGAAACGTTTGAGTTTTGAAATGGGGGAGTTGTGAGGCACGGAGGGGTAATATTGTCATTTTTGAAAATTGTAATGTCTTTCGCTTCGTATAAAGCGGAAAGACCTGATTAATTTCTGCTTGGCTTAAAGCGGATCTGTTCCGCCTATATATAAGCGGGAATTATATGAAATTGATTCCGCCTTTCATAAAACGGAAGTGATTAACAGGCGGATCACAAGGGGTAGCTTTGTCAACCAAATCACATATAGGGGCCAAGGAGCAATACATGGGGTTTAAAAAGTAAAGCCCAAAAAGTTTAGCTGAAATATGCTCTAAGCTTCACCACGTTCCATGTGTTATTGATGAGAGCACCAGAGAGAGTTTCGAGCTTGTAGGCTCCCGTTCCCGTTTTGGAAGCTACTCGGTATGGCCCTTCCCAGTTTTGAGCCAGTTTTCCGTCCTTAGTGTTCTTGAGGCCAATGTCAGCTCTTCTTAGGATGAGGTCACCTACTTCGAACTCTCTGGGTACTACCGAGCGATTATACCCTTTCGCTTGCAGCAGCTTGGCATGTCGCTCCCGCTCGGCTGCTAGATCTCTGACTTCATCCGATAGAACGAGGTCCTCACAGAGTAAAGTGTTGTTGAGGGGGTTTGGTTGTTGTATGGCTCGGAACGAAGGGATGATCCTTTTTATCGGGATAACTGCGTCGCAACCGTAAGTAAGCCGATAAGGAGTTTCTCCCGTCGAAGTCTGTATTGTGGTGCGATATGATCAAAGTACTTCATGCAAGTTTTCCAGCCAATTTCCTTTTGCATCGATAAGCCTCTTCTTGATTCCCTGGATGATAGTTCGGTTCACTGATTCCACTTGTCCATTGGTCTGAGGATGCTCGACCGAGGAAAAATAGTGTTCAATGTTTAAAGCATTAACCAAGTCTTGGAATGCCTTTGCTGCAAACTGAGTTCCGTTGTCAGTCACCAGAACTTGTGGCACTCCAAACCGAGCTACGACCTGTCTTTCAAAGAACTTCTGAACCTTGGCCGACGAGATAGTTGCTAAAGGCTCGGCTTCAATCCACTTGGTAAAGTAATCAATGGCAACTATCACCCACTTTAGCTGTCCTGGTGCGGTGGGGAACTGGCCAATCAAATCCATTCCCCATTGATAGAAGGGATAGGGAGATGAAAGTGAGTGGAGTTCCTCGGCCGGCTTCTGATACACATCGCTGTGAAATTGACACTTTTCACATTTCTTCACATGAATGATCGCATCTTGCTGAAGGGTCGGCCAGTAGTATCCTGCCCTTAGAATCTTTTTGGCCAGTGATTTTCCCCCAACATGATGACTTCCGATACCCCCGTGAACCTCTTCCAGTGTCTGTTTTGCTTTAGCGGGATCTAAACATCTGAGCATAGGACCACTGACCCCTCGGCGAAACAGAATTCCTTCAACCAGAGCAAATTGTGATGCTTTCCTGACGAGTTTCTTGGCCTCGATTGGATCAGTCAGCAAAATTCCCTGTTCCAAGTAACTCGTGATCGGAGCAGTCCAACTTGGATCCACCGAAACGGAGAGGACAACGCTAGGTCCGTGCACCATTTCTTGGATCAACGTTTTGTTATTTCCAGGTCCTTTCGTTGAAGCAAGTTTTGAAAGAATGTCCGCTCGGCCATTGCTTTCTCTTGGGATGTGGCAGAATTCAACCTTGGCAAACTCTGAAGATAAGAACTTCACCTTCTCAAGATATTTCTGGAGGATGGGTTCTTTGGCTTGATAATCACCATTAACTTGCGAAACCACCAACTGAGAATCGCTGAAAATCTTCACTTCTTGGGCCCCTACCTCTTTTGCCATCCTGAGACCAGCCATTACAGCTTCATATTCCTCCTGATTGTTTGAAATAGGAAATACGAACTTCAAAGAATACTCAAGGGTAACTCCCTCGGAGTTCTCCAAGATTATTCCAGCACCTGCTCCAAGCTTGTTGCTCAACTCGTCAACATAAACGCTCCAGTCCAAGTTTGAGCTCGTCGATGGCTCAGTAAACTCGGTAAGGAAATCAGCTAGGACCTAAGATTTCATTGCCTTCCTTGGTTCGAAAGTGATGTCGAACTCGGAAAGTTCAATGGCCCAAGTCACCATTCTCCCTGCCAAGTCGGGTTTTTGAAGAATCTGACGGATCGGCTGAGCTGTTCTGAGCTTGATGTGATGGCTCTGGAAGTACTGTCGTAGTCTTCTAGTCGTGACAATCAAACAAAAAGCCAATTTTTCCACCTTCTGGTACCTCAGCTCTGGTCCTTGAAGCGCTTGGCTGACAAAATAAACAGGGGATTCTTTGCCTGATTCTTCCCGGACTAGAACCGAACTGACGACTGAATCACCAACTGATAAGTAAAGGAACAGAATTTCTCCAGTTATAGGACTAGATAGGATTGGGGGGGATGCCAGGTATTGCTTAAGGTCAGTGAAGGCCTTTTCGCATGCCACATTCCACTCAAACGTCTTTTCCTTTTCCTTCCTCAGCAGTTGGTACCATGGTAGAGCCTTCCGAGCTGATTGGGATAAAAATTTGGAAACAGCCACTACCCGACCTGCCAGCTGCTGGACACCTTTGATGTCGGATGGACTCTTCATCTCGAGGATGGCTCGGCACTTCTCTGGATTTGCCTCGATTCCTCATTCAGTGAGCATAAATCCGAGGAATGACCCAGCAGGAACCCCAAAGGTGCATTTTTCCGGATTCAACCTCATATCGAACTACCGGATTTTGCCAAAAATGATCTTCAAATCCTTAGCATGGTCTTCTTCCTTCAAACTCTTAGCAATCATATCGTCAATGTACACCTCCATTCTGGGCCCGATAAGCGAGTCGAACACCTTGTTCATCATTCGCTGGTAAGTTGCCCCAGCGTTCTTAAGTCCGAAGGGCATGACATTATAACAATATGTAGCATTTTCAGTCACGAATGAAGTCTTCACCTGATCCGGGGGATACATCGGGATCTGATTGTAGCCCGAATAAGCGTCCATGAAGGACAATATCTGATATCCTGCCGAGCTATCTACTAATTTATTTATGCAGGGAAGTGGGTATTGGTCCTTGGGGCAGACCTTGTTCAAGTCTATATAATCCACGCACATTCTCCACTTTCCATTGGATTTCTTGACCAGTACGGGATTAGCCAACCAATCGGTGTACACCACTTCCCTAATGAACCCTGCTTCAAGTAGCTCGACAACCTTTTCTTCTGTTGCTTGAGCCTTCTCGGTTCCGACCCGTCTTTTCTTCTGACAAACTGGCTTAGCGCCAGGATACACGCTTAATTTGTGGCAGATGAAATTCGGATCGATTCCTGGCATGTCTGCCGGGGTCCAAGCAAATAGATCTTTGTTTTCTATGAGCAGTTCTTTCAGTTCTCTCTCAACTTCTTCAGCAAGACCAGCACCAATCTTGACACAACGGGATGGATCGGAACCCAATATTACCTTCTTGAAGTCCCCCTGAGGGGTTGGCCTAGTTTCATCCTCCTCCCTTACATCAAGATCTGCCAAGTTAACACTTCCCTTGTTGAGTGGTTCTTGCATAATCTTCTCATCTTCAATCTTCAGTTTACCCAGGCTGATATTGTAACACTTCCGAGCCAGCTCTTGTTGAGAACGTACCGTTACCACCTTGTCATCAGACCCTGGAAACTTCATAGCTAGGTGGACAGTTGATACAACGGCACCAAAAAGACTGGAGTGCAGTACGGCCGAGGATGGCGTTGTATGTCGACGGAGCTTGGACAACTAGAAACTTCACTATCTTAGTTCGAGCAGATGGTTGTTTCCCCAGGGTAACTGGGAGGTGGATATGCCCTAGAGGAACAACCGAATGGCCCGTAAAGCCAATCAAACTTCCCTCGAACGGAGTTAGGTCAGATCTATTCAACTTCAAGGCTTCGAACAGATCCAAGAACATAATGTCTGCCGAACTCCCCTGATCAACGAGAATCCTCTTTACTTCGTAATTGCCGAGCCTGGCTGTAACTACCATTGGGTCATTGTGATCTTGGATTATGTCGGCAAAGTCCTCGTCACTGAAACTGATGACGATGTTTTTCCTTTTGGGCTTTTGAATTGGTCGGCTGGCCACCGAAAGAATTTGACCCACATACTTTTTTTGATCACCTCTTTTTTCCCCTCCACCTGCGAATCCTCCAGAAATGGTGTTAATCAGAAAAGTCTCTCGACCCTTGTCCTGTTCGGACAGTAGGGTAGAGGTTCCCCCTGCAGGTGGTGAAGGGCTCCTATTTCTTTTCTGCTCGGGCTTGGGTGGTGAATGACTTTTTCTCCTGGAACGCTTCCGCATTGCTTCGCCAATGTATTGTTGAAGCTTTTCGTCCCTCATCATTTCTTCAATCAAGTCCTTTAGCATAGTACACTGGTCAGTGGTATGCCCCCATCCGCCATGATGGTCACAATACTTTGTCTTATCTTTTTGAGCAGCTCTTCTCAAAGCTGGAGGCCGAGTGATATTGCGCATCTCGGTGTGCATAGTCTCGCGAAGGATTTGACTCCTTGGGACTGTAAGCTGAGTATACTCATCATATTCTCCTTTTGGAGGCTGTTTTTCTCCTCTTTCTCGTTCTCTTTTATCCTTCCTCCTCCTACTATCTCGAAAATGATCGCTTTGACGAGGGTTGTTTTGACGAGGACGTTCTTCCTTACCCCGTGCCGCAGTACTGATTCTATGGAATTCGTCCAGATTGACAAACTTCCTGGATCTTTCCCTGAGCTCGGCCATATCCTTGGGTGATTCTCCAATCAAACAATCCTTGAAATCTCCATCTCGCAACCCTTGAGTAAGCAAGAGAACATATACTCCAGATTGCAGGCCTGATATGCCACTAGCCTCTTGTTGATACCGAGCTAGGTAGTCGCGTAGAGACTCGTCTGGTCTCTGTGCGACTCTAGCTAATGAATGATCGGATTTTGGCTGTGACATACTGGCTGTGTATCTATTTAGGAATTCTCTTCTAAGCTCAGCCCAGGTGTGAATTGAATTAGCAGGTAGGGAATTGAACCATCTCAAAGGTGCCGAGCCCAGAGTCATTGAGAAAGCATGGCACTTCATGAAATCCCCTCCTCCATAAAACATCATGGAAGACTCGTAAGCCGCAATGTGGTCCATCGGATCGGTTGTCCCAGTATACCGAGGAATATTTTGATGGCCCACATAAGTCTGCGGGGTTTGGAATGCCATAATCTCAACTGTGAAAGGGTGTCCAGGATGAGGTTCCCCGACAACATGCTCAGGTACCATGTTCGGGTTGAGGGGTGGGGGTGGAGGAAGATAGCTTGGGTTGCCGAGAGCCACGTGAGGGCCTTGCTCGGCCGTTCTTGCCATGCTTTGCTGTTGAAGAGCAGCAATAGCCTGATTCTGTTTCTTAATTAGGGAAGTCTGAGTTCTCAAAATTTCCATGATTGATTCTTCTCTCCTTCGAGCCGAATAGGTAGTCATGTAAGACTTGCCCTCTGTTTCAGAACGTTGACCTCCTTGAAGCGTTCCAAAGTGACCCATCGTCAAGTGAGGTATTTCCCTGTCGGATCTCTCGGCCCGGGAGTGATCACAACGAGCGGAACGCTCTACTTGACGATCCTCATCAGTTCGTGATCAAGCAGGGGCCCTCCGAGACTGACGTGGTCCAAAATCTCCAGTATCATGCCATTCTGAAACGTGACCATCAGGAACATTTCGAGGGTTAGATCGCCCTCCGCCACCTTCAATACGGGGAGGGACAGTGACTTGTCCCTGAACTAGAGGAACCAGAGGGACTGGAGGGACATTAGCCTCATTTCCTTCAGTGGGTCCTCCGGAGCGATTCTGTCCCTCACATTCCTTCCATTCTTGGGTGGCCTCCCCCAGAGGCGACGGCGGAGATCTCCCTCATTACCGTTGTTGTTTACCATGAGAACAGTGGACGTGGGAATACTAGTTATTTGTTTCCCACAGACAACGCCAATGTAGTGTCCTTGAACACTAGATGTCCTTAACCCTCTAAGCACTCAAGATTATGGAAACCAGGAGCCCTAGAGAGGATCAAGTATTAATGTGTGACTTGTGGTATTTCTGCAGTTCTAGTTGAGAAAAGCAGGATCTCCCTAGTCAACGTGTGTGTGCAGAGTGTCAACTTAGGGATGAGAGTACTTACCTGAAACCCTAGCTGTGATGAGCTATTTATAGGGTTTGGAGGAGGCTGATATGGGCCGTTTGGGCCCTGTATCAGAGCTGTGCTGAACCAGGAATCTGTGAGACAATATCGGAGGATTATGCTCTTAGAATCTGGTTAGGATCAGCTAAAGATCTCATGTCTAGGCTTTTGCGAGAATCTAGGAGAGATTTACGGAAGGGATAAGAAGCCTCGGCGAGCCTGATCTTATCCGCGGGCCGACGGAATGTCTCAGTCCTAGAGTCCCGAGCCTGATTGATTAGGGACCGATCGTAAGGCTCGGTTCTATCAAGTCCGAGCCTGGCCCTCTCGTATGCTCGGATCCCACGAGTCTGAGCGAAGGACTTTCATGACAGGTAAACCGAGTAAAGTGCCCTTAGAGAATCCCCTTAGTAAGACTTGGGTCCGTATATGGTCGGCAGACCCTACAAATGGTTTTTGTGCAACGGTTTATATTCCTATCTCAACAAGATCCTCTAATCTAAAATTAATTGGATCTAATTGAAATGATTATGACCATAAGTTAAATTGGCATAATAAATCGATGACTCATGTCTTGAAAGATTGATAACACCATTTCATTAACTAAAATAATAAAATTTTTGTAAATAAAATAATGTAAAAATAGTTGTTACCTTCTCTACGAGTGCGACCCATGAAATTGGAGTCCAATTCAATATTGGATAGGTTGGAACGATCGACCTAATGTGACGACCCAACTTTTATTCCAAAGTAAAATATTTATATTCAGACAATACGACCAATTTTTTTTCTTTGAAACTAAAAGTCAAGTCATCATCCATTATCAAATCTTGCGGAATTATATAAACATCGAGTCATGAAGACAAGTGATATAACATCATATTTCATTCATACTAAAAAGGGGTACATACCACATTCTTCACTTAAACAAAATACATAATTACTTGATTTAACACTCTAGGCCATTACATTATATTACATATATTACCACAAAATTCATAATAACCTAGAGCATATGGTTCATGACTCAAAATATAAAACAGTATAGATAAGAGAAAACCTGATGGGTTATATCATTCACATTCCACCCCACAACTTAACTCAGTCGTCAGTTCCCCACTGACTACCAGTTGAGTTGTCCATAAAGTCATCCACCATCTGATTCGCATTATCCACCGGATCCTCATCCTCGATTGGATCCTCCTCCTCCTCTTGTGTCGGATCATCAGGCACGTATATCGTAGTTCGGGATCGAACTCGAGGGGAAGGGCTAGGACAAGCAGGAACCTATAAAATGATTCTTTCTGAGGAGAGTGCTGGACTCGGTGGGATAGTGCGTCGCGAAAATCGTCTTGGTGGTGGTGGAGGGGTTCCATTTCGCATAACAAAATTTGGCAGAATGTGCATGATGTAAACCATTGGGATTTTCGATCTAAGCGGACGCATACGGGAATATGGGTTAGGATGGCGGAAGGTGACTTCCACATCCCCCTCATATGTAGCCCTATGGTCCTCAAAATTCCACTCCCCATTAGGGAGCGGCCTCATCTCCACGCAGAACATGTTTCTCGCCATCACCTACACAAGGGACTGGGAGTGAGTCATAGCTAAAAGCAATAACAAATGAGCATAACAGTGGCTAGAAATAACAAGCACAAATTATCAAATAGAAATAATAGATGCAAGTACATATGCTCAAACTGCCTTTTATAATATCTTAATTAGTGTCGTGATGCATGCCTACTCCTCATTCATGCTACGCGGTTTGGCATCCGAGTATCTCAGGCTCGGGATATTCTCAATCCTATGTTTCATCAAACCGGAGCGATTCACATTCAAGCGTCACGATCAATTGGGAACTCGGTCTTCCTAGCATCCTTGTGCTAGGGATATTCTGATTTAACCTATACCAAAGTTCCGAATCCAGATCGGAGCAACTCCTTCTCCATGCATGATGATGCCACACAAACTTCTCGTCTTCTTTCATTTATTCTTTACTTTCTTTTATTCTTTAATCACATCCTTGAACATCATGTCTCCAATATAGAGACCCAAAGTTCATAATCCTTCTCAATCTCAAATTCATCCTTTCTTTTAGCATTAACTGGTGCTAGTGCTTTTCTGAAAATTCCATTAGCGGCCTTGCCACTTTGTGATGGTTTTATATAATAGGAGTTAATCCTTTTATTATTTAATTAATGCAACGACCCCATTTAGGACCCCCAAAATATCAACCAGGTGGGTAAAGACTTCCACTGGGACATGGGAAAATAATCAACCAAATGGGTGTACGCACTTCCATTGGGACATCCTGTCCGAATATGTCAACCACTGAATAAAATTCCAGTAGGACTCATCCAGGATAAAAATCTAGCAATGGGAATCAAATAAATTTATACATTTATCTGTTGGGACTCCTGTCCGAATATATCAACCACTGGATAAAATTCTAGTAGGACTCTTTCAGGATAATAATCAACCAATGGGATTAGATTTTTAGGCATAAAGAGAAATAATTGGAATTTAGCAATATAGGAGATTAGACGAGTTAATCTTTAATGAAATTATAGGAAAGTAAGATTTTTCTGAAAATTCTTTGAATTACTCGAGTAGTTCTTGTGTACTCGAGTGTTCTTATGAATTTACTCGAGTCTTTAAAAAATACCCGAGTGTTCTTCAATTTTCCCAGAATACTCGAGTCCTCCTTAATTTACTCGAGTGTTTTTACTGCAACAGCACCAGTTTCTGCACTTTCAATGTCAATTCGAATTCCTTGCATTGTATTTCCATTTTTATGCAAAACAGAGGCATAAACACATATAATGAACATGTTAGAACACATATACAAGTACATAACAATGTAAATCAACATCAAATCACAGAATCAATACATACTTGGAAAATAACCATTTCAAGATATGAAATTCATTTCCACTTGGTTTTAACTTCGAAAATTAATCCAGTAAGCATTATTAGGTCCATTTAAACTTGTTTGAATCAGAAAACCTTGGGTTTATGACCTCCAAGTCATATTCCCAATTCCAACTTCATCCCTTGATGAACCTTGTGAGGTTCCTACATTTCTAGCTTGAGATTTCCCAATCTAGCAATTAGATAACTCCTCCCTTACCTCAGAGAAGCTAAACAACAGATTAAACAATAAGGAACTTGGCTGGATCAAGATTCGAATTCTGGACTTGTGAAAAAGGGGTTGAACAGGCTGACTTTGGCCACAGATTTCACCACGGATTTGGCATGAAAAAGAATGAAACAAGTTAGTTTAACAAACTAGGATATACTAACTCCAATCAGGAACAAGTTTGACACAAAAAGGGTCCCTAAAATTACCAAACGAATTCAATGAAGATGAATACTTGATGCTGAAAACTACTCTGTTTTCACCGCTTTGAACTTCAAACTTTGATGATCTAGAACTCGAACTACAGGGGCTTATTTGATCTGATTCTTGATTCTAATTCAAAATTGGAACTAGAATGTGAGATTCTCACTGGCCCAACATCGAATGTGAGATTCTCCTTCAATGGTATCACATGTTGTTGCAGCTACACGATCGAAGAGGGATCTTGGACAAACTTGCGAAGCTGAGAGACGTGGAATACATTGTGCAGATTGGACATAAATGGGGGTAAGGCGATCTGATACGTGACAGGACCAACTCGTTTCAAGATCTGATATGGGCCTATAAACTTAGGAGATAACTTCTTCGGCTTCATTACTCTTCCAATACCAGTCGTCGGTACCACTCGCAGAAATACATGATCTCCCTCTTGAAATTCGAGTTTGGATCTACGCTGATCGGCATAACTCTTTTGATGACTTTGCGCAGTCTTCATCTTCTCTTGAATTACTTTGATTTTCTCGGTCGTCTCTTGAACAAACTCTGGTCCGATAAGAGCATTCTCCCCCACTTGGAACCAACATAGCGGGGTCCTACACTTCCTTCCATAGAGGGCTTCATACGGGGCCATATCGATGCTCGCGTGATAACTCTTGTTGTAGATAAACTCCACAAGCGGCAACAAACGATCCCAACTTTCTTGATACTCTAAAACGCAAGCACGGAGCAAATCTTCTAAAGATTGGATTGTTCTTGTAACACCTAGGATTATTACCCTTAAAACCCCATCATTCAAAAATATGAACTTAAAAATTCCTTTTTATTTTAATAAAATCGACCGCCAAACGGACGGAGTTTCGTTTGAAATTCGGACTTATCCAAAATTTCACCCGTGAAAACATTTATCAATTAAACAATCAGTAGCCAGCAGGACTTGCATCAAGAGTATTTTTGCATTATATCGAGGCCCAAAGGGCTCAAAAATATAAAATCAACATCAAAGTTAAAAGTAGCAGCAAAACACCAAGTTAGAAATATAAGTTCAAAGACCCTAAGCTTTTAGCAAATGTGATGTATCCTAAGCCTCACTCAAAAGTATACACAACACATTCACATCAAAATAATATAGGAGGCTTAGGTCCGGTGCCATATCCTATCCCCTAACACCCCTATTATCCCTGTAAGGGATAGTAATCCTGCTCGGCCGAATCTGGTGTATGCTCCAGCTCAGTACCTGAAAAATGGTAAGGAGGTGAGCACTACACAGTAAAGTAGGAATAGCAGTTTCTCATATGACATAATAACCGACCAAGCCAAACAGATATAGTTCAGGTATTTCACATAGTCATTTACACATGGAAGCAATAGTACAAACAAATGCCAACGATTCTTTTATCTCTATACCTTTGTCTTTTCTTCCTAATCAGCTCATTCTTATTCTCTAATTTATCATGCTATAGGTCTACTTTATTTCCCCCTGTTTTAACCTTTTATCGCGTCGGGTCGGTGTCGACCTCGCATTATTAAATATAAATGATCGCGCTGGGTCGATGTGACCATCGCATTATTGAGTATAAATGATCGCGCTGGGTCGATATGACCTTCGCATTATTAAATATAAATGATCGCGCTGGGTCGATAAGACCTTCGTCATTATTAAATATAAATGATCGCGCTGGGTCGATAAGACCTTCGCATAATTATGTTTTATTATCGCGCTGGGTGATATGACCTTCGCATATCGCGCTGGGTACATATACCTTCGCATTATTATGTATTATTATCGCGCTGGGTGATATGACCTTCGCATATCGCGCTGGGTACATATACCTTCGCATTATTATGTATTATTATCGCGCTGGGTGATATGACTTTCGCATATCGCGCTGGGTACATATACCTTCGCCTTATTATGTTTTATTATGGCGCTGGGTAATATGACCTTCGCATATCGCGCTGGGTACATACACCTTCGCATTATTAAGTTTAATTCATCGCGCTGGGTCACCGTGACCTGCGCAACATGAATTCTAAATGGTCGCGCTGGGTCTTCATGACCTTCGCTTTTATTAAATTTCCATTCCTTTATTCATTCATAATTCCCTCTCTACTCCTTCACATCACTTTTTTCTAACCATCACTCCCTTTTTCTCTAATCTCTTAATCAATTCACTTTCCACGTATTGTCAACACTAATCCCATTCATTTATTTCCATAATCCATTATTCATTTAGTCACAAGGCCAGCAACACATCATTAAACTACTTAGCATCATCACCAACAATTCCACAATATACACTTAAATTCAAACATACACATATTCAGAAATAATCACTTATACACAGCATCATGATTAATTAAATTCCTTTACTTCAATTCTGTAATCATTACTAATATTCATTACCCTATGGTTTATACCCTAACTAACACTTAACTCTTAGCAAGTATTATATACATACTAGAAACTCATCCCTAAATTAAGGTAATACTCACTCCTTACCTCAAAATACCAAGAGATTGAGTGGTTTTGTTTGTTCTAACTTGAGCCTTTCCCACCAAAAAGCTTATAACCAACAAGAGAGTGGAAGAACCTAAAACAAGAGTCATAAGGAGAAAGGATTATCATTCATACCATGGTTCATGCCAAGATTCAAGGAAAAATAAAGCTTCATGGCTTAGAGTTTGAAAACCACCATGGATGGTAGAGAGAGAAAGGAGAAAACGAGTGTTAGAGAGAGAAAGAGAAAATCAATGACTTACCCACTTGTTTGGAGTTAAGGAGGAAGAGAGTTGATGATATTAGTGCCCAAAGCCCCTTGCTCTTGCACAAAATATGATGGAGATATGGATCCTTGGAGGAGAGAGAGGAAAATCGTGCATTAGAGAGGGAAGGAGAGAGATGAGCAAATCCAAGGCTTATATGTTTACTTGGGGTGAGAATAGGAAGGATTTGATGGTAGATGTGGGAGGAGTCTCTTGATTTTGGTTGATTTGGGAGAAAGAAAATGGAACCCTATGGAGAGAGGAAGAAGATGAAGTGGAGAGGGATAGAGGGAGGCGTGATGTTGCTATGGGTTGTGTGGTTTTTCTTTTATTTTCATTTCCCTATCAACTTCCCTAAAAGCAAAACGTGTGGATGTGGTTGCATCCTTATCCTCTAAGCCATGAAGGAGTGGCTGCCACGCGTTATTTTTTTTCTTCTGAGTTTTCCAGTGTGTAATCGATTACTCACTCCAAATAATCGATTACCCATGTGATGCAACATTTCTCAGTACATTCACCAGAGCCTAAGTAATCGATTACTACTCAAAGTAATCGATTACTTTACCCTTGTAATCGATTAATTTGCTGCAACATCTTAAGTGTTTCCACCAGAGGCCTTATAATTGATTACTGCCTTGCAGAGTAATCGATTACTTCAGTGAAAAGTCAGATTTTGATGATTTTCTAACTCCAATCCATTTCCTTAGGCCCCCATTCTCATTCAGGCTTTGATTACTACTTAAAATCCTCTCTTAAAGCTTGATAATTCTCCTAAATGCTTGGCATAAATCATATTATACCGAAATTAAACTTAGGGATGTTACAATTCTCCCCCACTTATTGGAATTTCGCCCCCGAAATTCCGTTGAGGTCCTTAAATGGAGAACCATCCCAAGGTAGGGCCTTTAACTCATACCTTTACTTCCCTTATGTCTCGCTCGTATTTAAATGGGATTCTAAGTTAGGTTGTTAAGCTCTCCCCCACTTAGCATTGGCATACTACTTGAATTGCTGCCAACAAGATAGGAATTTGGATATGTCGGTTTCTAGTCGGCTTTTTTGCCACTTCTATAATAGCATAAGGACTTAAGGTACAAAGAGGAATGGATTCATGGTAACTCTCAAGGAACTTAAACTTGCTTTCCGAGAGAACAACTAAGGCCATGAAATTTGGATAACTAATTGCAAAAGAACATCCGTCCGTGGTAAGGATTCTTCTCTTCATTAGAGAAACGAATGGATTAATCAGAACAGAATTTTCAAGAAACCGAAGGCGTTCTAGGAAAAGAAACGAGAAGAGAATCATGGGTAGGTTGAAGTAAAAGGGATCTTTGATAAAAAATCAAAGTTGCTACTTCACTTATGATTTCTACACTTACTACTTTCCTTAAAACTTCTTCTAACTTCCTATGAGATCAGTCTTATAACGAACAACCCCCGCCCCGAATTGGAACGAGAAATAAGATATACGTCATATGCTTTACAAAACTAATACAAAAGAATACCTAACGTGTACCTCCAACCAACTCATCAGCTTCCGTCACTTCTTCGCCATCGAGGGTGAATAATTTGCCCTTTTTAGGTGGTCTGTCGTTACCATCTTTCTATGCCTTAACTACGTTCACCTCTTTCTTCATTGTCCTTTGGGGACAAGTGACTGCACAATGACCCGGCTTCCCGTAATGATGGCAAAGTGCTTCTTTTCTATTTGGGTTCAGACTCCAACACACTCCCCTATGCATCTTGCCACAATGTTGGCAAGTGGGAATGGGACCATACGCATTCACTGTCTGTCCAGGTGCCATGGAAACTAGTGCCCTAGGTGAAGGATATGGTTCTGACTTCAGAATTGGTCCCTTATCCTTAATTGGACCACCACTTCCCTGCCCTGTCCTACTTTTATCTTCCGACATTTTCCTCTTAAGACCCTTCTCATAAGTGCTTGCCATGTTCACCAAGCGGGCCAAGTTGTCAATATTGTGATACTCACAAGAGAGACGAATATCACTTCGAAGTCCAGCTTCAAACTTAACACATTTACCGCGCTCACTTACATCGGGATAATCAGAAAAACGAATAAGATCTTCGAACCGAGCTGCGTAATCTCCAACGGACATAGAGCCTTGTCTCAGCTGGAGAAAAGTAATCTCCTTTTCCCTCCTGACATCTTCTGGGAAATACTTCCCCAGGAAAAGATCCTTAAACACTTCCCAAGAAACAACCGGATTGGCTGCCACCAATCCCCTCCTTTGCTGATCCCACCAATGCTCAGCCTCATTAGTCAGCATGAATTCAGCCAGTCGAACATGCTGCTCCATGGGTGGGTGAATAGAGCGGAGGATCTTCTCGATCTCCTGAATCCATCTCTGGGCTCCATCAGGGTCATTTCCACCCTCGAAACGAGGTGGATCATTCTTTCGAAACCTAGCGATCCAGTCAACCTCAACTAGAGCTGGTTGCAGAGCTGCTGCTGCTGCTGCAGCTGCCATCTGTTCTCCCTGTTGCTGCTGCATCTGAGTCAGATGCTCCAGAATGGCTGCTAGACCATCATTTCCTACCCTTCTTCCAGCCATACTGTTTATCCACGGAGAACAGACGAGTAAGGCCTACTAAATATATATATATAGTACTATAAATATCTTATAGAAATTCTAAACCATTACTATGAGCATCAATTACTCGCTAGGTGAGTAATCATTGGAGTTGCATAACTCCAAGGCCGAGGAGAAACTGCTCTGATACCATAATGTAACACCTAGGATTATTACCCTTAAAACCCCATCATTCAAAAATATGAACTTAAAAATTCCTTTTTATTTTAATAAAATCGACCGCCAAACGGATAGAGTTTCGTTTGAAATTCGGACATATCCAAAATTTCACCTGTGAAAACATTTATCAATTAAACAATCAGTAGCCAGCAGGACTTGCATCAAGAGTATTTTTGCATTATATCGAGGCCCAAAGGACTCAAAAATATAAAATCAACATCAGAGTTAAAAGTAGCAGCAAAACACCAAGTTAGAAATATAAGTACAAAGACCCTAAGCTTTTAGCAAATGTGATGTATCCTAAGCCTCGCTCAAAAGTATACACAACACATTCACATCAAAATAATATAGGAGGCTTAGGTCCGGTGCCATATCCTATCCCCTAACACCCCTACTATCCCTGTAAGGGATAGTAATCCCGCTCGGCCGAATCTGGTGTATGCTCCAGCTCAGTACCTGAAAAATGGTAAGGAGGTGAGCTCTACACAGTAGAGTAGGAATAGCAGTTTCTCATATGACATAATAACCGACCAAGCCAAACACATATAGTTCAGGTATTTCACATAGTCATTCACACATGGAAGCAATAGTACAAACAAATGCCAACGATTCTTTTATCTCTATACCTTTGTCTTTTCTTCCTAATCAGCTCATTCTTATTATCTAATTTATCATGCTATAGGTCTACTTTATTTCTCTCTGTTTTAACCTTTTATCGCGTCGGGTCGGTGTCGACCTGGCATTATTAAATATAAATGATCGCGCTGGGTCGATGTGACCATCGCATTATTGAGTATAAATGATCGCGCTGGGTCGATATGACCTTCGCATTATTAAATATAAATGATCGCGCTGGGTCGATAAGACCTTCGCATTATTAAATATAAATGATCGCGCTGGGTCGATAAGACCTTCGCATAATTATGTTTTATTATCGCGCTGGGTGATATGACCTTCGCATATCGCGCTGGGTACATATACCTTCGCCTTATTATGTTTTATTATCGCGCTGGGTAATATGACCTTCGCATATCGCGCTGGGTACATATACCTTCGCCTTATTATGTTTTATTATCGCGCTGGGTAATATGACCTTCGCATATCGCGCTGGGTACATACACCTTCGCATTATTAAGTTTAATTGATCGCGCTGGGTCACCGTGACCTTCGCAACATGAATTCTAAATGGTTGCACTGGGTCTTCATGACCTTCGCTTTTATTATATTTTCATTCCTTTATTCATTCATAATTCCCTCTCCACTCCTTCACATCACTTTTTTCTAACCATCACTCCCTTTTTCTCTAATCTCTTAATCAATTCACTTTCCACATATTGTCAACACTAATCCCATTCATTTATTTCCATAATCCATTATTCATTTAGTCACAAGGCCAGCAACACATCATTAAACTACTTAGCATCATCACCAACAATTCCACAATATACACTTAAATTCAAACATACACATATTCAGAAATAATCACTTATACACAGCATCATGATTAATTAAATTCCTTTACTTCAATTCTGTAATCATTACTAATATTCATTACCCTATGGTTTATACCCTAACTAACACTTAACTCTTAGCAAGTATTATATACATACTAGAAACTCATCCCTAAATTAAGGTAATACTCACTCCTTACCTCAAAATACCAAGAGATTGAGTGGTTTTGTTTGTTCTAACTTGAGCCTTTCCCACCAAAAAGCTTATAACCAACAAGAGAGTGGAAGAACCTAAAACAAGAGTCATAAGGAGAAAGGATTATCATTCATACCATGGTTCATGCCAAGATTCAAGGAAAAATAAAGCTTCATGGCTTAGAGTTTGAAAACCACCATGGATGGTAGAGAGAGAAAGGAGAAAACGAGTTTTAGAGAGAGAAAGAGAAAATCAATGACTTACCCACTTGTTTGGAGTTAAGGAGGAAGAGAGTTGATGATATTAGTGCCCAAAGCCCCTTGCTCTTGCACCAAATATGATGGAGATATGGATCCATGGAGGAGAGAGAGGAAAATCGTGCATTAGAGAGGGAAGGAGAGAGATGAGCAAATCCAAGGCTTATATGTTTACTTGGGGTGAGAATAGGAAGGATTTGATGGTAGATGTGGGAGGAGTCTCTTGATTTTGGTTGATTTGGGAGAAAGAAAATGGAACCCTATGGAGAGAGGAAGAAGACGAAGTGGATAGGGATAGAGGGAGGCGTGATGTTGCTATGGGTTGTGTGGTTTTTCTTTTATTTTCATTTCCCTATCAACTTCCCTAAAAGCAAAACGTGTGGATGTGGTTGCATCCTTATCCTCTAAGTCACTGAAGTAATCGATTACTTTACCCTTGTAATCGATTAATTTGCTACAACATTTTAAGTGCTTCCACCAGAGGCCTTATAATCGATTACTGCCTTGCAGAGTAATCGATTACTTCAGTGAAAAGTCAGATTTTGATGATTTTCTAACTCCAATCCATTTCCTTAGGCCCCTATTCTCATTCAGGCTTTGATTACTACTTAAAATCCTCTCTTAAAGCTTGATAATTCTCCTAAATGCTTGGCATAAATCATATTATACCGAAATTAAACTTAGGGATGTTACAGTTCTCTCCGATTGACCGTCCGTTTGCGGGTGATAAGCCGAACTCATTCTTAGCTACGTTCCCAACGCTTGATGCAAACTCTGCCAAAACCGGGACACAAAACGAGGATCACGATCCGATATGATACTTGAGGGAATACCATGCAATCTGACGATTTCCTTGATGTACAATCTTGCAAGCTTCTCCAACGGATATTGCATGTTGATGGGAATGAAGTGAGATGACTTCGTTAAGCGATCAACCACGACCCAAATCGCATCGAAACTTTCTCTTGTTCTTGGAAAACCACTTACAAAGTACATAGCTATTCCATCCCACTTCCATTCTGGTATGTTCAAAGGTTGCAATTCTCCTCTAGGCTTCTTATGTTCAATCTTCACCTTTTGGAAAACAAGGCAAGACGCAACATAAGACGCAACGTCTTTCTTCAATCCAGACCACCAAAACATCTTCTTCATGTCTTGGTACATCTTCGTTGATCCAGGATGAAGACTTAGCTTGCTTTTGTGGGCTTCTTCTAGTACAGCTCTCCTTAGTTCTTGATTCGCCGGGATACAGATTCGATCTTTGAATCTCAGAATGCCATCAGATCCTAATTGGAAATCCGGCTCCACTCCTTCCATCCCTAATCTTTTCTTCTCTAGAAGCTCTTCATCCACCTGTTGTAAGTTTCGGACTTGACCCACAAACTCATTTGTGATTTGCAATATTCCTAACTTGACGCAATCTGGTTTGAACTGAACCGCCAAATTCAAGTTTCGAAATTCTTCAATTAATTCAGCTTCTTTCACCATCATCAATCTCATATGTAAAGTCTTTCTACTCAACGCATCAGCTATGACATTGGCTTTGCCGGGGTGGTAATGTAATTTAAAGTCGTAATCCTTTAAGAATTCCATCCACCTACGTTGCCTCATATTCAGTCCCTTTTGGTCAAAAAGATACTTTAGACTTTTATGGTCACTGAATACTTGAAACGTATTACCATACAGATAATGTCTCCATATTTTCAAAGCAAAGACAATAGCAGCTAGTTCCAAATCATGAGTAGGATAATTCTCCTCATGCACCTTCAGCTGTCGCGACGCATAAGCAATAACTCTTCCTTCTTGCATCAGAACACAGCCTAAACCTTGTTTTGATGCATCACAGTAAACATCAAAATTTTTCTGGGGATCGGGCAGAGTTAACACTGGAGACGATGTTAACCTGTCCTTTAAAGTTTGGAAACTAACTTCACACTTCTCATCCCAAAGAAAAGGTTGCTCCTTCCTAGTCAAACGAGTTAAAGGAAGAGCCAACTTAGAAAAACCTTCGATGAACTTTCGATAATATCCAGCTAGCCCAAGGAAACTTCTAACTTCAGCTCATCTTTCTTTTCTTCTACTACCGCAGAAAACACACAAACGTACCCTTCAGGTTGCACCTCAGGCGACTTTTTACCAGGAAAAAAAATTGTTCGAGTCTTGCAATCGATCACCACTTGGTTAGTTGCTAACCAATCCATCCCCAAAATAACGTCGAGCTGGGATAACGGTAGACAGATTAAATCTACTCTAGAGGACAAACTTCCTATATCGACGGAACATCCAAAACATGCTCTCGACGTAGTTACCGGCACATTCGAAGGAGTACACACCTTAAGTCTAAACGGTGTCTCCGAAACAGGTAAACACAAACGCTTAACGCATTCCTCAGATATGAAAGAATGCGTAGCACCAGAATCGAATAAAAAGCGACAAGGCATGCCATTGAGAAGATGGTTACCTTGCACGAGATTATCTACCTGCTCCGCCTCAGATCTGGACATGGTAAAAACCTTCCCGTTAACCCATGGCTTGTTTCCCGCACCTTGATTGTTCTGACGCTGAGGTGGATGACTGAGACGAGCGATGTGACCAGTCTTTCCACAATTGTAGCAAATCGGGGGCTTGTCTCTCCAACACTCCTTTCCAGGATGAGATCTTTGACATGTGTTGCATACTGCACCAGGGGCTGGGAGACTGGGTACTCCAGAAGATGATGCACTCCCTTTTCCTTTCTGTGGATAAGGACCTCTCTGGTTCTTGTTACCATACCTATGCTGATTGCGATGTGGCCCAAAACCTCCTTGTCCAATATCCTTCTTGACACTATTCCTTCCGAAAATGCGGCAAGTACTAACCAGCGTTGGATAGTGTCGGATCTTTTGCACACTCACAGCTAATCTGATGTCGGGTCTCAGTCCATTCTCGAATTGCGTGCACTTGGAATGTTCATCGGGGTGATACTGGAAGTATGGCGAGTACTTCATCAGTTCTTCAAATTTCTCAGCATACTGGTCAACTGTCAGATTTCCCTGCTTTAGATCGAGGAACTCCATTTCCTTCTGCAGCCTGATATCATCCGGGAAATACTTCTCGAGAAACTTCTCTGTGAAGATCCCCCAAGTAAACTCTACTTGATCGAACTCCAGGAATTGACGAGTTTGATTCCACCAAGTAGCAGCTTCACCAGTGAGCACGTAAGCAGCAAACGTGACCTTTTGCGATTCCGACAGAGTCAACGTTCTAAAGATTTTATTCATCTCGTCGAGCCAAAACTGAGCTTGCTCGGGACGACGACCACCCGAGAAGCTAGGGGGTTTGCACTTCCTAAAGGAATCTAAGCCTTGAAACTCCGCTGGGGTTCCATTGCTTGGAGGGTGGTTGTGTTGCATATTCTCCATAACTACAGCCATACGGGTCAAAGCCTCCGCAATGTTAGCGTTATTTCTTACGGCCATCTAGTCCTACAGAATCCAAAGGGGAAACTTAATTAGATTCTGCGAATTCTAGTCTTATACTACAAACATCATGTCATGATATGCAACGGTTAGTGTGTAAGGCCACACTCCAAGGCCGAGAGTCAAACCATTGCTCTGATACCACTAAATGTGACGACCCAAATTTTATTCCAAAGTAAAATATTTATATTCAGAAAATACGACCAATTTTTTTTTCTTTGAAACTAAAAGTCAAGTCATCATCCATTATCAAATCTTGCGGAATTATATAAACATCGAGTCATGAAGACAAGTGATGTAACATCATATTTCATTCATACTAAAAAGGGGTACATACCACATTCTTCACTTAAACAAAATACATAATTACATGATTTAACACTCTAGGCCATTACATTATATTACATATATTACCACAAAATTCATAATAACCTAGAGCATATGGTTCATGACTCAAAATATAAAACAATATAGATAATAGAAAACCTGATGGGTTATATCATTCACATTTCACCCCACAACTTAACTCAGTCGTCAGTTCCCCACTGACTACCAGTTGAGTTGTCCATAAAGTCATCCACCATCTGATTCGCATTATCCACCGGATCCTCATCCTCGATTGGATCCTCCTCCTCCTCTTCCTCCTCCTCTTGTGCCAGATCATCAGGCACGTATATCGGAGTTCAGGATCGAACTCGAGGGGAAGGGCTAGGACGAGCAGGAACCTCTAAAATGATTCTTTCTGAGGAGAGTGCTGGACTCGGTGGGATAGTGCTTCGCGGAAATCGTCTTGGTGGTGGTGGAGGGCTTCCATTTCGCATAACAAAATTTGGCGGAATGTGCATGATGTAAACCATTGGGATTTTCGATCTAAGCGGATGCATATGGGAATATGGGTTAGGATGGCGGAAGGTGACTTCCACATCCCCCTCATATGTAGCCCTATGGTCCTCAAAATTCCACTCCCCATTATGGAGCGGCCTCATCTCCACGCAGAACATGTTTCTCGCCATCACCTACACAAGGGACTGGTAGTGAGTCATAGCTAAAAGCAATAACAAATGAGCATAACAGTGGCTGGAAATAACAAGCACAAATTATCAAATAGCAATAATAGATGCAAGTACATATGCTCAAACTGTCTTTTATAATATTTTAATTAGTGTCGTGATGCATGCCTACTCCTCATTCATGCTACGCGGTTTGGCATCCGAGTATCTCAGGCTCGGGATATTCTCAATCCTATGTTTCATCAAACCGGAGTGATTCACATTCAAGCGTCACGATCGATTGGGAACTCGGTCTTCCTAGCATCCTTGTTCTAGGGATATTCTTATTTAACCTATACCGAAGTTCCGAATCCAGATCGGAGCAACTCCTTCTCCATGCATGATGATGCCACACAAACTTCTCGTCTTCTTTCATTTATTCTTTACTTTCTTTTATTCTTTAATCACATCCTTGAACATCATGTCTCCAATATAGAGACCAAAAGTTCATAATCCTTCTCAATCTCAAATTCATCCTTTCTTTTAGCATTAACTGGTGCTAGTGCTTTTCTGAAAATTCCATCAGCGGCCTTGCCACTTTGTGATGGTTTTATATAATAGGAGTTAATCCTTTTATTATTTAATTAATGCAACAACCCCATTTAGGACTCCCAAAATATCAACCAGGTGGGTAAAGACTTCCACTGGGACATGGGAAAATAATCAACCAAATGGGTGTACGCACTTCCATTGGGACATCCTGTCCGAATATTTCAACCACTGAATAAAATTCCAGTAGGACTCATCCAGGATAAAAATCTACCAATGGGAATCAAATAAACTTATACATTTATCCGTTGGGACTCCTGTCCGAATATATCAACCACTGGATGAAATTCCAGTAGGACTCTTTCAGGATAATAATCAACCAACGGGATTAGGTTTTTAGGCATAAAGAGAAATAATTGGAATTTAGCAATATAGGAGATTAGACGAGTTAATCTTTAATGAAATTATAGGAAAGTAAGATTTTTCTGAAAATTCTTTGAATTACTCGAGTAGTTCTTGTCTACTAGAGTGTTCTTATGAATTTACTCGAGTCTTTAAGAAATACTCGAGTGTTCTTCAATTTTCCCAGAATACTCGAGTCCTCCTTAATTTACTCGAGTGTTTTTACTGTAACAGCACCAGTTTCTGCACTTTCAATGTCAATTCGAATTCCATGCATTGTATTTCCATTTTTATGCAAAACAGAGGCATAAACACATATAATGAACATGTCAGAACACATATACAAGTACATAACAACATAAATCAACATCAAATCACAGAATCAATACATACTTGGAAAAAAACCATTTCAAGATATGAAATTCATTTCCACTTGGTTTTAACTTCGAAAATTAATCCAGTAAGCATTATTAGGTCCAATTAAACTTGTTTGAATCAGAAAACCTTGGGTTTATGACCTCCAAGTCATATTCCCAATTCCAACTTCATCCCTTGATGAACCTTGTGAGGTTCCTACATTTCTAGCTTGAGATTGCCCAATCTAGCAATTAGATAACTCCTCCCTTATCTCAAAGAAGCTAAACAATAGATTAAAAAATAAGGAACTTGGCTAGATCAAGATTCGAATTCCGGACTTGTGAAAAAGGGGTTGAACAGGCTGACTTTGGCCACAGATTTCACCACGGATTTGGCATGAAAAAGAATGAAACAAGTTAGTTTAACAAACCAGGATACACTAACTCCAATCAGGAACAAGTTTGACACAAAAAGGGTCCCTGAAATTACCAAACGAATTCAATGAAGATGAATACTTGATGCTGAAAACTACTCTGTTTTCACAGCTTTGAACTTCAATCTTTGATGATCTAGAACTCGAACTACAGGGGCTTATTTGATGTGATTCTTGATTCTAATTCAAAATTGGAACTAGAACTTTGATTTGTGTTTTGGGTTTCAAAGGATTTGATTGAGAAACGAAGGAGAAATCAGAGATCAAAGTGTGCTCTGAAAACTGAAAGTTTGAAACTGAAATTCGGGTTTTGGATGATTAAGGGTGTTGGATGCTTCAACTAAGCACTTATTTATAGCCTAGGAATGCTTCAAATCGAAGTAAAGTCCAGCTCTGTGCTTGAAGGCTCGAGAAACCGCGTTTTGGTGCGAAAATTAAATGAAAACCGACTTATACACTTTACCAGACTGCTCGATTTACTCGAGTCTTTTACCCAATACTCGAGTACTTTTCAGAATTTCAAAGAACACTCGAGTCTTTTCTGAAAGACTCGAGTCTTTCGCCTAAAATTCAAATTTTTCAAGCAATTATTGATTATACTCGAGTAATCCCCAAAACACTCGAGTATAATAACCTAATTTTAGAAAATTCATTATTTTATTCAACATACTAACATTATTAATTAAATACTTAATATTTTTTTATTTATTCAAAATACAAGACCTTACACCTAACTTTAATTTTTCCTTCTATGAAGAATTCACGAAAAACCCCTCATGGTAAATTTTGTGGAAGATGGCTATTTTTGAGGATTTTAAAGGGTATATGGATAAGTAACCCTCTGCTATCTTTCCAAGTATTCAATTTGTCATTCTTAATTATGCTTTGTAATTTAATGATCCACTTTAATATGATACAACATTTGAAAGTTTTGGATTGAAAATATAATTAAAATTATTAAGTTTGAAGACCAAAACTAATCCCTCAAAATTTTCATGTGTACCACTTTACTTAATCAAGAGGAACAAATTTAATTTGTTCTCCTAAGATTCTAACCATATGAATTGTAAGTCCACTAGAAAGGGAATTATTTACATGTTTTGGGACTAATGTGTTTAACGTTTTTAATCATGAGGGGAACAATTTGCCATTCATTTTTTTTATTTTACGTTATTACAGTGGTACAGAAAAAATTTAACGGACTAATTCACGTCTTTTCTTTAACACTGGCAATGATAAGAGCAATAATTGTAATAATTATAATATTAAAGACAAGAGTCATAATAGTGAAAATGATAGACTGATACCATCAAAGGGTCTTGTGTGCAAAGTCTTGCTACTTATTAGTAAAGTCTAAATATTTTGAAATCATCTCTTAAAAGGAGATATAATGATGTCATAGTGTCTTCAGAATCCGAAACCGATTTTTGCCTAATAGTTGTTGGCAGCTTTAGAGTGTTGTAAAACATCAAATCAAGAATGACATCCAACCCCGTGTTCCAACCAAACAAGTATCAACACGTGTCTTTGTTAGCTTAAGGGTTAAGCATGCTGCAATTATATATTCACTACCGATTCGCACATCACTCAAGCAAATAAACAATTCGTCCTTCTAGATTCTCCTTGCCAAACTTTTTATACCCATCAACACAGCATAAAAAGATAATTTTATTCCTTTATTCTTGTCATTTGTTCCACGTTTCATCCATCCTTCTCATCAACCCCTCCTCAATCACGAACACATACAACAGTATGGTAATTGGAGAATAATATGCTACGATTCTTTCTTCCCAAATATTGGTTTCCAACCCATCGGGGTAAGGCAATTGAACATGGAAGGTGGTTGATACAGTGTCATCCCTTCATTACTTATCCCTTTCCATGTTCTGTTGCCTTATTCCAAATCGGTTGAAAAAAAATATTTGGTATCCCAAAATATTAAACATTAACATGATAACCATATACAGGTTTCCAAATTTTCTTGGTGGTTTATTCATTTAATTTGATTTAATAGATAATTTGATTTCAACCAGATTTATTTATCTAGTATTTTGATATTTCATCATACAATAAAAAAAAACATTTTTTATTTTAAGTGTCGAAAATTCTGCTTGTTCTGTTCATTTGTGTAACACTCCTTGTATATCATCTTACTTTATAAGAAAAGTAATAAGTTTAAGAATACTTGGACTTGTTATCGTTGGAAAAAGATCTGAAAATAAGAAATTATCCCTTCCCTTGAAAATTTATTTTCACAAACACTTAATTAATAATGAAGGTGACTAGTAAAATCAGAGTTTGCGGAAACATAGTAAAATCATCATATTACACTCCCAAAATATATCAAGAGTAACAAGTCCATTATTATCAAATAAGTATTATGATGAAACTGAATTCCTTTTATGATACCTTTTTCCAAAATATGTATCATGTAAATTCTATTAAAAATAGAAATGTTATAGAGCTGGTCACTGGTCCCTTGTCCAAACATCCTTCTGGTCGGATCCTCGATATCTGCACAACGGGTTCCCAACCCACACTCTTTACACTCTGCATGCACCTAAGGGACATCTCCACTTACTGATTCTTGTGCAAGCTAGATGCACGATCAACACCTAATAAGGGCATGGGGGTTAGCATTACATATTCGCATAATCAAATGAGAATAAAACTAACATCCACAAGTCAACCTGTAGCAAACCATGATGCATAATCATATGAGCACACCCGGTTAATCATAATAATTCTTTCAATGCAGGTGGTATGATGCATGATTTCCTTCCACAACTGAGGCCTCTAAAGTCCATCTTGGACGTCCATCCAATACATCCTTGTGTTCCCGGAACACCGACATTCGTTCCCAGAACGTAATGCCGAACCATACTTGGATAATAAGCATCACACCCAGAGTGTGCACCACGTTCCCAGAACGTGTAGCAAACCATACTTGGAATAATAAGCATCACTCCCAGAGTGTGCATCACGTTCCCAGAACGCATACGTTCCCAGAACGCATAAAAACCAGATGCCGGACACTGGCCACATATCTATAATGTGTCATCAAGTAGGTTGCAAATCAATGTGTTCCCAGAACACTAACATACGTTCCCAGAACGTATAAAAACCAGGTCCCAGACACTGGCCACATATCTATAATGTGTCATCAAGTAGGTTATAATTTGGTACTCCCGGAGTATCCTCCTCATATTCCCAGAATATGATAAACGTTCCTACCAACCAAACTTCCATTCTATATGGATGCACAATCATTAAGGTTGGTTTTTATCTTTAATTCTATTATTATACCAATGTGTTCCCAGAACACTCACATACGTTCCCAGAACGTATCGCAAACCATACTTGGAATAAAATCAAGCACCACTCCCAGAGTGTGCATCACGTTTCCAGCCTTAATTACTAACCTATTTCATTACTTTTCTCTATGCATGATTTGCATACGAATTACTAAGGTTGGTCTTTCTATTGATTCCACAATTATGACTTAGAAAAACACAACTTCTGAATGATATCTTGAGGTATGGCTTTACTCATAAAATCTACCTTTGAATTTAAATTTAACATATGCTCCTAGACCTGGATTGAGAGAATATAATTCTTACTCAAAAACTTAACTTTTATTTTTAAGTTTTCAGGTACTAACCGGTTACGTCATCACCTAACCGGTTAGAATTACAGACTAATTTTTAAAGAATCTTTTCTTGAATACTCTACTCAATCCATCACAAGGTTTTAGCATAACAGAATACCTCAAGTTCAACACATAATATCATTCAAAAGATCTAAGTCATAATCCCATTTCATTTATGCATTATTTCCTCTTGAAATTATCATTTGATGTTAAGGTATTAACTCCAAATTTTCAATCTGAATTATTATAATAAAATCAACTTCATTTCAGATTGAATTCCAGTGAAATTAGGGTCTAGATTTGAGTAACATTGATAAGACCATAGAACTGATTTCAGAAACTTATTTTCTTTGAGAATTTTACAGTGTCTAACCGGTTACAATTATCGAGTAACCGGTTAGATTGTGCAGTCAGCACACTGAAATATGAGGTTTTGCAAACCATTCTTTTCATTACTCAAATCTAACCAATTTCAACATTCAAAAGAGTTCATATACCTTAAGTAAACATATTTAACCACAGAAACACATTCACCTTGCATGCATTCAAGTTAGATACTCAAATTGCACATAATTGCACATATTTCACAACTTAATGCATCAATTCACATAATATCCAAATAAGTCATGAATCCAACATCAATATAGTTTGCATGCATCCAGATAACATTGCTCATAACAACAATTGAGCTCAGATTGGCCTCCAAGCCACTTAACCATTTTAACTTATGCCCTTTGAGTCTCTTGGTGACTCATCCTATATTCCACCACAATTTATTCTCATTCTAGCAAATATTAAGCTTCCCCCTTACCTCTAGATCGATTGAGAACAAAGACTTCTCAAAGAAATGAGTTTGAACACCAAAATCCACTAATTCCCTTTCTCTGCTGGACATGCAACACAGTTTCGGTGGGTTCCCAAAATCAGAGAATTTGACATAGAAAACATGCATCAAAATTGGGAAAAATAGTTAGGACTTAATCTCTGCAACATGCTAAAGAGATTAGGAAAGATTTGGGACCAAGGGATAGCAGGAGCTTACCAAAATCAGATCTTAAACCTAGCTTCCAGAACAAGAAGAACACAGAACCAGTTCTCAAGCTTCAACTTCAAAGATTGATTTCTTCTTCCACACGCACATTTAACTCACAAACTTTATATCAACACGAAGCTCTGGATGTAAGCTTCGTGTTCGTGTATCCTTCAAGGTCTCACTCCCCACACAGAAGAAGAATCAAACCGAACGAAATAAGAACCCTAAACAGAGATTTCCCAGCCAACACTCACAAAACCTTGATTCTGATCTCAACCCAAGCTTTTTATAGTGAAATTGACTTCACATGCAGGGCGACACGTCTATCTCCACTCGAGGAAGGAAGTAATCGTGGCGAATTTCTGGGTTTTGGCTTGATTACTCATCAAAATCCACTAACCTAGATTCTGAGTTCATCGTGTAACCAGTTACAGAGCCCTTCTAACCGGTTACATGCTGATAAAATTCAAAAATTAATAATTTAATTACTCTTTCTTCAAAAACCTTTTCAATATTGCAATTAAATCCCAACCCAAGGACTAAATTACAATATTCACATTTTTGTACAAAATAACCATATAAAAATATATCTTATATTTTTATATATAAAAACACATAATGTACGAAAACTAAAACCTTCAAAACTAATATAAATCAATTATGAAATAATTGTTATAATTAATTTCTTGGTTATTTGGGAGACGAAAATTAGGGGTGTTACACTACTCCCCCACTTAAAAGGAATTTCGTCCCCGAAATTCATCTTCTGAAATTTTCCACTTTTCCAAAGTGTTTTTATACTAGAAAACTTTATCTAGCTCCCAAAAATTTGTTCTTTAGGGTCCTTCCCCACTTAAAAGAGTTTCCATATAATTCCTTTATTTCGAAACATTTTGAATAAAATATTTCAATTTAACAATAAAGATTCTTTGCATAAAACTCTCATGTGAAAGAATTTCTTTTAAAAGAATTATGCTTTTGAGTAATACATTTCACATAAATTTTCTTCAAATAAAACACTTTTCAATAAACCCTTTGGGAAAAACTTCTTGGGCTGCGTACTCTGATCTCTCGAGCCCGATCAAAGAAACATTTGTATGACTTTTTTCCTTAATAGTCTGAGGCATTAGGGTGATCAGTCCTAATATTCAAACCATTAATAACAAAATCATCCTTTTCAGATATAATCTTTCGCGAGAAAGACCATACGACAGGTCTTTAAGTTAGATGAACTTAAAGATATGGTGATTATCACTATCAGACTTAGTTAGATAGTCAAGTTTTAGAGACATTTCCGTTGGGGAGACAAGATTTGTCCTATCCCGGTGGTTATTAATTTCTCTAGACATAACTGATCTTTTTATTTCTGTAGTGTCCATAGATATTTATCACATCCAACTGTGATAAAGGTTTTGATCACAGAAAGATTGGAGTTGAACTTCCAACAGGATATTGATATTCTCAAACGAATAGATTAACGTAATTGAAAACATTTAACTACATTAACTCAGATCAAAGGAAGAGATAGGCTTGGGTTGTCTACGTCATGATTACACTCAACTCTCATCTCAGCCGATGAATTCTTCTCGGGCTAGATTCGTCCATTCCTTTCTCACCTTTTCCTTCAAGACAATACGGTGAATAATACTCCAACTTCCTATAATCGAAATTGACTATTCCCTTAGGTACATCACAACTAAACTCAAAGTGATGTGCCTCACAGTTTTCACCTTGAGATGGACAAATGTTCCCTTACCTATTTCCTCCTTAGTCACTCTTCTTCAATCGAGGATTCCTTAATCTTGATGTTACCGTGGTTGATATTCTCCCATTTACTTTTCCTCTTTCTCCCGTTGAGCTTGTATTTCATCATTCTTTCTCTTATTCTGAACTCAGACATTTCTCGCATGAAATTCATGTACTTTTCCATAGTCCTCATACATGCTTACCAACATCGAGAAATTCCTTATTCCTTGATATTTGATAGCTAACTTGGGTTCGAACATAATCCATTCTTGAAGTTCGTGCCTTTGGATTTCTCATCTAGGTTGTACCAGAAAACACTTCCCAAATCCCTTACTTCCATAATATGTTTTCTAATATCCATAATCTCTGACTTTAATTTCAAAGATTAAATCTCATTCATTTTCTTCATAGAAATCTAACTCCTCATTTCCTGGTTGTAATTCACAAATCCGATTCAAGAATTCGTTGGTGATTGGCAACATTCCCCATCTAAGGCTAGATAGTTCCGTTTGCATTGCCCGACTTAGGTCTCTGAACTCCTCGATCAGAATAACCTCCTCAACCATCATTGAGCTCACATGAATAGCCTATCAGCTCAAATCGTTTGCAACTACGTTTGTTATGCCAGGATGGAGTTCAAAGCTATAATCTTTAAGAAACTCCATCCATCTCCTTTATCTTACATTCAACTCTTCCTCTTCTTATTGTCATTCATACTTTCGAACTCAAAACTTGTTCATGAATCACAAACTTCTTATCTTAATTCTTATCATCTCTTTTGCATCATCCAGCTAAATCCTCTACCTTCTCCAATTGGAGTAGCTCCTTAACTTCAACTCTCGATTAGTCCATAAATATTATGATTCAATCCTCTTAAATCAATTTCAATGATGAATCAAGGCATTAAGTTATTTTACCACATTAAATCCTTTCCTTAAATTTTACTTAGGTAATTGACATTGAGTTTGGATTGGAGGAAGATGTTTATTGATATCAAAAGTTCCTTCACAAATGACTTAAATTTTTAGTTTAAGCTTTCAGCTTCTAACCGGTTACAAGAAACTCTAACCGGTTTATGAAGTATAGTTTTTGAAATAAAACCAAAGAATTTCAAAACCATTTTCTTTACATCATCCAATCCAACTCAAAATAGGATTTATTCATAATCTAATACCTTGATTCCAACTGAATTCATCACTGAAACGATTTAAATCATAATATACTCACCCTTTTCCAGAATTCCTCTTGGACTAATCATATTATATTGGGGTATAATCCATCACTACCCCACCATAATTAAACAACATCCTATCATTCAATACCATCAGTTGATCTTTCCAAGTCAACTTGGTCAAAGGCCATGCGGTCTTAGAAAATCCTTCAATAATCCGGCGATAAAATCCAGCCAGCCCTAAGAACTTCTTTACTTTAAAGATCACATGCCCTGCGAACGTAACTTTGCTCAACCAAAACTCATCTTTGGTGAGCTTAGCACACAACTACTCCTCTTGCAGGATTCTCAACACAATCTTGAGATGTTTCTCATGCTCCTCTGCATTCTCAGGATAAACCACAAACGAATCCAAATAGGATCTAAAGGTCCCGTTCTTATAATCCATAAAAGAACAGGTGCATTAGTCAATCCGAACGACATTATTTTCTACTCATAATGTCCGTATCGAGATCAAAATGCAGTCTTAAGTGTATCCCTGCCCCGAATCCTGATTTGGGGTTAATCCAACCGCCAATCAATCTTAGAAAACACTTAGACTCCTTTAACCTAGTCCAACCAATTCTTTTAGCAACTTCTCTACGTGTTTCTCCCTTTTGACCATTCCCGATGATACCATATCGTAAGGGTAGTAGAGAGGGAATCAACTTCAAGAATTAACTTGATTCCAAACTCTATCTCTTTGCTCACGGGTGAACCTAACATCATTTCTTGAAACCCAGATTTCTTTAACCCCCTATTTCCTTCACTGCTGCCCCGAAGCAACACATGGGTTCATTGGATTCCAGATTCGAAACTTTGGAATCCCAATAAAGGGTTGTTCTATCGTCATTAATCATGATCACATGATATCTCGTCTTCCAAACCGCGCTTACGATCAAATGAAATCATGACACAGGTAGATAGACATAGTCTAATACCTTCATAGAACGATCCAGACATACATTGGAAATGACTACAAGAGGATTTGTAGGAGTCTCCACTTGAGATAGCAGATTCGGTAAGGCATTGAGCAACTTTTATCAATACCCTAATCCATAAGGAACAAAAGGAAAGATAGCTTTAGAGTTTAACAAACTCAACAAGGTTAATCCTTAAGAAGATGACTGCCTTGCATTCGACCTGAGAAGTTGATTAACTTTAACACTAGTGAGGGTAAATACTCCTCCCTAGAGTCAAGGACTTAACTACAACTCCTTTAAGATTTCCTTATCACCGGTTCTATGAGATCGGAATAAACCAACACTATGGTTTTAGGTTTACCACATGTCTAAAGAGAAGCATACATCTATCATACTTCTACTTAGACTATATAAAATACTTCTCAATAGCAGAATGAGCTACTCATCTAGAGCCATTACCCATAACCTTAGCTCTAGTTTGAAAGTATATGAAAGCATACTTCCCAAGAAACATTGCAGGTATCGATGACCAGCGTATTGGACCACACACCCAAGGATCAAAAGTCAGGACCATTGCTCTGATACCATAAAAGTGTAACAATCCTTGTATATCATCTTACTTTATAAGAAAAGTAATAAGTTTAAGAATACTTGGACTTGTTATCGTTGGAAAAAGATCTGAAAATAAGAAATTATCCCTTCCCTTGAAAATTTATTTTCACAAACACTTGATTAATAATGAAGGTGACTAGTAAAATCAGAGTTTGCGGAAACATAGTAAAATCATCATATTACACTCCCAAAATATATCAAGTGTAACAAGTCCATTATTATCAAATAAGTATTATGATGAAACTGAATTCCTTTTATGATACCTTTTTCCAAAATATGTATCATATAAATTCTATTAAAAATAGAAATGTTATAGAGCTGGTCACTGGTCCCTTGTCCAAACATCCTTCTGGTCGGATCCTCGATATCTGCAGAACGGGTTCCCAACCCACACTCTTTACACTCTGCATGCACCTAAGGGACATCTCCACTTACTGATTCTTGTGCAAGCTAGATGCACGATCAACAACTAATAAGGGCATGGGGGTTAGCTATACATATTCGCATAATCAAATGAGAATAAAACTAACATCCACAAGTCAACCTGTAGCAAACCATGATGCATAATCATATGAGCACAAGCGGTTAATCATAATAATTCTTTCAATGCAGGTGGCATGATGCATGATTTCCTTCCACAACTGAGGCCTCTAAAGTCCATCTTGGACGTCCATCCAATACATCCTTGTGTTCCCGGAACACCGACATTCGTTCCCAGAACGTAATGCCGAACCATACTTGGATAATAAGCATCACTCCCAGAGTGTGCACCACGTTCCCAAAACGTGTAGCAAACCATACTTGGAATAATAAGCATCACTCCCAGAGTGTGCATCACGTTCCCAGAACGCATACGTTCCCAGAACGCATAAAAACCAGGTGCCGGACACTGGCCACATATCTATAATGTGTCATCAAGTAGGTTGCAAATCAATGTGTTCCCAGAACACTAACATACGTTCCCAGAACGTATAAAAACCAGGTCCCAGACACTGGCCACATATCTATAATGTGTCATCAAGTAGGTTATAATTTGGTACTCCCGGAGTACCCTCCTCATATTCCCAGAATATGATAAACGTTCCTACCAACCAAACTTCCATTCTATATGGATGCACAATCATTAAGGTTGGTTTTTATCTTTAATTCTATTATTATACCAATGTGTTCCCAGAACACTCACATACGTTCCCAGAACGTATCGCAAACCATACTTGGAATAAAATCAAGCACCACTCCCAGAGTGTGCATCACGTTCCCAGAACGTATCAAAGAAACCATGTCCCAGACAATGGCCACATTCCCAGAATGTGTCATCAAGTAGCTTGCCTCAATTTGGTACTCCTAAAGTACAGGGTCATGTTCCCAGAACATAACACATAATCCTTTCCAACCTATTTCATTACTTTTCTCTATGCATGATTTGCATACGAATTACTAAGGTTGGTCTTTCTATTGATTCCACAATTATGACTTAGAAAAACACAACTTCTGAATGATATCTTGAGGTATGGCTTTACTCATAAAATCTACCTTTGAATTTAAATTTAACATATGCTCCTAGACCTGGATTGAGAGAATATAATTCTTACTCAAAAACTTAACTTTTATTTTTAAGTTTTCAGGTACTAACCAGTTACGTCATCACCTAACCGGTTAGAATTACAGACTAATTTTTAAAGAATCTTTTCTTGAATACTCTACTCAATCCATCACAAGGTTTTAGCATAACAGAATACCTCAAGTTCAACACATAATATCATTCAAAAGATCTAAGTCATAATCCCATTTCATTTATGCATAATTTCCTCTTGAAATTATCATTTGATGTTAAGGTATTAACTCCAAATTTTCAATCTGAATTATTATAATAAAATCAACTTCATTTCAGATTGAATTCCAGTGAAATTAGGGTCTAGATTTGAGTAACATTGATAAGACCATAGAACTTATTTCAGAAACTTATTTTCTTTGACAATTTTACAGTGTCTAACCGGTTACAATTATCGAGTAACCGGTTAGATTGTGCAGTCAACACACTGAAATATGAGGTTTTGCAAACCATTCTTTTCATTACTCAAATCTAACCAATTTCAACATTCAAAAGAGTTCATATACCTTAAGTAAACAGGTTTAACCACAGAAACACATTCACCTTGCATGCATTCAATTTAGATACTCAAATTGCACATAATTGCACATATTTCACAACTTAATGCATCAATTCACATAATATCCAAATAAGCCATGAATCCATCATCAATATAGTTTGCATGCATCCAGATAACATTGCTCATAACAACAATTGAGCTCAGATTGGCCTCCAAGCCACTTAACCATTTTAACTTATGCCCTTTGAGTCTCTTGGTGACTCATCCTATATTCCACCACAATTTATTCTCATTCTAGCAAATATTAAGCTTCCCCTTTACCTCTAGATCGATTGAGAACAAAGACTTCTCAAAGAAATGAGTTTGAACACCAAAATCCACTAATTCCCTTTCTCTGCTGGACATGCAACACAGTTTCGGTGGGTTCCCAAAATCAGAGAATTTGACATAGAAAACATGTATCAAAATTGGTAAAAATAGTTAGGACTTAATCTCTGCAACATGCTAAAGAGATTAGGAAAGATTTGGGACCAAGGGATAGCAGGAGCTTACCAAAATCAGATCTTAAACCTAGCTTCCAGAACAAGAAGAACACAGAACCAGTTCTCAAGCTTCAACTTCAAAGATTGATTTCTTCTTCCACACACACATTTAACTCACAAACTTTATATCAACACGAAGCTCTGGATGTAAGCTTCATGTTCGTGTATCCTTCAAGGTCTCACTCCCCACACAGAAGAAGAATCAAACCGAACGTAATAAGAACCCTAAACAGAGATTTCCCAGCCAACACTCACAAAACCTTGATTCTGATCTCAACCCAAGCTTTTTATAGTGAAATTGGTTTCACATGCAGGGCGACACGTCTATCTCCACTCGAGGAAGGAAGTAATCGTGGCGAATTTCTGGGTTTTGGCTTGATTACTCATCAAAATCCACTAACCCAGATTCTGAGTTCATCCTGTAACCGGTTACATGCTGATAAAATTCAAAAATTAATAATTTAATTACTCTTTCTTCAAAAACCTTTTCAATATTGCAATTAAGTCCCAACCCAAGGACTAAATTACAATATTCACATTTTTGTACAAAATAACCATATAAAAATATATCTTATATTTTTATATATAAAAACACATAATGTACAAAAACTAAAACCATCAAAACTAATATAAATCAATTATGAAATAATTGTTATAATTAATTTCTTGGTTATTTGGGAGATGAAAATTAGGGGTGTTACACTACTCCCCCACTTAAAAGGAATTTCGTCCCCGAAATTCATCTTCTGAAATTTTCCACTTTTCCAAAGTGTTTTTATACTAGAAAACTTTATCTACCTCCCAAAAATTTTTTCTTTAGGGTCCTTCCCCACTTAAAAGAGTTTCCATATAATTCCTTTATTTCGAAACATTTTGAATAAAATATTTCAATTTAACAATAAAGATTCTTTGCATAAAACTCTCATGTGAAAGAATTTCTTTTAAAAGAATTATGCTTTTGAGTAATACATTTCACATAAATTTTCTTCAAATAAAACACTTTTCAATAAACCCTTTGGGAAAAACTTCTTGGGCTGCGTACTCTGATCTCTCGAGCCCAATCAAAGAAACATTTGTATGACTTTATTCCTTAATAGTCTGAGGCATTAGGGTGATCAGTCCTAATATTCAAACCATTAATAACAAAATCATCCTTTTCAGATATAATCTTTCGCGAGAAAGACCATACGACAGGTCTTCAAGTTAGATGAACTTAAAGATAGGGTGATTATCACTATCAGACTTAGTTAGATAGTCAAGTTTTAGAGACATTTCCGTTGGGGAGACAAGATTTGTCCTATCCCGGTGGTTATTAATTTCTCTAGACATAACTGATCTTTCTATTTCTGTAGTGTCCATAGATATTTATCACATCCAACTGTGATAAAGGTTTTGATCACAGAAAGATTGGAGTTGAACTTCCAACAGGATATTGATATTCTCAAACGATTAGATTAACGTAATTGAAAACATTTAACTACGTTAACTCAGATCAAAGGAAGAGATAGGCTTGGGTTGTCTACGTCAGGATTACACTCAACTCTCATCTCAGCCGATGAATTCTTCTCAGGATGGATTCGTCCATTCCTTTCTCACCTTTTCCTTCAAGACAATATGGTGAATAATACTCCAACTTCCTATAATCGAAATTGACTATTCCCTTAGGTACATCACAACTAAACTCAAAGTGATGTGCCTCACAGTTTTCACCTTGAGATGGACAAATGTTCCCTTACCATTTTCCTCCTTAGTCACTCTTCTTCAATCGAGGATTCCTTAATCTTGATGTTACCGTGGTTGATATTCTCCCATTTACTTTTCCTCTTTCTCCCGTTGAGCTTGTATTTCATCATTCTTTCTCTTATTATGAACTCAGGCATTTCTCGCATGAAATTCATGTACTTTTCCATAGTCCTCATACATGCTTACCAACATCGAGAAATTCCTTATTCCTTGATAGTTGATAGCTAACTTGGGTTCGAACATAATCCATTCTTTAAGTTCGTGCCTTTGGATTTCTCATCTAGGTTGTACCAGAAAACACTTCCCAAATCCCTTACTTCCATAATATGTTTTCTAATATCCATAATCCCTGTCTTTAATTTCAATGATTAAATCTCATTCATTTTCTTCATAGAAATCTAACTCCTCATTTCCTGGTTGTAATTCACAAATCCGATTCAAGAATTCGTTGGTGATTGGCAACATTCCCCATCTAAGGCTAGATAGTTCCGTTTGCATTGCCCGACTTAGGTCTCTGAACTCCTCGATCAGAATAACCTCCTCAACCATCATTGAGCTCACATGAATAGCCTATCAGCTCTAATCGTCTGCAACTACGTTTGTAATGCCAGGATGGAGCTCAAAGCTATAATCTTTAAGAAACTCCATCCATTGCCTTTATCTTACATTCAACTCTTCCTCTTCTTATTGTCATTCATACTTTCGAACTCCAAACTTGTTCATGAATCACAACCTTCTTATCTTAATGCTTATCGTCTCTTTTGCATCGTCCAGCTAAATCCTCTACCTTCTCCAATTGGAGTAGCTCCTTAATTTCAACTCTCGATTAGTCCATAAATATTATCATTCAATCCTCTTAAATCAATTTCAATGATGAATCAAGGCATTAAGTTATTTTACCACATTAAATCCTTTCCTTAAATTTTACTTAGGTAATTGACATTGAGTTTGGATTGGAGGAAGATGTTTATTGATATCAAAAGTTCCTTCACAAATGACTTAAATTTTTAGTTTAAGCTTTCAGCTTCTAACCGGTTACAAGAAACTCTAACCGGTTTATGAAGTACAGTTTTTGAAATAAAACCAAAGAATTTCAAAACCATTTTCTTTACATCATCCAATCCAACTCAAAATAGGATTTATTCATAATCTAATACCTTGATTCCAACTGAATTCATCACTGAAACGATTTAAATCATAATATACTCACCCTTTTCCAGAATTCCTCTTGGACTAATCATATTATATTGGGGTATAATCCATCACTACCCCACCATAATTAAACAACATCCTATCATTTAATACCATCAGTTGATCTTTCCAAGTCAACTTGGTCAAAGGCCATGCGGTCTTAGAAAATCCTTCAATAATCCGGCGATAAAATCCAGCCAGCCCTAAGAACTTCTTTACTTTAAAGATCACATGCCCTGCGAACGTAACTTCACTCAACCAAAACTCATCTTTGGTGAGCTTAGCACACAACTACTCCTCTTGCAGGATTCTCAACACAATCTTGAGATGTTTCTCATGCTCCTCTGGATTCTCAGGATAAACCACAAACGAATCCAAATAGGATCTAAAGGTCCTGTTCTTATAATCCATAAAAGAACAGGTGCATTAGTCAATCCGAACGGCATTATTTTCTACTCATAATGTCCGTATCGAGATCAAAATGCAGTCTTAAGTGTATCCCTGCCCCGAATCCTAATTTGGGGTTAATCCAACCGCCAATCAATCTTAGAAAACACTTAGACTCCTTTAACCTGGTCCAACCAATTCTTTTAGCAACTTCTCTACGTGTTTCTCCCTTTTGACCATTCCCGATGATACCATATCGTAAGGGTAGTAGAGAGGGAATCAGCTTCAAGAATTAACTTGATTCCAAACTCTATCTCTTTGCTCAAGGGTGAACCTAACATCATTTCTTGAAACCTAGATTTCTTTAACCCGCTATTTCCTTTACTGCTACCCCGAAGCACCACATGGGTTCATTGGATTCCAGATTCGAAACTTGGGAATCCCAATACAGGGTTGTTCTATCGTCATTAATCATGATCACATGATCTCTCGTCTTCCAAACCGTGCTTACGATCAAATGAAATCATGACACAGGTAGATAGACATAGTCTAATACCTTAATAGAACGATCCAGACATACATTAGAAATGACTACAAGAGGATTTGTAGGAGTCTCCACTTGAGATAGAAGATTGGTAAGGCATTGAGCAACTTTTATCAATACCCTTATCCATAAGGAACAAAAGGAAAGATAGTTTTAGAGTTTAACAAACTCAACAAGGTTAATCCTTAAGAAGATGACTCCCTTGCACTCGACCTGAGAAGTTGATTAAATTTAACACTAGTGAGGGTAAATACTCCTCCCCAGAGTCAAGGACTTAACTACAACTCCTTTAAGATTTCCTTATCACTGGTTCTATGAGATCGGAATAAAGCAACACTATGGTTTTAGGTTTACCACATGTCTAAAGAGAAGCATGCATCTATCATACTTCTACTTAGACTACATAAAATACTTCTCAATAGCAGAATGAGCTACTCATATAGAGCCATTACCCATAACCTTAGCTCTAGTTTGAAAGTATATGAAAGCATACTTCCCAAGAAACATTGCAGATATCGATGACCAGCGTATTGGACCACACACCCAAGGATCAAAAGTCAGGACCATTGCTCTGATACCATAAAAGTGTAACACTCCTTGTATATCATCTTATTTTATAAGAAAAGTAATAAGTTTAAGAATACTTGGACTTGTTATCGTTGGAAAAAGATCTGAAAATAAGAAATTATCCCTTCCCTTGAAAATTTATTTTCACAAACACTTGATTAATAATGAAGGTGACTAGTAAAATCAGAGTTTGCGGAAACATAGTAAAATCATCATATTACACTCCCAAAATATATCAAGTGTAACAAGTCCATTATTATCAAATAAGTATTATGATGAAACTGAATTCCTTTTATGATACCTTTTTTCAAAATATGTATCATATAAATTCTATTAAAAATAGAAATGTTATAGAGCTGGTCACTGGTCCCTTGTCCAAACATCCTTCTGGTCGGATCCTCGATATCTACACAATGGGTTCCCAACCCACACTCTTTACACTCTGCATGCACCTAAGGGACATCTCCACTTACTGATTCTTGTGCAAGCTAGATGCACGATCAACACCTAATAAGGGCATGGGGGTTAGCTATACATATTCGCATAATCAAATGAGAATAAAACTAACATCCACAAGTCAACCTGTAGCAAACCATGATGCATAATCATATGAGCACACCCAATTAATCATAATAATTCTTTCAATGCAGGTGGCATGATGCATGATTTCCTTCCACAACTGAGGCCTCTAAAGTCCATCTTGGATGTCCATCCAATACATCCTTGTGTTCCCGGAACACCGACATTCGTTCCCAGAACGTAATGCCGAACCATACTTGGATAATAAGCATCACTCCCAGAGTGTGCACCACGTTCCCAGAACGTGTAGCAAACCATACTTGGAATAATAATCATCACTCCCAGAGTGTGCATCACGTTCCCAGAACGCATACGTTCCCAGAACGCATAAAAACCAGGTGCCGGACACTGGCCACATATCTATAATGTGTCATCAAGTAGGTTGCAAATCAATGTGTTCCCAGAACACTAACATACGTTCCCAGAACGTATAAAAACCAGGTCCCAGACACTGGCCACATATCTATAATGTGTCATCAAGTAGGTTATAATTTGGTACTCCCGGAGTACCCTCTTCATATTCCCAGAATATGATAAACGTTCCTACCAACCAAACTTCCATTCTATATGGATGCACAATCATTAAGGGTTGTTTTTATCTTTAATTCTATTATTATACCAATGTGTTCCCAGAACACTCACGTAGGTTCCCAGAAAGTATCGCAAACCATACTTGGAATAAAATCAAGCACCACTCCCAGAGTGTGCATCATGTTCCCAGAACGTATCAAAGAAACCATGTCCCAGACAATGGCCACATTCCCAGAATGTATCATCAAGTAGGTTGCCTCAATTTGGTACTCCTAAAGTACAGGTTCATGTTCCCAGAACATAACACACAATCCTTGCCAACCTATTTCATTACTTTTCTCTATGCATGATTTGCATACATAATTACTAAGGTTGGTCTTTCTATTGATTCCACAATTATGACTTAGAAAAACACAACTTCTGAATGATATCTTGAGGTATGGCTTTACTCATAAAATCTACCTTTGAATTTAAATTTAACATATGCTCCTAGACCTGGATTGAGAGAATATAATTCTTACTCAAAAACTTAACTTTTATTTTTAAGTTTTCAGGTACTAACCGGTTACGTCATCACCTAACCGGTTAGAATTACAGACCTGATTATAAAACCACTAATTTTTAAAGAATCTTTTCTTGAATACTCTACTCAATCCATCACAAGGTTTTAGCATAACGGAATACCTCAAGTTCAACACATAATATCATTCAAAAGATCTAAGTCATAATCCCATTTCATTTATGCATAATTTCCTCTTGAAATTATCATTTGATGTTAAGGTATTAACTCCAAATTTTCAATCTGAATTATTATAATAAAATCAACTTCATTTCAGATTGAATTCCAGTGAAATTAGGGTCTAGATTTGAGTAACATTGATAAGACCATAGAACTGATTTCAGAAACTTATTTTCTTTGACAATTTTACAATGTCTAACCAGTTACAATTATCGAGTAACCGGTTAGATTGTGCAGTCAGCACACTGAAATATGAGGTTTTGCAAACCATTCTTTTCATTACTCAAATCTAACCAATTTCAACATTCAAAAGAGTTCATATACCTTAAGTAAACATATTTAACCACAGAAACACATTCACCTTGCATGCATTCAAGTTAGATACTCAAATTGCACATAATTGCACATATTTCACAACTTAATGCATCAATTCACATAATATCCAAATAAGTCATGAATCCAACATCAATATAGTTTGCATGCATCCAGATAACATTGCTCATAACAACAATTGAGCTCAGATTGGCCTCCAAGCCACTTAACCATTTTAACTTATGCCCTTTGAGTCTCTTGGTGACTCATCCTATATTCCACCACAATTTATTCTCATTCTAGCAAATATTAAGCTTCCCCCTTACCTCTAGATCGATTGAGAACAAAGACTTCTCAGAGAAATGAGTTTGAACACCAAAATCCACTAATTCCCTTTCTCTGCTGGACATGCAACACAGTTTCGGTGGGTTCCCAAAATCAGAGAATTTGACATAGAAAACATGCATCAAAATTGGGAAAAATAGTTAGGACTTAATCTCTGCAACATGCTAAAGAGATTAGGAAAGATTTGGGACCAAGGGATAGCAGGAGCTTACCAAAATCAGATCTTAAACCTGGCTTCCAGAACAAGAAGAACACAGAACCAATTCTCAAGCTTCAACTTCAAAGATTGATTTCTTCTTCCACACACACATTTAACTCACAAACTTTATATCAACACGAAGCTCTGGATGTAAGCTTCGTGTTCGTGTATCCTTCAAGGTCTCACTCCCCACACAGAAGAAGAATGAAACCGAACGAAATAAGAACCCTAAACAGAGATTTCCCAGCCAACACTCACAAAACCTTGATTCTGATCTCAACCCAAGCTTTTTATAGTGAAATTGACTTCACATGCAGGGCGACACGTCTATCTCCACTCGAGGAAGGAAGTAATCGTGGCGAATTTCTGGGTTTTGGCTTGATTACTCATCAAAATCCACTACCCCAGATTCTGAGTTCATCGTGTAACCAGTTACAGAGCCCTTCTAACCGGTTACATGCTGATAAAATTCAAAAATTAATAATTTAATTACTCTTTCTTCAAAAACCTTTTCAATATTGCAATTAAGTCCCAACCCAAGGACTAAATTACAATATTCACATTTTTGTACAAAATAACCATATAAAAATATATCTTATATTTTTATATATAAAAACACATAATGTACAAAAACTAAAACCTTCAAAACTAATATAAATCAATTATGAAATAATTGTTATAATTAATTTCTTGGTTATTTGGGAGACGAAAATTAGGGGTGTTACAATTTGATATGGAATAAATCCATGATTCTTAATATATGTATCTAAATTTTCTTCATTTAAATTATGCAATCATCGATCAATTATTATTTTTCACGTGATGTTAAGATGCAATTGGCTTAGGATCAATGATTTTACTTTCACGGTTCATGTCCGATAAATCCACCGACATTTGAAACAACTAAAAAGCAAGCATGGAAATTATATATCGACTTATTGTACTAAAATTCATGAAAATACTATAACCAATCTCATCTGATAACATAAGATTCAGACTAAAATCAAACTGACTGAACCTAATAGTCCATTCATTGATTGATTAATGAGTGTTAATTTTGAACAATTGTTTCAAAAATTATATTAACGGGTTTTGATTCTTCATTTAATAATAAAAATAATAATAACTTAAAAACAAATTTAAACAATTTTTTTTAAATTCTATTTTTTTTCAATGTTTAATTTTTTCAATCGAAAATTAATATTCGTGATGACCTTAATAAGGCATGAAGAAGGAATTGTCATGCTTTTGTGCAGACGACAATGTTTGTTTTTCCTTTGAAGGTTGATCCTAGTTTATACAGGGATAAATGGTTTTCGTGCAACGGTTTATATTCCTATCTCAACGAGATCCTCTAATCTAAAATTAATTGGATCTAATTGAAATGATTATGACCATAAGTTAAATTGGCATATTAAATCGATGACTCATGTCTTGAAAGATTGATAACACCATTTCATTAACTAAAATAATAAAATTTTTGTAAATAAAATAATGTAAAAATAGTTGTTACCTTCTCTACGAGTGCGACCCATGAAATTGGAGTCCAATTCAATATTGGATAGGTTGGAACGATCGACCTAACATTAATTTTTCCTTCTATGAAGAATTCACGAAAAACCCGTCATGATAAATTTTGTGGAAGATGGCTATTTTTGAGGATTTTAAAGGGATTATATGGATAAGTAACCCTCTGCTATCTTTCCAAGTATTCAATTTGTCATTCTTAACTGTGCTTTGTGATTTAATGATCCACTTTAATATGATACAACATTTGAAAGTTTTGGATTGAAAATATAATTATTATTATTAAGTTTGAAGACCAAAACTAATCCCTCAAAATTTTCATGTGTACCACTTTACTTAATCAAGAGGAATAAATTTAATTTGTTCTCCTAAGATTCTAACCATATGAATTGTAAGTCCACTAGAAAGGGAATTATTTACATGTTTTGGGACTAATGTGTTTAACATTTTTAATCATGAGGGGAACAATTTGCCATTCATTTTTTTTTATTTTACTTATTACAGTGGTACACAAAAAAATTTAACGGACTAATTCACGTCTTTTCTTTAACACTGGCAATGATAAGAACAATAATTGTAATAATTATAATATTAAAGACAAGAATCATAATAGTGAAAATGATAGACTGATACCATCAAAGGGTCTTGTGTGCAAAGTCTTGCTACTTATTAGTAAAGTCTAAATATTTTGAAATCATCTCTTAAAAGGAGAAATAATGATGTCATAGTGTCTTCAGAATCCGAAACCGATTTTTGCCTAATAGTTGTTGGCAGATTTAGAGTGTTGTAAATCATCAAATCAAGAATGACATCCAAACCCGTGTTCCAACTAAACAAGTATCAACACGTGTCTTTGTTAGCTTAAGGGTTAAGCATGCTGCAATTATATATTCACTACCGATTCGCACATCACTCAAGCAAATAAACAATTCGTCCTTCTAGCTTCTCCTTGCCAAACTTTTTATACCCATCAACACAGCATAAAAAGATAATTTTTTTCCTTTATTCTTCTCATTTGTTCCACATTTCATCCATCCCCCTCATTAACCCCTTCTCAATCACGAACACATACAACAGTATGGTAATTGGAGAATAATATGCTACGATTCTTTCTTCCCAAATATTGGTTGATCCCTTAATTACTTATCCCTTTCCATGTTCTGTTGCCTTATTCCGAATCCGTTGAAAAAAAATATTTGGTATCCCAAAATATTAAACATTAACATGATAACCATATACAGGTTTCCAAATTTTCTTGGTTGTTTATTCATTTAATTTGATTTAATAGATAATTTGATTTCAACCAGATTTATTTATCTTGTATTTTGATATTTCATCATACAATAAAAAAAACATTATTTATTTTAAGTGTCGAAATTCTGCACTTGTTCTGTTCATTTGATATGAAATAAATCCATGATTCTTAATATATGTATCTAAATTTTCTTTATTTAAATTATGCAATCATCGTGAGGAAATCGCAATTGGTGGTTGGAGAGACTTAGGAACCCTAGGAATACACCTAGAAGGGGGGATTGAATAGGTGTTGAAGCTACCTTGAAAGATTTTCTAACGAAACAAATCTAAACAATCAAAACAAATGATTTTTACAAATTCTACAGTACTTAATCGATTAAGCAAGTCGTGTACTCGAGTAGTACTCGATTAAGCTTGAACTTAATCGATTAAATATGACAGAAAACAGAAAAATCAATTTTCATTCGAATACGAAAATCAATCAATTCACATGCAAGATCAGAGATTCAGCGGAAATGATTAACACCTATATTCTTATTCATTAACCTAGTTATGAAAATGATTTTCCCTTTATCAATTTGAACAATCAAAGATTCAATTCAATCAATTATGAAAATCAATCTTTCTAGGTTTTCAATCAAGAACGCAATCAAATGACTTGAATATAAAGAGTAAGAGTTTAGAGATACGACACAGTGATTTATCCTGGTTCACTTTCATCCACTTGAAAGCTACATCCAGTCCCCTCTTCAACCAAGAGAGATTCTTCACTATGAGGAATTAGAGTTCTCAAATTACAAGTGATTGCCTCACAAGACTCCCTTCTTGCTAGCCTACAAGAGATAACCGACACCCTTGCCTTGTAATCCTATTGATCTTCTCTCTAATCTAACCTCTACCCCTTGTTGATAATCGACACAACAAGTCTTCAATTGCTTGATGATAATCCACACACCAAGGCTTCACTTGCTTGATTCACAACCAAGACTTCTTCTTCTTCTTCAATAAGAATGCACTTGCTTGATGATAAAATCGACACACCAAGACTTCTTGTTTGTTGTAGTGGCTTGCCTTCTTGCAAAGATTACAACACAATAGAAAACACAAAACAATCCTATGAATCTCAATCAAGAGTTATGACAATTCACCATAAGAGATTCAAAGGTTCTTGATCAAAGAATATGAAAATATGAGAACTTTGATCTTTAGAAAATGAGAGAGAATAGAGTGGCTTGATTCTTTGTAAAACTTGTATGAAAATGATTCTTATTGATCACAAATAATAGGAAAAGGTTTATATAGAATACCCAAAAGTTGTAGCACTTAAAAACTAATTTTGAGAAGTGAAAAACGTATTTTAAAAATCAGTTCAGCAGTACTTAATCGATTAAGCAAGTCTTGTACTCGAGTAGTACTCGATTAAGTTATCACTTAATCGATTAAGTTGGTACTGCACATGTTCAAAACTTGTTTTCTCAAAATCCAACCTTTCCTTTAAAACCTTTAAGCCACCTATTGATTCTAGATTAAGTGAAAACTCAAATTATGATTTAATCATGACTTATGAATGAGATTCACTACCCTCTATAATAATCTACCCAAATAAAAAACCTATGAAGCTTGAGAGGCAAAAGATAAAAGAAATACAAATACACTCAAACTTAGGTCTTCATGAGCTTGCTTTCTCTCTTCTTCATTTGATGTTTGTTGTTGCTTGTTGAGCTTGAAACTTGATCAACACTTGTAGCTTGTTCAAAAACACTTTGTCATTATCAAAACATTCATCATGTTCATCATGGAACTAACAATCTCCCCCTTTTTGAAAATGACAATCCATGTTTTGAAATCATTTGAAGTTGTTGATGCTTGAAAAATTTGATCACTTGAGAAGACTCTTTCTCCCTCTCAATCAATGCTATAACACTTGAATCCAATTGAGATAGAAGCTTGATTCTCCCCCTATCTTCAACAACTTAGCTCAACCTACATAAAAACAACAAAACAACCTTTCTCCAAAAATATAATATCATATTTCTCCCATTTTTTAAAAACATACCATTTCTCCCTCTTTGAGAAACATTTCATTCAATTCAAAACATAATATTTCTCCCCCTTTGGCATTATCAAAAAGTAATATATACCAATTGAAATATAACATCTAAGCCAAGGTAAGAAATCAATGATCATTTCTTCACAAGATTGATACCAATTGAACAAATACAATAGAGCTATACTTTGAAATGTGATATCAATTGGTAAGAGAATATAACAATGAAATATAATACCAATTGAGAACTAAAAAGATCATAATATCACTTAACAAAGAAGATATCAATTGTAAAGAAGAATCAATAATCACAAAAACATGATAATCAACTAATAATCTCTCAATGATACAAATTGAATTAACTAAACATTTAGAAAAGTAATATCAATTGAGAAGATACCAATTAAGATAATATATCAATATCAAATATTACCACTTTGTAGGACATTCACTTAAGATGCAAGTGTGATACCAATTGAAAATGTGAATATAGACATTCATAGTTGAGACCAATTGAGAACATGTGTCATTCATTTGCATCTTCAATCAAACCTACAAAACAATCATGCTTTGCTTTTTGGTATCCAAATGGTTTTGGATCCATTTTTGTTAGTGTAGGGACTTTCACCCTTTTTCATCCAAACAAAATTTCCTTTAGGTATACCATGCACTTTAACATAACACACATTTGAAGTATGTCCATGAGTACCACAATAGAAACATGTTGGAGGATTTGAAAAATCAACTTTAGAAAAATCAACAACATTTCTATGAGATTTACTCTTAGCATTAGTATAACCCAAACCAAACTTGTTTGAATTTTCTCTTTGAAAATTTAACAATGTGCGCAATCTAATATCACAAATGGTGAAACTTGCAAGCTTATTTTTCAAAATAGCATTTTCATCCTTGAGCAACTTGCAATTCTCACAATCAACCACAATATTCAATCTACTAGCACAATCACAAGAAGAACTAGCATATATAAGATCAAGAGTTTCATTTTCAAGATTAAGCTCATCAACTTGTTTTTGAAGTTCTAAAATCTCTTTTTGATGTTTCAAAATGAGCTTCTTTCTTTCAATGTTTTTCAAAGCTAGTTTTTCAAGTTGTTCATACATTTCTTCATAAGCATTATGTAACAATTCATATTTAGAAGAAATTTCGGATTTAGATTCACTTACATTGCTATCCTCGCTTTGATAACTTGATTCATCATTTGAACTTTGTTCTTCATCATCTACTAGAGTTATCAAGTTGAGACAAGCGGCTTCTTCATCATCCGATGAACTACTCGATGTGCTTTTCTTGTTATCTTCATCACTATCCCAAACTATGTATGCTCTTTTAGATTTAGAATTTTTCTTGTCTTTCTCCTTCTTCTTGAGATACCTAGAGCATGAGTACTTGAGATGTCCGGGCTTTCCACATTCATGGCAAACTACACCTTCTTTTGAATTTTTGGTCTTGTAGTGTGGGGAATCCTTCTCTTTACTTTTGTCCTTGTTCAACCTTCCTTTTCTCTTTAGAAACTTGTCAAATTCTTTTAACAAAAGTTTCATGTCTTTTTCATCAACATCGGAATCGGAATCTTCACTATCATCATCATCGGAACTATCTTTCTTTTTATATGCTCTATTGACTTTAAGAGCAAGTCCCTTTCTTTCTTTGTTTTTATCCGACTCTTCATTGATACTTAATCGTCCAAGCTCCATTTCATGTTCTTGAAGCTTTCCGAAAAGTGTTGCTAGATCCATAGCATCCAAATTCTTAGATTCAACAATAGCCGTTACTTTTGGTTGCCAATTCCTGTCTAAACATCTCAACACTTTGTTAGAAAGTTCACCTTGAAGAAAAGTTTTACCAAGAGTAAGTAAATGATTTATAATATGAGTAAAACGCTTTTGCATATCATTTATAGATTCATTTGGAAGCATATGAAACAATTCATAATCACGCATTAAAGCATTCAATCTAGCTCTCCTAACCTCACTAGTTCCTTCATGAGTCACTTGTAAAGTGTCCCACATTTCCTTAGCACTAGAACATTGAGAAACTCTAAAGAACTCGTCATAGGATAAAGCGGATGTAATGATATTCTTTGCTTTATAATCATATTGTACTTTCTTTCTATCATCATCCTTCCACTTATCCTCGGGGATCAATTGTTCTACACCTTCAACTAAACTAGAGGGGATATGAGGACCTTTTTCAACTACTTTCCAAATTTCACTATCTATGGCTTGGATAAAGATTTTCATTCTAACTTTCCAATATGCATAGCCTTCTCCGGCAAACAATGGAGGACGACTTATTGAAGCACCTTCACCACCAAAGGGATTAATGGAACCCATTGCGATTTTCTTAAAGGATCTTTACGAAAAAGCTCTTATGCTCGTGTCTTTCGACCGAGCTCTGATACCAATTGAGGAAATCGCAATTGGTGGTTGGAGAGACTTAGGAACCCTAGGAATACACCTAGAAGGGGGGGTTGAATAGGTGTTGAAGCTACCTTGAAAGATTTTCTAACGAAACAAATCTAAACAATCAAAACAAATGATTTTTACAAATTCTACAGTACTTAATCGATTAAGCAAGTCGTGTACTCGAGTAGTACTCGATTAAGCTTGAACTTAATCGATTAAATATGACAGAAAACAGAAAAATCAATTTTCATTCGAATACGAAAATCAATCAATTCACATGCAAGATCAGAGATTCAGCGGAAATGATTAACACCTATATTCTTATTGATTAACCTAGTTATGAAAATGATTTTCCCTTTATCAATTTGAACAATCAAAGATTCAATTCAATCAATTATGAAAATCAATCTTTCTAGGTTTTCAATCAAGAACGCAATCAAATGACTTGAATATAAAGAGTAAGAGTTTAGAGATACGACACAGTGATTTATCCTGGTTCACTTTCATCCACTTGAAAGCTACATCCAGTCCCCTCTTCAACCAAGAGAGATTCTTCACTATGAGGAATTAGAGTTCTCAAATTACAAGTGATTGCCTCACAAGACTCCCTTCTTGCTAGCCTACAAGAGATAACCGACACCCTTGCCTTGTAATCCTATTGATCTTCTCTCTAATCTAACCTCTACCCCTTGTTGATAATCGACACAACAAGTCTTCAATTGCTTGATGATAATCCACACACCAAGGCTTCACTTGCTTGATTCACAACCAAGACTTCTTCTTCTTCTTCAATAAGAATGCACTTGCTTGATGATAAAATCGACACACCAAGACTTCTTGTTTGTTGTAGTGGCTTGCCTTCTTGCAAAGATTACAACACAATAGAAAACACAAAACAATCCTATGAATCTCAATCAAGAGTTATGACAATTCACCATAAGAGATTCAAAGGTTCTTGATCAAAGAATATGAAAATATGAGAACTTTGATCTTTAGAAAATGAGAGAGAATAGAGTGGCTTGATTCTTTGTAAAACTTGTATGAAAATGATTCTTATTGATCACAAATAATAGGAAAAGGTTTATATAGAATACCCAAAAGTTGTAGCACTTAAAAACTAATTTTGAGAAGTGAAAAACGTATTTTAAAAATCAGTTCAGCAGTACTTAATCGATTAAGCAAGTCTTGTACTCGAGTAGTACTCGATTAAGTTATCACTTAATCGATTAAGTTGGTACTGCACATGTTCAAAACTTGTTTTCTCAAAATCCAACCTTTCCTTTAAAACCTTTAAGCCACCTATTGATTCTAGATTAAGTGAAAACTCAAATTATGATTTAATCATGACTTATGAATGAGATTCACTACCCTCTATAATAATCTACCCAAATAAAAAACCTATGAAGCTTGAGAGGCAAAAGATAAAAGAAATACAAATACACTCAAACTTAGGTCTTCATGAGCTTGCTTTCTCTCTTCTTCATTTGATGTTTGTTGTTGCTTGTTGAGCTTGAAACTTGATCAACACTTGTAGCTTGTTCAAAAACACTTTGTCATTATCAAAACATTCATCATGTTCATCATGGAACTAACACATCGATCAATTATTATTTTTCACGTGATGTTAAGATGCAATTGGCTTAGCATCAATGATTTTACTTTCACGGTTCATGTCCGATAAATCCACCGACATTTGAAACAACTAAAAAGCAAGCATGGAAATTATATATCGACTTATTGTACTAAAATTCATGAAAATACTATAACCAATCTCATTTGATAACATAAGATTCAGACTAAAATCAAACTGACTGAACCTAATAGTCCATTCATTGATCGGTTAATGAGTGTTAATTTTGAACAATTGTTTCAAAAATTATATTAATGGGTTTTGATTCTTCATTTAATAATAAAAATAATAATAACTTAAAAACTAATTTAAACAATTTTTTTTCAATTCTATTTTTTTTCAATGTTTAATTTTTTCAATCGAAAATTAATATTCGTGATGACCTTAATATGGCATGAAGAAGGAATTGTCATGCTTTTGTGCAGACGACAATGTTTGTTTTTCCTTTGAAGGTTGATCCTAGTTTATACAGGGATAAATGGTTTTCGTGCAACGGTTTATATTCCTATCTCAACGAGATCCTCTAATCTAAAATTAATTGGATCTAATTGAAATGATTATGACCATAAGTTAAATTGGCATATTAAATCGATGACTCATGTCTTGAAAGATTGATAACACCATTTCATTAACTAAAATAATAAAATTTTTGTAAATAAAATAATGTAAAAATAGTTGTTACCTTCTCTACGAGTGCGACCCATGAAATTGGAGTCCAACATCAGTGGCGTTCAATATTGGAAATGAAGTGCTAGGAATTCTCCAAGTGTTGTGGCCAGGTGGATTGCAACATGACAACAATGCCATACTTAGAGTCTCAGGACTCTATATTGTGGCCCGAATGACCAAAAATCTGGGGTTGCGCACTTAGCAGAATAAACAGGAGTCTGATCAAAGGGAGTGAACATTCTAGGGAACGAGCGGGAGTTCTGGCAATTAAGTCTCTTGGACAAATCCCGGGTAGGGGAGTAAATGACGAAGAGATGCGAGGTTGTTGTACATTAATTCTCAAAGGTTTGTTATCTCCCTAGGTTACTCAATGGAATTTCGGGGACGAAATTCAAATAAGTAGGGGAGAAATGTAACATCCCAAATTTTAAACCTAAGTGCAAATAAATTAATAACAGCTTGGGATAATTAAAATAATAATAATAATAAAACCATAAATAGGTATTAAAAGAAGTGTTCAAGCATTAGAAAAGATTAATCATAATAATATTGGTTTAGGAGAAAAAAGGAGCATTAAATTGAAGTTAAGAACAGGCCAGAAAAATAGATAATTCGGTACTAAAATATAACATAGGGTAGAAAAATCAAAATAAAAGATTTAGGGATGTTACATTTCTCCCATTCGAACCACCCTTCTTCTCCCTCATCTTCTTCTTCTCCATGGAGCTAGGGCTCCCTCCCTCTCCCTCTCTTCCTCCATTGATGACTTAGCTTAGGTTTCTAAGCTTCAAGGCACCATCAAACTCTCTTTTCCCTCTTCCAATTTATAATTTCATCATCATTCATCATTACTCACCTCCTTCCTCCATGAGTTAGGGTCTCACACAAGTTCATCCATTTCCCTCATCATCTCCATTGAAGACTATGAAGGAAGCTTGAAGCTTCAAGGCCATCAAGCTCTCCCTCTCCTCTTCCAATCAATATCATCCCTCACTCCTTATCTCTCTCCTTCAAGCATTTGGGGCAAGCAATAACCAAGCTATCCCTCTCAATTTCATTTTTAATTTTAGTATTAGTTTTATTCTTACTCTTTATTACTTCCTTGATAATCCAAGACAAAAACATGGACTCCCTTGGCCCTTGAAGATTTCAGCCAGTACAAGAAAGAGAAAAGGGGAGTTCATCAACCCATTCCATTCCAAATATTGACGAATTCCAACACCCCTCGGAGTAGTGATTGTGGCCACTAAGCTCAATCGACGACCCTTCTGCATTAGGACTCCTAACCCGGTTAAGGTTCACTCTATCTCATTTATTTTAAGGTAAGGGGGTGGATATAGTGAGCATTGGCTTGTTCTAGGAAAGGGTTTGTATATAGATATAATGGTTGGCTAGGAGTTTATGTGTTAGGGTAGGAAATTAGAAACCCCAATTTAGAAACTAAGGAAAATGTTGAAATTAGGCTTAATTATTAATTACGGAACTCTAAGAATTAGAGAATAAGGTTAGGTTTTTATGGAGGAAAATTAAATGGCATGAACCCCTAAATTAGGATTTTAAATCAATGATTTGGACAAGTGCAAAAGAAATGTGGGTGTTGCATGATTACATGAAAGGTGATGTTTGTTATTATTTGTACTCTAATTGTTTATGTGAAAAGTGAATTGTGGTTATTTGATTATAAATATGATGGTGCTTGTGATTGGAATAATTTTGTAAATACTAAGTGGAATTGGTAGACAAATTAATGGCATGTAATATGGACAACTAACATTGGATAAGAATGGTGATGTATCGTAGGCCTTCGATTTGGGGGAGACGATACATCGTAAAATGGTGTTGTATTGTAGGCCTTCGATTTGGGGGAGACAATACAACGTAAACGGGGCGATGTATGTAGGCCTTCGATTTGGTGGAGACATACATCGTCGGTGATGTATGTATGTAGGCCTTCGATTTGGTGGAGACATACATACACCCTAAATAAAAAGGAAAAAGGAAAGGACAATGGATAAAATAAGGTAAAGGTAATGGAGACGCGATGTATGTAGGCCTTCGATTTGGTGGAGACATACATCGTGACTGGTGTATGTATGTAGGCCTTCGATTTGGTGGAGACATACATACACCATAAATACAAGGAAATGAATAAAGGAAACCGGGGAATAAAGTTGAAAAAGGTAATGGTAATGGAAACGCGATGTATGTAGGCCTTCGATTTGGTGGAGACATACATCGTGATTGGTGTATGTATGTAGGCCTTCGATTTGGTGGAGACATACATACACCGAAGATAAAAGGAAATGAATAAAAGAAACAGGGAATAAAATTGGACAAGGTAAAGGTAATGGAAACGCGATGTATGTAGGCCTTCGATTTGGTGGAGACATACATACACCGTAAAAATAAGGAAAAAGGTAAGGGGATAAAATTGGACAAGGTAATGGTAATGGAAATGCGATGTATGTAGGCCTTCGATTTGGTGGAGACATACATCGTGATTGGTGTATGTATGTAGGCCTTCGATTTGGTGGAGACATACATACACCGAAAAAAATAAGTAAAAGGTAAGGGTGTTAAAAAGGGATTTCTTTGGAAACAGGGAAAAACAAATAAAAGGGAACCATATGGTGGAAAGGAACTAACTAAAAAGGGAACCGGCATTTATAAATTAATGGAATTGGAAAATATGGTATGCTTGTGATGAATTGGTATTTATGTGAATAAATTTGCTAATTGTGTTTGGCCTGGTTAGTTGTTATGTCTATCTAGAAACTGCTATTCTATTTCACGTGCAATGCTCACTCCCTTACAGTTTCAGGTACGGAGATTGAGCTGGCACAGCCCCGACCGAGCAGGAGTACTTTCCCTTACAGGGAGAGTAGGGTTATTATGGGATATGGAAGAATATTGTGAACTTAAGCCTCCTACACTATTTTGATGTAAAATTTGTTATTCATATTTTAAGTGAGGCTTAAGATGTTTTATTTTGCTAAAGTTATAACTTTTGGTTTTAATACTCAAACTTAGTATTTTTCCGCTATTACTCTGATTAATTATGCACGTTGATATATTTGGAGCCCATGGGGCCTTGATATGATTTAGAAATATAATCTGAAGCCCTGCTGGCTATTAGTTGTTTATTTGAAAATTGTTTATATAGGTTAAATTTTGGAAAGTCCGATAAACAGACAAAACTCCGTCCGTTTGACGGGTGATTTTACTAAACTAAAAAGAAATTTTTAAGTTCACATTTTTAATACTTGGGAATTAAGGGTAGAATTTATTAGGGTGTTACACTCCTCAATCACGAACACATACAACATTATGGTAATTGGAGAATAATATGCTACGATTCTTTCTTCCCAAATATTGGTTTCCAACCCATCGGGGTAAGGCAATTGAACATGGAAGGAGGTTAAAAACTAATTTAAACAATTTTTTTTTAAATTCTATATTTTTTCCATGTTTAATTTTTTGAATCGAAAATTAATATTCGTGATGACCTTAATATGGCATTAAGAAGGAATTGTCATGCTTTTGTGCAGACGACAATGTTTGTTTTTCCTTTGAAGGTTGATCCTAGTTTATACAGGGATAAATGGTTTTCGTGCAACGGTTTATATTCCTATCTCAACGAGATTCTCTAATCTAAAATTAATTGGATCTAATTGAAATGATTATGACCATAAGTTAAATTGACATATTAAATCGATGACTCATGTCTTGAATGATTGATAACACCATTTCATTAACTAAAATAATAAAAAAAAATTAAATAAAATAATGTAAAAATAGTTGTTACCTTCTCTACGAGTGCGACCCATGAAATTGGAGTTCAACATCAGTAGCGTTCAATGTTGAATAGGTTGGAACGATTGACCTAACATTAATTTTTCCTTCTATGAAAAATTCACGAAAAACCCGTCATGGTAAATTTTGTGGAAGATGGCTATTTTTGAGGATTTTAAGGGGATTATATGGATAAGTAACCCTCGGCTATCTTTCCAAGTATTCGATTTGTCATTCTTAACTTTGCTTTGTGATTTAATGATCCACTTTAATATGATACAATATTTGAAAGTTTTGGATTGCAAATATAATTATTATTATTAAGTTTGAAGACCAAAATTAATCCCTCAAAATTTTCATGTGTACCACTTTAGTTAATCAACAGGAACAAATTTAATTTGTTCTCCTAAGATTCTAACCATATGAATTGTAAATCCACTAGAAAGGGAATTATTTACATGTTTTGGGACTAATGTGTTTAACGTTTTTAATCATGAGGGGAACAATTTGCCATTCATTTATTTTTTGTTTATACGGTATAATAGTGGTACACAAAAAAATTTAACGGACTAATTCACGTCTTTTCTTTAACACTGGAAATGATAAGAACAATAATTGTAATAATTATAATATTAAAGACAAGAATCATAATAGTGAAAATGGTAGACTGATACCATCATTGGGTCTTGTGTGCCAACTCTTGCTACTTATGAATAAAGTCTAAATATTTTGATATCATCTCTTAAAAGGAGAAATAATGATGTCATAGTGTCTTTAGAATCCGAAACCGATTTTTGCCTAATAGTTGTTGGCAGCTTTAGAGTGATGTAAATCATCAAATCAAGAATGACATCCAAACCCGTATTCGAACCAAACAAGTATCAACATGTGTCTTTGTTAGCTTAAGGGTTAAGCATGCTACAATTATATATTCACTACCGATTCTCACATCACTCAAGCAAATAAACAATTCGTCCTTCTAGCTTCTCCTCGCCATACTTTTTATACCCATCAACACAGCATAAAAAGATAATTTTTTTCCTTTATTCTTCTCATTTGTTCCACATTTCATCCATCCTCCTCATCAACCCCTCCTCAATCACGAACACATACAACAGTATGGTAATTGGAGAATAATATGCTACGATTCTTTCTTCCCAAATATTGGTTTCCAACCCATCGGGGTAAGGCAATTGAACAAGGAAGGTGGTTGATACACTCTCATCCCTTCATTACTCATCCCTTTCCATGTTCTGTTGCCTTATTCCGAATCGGTAGAAAAAAAATATTTGGTATCCCAAAATATTAAACATTAACATGATAACCATATACAGATTTCCAAATTTTCATCGTGGTTTATTCATTTAATTTGATTTAATAGATAATTTGATTTCAACCAGATTTATTTATCTTCTATTTTGATATTTCATCATAACATAAAAAAAAACATTATTTATTTTAAGTGTCGAAAATTCTGCACTTGTTCTATTAATTTGATATGGAATAAATCCATGATTCTTAATATATGTATCTTAATTTTCTTCATTTAAATTATGCAATCATCGATCAATTATTATTTTTCACGTGATGTTAAGATGACATTGGCTTAGGATCAATGATTTTACTTTCACGGTTCATATCCGATAAATCCACCGACATTTGAAACAACTAAAAAGCAAGTATGAAAATTATATATCGATTTATTGTACTAAAATTCATGAAAATACTATAATCAATCTCATCTGATAACATAAGATTCAGACTAAAATCAAACTGACTGAACCTAATAGTCCATTCATTGATCGGTTAATGAGTGTTAATTTTGATCAATTGTTTCAAAAATTATATCAACGGGTTTTGATTCTTCATTTAATAATAAAAATAATAATAACTTAAAAACTAATTTAAACAATTTTTTTTCAATGTTTAATTTTTTCAATCGAAAATTAATACTCGTGATGACCTTAATATGGCATGAAGAAGGAATTGTCATGCTTTTGTGCAGACGACAATGTTTGTTTTTCTTTTTAAGGTTGATCCTAGTTTATACAGGGATAAATGGTTTTCGTGCAACGGTTTATATTCCTATCTCAACGAGATCCTCTAATCTAAAATTAATTGGATCTAATTGAAATGATTATGACCATAAGTTAAATTGGCATATTAAATCGATGACTCATGTCTTGAAAGATTGATAACACCATTTCATTAACTAAAATAATAAAATTTTGTAAATAAAAGAATATAAAAATAGTTGTTACCTTCTCTACAAGTGCGACCCATGAAATTGGAGTCCAACATCAGTGGCGTTCAATATTGGATAGGTTGAAACGATCGACCTAGCATTAATTTTTCCTTCTATGAAGAATTCACGAAAAACACGTCATGGTAAACTTTGTGGAAGATGGCTATTTTTGAGGATTTTAAGGGTATTATATGGATAAGTAACCCTCTGCTATCTATCCAAGTATTCGATTTGTCATTCTTAACTGTGCTTTGTGATTTAATTATCAACTTTAATATGATACAACATTTGAAGGTTTTGGATTGCAAATATAATTATTATTATTAAGTTTGAAGACCAAAATTAATCCCTCAAACTTTTCATGTGTACCACTTTAGTTAATCAAGAGGAACAAATTTAATTTGTTCTCCTAAGATTCTAACCATATGAATTGTAAGTCCACTAGAAAGGGAATTATTTACATGTTTTGGGACTAATGTGTTTAACGTTTTTAATCATGAGGGGAACAATTTGCCATTCATTTATTTTTTGTTTATACGGTATAATAGTGGTACACAAAAAAATTTAACGGACTAATTCACGTCTTTTCTTTAACACTGGAAATGATAAGAACAATAATTGTAATAATTATAATATTAAAGACAAGAATCATAATAGTGAAAATGGTATACTGATACCATCATTGGGTCTTGTGTGCCAACTCTTGCTACTTATGAATAAAGTCTAAATATTTTGATATCATCTCTTAAAAGGAGAAATAATGATGTCATAGTGTCTTTAGAATCCGAAACCGATTTTTGCCTAATAGTTGTTGGCAGCTTTAGAGTGATGTAAATCATCAAATCAAGAATGACATCCAAACCCGTATTCGAACCAAACAAGTATCAACATGTGTCTTTGTTAGCTTAAGGGTTAAGCATGCTGCAATTATATATTCACTACCGATTCGCACATCACTCAAGCAAATAAACAATTTGTCCTTCTAGCTTCTCCTCGCCAAACTTTTTATACCCATCAACACAACATAAAAAGATAATTTTTTTTCCTTTATTCTTCTCATTTGTTCCACATTTCATCCATCCTCCTCATCAACCCCTCCTCAATCACGAACACATACAACAGTATGGTAATTGAAGAATAATATGCTACGATTCTTTCTTCCCAAATATTGGTTTCCAACCCATCGGGGTAAGGCAATTGAACATGGAAGGTGGTCGATACAGTGTCATCCCTTCATTACTTATCCCTTTCCATGTTCTGTTGCCTTATTCCGAATCGGTTGAAAAAAAAATATTTGGTATCCCAAAATATTAAACATTAACATGATAACCATATACAACTTTCCAAATTTTCTTCGGGGTTTATTCATTTAATTTGATTTAATAGATAATTTGATTTCAACCAGATTTATTTATCTTGTATTTTGATATTTCATCATAACATAAAAAAAAACATTATTTATTTTAAGTGTCGAAAATTCTGCACATGTTCTGTTCATTTGATATGGAATAAATCCATGATTCTTATTATATGTATGTTAATTTTCTTCATTTAAATTATGCAATCATCGATCAATTATTATTTTTAACGTGATGTTAAGATGCAATGCTTAGGATCAATGATTTTACTTTCACGGTTTATGTTCGATAAATCCACCGACATTTGAAACCACTAAAAAGCAAGCATGAAAATTATATATCGATTTATTGTACTAAAATTCATGAAAATACTATAATCAATCTCATCTGATAACATAAGATTCAGACTAAAATCAAACTGACAGAACCTAATAGTCCATTCATTGATCGGTTAATGAGTGTTTTTTTTGGTAAATAAAAATATTATTAATACCAACTTGCACCTTTTACACTGAACTAACAAAAAAACCAATGCCACCTTCTAGGAAGGGTTCATTGGTAAAAAAACTAAACCGAACCAAAAACTAAACCAAGAAAAAACCAAACAAACTAACCAAGGCTGGCCAATCTATGAACAATCAAAACATGTCTACAACCGGTAAAGTCTCTAATTCTACTGAAAACTCTAGAAGCCACCTCATGACCAAGCACCCTCCATCGAGCTACTGGAGATTGTCTCTAATCCTGGAAAATTCGGCGACACCGCTCCGTCCAAATCTCGTATACAACCGCTGCCAAGAAAGCACTCATGATCCTCTAGTAAGTTCTCTCCTTCGTACCATATTGAAGCCATTTCATCCATGCATTAATGTCATAGCTTCCAATCTGCATGCACATCCAATTAGCAAGTAGAGTGAGCAGCTCCTTGCTCCAATCACACTTGAAGAACAAATGTTCATGTGATTCTGGTTGATTCCCACACAACGGACATATTATTGAAGTTAGGTTTAGAAACTTCCCCAATCTGTCCCGAGTGTTAAGTCTCCCCAATACCATCAACCACATAATAAAAGAATGTTTAGGAACTGAAACAGAGTTCCAAACTATTTTGTGATACTTGAATTTTTCATGATGCCCACATAGAAATCTGTACCCTGAAGCAATCGAATAGTCTTGATTAAGCCACACCCCATTAGAAACACCAGGAGCCAACCTACCTCTGACTTTAAGGATCTGTTTAAAGTGCCAACCCTGGTCCTGTCTTGGCTGAGCTTCCCAAATAATCTCATCCTTTAAATAAATCTGATTGATCCATTTAACCCACAGAATATCTTCCTTCTTAGATAATTGCCATACCTGTTTTCCAATAGCTGCTTGATTCCATAAGATAGAATTCTTAAAGCCAAGCCCACCAAACCTCTTTTCCTTGCACACATTTGACCAAGCAACATTTCCAGTAGTTTTATCCCCCCATAAAAACTTCCTACACAACTTCTCAACACCCTTCAAAACTGCTTTAGGAATTATAAAAGCAGTAGCCCAGTAAACATGTAATGTAAGCAACACAGCATTGATAAGGACACACCTTGCCTGATAGGATAAATTCCTAGACTTCCAGCTATTCAACCTAGCAGAAACCTTATCAATAAGAACTTTGCAAGTAACTATGGACCATTTCTTTGCTGATATTGGAAACCCCAAGTACCTGAAAGGAAATGAGCCCTGTTTGAACCCAGTACTACCCACAATCTCACTTCTAATCACATCCTTCACCCCTGCAAGATAAACTTGAGACTTGTCCTGATTAGCATACATTCCTGAGTTATGAGAAAACTCCTGTAGAGCCTGCATAATGATTCTGACACTTTTAGGATGACCCTTACAAAAGGTCATTAGATCATCTGCAAAAATGAGATTCACAAGATTCAACTCTTTGCACAAAGAGTGAAATCTGAACCCATTCTCCTTAGTTGCAGCCAATAGCCTTCTTGAAAGCCCTTCCATAGCTATAACAAAGAGCATAGGAGAAATAGGATCTCCTTGCCTTATGCCACTATAGCTTCTGAAATTATGAGAATTCTGCCCATTCACCACAATACTAAATGTCACTGTTGATATGCATTCCATAATCCAACTCACAAACTTACTAGGAAATTTTAAAGCCTCCAGCATGTCTCTTAAAAAATTCCAATTAAGGGAGTCATAAGCCTTCCTTAAATCTATCTTAAGTAAGCATCTGGCAGACACATTCTTCCTCCTATAAAGCCTCATAAGATCCTGCACAATAAGCACATTGTGGACAATACTCCTCCCCTTCACAAAAGCTGCTTGATTACAATTAATCACCTTAGGCAGAACCTCTCTTAGTCTCAAACACAACAGTTTAGAAATACACTTATACAATGTATTACAACATGCTATTGGCCTATAGTCTTTAACTGCTGTAGCATTCTCACATTTAGGAATCATTACTAAATTAGTTCAATTCCAAGCTTTTAAAAGCTTACCTGAAGAGAAAAACTCTTCAATTGCCACACAACAATCATCTCCAACCACATCCCAAGCTGCTTGAAAAAAACCTGAGCCATAGCCATCAGGACCAGGAGAACTATCCTTATTAATAGTAAAATTATATCAACGGGTTTTGATTCTTCATTTAATAATAAAAATAATAATAACTTAAAAACTAATTTAAACAATTTTTTTTAAATTCTATTTTTTTTCAATGTTTAATTTTTTCAATCGAAAATTAATACTCGTGATGACCTTAATATGGCATGAAGAAGGAATTGTCATGCTTTTGTGCAGACGACAATGTTTGTTTTTCTTTTTAAGGTTGATCCTAGTTTATACAGGGATAAATGGTTTTCGTGCAACGGTTTATATTCCTATCTCAACTAGATCCTCTAATCTAAAATTAATTGGATCTAATTGAAATGATTATGACCATAAGTTAAATTGGCATATTAAATCGATGACTCATGTCTTGAAAGATTGATAACACCATTTCATTAAATAAAATAATAAAATTTTGTAAATAAAAGAATATAAAAATAGTTGTTACCTTCTCTACAAGTGCGACCCATGAAATTGGAGTCCAACATCAGTGGCGTTCAATATTGGATAGGTTGGAACGATCGACCTAGCATTAATTTTTCCTTCTATGAAGAATTCACGAAAAACACGTCATGGTAAACTTTGTGGAAGATGGCTATTTTTGAGGATTTTAAGGGTATTATATGGATAAGTAACCCTCTGCTATCTATCCAAGTATTCGATTTGTCATTCTTAACTGTGCTTTGTGATTTAATTATCCACTTTAATATGATACAACATTTGAATGTTTTGGATTGCAAATATAATTATTATTATTAAGTTTGAAGACCAAAATTAATCCCTCAAACTTTTCATGTGTACCACTTTAGTTAATCAAGAGGAACAAATTTAATTTGTTCTCCTAAGATTCTAACCATATGAATTGTAAGTCCACTAGAAAGGGAATTATTTACATGTTTTGGGACTAATGTGTTTAACGTTTTTAATCATGAAGGGAACAATTTGCCATTCATTTATTTTTTGTTTATACGGTATTATAGTGGTACACAAAAAAATTTAACGGACTAATTCACGTCTTTTCTTTAACACTGGAAATGATAAGAACAATAATTGTAATAATTATAATATTAAAGACAAGAATCATAATAGTGAAAATGGTATACTGATACCATCAATGGGTCTTGTGTGCCAACTCTTGCTACTTATGAATAAAGTCTAAATATTTTGAAATCATCTCTTAAAAGGAGAAATAATGATGTCATAGTGTCTTCAGAATCCGAAACCGATTTTTGCCTAATAGTTGTTGGCAGCTTTAGAGTGATGTAAATCATCAAATCAAGAATGACATCCAAACCCGTGTTCCAACCAAACAAGTATCAACACGTGTCTTTGTTAGCTTAAGGGTTAAGCATGCTGCAATTATATATTCACTACCGATTCGCACATCACTCAAGCAAATAAACAATTCGTCCTTCTAGCTTCTCCTCGCCAAACTTTTTATACCCATCAACACAACATAAAAAGATAATTTTTTTTCCTTTATTCTTCTCATTTGTTCCACATTTCATCCATCCTCCACATCAACCCCTCCTCAATCACGAACACATACAACAGTATGGTAATTGAAGAATAATATGCTACGATTCTTTCTTCCCAAATATTGGTTTCCAACCCATCGGGGTAAGGCAATTGAACATGGAAGGTGGTCGATACAGTGTCATCCCTTCATTACTTATCCCTTTCCATGTTATGTTGCCTTATTCCGAATCGGTTGAAAAAAAAAATATTTGGTATCCCAAAATATTAAACATTAACATGATAACCATATACAACTTTCCAAATTTTCTTCGGGGTTTATTCATTTAATTTGATTTAATAGATAATTTGATTTCAACCAGATTTATTTATCTTGTATTTTGATATTTCATCATAACATAAAAAAAACATTATTTATTTTAAGTGTCGAAAATTCTGCACTTGTTCTGGTACGGAGATTGAGCTGGCACAGCCCCGACCGAGCAGGAGTACTTTCCCTTACAGGGAGAGTAGGGTTATTATGGGATATGGAAGAATATTGTGAACTTAAGCCTCCTACACTATTTTGATGTAAAATTTGTTATTCATATTTTAAGTGAGGCTTAAGATGTTTTATTTTGCTAAAGTTATAACTTTTGGTTTTAATACTCAAACTTAGTATTTTTCCGCTATTACTCTGATTAATTATGCACGTTGATATATTTGGAGCCCATGGGGCCTTGATATGATTTAGAAATATAATCTGAAGCCCTGCTGGCTATTAGTTGTTTATTTGAAAATTGTTTATATAGGTTAAATTTTGGAAAGTCCGATAAACAGACAAAACTCCGTCCGTTTGACGGGTGATTTTACTAAACTAAAAAGAAATTTTTAAGTTCACATTTTTAATACTTGGGAATTAAGGGTAGAATTTATTAGGGTGTTACACTCCTCAATCACGAACACATACAACATTATGGTAATTGGAGAATAATATGCTACGATTCTTTCTTCCCAAATATTGGTTTCCAACCCATCGGGGTAAGGCAATTGAACATGGAAGGAGGTTAAAAACTAATTTAAACAATTTTTTTTTAAATTCTATATTTTTTCCATGTTTAATTTTTTGAATCGAAAATTAATATTCGTGATGACCTTAATATGGCATTAAGAAGGAATTGTCATGCTTTTGTGCAGACGACAATGTTTGTTTTTCCTTTGAAGGTTGATCCTAGTTTATACAGGGATAAATGGTTTTCGTGCAACGGTTTATATTCCTATCTCAACGAGATTCTCTAATCTAAAATTAATTGGATCTAATTGAAATGATTATGACCATAAGTTAAATTGACATATTAAATCGATGACTCATGTCTTGAATGATTGATAACACCATTTCATTAACTAAAATAATAAAAAAAAATTAAATAAAATAATGTAAAAATAGTTGTTACCTTCTCTACGAGTGCGACCCATGAAATTGGAGTTCAACATCAGTAGCGTTCAATGTTGAATAGGTTGGAACGATTGACCTAACATTAATTTTTCCTTCTATGAAAAATTCACGAAAAACCCGTCATGGTAAATTTTGTGGAAGATGGCTATTTTTGAGGATTTTAAGGGGATTATATGGATAAGTAACCCTCGGCTATCTTTCCAAGTATTCGATTTGTCATTCTTAACTTTGCTTTGTGATTTAATGATCCACTTTAATATGATACAATATTTGAAAGTTTTGGATTGCAAATATAATTATTATTATTAAGTTTGAAGACCAAAATTAATCCCTCAAAATTTTCATGTGTACCACTTTAGTTAATCAACAGGAACAAATTTAATTTGTTCTCCTAAGATTCTAACCATATGAATTGTAAATCCACTAGAAAGGGAATTATTTACATGTTTTGGGACTAATGTGTTTAACGTTTTTAATCATGAGGGGAACAATTTGCCATTCATTTATTTTTTGTTTATACGGTATAATAGTGGTACACAAAAAAATTTAACGGACTAATTCACGTCTTTTCTTTAACACTGGAAATGATAAGAACAATAATTGTAATAATTATAATATTAAAGACAAGAATCATAATAGTGAAAATGGTAGACTGATACCATCATTGGGTCTTGTGTGCCAACTCTTGCTACTTATGAATAAAGTCTAAATATTTTGATATCATCTCTTAAAAGGAGAAATAATGATGTCATAGTGTCTTTAGAATCCGAAACCGATTTTTGCCTAATAGTTGTTGGCAGCTTTAGAGTGATGTAAATCATCAAATCAAGAATGACATCCAAACCCGTATTCGAACCAAACAAGTATCAACATGTGTCTTTGTTAGCTTAAGGGTTAAGCATGCTACAATTATATATTCACTACCGATTCTCACATCACTCAAGCAAATAAACAATTCGTCCTTCTAGCTTCTCCTCGCCATACTTTTTATACCCATCAACACAGCATAAAAAGATAATTTTTTTCCTTTATTCTTCTCATTTGTTCCACATTTCATCCATCCTCCTCATCAACCCCTCCTCAATCACGAACACATACAACAGTATGGTAATTGGAGAATAATATGCTACGATTCTTTCTTCCCAAATATTGGTTTCCAACCCATCGGGGTAAGGCAATTGAACAAGGAAGGTGGTTGATACACTCTCATCCCTTCATTACTCATCCCTTTCCATGTTCTGTTGCCTTATTCCGAATCGGTAGAAAAAAAATATTTGGTATCCCAAAATATTAAACATTAACATGATAACCATATACAGATTTCCAAATTTTCATCGTGGTTTATTCATTTAATTTGATTTAATAGATAATTTGATTTCAACCAGATTTATTTATCTTCTATTTTGATATTTCATCATAACATAAAAAAAAACATTATTTATTTTAAGTGTCGAAAATTCTGCACTTGTTCTATTAATTTGATATGGAATAAATCCATGATTCTTAATATATGTATCTTAATTTTCTTCATTTAAATTATGCAATCATCGATCAATTATTATTTTTCACGTGATGTTAAGATGACATTGGCTTAGGATCAATGATTTTACTTTCACGGTTCATATCCGATAAATCCACCGACATTTGAAACAACTAAAAAGCAAGTATGAAAATTATATATCGATTTATTGTACTAAAATTCATGAAAATACTATAATCAATCTCATCTGATAACATAAGATTCAGACTAAAATCAAACTGACTGAACCTAATAGTCCATTCATTGATCGGTTAATGAGTGTTAATTTTGATCAATTGTTTCAAAAATTATATCAACGGGTTTTGATTCTTCATTTAATAATAAAAATAATAATAACTTAAAAACTAATTTAAACAATTTTTTTTCAATGTTTAATTTTTTCAATCGAAAATTAATACTCGTGATGACCTTAATATGGCATGAAGAAGGAATTGTCATGCTTTTGTGCAGACGACAATGTTTGTTTTTCTTTTTAAGGTTGATCCTAGTTTATACAGGGATAAATGGTTTTCGTGCAACGGTTTATATTCCTATCTCAACGAGATCCTCTAATCTAAAATTAATTGGATCTAATTGAAATGATTATGACCATAAGTTAAATTGGCATATTAAATCGATGACTCATGTCTTGAAAGATTGATAACACCATTTCATTAACTAAAATAATAAAATTTTGTAAATAAAAGAATATAAAAATAGTTGTTACCTTCTCTACAAGTGCGACCCATGAAATTGGAGTCCAACATCAGTGGCGTTCAATATTGGATAGGTTGAAACGATCGACCTAGCATTAATTTTTCCTTCTATGAAGAATTCACGAAAAACACGTCATGGTAAACTTTGTGGAAGATGGCTATTTTTGAGGATTTTAAGGGTATTATATGGATAAGTAACCCTCTGCTATCTATCCAAGTATTCGATTTGTCATTCTTAACTGTGCTTTGTGATTTAATTATCAACTTTAATATGATACAACATTTGAAGGTTTTGGATTGCAAATATAATTATTATTATTAAGTTTGAAGACCAAAATTAATCCCTCAAACTTTTCATGTGTACCACTTTAGTTAATCAAGAGGAACAAATTTAATTTGTTCTCCTAAGATTCTAACCATATGAATTGTAAGTCCACTAGAAAGGGAATTATTTACATGTTTTGGGACTAATGTGTTTAACGTTTTTAATCATGAGGGGAACAATTTGCCATTCATTTATTTTTTGTTTATACGGTATAATAGTGGTACACAAAAAAATTTAACGGACTAATTCACGTCTTTTCTTTAACACTGGAAATGATAAGAACAATAATTGTAATAATTATAATATTAAAGACAAGAATCATAATAGTGAAAATGGTATACTGATACCATCATTGGGTCTTGTGTGCCAACTCTTGCTACTTATGAATAAAGTCTAAATATTTTGATATCATCTCTTAAAAGGAGAAATAATGATGTCATAGTGTCTTTAGAATCCGAAACCGATTTTTGCCTAATAGTTGTTGGCAGCTTTAGAGTGATGTAAATCATCAAATCAAGAATGACATCCAAACCCGTATTCGAACCAAACAAGTATCAACATGTGTCTTTGTTAGCTTAAGGGTTAAGCATGCTGCAATTATATATTCACTACCGATTCGCACATCACTCAAGCAAATAAACAATTTGTCCTTCTAGCTTCTCCTCGCCAAACTTTTTATACCCATCAACACAACATAAAAAGATAATTTTTTTTCCTTTATTCTTCTCATTTGTTCCACATTTCATCCATCCTCCTCATCAACCCCTCCTCAATCACGAACACATACAACAGTATGGTAATTGAAGAATAATATGCTACGATTCTTTCTTCCCAAATATTGGTTTCCAACCCATCGGGGTAAGGCAATTGAACATGGAAGGTGGTCGATACAGTGTCATCCCTTCATTACTTATCCCTTTCCATGTTCTGTTGCCTTATTCCGAATCGGTTGAAAAAAAAATATTTGGTATCCCAAAATATTAAACATTAACATGATAACCATATACAACTTTCCAAATTTTCTTCGGGGTTTATTCATTTAATTTGATTTAATAGATAATTTGATTTCAACCAGATTTATTTATCTTGTATTTTGATATTTCATCATAACATAAAAAAAAACATTATTTATTTTAAGTGTCGAAAATTCTGCACATGTTCTGTTCATTTGATATGGAATAAATCCATGATTCTTATTATATGTATGTTAATTTTCTTCATTTAAATTATGCAATCATCGATCAATTATTATTTTTAACGTGATGTTAAGATGCAATGCTTAGGATCAATGATTTTACTTTCACGGTTTATGTTCGATAAATCCACCGACATTTGAAACCACTAAAAAGCAAGCATGAAAATTATATATCGATTTATTGTACTAAAATTCATGAAAATACTATAATCAATCTCATCTGATAACATAAGATTCAGACTAAAATCAAACTGACAGAACCTAATAGTCCATTCATTGATCGGTTAATGAGTGTTTTTTTTGGTAAATAAAAATATTATTAATACCAACTTGCACCTTTTACACTGAACTAACAAAAAAACCAATGCCACCTTCTAGGAAGGGTTCATTGGTAAAAAAACTAAACCGAACCAAAAACTAAACCAAGAAAAAACCAAACAAACTAACCAAGGCTGGCCAATCTATGAACAATCAAAACATGTCTACAACCGGTAAAGTCTCTAATTCTACTGAAAACTCTAGAAGCCACCTCATGACCAAGCACCCTCCATCGAGCTACTGGAGATTGTCTCTAATCCTGGAAAATTCGGCGACACCGCTCCGTCCAAATCTCGTATACAACCGCTGCCAAGAAAGCACTCATGATCCTCTAGTAAGTTCTCTCCTTCGTACCATATTGAAGCCATTTCATCCATGCATTAATGTCATAGCTTCCAATCTGCATGCACATCCAATTAGCAAGTAGAGTGAGCAGCTCCTTGCTCCAATCACACTTGAAGAACAAATGTTCATGTGATTCTGGTTGATTCCCACACAACGGACATATTATTGAAGTTAGGTTTAGAAACTTCCCCAATCTGTCCCGAGTGTTAAGTCTCCCCAATACCATCAACCACATAATAAAAGAATGTTTAGGAACTGAAACAGAGTTCCAAACTATTTTGTGATACTTGAATTTTTCATGATGCCCACATAGAAATCTGTACCCTGAAGCAATCGAATAGTCTTGATTAAGCCACACCCCATTAGAAACACCAGGAGCCAACCTACCTCTGACTTTAAGGATCTGTTTAAAGTGCCAACCCTGGTCCTGTCTTGGCTGAGCTTCCCAAATAATCTCATCCTTTAAATAAATCTGATTGATCCATTTAACCCACAGAATATCTTCCTTCTTAGATAATTGCCATACCTGTTTTCCAATAGCTGCTTGATTCCATAAGATAGAATTCTTAAAGCCAAGCCCACCAAACCTCTTTTCCTTGCACACATTTGACCAAGCAACATTTCCAGTAGTTTTATCCCCCCATAAAAACTTCCTACACAACTTCTCAACACCCTTCAAAACTGCTTTAGGAATTATAAAAGCAGTAGCCCAGTAAACATGTAATGTAAGCAACACAGCATTGATAAGGACACACCTTGCCTGATAGGATAAATTCCTAGACTTCCAGCTATTCAACCTAGCAGAAACCTTATCAATAAGAACTTTGCAAGTAACTATGGACCATTTCTTTGCTGATATTGGAAACCCCAAGTACCTGAAAGGAAATGAGCCCTGTTTGAACCCAGTACTACCCACAATCTCACTTCTAATCACATCCTTCACCCCTGCAAGATAAACTTGAGACTTGTCCTGATTAGCATACATTCCTGAGTTATGAGAAAACTCCTGTAGAGCCTGCATAATGATTCTGACACTTTTAGGATGACCCTTACAAAAGGTCATTAGATCATCTGCAAAAATGAGATTCACAAGATTCAACTCTTTGCACAAAGAGTGAAATCTGAACCCATTCTCCTTAGTTGCAGCCAATAGCCTTCTTGAAAGCCCTTCCATAGCTATAACAAAGAGCATAGGAGAAATAGGATCTCCTTGCCTTATGCCACTATAGCTTCTGAAATTATGAGAATTCTGCCCATTCACCACAATACTAAATGTCACTGTTGATATGCATTCCATAATCCAACTCACAAACTTACTAGGAAATTTTAAAGCCTCCAGCATGTCTCTTAAAAAATTCCAATTAAGGGAGTCATAAGCCTTCCTTAAATCTATCTTAAGTAAGCATCTGGCAGACACATTCTTCCTCCTATAAAGCCTCATAAGATCCTGCACAATAAGCACATTGTGGACAATACTCCTCCCCTTCACAAAAGCTGCTTGATTACAATTAATCACCTTAGGCAGAACCTCTCTTAGTCTCAAACACAACAGTTTAGAAATACACTTATACAATGTATTACAACATGCTATTGGCCTATAGTCTTTAACTGCTGTAGCATTCTCACATTTAGGAATCATTACTAAATTAGTTCAATTCCAAGCTTTTAAAAGCTTACCTGAAGAGAAAAACTCTTCAATTGCCACACAACAATCATCTCCAACCACATCCCAAGCTGCTTGAAAAAAACCTGAGCCATAGCCATCAGGACCAGGAGAACTATCCTTATTAATAGTAAAATTATATCAACGGGTTTTGATTCTTCATTTAATAATAAAAATAATAATAACTTAAAAACTAATTTAAACAATTTTTTTTAAATTCTATTTTTTTTCAATGTTTAATTTTTTCAATCGAAAATTAATACTCGTGATGACCTTAATATGGCATGAAGAAGGAATTGTCATGCTTTTGTGCAGACGACAATGTTTGTTTTTCTTTTTAAGGTTGATCCTAGTTTATACAGGGATAAATGGTTTTCGTGCAACGGTTTATATTCCTATCTCAACTAGATCCTCTAATCTAAAATTAATTGGATCTAATTGAAATGATTATGACCATAAGTTAAATTGGCATATTAAATCGATGACTCATGTCTTGAAAGATTGATAACACCATTTCATTAAATAAAATAATAAAATTTTGTAAATAAAAGAATATAAAAATAGTTGTTACCTTCTCTACAAGTGCGACCCATGAAATTGGAGTCCAACATCAGTGGCGTTCAATATTGGATAGGTTGGAACGATCGACCTAGCATTAATTTTTCCTTCTATGAAGAATTCACGAAAAACACGTCATGGTAAACTTTGTGGAAGATGGCTATTTTTGAGGATTTTAAGGGTATTATATGGATAAGTAACCCTCTGCTATCTATCCAAGTATTCGATTTGTCATTCTTAACTGTGCTTTGTGATTTAATTATCCACTTTAATATGATACAACATTTGAATGTTTTGGATTGCAAATATAATTATTATTATTAAGTTTGAAGACCAAAATTAATCCCTCAAACTTTTCATGTGTACCACTTTAGTTAATCAAGAGGAACAAATTTAATTTGTTCTCCTAAGATTCTAACCATATGAATTGTAAGTCCACTAGAAAGGGAATTATTTACATGTTTTGGGACTAATGTGTTTAACGTTTTTAATCATGAAGGGAACAATTTGCCATTCATTTATTTTTTGTTTATACGGTATTATAGTGGTACACAAAAAAATTTAACGGACTAATTCACGTCTTTTCTTTAACACTGGAAATGATAAGAACAATAATTGTAATAATTATAATATTAAAGACAAGAATCATAATAGTGAAAATGGTATACTGATACCATCAATGGGTCTTGTGTGCCAACTCTTGCTACTTATGAATAAAGTCTAAATATTTTGAAATCATCTCTTAAAAGGAGAAATAATGATGTCATAGTGTCTTCAGAATCCGAAACCGATTTTTGCCTAATAGTTGTTGGCAGCTTTAGAGTGATGTAAATCATCAAATCAAGAATGACATCCAAACCCGTGTTCCAACCAAACAAGTATCAACACGTGTCTTTGTTAGCTTAAGGGTTAAGCATGCTGCAATTATATATTCACTACCGATTCGCACATCACTCAAGCAAATAAACAATTCGTCCTTCTAGCTTCTCCTCGCCAAACTTTTTATACCCATCAACACAACATAAAAAGATAATTTTTTTTCCTTTATTCTTCTCATTTGTTCCACATTTCATCCATCCTCCACATCAACCCCTCCTCAATCACGAACACATACAACAGTATGGTAATTGAAGAATAATATGCTACGATTCTTTCTTCCCAAATATTGGTTTCCAACCCATCGGGGTAAGGCAATTGAACATGGAAGGTGGTCGATACAGTGTCATCCCTTCATTACTTATCCCTTTCCATGTTATGTTGCCTTATTCCGAATCGGTTGAAAAAAAAAATATTTGGTATCCCAAAATATTAAACATTAACATGATAACCATATACAACTTTCCAAATTTTCTTCGGGGTTTATTCATTTAATTTGATTTAATAGATAATTTGATTTCAACCAGATTTATTTATCTTGTATTTTGATATTTCATCATAACATAAAAAAAACATTATTTATTTTAAGTGTCGAAAATTCTGCACTTGTTCTGTTCATTTGATATGGAATAAATCCATGATTCTTAATATATGTATGTTAATTTTCTTCATTTAAATTATGCAATCATCGATCAATTATTATTTTTTACGTGATGTTAAGATGACATTGGCTTAGGATCAATGATTTTACTTTCACGGTTCATGTCCGATAAATCCACCGACATTTGAAACAACTAAAAAGCAAGCATGAAAATTATATATCGATTTATTGTACTAAAATTCATGAAAATACTATAATCAATCTCATCTGATAACATAAGATTCAGACTAAAATCAAACTGACTGAACCTAATAGTCCATTCATTGATCGGTTAATGAGTGTTAATTTTGAACAATTGTTTCAAAAATTATATCAACGGGTTTTGATTTTTCATTTAATAATAAAAATAATAATAACTTAAAAACTAATTTAAACAATTTTTTTTTAAATTCAATTTTTTTTCAATGTTTAATTTTTTCAATCGAAAATTAATACTCGTGATGACCTTAATATGGCATGAAGAAGGAATTGTCATGCTTTTGTGCAGACGACAATGTTTGTTTTTCTTTTTAAGGTTGATCCTAGTTTATACAGGGATAAATGGTTTTCGTGCAACGGTTTATATTCCTATCTCAACGAGATCCTCTAATCTAAAATTAATTGGATCTAATTGAAATGATTATGACCATAAGTTAAATTGGCATATTAAATCGATGACTCATGTCTTGAAAGATTGATAACACCATTTCATTAACTAAAATAATAAAATTTGTAAATAAAAGAATATAAAAATAGTTGTTACCTTCTCTACAAGTGCGACGCACAAAATTGGAGTCCAACATAAGTGGCGTTCAATATTGGATAGGTTGGAACGATCGACCTAGCATTAATTTTTCCTTCTATGAAGAATTCACGAAAAACACGTCATGGTAAATTTTGTGGAAGATGGCTATTTTTGAGGATTTTAAGGGTATTATATGGATAAGTAACCCTCTGCTATCTATCCAAGTATTCGATTTGTCATTCTTAACCGTGCTTTGTGATTTAATTATCCACTTTAATATGATACAACATTTGAAAGTTTTGGATTGCAAATATAATTATTATTATTAAGTTTGAAGACCAAAATTAATCCCTCAAACTTTTCATGTGTACCACTTTAGTTAATCAAGAGGAACAAATTTAATTTGTTCTCCTAAGATTCTAACCATATGAATTGTAAGTCCACTAGAAAGGGAATTATTTACATGTTTTGGGACTAAAGTGTTTAACGTTTTTAATCATGAGGGGAACAATTTGCCATTCATTTATTTTTTGTTTATACGGTATTTTAGTGGTACACAAAAAAATTTAACGGACTAATTCACGTCTTTTCTTTAACACTGGAAATGATAAGAACAATAATTGTAATAATTATAATATTAAAGACAAGAATCATAATAGTGAAAATGGTATACTGATACCATCAATGGGTCTTGTGTGCCAACTCTTGCTACTTATGAATAAAGTCTAAATATTTTGAAATCATCTCTTAAAAGGAGAAATAATGATGTCATAGTGTCTTCAGAATCCGAAACTGATTTTTGCCTAATAGTTGTTGGCAGCTATAGAGTGTTGTAAATCATCAAATCAAGAATGACATCCAAACCCGTGTTCCAACCAAACAAGTATCAACACGTGTCTTTGTTAGCTTAAGGGTTAAGCATGCTGCAATTATATATTCACTACCGATTCGCACATCGCTCAAGCAAATAAACAATTCGTCCTTCTTGCTTCTCCTCGCCAAACTTTTTATACCCATCAACACAACATAAAAAGATAATTTTTTTCCCTTTATTCTTCTCATTTGTTCCACACTTCATCCATCCTCCTCATCAACCCCTCCTCAATCACGAACACATACAACAGTATGGTAATTGAAGAATAATATGCTATGATTCTTTCTTCCCAAATATTGGTTTCCAACCCATCGGGGTAAGGCAATTGAACATGGAAGGTGGTCGATACAGTGTCATCCCTTCATTGCTTATCCCTTTCCATGTTCTGTTGCCTTATTCCGAATCGGTTGAAAAAAAAAATATTTGGTATCCCAAAATATTAAACATTAACATGATAACCATATACAACTTTCCAAATTTTCTTCGGGGTTAATTCATTTAATTTGATTTAATAGATAATTTGATTTCAACCAGATTTATTTATCTTGTATTTTGATATTTCATCATAACATAAAAAAAAAACATTATTTATTTTAAGTGTCGAAAATTCTGCACTTGTTCTGTTCATTTGATATGGAAAAAATCCTTGATTCTTAATATATGTATCTTAATTTTCTTAATTTAAATTATGCAATCATCGATCAATTATTATTTTTCACGTGATGTTAAGATGCAATGCTTAGAATCAATGATTTTACTTTCACGGTTTATGTTCGCTAAATCCACCGACATTTGAAACAACTAAAAAGCAAGCATGAAAATTATATATCGACTTATTGTACTAAAATTCATGAAAATACTATAATCAATCTCATCTGATAACATAAGATTCAGACAAAAATCAAACTGACTTAACCTAATAGTCCATTCATTGATCGGTTAATGAGTGTTAATTTTGAACAATTGTTTCAAAAATTATATCAACGGGTTTTGATTCTTCATTTAATAATAAAAATAATAATAACTTAAAAATTAATTTAAACAATTTTTTTTAAATTCTATTTTTTTTCAATGTTTAATTTTTTCAATCGAAAATTAATACTCGTGATGACCTTAATATGGTATGAAGAAGGAATTGTCATGCTTTTGTGCAGACGACAATGTTTGTTTTTCTTTTTAAGGTTGATCCTAGTTTATACAGGGATAAATGGTTTTCGTGCAACGGTTTATATTCCTATCTCAACGAGATCCTCTAATCTAAAATTAATTGGATCTAATTGAAATGATTATGACCATAAGTTAAATTGGCATATTAAATCGATGACTCATGTCTTGAAAGATTGATAACACCATTTCATTAACTAAAATAATAAAATTTTTGTAAATAAAAGAATATAAAAATAGTTGTTACCTTCTCTACCAGTGCGACCCATGAAATTGGAGTCCAACATCAGTGGCGTTCAATATTGGATAGGTTGGAACGATCGACCTAGCATTAATTTTTCCTTCTATGAAGAATTCACGAAAAACACGTCATGGTAAATTTTGTGGAAGATGGCTATTTTTGAGGATTTTAAGGGTATTATATGGATAAGTAACCCTCTGCTATCTATCCAAGTATTCAATTTGTCATTCTTAACTGTGCTTTGTGATTTAATTATCAACTTTAATATGATACAACATTTGAAAGTTTTGGATTGCAAATATAATTATTATTATTAAGTTTGAAGACCAAAATTAATCCCTCAAACTTTTCATGTGTACCACTTTAGTTAATCAAGAGGAACAAATTTAATTTGTTCTCCTAAGATTCTAACCGTAGAATTTTAAGTCCACTAGAAAGGGAATTATTTACATGTTTTGGGACTAATGTGTTTAACGTTTTTAATCATGAGGGGAACAATTTTCCATTCATTTATTTTTTGTTTATACGGTATTATAGTGTACACAAAAAAATTTAACGGACTAATTCCCGTCTTTTCTTTAACACTGGAAATGATAAGAACAATAATTGTAATAATTATAATATTAAAGACAAGAATCATAATAGTGAAAATGGTAGACTGATACCATCAATGGGTCTGTGTGCCAAGTCTTGCTACTTATGAATAAAGTCTGAATATTTTGAAATCATCTCTTAAAAGGAGAAATAATGATGTCATAGTGTCTTTAGAATCCGAAACCAATTTTTGCCTAATAGTTGTTGGCAGCTTTAGTGTTGTAAATCATCAAATCAAGAATGACATCCAAACCCGTGTTCCAACCAAACAAGTATCAACACGTGTCTTTGTTAGCTTAAGGGTTAAGCATGCTACAATTATATATTCACTATCGATTGGCACATCACTCAAGCAAATAAACAATTCGTCCTTCTAGCTTCTCCTCGCCAAACTTTTTATACCCATCAACACAGCATAAAAAGATAATTTTTTTCCTTTATTCTTCTCATTTGTTCCACATTTCATCCACGCTCCTCATCAACCCCTCCTCAATCACTAACACATACTACAGTATGGTAATTGAAGAATAATATGCTACGATTCTTTCTTCCCAAATATTGGTTTCCAACCCATCGTGGTAAGGCAATTGAAAATGGAAGGTGGTTGATACACTGTCATCCCTTCATTACTTTTCCCTTTCAATGTTCTGTTGCCTTATTCCGAATCGGTTGAAAAAAAATATTTGGTATCCCAAAATATTAAACATTAACATGATAACCATATACAGGCTTCCAAATATTCTTGGTGGTTTATTCATTTAATTTGATTTAATAGATAATTTGATTTCAACCAGATTTATTTATCTTGTATTTTGATATTTCATCATAACATAAAAAAAAACATTATTTATTTTAAGTGTCGAAAATTCTGCACTTGTTCTGTTAATTTGTTATGGAATAAATCAATGATTTTTAATATATGTATCTAAATTTTCTTCATTTAAATTATGCAATCATCGATCAATTATTATTTTTCACGTGATGTTAAGATGACATTGGCTTAGGATCAATGATTTTACTTTCACGGTTCATGTCCGATAAATCCACCGACATTTGAAACAACTAAAAAGCAAGCATGAAAATTATATATCGACTTATTGTACTAAAATTCATGAAAATACTATAATCAATCTCACCTGATACCATAAGATTCAGACTAAAATCAAACTGACTGAACCTAATAGTCCATTCATTGATCGATTAATGAGTGTTAATTTTGAACAATTGTTTCAAAAATTATATTAACGGGTTTTGATTCTGTGATGTCCTAGACGGTGAGGTCCTCCAAGAGTTAGGGAATAAGACCTTCAAAGGAACCTCTGTCTAGGGTTTCTGTGTGATGTTTGGTGGGAGTCCTCAAGTGGCTAAAGAGAGAGCCAACAAGTAACCCAAATCACTGGTGTGTGAGGGTGACAATTAGGGTTAGAGGACGTACCTGATGTAACATCCTACAATTTTATACTTTAAGAAAATACTTAATTTAATATTTATTTGCTAAAATATTCGAGGTTTGTAAAAATTTTGACGGAGTTTCCTTTAAAAAAAATTGGACTTTTCCCAAACAGAATTAAACCTGTCAGTCCAGAACAGTTTTCAACTAAATCAAAATGAACTTTCAATTCAAAATATTAAACATTTGGCCATACTTTAAAACTTATCAAAATAGGAATATACTTATAACTCTTCAAATATACAAAACGCTTAAACAAAATAAAATCCTTAATTACAAATATATTTACAAAATCTATTTATTACAAAATAAACCTATGAATGGTTGCTCAACCTCGTGACCCTTGGGTCACTAGCACCAATATACTCTCTACTATGAGTATACCGTTCTCGGCCTTGATCCTTTCGTGCCTGTCTCCTTGGTGTACCTAATATGTCCACTGTAAGGGTGAGTACTTTGAAATCTAGATCAAAGAAAACGCTTAAAAACAGTAATAAATCATAAATAGGTATATTCAAACACAAACAATAACAACTAAGCAAATCACAATTCACTTATCAAGTACAACATTATAACACTATCCAGTTTGACTATACTACATGTGTATATCTTTAATATAATGCATTAATGCGCAATCACATGGTTATGCTCTACTAACGTCACACTTAGGTGATTTAATCCTTGAATCCGATATTAAACATTTCATTTCAATTTAAACACTTTAACACTTGATCGGATTCAACGAATTAAATTCCTATAACAATTCATTCACACTTTCCCTTTCACTTTCACACTTTTCACTTTACTTTTAACACTTTTACACTTTTAACGATTGGGTACATTGTGCTTCACATTCTCCCCGCATGAGGGTTCCTCACACAATGTACCTATACACTTTTAACACTTTAACCTTTAACACTTTTTAACGATTGGGTACATTGTGCTTCACATTCTCCCCGCAGGAGGGTTCCTCACACAATGTACCTATACACTTTTCTTTTTCCATAACAATAATAACACAACCACCTCACAACCCTCCCTCCACTCTGGGGAAAAACCGACCAGGAGTAAGCATTTCTCAACCTCTAGTTGGGTGCTTCACCTCCACTTAGGAAGGTCCCTCGCTCACCCGCTTGCACAACACTTCACCTCCACTTAGGAAGGTCCCTCATGCGATTTGGGTTGATTTGTCCAAATCGGGCTTTAGCAGAAATCACCCTCGACTGGCCCAAAGAAACCAAAGTAAATAGAATTATTATGGTTTTCATAGAACCAACCCCCAATACGGGAAGCAAACCCGTATCCTTTGCAGGATCAAAGTTCTCCATAATAATTCCTAACATTTACTCTTGTCCTCATCAATCGCGAAGCGACGTGTGTTTTTCCCCGACACCTAACGTCCACCTTTTCACCATGCATGATCCAATATCCTAAGTGTTTCTCAATTGAATTTAAGGCCCTCTTTGTTCTTTAGAAAAATGTCGTTTAATTGGTTTAAACTCAATTGAGAAGTACTTGGCCCTATTTAATGCATAACTATATGAATGTCATTTACAATTTACTTATATACACTTTAATAATATTAATACAAACAATATCAATCAACAATCAGTCGACATACTCAGGTATGTCTCAGGGGCTGTAATTTAAATCACCTTCCTAGGGTTCTTCACTTCCTACTTTACACTTTATAAAATCAATTAATATAAACATACATTAATAACATATCACTAAAACTTAGGATTCCTAACTATACTCTACCCTCCTACCCATCAACCTAACCAGTCAATAATATACCCAATTATAACTCTATTACTATAATTAAACCCTTCCTCTAATACTAGACCAAAGTACACCCCTTACCTTGAGGAGAGAGAGAGAGAGAAAAATTGGGGTTTTGATGGAGCTCCCACACCCAGCTCCAATCCAAGCTCCTAAGACTCCTACTCCATATCCTTAAGCACATTCCATACTCCTTTGCATGATTAGAGAGCATTATGGAGTGGATTGGGAAAGTTAGGGTTTGGGTTGGATTTGGGGTTTTTATGAGAAAGAGGGGAAATTGAAAATTGAGAGAGGGGAATGTATGAGGGAGTGATAGGGAAGTGATTTGGGGTGTTTAATTTGATTTTCTATGGTGGGAACTTGAAGAAATCAAAAGCCCTAGGGGAGGAGAAGAGAGAATCGTGTTAGAGGAGAGAGAAAAGTCTTGAGAAAAATGATTCAATTCAACGTGATTTTTGCTGATATAATAGGGGTTAATCGATTAACCCGATGGTTAATCGATTAACACTTGTTAATTTTTAAAGGATCACTCGATTAACTTGGTCTTAATCGATTAAGGCCGAAAGGTGCTATAAATTTAATCGATTAACCTGTGCCCTACTCGATTAAGGCCGAAAGGTGCCATAAATTTAATCGATTAACTCACAGTGTTAATCGATTAACCTGATCAGTCCACTTATCCCCTTGAACTTCGAATCACTCTAACTTCTTCGCTAACCGTCGGATCTTGCTCAAATTTTGAGGCAAGCATCCTAAGACACTTGTCTTCACATCCAACGGTGGAATTTTGGTTTAGAGCTATGGGTCTTTTATTCTTAATTTCCTAGAGTCCTATGCTCTTAATCCTTAAATAACCTTTCTAAATTGCACTCTTAATCTAACATTTTCCCTTCTCTACACTCTAAACCTATTCTAACTTATTTCTACTTCACACAACCCACTCTTAGCTAAATACTACACTCTAAACACTTAAGCACACACTAATTCTAATACCAATTAACGTTTTCAACTGAAATCGAAATCTAAGAATGCTACGACACTTAGGGCAATTCTATTCACTAAGGCACTTAAACACTTAGTAAATTTGGGGATGTTACAATTCTCCCCCACTTATATGAATTTCGTCGCCGAAATTCGGCTCACTTTCAAAGGAGAGGGAAGATATGGAGCTATATGCTCGATTGAAGGAGAGATCTTAACCTAGTTCAGGATGGACACAACTTTGGGGAATTCACTCCCCCACTTAGGATACGACTCCGGTTGGGTTTCTATTACTATATCTACTTGATTGCTATTGAGACTTTTACCATAAAGTCCCACTTAGTTCCTTAAGGCTCAAAACATGAAGTTCGAAGTCTAGGGGCAATATCTGACAATACAGACCTACTTAGTCCTATATCCACACTATCTAACACTATTCAACAAAAATCTAGGCATCCAAACTTTCACAACACATACTCATACACAATACAGATAAAGACAATCAAAACACAAAACATTTATCATTTACAAAAGGAATCAATGTCACAAGATTATAATTTAAACATAAGTTAAAGGGAAAAATCAAATACAAAAACAAAGCATCAAAGTATTATAATACATAAAAAAAATTTCATTTTAAAATCAAACATAAATTGAGTAAAAGAACATCATTCAAATTTAAATTAAACTTTATTAAAGAGTACATTTCTTAAAAGAAAAGCAAAACATCAGTTCAACACAAGATCAAGTAAAAACAATCCATACACACCAAAAGGAGTTTTGCATTGAGGAGGAGAAAAGTGTTTGAAAAGTTGCAGATAGCAAGACTCCCTTAGGATCACAGGGAATTATGATTGGCGTATGGATGAGAATAAGGTTTTTAAAGGAAATAGTTAAATGCATCGGCTTCCCAAAACAAATGTAAACAATCATTGAGAAACTTAAATAGTTGAATACTATATATATGTATCCATAGTAAAATTGGGAATATGTTTAAGACATGTAATGGAAAAATACATTTTTAATCATAGGTATAGAAAATAAGTTGTTGTTTTCCATTACAAGTTTATCACTTGTAAGGTTTTCTCCAAAAAGGTTACTTTGGAAGATATACATACACTAGAGGAAGAGAGAGAAATTCTAAATTACCATGCGAGGAAACACAAGGCAATTTAACTTTGAAAATTTGATTTGATAACTAGTTAATAGAACTGATATAGTATTCTTTTAAAATTACTTTTAGTAGGAGGTAAAAATAATCTTAGTCAAAAATCAATTTGAAATAATAAACAAAAGACTTGAAAGAATTTGGAAATTGGGGAACTACCCAAAATCATAAGAAAAGGTTCATGAAAACGTTTGGACTTAACATATAGTCCTAATAAGATCAAAATTGTAAATACATATATATAATTCCCGCGTTCAAAAACATTTTAAAACCCGCTTTCTACATGCAAATCTATATGCCTACACACCTATGCTTAAATTCTTGGACTCAACGAATCTAACCTAACTTCTATCACTCAGTCAATGGATGAAAACTATTGAGGTTTTACACTCAACCTAAGAGAACTCTACAGTGCAAGACTCCAACTAGTACTACGCTCACTAGCCCTCCTAAGGTTTAAGGTTTCCTAATTGGTTCCTTAGGCTTAAAGTTCGCGCAACTAAGACTTAACCTTAAGCTCTAGATAAAACTTCCTTATTGTTAACTAGACTTTGGTTCTACGAATTTTATAATGGATGTTAAGACTAGAACTTGGACATTCACAAACTACATTCCATGGAAGAGTTAATAATGGTTTGAAAATGATTTGAAAATTGTTTGCACTTCCGGAATACAGTTTGTTCAATAACACAACGAATTCCTTGGAGTTCTATGTGAACTTAAAGGAATAAAGGATCAACATCCATTACTCTAGTTTGGTTCTAAACTAGACCTTGGTTCTAGGGTAACTACATTACCTTTAACTTACCTCACTACCTTCGATTCACATTTTCCACTTCCACATTACAATGGAACTAATAAAGTACCAATTTCGGTGTAAAAGGTTTGGTACTTGGTGATAAAAGAGTTTTCAAGAATTTGCATTTTCTTTAAAATGAGTAAAAACACTCTATGCTTTTTGTAAATTCTTTTCGTTTAAAACTTAAACGAAATCATTGTTTAGGGAAAGCATGTCAAGCACTTGTAAGTTTCAAATCATTTATATAGATTTTCAAAATCATTTCGCATTCATTTGAAATTGATTCTGAAGCTGGAGGATTCCTCTGGCAAAGAAAGGAAGAATCCTCTATATTCGTCAAACTCAAATAAAAGGAACGGATTTACAGTCAAAAGTTTAATGTCATTCACCTTTCCAAATTCTAGTGAATGCCTTTCCTTTTATTTTAGTTTGTAAGTTCGAATCGACTTATGTCGCTTTCATTGAATTCCTATAAATTGATAATCAGTGTAACTTAAAAATAAATCACACTATCATTCAACTAGTTAGGAATTCACATGGTGAATAAGATTTTCTTAAAATTTAGTGTTACGACATTCAATCAATTATAAGAGTGTGAATCAATTCCATACTTTGAAAAATGTGAAAACATTACTGTACTTGACATTCGTTTCAAATCATAGTATTAATACTTTTCAAAATTAAAGTCTTGGAAAAAACTATTGCAAAACACTTTCATACCTTAAAATTCAGAGTACATTTATCACCAAAACATAATGTGGAAATGTAGAAGGCAATTAGGTTCTACTAAGACTACACTTAGTAATCACAGTTAAAGGCAACTACAATGGGTTAACACCTATTCACTTCCGCTGCGCACTCTGATGAAGAATGCTCGGGATGTAGAAACTAGACAACTTCTAGTACTGATCCTATACTTAGACTTAGAAAATAAATCCAACAATTATTTGATTGGATTCAAGGACTTAACGATGTCATCTGCCAATGAATACAAAATGCGAGGGATCCGTCTCGATTCTATATTGCATTGGAGACAAAATTGTTTTCGTGCTACTTGAGTTCCAATCAAATAAAGAATAACTCATTTTCGATTCAAAAGGAGGCTTAGAAATTTCGTGTTTATGCGAAATCTCAATCCCTTGTCATATTTGAAATAGACACGGTTGATTCAGAACTAAGAGTTAGTACTTCCCGTTGGGGTAGCAATTGCATGCTCTGTCCCGTTGGGAGTTTCTCTTTCTCTTAGTCTCTACTTTATGTCCATTTCTAAATACAACAAAGTTATACTTTGAAAAATTTAGTTAGCCCACTTTAAATTGAAGATTCACTCCTATGATTACCAAACTATGACTCACCCTTCTAAACTATACGCATTCCAGCTTACGATGCATGCATGAAACACTAAAGTGCACAACTTAATTGACTATCTACTAGTTACTCTCATGTGGAGTAACTCTTTGGGAGTAGGAAAATCCATACTCCGGGCCGAGGATTGCAACCATTGCTTTGATACCAACAGTAACATCCTACAATTTTATACTTTAAGAAAATACTTAATTTAATATTTATTTGCGAAAATATTCGAGGTTTGTAAAAATTTTGACGGAGTTTCCTTTAAAAAAAATTGGACTTTTCCCAAACAGAATTAAACCTGTCAGTCCAGAACAGTTTTCAACTAAATCAAAATGAACTTTCAATTCAAAATATTAAACATTTGGCCATACTTTAAAACTTATCAAAATAGGAATATACTTATAACTCTTCAAATATACAAAACGCTTAAACAAAATAAAATCCTTAATTACAAATATATTTACAAAATCTATTTATTACAAAATAAACCTATGAATGGTTGCTCAACCTCGTGACCCTTGGGTCACTAGCACCAATATACTCTCTACTATGAGTATTACCGTTCTCGGCCTTGATCCTTTCGTGCCTGTCTCCTTGGTGTACCTAATATGTCCATTGTAAGGGTGAGTACTTTGAAATCTAGATCAAAGAAGACGCTTAAAAACAGTAATAAATCATAAATAGGTATATTCAAACACAAACAATAACAACTAAGCAAATCACAATTCACTTATCAAGTACAACATTATAACACTATCCAGTTTGACTATACTACATGTGTATATCTTTAATATAATGCATTAATGCGCAATCACATGGTTATGCTCTACTAACGTCACACTTAGGTGATTTAATCCTTGAATCCGATATTAAACATTTCATTTCAATTTAAACACTTTAACACTTGATCGGATTCAACGAATTAAATTCCTATAACAATTCATTCACACTTTCCCTTTCACTTTCACACTTTTCACTTTACTTTTAACACTTTTACACTTTTAACGATTGGGTACATTGTGCTTCACATTCTCCCCGCAGGAGGGTTCCTCACACAATGTACCTATACACTTTTAACACTTTAACCTTTAACACTTTTTAACGATTGGGTACATTGTGCTTCACATTCTCCCCGCAGGAGGGTTCCTCACACAATGTACCTATACACTTTCCCTTTTTCCATAACAATAATAACACAACCACCTCACAACCCTCCCTCCACTCTGGGGAAAAATCGACCAGGAGTAAGCATTTCTCAACCTCTAGTTGGGTGCTTCACCTCCACTTAGGAAGGTCCCTCGCTCACCCTCTTGCACAACACTTCATCTCCACTTAGGAAGGTCCCTCATGAGATTTGGGTTGATTTGTCCAAATCGGGCTTTAGCATAAATCACCCTCGACTGGCCCAAAGAAACCAAAGTAAATAGAATTATTATGGTTTGCATAGAACCAACCCCCAATACGGGAAGCAAACTCGTATCCTTTGCAGGATCAAAGTTCTCCATAATAATTCTAACATTTACTCTTGTCCTCATCAATCGCGAAGCGACGTGTGTTTTTCCCCGACACCTAACGTCCACCTTTTCACCATGCATGATCCAATATCCTAAGTGTTTCTCAATTGAATTTAAGGCCCTCTTTGTTCTTTAGAAAAATGTTGTTTAATTGGTTTAAACTCAATTGAGAAGTACTTGGCCCTATTTAATGCATAACTATATGAATATCATTTACAATTTACTTATATACACTTTAATAATATTAATACAAACAATATCAATCAACAATCAGTCGACATACTCAGGTATGTCTCAGGGGCTGTAATTTAAATCACCTTCCTAGGGTTCTTCACTTCCTACTTTACAATTTATAAAATCAATTAATATAAACATACATTAATAACATATCACTAAAACTTAGGATTCCTAACTATACTCTACCCTCCTACCCATCAACCTAACCAATCAATAATATACCCAATTATAACTCTATTACTATAATTAAACCCTTCCTCTAATACTAGACCAAAGTACACCCCTTACCTTGAGGAGAGAGAGAGAAAAATTGGGGTTTTGATGGAGCTCCCACACCCAGCTCCAATCCAAGCTCCTAAGACTCCTACTCTCTATCCTTAAGCACATTCCAAACTCCTTTGCATGATTAGAGAGCTTTATGGAGTGGATTGGGAAAGTTAGGGTTTGGGTTGGATTTGGGGTTTTTATGAGAAAGAGGGGAAATTGAAAATTGAGAGAGGGGAATGTATGAGGGAGTGATAGGGAAGTGATTTGGGGTGTTTAATTTGATTTTCTATGGTGGGAACTTGAAGAAATCAAAAGCCCTAGGGGAGGAGAAGAGAGAATCGTGTGAGAGGAGAGAGAAAAGTCTTGAGAAAAATGATTCAATTCAACGTGATTTTTGCTGATATAACAGGGGTTAATCGATTAACCCGATGGTTAATCGATTAACACTTGTTAATTTTTAAAGTATCACTCGATTAACTTGGTCTTAATCGATTAAGGCCGAAAGGTGCTATAAATTTAATCGATTAACCTGTGCCCTACTCGATTAAGGCCGAAAGGTGCCATAAATTTAATTGATTAACTCACAGTGTTAATCAATTAACCTGATCAATCCACTTATCCCCTTGAACTTCGAATCGCTCTAACTTCTTCGCTAACCGTCGGATCTTGTTCAAATTTTGAGGCAAGCATCCTAAGACACTTGTCTTCACATCCAACGGTGGAATTTGGGTTTAGAGCTATGGGTCTTTTATTCTTAATTTCCTAGAGTCCTATGCTCTTAATCCTTAAATAACCTTTCTAAATTGCACTCTTAATATAACATTTTCCCTTTTCTACACTCTAAACCTATTCTAACTTATTTCTACTTCACACAACCCACTCTTAGCTAAATACTACATTCTAAACACTTAAGCACACACTAATTCTAATACTAATTAACGTTTTCAACTGAAATCGAAATCTAAGAATGCTACGACACTTAGGGCAATTCTATTCACTAAGGCACTTAAACACTTAGTAAATTTGGGGATGTTACACCTGAGCCCCATGTAGTACGGAGCTACTTATAGGGGGAGCTGGTTGCCCTAATGGGCTTGCTTTAGGCCCAAGTAGGGCCAGCCTGTACTGAGCTCTGAGTGGATGAGCTGTCCTTGTGGATAAGGTGAGACACGTCATCCTGTCCTTGGTGTCGGACTCTGGGAGGTGTCAGATAGGGAAGTCGGACCTGGGTAGGAGTATGAGGTCGGCCCGTATCTGGTATCTGTTCGACCGTTGAGCCTTGAATTCGGCCCAGCACACAGAGGGCTTCTTATAGGGCCGTGAGGCCTTAAGCGAGGCTTTTGAGGATCTCGGCTAGGCCGGGTCCACCACATAAGCCCCCCAGCTCGATCAAGGCTATCTGAGCCTTGTTCCGAGGTCTTGGTTTAGGTCCTTTTCCCAAATCCACCACATAAGAGCCGAGTTCACCACATAAGCCCCCCAGATCGGTCAAGGCTATTTGTGCCTTGTTCCGAGGTTCTAGGGAGTTCGGACGATGGGTTGTTGAGAGTTGGATCCAGCTGTTTCTGACGTCCTTTCATTATGACAGAGCAGGTCTGAGAGCTGTCCTTTCACCTGCTCCGAAGTGACGCTTGCATTCTCCGGGTCTGACACGTGTCAGAATTTACACCTAACGAAGCGTCGCCATTACTGCGACGTTGTTCGAGGTTCGTGATTCCAGCTATTCCGCGCCATGTGTCTTGTTGTGTATGGCCTCATGCTGGGTTGGGCCTCTTGGACCAGGCCCATAGTTCGAAAGTGGTGGAAAACGACGGTTTCTCTTCTCCCTCTTTCACAAACTTGTTACTCTCTCTCTCTCTTCCACGGTTACTTTCTCTCTTCCTCTGCACAAAACAAAGGTCTTCATACTGTCCTTCTCCTTCCTTCTCCGAATTTCCTCTTCTTCTTGCACTTCCCGTCCTTCCTCTTCACTGCGAATCTGTTGGATTCTACGAGCCCCTTCTCCCTTTTGGTCTCGCATTCTCAAGGTATTTTTTCAACTCACTCCTTCTTCTTTGCTTTCCGCTTCTTCTTCTTTTCTGTACTGTTTAATTGGGGGGATTAATATCTTTCGTTTCTCATTGAGATGGGGTGGTTTTCAAGTTGGGTTTTTCTTAAAGTTTGCACTATTTGGGATTTCGTTTTTCTGTACTGTTGGGTTTGAGGTTTTGTATTTGGGGGGTAATGCTATGGTTTTAGGTTTTTCTGGGTTTGGCTGATTTTTAGGACTTTGGAGGGCTTTTGATTCATGTTTTTGTTTTCATTTTTCAAAAAACTAAGGGAGTGGATTGGGGAAGTATGAGTATGGGTAGGGAATGGTTTAGAAAATTGGTAGGGGTAGTCTCCCTGTCAACCAGCAGTTTTGAGGAGGAGGACGGCTCTTCCTCCTCGTCCTGCTCCTCCACCGAGGTAGACGAGGCGCTCCGTCGCCAAAGGGAGTATAGGGATAGGTATGAAAAGCGAGTCCTGGAAGTTGATCCCGTTGAGGTCGTCTATCCTCGGGACTGGGGAGAGCAAAGGGAATGGGTACGCCAATACGCCTGGGCCGAGTTCATCGATGGTAGGGAGCATGCCGATTTTGAAAGGATGGAGAGAGAGAGGATGTACGAACGGGGGGCACCTGTGGTAGAGGGGAGATGCTCGCCACTCGGAACAACTTCGAGGGCGTTTTCTGGGGGTTTATTCTTTGTAACCCGTAGGACTAACACCGAGCTCCCCTGTTCTTCCACAGGTACTATGCCGCCCAGAAAGTGCATCAGCCGACCTGAGCTTTACCCTGCGCCTACGGATGCCGATCAGTACGAGTGGGTCGACGTGGAACCCAAGGGAGTTCGGTCTAGCTTAGACTCTGAGGACAAGCTTGCCGAAGTGAAGAGAGCCGTGTTGCCTTGCCCAGGGGACGCCACCGGGACTTCTTACGATGTGCTCCCCTGTTCGGCAAATGACAGGATATGCACTCGAATTGACAACAACTCATTGTTCTTTTATGCCGACCTGATTCACAATCTCGGCGTGACTCTCCCGTTCACCGATCTGGAAATGAGGGTCTTGAACGAGCTCGGGCTGGCCCCTTCGCAACTCCATCCCAACACTTGGTCTTTTCTTCGAGAATTTCAAAAGTACTGCGGAGCCAAGGGGTTGGTTTGTACAGTTCGGCTCTTCTTGTGGATGTACAACCCGTTCGTCACCAATAAAGACGGGGTCACTGGTCGTCTTTGGGTATCGGCTAAGGCCCGAGCTCATTGTGGGTTATTCGGCATGTTCACCGAATCTTGGAAACATTTTAAACCCAAGTTTTTTAAGTACAAGTATGTTGGAACAGGGCTGCCTTGGTTCCGATCTGAGACGGGTCCGAGGTTCCCTTTGGAGTGGACCCCGGAGTTCTTCAATCGCCATATCGGCACGCCACAGCGTTGGTCAGGCGCAACACTTGACGCCGACGAGGCCGTGACGGCCCACCATTTCCAAACCGAATATCGAGCTCGGAAATTCCAGCTCGACATTGGAGTTTTCATGAAGTGCCCTGATAATGAAGTCTTGGCCAAAATTGGTAGTTAACTTTGCTCTTGTACTTGTACATTTTGTCTCAACTTTCTTACTCATTTTTTGTTATCTCTTTTGTTTGCAGAAAAACATTGGTCGGACATGTCGTCCAGAGGGCTCAAAGCATCCTTGGAGGCCCGAAAGAGAAAGAGGGCTGAGAGTTCTTCTACTGAAAACGTGCCTGCCGAGGTTTCAAATGACACAACCTCTACCGATTCGGGTCCCCTTCATCCTACTCCACCTGTTGTGAATATCACCCCTCCTCCTCCTCAGTCTCCAAGCCCGAGAACCGAGGTCATTATTGCAGATTCTGTAACACCCGTAATTTCATTTTCCGAATAAATATGTTAATATTTTTATTTAATAAATAAACAACGATTTCATGTTTGATTTTGGTTTGCATTATATATATATATATTTATATATAATGTGAAAATATTATTATGTTGAGGTTTTTGCATAAAAATATTAAATATTGCAATTAAGTCCTTGAGGATGACCTAAAAGCAATAATGGAAAGTCTTTTGGAGTTAGAATTAATTAAACAAAGTTTTTAGTGAAAACTGGCCAAAATACTCGAGTATTTTTCTGAATACTCGAGTATTTTGGGTCTGATGGCTCAAGATGGTGCGCGACAGCTGTCCAGCCATGGAGGGAGTCCGGAATTGCCACGAATTCAGCTGGTGTTGCCACGCCATTCAGTCCAGACATGCCCAGGACTCGTGTCCTTATGCATGGAGCCTTCCAATCTTCTTCAACAAGGGAGAAGAATTGATATATGGCCAACAAATTCAAGGATGGAAGCTTAGAAACGAGTTTAGGGTTCTTCACTTTAGGAGCTTAATTCTCTCTCGTTCCAGGGTCATACTACACAAATCATACACCGTTTTGAAGCTCACATCCAGAGCTTCTAAAAGAGCCATGAATTGCAAACTAAGTGTGAGTGTGGAGAGAGTAATGAGATCTGGAAAAGAGAGTTCGAAATCTGTCAAGAACCAGAATGTTGTGCAGACCCGTCACCTTCGTGGCTTCGATTCTCTCTCATCCTTGAGAGTTAGGTCATGAGTGATATACCATTGGAAAACTCTTTCAACGAGCTTCTATTTGATACCAAGTTTGTTGGATTTGAGTTCCTGGTCGAAAAGTTATGCTCCTGCGAAGTTAGGTGTTGAAATCTGTCAAACCAAATGTTCAGATTCAAAGAGCAGACTTTGAGCCTCAATTGTGGTAAGCTCAAGCTCCCTTTTTGATCTGAAACTTATTGGTTTTCAAAGTTCATGTTATAGAGAACAAAGTCTAACCAATTTCCCCATTTTTTATGCATGATTCGAATGTCGATTAATGTGGTTTTGAACCCCTGCTGAAACTGTCATGCAAGTCCGGGTTGGAAGTGGTTAGAGCTTTTGGTTGCTGTTCTCTATGGAGCTTTTGTTCAAGCACGACCCTAAGGTATGGGGGAAGCTAACCATTTGCTAGAATGAGACTAAAATGTATTTGAAATTTGGATGAGCCACCATGAGGCTTAAGGGCATAGCTTTGAATTAGAGAAATGGCATGGAGGCCAATATAAGTCATGCTATATGTATGAGCAAGTTTGTTATGCTGCATGTGCACTGTATGCAAGTTACTTTCATGCCAAAAATGATTAGAATGGAATTTGGTATGTCAAGTTGCTCAAAAGGTGGTTTTTATGCATAATTGATACTCAGTTATGATTCACTGTAATACAATGTAATTTCTGGATTGGGACATGTTTAAAATATGTAATATAAGCTCTGTTGATCATTGGTTTGGATTGGAATTGACTATAATTGGAAATGGTATGTTAAAACTCAATTTGCAGTGTTGTCTGTCTGCAAATACTCGAGTATTATGGATGATACTCGAGTATTTCGACTATTTTGGGAAAATTGAATTTCTGGAAAATAAAGAACACTCGAGTACTCATGAAGAACACTCGAGTATTTTGATGAATTTTTAAAATAAAGTTCTGGAAACAAAGAACACTCGAGTTTCATGAAGAACACTCGAGTATTTTGATGAATCTGAGAAACACTCGAGTACTTTTATGAAAAGTATGATTCACTCGAGTCCAAGGAAATTCTACTCGAGTCTTTTTAATTATACTCGAGTCCTGTTAATCAAAATGCTACCAAAATACCATTTTTAACTAAGTCAAATTCTAAGTAAATTAAGGATAAATTACAAGAATTGGGTTATGTTCCAAGAAGGATATATATTGTGTTAAATTACATTGTTATTACATGAGTGAACATAATGCATATTGCACACTATAAGATTAATGGATAGTCTTAAATGGAGAATTTGTGTGCATTCATACATGATGATAAAACGATAGGATACCACTTGTCATGTTCGCAGAACATGAAGGGGGTATTCGGGAAGTACCAAATGTACACGATGAGTTTGATGACACATTCTAGGAATGTGGGCAATATTCGAGGAATGTTGTTGATTTCGTTCTGGGAACGTGGACGTACATTCGGATTGGGACGTATGATACCAAGCTTGATTAATAATGTCATTTGTTCGGGGAACGTGAAAATGTACTCTAAGAGTACCAAAGGTTGTATGACAAGCTTGGTAACACATTTTGAGAATATGGGCAACATTCAAAGAATGTTGTTGAGATCGATGAGAATGCGTTTTGAAAACGTGCACGTACAATCCGAATGGGACGTTTTGTTTATGAGCCAAACTTGTCATTACATTGGTAATTTATTGCATGTTGCACATATGCGGATTAAGGAATAACCTTAAATGGAATGTTGGTATGTATTGATGCATGGTGATGTGTAGCATATCATTTGTTTATGTTCGAGAAACATGAGGAGGGTACTCTGGGAGTACCAATTTGGTTACGACTTGCCTGTAGTCACATTTTGGTAATGTGGCCAGCATTGGTTGCTGAGAACGTTGGATATTCGTCTTGGTGACGAAAGGATTATTGTTGTCACATTTTGGTAATGTGGCCAGCATTGGTTGCTGAGAACGTTGGATATTCGTCTTGGTGACGAAAGGATTATGGTAATCACATTTTAATAATGTGGACAGCATTGGTTGCTGCCAACGTTGGATATTTCTCTTGGTAACGAGATGTGCACATCGATATTGGTATTATGGACCACGTTCCAGGCAAAGTCGTGTGGCTTGCTCGATGACACATTTTGATAATGTGGAAAGCATAGGAGATGCTTTTACGTCTTGGTGACGCGACGTACACTTTGGTAGTGTCGTTATGGATTATGGTCCGAGCAGGTTCACTATACGTCCGTAGCACGTATACGGGTTGTTTGGATGGTCATGCATGAGAGCATTGATTGGAGAATCTCATGACTTGAGAAATGGTAAGCAAGCATCTGGACATATCATTAATGGGTTGATTATCCATTAAATTGGCTTGCTCATAAGTTGTGCATATAACTGGACTATTTGGTACACGTGTTTGTGGATTGGAATCATGATGGATTGCTTACTTGTGCATGTTAGTGCTTTATTCTCATTTGATTATGCGAATGAGTATAGCTTACCTCCCTGCCCTTATTAGGTGTTGGCCAGGTACCTAGATCTTCAAAAGATCAGTGATCATGGGATAGAGACTCCTTTTACATCTCTTGAAGATCCGGCCAAAGGGATGTTTGGACGAAGGACCATTGACTAGCTCTGAACGTCTCCAACTTTTGATAGAAATCGTAACTTTATGATTTGAGAGATGTATCAGAGAAAACCTTATATTTCATCATTTGATTATATTGGTGGTATTCATAAAGTTATTACACTTAATTTTATGAATCAATGACCTTCCTTATGATTTACGAACTCTAAGGAAACATAAATAAACCATTTTAATATATTCCGCTGACTCTGATTTTATCATTTGAGTTCGGTGATAAAGGAAGTATTGTCAAAGTCAATTTCTTAGGATAACCTTATAACTAAGCTATTTCGTGCTATAAGGGTTATCTCCAAATGATTTTTAAGATGTTCAGAAAATTAATTATTCCTTCCACCGAATTCCCTTTCAAATGCATGGTTTAAATTTGAGTACCACATTCAAGTAAAAATTTTCATACTCCGATTTTTCCAACATAGTCAATAAGAAAATAAAAATTCTTTTGATTAAACGAGGGACGTTACAGATTCCCCACCTTCATCGGGCTATCCGAGGAGAGGAACTGATAGTCTCCCGAGACCACCGACCAGCATCGCCAAGCCTTCGGTCAAAGATGCTCTCATAAAGATGTCGGGGGCCGAGTGGAAGAAGATGGCCGAGGGGCTGGCCTATCACTTGAAGAGGTCAACAAACATTTTTAATGTGTTGGCCGAGGTCTCTGATGATGTGGCTGAGGGGGTGTCTCCTGCCAAGAAGAAGGCTCGGTCCGACCTGGCGGCCGAGGTTGCTGATCTCCGGAGTAGCAAGAGCTCCGCCGACCAAAAGCTGGCTGAATTAGAAGAGAAGCACTGCCAGCAGATGGAGGAGCTTCTGAAAAATCATGACGAGGGTGTGGCCAAAATAAGGGAGGAATCTCGGACGACAGAGGAGGTAGCTAAGGTGGCAGCCAAGGAGGAAGGTCGACAGGAGGGCCTGGCCGAAGTTGAAAAGGTGATATCCATGCTGAGGAAGAGGGCTGCTCAAGCACTTAAGCACAAGACTGCGGCATCCGAGGCCAACTTCGACTTTGAGAAGGGAGGAGCTAAGATCTTCGCCAGTGTCGTGGAGCAGATTCTTCACCTAAATCAAGGGCTCCGAATTCGGGTGATCGGTGCTTCTGCTGGGTTCGGGGTGAAAAATGGGAAGATGGTCGACTATGACAAAGACGGGGCCGAGGTTGACCTCGACCAACCCGAGGAGAACCTTCCCAACCCTTTGGTGGAGAAACCTGATGAGGAGTTCAACCCGAGTTCGGTTGTCCTTTCCGATGTTGAAGATGAAGCAGCATATGTCCCTTATGCTGGGCCGCTTGCATTTTGTACAACATGTCTTTGTAACAAGTGTACTTTGCTGACTTTGTATAACATTTTATTTTTATGCAAGTTCTTTCTAGTTTAACTTGTTGCATGTTATTATGATGCAAGTTTTTAATTTAACTTGTTGCATACACATTGTGTCCGAGGTCAATTTGTGCAATCTGGGTATAATACAATCTCCCCTGGTCACGACCTACTGCGTTCGCACCCCCGTGCAATAACGACTTACTGCGTCCGGGTATAATACAATCTCCCCTGGTCACGACCTACTGCATTCGCACCCCCGTGCGATAACGAATTACTGCGTCCGGGTATAAATACTATCTCCCCTGGCTGAGCCTGGGTGTAATTCATTTTGTTCTTTTATCATTATCAATTCTTTAGCACTTTCCATTACTCAAAATTAATCACCACTTTACTCATTTCCACTATCCAATGAACACAATTATATTTTATAACTTAATTAGCCCAATTCAACATAATATCATATCTCAATTCATTTAACAACATAGGCATCTAAGTCATCAATCATCACCAAATAACAAATGAGACATATCATCATCAAAATAATTTCCATAAGTCATAGATTCTAGTTTAACAATTATTCCATATCATATCAATCCTAAACTACCACAAAAATCTTAGTACCCATTATATGCATATTGTAAACTAAACCCCAGAGTAAGGTAATACTCACTATAACCCACTCCTTACCTTAAATTAGTAAAGAGAAAATAGAACCTTAGTGAGCCCTAGCTCAAAATCTTGGAAACTTGAACTTCCTAAGTCTAGCTTGCCACCTCAATAAGGACATGATGAAATGTTGGTACACAACCCTATTTGATAGAGCACAAGAAGAATGATCCTTTTCCTTGCCTTGGTTTGAGTTGGAAGGCATAAAGCAAAGCTCCTACATGACCATGGTTGCAAGAACCCTAAGGGTTTTAGAACAAAAATTCATGAACTAAGGAGAGTTTGAATGAAAAGGAAAATAACTCATGGCATGAAGCTACTTACCCAATCAATGGTGGAAAAATTGAAAAGCCAAGGAGAATGGAGGAGGGAGTAACTCGTGAGCCAAGAAGGAGAAAGGAATGAGCTCCTTGATGAGCATTTTATTTCCCATTATTCCTTGCATTATTTTACTCCTATTATTGATACTTGTTGCCCATTTGACATTGATTAGCTTGATTTATTGATTTAGAGTTTATTGGACTAATATTCCGAATATTGTTTAATTTGGAATTATTTAGCCTAATTAATTCTATTTCTATTTTCAGGTAATATTTGGCACAAGGACACTTTGGGAAGTTTGGAAATGAATATTGAAGTATTGAAGTGAAGATTGTAATTTGCATTTAGGTCCCTTTTTAATTGTAATGTTCAGAATAGTGTTTCTTAGGATTTGGGCCCATGTTTTAGGCCCATTTTGTGTCTTAAGAGGGGAAATTCGTGTAACCTCCAAGAACACACTTTCATTTCAGATTTCTCACTCTCTCTCTAGGTTAGAACTTCTCTCTTGGCTCTCCCAAGTGATGGTGGCTGCTAGGGTTTTGTTCTTCCCCATTTCTACTCGTTTTTTCTTCATTTATGGCCATGGAAGGCTAGACTTCAAGGGTTAATCCCTTTGGTATTGTATTATCTACTCTTGAGCTCTTGTTATTAATGCAATTTCGTTTTCTCTTCTCTGTTTTCATGTTTATCGATGTGTAGTGGTTTGCTTAATTCCATTTCGTAGAGATAATACATGAATATAAATGCTTAATTTGTATTAACTTGTAAAAACTCCAATTCTGGTTTCTGATGCTTAATTAGAAGTTAGGGTTTGGAGTGATAACTGAATTTTCGCTTAGTATTTGGTTATCACGAGTTGGACAGAGGAGAGGAGAGGAATCGATCTTTAGTGAGCTAGGATTGAGTAGTGTACGTAACCAAAGGGGTTTGCCCGCTTTTGTTTCTGATTTTCTTAGTTTTTATATTCTGTTTGTGTTTTGTTCTTCACATTTGTCACACACAAAAACTCCCCCATTTTACTGCACACTACGTGTTTGATACTTTGCCTAGACCGATATTCGCTGGGAAACGACCTAGGATCACCTTCCTAGTACTACCGAATAAACACCTTTTATTTTGATCGGGTACGGCCTCGATCAAAATTTGGCGCCGTTGCCGGGGAATATCGGTTCTTGCCAAAGGTCATTAGTAGTTAGTTAGTGTCGTAGTTAGTATAGTTATTATAGTGTGTCGTGTCTGATTTAGGGTCTAGTAGTCAATTCTGATAACTGGTTGAAGTTGCGCTGTTTGCTGTTTTGTTGCAATTAGTGTATTTGATTGATTCTGTGGTTGCTAGTTCACATAGTTGTGGGTGGTATTTTTGCACGAAAATTTATATCCACACTACTATTATCATATGATGATGTTTTGTTAAGCCACTGTCACTCAGATCATCATTGGTTGTGAATTGCAGAAAACCTTTTTCAAGTTTTATCAGCACGAATTTCAAACAGCCATAACTTTTGATCCGTAACTCGGAATTTCAAACATCACGAATTTCAAACAGCACGAATTTCAAACAGCCATAACTTTTCGAAATTTCGATAATGGGAAGGCCCCAAAAATTCGGTTGTTTACTATTTCTTTTTTATTTTACAAGTTTATTTTTCTTCTTTTTTGTTTGTAACTTATTTGTTTGACTTGGTTCCCTTTTGAATTTTGTCCTCAAACTTTCTGTGATATGTTTTCATGATTTTAGGGTGCTGAAAAAAATAAAGAAAAAAATTTTAAAAAATAATAAATTTTGTTGCCGATTTTGGTCATGCATATCTGTTACAGTATGCTATGGTTGATGCTGTTCTGTTCGGTACATGACTAGGGGCAACCCAAGTTATTTGCATCCTTACAACCCTGAAATTGATAGAACTTATCACAGATTAGTTAGACAAAATAGGAATCAGTCATTAGGTAGTGAGTCAGAGTCATCTTATAGTCCATCTAATTCTGATTCTGTTTCTATTTCTTCTATTCCTTCTACTTTTATTCAATCTGATTCTATACATTGTGATAACATGGCTCAACCCCCACCAAGGGAAATGACACTTAGGGAGCTGGCTGCACCTGACTTCACTATTGAAGACTCGTGTATCCGGTATCCTGATGAGGATGTTCCTTTTGAGCTTAGAACAGGACTAATCCATTTGTTGCCCAAGTTTCATGGTCTTGCAGGTGAGGATCCTCATAAGCATCTCAAGAAATTCCATATAGTGTGCACCACAATGAAACCACATGATGTGCAAGAGGATCATGTCTGTCTCAGAGCATTTCCACATTCCTTAGAGGGTCTAGCACAAGATTGGTTATCTGACTTGGCCCCTGGTTCCATCACAAGCTGGGATGACTTGAAGAGGGCATTTATGGAAAAATTCTTCCCTGCAAATAGGACCACTGCAATCAGAAAGGAAATTTCTGGTATCAGGCAACAACATGGAGAGAGTCTCTATGATTATTGGGAGAGATTCAAGAGGTTGTGTGCTTCCTGCCCTCACCATCAGATCTCAGAGCAGCTTCTCATCCAGTACTTTTATGAAGGTCTCAACTTCATGGAAAGAAACATGGTAGATGCTGCAAGTGGTGGTACATTGGGAGGTATGACACCCTTACAAGCCAGGAGCAAAATTGAGAAGATGGCTTCCAATTGTCAACAATTCCATGCAAGAAGCAACAGTGATGCAATAGTTGTGAGGGATGTAAATGATGTTGGTGCAGACTCGGGCAAGGTTGAGAAGCTTGAGCAGAAAATTGATTCTCTCACAACATTGGTCACACAATTGGCTGTCAATCAGAAAAAGATGATACTTCCTGCTAGAGTGTGTGGCATATGCACATCCATTGAGCACCCCACAGATGCATGCCCTTCCCTTCAGCAGCAACAGCCGATGACAAGTGGTGACCAACCTGAGGCCTATGCAGCAAACATATACAACAATAGAGGCCCACAACAACACAATCATGACCTCTCTTCCAATAGATACAACCCTGGATGGAGGAACCATCCCAATCTGAAGTGGTCTGATCAACAATAACAACCTCCTCCTAATGTTCCATTTCAGAACACCGCTGGACCGAGTAGACCACCATATGTACCTCCTCCAATCCAGCAGCAAAGGCAACAACAACAGCAGCAAGTCGTTCATCCTGCACCATCAGCCCCTCCATCCAACCAACCTACCTTGGAGGAGTTGGTGAGGCAAATGACCATGCAAAACCTCCAATTTCAACAAGAGACTAGAGCATCCATTCAGAGACAAGAGGCATCCATTCAGACTTTGACAAATCAGATGGGTCAAATGGCTACTTCTCTCAACAACTTGCAATCTCAAAATTCTGACAAGTTGCCATCCCAAACTGTGATCAACCCTCAGAATCAGAATGTGAGTGCCATCAACCTGAGGTCGGGAAAGCAGATTGTCACACCCACACCACAACCTCACCTCAACAATGATGCTCTAGCTTCCTCTAAAAGGAAGAGCCAAGTGGTAGATGAAGGTGAGCATGCTAGCACCAAAGAGAATCATCCAACTCAACCCTCCTCGACTTCAACCACAAGCCCTGCTGTTGTCCTACAACCTCCTCCTGTTCCTCTTCCATTCCCACCAAGAGTGCCTCAAAACAAAAGGGTGGAAGAGGTGGACAAGGACATTCTTGACACATTCAGGAAGGTGGAAGTCAACATACCCCTTCTTGATGCAATAAAACAGATTCCAAGGTATGCGAAGTTCCTTAAGGAGTTGTGCACTCATAAGAGAAGACTCAAGGGCAATGAGAGGATAAGCATGGGAAGGAATGTCTCCGCTCTCATAGGTAAACCTATCCCTCACATTCCTGAAAAATGTAAGGATCCTGGAACTTTCTCTATACCTTGCATCATAGGCAATGTTAAGTTTGAAAATGCTATGCTAGATTTAGGAGCATCCATAAATGTCATGCCTATGTCTGTTTTTAAGTCTCTTTCTCTTGGACCTCTTCAACCTACGGGTGTGGTGATTCAATTGGCAAATAGAAGTACTGCCCACCCCGCAGGTTTGATAGAGGATGTCTTGGTTCGGGTTGAAGAGTTGATCTTCCCTGCTGATTTTTACATACTTGATATGGAAGATGACTCTCCCCGTAATGTTGTTCCTATTATTTTGGGGAGGCCATTTTTGAAAACAGCCCGAACCAAGATAGATGTGCATTCAGGTTCACTTTCCATGGAGTTTGATGGCAGTGTGATCCGATTTGACATTTTCCATGCTATGAAACATTTTCCTGAGGATCACTCTGTTTTCCATGTGGACTTGCTTGATGATTTGATAGATGAGCATATGCTTGACATTTTGCATCATGATTTTGAATTGCCATCTTTCACTAATTCATTTACTTGTCCATCATGCACTAACTCTGGATGGTGCACCGCATGCACTGAAATAGCTCAGTTTCTAGACTCTACCACTGCATCTGATGATTCATATGTTATAGATTCAGATTATGCCAACCCTATCCCCATATCTGTTATGCATGAGTCTGATTCACTTGTTCAAGTGCAGGCAGCAGAATCCATTTCTGTTGTCCCTTTAGTTCCATCTATTATGCAGGCACCCTCATTGGACCTGAAGCCCCTCCCTCCTCATCTCAAATATGCTTACTTGGAGGATGAGCAGAAACTCCCAGTGATCATCTCTACCTCACTTTCTGTTGATCAAGAGGAGAAACTGCTGGATGTGATAAGAAAGAACAAGAGGGCAATTGGATGGACTTTAGCAGATATTCCTGGAATTAGCCCCTCCATGTGCATGCACCGCATTTTGTTGGAGGATGGGGCTAAACCAGTGAGACAACCCCAAAGACGATTGAACCCCCAGATTCTTGATGTGGTTAAGAAAGAGGTCACCAAGCTGCTCCAAGCGGGTATCATCTACCCAATTTCAGATAGCACTTGGGTGAGCCCGGTGCAAGTTGTCCCCAAGAAGTCTGGTGTCACAGTTGTAAAAAATGAGAAGGATGAGCTGATTCCCACTAGAGTGCAGAACAGTTGGAGAGTCTGCATTGATTACAGAAAGCTCAACCAGGCGACTCGCAAGGATCATTTCCCTCTCCCCTTCATTGATCAGATGTTGGAGCGCCTGGCAGGTAAATCTCATTATTGCTTCTTAGATGGATTCTCTGGTTATTTTCAAATTTGTATTGCACCAGAGGACCAACATAAGACCACATTTACCTGTCCTTTTGGCACATTTGCATATAGAAAGATGCCTTTTGGCCTATGCAATGCTCCTGCCACATTTCAAAGATGTATGATGAGTATTTTCGCTGACTTGCTCGAGCATTGCATAGAGGTCTTCATGGATGATTTTAGTGTTTATGGCTCCTCATTTGATGCATGTCTTGATAATTTGACTAAGGTGCTTAACAGGTGCATTGAGACTAACCTTGTCTTGAATTTTGAAAAATGCCACTTCATGGTAGAACAAGGCATAGTCTTAGGGCACATTGTTTCGCACAAGGGAATAGAAGTTGACCCTGCTAAGCTGCATGTAATATCACATTTGCCTTACCCCTCTTGCGTGCGAGAGGTGCGTTCTTTTCTTGGTCATGCAGGTTTCTATCGCAGGTTTATTCAGAACTTTAGCAACATTGCCCTTCCTCTTTCCAAGTTGCTTCAAAAGGATGCCCCATGGGAATTTGGAGACCAATGCAAGAGGGCATTTGATGAATTGAAGAAAGCACTAACCACCACTCCCATCATCCAACCACCTGATTGGACCCTCCCATTTGAGCTCATGACTGATGCTTCAAATTATGCTTTGGGAGCAGTTCTCTCCCAAAGGGTTGGTAAGCTGTCGCATGTGATTTATTATGCTTCTAGGACTTTAGATGCAGCACAGGTTAATTACACAACAACTGAAAAAGAACTTTTGGCTATTGTTTTTGCACTTGACAAATTTAGATCATATTTGCTTGGTTCTAAGGTTGTAGTGTACACTGATCATGCTGCTCTGAAGTATCTTTTGAAAAAGACAGATTCCAAACCTAGGTTGATTAGGTGGATGTTGCTCCTCCAGGAGTTTGATCTTGAGATTCAGGATCGGAGTGGTGCGCATAACCTTGTCGCAGACCACTTGAGCAGGATAGAGAGAGAGGAGGATGCATTTCCTATCCGGGATAACTTCCCGGATGAGCAGCTTTTATCTTTACATGTTTCCAATCCCCTTCCCCAAACTCCTTGGTTTGCAGACATTGTTAATTATCTCGTTGCTTCTGTTTTTCCTGCCTTGGCATCCAAAGCTCAAAGAGACAAATTAAAGAGCGATGCCAAGCATTATGTATGGGATGACCCCTATTTATGGCGTTTTTGCAGTGATCAGGTCATTCGCAGGTGCATTCCAGACCAGGAGATCCAATCGGTTCTCCAATTTTGCCATGCTTCACCAGTGGGAGGCCACCTTGGTACTCAAAGGACAGCACGAAAGGTGCTGGATTCTGGATTTTATTGGCCTACCATTTTCAAGGATGCGAGCAACATCTGCAGCTCGTGTGAGCAGTGTCAAAGAGCAGGAGGTGCCCTATCTTGGAGGCAACAGATGCCGCAACAACCTATGTTGTTTTGTGAGGTGTTTGACGTCTGGGGTATAGATTTCATGGGCCCCTTTCCTGTTTCTTTTGGTTTTTATTATATCTTACTGGCTGTGGATTACGTATCCAAATGGGTGGAAGCTAAGGCCGCCAGGACTAATGATGCTCAGGTTGTTGTAGATTTTGTCAGGTCTAATATCCTTTGCAGGTTTGGCATACCTAGAGCCATAGTCAGTGACCAAGGCACACACTTCTGCAATAGATCCATGCAAGCTTTGCTCAAGAAGTATGGGGTTGTGCACAAAGTCTCTACACCCTATCACCCCCAAACCAACGGGCAAGCGGAGATTTCAAATAGAGAGATCAAGCGGATTTTGGAGAAGATGGTGAAGCCTAATAGAAAGGATTGGAGCACACGATTGGAGGATGCTCTGTGGGCCCATCGGACCGCTTACAAGGCACCCATAGGGATGTCACCCTATCGGGTTGTCTTTGGTAAGGCGTGCCACCTGCCTGTGGAGATAGAGCACCGTGCATATTGGGCTGTGAAGCAATGTAACTTAGCTCTTGATCAAGCGGGTGAGGAGAGGAAGCTGCAGTTGAGTGAGCTAGATGAGATCCGCTTGGAGGCCTATGAGAACTCCAAATTCTACAAAGAGAAGACCAAGAAGCTTCATGATAACTCCATTTCCAGAAAGGAGTTCTTGGTTGGTCAAAAAGTTTTGCTCTACAACTCTAGGCTTGGACTCATGAGTGGAAAGCTCCGCTCTAAATGGATTGGACCGTTTGTAGTCACCCAAGTGTTTCCTTATGGCACTGTGGAGATCAAGAGTGAGTCCACGAACAAGAGCTTCAATGTCAATGGCCACCGACTCAAGCCTTTCCTAACCACCCCTTCTTTGGATGATGCACCTGTGGAGGAGGCCTCATTGGTCGACCCCACTTTTGAACAACCATGACTTAGGGAGTCTCCTTTTCTCCTTCCTTACTCTTTTTATTACACTTGTCTATATCTGTCTGATTCTGCTATTTGTGTTCCATTGAGGACAATGTGTGATTTAAGTGTGGGGGGAGAGTAGTTTAGGTTGCATATTTTGCTTTGATTTTTTTTTTTAGGTTTTGCTTAGTTTTGGGCATTTTCTTGCATGTTTTTGCTACACTTTAGTAGAGTTTTGGTATCTTGTGTCTGAATTCATGCATTTCTGTGTGTAAAGTTGCTTTTGATAATTAAGAGGTGGTAACACTGTGATAGAATTGTCCCTTTTGTGAGGATTTGAGCCTTAATTGTGGGTGGATTGCTATATATGCCACCTAATTTTCTTTCATGTGTGATTGCACACTGGATTACTTGCACTCTAGAACTTGACTTGACTCTTGTTGATACTTGATTGCTCATGCACATTTTGAAATGATTTAGGCACTTTCTTTCTTGAATAAGCTACTAGCCATATGAGCCTACCTTGAATGAATGTATCCTTTGCTAGCCCCTTTGAGCCTTTTTATCCCTTTCCTTGTTCTTTAGCTCATTACAAGCCTATGACTGAAAAACCATGATTGTCCTAACCTTAGGGAATTTTGGAGCTTTGGAATTGTTTTGGGAATGGGTATTAGGTAAGAAGTGTGTTTTATGCTTTAATTGGTTGATTTCTTGGTTTTGCCTCATTGGTTGTTATAGTTATGGCTTCATCTTCATGCCATTTGTGTTGTTTCTTCTTTTCTTTTTGTATATCTCTCAAAAACAAAAAAAAAATAGAAGAGAAAAAAAAAAGTGAATAAAAATAAAAATAAAGAAGAGAAAAAAAAGAGGATTGGAATACAAAAAAAAAATTGCAAAAATAAAAAGAAGAGAAAAAAAAAAGTGAATAAAAGGTTGTTGAGGCAAAGAGGATTGGAATTAGTGGTAGTTGATTTTGGGGTGGATTTTGCTTACTTTTTACTTATTCCCCATTGCTCCTCTATTCCTTTGGTTTTAGCTACATTCCCATATTTTTATCCTACCTTGTCCTTGGCCCCATTACAACCCTTAAAAGACCTTTTGATCATTTTGTGCATGTGTGTTGATGGTTGATGTTAGAGGCTTGTCAAGCTTATGGTTGTGTTTGTTTTTCATGATGTGCCTTGAGTGTAAATAATGATTAACCCCAAACACTTGAGTGTAAACACTTTTGAGTGATCCTTGTGAGTTTCTATCATCTTTGTGACTATCCTCCTGATGTCATTGGTTTCTTTGCATACTTGAAGTAATTGGATGATGTTCGCGGATGCTTTGACTCTTTGATCCTTAACCATTTTGTGTGCTTGAGTTTGCCCATTTCTTTGCATTTCCTAGAATTCATTGTGAAGTATGTAATCTCTTAAGTTTGCATTTCTTAGTTGTAGTCATCTTGTTGCATGATTCACTTTGGTGCATATTGATCTTCATAGTCCTATCTTTTGGTTTTGCCCAGGAGTGCAAAAGGATAAGTGTGGGGGTATTTGATGAGCATTTTATTTCCCATTATTCCTTGCATTATTTTACTCCTATTATTGATACTTGTTGCCCATTTGACATTGATTAGCTTGATTTATTGATTTAGAGTTTATTGGACTAATATTCCGAATATTGTTTAATTTGGAATTATTTAGCCTAATTAATTCTATTTCTATTTTCAGGTAATATTTGGCACAAGGACACTTTGGGAAGTTTGGAAATGAAGATTGAAGTATTGAAGTGAAGATTGTAATTTGCATTTAGGTCCCTTTTTAATTGTAATGTTCAGAATAGTGTTTCTTAGGATTTGGGCCCATGTTTTAGGCCCATTTTGTGTCTTAAGAGGGGAAATTCATGTAACCTCCAAGAACACACTTTCATTTCAGATTTCTCACTCTCTCTCTAGGTTAGAACTTCTCTCTTGGCTCTCCCAAGTGATGGTGGCTGCTAGGGTTTTGTTCTTCCCCATTTCTACTCGTTTTTTCTTCATTTATGGCCATGGAAGGCTAGACTTCAAGGGTTAATCCCTTTGGTATTGTATTATCTACTCTTGAGCTCTTGTTATTAATGCAATTTCGTTTTCTCTTCTCTGTTTTCATGTTTATCGATGTGTAGTGGTTTGCTTAATTCCATTTCGTAGAGATAATACATGAATATAAATGCTTAATTTGTATTAACTCGTAAAAACTCCAATTCTGGTTTCTGATGCTTAATTAGAAGTTAGGGTTTGGAGTGATAACTGAATTTTCGCTTAGTATTTGGTTATCACGAGTTGGACAGAGGAGAGGAGAGGAATCGATCTTTAGTGAGCTAGGATTGAGTAGTGTACGTAACCAAAGGGGTTTGCCCGCTTTTGTTTCTGATTTTCTTAGTTTTTATATTCTGTTTGTGTTTTGTTCTTCACATTTGTCACACACAAAAACTCCTCCATTTTACTGCACACTACGTGTTTGATACTTTGCCTAGACCGATATTCGCTGGGAAACGACCTAGGATCACCTTCCTAGTACTACAGAATAAACACCTTTTATTTTGATCGGGTACGGCCTCGATCAAAATTTTCACTCCTAGCCAAAGTCCATGAAGCAAGCTTGATGGATGTGTTTGATTTTGGGTTTGGGGTGCCCAAGATCAAGTGTTTATCGTGGATTGATGATGAAAATGTGATGGAGTTGCTCTTGGAGAGGAGAGAATTTGATGGAGATGGTGTTTTTGTGTTGGAGTTAAAAGGTGGTGGAATGAATCACTTTTGGTGCTTCAATACTTGCCTTGGATGACTGAAAAATCGTGTGGCTGGGGCTGAATGCTTAGCCACCAAGCCAAAATCAAGGGACCAGATGAATTCTGATCTGCGCCACGCGCCTGGGCGCATGCCAGGCTCGCCTGGGCGCGAGATCAGCACCAGCACCAAGCTGGTGCATGGTTTACACGGTCAGATGCGGTTTTTGGCGCGCCAACACGGATTCTGGTGCGGCTGGTGCGCACCACGCTCGCCTGGGCGAATTGATGCCTCGCCTGGGCGGGTTTTTCACGGGTTTGAGCACAAATGAGCAGTGAACTCGCCTGGGCGAGCGGCTCATGCGCCTGGGCGAGAACCAGGTTTTCAACCTTCGATTCGCCGTAACTTTTCCGTCAACCGTCGGATCGGGTCCAAATTTTTTGACAAGCTTCTTCACCCCATAAACTTCATATCCAACGGTGGAATTTGTTTTATTAGAATCCTATAATAAATTTCTAATTTTCTCATTTCGGTTGATTTCTAACATCTAAAATGCCGATTTAACTCCCGATTTCGCTTAGTTAATTTTGCTCGAAGCCACAATCGCCTTCTATACAACCCCTAGGACTTATAATCACCACTCACCTATCTACAAAAATTCATTAAGTCACTTTTCCAATTTTTCTAAGGTTTTTAATAATTATTTTAAGTGTCGAAAATTCTGCACTTGTTCTGTTCATTTGATATGGAATAAATCCATGATTCTTAATATATGTATCTTAATTTTCTTCATTTAAATTATGCAATCATCGATCAATTATTATTTTTCACGGGATGTTAAGATGCAATGCTTAGGATCAATGATTTTACTTTCACGGTTTATATCCGATAAATCCACCGACATTTGAAACAACTAAAAAGCAAGCATGAAAATTATATATCGACTTATTGTACTAAAATTCGTGAAAATACTATAATGAATCTCATCTGATAACATAAGATTCAGACAAAAATCAAACTGACTTAACCTAATAGTCCATTCATTGATCGGTTAATGAGTGTTAATTTTGAACAATTGTTTCAAAAATTATATTAACGGGTTTTGATTCTTCATTTAATAATAAAAATAATAATAACTTAAAAACTAATTTAAACAATTTTTTTTAAAATTCTATTTTTTTTTTCAATGTTTAATTTTTTCAATCGAAAATTAATATTGTGATGACCTTAATATGGCATAAAGAAGGAATTGTCATGCTTTTGTGCAGACGACAATGTTTGTTTTTCCTTTGAAGGTTGATCCTAGTTTATACAAGGATAAATGGTTTTCGTGCAACAGTTTATATTCCTATCTCAACGAGATCCTCTGTAACACCCTTGTTTTATATACAAAATAATTAGTAAAAGTCTATATCTAAAATAGAGTATTTAAAAATTTCCTTTCACAAATCAAGTTTTTCAAATTAATATTGGGTATCCATTTACAATATAGATAGCATAACTATCGTTCCTTCTTTCCAGTCATCCACTGCGCCACTCTGATCCATAAGCTCCTTAGCAAACACCTTAAATGTTAACCACATAAGGGTGAGACCATTTCACAACACAGTGGATTATAAGATAGTAAAAAGGCGCATAATAAAAACTCAAGCATCATAATCAAACCAAGCCATGAATAACGAAATGATTCTTGTTCCCTTTTTCCAAAAGCTTTTTATTTCTATTCTTAGTTTCTTTGATTTATTTTCACATTCTATTTTCTTTTCTTTTTCTTCTTCTCTTTCATTAAATTCACTTTTCTCTTTCATTTTATCCCTGGTCACGACCTACTGCGTCCGCACTAACGTGCTGGTCACGACTTACTGTGTCCGGGTATGTTTCATTTTCATCCTTTCCCCTGGTCACGATCTACTGCGTCCGCACCCATGCGCGGTCACGTCTTACTGCGTCCGGGTATATTTCATTTTCATCCTTTCCCCTGGTCACGACCTACTGCGTCCGCACCCATGCGCGGTCACGTCTTACTGCGTCCGGGTATATTTCATTTCATTCTGTCCCTGGTCACGACCTACTGCGTCCGCACTCGCGTGACGTCTTACTGCGTCCTGGTATGTTTCATTTCATTCTGTCCCTGGTCACGACCTACTGCGTCCGCACTCGCGTGACGTCTTACTGCGTCCGGGTATGTTACTTTTCATGGTTATAACATCATCGCCTCTTAATCATATTAACAAGTACATTATTCCAATAAACCACGACATTTAACACTTATATTCACAATTTTGCCAATCACACCTATTTTATCCAATTATCACAATTAAGTGTGTAATCCACATATCACAATTTAATCTTATACTTCAATTAGCACAAATCAAGTGTGTTATTATTATCATCACTATTGCCCTTAATTTACAAATTCCATTGCCAATAACCAAAACAAATTGTAGGGTTAACCAATAATAAATCCTACCGCTACAGGATAAGCATGAGCTCTCTAGTACAGGATAAGGGTGAATAACTCATCCTTCTTATCCTCTAAGAGCCACGTCAGCCCTATTGGGCCGAACAGGTCCATAAGGCACCACAACACAACTTCCCCTATAAGTATCGCCATGCTATAGGGGCTAAGGTATGTTCTCTCAACCCTATTCTTAAGAACTATGTGTGGCTTGATTCCCTTTTCACTAGGGATACGTAGGACCAGGGTCACCCTCGCCAGCTACAACAACCACCAAAGCACATCGTGGTGGATCACTTTTAGAGATCCGCTACATTGGCGCCGTCTGTGGGGATCGTTAAACTTCGATTCCCATCCACAATTCAAAAAAAAAATAATAATAATAATATATTTTCATGCTTGCACCAACGTATTGATCAAAATCCTACCAACCAACTACCTTGACGAAAGGACAAGGAACTCCAACCCGAAGCACCGTGACAGACTTTGGATCATACATTAGCGTATTCAATTTCAAGTATTCAATGGTCTCACAAGAACAGGGAAGAAATCTTTATTCTCATTATTTACATGTTTTATTCGGTGGCATAGATAGCAATCATGAGATTTAAGTATGCTAAAACAAATCCAGTCTTAAAAGGTCGTAATTCATCAGATCCGTGTTTCTAATTCGGTCCATAGAAAATTAAGAAATAATTTTTGGAGTTCATGGCATCAAGAATTTCGTGGACATTGTGCATCGATTTAACATACTGATAACTGGACATTGTGCATCGATTTAACATACTGGTAACTTATTATCATAATATTGACTTTATCTTCAATTTTGTTTCATGCGAGTGAAACTTGAAGCATCAACAGCAAACAAGCATAGGGTGTGGCGGTGACACAAGAGCCACGGTGGCAGCAGCACCCAAGGCGGCCCGTGTACAGCAGCATCCACCGCTCCGATCTGCGAGCAACGCAACAACCCACTTACCTCGGTCGCATGCTCAACGGGTCAAGGCTTCTCACTCGCTCAAGGTCACTGAACCATCAAAAGGCAAAGCCACCACCGCATCAACCGTCACCGACTCCGCCGCGCCACCGTCCCTCCCGGTTTCACTGTTACCGCGCCATCCAGATATGTGTGGACCACCGCCTCGCGCTTCGGGACAACATGGTAGATTGCGGTGTTCTTCGTCACCAAGGACCGTTGCGTCTCCCATCACCACCACCATACTCCTACTCCAACATCACCGCCGCCGTCATGGACAGAAGCAGCGAGGGCCACCAACCACCAACCTCAAGCTCACCGTCGTGAAGAAGAAGATGCGAAGAAGAGATCCGCAACCTCTTTCACGGTTTCGTGAGTTGCAGAGAAGAACATGGGTGCTCGCGATGCTCACCGCCGGTGCCGAGGTCCAAGATTGAACAGGGATGTTGACACCGCCACCGCGTGCTGCAAAACCAGTGGCCATGGCTCACTCACCATTCCCAGCCCTCCTCACAGCTCTCTTCACCGCCACGTCTCCGTCGCCACCTCCCCGTTTCCGTCGAACACCGTACTGCCGCCGCCGCTACGTTAGCAGTAGGCAGCAGCTGCTGCTTAATGAGGAGGGAACCCTAAGGGTTTCAAGTGAAAAATGGGCCAAGGGCCGAATCTGAAAAAAAAAGAGAGCTGCTGAGTACGGGCCTAAAACAGGCCCAATAAAAAAGAGGAAGCTGTACGGGCCTAAACAGGCCCAATAAAAAAGAAGAAAAGAAAATGTTTTAAGGGCTTATTTCACACAAGCCCAAACAAACCAAAAAAGAAGAACGGGCTTATTCAGGCCCAAATTAAAAATAAAAAAGAAGACTATACGGGCTTAACTGAAACAGGCCCAAACAAAATAAACCAAAATAAAGACAGGCTTAACATTGATACAGGCCTAAATAATATTCAATCAAATAATGAGCCACTCATCAGCAAAGCAAGACGAACGCTTTCCTCGAATACAGGGAAGTAACCTTTTTATTTTCATCATTTATATCATGATGCTACTATTTGATTACATGTTTTGGTTCAACATTATTACGACTCATTTACATGAGTATCTTGATTTGATCATGATTTATAATTATCTACAAAATATATATCATATGCCACTTATATTTGATAGCATATGATCATTGTATTTCTCCATGACATGATGCAAAATATTCTTGACAATAAATGTCATTAGCTATTATTTACGAATATTAACATAATCCTTTTTATTTTTATAATGCGCGATATAGTTAAAATCATACTACTCTTCATAGACAATCTTGAATGATTTACGAGTGTTTAATCCCCAACAATTGTCATTATTGTTGTTTGATTGCTATAAATTGTCAATTTAACGACGATTACCAATTATTAATTTTGTTTACATATGCGAGGTACGAGTATGATGGCCCACTTCTCTAAAAGGCCCATTTCGAGTAGTGACCTTTTTAAACAAGGCCCATTTTGTGCTTCCGACCGCCAAAAGATATCCTCAAATTAATTGGTGCTAAACTGCTCAGTCACTATTGGCGTCTAATATTACAGTGTCTTCAACATGCCAAAGCCTGCCACATCCTCGCACCCTCTGCCATGACACCCTTGCCTCTCACGGTTACTTACAGCCAAAAGACATCCTTGTTAACATCCCTCCTCGGGATCCAGCGTTGCTCACACGAGTGCTACACAGTGATTCGTCCATAATGGCGTACAGGGGTTTTGGAAGAAAAAGGGTGAGGAATATCGGCTAACCACACATTCTAGTGATAGAAGAAGAAAGGCCTCAATGCCAAAAGGATGCCGGGCATATCAACATTATTCAGAAATAGTCTAACCACGAAGACTAACAGGGAAGGATCTTTCTCATTATCCCATTTACATCATTTAAATTCCATGGTTTAACTGTCATATTCATTACTATTGAATCACTTGCCATATAACATGTATCATCTTAGATAATAATTGTAATTAACAGTGAAATAATTCATACTTTGCTAATTAATGTCATTACATATCATCTATTACTTGATATTCTAATCGTTGTTTTTATACATCATAAAAAGGTACAAACATAACGATCGGATCTGCCGAGCATGATGACCTATGATTAATTCGAGTCCTAGTATGACGACCCAACTTAATTCAAGTCCTTCACACCGGTTGCCGATCAATTTTTCCTTGGTTTGCGCACCATCGCGACCTTACCTATTTGGTAGAACGGTCCGCAGTGCCAACACCCAATGATCTAATTCGGATCCCAGCATCTCTGAGGAACCACACAATGCTGATTCCACACCCACAACTCGCAAATATTCAACCATCGCTCGGCGTTCGCCTACACAGATCTGAATCCGACCGTCTCTCAAAGAGGCTTGGATGAACACGATCTAATTGGCGGAAAACAACTCACACCTTAAAAGACTTCTTAGTTCGGCACAAGCCTCTTCAGGCTTTATCGAGTAAGGGGGTTGGTTATGCAATGGACTAAAAGTTTGCTTCAGCTTTGTTATTATGATGATCTATCAGCTTGCCCTCGCCCTAATTAATCGGATTCAAGAGGGGTTCAACAATTGAAGTTGACAAAATAGTTCCGACAAGGGAAATGGTCGTCCTTGGCTTCTCTACCTGTTCTTGCTTCCTCGGCTTCCTTCTTTCCCTTCTCGGCATCCTCGGCCGCTTCATCAGCTCGATAAACTTTCGATGACTTCTACTCGAGTGACCTTATTCGGCCACGAAGCTTACTGCTCGGCGGGTAGAATGGACTCCAAGTCCTGAAAGTAATTCGAGCCTCCAACCCTCGGGTCGATTGGTTATTCTCGAATACGATGTTCGCTGCTTCGGGGAAGGAACGGACTCCGACTCTAAAAAATAATCCGAGAAGAACTGTAAAGCCCTGAGCAGTAGATGCTCCGGCAATATTTGGGTGCCTTCGCACCACATCTTTAAAACCTCTCACCGAGCTTTCGGACCTATACCGAGTCCGAGCGTTTCACAGACCTTATGAACTCGACACAAGCCTTTTCAGGCTTTACCGAGTAGGGGACTAGTATGTGATGAGGCATATACATAGCTGACATTGCCCGACCTTGATACTGATATTATATGATGCATAAGTTACTCGAGATCAAATGTCGTGCCAAAGAGGATCACCACGTCCCATGAAGCAACAAATTGATAATTTACCTTCCTTATTAAGGACATATGTTAAACTCACTCACTTCGGATCATGTTCTTACGCACTTTCCCACGATCTCGGTTAGCCGGCCAGATCGGCGAGGCTACAAGTGAAAACGAGGATTGCGACCTGATAACTTGGCTTAGCCTCTCGGCTCAAAGGCTCTCGACTCAAAGCCTCTCGGCTCATATCTGGCCCTATACATCGCGGATCGAGGAATACACCTCAGCTAAGGTTGTCATTCCGATAGCAATCCCTCGTAAAACGTTAAGATCCAATTGGTGATAATCTTGGCACACCTCGAACTCAAATAACAGTTTGAGTCGTGCCAGCATACCTTGGCACAAGCCCTTCGGCTTTCACCATGGCAAGCACATAAAAGGATGTCTCCTTAAAAGCATCGTGACTTTAAAAAGTTCTCAGCCGCAAACAATGTTTTATGTCACCACCAACTCTCAGAAGCTCAGCACAGGCTCTTCGAGCCTATACGAGCTTGAGGGGCTTGTAGGGTTAACCAATAATAAATCCTACCGCTACAGGATAAGCATGAGCTCTCTAGTACAGGATAAGGGTGAATAACTCATCCTTCTTATCCTCTAAGAGTCACGTCAGCCCTACTGGGCCGAACAGACCCATAAGGCACCACAACACAACTTCCCCTATAAGTATCGCCATGCTATAGGGGCTAAGGTATGTTCTCTCAACCCTATTCTTAAGAACTACGTGTGGCTTGATTCCCTTTTCACTAGGGATACGTAGGACCGGGGTCACCCTCGCCAGCTACAACAACCACCAAAACACATCGTGGTGGATCACTTTTAGAGATCCGCTACACAAATCATGGATTCCCACAATTTTTCCCAACTAACACTTGTTCTATTCGTTGGCACTTAGAATCATTTTTAGGTACTTCCAATAAACATGTTCATCCTTAACTAAGAAATTATATTACTCTTATCACTCGATCATTCGTGTAATTTACTCATGTTTCATTAATCATTCCATCACCTATTAGCCCATACTATCATTTTATCACAAAGTGTGCCTAACAATATCTCAAAAAGCAACGGATATCACAAGTCAATTGACATACTCAGGTATGTCTCAGAGTGCTGTAAAATAAGTCATCTCTCTATGGTTCTTCACTTCCTACTTTAATATTCATAAAACGAGAATTTAACATAACCCATTTAATTAATATAAAATTAACCATTAACATACTAATCACCCCTAAATCAATTTTAATTCAACACCATTTTGCTACCCACAACCTGGTCTAAGTATTAAACTTAAATCCTATTATACACCCTAACTATCCCTAACCCAAAGTGTGAAAAGGAGACTCCGCTTACCTTGAAAATCCTAACAATAACGACCGAGCCACTTTTATAACTGCAACTTACTCCAGGGTCAGGGTCCATAACAACGTGTTGGATCTAAATAGGGACATATGTAAAAAATAATTATGACATTAAAATATATATCAAATAAACTCATTTTTTGTCAAAATAATAAATATATATCACTATACAATAAAAATATATCATTTTTCCCTAAAACATCTCTTTATTTGAAAATATAGGGATAATAAAAATATTGACGGATCAACGAATAAATTACATAGATGAATATAGGGAGTTGAGGAGATTATATACCTAAAAAAGATTTAAGATTGAACGGTTGGATCTTGAATTACGAGACCGGGAAGTTAGAACATTCTCAAAACTTAAGAAGAGTGTCGAGCCCTCTTCTCAGATGTTCCACTCTCTCTCTCTCTCTCGCTGGACTGAGATACTCTACTCTACTATGTTAGATTAGTTTTTGACCCCTTTTTGTGCTTTTGTTTCTCTCTCTCTTTCTTATCTTTAATCTACGGTGGCGGTGGGGCACTTGGCTAGTTCAGCAAATTATAAATTATATTAATAATTTGTTTTCCTCTGTAGGTCAATGTGTGTAAGTATTTTGGATTATAATTAAAAGTTTGACGATTCCAAAAATAAAATACATTTAGGTAAAACAATATTGTATTTTTAATTACTCAAAACTAATTAGAAAATAATAATGTTACCGGTCCATCCGGATAGCTATTGCGTAAGAAAAAGTATAAAAATTCAAAAGTAATTATATTTCCTCAATCCCGATATTAAACTTGATAAAAAATAATATTTATAATTTTGAAATAGCAAATTATTATATATAACTTATACCAGTAATTTATTAAACCAGTCCAGAAGCTAAAAATAAAACAGCCTCCGAACACTATGAAAATTTACAGGGACGCTCAAAATATTAAGTTAAACATATTTTTCTAAAGAAACTATTTATAAAAATGCCTTTAAGGCTTGCCACTTGAGCTCCCTGTCAAAATGTTAATTAAACTAAATAAAAGTACTACTTTATCATTGGGAAACATATGATAACAAATTTATACTTATTTTGACTAGAAAACATATTTCAAATATACTGATGAAATCATAATTTTATTCCGAGACTCAAATCTTGAAAACATCATATTAAATCATTTAAATATTTTACTAAAAGTATTAGAAATAACGGGATGTTACAATTCTCCCCCACTTATTGGAATTTCGTCCCCGAAATTCCGTTTGATTCCTTTAATGGAGAACCATCCCTAATATAAGGTTTCTTGGTCGCGATACTCACTTCTCTTGGTTTCACTCCCCCACTTGGATTAGGCGTACTACTTTGGCATTAAGAAGCAGCTAATGTCTTGCACTCCACGAAGAGTACAATCTATGGTTCCATTCGGTTGGTTTCGATGTGAAAACACTATAGGGTTTTCCCCAAAATCAGGCTTAACTCTTTAAGGAAGTTGGAAATGGTTCTAGGATCCACTAGGTTCCCTCAGAAATTTTACCCCAAAGATTTGGAAAGGGTAATATTACACTCTGAATGCTAATGCCCTCGAGGGTTTGATTATAATCTAGCCCTAAACATACCACTTAAATTCTATTCCTAGGCCCAAATCACACACATTCATCATTCAAACAAACATAAATCATATAAATATCATTCAAAGTTCAAACATTCACAACAACAGTTCACAACATCATACACTCCAAACATAAACATGACTCAACCCTACATCCTCCTAAGCTAGTCCTTGTCTACCCTGCCTAACTTAGGGCTAATACTTACCTCTACATACACATTCATAAAGATCAATATACACATTTTTTTTGAAAGACGGTTAAAAAGGGATTCGGGGAAAAAGGCTTATATGTTTGCAACCAAAAATGCATTTTTATCAATCTACTTTCCTAAGGTTTTTGAAAAATTAGAAGATAGTGTCCCTGAGCATAATAGAACTTTATAGTAAATTTTCAAGTCAATCAGAGTTTATTAGGTTCACTTCTGACCCTACGACCACTTTGTAAAAGATTTGCAATGATCGGGGTGAACCTTCGTCAAATTCACTTAAAAATAATAGACAAACTCCGATTTAGCCTCAAAATTTAAAGGGACAACACTTATACTTAGCCCCAAGTTGTGTAAAATTATCAAACCGATTGGAGCACATTAAATTGACTTTGTTTAAAACCAAAAATTTGCTTCAATTGGCTCGAAATGTTACATGAAACATTGGCTCAACCTTCGGGCACTTATGCAAAAATTCTAAATCAATCAAGTGATCCAAACCCAAAGATGTTAGTTTTCTATTTATTATATTTTTTTTTTGTAAAAACCTTGATTTAAACAATCACTAGGTATGGAGATTTAGAATTTGGTAAAAAGATTCCATACTAATGATGTTTTTAGAAAAACAGCTTTGCATTTATAAAACAAAATCTCCTGGAATCGGGTTCCTCTCTTAATGAGGGGAACACTGAGTTTTAATTGAAAATTCAATGAAACTTTGAATCGTGCACGTCACCATAGAGAGCTACCTCCATCTAGTTTCACAAGAATCTAGATGGGGAAGTGAAATCCTGTTCCAATTCGTCAGACTCAGAGAAAAGGGATATGTCGTTACTTTAAACAAAATTTGTTTGGCGAGTTTTCAAAATTTAGAACAATTGCATTCCCCTTTTTCTCCAAGTTTGAAAATTGAGTTTCATTCCAAATTGACTTGGGTTTGTATGTGGAGAATTCCTATTTAATCGACGGGTGACTCGGTTAAAATAATCGAGTTAATTCACCGATCGATTATTTAGAAATCCTCGCATCCTTTATTACTCTCTTAAAAACTTGTCGTGTAACCTCACAATCCATTTGGAGTGATTATGGTTCGGTGCACTCTTTGGAAATTCATTTTGAACACTCACATTGTCAAACAACAATCATAATACTTTTCACTTCCAAACATCAAACACATGCATCATTCAGACAAACACAGCTATGTACATATGTAGATATATTCATTCAAATATACAAAAATAATCTTGAGTCCGAAAATAGGAGTTCCCTTTTATATCGGGAAGCCTTTTGAAATCGAACGGAAATTGCAACACAATTAGTTTTAGAAATGGTTTGGAATCATGTTGCAAAAATGTTTAATCATTTGGGTTGTAAAAAAATCCAACACAGAAATGCAACCACAGTATATGATAGCAACCAAGAAATATTAGTACTATAGGGTGACCATTTGAATATACAAATAAGAAAATAACTTAGTAGCATTATGCACAAGCGTGCATGAATACAAGACATATGAAATAACTAACATTTGCAATGCACCACGATCATTTAGCACAACACCTGGTATTTATAATAGTACCATCAAGTGTGTTATGTATACACGTATACATGTGGAACCACGCATACATATGTATATAGATACACACAAATACTATTATGGGTTTAATCCAAAACTCGTGTAAAGACCTCCCGATTGAATTTAAACCCTTGGTTCTGATTGAGTAAAAATATCTTGGTATTCAAAAATCCAATTATTATCACTTGGGTTTAATTTCAATCATAGGACTCCATACTTATTTTTCGTTTAGTATTAAAGTTATCGGAATTAAATTAGTGGTGGAGTCATTTACAAATCCGATATAAAAGTTGTTGTTGTTGTTTCTTGGGTTCTAATCTAAGCGACGTAACTGAATCACTTGTTTAGATTAGAATTAGATAAGGAATTATTTTGATTCTCCTGATTTCCACCTCAAATTTTCGTCTGCTTACTTTAACGCTAAACTATTCCGTGCATAACTATACTTTGAGAACCTTTCGATTGGGTTTGAACCGCTTCCACAAGTTAGGCAAAAGTCCTTTTATATTCGCAAATCAAATTGGTGCGGTTCAAATTAAATTGGTCAGTACTCAATACTTGTTTCACATTTGGGGTCACAGTTAATCGAATCGAGATTAGTTATGGAACCAACTATTGCTTTAATTTAAATATTATTTTTCGCTCTCCTAGATACTAATCTAATCAATGTGGATTTAAGCACTTGGTTAGATTAGCATCGAGATTTTAATCTATTTGATTTTTGTGGCTCCATTTCCAACCCCTGTCCAATTACTTTGATACCAAACTAGTTGTCAAACACTTATATTCGAAACGTAAACAATTACACTTAGCAAAGCAAAGAGAAGCATATCATTGGCATTAAGGTTCCATACATAGGAAATCGTTTGCAACTTCACAATAGTACACAAACCTTTGAATTTCGGTGACTTCACCTCCCAATAGATATAATGTTGGATTGGCCATTTCCAACACTACATTTAATCGGTGGTAGTAGCCCTCGCAATTCGATTGAGTTCCTGTACTACATGCTCGAATGCTTTGGCATTAACCAGATTTCCTTTGCATAAAACTTTAAATTTCGATTAGTCCAAAAACTCAACATTTACGCTCTCGACTAATCGTGTTCATACCACTTAGGTTTCCCTTTTGCAATTGGGTGAATACTCAGAATATCCAATTCTTTGAATCACTAAGGGATCCTGCTTAGTTTCCAAAGAATTCGATTCTCTTTTCGCTTTCATAAAAAATTTCTTAGTTTAACACTTGTTGTTAATTCCCATTGCAAACATAAACTTACGCGAATATCACTTTAACGTCAAAATTTTCACTTGTATAAGTCTCACCTTTAGAGGAGAAGCTTGAGATGAGAGTGTTCGCAGCGAGATAGGGATCACTTTCCCTCAGGTCAGAAGGAAGAAACTGCTCTGATACCATAAATGTAACACCCTTGTTTTATATACAAAATAATTAGTAAAAGTCAATATCTAAAATAGAGTATTTAAAAATTTCCTTTCACAAATCAAGTTTTTCAAATTAATATTGGGTATCCATTTACAATATAGATAGCATAACTATCGTTCCTTCTTTCCAGTCATCCACTGTGCCACTCTGATCCATAAGCTCCTTAGCAAACACCTAAAATGTTAACCACATAAGGGTGAGACCATTTCACAACACAGTGGATTATAAGATAGTAAAAAGGCGCATAATAAAAACTCAAGCATCATAATCAAACCAAGCCATGAATAACGAAATGATTCCTGTTCCCTTTTTCCAAAAACCTTTTTATTTCTATGCTTAGTTTCTTTGATTTATTTTCACATTCTATTTTCTTTTCTTTTTCTTCTTCTCTTTCATTAAATTCACTTTTCTCTTTCATTTTATCCCTGGTCACGACTTACTACGTCCGCACTAACGTGCTGGTCACGACTTACTGCGTCCGGGTATGTTTCATTTTCATCCTTTCCCCTGGTCACGACCTACTGCGTCCGCACCCATGCGCGGTCACGTCTTACTGCGTCCGGGTATATTTCATTTTCATCCTTTCCCCTGGTCACGACCTACTGCGTCCGCACCCATGCGCGGTCACGTCTTACTGCGTCCGGGTATATTTCATTTTCATCCTTTCCCCTGGTCACGACCTACTACGTCCGCACCCATGCGCGGTCACGTCTTACTGCGTCCGGGTATATTTCATTTCATTCTGTCCCTGGTCACGACCTACTACGTCCGCACTCGCGTGACGTCTTACTGCGTCCGAGTATGTTTCATTTCATTTTGTCCCTGGTCACGACCTACTGCGTCCGCACTCGCGTGACGTCTTACTGCGTCCGGGTATGTTACTTTTCATGGTTATAACATCATCGCCTCTTAATCATATTAACCAGTACATTATTCCAATAAACCACGACATTTAACACTTATATTCACAATTTTGCCAATCACACCTATTTTATCCAATTATCACAATTAAGTGTGTAATCCTCATATCACAATTTAATCTTATACTTCAATTAGCACAAATCAAGCGTGTTATTATTATCATCACTATTGCCCTTAATTTACAAATTCCATTGCCAATAACCAAAACAAATCATGGATTCCCACAATTTTTCCCAACTAATACTTGTTCTATTCGTTGGCACTTAGAATCATCTTTAGGTACTTCCAATAAACATGTTCATCCTTAACTAAGAAATTATATTACTCTTATCACTCGATCATTCGTGTAATTTACTCATGTTTCATTAATCATTCCATCACCTATTAGCCCATACTATCATTTTATCACAAAGTGTGCCTAACAATATCTCAAAAAGCAACGGATTTCACAAGTCAATCGACATACTCAGGTATGTCTCAGAGTGCTGTAAAATAAGTCATCTCCCTATGGTTCTTCACTTCCTACTTTAATATTCATAAAAAGAGAATTTAACATAACCCATTTCATTAATATAAAATTAACCATTAACATACTAATCACCCCTAAATCAATTTTAATTCAACACCATTTTGCTACCCACAACCTGGTCTAAGTATTAAACTTAAATCCTATTATACACCCTAACTATCCCTAACCCAAAGTGTGGAAAGGAGACTCCCCTTACCTTGAAAATCCTAACAATAACGACCAAGCCACTTTTATAACTGCAACTTACTCCAGGGTCAGGGTCCATAACAACGTGTTGGATCTAAATAGGGACATATGTAAAAACTAATTATGATATTAAAATATATATCAAATAAACTCATTTTTTGTCAAAATAATAAATATATATCACTATACAATAAAAATATATCATTTTTCCCTAAAACATCTCTTTATTTGAAAATATAGGGATAAGAAAAATATTGACGGATCAACGAATAAATTACATAGATGAATAGAGGGAGTTGAGGAGATTATATACCTAAGAAAGATTTGAGATTGAACGGTTGGATCTTGAATTATGAGACCGGGAAATTAGAACATTCTCAAAACTTAAGAAGAGTGTCGAGCCCTCTTCTCAGATGTTCCACTCTCTCTCTCGCTCGCTGGACTGAGATACTCTACTCTACTATGTTAGATTAGTTTTTGACCCCTTTTTGTGCTTTTGTTTCTCTCTCTCTTTCTTATCTTTAATCTACGGTGGGGGTGGGGCACTTGGCTAGTTCAGCAAATTATAAATTATAAATTATATTAATAATTTGTTTTTTTCTGTAGGTCAATGTGTGTAAGTGTTTTGGATTATAATTAAAAGTTTGACGATTCCAAAAGTAAAATACATTTAGGTAAAACAATATTGTATTTTTAATTACTCAAAACTAATTAGAAAATAATAAAGTTACTGTTCCATCCGGATAGCTATTGCGTAAGAAAAAGTATAAAAATTCAAAAGTAAATATATTTCCTCAATCCCGATATTAAACTTGATAAAAAATAATATTTATAATTTTGAAATAGTAAATTATTATATATAACTTATACCAGTAATTTATTAAACCAGTCTAGAAGCTAAAAATAAAACAGCCTCCGAACACTATGAAAATTTACAGGGACGCTCAAAATATTAAGTTAAACATATTTTTCTATAGAAACTATTTATAAAAATGCCTTTAAAGCTTGCCACTTGAGCTCCCTGTCAAAATGTTAATTAAACTAAATAAAAGTACTACTTTATCTTTGGGAAACATATGATAACAAATTTATACTTATTTTGACTAGAAAACATATTTCAAATATACTGATGAAATCATAATTTTATTCCGAGACTCAAATCTTGAAAACATCATATTAAATCATTTAAATATTTTACTAAAAGTATTAGAAATAACGGGATATTACATCCTCTAATCTAAAATTAATTGGACCTAATTGAAATGATTATGACCATAAGTTAAATTGGCATATTAAATCGATGACTCATGTCTCGAAAGATTGATAACACCATTTCATTAACTAAAATAATAAAAATTTTGTAAATAAAATAATGTAAAAATAGTTGTTACCTTCTCAACGAGTGAGACCCATGAAATTGGAGTCCAACATCAGTGGCGTTCAATATTGGATAGGTTGGAACGATTGACCTAACATTAATTTTTCCTTCTATGAAGAATTCACGAAAAACCCGTCATGGTAACTTTTGTGGAAGATGGCTATTTTTGAGGATTTTAAGGGGATTATATGGATAAGTAACCTCTTCTATCTTTCCATGTATTCGATTTGTCATTCTTAAATGTGCTTTGTGATTTAATGATCCACTTTAATATGATACAACATTTGAAAGTTTTGGATTGCAAATATAATTATTATTATTAAGTTTGAAGACTAAAATTAATTCCTCAAAATTTTCATGTGTACCACTTTAGTTAATCAAGAGGAACAAATTTAATTTGTTCTCCTAAGATTCTAACCATATGAATTGTAAGTCCATTAGAAAGGGAATTATTTACATGTTTTGGGACTAATGTATTTAACGTTTTTAATCATGAGGGGAACAATTTTCCATTCATTTATTTTTTGTTTATACGGTATTACAGTGGTACATAAAAAAATTTAACGTACTAATTCACGTCTTTTCTTTAACACTGGCAATGATAAGAACAATAATTGTAATAATTATAATATTAAAGACAAGAATCATAATAGTGAAAATGGTAGACTGATACCATCAATGGGTCTTGTGTGCCTAGTCTTGCTACTTATGAATAAAGTCTAAATATTTTGAAATCATCTCTTAAAAGGAGAAATAATGATGTCATAGTGTCTTTAGAATCCGAAACCGATTTTTGCCTAATAGTTGTTGGGAGCTTTAGAGTGTTGTAAATCATCAAATCAAGAATGACATCCAAACCCGTGTTCCAACCAAACAAGTATCAACACGTGTCTTTGTTAGCTTAAGGGTTAAGCATGCTGCAATTATATATTCACTACCGATTCGCACATCACTCAAGCAAATAAACAATTCGTCCTTCTAGCTTCTCCTCGCCAAACTTTTTATACCCAACAACACAGCATAAAAAGATAATTTTTTTCCTTTATTCTTCTCGTTTATTCCACATTTCATCCATCCTCCTCATCAACCCCTCCTCAATCACGAACACATACAACAGTATGGTAATTGAAGAATAATATGCTACGATTCTTTCTTCCCAAATATTGGTTTCCAACCCATCGGGGTAAGGCAATTGAAATGGAAGGTGGTTGATACACCTTCATCCCTTCATTACTTATCCCTTTTCATGTTCTGTTGCCTTATTCCGAATCGGTTGAAAAAAAATATTTGGTATCCCAAAATATTAAACATTAACATGATAACCATATACAGGTTTCCAAATTTTCTTGGTGGTTTATTCATTTAATTTGATTTAATAGACAATTTTATTTCAACCAGATGTATTTATCTTGTATTTTGATATTTCATCATAACATAAAAAAAAATATTATTTATTGTAAGTGTCGAAAATTCTGCACTTGTTCTGTTAATTTTTTATGGAATAAATCAATGATTATTAATATATGTATCTAAATTTTCTTCATTTAAATTATGCAATCATCATCAATTATTATTTTTCACGTGATGTTAAGATGACATTGGCTTAGGATCAATGATTTTACTTTCACGGTTCATGTCCGATAAATCCACCGACATTTGAAACAACTAAAAAGCAGCATGAAAATAATATATCGACTTATTGTACTAAAATTAATGAAAATACTGTAATCAATCTCATCTGATACCATAAGATTCAGACTAAAATCAAACTGACTGAACCTAATAGTCCATTCATTGATCGATTAATGAGTGTTAATTTTGAACAATTGTTTCAAACTAAAAATTATATTAACGAGTTTTGATTCTTCATTTAATAATAAAAATATAAATAACTTAAAAACTATTTTAAACAATTTTTTTAAATTCTATTTTTTTCAATGTTTAATTTTTTCAATGGAAAATTAATATTCGTGATGACCTTAATATGGCATGAAGAAGGGATTGTCATGCTATTGTGCAGACGACAATGTTTGTTTTTCCTTTGAAGGTTAATCCTTGTTTATACAGGGATAAATGGTTTTCGTGCAACAGTTTATATTCCTATCTCAACGAGATCCTCTAATCTAAAATTAATTGGACCTAATTGAAATGATTATGACCATAAGTTAAATTGGCATATTAAATCGATGACTCATGTCTAGAAAGATTGATAACACCATTTCATTAACTAAAATAATAAAAATTTTGTAAATAAAATAATGTAAAAATAGTTGTTACCTTGTCAATGAGTGAGACCCATAAAATTGGAGTCCAACATCAGTGGCGTTCAATATTGGATAGGTTGGAACGATTGACCTAACATTAATTTTTCCTTCTATGAAGAATTCACGAAAAACCCGTCATGGTAACTTTTGTGGAAGATGGCTATTTTTGAGGATTTTAAGGGGATTATATGGATAAGTAACCCTCTGCTATCTTTCCAAGTATTCGATTTGTCATTCTTAAATGTGCTTTGTGATTTAATGATCCACTTTAATATGATACAACATTTGAAAGTTTTGGATTGCAAATATAATTATTATTATTAAGTTTGAAGACTAAAATTAATCCCTCAAAATTTTCATGTGTACCACTTTAGTTAATCAAGAGGAACAAATTTAATTTGTTCTCCTAAGATTCTAACCATATGAATTGTAAGTCCATTAGAAAGGGAATTATTTACATGTTTTGGGACTAATGTATTTAACGTTTTTAATCATGAGGGGAACAATTTGCCATTCATTTATTTTTTGTTTATACGGTATTACAGTGGTACATAAAAAAATTTAACGTACTAATTCACGTCTTTTCTTTAACACTGGCAATGATAAGAACAATAATTGTAATAATTATAATATTAAAGACAAGAATCATAATAGTGAAAATGGTAGACTGATACCATCAATGGGTCTTGTGTGCCTAGTCTTGCTACTTATGAATAAAGTCTAAATATTTTGAAATCATCTCTTAAAAGGAGAAATAATGATGTCATAGTGTCTTTAGAATCCGAAACCGATTTTTGCCTAATAGTTGTTGGCAGCTTTAGAGTGTTGTAAATCATCAAATCAAGAATGACATCCAAACCTGTGTTCCAACCAAACAAGTATCAACACGTGTCTTTGTTAGCTTAAGGGTTAAGCATGCTGCAATTATATATTCACTACCGATTCGCACATCACTCAAGCAAATAAACAATTCGTCCTTCTAGCTTCTCCTCGCCAAACTTTTTATACCCAACAAAACAGCATAAAAAGATAATTTTTTTCCTTTATTCTTCTCGTTTGTTCCACATTTCATCCATCCTCCTCATCAACCCCTCCTCAATCACAAACACATACAACAGTATGGTAATTGAAGAATAATATGCTACGATTCTTTCTTCCCAAATATTGGTTTCCAACCCATCGGGGTAAGGCAATTGAAATGGAAGGTGGTTGATACACCGTCATCCCTTCATTACTTATCCCTTTCCATGTTCTGTTGCCTTATTCCGAATCGGTTGAAAAAAAATATTTGGTATCCCAAAATATTAAACATTAACATGATAACCATATACAGGTTTCCAAATTTTCTTGGTGATTTATTCATTTAATTTGATTTAATAGACAATTTTATTTCAACCAGATGTATTTATCTTGTATTTTGATATTTCATCATAACATAAAAAAAAACATTATTTATTTTAAGTGTCAAAAATTCTGCACTTGTTCTGTTAATTTGTTATGGAATAAATCAATGATTCTTAAAATATGTATCTAAATTTTCTTCATTTAAATTATGCAATCATCATCAATTATTATTTTTCACGTGATGTTAAGATGACATTGGCTTAGGATCAATGATTTTACTTTCACGGTTCATGTCCGATAAATCCACCGACATTTGAAACAACTAAAAAGCAAGCATGAAAATTATATATCGACTTATTGTACTAAAATTCATGAAAATACTATAATCAATCTCATCTGATACCATAAGATTCAGACTAAACTCAAACTGACTGAACCTAATAGTCCATTCATTGATCGATTAATGAGTGTTAATTTTGAACAATTGTTTCAAACTAAAAATTATATTAACGGGTTTTGATTCTTCATTTAATAATAAAAATATAAATAACTTAAAAACTAATTTAAACAATTTTTTTAAATTCTATTTTTTTTCAATGTTTAATTTTTTCAATGGAAAATTACTATTCGTGATGACCTTAATATGGCATGAAGAAGGAATTGTCATGCTTTTGTGCAGACGACAATGTTTGTTTTTCCTTTGAAGGTTGATCCTAGTTTATACAGGGATAAATGGTTTTCGTGCAACGGTTTATATTCCTATCTCAACGAGATCCTCTAATCTAAAATTAATCGGACCTAATTGAAATGATTATGACCATAAGTTAAATTGGCATATTAAATCGATGACTCATGTCTTGAAAGATTGATAACACCATTTCATTAACTAAAATAATAAAATTTTTGTAAATAAAATAATGTAAAAATAGTTGTTACCTTCTCTACGAGTGCGACCCATGAAATTGGAGTCCAACATCAGTGGCGTTCAATATTGGATAGGTTGGAACGATTGACCTAACATTAATTTTTCCTTCTATGAAGAATTCACGAAAAACCAGTCATGGTAACTTTTGTGGAAGATGGCTATTTTTGAGGATTTTAAGGGGATTATATGGATAAGTAACCCTCTGCTATCTTTCCAAGTATTCGATTTGTCATTCTTAAATGTGCTTTGTGATTTAATGATCCACTTTAATATGATACAACATTTGAAAGTTTTGGATTGCAAATATAATTATTATTATTAAGTTTGAAGACCAAAACTAATCCCTCAAAATTTTCATGTGTACCACTTTAGTTAATCAAGAGGAACAAATTTAATTTGTTCTCCTAAGATTCTGTGATGTCCTAGACGGTGAGGTCCTCCAAGGGTTAGGGAAGAAGACCTTCAAAGGAGCCTCTGTCTAGGGTTTCTGTGTGATGTTTGGTGGGAGTCCTCATGTGGCTAAGGGGAAAGCCAAGAAGTAACCCTAATCACTGGTGTGTGAGGGTGATAATTAGGGTTATAGGACGTACCTGAGCCCCATGTAGTACGGAGCTACTTATAGGGGGGAGCTGGTTGCCCTAATGGGCTTGCTTTTGGCCCAAGTAGGGCCAGCCTGTACTGAGCTATGAGTGGATGAGCTGTCCTTGTGGATAAGGTGAGACACGTCATCCTGTCCTTGGTGTCGGACTCTAAGGGAAGTGTCGGACTTGGGGAGGTGTCGGACAGGGAAGTTGGACCTTGGTAGGAGTGTGAGGTCGGCCCGCACCTGGTATCTGTTCGGCCGTTGAGCCTTGAGCTCGGCCCTGCACACAGAGGGCTTCTTTTAGGGCCGTGAGGCCTTGGGCAAGGGTTCTGAGGACCTCGGCTAGGCCGAGTCCACCACATAAGCCCCCCAGCTCGGTCAAGGCTATCTGAGCCTTGTTCCGAGGTCCTGGTTTGGGTTCTTTTCCCAAATCCACCCCATAGGGGCCGAGTCCACCACATAAGCCCCCCAGCTCGGTCAAGGCTATCTGAGCCTTGTTCCGAGGTTCTAGGGAGTTCGGACGATGAGCTGCCAAGAGCTGGATCCAGCTATTTCTGACGTCTTTTCATTATGACGGAGCAGGTCTGAGAGCTGTCCTTTCACCTGCTCTGAAGTGACGCTTGCATTCTCCAGGTCTGACACGTGTCAGAAATCACGTCCTTCGAAGCGTCGCCATCATTGCGACGTTGCTCGAGGTCCATGATTTCAGGTACTAAGCGCCACGTGTCCCAGTACGTGTGGTTGCATGCTGGGTTGGGCCTTTTGGGCCAGGCCCATAGTTCGAAAGTGGAGGGAAAACAGTTTCTCTTCTCCTGCTTTTGACAAAACTGTTCCTCTTTGACTCTCCAAACAGTTACTCTTTCTCTCTCTCGCACGCATTCCTTCCCTTCTCAACCCGATTTTCTTCCTCTCTGCATTCGAAGCCCTTCTTTGCTCTTCATTCGAAACTGCTTCCTGAAATTGTCCTTCCCTTTCAACAGGAGATCAGTGGCAGTTGCGAGTCTTACTCTCTTTCCAGTTCATCCCTCACGTTTGTATTCTCAAGGTACTTACTTGCCTCACCTTTTTCATTTTTGTTTCTCCTTTCTTATGTACTAATTTGCATGGGAAGGATTTAGGACTTTTGGGTTTTATATTTATACGGTCTTGTTCCTATGGAGATGGGTGGTTTTCTCTGGTTATCAGGGTTTTGGGTTTGCAACTTTGGAGGATAAACTTTGGGGCTGTTAGTGTTTCTGGGTTTGGGGTTTTTGGGATTTGGGGTGCTTTTGATTCATGTTTTTGTGTTGGTTTTTCAGAAAACCAAAGAAGTGGATTGGGGAAATATGAGTAGGGAGTGGTTTAGGAAATGGGCAGGGGTAGTTTTCCTGTCATCAAGCAGTAGTGAGTAGGAGGACGGCTCCTCCTCCTCGTCCTATTCCTCCAGGGAGGTATACGAGGCGCTCCGTCGCCAAAGGGAATATAGGCGAAAGTATGAGAAACGAGTTCTGGAGGTTGATCCTGTTGAGGTCATCCATCCTCGGGATTGGGAGGAGAAGAGAGAGTGGATACGGCAATACACCTGGGCCGAGTTTGTTGACGGTAGGGAGTGTGCCGACTTCGAGAGGATGGAGAGAGAGGACGTATGAACGGGGGGTATCTGTGGTAGAGGGGAGATGCTCGCCTCTCAGAACAACTTCGAGGGGGTTTTCTGGGGGGTTATTTTTTGTAACCCATAAGACTAACGCCGAGCTCCCCTCTTCTTCCACAGGTACCATGCCGCCAAGAAAGTGCGTAAGCAGACCTGAACTTTATCCTGCACCCACCGACGCCGATCAGTATCAGTGGGTCGACGTGGAGCCGAAGGGAGTGCAATCTAGTTTAGATTCCGAGGATAAGCTCGCCGGAGTGAAGAGAGCTGTACTACCCTGTTCGGGAGATGCCACTGGTACTTCTTATGAAGTTCTCCCTTGTTCGGCGAACGATAGAATATGCACTAGAACTAATGACAACTCCTTCTTTTTTTATGCCGATTTGATCCATAACCTTGGCGTGACCTTGCCGTTCACCGACCTGGAGATGAGTGTTCTGAAAGAGCTCGGACTGGCCCCTTCGCAACTTCATCCCAACACCTGGTCGTTCCTGCGGGCGTTTCAAAAGTATTGCGGGGCCAAAAGGTTGGTATGCATAGTTCGGCTCTTTCTGTGGATGTACAACCCGTTCGTCAGTAACAAAGACGGGGTTACTGGTCGACTTTCGGTATCGGCCAAAGCCCGAGCTCGCTGTGGGCTGTTCGGAATGTTTACGGAATCTTGGAAGCATTTTAAGCCCAGATTCTTCAAGTACAAGTTCGTGGGCACTGGTCGACCTTGGTTCCGGAACGAGACGGGTCCGAGGTTTCCCTTGGAGTGGACCCCGGAGTTCTTCGATCGCCACCTCGGCACGCCACAAAGGTGGTCGGGCGCAACTCTTGATGCCGGCGAGGCCGTCACAGTCCACCATTTCCAAACTGAATATCAGGCTCGGAAATTCCAACTTGATGTTGGAGTTTTCATGAAATGTTCTGACAACGAAGTCCTAGCCAAAATTGGTAGTTAACCTTGCTCTTATACTCTTTTAATTTTCTTTCAATTCTCTTACTGATTTTTCTTTATCTTTTTGTTTGCAGAGGAATACTGGTCAACCATGTCGTCTAAGGCACTGAAGGCTGCGTTGGGGCGCAAAAGAAAGAGGCCGGAGAGTACTTCCAATGAGGTCACGACTGCTGATACAACGTCGACCGACTCCGCTCCTCCACACCCTACTCCACCTGCGGTGATCACTGCCCCACCTTCTCCTCAATCTCCGATACCAAGTACTGAGCTCGTCCATACTGACGGTACCCCAAGGCCGGCGACCCCCATTTCTAGGGCCTCGGTCAAAGATGCTCTTGTAAAGATGTCGGGAGCCGAGTGGAAGAAGATGGCCGAAGGGTTGGCCTATCACTTGAAGAGATCAACAAATATTTTCAATGTGTTGGCCGAAGTTGCTGATGACGTTGCGGAAGGCGTGTCGCCAGCCAAGAAGAGGGCCCGATCTGATATGGCAGCTGAGGTGGCTGAGCTGAGGAATAGTAAAAACTCTGCCGAGCAAAAGTTGGCCGAGTTAGAAGAGAAGCACCACCAGCAGATGGAGGAGCTTCGGAAAAGTGAGGAGGAGGCCCTGGCCCAAGTGAAGGCGGATGCAAGGGAGGCTGGTCGGCAGGAAGGCCTTGCTGAGGTGAAGGTGAGGACATTGCTGAAGAGAAGAGCCGCTCAAGCTCTTAAACACAAGGTAGCCGCATCTGAGTCAGACTTCAATCTTGAGAAGGCGGCGAGTAAAATTTTTACCAGTGCGGTAGAGCAAATTCTTCACCTGAACCAAGGGCTCCGAATTCGATATGTCGGCGCCTCTGCTGTGTTCGGGGTGGAGGACGGGAAGATGGTCGATTATGACAAGGATGGGCTTGAGGTTGACCTTGACCAGCCTGAGGAGAATCTGCCCGACCCTTTGGTGGAGAAACTGGATGAGGAGTTCAACCCGAGCTCGGTTGTCCTGTCCGATGTTGAAGATGAAGCAGCATAAGTCCCTTATGCTGGGCAGCTTGCGATTTGTCTATGTTTTTTTGTAACATGTTTGACAATGTTGGATTGTATTTTGCTTTGCTTATTGTGTATAACATTTTATTTTTATGCAAGTTCTTTCTAGTTTTAACTTGTTGCATGTTGTTATATTTATGCAAGTTTTTGTTCTAACTTGTTGCATACGTACTATGTCTGAGGTCGGAGTTGTGCAAGCCTTTTCTTTAACTTATTGCATGAACGCGAGTTTTACTTTACCAACTCGTTGCATGTTTATTCGTTCGACCTCGGATCCGAACTGCGATCAGTTAGGTGGCCACCAAGGAAGTTTTTCAAAAAGAATGCAAGTGTTTGAGACTTGTTGCATTTTAGATAACCTAAGGACAACTGTTTTTGAAAATACAAGTACTATTTTCACTTGTTGTATTCAGGATTGATTATAGCTAAAAACGTCATGCTAGGAGCGTTTGATAGTATCAATAATGAGACCAAGCTCGGCCGACTCAGTAAGTGCAGTAATCTTATAAGTTTTCCTCAGAAAAGAGGTACTGTATATAAGTGCATACGGTAGGGATCTCGGATCTACCCGCCTTAGCCGAGGTGGGTGTCCTCGTCCCCTATGTAAAAGAGAATGCTGAGTGAAGCTATATGGAAACATTTCACAGCAATCTGTTCTTTATTGGGTGTCCCTTGTACACTGTGCATATGAGCCGATCTCCTTTACAAGACGTTGGCTGTGCATAGCGCCATGCAACATTTAGGTGGCTAGTGCTAAATGAGAAGCTAGTACGTACGTATATAAAACTGTAGCACTTGAGTAATGGGCAAGTTTGTACTTTTTTATTAATTATAAACATGAGTACATTGCCTATGAATTAAAAAAGTGGGTATATCCCGAAGTGGAAAATAAGAGCATGACTAGGGGAAGTAAGTGTAAAATGTTAACAGAAATGAAGATAGAACTTAAACTTTTAGCTGGGGTCGCTGATAACATCTGAGGTAAACCTAGCTGAAGTAGGTTCTCAGTTTTGCAACGTTCCAAGAATTTTTTAGCTTAGCTCCTTCAAGAGTCTCTAGTCTGTATGCCCCAGAGTGTGTTTTTGAAACGACTCTGTAGGGGCCTTCCCAATTTTGAGCAAATTTCCCATCTCTTCGGTTTTTGAGACCGATGTCAACTCTCCTGAGAACGAGATCTCCGACCTCAAAAGACCTGGGTTGTACCGTTTTGTTATACTGCTAGGTTTGCCTTTCCTTTGCTTTCTTTTCCCGAGCAGAGGCGGCGTCCCGGATCTCTTCGGCCAGTATCAAGTTTTCTTTGATCAAATTTCCATTTTCTTCCTCGGGTCTGTCCCTCATTCGGAAGGTATGAATCCTTCGTTCGATGGGGATGACCGCGTCACAACCATAGGTGAGTCTGAAGGGGGTCTCTCCGGTTGAGCACTGAACCGTGGTCCTGATTGACCAGAGGACCTCGGGTAGCAGATCGGCCCACGCTCCTTTGGCCTGCGTAATTCTCTTCTTGAGGCCGTCAACGATAGCCCGGTTGGCAGCCTCAGCTTGGCCATTAGTCTGGGGGTGCTCTACCGAAGAAAACCGATGAGAGATCCCGAGATTCTCAGCTAATATCTGGAAATTGTTGGCAGCGAACTGGCTACCATTGTCGGTGATTAATGTGAGTGGAAGGCCAAAACGGGAGATGACTTGTTTCATAAAAAATTTCTGGATCCTTGCCGAAGTGATGGTTGCTAGAGGCTCAGCCTCAATCCATTTGGTGAAGTAGTCTATTGTTACCACGATGAATTTTAGCTGGCCTGGAGCCGTTGGGAACTGTCCCACAATGTCCATTCCCCACATGCTGAAAGGCGGGGGGGGGGGGAAGCTAAAGAGTGGAGCTCCTCGGAGGGTTTCTGATAAACATCGCTGAAGAATTGGCATTGAGGACATCGTCGAACATGGTCAATGGAATCTGGAACTGAGGTCGGCCAGAAATATCCAGCCCTTAGTATCTTCCTTGCCAAGGATTTACCTCCGACGTGGTGGCTCCCCATTCCTCCGTGAACCTCGTTCAAGGTCTCTTGAGCTTCCTCGGAGGTAAGACATCGAAGGAGTGGGGAAGACATTCCTCTTCTATAAAGGACTCCATCCATAATGACATACTCAGCCGCCTTTCTCTTAAGTTTCTTTGCTTCCTTTTGATCGGCAGGGAGTATTCCATGTTTGAGGTATGCCCTTATCGGATGCATCCAGTTCGGTAGTACTGAAATGGCCATTACTACACTTGGGGTCGAGATTTGTTCTTGAATGAGGCTTTTATTGTTCCCTCCGCCTTTCGTGCTTGCCAACCTGGAAAGCACATCGACTCGGGAGTTTGAACTGCGGGGGATATGGGTGATGGAAAATTTTGCAAAATCAAGAGCCAGGGATTTAACTTTATCGAGGTATTTCTGCAGGATGGATTCTTTAGCTCGGTAGTCTCCAACGACTTGGGAAACCACCAACTGGGAGTCGCTCATAATTTGGACTTCAGTTGCACCGAGCTCCTTAGCCATGCGGAGGCCGGCAATGACTGCTTCGTGCTCGGCCTGATTATTCGTGGTTAAAAACTCGAATTTCAGGGAGTATTCGATGCTGAGTCCTTCCACATTTTCCAAAATAACACCAGCTCCTGCACCCTTTTGATTGCTCGAACCATCAACATATATCACCCAAGTATCCGAGATAGAGCTTTGGTGGGGCTCTGTGAACTCGGACACAAAATCTGCCAATACTTGTGACTTGATTGCCTTCCTCGGTTCGTAGGAGATGTCGAACTCGGACAGTTCGATTGCCCAGGCCATCATTCTCCCGGCGAGGTTGGACTTTTGCAGAACTTGTTTAATGGGCTGGGCGGTTCTTACGACAATAGGGTGGCTTTGGAAATATTGTCGTAGCCGTCGTGCAGCCAGGATGAGATAAAATGCGAATTTCTCAATCTTGGAATACCGAAGCTCGGGACCTTGCAGAGCTCGACTTATGAAATAAACGGGGAACTCAATTCGGTGATGAGCATTTTATTTCCCATTTTTCCTTTCATTATTTTACTCCTATTATTGATACTTGTTGCCTATTTGACATTGTTTAGCTTGATTTAGTGATTTAGAGTTTATTGGACTATTATTCTGAATATTGTTTAATTTGGGATTATTTAGCCTAATTAATTCTATTTCTATTTTCAGGTCATATTTGGCACAAGGGCTTTTTGGACATTTTGGGAAAGAAGATTTAATGTTGGAAGAGAAGATATATGATGAAGTGAAGATTGTAATCTATCTTTAGGATTAGTTGAGATTTAGCTATATCTTTTAAGATTTAGATTTTATCTATAGGATATTTTTAGATTTAATTTAGAGATAAGCTTTCCTTAGGATTTGGGCCCATGATTTAGGCCCGTTTTGTGATTTTAAAAGCCAAATTCGTGTAAACCCTAGGGGAGACCTTCCATTCACGTTTTTTACATTCTCTCTCATAGAGAAGGCTTAGTTTTGCTCTCCAAGCTTATGGAGGCTGCTAGGGTTTCTCTTTCTTCCCTTTCTACACGTTTTTGGTATTTTTCTTCATGGAAGGCTAAACTCTTAGGTTAAATCCCTTTGGTAATGTATCACATACTCTTGAGGTTTTGTTCTTAATGCTATTTCGTTTTTATCCACTGTTTTCATGCTTATTGATATGTTATGGTTCGCTTAGTTCCATTATATAGAGATAATCCATGTGTATGAATGCTTAATTTATGCAAACTCGTAAAAACTCCATGCTTTGGCTTTTAATGCTTAATTAGAGGTTTGGGTTTTGGGGTGAGAATTGAATTTTCGCTTAGTATTTAATTCTCACGAGTTGGACAGTGAAGAGGAAAGAAACTGATCTTTTGTGACCGATGATAGAGTTGTGAACGCGAGCCAAAGGGGTTTATCCGCTTTTCCTTATCTGTTTCTTCGTTTTGATTTAATTCTGTTTTGATTTCAATTATTCAATATTCAATACAAAAAAACCCCCCCTGTTTTCTATGCATACTATGTGTTCGACCTTTTGCTTGATAAGATATTCCTTGGGAGACGACCTAGGAGTCACTTCCTAGTACTATACTTAAACTGTTTTTATTTGTATCGGGTACGGCCTCGATCATTCGGCCCTCGTCTCGGACCAACACTGAGCTGAGGGCGGAATCTCCTACGGAAAGATAAATGAAAAGATTCTCCCCCTCCCGAGGGCTGGAGAGAACTGGAGGGGAAGAGAGATATTCCTTAAGCGCAAGGAAAGAGGCTTCACAGTTCTGATCCCAGTTAAAAGTTGTACCTTTCTTCAAAAGTTGGTACCAAGGTAAGGCCTTCTTAGTAGCTTGAGGAAGGAATCTAGACAGTGCCGCCATCCTGCCAGTTAATTGTTGCACCCCTCTGAGGTCGACAGGACTCTTCATTTCTAATACAGCTCGGCATTTGTCGGGGTTTTCTTCGATTCCCCTCTCGGATAGCATGAATCCGAGGAAGGCACCAGCGGGGACCCCGAAGGTACACTTCTCCGGATTCAACCTCATCCTACGTGCTCTTACCCTCTCAAGAACCATGGTCATATCTCGGACATGGTCTTCCTTTTTCTTGCTCTTTGTAATCATGTCATCGATATAGACCTCCATGGTGGTACCAATGATCCCATCAAAAACTTTGTTCATCATCCTTTGATAGGTTGCTCCAGCATTCTTTAGGCCGAAAGGCATGACAGTGTAGCAGTAAGTTGCCTTTTCGGTCGTGAATGTGGTCTTGTCTTGATCAGGGGGATACATAGGGATCTGATTGTATCCCGAATATGCATCAGTGAACGACAACAACTGGTAGCCTGCCGAACTATCGACGAGCTGGTCAATAATCGGCAGCGGATACTGGTCCTTTGGGCAGGCTTTGTTGAGGTCGGTGTAATCCACACACATCCTCCAACTGTCGTTTGCCTTTTTAACCAAAACAGTGTTTGCAACCCATTCGGCGTATGGCACTTCTTTTATGAATCCGGCTTCAAGCAACTCGGACACCTTTTCCTGGATGACTTTTGCTTTCTCAGTCCCAACCCGTCTCATCTTCTGTGCTACCGGCCTTGCCTTCGGATCTACACTGAGCTTGTGATAGATGAAGTTCGGGTCGATCCCCGGCATATCGGCCGAGGTCCAAGCAAACAAATCCAAATTAGCTCGTAACAGTTCGATAATCTCACCCTGGATCTCCTTAGGGAGGTCGGCCCCCACTTTGACAGTTCTGTCGGGGTTAGAGGGGTCAATTTGAACTGCCAACCACTCTTCTTGAGGAGAAGGCCTAAGGTCATCCTGTTCGACGCAAACATCCAGTTTCGTCAATAGGATCTTCCCTTTGGACAATGTTGGACCAGTGAGCTCCTCTTGCTTCTTTTTAACTTCCCGTAGACTCGCGTTGTAGCAGAGTCGGGCTCTCACCTGGTCGGCTTTGACTGTGACGATCTTGTTATCGGAACCGACGAATTTCATTGCTAAGTGAACTGTTGAGACCACTGTTCCGAAAGCCTGTAAGCAGGTTCGTCCCAGTATCACGTTGTAGGGGGATTCGAAATCAATGACTAAAAACTTGATGATCTCCGTTCGGGCCGAAGGCTGCTTGCCTAAGGTCACCGGGAGATGGATGGCTCCTAGGGGGCGAATTGCCTCGCCCGTGAAGCTGATAAGGTTGCCTTCAAATTCCACGAGGTCGGCTGACCTCAGCTTCAGCTCTTTAAAAGTGTGAAGAAAAAGAATATCGGCCGAGCATCCCTGATCGATGAAGACTCGGGCAACATCGAAGTTGCAGATCTTCGCCGCGATCACCATTGGATCATTGTGATCTGGGATGATGCCTATCAAATCCTGGTCGGAAAAGCAGATGGGGATGTTCCGAGGTGGTTTTTTACAGATAGGCTTGTGGCGAACCGCTAGTACTTGATTGACGTACATTTTCCTATCCGACCTCTTCTCGCCGCCACTGGCAAAACCCCCCGAGATAGTTTCCACTCGGAGATTTTCTGGTGACTCGACCAAATCTTGTACAATAAAATTTTCTGTTTGTTGTTGGAATTCATTAGGGGCTGGAGCTTGAACGATAGCTCGTTCAGCAAAACACCGCACGGGAAACCGTTGAAGGTTTGTACTGACTTGGCTTTGGTTTTCTATGGTCTTCGTTTGGTGTCTCATCATGGCCAAAACCTCTGTTGTGCGAGGACGTAAAGACGGTGGAGGTGGTGGCGGGGGAGGAGGTGGAGTTGGGGACCTTGCTGTCCTGTTGGACCCAAGGTGCAATCGCAAGTCCTCAGTTGACGGGACCCTCCCTGGGCGCCCCCTCCTCCTCTTTTGAACTGGTTGTGTCTCAGACATGGTAGAATTTCTGGGAATGAAGTTTATCTTTTCCCACAGATGGCGCCAATGTGATGTCCTAGACGGTAAGGTCCTCCAAGGGTTAGGGAAGAAGACCTTCAAAGGAGCCTCTGTCTAGGGTTTCTGTGTGATGTTTGGTGGGAGTCCTCAAGTGGCTAAGGGGAAAGCCAAGAGGTAACCCTAATCACTGGTGTGTGAGGGTGATAATTAGGGTTAGAGGACGTACCTGAGCCCCATGTAGTACGGAGCTACTTATAGGGGGGAGCTGGTTGCCCTAATGGGCTTGCTTTAGGCCCAAGTAGGGCCAGCCTGTACTGAGCTATGAGTGGATGAGCTGTCCTTGTGGATAAGGAGAGACACGTCATCCTGTCCTTGGTGTCGGACTTTAAGGGAAGTTCGGACTTGGGGAGGTGTCGGACAGGGAAGTCGGACCTTGGTAGGAGTGTGAGGTCGGCCCGCATGAGGTCGGCCCGCACCTGGTATCTGTTCGGCCGTTGAGCCTTGAGCTCGGCCCAGCACACAGAGGGCTTCTTGTAAGTCCATTAGAAAGGGAATTATTTACATGTTTTGGGAGTAATGTATTTAACGTTTTTAATCATGAGGGGAACAATTTGCCATTCATTTATTTTTTGTTTATACGGTATTACAATGGTACATAAAAAAATTTAACGTACTAATTCACGTCTTTTCTTTAACACTGGCAATGATAAGAACAATATTTCTAATAATTATAATATTAAAGACAAGAATCATAATAGTGAAAATGGTAGACTGATACCATCAATGGGTCTTGTGTGCCTAGTCTTGCTACTTATGAATAAAGTCTAAATATTTTGAAATCATCTCTTAAAAGGAGAAATAATGATGTCATAGTGTCTTTAGAATCCGAAACCGATTTTTGCCTAATAGTTGTTGGCAGCTTTAGAGTGTTGTAAATCATCAAATCAAGAATGACATCCAAACCCGTGTTCCAACAAAACAAGTATCAACACATGTCTTTGTTAGCTTAAGGGTTAAGCATGCTGCAATTATATATTCACTACCGATTCGCACATCACTCAAGCAAATAAACAATTCGTCCTTCTAGCTTCTCCTCGCCAAACTTTTTATACCCATCACCATAGCGTAAAAAGATAATTGTTTTCCTTTATTCTTCTCATTTGTTCCACATTTCATCCATCCTCCTCATCAACCCCTCCTCAATCACGAACACATACAACAGTATGGTAATTGAAGAATAATATGCTACGATTCTTTCTTCCCAAATATTGGTTTCCAACCCATCGGGGTATGGCAATTGAACATGGAAGGTGGTTGATACACTGTCATCCCTTCATTACTTATCCCTTTCCACGTTCTGTTGCCTTATTCCGAATCGGTTGAAAAAAAATATTTGGTATCCCAAAATATTAAACATTAACATGATAACCATATACAGGTTTCCAAATTTTCTTGGTGGTTTATTCATTTAATTTGATTTAATAGACAATTTGATTTCAACCAGATGTATTTATCTTGTATTTTGATATTTCATCATAACATAAAAAAAAACATTATTTATTTTAAGTGTCGAAAATTCTGCACATGTTCTGTTAATTTGTTATGGAATAAATCAATGATTCTTAATATATGTATCTTGTAACACCCCTAATTTTCGTCTCCCGAGTAATAGGAAATTAATAATAAAAGTTTTATTATTTTCCAAGTTTATATTTTGTATTTAATTAGCCTAAAATATAAAGATAGGTTGAAATATTTTTATATGGCAAATAAATGCAAAATATGAGGATATTGCATTTTGGTCCCTGAATGAGGACTTAAAAACAATATTAAAAAGGTTCTTGGAAGGAAAGATTTAAAAATATTAATTTTTAGATTTTGTACTAATCTAATCGGTTAGTAATATCCTATAACCGGTTAGACGATGAACCCAGAAACTGGGTTAGTGGATTTTGATGAGTAATCACTCGAATAACCCCGAATTCGCCACGATTACAGCCAAATTCTAGTGGAGAACCACGCGTCGCCCTGCATGCAACCCTAATTTGTCTATAAATAGATGAATTTATGAGGATTTGAGGGTTGATGCAGCTGAATACTTGTTGAGGAAGGGAATTAGGGTTCCATTTTCGTGTGGAGAAATTTGCCTTTGTTCCTGAGAGTGAGATCGAGATCCATACACCATTGCAAAGCTTACATCTTGAGCTTTGTAAAAACACCAAATTTGTGAGTTGAGAGTCTGTGTGGAAGGAGAAATCGATTTGAGAAGTTGGGAGTTGAATTCTGAATCCTCTGTTGTGCATGTTCTGGAAGCTGAGTTCTAGAACTGATTTTGGTAAGTATAGTCAATCCTTAAGTCTCAAATCACTTCCATTCCTTAGTACATGTTACCTATATTGAGTCCTAATTGGTTTCCCCAATTTCTTTGGCCAAATGCTATGTCAAATCTTCTGATCTTTGGACCCTGTTGATGGAAATCGTGGCTGAGAGCAGAACCTAGGATTTGTGGGGAATCTATGTTGGAGCCTTTCTCTCTGCAATGTTTTGGATCAAGCACGAACCTAAGGTAAGGGGGAAGCTTACTATTTGCTAGAATGGGAATAAATTGTGGTAGAATATAGGATGAGTCACCAAGAGACTCAAAGGGCATAAGTTGAAATGGATAAATGGCTTGGAGGCCAATTTGAGCTCAATTGTTGTTTTGAGCAATGTTATCTGGATGCATGCAAGCTATGTTGATGCTAAATTCTGAGTTTAAGTGCTTAATCTAAGTTTTGTTGTATTAAATTGTGTTTATGTGAATTTTCATGCAATTTGATACCATAAACTTGATGCATGCAATATGAATGTGTTTCTGGGTGTAAACATGTTTGTTATAAGGCATATGAACTTTGTGCATATTGAGTTTGGGTTAGATTTGAGAAAGGAAGAAAATGAGTTGTTAAAACTCTTGTTTTAATGGACTGACTGCATAATCTAACCGGTTACACGATATTCGTAACCGGTTAGACACTGCAGATTTTCAAAGAAAATTAGTTTATTAATCAGTCCTGAAATCTTAATGGTTTCTGCTCAAATCTAAGCTTTAATTTCAGTATACATGGTCTGAGTATGAGTTGTTATAATGCCAAAGTTCAGATTTGAAAGATTAAAGTTAATACCTTAAGGTAATGAGATAGTTTCAAGAGGAAATTATGCTCATTGGACAATGAAAGGTGACTTAGACTTTTGAATTATATAAACAGTGGGTTTGAGGTATAAACATTGTTAAACTGGTTTATGGATTGGGTAGGGAATTTAAGAAAAAGGGTTTTCTGAATTACAATGGTAAACAGTTCAGGTCTGTAATTCTAACCGGTTAGCCTGGAACTGCCTGAATCTGAAAAATAAAAAGTTAAGTTTTTGAATACCATTGACTTTTTTTTACTCAATCTAAGTTTAAGGGCATGTTTTGGGATAATTCAAAGGAAAATTTTGTGTCAAAGAATATACCTCAAAGAAATCATTCAAAAGAGAAATTGGAATATTTCTAAATCACAGTAATTAATGGAAAGGCCAACCTTAGTAATTATGTATGCAAGGCATGCATAGAGAAAGGTAATATAATAGGTTGGCAAGGATTGTTTATCATGTTCTGGGAACATGGCCCTGTACTCTAAGAGTACCAAACTGATGCAACATACTTGATGACACATTCTGGGAATGTGGCCATTGTCTGGGACATGGTTTCTTTGATACGTTCTGGGAACGTGATGCACACTCTGGGAGTGGTGCTTGATTATATTCCAAGTATGGTTTGCGATACGTTCTGGGAACGTATGTTCATGTTCTGGGAACACGTTGGTATAATAATAGAATTAAAGATAAAACCAACCTTGATGATTGTGCATTCATATAGAATGGAAGTCTGGTTGGTAGGAACGTTTATAATATTCTGGGAATATGAGGAGGGTACTCCGGGAGTACCGAATTGTAACCTACTTGATGACACATTTTAGATATGTGGCCAGTGTCTGGGACCTGGTTATATACGTTCTGGGAACGTATGATAGTGTTCTGGGAACACATTGATAAGCAACCTACTGGATGACACATTATAGATATGTGGCCAGTGTCCGGGACCTGGTTTTTATACGTTCTGGGAACGTATACGTTCTGGGAACGTGATGCACACTCTGGGAGTGATGCTTATTTATCCAAGTAAGGTTTGCTACACATTCTGGGAACGTGATGCACACTCTGGGAGTGAATGCTTATCATCCAAGTATGGTTTGGCATTACGTTCTGGGAACGAATGTCAGTGTTCCGGGAACACAACGGTGTATCGGATGGACGTCCAAGATGGACGTCCAAGATGGACTTTTAGAGGCCTCAGTTGTGGAAGGAAATCATGCATCATGCCACCTACATTGAAAGAAGTGTTATGATTAACCGGGTGTGCTCATATGATTATGCATCATGATTTTCTACATGTTAACTTGTGGATGTTAGTTTTATTCTCATTTGATTATGCGAATATGTATAGCTAACCCCCATGCCCTTATTAGGTGTTGATCGTGCATCTAGCTTGCACAAGAATCAGTCAGGGGAGATGTCCCTTAGGTGCTTGCAGAGTGTAGAAAATGTGGGTTGGAAACCCGTTGTGCAGATATCGAGGATCCGACCAGAAGGATGCTTGGACAAGGGACCAGTGACCAGCTCTATGACATTTCTATTTTTAATAGAATTTATATGATACATATTTTGGAAAAAGGTATCTGTCGTGTCTAGGACACGGTGTATCAGATGCACCCCTAGCTCAAAGGTATAGATAGACCCAAGAACTAGTGGATGGACTGAGGTTAGTGTATGATTGTTTAGGTATGCTAGAGGTCCAGTTGGGACAACTAGGGTTTCCCCTAATCACAGTGTGTGCAGATGTGCAATTAGGGAGATAGAGAACGTACCAGAGCCCCTTGCTGGAGACAGCTATTTATAGGGGTGGCATTGTACCTTGTGGGCCTGTACGGAGGGCCAGCAAGGCAGCTGACGTGTCCCATTTAGGATGTAGGATGAGTCATTCATCCTTATCCTGTAGTAGAGAATCTTATCCCTGTTGGCAAGTTAGGCTCACGCGCCCCTAGCTCGGACTCCTCGGGGGGTAAGCCCCATGTGGTCGGTCCTGAGGTCCTAGGATGGGTCCTAGGACAATGGCTCGGCCTGGTATGGTGTGACCTATCAGATAGGGTAATCTGGTCGGCTGAGTATACTAAGGGTAGACCGAGGGTCGGTCTACCACATAAGCCCCCTAGCTCGGTAAGACTCTTTGAGTCTTGAGCCGAGCTGAGATTTCCTTGAAGGTGTTTCTTGAAGGTGCCGAGTACTAGGTTCGGGGTGAAGCGATGAGTTCAGGACAACTCATGGTGCCTCGCTGTCCCTTCGACTGACTGAGGGGACATTTGAATGTCCTTCTGCTGACACGTGCTGTTTGTGTCAGAAACGTCATTATTACGCATGTTGCCTTTTGGGTTTTTTAAATGCTTCTTTCCACTGATTGTGCGCCACGTGGCTTTTTGGGTGGCTCAATGTGGAATTGGGCTTCTGCCAACAGGCCCATTAACTGAAACGTGGGGAGGGAAGTTTCCTTTTGAATTTCAACTACCCTTTCCACTTCCCATTTTCCTCCAAACTCTGTCTTCTGATTCCCTCCTCTTCTCTCTGCGTTTTCATCTCTTTTTAGAATTTCAGATTCCTTTAACCATTCTCAAGCCATTACTACTGTCATTCTTGACACCTGCTGCTTCCTCTTCATTGTGCCAATCAGTTCGTGCCTATCCTCTTCTTCCAATCTCAGGTATTTTGCTCTCTGGTCCTTGTTTCTATCTTATTTCTTTTTCTGTTTTGCACTGTTCATCTTCTTAGGTTCTGGGTTTCTGGCTCTTGTTGGGTTTAGAGTTTCTTTCTGTGTTTTCTGGGTTTCCTAAGCTTTCATCATGGGTGTTAACTGGTCATGGTATGAGGAGTTGTCAAGAGTTTTGGGTTTAAGCGATATTGAGGATTCTTCCTCCTCTTCATCTTCATCTTCTTCTGACTTGGAAGTGCTAGACTTCCTACCGCCGCCTTTCCGCCATCGCATGGCGGATCCCACGGCGGAGGTGCCACTATCGGTGGAACTTCCCCAAACTTTTGAGGAAAAAGAGAGTAGGAGGTTACAGTATCTAGCGGCGGAGGAGCGGGCCCAAGTGGCCCGCCGCCCCTCTAACCGTACTTGGGAAAAACCCTTCTGGGGAAAAGCCTTAAAGGTTAGGGGAAGGTGTAGTAGGCTCGGCTATAGGACCAATAAACCTAGGGTTAGGTTGTTTAAATATTTTGATTTTGTAGATTCTGACGCCGAGACTTCCCTTTCCCCAGGTATGGTTCGACGGTGCGTTACACATCCTCATGAATTTCCTGTGCCTCCGAACTCTGGAGCCTATGACTGGGTTGATTTGGAGGTGCTCGGTACGCCGTCAGCCTTAATCAACAGCAACTTGAGTCATATCCGAGCCAACATACTCCCTTGCCCTGTGGATGAAACGGGGACATCGTATACAATCAGTCCTCCGTCGGCCAATGATCGAGTATGTACAGCGATTGAGGAGAATCGCAAAGAGTTTTTTATGTACGAGGAGGTCGTGATAAGGCTGGGTGTTAAAATGCCGTTTTCCAACCTAGAGATGGCTCTGCTCCAACGGCTACGCCTGGCTCCCACCCAACTACATCCTAGTGGTTGGGCGTTTGTCCGAGCGTTTCAAAAATTTTGTGAGGCTCGCCGATTGACATGCTCGCTTCGAGCATTCCTATGGTTATACATACCACAAGTAAATATTTTTGAGAAAGGGTCAACCAAAAGACTGTGGGTATCGTTGAAGGCACGCAACGACCATGCCCTCTTTGCTAAGTACACTGATTCATGGAAAACCTTTAAACCTTTGTTTTTCAAGTACCAATTTGTCGGAAGGGGGGATTGCTGGTTTATGGAGGATGATCACCCTCGGTTTCCTCTATCCTGGTCATCTGACTTTTTCAAAAAACACCCAAAACTTTACCAATTTCACTATGAAACTAAACTGTCGGCCGACGAGAAGCATACCTGTGATACTTTTTTAAGCTATCTTAAAGAAAATGGCCAAGTTGATATTAGGAACATTATTATTTTTCACAAGAGCTTGTGAAAGCCGAGCTTGGTACATGCGCTTTTTTTTTTTTGACCCTTTGCATATTTGGTTTGCAGTTAAGATGGCTAGGGAGAACAAGGCTGCCAAACGTATAAGGGAGCTTGCTCAGTCAAGAAAAGCTGAAGCGGTCGGTTCTTCTGGCGGAGCCGTTTCCTCGGAAGCGACCCGATCAGTCACGGTGGCCGTGGCGTCACCTGAGGTTGAAGTTGTGCAAGATGTCCGATCACCCTCTGTTCGAGTGGCGGAGGTGGTTACTGGGAAGTCTATCACTCGGGTGGATGAGGAAGAGGAGGAGGACCGAGTGCCTTTGTCCAAAAGGGCTAGGATAGATAAGGGTAAAGGCAAAGTTGTTGAGATACTGAAACCACTACAGAGGGGTAATTTGTGGTTTGACGTTCGGGATCCCGCGGAGGAGATTGTTTGGGCTCAAAAGCTAAAAGAAAAATTTGTTGACTTGGTTTACACTTCTAATGATGATAAGAGATTGTTGGACCAGACGGCTGCCACCTTGAAATGTCACTGTGATTTATTGGGCAAAAATATGCTGAGGGCTGCTAGCTACATGTTCCACCTTAGTAAGCATGCCGAAGATATCAGCGCAACACTTTCAGTTACTGAAAAGGAGAAAAGGAAAGTTGCTACCCAACAAGCAAAAAATCTGTCAACTCAGATCAAGGAGAGTGAGGCGAATCTTCAGTCTCTGACCGAGGCCAACTCCGACCTGCAGAAAAAACTTGAAATATCTGAAAGAGCTCGGGAGACCGCTCAAAAGGCTTTGGAGGATGTTGGTGGAAGGGAGGTTGAGAAGGGAAGGCTGCTGCAAATAGCTCAAGAGAAATTGGCTGAGGTTCAGCAGAAGGTTGCCGAGCTGGAGGGTGTGCAGGGTCGGTTGACAAATTCTGAGAATGAGGTGGCCCGGTTGCAGGGGGAGTTGACAAAGGCTCGTCGGAAGGCTTTGAAACATAAGGTTACTGCCAAGCGGAACCACTTCAATTGGGATCATGCAGTGAATGACTCTTGTGAATGCTGTTAAACAATTGTCCCTTATGAATCCAGGGATCCGAGTGTTAGGTGCAAGTCCCAATTTTGGTGTTGTCGGTGACCGTATCATTGGCTATGCCCACGAGGATAGGGAGGTGGACTTAGCAGTGCCGAATCTCCCGAATCCCTTGGACTTGGATAATGAAGACGAAGTTGATTTTGATGGGTCGGCCATCGCACTTTCCGAGGATGAAGACTAGATCTCTTTTTTGTATTTCCATTTGCTACTATTGTATTTTTAATTGTTATTTGATGAATTACTATATGCTGTAATATGGTCGCTTTGAGCAGGATGTTGTTTTTGAATTCCTTATGAAATGTTTTACTTTCATCCAGATTTTGCATTGTTCTTTATTTTGTTGTAAACTGTTATTTAGATTTCGGATCTCCTACCTTTGGCCAAGGTGGGATCCTCGGTCCTCGGCTTACGGAAACTGTTTAAGTTTTTAGCCGAGCATCTACTAAAGTACTTGTGATTGTTAGTTTATAAGTCCCCGTTGGAAGGACGTGTATAAACCCCCAAGTTCGTCTCAGTGGCGAGCCGAGAGGAAATGATTAGTACGTTAACAGTAAGAAGACAAGATGAATGACTGAAAAAGATAGATCTTCATTAAGCTCTTAACTGCTTACAAACAATAAAAATCGCATGTAACATAAACATAGAAGTGCTGAAATAAATGACATGTAATTTAAACAACAGAATTTTAAAATCAGGGTTGAAACTTTGCAATGATTGTGGTGGGTCTCCATTAGCAGTAGTAAGGTTTAAGCTTGGTTGCATTCTAGGAGTTGTTCAGTTGTTGCTTTGTTAGTGTCTCCAATCTGTATGCCCCCGAGCCAGTTTTTGAGACGACCCTGTAAGGGCCTTCCCAATTCCTTGCCAATTTTCCTTCTTTTGAGTTTTTCAAGCCGATGTCGGCTTGTCTGAGGACCAGGTCCCCTACAGTAAAGCTTCTTGGGACCACCCACTTGTTGTATTCTCGGGACTGCCTTTCTTTTGCTTTCAACAAATCATCGTTCACTTCTACGGGACGTTCGGATACTCGGAATGTGGGAATCCGAGTTTCAATAGGCAACACAGCCTCACAACCATATGTTAGTCGAAATGGGGTTTCTCCTGACGAGGTGTGAATGGTCATTCGTATTGACCATAAGACCTTGGGGAGGAGGTCAGCCCATGATCCCTCGGCTTCATACAATCTCTTCTTTAACCCGTCAATGATAACTTTATTTGCTGCTTCTGCCTGTCCGTTCGTCTGCGGGTGTTCGACCGATGAGAAATGGTGGGTAATGTGGAAGTGGTCGACCAGTTCTTGAAAGACTTTGGCTGTGAATTGTGTACCATTGTCGGTCACCAGAGTGTGTGGGACGCTGAAATGAGCGATGACCTGTCTAAGAAAGAATTTTTGGATTTTCGCTGAAGAAATTGTGGCCAATGCCTCGGCTTCGACCCATTTTGTGAAGTAATCAATCGCGACCACCACAAACTTTAGCTGCCCCGGAGCTGTTTTGAATTTCCCTATGATGTCCATGCCCCACTGATAGAAGGGCCATGGCGCGATCATTGAGTGTAGCTCCGACGGGGGGCGTTGGAAAATCTTTCCGTGAAGCTGACAGGACTTGCATCTTTTTACATGTTCCGAGGCATCGCTTAAGAGTGTAGGCCAGTAATAGCCTGCTCGGAGTACTTTACGTGATAGAGCTTTGGCACCTACATGGTGGCTCGAGATTCCTTCGTGGACCTCGGCCAACACGAGATCGGCTTCAGCAGGGTTCAGACACTTCAGCATAGGGGAGTCCATTCCCCGTTTATACAAAGTGTCCCCGATCATGGCATATTGAGCAGCTTGCCTGACTATCTTTTTTCCTTGGGTGGGGTCAGTTGGTAGGACTTGGAATTTAAGATACTGCTTAATGGGGTCCATCCAATCGGTGGTCAGAGATAATGCCAGAACGACACTCGGCTGGTGGACAGTTTCTTGGACTAGGCTTTTGTTCTTTTCCGGACCTTTAGTGCTAGCGAGCTTGGAGAGAATATCAGCTCGTCCATTGCAGGACCTAGGGATGTGAGTGATGGAAAACTGAGGAAAAAGATCTGAGAGTGTTTTGACTTGTTCTAGATATTTTTGGAGGATTGGTTCCTTTGCTTGAAACTCGCCTTTGACCTGAGATACCACCAATTGAGAATCACTGAAAACTTCAATTTCTGAGGCCCCCATTTGGTGGGCCATCCGCAGACCAGCTATCACCGCCTCATACTCTGCTTGGTTGTTTGAGGTGGGAAACTCAAATTTGAGGGAATATTCTACGTTGACGCCCTCGACATTCTCAAGGATTATTCCGGCCCCAGCCCCCTTACTGTGGCTGGAACCATCAACATAAATCTTCCAAGGTTGGGGCTGGCTGGGATGGTTAAGGTCTGATAATTCTGAAACGAAATCCGCTAAGACCTGGGACTTGAGAGTTTTCCGCGGCTCGTAAGTGACGTCGAATTCTGATAGCTCGACGGACCAAGAGACCATTCTTCCCGCTAAGTCAGGTCGGTGAAGTACCTGCCTTATCGGCTGAGTTGTTTTGACTACAATGGGGTGGTTCTGAAAGTATTGTCGGAGTCTCCTGGTAGCAATTACCAAGGCAATAGCGAGCTTCTCTATTTTGGAGTATCTCATTTCGGGTCCTTGGAGGGCCTTGCTGACAAAGTAGATGGGTCGCTCGGTCCCCGAGTCATCCTTGACCAGGGCCGAGCTAACAGATGTTTCACTAACAGACAAGTACAAAAACAGTGTTTCCCCCTCCCGAGGACTTGTGAGGACGGGAGGGGCCAAGAGGTAATCCTTGAGCTCAGCGAACGCTTGTTCGCAAGATTCATTCCAATGAAAAGTTTTGTTTTTCCTGAGAAGTTGGTACCACGGGAGGGCTTTTTTAGCTGCTTGAGGGAGGAATCTTGAGAGGGCTTCCATCCGACCAGTCAGCCTCTGGACCTCCTTCACACTAGACGGGCTATGCATGTTCTGAATAGCTTGGCATTTCTCTGGGTTGGCCTCGATGCCCCTTTCTGTGAGCATGAAACCTAAAAAAGCCCCAGCCGGAACCCCGAAGGTGCACTTATCGGGGTTCAGGCGCATGTTGTACCTTCTGATTCTTTCCAGTATGGCTGCTAAGTCTTAAGGATGATCTTCCTTTTTCTTGCTCTTGGCTATCATATCATCAATGTACACCTTGAGAGTAGGACCAACCAAACCCGAGAAGACCTTGTTCATCATCCGCTGGTAGGTTGCGCCAGTGTTTTTCAATCCGAAAGGCATTACCGTGTAGCAATAAGTAGCCCTTTCGGTGATGAAGGTCGTTTTCTCCTGATCAGGAGGGTACATCGGGATTTGGTTGTACCCTGAGTATGCATCCATAAAGGAGAGGAGCTGGTAGCCAGCTGAGTTGTCCACAAGTTTGTATATAATGGGGAGGGGGTATTGGTCTTTTGGGCAAGCTTTATTCAAGTCGGTGTAGTCGACGCACATGCGCCACTTCCCGTTTGATTTTTTGACCAATACTGTGTTTGAAAGCCACTCGGAGTAGTTGACCTCTCAGATGAATCCGGCGGCGAGGAGCTCGGCCACTTTTTCTTCAATTACTGCAGCTTTCTCCGTGCCTACCCTTCTCTTTTTCTGGGCAACTGGCTTGGCGGTCGGGTGAACGCTGAGACGATGACAAATTAGGTTTGGATCAATCCCCGGCATATCAGCCGAGGTCCATGCAAAAAGGTCCTTATTTTTCTTTAGAAGTTCGAGCATCCCTGCTCGTATCGTCTCCGGAAGGTTGGTCCCTAGCTTCACCCTCCTGCTCGGGAGCTCCTCATCTAACACAATGAATTCCCACTCACCTTGTGGGGTTGGTCTTGTATCATCCAACTCGGATCTGACATCCAAGTCTGTCAAAAGTACATTTCCTTTATTCAAACATAACTTTGGCTGAATTTCTTCAGGGCTCTTGAGTTTTGCTAAACTAGCATTGTAGCATAGCCTAGCTTTTTCCTGTTCGGCTCGGATAGCAACAACGGTTCCGTCTGAGCCTTCAAATTTCTTGGCCAGATGAACGGTCGAGACGACCACACCGAAGGCCTGTAGGCATGTTCTGCCGAGGATAGCATTATATGCTGATGGGCAATCGACCACAAGAAACTTGATTATCTCAGTCCTCGCCGAGGGGTGGTTCCCAAGTGTTACCGGCAGCTGGATGTGTCCTTTAGGAACCACCGCGTCCCTTGTAAAGCTGATTAACTTTCCCTCGAATGGGGTTAGGTCGGAAGTTTTTAACTTTAGGGCTTCAAAAAGGTTCAGGAACATGATGTCTGCCGAACTGCCTTGATCGACAAATATCCTGGCAACCTCATAGTTGCCGACCAGGGCAGTAATGACCATTGGGTCGTTGTGACCTGGGATGATCCCTTCTAGATCTTCATTAGAGAAACAGATCAGTATACTTTTTGTGGTTCTTTTTCGGATCGGATGGCCATGGACGGCGAGCACTTGATTGATGTATTTTTTCCTGTCGGATCTCTTTTCTCCTTCCCCCGCGAAACCTCCTACTATGGTGTTGACTCTAAGGTTTTGCGGGGATTGGTCTGTGGTTACTTCTACCATGGCTACTCTTTGTAGATCAGATGGTTGCTGACTGGTGTTATGGTTGGCTTCTCTGGTTGGAGGTCGGATGTTTCTGTCTGGGGAGGGGGTTCTTCTTCGAGCATGTCGGTTGAGTGTCTCCCTGACATACTGTTGTAACTTCCCATCTCTAATTAGTTGCTCGATGACGTCCCTTAACCAAGTGCACTCGTCTGTAGTATGCCCGTATCCCCCATGATACGAGCAAAACTTGGAACGGTCTTGGCGCTGACTTCTTTTTAAGGGGGGAGGTCTTTCTACCATTCGAAGGTCGGTTTGTGACACCCTTCTCGGATTACCCAAATATAAACTAATAAGTAAGCTTTTATATTGGATAATATATATATGGACTTGTGAGTGTTAAGAAAATATGGTAAATAAAAATTTTCTTTGGATCGGGTGCACAAATCGACAGATGAAGTTCTTGGAGAATAAACTATATCTATTTCAAAACGTTTGTATCGAGTTCGGTGTTGTCCTAAAACCTTTTCACAAACAGGGTAATCTTCGTCTTTTGAAGTCGTACATACATTATTGAAAGTAATTGTAGTTACCCTTGCTTTTCTTAATAAAGCTGATACCATTGAGTTAATGGGTGTATCCGAACCCTTAAGTAATCTAAATCAGAGTAAGCGGAAAGTGTTGGACTATGAAATAGTTTGAACATAAGATTTATATTTATACGTATAGATAACAAAAGTGGTAAGTACATAGTCCATCATCATGTCTCCAAGTTTCAGAATATACAAGTCCATATAGATCTACATAGTCATGTAACCCCAACCTTAGAGTACTACAAAAGTATATCTACAATATATACATAACCCAAAATACAACTCCAGGGATAGTCACGTAGATCCATCAGCATCAGATGCAGTAGTAGTAGCAGTAGTAGTCTCCCAAAAGTAAAGTGAGTAAGGTAGTAGCATCATCATCACAGCAGCAGCAGCAAATCTCCTCCACACACCGGATCCTCAGATCCACACCATACACCATATACATGTACCTAGGGATCGTCGTCCCTCCAGTCACTCCCAGTAGAATGCACGACAGGCTCGCCCCCACTCTCGTCCTCCACCGGATCCTCCTCGATCTCATCCGAGGGAGAGTGTACCCTACCACTGGGTACCGGGTCAGGTGATGGTGAAACCCTGACTGGGCTCCTCGGATCAGATAGGGGAGTCTCCTCGCGGACGACTCTCGAAGTAAAAGGGTGAGAGCGGGTAGGTTGAAAACGAAAACTATGGTAAGAGCGAGCTGGTCGCGAGGGAGGTGGTCCATGGTAAGTGTAAAACGGGGGTACATGCATAGTGTATATGATGGGAATCCTAAACCTACGAGGACGGAATCATATCAGCGGGTTCGGGTGGTAGAAGGTAATCTCTACCTCCCCCTCGAACCCCGCGCGATGGTCCTCATAGATCCATATGCCACTATGAAGTGGGCGGATCTCGATGCAAGCAATGTAGCGAGACATCACCTACAAGGGCATAGGGGTAAGCAATTCTATACACATAATCAATAGAGAATAAATTATGCAACATAAAGATGTAACATGCATCAATTAATATCAATCACACTTAACACTTAGCAAGTAGGTTATGCACATAGAATGTTCACACTTAATTCAGTCATAACAGTTTATTTGAATAAATGGCATGATGCATGACTTTAGCTCTCAAGCCTATCTCCATCATAATACTATGTCACTCTCTGACGTCCATCCCTGACAACCCAGCACTCAACAGTGCGTTGTATTCCTAGGTATACAACAATTCGTACATTCACCTAGAATGTACACGTCAAGCTTGGTATCCATGCCACCCGAGCATATCCCGTCATCCAAACGGATCGTCATCCAAACGATATATCCATATCGGCATCCACTAAGCCGACCACGTCAACGACGTGTCATCAAGCAAGCGTATTGGCACTCCCAAAGGCCCTTCACATGTTTAACAAACATGAAATACGTCCTACCATCCAAACTCCAGGATGAATGCAATTTATCTTTTAGACTTAAGGGAATTTGATTAATACTTTACAGGCCACCTAGGCTTATTTTCTTTATCAAAAAGGACCGTCACCAAACGATCTTTTTGTATTAATCAATTTCTCTAAGTCTTGATCCCTTGGACTATTCTCAATAATTCATTAATTATTTGACTTAGAATTGAAAATGGTGTTCTTCAGGTTCTGGGCAATATACTCGAGTAAAATTCAGTCCACTCGAGTGTTCTCTAGATTTTCTAGATTACTCGAGTGTTCCTGAAGTTACTCGAGTGTTCATGACTTTCTGAGGATTTGGGTTATCAATTCATCAATTTACTCGAGTGGTTCATGGGTTACTCGAGTGTTCTTGGATATTTCCAGAATACTCGAGTGACCTTGACTGACTCGAGTGTTTGGCCTATAATGGTCCTCAGGTCATGCTCGATACTCGAGTACCAGTCAGACTACTCGAGTGTTCTTCCTTAATTTACATGGTTTTGAACACGATTTACTCGAGTACTCTGCCTTGTACTCGAGTGTTTCGCAGCAGACAGCACTGAAAACTGGTTTTAACATGACATTCTCATTTGTACTCAAATTTAATCCATTCCAGGGATCCACAGAGTTCATACAACATAATTTGAACATGTTACAACATTCATTTCATATCAAAACACAGATTTGACAGAGAATTCAGTAATCATGCATTAAAACACATTTTCACAACTCAATACCTCAATTTGCAGAATAAGCTTAATACTCATGAATTAAAGTTCATTTAAGCTTGCATGCATGATACATAACTTGCTCAACACAGTTTTAGAGCATGGATTGGTCTCCAAACCAAAGTTCCTATTCAATCTAAGCCCTTAGAGCCTCTTGGTGGCTCTCTAACACAATTCATGGAATTTAAACTCTATCTAGTGAATATAATTACTTCCCCTTACCTCTCAGATGTTTTCCAAACAAGGATTGACACGAAAAAGGCTCCAAAATCCTCAGACCAACTTCAAATGCCACATGCAGAGCATTTTGAGTACCACACCAAAATGGAATTGGTTTGTACATGAAACAGAGAATTAAATTGGGGAAAATTATATTTCTAAACTCTATGCAACATAATCAAACTAAGGAAACCGAAATTGAGACTCAGGGGTTCATGAGCTTACCAGAAATCAAGATCAAAGTAAGCTCCAGAACAGAATTTGACCAAAAACAGCTTCACTTCAACTCCTTGAATCCTCCAACACACTCACTCAATTCTCACGATTTTGGTGTTTATATAAAGCTCAAGATGTAAGCTTTATATTCGTGTATGATTTGTGTTTCAATTTGACACAGAGAAGGAGAATTGAAGAGTACAAACTCGGAACCCTAATTTCATCAACCAAGCTACTTTGATCCAAAATTCTCAGCTAAGGGTCAAAGATGAGCTTAAATAGGAAGTGAGGACACTCATGCAGGTCGACACGAGGGCATTGAGCTGTTGATGGCGGAGTATTCGTGTCAACGGAGGGGAATCGTTGGCTGTGACTCACCAAACGCACTAACTCGTGCAGTTTGACCCAGAATACTCGAGTATTCCAGAAAATACTCGAGTGTTTCGCCCAGATTTTGAAAAATAATTATTTTATTTACTTTCCCTCCAAAATCTTTCCTATAATTGCTTCTAGGTCCCAACCCAGGGACTAATATGCAAAACTCTTATTTTAATGCATTTAAATTATTTATTAAATAATTTCACACATCAACTAGTTATATGAACACAAATTTTAATCAAGGATTAATATAGAAACTATTAATTATAATTAAATTATAATTAACATTTCATTAATCGGGGATTAAAATTTTGGGGTGTTACACTACTCCCCCACTTACAAGGAATTTCGTCCCCGAAATTCAACTCATACAAACAAGTCAGGATAATCCTGACGCATCTTATCCTCTAACTCCCAAGATGCTTCTATTACATCTCCACATACCCAGACACCTTTGACCAGATGGATGTCCTTCCCTCTAAGCTGCTTGATTCTTCGATCTTCGATGCGAACTGGTACAGCTTTGAAGGTTAGGTTCTTATGAATTTCTAAGTCATCCGGTTGGATGCTAAGAACAATGGTGGGGTCATGGACATATTTCTTCAATTGAGACACATGGAATACATTATGGAGATTAGCTAATGATGGAGGCAAAGCTAATTGAAAGGCTACTGGGCCGATCCTTTTGAGAATTTGATAGGGACCAATAAACTTAGGTGATAGTTTCTGGGTTTTCAAGGCTCTACTAACACCTTTGGTTGGTACTATTCTAATGAACACGTGGTCTCCTTCAGCAAACTCTAAGGGTTTTCTCCTTCTATCAGCATAGCTTTTCTGCCTACTCTGAGCTGCTCTCATCTTCTCTTGTATCATCTTGATCTGGTCTGTGGTCTCTTGCACAATATCTGGTCCAATCAGAGAACTCTCCCCCACTTGAAACCAGCATAACGGCGTCTGACACTTTCTCCCATACAAAGCTTCAAATGGTGCCATCCCAATACTCGTGTGGTAACTATTGTTGTAAGTGAACTCCACGAGTGGCAACATTTGCTCCCAATTCCCTTGTCCTTCCAAAGCACAGGCACGTAGAATGTCCTCCAATGACTGAATAGTCCTTTCCGTTTGGCCATCTGTCTGAGGATGGTATGTAGAACTTAGCTTCAATCTTGAACCCAAGGCTCTATGCAGATCTTCCCAAAACTTTGATGTAAACCTCGGATCGCGATCAGACACAATGCTTGATGGTACTCCGTGCAGACGAACAACTTCCTTGATGTACAACTGAGTGAGCTTTTCCAATGAGTAGCGCATATTCACGGGAATGAAATGCGCTGACTTGGTCAAACGGTCCACGATCACCCAAATTGAATCATGACCAGTAGATGTCTTTGGCAATCCCGACACAAAATCCATCGAGATGCTATCCCATCTCCACAACGGGATCTCTAAAGGAAGTAACTCTCCTCCTGGCCTTTGATGTTCCACCTTGGCCTTTTGACATACCAAACAACATGCCACATATTTGTTAGTTTCATGATGAACATGATGAATGTTTTGATAATGACAAAGTGTTTTTGAACAAAGCTACATGTGTTGATCAAGTTTCAAGCTCAACAAGCAACAACAAACATCAAATGAAGAAGAGAGAAAGCAAGCTCATGAAGACCTAAGTTTGAGTGTATTTGTATTTCTTTTATCTTTTGCCTCTCAAGCTTCATAGGTTTTTTATTTGGGTAGATTATTATAGAGGGTAGTGAATCTCATTCATAAGTCATGATTAAATCATAATTTGAGTTTTCACTTAACCTAGAATCAATAGGTGGCTTAAAGGTTTTAAAGGAAAGGTTGGATTTTGAGAAAACAAGTTTTGAACATGTACAGTACCAACTTAATCGATTAAATGATAACTTAATTGAGTACTACTCGAGTACACGACTTGATTAATCGATTAAGTGCTGTAGAATTTGCAAAAATCATTTGTTTTGATTGTTTCGATTTGTTTCGTTCGAAAATCTTTCAAGGTAGCTTCAACACCTATTCAACCCCCCCTTCTAGGTGTATTCCTAGGGTTCCTTTGTCTCTCCAACCACCAATTGCGGTTTCTTCAATTGGTATCAGAGCTCGGTCGAAAGACACGAGCATAAGAGCTTTTTCGTAAAGATCCTTTAAGAAAATCGCAATGGGTTCCATAAATTCCTTTGGTGGTGAAGGTGCTTCAATAAGTCGTCCTCCATTGTTTGCCGGAGAAGGCTATGCATATTGGAAAGTTAGAATGAAAATCTTTATCCAAGCCATAGATAGTGAAATTTGGAAAGTAGTTGAAAAAGGTCCTCATATCCCCTCTAGTTTAGTTGAAGGTGTAGAACAATTGATCCCCGAGGACAAGTGGAAAGATGATGATAGAAAGAAAGTACAATATGATTATAAAGCAAAGAATATCATTACATCCGCTTTATCCTATGACGAGTTCTTTAGAATTTCTCAATGTTCTAGTGCTAAAGAAATGTGGGACACTTTACAAGTGACTCATGAAGGAACTAGTGAGGTTAGGAGAGCTAGATTGAATGCTTTGATGCGTGATTATGAATTGTTTCAAATGCTTCCAAATGAATCTATAAATGATATGCAAAAGCGTTTTACTCATATTATAAATCATTTACTTGCTCTTGGTAAAACTTTTCTTCAAGGTGAACTTTCTAACAAAGTGTTGAGATGTTTAGACAGGAATTGGCAACCAAAAGTAACGGCTATTGTTGAATCTAAAAATTTGGATGCTATGGATCTAGCAACACTTTTCGGAAAGCTTCAAGAACATGAAATGGAGCTTGGACGATTAAGTATCAATGAAGAGTCGGATAAGAACAAATCAAGGAAAGGACTTGCTCTTAGAGTCAAAAGTGCATATAAAAAGAAAGATAGTTCCGATGATGATGATAGTGAAGATTCCGATTCCGATGTTGATGAAAAAGACATGAAACTTTTGTTAAAAGAGTTTGACAAGTTTCTAAGGAGAAAAGGAAGGTTGAACAAGGACAAAAGTAAAGAGAAGGATTCCCCACACTACAAGACCAAGACATCAAAAGAAGGTGTAGTTTGCCATGAATGTGGAAAACCCGGTCATCTCAAGTATTCATGCTCTAGGTATCTCAAGAAGAATGAGAAAGACAAGAAAAATTCTAAATCTAAAAGAGCATACATAGTTTGGGATAGTGATGAAGATAACAAGAAAAGCACATCAAATAGTTCTTCGGATGATGAAGAAGTTGCTTGTCTCAACTTGATAACTCTAGTAGATGATGAAGAACAAAGTTCAAATGATGAATCAAGTTATCAAAGCGAGGATAGCAATGTAAGTGAATCTAAATCCGAAATTTCTTCTAAATATGAATTGTTACATAATGCTTATGAAGAAATGTATGAACAACTTGAAAAACTAGCTTTGAAAAACATTGAAAGAAAGAAGCTCATTTTGAAACATCAAAAAGAGATTTTAGAACTTCAAAAACAAGTTGATGAGCTTAATCTTGAAAATGAAACTCTTGATCTTATATATGCTAGTTCTTCTTGTGATTGTGCTAGTAGATTGAATATTGTGGTTGATTGTGAGAATTGCAAGTTGCTTAAAGATGAAAATGCTATTTTGAAAAATAAGCTTGCAAGTTTCACGAATTGTGATATTAGATTGCGCACATTGTTAAATTTTCAAAGAGAAAATTCAAACAAGTTTGGTTTGGGTTATACTAATGCTAAGAGTAAATCTCATAGAAATGTTGTTGATTTTTCTAAAGTTGATTTTTCAAATCCTCCAACATGTTTCTATTGTGGTACTCATGGACATACTTCAAATGTGTGTTATGTTAAAGTGCATGGTATATCTAAAGGAAATTTTGTTTGGATGAAAAAGGGTGAAAGTCCCTACACTAACAAAAATGGATCCAAAACCATTTGGATACCAAAAAGCAAAGCATGATTGTTTTGTAGGTTTGATTGAAGATGCAAATGAATGACACATGTTCTCAATTGGTCTCAACTATGAATGTCTATATTCACATCTTCAATTGGTATCACACTTGCATTTCAAGTGAATGTCCTACAAAGTGGTAATATTTGATATTGATATATTATCTCAATTGATATCTTCTCAATTGATATTACTTTTCTAAATGTTTAGTTAATTCAATTTGTATCATTGAGAGATTATTAGTTGATTATCATGTTTTTGTGATTATTGATTCTTCTTTACAATTGATATCTTCTTTGTTAAGTGATATTATAATCTTTTTAGTTCTCAATTGGTATTATATTTCATTGTTATATTCTCTTACCAATTGATATCACATTTCAAAGTAAAGCTCTATTGTATTTGTTCAATTGGTATCAATGTTGTGAAGAAATGATCATTGATTTCTTACCTTGGCTTAAATGTTATATTTCAATTGGTATATATTACTTTTTGATAATGCCAAAGGGGGAGAAATATTATGTTTTGAATTGAATGAAATGTTTCTCAAAGAGGGAGAAATGGTATGTTTTTAAAACATGGGAGAAATATGATAATATATTTGGAGAAAAGGTTGTTTTGTTGTTTTTATGTAGGTTGAGCTAAGTTGTTGAAGATAGGGGGAGAATCAAGCTTCTATCTCAATTGGATTCAAGTGTTATAGCATTGATTGAGAGGGAGAAAGAGTCTTCTCAAGTGATCAAATGTTTCAAGCATCAACAACTTCAAGCGATTTCAAAACATGGGTTGTCATTTTCAAAAAGGGGGAGATTGTTAGTTTCATGATGAACATGATGAATGTTTTGATAATGACAAAGTGTTTTTGAACAAAGCTACATGTGTTGATCAAGTTTCAAGCTCAACAAGCAACAACAAACATCAAATGAAGAAGAGAGAAAGCAAGCTCATGAAGACCTAAGTTTGAGTGTATTTGTATTTCTTTTATCTTTTGCCTCTCAAGCTTCATAGGTTTTTTATTTGGGTAGATTATTATAGAGGGTAGTGAATCTCATTCATAAGTCATGATTAAATCATAATTTGAGTTTTCACTTAACCTAGAATCAATAGGTGGCTTAAAGGTTTTAAAGGAAAGGTTGGATTTTGAGAAAACAAGTTTTGAACATGTACAGTACCAACTTAATCGATTAAATGATAACTTAATCGAGTACTACTCGAGTACACGACTTGATTAATCGATTAAGTGCTGTAGAATTTGCAAAAATCATTTGTTTTGATTGTTTCGATTTGTTTCGTTCGAAAATCTTTCAAGGTAGCTTCAACACCTATTCAACCCCCCCTTCTAGGTGTATTCCTAGGGTTCCTTTGTCTCTCCAACCACCAATTGCGGTTTCTTCAATATTCAGCTACATCTCTCTTCAAACCAGGCCACCAAAATAGCTTCTTTAAGTCCTGGTACATTTTAGTAGCTCCTGGATGCATACTCATCTTACTCTTATGCGCTTCATCCAAAATCATCCTTCTTACTTCCAAGTGATCAGGCACACAAATCCTCGTTCTAAAACGCAGGATTCCATCCTTCCCTTCTTGGAATTCCAATTCCTTACCTTCTTGCATCAATTTCTTCTTCTCCATGAGTTTCTCATCCTTGTGTTGCAATTCTCGAATCCTTAGCAGAAATTCATTAGCAATCTGCAACATCCCCAACTTGATACTCGTTGGTTCCACTTGCATTGTCAGACTCAAATCCCGAAACTCCTCTATCAGTGTAGCTTCTCTGACCATCATCGCACTGATATGCATCGCCTTTCTACTCAATGCGTCCGCCACAACGTTAGCCTTCCCAGGATGGTAATTGTAGTGGACCGGACCCATAAGCCGACCGCATGCCTTCAATGCCGACCAACGACTCAACGGATAAGTTTAAAACTCCCTAGTACATGATAAGGATGAAGGACTCACCCTTCTTATCCTCTAAGAGCCACGTCAGCCCTATTGGGCCCAACAGGCCCATAAGGTATCACAACACACCTAACAGGTAATCCCCTATAAGAACCACTATGCTATAGGGGCTAAGGTATGTCTCTCATCCCTACTCTAAAGAACTACGTGTGGCTTGATCCCCTTATCACTGGGGGTACGTAGGACCGGGGTCACCCTCGTCAGCTGCAACAACCAAAACACACATCGTGGTGTCTCCCTAACGATGGAACACTACATTGGCGCCGTCTGTGGGGATCGGAAAATTTCGATTCCCATCCACATTCAAACACAAAAAAAAAAAATAGAGAGAAATCAGTTCTCATGGTCTTCATCGAGTTCTCATCATCTGGAGCTGGGCGAATCTTCAAAAAACCCCTGTCGCTACACATCAGTGAGGCAATAGATACTTCCGACCTGGAGCACGAAGGGAGAAGGCAAGCCACCTCCAACCGCAATCTACTTCCTTTTTCTGAATTTTTTGGAGCCTCTCCAACACCGTCACCGCCTCTCCGGTGCGAGTTCGTTGGAGTTTCTTCGAGACCTTCGTGGTTCCTCAGCCATCACCAGCACTGAAACCGCCGTGGCCGGAACCGTGCAAGCATGAGGTTGAAAGGGCCACGTGACTCGAATCTGCGCCTACGGCTCACGGCGTTGCTCGAAGTCTTGTCGGCGAACGATTTGCTCCACTCCCATCACAGTTCTCGCCGTCACCGGTGGTACCCTCATCACCATCCCTTTCATCGCGATGGTGGTTATTCTCGCCGCCACACACGAATCAGTGCCGCCACCGTTTCAGACATCATCGCCGATCCCGTTTCCACCGTTACTGGTTCCAGATCGTTGCAACAACGAAGGATCGAGGCGAGCCATCTCCAAGCCTCGTCACGAGTTCTGGAACCTCGCCGTTCTCGCCGTCCTCAGTGGCAATTCATCGCCATCACTTTCTTCCACCGCACCACCCAAGGTGTTCTTCGGTCCTTGCTACAGCCGCCACCGTCTCCGCCGTCCCCATCGCCCTCAACAAATCGGCACCATCATCTCTGCTGCGCCTTCGTGCGCTCCTCCGCACCGGCGCTAGCCCTCCCCGGTGCTCCGTTCGACGCCGCCGCCATGTTGGTAACAAGCAGCTGCTGCTGCTGCACGGTTCGATGAAAGGAACCCTAGGGTTCCCAAAAGCAAAAACGGGCCACCAGGCCCAAATAAAAAAAAAGAAAAAGGGCCTAATCAGGCCCAATTTACAAAATTTAAAAAAAAAAAAAAGAAGAGGCCGGCAGCCCAAAAAAAAAAGATAAAAAAAAAGGGGGAGGAATGGACTATTGGCCCAAGCTGCACCAAAAAGAAAAAACGGGTCTCAACAACTCTATGGCCCAACAATTCAGCAACCTACCTTTAAATCAGGGAAGTTACTCTTTCTAATTTTTAATAATGCCACAAATATTTTATTGACTCACATGACTATTAGTTAGAGACAAAAATAATTTATATTTTTGCCGTTTACTTTGATTACATGTATTTTATTTAATAGTTATAAATTGTCAATCTTGAACGACAATAACTAATTAATTATTATTTTTGTGCGCATATGCGAGGTACACGTACGATGGCCCGAGCGACTGAATAACCCATTCCGAGATCCCCATTAATGGACAAATAATTTTTCGAGTATCACGAATACAATAATGTTACTTTACTTGGAATCTAGGGGTGAAAGCGAGGACCCCCACGCCGAGGTCCCCTCTTGAAGCTTGTGCTCCGAGCGAAGAGCGAGGACCCCCGCGCCAAGTTCCCCTCTTGAAGCTCGTGTTCCGAGCATAGAGAAAATCATATTTAAGGAAAACAGAGGTCGACCCTCAACGCTCAACAAAGCCCATTTTAAGAGGATTGACAAAAGACTTCAATCCAACAGTCTTCGATCCAACATTCCTCACCTTGGCGAATCAGGGAAGGAATTCTCGTTCCTATATTGCTTTCCTATTTACTTGGCATTTTACATGACTACTTTACACACATGCTTATATTAATTTACCCGATGCAATATTTTGGACATGTGCTTTAAATACTTAGTTCCTTCTAATCCCTTTACAAGTCGCTTATTATTTGATATTCTCCATGCTGTTACGTAATGTTTTGTTGAGCAAATCTTCGTGCTGCTGAATGCCTTTAAATCTTTGTCTCTCCTGTTGTGATAGGATAATAATTCTTTATATAGATATATCGCCTGTTGAATGACGTACATTAGTTTCCGACAACCGCACATTGTCATTATTCCTAAATTAATGCTTTCATTTGGTTTGTTGTCATTAAATGCTCTGACATATTTATAAATGTCATTCATTACAATTATTGCGCATGATATACCTGAAATTATGCTTCTTTTCATGGGCAATCCTGTCTGGTTGCACGGTATTTAATTATTGTCATTATTATATTTGTTACGTGTGATCTTTTTAATCATGCTGCTTTTGTTTTGATACTTTATATTCACTCGCCAATAATTTTCATTGTTGCTATTCAATTATCCTATATTGTTAAATTAACAACGATCACTGATTATTGTCTTTAAACATGTAATGTAAGGTTCAAAAAAGGATGGTCGGACCTATCGAAAAGGAAGGCCAAGCAGCTAGGAATCTCTCTAGAGTTGACGAGGCCATCACGACCCCATGATAGAGAACAATCCAAAAGTCAGAACGGTTATTGTAAAAACATCTCGTGGCATGGATTACTATCATCATCACTCCGAGATAATTACAAAGACTTTGTGGCCATCGCCCACGCAAACATGTGTTCCTGTAACAACCCGTCACGAGGCTAGCCTAGAACGGGCACTACACACCCACGATGGTCAAATTGTTACGAGTCATGTTGTCAAGGCCTCCGTCCACAATGAACTCTCGATCAACAAAACAACATGTGAAGCCACAAGTTACGATCAATTAAGGGCATTACCACGACCAATCCAGGGAAGTTAATTTCTTTTACTTAAGTCATTTCAATGGTATCAATTATGTACACCATCGCATGCCAATGATACAGTTAATTACTATACTTATTAACATTATTTGGTTTAATACCACTAATTGCTCCGACACATTTTTGATACACGTATCGTTTATTATTATTATTACGTGTGATCTTTTTAGAATCATACTATTTACATACTAATATTTTATTCCGTAAACTTGCCAATAATTTTCATTTTTGCAATTTAATTATTATACATTGTCAATTCAAATGACGATTACTGATTATTAATTTTGTATACATATACGAGGTACAAATATGGGTAAACAGTCCATCCCACCGGTTTCCTACCAGATCCCTACACCCGCAGTAGGATATCAGGCTATGATATCAACCGACCAATGACATCCTCGAATTGATCGGTCCCTTCTACCACGACACCCTTGCCTCTCATGGTCACTAAAAGCCCAAAGACGATCCCCGTCAACATCTCTTCTCGAGATCCCAGCATTGCTCACAAGGGCGCTATACAATAGTTCGCCCATAACGGCATACAGGGTGTTTGGGAGGAAGAAGATGAAGAGTACCGAGCAAGCACACGATCTAGCAGTAGAAGAAAAAATGTCTCTATGCCAAATTGATGCCGAGCATATCAACGTTCATGCCAAAAAGGATGTCGAACGCATCAAAATTCAAAAATAGTCTAACTATAACGACAAACAGGGAAGGATCTTTCTCATTATCTCATTTATGTGATGTACATTGCATGGTTTAAACCTCACATTCATCATTATTGAATCACTTGTTGCACAACATTATATTATCTTAGATAATACTCATAATTAACAGTGAAACAACTCATACTTCGCTATTAATGTCATTACATATCATTTACTACTTGATATTCTAATAGTTGTTTTCATACATCATGTAAAGGTACAAATTTGATGGTCGGAACTACCGGACGTGATAGCCCGAGCACGATGGCCAAAGAATGATGCGAGTGTTTCGCGCATAACCCCAAGTCAGGATTCCTATCATCCGAAAGCATGCACAAGCAGACCACAGATCTCGTGCCTCTCAGACGCCTTCTCTAACCCCGCCCTCACAACTTGCAAACATTCAACCCCGTCACAATGCACTCCTTCACAGGTCTAAATCCTCAAGCCTCTCACACAGGTTTGGATGAATCTGATCTAATTGGCAAAGCATTCTCGGAGGGGGAATCCGATTTAGTTGGGGAAGTACACTCGGATTAGGCGATTCTGCTGCACATTCATTCTCTCAATCACCAATCCTTCTGATGTCTCCTCGGATAATACTCCTGTTATTGGGTTAAAGGTTTTGAAAAGAAAAAGACGAAGGCATGTCCGACAACTCAGAAAACAGCCGATCCAAATTAAAGGATATAACATTCCTCTCGCTTGATCAGGGAATTAATCTTTCCTTATCCTAAATTTAATTCATTACTCTTTATTACATTTATGTTTTATATCTTAATTACACATATTGGCTTCCTTGAGATGATTGTAATTGTTGGCCATGAGTGGTACACATGGTCGCTTTATTTATGCTACGAGTATCATACTACCTACATAGTCTCTGAATATGACTCATTGTTTATAAAGTGAATGCATCACTATTGTCTCATTTCTAATTTAATATTCTAATTCATATCTCTGTATTTGTGATGAAAGGTACAACTGGGGAGGTACAAGCAACTCAGGATCTCTAAAAGAGTCTCACATCATTCGTCTACCCTCATGTTCCGACAATTGCAAAGATCGTGTTTTATTGAACATTCATGCATCTACCGAACGCAACAGGGCCTTATCAGACATCCTTTGATATTATGCAAGCAAGCTCCGTTTCGGCTTTGTTGTTCCGAGCTTCCCTTCGACGACCTTCTAATAAGGATCCGACAGACTATTCCGTTTTCCGAGGGGTTCAGCAGTTATAATTGATTAACATCATTGACGAAAGAATCAGTGCTACATCCTGTCCTATTCACAAGGAATTTTCTCAGATTGTTTTGTTGAATATGATCTCACTTTTCGCCCTCTCGGCTTAATTTCTCGGCTTCAACTTCGGCTTATTTCTCTAGCTCGACAACATTGTTCTCCGACATTGAGCGCATCTCAGCCAGCTGGGGTCTGAGGACTCCCTCTCAAGTAGCCATACTCTGCCACATCGTCCACTGCTCGGGAGTAGCAACATACTCTAAGTCCCCATGCTCGCCATACGCCAAGTATCATTGTCACCGATCAGTATCTCTGAAAACCTCCCGCCGAGCATCTCAATTCTTATGAATTCGGCACAAGCCCTTTCAAGCTTTACCGCTTTTCTCACTCTTTGTCTTCTCGGCATCCCCGGTATGCTCCTTCTGCTCGTCAAGAATCCGATCATGTTCTCCTATGTGTCAGCATATTTCCGCCAGCTGGGGAGTGAGCACTTCCTCCCGAGCGGCCATATTCCATCTCATTGCCCGCTGCTCGGGATCAGCAACTTACTCTAAGGCCTTGGAGTCATTTGGGAAGAACTTTAACAAGGAAGTTTCTATGCTCGCCACGCGTTGACGATCATTTTTGTCAACCAGTACCTTTGGAGATCTCCCATTGAGTTTTTGGGTTTATACTGAGTTTGAGGGTGCCTCGGACATCAGCATCAAGCATCTCAATTCTTATGAACTGAACACAAGCCTCTTCAAGCTTTATGGAGTGGGGGGCTTACGTTGTAATGGAATAGGTACACAGCCGACATAGGCCGACCTAGACACTGGTAACATATGATCATCTCCCTGTAAAGGATGTTGCAACATTTCCGCCTATCGCCATCGGATTTGGTATCCACCTCTCTCATCGAGGGCTTACTTTAATTCAATCACTCACTTTGGATCACGTTCCTACACACTTGCATGCCCACGATCTCGGTTAGCCGACCAGGTCGGCATTGCTACAAGTGGAAAGGAGGACTGCGACCCGATACTTGACCACAGGTCGAATACATCGCGGGCAGAGGAATACGCCTCGGCTAAGGTGCTCATTCCGACAGCATGAACCCGTAAAGCTTACGATCCAATTGGTGATGAGACTCTTGACACACCTCAATACAACGGGGTGTAAGAGTCTCCTTTAGGTTTATTCTTTCAGTGTCATTATTTGAGTATAAAGAATGCTATCAACCATTTGTGATACTCTTCCAGGAAAAGGGTCTTGGCTTTAAACAGTCTTCTATGTCACCTCCAACCTCAGAAATCGTACGTCTGATCTGCCCAGCACAGAAAGGATCTAAACTCGGCTCAGAGTCTATATGACACTTCCCGAGCTGGGGGGCTTATGTAGTGGACCGGACCCATAAGCCGACCGCATGCCTTCAATGCCGACCAACGACTCAACGGATAAGTTTAAAACTCCCTAGTACATGATAAGGATGAAGGACTCACCCTTCTTATCCTCTAAGAGCCACGTCAGCCCTATTGGGCCCAACAGGCCCATAAGGTATCACAACACACCTAACAGGTAATCCCCTATAAGAACCACTATGCTATAGGGGCTAAGGTATGTCTCTCATCCCTACTCTAAAGAACTACGTGTGGCTTGATCCCCTTATCACTGGGGGTACGTAGGACCGGGGTCACCCTCGTCAGCTGCAACAACCAAAACACACATCGTGGTGTCTCCCTAACGATGGAACACTACAGTAATGGAGCTCAAACTCATAATCCTTCAAAAACTCCATCCATCGACGTTGCCTCATATTCAACTCCTTTTGATCAAAGAGGTACTTTAAACTCTTATGGTCACTAAACACTCGGAACGTAGTGCCATAGAGATAGTGTCTCCAGATCTTTAAGGCAAACACCACAGCTGCTAACTCCATATCATGGGTTGGATAGTTCATCTCATGAACCTTTAACTGTCTCGAAGCGTAAGCGACGACTTGTCCATCTTGCATCAAGACACACCCAAGACCTTGTTTCGACGCGTCACAATACACATCGAAACTCTTCTGCGTATCGGGCAACACCAACCCAGGAGACGATGTCAACCTTTCGTTCAACTCCTGAAAACTTCTCTCACACTTCTCATCCCATAGGAACGGTTGATCTTTCCGAGTCAACTTCGTCAAAGGCAGTGCGATCTTCGAAAATCCTTCTATAAATCTTCGGTAGTACCCAGCCAAACCGAGAAAGCTTCTAACCTCCGTAACCGACTTCGGTTGCTCCCATTGCAAAACCGAATTTACTTTCGTTGGATCAACTGCTATCCCTTTATCTGAAATCACATGCCCCAAAAATTTAACCTTCTTCAGCCAGAACTCACACTTTGTAAGTTTGGCGTACAACTTCTTCTCCTTCAAGATGCTTAACACTATCTTCAAGTGTTCAGCATGCTCCTCCGGGCTCTTAGAGTAAATCAGAATATCATCAATGAACACAACCACGAATGAATCTAAGTAAGGTCTAAAGATTCGATTCATGTAGTCCATGAAGATAGCTGGTGCATTAGTCAATCCGAACGGCATTACGACATACTCATAATGTCTGTATCGAGATCGAAATGCAGTCTTAGAGATGTCCTCCTCTCTAATCCTGATCTGATGGTACCCCGACCTCAAATCAATCTTGGAAAATACTGAAGCCCCACGAACTTGAATCATAAGGTCATCTATCCGTGGTAACGGATACTTGTTCTTGATGGTGACCTTATTCAGCTGCCGGTAGTCTATACACATCCTCATGCTACCATCTTTCTTCTTTACGAATAAGACAGGAGCACCCCAAGGTGACACGCTTGGTCGAATCATCTGTTTCTGCAGCAACTCTTCAATCTGCTTCTTCATCTCTGCCATTTCCGGTGGTGCCATTCTATAGGGAGCGATAGAAATGGGACCAGCTCCCGAAACTAGATCGATGCCAAATTCTATCTCTCTTCTTGGTGGCAGACCAGGAATCTCATCAGCAAAAACTTCCGGGAAATCTCTGACAACAGGGATCTCTTCCATCCTCGGACCACTCTCCCCTACCTCAGTGTTGAACAGACATATGTAACCAGAGGGTTTTGGGTTTCTATAGGTCACGAGTCTTCTATCACAATCGATGATCACTTGGTTTTGACTTAACCAGTCCATTCCCAAGATCACATCCAATTGTGGTAAGGGTAAGCAGATCAAATCTACTTTAGAGGTTTGTCCTGACACTTCTATACAACAGTTAAGACAGGCTCTAGAAACAACTACGGGAGCGTTTGTAGGGGTTTCTACTTGAAAAACATAAGGCATTTCAGACATCATCAAGCCTAATCGGTTTACACATTCATACGAAACGAATGAATGCGTTGCACCAGAGTCAAACAAAACATGGCAAAACTGACCATTAAGCAAGTATTTACCTTGCACCAGATCAGAAGATCGATTCGCTTCCACACCGCTAAGGGTGAAGACCCTTCCTTGAGTCACCGGTCTATCTGCAGTTCCTCTTGAGTTGGCCTTGGCTGGTTCCTTGCAATCTCTTGCAAAGTGTCCCGGCTTTCCACAGTTAAAACATCCACTTGTCCCCCAACACACACGACCATAGTGGTTGCGCTTGCACTTGTCACAGAATGGAGCCTCGCTCCGGTAATTCCTTCCCTCAGAACCACCAAAATTGCCCTTGCCTTTCCCTCTGCGATCATATGGACCTTTGCCTCGATTGTTGAAACCCTTACGCCTTTGAGATCCATAGCCTTGATTGTCCTTCTTTTCCGAGACTTGCACCTCCTCGGCCTTTGTATCATCTTCATACATCCTACACATGTCCACGAGTGCAGGAAAACTTTGAATCCGCTGGTAACTAAAAATTGACTTCAACTTTGGCCTCAAACCTCCTTCAAACTTAATGCACTTGCTCCTCTCATCTGGATTGTTCTGATAGTATGGAGAGTACTTCATCAGCTCTTCAAACTTTGCCGCGTACTCACCCACACTCATGTTACCTTGCTTCAACTGCAAGAATTCCACTTCCTTTTTCCTCCTTAGATCCTCAGGAAAATATTTCTGAAGAAATTTTTCCATGAATACTCCCCAGCTTAGATCTCTTCCTTCATATTGCAAAAGCTGCATCGTGTGATTCCACCAGTTCTCCGCTTCATCCTCCAACATATAGGTTGCATACGCCACCTTCTGAACATCAGAACACTCCAAAGTCCTCAAAATCTTGTCCATAGTATGAATCCATTTGTTGGCTTCTTCCGGCTTAAATCCTCCTTCAAACTTTGGTGGGTTGCAACTCCTAAAATCAGCCAGAGTCTTCGCCTCAGTGTTACCCACATTACACTGATGAGGCGGATTTGCCGGTTGAGAGGGTTGCTGAGACTGCCTTTGCATCGCTTCCAGTACCGTGGTGATTCGTTCCAATATCACATTAGTGTGATTTTGGTTTCTAGTTGCCATATTAGACCTGCGCTATGGACTTATTGTCACATATGTTGAACTAAAGAAACTTCCATTACACTACCTATACTAAGGCTCTATCTTAAACTTATTAAATTTACAATCAATTGCGTCTTGTACTCAAAGAGACAAGATACAAACAAATCAAGGGTATTTAAACCTCAACAAACAAAATAATAACATTCGAAGTAATGTAATTGCCGTGCAGATACCTGCTTGATGGTGATGGCTACCTTTCTGAACTACTTCCACTACTACAGGATCTGACTTTTGCTCTGATACCACTAAGTGTGACACCCTTCTCGGATTACCCAAATATAAACTAATAAGTAAGCTTTTATATTGGATAATATATATATGGACTTGTGAGTGTTAAGAAAATATGGTAAATAAAAATTTTCTTTGGATCGGGTGCACAAATCGACAGATGAAGTTCTTGGAGAATAAACTATATCTATTTCAAAACGTTTGTATCGAGTTCGGTGTTGTCCTAAAACCTTTTCACAAACAGGGTAATCTTCGTCTTTTGAAGTCGTACATACATTATTGAAAGTAATTGTAGTTACCCTTGCTTTTCTTAATAAAGCTGATACCATTGAGTTAATGGGTGTATCCGAACCCTTAAGTAATCTAAATCAGAGTAAGCGGAAAGTGTTGGACTATGCAATAGTTTGAACATAAGATTTATATTTATACGTATAGATAACAAAAGTGGTAAGTACATAGTCCATCATCATGTCTCCAAGTTTCAGAATATACAAGTCCATATAGATCTACATAGTCATGTAACCCCAACCTTAGAGTACTACAAAAGTATATCTACAATATATACATAACCCAAAATACAACTCCAGGGATAGTCACGTAGATCCATCAGCATCAGATGCAGTAGTAGTAGCAGTAGTAGTCTCCCAAAAGTAAAGTGAGTAAGGTAGTAGCATCATCATCACAGCAGCAGCAGCAAATCTCCTCCACACACCGGATCCTCAGATCCACACCATACACCATATACATGTACCTAGGGATCGCCGTCCCTCTAGTCACTCCCAGTAGAATGCACGACAGGCTCGCCCCCACTCTCGTCCTCCACCGGATCCTCCTCGATCTCATCCGAGGGAGAGTGTACCCTACCACTGGGTACCGGGTCAGGTGATGGTGAAACCCTGACTGGGCTCCTCGGATCAGATAGGGGAGTCTCCTCGCGGACGACTCTCGAAGTAAAAGGGTGAGAGCGGGTAGGTTGAAAACGAAAACTATGGTAAGAGAGAGCTGGTCGCGAGGGAGGTGGTCCATGGTAAGTGTAAAACGGGGGTACATGCATAGTGTATATGATGGGAATCCTAAACCTACGAGGACGGAATCGTATCAGCGGGTTCGGGTGGTAGAAGGTAATCTCTACCTCCCCCTCGAACACCGCACGATGGTCCTCATAGATCCATATGCCACTAGGAAGTGGCCGGATCTCGATGCAAGCAATGTAGCGAGACATCACCTTCAAGGGCATAGGGGTAAGCAATTCTATACACATAATCAATAGAGAATAAATTATGCAACATAAAGATGTAATATGCATCAATTAATATCAATCACATTTAACACTTAGCAAGTAGGTTATGCACATAGAATGTTCACACTTAATTCAGTCATAACAGTTTATTTGAATGAATGGCATGATGCATGACTTTAGCTCTCAAGCCTATCTCCATCATAATACTATGTCACTCTCTGACGTCCTTCCCTGACAACCCAGCACTCAACAGTGCGTTGTATTCCTAGGTATACAACAATTCTTACATTCACCTAGAATGTACACGTCAAGCTTGGTATCCATGCCACCCGAGCATATCCCGTCATCCAAACGGATCATCATCCAAACGATATATCCATATCGGCATCCACTAAGCCGACCACGTCAACGACGTGTCATCAAGCAAGCGTATTGGCACTCCCAGAGGCCCTCCACATGTTTAACAAACATGAAATACGTCCTACCATCCAAACTCCAGGATGAATGCAATTTATCTTTTAGACTTAAGGGAAGTTGATTAATACTTTACAGGCCACCTAGGCTTATTTTCTTTATCAAAAAGGACCGTCACCAAACGATCTTTTTGTATTAATCAATTTCTCTAAGTCTTGATCCCTTGGACTATTCTCAATAATTCATTAATTATTTGACTTAGAATTGAAAATGGTGTTCTTCAGGTTCTGGGCAATATACTTGAGTAAAATTCAGTCCATTCGAGTGTTCTCTAGATTTTCCAGATTACTCGAGTGTTCCTGAAGTTACTCGAGTGTTCATGACTTTCTGAGGATTTGGGTTTTCAATTCATCAATTTACTCGAGTGGTTCATGGGTTACTCGAGTGTTTTAGGATATTTCTAGAATACTCGAGTGACCTTGACTGACTCGAGTGTTTGGCCTATAATGGTCCTCAGGTCATGCTCGATACTCGAGTACCAGTCAGACTACTCGAGTGTTCTTCCTTAATTTACATGGTTTTGAACACGATTTACTCGAGTACTCTGCCTTGTACTCGAGTGTTTCGCAGCAGACAGCACTGAAAACTGGTTTTAACATGACATTCTCATTTCTACTCAAATTTAATCCATTCCAGGGATCCACAGAGTTCATACAACATAATTTGAACATGTTACAACATTCATTTCATATCAAAACACAGATTTGATAGAGAATTCAGTAATCATGCATTAAAACACATTTTCACAACTCAATACCTCAATTTGCAGAATAAGCTCAATACTCATGAATTAAAGTTCATTTAAGCTTGCATGCATGATACATAACTTGCTCAACACAGTTTTAGAGCATGGATTGGTCTCCAAACCAAAGTTCCTATTCAATCTAAGCCCTTAGAGCCTCTTGGTGGCTCTCTAACACAATTCATGGAATTTAAACTCTATCTAGTGAATATAATTACTTCCCCTTACCTCTCAGATGTTTTCCAAACAAGGATTGACACGAAAAAGGCTCCAAAATCCTCAGACCAACTTCAAATGCCACATGCAGAGCATTTTGAGTACCACACCAAAATGGAATTGGTTTGTACATGAAACAGAGAATTAAATTGGGGAAAATTATATTTCTAAACTCTATGCAACATAATCTAACTAAGGAAACCGAAATTGAGACTCAGGGGTTCATGAGCTTACCAGAAATCAAGATCAAAGTAAGCTCCAGAACAGAATTTGACCAAAAACAGCTTCACTTCAACTCCTTGAATCCTCCAACACACTCACTCAATTCTCACGATTTTGGTGTTTATATAAAGCTCAAGATGTAAGCTTTATATTCGTGTATGATTTGTGTTTCAATTTGACACAGAGAAGGAGAATTGAAGAGTACAAACTCGGAACCCTAATTTCATCAACCAAGCTACTTTGATCCAAAATTCTCAGCTAAGGGTCGAAGATGAGCTTAAATAGGAAGTGAGGACACTCATGCAGGTCGACACGAGGGCATTGAGCTGTTGATGGCGGAGTATTCATGTCAATCGAGGGGAATCGTTGGCTGTGACTCACCAAACGCACTAACTCGTGCAGTTTGACCCAGAATACTCGAGTATTCCAGAAAATACTCGAGTGTTTCGCCCAGATTTTGAAAAATAATTATTTTATTTACTTTCCCTCCAAAATCTTTCCTATAATTGCTTCTAGGTCCCAACCCAGGGACTAATATGCAAAACTCTTATTTTAATGCATTTAAATTATTTATTAAATAATTTCACACATCAACTAGTTATATGAACACAAATTTTAATCAAGGATTAATATAGAAACTATTAATTATAATTAAATTATAATTAACATTTCATTAATCGGGGATTAAAATTTTGGGGTGTTACACGGTTTGCATTGTTTCCTGCAGTATCTGACTTCTTGGGACCGTGAGGGGAGTGTATTGCTCGAATTTTGCTCGGGGAGTACTGAACCTTCTGTCCCCTCTGGGTCCTCTTCTTTGTTCCTCCCTCCTGTCATCTCTTCTTGACTTTCCCTGAGAGGAAGGTTCCACCCGCTCACCTCTTTCCCTGTTTCTCTGCCATTTGCTGAATTCCTCCAAATTTATGAACTTGGTGGAGCGATGTCTTAACTTCGCCATGTCCCTCGGAGGTTTTCCCACTAGTGAGTTTTTGAAGTCTCCATTCCGGAGTCCCTGAGTGAAAAGGAAGACCGAGAAGCTCGGTTCAAGGTTTGGGACGGATCCTGCCTCGGAATGGAAACGGGATAGATACTCTCTCAAGGGTTCTTCAGGTTGTTGCATGACACCTGCTAGTGCGTGGTCGGACTTTGGCTGGACGCAGCTAGCGGTATATCTGTTCAGGAAAACTCTCTTCATTTCTGCCCAGGAGTTAACAGAGTTCCTAGGCAGGGCCGAGTACCATCTCAAAACAGGTGGTTGCAGGGTCATAGAAAAGGCTCGAAACTTCATCAGGTCTCCTCCATCATAAAAGTTCATAGCGCCTTCAAAAGATAAAATGTGTTCCAAGGGGTCGGTTAACCCATTATACTTCGCTACACTGGTGGGGCCGAGGAATGCGGAGGGTGTCTCATAAGCCATGATTCGCGGAGTGAAGGGGTGGCCAGGGTGAGCGCTATCATCGGTCTCATAATTGGCTACAAGGGCTGGATTTGTCGGAGGTGGTGGGGGAAGGACGGTGGGGCCTTGAGGATCCTGGGCTAGTATGGTTACTGGGGTCGTTTCTACTGCCCGGGCAGCAACCGCCTGCATGTGGATCTGTTGGAGCTCTGCTATGGCCCTTCCCTGCTGCTCCAACATTTGGGCTTGTTGTTTGATTATTTCTTCAAGCTGGGTTTCCCTTCGGCCTTGGGAGTGTCCCCTCTCTTCACCGGAGACACGAGCGTCAAATGAGCGGCCGGAGCCGTGGTTCGTTACATGATTGGGGGGGTTGGGGTTTGTTTGCCTAGAATGAACGGTGTATGGACCAATGTGAGTTCGGGCTGGTACTGAGTGGTGGCTGCGGGATGGAATTTCCAGTCTCACCGAAGGCATGCTTTGGTGGGGAGGATTTCTTCCTTCCAGATCTCTTCCATTGTCAGCGCTGCCTTCTTCCAGTCTCTGGCGGTTCCTCCCGGTCTGGTGGTTTGCGCCGCGCGAGCTGTTTGCGGCGTTTCCACGTGGGTTTACCATTTTTTGAGTGGGGGTAACAGTTTATCAGTTCCCCACAGACGGCGCCAATGTCGTGTCTAGGACACGGTGTATCAGATGCACCCCTATCTCAAAGGTATAGATAGACCCAAGAACTAGTGGATGGACTGAGGTTAGTGTATGATTGTTTAGGTATGCTAGAGGTCCAGTTGGGACAACTAGGGTTTCCCTAATCACAGTGTGTGCAGATGTGCAATTAGGGAGATAGAGAACGTACCAGAGCCCCTTGCTGGAGACAGCTATTTATAGGGGTGGCATTGTACCTTGTGGGCCTATACGGAGGGCCAGCAAGGCAGCTGACGTGTCCCATTTAGGATGTAGGATGAGTCATAGCCCAATTCCACATTGAGCCACCCAAAAAGCCACGTGGCGCACAATCAGTGGAAAGAAGCATTTAAAAAACCGAAAAGGCAACATACGAAATAATGACGTTTCTGACACAAACAGCACGTGTCAGCAGAAGGACATTCAAACGTCCCCTCAGTCTGTTGAAGGGACAGCGAGGCACCATGAGCTGTCCTGAACTCATCGCTTCACCCCGAACCTAGTACTCGGCACCTTCAAGAAACACCTTCAAGGAAATCTCAGCTCGGCTCAAGACTCAAAAAGTCTTACCGAGCTAGGGGGCTTATGTGGTAGACCGACCCTCGGTCTACCCTTAGTATACTCAGCTGACCAGATTACCCTATCTGATAGGTCACACCATACCATCGGTCCTCAATCCATCAGGCTTGAGACTCTAGGCCGAGACATACCATCGGCTCATGGATAAGCTCAGACCCACCGAGACTTCTTATCCCTTCCGCAAATTACTCCTAGATTCTCGCAACAGCCTAGACATGAGATCTTCAGCTGATCCTATCCAGATTCTAAGAGCATAATCCTCCGATATTATCTCACAGAATCCTGGTTCAGCTCAACCCTGATACAGGGCCCAGACGGCCCATATCAGCCTCCTCCAAACCCTATAAATAGCTCACTACAGCTAGGGTTTCAGGTACGTACTCTCATCCCTAAGTTGACACTGCACACACACGTTGACTAGGGAGAACCTGCTTTTCCTAACTGGAACTGCAGAAATACCAAAGTCACACATTAACTCTTGATCCTCTCTAGGGCTCCTGATTCCATAGTCTTGAGCACTTGGAGGGTTAAGGACATCTAGTGTTCCAGGACACTACATTGGCACCGTCTGTGGGAATCGTCTAATCAGTATTCCCATAACCACTATTCTCATGGCAAACGATAACCATGACAATAACCAGGGGGATCTCCGCCGTCGCATCCGGGGAAGGCCGCCTAAGAGTGGGGGAAGAGGAAACGTTAGGGTCAGAATTGCTCCGGGAGGACCTACTGGAGGCGATCATGCTAATACCCCACCCGTTCCTCCGGTGGATCAGCCGGTTGCTCCGCCAGTTCCTCCAGTTCAGGCTAACGTTCCTCCAGTCCCTCCAGTTGTTCAAGCACAAGTCACAGTTCCTCCTCGTGTTGAAGGCGGCGGAGGACGATCCAACCCTCATACTATTCCTGATGGCCATGTTTCAGAATGGCATGACACTGCAGATTCTGGACCACGTCAATCTCGGAGGGCCCCAGCTGGGTCACGAACTGGTGAGGATCGGCGAGTTGAGCGTTCTGCTCGTCGTGATCACTCCCGTGCCGAGCGATCCAACAGGGAAGTCCCTCAATTTACCAGGGGTCGTTTTGGAACACTTCAAGGTGGTGAACATTCCGAAACACAAGGTAGGTCTTACATGACTACTTCGTCGGCTCGTAGGAGAGAGGAATCAATCATGGAGATCTTGAGGACTCAAACTTCTTTGATTGAAAAGCAGAATCAGGCTATCGCTACTCTTCAGCAGCAAAGCATGGAAAGAATAGCCAAGCAAGGCCCTCACGTGGCTCTCGACAACCCTAATAACCTTCCTCCACCCCTACCCCTTAATCCGGGATTGGTTCCTGGGCGTGTTACTCGGGAACCCCATCTTGGACATCCTTTCATAGCTGAGATAATGGCATTTCAAACCCCGCAGACTTATGTGGGTCATCAGAATATCCCTTGGTATAACGGGACGACTGATCCGATGGACCACATCGCTGCTTACGAATCCTTCATGATGTTTTATGGAGGAGGGGATTTCATGAAGTGCCGAGCATTCTCAATGACTCTGGGATCGGCACCTTTGAGATGGTTCAATTCCCTACCTGCCAACTCGATTCACTCATGGGCCGAGCTGAGGACATCATTTTTGAACCGATATACAGCCAGTATGTCACAACCCAAGTCAGACCATTCATTGGCTGGAGTCGCACAGAGACCTGACGAGTCTCTTCGCGATTACCTGGCTCGGTATCAACAAGAAGCTAGTGGCATATCAGGCCTGCAATCGGGAGTATCTGTCCTCTTACTCACTCAAGGGTTGCGAGATGGTGATTTCAAGGATTGTCTGATTGGAGAACCACCGAGGGACATGGCCAAACTCAGGGAAAGATCTAGGAAATTTGTTAATTTGGAGGAATTCCATAGAATCAGTACCACGGCTCAGGGTCAGGAACAACGCCCTCGTCAGAATGATTCCCGTCAAACTGATCGTTTTCGAGAGAATAGGGGAAGGAAGGACTAGAGGGAGAGAGGAGAAAGAGACAAACTGCCTCCCAAAGGCAAGTATGATGTATACACTAAGCTTACAGTCCCGAGGAGTCAAATCCTCCGAGAGACTATGCACACTGAAATGCGCAATATTACTCGGCCTCCAGCTTTGAGAAAAGCTGCCTAGAGGGACAGGACGAAGTACTGTGACCATCATGGTGGATGGGGGCATACGACTGATCAGTGTACGATGCTGAAGGACTTAATTGAAGAAATGGTTAGGGATGGGAAGCTTCAACAATACATCGGGGAAGCGATGCGGAAGCGTTAAGGGAGAAGAAGTCATTCACCACCCAAAACTGAAGAAAAAAGGAATAAAAGCCCTACACCACCTGCAGGGGGAGCCTCCGCCATACCGTCCGAGCAGGATAAGGGTCGAGAGTCGTTTCTGATCAACACCATTGCTGGTGGATTTGCGGGTGGTGGGGAAAAAAGAAGTGATCGAAAAAAGTATGTGGGACAGATCCTTTCGGTGGCTAGCCGACCGATCCAAACGCCCAAAAAGAAGAACATTGTCATCAGTTTCAGTGACGATGACTTTGCTGATATTATTCAGGACCACAATGATCCAATGGTAGTTACAGCCAGACTCGGTAATTACGAAGTGAAAAGGATTCTCGTCGATCAGGGGAGTTCAGCAGACATTATGTTTTTGGATTTGTTCGAGAGGCTGAAGTTGAAAAGATCTGACCTAACTCCATTTGAGGGCAGTTTGGTTGGCTTTACGGGGCATTCCATTGTTCCCTTAGGCCACATTCATCTCCCAGTGACCATGGGTGAACAACCGTCTGCTCGAACCGAGATGGTAAAGTGGATAGTTGTCCAAGAACCGTCGGCATACAACGCCATCCTTGGCCGTACAGCTCTCCAATCATTTGGTGCCGTTGTATCAACCGTTCACCTGGCCATGAAGTTTCCAGGGTCCGATGACCAGGTGGTAACGGTACGGTCCGAAGAAGAGTTGGCTCGGAAATGTTACAATATTAGCCTGGGAAAACCGAAGTTGGATGATGATGAGAAGATCATGAAGGAGCCACTCAACAAAGGAAGTGTTAACTTGGCAGATTTCGACGTACGGGAAGAGGATGAAACTAGGCCAACCCCTCAGGGGGACTTCAAAAAGGTAATTCTGGGTCCCGATCCGTCCCGTTGTGTCAAGATTGGTGTCGGCCTTGCCGACGAATTAGAAAGAGAACTGACGGAACTGCTGGTAGAAAACAAAGACTTATTTGCTTGGACTTCGGCAGACATGTCGGGGATCGATCCGAATTTTATCTGCCATAAGTTATGTGTGTATCCTGGCGCCAAGCCAGTATGTCAGAAGAAAAGGCGGGTCGGAACCGAGAAGGCACAAGCAACTGAAGAAAAGGTGTCCGAGCTACTAGAGGCGGGGTTTATCAGGGAGGTGGTGTACACTGATTGGTTGGCTAATCCCGTGCTAGTCAAGAAATCCAATGGAAAATGGAGGATGTGCGTGGATTATACAGACCTGAACAAAGTCTGCCCCAAGGATCAATACCCACTTCCCTGCATAGACAAACTCGTAGATAGCTCGGCAGGGTATCAAAGGCTATCTTTCATGGATGCTTATTCGGGGTACAATCAGATCCCTATGTATCCCCCGGATCAGGTGAAGACTTCGTTCGTCACAGAAAATGCTACATATTGTTACAATGTCATGCCGTTCAGTACGCTGGGGCGACTTACCAGCGAATGATGAACAAGGTGTTCGGTCCACTCATTGGGCCGAAAATGGAAGTATACATCGAAGATATGATTGCAAAAAGTCTGAAGGAGGAGCACCATGCTAAGGATTTGAAGGTTATCCTTGATAGGATTCGGCAGTTTGACATGAGGTTAAACCCAGAAAAATGCACTTTTGGGGTTCCTACTGGCTCGTTCCTCGGGTTCATGCTCACCGAACGAGGAATTGAGGCAAACCCAGAGAAGTGCCGAGCCATCCTTGAGATGAAGAGCCCTTCCGACATCAAGGGAGTACAGCAGCTAGCAGGTCGGGTAGCAGCTCTCTCCAGGTTTCTATCTCAGTAAGCTCGGAAGGCCTTGCCATGGTACCAACTGCTGGGGAAGGAAAAAGAAAAGACGTTCGAGTGGAACGAGGCATGTGAAAAGGCCTTTACTGACCTTAAGCAATACCTAGCATCTCCTCCAATCTTATCTAGCCCGGCAGCAGGAGAGGTTTTGTTCCTGTACTTATCAGTGGGGGATTCAGTGGTCAGTTCGGTTCTGGTTCGGGAAGAATCAGGCAAAGAATCTCCTGTTTACTTCGTCAGCCGAGCACTTCAGGGACCAGAGTTGAGGTATCAGAAGGTTGAAAAGTTGGCGTTTTGTTTGGTTGTTATGGCTAGGAGGCTGCGTCAATACTTCCAAAGCCACCGTATCACGGTCAGAACTGCTCAGCCAATCCGACAGATCCTTCAAAAACCCGACTTGGAAGGCAGAATGGTGACTTGGGCTATTGAACTTTCTGAGTTCGACATCACTTTCGAACCTCGAAAAGCAATGAAGTCTCAGGTCTTAGCTGATTTTCTCACCGAGTTTACTGAGCCATTGACGAGCTCAAACTTGAATTGGAGCATTTATGTCGATGGGTCAAGCAACAAGCTCGGAGCAGGAGCGGGAATAATCCTGGAGAACTCCGAGGGAGTTACCCTTGAATATTCATTGAAGTTCGGCTTCCCCACGTCAAATAATCAGGCCGAGTATGAAGCCGTAATGGCTGGATTAAGGATGACAAAAGAAGTAGGAGCCCGAGAAGTGAAGATTTTTAGCGATTCTCAGTTGGTGGTTTCGCAAATTAAAGGTGATTATCAAGCTAAGGAACCCATCCTCCAAAAGTATCTCGAGAAGGTGAAGTTCCTATCTTCAGAGTTTGCCAAGGTCGAATTCTGCCACATCCCGAGGGAAAGCAATGGCCGAGCGGACATTCTTTCCAAACTTGCTTCAACAAAGGGTCCTGGAAATAACAAGACATTGATCCAAGAAATGGTGCATGGACCTAGCGTTGTCCTCTCCGTTTCGGTGGATCCAAGTTGGACCTCTCCGATCATAAACTTCTTGGAACAAGGAATCTTGTCGACGAATCTAGTCGAGGCCAAAAAGCTTGTCAGAAGGGCATCCCAATTCGCTATGATCGACGGAATTCTGTTTCGCCGTGGGGTCAGCGGCCCTATGCTCAGGTGCTTAGACCCCGCCGAAGCAAAGCAGGCACTGGAAGAAGTCCATGGAGGTATCGGAAGTCATCATGTCGGAGGGAAATCGTTGGCCAAGAAGATTCTAAGGGCAGGATACTACTGGCCGACCCTACAACAGGATGCAATCAGTCATGTAAAGAGATGTGAAAGATGTCAGTTCCACAGTGACGTCTACCAGAAGCCGGCCGAGGAACTTCATTCACTTTCATCTCCCTATCCCTTCTATCAATGGGGAATGGATTTGATTGGTCAGTTCCCCACCGCACCAGGACAGCTCAAATGGGTGATAGTGGCCATCGATTATTTTACCAAGTGGATCGAAGCCGAGCCACTAGCAACTATTTCATCGGCCAAGGTTCAGAAGTTCTTTGAGAGATAGGTTATAGCTTGGTTTGGAGTGCCACAGGTCTTAGTAACTGGCAATGGAACTCAATTTACGGCAAAGGCATTCCAGGACTTGGTCAACGCTTTGAACATTGAACACTATTTTTTCTCTGTTGAGCACCCTCAGACCAACGGACAAGTAGAATCAGTGAATCGAAGTATCATTCAGGGGATCAAGAAAAGACTCATCGGTGCTAAGGGAAATTGGCTGGAAAACCTGCATGAAGCGCTTTGGTCATACCGCACCACCATACAGACTTCAACGGGAGAAACCCCTTATCGTCTTACTTATGGTTGCAACGCTGTCATCCCGATGGAAAGGATCATCCCATCTTTCTGAGCCTTACAACAACCAAACCCCCTCAACAACACTTTACTGTGTGAGGACCGAGTTCTATCGGAAGAAGTCAGAGACTTAGCTGCCGAACGGGAAAAACATGCCAAGCTGATGCAAGCGAAAGGGTATAATCACTCAGTGGTACCCAGAGAATTCGAGGTAGGTGACCTCGTCCTACGAAGAGCTGACATCGGCCTCAAAAATGCTAAGGATGGGAAACTGGCTCAGAATTGGGAAGGTCCGTACCGAGTAGCTTCCAAAACAGGAACAGGAGCCTACAAGCTCGAAACTCTCTCGGGTGCCCTCATCAACAACACATGGAACGTGGCAAAACTTAGAGCATATTTCAGTTAGAAATTTCTATCCATTTCAATTCCGTTTTCAATTGTTTTCGTTTTATTATTTCCCTTTCTGTTATAGGATTGTTTATTTTTAATGATAGTGTACGCTCGGTGGAACTCCGAGCCCATTGTACTTATTGTTAATGATTCGAATAAATAAAAGTGCTGTTATTAAATTCATTGTATTTACGTACTTTTCCTTATAATCGACTAGCCACCGTTTATGACGCGAACGATTATAAACAGCTCAAACAAGAGCTTATAACTCATCAAGTACCTTAAAAGGATTCCCGATTCAAACATGATTTGTTTTAAAAATCATTTTTACATCGCGGATAGAGGAACCCACCTCGGCTAAAGTGCTGGAGTTCCGAGGTCTTAACACTTGAATTCTTAACAAAAAGTTCAGAAAGAAGCATAAAATAAAAACAGATATTATAAATATTCCAAACAAGTTATAGCAACAAGATTTCAACCCATCTATTGGGGTAGATACAAAAAAAAAACTACTCAATATCAGACAGTACTACGCTGTCAGGGTCAAATTTCTCTTCTTCTTCTTCACCTTCGGCACCTTCGGCCTCTTCTTCCTCGGATTCCTCGACAAAATGGTCAGGAAGATTATTGCTGCTCATGTCAATAGGAACCCGATTCGCACCCACAATCTGACCATTCTTGGTAGCAAAGAGGGGGTCGGCGCCCTTTGTCACGAGGTTGGGGTTCAGGATGCGAAGCTGCTCGGCTGTGTTAAGGAAGGAATCTTCAACTGCGTGACTCCAGTTGTACAGATTCTCCTGGGCCGCTTTCTTATGCTTAAGAGCTTTCGCTCTTATCTTGTCCATGGAAGCTCGGAGACCAGTGACCTCATCCTTAGCATATTCAAGTTGCTCCTGAGCCACAACAGCATCCTCCTTAGCCTTTCTCAAGGTTTCCTCGGATTGCCTCAACTTCTCTTTAGCCTCTTGACAAGTCTTTTCAGTTGCTTCTTTATCAGCCTCGGCTTTAGCTTTGGCGCCTTCAGATTCCTGCATTCCCTTTTGCAGTCTTTCATTCTCGGCCGCCAGAACCTGAAGTTTTTTCTCAAAGCTTTCCACTTGAAGCTGCAAATAATCCTCCCGATCATCAGCTTCTGATCTTTTCTTCTTCTCCTTGGGGGCCACTCCAGCGTAGACGTCGTCACCACGCTGACCGAGGAAATTGAGAATGCTTGCACCTCGAAGGAAGCTCCTCACCAAGGCCCTGCAATTATTTTCCCAGGTTCCTGGACCCCAGGCACTTATAACTTCAGCGTCTTCAGGAGGAAAGAGATTTGCGGTGAAGGAATCTAACTTATTACGCCTACTCCATACGGTTTTGGCGACGGCGTCGTCCATACCCTCAGTAACTTGAACTCCTTTGTGGGGCTTGTTCAGGTGAAACCAGTCGCCAGCCAATCCTTTCCCCTTCTCCATCCGAGGTCTCTTGGAGGGACGCTCAGGAGTACCCTGAGTACTTGGTTGCACTTCTATGGGAACTGTTGGCTCAGCACTCTTGGTGGCCTGAGGTGCCTCGGAAGGAATAGCACGAGGAGCAGAAAGGGGACTAGTTGTTGGAGTTGGTTCAGGGGTTTGGCTTTTAGCCGAGGATCCCGACTCTCCTCTCACAGCAGCCAGTTGAGCCATCCTGGCCAAGGCAGCAACACTCTTCTTAGCTTTTGATGCTTTCTTCCCCATTTTTTCTGCGACAAGGAAATATGCTTTAGACCGAGTAAAAAAAATGTATATATACCCAGCTCGGCCTTCACTTCGGCCCGTGTTCTCTTCAGCAATATTTTCTTGGTATCAATTTGACCATTCGCCTTGAGGTGTTCCCAAACTCGGTCACACAACCATCTCTCGGCCCTCGTCAAATCGACCTTATAGTCAAATTGATACAAAGAGGCCCCTCGGTTATAGATACCGTTCGACCAATCCAGAGGGAAGCGAGGTATGACTTTGATTTCTCCCTCTTCCTCAACCTGCTCCATAAACCAGCACACACCAACCCCATTGTACTCATACCGAAAAAAAGAGAGGCTTGAAGGACTTCCAAGAGTCAGTGACTTTAGCGAAAAGCGCGTGGTCCTTCCGAGCTTTCAATGACACCCAAAGCCCTTTGGAGTTGCCGAACTTATTCACTTGAGGGGCATAAAGCCAAAAGAAAGCGCGAAGTGTGGCAACTAAACCTTCGGCGTCGCAGAACTGTTGGAATGCTCGAACAAATGCCCATCCCCTCGGGTGTAGCTGACTCAGGGCTATGCCTAAGTGGTTGAGTACTTCAATTTCAAAAGTCGAAAAGGGCATGCGGATTCCGACCTTTGTTACTGTTTCTTCGCAGAAGTAGAAGAATTGTTGATTTTGCGGCACTTCAAAGAAGATCCGGTCGTCGATGTTCACGTGCCTTAACTCAAATTTTGACGCATTCCTGTCTGCGCTCGGAGGGGTTAGGAGAGGAAGAAGGTGGTTCAAACTGTTCCTCGTCAACAATGAAGGCCTCGTTCCAAGCACATCCCGATCAAAGACTTCATCATACTGCGCATGATTGGGCGGTAAGGGATATTCTTCAGGATTGGTATCACACCTGCGCTCCACCATATCTGGGGAAAAAGTAAAAGGCTCGGCGTTAGGATTTTTTATAGCAGATGTTTTAATTCTAAAGTTAAGGTCGAGCCTTGGACATTTTGCCCCCTCTTTCCTCGGATCTCCCAAAGGCTCTTCCTCCATTGTACAGCGCTCGGGGCTAATCCTAACCTGAGCCCGACGTTCAGCAAACCTATAAGCCAACAGCCACTTGCTATCTTCAGCGGGATCCGATGGGTATTCTACGGCTAACGGTTGTGTCACGATGGATCCCTGGCTGATGGGGGGGAAGAAAGGTCTAATGCATCATCGGGGTCAAAATTCCCAGAATCCCCAAAATCCCCAGAAAAGTCAGAATCGCTATCGCTAGAAGGTTCTTCACCTAATCTCCTACAAAGTTCATGGTAAATCTTTCTCCAATCCCTCATGACTAGAAAATGCGAACTCTTTATACTATCTACCTATAACAGAAAAAACCCCAAATCCCTGTAAAACCCAGAAACAGAAAAAACCCCAAATCCCTGCAAAACCTAGAAACAGAAACGCAAGACCCTCAAAAAATAGAAGGAAACAGAACTAATTAGTGTGATGTTCTAGGGAGAGGAGAACCTCTAAGGAGGGGGAATCTACCTTAGAGGAGACTCTGCCTAGGGTTTATGTGTGATGTTTGTTGGGAGTCCTCTAGTGGCCAAAGGGGAAGCCAAAGAGATACCGTAATCACTGGTGTGTGAGGGTGGCGATTAGGGTAAGAGGACGTACCTTTGCCCCATGTAGTACTGAGCTACTTATAGGGGGGAGCTGGTTGCCCTAATGGGCCAACTTGGGACCCAAGTAGGGCCAGCCTGTAATGAGCTAGGAGTGGTGCGCTGTCCTTGCGGATAAGGATGGGGTGAGCTGTCCTTGCGGATAAGGCTGGGGGACGTCATCATGTCCTTGGTGTCGGAATCTTTGGGGTGATGTCGGACCTGGGAAGACGTACGGAGATCGGACCTGAGCAGAGGCATGAGGTCGGCCTGTATCTGGCGCTTGTTCGACCGTTGAGCCCTGAGCTCGGCCAAGCGTTCAGTGGGTCCCTTGTTAGGTCCTTGAGCTTTTAGCGGGGTTTATGGGGGGTTCGGCCTAGCCAGGTCCACCACATAAGCCCCCCAGCTCGGTCAAGGCTCTTTGAGGCTTGCTCCGAGGTCGTGGTTCGGGTATTCTTCCCGAGGTCCATCACTTTATGGCCGAGTTTACCACATAAGCCCCCCAGCTCGGTCAAGGCTATTTAAGGCTTGCTCCGAGGTCGTGATGTTCCGTCTCTGGTTGGCGCGTGTGAACTGCAACCTTCTGGTTTGGCAGTGACGATGACATGAGCTTTGACAGCTGTCTAATTACTTAGACTTGGAATGACATTTACTTTTCTCAGGCATATGTCAGACATTCACGGTCTACGGAGCGTCATCATCATTGTGACGTTAATCGAGGTCCACGCTTTTGGCTGTTGCGCGCCACGTGTGTTGGTTCTTATGGCTCCTCACTGGGTTGGGCCTTCTGGGCCAAGCCCAATATTCAAAAAGAGAGGGAGGACGGTTACTCTTCCCTGTACTTTGACTAGCAAACTGTCTCTGTTGCATTTCCTATTGAACGGTTGGTTTATCTTCTCACTATACCCACGTTTCTTCTTCCCTGCGAATACGTTTCCAAGGCAAGGTTTGGTTTCAGCGAGACTTCCGTGACTTGTTCTTCCCTTCCTTTGACATACTCATTTCTTTTCTGCGATATACACAAGGTATTCTTCTTGCTTCTTCTTTCCTCATTCCTGGGTTTTGGTTTCTGCATTTGCGTGATTATTTGGGTGGGTTTTTTGTGGGTTTATCTGCGTAGCAATGGGTTAGTCATGCTTTTAAGGGGACGGTCTTTCTTGTTGGCACACTGAATTTTCTGGGGAATCTTTGGTTTAAAAGGTATTTGGGGTATGGTGGGTAGTGCTAGGGGCGTTTGAGTAAGCGCTTGTTGGGGTGGGAGCCAGAGGAGTATTTTCGTTATTCTCCTATAGTAGCAAGGAAGAGGACGGCCCTTCTGGTATCGGATCTTTTTTTTTTTTCTCTTTTTTTTTTTTTTTTGGGAACCAGGAGCAGTTCCTATTGAGGCTGTTCGGGGAGGAGCGCGGGGTACCTGTGGATGGGGGTTTTTTGTGGGGTTATTCTTCATGACCCATAGAACTGACATTCGAGCTTCCCTGTTCTTCCACAGGTACGATGCCTCCTCGGAAATGTGCCAGTCAACCCGACTTGTACCCAGCTCCTACTGACGCCTCCCACTATCATTGGGTGGACGTTGAGCCGAAGGGGATCCGGTCTCAACTGGATTGCGATGGCTTACTCTTCAACGTGAAGGGGGCGATATTTCCCTGTTCCCAAGATCCCAGCGGGACTTCTTATGAAGTTTTGCCCTGTTCGGCCGACGACCGAATCTGCTCTCGAACCGACCCCGACTCTTTCTTCTTCTACGCCGACCTTATACATAAGCTTGGCATAACTCTTCCGTTTACGGAGTTTGAGATGGGCGTTCTGAACGAGCTGGGGGTGGCCCCTTCGCAACTGCATCCGAACACTTGGTCCTTCCTCAGGGCCTTTCAGAGGTACTGCGGGGCCAAGGGGCTGACATGTACCATTAAGCTCTTCCTTTGGATATACAACCCCTTCGTTGGAAACAAAGAGGGGGTGACTGGTCGGTTGTGGGTGTCCACCAAGGCTCGAGCTCACTATGGGCTTTTCGGATTATTCGCCGAGTCATGGAAACATTTTAAACACAGGTTCTTCAAATATAAATATGTCGGTAACGGGCGACCTTGGTTCCGAGATGAAGCGGGGCCAAAATTTCCTTTGCAGTGGACCCAAGAGTTTTTTAATCGACATCGAGACACACCCCAACAATGGTCGGGAGTGACTCTTGATGCAGCCGAGGTGGAGGCGGCTTTGCATTTTCGTACTGAATACCTTAGTCGAAAATCCCAGCTCGACGTTGGGGTATTCCTGACTTGTGCGGATGACGTGGTTTTAACTGAGATCGGTAATATTTCTTGATGTCTTGTCTTTGTCAAGTCCTTTCCATTTATTTAATGTGCTTCTTTTTCTTTTCGCAGAGAAATATTGGTCCACCATGTCGGCAAGGGCTTTGAAAGCGTCCCTGGAGGCCCGCAAGCGGAAGAGGGGAGAAAATGTTTCCCGAGCAGCTACGGAACCTGCTGCTCGGCCGACACTGCCCGACTCTACTCATCCGACCTTCAGTTTCCTCGCCCAATCGCCGGCGAAATATTGGTCGATAGTGCCGCTGATGCTCTACCCCGGCCGCCTGTTGTCAAGAGGTCGCTCAAAGAAGCTGTTGTTAATCTTTCGGGGTATGAGCTGAAGATGATGATCGAGGGGTTAGCATTTCATCTGAAGAGGGCTACCAATCTCTTTAGCGTTCTATCTGAGTATGGAGATGAAGTAGCTGCAGGGATATCGGCCGATCAAAAAAGGAGTCGTGCCGAAATCCAAACTGAGGTGGTCGAGCTAAGGACCAGTACCAGGGCCGCTGAGCAAAAGTTGGCCGATCTGGAGGAAAAACACCGTCAACAGGTGGAGGAGCTTCTCAAGGATCACGAAGCTCGGTTTGCGCAAGCAAGGGTTGAGGTGAAAGAAGCTGGTCGAAAGGAAGGCCTGGCCGAGATGAGACAAGTGGAGGCGAAGCTTGAGAAAAGGGTTGCTCAAGCTCTGAAGCATAAGGTAGCGGCGCATGAAGCTGATTTTAGTTTTGAGAAATTTGGTAACAAGATTTTTGCCGGAGCTGTGGAGCAACTTTTGCATTTAAATCCGGGCTTGAGGATCCGAGTTATTGGTGCCTCCGCTGGGTTCGGGGTTGAAGATGGGAAGCTGGTCGACTATGACAAGGACGGTGTGGAAGTCGATCTGAACCAACCCGAGGCGGATTTGCCGAACCCATTGGAAGAGAAAACTGACGAGGAGTTTGATCCGAGTTCAGTTATACTGTCCGATGTGGAGGATGATTTAGCGTAAGCCCCTTATGCTGGGCGGCTAATATTTTGTGCGAGTACTATGTTTTGTGTACAACAGCTTTTCATAGTGTAAACTTTGTTTGGATCATGCTTGTAGCACATTATAAATTTCAATGCAAGTTTTGTTTTTAACTTGTTGCATGCTTTATTTATTTTAAGCCTAAGGTTTAACTTGAAACCCTGTAAGGTACTATGAAATTTTGAAAATGTAAGTTGAATGTGAATTAAGAAGGAGTGAGTTTTAACTTGAATATCTCGGTAAGTGCAGTAGGCTTATAAGTGTCCTCTGAAAAGAGGCACTGTATATAAGGGAATACGGTGGGGAACTCGGATTACCCGTCTTGGCCGAGGTGGGTATCCTCAGCCCCGATGTAGAAGAGGTTGCTGAGTGAAGAGATGTGAAAACATTTCACTGCAAGCTGTACATCATCGGGTATCCCTTGTACATTGTGCATACAAGCCGGTCTCTTTTAAGAGATGTAAGTTGTTCGTAGCGCCATGCAACATTTAGGTGGCTAATGCTAAATGAGAAGCTAGTACGTACGTATGTAAGACTATGGCACTTGAGAAAAAAAAGTTCTTTTCATTACTTAAAGGATCAGTACATCATTCCTTGCAAACAATGGCAATCTACCCGAGGTGAGACTAACTGTAATATATCTTAAGTTTCGCGACGTTCCACGAGTTCTTAAGTTCGGAGCCTTCAAGAGTTTCTAGTCGGTACGCCCCAGAGTTTGTTTTTGAGATTACTCTGTAGGGGCCCTCCCAGTTTTGGGCGAACTTCCCGTCTCTTCGGTTCTTGAGGCCAATATCGGCCCTTCGGAGTACCAGATCTCCTACTTCGAACGACCTGGGCCGAACTTCTTTGTTGTGTTGCCTGGCTTGCCTTTCTTTTGCTTTCTTTTCTCGAACCGATGCCGCTTCTCGGACTTCTTCGGCCAGGATTAGATTTTCTTTGATCAAATTTTCGTTTTGCCCTGTGGGTCTCTCCCTCATCCTGAAGGTATGGATTCTTCGTTCAATGGGGATGACCGCGTCACAGCCATAGGTTAATCTGAACGGGGTTTCACCTGTAGAGGTCTGGACCGTGGTTCTGATTGACCAAAGGACCTCCGGTAAGAGCTCGGCCCATAATCCCTTAGCTTCCAAAATCCTCCTTTTTAGTCCATCCACGATAACTCTGTTGGCGGCTTCAGCTTGTCCGTTGGTTTGGGGATGTTCGACTGAGGAAAAATGGTGGGAAATACCGAGGTTTTCTGCCAATATCTGGAAATTGTTGGCTACAAACTGACTGCCATTATCGGTGATTAATGTTAGCGGGAGCCCGAAGCGAGAAACGACTTGCTTCATGAAGAATTTTTGGATTCTTGCCCATGTGATGGTGGCTAGTGGCTCAGCCTCGATCCACTTGGTAAAGTAGTCCACAGCTACCACTATGAACTTTAGTTGACCTGGTGCTGTTGGGAATGGTCCCACGATGTCCATTCCCCACATGCTGAAGGGCCAAGGTGATGCCAGGGAATGCAGCTCCTCAGACGGTTTCTGATGAATGTCACTGAAGAATTTGCATTTGGGACATCGGCGAACGTGGTCAATAGAATCCGCCACTAAGGTCAGCCAAAAGTATCCAGCCCTTAGTATTTTTCGTGCTAAGGATTTGCCTCCGACGTGGTGGCTCCCAAACCCCCCATGAACTTCGTCCAATGCCTGCTGGGCTTCGTCAAGAGTGAGACACCGCAGAAGAGGAGATGACATTCCTCTTCTGTAGAGGATCCCATCTATAACGACATACTCTGCCGCCTTCCGTCTTAAGGCTCTTGCTTCTTTCTGATCAGCCGGGACGATATTGTGTTCCAAAAACGACCTTATTGGGTCCATCCAGGTTGTTGAGATCGAGATGGTCATCACCACGCTCGGGTTTGAAATTTGCTCCTGAATTAGGCTTTTGTTGTTCCCTCCGCCCTTGGTGCTTGCCAACTTGGAAAGAACATCGGCACGGGAATTGGAGCTTCGGGGGATATGGTTAATGGAGAATTTTTCAAATTCTAGAACCAGGGTTTTGACTTTATCTAAGTACTTTTGCAGAATAGGTTCTTTTGCCTGGTAGTCTCCGGTGATCTGGGACACCACCAACTGGGAATCGCTCAAACTTTGGACTTCGGATGCGCCGAGCTCCTTGGCCATGCGAAGACCAGTGAGGACGGCTTCGTACTCTGCTTGGTTATTCGAGGCGAGGAACTTGAATTTTAGAGAATATTCAATGCTGATTCCCTCTGCATTTTCCAGAATTACTCCTGTGCCCGCTCCTTTCTGGTTGCTTGATCCGTCGACGTATATAACCCAAGTGTCCGAGTTAGGGCTTGGATGGGGCTCTGTGAACTCGGACACAAAGTCTGCGAGCACTTGAGATTTAACCGCCTTTCTTGGTTCATAGGAAATATCAAACTCGGACAATTCTATCGCCCAAGCCATCATTCTCCCTGCGAGGTCCGGCTTCTGAAGGACTTGTTTTATAGGCTGGGCCGTTCTTACGACAATAGGATGGCTTTGAAAGTATTGCCAAAGACGCCGTGCAGCCAGGATAAGGCAAAACGCGAATTTTTCCACTTTAGTATAGCGGAGCTCAGGGCCTTGCAAAGCTCGGCTTATAAAGTAGATTGGCAACTCATTCTTACCCTCTTCTCGGATCAGCACCGAGCTAAGTGCCGAACTTCCTGCTGACAGGTAAATGAAGAGGGTTTCTCCTTGGGCGGGACTAGAGAGGATTGGGGGGGGATGAAATATACTCTTTAAGTGCCAGGAAGGAGGCTTCGCACTCCTGGTCCCAATTAAAAGCTGCTCCTTTCTTTAGTAGCCGGTACCAAGGTAAGGCTTTTTTGGCAGCTTGGGGGAGGAATCTTGAAAGCGCGGCCATCCTTCCTGCTAGTTGTTGCACTCCTCTGAGGTCGGTGGGGCTTTTCATTTCCAAGATAGCTCGGCATTTATCGGGGTTGGCCTCAATCCCCCTTTCTGATAACATAAAGCCGAGGAAGGCGCCTGTTGGAACGCCAAAAGTGCACTTTTCTGGGTTCAATCTCATATTGTGTGCTCTAACACGCTCTAGTACATCAGCCAAGTCTTTGACATGGTCTTCTTTTTTTCTGCTCTTGGTAATCATATCGTCAATATACACCTCCATAATATCACCTTCGATGCCGTTGAAGACTTTGTTCATCATCCTTTGGTAGGTTGCTCCGGCATTCTTAAGTCCAAAGGGCATGACAGTGTAGCAGTAGGTCGCCTTTCCGGTTGTAAAAGTAGTTTTGTCCTGGTCTGAGGGGTACATGGGGATTTGGTTGTAACCTGAGTAAGCGTCCATGAAAGATAACAGTTGGTAGCCCGCCGAGTTGTCGACGAGCTGATCGATGATCGGCAGTGGGTATTGGTCTTTTGGGCATGCCTTGTTGAGGTCGGTATAATCTACGCACATTCTCCAGCTGCCGTTTGCTTTCTTCACCAGGACGGTGTTTGCTACCCATTCAGCGTATGGGACTTCTTTGATGAACCCTGCCTGCAATAGGTCGGAAACTTTCTCCTGGATGACTTTCGCCTTCTCCGTCCCTACTCGCCTCATTTTCTGAGCTACTGGTTTGGCTTTCGGGTCTACACTCAGCTTGTGGCAGATGAAATTCGGGTCAATTCCTGGCATGTCAACCGAGGTCCAAGCAAATAAGTCCGAGTTGGTTCGCAGTAGGTCTATTATTGCTTCTCGGATTTCTGGGGAGAGGTCGGATCCCACCTTGAGGGTTTTACTAGGGTCGGAAGGGTTGATCTGGATAGCCGACCAATTTCCTTGTGGGGAGGGTCTCAAGTCGTCTTTCTCTGCCCGGACGTCCAGGTCGGCTAACAAGATTCTTCCTTTAGCCAACATCGGTCCGACGAGCTCCTCATTCTCTTTCTCCTTTACTTTTCCCCGTAGACTTGCATTGTAACAAAGTCGGGCTCTGACCTGATCTGCCCTGATCGTGACGAGTGCGTCGTCTGAGCCGATGAATTTTAACGCTAGATGAACTGTTGAAACTACTGCTCCAAAGGCCTGCAAACAGGTTCTTCCCAAGATAGCGTTGTAGGGGGAATCACAATTGACTACCAGGAATCTGATAATCTCCGTTGGGGCCGAAGGTTGTTCACCTAGGGTTACCGGGAGGTGGATTGCTCCTACAGGACGGATCGCCTCGTTCGCGAATCCAAACAGCTTTCCTTCGAAGCTTCGGAGATCAGAGGTTTTCAACTTTAGCGCCTGGAAGGTCTGCATAAAGAGGATATCGGCTGAGCTGCCCTGGTCTACCAGGACCCGGGCGACCTTAAAGTTGGCGATCATGGCCGCAACCACCATTGGATCGTTGTGGTTAGGGACTATGCCTTCCAGGTCGTGATTAGAGAAACTAATGGGTACCTTTTGAGGTGGTCTCTTGTAGATCTGCTTGTGGTGAACGGCCAGGATTTGGTTGATGTACTTTTTCCTTTCCACCTTGGTCTCACCACCACCGGCGAAACCTCCCGAGATATTACAAACTGGGAAGCTTGCGGTTGAATTAGGTGGGGGAGGCAAGGGGGGGGGGGATCTGGTGTCCTGTTGTCAGCAAACTGTAGAGGCTGAGCGGGGCTACGTTCCTCGCGGAACTCTTTCTTCTTTTTCTGGGTTGAGGTGTGTTTAGTCATGGTAGGTACTGGTGGGAGTGATTTTATCTGTTCCCCACAGACGGCGCCAATGTGATGTTCTAGGGCGAGGAGAACCTCTAAGGAGGGGGAATCTACCTTAGAGGAGACTCTGCCTAGGGTTTATGTGTGATGTTTGTTGGGAGTCCTCTAGTGGCCAAAGGGGAAGCCAAAGAGATACCCTAATCACTGGTGTGTGAGGGTGGCGATTAGGGTAAGAGGACGTACCTTTGCCCCATGTAGTACTGAGCTACTTATAGGGGGGAGCTGGTTGCCCTAATGGGCCAACTTGGGACCCAAGTAGGGCCAGCCTGTAATGAGCTAGGAGTGGTGCGCTGTCCTTGCGGATAAGGATGGGGTAAGCTGTCCTTGCGGATAAGGCTGGGGGACGTCATCATGTCCTTGGTGTCGGAATCTTTGGGGTGATGTCGGACCTGGGAAGACGTACGGAGATCGGACCTGAGCAGAGGCATGAGGTCGGCCTGTATCTGGCGCTTGTTCGGCCTAAATCCGATAAAGTGAGTGGATGGGGGGTTAAGGTAGTAAGGGATTCGAAATAATCCCTAAAAACCTTTCGGTTTCCCTCTTCAATGAGCGTATGGGCCTGTGTGAGCAAAAGCCCATTACCCCACTCGCTCCACCCAGCCACTCAAACGATGAAACGTGGCAGTTACAAAGAGGCACTTTTTCAAATTTTCAAAAATTGCAATGATGTGGCACAACTCTCAAGGACACGCGCTGTACCAAGAGAACCCAAAACGTCACCTCGAACAAGCTACCTGCAGGTTCACTTAACATGAATGAGGCATCCAAAAGGGTCAACCCTAAACATTTGCTACCTCGTCACAGACTTCTCAAAGTCTTACGAGCTGGGGGGCTTGTAGGGTCTGCCGACCGGACACGGATTCAAGCCTTGTCAAAGGAATTCTCTAAGGGCACTTCCCTCGGTTCACTTAACATGAAAGTCCCTCGCTCGGACTCAAGGACTCCGAGCATCCCCAAAGGACCAGGCTCGGACTTGATGGAACCGAGCCTCTTCATCGGTCCTCAATCCATCAGGCTTGAGACTCTAGGCCGAGACATACCATCGGCTCGCGGATAAGCTCAGACCCACCGAGACTTCTTATCCCTTCCGCAAATCACTCCTAGATTCTCGCAACAGCCTAGACATGAGATCTTCGGCTGATGCTATCCAGATTCTAAGAGCATAATCCTCCGATATTATCTCACAGAATCCTGGTTCAGCTCAACCCTGATACAGGGCCCAGACGGCCCATATCAGCCTCCTCCAAACCCTATAAATAGCTCACTACAGCTAGGGTTTCAGGTACGTAATCTCATCCCTAAGTTGACACTGCACACACACGTTGACTAGGGAGAACCTGCTTTTCCCAACTGGAACTGCAAAAATACCAAAGTCACACATTAACTCTTGATCCTCTCTAGGGCTCCTGATTCCATAGTCTTGAGCACTTGGAGGGTTAAGGACATCTAGTGTTCCAGGACACTACAAGACTAAAATCAAACTGACTGAACCTAATAGTCCATTCATTGATCGATTAAGGAGTGTTAATTTTGAACAATTGTTTCAAAAATTATATTAACGGGTTTTGATTCTTCATTTAATAATAAAAATAGTAATAACTTAAAAACTAATTTAAACAATTTTTTTAAATTCTATTTTTTTTCAATGTTTAATTTTTTCAATCGAAAATTAATATTCGTGATGACCTTAATATGACATGAAGAAGGAATTGTCATGCTTTTGTGCAGAGGACAATGTTTGTTTTTCCTTTGAAGGTTGATCCTAGTGTATACAGGGATAAATGGTTTTCGTGCAACGGTTTATATTCCTATCTCAACGAGATCCTCTAATCTAAAATTAATTGGACCTAATTGAAATGGTTATGACCATAAGTTAAATTGGCATATTAAATCGATGACTCATGTCTTGAAAGATTGATAACACCATTTCATTAACTAAAATAATAAAATTTTTGTAAATAAAATAATGTAAAAATAGTTGTTACCTTCTCTACGAGTGAGACCCATGAAATTGGAGTCCAACATCAGTGGCGTTCAATATTGGATAGGTTGGAACGATTGACCTAACATTAATTTTTCCTTCTATGAAGAATTCACGAAAAACCCGTCATGGTAACTTTTGTGGAAGATGGCTATTTTTGAGGATTTTAAGGGGATTATATGGATAAGTAACCCTCTGCTATCTTTCCAAGTATTAGATTTGTCATTCTTAAATGTGCTTTGTGATTTAATGATCCACTTTAATATGATACAACATTTGAAAGTTTTGGATTGCAAATATAATTATTATTATTAACTTTGAAGACCAAAATTAATCCCTCAAAATTTTCATGTGTACCACTTTAGTTAATCAAGAGGAACAAATTTAATTTGTTCTCCTAAGATTCTAACCATATGAATTGTAAGTCCATTAGAAAGGGAATTATTTACATGTTTTGGGACTAATGTATTTAACGTTTTTAATCATGAGGGTAACAATTTGCCATTCATTTATTTTTTGTTTATACGGTATTACAGTGGTACATAAAAAAATTTAACGTACTAATTCACGTCTTTTCTTTAACACTTGCAATGATAAGAACAATAATTGTAATAATTATCATATTAAAGACAAGAATCGTAATAGTGAAAATGGTAGACTGATACCATTAATGGGTCTTGTGTGCCTAGTCTTGCTACTTATGAATAAAGTCTAAATATTTTGAAATCATGTCTTAAAAGGAGAAATAATGATGTCATAGTGTCTTTAGTATCCGAAACCGAATTTTTCCTAACATTTGTTGGCAGCTTTTGAGTGTTGTAAATCATCAAATCAAGAATGACATACAAACCCGTGTTCCAACCAAACAAGTATCAACACGTGTCTTTGTTAGCTTAAGGGTTAAGCATGCTGCAATTATATATTCACTACCGATTCGCACATCACTCAAGCAAATAAACAATTCGTCCTTCTAGCTTCTCCTCGCCAAACTTTTTATACCCATCAACACAGCATAAAAAGATAATTTTTTTCCTTTATTCTTCTCATTTGTTCCACATTTCATCCATCCTCCTCATCAACCCCTCCTCAATCACGAACACATACAACAGTATGGTAATTGAAGAATAATATGCTACGATTCTTTCTTCCCAAATATTGGTTTCCAACCCATCGGGGTAAGGCAATTGAACATGGAAGGTGGTTGATACACTGTCATCCCTTCATTACTTATCCATTCCATGTTCTGTTGCCTTATTCCGAATCGGTTGAAAAAAAATATTCGGTATCCCAAAATATTGAACATTAACATGATAACAATATACAGGTTTCCAAATTTTCTTGGTGGTTTATTCATTTAATTTGATTTAATAGACAATTTGATTTCAACCAGATGTATTTATCTTGTATTTTGATATTTCATCATAACATAAAAAAAACATTATTTATTTTAAGTGTCGAAAATTCTGCACTTGTTCTGTTAATTTGTTATGGAATAAATTAATGATTCTTAATATATGTATCTAAATTTTCTTCATTTAAATTATGCAATCGTCGATCAATTATTATTTTTCACGTGATGTTAAGATGACATTGGCTTAGGATCAATGATTTTACTTTCACGGTTCATGTCCGATAAATCCACCGACATTTGAAACAACTAAAAAGCAAGCATGAAAATTTTATATCGACTTATTGTACTAAAATTCATGAAAATACTATAATCAATCTCATCTGATACCATAAGATTCAGACTAAAATCAAACTGACTGAACCTAATAGTCCATTCATTGATCGATTAATGAGTGTTAATTTTGAACAATTGTTTCAAAAATTATATTAACGGGTTTTGATTCTTCTTTTAATAATAAAAATAATAATAACTTAAAAACTAATTTAAACAATTTTTTTAAATTCTATTTTTTTTCAATGTTTAATTTTTTCAATCGAAAATTAATATTCGTGATGACCTTAATATGACATGAAGAAGGAATTGTCATGCTTTTGTGCAGAGGACAATGTTTGTTTTTCCTTTGAAGGTTGATCCTAGTGTATACAGGGATAAATGGTTTTCGTGCAACGGTTTATATTCCTATCTCAACGAGATCCTCTAATCTAAAATTAATTGGACCTAATTGAAATGGTTATGACCATAAGTTAAATTGGCATATTAAATCGATGACTCATGTCTTGAAAGATTGATAACACCATTTCATTAACTAAAATAATAAAATTTTTGTAAATAAAATAATGTAAAAATAGTTGTTACCTTCTCTACGAGTGAGACCCATGAAATTGGAGTCCAACATCAGTGGCGTTCAATATTGGATAGGTTGGAACGATTGACCTAACATTAATTTTTCCTTCTATGAAGAATTCACGAAAAACCCGTCATGGTAACTTTTGTGGAAGATGGCTATTTTTGAGGATTTTAAGGGGATTATATGGATAAGTAACCCTCTGCTATCTTTCCAAGTATTAGATTTGTCATTCTTAAATGTGCTTTGTGATTTAATGATCCACTTTAATATGATACAACATTTGAAAGTTTTGGATTGCAAATATAATTATTATTATTAACTTTGAAGACCAAAATTAATCCCTCAAAATTTTCATGTGTACCACTTTAGTTAATCAAGAGGAACAAATTTAATTTGTTCTCCTAAGATTCTAACCATATGAATTGTAAGTCCATTAGAAAGGGAATTATTTACATGTTTTGGGACTAATGTATTTAATGTTTTTAATCATGAGGGTAACAATTTGCCATTCATTTATTTTTTGTTTATACGGTATTACAGTGGTACATAAAAAAATTTAACGTACTAATTCACGTCTTTTCTTTAACACTGGCAATGATAAGAACAATAATTGTAATAATTATCATATTAAAGACAAGAATCGTAATAGTGAAAATGGTAGACTGATACCATCAATGGGTCTTGTGTGCCTAGTCTTGCTACTTATGAATAAAGTCTAAATATTTTGAAATCATGTCTTAAAAGGAGAAATAATGATGTCATAGTGTCTTTAGTATCCGAAACCGAATTTTTCCTAACAGTTGTTGGCAGCTTTTGAGTGTTGTAAATCATCAAATCAAGAATGACATACAAACCCGTGTTCCAACCAAACAAGTATCAACACGTGTCTTTGTTAGCTTAAGGGTTAAGCATGCTGCAATTATATATTCACTACCGATTCACACATCACTCAAGCAAATAAACAATTCGTCCTTCTAGCTTCTCGTCGCCAAACTTTTTATACCCATCAACACAGCATAAAAAGATAATTTTTTTCCTTTATTCTTCTCATTTGTTCCACATTTCATCCATCCTCCTCATCAACCCCTCCTCAATCACGAACACATACAACAGTATGGTAATTGAAGAATAATATGCTACGATTCTTTCTTCCCAAATATTGGTTTCCAACCCATCGGGGTAAGGCAATTGAACATGGAAGGTGGTTGATACACTGTCATCCCTTCATTACTTATCCCTTTCCATGTTCTGTTGCCTTATTCCGAATCGGTTGAAAAAAAATATTCGGTATCCCAAAATATTAAACATTAACATGATAACAATATACAGGTTTCCAAATTTTCTTGGTGGTTTATTCATTTAATTTGATTTAATAGACAATTTGATTTCAACCAGATGTATTTATCTTGTATTTTGATATTTCATCATAACATAAAAAAAACATTATGTATTTTAAGTGTCGAAAATTCTGCACTTGTTCTGTTAATTTGTTATGGAATAAATTAATGATTCTTAATATATGTATCTAAATTTTCTTCATTTAAATTATGCAATCGTCGATCAATTATTATTTTTCACGTGATGTTAAGATGACATTGGCTTAGGATCAATGATTTTACTTTCACGGTTCATGTCCGATAAATCCACCTACATTTGAAACAACTAAAAAGCAAGCATGAAAATTTTATATCGACTTACTGTACTAAAATTCATGAAAATACTATAATCAATCTCATCTGATACCATAAGATTCAGACTAAAATCAAACTGACTGAACCTAATAGTCCATTCATTGATCGATTAATGAGTGTTAATTTTGAACAATTGTTTCAAAAATTATATTAACGGGTTTTGATTCTTCATTTAATAATAAAAATAATAATAACTTAAAAACTAATTTAAACAATTTTTTTAAATTCTATTTTTTTCAATGTTTAATTTTTTCAATTGAAAATTAATATTCGTGATGACCTTAATATGGCATGAAGAAGGAATTGTCATGCTTTTGTGCAGAGGACAATGTTTGTTTTTCCTTTGAAGGTTGATCCTAGTTTATACAGGGATAAATGGTTTTCGTGCAACCGTTTGTATTCCTATCTCAACGAGATCCTCTAATCTAAAATTAATTGGACCTAATTGAAATGATTATGACCATAAGTTAAATTGGCATATTAAATTGATGACTAATGTCTTGAAAGATTGATAACACCATTTCATTAACTAAAATAATAAAAAAAAATTAAATAAAATAATGTAAAAATAGTTGTTACCTTCTCTACGAGTGCGACCCATGAAATTGGAGTCCAACATCAGTGGCGTTCAATATTGGATAGGTTGGAACGATTGACCTAACATTAATTTTTCCTTCTATGAAGAATTCACGAAAAACCCGTCATGGTAACTTTTGTGGAAGATGGCTATTTTTGAGGATTTTAAGGGGATTATATGGATAAGTAACCCTCTTCTATCTTTCCAAGTATTCGATTTGTCATTCTTAAATGTTCTTTGTGATTTAATGATCCACTTTAATATGATACAACATTTGAAAGTTTTGGATTGCAAATATAATTATTATTATTAAGTTTGAAGACCAAAACTAATCCCTCAAAATTTTCATGTGTACCACTTTAGTTAATCAAGAGGAACAAATTTAATTTGTTCTCCTAAGATTCTAACCATATGAATTGTAAGTCCATTAGAAACGGAATTATTTACATGTTTTGGGACTAATGTATTTAACGTTTTTAATCATGAGGGGCACAATTTGCCATTCATTTATTTTTTGTTTATACGGTATTACAGTGGTACATAAAAAAATTTAACGTACTAATTCACGTCTTTTCTTTAACACTGGCAATGATAAGAACAATAATTGTAATAGTTATAATATTAAAGACAAGAATCGTAATAGTGAAAATGGTAGACTGATACCATCAATGGGTCTTGTGTGCCTAGTCTTGCTACTTATGAATAAAGTCTAAATATTTTGAAATCATCTCTTAAAAGGAGAAATAATGATGTCATAGTGTCTTTAGTATCTGAAACCGAATTTTTCCTAACAGTTGTTGGCAGCTTTAGAGTGTTGTAAATCATCAAATCAAGAATGACATCCAAACCCGTGTTCCAACCAAACAAGTATCAACACGTGTCTTTGTTAGCTTAAGGATTAAGCATGCTGCAATTATATATTCACTACCGATTCGCACATCACTCAAGCAAATAAACAATTCGTCCTTCTAGCTTCTCGTCGCCAAACTTTTTATACCCATCAACACAGCATAAAAAGATAATTTTTTTCCTTTATTCTTCTCATTTGTTCCACATTTCATCCATCCTCCTCATCAACCCCTCCTCAATCACGAACACATACAACAGTATGGTAATTGAAGAATAATATGCTACGATTCTTTGTTCCCAAATATTGGTTTCCAACCCATCGGGGTAAGGCAATTGAACATGGAGGGTGGTTGATACACTGTCATCCCTTCATTACTTATCCCTTTCCATGTTCTGTTGCCTTATTCCGAATCGGTTGAAAAAAAATATTCGGTATCCCAAAATATTAAACATTAACATGATAACAATATAGGTTTCCAAATTTTCTTGGTGGTTTATTCATTTAATTTGATTTAATAGACAATTTGATTTCAACCAGATGTATTTATTTTGTGTTTTGATATTTCATCATAACATAAAAAAAAATTATTTATTTTAAGTGTCGAAAATTCTGCACTTGTTCTGTTAATTTCTTATGGAATAAATCAATGATTCTTAATATATGTATGTAAATTTTCTTCATTTAAATTATGCAATCATCGATCAATTATTATTTTTCACGTGATGTTAAGATGACATTGGCTTAGGATCAATTATTTTACTTTCACGGTTCATGTCCGATAAATCCACCGACATTTGAAACAACTAAAAAGCAAGCATGAAAATTATATATCGACTTATTGTACTAAAATTCATGAAAATACTATAATCAATCTCATCTGATACCATAAGATTCAGACTAAAATCAAACTGACTGAACCTAATAGTCCATTCATTGATCCATTAATGAGTGTTAATTTTGAACAATTGTTTCAAAAATTATATTAACGGGTTTTGATTCTTCATTTAATAATAAAAATAATAATAACTTAAAAACTAATTTAAACAATTTTTTTAAATTCTATTTTTTTTCAATGTTTAATTTTTTCAATTGAAAATTAATATTCGTGATGACGTTAATATGGCATGAAGAAGGAATTGTCATGCTTTTGTGCAGACGACAATGTTTGTTTTTCCTTTGAAGGTTGATCCTAGTTTATACAGGGATAAATGGTTTTCGTGCAACAGTTTGTATTCCCATCTCAACGAGATCCTCTAATCTAAAATTAATTGGACCTAATTGAAATGATTATGACCATAAGTTAAATTGGCATATTAAATTGATGACTAATGTCTTGAAAGATTGATAACACCATTTCATTAACTAAAATAATACAAAATATTTAATTAAAATAATGTAAAAATAGTTGTTACCTTCTCTAAGAGTGCGACCCATGAAATTGGAGTCCAACATCAGTGGCGTTCAATATTGGATAGGTTGGAACGATTGACCTAACATTAATTTTTCCTTCTATGAAGAATTCACGAAAAACCCGTCATGGTAACTTTTGTGGAAGATGGCTATTTTTGAGGATTTTAAGGGGATTATATGGATAAGTAACCCTCTTCTATCTTTCCAAGTATTCGATTTGTCATTCTTAAATGTTCTTTGTGATTTAATGATCCACTTTTATATGATACAACATTTGAAAGTTTTGGATTGCAAATATAATTATTATTATTAAGTTTGAAGACCAAAACTAATCCCTCAAAATTTTCATGTGTACCACTTTAGTTAATCAAGAGGAACAAATTTAATTTGTTCTCCTAAGATTCTAACCATATGAATTGTAAGTCCATTAGAAACGGAATTATTTACATGTTTTGGGACTAATGTATTTAACGTTTTTAATCATGAGGGGCACAATTTGCCATTCATTTATTTTTTGTTTATACGGTATTACAGTGGTACATAAAAAAATTTAACGTACTAATTCACGTCTTTTCTTTAACACTGGCAATGATAAGAACAATAATTGTAATAGTTATAATATTAAAGACAAGAATCGTAATAGTGAAAATGGTAGACTGATACCATCAATGGGTCTTGTGTGCCTAGTCTTGCTACTTATGAATAAAGTCTAAATATTTTGAAATCATCTCTTAAAAGGAGAAATAATGATGTCATAGTGTCTTTAGTATCTGAAACCGAATTTTTCCTAACAGTTGTTGGCAGCTTTAGAGTGTTGTAAATCATCAAATCAAGAATGACATCCAAACCCGTGTTCCAACCAAACAAGTATCAACACGTGTCTTTGTTAGCTTAAGGATTAAGCATGCTGCAATTATATATTCACTACCGATTCGCACATCACTCAAGCAAATAAACAATTCGTCCTTCTAGCTTCTCGTCGCCAAACTTTTTATACCCATCAACACAGCATAAAAAGATAATTTTTTTCCTTTATTCTTCTCATTTGTTCCACATTTCATCCATCCTCCTCATCAACCCCTCCTCAATCACGAACACATACAACAGTATGGTAATTGAAGAATAATATGCTACGATTCTTTGTTCCCAAATATTGGTTTCCAACCCATCGGGGTAAGGCAATTGAACATGGAGGGTGGTTGATACACTGTCATCCCTTCATTACTTATCCCTTTCCATGTTCTGTTGCCTTATTCCGAATCGGTTGAAAAAAAATATTCGGTATCCCAAAATATTAAACATTAACATGATAACAATATATAGGTTTCCAAATTTTCTTGGTGGTTTATTCATTTAATTTGATTTAATAGACAATTTGATTTCAACCAGATGTATTTATTTTGTGTTTTGATATTTCATCATAACATAAAAAAAAATTATTTATTTTAAGTGTCGAAAATTCTGCACTTGTTCTGTTAATTTCTTATGGAATAAATCAATGATTCTTAATATATGTATGTAAATTTTCTTCATTTAAATTATGCAATCATCGATCAATTATTATTTTTCACGTGATGTTAAGATGACATTGGCTTAGGATCAATTATTTTACTTTCACGGTTCATGTCCGATAAATCCACCGACATTTGAAACAACTAAAAAGCAAGCATGAAAATTATATATCGACTTATTGTACTAAAATTCATGAAAATACTATAATCAATCTCATCTGATACCATAAGATTCAGACTAAAATCAAACTGACTGAACCTAATAGTCCATTCATTGATCCATTAATGAGTGTTAATTTTGAACAATTGTTTCAAAAATTATATTAACGGGTTTTGATTCTTCATTTAATAATAAAAATAATAATAACTTAAAAACTAATTTAAACAATTTTTTTAAATTCTATTTTTTTTCAATGTTTAATTTTTTCAATTGAAAATTAATATTCGTGATGACGTTAATATGGCATGAAGAAGGAATTGTCATGCTTTTGTGCAGACGACAATGTTTGTTTTTCCTTTGAAGGTTGATCCTAGTTTATACAGGGATAAATGGTTTTCGTGCAACAGTTTGTATTCCCATCTCAACGAGATCCTCTAATCTAAAATTAATTGGACCTAATTGAAATGATTATGACCATAAGTTAAATTGGCATATTAAATTGATGACTAATGTCTTGAAAGATTGATAACACCATTTCATTAACTAAAATAATAAAAAATATTTAATTAAAATAATGTAAAAATAGTTGTTACCTTCTCTAAGAGTGCGACCCATGAAATTGGAGTCCAACATCAGTGGCGTTCAATATTGGATAGGTTGGAACGATTGACCTAACATTAATTTTTCCTTCTATGAAGAATTCACGAAAAACCCGTCATGGTAACTTTTTGTGGATGATGGCTATTTTTGAGGATTTTAAGGGGATTATATGGATAAGTAACCCTCTTCTATCTTTCCAAGTATTCAATTTGTCATTCTTAAATGTGCTTTGTGATTTAATGAACCACTTTAATATGATACAACATTTGAAAGTTTTGGATTGCAAATATAATTATTATTATTAAGTTTGAAGACCAAAACTAATCCCTCAAAATTTTCATGTGTACCACTTTAGTTAATCAAGAGGAACAAATTTAATTTGTTCTCCTAAGATTCTAACCATATGAATTGTAAGTCCATTAGAAAGGGAATTATTTACATGTTTTGGGACTAATGTATTTAACGTTTTTAATCATGAGGGGCACAATTTGCCATTCATTTATTTTTTGTTTATACGGTATTACAGTGGTACATAAAAAAATTTAACGTACTAATTCACCTCTTTTCTTTAACACTGGCAATGATAAGAACAATAATTGTAATAGTTATAATATTAAAGACAAGAATCTTAATAGTGAAAATGGTAGACTGATACCATCAATGGGTCTTGTGTGCCTAGTCTTGCTACTTATGAATAAAGTCTAAATATTTTGAAATCATCTCTTAAAAGTAGAAATAATGATGTCATAGTGTCTTTAGTATCCGAAACCGAATTTTTCCTAACAGTTGTTGGCAGCTTTAGAGTGTTGTAAATCATCAAATCAAGAATGACATCCAAACCCGTGTTCCAACCAAACAAGTATCAACACGTGTCTTTGTTAGCTTAAGGATTAAGCATGCTGCAATTATATATTCACTACCGATTCGCACATCACTCAAGCAAATAAACAATTCGTCCTTCTAGCTTCTCCTCGCCAAACTTTTTATACCCATCAACACAACATAAAAAGATAATTTTTTACCTTTATTCTTCTCATTTGTTCCACATTTCATCCATCCTCCTCATCAACGCCTCCTCAATCACGAACACATACAACAGTATGGTAATTGATGAATAATATGCTACGATTCTTTCTTCCCAAATATTGGTTTCCAACCCATCGGGGTAAGGCAATTGAACATGGAGGGTGGTTGATACACTGTCATCCCTTCATTACTTATCCCTTTCCATGTTCTGTTGCCTTATTCCGAATCGGTTGAAAAAAAATATTCGGTATCCCAAAATATTAAACATTAACATGATAACAATATACAGGTTTCCAAATTTTCTTGGTGTTTTATTCATTTAATTTGATTTAATAGAGAATTTGATTTCAACCAGATGTATTTATCTTGTATTTTGATATTTCATCATAACATAAAAAAAACATTATTTATTTTAAGTGTCGAAAATTTTGCACTTGTTCTGTTAATTTGTTATGGAATAAATCAATGATTCTTAATATATGTATCTAAATTTTCGTCATTTAAATTATGCAATCGTCGATCAATTATTATTTTTCACGTGATGTTAAGATGACATTGGCTTAGGATCAATGATTTTACTTTCACGGTTCATGTCCGATAAATCCACCGACATTTGAAACAACTAAAAAGCAAGCATGAAAATTATATATCGACTTATTGTACTAAAATTCATGAAAATACTATAATCAATCTCATCTGATACCATAAGATTCAGACTAAAATCAAACTGACTGAACCTAATAGTCCATTCATTGATCGATTAATGAGTGTTAATTTTGAACAATTGTTTCAAAAATTATATTAACGGGTTTTGATTGTTCATTTAATAATAAAAATAATAATAACTTAAAAACTAATTTAAACAATTTTTTTAAATTCTATTTTTTTTCAATGTTTAATTTTTTCAATTGAAAATTAATATTCGTGATGACCTTAATATGGCATGAAGAAGGAATTGTCATGCTTTTGTGCAGACGACAATGTTTGTTTTTCCTTTGAAGGTTGATCCTAGTTTATACAGGGATAAATGGTTTTCGTGCAACAGTTTGTATTCCTATCTCAACGAGATCCTCTAATCTAAAATTAATTGGACCTAATTGAAATGATTATGACCATAAGTTAAATTGGCATATTAAATTGATGACTAATGTCTTGAAAGATTGATAACACCATTTCATTAACTAAAATAATAAAAAAAAATTAAATAAAATAATGTAAAAATAGTTGTTACTGTAACACCCCTAATTTTCGTCTCCCAAATAACCAAGAAATTAATTATAACAATTATTTTATAATTGATTTATGTTGGTTTGTAAAGTTTTAGTTTTTGAACATTGTGTGTTTTTATATATAAAAATATGAGAAATATTTTTATATGGTTATTTTGTACAAAAATATGAATATTGTAATTCAGTCCTTGGGTTGGGACCTAATTTCAATATTAAAAAGGTTTTTGAAGAAAGAGTAATTAAATTATTAATTTTTGAATTTTATCAGCATGTAACCGGTTAGAAGGGCTTTGTAACCGGTTACACGATGAACTCAGAAAACTGGGTTAGTGCATTTGATGAGTAATCACGCAGTTTAACCCAGAATTCGCCACGAATCCCACTCGATTCATGGTGGGAGACGCGTGTCGCTATGCATGAGAGGCCAATTTCTCTATAAATAGTGGAATTGCTGAAGATCAAGGGTTGATTGCTGCAATTCTTGTTGAAGAAGGGTAATTAGGATTCCAAATTCGTTCTGATCAATTCGTCTCCTTCTTTGAGAGTTAGAGAGTGAAACACACCTTTCTGGAAAGCTTAAATCAAGAGCTTTCCAATGATATACACCTTGTAAGTTGAGTGTTCGTGTGGGTGGAGGAATCAAGCTTGGAAGCTAGGAGTTTGAGTCTGAGTTCTCTGTTGTTCTGGTTCTGGAAGCTGAATTCCAGATTCGATTTTGGTAAGCATAGTTAACCTTTAAGTCTCAAACCTCTTTGATTCTCTAGTGCATGTTACCTATATTGAGTCCTAATTGTTTTCCCCAATTTATTTGGCCAATTGCTATGTCAAATCTTCTGGTCTTTGGACCCTGTTGATAAAAATCGTGACTGAGAGCAGAACTGTGGATTTAATGGAAGTCTGTGTTGGAGCCTTTCTCTCTGCAATGTTTTGGATCAAGCACGAACCTAAGGTAAGGGGGAAGCTTACTATTTGCTAGAATGAGGAAAAACATGTTGGTAAATAGGATGAGTCACCAAGAGACTCTAAGGGCATAGTTGGAATTAGTTTTATGGCTTGGAGGCCAATTTAAGCTCATTTCTGTTTTTGAGCAATCATAATATGATGCATGCAAGCTGTTGTGATGACAATTTCATGACTTTTTTTGGTAAAATAAAAATATTATTAAACCACAAGCAAAAAAGATGAATCATACAAGTCCCTCCATGGTTTATGTGCCACCTTCTAGGAAGGGTTCACCAGACCAGGAGAGAAAGCCAAAAGGAAACACCAGCCCAAAACCGAAACTGGCCCAACCAACACCCAGCCCAAGAGCAAAGATAAGGCAACTACAGTTCAGACAGTATTCTATTAACTAAAGTGATGTCTTTCCATGTTCTAAAATGGGGAAAGCAGAACGAAATTCGCAAAGCCAGATCCTTCCTCATCGCATGCATGACCACAGCAACCGATTTACTCACACCCATGAAGATTCGATGATTCCTCTCAGTCCACACTGCATAAAGAACTACTGAATACAAGGTAAACACACACTTCCTTCTTGATTTCTCCTTAAAAGCATGCATAATCCATCTGACCCAATTCGAGTACTTATAAGGCCAATTGTTGATACCAATCCACAGGCAAGCTGATTCCAGGAGGTCCTGAGACCAAGGACACTCAAAAAATAGGTGATTTCGCGTTTCACCATGACCATTGCACAGCACACAGGTTTGGTCTTGAATAAACAATCTATCCTTCGTTTTTTAATTTGTTATGTACTGCTAGCCATGAAATAAACATGTGTTTAGGAATAGAGGAGGAATTCCAAACAAAACGATGTAATTGAAAATTAAGAACAGATCCTAGTAAGAATAGATAGCCACTTTTGATAGAGTAGATCCCTGTAGAAGTTGAATTCCAGTAATCCCCAGTAAATCTAGAAAAAAGCTTGTTCTTGACCTTTATAATTTGCTTCCAATGCCAACTGTCCCCTTGTCTTGAGTTAGCTTGCCAGAAATCCCTGTCTTTCAAATAGATGGAACTGATCCATTTAATCCACAAATACTCCTTTTTCGCCCCAACATGCCAAACTTGCTTCCCTATAGCAGCCATGTTCCACAAAATAGCATTTTTAAACCCCAAACCACCATTCTTCTTAGGCCTACACACTGATTCCCAAGCCACTGCAGCATGATATTGCCCATCAGAATTAACACCCCAAAGAAATTCCCTACACTTCCTCTCCACACCCTTTAGAACAGCTTTAGGAATGATGAAAATAGAGGCCCAGTAAGTGTGCAAAGGCAAAAGCACAGAATTAATAAGGGTACACCTTGCCTGATAAGATAGATTCTTGGACTTCCATGAATTAATCCTACTGCTGATTTTATCAATTAGGCTAGCACAAGTAGAATTTGACCACTTCCTAGCTGAAATTGGGATACCAAGGTATCTGAAAGGAAAAGCTCCTTTCTGAAACCTAGTAATGCCAAGGATTTCCCTCTCCTTATCATGATCAACCCCTGCCAAGAAAACCTGAGATTTGTCAATGTTAGGCTGCAACCCTGAGCTATCTGCAAACTCCTTAATTGTTGAACAAACAATGATCACACTGGCTGGATGGCCCTTGCTAAAAACCATCAAGTCATCAGCAAAGGCAAGGCTGACTAACTTATGATTTTTGCACAAGGGATGGAATCTAAAATTCCTATTAAGAGTTGCCTTTTGTAGACCTCTAGTTAGAACCTCCATTGCTATGACAAAAAGGAGAGGGGAGAAAGGGTCACCTTGTCTTATCCCTCTAGAACCTGTAAAAGTCTCAGAATCCTGCCCATTAATGCTAATAGAATAGGAAGCAGTAGTTACACACACCATAATCCATCTTCCGAATTGCATAGGGAATTTAAAGGCTATAAGCATATCTTCAATAAAGCTCCAGTCCAAAGTATCATATGCTTTCCTGATGTCTATTTTCATTAGACATCTAGGAGAGCAATTCTTCCTACCATACAACCTTAGCAGCTCCTGAGAGATCAAAATGTTATGAATAATACTTCTCTCCTTTATGAATGCAGTCTGATTCTCCTGAATAATGCTTGGTAACACCATACTCAACCTTAAGCATAAAAGCTTAGAAATACATTTATAAAGGAAAGTACAGCAGGCAATAGGCCTAAAGTCCTTAACCTGAGTAGGCATGTCAACTTTAGGGACCATAACTAATGTTGTTGCATTAAGGCTTTTAGGCATTATAGAGGTTCTGAAGAAATCACTAATAGCCTTAATACAATCCTCACCAATAATACTCCAAGCAGCCCTATAGAACCCAGCACCATAGCCATCAGGCCCTGGGGCCTTATCTTTGTGAATAGAGAATGCCACCTCCCTTATTTCATCATGAGTAAAAGGCCTCAACATCATCAACTGTTGCTCTGCTGTTAAAACAGGACCACAATCAACTATCCCCTCATTCCACATATAAAATTGCTTCCTGGTGAAAAGGCTTGTGTAGTAATTAGTGAATTGCTTAGAGATTGCCTTCTGACCTGACACATAATTACCTCTCTCATCATAGATAGAAATGATACGATTTCTATACATCCTCTGCCTTATTGCTTGATGAAAGATAGCAGTATTCTGATCCCCTTCTTGGATCCAGCACACCTTAGCCTTCTGCTTAAGAAAAGAGAATGCAGCCATGCTAGCTTTCCTATGCAAATTAGTAACTTCTTTTTCTTCATGCTGAAGTAAGACATTGTTAGGATCAGAACACAAAAGAGACTAAACACACTCCATGATGAGCATTTTATTTCGCATTTTTCCTTGCATTATTTTACTCCTATTATTGATAATTGTTGCCTATTTGACATTGTTTAGCTTGATTTAGTGATTTAGAGTTTATTGGACTATTATTCTGAATATTGTTTAATTTGGGATTATTTAGCCTAATTAATTCTATTTCTATTTTCAGGTCATATTTGGCACAAGGGCTTTTTGGACATTTTGGGAATGAAGATTTAATGTTGGAAGAGAAGATATATGATGAAGTGAAGATTGTAATCTATCTTTAGGATTAGTTGAGATTTAGTTATATCTTTTAAGATTTAGATTTTATCTATAAGATATTTTTAGATTTAATTTAGAGATAAGCTTTCCTTAGGATTTGGGCCCATGATTTAGGCCCGTTTTGTGATTTAAAAAAGCCAAATTCGTGTAAACCCTGGAGAGAGCTTCCATTCACGTTTTTTTACATTCTCTCTCATAGAGAAGGCTTAGTTTTGCTCTCTAAGCTTGTGGTGGCTTCTAGGGTTTCTCTCTCTTCCCTTTCTACACGTTTTTTGGTATTTTTCTTCATGGAAGGCTAAACTCTTAGGTTAAATCCCTTTGGTAATGTATCACATACTCTTGAGGTTTTATTCTTAATGCTATTTCGTTTTTATTCACTGTTTTCATGCTTATTGATATGTTATGGTTCGCTTAGTTCCATTCTATAGAGATAATCCATGTGTATGAATGCTTAATTTATGCAAACTCGTAAAAACTCCATGCTTTGGCTTTTAATGCTTAATTAGAGGTTTGGGTTTTGGGGTAAGAATTGAATTTTCGCTTAGTATTTAATTCTCACGAGTTGGACAGTGAAGAGGAAAGAAATTGATCTTTTGTGACCGATGATAGAGTTGTGAACGCGAGCCAAAGGGGTTTATCCGCTTTTCCTTATCTGTTTCTTCGTTTTAATTTAATTCTGTTTTGATTTCAATTATTCAATATTCAATATAAAACCCCCCCCCCCCTGTTTTCTATGCATACTATGTGTTCGACCTTTTGCTTGATAAGATATTCCTTGGGAGACGACCTACGAGTCACTTCCTAGTACTATACTTAAACTGTTTTTATTTGTATCGGCCTCGATCAAATTTGGCGCCGTTGCCGGGGAATATCGGTTCTTGCCAAAGGTCATTAGTAGTTAGTTAGTGTCGTAGTTAGTATAGTTATTATAGTGTGTCGTGTCTGATTTAGGGTCTAGTAGTCAATTCTGATAACCGGTTGAAGTTGCACTGTTTGCTGTTTTGCTATTTTGTTGCAATTAGTGTATTTGATTGATTCTGTGGTTGCTAGTTCACATAGTTGTGGGTGGAATTTTTGCACGAAAATTTATATCCACACTACTTTTATCATATAAAAAGGTTTCGAGGCACCACGATCACTCAGATCATCACTGGTTGTGAGTTCCAGAAAAATTTTCCAAGTTTTAGCAGCACTTTCTTCAAATCGTCGCAACTTTTGACCCGTAACTCGGAATTTGACGAATTTTATATCAAATCGAAGGGAATTTTCTGAATAATCTGATTTTTCTCACTTTGTCAAAAAACTCCTTCGTCTGGATCCTGAAAAAGCCGTTTTACTATTTCTTTTTTATTTTACAAGTTTTATTTTCTTAGTTTTTGGTCTCTGATTTAATTGTTTGACTTGGTTCCCTTTTGAATTTTGTCCTCAAACTTTTTGTGGTATGTTTTCATGATTTTAGGGTGCTGAAAGAAATAAAGAAAAAATTTTAAAAAAATAAAAACTTTTGTTGCCTATTTTGGTCATGTATATTAGTGACAGTTTGCTATGCTTAATGGTGTTCTGTTCAGTACATGACTAGGGGCATCCCAAGCTACTTTCATCCATATAACCCTGAAATTGATAGAACTTATCACAGACTAGTTAGACAAAATAGGAACCAGTCCATAGGTAGTGAGTCTATTGAGTCTTTACATAGTGAGTCTGCTTCTTTTTCTTCTATTCCTATAAATTCTGATTCTTATTCTGATTATTCTGAAAATATGGCTCAACCTCCACCACGTGAGAGGACATTGAGGGAGCTGGCTGCACCTGATTTCACTATTGATGATTTGTGCATCCAGTATCCCGATGACCCGTATGAGCTAAGGTTTGGACTAATTCATTTGTTGCCCAAGTTTAATGGTCTTGCAGGTGAGGATCCTCATAAACATCTCAAGCAGTTCCATATTGTCTGTGCTACTATGAAACCACATGATGTGCAAGAGGATCATGTTTGTCTTAAGGCATTCCCACACTCCCTAGAGGGGCTAGCCAAGGATTGGTTGTACGATCTGGCCCCTGGTTCTATCACAGTCTGGGATGACCTGAAGAGGGCATTTTTGGAGAAATTCTTCCCTGCATGCAGAACAACAGCAATCCGAAAGGATATATCAGGCATCAGGCAACAAAGTGGAGAAAGTCTCTATGAGTATTGGGAGAGATTCAAGAGATTGTGTGCGAGCTGCCCCCACCATCAGATCTCAGAGCAGCTACTTATTCAATATTTCTATGAAGGTCTCAACCTCATGGAGAGAAACATGCTTGATGCTGCAAGTGGTGGTGCCCTAGGAGACATGACACCTTTAGAAGCCAGAGTCAAGATTGAGAAGATGGCTTCCAATTGTCAACAATTCCATGCAAGGGGCAACAGCGATGCAATCATAGTGAGAGGAGTGAATGATGTTGGCACAAGTTCTGGTAAGGTTGAGAAGCTTGAACAGAAGATAGATTCACTTACAACTTTGGTCACTCAATTGGCCATCAACCAGAAGAAGTTGTCCCTGCCTGCTAGATTATGTGGCATATGCACATCCGCTGAGCACCCCACAGATGCATGTCCTTCTGTGCAGCAGCCCACGACTGGTGCTGACCAACCTGAGGCATATGCCGCCAACATCTTCAACAGTAGAAACCAGCAGCCACAGAACTTTGATCTCTCTACCAACAGATACAACCCTGGTTGGAGGAACCATCCCAACCTGAGATGGTCTGATCAGCAGCAACCTTCACAGGTTCAATTTCAGAACAATTCTAGACCACCATATGTACCTCCTCCAGTCCAGCAACAGAGACAACAACAGGCTAATTCTGCACCACCAGCTCCTAGTACTGAGCAGCAGCCTTCATTGGAAGAGCTGATGAAACAGATGACCATGCAAAATCTCCAATTCCAACAGGAAACTAGAGCATCCATTCAAAGACAAGAGGCCTCCATTCAATCTTTGACCAATCAGATGGGACAGATGGCAACAGCAATCAACACTATGCCATCTCAGAATTCTAACAAGTTGCCATCCCAAACAGTGATCAATCCAAACCAGAATGTGAATGCCATTAGTCTAAGGTCAGGGAAGCAGATTGTCACACCCACACCAGAATCTGACCTCAACAAAGATGATCTAGTTTCAACCAACAAGAAGAGCCAAATGGTCGAGGAGAGTGAGCACACAAGTACCAGAAAATCCCATCCAGCTCAGCCTTCCACAAGCACAACACCTGCTGCTGCCCAACAACCACCCCCCATTCCTCTTCCTTTCCCACCAAGGGGGGTGACTCAAAGCAAGAAAATGGAAGAGATTGACAAAGAGATACTTGACACATTCAGGAAGGTGGAAGTCAACATACCCCTTCTTGATGCAATCAAGCAAATTCCAAGGTATGCAAAGTTCTTGAAGGATCTATGCACACACAAACGGAAGCTCAAGGGCAATGAGAGGATCAGCATGGGAAGAAATGTCTCTGCTCTTATAGGTAAACCCGTCCCTCATATTCCTGAAAAGTGTAAGGATCCTGGAACTTTCTCTGTGCCTTGTATCATAGGTAATACAAAATTTGAGAATGCTTTGCTAGATTTAGGAGCATCTATTAATGTTATGCCTATGTCTGTTTTCAAATCTCTTTCACTTGGACCCCTTCAACCTACGGGTGTGGTTATTCATTTGGCAAATAGATCTACTGCCTACCCCGCAGGTTTGATAGAGGATGTCTTGGTTCGGGTTGAAGAGCTTATCTTTCCTGCTGATTTTTATATTCTTGATATGGAAGAGGACACCTCTCGTAGTGCTGTCCCTATCATATTAGGGAGACCATTTTTGAAAACAGCCCGAACCAAGATAGATGTGCATGCAGGTACACTTTCCATGGAATTTGATGACAGTGTGGTTCGATTCAATATTTTTGATGCTATGAAACATTTTTCTGATGACCACTCTGTCTTTCATGTTGACTTGATTGATGATTTGATTGATGAGCATGTTCTAGACTTTTTGCATGATTATGATTTGCCATCTTTCACTAGCTCATTTACTTGTTCTGCATGTTCCGATTCCGAAATGTGCACTGCATGCATTGAAATTGACCAGTTTTTAAATTTTGCTACTGCATCTGTTGATTCATATGATATAGATTCAGATCATGCTAACCCTAACCCCATTTCTGTTATGCATGAGTGTAATCCATTTGTTCAGGTGCAGGCGGCAGAATCCAATTCTGCTGCTCCTTTAGTTCCATCTGTGATGCAGGCACCTTTATTGGACCTGAAGCCCCTTCCTCCTCATCTCAAATATGCTTACTTGGAGGCTGAGCAGAAACTTCCAGTGATCATCTCTACCTCCCTTTCTGTTGATCAAGAGAAGAAGCTGTTGGATGTGATTAGAGCAAACAAAAGGGCAATAGGATGGACTTTGGCAGACATACCTGGTATTAGCCCCTCCATGTGCATGCATCGGATTTTATTGGAGGATGGGGCTAAACCGGTGAGACAACCCCAGAGACGGTTGAACCCCCAGATTCTTGATGTGGTGAAGAAAGAGGTCACCAAGCTGCTGCAAGCTGGCATTATCTACCCCATTTCAGACAGCACTTGGGTAAGCCCGGTTCAAGTAGTTCCCAAGAAGTCTGGGGTGACAGTTGTCAAAAATGAGAAGGATGAGCTGATTCCCACTAGAGTGCAGAACAGTTGGAGAGTCTGCATTGATTATAAGAAGCTCAACCAGGCGACCCGCAAGGATCACTTTCCTCTTCCCTTCATTGATCAGATGTTGGAGCGCCTGGCAGGTAAATCTCACTATTGCTTCTTAGATGGTTTCTCTGGTTATTTCCAAATCTGTATTGCACCAGAGGACCAACATAAGACTACATTTACCTGTCCTTTTGGTACATTTGCTTATAGGAAGATGCCTTTTGGCCTATGCAATGCTCCTGGCACTTTTCAAAGATGTATGATGAGTATTTTTAATGACTTACTTGAGCATTGCATAGAGGTCTTCATGGATGATTTTAGTGTATATGGTTCCTCTTTTGATGCATGTCTTGATAGTTTGTCTAAGGTGCTTAATAGGTGCATTGAGACTAACCTTGTCTTGAATTTTGAAAAATGTCAATTTATGGTAGAACAAGGCATAGTCTTAGGGCACATTATTTCACATAAGGGCATAGAGGTTGACCCTGCTAAGCTGCATGTAATATCACATTTGCCTTACCCCTCTTGCGTGCGAGAGGTGCGTTCTTTTCTTGGCCATGCAGGTTTCTATCGCAGGTTTATTCAGAACTTTAGCAAGATAGCCCTTCCACTATCCAACTTGCTTCAAAAGGATACCGCATTTGAGTTTGGAGACCAATGCAAGAAAGCATTTGATGAGCTAAAGAGAGCACTCACCACCACTCCCATCATCCAACCACCTGACTGGACTCTCCCATTTGAGCTCATGACCGATGCCTCGAATTATGCTTTGGGAGCAGTTCTCTCCCAAAGGGTTGGTAAGCTGTCTCATGTGATTTATTATGCATCTAGGAATTTAGATTCAGCACAAGTTAATTACACCACAACTGAAAAAGAGTTGTTAGCCATTGTCTTTGCACTTGATAAGTTTAGATCATATCTATTAGGTTCTAAGGTTGTGGTGTATACTGATCATGCTGCTCTGAAGTATCTTTTGAAAAAGACAGATTCCAAACCTAGGTTGATTAGATGGATGTTGCTCCTCCAGGAGTTTGATCTTGAGATTCAGGATCGGAGTGGTGCACATAACCTTGTCGCAGACCACTTGAGTAGAATAGAGAGAGAGGAGGATGCATTTCCTATCCGGGATGACTTCCCGGATGAGCAGCTTTTAGTTTTGCATGTTTCACATCCCCCTCCCCTTATTCCTTGGTTTGCTGATATTGTAAATTATATAGTTGCATCTGTTTTTCCACCCTTGGCATCCAAAGCTCAAAGAGACAAATTGAAGAGCGATGCCAAGTATTATGTATGGGATGACCCCTATTTGTGGCGTTTTTGCAGTGATCAGGTCATTCGCAGGTGCATTCCAGACCAGGAGATCCAATCGGTTCTCCAATTTTGCCATGCTTCACCAGTTGGAGGCCACCTTGGCACTCAAAGGACAGCACGAAAGGTGCTGGATTCTGGATTTTATTGGCCTACCATCTTCAAGGATGCAAGCAAAATCTGCAGCTCATGTGAGCAATGTCAAAGGGCAGGAGGCACCCTATCTTGGAGGCAACAGATGCCGCAACAACCTATGTTGTTCTGTGAGGTGTTTGATGTCTGGGGTATAGATTTCATGGGTCCCTTTCCTGTTTCTTTTGGTTTTTATTATATCTTACTTGTTGTGGATTATGTATCCAAATGGGTGGAAGCTAAGGCCACCAGGACTAATGATGCTCAGGTTGTTGTAGATTTTGTCAAGACTAATATCCTTTGCAGGTTTGGCATACCTAGAGCCATAGTCAGTGATCAAGGCACACACTTCTGCAATAGATCCATGCAAGCTTTGCTCAAGAAGTATGGGGTTGTGCACAAATTTTCTACACCATATCACCCCCAAACCAATGGGCAAGCTGAGATTTCAAACAGAGAGATCAAGCGGATTTTGGAGAAGATGGTGAAGCCTAATAGAAAGGATTGGAGCACACGATTGGATGATGCTCTATGGGCCCATCGGACTGCTTACAAGGCACCCATAGGGATGTCACCCTATCGGGTTGTCTTTGGTAAGGCATGCCACCTGCCTGTGGAGATAGAGCACCGTGCATATTGGGCTGTGAAGCAATGTAACTTAGCTCTTGATCAAGCGGGTGAGGAGAGGAAGCTGCAGTTGAGTGAGCTAGATGAGATCCGTTTGGAGGCCTATGAGAATTCCAAGTTCTACAAAGAGAAGACCAAGAAGCTCCATGATAGCTCAATTTGCAGAAAGGAGTTCTTGGTTGGTCAAAAAGTGTTGCTCTACAACTCTAGGCTTGGACTCATGAGTGGAAAGCTCCGCTCTAAATGGATTGGACCGTTTGTAGTCACCCAGGTGTTTCCTTATGACACTGTGGAGATCAAGAGTGAGTCCACAGACAAGAGCTTCAAAGTCAATGGTCACCGACTCAAGCCTTTCCTAACCTCTCCTACTTTGGATGATGCACCTGTGGAGGAAGCCTCATTGGTCGACCCCATTTTTGACCCACCATGATTTAGGGAGTCTTCTTTTCTCCTTCTTTACTACTTTTATTCCACTTGTCTATATCTGTCTGATTCTGCTATTTGTTTTCCATTGAGGACAATGTGTGATTTAAGTGTGGGGGGAGAGTAGTTTAGGTTGCATATTTTTGCTTTGATTTTTTAGGTTTTGCTAAGTTTTGGGCATTTTCTTGCATGTTTTTGCTTCATTTTAGTAGAGTCTTGGTATCTTGTGTCTGAATTCATGCATTTCTGTGTATAAAGTTGCTTTTGATAATTAAGAGGTGGTAACACTGTGATAGAATTGTCCCTTTTGTGAGGATTTGAGCCTTAATTGTGGGTGGATTGCTATATATGCCACCTAATTTTTATTTCATGTGTGATTGCACTCTGGATTACTTGCACTCTAGAACTTGACTTGACTCTTGTTGATACTTGATATTCCCATGCACATTTTGAAATGATTTAGGCATTGTTTTTTTCTTGAATAAGCCACTAGCCATATGAGCCTACCTTGAATGAATTTATCCTTTGATAGCCCCTTTGACCCTTTATATCCCTTTTCTTTGTTCTTTAGCTCATTACAAGCCTATGACTGAAAAACCATGATTGTCCTAACCTTAGGGAATGTTGGAGCTTTGGAATTGTTTTGGGAATGGGTATTAAGTAAGCGAGGGTGCTTTGTTCTTCATCTCTTGTGAGTTCTGGGTTTTGCCTCTATGGTCGGTGATGTAATTATGGCTTTATCTCATTATGCCATTTTTATTGTTTCTTCTTTTCTTTCGTTCATGAAGTTCTGCAATGTAATGCAATTCAAAAAAAAAAAGAAAAAAAAAAGAAAAAAAAAAGAAGAAGAAGAAGAAGAAAAAGAAAAAAAAATGGAATAAAAGGTTGATTGAGGCATGGAGGTTTGGAATTAGAGGTTGTTGTTATGTTTACCATTTCATTCTGGGGTGGATTGTGCTTATTTTTTTTTACTTGTTCCCCATTGCTCCTCTATTCCCTGGGTTTTAGCTACATTTCCCATATTTTTATCCTACCTTGTCCTTGGCCCCATTACAACCCTGAAAAGACCTTTTGATCTTAATGTGCATGTGTGTTGATTGTTGATGTTAGAGGCTTGTCAAGCCTATGGTTGTGTTTGTTTTTCATGATGTGCCTTGAGTGTAAACACTGATTAACCTTAAACACTTGAGTGTAAACACTATTGAGTGATCCTTGTGAGTTTCTACCATCTTTGTGACTACCCTCTTGATGTCATTGGTTTTCTTTGCATATTTGAAATAATTGGATGATGTTCATGAATGCCTTGATTCTTTGGTCCTTATTTTCTTTGTGTGCTCGATTTTGCCCATTTCTTTGCATTTCCTAGAATTCATTGTGAAGTATGTAATCTCTTAGGTTTGCATTCATTAGTTTTAGTAATCTTGTTACATGATTCACTTTGGTGCATATTGATTTTCTCAGTCCTAATTCTTAGTTTTGCCCAGGAGTGCAAAAGGATAAGTGTGGGGGTATTTGATGAGCATTTTATTTCCCATTTTTCCTTGCATTATTTTACTCCTATTATTGATACTTGTTGCCTATTTGACATTGTTTAGCTTGATTTAGTGATTTAGAGTTTATTGGACTATTATTCTGAATATTGTTTAATTTGGGATTATTTAGCCTAATTAATTCTATTTCTATTTTCAGGTCATATTTGGCACAAGGGCTTTTTGGACATTTTGGGAATGAAGATTTAATGTTGGAAGAGAAGATATATGATGAAGTGAAGATTTTAATCTATCTTTAGGATTAGTTGAGATTTAGTTATATCTTTTAAGATTTAGATTTTATCTATAAGATATTTTTAGATTTAATTTAGAGATAAGCTTTCCTTAGGATTTGGGCCCATGATTTAGGCCCGTTTTGTGATTTAAAAAAGCCAAATTCGTGTAAACCCTGGAGAGATCTTCCATTCACGTTTTTTTACATTCTCTCTCATAGAGAAGGCTTAGTTTTGCTCTCCAAGCTTGTGGTGGCTGCTAGGGTTTCTCTCTCTTCCCTTTCTACACGTTTTTTGGTATTTTTCTTCATGGAAGGCTAAACTCTTAGGTTAAATCCCTTTGGTAATGTATCACATACTCTTGAGGTTTTATTCTTAATGCTATTTCGTTTTTATTCACTGTTTGCATGCTTATTGATATGTTATGGTTCGCTTAGTTCCATTCTATAGAGATAATCCATGTGTATGAATGCTTAATTTATGCAAACTCGTAAAAACTCCATGCTTTGGCTTTTAATGCTTAATTAGAGGTTTGGGTTTTGGGGTGAGAATTGAATTTTCGCTTAGTATTTAATTCTCACGAGTTGGACAATGAAGAGGAAAGAAATTGATCTTTTGTGACCGATGATAGAGTTGTGAACTCGAGCCAAAGGGGTTTATCCGCTTTTCCTTATCTGTTTCTTCGTTTTAATTTAATTCTGTTTTGATTTCAATTATTCAATATTCAATATAAAAAAAAAACCCCCTGTTTTCTATGCATACTATGTGTTCGACCTTTTGCTTGATAAGATATTCCTTGGGAGACGACCTAGGAGTCACTTCCTAGTACTATACTTAAACTGTTTTTATTTGTATCGGGTACGGCCTCGATCACTCCAGCCTTCCTCTAATCTCTCTTTCTTTGTTAACAATATTAGCATAGCCAGAGTTATTAAGGGCACGAAAATCCCTCTTTAACAAAGATAGCTTTTTTAAAATTTCCACCATAGGATAACCAGTAACCTGCTTCCTCCACCCAGCCTGAACAATAGCTAAAAAATTGTCATCCTCAGTCCACATATTAAAGAACTTAAAATTAGGTCTAATAACTTCAACATTCTGGTTCCATTCAAGCACAGCAGGACTATGATCAGATAAACCTGGATTCATGAAATTTGCTTCTGATCCAGGCCACTCATCAATCCATCTTTGGTTCACCACAATTCTGTCCAACTTGCAATAGATTCTACTATCACCTTCTTACTTGTCACACCAAGTAAAGTAGTGCCCTGTAGACTTCAAGTCCATCAAATTGCATTCATTAAAACAATCCCTAAGCTCTTCAAACTGATTCACCTCCAAAGGAATACCCCCAACCTTTTCCTCTGGATGAAGCATTGTATTGAAATCACCTAGGATAATCCAAGGTAGATCAACAAACCTTTGCACACCTTTTAGAACCTCCCAAAGCTCCTTCCTTTCCAAACTGTCATTAGAAGCATAAATAAAAGTGGCATAGAAAGATTTGTTTGCAATTCTCTCTGTTATCAAACAGTGAGTATATTGCCCTGACCTGGCCATCACAACCTAGTACTCCTACTTTATTCAAACTAAGGAAGTTCTTCACTTCCCTCTGTTTAGAGGGCCCATTTAGCCCTCTAATATTCCAACTTGCGATTTTATCCATGTTGCTTTGGGTGAGAACCCTCACCCTTCAGCTGAGTCCTGCTTCTAGTTTTCACTGGAGTCCAAGGACCTCCTTGATCATTCTCAGTAGTAACTTTACCACCACTTCTCATACTATCTTTTGAATTGCTGCCAGAAGTCACCATCTGAAGTTGATTCCCTCCAGCTTCCTTCAATTCCCCTGCTTCCATAATCATGGCATCCCCTGACTCAACAGCAGTATTAGTAGGAACCACCACTCCTTCTACTTGGACTAAATTCTCCTCTGAATTCACTTCAGTCACCTGAGCTTTTAGCCTGTCATCCAACTTCTCAATCTCCTCTCTTGATGGCCTCTTTTTTTCCACCCATTGTTTCTTCACATTTCTTCTACACATCTTACCATCATGACCATACATGGAGCACTTGGAACACAGCACTGGTTTCCATTCATAAGTCACTCCTTGAGTAATAATATTACCTTTATCATCTTCAAAGAAAACTTCTTCAGGTAAAACTGCAGGGTCAACCTCTACCAGAACTCTTGCAATATTGACTCTATTTCTCTCCTGAGTTATTTTGTCAACCATAATAGGGCTGCCCACCAAGCTTGCTATCTTGCTAAGAGCACCAGCACCCCAAAATCTAGGGCTTAAGTTAGGGAATTGAATCCAAATAGGCACACGATCAATAAAACTCTTTGACATAGTCCTACCAGTCCATGGGGCCAAAATAATGGGTTTTTTATCAAAGTGAAAAACCCCTATTTCTAACACAGTATTCCTTGCCTCAAGGGAATTAAATCGAACAACAACTGTCCCATCTCCATTCATGAGAATTTTGTCTATGCCATATTGTCCCCAAGCCTTTTTTTATAAACCCACTAATAACTGAGTATGGAGGCCTAGCACCCAACACATAACACGTTAGGGCAGACTCCCAGTACTTGAGTTCTGGTTCTACATCAATTGACTCTATTTTTCCAATGGACACACCCTCTTTTAGCTCTGGCTGAATAAAAGATAGTTTCTCACCTGAATTACGTAGTTTTGTGATATCAAAGGAATCCCAGACAAAGGCTCTCCTTCCTTGAGAGGGTTCAGTTTGATTTGCTGCATTAGTATCATTCTTTTCAACACCTTCCTTAATCGCATTTTTTCCTGCCACTGATTTTCCTTTTAATTTCGATCTGATCAAATCAATGCTTTTCAACAGGTCCGCTGATTGCTTGGCGTTCAAGGTATCCAGTTTTGCAAGATCATCATCATCAATATTAGAAAAGTCCTATAAAAGATCAGAAGTCTCCTTATGTTTCCCAGCAGTAGACGGAGAGGCAGGAGGCCTTCCTTTTTTCTTAGCCATTACGGCACAGGCGGTGGCCTAAGAGACCACCACAAGAGGAGAAGAAAAGGGATTCTCTGATAGGGTTTCTCTGCTAAGGTTTCTTAGTTAGCTCAATTTGATATTATGTGAATTGATGCATTAAGTTGTGAAATATGTGCAATTATGTGCAATGTAAGTATCTAAATTGAATGCATGCAAGGTGAATGTGTTTCTGTGGTTAAACATGTTCACTTAAGGTATATGAACTCTTTTGAATGTTGAAATTGGTTAGATTTGAGTAATGAAAAGAATGGTTTGCAAAACTTCATATTTCAATGTGCTGACTGCACAATCTAACCGGTTACTCGATAATTGTAACCGGTTAGACACTGTAAAATTGTTAAAGAAAATAAGTTTCTGAAATCAGTTCTGTGGTCTTATCAATGTTACTCAAATCTAGACCCTAATTTCACTGGAATTCAACCTGAAATGAAGTTGATTTTGTGGTAATAATTCAGATTGAAAATTTGGAGTTAATACCTTAATATCAAAGGATAATTTCAAGAGGATATTATGCCTAAATGAAATTGGATTATGACTTAGATCTTTTGAATGATATTATGTGTTGAACTTGAGGTATTCTGTTATGCTAAGACCTTGTTATTGGATTGAGTAGATAATTTAAGAAAAGATTCTTGGAAAATCAGTGGTTTTATATTCCGGTCTGTAATTCTAACCGGTTAGGTGATGATGTAACCGGTTAGTACCTGAAAACTTAAAAATAAAAGTTATGTTTTGAGTAAGGATTTTGATATCAATGATTATATTCTCTCAATCCAAGTCTATGACCATAGGTTAAATTTAAATTCAAAGGTGAATTTTATGAGTAAAGCTATACCTCAAGATGTCATTCAGAAGTTGTGTTTTTCTAAGTCATAATAATGGAATTAATGGGATCATGACCCTGTACTCTAGGAGTACCAAATTAACATGTGCATAAATGGAAGCATATTTGGATTCTCTGTTATTCGTTGTGATTTCTGTGATGAGACAAGTTTTAAATATGTAAATAAAGTCCATTTGACCATGGGATTGAGTTAGAATTACTCAGAATTGAATTTGACATGTCAAGTTGTTGAAAATGTGATTTATGCACAATTGGTGCTCAAATTCAATTCTGTGTAGTTTGAGATGATCTATGTATTTGAACATGTTAGTTATATTGTATATGAACTTTGTGGATCATTGGATCGAAGTAGAAATGATTAGAATTGAAAATGGTATGTAAAAACCAAGTTTTCAGTTTGTACTGTCTGAAAATACTCGAGTAGATGGCCTGAAACTCGAGTATTTCGTGGTGCACCAGTGTGGATTTTGGCGCACCAACTTGAGAATCAGGCTTGGGACTCGAGTATTATCAGATGCAACAAGGGTAAAGTTTGATCAACAACTCGAGTAATGCATGAACTACTCGAGTATTCTGGGTGATGAACTACTCGAATACCTCATGAACTACTCGAGTATATTTATGAAGATCTGAAACTTCATTTTATGAAAGGACATGAACGACTCGAGTATAATTATGAACTACTCGAGTAAAAACTGGAAACTAATGAACTACTCGAGTATTATGGAGTATACTCGAGTATTTCTGTTTAGAAATGCCATTTTTAATTCTGATTCATTTTGTTTATACTTATGTGATAATAGTCCAAATGATCTAGGACTTAAAAGAGATTGATTGATGATGATGTGAAGTTATTGACTTAATAATACGAGATATTATTAAGTAGGATATACCAATCAATTCTTTTAAGTTAAGGAATTGCATTCATTCTGGAATTAGGATTGAGAACTAGACTCATACATCATGTTGTTCACTTAAATTGAAAAATTATAAATGAAATATGTATGAGTATTTTACTTGCATTAGACACTAGCCTAGTGCTATTGAAGATTGCATAAGATGCATGAACAATTATTTGAGTTTAACCTTTAGACAATTTGGGTCATATGGTATAAGTTGTGAAGTGACCATCATGTCCTCTTTGGATTAGAAATGATCATGTCTACTTGGTAATCAATGACTTAGGACATAAGAAGTTAATGGCTTTAGGGCATTAGAAAGAGATTATTACCTCAAGATGATAAGTGGAGTAAGTCTAAGGTCTCAATCTAAGAATTGTATGTTGATAGTTATCGATTGAGCCTACGGGATAACTAATGCCTGGGAACCTAAGTAGATAATGTTTTAAGGAGTATGAACGACAATGCAAGGATTGTGATGCTGTCGATTATGAGGATCAAATCCAAATTGTTAGGGTTTGTTACTTCGACTTGGATATGTGAACGTTGGACAAGTGGGATTACCCTGATGTCCATATGTCATGGACTAACTCCGGCAAGGGTCATTATCCTTACAAGGATTCCGTATAGTACGGTGTGGCCGCTATACGAAGACATGTGGAACGGTGTGGCCGCCATATGTGTGTGATTCCGTATAGTACGGTGTGGCCGCTATACGAAGACATGTGGAACGGTGTGGCCGCCATATGTGTGTGATTCCGTATAGAACGGTGTGGCCGCTATACAAAGACATGTGGAACGGTGTGGCCGCCATATGTGTGTGATTCCGTATAGTACGCTGTGGCCGCTATACGAAGACATGTCGAACGATGTGGCCGCCATATGTGTGTGATTCCGTATAGTACGGTGTGGCCGCTATACGAAGACATGTGGAACGGTGTGGCTGCCATATGTGTGTGATTCCATATAGAACAGTGTGGCCGCTATATGAAGGCATGGAACGGTGTGGCCGCCATGTGTATAAGTGCTGATTTATATGTGTGTGATGCATCTCATACATGGTGTGTACAGGGAATCGTTCAGTGAGGTGCATGCGGGATTCGAAACCATGTAGTACGGTGTGGCCGCTACATGAGACGGTTGGAACGGTGTGGCCGCCACCGTAGAAATGACAAGGACCTAGAACTGTTGGTGGACAATGGTTCAGGGATCATCCCCTTGTATCATTTTAAGATCGTGGTCGATGGGGTTCTAGTATAGAACGGTGTGGCCGCTATACAGGTTGTGGAAACATCGAGCGCACGATTGCCTATCCCAGAGTGTTGTTTTCTGGAAGAGTTGATTATGGATAAATGATTTGAGAGACGTGCATGCATTACATAAAAGATTAATGGTCATAGCTTATATTGTTTAATAAGACCCCTGAACATGTATCTCTATATTGAATTGATATCTGTGATGATTGTGTTTGACCAATCCTATAATCTTCTTAGGCGATATGACAAGTGACTTACTCCCATCTACCATGTTTATGGTGGTAGGTTCTATCAAAGGACCGGACTGAAGTCACTCCTGTAAGAGTGGAAGTTAACTAGAAGGAACAGCCAGGATGACGTCTCGTCATCCAAATCCTTTGCAGAAGGATCGAGTTGTGAAGACCAATGCTCTGGGTGTAAAAAGGGGTTTTTGGGGTTTGGTATTATACATGTTTTACACTCAGAATATTTTGTAAGAGCAATATTACTCTATGGAAAAGTATTTTTGGTTTTCACACTCCTTATAGAAAAAGTTTTTGTTAACTCGTATTTTTCAATGGACCGGATTTTGGGATGTTACATTTATGGTATCAGAGCAATGGTTCCAACTCTCGGCTGTGGAGTATGGTCCTTCCCATACTCAATAAGTTGTGTGACTCTGACCAAAGTTTTTATGAGTGCAGGTCCATCATGGCAGCGAGAAACCGAAACCGTACGAATGATATGTTAGAAAGGATCACTGTTGTATTAGAGAATATGCAGCAGCATCAAACACAAGCGAATCAACCGCGTCAATGCAATGCTGAACCTGCTGAGTTTGGAGGACTCACAGAATTTCGTAGTTGCAATCCCCCTAAGTTCGAAGGAGGATATAATCCAGAGGGAGCTCAAAAATGGTTGCAAGAAGTTCAGAAAATCTTTCGGTCTATGGGTTGTTCCGATGCACAAAAGGTGGTATATGCGACTTATACGCTGAATGATAAGGCATAAACTTGGTGGGATCACGCCAAGCAGTTATTGGAAGCCGAGGATCGGCACATCACTTGGGAGGTGTTTAAGGAAAAGTTCTTAGAAAAATACTTCCCGGAGGATATAAGGAGAAAGAAGGAAGTTGAATTTTTGGAATTAAAGCAAGGGGAGATGGATGTTGGAGAATACGCTGCAAAGTTTGAAGAATTGATGAAGTATTCTCCCTATTACCAGGATCATCCGGATGAAAGGTCAAAATGTATAAAATTCGAGAATGGTCTACGCCCGGATTTGAAGCCAGGAATCAGTTATCAGGGAATAAGGAATTTCCCGATGTTGGTAAACATGTGCAGAGTCTATGAGGATGATATGAAAGCAAAGGAGGTCTATGAAAAGAATGTTCGGATTCATAAGAAGCGAAAGATTGAGGAAATGGAAGCTCAGTTGGAGGAGGAAGAAAAACAATTAACCATGGAAAAAGAACAATCTGAAGAGCTGGAGCTGTATAGATTGGGATTAGGAAAATCTCAATCGAAGAATGGTAATCAGAAAGGAAAGGGGAAAGAAATCACATGCCCTCCTCAATGTGAAAGATGTGGGACACATCACTTTGGATCAAGCTGTGGTGTACACAAGGGAATCATCTGCTTCAGCTGCAGGAAGCCGGGACACTATTCGCCAGACTGTCCAGAGAATAAAAGCAAGAAAGGATCGGGTAGCAAGCGAGGCAAGCGAGGTAAAACCCTTAGGTTGTCTTTTTCTAAATTAACGTAGTCAGCTATTTCTTTCGAGTACGTTAATTGAACCGTTCGATAATTTGAAGATCTAGATATCATTTTGACCCGAATTTCTGTGATCGAAGCCTTTATCACAGTTGGATGTGATAAATATCTGTGAACACTATGGGAAATAGAAAGGCTAGTTGAGACTAGAGAGATTAATAACCACCGGGATAGGACAAATCTTTGTCTCCCCAACGGAAATATCTCTAGCGCTTGGCTATCTAGCTAAATCTGATGGTGACAAATACTCTATCTTTAAGTTCATCTAACCTAAAGATATGTCGTATGACCTTTCTTGCGAAAGATTATATCTGTAAGGGATGATTTTATTATTAATGGTCTGAATATTAGGACTGATCACCCTAATGTTTACAACCATTAAGGAATAAAGTCATACAAATGATTCGTTAATCGTGCGTGAGTGATCAGAGTGCGCAGCGGGAAAAGTTTTTCTATCGAAAAATTTGTTGCAAAATGTTTTAAGTTAGGGTTGTGTAGTCGAAAAATGTTTTTCAGAAAAAGTTTTTCTTCCAAAAGTTTATTGGGAAATGTTTCAGCTTAAGATATGTATTTAATCTGGAAAAGTTAGTCAAAAGATTTCAATCAAATTAATTGTAAAATAATTTTGAAGAAGTTTAAGGAAAAACCTTTTTGGTAAGAAAGGATTTTTATACGCGTTGGAAGCAAAAGTTTTATTCAAGAGATTTTTCTTATGAAATATTTTGAGCTAAAAAGGTTTGAAAAGTTAAAGGAACTTTTTAAGTGGGGGAGAAATCTCCCTAATGTTATTTTGAAGAATAATAATAATCTTTTATATGATTTTGAAAATGTAGAATTTTTAAGAATGAATTTCGGGGACGAAATTCCTTTTAAGTGGGGGAGTAGTGTAACACCCCAAATTTTTAAATCCTGATTAATAAAAAATTAATTATAAAGGTTTATTTGTAATTAATTATGTTATTAATATCCTTGATTGTTAATGATTTATTATGCATGAAAAGGATTGGAAAATCATTAACATATGAAAATAATGTTTTTACATAGTAGTCCCTGTTTTAGGGCTTAAAAATAATAATAGAAAGATTTTGGATGAAAAGGGAATAAAAATATTTATTTTTATTATTTTGGCAAAAAGACTCGAGTCTTTCTGAAAAGACTCGAGTATTTTGCACAGTGAGGAACGAGTTAATGCGTTTTGGTGAGTCACCCTTAACGATTCTCGTGTGTTGACACGAAATCGTCTTCCTCAACACGTCTTTGGCTTCGTGTCGGCCTGCATGAGACGTTGATCCACCTATTTAAGCTTTGGTTGATAAATCAACCAAACATTTTTGCCAAATCATGAAGAATCCGAGTGTTAGGGTTCCTGAGTTTCCTTCTTCGATTCTCTTTGGTCCTTAAGAGTTAATACACAAATCATACACCAATACGAAGCTCACATATAGAGCTTTGTATAGACACCAAAATTGTGAGCTGAGAGTTTGAGGGTTGGAAGAATCGAAGCTCGAAAGTGGGGGTTGTTTGCTGTCAACTGGTTCTGGGAGCTCACTTTGATCCTCGATCGTGGTAAGCTCGTGAACCCTCTTGATCTCAATTTGGTTTTAATCTCTCATGCATGTTGCGAAGATTAGATTCTAACCTTTTTCCCCAATTTTTGTGCACGATTACTCACTCAAACAACGTGGTCTTTGGACTCTGCTCACACTGTTTTGCTCTTTGGTGGCTGAAAGTGATTTGTGCTGGTTTGGTGGTAGCTGCTGTTCTAGGGTGTTTTGGAAATTGTCTAAGTATTGTCCATTTGTCCAAGGTATGGGAGAAGTCATTCATATTGCTAGGATTATAGATTGTGAATTTAGTTTTGTGTGTGCTATGTGAATTGGACCAAGACATGTTTGCTGGACTTGGAGGTTCAGACAATCACTTGGTCAGTTAATTTATAACATGATTAATGTATGAAATGAATTAATGAAATTAAGTTATATGAATTTATGAGTTTGGTTGAAGTGTAATTGACAAATGTGATAAAACATGTCCTTAATGTGGTATGCTTTTGGTAAGCCAATAATGGACTTTGATCAAGTGTGGAGCAAGTTATAAACATTGCATTTGTGTTGTACAAACTCTGTTTTCATGCTAAATGTGGGTAAATTTAATATTGTTATGTTGAGTTGCATAATATGTGGTTTTGTGCATAAATGGAAGCATATTTGGATTCTCTGTTATTCGTTGTGATTTCTGTGATGAGACAAGTTTTAAATATGTAAATAAAGTCCATTTGACCATGGGATTGAGTTAGAATTACTCAGAATTGAATTTGACATGTCAAGTTGTTGAAAATGTGATTTATGCACAATTGGTGCTCAAATTCAATTCTGTGTAATTTGAGATGATCTATGTATTTGAACATGTTAGTTATATGGTATATGAACTTTGTGGATCATTGGATCGAAGTAGAAATGATTAGAATTGAAAATGGTATGTAAAAACCAAGTTTTCAGTCTGTACTGTCTGAAAATACTCGAGTAGATGGCCTGAAACTCGAGTATTTCGTGGTGCACCAGTGTGGATTTTGGCGCACCAACTTGAGAATCAGGCTTGGGACTCGAGTATTATCAGATGCAACAAGGGTAAAGTTTGATCAACAACTCGAGTAATGCATGAACTACTCGAGTATTCTGGGTGATGAACTACTCGAATACCTCATGAACTACTCGAGTATATTTATGAAGATCTGAAACTTCATTTTATGAAAGGACATGAACGACTCGAGTATAATTATGAACTACTCGAGTAAAAACTGGAAACTAATGAACTACTCGAGTATTATGGAGTATACTCGAGTATTTCTGTTTAGAAATGCCATTTTTAATTCTGATTCATTTTGTTTATACTTATGTGATAATAGTCCAAATGATCTAGGACTTAAAAGAGATTGATTGATGATGATGTGAAGTTATTGACTTAATAATACGAGATATTATTAAGTAGGATATACCAATCAATTCTTTTAAGTTAAGGAATTGCATTCATTCTGGAATTAGGATTGAGAACTAGACTCATACATCATGTTGTTCACTTAAATTGAAAAATTGTAAATGAAATATGTATGAGTATTTTACTTGCATTAGACACTAGCCTAGTGCTATTGAAGATTGCATAAGATGCATGAACAATTATTTGAGTTTAACCTTTAGACAATTTGGGTCATATGGTATAAGTTGTGAAGTGACCATCATGTCCTCTTTCGATTAGAAATGATCATGTCTACTTGGTAATCAATGACTTAGGACATAAGAAGTTAATGGCTTTAGGGCATTAGAAAGAGATTATTACCTCAAGATGATAAGTGGAGTAAGTCTAAGGTCTCAATCTAAGAATTGTATGTTGATAGTTATCGATTGAGCCTACGGGGTAACTAATGCCTGGGAACCTAAGTACATAATGTTTTAAGGAGTATGAACGACAATGCAAGGATGGTGATGCTGTCGATTATGAGGATCAAATCCAAATTGTTATGGTTTGTTACTTCGACTTGGATATGTGAACGTTGGACAAGTGGGATTACCCTGATGTCCATATGTCATGGACTAACTCCGGCAAGGGTCATTATCCTTACAAGGATTCCGTATAGTACGGTGTGGCCGCTATACGAAGACATGTGGAACGGTGTGGCCGCCATATGTGTGTGATTTCGTATAGTACGGTGTGGCCGCTATACGAAGACATGTGGAACGGTGTGGCCGCCATATGTGTGTGATTCCGTATAGAACGGTGTGGCCGCTATACAAAGACATGTGGAACGGTGTGGCCGCCATATGTGTGTGATTCCGTATAGTACGGTGTGGCCGCTATACGAAGACATGTGGAACGGTGTGGCCGCCATATGTGTGTGATTCCGTATAGTATGGTGTGGCCCCTATACGAAGACATGTGGAACGGTGTGGCCGCCATATGTGTGTGATTCCATATAGAACGGTGTGGCCGCTATATGAAGGCATGGAACGGTGTGGCCGCCATGTGTATAAGTGCTGATTTATATGTGTGTGATGCATCTCATACATGGTGTGTACAGGGAATCGTTCAGTGAGGTGCATGCGGGATTGGAAACCATGTAGTACGGTGTGGCCGCTACATGAGACGGTTGGAACGGTGGGGCCGCCATCGTAGAAATGACAATGACCTAGAACTATTGGTGCACAATGGTTCAGGGATCATCCCCTTGTATCATTTTAAGATCGTGGTCGATGGGGTTCTAGTATAGAACGGTGTGGCCGCTATACAGGTTGTGGAAACATCGAGCGCACGATTGCCTATCCCAGAGTGTTGTTTTCTGGAAGAGTTGATTATGGAGAAATGATTTGAGAGATGTGCATGCATTACATAAAAGAATAATGGTCATAGCTTATATTGTTTAATAAGACCCCTGAACATGTATCTCTATATTGAATTGATATCTGTGATGATTGTGTTTAACCAATCCTATAATCTTCTTAGGCGATATGACAAGTGACTTACTCCCATCTACCATGTTTATGGTGGTAGGTTCTATCAAAGGACAGGACTGAAGTCACTCCTGTAAGAGTGGAAGTTAACTAGAAGGAACAGCCAGGATGACGTCTCGTCATCCAAATCCTTTGCAGAAGGATCGAGTTGTGAAGACCAATGCTCTGGGTGTAAAAAGGGGTTTTTGGGGTTTTGTATTATACATGTTTTACACTCAGAATATTTTGTAAGAGCAATATTACTCTATGGAAAAGTATTTTTGGTTTTCACACTCCTTATAGAAAAAGTTTTTGTTAACTCGTATTTTTCAATGGACCGGATTTTGGGATGTTACATTTATGGTATCAGAGCAATGGTTCCAACTCTCGGCTGTGGAGTATGGTCCTTCCCATACTCAATAAGTTGTGTGACTCTGACCAAAGTTTTTATGAGTGCAGGTCCATCATGGCAGCGAGAAACCGAAACCGTACGAATGATATGTTAGAAAGGATCACTGCTGTATTAGAGAATATGCAGCAGCATCAAACACAAGCGAATCAACCGCGTCAATGCAATGCTGAACCTGCTGAGTTTGGAGGACTCACAGAATTTCGTAGTTGCAATCCCCCTAAGTTCGAAGGAGGATATAATCCAGAGGGAGCTCAAAAATGGTTGCAAGAAGTTCAGAAAATCTTTCGGTCTATGGGTTGTTCCGATGCACAAAAGGTGGTATATGCGACTTATATGCTGAATGATAAGGCAGAAACTTGGTGGGATCACACCAAGCAGTTATTGGAAGCCGAGGATCGACACATCACTTGGGAGGTGTTTAAGGAAAAGTTCTTAGAAAAATACTTCCCAGAGGATATAAGGAGAAAGAAGGAAGTTGAATTTTTGGAATTAAAGCAAGGGGAGATGGATGTTGGAGAATACGCTGCAAAGTTTGAAGAATTGATGAAGTATTCTCCCTATTACCAGGATCATCCGGATGAAAGGTCAAAATGTATAAAATTCGAGAATGGTCTACGCCCGGATTTGAAGCCAGGAATCAGTTATCAGGGAATAAGGAATTTCCCGATGTTGGTAAACATGTGCAGAATCTATGAGGATGATATGAAAGCAAAGGAGGTCTATGAAAAGAATGTTCGGATTCATAAGAAGCGAAAGATTGAGGAAATGAAAGCTCAGTTGGAGGAGGAAGAAAAACAATTAACCATGGAAAATGAACAATCTGAAGAGCCGGAGCTGTATAGATTGGGATTAGGAAAATCTCAATCGAAGAATGGTAATCAGAAGGAAAGGGGAAAGAAATCACATGCCCTCCTCAATGTGAAAGATGTGGGACACATCACTTTGGATCAAGCTGTGGTGTACCCAAGGGAATCATCTGCTTCAGCTGCAGGAAGCCGGGACACTATTCGCCAGACTGTCCAGAGAATAAAAGCAAGAAAGGATCGGGTAGCAGCGAGGCAAGCGAGGTAAAACCCTTAGGTTGTCTTTTTCTAAATTAACGTAGTCAGCTATTTCTTTCGAGTACGTTAATTGAACCGTTCGATAATTTGAAGATCTAGATATCATTTTGACCCGAATTTCTGTGATCGAAGCCTTTATCACAGTTGGATGTGATAAATATCTGTGAACACTATGGGAAATAGAAAGGCTAGTTGAGACTAGAGAGATTAATAACCACCGGGATAGGACAAATCTTTGTCTCCCCAACGGAAATATCTCTAGCGCTTGGCTATCTAGCTAAATCTGATGGTGACAAATACTCTATCTTTAAGTTCATCTAACCTAAAGATATGTCGTATGACCTTTCTTGCGAAAGGTTATATCTGTAAGGGATGATTTTATTATTAATGGTCTGAATATTAGGACTGATCACCCTAATGTTTACAACCATTAAGGAATAAAGTCATACAAATGATTCGTTAATCGTGCGTGAGTGATCAGAGTGCGCAGCGGGAAAAGTTTTTCTATCGAAAAATTTGTTGCAAAATGTTTTAAGTTAGGGTTGTGTAGTCGAAAAATGTTTTTCAGAAAAAGTTTTTCTTCCAAAAGTTTATTGGGAAATGTTTCAGCTTAAGATATGTATTTAATCTGGAAAAGTTAGTCAAAAGATTTCAATCAAATTAATTGTAAAATAATTTTGAAGAAGTTTAAGGAAAAACCTTTTTGGTAAGAAAGGATTTTTATACGCGTTGGAAGCAAAAGTTTTATTCAAGAGATTTTTCTTATGAAATATTTTGAGCTAAAAAGGTTTGAAAAGTTAAAGGAACTTTTTAAGTGAGGGAGAAATCTCCCTAATGTTATTTTGAAGAATAATAATAATAATCTTTTATATGATTCTGAAAATGTAGAATTTTTAAGAATGAATTTCGGGGACGAAATTCCTTTTAAGTGGGGGAGTAGTGCAACACCCCAAATTTTTAAATCCTGATTAATAAAAAATTAATTATAAAGGTTTATTTGTAATTAATTATGTTATTAATATCCTTGATTGTTAATGATTTATTATGCATGAAAAGGATTGGAAAATCATTAACATATGAAAATAATGTTTTTACATAGTAGTCCCTGTTTTAGGGCTTAAAAATAATAATAGAAAGATTTTGGATTAAAAGGGAATAAAAATATTTATTTTTATTATTTTGGCAAAAAGAGTCGAGTCTTTCTGAAAAGACTCGAGTATTTTGCACAGTGAGGAACGAGTTAGTGCGTTTTGGTGAGTCACCATTAACGATTCTCGTGTGTTGACACGAAATCGTCTTCCTCAACACGTCTTTGGCTTCGTGTCGGCCTGCATGAGACGTTGATCCACCTATTTAAGCTTTGGTTGATAAATCAACCAAACATTTTTGCCAAATCATGAAAAATCCGAGTGTTAGGGTTCCTGAGTTTCCTTCTTCGATTCTCTTTGGTCCTTAAGAGTTACTCCCTCCGGCTCGAATTATAAGCAACAAAAAACATCATTCTCTTGGTTTAAAATATAAGCAAAATTCACCAACTTTATTAAATTTTGTTTCATTCCCAATGTCACTTTCCTAAAACATCTCTAGAAAATTGTAATATTAATTAATTTTTGTTTCATTCCCAATACTACTTTCCTAAAATACCTCTATTTTTTATAAATTTGAGAAAATTAAATACAATCAACTAACCTCCTTAATAAGCGTAAAAGTGGTTGAATTTGCTTATAATTCGAGTCGGAGGGAGTAATACACAAATCATACACCAATACGAAGCTCACATCTAGAGCTTTGTATAGACACCAAAATTGTGAGCTGAGAGTTTGAGGGTTGGAAGAATCGAAGCTCGAAAGTGGGGGTTGTTTGCTGTCAACTGGTTCTGGGAGCTCACTTTGATCCTCGATTGTGGTAAGCTTGTGAACCCTCTTGATCTCAATTTGGTTTTAATCTCTCATGCATGTTGCAGAGAGTAGATTCTAACCTTTTTCCCCAATTTTTGTGCACGATTACTCACTCAAACAACGTGGTCTTTGGACTCTGCTCACACTGTTTTGCTCTTTGGTGGCTGAAAGTGATTTGTGCTGGTTTGGTGGTAGCTGCTGTTCTAGGGTGTTTTGGAAATTGTCTAAGTATTTTCCATTTGTCCAAGGTATGGGAGAAGTCATTCATATTGCTAGGATTATAGATTGTGAATTTAGTTTTGTGTATGCTATGTGAATTGGACCAAGACATGTTTGCTGGACTTGGAGGTTCAAACAATCACTTGGTCACTTAATTTATAACATGATTAATGTCTGAAATGAATTAATGAAATTAAGTTATATGAATTTATGAGTTTGGTTGAAGTGTAATTGACAAATGTGATAAAACATGTCCTTAATGTGGTATGCTTTTGGTAAGCCAATAATGGACTTTGATCAAGTGTGGAGCAAGTTATAAACATTACATTTGTGTTGTACAAACTCTGTTTTCTTGCTAAATGTGGGTAAATTTAATATTGTTATGTTGAGTTGCATAATATGTGGTTTTGTGCATAAATGGAAGCATATTTGGATTCTCTGTTATTCGTTGTGATTTCTGTGATGAGAAAAGTTTTAAATATGTAAATAAAGTCCATTTGACCATGGGATTGAGTTAGAATTACCCAGAATTGAATTTGACATGTCAAGTTGTTGAAAATGTGATTTATGCAAAATTGGTGCTCAAATTCAATTCTGTGTAATTTGAGATGATCTATGTATTTGAACATGTTAGTTATATGGTATATGAACTTTGTGGATCATTGGATCGAAGTAGAAATGATTAGAATTAAAAATGGTATGTAAAAACCAAGTTTTCAGTCTGTACTGTCTGAGAATACTCGAGTAGATGGCCTGAAACTCGAGTATTTCGTGGTGCACCAGTGTGGATTTTGGCGCACCAACTTGAGAATCAGGCTTGGGACTCGAGTATTATCAGATGCAACAAGGGTAAAGTTTGATGAACAACTCGAGTAATGCATGAACTACTCGAGTATTCTGGGTGATGAACTACTCGAGTACCTCATGAACTACTCGAGTATGTTTATGAAGATCTGAAACTTCATTTTCTGAAAGGACATGAACGACTCGAGTATAATTATGAACTACTCGAGTAAAAACTGGAAACTAATGAACTACTCGAGTATTATGGAGTATACTCGAGTATTTCTGTTTAGAAATGCCATTTTTAATTCTCAATCATTTTGTTTATACTTATGTGATAATAGTCCAAATGATCTAGGACTTAAAAGAGATTGATTGATGATGATGTGAAGTTATTGACTTAATAATACGAGATATTATTAAGTAGGATATACCAATCAATTCTTTTAAGTTAAGGAATTGCATTCATTCTGGAATTAGGATTGAGAACTAGACTCATACATCATGTTGTTCACTTAAATTGAAAAATTGTAAATGAAATATGTATGAGTATTTTACTTGCATTAGACACTAGCCTAGTGCTATTGAAGATTGCATAAGATGCATGAACAATTATTTGAGTTTAACCTTTAGACAATTTGGGTCATATGGTATAAGTTGTGAAGTGACCATCATGTCCTCTTTGGATTAGAAATGATCATGTCTACTTGGTAATCAATGACTTAGGACATAAGAAGTTAACGACTTTAGGGCATTAGAAAGAGATTATTTCCTCAAGATGATAAGTGGAGTAAGTCTAAGGTCTCAATCTAAGAATTGTATGTTGATAGTTATCGATTGAGCCTACGAGGTAACTAATGCCTGGGAACCTAAGTAGATAATGATTTAAGGAGAATGAACGACAATGCAAGGATGGTGATGCTGTCAATTATGAGGATCAAATCCAAATTGTTAGGGTTTGTTACTTCGACTTGGATATGTGAACGTTGGACAAGTGGGATTACCCTGATGTCCATATGTCATGGACTAACTCCGGAACGGGTCATTATCCTTACAAGGATTCCGTATAGTAAGGTGTGGCCGCTATACGAAGACATGTGGAACAGTGTGGCCGCCATATGTGTGTGATTCCGTATAGTACGGTGTGGCCGCTATACGAAGACATGTGGAACGGTGTGGCCGCCATATGTGTGTGATTCCGTATAGAACGGTGTGGCCGCTATACGAAGACATGTGGAACGGTGTGGCCGCCATATGTGTGTGATTCCGTATAGTACGGTGTGGCCGCTATACGAAGACATGTGGAACGGTGTGGCCGCCATATGTATGTGATTCCGTATAGTACGGTGTGGCCGCTATACGAAGACATGTGGAACGGTGTGGCCGCCATATGTGTGTGATTCCGTATAGTAAGGTGTGGCCGCTATACGAAGACATGTGGAACGGTGTGGCCACCATATGTGTGTGATTCCGTATAGAACGGTGTGGCCGCTATACGAAGACATGTGGAACGGTGTGGCCGCCATATGTGTGTGATTCCGTATAGTACGGTGTGGCCGCTATACGAAGACATGTGGAACTGTGTGGCCGCCATATGTGTGTGATTCCGTATAGTACGGTGTGGCCGCTATACGAAGACATGTGGAACGGTGTAGCCCCATATGTGTGTGATTCCATATAGAACGGTGTGGCCGCTATATGAAGGCATGGAACGGTGTGGCCGCCATGTGTATAAGTGCTGATTTATATGTGTGTGATGCATCTCATACATGGTGTACAGGGAATCGTTCAGTGAGGTGCATGCGGGATTGGAAACCATGTAGTACGGTGTGGCCGCTACAGGAGACGGTTGGAACGGTGTGGCCGCCACCGTAGAAATGACAATGACCTAGAACTATTGGTGCACAATGGTTCAGGGATCATCCCCTTGTATCATTTTAAGATCGTGGTCGATGGGGTTCTAGTATAGAACGGTGTGGCCGCTATACAGGTTGTGGAAACATCGAGCGCACGATTGCCTATCCCAGAGTGTTGTTTTCTGGAAGAGTTGATTATGGAGAAATGATTTGAGAGACGTGCATGCATTACATAAAAGATTAATGGTCATAGCTTATATTGTTTAATAAGACCCCTGAACATGTATCTCTATATAGAATTGATATCTGTGATGATTGTGTTTGACCAATCATATAATCTGCTTACGCGATATGACAAGTGACTTACTCCCATCTACCATGTTTCTGGTGGTAGGTTCTATCAAAGGACAGGACTGAAGTCACTCCTGTAAGAGTGGAAGTTAACTAGAAGGAACAGCCAGGATGACGTCTCGTCATCCAAATCCTTTGCAGAAGGATCGAGTTGTGAAGACCAATGCTCTGGGTGTAAAAAGGGGTTTTTGGAGTTTTGTATTATACATGTTTTACACTCAGAATATTTTGTAAGAGCAATATTACTCTATGAAAAAGTATTTTTGGTTTTCACACTCCTTATAGAAAAAGTTTTTGTTAACTCGTATTTTTCAATGGACCGGATTTTGGGATGTTACAAATATCAATATCCTGTTGGAAGTTCAACTTCAATCTTTCTGTGATCAAAACCTTTATCACAGTTGGATGTGATAAATCGCTATGGACACTACAAAAATAGAAAGATCAGTTATGGCTAGAGAGATTAACAACCATCGGGATAGGACAAATCTTTGTCTCCCCAACGGAAATGTCTCTAGAATTTGACTATCTAACTAAGTCTGATAGTGATAATTACCCTATCTTTAAGTTCATCTAACTTAAAGACCTGTAGTATGATCTTTCTTGTGAAAGATTATATCTAAAAGGGATGATTTTGTTATTAATGGTTTGAATATTAGGACTGATCACCCTAATGTCACAAACTATTAAGGAATAAAGTCATACAAATGTTTCTTTGATCGTGCTCGAGAGATCAGAGTGCGCAGCCCAAAAAGTTTTTCCAAAAAGTTTATTGGAAAATGTTTTAATTGAAAAATATTTATGTGAAGTGTAAAGAGTATTTCTTTTAAAAGAAATTCTTTCACATAAGAGTTTTTATGCAAAGAATTTTTATTTAAAGTGAAAGATTTTATTAGAAATGTTTCGAAATAAAGGAATTATATCGAAACTCTTTTAAGTGGGGGAGTCCCCTAAAGGACAAATTTTTGGGAACTAGATGAAGTTTTCAAGTATAAAAACACTTTGGAAAAGTAGAAAATTTCAAAAGACGAATTTCGGGGACGAAATTCCTTTTAAGTGGGGGAGTAGTGTAACACCCCTAATTTTCGTCTCCCAAATAACCAAGAAATTAATTATAAAAATTATTTTATAATTGATTTATGTTGGTTTGTAAAGTTTTAGTTATTGAACATTGTGTGTTTTTATATATAAAAATATGAGAAATATTTTTATATGGTTATTTTGTACAAAAATATGAATATTGTAATTCAGTCCTTGGGTTGGGACCTAATTGCAATATTAACCGTATGTGTGTGTGTGGGTTGGCTTTAGTTCATTTCTCATTTCCTTCATTCACTTCTTTTCACACCCAAACACAAACACTTTGGTCCAAGGGCACCTCAAACTCTTGAGACCTAGAGAGAAAAGAGAGGATGGCCGAGAGAGAAGAAGAGGAAAAAGAAGAGTGGAAACCCAAACTCCCAACCCAAATACCCTTGATTTCCTTCTTTAATCACTTCCTTCTTCAAAGATTAAGAAGAAAACCAACCTATCAACCCTAAGAAGGAGAGGCCGAAGCAACCCTAGGAGAAAGAGGAGATTTGAAGCTTGAAGATTAGAGTTTGGTTTAAGGTAGTTGTCTAAGAGAGAGTTTAATGTAAAAATTTTTGTGTTGTAAAGAACTCTATGATGGACTTTGTATAAATTTTGATTTTTGTGATGCATGTGTTATTTTTCTTATGATCTTGGAGTTAAAATGTTTTGCATGTAATTTCTATGGCTTGATCTTGAATATTTATGTTTGGAAGCTTTGATCTTTAATTTGTAAAAGTTCTTCTTCACGGTTTTGTTTGAAGTTATGTTTGAGCTTATGTTTTTACTTTGATCTTTTCATGCATGTCTTGATCTATGGTAGATCTTAGCAAAAACATGAAGTTTGAGTTTTGCATGTTGTTTTTCTTTGATGTATGTCACGATTTCAAGGAAAAGATTATGAAAAAAAATTTTGAAAATGATTTTGGGTACAAAAAGGATTTTTTTTAAAACAAGATTTTGTGTGTAATGATGATTTCTTGATGAGTGGAAAGAAAATGTTGTTTTAAAGTCTTGCATGTGAAAATAGAACCCAAGATCTTGCTTTTGTGTACTTTGTCATTCGGCCAAACCTAGGAAAAGTAGAAAACCATATTTGATCCTTATTTTAGTTACATGCATGTTGAAATTTATGTGATCTAAAGATTTTTGATATGATCTTTGATTTTATTGTGATAAATTTATAAAATTAAAGTTTGATGAATTTTTGTATGGAGCTCACGGTTTTGCCTTTATAAATATTAAAGTTTGTTTGTTTTGTTTTGCATGTGTGTTTTATTGATGGATCTATGGATTTCAAGTATGTGGAAGTCTAAAATTTTGATTAAAAACTTAAAAGTGATTTTGTGTTCCATTCGGTTTTAGGAACAAATTTTACTTAAGCTATTTTATTTTCTTGTGTGTTATTGTTTGAGTTAACTTTGAGTGGTTTGGTATGTGATTATATTATTATGAGTTTGAATTATTTTTCTTATGCTTCATTCGGTTTGAGCAAGAAATAAAAGAAATGAATCAATTTCTCATTTCATGTTAATTTAGGGATGAAGCTAATTGATTTGAAAGATGTTTGCATGAATTATAAATGATTTAACATGTTCAATATGTGTGTTTGGAAATGATTTGAATAAGGTTTTCAATTTGACTCTTTGTGTTATTTTCTTTGGCTTAATTCGATTTTGACAAAAAAAAATAATAAAAGGATTTGATTGAAAAGAGTATTTTAAGTTTTAATTTTCTAAATGTGTTTTTAAATGAATGTCTTACTTGATTGTGAGTTTAAAACCCAAATTGATTTCAAAGTGTTAAGAGGAAGCGAATACTTTGTTTTCGAATAAAAAGTTTTGCAACAATGCTTTATTTTCAAGATAATTGAATAAGAATGATTTTTATAAGAGGGAAATATTTGAGTTCCAGTAACAATCGGGAAGCAGTTACGAACGTCGCAATGGAAACTAAGGAGCGCAATTGGAGATCGTCATTGGTTGAGGTGAGAGAGAAGTTTCCCCCAAACACCGTGGTATTTAGGTAATTTATTAAGTGTTTCAACCATCTCAAAAGTCGAAACTTAGTGGTTCTGAGTCAGTAGCACGGTGGCAATTGTGTGATTGTGTGGCCACTCGTGTGAAGGAGACAAAGACCACATGAATTTAGGAAATGAATTTATATGATGATATCTGAATGCTAGTATGTTGTTATTTGTCTATTTGATGAATTTATTATGCATGATGAGATTGAAAATAATGTGAATAATAGTGAATAGAGGAATAAAAGAAATGCAAGATAAAGTTTGAGAAAGAGGTTGAGATGTTGTGAAAGTTATAATCGTTGATGAGTAAGAGTGAATGATATGATGTGGATGAGCCAAAGCTAGGGAAAGTGATGTTGTGTGGTGAAATGAGATGGGATTTAGAAGGAGCACGGTGCCTTTGTGATATTGTGGAAATGAGACCGGTGTTGAGTTGAAAGTGATTTTGAAAAGGTTTATGAAAAGTGATTTTGAAAAGGATTATGGAAAGATACTTTAAAAAGGTTTTTGAAAATGAGAATTTTTGAAATGAGTTTTGAAACGGGATTTTTGAAGCAGAGTACGAAATGTGAGTTTGAGAATGTTTTCGAAAGGAGATTTTGTGAAAAGGTATTTTTGAAAAGATTTACGAAAAAAGATTTTGTGAGAGTTTAAGAAGTAAGTTTTTAAGAAAAGGTTTGTGAGTTGAGATTTTGAGAAAGATAATGATATGAGATTGTCAAGAAAAGTTGTGAAATGAGATGCAAGTGTGATGATGTGAACCCAGCTCTGTGCTCTGGTGAGAAAAAGATTGTGAAAAGATAGCGTCGGGACTCATTGAAGGGATGCATGAAGGATGGGCCGACCAGTAGGATTGATTTTAAAAAGATAAAAGACTTTTAAAAGACATTAACATACGTGGTGAGGTATGAGAGTGCGAAGTAGTGGAGAGGAAGGAACCATAGGTATCTGCGAATACTTAGGAGGAGATTGCATTAGGGGAGGACGATGACGGTGAAACGTCAAGAAGTCTAGAGTATGTTTCTAGGCAGAACGAACTCCATAAGTGGTGCACTAACGTGGTGGGGACTGGGTCCAATACCGTGGTAAGTTCTGCGAGCTCCCTAGAAATATACTGTCGCCCCCTAGATTGCAAATCGAGAACATTGAGAGGGACTGGAACGGGGCATTGTGTTTGCCACTGCGAGACAGTGAGCCTTGATTATTGATATTATTGAATTGATTTGAGGACGAGATCCTCCTGGTCTGGGACCATTTATGTGTTGAGACAGCTGTCGTGCCCGTGTGGTAAAGGTCCTGTACTCCTGTTTGCTTCCGACTAGGTTGGGTGGATGACCGAGGAGATGTAGACGTGTGTGCTAACTTTGAAAGCGACCCTCCTCATTGATGATAAAATCCCCCGCATCATTGATGGATACGAATTCATAAAACTTAATTAAGAAAAGATATGTGATATGATAAGGGAAATAATTCTTAAGTGGTGGCATGGAAAAGAGGATGAGATGGAATCAGAGTTTCGCAGCGGAAGCGATTGACGGGAGTTCTGTGGATATGTAAAGTTTTGAGAAAAGAAAAGTAATGGAGTAAAGTAGAGGTTTGAATATGATTGCTTGTATGTGTGGTTTGCTTATATGTTTTTGTTATTTCGTAATATCTTACCTATTGTAATCCCACATCGTTGGCATAACATGCTTGCGAATGCTTACTCTCTCTAGTCTTTTGTTCTGTCTGCTTGTTGTTATGATGACTATTCCCTTAGTCTCTGGATCCTGTCAAGTTCACGTTCGACATTCGAGACGAAGGAAGATTGGAAGTGGCGTGAATACACTGAGATTGGTGGGTCAGCTGACTATCATGGTGGATACCCTATGTTTTTGTCTGCACACATTGACCTCGAGGCTGAGAAGTTAGAAGGAACTGGACGAGGACATAGATACTCGGAGGCGGACGTAATTGAGGACGACCTTAGCGAGTCATTATTCCGTGGAGCATCGACTTCAGTTCAATGGGCCTGGTGGCAGTTCTCTTATTTCCTTGGAAGTCTTTTGTTTCTCTGTATTTACTTAGTGGCATTGTAGTACCATGATGTAACCCCAAACTTTTGTGAAAGTAATTTATTTTAGTGGGCTGTGATAATTGAGTTGAGAAGAATCAAGTTGCATAGTGTAGTGCCTTGTGACACTCCGGTTTGGAACTTGAACTTCAGCATGAGATATGGGAACACTCTTTAATTACGAAAGGGTTTTGAAAATTTAGTGGTTCTCATACTCATGCTACTCAATCGCGTTACATGTTTTAAAAAAAAATAATTTGGCCCACATTTTCACTACATTTTTGAATTAAAGAAGTATATTTTTCAAGTGCCAAATCGGGGTGTTACAGTTGTGGTATCAGAGCAATGGTATATCTAAGTAATTCAATACATGGGAAACATACTTCCTTATGTGTCTCGTGTGTTAGTCTAGGATGATTAGAAATAGGAATGCCGAGAGTGTCTACATGTTGTTTGGGATGCGTTAGAATTCGTCGTAGAATTCGAGGATTCGAATCCTAGCAAAACCTAAAATTATTGTTTGCACTTACCATTCTTTGTTGGAATCCTATTTTGTTGTGATTCCTTTTGCTTGGAATAACCTTTGAGCTCTTGATTTGATTTGAACCTTGAGCCTACCTCATATTGCTTGTTACCCAAGTTGATCTCTAAAGTAGCCTTGAACCTTCCTAATTTGATTGAACCCAAATTTGTGAGCTCAGTTCATAAGCCTTCCCTATTGTCAAGCCGTTTGACCCCCAAATTTTTGGTGATGACTTATGCCAGTCAAGTAGTTATTCCAGAATTAGGAGTAGGTTGTGAGGTATTGTTAAGGAAAATTTGCGATATCTGAGGAAAGTAGGGGTTAGAAGGTATGAGTGAGAGGGAGATGTGTTGGTCATAAGGTAGAGTGAGGATATCTTTTAAGTCTTTGGGTTAAGATGAAGGATCGTAGGAGTCAGTTAAAACTAAGTATAGATGAGGGTAAATAGTCTAAGTTTTCGGTCTGGATGGTGTTGAGACAGTAAGAAATCCAAGGGAGTCAGGAGAATTAGTGACCGTAGGGTCAGAGTTAGGAGGGGTAAATGATATACTCTAGTGCTAATTGTTATAAATGGTGTGGAATTGGGTAGATAAAGTGAAGAAATATATGGTTAGAATCCTTAAGTGATGATCAATGTCAGGACGGGTGATGGAAGTGTGACAGTGAATTGTGGATTAGAAGAACCCTGTTAGGAATGGAGACCTTTAATTAGATAGGTAATCCTAGAATTAGAAGAATTTCAATGGATTTAGACCTTAAGATGAAATATGAAGGATGAAAAAAAGGAGTTAGAGTACTCAAGCAGCCACAATCCATAGGGAATAAGAGGAGTGAAATGAGGCATATGTTAGCAATTACTTGAAGCAAGGAAAGACTAGCTATGAATAAAATGAAGTTATAAGGGGGAATGTTTAGTGGAATCCGAGATAATGATAAGATAAATTGGGATGAGGAAAAGAGAAGTAGGGTAAGGTTATTAGGAAGCAGTAAGGATGGAGAAGTTGGTGAGAACCAAGTCCATGTTTGTAGTCGAGGTATAGAGATAAGAGTCATTAAAGTTGGGGAGTAGATGGAAATTTAAAGCTTTGAGGTGACCTGAATAGGCTGAAAATTTCTAGAAAGGGGTAAGTCGGAAGAGGAGCCCTACGGATGGTGTTTTTCTTAGATTGGCATAAGCATGACATTCCTTTTTATGTTGCTATTTGTTTCAGCAACTTTGAACACCCTTAAAAATTTTAACCCACTTAGCAAAGCCGTGTCGTTATACACCATTGTATTTGACAATGGGATGATCCAACAGATTGCTTTTGATTGGGATTCTTTCAAATTCTTTATGAGGGCAGCTAATAAATGATACGTCGCAACAGTCAGCTCATATGAGAATGAGGAAAAAGATAGCTACAAGGAGCTACGCACTCTTTAACGAGACGGTTTTGCGCATCATTTCTCGAGGACGAGAAATCTTCAAGTTGGGGAGAATGTAACATCCCGTGTTTTATGGACTCAAATAGATCAATGAGGTTTTATTTAAAAAAAAAAGAATTTTTGAGAATTTAAGAAAGAATTTTCAGAAAAATGTTTTAGCGAATGATTTTCATTTGAAGTGGATTTCATGAAAACCAAGTTATAATTTTGTTTATTTCTCAAAGAAACGAATTTTTATATGATTTGAGGTTTAATAAATGGTTTCTTGGAAAGTCTTTGATTTGTGAGAAAGTAAAACTTTATTTCAAAGACAAGCTTATTTTGAAATTAAATGAATGAAGTGAATTGATTTTCTTTAAAGTTGCATCTTTAGAAATTTTGAAATATGAATGTGTTTTCTTATCTTAAGAAATAAAATTCAATGATATGCATGAATTATGTGAATGAGAGTATATGTAGGATGTATGTATGTGTGTGTGTGCCGTGTGTTTGAGTAGGAAACATGATATGTCAAAGTGTTACATGCATGCTTAAATATGTGCTAAATGTATGCATCATTCCATGACCTAAATGTTATGTGTTGCTATGATAACATGAAATGAAAATATGTGTGTGATGTGCATGTGTATGTTCGACCATTAGGACTAGGAAGGCCTTTTCTTAGCCATTAAGAAAATAGAATTTAGATGGAAAAATTGAAAGAAAAACAAGTGGAAACCTAGGGTGTGACTCATGAAGCCTAGTAAGACTTTCTCTTCACTTTGTCCCCCACGAAAAAGACCTCCCATGCAACATTTGGAGTGGACCAACTTGCCCTTAAGCTAGCACCTTGAACCGAGGGTAGAAAAGGAAAATTTCCATTCCCTTGCTTTGCCTATATGAACCGTATGTGTGTGTGTGGGTTGGCTTTAGTTCATTTCTCATTTCCTTCATTCACTTCTTTTCACACCCAAACACAAACACTTTGGTCCAAGGGCACCTCAAACTCTTGAGACCTAGAGAGAAAAGAGAGGATGACCGAGAGAGAAGAAGAGGAAAAAGAAGAGTGGAAACCCAAACTCCCAACCCAAATACCCTTGATTTCCTTCTTTAATCACTTCCTTCTTCAAAGATTAAGAAGAAAACCAACCTATCAACCCTAAGAAGGAGAGGCCGAAGCAACCCTAGGAGGAAGAGGAGATTTGAAGCTTGAAGATTAGAGTTTGGTTTAAGGTAGTTGTCTAAGAGAGAGTTTAATGTAAAAATTTTTGTGTTGTAAAGAACTCTATGATGGACTTTGTTTAAATTTAGATTTTTGTGATGCATGTGTTATTTTTCTTATGATCTTGGAGTTAAAATGTTTTGCATGTAATTTCTATGGCTTGATCTTGAATATTTATGTTTGGAATCTTTGATCTTTAATTTGTAAAAGTTCTTCTTCACGGTTTTGTTTGAAGTTGTGTTTTAGCTTATGTATTTACTTTGATCGTTTCTTGCATGTCTTGATCTATGGTAGATCTTAGCAAAAACATGAAGTTTGAGTTTTGCATGTTGTTTTTCTTTGATGTATGTCACGATTTCAAGGAAAAGATTATGAAAACAAATTTTGAAAATGATTTTGGGTACAAAAAGGATTTTTTTTAAAACAAGATTTTGCGTGTGATGATGATTTCTTGATGAGTGAAAAGAAAATGTTGTTTTAAAGTCTTGTATGTGAAAATAGAACCCAAGATCTTGCTTTTGTGTACTTTGTCATTCGGCCAAACCTAGGAAAAGTAGAAAACCATATTTGATCCTTATTTTAGTTACATGCATGTTGAAATTTATGTGATCTAAAGATTTTTGATATGATCTTTGATTTTATTGTGATAAATTTATAAAATTAAAGTTTGATGAATTTTTGTATGGAGCTCACGGTTTTGCCTTTATAAATATTAAAGTTTGTTTGTTTTGTTTTGCATGTGTGTTTTATTGATGGATCTATGGATTTCAAGTATGTGGAAGTCTAAAATTTTGATTAAAAACTTAAAAGTGATTTTGTGTTCCATTCGGTTTTAGGAACAAATTTTACTTAAGCTATTTTATTTTCTTGTGTGTTATTGTTTGAGTTAACTTTGAGTGGTTTTGTATGTGATTATATTATTATGAGTTTGAATTATTTTTCTTATGCTTCATTCGGTTTGAGCAAGAAATAAAAGAAATGAATCAATTTCTCATTTCATGTTAATTTAGGGATGAAGCTAATTGATTTGAAAGATGTTTGCATGAATTATAAATGATTTAACATGTTCAATATGTGTGTTTGGAAATGATTTGAATAAGGTTTTCAATTTGACTCTTTGTGTTATTTTCTTTGGCTTAATTCGGTTTTGACCAAAAAATAATAATAAAAGGATTTGATTGAAAAGAGTATTTTAAGTTTTAATTTTCTAAATGTGTTTTTCAATGAATGTCTTACTTGATTGTGAGTTTAAAACCCAAATTGATTTCAAAGTGTTAAGATGAAGCGAATACTTTGTTTTCGAATAAAAAGTTTTGCAACAATGCTTTATTTTCAAGATAATTGAATAAGAATGATTTTAATAAGAGGGAAATATTTGAGTTTCAGTAACACACATGCAAAACGTCGCAATGGAAACTAAGGAGCGCAATTGGAGATCGTCATCGGTTGAGGTGAGAGAGAAGTTTCCCCCAAACACCGTGGTATTTAGGTAATTTATTAAGTGTTTCGACCATCTCAAAAGTCGAAACTTAGTGGTTCTGAGTCAGTAGCACGGTGGCAATTGTGTGATTGTGTGGCCACTCGTGTGAAGGAGACAAAGACCACATGAATTTTGGAAATGAATTTATATGATGATATCTGAATGCTAGTATGTTGTTATTTGTCTATTTGATGAATTTATTATGCATGATGAGATTGAAAATAATGTGAATAATAGTGAATAAGAGGAATAAAAGAAATGCAAGATAAAGTTTGAGAAAGAGGTTGAGATGTTGTGAAAGTTATAATCGTTGATGAGTAAGAGTGGATGATATGATGTGGATGAGCCAGAGCTAGGGAAAGTGATGTTGTGTGGTGAAATGAGATGGGATTTTGAAGGAGCACGGTGCCTTTGTGATATTGTGGAAATGAGACCGGTGTTGAGTTGAAAAGGTTTTGAAATAAGATTTTTGAAAAGGTTTATAAAAAGTGATTTTGAAAAGGTTTATGAAAAGTGAGTTTGAAAAGGTTTATGAAAATGAGAATTTTTGAAAAGAGTTTTGAAACAGAATTTTTGAAGCAGTATGAAATGTGAGTTTGAGAATGTTTTCGAAAGGAGATTTTGTGAAAGGGTTTGTGAAAAGGTATTTTTGAAAAGATTTACGAAAAGAGATTTTGTGAGAGTTTAAGAAGTAAGTTTTTAAGAAAAGTTTTGTGAGTTGAGATTTTGAGAAAGAGATTGATATGAGATTGTCAAGGAAAGTTGTGAAATGAGATGCAAGTGTGATGATGTGAACCCAGCTCTGTGCTCTGATGAGAAAAAGATTGTGAAAAGATAGCGGTCGGGTCTCATTGAAGGGATGCACGAAGGATGGGCCGACCAGTAGGATTGATATTAAAAAGATAAAAGATTGTGAACCCTTGTTAACATATACCCAGCATAAGCCAACTTCTGCTCATCATTACACTGAACCATACCCCCGAAAATACGCTCTAGATCCTCTATCCACTCTACGGCCGCATCTGGAGCAAAGCCTCCCGCAAATTCCTTCGGATTTCGACGACAGAACTCATCCAATCCCTTATAGCCTTGGGCTTCCAGATTTTGAGCTTGCTGCTGAGTGTTGAAATTCTACTGCGCCTGACGATGCAACGCTTGGAGATTATCATTGACTCCCATCATCATGGCTGTCATCCGAGTCATGCAGTCTGCCGCATCCGAGTGATCAGCATCCTCACCAGGGTTTCGCAAACTTGAGCCGGAAGGTCTTCCACGCGTACAACTCATCTTAAAATAAACCAGATAGAGAATTCAACACACAATAACATGGAATCCTAGACTCTAGACACACAGAGTACACAGAGTAGACACGCAAGACTGGGCTTATGGCCACTGAGGATTAAACTTGCTCTGATACCAACTCTGTAACAGCCCGATTTTCACTTCCCAAAACTTAACTGAATTATGATCACTTTCTTGCAAAAATGAGACCATTTTTTTTTAAAATATAAGTTCGTTAAAACGTAATCCACCCTTTTGAAAATCGAGTTGTCACTTTCGAAACTCCCCACTCAACCTCATCATTGAAAAATAAAACTGTTTTCATTTAAAATAAAAAGCATGAGCCAAAGTGTTGGAGTCACACTCCAAATGTTTTCTAAAAGTAGGCCATCATTACAAAAGAACTTATGAACCAAAATAAAAGATAACTGATTACATCATTAGTTCATTACAAGATAATCCTCGACTGAAACTCGGATCCTAGACACAAGACATCCTTTAGACACAGATTGCAAGACGTCACTCATCAGCAGAACTAGCTTCCGTCTCCATATCCTCGCTCGGATCAGTCTCCGCTGCGTGATCGGATTCGCTAGCACTCTCCTCTTCCATAGGTTCAGGAACCACTGCTGCCAAGGGCGCAGGATCACCATCTAGCTCATGGTGTTCCCGTGGTCCACCGTCTTGATAATCTCGCAGAGTGACTTGCCCAACATGCACGTCCATGCCTGCTCCCCGTAGAATGTGCCTCGGATCGTCGATCTCCATACGAGTATCTCCTCTCCAGATCCATCCATCAGGTACCACCTCCTATGCACCTCCCTGAAGAGGCCACATGTGGATCGCTACATGATATGCCAACTACACGTTGCAATACCGGCAAATGCCAATACGACAACCAGGTAGGAGAGAGTCAGCGCGCCATACGTAACAGGTTGACCGCAAGGTCGCAGAATAGACACGATAGAAAGACGAACAGTACCAAGGACACTCGACGACTATATACACAAAACAAGACACGAGAACCAGAATACATCGAGCACTTGAAGGATAAAACGCTTTTCCCAAATCAAACTCAATATCATAAACACTGATATTCAGGATATAAAATAAACCACACATAAAAAGCAATACTCGCCAACCATTACCACAATATATCACAACTGAACCATCATCATACTTTGCCCATCTTTTCAAATATTCAGCATTTCTTTATTCTTTTGTTATTAAGTTTTATCATACTTAACTCACTCAATGAGGTAGGGGAAATCACCATCACTGAGGAATGCGCACTCTACATCTCCTCGGTCTCCATCCACCTAGTCGGAAGCCAACAGGAGTACAGGACCTTTACCACGCGGGCACGACAGCTGTCTCAACACAGATTGTCCCAGACCAGGAGGATCTCGTCCTCAAAACATATAATCAAGGCTCACTGTCCTCGCAATGGCAAAACACATTGCCCTGTTCCAGTCCCTCTCAACTGTTGTAGACTTGCATTCAAGGGGGTGACAATATCATTTCTAGTTAGCTATGCGGTACTTACCACGGCATTAGACCCGGTCCCCACCACGTTAGTGTGCCACTTATGGGATTCGTTCCGCCTAGAAATGTACTCGAGGCTTCTTGACGAGTCACCGTCATTGTCCTCCCCTCATGCAATCTCCACCTGAGTATCCGCAGATACCCATAGTATCTTCCTCTCCACTACTTCACACTCTCATATCTCACCGCGAATATTGATGTCTTTTTATGTCTTTTAATATTCTTTAAAGTCTTTTAGAACCTTAAAGTCTTTTAGTTAACCTATAGTCGGCTTGCCCTAAGTCCATCCCTTCGACAAGACCCGACCACTAAAGCATCTCTTTCCCCACTTTCACAAATACATTCACATTCCAAGCCCCTCAGGCAACCATCTCACCTCATCACTTTCTCATAAATTCACATTGCTCTTTGCACTATCACTTCTAGCACAACATATTCTCTAACACGATCTCAGCTTCACAAGCACCATGTCCTTATCCAATACATTGCCATTTCATCACATTTCTTGTGACACCCTTCCGAATTACCCAAATATAATATAGTATTTAAGCTATTATATTGGATAATATATGGACTTGTGAGTGTTAAGAAAATAACTGAAATAAAATTTTCTTTTAAAGCGGGTGCACAAATCGTCATTTGGAATTCTTGGAGAATAAGCTCTAAACCATTTCAAAACATTTGTATCGAGTTCGGCGATCTCTAAAACCTTTTCACAAATAGGGTAACATTCGCTCTTTGGAAACATCTTTGTATCATACAAGTAAGTAAAGTTACCCATGCTTTGTTCGATAAGACTGATACCATCAAATAATATTTATAGCCGAGCTCTTAAATAGATTAAATCAGAGTAAGCGGAAATTATTGGACTATGCAACTGATAGTAATATAAACATAGGTTTTATATATATAATAAGAGTCATAATACATTGTCCCATCATGATAGTCTCCAAGACCCAGAAGTACAAGTCCATAAAAACAGATCTACATCACAGTGTAACTACAGCCCTAGAGTATTCCAAAAGTATATCTACAATATATATACATAACCAAAATACAACTCCAGGGATAATCACGTAGATCTGGCAGCATCAGATGTGGTAGTAGTAGTAGCAGTCTCCAAAAACACAAGTAGTAGCATCATCATCATCACAGCAGCAGCAAAGTATCCTCCACAGCCTCCACAACATCGGATCCTCTGATCCTCATCATATACCCTATACACATACCTAGGGATCATCGTCCCTCCAATCACTCCCAGTAGAATGCACGACAGGCTCGCTCCCACTCTCGTCCTCCACCGGATCCTCCTCGATCTCATCCGAGGGAGAGTGTTCCCTACCACTGGGAACCGGGTCAGGTGATGGTGAAACCCTGACTGGGCTCCTCGGATCAGAAGGGGGAGTCTCCTCGCGGACGACTCTCGAGGTAAAAGGGTGAGAGCGGGTAGGTCGAAAACGAAAACTATGATAAGAGCGAGCTGGTCGCGTGGGAGGTGGTCCATGGTAAGTGTAAAACGGGGGTACATGCATAGTGTATATAATGGGAATCCTAAATCTACGAGGACGGAATCGGATCAACGGGTTCAGGTGGTAGAAGGTAACCTCTACCTCTCCCTCGAACACCGCACGATGGTCCTCATAGATCCATGTGCCACTAGGAAGTGGCCGGATCTCGATGCAAGCAATGTAACGAGACATCACCTACAAGGGCATAGGGGTAAGCAATTCTATACACATAATCAACAGAGAATAAATTATGCAATATGAGTATATAAATATGCATCAATTAACAACAATCACATATATCACTTAGCAGTTAATTAATGCACATAGGATGCTCACACTTATTTCATTTATCACAATTAATTTAAATGAGTGGCATGATGCATGACTTTAGCTCTCAAGCCTATCTTCATCATACTATGTCACTCTCTGACGTCCATCCCTGACAACCCAGCACTCAACAGTGCGTTGTATTCCTAGGTATACAACAATTCGTACATTCACCTAGAATGTACACGACAAGCTTGGAATCCATGCCACCCGAGCATATCCCGTCATCCAAACGGACTGTCATCCAAACGGTATAACCATATCGGCATCCACTCAGCCGACCACGCCAACGACGTGTCATCAAGCAAGCGTATTGGCACTCCCATAGGCCCTCCACATGTTTACCAAAAACATGATATACGTCCTACCATCCAAACTCCAGAATGAATGCATTTTATCTTTTGGACTTAAGGGAAATTGATTAATACTTTACAGGCCACCTAGGCTTATTTCTTTATCAAAAAGGACCGTCACCAAACGATCTATTTGTATCAATCAATTTCTCTATTGTCTTGATCCCTTGAACTATTATTAATAATTCCTTAATTAATTAAGTCAGAATTGAAAATGATGTTTTCAGGTTCTGGGTAATTTACTCGAGTAAAATTCAGTACACTCGAGTGTTCTCCAACTTTTCCAGATTACTCGAGTGTTCTTAAGATTACTCGAGTGTTCATGACTTTCTGAGGATTTGGGTTTCAAATTCAATAAATTACTCGAGTAGTCCATAGGTTACTCGAGTGTTCATCCTGATTTCCAGAATACTCGAGTGACCCTCAATGACTTGAGTGGTTGGCCTTAACTTGTCCTCAGGTCATGCTCGATACTCGAGTATCAGACAAAATACTCGAGTGTTCTTGCTCAATTTACATTGTTTTATAAACATTTTACTCGAGTATCCTGTCTTTTACTCGAGTGTTTCATAGCAGAAAACACTGAAACTTGGTTTTCACATAACATTTTCATTTCTACTTAATTCTAGTCCATTCCAGGGATCCACAGAGTTAACATAACATCATTTAAACATGTTACAACACTTATTTCATATCAAAACACAGATTTGACAGAGAATCCAACAATTATGCATAAAATGCACATTTTAACAACTCAACACCTCAAATTGCATAATATGCATAAAACTCATAAGGTAAAGTTCATTTAAGCTTGCATGCATGATATAGAACTTGCTCAACACAGTTTTAGAGCATGGATTGGTCTCCAAACCAAAGTTCCTATTCAATCTAAGCCCTTAGAGCCTCTTGGTGGCTCTCTAACACAATTCATGGAATTTAATCTCTATCTAGTGAATATAATTACTTCCCCTTACCTCTCAGACGTGAATCAACCAAGAATTGACAAGAACAAAGCTCCAAACTTCTCAGACCAACTTCAAGCATCACATGCAGAGCATTTTGAGTGAAACACCAAAGTGGAATTGGTTTACACATGAAACAGAGAATAGAATTGGGGAAATTAGATTTTCTAGACTCTATACAACATGGACTCACTAAAGAAACTGAATTTGAGACTCAAGAATTCATGAGCTTACCAGAATCAATGATCAAAGTAAGCTCCCAGACCAAGGCTTGACAGAAACAGCTTCACTTCAACTCCTTGAATCTTCCACCACACTCACTCAATCCTCACGATTTTGGTGTTTATACAAAGCTCGAGATGTGAGCTTTGTATTCGTGTATAGTTTGTAGCTCAAAACAACTCACAGAGGACGAATTGAAAGGAACAAGTTCAAAAACCCTAACTCCTCAACAAGCTTCGAATTTGACCAAGAGCTTCAACAAATCAGTGTTGATAACCTTTTATAGACATGGAGAGGCATCATGCATCACGACACGACACTCTTGAGCTGTTGACGACGGAGTATTCGTGTCAACGGAGGGGACTCGTTCATGGTGACTCATCAAACGCACTCACTCGTGCAGATTGACCGAGAATACTCGAGTATTCAGAATGATACTCGAGTGTTTTGCCCAGATTTTGAAAAATAATTATTTTATTTACTTTCCCTCCAAAACCTTTCCTATAATTGCTTCTAGGTCCCTACCCAGGGACTAATATGCAAAACTACTTATTTTATGCATTATTATGTTTATTAAATTAATTCAAACACATATACCAACTATATGAACACATATTTTAATCAAGGATTAATATGGAAATAATTAATTATAATTAATTTATAATTAACATTTCATTAATCGGGGATTAAAATTTTGGGGTGTTACATTTCTCATATCGCATCACATACCAATCCTTCACTCATCCTCATACGTTTACTCTTTCATTATCATTCGTGAATCACTTAAACTTATCAAACGGGAAAAATCACCATCTCATCACAGAGTAATAAGGAACTAACTTAAGATAATAAATAACGTGCACAAGAACGTAACGTAAATAAGCATTACATAAACACATTGCACCACCACCCGGCAACAATGTTACGGGCTCACCGCAATCTCACTCACCTCTTATTCTAGCAAGAGAAATACTTTGCCTTTGAAGGTCTCTAACTTCTCTTTGAGAATTGTCACCACCGTCCACTGAATAACCTCAAATAAATAAATACACTTTTATTAAAAACTATTTCAATTAGAAATCACTATTTGAGTTTCACATCAAAATCCTTTATCCTTTCCTTTAAAACATAAGTGTTCATCAAACAACTTCCAATCTTTTCTCATATCTAAAATCCTTTGAAAACTCACATTAGGACAAATGAAATGAATAATTTATGTGGCTGTATGGGAAAAGTCCAGCCACTTAATTCAAGTTGGAAAACCTTGAAAATCCACCATTTTTCACTCCAAATCTTCATAAATCAATAACACTTGAAATCCATATTTTTCACCACTCGAAAACATTTTTAAAACTTGAAATACTTGGAATTAAAATCTTGGACAGCAAGGAATAACAGAAATTAAATCATGAAATCACTTTGAGAAATAATCAAATGCTCTTGCCCATTTCTTAGTCAAAACCGAGTTAAGTTAGAAACAAAACAACAACATTCAGACACATTTTCTTAAAACAAAGTCATGAAACATAATCATGTCAAAGAGACAAATACATGCAAAAGAATCTAGCCTCTTCAACCTAATGTAGGCCGAATCAGCACTAGTTGAAAACAAAATCTTGGATGCACTTTTCTTTATGCAAAACCTTGAAAATCTCAAATCAAAAACATGCACATGAGAAACACATAGATTTAGAAAATACAACTTCTTTTTCTTCCTCAAAACCGTGATTTACTTGTGTCACCTCAAACACATTTTTATTTTCATTTCCCTTTGCATGCACCTTTAAAATCATGGAAATCAAAAAGAAATTACATGCAAGGAACTTTTTCATGAAAAATCATTATGTTTCTTTGTTTTCAAAACTTGACCGAATGGTACTTTTACAAAATCAAGAGGAAAACTTAAATCCTTGACTTTGAAATACACATGAATTAGATCAAAACATAAATCATTTGGAAAAATTGTTTTCCCTTTGTTTCTCCTCAAAACCGTAACATGCATGTCAAGAACCAAAACTTTTGAGTTCAAAAATCTTAAATCAAACTTCAAGATAAAAAGCTTTGAAAATCAAAACAAGAAAACAAGCCTTTTCCATGATCAAGGCAATAATCAGAGTCTTTTGAAATAGAAATCAAAGATCAAAGCTTTAGAGAAATCAAAGCATGAAAAACATTTAGATCACCTTCATCAAGCATCAAACTAACATGCATGAACTTGAAATGGATTAAACATCATCATGACTTAATTTTCTAAGCAAGACCGAATAGGAATGTCTATGGTTTGAGGTTTTACAAGTTTGTAGAGTTCTTGAAACTCAAGATCAAGGTAAGAGAGATAGTTACAAACATAGATCTATAAAGAACTTAAACATGCAACAACAAAGAACTTTTACAAGACTTGGAAAATTAAAAACCACTTAGAACAACCAAGGATCTTCGAATCAACTAGAGAAGTAGAGAAGATCTTCAACCTTCTTCAAGAATCCTAAGGCTTTTGAGCTTGGTCTTCCTCTTCCTCTTCTCCTTGGTTCACGGGTTCTCCCTCTCTCTATCTATGTTTCTAGTTCTTTCTAAGAGCTAATAAGACTCCTAGAAGAAGTGTTTGGAAAATGAATGGAGAAATGAAGGAAAGAGTTGGAAATGAATTAAGGAGCTAGGTATAAATAGGCAAACCGTGAGCTTACCCATTTGCCCTTGGAAACTCGGTCAAAGGTGTGTGGGATGAAGGGTATTATTGGCATCATCAAGGCTTGCATGGCTCAAGCCAAGCCATTGGACAAATAGAGAAGAATTAGGGCTAAGCTTGCTTCCTATTGGTTGGTCAAACTCCTAATCAAGCTTTACACTAATTAAACCTAGGTGCTAATGGGTTGCTAACTTAGGGTGCAAGAAGTCAACAATTTTGCATGATGCATGCCACACACACACACCACACGGCGACACCTACACACACATGCACCATTATTCATTTTTATTTTCTTTTTCACAAAACCACATTTTCTTTAAAAATACAAAGTATGAAATGCTTAAGGAATTCAATCCAAAAATGTAAAAATCCGAACTCATAAAGTTTATCTCAAAATAAAATCATTTGCTTAAAAATCCAAAATCATTTGAAAATACAAAATAAATTTAATTCAAGAAATACTTTTGAAATCACACCTTTTAAAATACTTTATTCAAATAATCTTTTTAGGGTTTTCAAACGAATATGAGGTATTCAGACGGGGTGTTACATTCTCCCCAACTTAGAGATTTCTCGTCCCCGAGAAATACAGTACCTGAATCAAACAGGTGCGGAAAAGAACTTCTCATCTTGCTCTCAAGCTCCCATGTCGCATCCTCCCCATTATTTCGACTCCATACTACCTTAACTAAGGGAATATCCTTCCCTCTCAACTTCTTAACACTACTACCATCTATCCTTAGAGGTAAGGTCTCAAATGTGAGATTCTCTTTTAGTTGTACCGAATCGGGTTCAATGATGTGTGAGGGATCATAAACATATTTTCTCAATTGAGATACATGAAAGACATTGTGCAAGTTTGAAAGAAAAAGAGGTAAGGCAATTTGATAGGCTAAAGGTCCTATTCGTTTGAGAATTGGGTAAGGTCCAATAAAACGAGGTGTAAGTTTTCGGGTTTTGAGCATTCTACCAATTCCAGTAGTTGGCACTACCTTCATGAAGACAAAGTCTCCTTCATTGAATTCTAGCGGACTTCTCCTCTTGTCCTGGTAACTCTTTTGTCTACTTTGAGCAGTCCTCATCCTGTCTTGAATTAACCTCACCTTTTCAGTCGTCTGCTGAACTACGTCTGGCCCCATTATCAGATGCTCACCAGTCTCGAACCAACACAACGGCGTTCTGCACTTCCTATCATACAGAGCTTCATACGGTGCCATTCCGATGCTTGAATGGAAACTGTTGTTGTAAGTAAACTCAATCAAATGCAGATAAGAATCCCAATCATCGGTACTCTCAATCACACAGGCTCTCAACAAATCCTCCAATGTTTGGATAGTTCGCTCTGACTGTCCATCTGTCTGAGGGTGATACGCGGAACTTAAATCGAACTTCGTCCCGACTGCTGTTTGCAAACTGACCCAAAATTTCGAAGTAAATCGTGGATCTCTACCTGATACTATACTCGAGGGTACTCCATGTAATCTTACTACTTCCTTCAAATATAGCTCAGCCAGTCTATGCATTGAGTACTTCATGTTGACAGGAATAAATCGCGCCGTCTTCGTCAGTCTGTCCACTATTACCCAAACAACATCATGACCTCGTCGAGTCTTGGGAAAACCGGAGACAAAATCCATAGTGATACAGTCCCATTTCCACACTCGTACTTCCAACGGTCTTAACTCACCTTGTTATTGGATTGAGTAGAGAATTCAAGAAAGGATTCTTTGAAAATCAGTGGTTTCAAGTTCAGGTCTGTAATTCTAACCGGTTAGGTGGTGATGTAACCGGTTAGTACCTGAAACTTAAAAATAAAAGTTAAGTTTTTAAGTAATGATTTCTAATACTAATGATTATATTCTCTCAATCCAGGTCTATGAGCATATGTTAAATTTAAATTCAAAGGTGAATTTTATGAGTAAAGCCATACCTCAAGATATCATTCAGAAGTTGTGTTTTCTATGTCATAATAATGGAATTAATGGGAACATGACCCTGTACTCTAGGAGTACCAAACTGATGCAACCTACTTGATGACACATTCTGGGAATGTGGCCATTGTCTGGGACATGGTTTCTTGGATACGTTCTGGGAACGTGATGCACACTCCGGGAGTGGTGCTTGATTATATTCCAAGTATGGTTTGCGATACGTTCTGGGAACGTATGTTAGTGTTCTGGGAACACATTGGTATAATAATAGAATTAAAGAAAAAACCAACCTTGATGATTGTGCATTCATGCATATAGAATGGAAGATGGGTTGGTAGGAACGTTTATCATATTCTGGGAATATGAGGAGGGTACTCCGGGAGTACCAAATTATAACCTACTTGATGACACATTATAGATATGTGGCCAGTGTCTGGGACCTGGTTTTATACGTTCTGGGAACGTATGTTAGTGTTCTGGGAACACATTGAGATGCAACCTACTTGATGGAACATTATAGATATGTGGCCAGTGTCCGGCACCTGGTTTTTATGCGTTCTGGGAACGTATGCGTTCTGGGAACGTGATGCACACTCTGGGAGTGATTCTTATTATTCCAAGTATGGTTTGCTACATGTTCTGGGAACGTGGTGCACACTCTGGGAGTGATGCTTATTATCCAGGTATGGTTCGGCATTACGTTCTGGGAACGAATGTCGGTGTTCCGGGAACACAAGGATGTATTGGATGGACGTCCAAGATGGACTTTAGAGGCCTTAGTTGTGGAAGGGAAATCATGCATCATGCCACCTGCATTGAAAGAATTATGATTAACCGGGTGTGCTCATATGATTATGCATCATGGTTTGCTACATGTTGACTTGTGGATGTTAGATTTATTCCCATTTGATTATGCGAATATGTATAGCTAACCCCCATGCCCTTATTAGGTGTTGATCGTGCATCTAGCTTGTAAGAGAATCAGTAAGGGGAGATGTCCCTTAGGTGCATGCAGAGTGTAGAGAGTGTGGGTTGGGAACCCGTTGTGCAGATATCGAGGATCCGACCAGAAGGATATTTGGACAAAGGACCAGTGACCGGCTCTATAACATTTCTATTTTTAATAGAATTTATATTATACATATTTTGGAAAAAGGTATCATAAGAAGAATTCAGTTTCATAATAATACTTAATTGGTATTAATGGACTTGTGACACTTGATATATTTTGGGAGTATAATATGTTGATTTTACTATGTTTCCGCAAACTCTGATTTTACTAAGTCACCTTCATTATCAATCAAGTGTTTGTGAAAATAAATTTTCAAGGGAAGGGATAAATTCTTATTTTCATATCTTTTTCCAACAAAAACAAGTCCAAGTAATCACAAACTTATTACTTTACTTTATACAAGGAGTGTTACAGTTAAAATCAAAAACACAGATTTTCACAAACAAAGTTCACAAACAGATTCAGAACAATCTCAATTCAGTACATTCAATTAGCACAAAACAGTACATACAACATCCAAGGCACTCACAAACGCACATAATGCAAGAATCACATTTTCAATCATTTTAAATCATGAAATCATTTTCTCTCTTTTGACCTAGAAACCGTGAGCATCCATAAGGAAAAATCAACAATTTTAATTCCTTTCAAGACTTTAAATCAAAGCAACAATTTAAATTATAAATCATTCCAAAGGTTCTCATGGATTTCTTTTAAAAAACTTAGTCATAGCATGCATACACTTTTTAAGCCTTTAAATTCAATTAGTCTCATTATGTATGCACCCTAGATGAGGAACAAACCTAGCTCCCTACCTAATTCTAGGATGGCCGTATGTCATCATGATGCACCAACAAGACTTTCATTTATTTTCCAACATTCATGAATCACCAAAAGTCAAAGCAATCATGTAGGAGTTCAAAACTATTTTTCAAAACAACACACCACCTCAAATAACACAAGAAAATTCAAGTTCATGATTCTTTTTCAACCAAAATAAAGATTTAATTTTATCTTTATGAATTTACTTGCATGTTCTTAAAATTATTAGATCTAGTCATGAAATAGACATGCATTACTTCTTCACAAAATAAAAACATAGATCTTATTGTTTAGCAAACATGGCCGAATGGCCTTCTAAAAATAAGACATACACAATTCAAACATCAAAACATGTACAAGATCAACACTTAATGAAAACATGTTTATACTTGAAAAATTATTTTAAAACTTCGTTCCTTTACTTTTTCTTTAAAACCGAATCATATATAAAAGAAAACATAATCTTTTTCTCACAAATTAACATGCAACTAAAGATCTAAACATTTTACACTCATCAAACAAGGATAATTATATACATACTCTTCGATCAACTAAGATCACTACAAAAGCAACATGCAAGACCAAAGTCTTAAGCCTTTTTAAAAATTGAGTTTAGATCATTTAATTATTCATCAAATCAACATGGAAACACACATATAGATCACGGTTTTACAAGGATTCAACATGCAAAGCCAAATAATTTTATTTTATCATCTATTAAACTTAGATCGTGAGTTTGTTCATCAATTCATCACATAAACACATATAATTCATGGTTTAGAGTAAGAAAATGGACATGCAAAGAAATTCATTTTAGTTTTCACAAAGATCTTAGTTTGAAAAAAATATTGGATCAAGCAAGAAAATCTCTAACCGAAACATCAAACATCAAAATTACATATTGCAATTCATTTTTTATGTCCTTAGAGTCCATGACAAAAGAGAACAACACATAAGTTCATCTCTCAAATCATAAAGTTAACATGCAAGAAGAAAGGAATAAAGATCTAAAACTAAAAGGGAAAAACAAAACTATTACAATTCTTCATCTTGATCTCCAAGTCCTACCATGATAAAGGTTGGTCTTCTAGTCTCCTAACACTTAGATCTTCAAAGATGAGACTTGATCTTGCATGGATTTTCCTCTTCCTCCTTCTTCATTCCCCACGGCCATACTCCCTCTCTCTCTCTCTATTTCTTTTCTCTTTTTCCTCTAAGAGTTTTAAGGTTTCTCTTAGAGTGTGTTGGGTGGTGATGTGAAGGAATGAAATAGAAAGAAGTGGAGAGGAACTAAGGGCTTCAACTATTTATAAACAAATTCACTCTTCCTCTTGTGCCCTTCATTTTGGTTCGGCAATAGCATAATGGGAGGGGTAAATTTGGCTTTACAAAAAGATGCATGGGTGATGTTTATCAAAACTAAGGGGGACAAGGTAGGTTAGCCTAGGTTTTTAGGGGTCAACTTAGGCTTAAATGGTAGTTACCAAATAGTTAGGGTTTGGTTACTTGGTTTAGATTGGTTCATGGATCTAGTTTGGTTTGGTTACACTTACTTACTCACTAAGCTTCTAGGAAATTCTAATCCTAGCTTATACATACCTACACATACACGCACAACATACATAGACACACATAAATATACACACATGCACATTCACACCGTAGCGTACACATAGCATATACATGCATCTCACATTTTATTTCTTACTAATATTCACTTATAATTGTCTATTCCTATAAAAAAGAAATTAATTCTAACAATCACCCTCATACAATCATACATAAGACACACATATATTAAATCAAGCACACATCACACAAAAATTCATGCCAAAACCACATCACAAAACACATTTTCTTAAAATTCGTATTTCTTATATTCTGAAAATAAATTTTTATAAATCACTCCAGAAAATTCTAAAAATTACATTTTCAAATTCTAGGTTTCAAAACGATCGTTTTCATATAAAGATCATAAAATTCTGAGTTACGGTTAAAAAGATATAAATTTTCAAAGATACCCAATCCAAAAACTTCATTTTAAATGAAAAAAAAATCACTTTTTAATAAAATCACCACTCAATTTTTTATGAACAAAATTATTCACTTCTCATTTATAAAAACATTTGGTTTATAAAAACCCATGAAAATCATACTTTATTTCTTTCTTATGAAAAACATTTTTTTGAAAATTCCTTATGAAATAGAATCTCAGGTTTTTATTCGTTCTCGCGGGGTGTTACATTCTCCCTAACTTGAAGATTACTCGTCCTCGAGAAATGCTACGCTGAGTCCGGCTAATTCGTGGACGCGTAACCTCTCTATACCACCCTCATCATTACAGACTTAATCTCTAAATACTCCTATCCTCTACCAATTTTTGACCAATTCTTACAAAATTTCCCATCACTTAGCTCCAAGCTACCCTCTCATTACCTTACTTCTCACCAATTAATGATCTTTACCAGACTCCTATAGCCACCATTTAGTCTTCTTTTTACTCTAATCCGCCACTAATCCTCAAGAAACATACACTACCTCACTCCTTATCTCAACCATTCAATCATATAACTTAGACAATTCTAGACCTTTTTCCTAATTTCCAGGATTTTTCCTCATATTCTAAACCATTAAAATTCCTCAACTCTAAGGCCTATCATCCATTACCATATCAAATCCTAGCTTTTACCTAACCTTGGGTCATGACTTAGGGATTCTAACCACAAATTTCACCATCCTATCAATTCGATTATACCAGATCATCACTTATTCACTGCTATCTAACCATTTTACGACTCAAATCAAGATACTTATGACCTCAAAATTCTAACTATCACCCTAATTTCTTCCTTATCTTAACACCATCTAATCCATTATTTAGACCAATCCGACTTCAAAGCTCTTAATCCTAATCACATAACTCAAAAAGGGTGTTTCTAAATTTTTCCAAGTCTTACACTCCCTTCATCCATACCACTAATCCTTACTCTCCTTAGAATTTACGACTTCTTCCTAACCACCGTTCACAACTTACTCTCCACTCTAGAACTATCTACTTTACCGATACTAGGTGTAGAGCCCCAAATTCTTAACAAGATTTTAGGAAAGAATAGATGTCTAGTCAAAGATCAAAAGAGTAGGCTTTGGGTTCATTAGCAATCAAGGCTTTATCAAAGTAATGGTTTAAATTTTCAGAGAAGGCTTCTTCAAAAATCATGGGCTAAGATCTTCAGAAAAAGGTTCCTTCAAACGCCATGCCAAAGTAATTTGGCAATGCATAGGGTTTACACAAGAGTAGTCTCAATTAAGAAAAGAGATCTCTAGTCACAAGACAGAATCTCATAGCTCAAGGGTTGATTCGGACAGAAAGGGATTCACATCAAAGAGAAGTTCAACGAAAAAAGCTCAATCCGCGAATTAACATTCCAAGACGACATTGATCACTGCTCCTTGATTCCAGTCGAAAACTGGCACGTTCCAAGGAAGCTTCCGCGTACTCTTAGCGTTCCTATTCCCGTCTATTGCTATCCTAATACTAACTCACACACAGAGACACACAGCAGAGTATGTAAGTCTATGTATAAGGTTACTTAGTCTAACCATTGCTCTGATACCATAACTGTAACACCCCGATTCGGCAACTTGAAAACTTACGTTACATAAGTTAAATATAGTGAAAATTAGGGCCATTTTTTTTAACCAGTGTTGCACAAGATGAGAACATTTATATTTTCAAAACATAGATGCATTTACAACTCATGTTCTCATGTTGCACACACTCTTTCAAGTTCCAAACCGAGATGTCACAGAACACCACACTTTGAAACCCGTTTCAAAACATTGTTTGAAACATAGCCCACTTGCTTGTTTTCCAAAACATCCATGTTTAATAAAATTCTAGCCGGGGTACAGTATGATAGAGCTAGGCAGCTAAGAACTTACAATGGATTACCTTCCGCCAAAGGGATCACCTAGCTTCTAGTCAGACACTCTAACTCTTGTCGTCTAACTCCGGATCATGATAGATGAAGCCCTCCAACCGCAAGTAGCGTCACCCTCGTCTGCTACCTCAAGGGTTTCTCCATTGAGCCATCTCCCTGCAACGGAGATGTTTCTACCTCCTGAACAAGCTGGATCTGGAACCTCACTCGATTCTGCATCCAAGGATCGTACGAAATTTCCCAGAGAAGAAAGAGAAGCAGAAGTACAGGAGAAGAGGAGAGAGTAAGCTACCCAAACAGTTATGTCGACTATGTGGAATTACAGTAGGCAAATACTAAGGAAAAACAAGCAGCAATAGCAAAATATAATAATCTACAAGACATTAACACCAAAACAAACTCAACATCTTATGATAGCCTTCTTAAATCCTTCTTATCAACTTTCATAACTCTTATCCACTCTTTCTTTTATCATACTTTTCCAAACTCATCATACGTTCCAAGAATCCTTTCTTATACATGGTCATAAATCTCATTTGATTCTTAATATCTTTGATGTACTTTTCTCTTGAAATCTCTTTGTCTCTTAAGTTTTTAGCTTTCCGGTTCACTCAATGATGGGGGGAAACATCATCATTGAGGAAGTCACACACGTCTACATCTCCTCGGTCATCCACCCAGCCTAGTCGGAAGCAAACAGGAGTACAGGACCTTTACCACGCGGGCACGACAGCTGTCTCAACAATAAATGGTCCCAGACCAGGAGGATCTCATCCTCAAATCATTTCAATTCACATCATATCAATTCATATCAAAGCACACTCTTAGCGGCAATCTCAAATGCCCCGTTCCAGTCCCTCTCACTGTTCTAGACTTGCATCGAGGGGGCGACAGTATAATTTCTAGTTCGCGATGCGGAACTTGCCACGGCATTAGACCCAGTCCCTACCACGTTAGTACGCCACATGTGGAGTTCGTTTCGCCTAGAAATATACTCTAGGCTTCTTGACGTTTCACCGTCCTTGCCCTCCCCTCCTGCAATCCCCACCTGAGTATCCGCAGATACCTATAGTATCTTCCTCTCCACTACTTCGATACGACACTCATACCTCACCGCTTTTATAAATATCTTTTAAAGTCTTTTAATTTTTCTTTAGGGTTTTTATTAGCGGCTTAATCCTAACAGTCGGCTCGTCCTTGGTGCATCCCTTCAACGAAGCCCGACCACTAATCGCAATTTGTTCCCCCTAAATCTTAATGGCATCATGCCTCGCATCACTTTCTCATATCATGCATTTCAGCATTATTCTCATCAACATCATCAGTATCTTTTCTCATCCTCTTTGCTCTGCAGCATCATCATTAGGCTCCTCAGTGGTTACTCAGCAGCACCATCCGTTCCACTCGCCTCAGTTGTGGCACCATCAGCATCGCTCATCATCACCACGCTTCCACTCGCCTCGTCTAGTAATTCTTATCGCTATCTCGAGCATTATCTTTTCATCTCCGTTCTTTAACAAACTTAATTATTATTTTTCATTCATTCAATACTTTATCTCTTTTGCATTCCATATGCGCTATGATTCATCTCTCTAATTCATTTTCAACATTCTTATTCGTGTTTCTTTTCCTTTCTCAGTTATATTTCATCACCATCATTTCATGCTTTAGGGTGTAATCAAACATCTTCTAATAAATAATTAAACTATTTCACATACTAAACTAAGTCAAGTAACTCATGCAAGACAGAACATCATACCATTCCAGTAGACATATTAACTATGGACAACACTTCGGTCTCAGCGACTCGTAGGGATAGTTCGACACTCAAGAAATGGGCAGACAAACAACAACATCTACTATCCCTCTACATCACCTTATGAGACCGGGTCCAATCTTTGAGATGATTGGACGCCTTAATATGTTGCCTAATACCACGGCGTCTTAAGGGGAGCTTCTCTCTCACCTCGATGACGAAGCATCTGAAAGCTTTCCAAGGCTTCCCGTTGCTAGCTTTGCGTTGTGCCCTTCGCGTCCGTCACCCGTGCTATAACATTTTTCCCGTGCGTTAGAACGTTTTATGTGGATCATTAATTTTCGTTTTGAAAACTCATTAAGACAATTCTTTTCTTGAAAACGTATTGCTAGCCAAAAAAAAAGTTTTTAATTCCAAATCAAGTCTATAAAAATGTTTCCAAGAAAGCTTTTAAAACAATTTCTAAAATAATCTCTCCATTAAAACAAATTCATTCTTCTTGGTTTAAAACATTCTGTTTATAAAAGTCTGTATTTTTATACTTTAAAACAGAATACCAAAAATCCAGGAAAATAAGATTTCAAAACCATACATTGAAAATCATTCAAGACACAAGGATTAAAGGAGATAAAGTTTCCAAATTGATTTAAGTTGTTTTAAAACATTTTTAAATAAAACATTTTTCAATTCGTTGAAATCAAAAACACAGATTTTCACAAACAAAGTTCACAAACAGATTCAGAACAATCTCAATTCAGTACATTCAATTAGCACAAAACAGTACATACAACATCCAAGGCACTCACATACACACATAATGCAAGAATCACATTTTCAATCATTTTAAATCATGAAATCATTTTCTCTCTTTTGACCTAGAAACCGTGAGCATCCATAAGGAAAAATCAACAATTTTAATTCCTTTCAAGACTTTAAATCAAAGCAACAATTTAAATTATAAATCATTCCAAAGGTTCTCATGGATTTCTTTTAAAAAACTTAGTCATAGCATGCATACACTTTTTAAGCCTTTAAATTCAATTAGTCTCATTATGTATGCACCCTAGATGAGGAACAAACCTAGCTCCCTACCTAATTCTAGGATGGCCGTATGTCATCATGATGCACCAACAAGACTTTCATTTATTTTCCAACATTCATGAATCACCAAAAGTCAAAGCAATCATGTAGGAGTTCAAAACTATTTTTCAAAACAACACACCACCTCACATAACACAAGCAAATTCAAGTTCATGATTCTTTTTCAACCAAAATAAAGATTTAATTTTATCTTTATGAAATTACTTGCATGTTCTTAAAATTATTAGATCTAGTCATGAAATAGACATGCATTACTTCTTCACAAAATAAAAACATGGCCGAATGGCCTTCTAAAAATAAGACATACACAATTCAAACACTAAATCAAAACATGTACAAGATCAACACTTAATGAAAACATGTTTATACTTGAAAAATTATTTTAAAACTTAGTTCCTTTACTTTTTCTTTAAAACCGAATCATATATAAAAGAAAACATAATCTTTTTCTCACAAATTAACATGCAACTAAAGATCTAAACATTTTACACTCATCAAACAAGGATAATTATATACATACTCTTAGATCAACTAAGATCACTACAAAAGCAACATGCAAGACCATAGTCTTAAGCCTTTTTACAAATTGAGTTTAGATCATTTAATTATTCATCAAATGAACATGGAAACACACATATAGATCACGGTTTTACAAGGATTCAACATGCAAAGCCAAATAATTTTATTTTATCATCTATTAAACTTAGATCGTGAGTTTGTTCATCAATTCATCACATAAACACATATAATTCATGGTTTAGAGTAAGAAAATGGACATGCAAAAAATTCATTTTAGTTTTCACAAAGATCTTAGTTTGAAAAGAATATTGGATCAAGCAAGAAAATCTCTAACCGAAACATCAAACATCAAAATTACATATTACAATTCATTTTTTAAGTCCTTAGAGTCCACGATCAAAAGAAAACAACACATCAGTTCATCTCTCAAATCATAAAGCTAACATGCAAGAAAAAAGGAATAAAGATCTATAACTAAAAGGGAAAAACTAAACTATTACAATTCTTCATCTTGATCTCCAAGTCCTACCATGATAAAGGTTGTTCTTCTAGTCTCCTAACACTTAGATCTTCAAAGATGAGACTTGATCTTGCATGGATTTCCTCTTCCTCCTTCTTCATTCCCCACGGCCATACTCCCTCTCTCTCTCTATTTCTTTTCTCTTTTTCCTCTAAGAGTTTTAAGGTTTCTCTTAGAGTGTGTTGGGTGGTGATGTGAAGGAACGAAATGGAAAGAAGTGGAGAGGAACTAAGGGCTTCAACTATTTATAAACTAATTCACTCTTCCTCTTGTGCCCTTCATTTTTGTTCGGCCATAGCATAATGGGAGGGGTAAATTTGGCTTTACAAAAAGATGCATGGGTGATGTTTATCAAAACTAAGGGGGACAAGGTAGGTTAGCCTAGGTTTTTAGGGGTCACCTTAGGCTTAAATGGTAGTTAGCAAATAGTTAGGGTTTGGTTACTTGGTTTAGTTTGGTTCATGGATCTAGTTTGGTTTGGTTACACTTACTTACTCACTAAGCTTCTAGGAAATTCTAATCCTTGCTTATACATACCTACACATACACGCACAACATACATAGACACACATAAATATACACACATGCACATACACACTGTAGCATACACATAGCATATACATGCATCTCACATATTATTTCTTACTAATATTCACTTATAATTGTCTATTCCTATAACAAAGCAATTAATTCTAACAATCACCCTCATACAATCATACATCAGACACACATATATTAAATCAAGCACACATCACACAAAAATTCATGCCAAAGCCACATCACAAAACACATTTTCTTAAAATTCGTATTTCTTATATTCTGAAAATAAATTTTTATAAATCACTCCATAAAATTCTAATAATTACATTTTCAAATTCTAGGTTTCAAAACGATCGTTTTCATATAAAGATCATAAAATTCCGAGTTACGGTTAAAAAGATATAAATTTTCAAAAATACCCAATCCAAAAACTTCATTTTAAATGAAAAAAAAAATCACTTTTTAATAAAATCACCACTCAATTTTTCATGAACAAAATTATTCACTTCTCATTTATAAAAACATTTGGTTTATAAAAACTCATGAAAATCGTACTTTATTTCTTTCTTATGAAAAACATTTTTCTGAAAATTCCTTATGAAATAGAATCTCAGGTTTTTATTCGTTCTCGCACGTACGAGAAAAATGCGGGGTGTTACATATTCGATTTGTCATTCTTAAATTTGCTTGGTAATTTAATGATCCACTTTAATATGATACAACATTTGAAAGTTTTGGATTGTAAATATAATTATTATTATTAAGTTTGAAGACCAAAATTAATCCCTCAAAATTTTCATGTGTACCACTTTAGTTAATCAAGAGGAACAAATTTAATTTGTTCTCCTAAGATTCTAACCATATGAATTGTAAGTCTATTAGAAAGGGAGTTATTTACATGTTTTGGGACTAATGTATTTAACATTTTTAATCATGAGGGGAACAATTTGCCATTCATTTATTTTTTGTTTATACGGTATTACAGTGGTACATAAAAAAATTTAACGTACTAATTCACGTCTTTTCTTTAACACTGGCAATGATAAGAACAATAATTGTAATAATTATAATATTAAAGACAAGAATGGTAATAGTGAAAATGGTAGACTGATACCATCAATGGGTCTTGTGTGCCTAGTCTTGCTACTTATGAATAAAGTCTAAATATTTTGAAATCATGCATCTCTTAAAAGGAGAAATAATGATGTCATAGTGTCTTTAGTATCCGAAACCGATTTTTGCCTAATAGTTGTTGGCAGCTTTAGAGTGTTGTAAATCATCAAATCAAGAATGACATCCAAACCCGTGTTCCAACCAAACAAGTATCAACACGTGTCTTTGTTAGCTTAAGGGTTAAGCATGCTGCAATTATATATTCACTACCGATTCGCACAACACTCAAGCAAATAAACAATTCGTCCTTCTAGCTTCTCCTCGCCAAACTTTTTATACTCATCAACACAGCATAAAAAGATAATTTTTTTCCTTTATTCTTCTCATTTGTTCCACATTTCATCCATCCTCCTCATCAACCCCTCCTCAATCACGAACACATACAACGGTATGGTAATTGAAGAATAATATGCTACGATTCTTTCTTCCCAAATATTGGTTTCCAACCCATCGGGGTAAGGCAATTGAACATGGAAGGTGGTTGATACACTGTCATCCCTTCATTACTTATCCATTTCCATGTTCTGTTGCCTTATTTCGAATCGGTTGAAAAAAAATATTTGGTATCCCAAAATATTAAACATTAACATGATAACCATATACAGGTTTCCAAATTTTCTTGGTGGTTTATTCATTTAATTTGGTTTAATAGAAAAAATTATTTTAACCAGATATATTTATCTTGTATTTTGATATTTCATCATAACATAAAAAAACATTATTTATTTTAAGTGTCGAAAATTCTGCACTTGTTCTGTTAATTTGTTATGGAATAAATCAATGATTCTTAATATATGTATCTAAATTTTCTTCATTTAAATTATGCAATCATCGATCAATTATTATGTTTCACGTGATGTTAAGATGACATTGGCTTAGGATCAATGATTTTACTTTCACGGTTCATGTCCGATAAATCCACCGACATTTGAAACAACTAAAAAGCAAGCATGAAAATTATATATCGACTTATTGTACTAAAATTCATGAAAATACTATAATCAATCTCATCTGATACCATAAGATTCAGACTAAAATCAAACTGACTGAACCTAATAGTCCATCGATTAATGAGTGTTAATTTTGAACAATTGTTTCAAAAATTATATTAACGGGTTTTGATTCTTCATTTAATAATAAAAATAATAATAACTTAAAAACTAATTTAAACAATTTTTTTAAATTCTATTTTTTTTCAATGTTTAATTTTTTCAATCGAAAATTAATATTCGTGATGACCTTAATATGGCATGAAGAAGGAATTGTCATGCTTTTGTGCTGACGACAATGTTTGTTTTCCTTTGAAGGTTGATCCTAGTTTATACAGGGATAAATGGTTTTCGTGCAATGGTTTATATTCCTATCTCAACGAGATCCTCTAATCTAAAATTAATTGGACCTAATTGAAATGATTATGACCATAAGTTAAATTGGCATATTAAATCGATGACTAATGTCTTGAAAGATTGATAACACCATTTCATTAACTAAAATAATAAAATTTTTTGTAAATAAAATAATGTAAAAATAGTTGTTACCTTCTCTACGAGTGCGACCCATGAAATTGGAGTCCATCATCAGTGGCGTTCAATATTGGATAGGTTGGAACGATTGACCTAACATTAATTTTTCCTTCTATGAAGAATTCACGAAAAACCCGTCATGGTAACTTTTGTGGAAGATGGCTATTTTTGAGGATTTTAAGGGGATTATATGGATAAGTAACCCTCTGCTATCTTTCCAAGTATTCGATTTGTCATTCTTAAATGTGCTTTGTGATTTAATGATCCACTTTAATATGATACAACATTTGAAAGTTTTGGATTGCAAATATAATTATTAATATTAAGTTTGAAGACCAAAATTAATCCCTCAAAATTTTCATGTGTACCACTTTAGTTAATCAAGAGGAACAAATTTAATTTGTTCTCCTAATATTCTAACCATATGAATTATAAGTCCATTAGAAAGGGAATTATTTACATGTTTTGGGACTAATGTATTTAACGTTTTTAATCATGAGGGAACAATTTGCCATTCATTTATTTTTTGTTTATACGATATCACAGTGGTACACAAAAAAATTTAACGTACTAATTCACGTCTTTTCTTTAACACTGGCAATGATAAGAACAATAATTGTAATAATTATAATATTAAAGACAAGAATGGTAATAGTGAAAATGGTAGACTGATACCATCAATGGGTCTTGTGTGCCTAGTCTTGCTACTTATGAATAAAGTCTAAATATTTTGAAATCATGCATCTCTTAAAAGGAGAAATAATGATGTCATAGTGTCTTTAGTATCCGAAACCGATTTTTGCCTAATAGTTGTTGGCAGCTTTAGAGTGTTGTAAATCATCAAATCAAGAATGACATCCAAACCCGTGTTCCAACCAAACAAGTATCAACACGTGTCTTTGTTAGCTTAAGGGTTAAGCATGCTGCAATTATATATTCACTACCGATTCGCACATCACTCAAGCAAATAAACAATTCGTCCTTCTAGCTTCTCCTCGCCAAACTTTTTATACCCATCAACACAGCTGTGATGTCCTAGACGGTGAGGACCTCCAAGGGTAGGAGAAGACCTTCGAAGGAGCCTCTTTCTAGGGTTGGTATGTGATGTTTGGTGGGAGTCCTCAAGTGGCCAAGGGAGAGAGCCAAGGAGTAACCCTAATCACTGGTGTGTGAGGGTGGCAATTAGGGTTAGAGGATGTACCTGAGCCCCATGTAGTGCGGAGCTACTTATAGGGGGGAGCTGGTTGCCCTAATGGGCTTGTTTTTAGGCCCAAGTAGGGCCAGCCTGTACTGAGCTATGAGTGGATAGACTGTCCTTGCGGATAAGGTGGTGAGCTGTCCTTGTGGATAAGGTGGTGAGCTGTCCTTGTGGATAAGAAGGGAGACGTCATCAGGCCCTAGGTGTCGGACTTGGGAGGGTGTCGGACTTGGACGTCGGACCTAAGTTGGAAAATGAGGTCGGCCCATATCTGGCGTCTGTTCGGCCGTTGAGCATTGAGCTCGGCCAAGCGCTCAGAAGGCTTCCTGAAGGGTCCTTAGGACTTTGGCGATGTAGTCTAAGGGCCTCGGCTAGGCCGAGTCCACTACATAAGCCCCCCAGCTCGGTCAAGGCCATCTGAGCCTTGTTCCGAGGTTCTGGTTTAGGTCCTTTTCCCAAATCCACCTCATAAGGGCCGAGTTCACCACATAAGCCCCCCAGCTCGGTCAAGGCTATCTGAGTCTTGTTCCGAGGTTCCAGGGGGTTCGGACGATAAGTTGCCGATACGTTGGATCCATCTGTCTCTGACGTCCTTTCATTACGACGGAGCGGGTTTGACAGCTGCCTACCTGCTAGTACCGAGGCGACGTTTGCTTTTACCGTATCTGACACGTGTCAGAAATCGCGACCTACGAAGCGTCACCATCATTGTGACGTTGCTCGAGGTCCACAATTTCCGCTGTTGTGCGCCACGTGTCTTAGTATGCGTGGCTGTACGCTGGGTTGGGCTTTTTGGGCTAGGGCCAGACTTCAAATTTGAGGGGGAAAACGGTTTCTCTTCCCCAGAAAACCACTTCTCCTTCTTACTCTATCACTCATTCTCTTTCTCAATACTATTGCCTTTTCTCTCTCTACCATATATTCTCTCTTCGAAACCACACCCCTCTCCCCTCGAAATCGTTTGAAATCGCACCATTTCCGGCGCCTTTCCTCTTCTGTTGTATTTTCTTCTCTCCAAACCTCCACCAGTGAATATTGTTTGATCTTGCAAGCTCTCTCTTCGACTTTCATCAGGTATACTCATTTTCCTCTTTCTTCAACTTTGATATTGGCATTTCCTCTTTCTTTACGGCTTCCTGACTTGCACGGTGGGGGATTAGGATTTCTGGTTTTTGGTTTCTATTTTCATGGTGATGGGGTTCTTCCCTTAGGCTTTGTGGATCTGATTTTGGGGCATAGTGCTGGGGTTTGGGGTTTTTCTGCATTCGGGTGTTTTGATTTTGGGGTTCATTCCTGGGTTTTAGCCTTCTTTGGGTTAAGCGTGTTTTGAGACTTTTGGAGAGTTTTTGATTCATGTTTTTTGTTTATTTTTCAGAAAACCACAGCAGTAGATAGGGTCCAGTATGAGTAGGGAATGGTTTAGGAAATGGGCTGGGGTAGTTTCCCTGTCATCTAGCAGTGGTGAGGAGGAGGACGACTCTTCCTCCTCGTCCTGTTCCTCTACGGAGGTAGACGAGGCGTTCCGTCGCCAAAGGGAGTATAGGCGAAAGTACGAGAGGCGGGTTCTGGAGGTTGATCCCGTTGAGGTAATCTATCCTCGAGACTGGGAGGAGAAGAGAGAGTGGATACGGCAGTACGCCTGGGCTGAATTTGTTGACGGCAGGGAGCGTGCCGACTTCGAGAGGATGGAGAAGGAGGGAATGTACGAACGAGGGGTACCTGTGGTAGAGGGGAGATGCTCGCCCCTTGGAACTACTTCGAGGGGGTTCTCTGGGGGGTTATTTTTCGTAACCCATAAGACTAATACCGAGCTCCCCTGTTCTTCCACAGGTACCATGCCGCTCAGGAAGTGCGTCAGTCGACCTGAACTTTACCCCGCGCCTTTCGATGCCGATCAATACGAATGGGTCGACGTGGAGCCTAAAGGGGTCCAATCCAGCATTTGTTCCGAGGACAAACTTGCCGAGGTAAGGAGGGTCGTGCTGCCTTGCCCAGGGGACACCACCGGCACTTCTTACGAAGTGCTCCCCTGTTCGGCCAATGACAGGATATGCAGCCGGACTGACAATAATTCTTTTTTCTTTTATGCCGATCTGATTCACAATCTCGGCGTGACCCTCCCGTTCACCGACTTGGAAATGAGGGTCTTAAACGAGCTCGGACTAGCTCCTTCCCAACTTCATCCCAACACTTGGTCGTTTCTCCGAGCGTTTCAAAAGTACCGTGGAGCCAGAAATTTGGTATGCACAGTTCGGCTGTTTTTGTGGATGTATAACCCGTTCGTCAGCAATAAGGACGGGGTCACTGGTCGTCTTTGGGTGTCGGCTAAGGCCCGAGCTCACTGTGGGCTGTTCGGTATGTTCTCCGAATCTTGGAAACATTTTAAGCCGAGATTTTTTAGATACAAGTATATTGGAGCGGGACTACCCTGGTTTCGGTCCGAGACGGGACCGAAGTTCTCGTTGGAGTGGACCCCCGAATTTTTTAGTCGCCATATCAACACGCCGCACCGGTGGTCGGGTGTGACATTGGATGCCGACGAGTCCGTAACAGCCCACCATTTTTAGACGGAATATCGTGCTCGGAAAGTCCAACTTGATGTTGGAGTTTTCATAAAGTGTCCTGACAACGAAGTCTTGACAAAAATTGGTAGTTACTCTTGCTTTTATACTTGTACATTTTCTTTCAACTCATTTATACTAATCTTTTTTTTTAACAGAAGAACATTGGTCAGAGATGTCTTCCAGGGCTCTGAAAGCTGCTTTCGAAGCTCGGAGGAAGAAGAAGACCGAGGCTCCTTCTGCTGATGCCATGTCGTCCGAGGTTTCCACTGATACGCTCTCGGCCGATTCTGGTCCACTCCATCCTACCCCACCTGCCGTTATCATTGCCCCTCCTCCTCCTACCTCGCCAAGTCCTAGTATCGAGGTAGCCATTGTTGGGGATGTGCCGCCCTCAAGAACTGGAACTCAACCGAGGCCGCCAGCTACCCTTGCCAAACCTTCGCTGAAGGACACTCTTGTCAAGATGTCGGGTGCGGAGTGGAAGAAAAAAGCGGAAGAAATGGCTTGCCAATTGAAAAGGGCCACCACCATGTTTAATGTGTTGGCCGAAGTGGCTGATGATGTGGCGGACGGTGTTTCACCTGCCAAGAAAAAGGCTCGGTTGGCCATGGCGGCCGAGGTGGAAGAATTGAAGAGTAGCAAAAGGTCAGCCGAACAAAAGTTATCTGAGGCTGAAGAGGAACACCGCCGCCAAATGGAGAAGCTTCAAAAAAGACATGAAGAGGTTTTGGCCCAAGCCAAAGCAGATGCGAAGCAGGCTGGTCGGCAGGAGGGCCTTGCCGAGGTGGAAAGGGTTAGGAACTTGCTGAAGAAGAGGGCTGCCCAAGCTCTTAAGTATAAGGTGGCAGCATGTGAGTCGGACTTCGACCTTGAAAGGGTAGCAAGCAAGGTTTTTACCAGTGCGGTTGAGCAGATCCTTCATATGAATCAAGGGCTCCGAATTCGGTATGTCGGCGCATCTGCCGGGTTTGGAGTGGAAGATGGAAAGATTGTGGATTATGACAGGGGTGGGGCCGAGGTTGACCTGGACCAGCCTGAGGAGAATCTGCCCAACCCCCTGGTTGAGAGAATGGATGAGGAGTTCGACCCGCGTTCGGTTGTCCTTTCAGATGTCGAGGATGATGCAACATAAGTCCCTTATGCTGGGCAGCTTATGATTTGTCTATGTTCTTCTCTATAACATGTTCGACGATGTTGGGTTATACTTTTCTTTATTGTGCACGACATTTGATTTCGATGCAAGTTTATTTCACCTACAACTTGTTGCATGTTACTATTTTTGTGCAAGTTTCGTACTTATACTTGTCGCGTGCGTATAGAGTCCGAGGCTATTTTTATGCAAGTTTTTCTTCTAACTTGTTGCATAGGTGCGAGTATTTGTTTACGAACTCGTTGCATGTTTATTCGTTTGACCCCGGATCAGAATTGCGTCCACTTAAGTGGCAACCTGGGAAATTCAAGAAAAGACGCAAGTGTTCGGGACTTGTCGCATATTGTAATGCAAGTTTTTGTTTTAACTTGTTGCATGTATACCGAGTCCGAGGTTATTTTTAAATAACTATGTAAAACTACCTTTGAGAATACAAGTGTTTTACCAACTTGCTGTATTTCGGCCTGATCGGATGTAAAATATCGTATTAATAGCTCGAACGAATTCGGATGACTTAGTGAGTGCAGTAATCTTATAAGTTTTCCTCTGAATAAAGGTACTGTATATAAGTGCATACGGTAGGGAACTTGGACCTACCCACCTTAGCCGAGGTGGGTGTCCTCGGCCCCGATGTAAAAGAGAGTGCTGAGTGAAGCTATGTGAAAACATTTCACAGCAGTCTGTTCTTTATCGGGTGTCCCTTGTACACTATGCATATGAGCCGATCTTATCTAGAAGACGTTGGTTGTGCATAGCGCCATGCAACATTTAGGTGGCTAGTGCTAAATGAGAAGCTAGTACGTACGTATATAAAACTGTTGCACTTGAGTATGAGCAAGTTTGTACTTTTCATTAATTGTAGTCATGAGTACATTGCTTTTTCTTTTGAAAGGTGAATATCTCACAATGGACATTGAAAAACATGAACAGTATTTGAAGGAAACGAAAAATAAAAGGATGTTAAACTTGAATTCCTCAGAGGAGGGTGCTGACAGTTGCCAAATTATCTGAGGTAAACCTATTTGAACAGGTTCTCAGTGTTTTGAAGTTTTGGGAATCCTTGAGTTCGGTAATTACCCAGAGTATGTCTCTAGAACGCCTCTGTTGGGGCTTACCGATCTCGAGCTCATTTCCCACTTTTCTGGCCGTTAGGGCCGATGTCTGATCCTCGGGGCGCGAGGTGATCAGACTTGGATGACCAGGGTTGCTTTGCTTTCTTGTCATAGTCGGCTGGCCCTTTCATCGTTATCTTCTTCGGACCAGGAGCGTCTTGTCGGATTTCCTTGTGATGGTCCTCCGGGGTGAACTGATAAAAGAGGCTGCCGAGATTGTTGGTAATGTTGAAAAGTGAGGGCATTTCCATCTTGAAGCGCCCGAGCTTGGGGATCTGAAAAGTTCGGCTGAAGACGTGGGCAAGAAGTTTACCTCGGCCCTCAATTCGGAGATGTACCGAACGGAGGGCGGGGTTACTGATAGTTAGATGAAAGAGAAAATTCTCCCCGTGCGGGGGGTAGGGGAGGACTGAAAGAGAAAAGAGATTTCTGTTGACTGCACTTTGGATTTTTTGGAGGAGTTTGTCATTCATGATAGCATCTTGGCTTGGGGGAGAGGTGAAGGGGGGAATTACCACCCGCTCTTCATGAGGGGGGGAAATATGGATATTCCGTTCGGACTGAACCTCGGCCAATAAGAGTCTTCCCTTGGATAGTGTCGGGTCGATGAACTCCTTTTGCTTCTTCTTTCCCTCCCGTAGGCTCGCATTGTAACAGAGCCGGGCTTTCACTTAGTCAGCTTTGACCGTAACAACCTTATCATCTGATCCGACGAACTTCATCGCCAAGTGCACTGTCGAGACCACTGCCCCAAAAGCTTGTAGGCAGGTTCGTCCCAATATTACATTATACGGGGAGTCAGAGTCAACTACCAGAAATTTGATGATCTCCGTTCTGGTCGAAGGCTGGTTGCCTAGGGTCACCGGGAGATGAATGGCTCCCAGGGGGCGAATTGCCTCACCTGTGAAGCTGATGAGATTACCTTCAAATCCTATGAGGTCGGCAGACCTCAGCTTCAAAGCTTGGAACGTATGCAGAAAGAGAATGTCGGCCGAGCTTCCTTGGTCAACGAAGACTCGGGCGACCTCAAAATTGCCAATTAACGCCGTTATCACCATAGGATCGTTGTGATATGGGATGACGTTTTCCATATCTTGGTCGGAAAAAATAATAGGCACATTCCGAGATGGTTTTTTGCCAATGGGTTTGTGATGGACAGCGAGAACTTGGTTGATGTACCTTTTCCTTTCCGCCCTCCTTTCTCCGCCACCAGCGAAGCCTCCAGAGATGGTTTCTACTCGGAAGTTCTCTGGCGACTTGTCTAGGTCTTGAACTACGACTATGTTCGCCTGCGATGGTTCCTCTTCCTTCTTTTCTGGGGACGGGTCGGCTTTAGCTTTCCCTTTATCATTGTCCGGGCTGCGAGACCTTCTTCGGCCTCGTCTTTCCACTGCTTCCCAGACGTATTGCTGCAGCTTCCCTCTTACCATATCCTCAATGACATCCCGGAGCCAGGTGCGTTGATCGGTATGGTGGCCGTACCCGTCATGGAAATTGCAGTATTTGGATTTGTCCCTGACATAGTTTTGATTTCTGAGAAAGGGGGCGGCGGGGTACACTCCTTAGTTCGGTCTGCATGGTCTCTCTCCAGACTTGAGACCGTGGGACCGTCAGGGGGGTGTAAGAGTCATATTTGGTGATGTATGGACGTCGGCGGTCCTCTTGTTGGCCGATGTGGGACCGACCTCGGTCCCCCTGGTCTGTTCTTCCTCCTCTTTCATCCCTGTTGCCACGAGGACGACCTCGGGGCAGGGTATTCTGCGAGGCGGCTTGAGCATTTTCCAGCCTGCTCGACTGTCCCTTGTTGAATTCTTCAAGATTGATGTATTTGTTTGATCTCTGTCTCAGTTCGGCCATGTCCCTTGGTGGCTTTCCAATAAGTGAATCTTTGAATCCTCCTTCGGCCAATCCTTGGGTCAAAAGGAGAACCGCCACCTCGGGAGACAGATTTGGGACCGAGCTGGACTCGCTGTGGAACCTGTGCAAGTATGCACGTAAGGATTCTTCTGGTTTCTGGGTCACTGTCGTTAGCGTGTGGTCCGACATGGGTTGCACACAGCTAGCCGTGTATCTGTTAAGGAAGACGCGCTTCATTTCTGCCCAGTTGTTGACAGAATTTTTAGGAAACATTGAGTACCACCGAAGGACCGGGGCCTATAGGGTCATGGAGAAAGCTCTGCACTTGAGCCGATCTCCTCCCCCGTGAAAGTTCACAGCTCCCTCGTAAGAAAGGACATGTTCCTGAGGATCTGTGAGGTCATTGTATCTAGGGATGTTACTGGGTCTGAGGTACCCAGGTGGTGGTTCATAGGCCATGACGGCAGGAGTAAAGGGATGCCCAGGGTGGGAATCATCCACCTCAGGTTGTTGCTGGTCAGGGGGAAGGGTAAGTTGTGTGACGGTCGTGTGTGGTGTTGCGAAGGTTTGTGGAGTTAACGGAGGTTGTGGTGGAAGGGGAGGTGGAGGTTGTTGTGGTGGGGACCTCGCTTCCCTGTTGGCTTCGAGATGCAGGCGCAGGTCCTCAGTTGACGGCACCCTCCTTGGACGCCCCCTCCTTCTCCTCTGGACTGGCTGTTCTTCAGACATGGTAGAATCTTCTGGGTGGGGTTGAAGTTTATCTCTTCCCACAGACGGCGCCAATGTGATGTCCTAGACGGTGAGGACCTCCAAGGGTAGGAGAAGACCTTTGAAGGAGCCTCTGTCTAGGGTTGGTATGTGATGTTTGGTGGGAGTCCTCAAGTGGCCAAGGGAGAGAGCCAAGGAGTAACCCTAATCACTGGTGTGTGAGGGTGGCAATTAGGGTTAGAGGACGTACCTGAGCCCCATGTAGTGCGGAGCTACATATAGGGGGGAGCTGGTTGCCCTAATGGGCTTGTTTTTAGGCCCAAGTAGGGCCATCCTGTACTGAGCTATGAGTGGATAGATTGTCCTAGCGGATAAGGTGGTGAGCTGTCCTTGTGGATAAGGTGGTGAGCTGTCCTTGTGGATAAGAAGGGAGACGTCATCGGGCCCTAGGTGTCGGACTTGGGAGGGTGTCGGACTTGGACGTCGGACCTGAGTTGGAAAATGAGGTCGGCCTGTATCTGGCGTCTGTTCGGCCGTTGAGCATTGAGCTCAGCCAAGCGCTCAGAAGGCTTCCTGAAGGGTCCTTAGGACTTTGGCGATGTAGTCTAAGGGCCTCGGCTAGGCCGAGTCCACTACAATAGCATAAAAAGATAATTTTTTCCTTTATTCTTCTCATTTGTTCCACATTTCATCCATCCTCCTCATCAACCCCTCCTCAATCACGAACACATACAACGGTATGGTAATTGAAGAATAATATGCTACGATTCTTTCTTCCCAAATATTGGTTTCCAACCCATCGGGGTAAGGCAATTGAACATGGAAGGTGGTTGATACACTGTCATCCCTTCAATACTTATCCCTTTCCATGTTCTGTTGCCTTATTTCGAATCGGTTGAAAAAAAATATTTGGTATCCCAAAATATTAAACATTAACATGATAACCATATACAGGTTTCCAAATTTTCTTGGTGGTTTATTCATTTAATTTGGTTTAATAGAAAAAATTATTTTAACCAGATATATTTATCTTGTATTTTGATATTTCATCATAACATAAAAAAACATTATTTATTTTAAGTGTCGAAAATTCTGCACTTGTTCTGTTAATTTGTTATGGAATAAATCAATGATTCTTAATATATGTATCTAAATTTTCTTCATTTAAATTATGCAATCATCGATCAATTATTATTTTTCACGTGATGTTAAGATGACATTGGCTTAGGATCAATGATTTTACTTTCACGGTTCATGTCCGATAAATCCACCGACATTTGAAACAACTAAAAAGCAAGCATGAAAATTATATATCGACTTATTGTACTAAAATTCATGAAAATACTATAATCAATTCAATCTCATCTTAGACCATAAGATTCAGACTAAAATCAAACTGACTGAACCTAATAGTCCATTCATTGATCTATTAATGAGTGTTAATTATGAACAATTGTTTCAAAAATTATATTAACGGGTTTTGATTCTTCATTTAATAATAAAAATAATAATAACTTAAGAACTAATTTAAACAATTTTTTTAAATTCTATTTTTTTTCAATGTTTAATTTTTTCAATCGAAAATTAATATTCGTGATGACCATAATATGGCATGAAGAAGGAATTGTCATGCTTTTGTGCAGACGACAATGTTTGTTTTTCCTTTGAAGGTTGATCCTAGTTTATACAGGGATAAATGGTTTTCGTGGAACGGTTTATATTCCTATCTCAACGAGATCCTCTAATCTAAAATTAATTGGACTTAATTGAAATGATTATGACCATAAGTTAAATTGGCATATTAAATCGATGACTAATGTCTTGAAAGATTGATAACACCATTTCATTAACTAAAATAATAAAATTTTTGTAAATAAAATAATGTAAAAATAGTTTTTACCTTCTCTACGAGTGCGACCCATGAAATTGGAGTCCAACATCAGTGGCGTTCAATATTGGATAGGTTGGAACGATTGACCTAACATTAATTTTTCCTTCTATGAAGAATTCACGAAAAACCCGTCATGGTAACTTTTGTGGAAGATGGCTATTTTTGAGGATTTTAAGGGGATTATATGGATAAGTAACCCTCTGCTATCTTTCCAAGTATTCGATTTGTCATTCTTAAATGTGCTTTGTGATTTAATGATCCACTTTAATATGATACAACATTTGAAAGTTTTGGATTGCAAATATAATTATTAATATTAAGTTTGAAGACCAAAATTAATCCCTCAAAATTTTCATGTGTACCACTTTAGTTAATCAAGAGGAACAAATTTAATTTGTTCTCCTAATATTCTAACCATATGAATTATTATAAGTCCATTAGAAAGGGAATTATTTACATGTTTTGGGACTAATGTATTTAACGTTTTTAATCATGAGGGAACAATTTGCCATTCATTTATTTTTTGTTTATACGATATCACAGTGGTACACAAAAAAATTTAACGTACTAATTCATGTCTTTTCTTTAACACTGGCAATGATAAGAACAATAATTGTAATAATTATAATATTAAAGACAAGAATCATAATAGTGAAAATGGTAGACTGATACCATCAATGGGTCTTGTGTGCCTAGTCTTGCTACTTATGAATAAAGTCTAAATATTTTGAAATCATCTGTTAAAAGGAGAAATAATTATGTCATAGTGTCTTTAGAATCCGAAACCGATTTTTGCCTAATAGTTGTTGGCAGCTTTAGAGTGTTGTAAATCATGAAATCAAGAATGACATCCAAACCCGTGTTCCAACCAAACAAGTATCAACACGTGTCTTTGTTAGCTTAAGGGTTAAGCATGCTGCAATTATATATTCACTACCGATTCGCACATCACTCAAGCAAATAAACAATTTGTCCTTCTAGCTTCTCCTCGCCAAACTTTTTATACCCATCAACACAGCATAAAAAGATAATTTTTTTCCTTTATTCTTCTCATTTGTTCCACATTTCATCCATCCTCCTCATCAACCCCTCCTCAATCACGAACACATACAACGGTATGTTAATTGAAGAATAATATGCTACGATTCTTTCTTCCCAAATATTGGTTTCCAACCCATCGGGGTAAGGCAATTGAACATGGAAGGTGGTTGATACACTGTCATCCCTTCATTACTTATCCCTTTCCATGTTCTGTTGCCTTATTTCGAATCAGTTGAAAAAAAATATTTGGTATCCCAAAATATTAAACATTAACATGATAACCATATACAGGTTTCCAAATTTTCTTGGTGGTTTATTCATTTAATTTGGTTTAATAGAAAAAATTATTTCAACCAGATATATTTATCTTGTATTTTGATATTTCATCATAACATAAAAAAAACATTATTTATTTTAAGTGTCGAAAATTCTGCACTTGTTCTGTTAATTTGTTATGGAATAAATCAATGATTCTTAATATATGTATCTAAATTTTCTTCATTTAAATTATGCAATCATCGATCAATTATTATTTTTCACGTGATGTTAAGATGACATTGGCTTAGGATCAATGATTTTACTTTCACGGTTCATGTCCGATAAATCCACCGACATTTGAAACAACTAAAAAGCAAGCATGAAAATTATATATCGACTTATTGTACTAAAATTCATGAAAATACTATAATTAATCTCATCTGATACCATAAGATTCATACTAAAATCAAACTGACTGAACCTAATAGTCCATTCATTGATCGATTAATGAGTGTTAATTTTGAACAATTGTTTCAAAAATTATATTAACGAGTTTTGATTCTTCATTTAATAATAAAAATAATAATAACTTAAAAACTAATTTAAACAATTTTTTTAAATTCTATTTTTTTTTCAATGTTTAATTTTTTCAATCGAAAATTAATATTCGTGATTACCTTAATATGGCATGAAGAAGGAATTGTCATGCTTTTGTGCAGACGACAACGTTTGTTTTTCCTTTGAAGGTTGATCCTAGTTTATACAGGGATAAATGGTTTTCGTGCAACGGATTATATTCCTATCTCAACGAGATCCTCTAATCTAAAATTAATTTGACCTAATTGATATGATTATGACCATAAGTTAAATTGGCATATTAAATCGATGACTAATGTCTTGAAAGATTGATAACACCATTTCATTAACTAAAATAATAAAATTTTTGTAAATAAAATAATGTAAAAATAGTTGTTACCTTCTCTACGAGTGCGACCCATGGAATTGGAGTCCAACATCAGTGGCGTTCAATATTGGATAGGTTGGAACGATTGACCTAACATTAATTTTTCCTTCTATGAAGAGTTCACGAAAAACCCGTCATGGTAACTTTTGTAGAAGATGGCTATTTTTGAGGATTTTAAGGGGATTATATGGATAAGTAACCCTCTGCTATCTTTCCAAGTATTCGATTTGTCATTCTTAAATGTGCTTTGTGATTTAATGATCCACTTTAATATGATACAACATTTGAAAGTTTTGGATTGCAAATATAATTATTATTATTAAGTTTGAAGACCAAAATTAATGTAACACTCTCACTTTTATTAGTAATTTTTAGGTTTTAATAAAAATCGGAGTTTGAAAATTTCGTTTTAATACTTAAATTTCTTAAAAAGGTTTTACGAAAATCCGGCAGAGTTTCCTCTGTTTTCCGGACTTCCCAAAAATTTTCTTCGAAAAACCTGTCAGTCCAGAATTGTTTAAAAAACATAAACAACAACAGATTAAAAGTCATAACAAATCCTAATGCCCAATTTGTACAAGTTTCAGGGCAAGTTACTAATTCATATTATAAATTACATTAAATAATTATCCACTCAAAATATGTAAAATACATTCCACGTAGTGGAACTTAAAATCCTGCTCGGCCAGCACTGGTGTAAGCTCCACTTGTGTACCTGAAAAATATTAACCACACAGGGGAAGCATCACACAGAACTTAAAAGAGAGATTTCTAAGCAGATATATACAACACACCAAGACCATTCAAGCCTATTCTATACTACTTAATTCATGTTCTTCTTTATTTTCACTCTAACCTTTTTACTCCTTTTTCCTAATCACCCTAATTTCTCTCTTCACTCTCTTTCCAACTAACCTATTTCTTTTTCTTTCTTTCCCATCCTCTTATTTCCATCCTTTATCCGTTTTCCATTATTCATTTATGGTTAGCATTTCCATAATTATTCTCCTTATTTATTTCCTCTAGTTCCTATATCAATTCCATTGTTTACCTTCTTATTTCCTATTCCAATGTCCATTCTATTATTTATTTTTCCTATCTATTACCATTCTCATTGCCCTTTTCCATTAATATATATATATATATATATATATATACATATACATAATACGACCTTATCCATTTCCATTAACCCTTTTTATTTTTCCTAAATCCTTTCCATTATTTTGTTCATTATTCTTTCCCTTTAATTCCCTTACCCTTTTCCATTTTTATTTCCTTTTTCCCTTATTATTGTGTGTAACCCCAAACAGAGATCTACACACCGGGTTTGCAACCACAAACAGTGATCTGCAAGCGCTCTGTATGCAACCACAAACAGTGATCTGCATATGTATGCAACCACAAACAGTGATCTGTATACACCCATATCGTTTATGTAACCTCAAACAGAGATCTACATAAACTTCCCTTACCTTTTTATTACTTGGCCACAGGGTCAATACAACCACCTGCGCCGTGCCACAGGGTCAATACAACCACCTGTGACGAGTACCATTTTATTAGGCCACAGGGTCAATACAACCACCTGCGCCGTGCCACAGGGTCAATACAACCACCTGCGACATTTACCATTCTATTAGGCCACAGGGTCAATACAACCACCTGCGCCGTGCCACAGGGTCAATACAACCACCTGCGACATTTACCATTCTATTAGGCCACAAGGTCAATACAACCACCTGCGCCGTGCCACAGGGTCAATACAACCACCTGCGACATTTACCCTTTTTATTTGGCCACAGGGTCAATACAACCACCTGTGCCATTTAACATTTAGTTCTCACTACTAACTCGTTTTAGTCCTTTCCCTTTTACTTTTAGTCCCTTAATTCTCTTAATTCTTTTAATTTCTTTTAATTACTTCCCTATTCCCTTTCTCTTCTTTTTCTTCTTCTCTTCCTTTTCCTTTTTCCTTTTACTAATTATTCAAGTTTACATCCAATTCCACTTAGCGTTAGTATAGTCGTTATATTTTAATTCCCTTTTCTAACTCTTAATTATTTCTATAATTTCTCTCATTGGTTCATTTCTGAATTTATTTCCCTATTCACCATTTCTATTCTTTTACCACACCCTACCAATGTAATTAATTAGTTATTATGATACTTACCTTTTTATTCATCACTATTGGTTTCCCCATATTTACTCCATCTATCTTTCTTCATTATTAGCAGGTTACCCTAAGGTTCGGTAGCAATTAACATTTCCCCCGATCCTAGCGATAGATATAACTACCCAAAAATACACCCCTTAAGGATTGGTAATGAAACCCCTTACCTCAATCGGTGATAGTGAGGGGTAACCTTAATTTGGCGCTTTACTCCCCGACTCACGCTTTAGCTTGGCTCCAACTGGATCCTAAGCTTCCCCAATCCTTGATTCCAAGCACGGTGGGAACAATCGATCTCGATCACGGTGACGGTGTTTCTCTTCGACACCGGGAGGAGAGAGAGAGAAAGCTCGTGGGAGAGAGAGAGGGATCGAAGTCAAGGGAAGAGAAACAAAGGGGAGAGGGAGAGGTCTTGATGGTGGTGGTGGGGGATAGTGATGGTGGCTCGTGGTGGAGTGGCAGTGGCGGCCGGAGATGGCGGCGGTCGGCTTGGTGGAGGGTGAGAGGGGAGGGGAGAGAGAGTCAAGTGAGAGAAAGAGAGAGATCTATGGAGTGGAGGAGAGGGAAAGAAAGGGTCTATGAGGAGGAGGAGGAACAAGGAGGTGGGGTGGCGGCCATGAGCTCCGGTGGTGGTGGTTGGAGGAGGTGCTGGGCGGAGAGAGAGAAAGAGGGGTTGAAATGGGGGTTTCAGCCCCCAAAACACGATTTTAAAGCTGCAGGTAGCAGAATACTCGAGTAATTATGTCAATACTCGAGTTTTTTGACAAAATACTCGAGTATTTCACAAAATACTCGAGTAAAATGACCAGATACTGCTAGTTTGCTTTTCTATTTTTCAACTATTTTCTCTCAACTTCAAATAGCCATAACTTCTTCGTTCACCGTCGGATCTTGCTCAAATTTGACGAGTAACTTCCTAAAAATCATACCTTCATATCCAACGGTGGGAATTGTGTTTTGAGTCTTAAATCTTTTATTTTGAATTTCCTAACGTCGGGTGTTTTTAACACCGAAAAATCGATTTTTAACACTCGTTTGGTCTTCTTTAAATTTGCTTTTCGATGTCAATGCTCCTTGACTCCTCTATGGCACTCAAAGAACTCCTAATCCATAATTTTAAATCCCTTCTAGGATAATCCTTACTTCCAAATCTTACTATTATTCTAATATTTATTAGAATTAAAATTCGGGATGTTACAATTAATCCCTCAAAATTTTCATTTGTACCACTTTAGTTAATCAAGAGGAACAAATTTAATTTGTTCTCCTAATATTCTAACCATATGAATTGTAAGTCCATTAGAATGGGAATTATTTACATGTTTTGGGACTAATGTATTTAACGATTTTAATCATGAGGGGAACAATTTGCCATTCATTTATTTTTTTTTATACGATATCACAGTGGTACACAAAAAAATTTAACGTACTAATTCATGTCTTTTCTTTAACACTGGCAATGATAAGAACAATAATTGTAATAATTTTAATATTAAAGACAAGAATCATAATAGTGAAAATGGTAGACTGATACCATCAATGGGTCTTGTGTGCCTAGTCTTGCTACTTATGAATAAAGTCTAAATATTTTGAAATCATCTCTTAATAGGAGAAATAATGATGTCATAGTGTCTTTAGAATCCGAAACCGATTTTTGCCTAATAGTTGTTGGCAGCTTTAGAGTGTTGTAAATCATCAAATAAAGAATGACATCCAAACCCGTGTTCCAACCAAACAAGTATCAACACGTGTCTTTGTTAGCTTAAGGGTTAAGCATGCTGCAATTATATATTCACTACCGATTCGCACATCACTCAAGCAAATAAACAATTCGTCCTTCTAGCTTCTCCTCGCCAAACTTTTTATACCCATCAACACAGCATAAAAAGATAATTTTTTTCCTTTATTCTTCTCATTTGTTCCACATTTCATCCATCCTCCTCATCAACCCCTCCTCAATCATGAACACATACAACGGTATGGTAATTGAAGAATAATATGCTACGATTCTTTCTTCCAAAATATTGGTTTCCAACCCATCGGGGTAAGGCAATTGAACATGGAAGGTGGTTGATACACTGTCATCCATTCATTACTTATCCCTTTCCATGTTATGTTGCCTTATTTCGAATCGGTTGAAAAAAAATATTTGGTATCCCAAAATATTAAACATTAACATGATAACCATATACAGGTTTTCAAATTTTCTTGGTGGTTTATTCATTTAATTTGGTTTAATAGAAAAAATTATTTCAACAAGATATATTTATCTTGTATTTTGATATTTCATCATAACATAAAAAAAACATTATTTATTTTAAGTGTCGAAATTTGTTATGGAATAAATCAATGATTCTTAATATATGTATCTAAATTTTCTTCATTTAAATTATGCAATCATCGATCAATTATTATTTTTCACGTGATGTCAAGATGACATTGGCTTAGGATCAATGTTTAATTTTTTAATTTGTAACACCCTGCATTTTATGGACTCAAATAAATCAATAAGGTTTATTTAAAATTGAATATTTTCCGAATTTAAGAGAGATTTTTCAGTTAAAGTGTTTTAGTAAAAGAATTTTTATGAAGCCTGATTTCATGAAAGCTAAGCTATGATTTTGAGATTTCTTAAAGAAAAAAACTTTTCTTTTTACCAAAATGATTTGAGGTTCTTAACAAACGATTTCCTTGAGAGTCTTTGATTTATGTGAAAATAAGGTTTTATTTTAAAGTTAGGCTTATTTTGTAACTAAAATCGATAAGGTGGACCGATTTTCTTTAAAAGCTGTATTTTTGGAATTCTTTAAATTGTGAATGTGTGTTTTGTGCAAAGAATTATGCGTATAATTCAATTAGTTGATTTAAATGAATGGATGCTTAAATTGTATGAAGGTAAATGAGAATGTGTACATGATGTGTGTGTGTGCCATAATATGCTAAGGTGCCATATGCATGTCCAAACATGTGATGAGTGTATGCATTATTCTATGGTCACATGCTATGTGCTTATGATGGTAATGTGAGATGAAATTATATGTGTGTGTGTACATGTATGTGTGTTCGGTCATGAGGGAATAGAAGAACCAAGTAGAAGTTTATTTCCTTGGCCATTAAGAAATTAGAAAACACATGGCAATTAGGAAGAACCCTAGGGTATATGACTCATGAGGCCTAGGAGAAGACTTCCTTCCACCTTGTTTCCTTGTGACATGACTCTTCTCATGCAAATTTTTGAATGGGCCGAATTGCCCTTGGATCAACCAAGTGAACCGAGGGTAGACTAGGGAATTTCCATGCCTTGTTTTACTCTTAAAACCGTAGGGGTGAGTGAGAGTTCGCTAACTCATTTTCATTTCCTTCCCCTAACACAAACACTTGGTCCAAGAGTACATCAAGCTCTTGAGACTTTGAAAGGGATGAAGGTGAGGCCGTGAGGGAAAAGAGGGAAAAAAAGAGTGAAAACTCTAAGTCCTCAACCCAAACATCCTTAAATTCTTCCCAATCTCGTTCTTCTTCAAGGATAAAGAAGGAAAGCTAACCCCCTAACCTAAGAGGAGGAGGCCGAAGCAAAAATCTAGAGGGAGAAGAGGAAGATTTGAAGCTTTAAGTTAGAATCTTGATTTCAGGTAGTTGTTTAAAGAATTTTTAATGGAATAATTTTGGGAGTGTAAAGGACTTTGTTATGAACATTGTTTAAGTTTAATTTTTGTGGTGCATGTATTTGTTTTCTCAAGATCTTGAAGATTTGTTGCCTTGCATGTTGTTTTATGACTTGATCTTGAATATTTGCACTTAGATACTTTGAGTCCTAACTTGCTCTTCACGGTTTTGTTTGGGTGATTGATTTGATGTTCTTGATTTTCTTTTGCATGTTTGGATTTATAGTTGATCCTTGAGGAATTATGAAGCTTGAGTTTTGTATGTTTGTTTTGGATGCAAAGTCTTGATTTCCTTCATGAGCATGTTTCGGTTTTCAAAGGGAAATAAACCTAACAAGTTTTAGAAATAATTTCTGTATAAAAAGAATTTAAAACTAAGGTCTTATGTATGAGGATGATGACGATGATTCGGTGATGGCTTGAAAAATAAGATGATGCTTTTAAAGTCTTGTATGATTTGATCTTAAACCTTGTTCTTTGCATGAGAAAATAATTTGTAATATCTTGTACTTATTCGGTCAAGTCTAGGAAACCATGCTAGATCCTCATTTCCTTTACATGCATGTTGAAAATATTTCATCTAGAGATTTTCGAGTGCATGCATGATGAGATTCATATGATCAAAGAATTGTGAGTGCATGCATGAAAATTTTAAAAGGGTCAAAAAATTTTGATATGTCTCTTGGTTTTGTTGTGTTGTGAAATTCAATCTTGTTTGACAAAATTTTTATGCGAAGCTCACGGTCTTGTGCTTGTAAGTGATTAAGATAGTTTAAGTTATTTTGCAAGTATATTTTATTATTAGGATTAGGGATTTCAAAACCTTTGGGACTTAAATCTTTTGAATTCAAACTTAAAAGTAAAATTTTTCATCCCATTCGGTTTAGAAACAAACTCCATTCAGGCTATTTTATTTGTGTCATTATTTGAATTAACTTTGTATAAATGAAGTTGATTGGGATAATTGTATTGAGTGATTTCCCTTTTTTTTTATTCCATTCGGTCCTGATGTGAAAAGTAAAGGAATTAAATTGATTTTCCTTGTGTGTTGGGATATATGATGATTAGCATGATTCTAAGTAAGTGTGTTCTTTTCTTTAATCGTTGTTAAATTGTGATGTTTAAAGTAGGATAATGTATGTGTCATAGGTGCAGGTGTTAATAATCAATAGATTTGAATAATAAAACTTGACTCATGTAGGAGGAGATTCGGCCATGTATAGAAATTAGGCGCATGTATTTGATTCTTGTCTTATGTGCATGAATTATGAATGGCTAATGATGTTATATTTGTTTGTGTGTGAGAGTTTAATGTTCCAAAAAGGTTTTGATTTAATCCCTCGTGTTATTTTCTTTTAATTCGGCTTTTGAAGGAAGCAAAATGAATGAAATGATTTAATTAATTGAAAAGAATTGTTTTGCAAAGATTTTCAAATGGTTTCTGAAACCCATGGTTTTCTATCTAACAAATGATTTTTATAAGAAAACCTTAAGATAAATGTGGGCTTTTAAAGGACAAGAGACTATTCATGCTTTATTAATCAAGTATGTGGCTAAAGAAATTTTGATAAGGGTGTTTTGTTTTCTAAATAATTCAGCAAGACCAAATTTTAATAAGAGAAATTATTTGAGTTCCAGTAACAATCGGGGAGCAGTTACAAACGTCGCAGTGGAAGCCGAGGAGTGTATCATGTGGATTATTGTCCGTCCAGGTGAGAGAGAAGCTATCCTAAGACACTGTGGTGTTTAGGTGATTTATTAGGACGTCCCGCATCATCTCAAAGATCGGGACTACGTGGTTGGAGTCAGTAGTATAAGTTGCAATTGTTTGCCCTGTGTGGCCACTTATACGAAGGAGACGAAGACCACACTGTTATTGTGTGATGTTGTGTTGATAGTATTTTTTTATTTAATTATGTTTGATAATGCGTATTGTTATTGGTTATGATGAGTAAACTATTGATGGACGTCTGATACGTCTTGAATAAGAAATGAAAACGAAATAAATAAGGTTACGAAGTAAAGACATAATGAAAGAGAAGTAATGGTTGGAAATGGAGTATGTGTCGGATAAGAGAATTGAGATCGGGGAAAGAATGAAGGATAACGTGGAATACGAGCCAGAGCTGGGAAAGTGATGTCGATTATGTGAAGGAGATGTGAATTGAGTGGAGCTGGGCTCCTTTGTTTTGGTTTTAGTCTGGGAACTAGTGTTGAGTTGAGCTTGCTCCTCCACTAGCACCCAACAACGCTCTTATTTTTGAAAAAGGTTTTTATAAAATGGTTTTTGAAAAAGGCTTTTGAAAAGCAGTTTTTGGAAAGGTCTTTGAGAAGAGCTTTTGAAAGATTTTTTTTGGAAAGGAGATTTTGTGGAAGAGGATGAAAAGAAATTCTTTTGAAAACATTTTGAACAGAGGTTCTGAGAAATATTATAAAAAGTAATTTTCAAAGAAGTTTTGTGGAAGGCTGTGGAAAGAGATGTTGGAAACCAACAAGCGGGCTAAGCAAATACTAGAGGGGGGTGAATAGTAATTTGAAGCACTAATACCAAATATTTTGAATGATAATTGAAGAATGGAGCTAAGACTGAATTTTCTAGAATCAGACACGAAATACTCGAGTCTTTTGTGAAATACTCGAGTTTTTCAGGATGAACAACTCGAGTGTTTCTGAATATACTCGAGTTTTTCCTAACAGATATCAGTAAAAACAGAAATGAAAATTCAGCAATTTATCTCAAATCAATTCAATACTAAACAGGAACTTATCCAACAGAATAGCAAGCAATTTAAATTACTTTTAACACTAGGATTCCTTGAATTTGCTACCAAATTGTATAAATCCTAATTGCTTGAAATGATTAAAGTAGATTGAGTTAGAAAGTAGATTAAAAGCAATAAACCACCACTCAAGCAATTTTATCCTGGTTCACTCCAACAATGAGCTACATCCAGTCCTCCTAATCACTTAGGAGTTTCTACTAATAATCAAATTGTTAGAAATTACAAAGGATTGCTTGAGAATGGCCTCACTCAACCTAACCCTTCAAGAGTGTACCAAACTCTTGATTTCTACCCCAATTTGATTCCGGTGATTGAAGAACTCTTCACAAAGCTTCCTTGAACTCCCTTCAAGAAACTCCACCGGGCTAGGAACCTCCTAGTCTTGTGCTTGAGAACCTCTCAAGACTCCAACACCCTAAGCCACTTAGGGTTTGCTTGGGAACAATCCAAGACTTTGAATAATCAAGCTTTTTGTATGTGTATTACTAATCTCACAATGGATTAGCACAAATAAGCACAGCTCAATGTAAGAATTGAGGCCTAAAACTCAACTTGGAATAAAATGACAATATGAGTGAGAAGTTGAGCTTTTTGGGAATTAACACTTGAGAAGAGGAAATTATGAAAGCTTGAACACACTATGATCTTGTTGTCTTGTTTGTTCTTGCACAAAATCAAAGAGAAATTTTACAATTAGGTTCTAAAATGCTCTCTTAGGTTGGATGAGACTCAAATGCCCTCAATTAGGTTTTTGAGTCTCTCCAACGTTCATTTTTGCCGACTGGACAAAAATACTCGAGTCTTTTATGAAATACTCGAGTCTTTTTGATCAGTCACGAGTGATTTGGTGCACGAACAAGACTAACGGTCATATTTTCTGACCTGGCACAAATACTCGAGTGTTTTACAAAATACTCGAGTATATACTCGAGTCTTTCTCAAAATACTCGAGTATTTTGATCAGACATGAGAAAAATTAATTTTCAATTTTATTTTTCCTCTCAAGTATTAATTTTAGTTAATCTCAACCTAATAGTCATATAAAATTTATTCCTAGAAGAGACTAACTATTTCTACCCACTCTCAACCACTCTCAATCATAAATTAGAAATTTACAATTAATATTTGATTGAGAATGATTGGGCACTTGTCTTCTTTTCTTGACTTGTTGTTGTTGTTGATGTTGCAATGTCTTCAAGGCTTGATTGTTAATTACTTTGTCATCATCAAAATATAATCCACATAATTAGGAGCATTGAATTTACAATCTCCCCCTTTTTGGTGATGACAAAATAATTAACACTTGGTACCATTTGTTGAGCTTGAAACCACTTGAAGGTGCAACTCCCCCTCGCTATAGGATCCTTTTCACCTATCTAAAAATTCAGCTTGTGCAAGAGGTTAAGATTAATTAATTTTAGCACCAAGCCTATGGTATTAGAGTATTCAACAATTATCAGAGTATATACCATAATTAAAGAAATTTAGGTGCAACAAAATCAAGACAAGTGTACAACAAGTGTATAACATCTCTCCCCCTTTTTGTCATACGCCAAAAAGATGTAACAATTTAGAAAAAGATCAAGGGAGGAGAGGTGCATAATTGGAAAACCCCATAACCAACTATGCAATAAAACAGAGACATAATAAAAACAATAAAGAGCTCCCCCTGAAGCTATGCAATAAAAACACCATAATGAAAACGAAAGTCAATAACATCATAATAGCACCGTAGTGTTAAACAGGAGGTCCAAACGAAAAAAAAATACCATGACAAACCCAAAGATTCAAACACCAAGTTTTCAAAAATACAGAAAATGTAACAAAGACCAACATGATAAAAACAGAATGAAAACTAAGATAGACTGCAAAGGTCAACATCATCAAAACATCGAAGGAGCTGGATCATCTGGAGGAGGATAAAACCGAGAGAAGGCCGCCATCATCTCATCAAACCGGCGGTTTATCTGCTCTGACTGCTGGTCCAGGCGGGAATTAATCTGGGCCGAGTGCTGATCCAAATGAGAATAAAACATGGCAGACTCTGCACTCATCCTAGTGTCCAGGCTAACAAAATCATCACGGCGTCCATAGCATGCACAAGAGAGTCCATCCTCCCATCTAAAGTGTCCAGCCGTGTGATAACATTGTCTCTCCAGCCCAAGTTATCAAACCCAGATTGAGATCCAGTAAAGTCATCAAAATTAATCTGATTCTCAATAGGGTCCCCTCCTTCAGCCTGTGCAAATGTTGCAGCTTCCTCTTCCATCTGTTGGGCATCCACCCCTTGTCGAGCTGCAACATTCGCAACCCTCTCCAATTCAGCTATGTCAGATCTGTACAGGTATTGGCCATAGGGTTCATGAAACGCCATGTCTTGATGACTCAAGGTACCTTTGTTGAGGCAGTGCTGGTTAACATGAAGAGTCTTTTTCTCTTCATTCCGTTTGATAGGCACCTTGAAGTAACTCAACAGGAAACACACATGCATGGCATAAGGTAAGGTTTTCGGGTGTTTAGATTTTGCAGCAAGTAGCATTCGATCCAAAATTATGCGAAGCTTCTCATTGTTCAGGATGGCACTAAGAAGCCTAAGTTCATTGTTTGTGGGCTTAGCATAATTGGGTGAGGTTTGAGGCACTAACTGATGGCAGACTATATAGTGCAACACCCTAGTTTGGACAGTCATAAATGATGAATGCTTAACTCCTTCGGTCCATACACGACCGGGGCGCAAACAACTTTGAAAAATTCCGTCCGCATCTGCCTTTAAAGAATTGTCCCCGTGTCGTGAAGTCCCAAAAGCAAGAAAAAGATCCTTAGCGCTAATTTTGAATCTAACACCCTCAACCATGGATTCTATGACATCATTATGTAGCCTAAGGTTCGCATAAAAGGTTCTAACTAACCTAGGATAGATAGGGCCATTAAATTCCAGAAATTGAATAAGTTTTTGATACCTAAGGTTAGTAACAAATGAGAAACCCTTACTTTCAAGGAATGCACTGTTGATCCATGTGATAACTCCGAACTCTCTGGTGGCAAAGCCTTCCAACCGTTCCAAGCATTCATCTTCTTGATAGTACTCTGGAATTTCCTCCTCGGAAGATGATTCGACAATCCTTACTCTCTTTCCTTTACCAGATGATGAAGCCATAGAGGAATTGTTGTGAAAATTGAAGTTTTGGAAAGTTAGGGTTTGAAAAGGGGGTGACGGATTTGAGGTTGAAAAGTGTTGAAATTCGTTGAAATAATGGTAGAAAAGTGATTAGAGGATGTAAAACTAGTAAGATTTGGCAAAAATTTGAGTAAAAACGGAGTTTTGAGGAGAGATATATGAGAAAACCGAGAGAGAAGAGAAAGGGGTCGCAGAAACTCGAGTCTGGAAGGCTGAGAGTATATATAAACGTTCCAAAATACTCGAGTATATTCATCAATACTCGAGTTGTTCTTTAGGATATACTCGAGTTTTTGAAAATATACTTGAGTCGTTCGTGACTCAGCCTAGATTTCCCAGAAAACTCGAGTTTGGTCTGAAAGTTCAAATTTCAGAAAAACGCAAAATACTCGAGTTTTTGGAAAATACTCGAGTTTTGCCTGAAAGGTCAAAAATTGGGGGGTTCCGAAGGACTCGAGTGTTTTGATAAACACTCGAGTATTTTTTATCAGACCCTGATTAAAAGTTTTTTCAATTTAAAACTGATTTAATTTTGAATTAATATACTCGAGTGTTTTTGTAAAATCTCGAGTATTTTGACAGAACAGAAAGTAAAAACTCAGTTTTAAAAGACCAAACACAAATCAAACACAAATGCTTCACTACCAACTTGGAATACAGTATAGAATCACACACAATTAACATCATACAATTTCAAATATCATCAAGGACAATTTAACTAAGAATCAATAACACATTAGAGTAAGACTAATATGGTGATTTTCCAAAAATGACACACAATGCAATTAGCCTATATTAGCTTCATCTAAAATACCAAGTTCTCTCCTAATATGATAAAAGGTGTCCCTTGGTAGAGGTTTTGTAAAAATGTCGGCTAATTGATTTGTGGTACTAACAAGTTCAATTGTGCAATCACCCTTTTGTACATGATCTCTTAAAAAGTGATGTCTTATTTCAATGTGTTTAGTTCTTGAGTGATACACCGGATTCTTAGTCAAATTGATTGCACTCGTGTTATCGCATCTAATCGGAATATTTTCAAGTTTCAAACCAAAATCCGATAATTGTTGTTTCATCCATAACAGTTGAGCACAACAACTACCGGCTGCGATATATTCCGCTTCGGCGGTAGAAAGAGCGACACAGGCTTGCTTTTTAGAAAACCATGACACCAATGAACTTCCCAAGAAATGGCAAGTACCACTAGTGCTTTTGCGATCAAGCTTGCATCCCGCGAAGTCGGAATCCGAGTAACCAACTAAACTAAGATTGGTATCAGCAGGATACCATAAACCAGTGTTAATTGTTCCTTTTAGATACTTGAATATATGTTTAACTGCGGATAGGTGAGATTCTTTAGGATTACCTTGAAATCTAGCACACATGCATACACTAAACACAATATCCGGTCTAGATGCAGTGAGATATAGGAGACTACCTATCATTCCTCTATACTTACTAACATCAACCGGTGTACCTTGTTCATCCTTGTCTAGATAGCATGATGTGCTCATTGGAGTGCGGGCTTCCTTGCACTTGTCCAATCCGAATTTCTCAAGGAGCTCTTTGCAATATTTCCCTTGATGCACAAATATCCCCTCCTTGACTTGCTTTATTTGTAAGCCTAGGAAGAACTTGAGTTCTCCCATCATTGACATTTCAAATTCCTTTTTCATCAAATTTGAGAACTTTCTACAAAGAGACACGTTAGTAGCACCGAAAATGATATCATCAACATAAATTTGTACTAACAATATGTCATCTTTGGTTTTATAAATAAATAGTGTATTATCAACCTTCCCTCTTTGAAACTTGTTTTCTAATAGAAAGGAACTCAATCGATCATACCAAGCTCTAGGAGCTTGTTTCAATCCATAGAGTGCCTTTTTCAATTTATAAACATGGTTTGGAAATTCACTATTTTCGAAACCGGGGGGTTGTTTGACATACACTTCTTCATTTATAAACCCATTCAAGAAAGCACTTTTAACATCCATTTGATATAAAGTGAATTTCATGATTGAAGCAAAAGCAAGTAAAATTCGGATAGCTTCAAGACGTGCGACCGGAGCAAAGGTCTCATCATAATCGATGCCTTCCTCTTGGTTGTACCCTTGAGCTACTAGTCTAGCTTTGTTTCTTATAATCAACCCGGATTCATCAAGTTTGTTTCTATAAATCCATTTAGTACCAATTATGGTATGATCATCGGGTTTAGGGACTAGATCCCAAACTTCATTTCTTTCAAATTGGTTTAATTCTTCTTGCATAGCAAGAACCCAATGATCATCCTCAATGGCCTTTTTAATTGAATCGGGTTCAATTTGAGAAACAAAAGAGACATAGTGGCAAATGTTTTGAATAGACCTACGAGTAAGTACTCCCTTTGACATATCTCCTATGACATTGTCTATAGGATGAGCCTTGACCGATTTCCAAGTTGGAGGAAGTTCTTCCCTTACTTCTCCTTCATAAACTTTTGATTTCTCTCTCTCTTTTTCTTCTTTTGAAAAATCAATGCCATCTTCACTAGCATCACATAAAACACTATCTTCTTTCGAAGACTCATTAAAAACCACATGAATTGATTCCTCAATAGTTAAAGTTCTTTTATTGAAAATTCTATAAGCTTTACTATGAGAAGAATAGCCTAAAAATATGCCTTCATCGGATTTGGAATCAAACTTGCCATGGTGTTCTTTTCCATTATTTAAAACAAAAACTTGGCAGCCGAAGACATGAAAATGAGATATATTTGGCTTTCTTCCCTTGTAAAGTTCATAGGGGGTTTTATCCAAAGAGGGCCTTATCAAAATACGATTTAAAACATAACAAGCCGTATTGACGGCATCGGCCCAAAAATATTGAGGTACTTGAGAATCATTTAATATGGTTCTAGCAAGTTCCTCTAGCACCCTATTTTTCCTCTCTACCACTCCATTTTGTTCCGGAGTTCTTGGTGCGGAGAATTGGTGCTCAATACCATTTTTAGCACAAAATCTATCAAATTTGTGGTTTTCGAATTCACCACCATGATCGATTCGAATAATAATTACTTTTTGATTTACTTGGTTTTGCAAAAGTTTGACATGATGTTTAAAAGATTTGTAGGTCTCACTATTAGTAGTTAAAAATAAAGTCCAAGTAAACCTAGAGAAGTCATCAACAATCACCAATGCATAATAGTTGCCACCAAAGCTTTTTACTTGTGATGGTCCAAACAAGTCCATATGAAGCATTTCTAATGGCCTTGATGTGGACATCACCATTTCTGATCCAAAGGTGTTTTTAGTTTGTTTACATTTCTTGCAAGGAGAACAAACATCTTCAATAGAAAAATTTAGCTTTGGTAAACCAACTTCTAGATCTTTAGATTGAATTTTCTTCAATTGGTTTACATTTATATGAGCGGTCCTACGATGCCATAACCAAGTGTCATTTTCTTTGCTCACTAAACAAGTAGAGACCAAAGAAGTGACTTTGTTCAAATCAACTAAGTAAGTATTATTTGACCTTCTACCAACAAATTTGATTGATTCATCTTTGTCACTTTTAATGAGGCAATGGGTAGAGGTGAAAACTACATGATTACCAATATCACATAATTGGCTTATGCTCAAGAGATTATGTTCTAATCCTTGAACATAGAGCACATTATCAATAATCAAGTTTGAAGAGTTTTCGATTTTACCAATACCAAGGATTTTTCCTTTGTTGTTGTCCCCATAAGTGACATAACCCTTTTCCTTTGGAGTAAGCTCAATGAAGTGCCGCTTATCTCCTGTCATGTGCTTCGAACATCCACTATCAAGATACCACAATTGTTTTCCCGTTCGAAGGCACACCTACAAAATGAAATCACTTGTTCACTTTGGGTACCCAAACAATGTTGGGTCCCTTAGGGTTAGTGTTGGGACTTTCTCCCTTCTTAATATGTCTCTTTGATGAATTTTTCTTAGAAAAAGTTCCAACCACCTTGTACTTTTTGTCCTTTTTATGAACATATCCTAAACCGGTTTTGTTGTGATTATGTCTTTGAGAATTCAACAACCGGTTGAGGTTTCTATACTATGTGAGATTGTGAGATTGTTTTTCAACTCTTTCACTTCTTTTTCAAGTTCATCACATCTCTCACATGGAGTGATAATCTCCTCATGATTTGCACAATCACTTTGATGACTAGAATTAATAAGTTCCAAGGATTCATTTTGAAGTTTCAACTGACTTATAGATTTTTGCAATTCATCAATTTCTTGTTGAAACTCCAAAATTTTCTTTCCTTTTTCCTTATTGATTTTAGCAAGCCTTCTAAATTGAATTAACATTATTGTAGGCTTCTTGCAAATCATCATAGGAAATGGAGTTTGAAGAGGAACAAGAAGAGCTAGAGGTTACCTCATCATCACTTTCACCCATGTCATGATTAGCTCTTGATGAGGACTCATGATTGTTCTTGGCCATGAGACAAAGGTTTGCATTTTCATCACCGGAACTACTTGAAGATGATTCATTGCTCTTCTCCGGTGCATCCCAAACAATGTATGCACGCTTCCCTTTGGTCTCTTGGTTCTTCTTGTCATTCTTCTTCAAGAATGTGGCACATTCCATTCTAATGTGACCAACCCCACCACATTCATGACACTTAACTCCATCATTGGTACTCTTTTCTCTTTGTTTGGAGTCTTTGGTTCTCTTGACTTTGGATGAAGAGCCACCTTTCTTCCCTTTGAAAAATTTGTTGAACCTTTTCACAAACATCCCGAATTCTTCTTGATTTGGTTCACCACCGGAATCTTCACTTGTAGAGCATTCTTCAACTTCTTTTGTAGCTTTAGTTAAAGCTTTGAGTGCTATGCCCTTTTTCTTTTTGTCTGATTCCTCATGCATCCCAAGTCTTGTAAGTTCCATCTCATGCTCTTGGAGTTTGCCAAACAAAGTGGCTAAGTCCATGCTATTTATGTCTCTTGATTCCTTGATGGCGGTCACCTTGGGTTGCCAACTCCTATCAAGACATCTTAGAATTTTGTTAGTAGTTTCACCATTGCGAAATACTTTTCCCAAGGAAATCAAGTGATTAACTATGTGAGAGAATCGCTTTTGCAAGTCACTAATGGTTTCATTTGGCAACATGTGGAACAATTCATATTCGCGAGTTAGAGAATCTAATCTTGCATCTCTAACCTCACTTGTTCCCTCATGTGTGACTTGCAAAGTATCCCACATTTCTTTTGCCGATTTACATTGGGAAACTCTATAAAATTCATCTTGGGATAGAGCCAAAAAGATGATGTTTTTAGCTTTTAAATCAAATGAAACTTTCCTCTTTTCATCATCATTCCAACTACTCCTTGGAATTTCAACAATTTCTTCATTAATTTTCTTTTTGGGAATAAAAGGACCATTTTCAATTGCATCCCAAATATCCATATCAATTGCTTCAATAAAAACTTTCATGCGAGTTTTCCAATAAACATATCCTTCACCATTGAATAGTGGAGGACGGTTTATTGAAGCTCCTTCTCCACCAAAGTTATTGCTAGAGCCCATTTAGTTTCCAAAAGGATCTTTTTCGAAAAAGTTGTTACACTCGATCTTTCGACCGAGCTCTGATACCACTTGTTGGAAACCAACAAGCGGGCTAAGCAAATACTAGAGGGGGGGTGAATAGTAATTTGAAGCACTAATACCAAATATTTCGAATGATAATTGAAGAATGGAGCTAAGACTGAATTTTCTAGAATCAGACACGAAATACTCGAGTCTTTTGTGAAATACTCGAGTTTTTCAGGATGAACAACTCGAGTGTTTCTGAATATACTCGAGTTTTTCCTATCAGATAGCAGTAAAAACAGAAACGAAAATTCAGCAATTTATCTCAAATCAATTCAATACTAAACAGGAACTTATCCAACAGAATAGCAAGCAATTTAAATTACTTTTAACACTAGGATTCCTTGAATTTGCTACCAAATTGTATAAATCCTAATTGCTTGAAATGATTAAAGTAGATTGAGTTAGAAAGTAGATTAAAAGCAATAAACCACCACTCAAGCAATTTTATCCTGGTTCACTCCAACAATGAGCTACATCCAGTCCTCCTAATCACTTAGGAGTTTCTACTAATAATCAAATTGTTAGAAATTACAAAGGATTGCTTGAGAATGGCCTCACTCAACCTAACCCTTCAAGAGTGTACCAAACTCTTGATTTCTACCCCAATTTGATTCCGGTGATTGAAGAACTCTTCACAAAGCTTCCTTGAACTCCCTTCAAGAAACTCCACCGGGCTAGGAACCTCCTAGTCTTGTGCTTGAGAACCTCTCAAGACTCCAACACCCTAAGCCACTTAGGGTTTGCTTGGGAACAATCCAAGACTTTGAATAATCAAGCTTTTTGTATGTGTATTACTAATCTCACAATGGATTAGCACAAATAAGCACAGCTCAATGTAAGAATTGAGGCCTAAAACTCAACTTGGAATAAAATGACAATATGAGTGAGAAGTTGAGCTTTTTGGGAATTAACACTTGAGAAGAGGAAATTATGAAAGCTTGAACACACTATGATCTTGTTGTCTTGTTTGTTCTTGCACAAAATCAAAGAGAAATTTTAAAATTAGGTTCTAAAATGCTCTCTTAGGTTGGATGAGACTCAAATGCCCTCAATTAGGTTTTTGAGTCTCTCCAACGTTCATTTTTGCCGACTGGACAAAAATACTCGAGTCTTTTATGAAATACTCGAGTCTTTTTGATCAGCCACGAGTGATTTGGTGCACGAACAAGACTAACGGTCATATTTGCTGACCTGGCACAAATACTCGAGTGTTTTACAAAATACTCGAGTATATACTCGAGTCTTTCTCAAAATACTCGAGTATTTTGATCAGACATGAGAAAAATTAATTTTCAATTTTATTTTTCCTCTCAAGTATTAATTTTAGTTAATCTCAACCTAATAGTCATATAAAATTTTATTCCTAGAAGAGACTAACTATTTCTACCCACTCTCAACCACTCTCAATCATAAATTAGAAATTTACAATTCATATTTGATTGAGAATGATTGGGCACTTATCTTCTTTTCTTGACTTGTTGTTGTTGTTGATGTTGCAATGTCTTCAAGGCTTGATTGTTAATTACTTTGTCATCATCAAAATATAATCCACATAATTAGGAGCATTGAATTTACAAGAGATTTTAGAAATTTAGTGAGAAGAAGTTTTTAAGAAAATCTTTGAAAAGAGATTTTGAGCAGTTGTGAAAATGTTTATGAAATAAGGTTTTGTGAAAGTTATAAGATGGCATTTGAGAAATTTGTGAAAAGATTCTTTTAATAAGAGATTCGGAATGTGATGGTGGAAAGATGTTGCAATGAGATAATTGTAAGAAATGGAGTATGTTGAGAAAGCTTGAGAAATGAGATTGGAAATTGTGATGTGATCCCAGCTCTGTGCTATGATGAGGGAAAGTTTGCGTAAAGTTAGTGGTCGGGACTCGTTGAAGGGTTGCACGAAGGACGGGCTGACCTTAGGATAACTAAAAAGAATAAAAGACTTTAAAAGACATGCGCGGTGAGGTATGAGAGTGCGAAGTAGTGGAGAGGAAGGAACGATAAGTATCTGCGGATACTTAGGACGAGATTGCATTAGGGGAGGATGATGACGGTGAAATGTCAAGAAGTCTAGAGTATGTTTCTAGGCAGAATGAACTCCACATGTGGCGCACTAACTTGGTGGGGATTGGGTCTAATGTCGTGGCAAGTTCTGCGGGCCCACTAGAAACATACTGTCACCCCCTAGATTGCAAATCGAGAACAGTGAGAGGGACTGGAACGGGGCATTGTGTTTGCCACTGCGTGGACAGTGAGCCTTGTTATTATTGAAATGATTTGAGGACGAGATCCTCCTGGTCTGGGACCATCTGTGTTGAGACAGCTGTCGTGCCCGCGTGGTAAAGGTCCTGTACTCCTGTTTGCTTCCGACTAGGTTGGGTGGATGACCGAGGAGATGTAGACGTGAGTGATATCCGATAAGGAAATGAGTACCCCGAGAATGTATTGTAAGAGGAAATTATGAATGTGAGAAGGAAAAGATGGAGAAAGAAAGAATGTTTATGGGAAGTGGAACCAATAAGAGAATGAAAAATGAATAGTGATGGATAATAACACGAGATAATAATGATAAGGATGTCAATAATATTCTTGATGTGTTGTGTGCATGTATGTGGTATTGTTTGTTTACATGATCCTTCTATCTCGCCTATCGTAATTCCACACCGTCGACGATTCGTCGTTCGGAATGCTTTCTCTCTCCTGTTCGTTGGCATATCGGTGCTGCTGGTATCTCAACGGGCAGACAGAGTATTGTATGGATGTCAACATGTGGAAAAGTACGGAAGAGGTTGGAAGCACACCCCAAGCGGCTAGGCGTGGACCGGCTACACGGAGATCGTGATCCAAGATCCGGAGCACCAACTAAGTGGAGTTAATCTAGAGCCATACTTAGGACGAGACAACGTATGAGGATTCAATCGCTTTGAAGAGAAGGCACGATATGAGCAGCGGGGGAACTTTAATACCCCATGTGGAGGGCTGCTGGAGTCCAATGATAATGAAGGGACAACGACAAAGGCGACACCATCTTCGAGAGCGAGGAGAGGACGCAAGAAGGAGAAGGAGCTACACCCCCTTGCTTTTAATAGGAGAGTTTAAGAATAGTGTGAGTAGTTAGGTTTTATGAGCGCCTTGAGTTAAGGATTACCAAAGTGATGAACCAATTGTGTGACCCATCTCATTTTGGGAACGTGCCCTACTTTTGTACAACTTTACAAAGAATGTTTAATGTCTCTTTTGATGTAATGCAAGTAACTACTTTTGAATTAGAACCAAACCATTTTCCTCGATGAATGTTTTGGAAACCCTAATGAATAGGTTTTGATCTTAGTAACAACTCGATTTTTCAAAGAAAGTGTTGGAGAATTTTAAGAACTCTCCAATAATGTTTACAAACACTTCGATAATGTTTTACAAAAAAAAAATTTGGCCTCACTTTTACAACTTAAATGAAATAGAGTTGGTTATTTTTAAGTTACGAAAATCGGGCTGTTACAGAATGGTATCAGAGCTTATGGTAATCCTTAGTGGCCTTAAGCATGGGCTTACATGCTTTGTTTGTGTGACTCTGAATGTTTGTTAGTATAAGATAGGAGCATAGGACAAGGATTAGTTTGTAGCTTAGCCCTGACCGCATTAGTATAAGAAACCTTTTGGCTCTATAAGAATAGACCATGAATGGACCCTGCAATTAGGACCCTATACCCTGATGTTCCATTAGTAATTATTAAACTTAGGATTGTTGACCTTAGCAAATCCTCTTCCATATGGATAGTCAATTAGTGTCCTTGAGGATGTAGTATATCTTACCTGAAATTCTGTGCTTGTTGAATTGTTTCAACAAAGCAGTTTTGTTAAAATTCGAACTTTTCCTTCATGAACCTTTATCAAATTGTAGCCATACCAAACCTATCTAAGACCTTTAGTCCGAATTGTGGAATTGGAAAGTTCCATAGTTACCCCAAATAGTTCAAGGTTTGAGTGATTGAGGAAGGAGAAATAGTCTAAGTTGGTAAAGGTTGTAAGATCACCGTGAGATAGTCATAAGTTGGATCAAAGTTGGGGAGTCACCAGGAGAAAAAGAGGCGTATGTTACCGGTCCTTAGAGGATTTTTGAGGAAAATCTGAGGATTAGGATTGCCTTACACCCTAATTAAGAAACGAGATGATCAAGGATGAAGTCCAAATGGAAATAGGATTTCCCTCAAGCTAGCAAAGGATAGACTAAAACCCTAGAATTAGAAGGAGAATCAAAGAGAGGAGTGGTTGTTGTGAAGTAGTAGGAACCCGGGTCGTAGTGAATAATGAATATTTAAGGATTTGTAGGTAAAATCCTGTACTCTTGGAGATGTGTGAATGCTTGTTTGTTTGAATCCCCCTCAAGTCCGTACCTATGGTTGGACTTTTGTGACAACGATCGGCTAAGGGAGCGACATCTTCTTCGGTTAGTCCGCTGGACTTAACCCGACTCGACACGCATGTGACAATACGAGTAGAACTTCCCCACCTGAAAGCGACAAGGGGCGTAGTAAGTGAAAAGGACCAGCGAAAGGGGAATACGCCTACAAAGCAAAAGCAGAATACTGTTATGGGAATCAAAGCAACATGAGAATGTTGGTGTCCTGCTGCCCAATTCACCGTGTATTTCTCGAGGACGAGAAATCTTTAAGTTGGGGAGAATGTAACACCCCGCATTTTCTGGACTCAAATAAATCAATAAGAATTTTTATGAAGCCTGATTTCATGAAAGCTAAGCTACGATTTTGAGATTTCTTAAAGAAACAAATTTTTCTTTTTACCAAAATGATTTGAGGTTCTTAACAAACGATTTCCTTGAGAGTCTTTGATTTATGTGAAAATAAGGTTTTATTTTAAAGTTAGGCTTATTTTGTAACTAAAATCGATAAGGTGGACCGATTTTCTTTAAAAGCTATATTTTTGGAATTCTTGAAATTGTGAATGTGTGTTTTGTGCAAAGAATTATGCGTATAATTCAATTAGTTGATTTAAATGAATGGATGCTTAAATTGTATGAAGGTAAATGAGAATGTGTACATGATGTGTGTGTGTGCCATAATATGCTAAGGTGCCATATGCATGTCCAAACATGTGATGAGTGTATGCATTATTCTATGGTCACATGCTATGTGCTTATGATGGTAATGTGAGATGAAATTATATATGTGTTTGTACATGTATGTGTGTTCGGTCATGAGGGAATAGAAGAACCAAGTAGAAGTTTATTTCTTTGGCCATTAAGAAATTAGAAAACACATGGCAATTAGGAAGAACCCTAGGGTATATGACTCATGAGGCCTAGGAGAAGACTTCCTTCCACCTTGTTTCCTTGTGACATGACTCTTATCATGCAAATTTTTGAATGGGCCGAATTACCCTTGGATCAACCAAGTGAACCGAGGGTAGACTAGGGAATTTCCATGCCTTGTTTTACTCTCAAAACCGTAGGGGTGAGTGAATGCTGGCTAACTCATTTTCATTTCCTTCCCCAAACACAAACACTTGGTCCAAGAGTACATCAAGCTCTTGAGACTTTGAAAGGGATGAAGGTGAGGCCGTGAGGGAAAAGAGGGAAAACAAGAGTGAAAACTCTAAGTCCTCAACCCAAACATCCTTAAATTCTTCCCAATCTTGTTCTTCTTCAAGGATAAAGAAGGAAAGCTAACCCCCTAACCTAAGAGGAGGAGGCCGAAGCAAAAATCTAGAGGGAGAAGAGGAAGATTTGAAGCTTTAAGTTAGAATCTTGATTTCAGGTAGTTGTTTAAAGAATTTTTAATGGAATAATTTTGGGAGTGTAAAGGACTTTGTTATGAACATTGTTTAAGTTTAATTTTTGTGGTGCATGTATTTGTTTTCTCAAGATCTTGAAGATTTGTTGCCTTGCATGTTGTTTTATGACTTGATCTTGAATATTTGCACTTAGATACTTTGATTCCTAACTTGCTCTTCACGGTTTTGTTTGGGTGATTGAGTTGATGTTCTTGATTTTCTTTTGCATGTTTGGATTTATAGTTGATCCTTGAGGAATTATGAAGCTTGAGTTTTGTATGTTTGTTTTGGATGCAAAGTCTTGATTTCCTTCATGAGCATGTTTCGGTTTTCAAAGGGAAATAAACCTAACAAGTTTTAGAAATAATTTTTGTATAAAAAGAATTTAAAACTAAGGTCTTATGTATGAGGATGATGACGATGATTCGGTGATGGCTTGAAAAATAAGATGATGCTTTTAAAGTCTTGTATGATTTGATCTTAAACCTTGTTCTTTGCATGAGAAAATAATTTGTAATATCTTGTACTTATTCGGTCAAGTCTAGGAAACCATGCTAGATCCTCATTTCCTTTACATGCATGTTGAAAATATTTCATCTAGAGATTTTCGAGTGCATGCATGATGAGATTCATATGATCTAAGAATTGTGAGTGCATGCATGAAAATTTTAAAAGGGTCAAAAAATTTTGATATGTCTCTTGGTTTTGTTGTGTTCTGAAATTCAATCTTGTTTGACAAAATTTTTATGCGAAGCTCACGGTCTTGTGCTTGTAAGTGATTAAGATAGTTTAAGTTATTTTGCAAGTATATTTTATTATTAGGATTAGGGATTTCAAAACCTTTGGGACTTAAATCTCTTGAATTCAAACTTAAAAGTAAAATTTTTCATCCCATTCGGTTTAGAAACAAACTCCATTCAGGCTATTTTATTTGTGTCATTATTTGAATTAACTTTGTATAAATGAAGTTGATTGGGATAATTGTATTGAGTGATTTCCCTTTTTTTTTATTCCATTCGGTCCTGATGTGAAAAGTAAAGGAATTAAATTGATTTTCCTTGTGTGTTGGGATATATGATGATTAGCATGATTCTAAGTAAGTGTGTTCTTTTCTTTAATCGTTGTTAAATTGTGATGTTTAAAGTAGGATAATGTATGTGTCATAGGTGCAGGTGTTAATAATCAATAGATTTGAATATTAAAACTTGACTCATGTAGGAGGAGATTCGGCCATGTATAGAAATTAGGCGCATGTATTTGATTCCTGTCTTATGTGCATGAATTATGAATGGCTTATGATGTTATATTTGTTTGTGTGTGAGAGTTTAATGTTCCAAAAAGGTTTTGATTTAATCCCTTGTGTTATTTTCTTTTAATTCGGCTTTTGAAGGAAGCAAAATGAATTAAATGATTTAATTAATTGAAAAGAATTGTTTTGCAAAGATTTTCAAATGGTTTCTGAAACCCATGGTTTTCTATCTAACAAATGATTTTTATAAGAAAACCTTAAGATATATGTGGCCTTTTAAAGGACAAGAGACTATTCATGCTTTATTAATCAAGTATGTGGCTAAAGAAATTTTGATAAGGGTGTTTTGTTTTCTAAATAATTCAGCAAGACCAAATTTTAATAAGAGAAATTATTTGAGTTCCAGTAACAATCGGGGAGCAGTTACAAACGTCGCAGTGGAAGCCGAGGAGTGTATCGTGTGGATTATCGTCCGTCCAGGTGAGAGAGAAGCTATCCTAAGACACTGTGGTGTTTAGGTGATTTATTAGGACGTCCCGCATTATCTCAAAGATCGGGACTACGTGGTTGGAGTCAGTAGTATAAGTGGCAATTGTTTGCCCTATGTGGCCACTTATACGAATGAGACGAAGACCGCACTGTTATTGTGTGATGTTGTGTTGATAGTATGTTTTTATTTAATTATGTTTGATAATGCGTATTGTTATTGGTTATGATGAGTAAACTATTGATGGACGTCTGATACGTCTTGAATAAGAAATGAAAACGAAATAAATAAGGTTACGAAGTAAAGACATAATGAAAGAGAAGTAATGGTTGGAAATGGATTATGTGTCAGATAAGAGAATTGAGATCGGGGAAAGAATGAACGATAACGTGGAATACGAGCCAGAGCTGGGAAAGTGATGTCGATTATGTGAAGGAGATGTGAATTGAGTGGAGCTGGGCTCCTTTGTTTTGGTTTTAGTCTGGGAACTAGTGTTGAGTTGAGCTTGCTCCTCCACTAGCACCCAGCAACGCTCTTATTTTTGAAAAAGGTTTTTATAAAATGGTTTTTGAAAAAGGCTTTTGAAAAGCAGTTTTTGGAAAGGTCATTGAGAAGAGCTTTTGAAAGATTTTTTTTGGAAAGGAGATTTTGTGGAAGAGGATGAAAAGAAATTCTTTTGAAAACATTTTGAACAGAGGTTCTGAGAAATATTATAAAAAGTAATTTTCAAAGAAGTTTTGTGGAAGGCTGTGGAAAGATATTTTAGAAATTTAGTGAGAAGAAGTTTTTAAGAAAATCTTTGAAAAGAGATTTTGAGCAGTTGTGAAAATGTTTATTAAATAAGGTTTTGTGAAAGTTATAAGATGGCATTTGAGAAATTTGTGAAAAGATTCTTTTAAGAAGAGATTCGGAATGTGATGGTGGAAAGATGTTGCAATGAGATAATTGTAAGAAATGGAGTATGTTGAGAAAGCTTGAGAAATGAGATTGGAAATTGTGATGTGATCCCAGCTCTGTGCTATGATGAGGGAAAGTTTGCGTAAAGTTAGTGGTCGGGACTCGTTGAAGGGTTGCACGAAGGACGGGCCGACCTTAGGATAATTAAAAAGAATAAAAGACTTTAAAAGACATGCGCGGTGAGGTATGAGAGTGCGAAGTAGTGGAGAGGAAGGAACGATAAGTATCTGCGGATACTTAGGACGAGATTGCATTAGGGGAGGACGATGACGGTGAAACGTCAAGAAGTCTAGAGTATGTTTCTAGGCAGAACGAACTCCACATGTAACAGCTCGATTTTCATAACCAAAAATGTTTACTTTTACTTATTAAAATTGCAAAAATTTGAGGCCAAATTTTTTTTTTGTAAAACATTGTTGAAGTATTTCGAAAGCATTTTTGAAAATTCTCTTTAAGTTCTTCAATTCACATTTTCTGAAAACCGAGAGTTACTAAAACCTTTCTTTTCATGAAACATTTGTCTCCATAAACGAACTTGTTTTCAAATCGTCTTGACAGTTTTCAAAAACTTTACAGGAGTTAATCTTGTCATAAAAGTAAGCTCCACAAGTCAAATTAAAATTTAGGTCGATTACATAAATGGCTCATGGCTTGGTAATCCTTAAATCAAAACAATCTCCATAATCTAAACTAACCATACTAATCTTAAACAATTCTATTGAAGACTATTGTATGAAGGTCCTCCTTCTTCTTGCGTCTTCCCCTTGCTCTCGAAGATGATGTCTTTCCTGATGTTGTCTCCTCATTGCTAGTGGATTCTGACTCCGCTCCCTTTAGAAGAGAAGAATTCCTCCGAACCTCGTACCGGAACTTCTCTGCGTAATTCTTATATCCTCGTACGGTGACTTGCCCCACGTGAGGCTCCAGATTAGCTCCACTCAGTTTATGTTCCAGATCTGAGATCACGATCTGGGTATGGCCGATCCATACCCAGCCGCATGGGGTGCACTTCCAACCTCTTCCGTACATACTCCAAGTGGTGATGTCCATGCAGTACTCCATCTGCCCGTTGAAATACCAGCAACACCGATATGCCAACGAACAGGAGAGAGTAAGCAATCCGAACGACGAATCGTCGACGGTGTGGAATTACGCTAGGCAAAATAATAGAACCAGCATACAATATACACAGAGGCACACAATAACCAAACATGAATTATCGATACTATCATCATTATTATCCTCTTTTATATATTTCACACGAGTATTCTCTCTTTCTTTCATTCATTCCTTTACTTTCCTTAACTCCCATTCTCTTTTCATCCAATCTTATCAATTTACTCTCTTTAATGCTTTTGGGGAAATACCATACATCATCAGAATATTTGTTTCGTTCTCGGCTATCGCTCACGTCTACATCTCCTCGGTCATCCACCCAACCTAGTCGGAAGCAAACAGGAGTACAGGACCTTTACCGTGCGGGCACGACAGCTGTCAACACAATGGTCCCAGACAAGGAGGACTCAGCCTCAATAATATCAATTTATCATAATCATGGCACACTGCCTTGCAGTGGCAAACAAGATGCCCCACTCCAGTCCCTCTCACTGTTCTCGATTTGCAATCTAGGGGGCGACAGTATGTTTCTAGTTGGCGCGCAGAACTTACCACGGCATTAGACCCAGTCCCTACCACGTTAGTGCGCCATATGTGGAGTTTGTTCTGCCTAGAAACATACTCTAGACTTCTTGACGTTTCACCGTCATCGTCCTCCCCTAATGCAATCTCGTCCTAAGTATCCGCAGATACTTATCGTTTCTTCCTCTCCACTACTTCGCACTCTCATACCTCACCGCGCATATCTTTTAAGGTCTTTTAATCTTTTTAATTAATCCTAAGGTCGGCCCGTCCTTCGTGCAACCCTTCAACGAGTCCCGACCACTAACTTGGCACAATCTTTCTCTCAACATTTCTCACATAGCACAGAGCTGGGATCACCTCAACAAACTCAATTCTAATTTATCAAGCTTTCTCAACATCCTTCATTTCTCGTAATCATCTCATTTCAAAACCTTTTCTCAAACCAATCTTCTCGCAAACTTTTTTTTTCAAAACACTGTTTGATAATCTGTCACAAAACATCGTTTCGTAAACTTTTCATAAAAACCTCTTTATTCTTAACCTTTCTCCCTCAAAATTTTTCTCAAAGTCCCCTTCCTCAAAGTTTACAAAACCTCCTTCCAAAACCTTTCATAAAAATTTCCTTTCAAAACTTTTCTGAAAACACTTTTTATAGTATTTCTCAAAATCTCTTTTCAAAAACATTTTCGAAAGTCTCTTTTCGAAAACCCTTTTCAAAAACTGCTTTTCAAAGACCTTTTCAAAAAAATTTCAACTTTGCTGAGCGCTAATGGAGGAGCAAGCTCAACTCGACACTAGTCCCAGACTAAAACCGAAATCCAAGGAGCCCAGCTCCACTCAATTCACACCTTGTTCCAACAACAACAATACTTTCCCAGCTCTGGCTCGTTCTCAACACTATCATTTCATTCTTTCCCCAATCTCAACTTTTTCTTTCTTTTTCCAACACATATCTTATTCTCACTCATTATTCTTTTCTCATTGTGTCTTTACTACACAATCTTATTTATTTCGCTTCTATTTTCAGGACGTAACAGACGTCCATCAGCATATTACGCATTTTCATTAACAGCAATAACATAAGGCATAACTAAGTAAATATATAAAAGCATGCTATCATTCACACAAACATCACACAACAATGTGGTCTTCGTCGCCTTCGTATAAGTGGCCACACAATCAAACAATTACCACTTAGACTACTGACTCCAACCACTTAGTTCCGATCTTTGAGATGATATGGAACGTCCTAATAAATCACCTAACTACCACGGTGTCTTAGGAAAGCTACTCTCTCACCTGAGGTCCAGCATTTTAATGCGTATCGTCTCCGCGGATTCTTGTCGCTGCCAGCTGCCCCAATCCCTCGTCTTTCAAATTCCTTGTACTAAATAAAATACGCTTATGTTATTAACTTGTTTTAGGAAATTCTTTTTCAAAACTTAGACACCTCTCATTCCTCGTCGGAAACCTTAAAACATTATTGTTTTTAATTCGGGTTTTCTTAAATGAATTCTTACTTAAACTTTACTTTTTAAATCTCTTGTATATTTTTATTTATTTATTTATTTATTTATTTTTATTTTTTTTTAAATCAAGAAACAAGTTCAAACAAATCTGGACAGCAAAGGATTATTTTACAAAGAAATCATTTTGATAAAAGCCCGAAAACATCGTAAAAACACTTTTTCGTTTAAAACAACTCCTTTATTCAAATTATCCTTTTAAAAACTCAAGTCTTCATTACAAAACTATTTTGGACAGCCATAATCATAATTTAAAAATCTCAAATAAAATACAATGGGATTTTCTTAAAACTAGTTTATTTCAAACTAATTACGCATTCACATATTATTCAAACATTGATTAACACATACACATCAAGTAACACTTCATCAAGCATATAACCAATTTAAATCAATCATCAAGGCAATTATACAACTCACAAATAGTTCATAACACAAGCACTTAGGCATGCATGTATGAAATCAAAATATAAACCATTTACTTTGAACAAGTGGATTCCTTTCAAAAATCATCACGTGAAATTATTTTCATGCAACTAAATTTCCTAGACGCACCTATACTACATGACCGAATGCAATCAAGGAAAACAAACTAAGAATGACAATTTAAAACACATAAATCAACTTGGTTTATTTCTAATATTTAAACTCCACTCCCTTTTGTCCTGAAACAAACTTATTTACTCTTCCTTTTGTTCACAACCGAATTCACACCCACATATATCCACTTAACACAAAACTCTTTCCAACTATTTAGTCCATTCATTTCCTTTACCACTAACCTAGGACCGAATAGGGACTTAGTAAATTCAACACCCTCTTTAGACAATTTTGACTCATTTTAGTTTATAAAACACACTCATTATCTTTAGGTCTTTTCATGAAAAGGGTCCTAGTCTAATTCCTAGGTGTAGGCCGGATTCATTATGACAAAAACAATATCTTTGGGTTCATTTTTTTACATGCAAAAACATAAAATTCTTAAATCAATTAAAAAGAAATTAAAATGCATGAACATCAAACATAGATCAAGTTAGAAATCAATTTTCCAAAAATTTATCTCCTTTAGTTCCTTGTGAAACCGTGAGAGTCATTAAGAAGAATAAAAATCCTTTATACTCAAAAACCTCATGCATGTATCTAGATCTTGTAGATCAAATCATGAAATCAAGTGTAGTGGCACAAATCAAAGATAAAGATCACTTTTGAGTAAATGAAGATCAAAACCGTGATGGACATTTAAAGAAAATAAAATCCTTTTTGTTTCAACAACATGCATGGTTTCAAGAGCATAACTTTTCATAAATCAAAACGAGATCAAAGCATGTTATTCTTTAATCTCATGCAAAGTTTTAAGAACAACACTTTTTCAAAGGATCAAGGTAAGATCAAAGCCTTTTTCAAGATCCAATTCAAGACCAAACATTTCAACACTTCAAATCAATTTTTCTAAGCATGAGATTAACATGCAACCACTTGGATTAAATCAAAAAGCATCAAGGTTTATTCTTTAGGTCATGGCCGAATCTCCTAGTTTAGGATCTAGTATTTTATTAGTTTATTTAGTCTTAAAAATTCAAGATTCAAGTAGAATCAACCCATGTATAAACTCAAATCATCAAAATCATCATCATCAACTCGACATGCAACACCAAAGACTTTACTTTATTACCAATCAAGTCTATATTACCAATTTATTCATCCAATAAACTCTTAAACACATCACAAATCACAGTCCTAAGAAAGAAAATTCAACATGCAAAGATGTTTTTACCTTAGATTCACAAAAATCTCAACAAATCTTTAGATCTAGAGGATTCAACTTGAAAAACTTTGAGATCTTTAAGACCTTCACTTTCGTCCGAATTACCCACCAAGGAAAAAGGTTGGTCACCTAGCTTTTTAGGTCTTGGTTCTTCAAGAAAAATTCTAAGTTTTGGTGTTGATCTCCTCCTCTTCTTCTCTATTCTAACTCATGGCCTCCCTCTTTTCTTGGGGGTGTTGAGAGCTTGATTCTTGCTCTCAACACATGTGTATAAGAAAAGAAGGGAAGTGGAAGAAATGAATGGGAAAAATGGGTGAAAGAACTAAGGGTGATGGCTTATATAAGAAATTGGTGTACTTCCTCTTTTACCCTCATGAAAATTCGGTCATGAAGGAGTGTGGAGGGTAGTTTTGGTTCTTCAAAAAGTTGCATGGGTGGATGTTATCAAAGCTTAGGGGAACATGGTGGAGGAATTCAAGGAACTAGGTCTCTTTGGTTTGGTTACTCCTTGGTTTCTAGTTAGGGTTTTCTACCCATTTAGTTCCTCATGGTTCAAATCTTAGCCCTTAAGCTTCTTATTTTCAAAATGAATAAATCATGGCATGCACACATATGCCTACACGTATCACATACAAACACACACAAACATGCATCATCATATTTTTCTAATAATTACATTCTCATTTAATCCTAATAAGCATATTTTTATGCACCCATACACACATAGCATACGCACACATACATGTTCATACACGTAGCACATATACATATATGCATGCACACGTATGCACGTACCATACATATATACATACACATAGAAAATAGATCTTTTCTCATAAAATGACTCACACATAAAAGTCATAATTTCCTTTAAATCATAAAAATATCAAGTACATAAATCTTTTCTAAAAACTCAATTTCTCATCTCTTAACATTCGTTCATAAAAATCCTTTCTTTGAAATTACTCATCATTTTAAAACGTGAATTAGGAAAATCAGTTAAGGAAATACCCCTTTCAAAACACTTTTCTCAAAAATAATTATCTTTAGTATTTTAAATTAATACGAGGAATTTGCGGGGTGTTACACCACATGTGGCGCACTAACGTGGTGGGGATTGGGTCTAATGCCGTGGCAAATTCTACGGGCCCACTAGAAACATACTGTCACCCCCTAGATTTCAAATCGAGAACAATGAGCCTTGTTATTATTGAAATGATTTGAGGACGAGATCCTCCTGGTTTGGGACCATCTGTGTTGAGACAACTGTCGTGCCCGCGTGGTAAAGGTCCTGTACTCCTGTTTGCTTCCGACTAGGTTGGGTGGATGACCGAGGAGATGTAGACCTGAGTGAAATCCGATAAGGAAATGAGTACCTCGAGAATGTTTTGTAAGAGGAAATTATGAATGTGAGAAGGAAAAGATGGAGAAAGAAAGAATGTTTATGGGAAGTGGAACCAATAAGAGAATGAAAAACGAATAGTGATGGATAATAACACGAGATAATAATGATAAGGATGTCAATAATATTATTGATGTGTTGTGTGCATGTATGTGGTATTGTTTGTTTACATGATCCTTCTATCTCGCCTATCGTAATTCCACACTGTCACACCCTTCGTTATTACCCAAATATAAACTAATAAATATGCTTTTATATTGGATAATATATATGGACTTGTGAGTGTTAAGAAAATAGGTCAATAAAATTTTTCTTTTAAAGCGGGTGCACGAATCGTCACTTGAAAGTCTTGGAGAATAAAGTCTATATTATCTCAAAATCATTGTATCGAGTTCGGCGATTTCTAAAACCTTTTCGCAAATAGAGTAACATTCGATCTTTTAGAAGATATCTTTGTATCAAGTAGTTTAAGCTACCCTTGCTTTATACGATAGAACTGATACCATTTATAGCCGAGCTCTTAAACAGATTAAATCAGAGTAAGCAGAAATTACTGGACTATGCAACTGATAGAATATAAACATAGGTTTTCATAGATATAGAGAATCATAAGTACATAGCCCATGAGTAAAGTCTCCAAGTTTCAAAATATACAAGTCCATCATCAGATCTATATAACAGTGTAACTACAAGCTCTAGAGTGCTCCAAAAGTATATCTACAATATATATACATAACAAAATGTATAACTCTAGGAATAGTCACATAGATCTGGCAGCATCAGATGGAGTAGTAGTAGCAGTAGTCTCCCAAAAGTAAAGTGAGTAAGGTAGTAGCATCTTCATCACAGCAGCAGCAGCAAATCTCCTCCACACACCGGATCCTCAGATCCACACCATACACCATATACATGTACCTAGGGATCGTCGTCCCTCCAGTCACTCCCAGTAGAATGCACGACAGGCTCGCTCCCACTCTCGTCCTCCACCGGATCCTCCTCGATCTCATCCGAGGGAGAGTGTACCCTACCACTGGGTACCGGGTCAGGTGATGGTGAAACCCTGACTGGGCTCCTCGGATCAGATAGGGGAGTCTCCTCGCGGACGACTCTCGAAGTAAAAGGGTGAGAGCGGGTAGGTTGAAAACGAAAACTATGGTAAGAGCGAGCTGGTCGCATGGGAGGTGGTCCATGATAAGTATAAAACGGGGGTACATGCATAGTGTATATGATGGGAATCCTAAACCTACGAGGACGGAATCGCATCAGCGGATTAGGGTGGTAAAATATGAACTCTACCTCCCCCTCATACACCGCGCGATGGTCCTCATAGATCCATACGCCACTAGGAAGTGGCCGGATCTCGATGCAAGCAATGTAGCGAGACATCACCTACAAGGGCATAGGGGTAAGCAATTCTACTCACATAATCAATAGAGAATAAATCATGCAACATATGAAAGATAATAATGCATCAATTAATAACAATCACAATTAGCATTTAGCAAGTATCAGATGCACATAGGATGTTCACACTTAATTCAGGTATATCAATTGCATTAGGTGAATGACATGATGCATGACTTTAACTCTCAACTTATCTCCACATTTTCTAAGTCACTCTCTGACGTCCATCCCAGACAACCCAGCACTCCACAGTGCGTTGTATTCCTAGGTATACAACAATTCGTACATTCACCTAGAATGTACACGTCAAGCTTGGTATCCATGCCACCCGAGCATATCCCGTCATCCAAATGGATCGTCATCCAAACGATATATCCATATCGGCATCCACAAAGCCGACCACGTCAACGACGTGTCATCAAGCAAGCGTATTGGCACTCCCAGAGGCCCTCCACATGTTTATCGAAACATGAATACGTCCTACCATCCAAACTCCAGAATGAATGCATTTTAGACTTAGGGGAAATTGATTAATACATTACTTGCCACCTAGGCTTAATTTTCAAAATGGATCGTCACCGAACGATCTATTTGTATTTATCAATTTCTCTAAGTCTTTGATCCCTTGAATTATCCTTAATAATTCCTTAATTAATTAAGTTAGAATTGAAAATGATGTTTTCAGATTCTGGGCATTTTACTCGAGTAAAGTTCAGAATACTCGAGTGTTCTGGAGATTTTCCAGATTACTCGAGTGTTCTTACGCTTACTCGAGTGTTCATGTCTTTCTGAGGATTTGGGTTTTAATTTCAAGAATTTACTCGAGTAGTTCATGAGTTACTCGAGTGTTCTTGGACTTTTCCAGAATACTCGAGTGACTTTGAATGACTCGAGTGTTTGACCTATAACAATTCTCAGTTCATGCCCGATACTCGAGTAACAGACAAAATACTCGAGTGTTCTTATGAAATTTACTTTATTTTGAACACGATTTACTCGAGTACTTTGCTATTTACTCGAGTGTTTCGCAGCTGACAGTATTGAAAACTGGTTTTAACATGCCATTTTCATTTCTACTCAATTTAAGTCCATTTCAGGGATCAACAGAGTTAACATATCATTAATCAAACATGTTCCAACACTTATTTCAATTCAAAACACAGAATTGACAGAGAAATCATTGATTATGCACAAAAAGGCATTTTAACAACTCAATACCTCAAATCACACAATAAGCATAATATTCATGAAACAAAGCTCATTCAGGTTCACATGCATGATAACAAACTTGCTCAATACAGATTTAGAGCATGGATTGGTCTCCAAACCAAAGTTCCTATAGAATCTAAGCCCTTAGAGCCTCTTGGTGGCTCTCTAACACATTTAATGGATTTCAAACTCTATCTAGTGAATATAATTACTTCCCCTTACCTCTCAGATGTGAATCAACAGAAAGAAATCCAAGAAAAGAGCTCCAACACCAGAAATCAACTTGAACTTCACATGCATGACAGTTTTGAGTGCACCACCAAAACCGAATTGGTTTACCCACAAAACAGAGATAAGAATTGGGGAAAATTAGATTCCTAGACTCTATACAACATCAACTAACTAAAGGAATTAAGTTTGAGACTCAGGGATTCACGAGCTTACCGAAATTGATGATCAAAGTAAGCTCCAAACGCCAGCTCAAGCAAGAACAACTCCACTTCAAGACTTCGATTCTCTCAATCCACACACTCAAACCTCACAATTTTGGTGTCTATACAAATCTCGTGATGTGAGCTTTGTATTGGTGTATAGATTATCACTTTACTCAACTCACAGAGGAAGAATCGAAGAACACAATTCGAAAACCCTAACTCTTCTAACCTTCAACAAGTTGATCAAAATTCTCGACCAAGGGACAATGATGCGTTTAAATAGGCCAATGGAAAGCTCATGCGGGGCGACACGACGCCTATGGCGTTGGCATGGTGGTGATTTCGTGTCACCATCACGAAATCGTTGGCTGTGACTCACCAAACGCACTAACTCGTGCAGTTTGACCCAGAATACTCGAGTGTTCCAGAAAATACTCGAGTGTTTTACCCAGTTTTTGAAAAATAATTATTTTATTTACCTTCCCTCCAAAATCTTTCCTATAATTGCTTCTAGGTCCCAACCCAGGGACTAATATGCAAAATACTCATTTAATGCATTTAAATTATTTATTAAATAATTTCACACATCTAAGCTAGTCACATGAACACATATTTTAATCAAGGATTAATTTAGAAACTATTAATTATAATTAAATTATAATTAACATTTCATTAATCGGGGATTAAAATTTTGGGGTGTTACACTACTCCCCCACTTACAAGGAATTTCGTCCCCGAAATTCAACTCATACAAACAAGTCAGGATAATCCTGACGCATCTTATCCTCTAATTCCCAAGATGCTTCTATCACATCTCCATAACTCCAAACGACTTTGACCAAACTAATATCCTTCCCTCTAAGCTGCTTGATTCTTCGATCTTCAATATGAACTGGCACAGCTTTGAAGGTTAGGTTCTTATGAATTTCTAAGTCATCAGGTTGGATGCTAAGAACAATGGTGGGGTCATGGACATATTTCTTCAATTGAGACACATGGAATACATTATGGAGGTTAGCTAATGACGGAGGCAAAGCTAATTGATAAGCTACTGGGCCGATTCTTTTGAGAATTTGATAGGGACCAATAAACTTAGGCGATAGTTTCTGGGTTTTCAAGGCTCTACTAACACCTTTGGTTGGTATTATTCTAATGAACACGTGGTCTCCTTCAGCAAACTCTAAGGTTTTTCTCCTTCTATCAGCATAGCTTTTCTGCCTACTCTGAGCTTCCCTCATCTTCTCTTGTATCATTTTGATCTGCTCCGTGGTCTCTTGCACAATATCTGGTCCAATCAGAGAACTCTCCCCCACTTGAAACCAGCATAACGGCGTCTGACACTTTCGTCCATACAGAGCTTCAAATGGTGCCATTCCAATACTCGCGTGATAGCTGTTGTTGTACGTGAATTCCACAAGTGGCAACATTTGTTCCCAATTCCCTCGTTCTTCCAATGCACAAGCTCGCAGAATGTCTTCTAATGACTGAATAGTCCTCTCCGTCTGACCATCCGTCTGGGGGTGGTATGCAGAACTCAGTTTCAACCTTGAACCCAAGGCTCTATGCAGATCTTGCCAGAACTTCGACGTAAACCTCGGATCACGATCAGACACAATGCTCGATGGTACCCCATGAGGACGAACAACTTCCTTGATGTACAATTGAGTGAGCTTTTCCAATGAGTAGCGCATATTCACGGGAATGAAATGCGCTGATTTGGTCAACCGATCCACGATCACCCAGATTGCATCATGACCAGTAGATGTCTTTGGCAATCCCGACACAAAATCCATCGAGATGCTATCCCATTTCCACAACGGGATCTCTAAAGGAAGTAACTCTCCTCCTGGCCTTTGATGTTCCACCTTGGCCTTTTGACATACCAAACAACATGCCACATATTCAGCTACATCTCTCTTCAAACCAGGCCACCAAAATAGCTTCTTTAAGTCCTGGTACATTTTAGTGGCTCCCGGATGCTTACTCATCTTACTCTTATGCGCTTTATCCAAAATCATCCTTCTTACTTCCAAATCATCAGGCACACAAATCCTCGTTTTAAAGCGAAGGATTCCATCCTTTCCTTCTTGAAATTCCAACGCCTTACCTTCTTGCATCAACTTCCTCTTTTCCATGAGTTTCCCATCCTTGTGTTGCAATTCTCGTATCTTTTGCAGAAATTCATTAGCAATCCGCAGCATCCCCAACTTGATACTTGTCGGTTCCACTTGCATCGTCAGACTCAAATCTCGAAATTCCTCTATTAGTGCCGCTTCTCTGACCATCATCGCACTGATGTGTATTGCCTTTCTACTCAATGCATCCGCCACAACGTTTGCCTTCCCAGGATGATAATGGAGCTCAAACTCATAATCCTTCAAAAACTCCATCCATCGGCGTTGCCTCATATTCAACTCCTTTTGATCAAAGAGGTATTTTAAACTCTTATGGTCACTAAACACCCGGAACGTAGTGCCATAGAGATAGTGCCTCCAGATCTTTAATGCAAACACCACAGCTGCCAACTCCAGATCATGAGTTGGATAGTTCATCTCATGAACTTTTAGCTGTCTCGAAGCGTAAGCGACAACTTGCCCATCTTGCATCAAGACACACCCAAGACCTTGTTTCGACGCGTCACAATACACATCGAAACTCTTCTGTGTATCGGGCAACACCAATACAGGAGACGATGTCAACCTTTCCTTCAACTCCCAAAAACTTCTCTCACACTTCTTATCCCATAGGAACGGTTGATCTTTCCTTGTCAACTTCGTCAGAGGCAGTGCAATCTTCGAGAAACCTTCGATGAACCTTCTATAATACCCAGCCAAACCAAGAAAACTTCTGACTTCCGTGGCCGACTTTGGTTGCTCCCATTGCAAAACCGAACTTACTTTCGTTGGATCAACTGCTATCCCTTTATCTGAAATCACATGCCCCAAAAATTTAACCTCCTTCTGCCAGAACTCACACTTTGTAAGTTTGGCGTACAGTTGCTTCTCCTTCAAGATGCTTAACACTATCTTCAAGTGTTCAGCATGCTCCTCCGGGCTCTTAGAGTAAATCAGAATATCATCAATGAACACAACCACGAATGAATCTAAATAAGGTCTAAAGATTCGATTCATGTAGTCCATGAAGATAGCTGGTGCATTAGTCAATCCGAACGGCATCACAACATACTCATAATGTCCGTATCGAGATCGAAATGCAGTCTTAGAGACATCCTCTTCTCTAATTCTGATCTGATGGTACCCCGACCTCAAATCAATCTTGGAAAATACTGAAGCCCCATGCACTTGATCCATAAGGTCATCTATCCGTGGCAACGGATACTTGTTCTTGATGGTGACCTTATTAAGTTGTCGGTAGTCGATGCACATCCTCATGCTACCATCTTTCTTCTTGACGAATAAGACAGGAGCACCCCAAGGTGACACGCTTGGTCGAATCATCTGTTTCTGCAGCAGCTCCTCAATCTGCTTCTTCATATCCGCCATTTCCGGTGGTGCCATTCTATAGGGAGCGATAGAAATGGGACCAGCTCCCGGAACTAGATCGATGCCAAATTCTATCTCTCTTCTTGGTGGCAAACCAGGAATCTCGTCAGCAAAAACTTCCGGGAAATCTCTGACAACAGGGATCTCTTCCATCCTCGGACCACTCTCCCCCACCTCGGTGTTGAACAGACATATGTAACCAGAGGGTTTTGGGTTTCTATAGGTCACGAGTCTTCTATCACAATCAATGATCACTTGGTTTTGACTTAACCAGTCCATTCCCAAGATCACATCCAATTGTGCTAAGGGTAAGCAGATCAAATCTACTTTAGAGGTTTGTCCTAACACTTCTATACAACAGTTAAGACATGCTCTAGAAACAATTACAGGAGCATTGGTAGGGGTTTCTACCTTAAGAACATAAGGCATTTCAGACACAATCAAACCTAAGCGGTTTACACATTCATATGAAACAAATGAATGCGTTGCACCGGAGTCAAACAAAACATGGCAAAACTGACCATTAAGCAAGTATTTACCTTGCACCAGATCAGAGGATCGATTCGCTTCCACACCACTAAGGGTGAAGACCCTTCCTTGAGTCACCGGTCTATCTGCAACTCCTCTTGAATTGGCCTTGGCTGGCTCCTTGCAATCTCTCGCAAAATGCCCCGGCTTTCCACAATTGAAACATCCACTTGTTCCCCAGCAAACACGACCATAATGGTTGCGTTTGCACTTGTCGCAGAATGGAGCTTCGCTCCGATAATTTCTTCCCTCAGAACCACCAACCTTGCCCTTGCCTTTCCCTCTGCGATCATATGGACCTTTACCTCTATTATTGAAACCCTTTCATCTCATTGGTCCATATCCTTGATTGTCCTTCTTTTCCACAACTTGCACCTCCTCAGCCTTGGTATCATCTTCATACATCCTACACATATCTACCAATGCAGGGAAACTTTGAATCCGCTGATAGCTGAAAATTGACTTCAACTTTGGCCTCAATCCACCTTCAAACTTGATGCACTTGCTCCTCTCGTCTGGATTGTTCTGGTAGTATGGAGAGTACTTCATCAGCTCTTCAAACCTTGCCGCGTACTCGCCCACATTCATGTTCCCTTGCTTCAACTGCAGAAACTCCACCTCCTTCTTCCTTCTCAGATCCTCAGGAAAATACTTCTGGAGAAACTTCTCCATAAATACTCCCCAACTTATCTCCCTTCCTTCATATTGTAAAAGCTGCATGGTGTGATTCCACCAGTTCTCAGCCTCATCCTCCAGCATATAGGTTGCATATGCCACCTTCTGAGCATCCGAACACTCCAACGTACTCAAAATTTTGTCCATAGTGTGAATCCATTTGTTGGCTTCCTCCGGTTTAAATCCTCCTTCAAACTTTGGCGGATTGCAGCTCCTAAAATCAGCCAGAGTCTTCGCCTCAGTGTTTCCCATATTACACTGATGAGGCGGGTTAGCCGGTTGAGATGGTTGCTGAGACTGCCTTTGCATGGCTTCCAATACCGTGGTGATTCGCTCCAACATCGCGTTGGTGTGATTTTGGTTTCTAGTTGCCATATTAGACCTGCGCTATGGGCTTACGGTCACATATGTTGAACTAAAGAAACTTCCATTACACCACCTATACTAAGGCTCTATCCTAAGCTTATTAGATCTACAATCAATTGCGTCTTGTACTCAAAAGAGACAAGATACAAACAATTCAGGGTATTCAAACCTTTAACAATCAAAATAACAGCATTCAAGGTAATAAGCGCTTTGGAGATACCTGCTTGATGTTGATGGCTACCTTTCTGGAACCACTTCTACTACTACAGGATCTGACTTTTGCTCTGATACCACTAAGTGTCACACCCTTCGTTATTACCCAAATATAAACTAATAAATATGCTTTTATATTGGATAATATATATGGACTTGTGAGTGTTAAGAAAATAGGTCAATAAAATTTTTCTTTTAAAGCGGGTGCACGAATCGTCACTTGAAAGTCTTGGAGAATAAAGTCTATATTATCTCAAAATCATTGTATCGAGTTCGGCGATTTCTAAAACCTTTTCGCAAATAGAGTAACATTCGATCTTTTAGAAGATATCTTTGTATCAAGTAGTTTAAGCTACCCTTGCTTTATACGATAGAACTGATACCATTTATAGCCGAGCTCTTAAACAGATTAAATCAGAGTAAGCAGAAATTACTGGATTATGCAACTGATAGAATATAAACATAGGTTTTCATAGATATAGAGAATCATAAGTACATAGCCCATGAGTAAAGTCTCCAAGTTTCAAAATATACAAGTCCATCATCAGATCTATATAACAGTGTAACTACAAGCTCTAGAGTGCTCCAAAAGTATATCTACAATATATATACATAACAAAATGTATACTCTAGGAATAGTCACATAGATCTGGCAGCATCAGATGGAGTAGTAGTAGCAGTAGTCTCCCAAAAGTAAAGTGAGTAAGGTAGTAGCATCTTCATCACAGCAGCAGCAGCAAATCTCCTCCACACACCGGATCCTCAGATCCACACCATACACCATATACATGTACCTAGGGATCGTCGTCCCTCCAGTCACTCCCAGTAGAATGCACGACAGGCTCGCTCCCACTCTCGTCCTCCACCGAGGGAGAGTGTACCCTACCACTGGGTACCGGGTCAGGTGATGGTGAAACCCTGACTGGGCTCCTCGGATCAGATAGGGGAGTCTCCTCACGGACGACTCTCGAAGTAAAAGGGTGAGAGCGTGTAGGTTGAAAACGAAAACTATGGTAAGAGCGAGCTGGTCGCATGGGAGGTGGTCCATGATAAGTATAAAACGGGGGTACATGCATAGTGTATATGATGGGAATCCTAAACCTACGAGGACGGAATCGCATCAGCGGATTAGGGTGGTAGAATGTGAACTCTACCTCCCCCTCATACACCGCGCGATGGTCCTCATAGATCCATACGCCACTAGGAAGTGGCCGGATCTCGATGCAAGCAATGTAGCGAGACATCACCTACAAGGGCATAGGGGTAAGCAATTCTACTCACATAATCAATAGAGAATAAATCATGCAACATATGAAAGATAATAATGCATCAATTAATAACAATCACAATTAGCATTTAGCAAGTATTAGATGCACATAGGATGTTCACACTTAATTCAGGTATATCAATTGCATTAGGTGAATGACATGATGCATGACTTTAACTCTCAACTTATCTCCACATTTTCTAAGTCACTCTCTGACGTCCATCCCAGACAACCCAGCACTCCACAGTGCGTTGTATTCCAAGGTATACAACAATTCGTACATTCACCTAGAATGTACACGTCAAGCTTGGTATCCATGCCACCCGAGCATATCCCGTCATCCAAACGGATCGTCATCCAAACGATATATCCATATCGGCATCCACAAAGCCGACCACGTCAACGACGTGTAATCAAGCAAGCGTATTGGCACTCCCAGAGGCCCTCCACATGTTTATCGAAACATGAATACGTCCTACCATCCAAACTCCAGAATGAATGCATTTTAGACTTAGGGGAAATTGATTAATACATTACTTGCCACCTAGGCTTAATTTTCAAAATGGATCGTCACCGAACGATCTATTTGTATTTATCAATTTCTCTAAGTCTTTGATCCCTTGAATTATCCTTAATAATTCCTTAATTAATTAAGTTAGAATTGAAAATGATGTTTTCAGATTCTAGGCATTTTACTCGAGTAAAGTTCAGAATACTCGAGTGTTCTGGAGATTTTCCAGATTACTCGAGTGTTCTTACGCTTACTCGAGTGTTCATGTCTTTCTGAGGATTTGGGTTTTAATTTCAACAATTTACTCGAGTAGTTCATGAGTTACTCGAGTGTTCTTGGACTTTTCCAGAATACTCGAGTGACTTTGAATGACTCGAGTGTTTGACCTATAACAATTCTCAGTTCATGCCCGATACTCGAGTAATAGACAAAATACTCGAGTGTTCTTATGAAATTTACTTTATTTTGAACACGATTTACTCGAGTACTTTGCTATTTACTCGAGTGTTTCGCAGCTGACAGTATTGAAAACTGGTTTTAACATGCCATTTTCATTTCTACTCAATTTAAGTCCATTTCAGGGATCAACAGAGTTAACATATCATTAATCAAACATGTTCCAACACTTATTTCAATTCAAAACACAGAATTGACAGAGAAATCATTGATTATGCACAAAAAGGCATTTTAACAACTCAATACCTCAAATCACACAATAAGCATAATATTCATGAAACAAAGCTCATTCAGGTTCACATGCATGATAACAAACTTGCTCAATACAGATTTAGAGCATGGATTGGTCTCCAAACCAAAGTTCCTATAGAATCTAAGCCCTTAGAGCCTCTTGGTGGCTCTCTAACACATTTAATGGATTTCAAACTCTATCTAGTGAATATAATTACTTCCCCTTACCTCTCAGATGTGAATCAACAGAAAGAAATCCAAGAAAAGAGCTCCAACACCAGAAATCAACTTGAACTTCACATGCATGACAGTTTTGAGTGCACCACCAAAACCGAATTGGTTTACCCACAAAACAGAGATAAGAATTGGGGAAAATTAGATTCCTAGACTCTATACAACATCAACTAACTAAAGGAATTAAGTTTGAGACTCAGGGATTCACGAGCTTACCGAAATTGATGATCAAAGTAAGCTCCAAACGCCAGCTCAAGCAAGAACAACTCCACTTCAAGACTTCGATTCTCTCAATCCACACACTCAAACCTCACAATTTTGGTGTCTATACAAAGCTCGTGATGTGAGCTTTGTATTGGTGTATAGATTATCACTTAACTCAACTCACAGAGGAAGAATCGAAGAACACAATTCGAAAACCCTAACTCTTCTAACCTTCAACAAGTTGATCAAAATTCTCGACCAAGGGACAATGATGCGTTTAAATAGGCCAATGGAAAGCTCATGCGGGGCGACACGACGCCGATGGCGTTGGCATGGTGGTGATTTCGTGTCACCATCACGAAATCGTTGGCTGTGACTCACCAAACGCACTAACTCGTGCAGTTTGACCCAGAATACTCGAGTGTTCCAGAAAATACTCGAGTGTTTTACCCAGTTTTTGAAAAATAATTATTTTATTTACCTTCCCTCCAAAATCTTTCCTATAATTGCTTCTAGGTCCCAACCCAGGGACTAATATGCAAAATACTCATTTAATGCATTTAAATTATTTATTAAATAATTTCACACATCTAAGCTAGTCACATGAACACATATTTTAATCAAGGATTAATTTAGAAACTATTAATTATAATTAAATTATAATTAACATTTCATTAATCGGGGATTAAAATTTTGGGGTGTTACACTACTCCCCCACTTACAAGGAATCCTCTAATTCCCAAGATGCTTCTATCACATCTCCATAACTCCAAACGACTTTGACCAAACTAATATCCTTCCCTCTAAGCTGCTTGATTCTTCGATCTTCAATATGAACTGGCACAGCTTTGAAGGTTAGGTTCTTATGAATTTCTAAGTCATCAGGTTGGATGCTAAGAACAATGGTGGGGTCATGGACATATTTCTTCAATTGAGACACATGGAATACATTATGGAGGTTAGCTAATGACGGAGGCAAAGCTAATTGATAAGCTACTGGGCCGATTCTTTTGAGAATTTGATAGGGACCAATAAACTTAGGCGATAGTTTCTGGGTTTTCAAGGCTCTACTAACACCTTTGGTTGGTATTATTCTAATGAACACGTGGTCTCCTTCAGAAAACTCTAAGGTTTTTCTCCTTCTATCAGCATAGCTTTTCTGCCTACTCTGAGCTTCCCTCATCTTCTCTTGTATCATTTTGATCTGCTCCGTGGTCTCTTGCACAATATCTGGTCCAATCAGAGAACTCTCCCCCACTTGAAACCAGCATAACGGCGTCTGACACTTTCGTCCATACAGAGCTTCAAATGGTGCCATTCCAATACTCGCGTGATAGCTGCTGGAGTCCAATGATAATGAAGGGACAGCCACAAAGACGACACCATCTTCGAGAGCGAGGAGAGGACGCAAGAAGGAGAAGGAGCTACACCCCCTTGCTTTTAATAGGAGAGTTTAAGAATAGTGTGAGTAGTTAGGTTTTATGAGCGCCTTGAGTTAAGGATTACCAAAGTGATGAACCAATTGTGTGACCCATCTCATTTTGGGAACGTGCCCTACTTTTGTACAACTTTACAAAGAATGTTTATTGTCTCTTTTGATGTAATGCAAGTAACTACTTTTGAATTAGAACCAAACCATTTTCCTCGATGAATGTTTTGAAACCCTAATGAATAGGTTTTGATCTTAGTAACAACTCGATTTTTCAAAGAAAGTGTTGGAGAATGTTAAGCACTCTTCAATAATGTTTACAAACACTTCGATAATGTTTTACAAAAAAAAAACTTTCCTCACTTTTACAACTTAAATGAAATAGAGTTGGTTATTTTTAAGTTACGAAAATCGGGCTGTTACAGAATTCACGAAAAACCCGTCATGGTAACTTTTGTGGAAGATGGCTATTTTTGAGGATTTTAAGGGGATTATATGGATAAGTAACCCTTTGCTATCTTTCCAAGTATTCGATTTGTCATTCTTAAATGTGCTTTGTGATTTAATGATCCACTTTAATATGATACAACATTTGAAAGTTTTGAATTGCAAATATAATTATTATTATTAAGTTTGAAGACCAAAATTAATCCCTCAAAATTTTCATGTGTACCACTTTAGTTAATCAAGAGGAACAAATTTAATTTGTTCTCCTAAGATTCTAACCATATGAATTGTAAGTCCATTAGAAAGGGAATTATTTACATGTTTTGGGACTAATGTATTTAACGTTTTTAATCATGAGGGGAACAATTTGCCATTCGTTTATTTTTTGTTTATACGGTATCACAGTGGTACACAAAAAAATTTAACGTACTAATTCATGTCTTTTCTTTAACACTGGCAATGATAAGAACAATAATTGTAATAATTATAATATTAAAGACAAGAATCATAATAGTTTAAATGGTAGACTGATACCATCAATGGGTCTTGTGTGCCTAGTCTTGCTACTTATGAATAAAGTCTAAATATTTTGAAATCATCTCTTAAAAGGAGAAATAATGATGTCATAGTGTCTTTAGAATCCGAAACCGATTTTTGCCTAATAGTTGTTGGCAGCTTTAGAGAGTTGTAAATCATCAAATCAAGAATGACATCCAAACTCGTGTTCCAACCAAACAAGTATCAACACGTGTCTTTGTTAGCTTAAGGGTTAAGCATGCTGAAATTATATATTCACTACCGATTCGCACATCACTCAAGCAAATAAACAATTCGTCCTTCTAGCTTCTCCTCGCCAAACTTTTTATACCCATCAACACAACATAAAAAGATAATTTTTTTCCTTTATTCTTCTCATTTGTTCCACATTTCATCCATCCTCCTCATCAACTCCTCCTCAATCACGAACACATACAACGGTATTGTAATTGAAGAATAATATGCTACGATTCTTTCTTCCCAAATATTGGTTTCCAACCCATCGGGGTAAGGCAATTGAACATGGAAGGTGGTTGATACACTGTCATCCCTTCATTACTTATCCCTTTCCATGTTCTGTTGCCTTATTCCGAATCGGTTGAAAAAAAATATTTGGTATCCCATAATATTAAACATTAACATGATAACCATATACAGGTTTCCAAATTTTCTTGGTGGTTTATTCATTTAATTTGGTTTAATAGACAAAATGATTTCAACCAGATGTATTTATCTTGTATTTTGATATTTCATCATAACATAAAAAAAACATTATTTATTTTAAGTGTCGAAAATTCTGCACTTGTATGTTTTGTTAATTTGTTATGGAATAAATCAATGATTCTTAATATATGTATCTAAATTTTCTTTATTTAAATTATGCAATCATCGATCAACTATTATTTTTCACGTGATGTTAAGATGACATTGGCTTAGGATCAATGATTTTACTTTCACGGTTCATGTCCGATAAATCCACCGACATTTGAAACAACGAAAAAGCAAGCATGAAAATTATATATCGACTTCTTGTACTAAAATTCATGAAAATACTATAATCAATCTCATCTGATTCCATAAGATTCAGACTAAAATCAAACTGACTGAACCTAATAGTCCATTCATTGATCGATTAATGAGTGTTAATTTTGAACAATTGTTTCATAAAAATTATATTAACGGGTTTTGATTCTTCATTTAATAATAAAAATAATAATAACTTAAAAACTAATTTAAACAATTTTTTTAAATTCTATTTTTTTCCAATGTTTAATTTTTTCAATCAAAAATTAATATTCGTGATGACCTTAATATGGCATGAAGAAGGAATTGTCATGCTTTTGTGAAGACGACAATGTTTGTTTTTCCTTTGAAGGTTGATCCTAGTTTATACAGGGATAAATGGTTTTCGTGCAACGGTTTATATTCCTATCTCAACGAGATCCTCTAATCTAAAATTAACTAGACCTAATTGAAATGATTATGACCATAAGTTAAATTGGCATATTAAATCGATGACTAATGTCTTGAAAGATTGATAACACCATTTCATTAACTAAAATAATAAAATTTTTTGTAAATAAAATAATGTATAAATAGTTGTTACCTTCTCTACGAGTGCGACCCATGAAATTGGAGTCCAACATCAGTGGCGTTCAATATTGGATAGGTTGGAACGATTGACCTAACATTAATTTTTCCTTCTATGAAGAATTCACGAAAAACCCGTCATGGTAACTTTTGTGGAAGATGGCTATTTTTGAGGATTTTAAGGGGATTATATGGATAAGTAACCCTCTGCTATCTTTCCAAGTATTCGATTTGTCATTCTTAAATGTGCTTTGTGATTTAATGATCCACTTTAATATGATACAACATTTGAAAGTTTTGGATTGCAAATATAATTATTATTATGTTTGAAGACCAAAATTAATCCCTCAAAATTTTCATGTGTACCACTTTAGTTAATCAAGAGGAACAAATTTAATTTGTTCTCCTAAGATTCTAACCATATGAATTGTAAGTCCATTATAAAGGGAATTATTTACATGTTTTGGGACTAATGTATTTAACGTTTTTAATCATGAGGGGAACAATTTGCCATTCATTTATTTTTTGTTTATACGGTATCACAGTGGTACAAAAAAATTTAACGTACTAATTCATGTCTTTTCTTTAACACTGGCAATGATAAGAACAATAATTGTAATAATTATAATATTAAAGACAAGAATCATAATAGTGAAAATGGTAGACTGATACCATCAATGGGTGTTGTGTGCCTAGTCTTGCTACTTATGAATAAAGTCTAAATATTTTGAAATCATCTCTTAAAAGGAGAAATAATGATGTCATAGTGTCTTTAGAATCCGAAACCGATTTTTGCCTAATAGTTGTTGGCAGCTTTAAAGTGTTGTAAATCATCAAATCAAGAATGACATCCAAACTCGTGTTCCAACCAAACAAGTATCAACACGTGTCTTTGTTAGCTTAAGGGTTAAGCATGCTGCAATTATATATTCACTACCGATTCGCACATCACTCAAGCAAATAAACAATTCGTCCTTCTAGCTTCTCCTCGCCAAACTTTTTATACCCATCAACACAGCATTAAAAGATAATTTTTTTCCTTTATTCTTCTCATTTGTTCCACATTTCATCCATCCTCCTCATCAACCCCTCCTCAATCACGAACACATACAACGGTATTGTAATTGAAGAATAATATGCTACGATTCTTTCTTCCCAAATATTGGTTTCCAACCCATCGGGGTAAGGCAATTGAACATGGAAGGTGGTTGATACAATGTCATCCCTTCATTACTTATCCCTTTCCATGTTCTGTTGCCTTATTCCGAATCGGTTGAAAAAAAATATTTGGTATCCCAAAATATTAAACATTAACATGATAACCATATACAGGTTTCCAAATTTTCTTGGTGGTTTATTCATTTAATTTGGTTTAATAGACAATTTAATTTCAACCAGATGTATTTATCTTGTATTTTAATATTTCATCATAACATAAAAAAAACATTATTTATTTTAAGTGTCGAAAATTCTGCACTTGTATGTTCTGTTAATTTGTTATGGAATAAATCAATGATTCTTAATATATGTATCTAAATTTTCTTCATTTTAATTATGCAATCATCGATCAATTATTATATTTCACGTGATGTTAAGATGACATTGGCTTAGGATCAATGATTTTACTTTCACGGTTCATGTCCGATAAATCCACCGACATTTGAAAAAACTAAAAAGCAAGCATGAAAATTATATATCGACTTATTGTACTAAAATTCATGAAAATACTATAATAAATCTCATCTGATACCACAAGATTCAGACTAAAATCAAACTGACTGAACCTAATAGTCCATTCATTGATCGATTAATGAGTGTTAATTTTGAACAATTGTTTCAAAAATTATATTAACGGGTTTTGATTCTTCATTTAATAATAAAAATAATAATAACTTAAAAACTAATTTAAACAATTTTTTAAAATTCTATTTTTTTTCAATGTTTAATTTTTTCAATCGAAAATTAATGTTCGTGATGACCTTAATATTGCATGAAGAAGGAATTGTCATGCTTTTGTGCAGACGACAATGTTTGTTTTTCCTTTGAAGGTTGATCCTAGTTTATACAGGGATAAATGGTTTTCGTGCAACGGTTTATATTCCTATCTCAACGAGATCCTCTAATCTAAAATTAATTGGACCTAATTGAAATGATTATGACCATAAGTTAAATTGGCATATTAAATCGATGACTAATGTCTTGAAAGATTGATAACACCATTTCATTAACTAAAATAATGTAAAAATAGCTGTTACCTTCTCTACGAGTGCGACCCATGAAATTGGAGTCCAACATCAGTGGCGTTCAATATTGGATAGGTTGGAACGATTGACCTAACATTAATTTTTCTTTCTATGAAGAATTCACGAAAAACCCGTCATGGTAACTTTTGTGGAAGATGGCTATTTTTGAGGATTTTAAGGGGATTATATGGATAAGTAACCCTCTACTATCTTTCCAAGTATTCGATTTGTAATTCTTAAATGTGCTTTGTGATTTAATGATCCACTTTAATATGATACAACATTTGAAAGTTTTGGATTGCAAATATAATTATTATTATTAAGTTTGAAGACCAAAATTAATCCCTCAAAATTTTCATGTGTACCACTTTAGTTAATCAAGAGGAACAAATTTAATTTGTTCTCCTAAGATTCTAACCATATGAATTGTAAGTCCATTAGAAAGGGAATTATTTACATGTTTTGGGACTAATGTATTTAACGTTTTTAATCATGAGGGGAACAATTTGCCATTCATTTATTTTTTGTTTATACGGTATCACAGTGGTACACAAAAAAATTTAACGTACTAATTCATGTCTTTTCTTTAACACTGGCAATGATAAGAACAATAATTGTAATAATTATAATATTAAAGACAAGAATCATAATAGTGAAAATGGTAGACTGATACCATCAATGGGTCTTCTGTGCCTAGTCTTGCTACTTATGAATAAAGTCTAAATATTTTGAAATCATCTCTTAGAAGGAGAAATAATGATGTCATAGTGTCTTTAGAATCCGAAACCGATTTTTGCCTAATAGTTGTTGGCAGCTTTAAAGTGTTGTAAATCATCAAATCAAGAATGACATCCAAACTCGTGTTCCAACCAAACAAGTATCAACACGTGTCTTTGTTAGCTTAAGGGTTAAGCATGCTGCAATTATATATTCACTACCGATTCGCACATCACTCAAGCAAATAAACAATTCGTCCTTCTAGCTTCTCCTCGCCAAACTTTTTATACCCATCAACACAACATAAAAAGATAATTTTTTTCCTTTATTCTTCTCATTTGTTCCACATTTCATCCATCCTCCTCATCAACCCCTCCACAATCACGAACACTGTAACACTCCTTGTATATCATCTTACTTTATAAGAAAAGTAATAAGTTTATGATTACATGGACTTGTCATTGTTGGAAAAAGATCTGAAAATAAAAATTTCCCTTTCCTTTGGAAATTCCTTTTAAGACAATTTGTCTAATAAAATCAGAGTTGCGGAAACATAGTAAGATAATCATATTATACTCCCAAATTATATCAAGTGTAACAAGTCCATGCGTACCAAATAAGTATTATTAGGAAATCAAATTCATCTTATGATACCTCTTTCAAAAGGTGTTTCATGTAAATACTTATTAAAAATAGAGATGTTATAGAGCTGGTCACTGGTCCTCTATCCAAACATTCATCTGGCCGGATCCTCGATATCTGCACAACGGGTTCCCAACCCACACTTTCTACACTCTGCATGCATCTAAGGGACATCTCCCTTTACTGATTCTTGTGCAAGCTAGATGCACGATCAACACCTAATAAAGGCATGGAGGTTAGCTATACATATTCGCATAATCAAATGAGAATAACACTAACATCCACAAGTCAACATGTAGCAAATCATGATGCATATTCATATGAGCACACCCGGTTAGTCATAATAATTCTTTCAATGCAGGTGGCATGATGCATGATTTTCATCCACAACTGAGGCCTCTAACAAAGTCCATCTTGGACGTCCATCCAATACACCGTTGTGTTCCCGAAACACTGACATTCCTTTCCGGAACGTAATGTCAAACCATACTTGGATAAATAAGCATCACTCCCAGAGTGTGCATCACGTTCCCGGAACGTGTAGCAAACCATACTTGGATAAATAAGCATCACTCCCAGAGTGTGCATCACGTTCCCAGAACGTATCAAAGAAACCATGTCCCAGACACTGGCCACATTCCCAGAATGTGTCATCAAGTAGGTTGCATATCAATGTGTTCCCAGAACACTAACATACGTTCCCAGAACGTATATAACTAGGTCCTAGACACTGGCCACATTCCCAGAATGTGTCATCAAGTAGGTTACAAAATTTGGTACTCCCGGAGTACCCTCCTCATATTCCCAAAATATGATAAACGTTCCTACCAACCCATCTTCCATTCTATATGCATGAATGCACAATCATTAAGGTTGGTTTTTATCTTTAATTCTATTATTATACCAATGTGTTCCCAGAACACTAACATACGTTCCCAGAACGTATCGCAAACCATACTTGGAATATAATCAAGCAACATTCCCAGAGTGTGCATCACGTTCCCAGAACGTGTCAAAGAAACCATGTCCCAGACAATGGCCACATTCCCAGAATGTGTCATCAAGTAGGTTGTATCAGTTTGGTACTCCTAGAGTACAGGGTCATGTTCCCTGAACATCACAAACAATTCTTGCCAACCTATTTCATTACCTTTCTCTATGCATGCATTGCATACATAATTACTAAGGTTGGTCTTTTCATTAATTTCATTATTATGACTTAGAAAAACACAACTTCTGAATGATATCTTGAGGTATGGCTTTACTCATAAAATTCACCTTTGAATTTCAGTTTAACATAGGCTCATAGACCTGGATTGAGAGAATATAATCATTGGTGCTAACAATCCTTACTCAAAAACTTAACTTTTATTTTTAAGTTTCAGGTACTAACCGGTTACATCATCACCTAACCGGTTAGAATTACAGACCTGAATACAAAACCACTGATTTTCAAAGAATCTTTTCTTGAATTCTCTACTCAATCCAATAACAAGGTCTTAGCATAACAGAATACCTCAAGTTCAACACATAATATCATTCAAAAGATCAAAGTCATAATCTAATTTCATTTATGCATAATTTCCTCTTGAAATTATCATTTGATATTAAGGTATTAACTCATCACCTCCAATCTAAACCAAACAGTGCTCAATCACCTAGTTTTAGATTGGTCTTTGTATGAAATTACACCTTAAACTTGAGTACAAATGGTATGGACACTTAGCCAATTTCAGAAATTCATTTCCTTTGAAAATTGACAGTATCTAACCGGTTACAAATTTCGAATAACCGGTTAGATTATGCAGTCTGTACATTGAAAAATGAGGTTTTGCATACCATTCTTTTCAATACTCAAATCTAACCAATTTCAACAATCAATAGAGTTCACATACCTTAATACTAGTATGTTCAGCCATATAAACATATCTATCTTGCATGCATTCAACTTAGATACTCAAATTGCACATAATTGCACATATTTCACAACTTAATGCATCAATTCACATAATATCCAAATAAGTCATGAATCCAACATCAATATAGCTTGCATTCATCTAGATAACATTGCTCATAACAACAATTGAGCTCAGATTGGCCTCCAAGCCACTTAACCATTTTAACTTATGCCCTTTATGTCTCTTGGTGACTCATCCTATGTTATACCACAATTTATTCTCATTCTAGAAAATAGTAAGCTTCCCCCTTACCTCTAAATTGTGCTTGATGAATGTAATCACCGATTCTTCAAGAAAATCGATTAAATCCCAAAAGCTCTGCCTCAGCTAGAACAGATTCAACAGAGTGATAAAACTAGCAAAATTGACACATTAAAAGGTCAAAGAAATTGGGGATAATGGTTAGGTTTTACTCTATGCAACATGAACTAAAGGATTGAATAAATTTGAGACTCAAAAAGTGAATGTGCTTACCCAAATCGAAGTCCAAAGCAAGCTCCAGGAACTCAGAATCAGTGTTGACAGCTTCAACACTCTTACTTTGCAAGCTTCGTTCTCTCAACTCAGGGACCCTCAACTCACGATTTTTATATCAATACAAAGCCCGTGATGTGAGCTTTGTAACAGTGTATCACTCATGTTCTAACTCGCAGAAACGAAGGAGAATTTCAGAGACGAATTCACGAACCCTAAACAGAGCCTCCAACACAAACTCAGAGAAACAACCCCAAATCCTTCAACAATTCATCCTTTTATAGAGGGATTCAAGCAGCATGCAAGGCGACACGTCTATCTCCACTCAAGGAAGGAAGAAATCGTGGCAATTTCTGGATTAATTGGGTGATTACTCATCAAAATCCACTAACCCAGTTTCTGAGTTCATCGTGTAACCGGTTACAGAGCCCTTCTAACTGGTTACATACTGATAAAATTCAAAAATTAATAATTTAATTACTCTTTCTTCAAAAACCTTTTTAATATTGCAATTAGGTCCCAACCCAAGGACTAAATTACAATATTCACATTTTTGTACAAAATAACCATATAAAAATATATCTCATATTTTTATATATAAAAACACATAATGTACAAAAACTAAAACCTTCAAAACTAATATAAATCAATTATAAAATAATTGTTATAATTAACTTCTTTGTTATTTGGGAGACAAAAATTAGGGGTGTTACACTACTCCCCTACTTAAAAGGGATTTCGTCCCCGAAATTCATCTTCTGAAATTTTCCACTTTTCCAAAGTGTTTTTATACTAGAAAACTTCATCTAGCTCCCAAAAATTTGTTCTTTAGGGTCCTCCCCCACTTAAAAGAGTTTCGATATAGTTCTTTTATTTCGAAACATTTTCTAATAAAACCTTTCACTTTAAACAAAAATTCTTTGCATAAAAACTCTTATGTGAAAGAATTTCTTTTAAAAGAAATACCCTTTTGAATAACACACTTCACATAAATATTCTTCAAATAAAACACTTTCTAATAAACTTTTTGGAAAAACTTTTTGGGCTGCGCATTCTGATCTCTGGAGCACGATCAACGAAACATTTGTATGACTTTATTCCTTAATAGTTTGAGACATTAGGGTGATCAGTCCTAATATTCAAACCATTAATAACAAAATCATCCCTTTCAGATATAATCTTTCACAAGAAAGAACATACAACAGGTCTTTAAGTTAGATGAACTTAAAGATAGGTAATTATCACTATCAGGCTTAGTTAGATAGTCAAGTTCTGGAGACATTTCCGTTGGGGAGACAAAGATTTGTCCTATCCCGGTGGTTGTTAATCTCTCTAACCTTAACTGATCTCTCAATTTCTGTAGTGTCCATAGGTATTATCACATCCAACTGTGATAAGGGTTTTTATCACAGAAAGATTGGAGTTGAACTTCCAACAGGATATTGATATTCTCAAACGATTAGATTAACGTAATCGAAAACATTTAACTACGTTAACTCAGATCAAAGGAAGATATAGACTTGGGTTGTCTACGTCAGGATTACACTCAACTCTAATCTCAGCCGGTGAATTCTTCTCGTGCTGGATTCGTCCATTCCTTTCTCACCTTTCCTTCAAGACAATTCGGTGAATAATACTCCAGCTTCCTACAATCGGAATTGACTATTCCCTTAGGTACATCACAACTAAACTCAAAGTGATGTGCCTCACAGTTTTCACCTTGAGATGGACAAATGTTCGCTTCCCTATTTCCTCCTTAGTCACCTTTCTTCAATCGAGGATTCCTTAACCTTGATATTTCCGTGGTTGATATTCTTCTATTTACTTTTCCCCTTTCTCCAGTTGGGCATTTATTTCATCAATCTTTCTCTTATTCTGAACTCAGACATTTCTCGCATGAAATTCATGTGCTTTCCCCATAGTCCTCATACATGCTTACCAACATCGAGAAATTCCTTATTCCTTGATAGTTGATAGCTGACTTGGTTTCGAACCTAATCTATTCTTGAAGTTCATGCCTTTGGATTTCTCATCTAGGTTGTTCTAGACAACACTTCATAAATCCCTTGCCTCCATAATCTATTTTCTAATATCCCTAATCCCTGACTTTAATTCCAAAGATTAAATCTCATTCATCCCTTTCAGCTCCTCATCTTCTGGTTGTAATTCACGAATCCGATTCAAGAATTCGTTGACCATTTGCAACATTCCCAATCTAAGGCTAGATAGTTCCACTTGCATTGCCCGACTTTGGTCTCTGAACTCCTCGATCAGAATAGCCTCCTTGACCATCATTGAGCTCACAGGAATAGCCTTTCTGTTCAAATCATCTGCAACCACGTTTGCTTTGCCAGGATGATAATGGAGCTCAAAGCCATAATCTTTAAGAAACTCCATCCATCGCCTTTATCTTACATTCAACTCTTCCTCTTCTTATTGTCATTCATACTTCCGAACTCCAAACTTGTTCGTGAATCACAACCTTCTTATGTTAGTACCTATTGTTTCTTTTACAACATCCAGCTCAATTCTCTACCTTCTCCGATTGGAGTAGCTCCTTAATTTCAACTCTCGATTAATCCATAAGTATTATGATTCAATCCCCTTAAATCAATTTCAATGATGAATCAAGGTATTAAGTTATTTTACCACACTAAATCCTTTCTTAAATTTTACTTAGGTGATTGACATTGAGTTTGGATTGGAGGAAGATGTTTATTGATACCAAAAGTTCCTTCACAAAGTACTTAAATTTTTATTTTAGACTTTCAGCTTCTAACCGGTTACAAGAAACTCTAACCAGTTATGAAGTACAGTTTTAGAAATAAAACCAAAGAATTTTCAAAACCATTTCTTTACATCATCCAATCCAACTCAAAATAGGATTTAATCATAATCTAATACCTTGATTCCAACTGAATCATCACTGAAATTATTTAAATCATAATATACTCACATTTTTCCATAATTCCTCTTGGACTAATCCTATTATATTAGGGTATAATCCATCACTACCCCACCATAATTAAACAACATCCTATCATTTCATACAATCAGTTGATGTTTCCAAGTCAACTTGGTCAGAGGCCATGCGATCTTAGAAAATCCTTCAATAATCCGACGGTAGTATCTAGCCAGCCCTAAGAACTTCTTACTTTAACCATAGTCTGAAGTTATTCACATTACCCCACTGAATTCACCTTCGCTGGATCCACCACAATTTCTTCTTTAAAGATCACATGCCCTGCGAACTTAACTTCGCTCAACCAAAACTCATCTTTGGTGAGCTTAGCACACAACTACTCCTCCTTACAGGATTCTCAACACAATCCTAAGATGATCCTCATGCTCCTCCGGATTCTTAGAATAAACCACAAACGAATCTGAATATAGTCTAAGGGTCCAGTTCTTATAATCCATAAAAGAACAGGTGCATTAGTCAATCCGAACGGCATTAGTTCCTACTCATAATGTCCGTATCGAGATCAAAAATGCAGTCTTAAGTGTATCCCTGTCCCGAATCCTGATTTGGGGTTAATCCAACCTCCAATCAATCTTAGAAAACACTTAGACTCCTTTAATCTGATCCAACCAAAACCTTTTTAGAACTTTTTCTACATGTTTCTTTCATTTGACCATTCCCGATAGTACCATATTATAAGGGTAGTAGAGATAGATTCAGCGTCAAGAATTAACTTGATTCCAAACTCTATCGCTTTACTCAAGGGTAAACCTGACATCATTTCTTACAACCAAGATTTCTTTAACCCCCTTTCTACTTCACTGCTGCCCAGAAGCAACACATGGGTTTATTGGATTCCAGATTCGAAACTTGGGAATCCCAATACAGGGTTGTTCTATCGTCATTAATCATGATCACTTGATCCTTCGGCTCCCAAACCGTGCTTAAGATCAAATGAAATCATGACACAGGTAGATAGACAAAGTCTAATACCTTAATAGAACGATTCAGACATACCTTGGAAACAACTACAAGAAGATTTGTAGGAGTCTCCACTTGAGATAGCAGATTGGGTAAGGCATTGAGAAACTTTGATCAATACCTGTATCCATAAGGAACAAAAGAAAGGATAGCTTTAGAGTTTAACAAACTCAACAAGGTTGATCTTTAAGAAGATAACTGCCTTGCACTCGGTCGGAGAAGTTAATTAACGTTAACACTGGTGAGGGTAAATACTCTTCTCCAGAGTCAAGGACTTAACTACAACTCCTTTAAGATTTCCTTTTCACTGGTTCTATGCGAATGGAATAAACCAACACTATGGTTTTAGGGTTATCACATGTCTAAAGAGAAGCATACAACTATCATACTTCTACTTAGACTACATAGAACACTTCTTAATAGCAGAATAAGCTACTTATCTAGAGACATTACCCATAACCTTAGCTCTAGTTTGGAAGTATATGAAAGCATACTTCCCAGGAAACATTGCAGATATCGATAACCAGCGTATTGGACCACACACCCAAGGACCAAGAGTTAGGACCATTGCTCTGATACCATAAAAGTGTAACACTCCTTGTATATCATCTTACTTTATAAGAAAAGTAATAAGTTTATGATTACATGGACTTGTCATTGTTGGAAAAAGATCTGAAAATAAAAATTTCCCTTTCCTTTGGAAATTCCTTTTAAGACAATTTGTCTAATAAAATCACATTTGCGGAAACATAGTAAGATAATCATATTATACTCCCAAATTATATCAAGTGTAACAAGTCCATGCGTACCAAATAAGTATTATTATGAAATCAAATTCATCTTATGATACCTCTTTCAAAAGGTGTTTCATATAAATACTTATTAAAAATAGAGATGTTATAGAGCTGGTCACTGGTCCTCTGTCCAAACATTCATCTGGCCGGATCCTCGATATCTACACAACGGGTTCCCAACCCACACTTTCTACACTCTGCATGCATCTAAGGGACATCTCCCTTTACTGATTCTTGTGCAAGCTAAATGCACGATCAACACCTAATAAGGGCATGGGGGTTAGCTATACATATTCGCATAATCAAATGAGAATAACACTAACATCCACAAGTCAACATGTAGCAAATCATGATGCATATTCATATGAGCACACCCGGTTAGTCATAATAATTCTTTCAATGCAGGTGGCATGATGCATGATTTTCATCCACAACTGAGGCCTCTAACAAAGTCCATCTTGGACGTCCATCCAATACACCGTTGAGTTCCCGGAACACTGACATTCCTTTCCAGAACGTAATGTCAAACCATACTTGGATAAAAAAGCATCACTCCTAGAGTGTGCATCACGTTCCCGGAACGTGTAGCAAACCATACTTGGATAAATAAGCATCACTCCCAGAGTGTGCATCACGTTCCCAGATCGTATCAAAGAAACCATGTCCCAGACACTGGCCACATTCCCAGAATGTGTCATCAAGTAGGTTGCATATCAATGTGTTCCCAGAACACTAACATACGTTCCCAGAACGTATATAACCAGGTCCCAGACACTGGCCACATTCCCAGAATGTGTCATCAAGTAGGTTACAAATTTGGTACTCCCGGAGTACCCTCCTCATATTCCCAAAATATGATAAACGTTCCTACCAATCCATCTTCCATTCTATATGCATGAATGCACAATCATTAAGGTTGGTTTTTATCTTTAATTCTATTATTATACCAATGTGTTCCCAGAACACTAACATACGTTCCCAGAACGTATCGCAAACCATACTTGGAATATAATCAAGCACCACTCCCAGAGTGTGCATCACGTTCCCAGAACGTGTCAAAGAAACCATGTCCTAGACAATGGCCACATTCCCAGAATGTGTCATCAAGTAGGTTGCATCAGTTTGGTACTCCTAGAGTACAGGGTCATGTTCCCTGATCATCACAAACAATTCCTGCCAACCTATTTCATTACCTTTCTCTACGCATGCATTGCATACATAATTACTAAGGTTGGTATTTTCATTAATTTCATTATTATGACTTAGAAAAACACAACTTCTGAATGATATCTTGAGGTATGGCTTTACTCATAAAATTCACCTTTGAATTTCAGTTTAACATAGGCTCATAGACCTGGATTGAGAGAATATAATCATTGGTGCTAACAATCCTTACTCAAAAACTTAACTTTTATTTTTAAGTTTCAGGTACTAACCGGTTACATCATCACCTAACCGGTTAGAATTACAGACCTGAATACAAAACCACTGATTTTCAAAGAATCTTTTCTTGAATTCTCTACTCAATCCAATAACAAGGTATTAGCATAACAGAATACCTCAAGTTCAACACATAATATCATTCAAAAGATCTAAGTCATAATCTAATTTCATTTATGCATAATTTCCTCTTGAAATTATCATTTGATATTAAGGTATTAACTCATCACCTCCAATCTAAACCAAACAGTGCTCAATCACCTACTTTTTGATTGGTCTTTGTATGAAATTATAGCTTAAACTTGAGTACAAATGGTATGGACACTTAGCCAATTTCAGAAATTCATTTCCTTTGAAAATTGACAGTATCTAACCGGTTACAAATTTCGAATAACTGGTTAGATTATGCAGCCTGTACATTGAAAAATGAGGTTTTGCATACCATTCTTTTCAATACTCAAATCTAACCAATTTCAACAATCAATAGAGTTCACATACCTTAATACTAGTATGTTCAGCCACATAAACATATCTATCTTGCATGCATTCAATTTAGATACTCAAATTGCACATAATTGCACATATTTCACAACTTAATGCATCAATTCACATAATATCCAAATAAGTCATGAATCCAACATCAATATAGCTTGCATGCATCTAGATAACATTGCTCATAACAACAATTGAGCTCAGATTGGCCTCCAAGCCACTTAACCATTTTAACTTATGCCCTTTGAGTCTCTTGGTGACTCATCCTATGTTATACCACAATTTATTCTAATTCTAGCAAATAGTAAGCTTCCCCCTAACCTCTAAATTGTGCTTGATGAATGTAATCACCGATTCTTCAAGAAAATCGATTAAATCCCAAAAGCTCTGCCTCAGCTAGAACAGATTCAACAGAGTGATAAAACCAGCAAAATTGACACATGAAAAGGTCAAAGAAATTGGGGATAATGGTTAGGTTTTACTCTATGCAACATGCACTAAAGGATTGAATAAATTTGAGACTCAAAAAGTGCATGTGCTTACCCAAATCGAAGTCCAAAGCAAGCTTCAGGAACTCAGAATCAGTGTAGACAGCTTCAACACTCTTACTTTGCAAACTTCGTTCTCTCAACTCAGGGACCCTCAACTCACGATTTTTATATCAATACAAAGCCCTTGATGTGAGCTTTGTAACAGTGTATCACTCATGTTCTAACTCTCAGAAACGAAGGAGAATTTCAGAGACGAATTCACGAACCCTAAATAGAGCCTCCAACACAAACTCAGAGAAACAACCCCAAATCCTTCAACAATTCATCTTTTTATAGAGGGATTCAAGCAGCATGCATGGCGACACGTCTATCTCCACTCAAGGAAGGAAGAAATCGTGGCAATTTCTGGATTAATTGGGTGATTACTCATCAAAATCCACTAACCCAGTTTCTGAGTTCATCGTGTAACCGGTTACAGAGCCCTTCAAACCGGTTACATACTGATAAAATTCAAAAATTAATAATTTAATTACTCTTTCTTCAAAAACCTTTTTAATATTGCAATTAGGTCCCAACCCAAGGACTAAATTACAATATTCACATTTTTGTACAAAATAACCATATAAAAATATATCTCATATTTTTATATATAAAAACACATAATGTACAAAAACTAAAACCTTCAAAACTAATATAAATCAATTATAAAATAATTGTTATAATTAATTTCTTGGTTATTTGTGTAACATCCCGAATTTTAAACCCGAAAATAGATAAATAAATAATAATTAGAATAATTAAAATGAAAATAATTAACCACAAATAGGTATCCCAAATGAGAAATTTAGCATTAGAAGGAAATTATAATAATACTAAGCGAATTAGAGAAGAAAGGAGCGTTGAATCGAAGTTAGGATCGGGCCAGAAAATAAATAAATCGATAATAAATATAATAATAAGGGGAAAAATTAAAATAAAAGATTTAAGAATCCAAAAACAATTCCCACCGTTGGATATGAAGATATGATTTTTAGGAAGTTGCTCGTCAAATTTGAGCAAGATCCGACGGTGAACGAAGAAGTTATGGAGGTCTGATGTTCGGACGAAAATAGAAGGAAAATAGAAAAATAAAACAGCAGTATCTGATCATTTCGCTTAAGCGAAAATATTTCGCTTAAGCGAAACTAATCCAGTGGCAACATAGAAGAGGTTCGCTTAAGCGAACGGGTTTCGCTTAAGCGAAAAACATTCGTATCCATTACTGAAGGCCGTTCGCTTAAGCGAATAAATTTCGCTTAAGCGAAAATAGCTCGAGTGGCTTTAAATCGAGGGGAAACCCTCGTCTTCCTCACTCTCCCTCTTTGTTTCTCTCTCCTCTGCCGATTCCCCTTCTTCCTCCCTCCACCACGTCCTCCACCGCCACCCAACACCGCCCAACACCACCCTCCACCTTGGTCTCTCTCTCCCTCCATTGAGTTCTCTCTCTCCTCCCTCTCAATCGGTTCCCTCTCCCTCTCCATCACCCACCGCCCTACTCTCCGGCCGCCGCCACCACTGAGGCCACCACCACCACCATCATATACCTCTCTCTCTCTCTTTCTCTCTCTTACTTGGGTCCCCATCTCTCTCCTTCCCCGCCGCCCTCCTCCTTCCCCTCCGGCGCCGTTACCGCCACCGTGGCCGTGCCGGACTTGTGTCGGGAACCTCGAAGCTCGAAGCTCTTGCCTTGGTCCAGCCGCGATCGTTCCCGCTAACGAGGAGCAACACCGACGCCGTCATCGTCGCCGAGCTAAAATCCAGGTTCTATTTAAAAAAAAGCCCGAGGTAAGAGGGTTCGCGTTACCTTTGCTTAAGAAGTAAATTCTAGGATGCTATAGTGCTAGCTAGGAATAGAGTAATTAAAAGTATGTTAATGAACCTTAGGGTACCCCGTTGATATAGATAAAGTAAATAAAATTGTGACAAGAAACCACACCCTAGGGAATAAAATGTATGTGCGTAGAATATATAAAGCTCGGAGTGGATGAGCGTATTTAAGGATATTAAACTAGTTAATATAAAACGAAATGAGGGAAATTATAAAGTAAAAGCTATAGGGGAGATAAAGGAACAAAAAGGGTAAAAGAGAGTCTAGAATAAGGAATAATGAATGCACGCGGAGTAAATTAGGGAATAGAAATAAAATGATGAATTTGATTTAAAATAAAATAGGAAAGACGACGAGTGGGTTAATAAATAACTAATAAAACGGAGAGAGAGTATGATAGTAGGGAAGTTAGAATAGAACGTCGAAATAAAATAGGGAAACTAAGTGCAGTTAATAAGATAATCAAAGAAAATGGAATTAATGAGATAGGGATAAGGGGTTAAGTAATAATGTGAGTTAATATAGTAGTTAAATAAACTGGAGACAAAGAATTAGAAATAATAAGTTAAGTAAATAGTATAAAATAAAGGAACCAAAGATATGACTCAGAAATAATAACGAGAACTAAAGTATAACATATAGAACCAAGTTAAGTAGAGTTGGATAAAATCGAGGGAAATTAACAAAAATAAAAAGAGAAAAGTAGAAAATGTAGAAAAAATGTGATAAGTCATAAACGAGAACAAAGACCAAAAGATAGAGATAAGTGATCGAGGCCGTACCCGATCAAAATAAAAGGTGTTTATTCTGTAGTACTAGGAAGGTGATCCTAGGTCGTTTCCCAGCGAATATCGGTCTAGGCAAAGTATCAAACACGTAGTGTGCAGTAAAATGGGGGGGTTTTTGTGTGTGACAAATGTGAAGAACAAAACATAAACAGAATATAAAAACTAAGAAAATCAGAAACAAAAGCGGGCAAACCCCTTTGGCTACGTACACTACTCAATCCTAGCTCACTAAAGATCGATTCCTCTCCTCTCCTCTGTCCAACTCGTGATAACCAAATACTAAGCGAAAATTCAGTTATCACTCCAAACCCTAACTTCTAATTAAGCATCAGAAACCAGAATTGGAGTTTTTACGAGTTAATACAAATTAAGCATTTATATTCATGTATTATCTCTACGAAATGGAATTAAGCAAACCACTACACATCGATAAACATGAAAACAGAGAAGAGAAAATGAAATTGCATTAATAACAAGAGCTCAAGAGTAGATAATACAATACCAAAGGGATTAACCCTTGAAGTCTAGCCTTCCATGGCCATAAATGAAGAAAAACGAGTAGAAATGGGGAAGAACAAAACCCTAGCAGCCACCACCACTTGGGAGAGCCAAGAGAGAAGTTCTAACCTAGAGAGAGAGTGAGAAATCTGAAATGGGAGTGTGTCTTGGGGGTTACACGAATTTCCCCTCTTTAGACATGAAAATGGGCCTAAAACATGGGCCCAAGTCCTAAGAAACACTATTCTGAAAATTACAATTAAAAAGGGACCTAAATGCAAATTACAATCTTCACTTCAATACTTCAATCTTCATTTCCAAACTTCCCAAAGTGTCCTTGTGCCAAATATTACCTGAAAATAGAAATAGAATTAATTAGGCTAAATAATTCCAAATTAAACAATATTCGGAATATTAGTCCAATAAACTCTAAATCAATAAATCAAGCTAATCAATGTCAAATGGGCAACAAGTATCAATAATAAGAGTAAAATAATGCAAGGAATAATGGGAAATAAAATGCTCATCAAATACCCCCACACTTATCCTTTTGCACTCCTGGGCAAAACCAAAAGATAGGACTATGAAGATCAATATGCACCAAAGTGAATCATGCAACAAGATGACTACAACTAAGAAATGCAAACCTAAGAGATTACATACTTCACAATGAATTCTAGGAAATGCAAAGAAATGGGCAAACTCAAGCACACAAAATGGTTAAGGATCAAAGAGTCAAAGCATCCGCGAACATCATCCAATTACTTCAAGTATGCAAAGAAACCAATGACATCAAGAGGATAGTCACAAAGATGATAGAAACTCACAAGGATCACTCAAAAGTGTTTACACTCAAGTGTTTGGGGTTAATCATTATTTACACTCAAGGCACATCATGAAAAACAAACACAACCATAAGCTTGACAAGCCTCTAACATCAACCATCAACACACATGCACAAAATGATCAAAAGGTCTTTTAAGGGTTGTAATGGGGCCAAGGACAAGGTAGGATAAAAATATGGGAATGTAGCTAAAACCAAAGGAATAGAGGAGCAATGGGGAATAAGTAAAAAGTAAGCAAAATCCACCCCAAAATCAACTACCACTAATTCCAATCCTCTTTGCCTCAACAACCTTTTATTCACTTTTTTTTTTCTCTTCTTTTTTTTTTTTTTTCTTTTTATTTTTGCATTTTTTTTTTGTATTTTTGTCTTCTATTTTTTTTTTGTTTTTGAGAGATATACAAAAAGAAAAGAAGAAACAACACAAATGGCATGAAGATGAAGCCATAACTATAACAACCAATGAGGCAAAATCAAGAACTCAACCAATTAAAGCATAAAGCACACTTCTTACCTAATACCCATTCCCAAAACAATTCCAAAGCTCCAAAATTCCCTAAGGTTAGGACAATCATGGTTTTTCAGTCATAGGCTTGTAATGAGCTAAAGAACAAGGAAAGGGATAAAAAGGCTCAAAGGGGCTAGCAAAGGATACATTCATTCAAGGTAGGCTCATATGGCTAGTAGCTTATTCAAGAAAGAAAGTGCCTAAATCATTTCAAAATGTGCATGAGCAATCAAGTATCAACAAGAGTCAAGTCAAGTTCTAGAGTGCAAGTAATCCAGAGTGCAATCACACATGAAAGAAAATTAGGTGGCATATATAGCAATCCACCCTCAATTAAGGCTCAAATCCTCACAAAAGGGACAATTCTATCACAGTGTTACCACCTCTTAATTATCAAAAGCAACTTTACACACAGAAATGCATGAATTCAGACACAAGATACCAAAACTCTACTAAAATGAAGCAAAAACATGCAAGAAAATGCCCAAAACTAAGCAAAACCTAAAAAAAAAATCAAAGCAAAATATGCAACCTAAACTACTCTCCCCCCCACACTTAAATCACACATTGTCCTCAATGTAACACAATCAGCAGAATCAGATAGATATAGACAAGTGCAATGAAAGTAGTGAAGAAGGAGAAAAGAAAACTCCCGAAGTCATGGTGGGAAGAAGGTGAGTGCTCTCTTCAGCGGATCGAATGCCATCTTGCATTGGTCTCCTAATCGAAGGACTATGTTTCTGAAGTTCACAAGTGGCACCCCAGGTAGATATGCTAAAGTTCATCCGACTGCCCTCTTGTTCTGTCTAATCATATCTAGCAATTTCTCCTCTTGATCAACAGAAAGTGAGGTAGAGATGATCACTGGGAGTTTCTGCTCATCCTCAAAGTAAGCATATTTGAGATGAGGAGGGAGGGGCTCCAGGTCCAATGAGGGTGCCTGCATAATGGATGGAACTAAAGGGACAGTAGAAATGGATTCTGCTGCCTGCACCTGAACAAAAGAATCAGACTCTTGCATAACAGAGAGGGGGTTAGCAAAATCTATAATATGAGAGTCATCAACAGATGCAGTGTCAGAAGCTAGAAATTGATCAATGCATGACATGCACATTTCGGAATCAGTACATGCAGGACAAGAAAATGAGTCTGTAAATGATGGCAAATCAGGATCATGCAAAACATCAAGCACATGTTCATCAATCTCATCAAGAAAGTCTATATGAAAGACAGAGTGATCCTCAGGAAAATGTTTCATAGCATGGAAAATGTCAAATCGGATCACACTGCCATCAAACTCCATGGAAAGTGAACCTGAATGCACATCTATCTTGGTTCGGGCTGTTTTCAAAAATGGCCTCCCCAAAATAATAGGAACAGCATTACGGGGGGAGTCATCTTCCATATCAAGTATGTAAAAATCAGCAGGGAAGATCAGCTCTTCAACCCGAACCAAGACATCCTCTATCAAACCTGCAGGGTGGGCAGTACTTCTATTTGCCAATTGAATCACCACACCCGTAGGTTGAAGAGGTCCAAGAGAAAGAGACTTAAAAACAGACATAGGCATGACATTTATGGATGCTCCTAAATCTAGCATAGCATTTTCAAACTTAACATTGCCTATGATGCAAGGTATAGAGAAAGTTCCAGGATCCTTACATTTTTCAGGAATGTGAGGGATAGGTTTACCTATGAGAGCGGAGACATTCCTTCCCATGCTTATCCTCTCATTGCCCTTGAGTCTTCTCTTATGAGTGCACAACTCCTTAAGGAACTTCGCATACCTTGGAATCTGTTTTATTGCATCAAGAAGGGGTATGTTGACTTCCACCTTCCTGAATGTGTCAAGAATGTCCTTGTCCACCTCTTCCACCCTTTTGTTTTGAGGCACTCTTGGTGGGAATGGAAGAGGAATGGGAGGAGGTTGCAGGACAACAGCAGGTTTTGTGGTTGAGCTTGAGGAAGGTTGAGTTGGATGACTCTCCTTGGTGCTAGGGTGTTCACCTTCCTCTATCACTTGGCTCTTCCCTTTAGAGGAAGCTAGAGCATCATTGTTGAGGTGAGGTTGTGGTGTGGGTCTGACAATCTGCTTTCCTGACCTCAGGTTGATGACACTCACATTCTGATTCTGAGGGTTGATCACTGTTTGGGAAGGTAACTTGTCAGAATTTTGAGATTGCAAGTTGTTGAGAGAAGTTGCCATTTGACCCATCTGATTTGTCAAAGTCTGAATGGATACCTCTTGTCTCTGAATGGCTGCTCTAGTTTCTTGTTGAAATTGGAGGTTTTGCATGGTCATTTGCCTCACCAACTCCTCCAAGGTAGGTTGGTTGGATGGAGGGGCTGATGGTGCAGGATGAACCACTTGCTGTTGTTGTTGCCTTTGCTGTTGGATTGGAGGAGGTACATATGGTGGTCTGCTCGGTCCAGCGGTGTTCTGAAATGGAACATTAGGAGGAGGTTGTTGTTGATCAGACCACTTCAGATTGGGATGGTTCCTCCATCCAGGGTTGTATCTATTGGAAGAGAGGTCATGATTGTGTTGTTGTGGACCTCTATTGTTGTATATGTTTGCTGCATAGGCCTCGGGTTGGTCACCACTGGTCATCGGCTGTTGCTGCTGAAGGGAAGGGCATGCATCTGTGGGGTGCTCAATGGATGTGCATATGCCACACACTCTAGCAGGAAGTATCATCTTTTTCTGATTGACAGCCAATTGTGTGACCAATGTTGTGAGAGAATCAATTTTCTGCTCAAGCTTCTCAACCTTGCCCGAGTCTGCACCAACATCATTTACATCCCTCACAACTATTGCATCACTGTTGCTTCTTGCATGGAATTGTTGACAGTTGGAAGCCATCTTCTCAATTTTGCTCCTGGCTTGTAAGGGTGTCATATCTCCCAATGTACCACCACTTGCAGCATCTACCATGTTTCTTTCCATGAAGTTGAGACCTTCATAAAAGTACTGGATGAGAAGCTGCTCTGAGATCTGATGGTGAGGGCAGGAAGCACACAACCTCTTGAATCTCTCCCAATAATCATAGAGACTCTCTCCATGTTGTTGCCTGATACCAGAAATTTCCTTTCTGATTGCAGTGGTCCTATTTGCAGGGAAGAATTTTTCCAGAAATGCCCTCTTCAAGTCATCCCAGCTTGTGATGGAACCAGGGGCCAAGTCAGATAACCAATCTTGTGCTAGACCCTCTAAGGAATGTGGAAATGCTCTGAGACAGACATGATCCTCTTGCACATCATGTGGTTTCATTGTGGTGCACACTATATGGAATTTCTTGAGATGCTTATGAGGATCCTCACCTGCAAGACCATGAAACTTGGGCAACAAATGGATTAGTCCTGTTCTAAGCTCAAAAGGAACATCCTCATCAGGATACCGGATACACGAGTCTTCAATAGTGAAGTCAGGTGCAGCCAGCTCCCTAAGTGTCCTTTCCCTTGGTGGGGGTTGAGCCATGTTATCACAATGTATAGAATCAGATTGAATAAAAGTAGAAGGAATAGAAGAAATAAAAACAGAATCAGAATTAGATGGACTATAAGATGACTCTGACTCACTACCTAATGACTGATTCCTATTTTGTCTAACTAATCTGTGATAAGTTTTATCAATTTCAGGGTTGTAAGGATGCAAATAACTTGGGTTGCCCCTAGTCATGTACTGAACAGAACAGCATCAACCATAGCATACTGTAACAGATATGCATGACCAAAATCGGCAACAAAATTTATTATTTTTTAAAATTTTTTTCTTTATTTTTTTCAGCACCCTAAAATCATGAAAACATATCACAGAAAGTTTGAGGACAAAATTCAAAAGGGAACCAAGTCAAACAATTAAAACAGGGACCAAAAACTAAGAAAATAAAACTTGTAAAATAAAAAAGAAATAGTAAACGAAGGATTTTGGGGTCAATATTTTCTCTAATTCCGCCGTTGGCGAAATTATCTCTTTATTGAATTTTTCCCTTCGATTTGATATATAATTCGTCCAATTCCGACAACCTGATCAAAAGTTATGCCTATTTATAGTAAGTGCTGCTAAAACATGGAAAATTTTTCTGGAACTCACAACCAGTGCATATCTGAGTGTCTGTGATGCATCAACACACTAATATATGATGAAACAAGTGTGGATACCAATTTTCGTGCAAAAATTCCACCCGCAGCTATGTTGAATGACACTCACAGAATCACTAGAATAGCATCAGTTGTGCAGAACAGCAAATCAGCAAACAGGGCAACTTTCAATCAGTTATCAGAATGCTTATTCACACACTAACTACACTAACTAATCTAATTAACTACTGTATGATCTTTGGCAAGAACCGATACTCCCCGGCAACGGCGCCAAATTTTGATCGAGGCCGTACCCGATCAAAATAAAAGGTGTTTATTCTGTAGTACTAGGAAGGTGATCCTAGGTCGTTTCCCAGCGAATATCGGTCTAGGCAAAGTATCAAACACGTAGTGTGCAGTAAAATGGGGGGGTTTTTGTGTGTGACAAATGTGAAGAACAAAACATAAACAGAATATAAAAACTAAGAAAATCAGAAACAAAAGCGGGCAAACCCCTTTGGCTACGTACACTACTCAATCCTAGCTCACTAAAGATCGATTCCTCTCCTCTCCTCTGTCCAACTCGTGATAACCAAATACTAAGCGAAAATTCAGTTATCACTCCAAACCCTAACTTCTAATTAAGCATCAGAAACCAGAATTGGAGTTTTTACGAGTTAATACAAATTAAGCATTTATATTCATGTATTATCTCTACGAAATGGAATTAAGCAAACCACTACACATCGATAAACATGAAAACAGAGAAGAGAAAATGAAATTGCATTAATAACAAGAGCTCAAGAGTAGATAATACAATACCAAAGGGATTAACCCTTGAAGTCTAGCCTTCCATGGCCATAAATGAAGAAAAACGAGTAGAAATGGGGAAGAACAAAACCCTAGCAGCCACCACCACTTGGGAGAGCCAAGAGAGAAGTTCTAACCTAGAGAGAGAGTGAGAAATCTGAAATGGGAGTGTGTCTTGGGGGTTACACGAATTTCCCCTCTTTAGACATGAAAATGGGCCTAAAACATGGGCCCAAGTCCTAAGAAACACTATTCTGAAAATTACAATTAAAAAGGGACCTAAATGCAAAATTCATAAGGAAAAAAAAGGAAAAGATAAAGATAAAGAAAAGAAAAAGAAAGGAAAAGGAAGAGAAGAAGAAAAATAAAAAGAAAAGTGAATGTAGAAATAATAAGAGACCTGTTAAAAGATCAATAATTAAAAGAACGTGAGAATAAGTGAAGAACTAAAAGAGATTAATTATATGAATTATTGTGAATAAAATGTATTAATAATTATGTAGGCTTAGTTATTTGCTATGTCTTCTTTTAGGATTTATCTTTTTAAGTTCTGTGTAATGCTACCCTTCTTGATATAATTTTACAGGTACGAAAGCGGAGCTTACACTGTTGCGGGCCGAACTGGGAACTCTCCACTACGTGGAGTGAAATTGTGATACCTGAGTGGATTTTATTACATTAAAAACTGTTATTTTTGTAATGTATAATATGTGTAGTTATATGCCCTTAAATTGTACTAATTGGGCTTTAGGATCTGATCTGGTTATTGAACTATTACGTTTTAAGTTTTTAAATATTATGGACTGACAGGTTTTAAGAAGAGAATTTTTGGGAAGTCCGAAAAGCAGAGGAAACTCTGCCGAATTTTCGTAAATCCTTTCTTAAGAAATCAATTTCTAAAATGAATTTTTAAACTCTGATTTTATTAAAACTTAAAATTAACTAAATAAAGTGAGGATGTTACATTTATGGTATCAGAGCAGTTTCCCTCGGCCTTGGAGTTTGGACTCACAACTCCTATTGGTTACTCACCCCGCGAGTAATCAAGTGATAGTGTCAAGTCTTAGAATTGATAAATAGGTACACTTAATTTAAGAGTTTTTAGTTAATCGTGGAATAACGTTCTCTTTTTCCAGAACTTAGTCGCCATGCCTCGGAGACGTACACAGGATGAAAGGATGGCTGCTATACTAGAAAATCTGGTCCAAATGAATTAGAATCAGGCTGAGACAGTAGCAACAGCCGCAGCAACAGCAGCCGCCGCACTCCACCAAACATCAGGCCCAATGGGCATCGATTGGCTAGCTAGATTCAGGTAGAATGATCCGCCCAAGTTTGAAGGTGGCTACAATCCTGACGCAGCACAGAGATGGCTCCAAGAATTGGAGAAGATTTTCCGCACGATTTCACCGCCGGCGGAGCAGATAGTTCTTTTGGCGGCGTACATGCTCACTGGAGAAGCAGAATATTGGTGGGAGCATGTACGAAGAGACATGGAGAATTCCAACCGGGAGATTACTTGGGACTTCTTTAAGGAGGAATTTCTCGGAAGGTACTTCCCAGAAGATGTTCGCCGAGAGAAAGAACTAACATTTCTAACCTTAACACAAGGAAGTATGAGTGTTAGGGAATATGCCGCACACTTCGAAGATCTCATCCGGTATTATGGAAGCTATAGGAATGCGGATGGAAGAACTAAGTGCATCAAGTTCGAAGCAGGACTTCGCACGGAACTCAAGGTGGCTTTGGAGTACCAGAACATAGATAATTTGGCTCAACTGGTAAATATAGCTAGCACTTATGAGAAGGGAATGAGGCAATGGACATCCGAGGACAGGAATAGGATGATACAGTGGGCTGAAGGTTCTAGCAGAGGCAATGTACCGGTTCAGGAATCCGATACGCAGGCTGACATCAACGCTATGGCAATGGTGCCAATGAACACCGCTCCAGACATGAATGCCCCGAGAAACAGGCCACCATGTCCACTATGTGGGAAAATCCACCGGAAACTGTGCCTAATGTTGAGGCAGCACAGAAAACAGGGTCTCTGCTATATATGCGGACAGCCAGGACACATGGGGACAAACTGTCCTGGACGTGTAGGTGAAGGGAGCGAATGAACTCACCCGAGGTACTTTTAGTGTTAACTAGATACCAGATATTTATTTAGAATAAATATTTAAAAACATTTTGCATAAGGTATACATATTCGATTTAATTTAAAAAGAAATCAATAAATGGTAATACATTAGCTAAAGTTTCACTGAACACAATGATGGTATTGCCACTGGTAGAATGTAAGGATAGAATTGATCACTCTGATTCTTACATCTGCTAGGGGACGATAACATCAATAAACTTTACGATGATGTTGCTATTAATATATGTGAGATTGGGACTGATCACCTCGATCTTCGCAACTATTAGTGGTCGATATCATTGACACTCTCCAATAAAAATCAAAACAGACGAATAGGAGTCTTAAGACAATGCACCTACTTACTAGTAGTGTAGCCGCGAATAGAACTCGCGAGAGAACCGAATCGAGCGAACCCGTAGTGAACGTCCTTAGACTTCATGGAAAGTCAAACTAAAAGCCCAAAACTCATCACACATTTCATCCAGAATCCGATGTGGGTATTCGCGAACAAGTCGAAATTGGATGAATTAGTAGGATATCCACCCCGAGACTGACCCAAGTAAATGAGTAAATCATGCTCACCATTAGGAATTAGAATTCACTTAAGAACCTAGTTAAGTTCCCAACCGATTCCCTCAAGGGAAACAAGTTGTAGCAGTTGCACCAAGTGCCTCTGTCAAAACCAAATCAAATCGACGGTAGTTCCATAGGAAACGCACACTTAAGGATAATCTCCATTGTCTTCTTGCTTGAAATGTATCCAGTACATCCTGGGTTGTCGTATGAAGACTATGAAACCCATCCTTGAGTGCTTCGTGTTTCTTCTTTTCATCTTCACTATCTTCAAGCTTCAAGCATCTCAGATGCGGAAGTGAGAATTCACCAAGACGTAGAAACCCAACATGGTTCGATGCCTACCGATGGATAACTATCCACACACCCCTTCTAACCTTGGACACCGGTCGAGAAACTTAAGTGTGAAATTCTGAATAACGAATGAGCATACCCCCCAAGCAGGGACATAATCAAGTATGTTGATGCTAAGTGGGGGAGGGTTTCAATCCAAGGAATGGAAGATGGAACTTTAACAATAAGAAAATTGTAAATCCTATCCGAGTAGCAAGGTGGAATGTAGGACGGTAACGAAGCGTAAGGAAGATCGCATCGAGCCGGACTCAATGTCCGACGATCAAACCATAACCCGTAGGAACCCCTATACCAAATTGAACTCGTTATACGAACGGAAGGAAAGTACCACCGGAGTATAACGCAGATATAGCCAAAGTGGATTTGAAGGGCGACCTCACTAGACTCACTTGAATGAGTAAGAAACGAACAGGGAATAAACGGAGTCGCGAAGTGAAGTCTCACTTAGGAGGTTATGTCAGAGCACTGCAAATAATTGTCTCAGTCTCATAAGACTCTGTGTATTGCGTGGATTTCTGAGTGGCTGAGATAAACCATACATGAGGCGAATAATTATACCGCAGAACCCTTACTTAGAACTTCCTCAAAGGAAAGATTGAAACCGAAGGAATTGAAATGACATGGGTGGAAACTATGTCAAGGGATAATCCTCCAAGTTAAGGGACAACTGGAATTTCGGGGACGAAATTCAAATAAGTGGGGGAGAAATGTAACATCCCGAATTTTAAACCCGAAAATAGATTAATAAATAATAATTAGAATAATTAAAATGAAAATAATAAACCACAAATAGGTATCCCAAATGAGAAATTTAGCATTAGAAGGAAATAATAATAATACTAAGCGAATTAGAGAAGAAAGGAGCGTTGAATCGAAGTTAGGATCGGGACAGAAAATAAATAAATCGATAATAAATATAATAATAAGGGGCAAAATTAAAATAAAAGATTTAAGAATCCAAACACAATTCCCACCGTTGGATATGAAGATATGATTTTTAGGAAGTTGCTCGTCAAATTTGAGCAAGATCCGACGGTGAACGAAGAAGTTATGGAGGTCTGAAGTTCGGACGAAAATAGAAAAATAAAACAGCAGTATCTGATCATTTTGCTTAAGCGAAAATGTTTCGCTTAAGCGAAACTGATCTAGTGGCAACATAGAAGAGGTTCGCTTAAGCGAAAAACATTCGTATCCATTACTGAAGGCCGTTCGCTTAAGCGAATAAATTTCGCTTAAGCGAATAAATTTCGCTTAGCTCGAGTGGCTTTAAATCGAGGGGAAACCCTCGTCTTCCTCACTCTCCCCTCTTTGTTTCTCTCTCCTCCGCCGATTCCCCTTCTTCCTCCCTCCACCACGGCCTCCACCGCCACCCAACACAGCCCAACACCACCCTCCACCTTGGTCTCTCTCTCCCTCCATTGAGTTCTCTCTCTCCTCCCTCTCAATCGGTTCCCTCTCCCTCTCCATCACCCACCGCCCTACTCTCCGGCCGCCGCCACCACTGAGGCCACCACCACCACCATCATATACCTCTCTCTCTCTTTCTCTCTCTTACTTGGGTCCCCATCTCTCTCCTTCCCCGCCGCCCTCCTCCTTCCCCTCCGGCGCCGTTACCGCCATTGTGGCCGTGCCGGGCTCGTGTCGGGAACCTCGAAGCTCGAAGCTCTTGCTTTGGTCCAGCCGCGATCGTTCCGGCTAACGAGGAGAAACACCGACGCTGTCATCGTCGCCGAGCTAAAATCCAGGTTCTATTTAAAAAAAAGCCCGAGGTAAGAGGGTTCGCGTTACCTTTGCTTAAGAAGTAAATTCTAGGATGCTATAGTGGTAGCTAGGAATAGAGTAATTAAAAGTATGTTAATGAACCATAGGGTACCCCGTTGATATAGATAAAGTAAATAAAATTGTGACAAGAAACCACACCCTAGGGAATAAAATGTATGTGCGTAGAATATATAAAGCTCGGAGTGGATGAGCGTATTTAAGGATATTAAACTAGTTAATATAAAACGAAATGAGGGAAATTATAAAGTAAAAGCTATAGGGGAGGTAAAGGAACAAAAAGGGTAAAAGAGAGTCTATAGTAAGGAATAATGAATGCACGCGAAGTAAATTAGGGAATAGAAATAAAATGATGAATTTGATTTAAAAGAAAATAGGAAAGACGACGAGTGGGTTAATAAATAACTAATAAAACGGAGAGAGAGTATGATAGTAGGGAAGTTAGAATAGAACGTCGAAATAAAATAGGGAAACTAAGTGGAGTTAATAGGATAATCAAAGAAAATGGAATTAATGAGATAGGGATAAGGGATTAAGTAATAATGTGAGTTAATATAGTAGTTAAATAAACTGGAGACAAAGAATTAGAAATAATAAGTTAAGTAAATAGTATAAAATAAAGGAACCAAAGATATGACTCAGAAATAATAACGAGAACTAAAATATAATATATAGAACCAAGTTAAGTAGAGTTGGATAAAATCGAGGGAAACTAACAAAAATAAAAAGAGAAAAGTAGAAAATGTAGAAAAGATGTGATAAGTCATAAACGAGAACAAAGACCAAAAGATAGAGATAAGTATAAAAGAAATACTGAAATTATAAGAAGAGAAAAGAGAAATAATTAAGAAAGAATAAAAGAGAACGGCTGATGGTCTTTGGGACTCAGTCATAAAGAAGAGGAAAACGGCTGATGGTCTGTTGGACTCAGTCATGATAAAAGATAAACGGCTGATGGTCTGTTGGACTCAGTCATAAGAAAAGGAAAAACGGCTGATGGTCTTTTGGACTCAGTCAGATAAAGGAAAACGGCTGATGGTCTTTTGGACTCAGTATATAAAGGAAAAACGGCTGATGGTCTTTTGGACTCAGTCATATAGAGGAAAAACGGCTGATGGTCTTTTGGAATCAGTCAAATAAAGGAAAACGGCTGATCTCAGTCAAATAAAGGAAAACGGCTGATGGTCTGTTGGACTCAGTCATAAGGAAAAAAAGGAAAAGATAAAGATAAAGAAAAGAAAAAGAAAGGAAAAGGAAGAGAAGAAGAAAAAGAAAAAGAAAAGTGAATGTAGAAATAATAAGAGACCTGTTAAAAGATCAATAATTAAAAGAACGTGAGAATAAGTGAAGAACTAAAAGAGATTAATTATATGAATTATTGTGAATAAAATGTATTAATAATTATGTAGGCTTAGTTATTTGCTATGTCTTCTTTTAGGATTTATCTTTTTAAGTTCTGTGTAATGCTACCCTTCTTGATATAATTTTACAGGTACGAAAGCGGAGCTTACACTGTTGCGGGCCGAACTGGGAACCCTCCACTACGTGGAGTGAAATTGTGATACCTGAGTGGATTTTATTACATTAAAAACTGTTATTTTTGTAATGTATAATATGTGTAGTTATATGCCCTAAAATTGTACTAATTGGGCTTTAGGATCTGATCTGGTTATTGAACTATTATGTTTTAAGTTTTTAAATATTCTGGACTGACAGGTTTTAAGAAGAGAATTTTTGGGAAGTCCGAAAAACAGAGGAAACTCTGCCGGATTTTCGTAAATCCTTTATTAAGAAATCAATTTCTAAAATGAATTTTTAAACTCTGATTTTATTAAAACTTAAAATTAACTAAATAAAGTGAGGATGTTACAATTTGGGAGACAAAAATTAGGGGTGTTACAAACACATACAACAGTATGGTAATTGAAGAATAATATGCTACAATTCTTTCTTCCCAAATATTGGTTTCCAACCCATCGGGGTAAGGCAATTGAACATGGAAGGTGGTTGATACACTGCCATCCCTTCATTACTTATCCCTTTCCATGTTCTGTTGCCTTATCCCGAATCGGTTGAAAAAAAATATTTGGTATCCCAAAATATTAAACATTAACATGATAACCATATACAGGTTTCCAAATTTTCTTGGTGGTTTATTCATTTAATTTGGTTTAATAGATAATTTGATTTCAACTAGATTTATTTATCTTGTATTTTGATATTTGAACATAACATAAAAAAAACATTATTTATTTTAAGTGTCGAAAATTCTGCACTTGTTCTGTTAATTTTGTAACACCCCGCATTTTTCCCATACATGCGTAAACGATTTTTGTCAAAATAAACCTTGAGGTTCTGTTTATAAAGAATTTTCAGACAAGTATTTTACGTAAGTGAGAAGTAAAGTATTGATTTTCATGGATTTTTATAGACGAATTCTTTTCATAAATATAAAGTGAATGATTTTGTTAAGTTTTGGATAAAATTTATTAAAAAGAGATAAGTTCTAAATTTTTATCAAGAATGATTTTCATTAGAAATGATATTTTGGATTTGATAACTTTGGAAATTTGTGTCTTTTTAACCGTAACTCGGAATTTTATGATCTTTATATGAAAACGATCGTCTTGAAACGTAGATTTTGAAAATGTGATTTTTAGAATTTTCTGGGTTGAATTATAAAAATTTATTTCCAGAGTTTGTAAAATACGAATTTTGAAAGATTTGCTTTGTAGGAAATGAAATTTTGTCATGGCATGAATTTTTAGGTGATATTCGCCTGGTTTAATGTGTTCTTAAAGAGTGATGCGTGGAAATGGTTGTGTGAATATGATTTTTTTTTTTAGAATTAATTGCCTTGTTGTGTGAATTGATGATTTTAAGCAAGTATGATCAAGAAATAAAAATGTAAGATGCATGTATGGATGTGTATGTATGAGTACTATGGTTGTATGTATGTAGATATGTGTGTTATGTGTGTTATATGTGTATGCCACGAATGTATGTATGTATGTAGGGTAGGCATATTGTAACATCCCGTTACTTCTAATACCTCTAGCAAAATAATTAAATGATTCAATATGATGTTTTCAAGATTTGAGTCTTGGAATAAAATTCTGATTTCATCATTATATTTGAAATATGTTTTCTAGTCAAAATCAGTATAAATTTGTTATTATACGTTTTCCAAAAATAAAGTAGTGCTTTTATTTAGTTTAATTAACATTTTGACAGGGAGCTCAAGTGGCAAGCCTTAGAGGCATTTTTATAAATAGCTTTTCCAGAAAAATATGTTTAACTTAATATTTTTAGCGTCCCGGTAAATTTTCATAGTGTTCGGAGGTTGTTTTATTTTTAGCTTCTGGACTTGTTTAATATATTACCGGTTTAAGTTATATATAATAATTTTCTACTTCAAACTTTTAAATATTATATATTATCAAGTTTAATATCAAGATTTAGAAAATATATTTACTTTTGAATTTCGATAATTTTTCTTACGCAATAGCTATCCGAAGGGACCGATAACTTTATTACTTTTCAATCAGTTTTGAGTAATTCGAAATACAATATTATTTTACCTAAACGTATTTTATTTTTAGTATCATCCAACTTTTAGCTATAATCCAAAATACCAACGCACATTAACCCACAAATGAGAACAAAACATAAAATATAAATTAAATTCCTAAAATTACCCAATACCCGTCGCCCAACCCGTCAGTATAAAAAAAAAGATAAAACAAGGATGAAAGGGGTTCTTCTGTCATGGAAAGCAAGCTACCACACTCTCTCTCTACCTTCACTCTCCTTCACACTTCACCACCCAACAGCAAAACCCTTCAACCTCTCAATCTCTTTTTCTCTTGAATCGACAGACACCCAACACAACAACAGCAACTCACGGCCAGAGAGAGAAGGCGTCTGAAGAATGAGAGAAGAGAGAGTAAAACCACCACGAATTGGAGAGAAGAGGTGGAAATGAAGCTCATCAAGAAACCCAAGAAGGAGAATAAGTCATGGATGGATGAACTCAACCTTGACAACCTCGCCAAATTGGGTATCCAATGGTGGGTCATTCGCGTGTCACGTGTCAAGGGTCAGTACACTGCGGAACTACTAGCTCGCTTTCTCGCTAAGAACTTCCCCGGAACGGAGTTTAAGAATGTTATTATTAATCCTGATCCCGGAGCAAGTCGTGGATGTAACAATGACTCTGTCACTATGGCTAGAATTTCCAGGTAAGGGGAGTCTCTGGGTATATAATAGGATTTGGGCTAAGTAGTTGAATTGGGTTGTGGATAGCAAAATAGCACCAGTTATAAGTTGGTTTAAGAAGAATGAAAGTGATTTGGATTAATTTAATGATTTAATTTAATTGTCATAAAATTGCTAACAATCCCCTTATGTATGTTGTAAATGTAGGAACTGAATAACCCTAGGAAATTGACTTATATTTAAGCATGCTGAGACATACCTGAGTATGTCGATTGATTTGTGATATATGTTGTTTGTTAAGAGTTGTCAGGTTGTTTTATGTGTATTAAATAATTTCTCACATGCAAGCTAATTACATACACACATATTTTAATCAAGGATTAATTTGAAAACTATTAATTATAATTAAATTATAATTAACATTTCATTAATCGGGGATTAAAATTTTGGGGTGTTACACTACTCCCCCACTTACAAGGAATTTCGTCCCCGAAATTCAACTCATACAAACAAGTCAGGATAATCCTGACGCATCTTATCCTCTAATTCCCAAGATGCTTCTATTACATCTCCACAAACCCAGACAACTTTGACCAGATGGATGTCCTTCCCTCTAAGCTGCTTGATTCTTCGGTCTTCAATACGAACTGGCACAGCTTTGAAGGTTAGGTTCTCATGAACTTCTAAGTTATCAGGTTGGATTCTAAGGACAATGGTGGGGTCATGGACATATCTTTTCAATTGAGACACATGGAATACACTATGGAGATTAGCTAATGACGTAGGCAAAGCTAATTGATAGGCTACTGGGCCGATCCTTTTGAGAATTTGATAGGGACCAATAAACTTAGGTGATATTTTCTGGGTTTTCAAGGCTCTACTAACACCTTTGGTTGGTATTATTCTAATGAACACGTGATCTCCTTCAGCAAACTCTAAGGTTTTTCTCCTTCTATCAGCATAGCTTTTCTGCCTACTCTGAGCTGCCCTCATTTTCTCTTGTATCATTTTGATCTGCTCCGTGGTCTTTTGCACAATATCTGGTCCAATCAGAGAACTCTCCCCCACTTGAAACCAGCATAACGGCGTCTGACACTTTCTCCCATACAAAGCTTCAAATGGTGCCATTCCAATGCTCGTGTGATAGCTGTTGTTGTAAGTGAATTCCACGAGTGGCAACATTTGCTCCCAATTTCTTTGTCCTTCCAATGCACAAGCTCTTAAGATGTCTTCAAGCGACTGAATAGTCCTTTCTGTTTGACCATCAGTTTGAGGATGGTATTTAGAACTTAGCTTCAATCTTGAACCCAAGGCTCTATGCAGATCTTCCCAAAACTTTGATGTAAACCTCGGATCGCGATCAGACACAATGCTTGATGGTACTCCGTGCAGACGAACAACTTCCTTGATGTACAACTGAGTGAGCTTTTCCAATGAGTAGCGCATATTCACGGGTATGAAATGCGCTGACTTGGTCAAACGGTCCACGATCACCCAAATTGCATCATGACCAGTAGATGTCTTTGGCAATCCTAACACAAAATCCATCGAGATGCTATCCCATTTCCACAACGGGATCTCTAAAGAAAGTAACTCTCCTCCTGGCCTTTGATGTTCCACCTTGGCCTTTTGACATACTAAACAACATGCCACATATTCAGCTACATCTCTCTTCAAACCAGGCCACCAAAATAACTTCTTTAAGTCCTGGTACATTTTAGTAGCTCCCGGATGCATACTCATCTTACTCTTATGCGCTTCATCCAAAATCATCCTTCTTACTTCCAAATCATCAGGCACACAAATCCTCGTTTTAAAGCGAAGGATTCCATCCTTCCCTTCTTGAAATTCCAACTCCTTACCTTCTTGCATCAACTTCCTCTTTTCCATGAGTTTCCCATCCTTGTGTTGCAATTCCCGTATCCTTTGCAGAAAATCGTTAGCAATCTGCAGCATTCCCAACTTGATGCTTGTCGACTCCACTTGCATCGTCAGACTCAAATCTCGAAATTCCTCTATCAGTGCAGCTTCTCTGACCATCATCGCACTGACGTGCATTGCGTTTCTACTTAATGCATCCGCTACAACGTTTGCCTTCCCAGGATGATAATGGAGCTCAAACTCATAATCCTTCAAAAACTCCATCCATCGGCGTTGCCTCATATTCAACTCCTTTTGATCAAAGAGGTATTTTAAACTCTTATGGTCACTAACACCCGGAACGTAGTGCCATAGAGATAGTGTCTCCAGATCTTTAAGGCAAACACCACAGCTGCTAACTCCAGATCATGGGTTGGATAGTTCATCTCATGAACCTTTAACTGTCTCAAAGCGTAAGCGACGACTTGTCCATCTTGCATCAAGACACACCCAAGACCTTGTTTCGACGCGTCACGATACACATCGAAACTCTTCAGCGTATCGGGCAGCACCAACACAGGAGACGATGTCAACCTTTCCTTCAACTCCCGAAAACTTCTCTCACACTTCTCATCCCATAGGAACGGTTGATCTTTCCTTGTCAACTTCGTCAGAGGCAGTGCAATCTTCGAGAAACCTTCGATGAACCTTCTATAATACCCAGCCAAACCAAGAAAACTTCTGACTTCCGTGGCCGACTTTGGTTGCTCCCATTGCAAAACCGAACTTACTTTCGTTGGATCAACTGCTATCCCTTTATCTGAAATCACATGCCCCAAAAATTTAACCTCCTTCAGCCAGAACTCACACTTTGTAAGTTTGGCGTACAACTGCTTCTCCTTCAAGATGCTTAACACTATCTTCAAGTGTTCAGCATGCTCCTCCGGGCTCTTAGAGTAAATCAGAATATCATCAATGAACACAACCACGAATGAATCTAAATAAGTTCTAAAGATTCGACTCATGTAGTCCATGAAGATAGCTGGTGCATTAGTCAATCCGAACGGCATCACGACATACTCATAATGTCCGTATCGAGATCGAAATGCAGTCTTAGAGATATCCACTTCTCTAATTCTGATCTAATGGTACCCCGACCTCAAATCAATCTTGGAAAATACTGAAGCCCCACGAACTTGATCCATAAGGTCATCTATCCGTGGCAACGGATACTTGTTCTTGATGGTGACCTTATTATGTTGTCGGTAGTCGATGCACATCCTCATACTACCATCTTTCTTCCTGACGAACAAGATAGGAGCACCCCAAGGTGACACGCTTGGTCGAATCATCTGTTTCTGCAGCAGCTCCTCAATCTGCTTCTTCATTTCCGCCATTTCCGGTGGTGCCATTCTATAGGGAGCGATAGAAATGGGACCAGCTCCCGGAATTAGGTCGATACCGAATTCAATCTCTCTTCTTGGTGGCAGACCAGGAATCTCGTCAGCAAACACTTCCGGAAACTCTCGGACAACAGGAATCTCTTCCATCTTCGGACCAACTTCCTCCATCTCAGCATTGAACAGACACACGTAACCAGATGGTTTTGGGCTTCTATAGGTTACCAGTTTCCTATCACAGTCAATGATCACTTGGTTCTGACTTAACCAGTCCATCCCCAAGATCACATCTAATTGTGCTAAGGGTAAGCAGATCAAATCTACTTTAGAGGTTTGCCCTAACATTTCTATACAACAGTTAAGACATGCTTTAGAAACAACTACAGGAGCATTAGTAGGGGTTTCTACTTTGAGAACATAAGGCATCTCAGACACAATCAAGCCTAAACGGTTTACACATTCATATGAAACAAATGAATGCGTTGCACCAGAGTCAAACAAAACATGGCAAAACTGACCATTAAGCAAGTATTTACCTTGCACCAGATCAGAAGATCGATTCGCTTCCACACCGCTAAGGGTGAAGACCCTTCCTTGAGCCATTGATCTATCCGCAGTTCCTCTTGAGTTGGCCTTGGCTGGTTCCTTGCAATCTCGTGCAAAATGCCCTGGCTTCCCACAGTTGAAACATCCACTTGTTCCCCAGCAAACACGACCATAATGGTTGCGTTTGCACTTGTCGCAGAATGGAGCTTCGCTCCGATAATTTCTTCCCTCAGAACCACCAACCTTGCCCTTGCCTTTCCCTCTGCGATCATATGGACCTTTGCCTCGATTGTTGAAACCCTTACGCCTTTGAGATCCATAGCCTTGATTGTCCTTCTTTTCTGAGACTTGCATCTCCTCAGCCTTGGTGTCGACTAAATACATCCTACACATGTCCACGAGTGTAGGAAAACTTTGGATTCGCTGATAGCTGAAAATTGACTTTAGCTTGGGCCTTAAGCCCCCTTCAAACTTTATACACTTGCTCCTTTCATCTGGATTGTTCTGATAGTATGGAGAGTACTTCATCAGCTCCTCAAATTTAGCTGCGTACTCACCCACACTCATGTTCCCTTGTTTCAGTTGCAAGAATTCCACCTCTTTCTTCCTCCTTAGATCCTCAGGAAAATATTTCTGGAGAAACTTCTCCATAAATACTCCCCAGCTTATCTCCCTTCCTTGATATTGCAAAAGCTGCATGGTGTGATTCCACCAATTCTCCGCTTCATCCTCCAACATATAGGTTGCATACGCCACCTTCTGAATATCAGAACACTCCAAAGTCCTCAAAATCTTGTCCATAGTATGAATCCATTTGTTGGCTTCCTCCGGTTTAAATCCTCCTTCAAACTTTGGCGGATTGCAGCTCCTAAAATCAGCCAGAGTCTTCGCCTCAGTGTTACCCACATTACACTGATGAGGCGGATTTGCCGATTGAGAGGGTTGCTGAGACTGCCTTTGCATGGCTTCCAGTACCGTGGTGATTCGTTCCAACATCGTATTAGTGTGATTTTGGTTTCTAGTTGCCATATTAGACCTGCGCTATGGACTTATGGTCACATATGTTAAACTAAAGAAACTTCCATTACACTACCTATACTAAGGCTCTATCCTAAGCTTATTAGATCTACAATCAATTGTGTCTTGTACTCAAAAGAGACAAGATACAAACAATTCAGGGTATTTAAACCTTTAACAATCAAAATAACAGCATTCAAGGTAATAAGTGCTTTGGAGATACCTGCTTGATATTGATGGCTACCTTTCTGGAACCACTTCTACTACTACAGGATCTGACTTTTGCTCTGATACCACATAGTGTGACACCCTTCCGGATTACCCAAATTGTAACTAATATTTAAGCTATTATATTGGATAATATATGGACTTGTGAGCTAAGAAAAATATGGTAAATAAAATTTTCTTTAAAGCGGGTGCACAATTCATCTAATGGAACTCTTGGAGAATAAATTCTAAAATCCTTTAAAACACTTGTATCGAGTTCGGCGATTTCTAAAACTTTTTCTCAAGCAGGATAACATTCGTTCTTTAGAAATCTCTTTACATTTTACAATCAATTGAAGCTACCCATACTTTGTTCAATAAAACTGATACCGTCAATTAATACTTATAGCCGAGCTCATTTATAAGTTAAATCAGAGTAAGCGGAAATTACTGGACTATGCAACTGATATAATATAAACATAGATTTTCATATATACGAAAGAGTCATACATACATAGTCCATGAGATAAGTCACCAAGTTCCAAAATATAACAAGTCCATATAAACAGATCTACATCACTATGATACTATAACCCTAGAGTAAAACATATGTACAATATGTACATAATCAAAATACAACCCCAGGGATAGTCACGTAGATCCATCAGCATCAGATGCAGTAGTAGTAGCAGCAGTAGTCTCCCAACACATAGGTAAAAAGGTAGTAGCATCATCATCACAGCAGCAGCAGCACATCTCCTCCACACACCGGATCCTCGGATCCACATCATACACCATATACATGTACCTAGGGATCATCGTCCCTCCAGTCACTCCCAGTAGAATGCACGACAGGCTCGCTCCCACTCTCGTCCTCCACCGGATCTTCCTCGATCTCATCCGAAGGAGAGTGTACCCTACCACTGGGTACCGGGTTAGGTGATGGTGAAACCCTGACGGGGCTCCTCGGATAAGAAGGGGGAGTCTCCTCGCGGACAACTCTCGAAGTAAAAGGGTGAGAGCGGGTAGGTCGAAAATGAAAACTATGGTAAGAGCGAGCTGGTCGCATGGGAGGTGGTCCATGATAAGTATAAAACGGGGGTACATGCATAGTGTATATAATGGAAATCCTAAACCTACGAGGACGGAATCGCATCAGCGGGTTAGGGTGGTAGAATGTGAACTCTACCTCCCCCTCATACACCGCGCGATGGTCCTCATAGATCCATACGCCACTAGGAAGTGGCCGGATCTCGATGCAAGCAATGTAACGAGACATCTCCTACAAGGGCATAGGGGTAAGCAATTCTACTCACATAATCAATAGAGAATAAATCATGCAACATATGAAAGATAATAATGCATCAATTAATAACAATCACAATTAGCATTTAGCAGTATCAGATGCACATAGGATGTTCACACTTAATTCAGGTATATCAATTGCATTAGGTGAATGACATGATGCATGACTTTAACTCTCAACTTATCTCCACATTTTCTAAGTCACTCTTTGACGTCCATCCCTGACAACCCAGCACTCCACAGTGCGTTGTATTCCTAGGTATACAACAATTCGTACATTCACCTAGAATGTACACGTCAAGCTTGGTATCCATGCCACCCGAGCATATCCCGTCATCCAAACGGATCGTCATCCAAACGATATATCCATATCGGCATCCACAAAGCCGACCACGTCAACGACGTGTCATCAAGCAAGCGTATTGGCACTCCCAGAGGCCCTCCACATGTTTATCGAAACATGAATACGTCCTACCATCCCAACTCCAGAATGAATGCATTTTAGACTTAGGGAAAATTGATTAATACTTTACTTGCCACCTAGGCTTAATTTTCAAAATGGATCGTCACCGAACGATCTATTTGTATTTATCAATTTCTCTAAGTCTTTGATCCCTTGAATTATCCTTAATAATTCCTTAATTAATTAAGTTAGAGTTGAAAATGATGTTTTCAGATTCTGGGCATTTTACTCGAGTAAAGTTCAGAATACTCGAGTGTTCTGGAGATTTTCCAGATTACTCGTGTGTTCTTAAGCTTACTCGAGTGTTCATGTCTTTCTGAGGATTTGGGTTTTAATTTCAACAATTTACTCGAGTAGTTCCTGAGTTACTCGAGTGTTCTTGGACTTTTCCAGAATACTCGAGTGACTTTGAATGACTCGAGTGTTTGACCTATAACAATTCTCAGTTCATGCCCGATACTCGAGTAACAGACAAAATACTCGAGTGTTCTTATGAAATTTACTTTATTTTGAACACGATTTACTCGAGTACTTTGCCATTTACTCGAGTGTTTCGCAGCTGACAGTATTGAAAACTGGTTTTAACATGCCATTTTCATTTCTACTCAATTTAAGTCCATTTCAGGGATCAACAGAGTTAACATATCATTACTCAAACATGTTACAACACTTATTTCAATTCAAAACACAGAATTGACAGAGAAATCATTGATTATGCTTAAAAAGGCATTTTAACAACTCAATACCTCAAATCACACAATAAGCATAATATTCATGAAACAAAGCTCATTTAAGTTCACATGCATGATTACAAACTTGCTCAATACAGATTTAGAGCATGGATTGGTCTCCAAACCAAAGTTCCTATAGAATCTAAGCCCTTAGAGCCTCTTGGTGGCTCTCTAACACATTTAATGGATTTCAAACTCTATCTAGTGAATATAATTACTTCCCCTTACCTCTCAGATGTGAATCAACAGAAAGAAATCCAAGAAAAGAGCTCCAACACTAGAAATCAACTTGAACTTCACATGCATAGCAGTTTTGAGTGCATCACCAAAACCGAATTGGTTTACCCACAAAACAGAGATGAGAATTGGGGAAAATTAGATTTCTAGACTCTATACAACATCAACTAACTAAAGGAATTAAGTTTGAGATTCAGGGATTCACGAGCTTACCGAAATCGATGATCAAAGTAAGCTCCAGACACCAACTCAAGCAAGGACAGCTTCACTTCAAGCCTTCGATTCTCTCAATCCACACACTCAAACCTCACAACTTTGGTGTCTATACAAAGCTCGTGATGTGAGCTTTGTATTGGTGTATAGATTATCACTTAACTCAACTCACAGAGGAAGAATCGAAGAACACAATTCGAAAACCCTAACTCTTCTAACTTCAACAAGTTGATCAAAATTCTCGACCAAGGGACAATGATGCGTTTAAATAGGCCAATGGAAAGCTCATGCGGGGCGACACGACGCCTATAGCGTTGGCATGGTGGTGATTTCGTGTCACCATCACGAAATCGTTGGCTGTGACTCACCAAACGCACTAACTCGTGCAGTTTGACCCAGAATACTCGAGTATTCCAAAAAATACTCGAGTGTTTTACCCAGATTTTGAAAAATAATTATTTTATATACTTTCCCTCCAAAACCTTTCCTATAATTGCTTCTAGGTCCCAACCCAGGGACTAATATGCAAAATATACATTTTAGGCATTTAAATTATTTATTAAATAATTTCTCACATGCAAGCTAATTACATACACACATATTTTAATCAAGGATTAATTTGAAAACTATTAATTATAATTAAATTATAATTAACATTTCATTAATCGGGGATTAAAATTTTGGGGTGTTACAAAGAGCAACCAAATTACCTAGTGGTACAAACTAAAAGAATAAAGATCAATGATGATATAAGGAAATTGTAAAGTTAAGGACTAAATATAAGTACGTGTCCCGGTGCTCACTTAAGCTACGGCAATGTGGGATCTCGGGCAAAGTATAAGGTTGCACCTTGGTGCTCACTTAAGCTAAGACAATGTGAGGCTAAGGGCTTGGTGCTCACTTAAGCTACGACAATGTGAGACCAAGATAAGATAAAGGAAAGGAAAATGATTTTGGAAAATGAAAGTGAAGCATTTTGTTATTCATAGCTTGATTTGATTATGATGCTTAAGTTTTTATTATGTGCTCTTAATTATCTTCTAATTCACTGTGTTGTGAAAAGGTCTCACCCTTATGTGGTTAACATTTTAGGTAAACGAAAAGGAGCTTGAGGATCAGAGAGTGTCGCAGTAGAAGTTACGGAAAGAAGGAAAATTTTATGTTGCGCTACTTTTCTTGTAATTGAAATACCCAAGTTCATGTGTAAACTTGATTTATGAAAAGAAATTTTAAGTTTCCCATTTTAATCTTTAAAGCTTTTGAATAATATTTTTAAATAAAAGCTGGGTGTTACACCTATGATTTTACTTCTTGGACAAGAAGCTTATAGAGTAAGTTAAAGCCTTAACCAAACTAAGTTAGTAACCAAATCCTAAGTGGTAGACAAAGAGTAACTAGGCTTAAGTAAGACATAGTTCCTTAATTCACTCAACCATGTCCCCTAACTAGATTCTCTACATGCAAACTTTTGGAAGCCCAAAACTACCTCTCCCAATGGTACATGACCGAACCAAACCTAAGGGCAAGAGAGGGAATTCGTGAATTTGCCTATAAATAGGAGAGGTCTTAGTTCATTTTTCCTCATTTCATTTCCCTTCCACCAAATTCATTTCCTTCCACATTAAACACATCTCTAAGAGTCCATCCAACTCTTAGAGAAAGAAAAAGAAATAGAGAGAGAGAAAAGGAGAGAGGAGGCCGTGAGGATTAGAGAAGGAAGAAGAAGGAGATCCAAGCTAGATGAAGGAGTTTTCCTTGAAGATCAAGAGTGTTAGGAGCTAGAGAACCAACCTTTCCTTGGTAAGTGACTTGGAGATCAAGAGGAAGATTGTAATAGCTTAGATCTTTCTTTTTATTTTGTAGATCTACTTCTTTTTCTTCTTTGCATGTTGATTTTTATGAGTTGAGAGATGAGTTTATGTGTTATTTTTACTAAATCATGGACTTTAAGGACTCAAAATAATTTGTAATATGTTAAGCTTTATGTTTGATGTTTCGATTGGGGTTTTCCTTGATGGACCTAATGTTTTTCTAACTAAAACTTTAAAGATCTAAAGAAAAAAAAACTAAGATTTTTGTGAAAGCTTAAAATAAACTTCCTTGCATGTTTAATTTTCTTGTTAAACCGTTCTCTATGTGTGTGTTTGTGATTATTTGACAAGTAAATCTATGATCTAAGTTTGGTTATTAATAAAGTAAAAATATTTGGCCTTGCATGTTGAATCTTCTTGCTTAAACCATGATCTATGTGTATTTCTAAGATTACTTGATGAATAAATATGTGATTTAAACTTGATTTGTGAAAAGTTTAAGTCTTTAGTCTTGCATGTTGGTTGATGATGATCTTAGTCGTTTTAAGTGTGTGCATGTTAATTTTAAGAGGAAAGATCATGTTTTTCTTTTCATGTATGATTCGGTTTCAAAGAGAAAATTAAAGAAACAAGTTTCAAAATGATTTTTTGAGTATAAACATGCTTTGATCTAGTATTTGATTATGTGCATGTTTTATTTTGTGAAAGGCCATTCGGCCATGCTTGGTTAAGCTAGGATTCATGATTTTTATTTTGTGAAAAGTGGATGCATGTTAATCTTAAGGATAGATTTGATGATTTCTAAGACATGCATGTTGAAAATGTTTGAAAAAGATTTTGTTTTAATAATGTTGATGCATGTTGATGTGATTAAATGGTGAGGTTGTTGCTTTGAAAAGTAGTCTTGAAAACCTACATGATTGGATTTGATTTTGTGATTCTTGTATGTTGAAAAATGAATGAAAAACCTTGTCTTTGTGAGTGTTGACATTCGGCCAACCTAGAAATAGGTAGAGGGCTATGCTTGTTTCTCATATAGGTTACATGCATGCTAAGACTAATTGAATGTAAGGCTTAAAAAGTACATGCATGAAGTAATTGAATTTAAAAGAAAATGTATGTGAAACTTTGAGGTGATTTGTGATTTAACTTGTTTTGATTTAAGTTTGGAAAATGAATTAAATTTGTTAATTTTCCTTCTGGATGCTCTCGGTTTTAGTTCCCAAAATAAAGAAAATGATTTCATGGTTTTATGTCTTTATTTATGCATTAAATCTTTGCAATTTTATACCTATGTAATTCGGCCAATGCATGTTTAAATGGTTGAAAAGTTTTCTTCATGAAATGACCTTTGATCATGACTAGATTCCTAGGTGCATGATGTTATGTGTTTGATGGAAGTGATGTGTTGTTTTCTTTAATTTCTTGGTTAGATGTGCAAGTAAATGAGTTGATTTAATTATGTAAAAAGAAATTTTCATGATGAGGATTCAATGATCTTAAGTTTTTATAATTATTAGTGATTAGAAATTGTTAACCTTGTGTGATTCGGTTTTGTTGAATTAATTAGAAGATTAAGTCTAAATTATTTTCTAAAGAGTAATTTAGTTAATCTATTAAGAATATGATTGAATTAATGATTCTGAATGATGTAAAATGTGATTTGCATTATGTGAGTTTGTGAATGCTTTGAATGCTTTGAAACTCTATATGATTGCTTTTATGCTAATTGAGTGTGTTCTAGAAAATTTAGATTTAATTGGAATTGTTCTGAATTTTGTTTGTGCGATTTACTAGTGGAAAAATCTATGTTTGGATTTCAAAGGAATTGAAAAACGTTTTATTTGAAAAGTGTGATTTAAATAACTTAAATTGATTTGAAAATTTTTATGACCTTCTTTGATCAGTGTCTGATAATGATTTTATAACCGGAATGTTTTAAACTAAGAGAAATGAATTCTATTTTTTATAAAGAGATTATTTTGGAATTGTTTCAAAGTTTTCTTGAAAACATTTTAATTAGAGATTTGATTTAGAGTTGAAATCTTTTGGATATTGGTAATGTGTTTTCAAAAGGGAATTGTTCCAAAGTGTTTTCAAAATGAAATTGTGAATTTATGGAAATCGTTTCTAACGCACGGGAAAAATGGTCTAGTTCGGGTGACGGACGCGAAGGAAACGTGGCAAGGCTAGCGACTGGAAAATCTTGGAAAGCTTTCGGAGGTTTCGTCATCGAGGTGAGAGAGGGGCTCCCCTTAAGACGCTGTGGTATTAGGTAACATATTAAGGCGTCCAATCATCTCAAAGATTGGACCCCAATCTCGTCAGGCGATGTAGTGGGATAGCAATTTTTTGTTTGTTTGTTGTTTGTTTGGCTATCCACAAGAATCGCTGAGATTGAATTGTTGTCAATAGTTGATGTGTTTTGCTGAAATGGTATGATGTTCTGTTTTTAATAATTATGCATGAGATATTGATTTTCTTAGTATGTGAAATGATAATAATAAGATTGTGAAAGTAATGACAAGAAAGTGCAGATAAGAATTCTAAGAATGATTGAGAAAGAGATAAGTAATGATGGGAATGAAACTGTGAAAGTAATGAATTAAGATTGAAAAGAGAAAAGAGTTGCGGATAAGAAACATGAGAATGAAATTGCGAAAAAGATAAACAATGATAGAAAGAGAATAAATAATTGAATTTGAGAAAGACTGGAGACGAAAAGATGATTTTCGTGATGGGGATAAGAGATACCTGACGAGGCGAGTGGAAGCGTGGTGAGGACGGTGCTGCTGAGGAACAACTGAGGAGAAAGACGCTGATGGTGCTGCGGAACAACAACTGAGGAGAAAGACGCTGACGATGCTGCCGAGCAACAGCTGAGAAGAAAGGTGTTGATGATGCTGCTGAGCAATGATGATGCGAAAGATGCTGATGATGCTGATGAGAATAATGCTGATGAGATGCAAGAGAAAGAGATTTGAGGCAAGATGCTGCTGAGATTTCTTGGGGAACGGATTGCGATTAGTGGTCGGGACTCGTTGAAGGGATGTACTAAGGATGAGCCGACTATTAGGATTAAGCCGATAATTAAAAACTCTAAAACTTTAAAAGACTTTAAAAGACATTAACGAACGCGGTGAGTTGTGAGTGTCGTATCGAAGTAGTGGAGAGGAAGGAACCATGAGTATCTGCGGATACTCAGGTGGAGATTGCATTAGGGGAGGACGATGATGGTGAAATGTCAAGAAGTCTAGAGTATGTTTCTAGGCGGAACGAACTCCACATGTGGCATACGAACGTGGTAGGGACTGGGTCCAACGCCGTGGTAAGTTCTGCAGGCCAACTAGAAAATACTGTCGCCCCCTAGATTGCAAATCTTGAACAGTGAGAGGGACTGGAACGGGGCATTTGTGATTGCCACTGTACCCGAGTTTTCTACAGTGAGCCTTGATTATATGATATGATATGAAATGATATGAATTGAAATGAATTGATTTGAGACTGTACCCGAGATTTTTACAGTTCTCCTGGCTTGGAGCCAATTGTTGAGACAACTGTCGTGCCCGCGTGGTAAAGGTCCTGTACTCCTGTTTGCTTCCGATTAGGATGGGTGGATGACCGAGGAGATGTAGACGTGTGTGTTTTCCTTAGTGATGATTTCCCCACATCATTGAGCGAACCGGAACGATAAGACTTAAGAGGCATAAATAATCAAAAGAAAAATACATTAAAGATATCAAGTGTTGAGCAAGATTTATAAGACAAGTATGAGAAGTGATTTCTGGAACAATTGATGAATCTTGAGATTATGGTTGAAGAAAGAATTAATAAGAGTTATGGAAGTTTTAAGAGAAAGATATTGAGAAAGTTATTATGAAAAGCTGAGTATAAGATTGTGTTTTAACTATATGATGATAATGAACTTGTTGTTGTTTTGGTTTGTTAGTTGTTTATTGTCTTGTCTTAATATTTGCCTATTGTAATTCCACATAGTCGACATAGCTGTTTGGGTAGCTCACTCTCTCCTATATTTCTACTCTGTATTGGAAAATTCTGTATGATCATTAGATGGAAAATATAGCAAGGTTCAAGCTCGTTCGGGAGATAGGAACATCTCCATTAAAAGGGAACAACATAACTATGACCGCTCGTGTCATAGTCTACATCGAGATGAAACGGCGAAGGAAGGAGATTATGGAGAAGCTTTTAGCTCGTGAGATGGAGGAAGACAAAGTACGAGACGACTCTATGGAAGAGACTCCTGAGACGACTGATGAGGACGACTCTGCTTGCGGTCCGAGAACTTGATCTGCCAAGATTCGAAGATAGATGGCTAGTCTTAGGGAGTATGATTAGAGGATAGGTAATCCCGTCAGAGCATTGTACTCCATTGTAAGTTATTAGTTTTCATAGCTTATCATACTGTACCCCGGCTAAAGTTTTGTTTAACACTGATGTTTTGAAACAATTAAATGGGCTGTGTATTTAAAATGATGTTTTGTGAACGGGTTTCAAAGTGCGGTGTCTTGTGACATCTCGGTTTGGAACTTGAAAGGTTTTATGCAAAGTGAGAACATGAGTTTTAAATGTAACCATGTTTTGAAAATCTAAATGTTCTCACATTTATGTTTTACATGTTTAAAAAAAATGGCCCAAATTTTCACTATATTTAACTTAAGTAACCGAAGTTTTCAAGTTGTCGAATCGGGGTGTTACAGTTATGGTATCAGAGCGATGGTTGATCTAAGTAACCTTATGCATGGACTTACATACTCTGCTGTGTGACTCTGTGTGTGCATTGGTAGTAAGATAGCGATAGATATGGATAGGAACGTTAGGAGTATGCCGATGCATTTCTGGAACGCGTCAGTTTTCGTCTGCAGCGGAGACGAGGAGCAGAGATCAGTGTCGTCATGGAATGTTGATGTGTGATTCGAATCTTCTTTTGCTGAGATCATCTTTGATGTGAACCCCTTTTGTTTGTGATGACCCTTAAGCTATGAGATATTGTCTTGTGACTAGAACTCTCTTTTCTTGTTGAAGCCTTCCTTGTGTGAAACCTATGCGTTGCCAAATTGCTTTGGCATGACGTTTGAAAAAGCCTTTTTTTGAAAATCTTAGACCATGTTCTTGACAAAGCCTTGATTGTTGATAAACCCGAAGTTTCTTCGTTTGATTTTGACCCGACATGTACCTTTTCCTAAAGTTTTAGTGAGAATTTTTGGACCCTGACACCCTACACCGGTCAAGTAGATAGTTCTAGAATAGAGAGTTAGTTGTGAAGTGATGCTAGGCAAGAGTTGTAAGAACCAAGGAGAATAAGGATTAGTAAGTATGGATTAAGGGAAGTATGAGTCTTGGAGAAAATAGGAGTATCATTTTAAGTCTTAGATAAGTGGCGAATTGTGTAAAGTGATAGGGACTAAGAGTTTTGATGTCGGATTGGTCAAAGTAATGGTTTAGGAGGTGGTAAGATGAGGAAGAATCCGTGATGATATTTAGAATTTTGAGGTCATAAGTGTCTTGATTTGAGTTGAAAATGGTTAGATAGCGGTGAATAAGTGATGATATGGTAAGGTCGAATTAGTAAGATGGTGGAATTGGTGGATAGAATCCTTACGTGTTGACTCAGGGTAAGGTAAAAAGCTAGGATTTGATGTGGTAATGGATAATAAGTCTTTGAGTTTAGGACTTTTGATGGTTTAGAATAGGAGGAAAATCCTGGAAGGAGGAAAAAGGGTTTATAATGTTTAAGTTATATGATCAAGTGTTTGAGATAAGGAGGTGAGATAGTACATGTTTCTTGAGGATTAGTGGCTGAGTAGAGTAAAGGGAAGATGTAATAGTGACCATAGAAGTCTAATAAGGACAATTATTTGGTGAGATATAAGGTAATAAGAGGATAGATTGGGGCTAAGTGATGAGAAATTTTGTAGGATTGACCAAAAAGTGGTGAAGGATAGGAGTATTTAGAGGTTAAGTCCATAATGATAAATGTGGTTTAGAGAGATAAGAGTCATTTAAGTTGGGGAGTAGTTGAAAATGTGAGGTTTTGAGAAGTAGCTTATTTAGGCTTGAATTGATGAGAGGAATGTAACCCTAAGTGTGGTAGTGCCTTGACCCCAAATGAGCGTAACCCTGTTATCTTTGGATGTTGTTTTGATGCCTTTGAACCTCTCAGTCCTTTTTTTGTCAATAAAACCGCGTTGTTTTGACCCCACTTTGTTTGTCATTTAAAGTCCTTTGAGAGATTACTTTTGCAAGTAGTCCGTTTAATCTACTCTTGAGAACGATGAATAGATGATACATGTTTGAAGATACGACGATAACTGCAGTTAAAAAGGAAAGGAACTTCTTCAGAGAGCTACGCGTCCGCCTATTAGACAGATTCTACGTAGCATTTCTCGAGGACAAGAAATCTTCAAGTTGGGGAGAATGTAACACCCCGCATTTTTCCCATACGTGCGTAAACGATTTTTGTCAAAATAAACCTTGAGGTTCTGTTTATAAAGAATTTTCAGACAAGTATTTTACGTAAGTGAGAAGTAAAGTATTGATTTTCATGGATTTATATAGACGAATTCTTTTCATAAATATGAAGTGAATGATTTTGTTAAGTTTTGGAGAAAATTTATTAAAAAGAGATAAGTTCTAAACTTTTATCAAGAATGATTTTCATTATAAATGAAATTTTGGATTTGATAACTTTGGAAATTTGTGTCTTTTCAACCATAACTCGAAATTTTATGATCTTTATATGAAAACGATAGTCTTGAAACGTAGATTTTGAAAATGTGATTTTAGGATTTTCTGGGTTGAATTATAAAAATTTATTTTCAGAGTTTGTAAAATACGAATTTTGAAAGATGTGCTTTGTAGGAAATGAAATTTTGTCATGGCATGAATTTTTAGGTGATATGCGCCTGGTTTAATGTGTTCTTAATGAGTGATGCGTGGAAATGGTTGTGTGAATATTATTTTTTTTTTAGAATTAATTGCCTTGTTGTGTGAATTGATGATTTTAAGCAAGTATGATCAAGAAATAAAAATGTAAGATGCATGTATGGATGTGTATGTATGAGTGCTATGGTTGTATGTATGTAGATATGTGTGTTATATGTGTATGCCACGAATGTATGTATGTATGTAGGGTAGGCCTATGATTTTACTTCTTGGACAAGAAGCTTATAGAGTAAGTTAAAGCCATAACCAAACTAAGTTAGTAACCAAATCCTAAGTGGTAGACAAAGAGTAACTAGGCTTAAGTAAGACATAGTTCCTTAATTCACTCAACCATGTCCCCTAACTAGATTCTCTACATGCAAACTTTTGGAAGCCCAAAACTACCTCTCCCAATGGTACATGACCGAACCAAACCTAAGGGCAAGAGAGGGAATTCGTGAATTTGCCTATAAATAGGAGAGGTCTTAGTTCATTTTTCCTCATTTCATTTCCCTTCCACCAAATTCATTTCCTTCCACATTAAACACATCTCTAAGAGTCCATCCAACTCTTAGAGAAAGAAAAAGAAATAGAGAGAGAGAGAGAGAAGGAGAGAGGAGGCCGTGAGGATTAGAGAAGGAAGAAGAAGGAGATCCAAGCTAGATCAAGGAGTTTTCCTTGAAGATCAAGAGTGTTAGGAGCTAGAGAACCAACCTTTCCTTGGTAGGTGACTTGGAGATCAAGAGGAAGATTGTAATAGCTTAGATCTTTCTTTTTATTTTGTAGATCTACTTCTTTTTCTTCTTTGCATGTTGATTTTTATGAGTTGAGAGATGATTGTAATATGTTAAGCTTTATGTTTGATGTTTCGGTTGGGGTTTTCCTTGATGGACCTTGTAAAACCCCGATTTGGAAAACTCGAAATAAACACTTACAAATACTAATTAATTCTTTTTTTGAAAAATAGGGTGAATTTTTTTTATTTTTTATTTATTTTTCTCAAGTAGAAAACTCATCAATCAAGTTTCCCAAAACAAGGTATTACTTTTAAATCCTTTCTCTCAAAAACGTTTACTGAATTTTCTAAAAACGATTTGTTATTGATAACTTCTCAAACAAAGGCTTTTCGCATAGAAAAATATTCGGTTTACTTAAAACAGTTATCTGTCTGATTATGACAGTCATTCTGAAAAACAGTTTAGAAACAGGTCATAAATGTTCTTTCAAAAGTGGTCACCATAGTTCATCGGTGCCATCCTTACATAACATTTACCTTAGCAAAAACATTTCAAAATAAAAGGGGTACACTTGATATACATATCAGCAAGGGTCCATTAGAACCTAACTATAAACTACTAAGCAGCGTCCCCTTCGCGATCCGGAACGTAAGTTCCCAAAAGCAGTCTCCGTCGTCCAGCAGCAGCCCTCTCGTCCGCGTACCACGATCAGTAGGTCCTTCTTCCAGGAGAAGCCACACCAGCTCCACCATCTTTTAGGACCAGAGGTTCACCATCACATACACACAAGAAGTTGAGAGAGTAAGTTACCCGAATGGAATTACTCCCATCGACTTCTTGGATTTACACTAGCGACGTATACCAGAACATAACAAGCAATGCAACAAAACAATACAGTAGATAATTATGCAAGATGCATGAGGATGCAGTGCAATAGGCGCATTATCTAACGCGTTATCTTTCTTTTAAGGGGATCTCTTAATCAGTTCATCTCACAAAGTCGAATCTCTTAAACAACTTGTCTCGCAAAGTCGAAGTCTCTCTGTCCACATATCTCGAGTCCATAGTATCGGAATTCAAGCTTTTATGGTTTTGGGTCTACATCTCCTCGGAATCCATCCACCTAGTCGGAAGCAACCAGAAGTACAGGATCTCTAACCACACCGGCTCCGGTAGACGACACCAAAATATAAAATGCCCGGGAAAGATGTCATGACAAGGGTGTCCATCTCCGCCGTGTTCAAGTATCCCTCTTCTGATCCTGATTTAGTCAAGGGGGTGTCAGTCATCCGTCTAGTGATCATGCAGTACTTCAGCTACGACACCGGACTACCTACCCAACCATGGATGGTCAACCCAGGTCACTGTAGCTTTTCCCCGCCTAGACAGACTCCTCTTAGGCTTCTTGACGAATCACCGTCATTGCCCTCCCCTATCCTAATCATCAAGTGTTTACCACGCAGGTAAACATCGTATCTTCCTCTCCACTACTTCGGTTAAGGGTTTTAAGTCGTGAGGTTATACTCGTTTATCCTAACGTCGACCCATCCTAAGTCATCTCCGTCATACAGCTCCGACCATATGCGGAATACTTCTGTGGGACTCGACCACTATGTTTGACGGGCACCGACCCATCCTGAATTACTTTCAGCATATGGCTCCGACCATATGTGAGATATCATAGTTATTCTGACGGGCTCCGACCCATTCAGAACCAACTCCGGCATATAGCTCCGACCATATGCGGGATATCCATCAACCTTTGATAGATAGGCTTCGACCTATCCCCAGTCATTCCAACATATGGCTACGACCATATGGGAATCGTCTTTGTGGGACTCTGCAGTAGTTGCATCCGGTCCAAAGGCGTCATCATCGTGCAAACGCTAGTCCATTAGCCATGTCGTCCGCTCGATCCACGTACTTGGGCGCATCAGCATCATCCGGTTCCATAGCGCGTTCCATCCCTTAGAGTTTCGCTCTATTCTTCGGGGGGTTTCTTATAATTTCTAATGTCTTTGCTAATCTTAACGTATATCGCGGGATGATGCATTATGCTCATGCAATGACAATATAAGCAACATCATATTCTCAACATAAACAAACATATCAATCAATCAATCAATACCATGTGATGGTATAGGTCTGAGTCTTCGTATACCACGATACAAACAAGGCACACAATTTATCGGGTATACTACTAGCTACAATAGACCTTTACTCCGACTTTGAGAGAGTACGGAGTGTCTTAATATACTCACTAGACACCAAAGTGTCGTAGAATAACTTCTCTCTCACCTGGGTTCGCAGTTACCAATTCCACAAGTTCCGAACGATCTGCTTCCTTCCTAGTCTGCCCGACTCCGACTTCTTTCAAGTCCCATAAGATAGACATATGAGTATTAAACTTTATTTAAATATTACTCTTAAAATCATTCTCAAGGTAACTTAGGAAAAATCCAAACTTTGTCTTTATTTAAAACCAAAACATCAATTCTTTTTACTCAAACTTGTCCAAAGTCAAACATCAACTTTTGTACTTTAAAATCATGAGAAAATAATCAAATAAATCAATTTAATTAAAAAGTTTCTTTGCTGGTCTCTCTTGGACAGCAATGAATTCATCTTCGAAAACATCGAAAAATTGCATTTTTCAAACCAATTTTGTCTTAGATTAAGTACCTATAAAAACTAAGCTTCAAAGCACCTCAAAAACATTTTTGAATAAGAAATGCAACTTAGAAAATTCTGGACAGCATCATATCCTAAGTTTTAAATTCATTTTCCATTGTTCAAAGCCAATTTAAACACATAGGTAAACCAAGCATCTTGAAAACAATCAAACAAACACTTTGATCAACAATCTGTCAAGTTCAAACACTTAGAATCACATGTGGGCAGCATGGTACTTAAACAAATTAAACCATTTAAATTGTAACATCCCTAATTTAATTCCAAGCAATAATTAATGAATTAATAGAATTAAAGTGGAAGGAATGGGTAGATTAATTGCTTAAAGAATTTTGGGAGCAAGGTGAGTAGTAATTATGATTATTAGGGGTTGTGTAGGAGGCATTGGTAGCAAGGGGCAAAATTATCTAAGCGAAATTGGGGGTTAAATCGGCGTTTTAAGTATTAGAAATTAGCTGATACGAGGAAATTTGGAATTTATTATAGGATGCTAAGAAATTAAATTCCACCGTTGGATATGAAGTTTAAGGGATTAATAAGCTTGTCCAAAAATTTGGGCCCGACCCGACGGTTAACGAAGAAGTTATGGCGAATCGAAGTCTGGAATCACTGGTGCACGCCCAGGTGCACCGGTGCACGCCCAGGCGCACCAGGGTGCACCAGATGCACCAGCCCAGTAAGTTTTGCGCCCAGGCGTGGCCCAACTCGCGCCCAGGCGCGCGCGACGAACCAAAATCGCGCATCAGATGCGCATCTCTCGCGCTCAAGCGCCGGCGTCGTGCTCAAGCGCCAACGCACGACCAGATCAGCCCCAACGCCTTAAAATGGCGCACCAGCCTCCCTCCTTTTTTCATTTCTCAGCCCCATTCCTTCCTCACTCACCCAAAACCGCCCCAAACACCAGCCACCGCCACCGGAGCCACCAAGGCCGCCTCCCTCCTTGTTCTTCCTCCTCCACATAGATCCACTCACTCTCCTCCCTCTTAGTTTCTTTCTCTCTCTTCTTGGAGCCCCATCTCTCTCTCCACCACCATACCCTCCACCATCCACCATGAACCACCACCCACCACCACCACTATGAGCACCCCTTCCTCTCTCTTTCCCTATTGATTTTGAGCCCCCTTTTTCTCTCTCTCTCTTCCCTCTATTTGGTCTCTCTCTCTCCACCGGATCTCACTGGCGTCGTTATCGACCGTGATCGCACCGGGCTTGTGTTGGTTACTCCGAGGCTTGATGTTTTTGCCTTGATCCAGCCGCGATCGTTCTTGCTAAGGGGGAGCAACACCGACGCCGTCATCGTCGCCGAGCCACAACCCAGGTTCTTTGTTTAAAATAAAGCCCGAGGTAAGAAGGGTTCGTATTACGTCTATTTAAAAAGTAAATTCTAGGATTCTATAGTGGTGACTAAGAATAGGGTAATTAAAGAATAAGTTAATGAACCTTAGGGTAGTCCCTGTAAATATAAATGATTTATTTAAATTGACAATGGAATAAATTGGATGTACATAGAATGAGTTCCGGAGAGAATGAATGTGATAGGATATTAAAAGAGTTAATATAAAATGAAAGTGTAGGAAAACACAAAATAAAACCAAGGGAAATTAGTTAAGGAAAATTAGAGAAGCGTGAGAGTAAAAGAGTATAGAGTGTTTGTAATAGGCGAAGGGTGTAGAATGAGTTAAAACTAAAGGTGAGGAAAAAGAGAAGTTAGAGTACGAAAGAAATAAGGAAGCACGGATGAAAACTTAGTTAAGAGTGGTCGGGTAGTAATGAAATTGAAAGGAAAATGATAAACTAAATTCCAAATACAAGAGGGTAATAGGTAAAAGAATTTAGCGATAAGGTGATAAGACAACTAGAGCGAATGCAATTATGGTAGTTTAATAGAATGAGGTTAGACGAAAGCTAGAGTAATTAATAAAAATAATAAGGAAAAAGGGAAAAGAAGAGAAGAAGAAAAACAAAAGAAAGGGAAAATGGAAATAATTAAGAGTTAGTGACGAGAATTAAAACATAATGTATATGGCCAATTCAAGCAAAGTGAAATGAGAATGAGAATCATTAATGAATAAGAATGTACTTAAAATAAGAATGCACCCACATGCCAACTTGTATGAGGTACCTTCCAGTGTGGAGGTGAAGTACAATGGTACGAGGTACCTTTCGGTGTGGAGGTGAAGTACAATGGTGCGAAATACATTTTAAAAGGGAATGGTTTGAGCGGCAGGAGGTCGGTAGACCCTGTCACAATAATAAAAAGTAAAATGGCGGGAGGTCGGTAGACCCTGTCACAAAGATAAAAGTGAAATGACGGGAGGTCGGTAGACCCTTGATCGAGGCCGCACCCGATCAAAATAAAAGGTGTTTATTCTGTAGTACTAGGAAGGTGATCCTAGGTTGTTTCCCAGCGAATATCGGTCTAGGCAAAGTATCAAACACGTAGTGTGCAGTAAAATGGGGGGGTTTTTGTGTGTGACAAATGTGAAGAACAAAACATAAACAGAATATAAAAACTAAGAAAATCAGAAACAAAAGCGGGCAAACCCATTTGGTTACGTACACTACTCAATCCTAGCTCACTAAAGATCGATTCCTCTCCTCTCCTCTGTCCAACTCGTGATAACCAAATACTAAGCGAAAATTCAGTTATCACTCCAAACCCTAACCTCTAATTAAGCATCAGAAACCAGAATTGGAGTTTTTACGAGTTAATACAAATTAAGCATTTATATTCATGTATTATCTCTACGAAATGGAATTAAGCAAACAACTACACATCGATAAACATGAAAACAGAGAAGAGAAAACGAAATTGCATTAATAACAAGAGCTCAAGAGTAGATAATACAATACCAAAGGGATTAACCCTTGAAGTCTAGCCTTCCATGGCCATAAATGAAGAAAAACGAGTAGAAATGGGGAAGAACAAAACCCTAGCAGCCACCACCACTTGGGAGAGCCAAGAGAGAAGTTCTAACCTAGAGAGAGAGTGAGAAATCTGAAATGGGAGTGTGTTCTTGGGGGTTACACGAATTTCCCCTCTTTAGTCATGAAAATGGGCCTAAAACATGGGCCCAAGTCCTAAGAAACACTATTCTGAAAATTACAATTAAAAAGGGACCTAAATGCAAATTACAATCTTCACTTCAATGCTTCAATCTTCATTTCCAAACTTCCCAAAGTGTCCTTGTGCCAAACATTACCTGAAAATATAAATAGAATTAATTAGGCTAAATAATCCCAAATTAAACAATATTCGGAATATTAGTCCAATAAACTCAAAATCACTAAATCAAGCTAATCAATGTCAAATGGGCAACAAGTATCAATAATAGGAGTAAAATAATGCAAGGAATAATGGGAAATAAAATTCTCATCAAATACCCCCACACTTATCCTTTTGCACTCCTGGGCAAAACCAAAAGATAGGACTATGAAGATCAATATGCACCAAAGTGAATCATGCAACAAGATGACTACAACTAAGAAATGCAAACCTAAGAGATTAAATACTTCACAATGAATTCTAGGAAATGCAAAGAAATGGGCAAACTCAAGCACACAAAATGGTTAAGGATCAAAGAGTCAAAGCATCCGCGAACATCATCCAATTACTTCAAGTATGCAAAGAAACCAATGACATCAAGAGGATAGTCACAAAGATGATAGAAACTCACAAGGATCACTCAAAAGTGTTTACACTCAAGTGTTTGGGGTTAATCATTATTTACACTCAAGGCACATCATGAAAAACAAACACAACCATAAGCTTGACAAGCCTCTAACATCAACCATCAACACACATGCACAAAATGATCAAAAGGTCTTTTAAGGGTTGTAATGGGGCCAAGGACAAGGTAGGATAAAAATATGGGAATGTAGCTAAAACCAAGGGAATAGAGGAGCAATGGGGAATAAGTAAAAAGTAAGCAAAATCCACCCCAAGATCAACAACCACTAATTCCAATCCTCTTTGCCTCAACAACCTTTTATTCACTTTTTTTTCTTTTTTTTCTTCTTTTTTTTTATTTTTGCATTTTTTTTTGTATTTTTGTCTTCTATTTTTTTTTTTTTTTTTGAGAGATATACAAAAAGAAAAGAAGAAACAATACAAATGGCATGAAGATGAAGCCATAACTATAACAACCAATGAGGCAAAACCAAGAACTCAACCAATTAAAGCATAAAGCATACTTCTTACCTAATACCCATTCCCAAAACAATTCCAAAGCTCCAAAATTCCCTAAGGTTAGGACAATCATGGTTTTTCAGTCATAGGCTTGTAATGAGCTAAAGAACAAGGAAAGGGATAAAAAGGCTCAAAGGGGCTAGCAAAGGATACATTCATTCAAGGTAGGCTCATATGGCTAGTAGCTTATTCAAGAAAGAAAGTGCCTAAATCATTTCAAAATGTGCATGAGCAATCAAGTATCAACAAGAGTCAAGTCAAGTTATAGAGTGCAAGTAGTCCAGAGTGCAATCACACATGAAAGAAAATTAGGTGGCATATATAGCAATCCACCCACAATTAAGGCTCAAATCCTCACAAAAGGGACAATTCTATCATAGTGTTACCACCTCTTAATTATCAAAAGCAACTTTACACACAGAAATGCATGAATTCAGACACAAGATACCAAAACTCTACTAAAATGAAGCAAAAACATGCAAGAAAATGCCCAAAACTAAGCAAAACCTAAAAAAAAATCAAAGCAAAATATGCAACCTAAACTACTCTCCCCCCACACTTAAATCACACATTGTCCTCAATGGAACACAAATAGCAGAATCAGACAGATATAGACAAGTGTAATAAAAAGAGTAAGGAAGGAGAAAAAGAAGACTCCCTAAGTCATGGTTGTTCAAAAGTGGGGTCGACCAATGAGGCCTCCTCCACAGGTGCATCATCCAAAGAAGGGGTGGTTAGGAAAGGCTTGAGTCGGTGGCCATTGACTTTGAAGCTCTTGTTCGTGGACTCACTCTTGATCTCCACAGTGCCATAAGGAAACACTTGGGTGACTAAAAACGGTCCAATGCATTTAGAGCGGAGCTTTCCACTCATGAGTCCAAGCCTAGAGTTGTAGAGCAAAACTTTTTGACCAACCAAGAACTCCTTTCTGGAAATGGAGTTATCATGAAGCTTCTTGGTCTTCTCTTTGTAGAATTTGGAGTTCTCATAGGCCTCCAAGCGGATCTCATCTAGCTCACTCAACTGCAGCTTCCTCTCCTCGCCCGCTTGATCAAGAGCTAAGTTACATTGCTTCACAGCCCAATATGCACGGTGCTCTATCTCCACAGGCAGGTGGCACGCCTTACCAAAGACAACCCGATAGGGTGACATCCCTTTGGGTGCCTTGTAAGCGGTCCGATGGGCCCATAGAGCATCCTTCAATCGTGTGCTCCAATCCTTTCTATTAAGCTTCACCATCTTCTCCAAAATCCGCTTGATCTCTCTATTTGAAATCTCAGCTTGCCCGTTGGTTTGGGGGTGATAGGGTGTAGAAACTTTGTGCACAACCCCATACTTCTTGAGCAAAGCTTGCATGGATCTATTGCAGAAGTGTGTGCCTTGGTCACTGACTATGGCTCTAGGTATGCCAAACCTGCAAAGGATATTAGACCTGACAAAATCTACAACAACCAGAGCATCATTAGTCCTGGTGGCCTTAGCTTCCACCCATTTGGATACGTAGTCCACAGCAAGTAAGATATAATAAAAACCAAAAGAAACAGGAAAGGGGCCCATGAAATCTATACCCCAGACGTCAAACACCTCACAAAACAACATAGGTTGTTGCGGCATCTGTTGCCTCCAAGATAGGGCGCCTCCTGCTCTTTGACACTGCTCACACGAGCTGCAGATGTTGCTCGCATCCTTGAAAATGGTAGGCCAATAAAATCCAGAATCCAGCACCTTTCGTGCTGTCCTTTGAGTACCAAGGTGGCCTCCCACTGGTGAAGCATGGCAAAATTGGAGAACCGATTGGATCTCCTGGTCTGGAATGCACCTGCGAATGACCTGATCACTGCAAAAACGCCATAAATAGGGGTCATCCCATACATAATGCTTGGCATCGCTCTTTAATTTGTCTCTTTGAGCTTTGGATGCCAAGGCAGGAAAAATAGAAGCAACCAGATAATTAACAATGTCTGCAAACCAAGGAGTTTGGGGAAGGGGATGGGAAACATGTAAAGATAAAAGCTGCTCATCCGGGAAGTCATCCCGGATAGGAAATGCATCCTCCTCTCTCTCTATCCTGCTCAAGTGGTCTGCGACAAGGTTATGCGCACCACTCCGATCCTGAATCTCAAGATCAAACTCCTGGAGGAGCAACATCCACCTAATCAACCTAGGTTTGGAATCTGTCTTTTTCAAAAGATACTTCAGAGCAGCATGATCAGTGTACACTACAACCTTAGAACCAAGCAAATATGATCTAAACTTGTCAAGTGCAAAAACAATAGCCAAAAGTTCTTTTTCAGTTGTTGTGTAATTAACCTGTGCTGCATCTAAAGTTCTAGAAGCATAATAAATAACATGCGACAGCTTACCAACCCATTGGGAGAGAACTGCTCCCAAAGCATAATTTGAAGCATCAGTCATGAGCTCAAATGGGAGGGTCCAATCAGGTGGTTGGATGATGGGAGTGGTGGTCAGTGCTTTCTTCAATTCATCAAATGCCCTCATGCATTGGTCTCCAAATTCCCATGGGGCATCCTTTTGAAGAAACTTGGAAAGAGGAAGGGCAATGTTGCTAAAGTTCTGAATAAACTTGCTATAGAAACCTGCATGACCAAGAAAAGAACGCACCTCTCACACGCAAGAGGGGTAAGGCAAATGTGATATTACATGCAGCTTAGCAGGGTCAACTTCTATGCCCTTGTGCGAAACAATGTGCCCTAAGACTATGCCTTGTTCTACCATGAAGTGGCATTTTTCAAAATTCAAGACAAGGTTAGTCTCAATGCACCTGTTAATGACCTTAGTCAAATTATCAAGACATGCATCAAATGAGGAGCCATAAACACTAAAATCATCCATGAAGACCTCTATGCAATGCTCGAGCAAGTCAGCAAAAATACTCATCATACATCTTTGAAATGTGGCAGGAGCATTGCATAGGCCAAAAGGCATCTTTCTATATGCAAATGTGCCAAAAGGACAGGTAAATGTGGTCTTTTGTTGGTCCTCTGGTGCAATGCAAATTTGAAAATAACCAGAGAATCCATCTAAGAAGCAATAATGAGATTTACCTGCCAGGCGCTCCAACATCTGATCAATGAAGGGGAGAGGGAAATGATCCTTGCGAGTCGCCTGGTTGAGCTTTCTGTAATCAATGCAGACTCTCCAACTGTTCTGCACTCTAGTGGAAATCAGCTCATCCTTCTCATTTTTGACAACTGTGACACCAGACTTCTTGGGGACAACTTGCACCGGGCTCACCCAAGTGCTATCTGAAATTGGGTAGATGATACCCGCTTGGAGCAGCTTGGTGACCTCTTTCTTAACCACATCAAGAATCTGGGGGTTCAATCTTCTTTGGGGTTGTCTCACTGGTTTAGCCCCATCCTCCAACAAAATGCGGTGCATGCACATGGAGGGGCTAATTCCAGGAATATCCGCTAAAGTCCATCCAATTGCCCTCTTGTTCTTTCTTATCACATCCAACAGTTTCTCCTCTTGATCAACAGAAAGTGAGGTAGAGATGATCACTGGGAGTTTCTGCTCATCCTCCAAGTAAGCATATTTGAGATGAGGAGGGAGGGGCTTCAGGTCCAATGAGGGTGCCTGCATAATAGATGGAACTAAAGGGACAACAGAAATGGATTCTGCTGCCTGCACCTGAACAAGTGAATCAAACTCATGCATAACAGATATGGGGTTAGGGTTAGCATAATCTGAATCTATAACATATGAATCATCAGATGCAGTGGCAGAGTCTAGAAACTGAGCTATTTCAGTGCATGCGGTGCACCATCCAGAGTTAGTGCATGATGGACAAGTAAATGAATCAGTGAAAGATGGCAATTCAAAATCATGATGCAAAAAGTCAAGCATATGCTCATCTATCAAATCATCAAGCAAGTCCACATGGAAAACAGAGTGATCCTCAGGAAAATGTTTCATAGCATGGAAAATGTCAAATCGGATCACACTGCCATCAAACTCCATGGAAAGTGAACCTGAATGCACATCTATCTTGGTTCGGGCTGTTTTCAAAAATGGCCTCCCCAAAATAATAGGAACAGCATTACGGGGAGAGTCATCTTCCATATCAAGTATGTAAAAATCAGCAGGGAAGATCAACTCTTCAACCCGAACCAAGACATCCTCTATCAAACCTGCGGGGTGGGCAGTACTTCTATTTGCCAATTGAATCACCACACCCGTAGGTTGAAGAGGTCCAAGAGAAAGAGACTTAATAACAGACATAAGCATGACATTTATGGATGCTCCTAAATCTAGCATAGCATTTTCAAACTTAACATTGCCTATGATGCAAGGTATAGAGAAAGTTCCAGGATCCTTACATTTTTCAGGAATGTGAGGGATAGGTTTAACTATGAGAGCGGAGACATTCCTTCCCATGCTTATCCTCTCATTGCCCTTGAGTCTTCTCTTATGAGTGCACAACTCCTTAAGGAACTTCGCATACCTTGGAATCTGTTTTATTGCATCAAGAAGGGGTATGTTGACTTCCACCTTCCTGAATGTGTCAAGAATGTCCTTGTCCACCTCTTCCACCCTTTTGTTTTGAGGCACTCTTGGTGGGAATGGAATAGGAACAGGAGGAGGTTGTAGGACAACAACAGGGCTTGTGGTTGAAGTTGAGGAGGGTTGAGTTGGATGATTCTCTTCTATGCTAGCATGCTCACCTTCATCTACCACTTGGCTCTTCCCTTTAGAGGAAGCTAGAGCATCATTGTTGAGGTGAGGTTGTGGTGTGGGTGTGACAATCTGCTTTCCCGACCTCAGGTTGATGGCACTCACATTCTGATTCTGAGGGTTGATCACAGTTTGGGATGGCAACTTGTCAGAATTTTGAGATTGCAAGTTGTTGAGAGAAGTTGCCATTTGACCCATCTGATTTGTCAAAGTCTGAATGGATGCCTCTTGTCTCTGAATGGATGCTCTAGTATCTTGTTGAAATTGGAGGTTTTGCATGGTCATTTGCCTCACCAACTCCTCCAAGGTAGGTTGGTTGGTTGGATGGAGGGGCTGATGGTGCAGGATGAACCACTTGCTGCTGTTGTTGTTGCCTTTGCTGCTGGATTGGAGGAGGTACATATGGTGGTCTGCTCGGTCCAGCGGTGTTCTGAAATGGAACATTAGGAGGAGGTTGTTGTTGTTGATCAGACCACTTCAGATTGGGATGGTTCCTCCATCCAGGGTTGTATCTATTGGAAGAGAGGTCATGATTGTGTTGTTGTGGGCCTCTATTGTTGTATATGTTTGCTGCATAGGCCTCGGGTTGGTCACCACTTGTCATTGGCTGTTGCTGCTGAAGGGAAGGGCATGCATCTGTGGGGTGCTCAATGGATGTGCATATGCCACACACTCTAGTAGGAAGTATCATCTTTTTCTGATTGACAGCCAATTGTGTGACCAATGTTGTGAGAGAATCAATTTTCTGCTCAAGCTTCTCAACCTTGCCCGAGTCTGCACCAACATCATTTACATCCCTCACAACTATTGCATCACTGTTGCTTCTTGCATGGAATTGTTGACAGTTGGAAGCCATCTTCTCAATTTTGCTCCTGGCTTGTAAGGGTGTCATATCTCCCAATGTACCACCACTTGCAACATCTACCATGTTTCTCTCCATGAAGTTGAGACCTTCATAGAAATATTGAATAAGCAGCTGCTCTGAGATCTGATGGTGGGGGCAGGAAGCACACGACCTCTTGAATCTCTCCCAATATTCATAGAGACTCTCTCCATGTTGTTGCCTGATACCAGAGATTTCCTTTTTGATTGCAGTGGTCCTATTTGCAGGGAAGAATTTTTCCAGAAATGCCCTCTTCAAGTCATCCCAGCTTGTGATGGAACCAGGGGCCAAGTCAGATAACCAATCTTGTGCTAGACCCTCTAAGGAATGTGGAAATTCTCTGAGACAGACATGATCCTCTTGCACATCATGTGGTTTCATTGTGGTGCACACTATATGGAATTTCTTGAGATGCTTATGAGGATCCTCACCTGCAAGACCATGAAACTTGGGCAACAAATGGATTAGTCCTGTTCTAAGATCAAAAGGAACATCCTCATCAGGATACCGGATACACGAGTCTTCAATAGTGAAGTCAGGTGCAGCCAGCTCCCTAAGTGTCCTTTCCCTTGGTGGGGGTTGAGCCATGTTATCACAATGTATAGAATCAGATTGAATAAAAGTAGAAGGAACAGAAGAAATAGAAACAGAATCAGAATTAGATGGATTATAAGATGACTCTGACTCACTACCTAATGACTGATTCCTATTTTGTCTAACTAATCTGTGATAAGTTCTATCAATTTCAGGGTTGTAAGGATGCAAATAACTTGGGTTGCCCCTAGTCATATACTGAACAGAACAGCATCAACCATAGCATACTGTAACAGATATGCATGACCAAAATCGGCACCTAAAATCATGAAAACATATCACAGAAAGTTTGAGGACAAAATTCAAAAGGGAACCAAGTCAAAGAATTAAAACAGTGACCAAAAACTAAGAAAATGGAACTTGTAAAATAAAAAAGAAATAGTAAACAGGATTTTTCGGGATCCAAACGAAGGGGTTTTCTAACAAAGTAGAAAAATCAGATTATTCAGAAAATTCCCTTCGATTTGATATAAAATTCGTCAAATTCCGACTTACGAATCAAAAGTTACGCCTATTTATAGTAAGTACTGCTGAAACTTGGAAAATTTTTCTGGAACTCACAACCAGTGCCTATCTGAGTGTCTGTGATGCATCAACACACTAATATATGATGAAACAAGTGTGGATACCAATTTTCGTGCAAAAATTCCACCCACAGCTATGTTGAATGGCACTCACAGAATCACTAGAATAGCATCAGTTGTGCAGAACAGCAAATCAGCAAACAGGGCAACTTTCAATCAGTTATCAGAATGCTTATTCACACACTAACTACACTAACTAATCTAACTAACTACTGTATGATCTTTGGCAAGAACCGATAATCCCCGGCAACGGCGCCAAATTTTGATCGAGGCCGTACCCGATCAAAATAAAAGGTGTTTATTCTGTAGTACTAGGAAGGTGATCCTAGGTCGTTTCCCAGCGAATATCGGTCTAGGCAAAGTATCAAACACATAGTGTGCAGTAAAATGGGGGGGTTTTTGTGTGTGACAAATGTGAAGAACAAAACATAAACAGAATATAAAAACTAAGAAAATCAGAAACAAAAGCGGGCAAACCCATTTGGCTACGTACACTACTCAATCCTAGCTCACTAAAGATCGATTCCTCTCCTCTCCTCTGTCCAACTCGTGATAACCAAATACTAAGCGAAAATTCAGTTATCACTCCAAACCCTAACTTCTAATTAAGCATCAGAAACCAGAATTGGAGTTTTTACGAGTTAATACAAATTAAGCATTTATATTCATGTATTATCTCTACGAAATGGAATTAAGCAAACCACTACACATCGATAAACATGAAAACAGAGAAGAGAAAACGAAATTGCATTAATAACAAGAGCTCAAGAGTAGATAATACAATACCAAAGGGATTAACCCTTAAAGTCTAGCCTTCCATGGCCATAAATGAAGAAAAACGAGTAGAAATGGGGAAGAACAAAACCCTAGCAGCCACCACCACTTGGGAGAGCCAAGAGAGAAGTTCTAACCTAGAGAGAGAGTGAGCAATCTGAAATGGGAGTGTGTTCTTGGGGGTTACAGAATTTCCCCTCTTTAGTCATGAAAATGGGCCTAAAACATGGGCCCAAGTCCTAAGAAACACTATTCTGAAAATTACAATTAAAAAGGGACCTAAATGCAAATTACAATCTTCACTTCAATGCTTCAATCTTCATTTCCAAACTTCCCAAAGTGTCCTTGTGCCAATTATTACCTGAAAATAGAAATAGAATTAATTAGGCTAAATAATCCCAAATTAAACAATATTCGGAATATTAGTCCAATAAACTCAAAATCACTAAATCAAGCTAATCAATGTCAAATGGGCAACAAGTATCAATAATAGGAGTAAAATAATGCAAGGAATAATGGGAAATAAAATGCTCATCAACCCTGTCACCATAATAAAAAGTAAAACGACAGGAGGTCGTTAAACCCTGTCACCATAATGAGAAGTAAAATGGCGGGAGGTCGGTAGACCCTGTCACAATAATAAAAGGTATAAAGGCGGGAGGTCGGTAGACCCTGTCAAAATAATAAAAAGTAATAAGGCGGGAGGTCGGTAGACCCAGTCACAATAATAAAAAGTGATAAGGCGGGAGGTCGGTAGACCCTGTCACAATAATAAAAAGTAATAAGGCTTGAGGTCGGTAGACCCTGTCAAATTAATGAAAAGAATAAAGGAACGAAAAGGTAATCGGCATGTGGGCCAAGTAATGGAAAATGAATAACGAAATGGAAATGAGAGAAAAATAAGAGGATCAGAGATTAAACGAATATGAGAATAATTAAAGGACTAGAAGGGATAAATTAAATAAATACTATATGCTAAAAATTGGGTAGGCTTGGTTTATTACTATGTCTCTTTTAAGATTTATCTTTTTATGTTCTGTGTAATGCTACCCTTCTTGCTATATTTTGCAGGTATCGAAGTGGAGCTTACATGGAATATGGCCGAGCAGGGTTTTCATTTCACTACGTGGAATGTTTATTGGATATTAAGAGTGGACAAATATTTTTGTAAATTATAACATGAATTAGTAGCTTGCCCTGAAAACTTGTACTAATCGGGCACTAGGTTATGTTATGACTATTAAACTGTTATGGTTTATGTTTTAAATATTTCTGGCTAACAAGTTTTTAAGAAGAAAATTTTTGGGAAGTCCGGAAAACAGAGGAAACTCTGCCGAATTTTTGTAAAACCTTTTAAACGAATTAAGTTTTAAAAAGGAATTTTCTAACTCCAATTTTAATAAAACCGAAAATTAACTGATAAATGTGAGAGTGTTACATAAATACTCTCATGCATTCTAAAAATCATTCTTACTTTACGTAGGAAGCTTAAACAAACATTCATTCATTTCAACCATTACAAAATCACAAGTCGTCAAATTAAGTCAAACATAACATGTTCACATACTCATTCATACATATAACTCAATCAAATAAAAGAATTAAACTCTTAAGCATATATAAACCGAATCATGTTTCACACATACACTTAGACACATTTTTTTTTTAACTTTCACTTAATCAATTCCATCTTAGCAAAACTTAATCTCATTATACTTGACTATATCGAAACCGTATACATCATAAGTTGTTCAAAAATTATTTTCTCAAAGAATAGCTTCACAAATCAACACATAACTTCATGACATGAACACATATACATTCAATAGAATTTTAACTCAAAGTCTAAGGTCCCAACCGTGACCTTGACTAGGTGTTTCTTAAAAACATTTTCAAAGATTCAAGACTTCTAAAAACAACTTCAAATCCAATAAAGATTTCACATAATTCATCAAGTAAGTAGAAACATAATCCTAGCATGCATTCACTCATGAAACCGTGAGCATCATTACATCTCTAAACAATTTTTATTTCACATTTAACACATAAATCAACTCAATAGTTCATGGAAATCACATATTCATCATTTAGACCTAAGAGAATTCTAATCTTTTCTATCAAGCATGCAAAACCGTGACTAATCACATGAAGATCACAACATCACATAAATTTCATTCACCTAAAACATCATCAAATCCAAGATCATAACATGCAAGAGATCAACCAAAAAGGAAATCAAACTTTTAACCACATCATCATCAAAACCGTGGCTGTTTATGGTTTCCTCAAAAAGAATTTTCTTAGAGACTCAAACTTTCAAAACATACTCAAAATCTAAGAATATTTACATGCACATAACACACAACCAACATCAAAATTTCTAACCTAAAGACTACTCAAAACCGTGACCAACATAAAGAAAATTATCAAGAAAGGTTCAATCATTTCAAAGATCTTTACGTTAAAACTCAAGCATCAAACACATCATAGTTCAAGCATAGATCTTAACATGCATGAAATCAAAAACATTAGATCTTTGAAAAATCCTTCATAAAAACTTAAAATCAAGTTCTTTTTCAAAAACACTTTTAAGAAATCAAGAAGAAAACTTAAGATCATGAGAGAAAACACTTTCTTAACAAAAACTTCAAGATCAAGCTCAAAGATCAACATGCATGTTAGTAAAATCTCTAGATCTAACATAAAAAGAAACATGCATCAACACTTTCAAACCAAAAATCAAGCTTTAGAAGAAGATCATGAAAAACGAAAATGAATCAAAGAAAAGAGGTTAAGGGCTTAAGGATCTACCTAAATCAAGCTTTAGAAATCAAACTAGAAAAGCAAAATCCTCCTTCTTCTTTCTCCTTAAGGCTTCGGCCACTCTCTCTCTCTCTCTAAGAGTTTGATTTTCTCTTAGTGTTGTGTTTGGTTTGGAATGAGAAATGAAGGAATGGAAACAAGAGATGTTTGTGTGTTGGTGTTGGTATACACATGGTTTTAGTGGACTTGGGCTTTGTTTCCTCTCCCCACGGCTCACTCTTCCTTTCTTTTTCTATTTCTTTTCTTTTTCCTTCCTTATGTCATGCTTAGGTCATTAGGATGATGTCATATGTTTGACTATTAGGCAAAGCAACTTGGAGATCAAGTAAATCAACTTGGTGGCCAAATAATACACCTAGCATTCGGCCATTAGGGTATTTAGGGTAGATTAGGTTAGCTAATTTAGGTTTAGGGTGCTAATTAGGATCTAATCATGATTAGGGTAGGATTAGGAAAACTAATTTAGGTTTAGTCCACTAATCCTTAGAGATTAGGGCTTAATCAAGGATTAGGATTCTAATTAGGGTTTTGAGAGATAATCCTAGATCAAGATGATTGGACTTTGATTTTTGAAACTTAGAGCAAAAAAATAATTTCCATCTTAAAACCATAAAATCATGTGCATGAATTTAGGAAAACAAAATCTCAATTAAAACCTTAAGCAATACGATTCATTGAAAACCTTAGAAAATCAAACACATAAAATCATAACACAAGTAGATTAAACTTCAAAGTGTAAAAATCCATCATGAAATCAAAACTCCTTCAAATCAATTTTTAATTAAATTAGATTAACACAACTTCTTGATTAGGGACTTGTAGAAGAAGTGAGTCATAAGGCAGATGTTACATCCTCCCCAACTTAGAAATTTCTCGTCCTCGAGAAATGCGTACCTGTTTCAAACAAGTGAGGGTACGAATCCCTCATGCTACTCTGACGTTCCCAAGTAGCAGTTTGACCATTCACAGAACTCCATATCACCTTAACCTGAGGAATTTCCTTTCCTCGAAGAGTCTTTACACTCCGACCGTCCATCCTTAAGGGTAAAGTCTCGTACGTGAGATTTTCCTTAAGTTGTATAGAGTCGGGCTCGATGATGTGAGAAGGATCACTAATATACTTTCTAAGTTGTGACACATGAAAGACGTTGTGTAAATTGGAAAACATTGGGGGCAAAGCAATTTATAAGCTACCGGTCCTACACGTTTCAGGATTTGGTAAGGTCCTATAAATTTTGGGGTAAGTTTTCGGGTTTTAAGTACTCTGCCAATCCCAGTAGTTGGTACTACTCGCATGAATACATGGTCGCCTTCTTCAAACTCGATAGGAGTCCTCCTCTGATCATAGTAGCTTTTCTTCCGGCTTTGCGCACTTCTCATCTTCTCCTGAATCATTTTAATCCTTTCAGTTGTTTGCTGGACCATTTCCGGACCTAGAATGAGATTCTCCCCAGTTTCGAACCAACATAAGGGCGTTCTACACTTTCTTCCATATAAAGCCTCATAAGGAGCCATCCCTATGCTCGAGTGATAGCTGTTGTTGTACGTGAATTCAATTAGTGGCAATAGGGTGTCCCATTCTCCTGCTTGCTCCAAAACACAAGCTCTAAGAAGATCCTCTAGTGATTGAATGGTCTTTTCTGATTGTCCGTCCGTCTGAGGATGATAAGCCAAACTCAACTGGAGTCTTGTCCCGAGTGCAGTATGTAGACTATTCCAAAACTTTGAAACAAATCTCGGATCTCTGTCTGATATGATGTTTGTTGGCACTCCATGAAGTCTTACTACTTCATTGACATATATGGTTGCCAGTTTCTCCAATGGATACTTCACATTGACGGGTAAGAAATGAGCGCTTTTGGTTAATTGGTCCACAATAACCCAAATAGCGTCAAATCCTCTTCGGGTTTTAGGCAAAGCAGTTACAAAATCCATGGAAATACTGTCCCATTTCCAACTTGGAATTTCCAATGGTTGTAACACTCCGTGGGGCTTCTTGTGTTCAATCTTAGCTTTCTGACACACCAAACACCTCGACACATACTCCGCTACTTCTCTCTTCATACCAGGCCACCAAAACATTTTCTTCAAGTCTTGGTACATTTTAGTTGCTCCCGGATGAATACTCAACTTATTCTTATGAGCTTCTTCCAAAATCATTTCCCTTATTTCCTTGTCTTGTGGCACACAAATCCGATCCTTATGCTTCAACACTCCATCAGTTCCTACTTGGAACTCAGTCTCTTTCCCTTCCGAAACTAACTGCTTCTTTGCTTGTAACTCTGGATCATTTGATTGTCCTTCCTTGACTTGTTCCATAAACTCATTCGATACAACCAACATTCCTAAGGTCATACTTTGTGGATTCATCCTGACTTCCTAGTTCATATCTCTAATTTGCTCGATTAACTCCATTTCTTTCACCATCTTTGCAGACACATGAAGAGATTTCCTACTCAAAGCGTCTGCTACCACGTTCGCTTTTCCCAGGTGGTATTGTAGCTCGAAGTCGTAATCCTTCAAAAACTCCATCCATCGCCTTTGTCTCATGTTTAACTCCTTTTGATCAAAGAGATATTTTAGACTCTTATGATCACTAAATACCTCGATCCTTGCGCCATAGAGGTAATGTCGCCATATCTTCAGAGCAAAAACTACCGCAGCTAACTCCAAGTCATGAGTTGGGTAATTTTGCTCATGAACCTTCAACTGTCTAGAGGCATAAGCTACGACTTTTCGCTCTTGCATCAGGACGCAACCTAAGCCTTGCTTCGACGCATCGCAGTAGACACTGAAACTCTTCTCCGGGTCAGGCAAAACAAGCACTGGGGTAGTAGTTAGCCTCCTCTTTAACTCCTGAAAACTTTCTTCGCACTTCGTGGTCCACACAAACGACTGTCCCTTCCTGGTTAACTTCGTCATTGGCAAGGATAATCTTGAAAATCCTTCAATAAAACGCCTATAGTATCCTGCCAAACCGAGAAAACTTTGGATTTCTGTCACCGTCGTTGGCACTTTCCAGTCCAATACCGCCTTTACCTTGGCCGGATCCACTGCTATTCCTTCCTTCGAGATTACGTGACCCAAGAAATTTACTTCTTCCAACCAAAATTCGCACTTCGATAGTTTCGCATACAACTGCTTCTCCTTCAAAATCTGCAGAGCTATCCTCAAATGTTCCCCATGTTCCTCCTTGTTTTTGGAATAGATGAGGATATCGTCTATGAATACTACCACGAACGAATCTAAGTAGGGTTGAAAGATTCTGTTCATGTAGTCCATAAACACTGCAGGAGCATTAGTCACTCAGAAAGGCATGACTAAGTACTCGTAATGCCCATAGCGGGTCCTAAAAGCAGTCTTCGGAATATCATCTTCTTTCACCCGAATCGATATCTGATGATATCTCGACCGAAGATCGATCTTTGAAAACACCGCAGCTCCCCTCAACTGATCCATCAGATCATCTATCCTAGGTAGAGGATACTTGTTCTTGACCGTCACCTTATTCAACTGGTGGAAGTCGACACACAACCTCATACTGCCATCCTTCTTCTTAACGAACAAAACTGGAGCTCCCCAAGGCGACACACTAGGCCTGATGAGTTGCTTTTCCGCCAACTCCTCGATCTGCTTTTTCAGCTCAGCTAGCTCCACTGGTGCCATTCGGTAAGGTGCTCTAGAGATCGGTCCAGTTCCCGGTATCACCTCGATCGAAAACTCGACCTCTCGAACAGGTGGTAGTCCAGGTATGTCGTCAAGAAAAACTTCAGGAAAGTCTCGAACTACAGGCAGCTCTTGAATGTGTTTGTCCACATCGACGTCCAAAGAAGTTGAGATCATGTATACATGGGCTCCCTTTCTCAGAGAAGCCATGACTTGATTGGCAGTTACGTGCTTTGGTAAGGATTGGCCAGGGTTTTCAAAAGATAGGGTCTTAGTGAAACAATTCAACTGAACGTGGTTAGCGGATAACCAGTCCATTCCTAAGATAACATCAATTTGGGATAAGGGTAATGTTATCAGGTCAGTGGGAAAAGTCCTATCATCTATCACTACCGGACACTTAGGGCAAAAAGTTGAAATTGTGACTGGGTTACTAGTAGGGGTAAACACAATCAAATCATATGGTAGAGAATCTACCATTAAGTGTAACCTACTCACAACATCATCGGATATAAAAGAGTGCGTGGCACCCGAATCATAAAACACATTTAAGGAATTCTCGTTTACAAGACATGTACCTTGGATGAGACCATCATGGTTTGAAGCCTCTGCACCGCTCATCGTGAAAACTCTTCCTTTCTCCTGAGGCTTAGCAGCAGTCGAAACATTCCTCTCTTGCCTTGGCTTAGTGAACTGGCTTGCATAGTGGCCGGTCTCTTGGCAGTTGAAGCAAACCAGCTTGGAGCGACATTGACCGAAGTGGTGTCGGCGACACTGAGTACAGTACGGAGCTGAAATCCCAGAGTTCCTATCGGTATTATTGGGACGATTGTTGATTCTATTACCCCGGTTACCGTTGTTGCGATTGTTGTTCCCTCGGAACCTTGAGCCCTTATACTGATTGTTCCTTCTGCCTCCGGATCGATCATAGGATCCTCGCCCGTGTGGGGCTCCTTGCCTCGCATTCTGATAACTAGGAGTGTTCCTCATTGGTTCCTGAGAACTCGAGGGTAAAGCAGTCTTATTACCCAAGTTCCTTGCCTTGAGTCCATCCTCGTAGACTCTGCACCTACTTACCAAGAGTGGAAAGCTCTCGATTCCCATATGTATGAAGGCCATTTTGATCTCAGTCTTAAGTCCATCGAGGAACTTCGCACATTTTGACTGATCATTTCCGGGTTGATTGTAGTGCGGCACGTACTTCACTAGCTCCTCAAACTTCGCAGCATACTCGCCGACCGACATATTCCCTTGAGTCAAGTGCATGAACTCGATTTCCTTCTTCAGTCTCATGTCAATGGGGAAGTATTTCTCCAGGAACCTCTGCTTGAAAGAGTCCCAAGTGATAGCCTCCTGCTGAACCTCCATAACTTGCCTAGTATTCTCCCACCAGTCAGATGCCTCCTTGGTCAGCATGTAGACCGCGTAGGTTACCTTCTGAGCATCAGTGCATTGCATCGCTGTGAAGATCTTTTCTAACTCCCTTATCCACTCATTAGCATTCTCCGAGGCATATCCACTGGCGAACTCCTTAGGGTTCCTCTTACAAAACTCATCTAAACCCCTATATTCCTGAGGTCCTAATTTTTGGTTCTGGTTGTTCTGTTGGGCCTGCTGATGCATCACGTTGAGATTCTCACTCATACCCAGAACAGCAGCAGTTAAATCGTGTAGCATGTCCTCGGTATTCCGAGCTGCTTCCGGAGCATGTCTACCTCTTCCTCTTCCAGACATCGTAAGCTATATTCATTAACGCACTAATAGTTTAATACACCTACTAACGCATCTAATCACACAACCTAACATATCTAGAGGTCACACAACAGAGAACATGTAAGGCCATGTTCAGGCCACATGGACAACCATTGCTCTGATACCACCAAGTGTAACACCCCGATTTGGAAAACTCGAAATAAACACTTACAAATACTAATTAATTCTTTTTTTGAAAAATAGGGTGAAATTTTTTTTCTCAAGTAGAAAACTCATCAATCAAGTTTCCCAAAACAAGGTATTACTTTTAAATCCTTTCTCTCAAAAAAGTTTACTGAATTTTCTAAAAACGATTTGTTATTGATAACTTCTCAAACAAAGGCTTTTCGCATAGAAAAATATTCGGTTTACTTAAAACAGTTATCTGTCTAATTACGACAGTCATTCTGAAAAACAGTTTAGAAACAGGTCACAAAAGTTCTTTCAAAAGTGGTCACCATAGTTCATCGGTGCCATCCTTACATAACATTTACCTTAGAAAAAACATTTCAAAAGAAAAGGGGTACACTTGATATACATATCAGCAAGGGTCCATTAGAACCTAACTATTAACTACTAAGCAGCGTCCCCTTCGCGATCCGGAACGTAAGTTCCCAAAAGCAGTCTCCGTCGTCCAGCAGCAGCCCTCTCGTCCGCGTACCACGATTAGTAGGTCCTTCTTCCAGGAGAAGCCACACCAGCTCCACCATCTTTTAGGACCAGAGGTTCACCATCACATACACACAAGAAGTTGAGAGAGTAAGTTACCCGAATGGAATTACTCTCATCGACTTCTTGGATTTACACTAGCGACGTATACCAGAACATAACAAGCAATGCATGCAAACAATACAGTAGATAATTATGCAAGATGCATGAGGATGCAGTGCAATAGGCGCATTATCTAACGCGTTATCTTTCTCTTAAGGGGATCTCTTAATCAGTTCATCTCGCAAAGTCGAATCTCTTAAACAACTTGTCTCGCAAAGTCGAAGTCTCTCTGTCCACATATCTCGAGTCCATAGTATCGGAATTCAAGCTTTTATGGTTTTGGGTCTACATCACCTCGGAATCCATCCACCTAGTCGGAAGCAACCAGAAGTACAGGATCTCTAACCACACCGGCTCCGGGAGACGACACCAAAATATAAAATGCCCGGGAAAGATGTCATGACAAGGGTGTCCACCTCCGTCGTGTTCAAGTATCCTTCTTCTGATCCTGATTTAGTCAACAGGGTGTCAGTCATCCGTCTAGTGATCATGCAGTACTTCAGCTACGACACCAGACTACCTACCCAACCTTGGATGGTCAACCCAGGTCACTGTAGCTTTTCCCCGCTTAGACAGACTCCTCTTAGGCTTCTTGACGAATCACCGTCATTGCCCTCCCCTATCCTAATCATCAAGTGTTTACCACGCAGGTAAACATCGTATCTTCCTATCCACTACTTCGGGTAAGGGTTTTAAGTCGTGAGGTTATACTCGTTTATCCTAACGTCGACCCATCCTAAGTCATCTCCGTCATACAGCTCTGACCATATGCGGAATACTTCTGTGGGACTCGACCACTATGTTTGACGGGCACCGACCCATCCTGAATTACTGTTGATTTGCTAGCAAGAGGACTAGGTCGACAAGTAATACAAATAGTAAGTGAGTATCGTTCCACTCGGGGATTGCAAATTGTTTCGAATAACTTTTCACCAATTCGTAATTATTAATGCAACTTGTTATTGAATTTCAGAAGGAGAAGGAGAATTTAAAATAAAATAAAATAAAAAGATTGAGGAGATAAGATGTATAGAAAGCAATAGAAAAAGGTTAGGAACTTGGTTTCATTGTATGATTCACTTATTTAACTATGAATTATATTTTCCTTTAATTATCCTTTAATTCATGGACAATTCCTCTCAAATAGCAATAGTTAGATCTCTCTAACATTACCCTTATTTTCTAAATACTTAATCCTTGATCTCTCAACAAATTACACCATAAGAAAATATCAAATTCAGCACAAGGGAATTACAAAGTCATATAATCATTTAATCATATCTCTATAACTAAACTGATTATACCGTTAATTGCAAGGCCTATTCAAAATCCCAACTCTCGTTGCGAATTAAGAGATCCATAACATAAATTGTGCGAGTTTATGTATGTAATAAAAACTCAATTAACGCATGAATTAAAAATAGCAAAATACTAAATCATAAATTGAAATAAGTTAAATCATACAATTTACACCATGTTCCTAACAAGAGGTTTTAGTTACACATATAGAAATAAAGAAAACAGAAGCAAAGAGAAAACCTCATATCATAGACAATACAGGTTAACTCTCCAAGAGACCTTCAATCCTCACGCAGATCTCTCTTGTAGTGATGATATCCAACCTTCGTGCCTTGCCTCCTTGATCTCAATAGATGTTACAAACCTCTCTCTCTAATCCTAATTGTATTCTATGATCTCAAAACCTACTAAAAACTATTTACAAATCCTCTATTTAAAGAGTAAAACAAATCCTAAAATAAATCTTAATTAAATCTAATAGATAAGTTCCATGTTTATCTTCTAATTTCTGACCAAATCTAAGATATGAAGCCAAATTAGACTTCTCTTCTTCTACTTTGTTCAGAATCTGGTCAAATTGGGCCTCCAACATGCACGCGCGCCCCAGGCGCACGCGACCTCGCGCCCCAGGCGCGCAGGTCTGATAACTGAATTTTTCCACACAAGTGCGCCTCCGGCGCACACGTCCCCGCGCCTCAGGCGCGTGGGACCTACTCCGACTCTGTTTTGCTCCGTTCTTTTTCCATTTGCAAGATCTTTTCGTCCTCTTTTCAGGTCCATAAATATTTTCTTAATTTGAGCTCCAAAAAGTACCTGAAACACTAGCAAACGGATCAAAACGTTCAAAGGACCCTAAATTACTAAAAATAATTAAAATCTACTAAAAATTCCTAAATTTTCTAGAGAAACAAGCCAAATACATAGTAAAAGGGAGTCTAAATCATGCTCAAATCACTATATATTGGACCCAAATCACTCCCCCAAACTTAGCATTTTGCATGTCCCAGGCAAAAGTAAAATAAAATTCTAAACAAAAGACAACCTCCCTAAATCAAAATATATACACCTCATCTAAGACTACGACTCAAGACTCCAACACATATATTATCACAAGCTATTTACACAATTGCAAACTAGTTAACGTAACAATCCCAATCAGAACTCAAGGCTAGTGAACACTCTCAACCTCTCAAATGTTTCTCTCAAAAGTGTATAAGGGTCATATTTTCAATTCACTCAAGTTCAACAATGATAAAGTGTTACCATAGGCTTGACCATAGACCAAAATTGCCACTGAAATTATTGAAAGTATGCAAAAATCAAAAGGTCTTTAATTTTGGTTGTAATGAGGCCATGGCTAAAAGTGTCAGGTGGGATAAAAGAAAGAAGGGATAAAACAAAGGCTAACTCACAAAAATATTTACAAAAGCAAGTTTCCCTCAAAAACCATGAATGAGCAATGAATACAATAAAGACTCACACTCACATCAGGAACATTTTATTCTTCCTTTCTTTTTCAATTTTTTTCTTCTATTCTCTTCCTTTACATTTGTTATTTTTTAATTCTCTTTTTTTTTTCTTCTTTGGAAGAGAAATAGAACTCATACACTTTTCACCAATTACTTTCACTTTTTCTTTCTATATTCCTCTCAATTACTCATTCAAAATTCCCAAGGTAGTACAAAGAATATGCGATAAATGCAAGGTACCAAAGAAAAATCATAATGTCTCATAAGGCCCAAAATGGGAAACTAAGGGAAAATTATCAATGCAAAACTTCTGAAGGCCACAAAAACACACCCTAAGTGCCTTAATCATCTTAATGCATGCAATCAATTATCAATTTTGAAATGGTCACAGATCAAGTTCTAGAACAACAATACCAAAGTGAACACACTCATGAAAGAATAGGGGTCTCAAAATCAGAATATTTATAATAAAATTCATACCCCTCAATATAAGGCTCAAAATCTCACAGGGCTAAAGTCAGTTCACTAATCACAAGTTCTGAAAGCATTTGTCGAAATAACCCGTTCACAATAGTATTTACAGCTCAATCAAATAGAGTCAAAAGTCAATGAGTTTCAGTCCTGAACTAAGTATGTACATGCATCAAAAGAGAAAAAGTCCTAAGCTTAGAAAACTTACCTACTCTTGCTAAGGACACAAACCAATACCAAAAATATGGGAGAAAAAATTCAGATCTGAAAAATTTTTATTTTGTATATACTCCCCCAAAGTTAGATGTTGGCTTGTCCTCAAGCAAAATAATCTAGCCTACACTACAAAATAAAAATTAAAACTACCTAAGAAAGCGGGACAATATTTTTGGTGAGGTACAGGTCCTGGGGTGCAATATTGAAAAAAATTGTGGCTAATGGGGTCCAAATCCTAAAAAAAATCTATCCCTAAAAAATAGAAAATAAAAAAAACGAAAATAAATAATAAAATAAAAAAAAATCTATTCCAAAAATAATCCGAAGAAGATAAATCTAATCCTAAAAAGATAAAAACAAATTCCTAAAAAGATATAAAACTAATCTAATCCTAAAAAGATAAAAACAAAATTATAAAAAGATATAAAACTAATCTAATCCTAAAAGATAAGATAAAAAAATATCTATTGCTAAAAATAAAATAAACAAAAAAATAATTCCTAGAGATAAAGATAAATCTAATCCTAAGAGATAAGATGGTAGAATCAGAATTTGACCCCAAAACTGAACTTTTGCACTCCAAGTAGGAGTGAAATTCCCCAAACAGGGCTTGTAGCAACCCGCCGCGCCCGAGGCGCGCGACCGCGTGCGCCTGGGGCGCACGAGGTCTGTACCTTTTTTTTTTTTACAATAACAACTACCTAAGAATTGAAACCTACACTACTGCTTATGTACAAAACAAATCCACCAAGATCCTAAATTCTATGGGTCAAATCCCATGTGATGCAACAATAATGTGTTACTCCCACATCCCATAGGAAAGACCTTTGATAAGGATGATGGTGGATTAAGGAAATTTCAAAATTAAGTTCAAACCCACCACGGTCAAAGGGCATGTTCCTTAATCCATACACCACCCTAGAAAAATTTTCTTTTCTTCCATCATCCATCATGAAGTTGTTAACTCCATTAGTCAAGAAGATCACTTTCTCATGCTTCCTATTGCCTAACAAAACTTCAGATTGATTTAGATTTTTCTCATGAAAGCACAAAGGTTGAATATAATAGAAAAATTTTGAATCACCCAAACATGAATTAGATTTAATAAAATTTTCTATAACAACAATTTCATCATGCAAGGGTGGGTCAACTTTTCCTACAATTTTCAAACCTTCTAATTTTGTATTTTTATCCTCCTCCTCAAACTTATCATGCACAATTTCTTTTTCAATTTTTTCAACTTTCTCCTCCTCCATAGGGAATTGATTATTAGTCACATCCATTACCACAACTTCCCTAGGGATTTTCTCTATAGGGGAAGGGATTGGCTCAACATGAGTTTGAAAATTTTCTCTGCTCTCTTTAATAAAATCCTTAGTGTTTTGAGCCAATTTCGCTATAGCTATTTCCCATGGGGCTTTCTTTGGAGGGTGAGGCTCCAATGGAAGTTGCATATTTTTGAGTTGTTCAAGTAAAATTCTGCCGCTTTGAATACATTCATATGCAACTTTTTTCAATGGGCTTTCACTACAACTAGTGTTTTGTGCATAATAATATGGGGGAGAAGAATACAAACTAAATCTATCAAAATCTGAATTATTGTTATAACTATAGTTATACATGAGGAAGTACAAATTACACAAATAATTACAAAAAGTACCGAAAAGAAATTAGAATCGAATTTCAATCCCCGACAACGGCGCCAAAAACTTGTTGATTTGCTAGCAAGAGGACTAGGTCGACAAGTAATACAGATAGTAAGTGAGTATCGTTCCACTCGGGGATTGCAAATTGTTTCTAATAACTTTTCACCAATTCGTAATTATTAATGCAACTTGTTATTGAATTTCAGAAGGAGAAGGAGAATTTAAAATAAAATAAAATAAAAAGATTGAGGAGATAAGATGTATAGAAAGCAATAGAAAAAGGTTAGGAACTTGGTTTCATTGTATGATTCACTTATTTAACTATGAATTATATTTTCCATTAATTATCCTTTAATTCATGGACAATTCCTCTCAAATAGCAATAGTTAGATCTCTCTAACATTACCCTTATTTTCTAAATACTTAATCCTTGATCTCTCAACAAATTACAGCATAAGAAAATATCAAATTCAGCACAAGGGAATTACAAAGTCATATAATCATTTAATCATATTGTGAATTCAATGCTCCTAATTAGGTGGATTATGTTTTGATGATGACAAAATAATTAACAAATCATGCCTTGAAGATATTGCAACATCAACATCAACAAGAAGTCAAGAAAAGAAGACAAGTGCCCAATCATTCTCAATCAAATATTAATTGTAAATTTCTAATTTATGTTGAGAGTGGGTAGAAATAGTTAGTCTCTTCTAGGAATAAATTTTTATATGTTTATTAAGTTGAGATTGACCAAAAATTTATACTTGAGAGGAAAAATAAAATTGAAAAATAATTTTTCCCATATCTGATCAAAATACTCGAGTATTTTGATAAAGACTCGAGTATATACTCGAGTATTTATAGAAAAACTCGAGCATTTGTGCCAGGTCAGCAAATATGACCGTTAGTCTTGTTCGTGCACAAATTCACTCGTGACCGACCAAAAAGACTCGAGTTTTTACCAAAAGACTCGAGTATTTTTGTCCAGTCAGCAAAAAAATGAACGTTGGAGAGACTCAAAAACCAATTGAGGGCATTTGAGTCTCATCCAACCCCAAGAGAGTATTCTGAACCTTATTGTAAAATTGCTCTTTGAATTTGTGCAAGAACAAACAAGACAACAACACATTATTGATCACAAGCTTTCATAATTTCCTTTTCTCAAGTGTTAATTCCCAAAAAGCTCAACTTCTCACTCATATTGTCATTTTATTCCAAGTTGAGTTTTAGGCCTCAATTCTTACATTGAGCTGTGCTTATTTGTGCTAATCCATTGTGAGATTAGTAATACACATACAAAAAGCTTGATTATTCAAAGTCTTGGATTGTTCCCAAGCAAACCCTAAGTGGCTTAGGGTGTTGGAAGTCTTGAGAGGTTCTCAAGCACAAGACTAGGAGGTTCCTAGCCCGGTGGAGTTTCTTGAAGGGAGTTCAAGGAAGCTTTGTGAAGAGTTCTTCAATCACCGGAATCAAATTGGGGTAGAAATCAAGAGTTTGGTACACTCTTGAAAGGGTTAGGTTGAGTGAGGCCATTCTCAAGCAATCCTTTGTAATTTCTAACAATTTGATTATTAGTAGAAACTCCTAAGTGATTAGGAGGACTGGATGTAGCTCATTGTTGGAGTGAACCAGGATAAAATTGCTTGAGTGTTGGTTTATTGCTTTTAATCTACTTTCTAGCTCAATAGACTTAAGTCATTTCAATCAATTAGGATTTATACAATTAGGTAGCAAGTTCAAGGAATCTTTGTGTTTAAAAGTTATTTAGATTGCTTGCTATTCTGTTGGATAAGTTCCTGTTTAATATTGAATTGATTTGAGTTAAAATTGCTAAATTTTCGTTTCTGGTTTTTCTGCTATCTGATAGGAAAAACTCGAGTATTTCAGAAAAGACTCGAGTTGTTCATCACTGAAAAACTCGATTATTTCACAAAAGACTCGAGTCTTTTGTGTCTGATTCCAGAAAATTCAGTCTTAGCTCCATTCGTCAATTACCAATCGAAATATTTGGTATTAGTGCTTCAAAATACTATTCACCCCCCCTCTAGTATTTGCTTAGCCCGCTTGTTGGTTTCCAACAAGTGGTATCAGAGCTCGGTCGAAAGATCGAGTGTAACAACTTTTTCGAAAAAGATCCTTTTGGAAACTAAATGGGCTCTAGCAATAACTTTGGTGGAGAAGGAGCTTCAATAAACCGTCCTCCACTATTTAATGGTGAAGGATATGTTTATTGGAAAACTCGCATGAAAGTTTTTATTGAAGCAATTGATATGGATATTTGGGATGCAATTGAAAATGGTCCTTTCATTCCCAAAAAGAAAATAAATGATGAAATTGTTGAAATTCCAAGGAGTAGTTGGAATGATGATGAAAAGAGAAAAGTTTCATTTGATTTAAAAGCTAAAAACATCATCTTTTCGGCTTTATCCCATGATGAATTTTATAGAGTTTCCCAATGTAAATCGGCAAAAGAAATGTGGGATACTTTGCAAGTCACACATGAGGGAACAAGTGAGGTTAGAGATGCAAGATTGAATTCTCTAACTCACGAATATGAATTGTTCCACATGTTGCCAAATGAAACCATTAGTGACTTGCAAAGGCGATTCTCTCACATTGTTAATCATTTGATTTCCTTGGGAAAAGTATTTCGCAATGGTGAAACTACTAACAAAATTCTAAGAAGTCTTGATAGGAGTTGGCTACCCAAGGTAACCGCCATCAAGGAATCTAGAGACATAAATAGCATGGACTTAGCCACTTTGTTTGGCAAACTCCAAGAGCATGAGATGGAGCTTACAAGACTTGGGATGCATGAGGAATCGGACAAAAAGAAAAAGGGCATAGCACTCAAAGCTTCAACTAAAGCTACAAAAGAAGTTGAAGAATGCTCTACAAGTGGAGATTCCGATGGTGAACCAAATCAAGAAGAATTTGGGATGTTTGTGAAAAGATTCAACAAATTTTTCAAAGGAAAGAAAGGTGGATCTTCATCCAATTTTAAGAGAACCAAAGACTCCAAACAAAGAGAAAAGAGTACCAATGATGGAGTTAAGTGTCATGAATGTGGAGGGGTTGGTCACATAAGAATGGAATGTGCCACATTCTTGAAGAAGAATGACAAGAAGACCCAAGAGACCAAAGGGAAGCGTGCATACATTGTTTGGGATGCACCGGAAAAGAGCAATGAATCATCTTCAAGTAGCTCCGGTGATGAAAATGCAAACCTTTGTCTCATGGCCAAGAACAATCATGAGTCCTCATCAAGAGCTAATCATGGCATGAGTGAAAGTGATGATGAGGTAACCTCTAGCTCTTCTTGTTCATCTTCAAACTAAAAACACCTTTGGATCAAAAATGGTTATGTCCACATCAAGGCCATTAGAAATGCTTCATATGGACTTGTTTGGACCATCACAAATAAAAAGCTTTGGTGGCAACTATTATGCATTGGTGATTGTTGATGACTTCTCTAGGTTTACTTGGACTTTATTTTTAACTACTAAGAGTGAGACCTACAAATCTTTTAAACATCATGTCAAACTTTTGCAAAACCAAGTAAATCAAAAAGTAATTATTATTCGTACCGATCATGGTGGTGAATTCGAAAACCACAAATTTGATAGATTTTGTGCTAAAAATGGTATTGAGCATCAATTCTCCGCACCAAGGACTCCGGAACAAAACGGAGTGGTAGAGCGGAAAAATAGGGTGCTAGAGGAACTTGCTAGAACCATGTTAAATGATTCTCAAGTACCTCAATATTTTTGGGCCGATGCCGTCAATACGGCTTGTTATGTTTTAAATCGTATTTTGATAAGGCCCTCTTTGGATAAAACCCCCTATGAACTTTACAAGGGAAGAAAGCCAAATATATCTCATTTTCATGTCTTCGGATGCCAAGTTTTTGTTTTAAATAATGGAAAAGAACACCTTGGCAAGTTTGATTCCAAATCCGATGAAGGCATATTTTTAGGCTATTCTTCTCATAGTAAAGCTTATAGAATTTTCAATAAAAGAACTTTAACTATTGAGGAATCAATTCATGTGGTTTTTAATGAGTCTTCAAAAGAAGATAGTGTTTTATGTGATGCTAGTGAAGATGGCATTGACTTTTCAAAAGAAGAAAAAGAGAGAGAGAAATCAAAAGTTGATGAAGGAGAGGTAAGGGAAGAACTTCCTCCAACTTGGAAATCGGTCAAGGCTCATCCTATAGACAATGTCATTGGAGATATGTCAAAGGGAGTACTTACTCGTAGGTCTATTCAAAACATTTGCCACTATGTCTCATTTATTTCTCAAATTGAACCCGATTCAATTAAAAAGGCCATTGAGGATGATCATTGGGTTCTTGCTATGCAAGAAGAATTAAACCAATTTGAAAGAAATGAAGTTTGGGATCTAGTCCCTAAACCCGATGATCATACCATAATTGGTACTAAATGGATTTATAGAAACAAACTTGATGAATCCGGGTTGATTATAAGAAACAAAGCTAGACTAGTAGCTCAAGGGTACAACCAAGAGGAAGGTATCGATTATGATGAGACCTTTGCTCCGGTTGCACGTCTTGAAGCAATCCGAATTTTACTTGCTTATGCTTCAATCATGAAATTCACTTTATATCAAATGGATGTTAAAAGTGCTTTCTTGAATGGGTTTATAAATGAAGAAGTGTATGTCAAACAACCCCCCGGTTTTGGAAATAGTGAATTTCCAAACCATGTTTATAAATTGAAAAAGGCACTCTATGGATTGAAACAAGCTCCTAGAGCTTGGTATGATCGATTGAGTTCCTTTCTATTAGAAAACAAGTTTCAAAGAGGGAAGGTTGATAATACATTATTTATTTATAAAACCAAGGATGACATTTTGTTAGTACAAATCTATGTTGATGATATCATTTTCGGTGCTACTAACGTGTCTCTTTGTAGAAAGTTTTCAAATTTGATGAAAAAGGAATTTGAAATGTCAATGATGGGAGAACTCAAGTTCTTCCTAGGCTTAGAGATAAAGCAAGTCAAGGAGGGGATATTTGTGCATCAAGGGAAATATTGCAAAGAGCTCCTTGAAAAATTCGGATTGGACAAGTGCAAGGAAGCCTACACTCCAATGAGCACATCATGCTACCTAGACAAGGATGAACAAGGTACACCGGTTGATGTTAGTAAGTATAGGGGTATGATAGGTAGTCTCCTATATCTCACTGCATCTAGACCGGATATTATGTTTAGTGTATGCATGTGTGCTAGATTTCAAGCTAATCCTAAAGAATCTCACCTATCCGCAGTTAAACATATATTTAAGTATCTAAAAGGAACAATTAACACTGGTTTATGGTATCCTGCTGATGCCAATCTTAGTCTAGTTGGTTACTCGGATTCCAACTTCGCCGGATGCAAGCTTGATCGCAAAAGCACCAGTGGTACTTGCCATTTCATGGGAAGTTCATTGGTGTCATGGTTTTCTAAAAAGCAAGCTTGTGTCGCTCTTTCTACCGCCGAAGCGGAATATATCGCAGCCGGTAGTTGTTGTGCTCAACTGTTATGGATGAAACAACAATTATCGGATTTTGGTTTGAAACTTGAAAATATTCCGATTAGATGCGATAACACGAGTGCAATCAATTTGACTAAGAATCCGGTGTATCACTCAAGAACTAAACACATTGAAATAAGACATCATTTTTTAAGAGATCATGTACAAAAGGGTGATTGCACAATTGAATTTGTTAGTACCACAAATCAATTAGCCGACATTTTTACAAAACCTCTACCAAGGGACACCTTTTATCATATTAGGAGAGAACTTGGTATTTTAGATGAAGCTAATATAGGCTAATTGCATTGTGTGTCATTTTTGGAAAATCACCATATTAGTCTTACTCTAATGTGTTATTGATTCTTAGTTAAATTGTCCTTGATGATATTTGAAATTGTATATGTTAATTGTGTGTGATTCTGTACTGTATTCCAAGTTGGTAGTGAAGCATTTGTGTTTGATTTGTGTTTGGTCTTTTAAAACTGAGTTTTTACTTTCTGTTCTGTCAAAATACTCGAGTTTTTCCAAAAACACTCGAGTATTTTAATTCAAAATTAAATCAGTTTTAAATTGAAAAAGTTTTTAATCAGGGTCTGAGAAAAATACTCGAGTGTTTCTCAAAACACTCGAGTCTTTATTAAAATACTCGAGTGTTTTTCAAAACACTCGAGTCTTTCGAAACCCCCAATTTTTGAACTTTCAGACCAAACTCGAGTATTTTCCAAAAACTCGAGTATTTTGCGTTTTCCTGAAATTTGAACTTTCGGACCAAACTCGAATTTTTCAATTTTTACTCGAGTATTTATGAATATACTCGAGTATTTTGAACTGTTTATATATACTCTCAGACTCGAGTTTTTGCGACCCTCTTCTCTCTCGGTTTTCTCATATCTCTCTCCTCAAAACTCAGATTTTCCTCAAAGTTTTGTCAAATCTTACTAGTTTTTCATCCTCTAAACTCTTCTCTCGGTTTTATTCTCCTCCAGATGCTCCAGCTCCTTCGACGTTTTGATGATGTTGACCTTTGGATTTTATCTTAGTTTTCATTCTGTTTTTATCATGTTGGTCTTTGTTACATTTTCTGTATTTTGAGAACTTGGTGTTTTGAGACTTTGGGTTTATTTTTGCACCTTTGATTTGGACCTTTTATGATGTTTTTATGTTAATGAATTTGGTCTTCATTATGATGTTTGTGCAAAGCTTCAGGGGGAGCTCTTTATATTTATTATTAAGTCTATTTTTTTTGCATAGTTGGTTATGGGGTTTTCCGATTATGCACCTCTCCTCCCTTGATCTTTTTCTAAATTGTTACATCTTTTTGGCGTATGACAAAAAGGGGAGAGATATTACACTTGTCTTGTCTTGATATTGTTGCACCTAAAATCTCTAATTATGGTATATACTCTGATAATTGTTAAATACTCTAATACCATTGGCTTGGTGCTAAAATTAAATTGTCATAACATCTTTGCACAAGCTGAATTTTTAGATAGGTGAAAAGTATCATATAGTGAGGGGGAGTTGCATTTTCAAGTGGATTCAAGCTCAACAAATGGTACAAGTGTTAATTATTTTGTCATCACCAAAAAGGGGGAGATTGTGAATTCAATGCTCCTAATTAGGTGGATTATGTTTTGATGATGACAAAATAATTAACAAATCATGCCTTGAAGATATTGCAACATCAACATCAACAAGAAGTCAAGAAAAGAAGACAAGTGCCCAATCATTCTCAATCAAATATTAATTGTAAATTTCTAATTTATGTTGAGAGTGGTTGAGAGTGGGTAGAAATAGTTAGTCTCTTCTAGGAATAAATTTTTATATGTTTATTAAGTTGAGATTGACCAAAAATTAATACTTGAGAGGAAAAATAAAATTGAAAAATAATTTTTCCCATATCTGATCAAAATACTCGAGTATTTTGATAAAGACTCGAGTATATACTCGAGTATTTATAGAAAAACTCGAGCATTTGTGCCAGGTCAGCAAATATGACCGTTAGTCTTGTTCGTGCACAAATTCACTCGTGACCGACCAAAAAGACTCGAGTTTTTACCAAAAGACTCGAGCATTTTTGTCCAGTCAGCAAAAAAATGAACGTTGGAGAGACTCAAAAACCAATTGAGGGCATTTGAGTCTCATCCAACCCCAAGAGAGTATTCTGAACCTTATTGTAAAATTGCTCTTTGAATTTGTGCAAGAACAAACAAGACAACAACACATTATTGATCACAAGCTTTCATAATTTCCTTTTCTCAAGTGTTAATTCCCAAAAAGCTCAACTTCTCACTCATATTGTCATTTTATTCCAAGTTGAGTTTTAGGCCTCAATTCTTACATTGAGCTGTGCTTATTTGTGCTAATCCATTGTGAGATTAGTAATACACATACAAAAAGCTTGATTATTCAAAGTCTTGGATTGTTCCCAAGAAAACCCTAAGTGGCTTAGGGTGTTGGAAGTCTTGAGAGGTTCTCAAGCACAAGACTAGGAGGTTCCTAGCCCGGTGGAGTTTCTTGAAGGGAGTTCAAGGAAGCTTTGTGAAGAGTTCTTCAATCACCGGAATCAAATTGGGGTAGAAATCAAGAGTTTGGTACACTCTTGAAAGGGTTAGGTTGAGTGAGGCCATTCTCAAGCAATCCTTTGTAATTTCTAACAATTTGATTATTAGTAGAAACTCCTAAGTGATTAGGAGGACTGGATGTAGCTCATTGTTGGAGTGAACCAGGATAAAATTGCTTGAGTGTTGGTTTATTGCTTTTAATCTACTTTCTAGCTCAATAGACTTAAGTCATTTCAATCAATTAGGATTTATACAATTAGGTAGCAAGTTCAAGGAATCTTTGTGTTTAAAAGTTATTTAGATTGCTTGCTATTCTGTTGGATAAGTTCCTGTTTAATATTGAATTGATTTGAGTTAAAATTGCTGAATTTTCGTTTCTGGTTTTTCTGCTATCTGATAGGAAAAACACGAGTATTTCAGAAAAGACTCGAGTTGTTCATCACTGAAAAACTCGAGTATTTCACAAAAGACTCGAGTCTTTTGTGTCTGATTCCAGAAAATTCAGTCTTAGCTCCATTCTTCAATTACCAATCGAAATATTTGGTATTAGTGCTTCAAAATACTATTCACCCCCCTCTAGTATTTGCTTAGCCCGCTTGTTGGTTTCCAACACATATCTCTATAACTAAACTGATTATACCGTTAATTGCAAGGCCTATTCAAAATCCCAACTCTCGTTGCGAATTAAGAGATCCATAACATAAATTGCGCAGGTTTATGTATGTAATATAAACTCAATTAACACATGAATTAAAAACAGCAAAATACTAAATCATAGATTGAAATAAGTTACATCATACAATTTACACCATGTTCCTAACAAGAGGTTTTAGTTACACATATAGAAATAAAGAAAACAGAAGCAAAGAGAAAACCTCATATCATAGAAAATACAGGTTAACTCTGAAGAAACCGCAATTGGTGGTTGGAGAGACAAAGGAACCCTAGGAAAACACCTAGAAGGGGGGGTTGAATAGGTGTACAAGATACCTTGAAAGATTTTCGAACGAAACAAATCTAAACAATCAAAACAAATGATTTTTGCAAATTCTACAGTACTTAATCGATTAAGCAAGTCGTGTACTCGAGTAGTACTCGATTAAGCTTGAACTTAATCGATTAAATATGACAGAAAACAGAAAAATCAATTTTTCATTCGAATACGAAAATCAATCAATTCACATGCAAGATCAGAGATTCAGCGGAAATGATTAACACCTATATTCTTATTGATTAACCTAGTTATGAAAATGATTTTCCCTTTATCAATTTGAACAATTAAAGATTCAATTCAATCAATTATGAAAAACAATCTTTCTAGGTTTTCAACCAAGAACGCAATCAAATGACTTGAATATAAAGAGTAAGGGTTTAGAGATACGACACAGTGATTTATCCTGGTTCACTTTCATCCACTTGAAAGCTACATCCAGTCCCCTCTTCAACCAAGAGAGATTCTTCACTATGAGGAATTAGAGTTCTCAAATTACAAGTGATTGCCTCACAAGACTCCCTTCTTGCTAGCTTACAAGAGATAACCGACACCCTTGCCTTGTAATCCTATTGATCTTCTCTCTAATCTAACCTCTACCCCTTGTTGATAATCGACACAACAAGTCTTCAATTGCTTGATGATAATCCACACACCAAGGCTTCACTTGCTTGATTCACAACCAAGACTTCTTCTTCTTCTTCAATAAGAATGCACTTGCTTGATGATAAAATCGACACACCAAGACTTCTTGTTTGTTGTAGTGGCTTGCCTTCTTGCAAAGATTACAACACAATAGAAAACACAAAACAATCCTATGAATCTCAATCAAGAGTTATAACAATTCACCATAAGAGATTCAAAGGTTCTTGATCAAAGAATATGAAAATATGAGAACTTTGATCTTTAGAAAATGAGAGAGAATCGAGTGGCTTGATTCTTTGTAAAACTTGTATGAAATGATTCTAATTGATCACAAATAATAGGAAAAGGTTTATAAAGAATACCCAAAAGTTGTAGCACTTGAAAACTGATTTTGAGAAGTGAAAATCGTATTTTAAAAATCAGTTCAGCAGTACTTAATCGATTAAGCAAGTCGTGTACTCGAGTAGTACTCGATTAAGTTAACACTTAATCGATTAAGTTGGTACTGCACATGTTCAAAACTTGTTTTCTCAAAATCCAACCTTTCCTTTAAAACCTTTAAGCCACCTATTGATTCTAGGTTAAGTGAAAACTCAAATTATGATTTAATCATGACTTATGAATGAGATTCACTACCCTCTATAATAATCTACCCAAATAAAAAAACCTATGAAGCTTGAGAGGCAAAAGATAAAAGAAATACAAATACACTCAAACTTAGGTCTTCATGAGCTTGCTTTCTCTCTTCTTCATTTGATGTTTGTTGTTGCTTGTTGAGCTTGAAACTTGATCAACACATGTATCTTGTTCAAAAACACTTTGTCATTATCAAAACATTCATCATGTTCATCATGGAACTAACAATCTCCCCCTTTTTGAAAATGACAACCCATGTTTTGAAATTGCTTGAAGTTGTTGATGCTTGAAACATTTGATCACTTGAGAAGACTCTTTCTCCCCCTCAATCAATACTTTAACACTTGAATCCAATTGAGATAGAAGCTTGATTCTCCCCCTATCTTCAACAACTTAGCTCAACCTACATAAAAACAACAAAACAACCTTTCTCCAAACAAACATCTAAAAATCATATTATATTTCTCCCATGTTTTGAAACATACCATTTCTCCCCATTTGAGAAACATTTCATTCAATTCAAAACATCATATTTCTCCCTCTTTGGCATTATCAAAAAGTAATATATACCAATTGAAATATAACATCTAAGCCAAGGTAAGAAATCAATGATCATTTCTTCACAACATTGATACCAATTGAACAAATACAATAGAGCTTTACTTTGAAATGTGATATCAATTGGTAAGAGAATATAACAATGAAATATAATACCAATTGAGAACTAAAAAGATCATAATATCACTTAACAAAGAAGATATCAATTGTAAAGAAGAATCAATAATCACAAAAACATGATAATCAACTAATAATCTCTCAATGATACAAATTGAATTAACTAAACATTTAGAAAAGTAATATCAATTGAGAAGATATCAATTAAGATAATATATCAATATCAAATATTACCACTTTGTAGGACATTCACTTGAGATGCAAGTGTGATACCAATTGAAGATGTGAATATAGACATTCATAGTTGAGACCAATTGAGAACATGTGTCATTCATTTGCATCTTCAATCAAACCTACAAAACAATCATGCTTTGCTTTTTGGTATCCAAATGGTTTTGGATCCATTTTTGTTAGTGTAGGGACTTTCACCCTTTTTCATCCAAACAAAATTTCCTTTAGATATACCATGCACTTTAACATAACACACATTTGAAGTATGTCCATGAGTACCACAATAGAAACATGTTGGAGGATTTGAAAAATCAACTTTAGAAAAATCAACAACATTTCTATGAGATTTACTCTTAGCATTAGTATAACCCAAACCAAACTTGTTTGAATTTTCTCTTTGAAAATTTAACAATGTGCGCAATCTAATATCACCATTTGAGAAACTTGCAAGCTTATTTTTCAAAATAGCATTTTCATTTTTAAGCAACTTGCAATTCTCACAATCAACCACAATATTCAATCTACTAGCACAATCACAAGAAGAACTAGCATATATAAGATCAAGAGTTTCATTTTCAAGATTAAGCTCATCAACTTGTTTTTGAAGATCTAAAATCTCTTTTTGATGTTTCAAAATGAGCTTCTTTCTTTCAATGTTTTTCAAAGCTAGTTTTTCAAGTTGTTCATACATTTCTTCATAAGCATTATGTAACAATTCATATTTAGAAGAAATTTCGGATTTAGATTCACTTACATTGCTATCCTCGCTTTGATAACTTGATTCATCATTTGAACTTTGTTCTTCATCATCTACTAGAGTTATCAAGTTGAGACAAGCAACTTCTTCATCATCCGAAGAACTATTTGATGTGCTTTTCTTGTTATCTTCATCACTATCCCAAACTATGTATGCTCTTTTAGATTTAGAATTTTTCTTGTCTTTCTCCTTCTTCTTGAGATACTTAGAGCATGAATACTTGAGATGACCGGGTTTTCCACATTCATGGCAAACTACACCTTCTTTTGATGTCTTGGTCTTGTAGTGTGGGGAATCCTTCTCTTTACTTTTGTCCTTGTTCAACCTTCCTTTTCTCCTTAGAAACTTGTCAAACTCTTTTAACAAAAGTTTCATGTCTTTTTCATCAACATCGGAATCGGAATCTTCACTATCATCATCATCGGAACTATCTTTCTTTTTATATGCACTTTTGACTCTAAGAGCAAGTCCTTTCCTTGATTTGTTCTTATCCGACTCTTCATTGATACTTAATCGTCCAAGCTCCATTTCATGTTCTTGAAGCTTTCCGAAAAGTGTTGCTAGATCCATAGCATCCAAATTTTTAGATTCAACAATAGCCATTACTTTTGGTTGCCAATTCCTGTCTAAACATCTCAACACTTTGTTAGAAAGTTCACCTTGAAGAAAAGTTTTACCAAGAGCAAGTAAATGATTTATAATGTGAGTAAAACGCTTTTGCATATCATTTATAGATTCATTTGGAAGCATATGAAACAATTCATAATCACGCATTAAAGCATTCAATCTAGCTCTCCTAACCTCACTAGTTCCTTCATGAGTCACTTGTAAAGTGTCCCACATTTCTTTAGCACTAGAACATTGAGAAACTCTAAAGAACTCGTCATAGGATAAAGCGGATGTGATGATATTCTTAGCTTTATAATCATATTGTACTTTCTTTCTATCATCATCTTTCCACTTGTCCTCGGGGATCAATTGTTCTACACCTTCAACTAAACTAGAGGGGATATGAGGACCTTTTTCAACTACTTTCCAAATTTCACTATCCATGGCTTGGATAAAGATTTTCATTCTAACTTTCCAATATGCATAGCCTTCTCCGGCAAACAATGGAGGACGACTTATTGAAGCACCTTCACCACCAAAGGGATTCATGGAACCCATTGCGATTTTCTTAAAAGGATCTTTACGAAAAAGCTCTTATGCTCGTGTCTCTGATACCAATTGAAGAAACCGCAATTGGTGGTTGGAGAGACAAAGGAACCCTAGGAAAACACCTAGAAGGGGGGGTTGAATAGGTGTACAAGATACCTTGAAAGATTTTCGAACGAAACAAATCTAAACAATCAAAACAAATGATTTTTGCAAATTCTACAGTACTTAATCGATTAAGCAAGTCGTGTACTCGAGTAGTACTCGATTAAGCTTGAACTTAATCGATTAAATATGACAGAAAACAGAAAAATCAATTTTTCATTCGAATACGAAAATCAATCAATTCACATGCAAGATCAGAGATTCAGCGGAAATGATTAACACCTATATTCTTATTGATTAACCTAGTTATGAAAATGATTTTCCCTTTATCAATTTGAACAATTAAAGATTCAATTCAATCAATTATGAAAAACAATCTTTCTAGGTTTTCAACCAAGAACGCAATCAAATGACTTGAATATAAAGAGTAAGGGTTTAGAGATACGACACAGTGATTTATCCTGGTTCACTTTCATCCACTTGAAAGCTACATCCAGTCCCCTCTTCAACCAAGAGAGATTCTTCACTATGAGGAATTAGAGTTCTCAAATTACAAGTGATTGCCTCACAAGACTCCCTTCTTGCTAGCTTACAAGAGATAACCGACACCCTTGCCTTGTAATCCTATTGATCTTCTCTCTAATCTAACCTCTACCCCTTGTTGATAATCGACACAACAAGTCTTCAATTGCTTGATGATAATCCACACACCAAGGCTTCACTTGCTTGATTCACAACCAAGACTTCTTCTTCTTCTTCAATAAGAATGCACTTGCTTGATGATAAAATCGACACACCAAGACTTCTTGTTTGTTGTAGTGGCTTGCCTTCTTGCAAAGATTACAACACAATAGAAAACACAAAACAATCCTATGAATCTCAATCAAGAGTTATAACAATTCACCATAAGAGATTCAAAGGTTCTTGATCAAAGAATATGAAAATATGAGAACTTTGATCTTTAGAAAATGAGAGAGAATCGAGTGGCTTGATTCTTTGTAAAACTTGTATGAAATGATTCTAATTGATCACAAATAATAGGAAAAGGTTTATAAAGAATACCCAAAAGTTGTAGCACTTGAAAACTGATTTTGAGAAGTGAAAATCGTATTTTAAAAATCAGTTCAGCAGTACTTAATCGATTAAGCAAGTCGTGTACTCGAGTAGTACTCGATTAAGTTAACACTTAATCGATTAAGTTGGTACTGCACATGTTCAAAACTTGTTTTCTCAAAATCCAACCTTTCCTTTAAAACCTTTAAGCCACCTATTGATTCTAGGTTAAGTGAAAACCAAATTATGATTTAATCATGACTTATGAATGAGATTCACTACCCTCTATAATAATCTACCCAAATAAAAAAAACCTATGAAGCTTGAGAGGCAAAAGATAAAAGAAATACAAATACACTCAAACTTAGGTCTTCATGAGCTTGCTTTCTCTCTTCTTCATTTGATGTTTGTTGTTGCTTGTTGAGCTTGAAACTTGATCAACACATGTATCTTGTTCAAAAACACTTTGTCATTATCAAAACATTCATCATGTTCATCATGGAACTAACAAACTCTCCAAGAGACCTTCAATCCTCACGCAGATCTCTCTTGTAGTGATGATCTCCAACCTTCGTGCCTTGCCTCCTTGATCTCAATAGATGTTACTAACCTCTCTCTCTAATCCTAATTGAATTCTATGATCTCAAAACCTACTAAAAACTATTTACAAATCCTCTATTTAAAGAGTAAAACAAATCCTAAAATAAATCTTAATTAAATCTAATAGATAAGGTCCATGTTTATCTTCTAATTTCTGACCAAATCTAAGATATGAAGCCAAATTAGACTTCTCTTCTTCTACTTTGTTCAGAATCTGGTCAAATTGGGCCTCCAACATGCACGCGCGCCCCAGGCGCACGCGACCTCCCGCCCCAGGCGCGCAGGTCTGATAACTGAATTTTTCCACACAGGCGCGCCTCAGGCGCACACGTCCCCGCGCCTCAGGCGCGCGGGACCTACTCCGACTCCGTTTTGCTCCGTTCTTTTTCCATTTGCAAGATCTTTTCGTCCTCTTTTCAGGCCCATAAATATTTTCTGTATTTGAGCTCCAAAAAGTACCTGAAACACTAGCAAACGGATCAAAACGTTCAAAGGACCCTAAACTACTAAAAATAATTAAAATCTACTAAAAAGTCCTAAATTTGCTAGAGAAACAAGCCAAATACATAGTAAAAGGGAGTCTAAATCATGCTCAAATCACTATATATTGGACCCAAATCAATTACTTTCAGCATATGGCTCCGACCATATGTGAGATATCATAGTTTTTCTGACGGGCTCCGACCCATTCAGAACCAACTCCGGCATATAGCTCCGACCATATGCGGGATATCCATCAATCTTTGATAGATAGGCTCCGACCTATCCCCAGTCATTGCAACATATGGCTACGACCATATGGAAACCGTCTTTGTGGGACTCTGCAGTAGTTGCATCCGATCCAAAGGCGTCATCATCGTGCAAACGCTAGTCCATTAGCCATGTCATCCGCTCGATCCACGTACTTGGGCGCATCAGCATCATCCGGTTCCATAGCGCGTTCCATCCCTTAGAGTTTCGCTCTATTCTTCGGGGGGTTTCTTATAATCTCTAATGTCTTTGCTAATCTTAACGTATATCGCGGGATGATGCATTATGCTCATGCAATGACAATATAAGCAACATTGTATTCTCAACATAAACAAACATATCAATCAATCAATACCATGTGATGGTATAGGTCTGAGTCTTCGTAAACCACGATACAAACAAGGCACACAATTTATCGGGTATACTACTAGCTACAATAGACCTTTACTCCGACTTTGAGAGAGTACGGAGTTTCCTAATATACTCACTAGACACCAAAGTGTCTTAGGATAACTTCTCTCTCACCTGGGTTCGCAGTTACCAATTCCACAAGTTCCGAACGATCTGTTTCCTTTCTAGTCTGCCCGACTCCGACTTCTTTCAAGTCCCATAAGATAGACATATGAGTATTAAACTTTATTTAAATATTACTCTTAAAATCATTCTCAAGGTAACTTAGGAAAAATCCAAACTTTGTCTTTATTTAAAACCAAAACATCAATTCTTTTTACTCAAACTTGTCCAAAGTCAAACATCAACTTTTGTACTTTAAAATCATGAGAAAATAATCAAATAAATCAATTTAATTAAAAAGTTTCTTTGCTGGTCTCTCTTGGACAGCAATGAATTCATCTTCGAAAACACTGAAAAATTGTGTGGTGGACTCGGCCTAGCCGAGATCCTCAGAACCCTCGCTTAAGACCTCACGGCCCTATAAGAAGCCCTCTCTGTGCTGAGCCGAGCTCAAGGCTTAACGACCGAAGAGATACCAGATACGGGCCGACCTCATACTCCTACCCAGGTCCGACTTCCCTGTCCGACATCTCCCAGAGTCCGACACCTCCCAGAGTCCGACACCAAGGACAGGATGACATGTCTCACCTTATCCACAAGGACAGCTCATCCACTCATAGCTCAGTACAGGCTGGCCCTACTTGGGCCTAAAGCAAGCCCATTAGGGCAACCAGCTCCCCCCTATAAGTAGCTCCGTACTACATGGGGCTCAGGTACGTCCTCTAACCCTAATTGTCACCCTCACACACCAGTGATTAGGGTTACTTCTTGGCTTTCTCTTTAGCCACTTGAGGACTCCCACCAAACATCACACATAAACCCTAGACAGAGGCTCCTTTGAAGGTCTTCTTCCCTAACCATTGGGGGACCTCACCGTCTAGGACATCACATTGGCGCCGTCTGTGGGAAGAGAAAAACTTCATTCCCAAAAATTCTGCCATGTCTGAGACACAACCAGTTCAGAGGAGGAGGAGGGGGCGTCCAAGAAGGGTGCCATCAACTGAGGATCTGCGCCAGCACCTTGAAGCCAATAGGGCAGCAAGGTCCTCACCAGCACCCCCTCCACCACCTCCACCGCCACCTCCACCTCCACCGCCAACTCAGCACCAGGGAGGAGGTTGGCGCGTGCAGCTACGCTCTGATCTCGGAGAAACCAACGCAGAACAGCACCGCCACCGCGGTGAACGTGCCCTCTTTATCAGCACTACACATCGTTCTCACTCACGTCAATCTTCACTCTCTCATGAAGCAGACGTCTTGTCCTTGATAAGACAACAGATGAGGATCATAGAGTAGCAAGGTAAAGCCATCGCAGATCTTCAGCAGGTTACTAAGCAGCGTTTGGCTGAACGAGCTGTTGTTCAAGCTCCAGCACCAAACGAATTCCCACAACACACAAGAAATTTTGTTGCGATGCAAGATTTGGTTAAGTCACCGGAAAATCTCCGAGTGGAAACTATCTCGGGGGGTTTTGCCGGTGGGGGGGAGAAGAGGTCGGAAAGGAAAAAGTACGTCAATCAAGTATTAGCTGTTCGCCACAAGCCTATCTGCAAGAAACCATCTCGGAACATCCCCATCAGCTTTTCCGACCAGGATATGGAAGGCATCATCCCGGATCACAATGACCCAGTGGTGATCGTGGCAATGATCAGCAACTTCGAAGTCGCCCGAGTTTTTATCGATCAAGGAAGTTCGGCCGACATTCTTTTTCTTCACACCTTTCAAGCACTTAAGCTGAGGTCAGCCGACCTCGTGGAATTTGAAGGCAATCTCATCAGCTTCACGGGTGAGGCAATTCGCCCCCTAGGAGCTATCCATCTCCCGGTGACCTTAGGCAAGCAACCTTCGGCCCGAACGGAGATCATCAAATTTCTAGTTGTTGATTCTTAATCCCTCTACAATGTGATACTGGGACGAACCTACCTGCAAGCTTTCGGGGCAGTGGTGTCGAACCGTCAGAGCCGACCAGCTCAAAGCCCGTCTCTGCTACAACGCGAGTCGACGGGAAATTAAAAAGAAGCAAGAGGAGCTCACTGGTCCAACATTGGCCAATGGGAAGATCCTATTGGCTGAACTGGATGTTCGGGCCGAGCAGGATGATCTTAGGCCTTCTCCTCAAGGGGAGTGGCTGGCAATTCAAATTGATCCCTCTGACCCCAACAGAACTGTCAAAGTGGGCACCGACCTCCCTCAGGAGATCCAGGGCGAGATCATCGACCTGTTACGAGCTAATTTGGATTTGTTTGCTTGGACATCGGCCGACATGCCGGGAATCGATCCGAACTTTATTTGTCACAAGCTCAACGTGGATCCGAAGGCCAGGCCGGTAGCCCAAAAGTTGAGACGAGTTGGAATAGAGAAAGCGAAAGTTATTCAGGGAAAGGTTTCCGAGTTGCTGGAAGCTGAGTTTGTCAAAGAGGTGCCATACGCCAAATGGGTTGCAAATACTATTTTGGTTAAAAAGGCAAACGGCAGTTGGAGGATGTGTGTGGATTACACCGACCTCAACAAAGCCTGCCCCAAGGATCAGTATCCATTGCCAATTATTGACCAGCTCATCGATAGTTCAGCAGGATACCAGCTATTGTCTTTTACTGATGCCTACTCGGGATACAATCAGATCCCCAAGTATCCCCCAGATCAAGATAAAACCACATTCACAACTGGAAAGGCAACTTACTGCTACACTGTCATGCCCTTCGGTTTGAAGAATGCTGGGGCAACCTACCAAAGAATGATGAACAAGGTTTTTGAGGGAATCATTGGTACCACCATGGAAGTCTATATTGATGACATGATTACAAAAAGCAAGAAAAAAGAGGACCATGTCCGAGATCTTACCATGGTTCTTGAAAGGGTAAGAGCGCATAAAATGAGGCTGAATCCGGAAAAGTGCACCTTTGGAGTTCCAGCTGGTGCCTTCCTCGGATTCATGTTGTCCGAAAGAGGAATTGAGGAAAACCCCGACAAGTGCCGAGCTATATTAGAAATGAAGAGCCCTGCCGATCTCAGAGGAGTGCAAAAGTTAACAGGCAAGATGGCAGCACTGTCAAGGTTCCTCCCCCAGGCAGCTAAGAAGGCCTTACCCTGGTATCAACTGCTAAAAAAGGTACAACTTTTCATTGGGATCAAAATTGTGAAGCTTCTTTCCTGGCACTTAAGGAATATCTCTCTTCTCCTCCGGTTCTCTCCAGCCCTCGGCAGGGGGAAAGCCTTTTCATTTATCTTTCTGTTGGTGATTCCGCCCTCAGTTCGGTGTTGGTCCGAGATGAGGGCCAAACTGAGTTTCCTGTTTACTTCATTAGCCGAGCTCTGCAAGGTCCCGAGCTCCGGTATTCTAAGATTGAGAAATTTGCATTCTGTCTAATCCTGGCTGCACGGCGGCTACGACAATATTTCCAGAGCCACCCCATTGTCGTAAGGACCGCCCAACCCATTAAACAAGTTCTGCAGAAGCCTGACCTCGCTGGGAGAATGATGGCGTGGTCAATCGAACTATCCGAGTTCGACATCTCCTATGAACCGAGGAAGGCAGTAAAGTCACAAGCATTGGCAGATTTTGTATCCGAGTTCACAGAGCCCCATCAAAGCTCTAGCTCGGACACTTGGGTGATATATGTTGATGGCTCGAGCAATCAAAGGGGTGCAGGAGCTGGTGTTATTTTGGAAAATGCGGAGGGTCTCAGCATCGAATATTCCCTGAAATTCGAGTTCTTAACCTCGAATAATCAGGCGGAGTATGAAGCAGTCATCGCTGGCCTCCGCATGGCTAAGGAGCTCGGTGCAACTAAAGTTCAAATTATGAGCGATTCCCAATTGGTGGTTTCCCAAGTCATCGGAGACTACCAAGCAAAAGAACCCATCCTGCAGAAGTACCTTGATAAAGTTAAATCCATGGCTCTTGATTTTGCAAAATTCTCTATCACCCATATCCTCCGCTGTTCAAACTCCCGAGCCGATGTGCTTCCAAGCTGGCGAGCACAAAAGGTGGAGGGAACAACAAAAGCCTCATCCAAGAACAAATCTCGGCCCCAAGTGTAGTAATGGCTGTTTCTGTATCGCCGAACTGGATGCATCCGATAAGGTCATACTTCGAACATGGAATACTCCCAGCCGATCAGAAGGAAGCAAAGAAACTTAACATAAAGGCAGCTGAGTATGTTATTATTGATGGAATCCTTTATAGAAGAGGAATGTCCTCCCCACTCCTCCGATGTCTCACCTTCGAGGAAGCTCAAGAAACCTTGAACGAGGTCCACGGAGGATTGGGGAGCCACCACGTTGGGGGCAAGTCCTTAGCAAGAAAGGTATTGAGGGCTGGATATTTCTGGCCGACCTTGGTAACAGACTCCATCGACCATGTGAGGAAGTGTCCTCAGTGTCAATTCTTCAGTGATGTTTATCAGAAACCCTCCGAGGAACTCCACTCTCTAGCTTCCCCCTGGCCCTTCAGCATGTGGGGGATGGACATTGTGGGACAGTTCCCAACTGCTCCAGGTCAGCTGAAGTTCATTGTGGTAGCAATAGATTACTTCACCAAATGGATCGAGGCTGAACCGTTAGCAACCATCACTTCGGCAAGAATACAGAAATTTTTCCTGAAACAAGTCATTTCTCGCTTTGGACTTCCACTCACACTAATTACTGACAACGGTAGCCAGTTCGCTGCTAACAACTTCCAGCTTTTGGCTGAAAATCTCATAATCTCTCATCGGTTTTCCTTGGTCAAGCATCCCCAGACTAATGGGCAAGCCGAGGCGGCTAACCGAGCTATTGTTAATGGCCTTAAGAAGAGAATTACTCAAGCCAAGGGGGCATGGGCCGATCTGCTACCTGTGGTCCTCTGGTCGATCAGGACCACGGTACAAACCTCAACAGGAGAGACCCCCTTTAGACTCACCTATGGTTGTGATGTGGTCATCCCCATCGAACGAAGGATTCATACCTTCCGAATGAGGGACATGCCCGAGCAACAAAATGAAAATTTGATCAAAGAAAATCTAATACTGGCCGAAGAGATCCGAGAATCCGCATCTATTCGGGAGAAGAAAGCAAAGGAAAGGCAAGCCAAGCAGTACAACAAAACGGTGCAACCTAGGTCTTTTGAGGTCAGAGACCTCGTCCTCCGAAGAGTAGATATCGGTCTTAAAAATCGAAAGGACGGGAAATTTGCTCAGAATTGGGAAGGCCCCTACAGAGTCGTTTCAAAAACATACTCTGGGGCATACAAGCTAGAGACTCTTGAAGGAGCCGAGCTCAAAAACTCCTGGAACGATGCAAAACTGAGAACCTACTTCAGTTAGGTTTACCTCGGACACCATCAGCAGCCACTAACACTCCCAGCTAAAGTTTAAGTTTAATTTTAGTTTCTATTAATATCTTTACATCTGCTTCCTTTAGTCCATTCTGACATACTTTTTCAATTCCCTAAAAGGTAATGTACTTATGCTCATGATTAATGAAAAAGTACAAACTTGCCCCTTACTCAAGTGCCACAGTTTTATATACGTACGTACTAGCTTCTCATTTAGCACTAGCCACCTAAATGTTGCATGGCACTATGCACAGCCAACATCTTGTAAATGAGATCGGCTCATATGCACAGTGTACAAGGGACACCCGATAAAGTACAGCTTGCTGTGAAATGTTTTCACATAGCTTCACTCGGCAACCTCTTTCACATCGGGGACGAGGACACCCACCTCGGCTAAGGGGGGCAGATCCGAGATCCCTACCGTATGCACTTATATACAGTACCTCTTTTCAGAGGAAAACTTATAAGTTACTGCACTTACTGAGTCATCCGAGCTTAACCTCACTACTTATTTTCCTGTTCGATCAAATATTTTTATTATGAGTTTTTTTTAGGGCCGATCAGTTCCGAATACAACAAGTAAAAGCAGGACTTGTATTCTCAAAAACAGTTTTGCTTGGTTATCTGATATGCTACAAGTCTCAAATACTTGCATTCTTTCTTAAGTTTTCTTGGTGACCATCTAACCAATCGCAGTTCGGATCCGAGGTCTAACGAATAAACATGCAACGAGTTAGTAGAGTAAAACTCACATCCGTGCAACAAGTTAAAGTAAAGCCTTGCACAAAATTGACCTCGGACACAATGTGTATGCAACGAGTTAAAATAAAAACTTGCATCAAAATAACATGCAACAAGTTAAACTAGAAAGAACTTGCATAAAAATAAAATGTTATACAAAGTCAGCAAAGTACACTTGTTACAAAGACATGTTGTACAAAATGCAAGCGGCCCAGCATAAGGGACTTGTGCTGCTTCATCTTCAACATCGGAAAGGACAACCGAGCTCGGGTTGAACTCCTCATCAGGTTTCTCCAACAAAGGGTTGGGAAGGTTATCCTCGAGTTGGTCGAGGTCAACCTCGGCCCCGTCTTTGTCGTAGTCGACCATCTTCCCATTTTCCACCCCGAACCCAGCAGAAGCACCGATCACCCGAATTCGGAGCCCTTGATTCAGGTGAAGAATCTGCTCCACGGCACTGGCGAAGATTTTAGCTCCTCCCTTCTCAAAGTCGATGTTGGCCTCGGACGCCGCAATCTTGTGCTTAAGTGCTTGAGAAGCCCTCTTCCTCAGCATGGATCTCACCTTTTCAACTTCGGCCAAGCCCTCCTGCCGACCTTCCTCTTTGGCTGCCACCTTAGCTGCCTCCTCTGCCGTCCGAGCTTCCTCCCTTATTTTGGCCACAGCCTCTTCATGATTTTTCAGAAGCTCCTCCATCTGCTGGCGGTGCTTCTCTTCTAATTCAGCCAGCTTCTGATCGGCGGAGCTCTTGCTACTCCGGAGATCAGCAATCTCGGCCGCCAAGTTGGACCGAGCCTTCTTCTGGGCAGGAGACACCCCCTCAGCCACATCATCAGAGACCTCGGCCAACACATTAAAAATGTTTGTTGACCTCTTCAAGTGATAGGCCAGCCCCTCGGCCATCTTCTTCCACTCGGCCCCCGACATCTTTATCAGAGCATCTTTGACCGAAGGCTTGGCGATGCTGGTCGGTGGTCTCGGGAGACTATCAGTTCCTCTCCTCGGACAGCCCGATGAAGGTGGGGAATCTTCAATAATGACCTCGGTACCCGGGCTTGGAGACTGAGGAGGAGGAGGGGCGATAATCATAGCAGGTGGAGTAGGATGAAGGGGACCCGAATCGGTAGAGGTTGTGTCATTTGAAACCTCGGCAGGCACGTTTTCAATGGAAGAACTCTCAGCCCTCTTCCTCTTTCGGGCCTCCAGGAATGCTTTGAGCACTCTGGACGACATGTCCGACCAATGTTCTTCTGCAAACAAAAGGATAAAGGAGAGTCAATAAGAAAGTCGAAAGAAAATGTACAAGTACAAGAGTAAAGTTAACTACCAATTTTGACCAAGACTTCATTATCAGGGCACTTCATGAAAACTCCAATGTCGAGCTGGAATTTCCGAGCTCGATATTCGGTTTGGAAATGATGGGCCGTCACGGCCTCGTCGGCATTAAGTGTTGCGCCCGACCAACGTTGTGGCGTGCCGATATGGCGATTGAAGAATTCCGGGGTCCACTCCAAAGGGAACCTCGGACCCATCTAAGATCGGAACCAAGGAAGCCCTGTTCCAACATACTTGTACTTAAAAAACTTGGGTTTAAAATGTTTCCAAGAATCGGTGAACATGCCGAATAACCCACAGTGGGCTCGGGCCTTAGCCGATACCCAAAGGCGACCAGTGACCCCGTCTTTATTGCTGACGAACGGGTTGTACATCCACAGGAAGAGCCAAACGGTACAAACCAACCCCTTAGCTCCGTAGTATTTTTGAAATGCTCGGAGAAAAGACCAAGTGTTGGGATGGAGTTGCGAAGGGGCCAGCCTGAGCTCGCTCAAGACCCTCATTTCCAAATCGGTGAACGGGAGGGTCACGCCGAGGTTGCGAATAAGGTCGGCATAAAAGAAGAATGAGTTGTTGTCAGTTCGAGTGCATATCCTGTCATCTGCCAAACTGGGGAGTACTTCGTAAGAAGTCCCGGTGGCGTCCCCTGGGCAAGGCAGCACGGCTCTCTTCACTTCGGCAAGCTTGTCCTCGGAGTCTAAGCTAGACCGAACTCCCTTGGGTTCCACATCGACCCACTCGTACTGATCGGCATCGGTAGGCGCATGATAAAGCTCGGGTCGGCTGATGCACTTCCTGGGCGGCATGGTACCTGTGGAAAAACAGGGGAGCTCGGTGTTAGTCCTACGGGTTACAAAGAATAAACCCCCAGAAAACCCCCTCGAAGTTGTTCCAAGGGGCGAGCATCTCCCCTCTACCACAGGTATCCCACGTTCATACATCCTCTCTTTCTCCATCCTCTCGAAGTCGGCACGCTCCCTACCGTCAACAAACTCGGCCCAGGCGTACTGCCATATCCACTCTCTCTTCTCCTCCCAATCCCGAGGATAGATTACCTCAACGGGATCAACCTCCAGAACCCGTCTCTCATATTTCTGCCTATACTCCCTTTGGCGACGGACCGCCTCGTCCACCTCCGTCGAGGAACAGGACGAGGAGGAAGAGCCGTCCTCCTCCTCACTACTGCTAGATGACAGGGAGACTACCCCATCCCATTTCCTAAACCATTCCCTACTCATACCGAACCCAATCTACTCCTTTGGTCTTCTGAAATATGAAAACATAAAACATGAATCAAAAACTCTCCAAAAATCCTAAAACATTCCCATCCCAAAGACTGCCAAAACCCGAAGAGCAATCCCCAGAATCAAAACCCCTAAACCCAGAAAAAACACCCCGTTTCACAAACATAAAAACAAAAAATATTAACCCCCGCAAGAACCAAAAGCTAGAGGGAAGAAGGAAACAGAAATGAAAGAGAAGAAACAAGTGGAACGGTACCTTAAGTATAATAGGAGCGAAGGAAATTAAAGACTTGCAAGGTGAGAAGGAATCACTGCTGGAGTAGAAGAAGGTGGAGGGCAGAGAAGAGGAGTGGGTTTCGATGAGGAAAGAGAGAGAAGGTTTCTGTTGAGAGAGAGGGAAGGTTGTTGTGGAGAGAGAAGGAAGGTTTCTGTGGAGAGAGAAGGAAGGTTTTTTCGTATGGAAGAGAGAATGATTGGTAGAGAGAAGGAGAAGCGGTTTTGTGTGATAGAGGGGGAAGAGAAACCGTTTTCCCCCTCAATTTTGAAGTTTGGGCCTGGCCCAAGTGACTCAGCCCAGCATGCAGCCACACATACCGGGACACGTGGCGCAGAGTAGCTGGAATCACGGACCTCGAGCAACGTCGCAGTAATGGCGACGCTTCGTTAGGCACGACTCCTGACACGTGTCAGACCCGGAAAAAGCAAGCGTCACTTCGGAGCAGGAGAAAGGACAGCTTTCAAACCTACCCCTTCACAGTCAAAAGACGTTAGAAACAGCTGGATCCAACTCTCAACAACCCATCGTCCGAACTCCCTAGAACCTCGGAACAAGGCACAAATAGTCTTGACCGAGCTGGGGGGCTTATGTGGTGGACTCGGCTCTTTTGTGGTGGATTTGGGAAAAGGACCTAAACCAAGACCTCGGAACAAGGCTCAGATAGCCTTGACCGAGCTGGGGGGCTTATGTGGTGGACTCGGCCTAGCCGAGATCCTCGGAACCCTCGCTTAAGGCCTCACGGCCCTATAAGAAGCCCTCTGTGTGCTGGGCCGAGATCAAGGCTCAACGGCCGAACAAATACCAGATACGGGCCGACCTCATACTCCTACCCAGGTCCGACTTCCCTGTCCAACACCTCCTAGAGTCCGACACCAAGGACAGGATGACGTGTCTCACCTTATCAACAAGGACAGCTCATCCACTCATAGCTCAGTACAGGTTGGCCCTACTTGGGCCTAAAGCAAGCCCATTAGGGCAACCAGCTCCCCCCTATAAGTAGCTCCGTACTACATGGGGCTCAGGTACGTCCTCTAACCCTAATTGTCACCCTCACACACCAGTGATTAGGGTTACTTCTTGGCTTTCTCTTTAGCTACTTGAGGACTCCCACCAAACATCACACAGAAACCCTAGACAGAGGCTCCTTTGAAGGTCTTCTTCCCTAACCCTTGGGGGACCTCACCGTCTAGGACATCACAAATTGCATATTTCAAAAAAAAATTGTCTTAGATTAAGTACCTATAAAAACTAAGCTTGAAAGCACCTCAAAAACATTTTTGAATAAGAAATGCAACTTAGAAAATTCTGGACAGCATCATATCCTAAGTTTTAAATTCATTTTCCATTGTTCAAAGCCAATTTAAACACATAGGTAAACCAAGCATCTTGAAAACAATCAAACAAACACTTTGATCAACAATCTGTCAAGTTCAAACACTTAGAATCACATGTGGGCAGCATGGTACTTAAACAAATTAAACCATTTAAATTGTAACATCCCTAATTTAATTCCAAGCAATAATTAATGAATTAATAGAATTAAAGTGGAAGGAATGGGTAGATTAATTGCTTAAAGAATTTTGGAAGCAAGGTGAGTAGTAATTATGAGTATTAGGGGTTGTGTAGGAGGCATTGGTAGCAAGGGGCAAAATTATCTAAGCGAAATCGGGGGTTAAATCGGCGTTTTAAGTATTAGAAATCAACTGATACGAGAAAATTTGGAATTTATTATAGGATGCTAAAAAATTAAATTCCACCGTTGTATATGATATTTAAGGGATTAAGAAGCTTTTCCAAAAATTTGGGCCCGATCCGACGGTTAACGAAGAAGTTATGGCGAATCGAAGTCTGGAATCAATGGTGCATGCCCAGGCGCACCAGTGCGCCTGATGCGCATCAGATGCACGCCCAGGCGCACCAGGGTGCACCAGATGCACCAACCCAGTCAGTTTTGCGCCCAGCCGTGGCCCAACTCGCGCAACGAACCAAAATCGCGCATCAGATGCGCGTCTCTCGTGCTCAAGCGCCAGCGCACGACCAGATTAGCCCCAGCGCCTTAAAATGGCGCACCAGCCTCCCTCCTTTCTCATTTCTCAGCCCCATTCCTTCCTCCCTCACCCAAAACCGCCCCAAACACCAGCCACCGCCACCGGAGCCACCAAGGCCGCCTCCCTCCTTGTTCTTCCTCCTCCCCATAGATCCACTCCCTCTCCTCCCTCTTAGTTTCTTTCTCTCTCCTAACTCTCTTTCTCTCTCTTCTTGGAGCCCCATCTCTCTCTCCACCACCATACCCTCCACCATCCACCATGAACCACCACCCACCACCACCACTATGAGCACCCCTTCCTCTCTCTTTCCCTATTGATTTTGAGCCCCCTTTTTCTCTCTCTCTCTTCCCTCTATTTGGTCTCTCTCTCTCCACCGGATCTCACCGGCGTTGTTATCGACCGTGATCGCACCGGGCTTGTGTTGGGTACTCCGAGGCTTGAAGTTTTTGCCTTAATCCAGCCTCGATCGTTCTCGCTAACGGGGAGCAACACCGACGCCGTCATCGTCGCCGAGCCACAACCCAAGTTCTTTGTTTAAAATAAAGCCCGTGGTAAGAAGGGTTCGTATTACCTCTATTTAAAAAGTAAATTCTAGGATTCTATAGTGGTGACTTAGAATAGGGTAATTAAAGAATAAGTTAATGAACCTTAGGGTAGTCCCTGCAAATATAAATGATTTATTTAAATTGACAATGGAATAAATTGGATGTACATAGAATGAGTTCCAGAGAGAATGAATGTGATGGGATATTAAAAGAGTTAATATAAAATGAAAGTGTAGGAAAACACAAAATAAAACCAAGGGAAATTAGTTAAGGAAAATTAGAGAAGTGTGAGAGTAAAAGAGTATAGAGTGTTTGTAATAGGCGAAGGGTGTAGAATGAGTTAAAACTAAAGGTGAGGAAAAAGAGAAGTTAGAGTACAAAAGCAATAAGGAAGCACGGATGAAAACTTAGTTAAGAGTGGTCGGGTAGTAATGAAATCGAAAGGAAAATGATAAACTAAATTCCAAATACAAGAGGGTAATAGGTAAAAGAATTTAGCGATAAGGTGATAAGACAACTAGAGCGAATGCAATTATGGTAGTTTAATAGAATGAGGTTAGACGAAAGCTAGAGTAATTAATAAAAAGAATAAGGAAAAAGGGAAAAGAAGAGAAGAAGAAAAAGAAAAGAAAGGGAAAATGGAAATAATTAAGAGTTAGTGACGAGAATTAAAACATAATGTATATGGCCAATTCAAGCAAAGTGAAATGAGAATGAGAATCATTGATGAATAAGAATGTACTTAAAATAAGAATGCACCCACAGGCCAACTTGTATGAGGTACCTTCCGGTGTGGAGGTGAATTACAACGGTACGAGGTACCTTCCGGTGTGGAGATGAAGTACCCATAGGCCACAAAGTATGAGGTACCTTCCGGTGTGGAGGTGAAGTACAATGGTGCGAAATACATTTTAAAAGGGAATGGTTTGAGCGGCAGGAGGTCGGTAGACCCTGTCACAATAATAAAAAGTAAAATGGCAGGAGGTCGGTAGACCCTGTCACAAAGATAAAAGTGAAATGACGGGAGGTCGGTAGACCCTGTCACTATAATAAAAAGTAAAACGGCAGGAGGTCGTTCGACCCTGTCACCATAATGAAAAGTAAAATGGCGGGAGGTCGGTAGACCCTGTCACAATAATAAAAGGTATAAAGGCGGGAGGTCGGTAGACCCTGTCAAAATAATAAAAAGTAATAAGGCGGGAGGTCGGTAGACCCTGTCACAATAATAAAAAGTGATAAGGCGGGAGGTCGGTAGACCCTGTCACAATAATAAAAAGTAATTAAGGCTTGAGGTCGGTAGACCCTGTCAAATTAATGAAAAGAATAAAGGAACGAAAAGGTAATCGGCATGTGGGCCAAGTAATGGAAAATGAATAACGAAATGGAAATGAAAGAAAGATAAGAGGATCAGAGATTAAACGAATATGAGAATAATTAAAGGACTAGAAGGCATAAATTAAATAAATACTATATGCTAAAAATTGGGTAGGCTTGGTTTATTACTATGTCTCTTTTAGGATTTATCTTTTTAAGTTCTGTATAATGCTACCCTTCTTGCTATATTTTGCACGTATCGAAGTGGAGCTTACATGGAATATGGCCGAGCAGGGTTTTCACTTCACTACGTGGAATGTTTATTGGATATTAAGAGTGGACAAATATTTTTGTAAATTATAATATGAATTAGTAGCTTGCCCTGAAAACTTGTACTAATCGGGCACTAGGTTATTATTCATAGCTTGATTTGATTATGATGCTTAAGTTGCTATTATGTGCTTTTTACTATCTTCTAATTCAATGTGTTGTGAAAAGGTCTCACCCTTATGTGGTTAACATTTTAGGTGAAAGTCAAGGAGCTTGAGGATCAGAGTGTCGCAGTGGAAGAATTGGAAAGAAGGAAAACTTTATTTGTTTGTGCTATTCATATTGTAATTGAAATACCCATTTTCATATGTAAATTTGATTTATGAAAAGGAACTTTTAAGTTCTCCATTTTCATTATTAAACTTTTTGAATGATATTTTTAATTAAAAGCTGGGTGTTACATCTAACATAAAAACAAACATGCATCAACACTTTCAAACCAAAAATCAAGCTTTAGAAGAAGATCATGAAAAACGAAAATGAATCAAAGAAAAGAGGTTAAGGGCTTAAGGATCTACCTAAATCAAGCTTTAGAAATCAAACTAGAAAAGCAAAATCCTCCTTCTTCTTTCTCCTTAAGGCTTCGGCCACTCTCTCTCTCTCTCTCTCTCTAAGAGTTTGATTTTCTCTTAGTGTTGTGTTTGGTTTGGAATGAGAAATGAAGGAATGGAAACAAGAGATGTGTGTGTGTTGGTGTTGGTATACGAATGGAAACAAGACTTCTAAAAACAACTTCAAATCCAATAACAATTTCACATAATTCATCAAGTAAGTAGAAACATAATCCTAGCATGCATTCACTCATGAAACCGTGAGCATCATTACATCTCTAAACAATTTTTATTTCACATTTAACACATAAATCAACTCAATAGTTCATGGAAATCACATATTCATCATTTAGACCTAAGAGAATTCTAATCTTTTCTATCAAGCATGCAAAACCGTGACTAATCACATGAAGATCACAACATCACATAAATTTCATTCACCTAAAACATCATCAAATCCAAGATCATATCATGCAAGAGATCAACAAAAAAGGAAATCAAACTTTTAACCACATCATCATCAAAACCGTGGCTATTTATGGTTTGCTCAAAAAGAATTTTCTTAGAGACTCAAACTTTCAAAACATACTCAAAATCAAAGAATATTTACATGCACATAACACACAACCAACATCAAAATTTCTAACCTAAAGACTACTCAAAACCGTGACCAACATAAAGAAAATTATCAAGAAAGGTTCAATCATTTCAAAGATCTTTACATTAAAACTCAAGCATCAAACACATCATAGTTCAAGCATAGATCTTAACATGCATGAAATCAAAAACATTAGATCTTTGAAAAATCCTTCATAAAAACTGAAAATCAAGTTCTTTTTCAAAAAAACTTTTAAGAAATCAAGAAGAAAACTTAAGATCATGAGAGAAAACACTTTCTTAACAAAAACTTCAAGATCAAGCTCAAAGATCAACATGCATGTTAGTAAAATCTCTAGATCTAACATAGATGCATCAACACTTTCATACCAAAAATCAAGCTTTAGAAGAAGATCATGAAAAACAAAAATGAATCAAAGAAAAGAGGTTAAGGGCTTAAGGATCTACCTAAATCAAGCTTTAGAAATCAAACTAGAAAAGCAAAATCCTCCTTCTTCTTTCTCCTTAAGGCTTCGGCCACTCTCTCTCTCTCTCTCTCTCTCTAAGAGTTTGATTTTCTCTTAGTGTTGTGTTTGGTTTGGAATGAGAAATGAAGGAATGGAAACAAGAGATGTTTGTGTGTTGGTGTTGGTATACACATGGTTGTAGTGGACTTGGGCTTTGTTTCCTCTCCCCACGGCTCACTCTTCCTTTCTTTTTCTATTTCTTTTCTTTTTCCTTCCTTATGTCATGCTTAGGTCATTAGGATGATGTCATATGTTTGACTATTAGGCAAAGCAACTTGGAGACCAAGTAAATCAACTTGGTGGCCAAGTAATACACCTAGCATTCGGCTATTAGGGTACTTAGGGTAGATTAGGTTAGCTAATTTAGGTTTAGGGTGCTAATTAGGATCTAATCATGATTAGGGTAGGATTAGGAAAACTAACTTAGATTTAGTCCACTAATCCTTAGAGATTAGGGCTTAATCAAGGATTAGGATTCTAATTAGGGTTTTGAGAGATAATCCTAGATCAAGATGATTGGACTTTGATTTTTGAAACTTAGAGCAAAAAAATAATTTCCATCTTAAAACCATAAAATCATGTGCACGAATTTAGGAAAACAAAATCTCAATTAAAACCTTAAGCAATACGATTCATTGAAAACCTTAGAAAATCAAACACATAAAATCATGACACAAGTAGATTAAACTTCAAAGTCTAAAAATCCATCATGAAATCAAAACTCCTTTAAATCAATTTTTAATTAAATTAGATTAACACAACTTCTTGATTAGGGACTTGTAGAAGAAGTGAGTCATAAGGCAGATGTTACATCCTCCCCAACTTAGAAATGCGTACCTGTTTCAAACAAGTGAGGGTACGAATCCCTCATGCTACTCTGACGTTCCCAAGTAGCAGTTTGACCATTCACAGAACTCCATATCACCTTAACCTGAGGAATTTCCTTTCCTCGAAGTGTCTTTACACTCCGACCGTCCATCCTTAAGGGTAAAGTCTCGTACGTGAGATTTTCATTAAGTTGTATAGAGTCGGGCTCGATGATGTGAGAAGGATCACTAATATACATTCTAAGTTGTGACACATGAAAGACGTTGTGTAAATTGGAAAACATTGGGGGCAAAGAAATTTCATAAACTACCGGTCCTACACGTTTCAGGATTTGGTAAGGTCCTATAAATTTTGGGGTAAGTTTTCGGGTTTTAAGTACTCTGCCAATCCCAGTAGTTGGTACTACTCGCATGAATACATGGTCGCCTTCTTCAAACTCGATAGGAGTCCTTCTCTGATCATAGTAGCTTTTCTGCCGGCTTTGCGCACTTCTCATCTTCTCCTGAATCATTTTAATCCTTTCAGTTGTTTGCTGGACCATTTCCGGACCTAGAATGAGATTCTCCCCAGTTTCGAACCAACATAAGGGCGTTCTACACTTTCTTCCATATAAAGCCTCATAAGGAGCCATCCCTATGCTCGAGTGATAGCTGTTGTTGTACGTGAATTCAATTAGTGGCAATAGGGTGTCCCATTCTCCTGCTTGCTCCAAAACACAAGCTCTAAGAAGATCCTCTAGTGATTGAATGGTCCTTTCTGATTGTCCGTCCGTCTGAGGATAATAAGCCGAACTCAACTGGAGTCTTGTCCCGAGTGCAGTATGTAGACTATTCCAAAACTTTGAAACGAATCTCGGATCTCTGTCTAATATGATGTTTGTTGGCACTCCATGAAGTCTTACTACTTCATTGACATATATGGTTGCCAGTTTCTCCAATGGATACTTCACATTGATGGGTAAGAAATGAGCGCTTTTGGTTAATCGGTCCACAATTACCCAAATAGCGTCAAATCCTCTTCGGGTTTTAGGCAAAGCAGTTACAAAATCCATGGAAATACTGTCCCATTCCCAACTTGGAATTTCCAATGGTTGTAACACTCCTCCGGGCTTCTTGTGTTCAATCTTAGCTTTCTGACACACCAAACACCTCGACACATACTCCGCTACTTCTCTCTTCATACCAGGCCACCAAAACATTTTCTTCAAGTCTTGGTACATTTTAGTTGCTCCCAGATGAATACTCAACTTATTCTTATGAGCTTCTTCCAAAATCATTTCCCTTATTTCCTTGTCTTGTGGCACACAAATCCGATCCTTATGCTTCAACACTCCATCAGTTCCTACTTGGAACTCAGTCTCTTTCCCTTCCGAAACTAACTGCTTCTTTGCTTGTAACTCTGGATCATTTGATTGTCCTTCCTTGACTTTTTCCATAAACTCATTCGATACAACCAACATTCCTAAGGTCATACTTTGTGGATTCATCCTGACTTCCAAGTTCATATCTCTAATTTGCTCGATTAACTCCATTTCTTTCACCATCATTGCAGACACATGAAGAGATTTCCTACTCAAAGCATCTGCTACCACGTTCGCTTTTCTTGGGTGGTATTGTAGCTCGAAGTCGTAATCCGTCAAAAACTCCATCCATCGCCTTTGTCTCATGTTTAACTCCTTTTGATCAAAGAGATATTTTAGACTCTTATGATCACTAAATACCTCGATCCTTGCGCCATTGAGGTAATGTCGCCATATCTTCAGAGCAAAAACTACCGCAGCTAACTCCAAGTCATGAGTTGGGTAATTTTGCTCATGAACTTTCAACTGTCTAGAGGCATAAGCTACGACTTTTCGCTCTTGCATCAGGATGCAACCTAAACCTTGCTTCGACGCATCGCAATAGACACTGAAACTCTTCTCCGGGTCAGGCAAAACAAGCACTGGGGCTGTAGTTAGCCTCCTCTTTAACTCCTGAAAACTTTCTTCACACTTCGTGGTCCACACAAACGGCTGTCCCTTCCTGGTTAACTTCGTCATTGGCAAGGATAATATTGAAAATCCTTCAATAAAACGCCTATAGTATCCTGCCAAACCGAGAAAACTTTGGATTTCCGTCACCGTGGTTGGCACTTTCCAGTCCAATACCGCCTTTACCTTGGCCGGATCCACTACTATTCCTTCCTTCGAGATTACGTGACCCAAGAAATTCACTTCTTCCAACCATAATTCGCACTTCGAGAGTTTCGCATACAACTGCTTCTCCTTCAAAATCTGCAGAGCTATCCTTAAATGTTCCCCATGTTCCTCCTTGTTTTTGGAATAGATGAGGATATCGTCTATGAATACTACCATGAACGAATCTAAGTAGGGTTGAAAGATTCTGTTCATGTAGTCCATAAACACTGTAGGAGCATTAGTCACTCCGAAAGGCATGACTAAGTACTCGTAATGCCCATAGCGGGTCCTAAAAGCAGTCTTCGGAATATCATCTTCTTTCACCCGAATCTGATGATATCCCGACCGAAGATCGATCTTTGAAAACACCGCAGCTCCCCTCAACTGATCCATCAGATCATTTATCCTAGGTAGAGGATACTTGTTCTTGATCGTCACCTTATTCAACTGGCGGTAGTCGACACACAACCTCATACTGCCATCCTTCTTCTTAACCAACAAAACTGGAGCTCCCCAAGGCGACACACTAGGCCTGATGAGTTGCTTTTCCGCCAACTCCTCGATCTGCTTTTTCTGCTCAGCTAGCTCCACTGGTGCCATTTGGTAAGGTGCTCTAGAGATCGGTCCAGTTCCCGGTATCACCTCGATCAAAAACTCGACCTCTCGAACAGGTGGTTGTCCAGGTATGTCGTGGTTAGAGGTTAACCAGTCCATTCCTAAGATAACATCAATTTGGGATAAGGGTAATGTTATCAGGTCAGTGGGAAAAGTCCTATCATCTATCACTACCGGACACTTAGGGCAAAAAGTTGAAACTGTGACTGGGTTACTAGTAGGGGTAAACACAATCAAATCATATGGTAGAGAATCTACCATTAAGTGTAACCTACTCACAATATCATCGGATATAAAAGAGTGCGTGGCACCCGAATCATACAACACATTTAAGGAATTCTCGTTTACAAGACATCTACCTTGGATGAGACCATCATGGTTTGAAGCCTCTGCACCGCTCATCGTGAAAACTCTTCTTTTCTCCTGAGGCTTAGCATCAGTCGAAACATTCCTCTCTTGCCTTGGCTTAGTGCACTGGCTTGCGTAGTGGCCGGTCTCTTGGCAGTTGAAGCAAACCAGCTTGGAGCGACATTGACCGAAGTGGTGTCGGCGACACTGAGTACAGTACGGAGATGAAATCCCAGAGTTCCTATCAATATTATTGGGACGATTGTTGTTTCTATTACCCCGGTTGTCGTTGTTGCGATTGTTGTTCCCTCGGAACCTTGAGCCCTTATACTGATTGTTCCTTCTGCCTCCAGATCGATCATAGGATCCTCGCCCATGTGGGGCTCCTAGCCTCGCATTCTGATAACTAGGAGTGTTCCTCATTGGTTCTTGAGAACTCGAGGGTAAAGCAGTCTTATTACCCAAGTTCCTTGCCTTGAGTCCATCCTCGTAGACTCTGCACCTACTTACCAAGAGTGGAAAGCTCTCGATTCCCATATGTATGAAGGCCATTTTGATCTCAGTCTTAAGTCCATCGAGGAACTTCGCACATTTTGACTGATCATTTCCGGGTTGATTGTAGTGCGGCACGTACTTCACTAGCTCCTCAAACTTCGCAGCATACTCGCCGACCGACATATTCCCTTGAGTCAAGTGCATGAACTCGATTTCCTTCTTCAGTCTCATGTCAATGGGGAAGTATTTCTCCAGGAACCTCTGCTTGAAAGAGTCCCAAGTGATAGCCTCCTGCTGAACCTCCATAACTTGCCTAGTATTCTCCCACCAGTCAGATGCCTCCTTGGTCAGCAGCATGTAGACCACGTAGGTTACCTTTTGAGCATATCGGTGCATTCCATTGCTATGAAGATCTTTTCTAACTCCCTAATCCACTCATTAGCATTCTCCGAGGCATATCCACCGGCGAACTCCTTAGGGTTCCTCTTACAAAACTCATCTAAACCCCTATATTCCTGAGGTCCTAAGTTTTGGTTCTGGTTGATCTGTTGGGCCTGCTGATGCATCACGTTGAGATTCTCACTCATACCCAGAACAGCAGCAGTTAAATCGTGTAGCATGTCCTCGGTATTCCGAGCTGCTTCCGAAGCATGTCTACCTCTTCCTCTTCCAGACATCGTAAGCTATATTCATTAACGCACTAATAGTTTAATACACCTACTAACACATCTAATCACACAACCTAACATATCTAGAGGTCACACAACAGAGAACATGTAAGGCCATGTTCAGGCCACATGGACAACCATTGCTTTGATACCACCAAGTGTAACACCCCGATTTGGAAAACTCGAAATAAACACTTACAAATACTAATTAATTCTTTTTTTGAAAAATAGGGTGAAATTTTTTTTTCTCAAGTAGAAAACTCATCAATCAAGTTTCCCAAAACAAGGTATTACTTTTAAATCCTTTCTCTCATAAACGTTTACTGAATTTTCTACAAACGATTTGTTATTGATAACTTCTCAAACAAAGGCTTTTCGCATAGAAAAATATTCGGTTTACTTAAAACAGTTATATGTCTGATTACGACAGTCATTCTGAAAAACAGTTTAGAAACAGGTCATAAAAGTTCTTTCAAAAGTGGTCACCATGGTTCATCGGTGCCATCCTTACATAACATTTACCTTAGCAAAAACATTTCAAAAGAAAAGGGGTACACTTGATATACATATCAGCAAGGGTCCATTAGAACCTTACTATAAACTACTAAGCAGCGTCCCCTTCGCGATCCGGAACGTAAGTTCCCAAAAGCAGTCTCCGTCGTCCAGCAGTAGTCCTCTCGTCCGCGCACCACGATCAGTAGGTCTTTCTTCCAGGAGAAGCCACACCAGCTCCACCATCTTTTAGGACCAGAGGTTCACCATCACATACACACAAGAAGTTGAGAGAGTAAGTTACCCGAATGGAATTACTCCCATCGACTTCTTGGATTTACACTAGCGACGTATACCAGAACATAACAAGCAATGCAAGCAAACAATACAGTAGATAATTATGCAAGATGCATGAGGATGCAGTGCAATAGGCGCATTATCTAACGCGTTATCTTTCTCTTAAGGGGATCTCTTAATCAGTTCATCTCGCAAAGTCAAATCTCTTAAACAAGTTGTCTCGCAAAGTCGAAGTCTCTTTGTCCACATATCTCGAGTCCATAGTATCGGAATTCAAGCTTTTATGGTTTTGGGTCTACATCTCCTCGGAATCCATCCACCTAGTCGGAAGCAACCAGAAGTACAGGATCTCTAACCACACCGGCTCCGGGAGACGACACCAAAATATAAAATGCCCGGGAAAGATGTCATGACAAGGGTGTCCACCTCCGCCGTGTTCTGTAACATCAAGTCTCCGATTAAGGCGGATTAATTTTGATGATGACAATGTAATTAAATTATGGACTTAAAGTGAAGAATGCAAGCCCAACATTAAAGAAGATCAAGTGCTTAGTTATTTATTCATTCTCATTTAATTTTAATGTATTTTATTTTATTTATGAGAGTGGGTAGTTTAGGTTTTTATTCTCACATAAGGTCACATGATAATTATGCATGCAAGGTTGAGATTAAAACCAATTAGGCTTGAAGAGAGAATTGAAAACAATGTTAGAAAAACTTAATTTTTCCAACATTAAGCAATTCACTCTAGTGATTCTACACTCGAGTGATTTATGAATTTTCAGTAATATAGCCGTTGGATAAAGTAAAAAGGCAACCCTATCAGAGTTGACCAAAACACTCGAGTGTTTTCAAAAAGACTCGAGTGTTTTGGGTCTGACAGCAATTTTTCTAAACGTTAGAAGAGGACAAAAAGGGAGAATAACTTGATTTTTCCTTCCCTTTTGTCCCCTCACTTATATTCTGATGTGTTGACCTCATTTACTACAACAAGCCAATACTCTTTCATTGATTTCAATCTCTCTCAAGTGTTAAAATCTTTTCTCTCTCTAAACTCAACCAAGCATTCATCTTTATAATTGTCTTAGTGAGTTAAGAGAGTGTGCTTTAGTTGTAAGAGAATTTTTTGTTGTACAATTCTCAAACACTCATACACTTCTTGTTCTAAAAATCTTGGTTGGAAACCAAGTGTACCTAAGTGGGTCTTGGGTTCATTCAAGACTTGAGAGGTTCTCAAGCAAGGGCTAAGAGGTTCTTAGCTTTGGTGGAGCTCTTGGAGGTTCCAAGGAGCAAAAGAAGAAGGGACTCTTCATCACCAAATCAAGTTGGGGTAGAAATTTCAAGAGTTTGGTACACTCTTGAAAAGGGTTAGGATTGAGTGAGGAATCTCAATTTAGCCTTGTAATTTCTAACAATTTGATTACTAGTAGAAACTCCTAAGTTGATTAGGGGGACTGGATTAGCACTCTAGATTGAGTGTGAACCAGGATAAATTGGTGTTGTCTCTCTCTTTATAGCTTTCTTAGATTTCAAGAAAAACCAAACCCTAAGTTCTCTAGAAAGGGGCTTTTACAATTTAAGTAGAAATTGGTAGCAATTAAATTGTTTTCAACTTGTTATACCTTCATTTAATTGCCCTCTACTTTGATTAATATCAGCTCTTGCCTAGTCTTTAAGATATTGAATCATTTGGCTAAATTTCTCTGAAACTGAATTTTTCTGTTCTGCATAAAACACTCGAGTGTTTTCCAAATCACTCGAGTATTTATCAGGTTTTCACTCGAGTGTTCTTAAAATCACTCGAGTAAATTGCCCAGTTTCAGAAAATCAAGCTTTTGATCAATTATCTTTTAATTGCACCGAAAATTAGTCACTGTTGCTTTCATATTACTATTCACCCCCCTCTAGTAATTGCTAAGCCCGCTTGTTGGTTTCCAACAAGTGGTATCAGAGCTCGGTCGAAAGATCGAGCGTAAAAGCTTTTTCGAAAAGATCCTTTGGAAACTATGGGCTCTAGCAATTATCAAGAAGGATCCTCTTCAATAAACCGCCCTTCATTCTTTAATGGTGAAGGGTATGCTTATTGGAAGGTTCGGATGAGAGTTTTTATTGAAGCAATAGACACCGATATTTGGGATGCAATAGAGGATGGTCCATATATTCCTAGACATATGATAAATGGGGAAGTCGATGAAATTCCTAGGAAAAGTTGGAGTGATGATGATAAAAAGAAAGTATCCTATGATTTAAAAGCTAAGAACATCATCTTCTCCGCTTTATCCCATGATGAATTTTATCGAGTTTCTCAATGCAAGTCGGCTAAGGAAATGTGGGACACTTTGGAAGTCACACATGAAGGAACAAGTGAAGTAAGAAATGCTAGATTAAATTCTTTAACACATGAATATGAATTATTTCACATGTTCCCGAATGAATCTATTGATGACTTACAAAAGAGGTTTTCGCATATCATTAGTCACTTGATTTCTCTAGGAAAGCAATTTCGTGATGGTGAAACTACTCACAAAATTTTGAGATGCCTTGATAGAAAATGGCAACCAAAGGTCACCGCCATCAAGGAGTCCAAGGATTTGAACACTATGGACTTGGCAACCTTGTTTGGGAAGCTCAAGGAACATGAGATTGATCTATCAAGACTTAGCTCACATGAGGAGTTGGACAAAAAGAAGAAGAGCATCTCTCTCAAGGCCTCAACAAAAGTTGTAAAAGAGGTTGAAGATGACTCTACTAGTGAGAACTCCGATCATGCACTCAATGAGGAGGAAATTGGATTATTTGCGAAAAGATTCAATAAATTCCTCAAGGGTAAGAAGAGTGGCTCATCATCAAGAGATAGAAGACCTAAGGAACAAAAATCAAAGAACAAGACTTCAAGTGATGTAGTGAAGTGTCATGAATGTGGAGGCATTGGACATATAAGGATGGAATGTCCTACATACTTGAGAAAGAGTGAAAAGAAGACCCAAGAGGGGAAAGGCAAGAGAGCTTACATTGTGTGGGATGCACCGGAGAAGGAAGTAAACTCATCATCAAGTAGCTCGGATGATGAAGTTGCAAATCTATGTCTCATGGCTAGAAGCACCAATGAAGCCTCAAGTGCCAAGAGTGAAAATGAGGATGAGGTATCATCTCAAAGTTCTAGCTTTTCCTCTTCCTCTATTCCTTATGATGATTTGCTCAATGAGTATAATGAAATGTTGACACAATTTGAAAAACTAGCTAAGGTTAACAAGGAAAAAGGAAAGAAAATTTTGGAGTATCAAAAAGAAATCAATGAATTGGAAAAATACATAAATGACTTGAAACTCCAAAATGCATCCTTAGAACTTGCTAGCTCTAGTCATGTTTGTGATTGTGCAAATCCTAAGGAAACTATCACTCATTGTGAGAAATGTGACTTTCTTGAAAATGAAATAAAAGATTTGAAACACAAACTCACAATATCAAATAGTGATAGAAACCTAGACCGGATAATTAATTCTCAAAGAAATTATTCAAACAAAACCGGTTTGGGATATGTCCATAAGAAAAAGGACAATAAAAAGGTTGGTTCATTTTCTAAAATTGATTATACAAAGAAACCAACTTGCTTTTATTGTGGAAAGTTTGGACATACAAACAATAGGTGCCACATAAAACATTTTGAAATTCAAAAGGGCACTTATGTTTGGACTAAAAAGGAAGAAGCACCAAAAGCTAACCCAAAGGGACCCAACATAATTTGGGTACCCAAAATGAGAAAATGATTGTGTCTTGTAGGTGTGCCTTAGAACCGAAAAGAAACCGTGGTATCTTGATAGTGGATGTTCAAGGCACATGACGGGAGATAAGCGAAACTTCATAGAGCTTACTCCTCAAGAAGGTGGATATGTCACTTATGGAGACAACAACAAAGGCAAAATTCTTGGGATTGGTAAAGTCGGTAATTCTTCCAACTTGGTTATTGATAATGTACTTTATGTTCAAGGATTAGAACACAATCTTTTGAGCATTAGTCAACTTTGTGATATTGGTAACCATGTATTATTTACCTCTACCCAATGTCTCATAAAAAGTGACAAAGATGAATCTATCAAATTTGTTGGCAAAAGGTCTAATAATACTTACTTGGTTGAATTAAACAATATCACCTCCTTGGTTTCTACTTGTCTAGTTAGCAAAGAGAGTGACACTTGGTTATGGCACCGTAGGACCGCTCACATTAATGTAAATCAATTAAAGAAACTTCAATCAAAAGACCTAGTAGTTGGATTACCAAAGCTAGATTTTAAAATTGAAGGTGATTGTACTCCTTGTAAGAAGTGCAAGCACACCAAAAATCATTTTGGTTCTAAAAATGATGTGTCCACAACAAGACCATTAGAAATGCTTCATATGGACTTGTTTGGACCTTCTCAAGTAAAAAGCTTTGGTGGCAACTACTATGGTTTGGTGATTGTTGATGACTTTTCTAGATTTACATGGACATTATTTTTAAGTGCAATGAGTGAGACCTACAAATCTTTTAAACGCCATGTTAAACTTGTGCAAAACCAAGTAAACCAAAAAGTAATTACCATTAGAACCGACCATGGTGGTGAATTTGAAAACTACAAGTTTGATAGATTTTGTGATAAACATGGTATTGAACACCAATATTCCGCACCAAGAACTCCGGAACAAAATGGAGTGGTAGAGCGGAAAAATAGGGTGTTAGAGGAACTTGCAAGAACCATGCTAAATGATTCTCAAGTACCTCATTATTTTTGGGCCGATGCCGTTAATACGGCTTGCTATGTCATGAATAGAATTCTAATTAGGCCCATGCTCAAGAAAACCCCCTATGAGCTTTACAAAGGAAGAAAACCAAATATATCCTACTTTCATGTTTTTGGATGCAAAGTTTATGTGCTAAATAATGGAAAAGATCATCTTGGAAAATTTGACTCCAAATCCGATGAGGGAATATTTTTGGGTTATTCTTCACATAGTAAAGCATATAGAATTTTTAATAAAAGAACTATGACTATTGAAGAATCTATTCATGTGGTTTTTAATGAGTCTTCGAAAGAAGATGGTGTTTTAAGTGATGGTTGTGATGAAGGTTTTGAGTTTTCAAAAGAGGAAAAAGGGAAGGAGATTTTAAAGGATGAAGGAGAAGTCAAAAATGACATTGATCCGGCTTGGAAAACGGTGAAAGCTCACCCTATTGACAATGTCATAGGAGAGCTTTCAAAGGGAGTATTAACTCGTAGGACAATTCAAAATATTTGTCATTTTGTTTTCTTTGTTTCTCAAATCGAACCAGATTCAATTAAGGAAGCAATTTTGGATGAACATTGGGTTATGGCCATGCAAGAAGAACTAAATCAATTTGTTAGAAATGATGTTTGGGAATTAGTGCCTATACCCGATGATCATACCATAATTGGTTTAAAATGGATTTATAGAAATAAACTTGATGAATCGGGTTTGATTATAAGAAACAAAGCTAGACTTGTTGCCCAAGGGTACAACCAAGAGGAAGGTGTTGATTATGATGAGACCTTTGCTCCGGTTGCACGCCTTGAGGCAATTCGAATCTTGCTTGCCTTTGCATCAATTATGAAATTTACTCTTTATCAAATGGATGTCAAGAGTGCTTTCTTGAATGGTTTCATAAATGAAGAAGTGTACGTTAAGCAACCACCCGGTTTTGAAAGTCATGAATTTCCAAACCATGTTTATAAATTGAAAAAGGCTCTTTATGGATTAAAACAAGCTCCTAGAGCTTGGTATGATCGATTAAGTACCTTTTTATTAGAAAATGACTTTCAAAGAGGAAAGGTTGATAATACACTATTCATCTATAAAACCAAAAAGGACATTTTGTTAGTGCAAATATATGTAGATGATATTATCTTTGGTGCCACTATCGTGTCCTTGTGTAGCAAGTTCTCTAATTTGATGAAAAAGGAATTTGAGATGTCCATGATGGGGGAGCTCAAGTTCTTCCTAGGACTTCAAATCAAGCAAGTCAAGGAGGGGATTTTTGTGCATCAAGGAAAATATTGCAAGGAGCTCCTTCGAAAATTCGGAATGGACAAATGCAAAGAAGCCTACACTCCCATGAGCACATCATGCTACCTAGACAAGGATGAACAAGGTACACCGGTTGATGTTAGTAAATATAGAGGCATGATAGGTAGTCTTCTATATCTTACCGCATCTAGACCGGATATTATGTTTAGTGTATGCATGTGTGCCCGTTTTCAAGCTAATCCTAAGGAATCACACCTATCCGCGGTCAAACATATTTTTAAATATCTTAAAGGAACAATTAACACCGGATTATGGTATCCTAGTGATACTAGTCTTAGTTTGGTTGGTTATTCGGATTCCGACTTTGCGGGATGCAAGCTTGATCGCAAAAGCATTAGTGGTACTTGCCATTTATTGGGAAGTTCATTAGTGTCATGGTTTTCTAAAAAGCAAGCTTGTGTTGCTCTTTCCACCGCCGAAGCGGAATATATCGCCGCCGGTAGTTGTTGTGCTCAACTCTTGTGGATGAAACAACAACTATTGGACTTTGGTTTGAAACTTGAAAATATTCCTATTAAGTGCGATAACACGAGTGCAATCAACTTAACTAAGAATCCAGTGTATCACTCAAGGACTAAACACATTGAAATTAGACATCATTTTCTAAGGGATCATGTTCAAAAGGGTGATTGCACAATTGAATTTGTAAGTACCACAAATCAATTAGCGGACATTTTTACAAAACCATTGCCAAGAGATACCTTTTATCATATAAGAGGGGAACTTGGAATTTTAGATGAGTCAAGCATTAGCTAATTGATTTGTGTTCGTGAAAAATCACCAAGCATGTCTCATTTCATGTGCATTTGTGTTTGATGAACAATTAGACCTTGAGATGTTATAAATCTATGATTTAACTGTGAGTGATTATGCTTCCTATCTATTGTCTTCATTATTTGTGGTGGATTTTGTGTTTTGTGTTTTAAAAACTGTGTTTTAAGCTTAACTGATAAAAAGACTCGAGTGTTCCTAAAAACACTCGAGTAATTTTAATTCAAAATTAAATCACTTTTAATTGAAAAAGTTTTTGAGCAGGTCTGATGGAAAATACTCGAGTGTTTTCTAAATCACTCGAGTGTTTCGTAAAACACTCGAGTGAATCCCATTTCACTCGAGTGAATCTCAGTTTTCTGAAAATCAAACTTTCGGGCAGCACGCGAGTGAATTTCAATTCACGCGAGTGTTTTTCAGATTTTCTGAAAAACACGCGAGTGTTTTAAAAATCACTCGAGTGATTTCATCAGATTTAGTCTGATGCTGCTGCGATTTTGCCCAGTTTTGCACGAATCTCTCTCTTCTCACTCGAGTTTTCTCAGCTCTCTCACTTCTTTCATCACATATTTCACCCAAAATCAATATTTCTTTCATTTTTCAACAAGATTTCATCTTCTAAACTCATTCCCATCCTTTATTTCACATCCAATCCACATTTTTAACCCCCAAATTCATCTTTCCCTTTCAAAACCCTAACTTTCAAAAACCCCAATTTTCTCAAAATTTCTTCTCGTTTTCAATTATAAGTGCAAATGGCTTCATCATCGGATAGAAGAAAAGGGAAGAAGCCTAGAATGGAGGAACCAATTGAAGAGGAGGATGATTTCTACGATAGAGCAAATTGCATTGAGAGGGAGAGAAAGTTTGCTTCCAACGATTATGCTACTCAAACGTGGGTAAGTGAAGCTTATCTCAATAGTAGAGGATTCCCTTTTGTAGATGCCCTCAAAACTCAAAAGCTTATGGGTTTCATATCGTTTAATGGCCCTATTTACATTAGGCTAGTTAGACAATTTTATGCTAACTTTAGGCCGGTTGGGAATTCTTATGAGACCTCCGTGTTAGGAAAACGTTTTGAGGTTACCCCCAAGGCTTTATTCCAAGTCTTTGGGATTTCACGATCGGGCGAAGGTACATCAAAAGGGGAGGTTGACCCTATTTTCCGAAAACTACTCCGCCCCGATCGTGCATATCTCAAGGGCGAGAAGAGAGTGAACCAAATGACCGCCGACAATAGAGTCCTTCACTATATTGTTAGCCATATTTTGTTGCCCCAAACTTCTCCAAATTACTCCCGCCCTATTCAAATTGAACTTAGAGCTATGGATGCCATTTTAAATGGAAATGTTTTGAATTGGGCTTCCATTATCCTTGCCAAGATGAACCAAGCCTCCGACTCTAAACCCAAGCAACACCTCCCCTACCCTATGCATGTGTGCAGACTCCTTCAACATTTTGATGTTCAAATTCCTGAAATCGAGTCTGTTGTTCGTCTACCTGAGAAGACTCATGCCTTTTCTGACATTTCTTTGGGGAAGATGGACATCGAATACTACAGTAATCAATGTTTATATTTTGATGAGGCGGCTATTCTGAAGGCTCAGGGGAATGTTCAGCAGGCTGCGGATCAGCTGGGTGTTGATTCTCAGCTGCTAGAGGAGGAGCAGGCTGCTTTTGACCAGCAGGCCGGAGGGAGTGGGAGTGTGCCCCATGATGACCCTACTGATGGAATTAATTTTGATATGCCGGAGTCCTGGAACTCCCAATTTGCACAGCACAGGGTCTATATGGATGAGAGGCTGGATATCTTTGATGGGAAGTTTGCCTCCATGGGACATCAGGCTGAGGAGTTTAGGAACATTATGACTGGTCGGGCTGATAGGATTGATGGACGCTTGGATGCTTTGGAAATCCAAGCTCAAGAGCAAAGGGCAACCTTATTCGACATGAGAGCTCAGATGGATCTCCAGCATTCTGCTCTTCATGGTAGACTTGACGCACATTCCGATCGTATGGATGCTAGCTTTGGCCATGTGCGCTCCGACCTCAGTCAGATTCTGTCAGCTCTTGGGCGATTTCAGCCATATCCTCGCGATGATGATCAGCAGCCACCCTCTGTCTGAGTCCAGATGTTCCTTTGCACTTCTTATTTTTTTTTACTATGTCTTTATTTTAGCTATGTTGAACTTTTTGAGTATTTTGTTGTTTTTGGAGTTGGGTGTACTTTGATTCAAACTCTAGTTTTATGGTCTATTTATGGTTTGTTGGAATGATGACTTTATGACATCTATGCATTACTCATAATTTTCATGTTCTTCACAGTTTCTTTATTGCTTCATAGTCATATTTTTCTTATTATTTACTCTTCCGGGGTAAGTTTTCTTATTGGTATTCCTCATTCTCCACCTTGTTTCCAAATTATATTTTTTTTTATCATGACAAAAAGGGGGAGAAAGGAGATTAAAGAGAAAGAGCATATTCTTTTCCGCTTTCTTGCTTATACTCTGATGACTTATGCTCTTGCTCTGATACCAATGAGCACTTGATTATGTTTATTATTGTATTACGTTGTGCTTGGCATTTTCTGGATTGTACAGGTTAAAAAGGTTCCTAGATTGAGGGGGAGCTCTCAAGTGCTAGAGGTTTAATTATTTTGTCATCATCAAAAAGGGGGAGATTGTAAAATCAAGTCTCCGATTAAGGCGGATTAATTTTGATGATGACAATGTAATTAAATTATGGACTTAAAGTGAAGAATGCAAGCCCAACATTAAAGAAGATCAAGTGCTTAGTTATTTATTCATTCTCATTTAATTTTAATGTATTTTATTTTATTTATGAGAGTGGGTAGTTTAGGTTTTTATTCTCACATAAGGTCACATGATAATTATGCATGCAAGGTTGAGATTAAAACCAATTAGGCTTGAAGAGAGAATTGAAAACAATGTTAGAAAAACTTAATTTTTCCAACATTAAGCAATTCACTCTAGTGATTCTACACTCGAGTGATTTATGAATTTTCAGTAATATAGCCGTTGGATAAAGTAAAAAGGCAACCCTATCAGAGTTGACCAAAACACTCGAGTGTTTTGGGTCTGACAGCAATTTTTCTAAACGTTAGAAGAGGACAAAAAGGGAGAATAACTTGATTTTTCCTTCCCTTTTGTCCCCTCACTTATATTCTGATGTGTTGACCTCATTTACTACAACAAGCCAATACTCTTTCATTGATTTCAATCTCTCTCAAGTGTTAAAATCTTTTCTCTCTCTAAACTCAACCAAGCATTCATCTTTATAATTGTCTTAGTGAGTTAAGAGAGTGTGCTTTAGTTGTAAGAGAATTTTTTGTTGTACAATTCTCAAACACTCATACACTTCTTGTTCTAAAAATCTTGGTTGGAAACCAAGTGTACCTAAGTGGGTCTTAGGTTCATTCAAGACTTGAGAGGTTCTCAAGCAAGGGCTAAGAGGTTCTTAGCTTTGGTGGAGCTCTTGGAGGTTCCAAGGAGCAAAAGAAGAAGGGACTCTTCATCACCAAATCAAGTTGGGGTAGAAATTTCAAGAGTTTGGTACACTCTTGAAAAGGGTTAGGATTGAGTGAGGAATCTCAATTTAGCCTTGTAATTTCTAACAATTTGATTACTAGTAGAAACTCCTAAGTTGATTAGGGGGACTGGATTAGCACTCTAGATTGAGTGTGAACTAGGATAAATTGGTGTTGTCTTTCTCTTTATAGCTTTCTTAGATTTCAAGAAAAACCAACCCTAAGTTCTCTAGAAAGGGGCTTTTACAATTTAAGTAGAAATTGGTAGCAATTAAATTGTTTTCAACTTGTTATACCTTCATTTAATTGCCCTCTACTTTGATTAATATCAGCTCTTGCCTAGTCTTTAAGATATTGAATCATTTGGCTAAATTTCTCTGAAACTGAATTTTTCTGTTCTGCATAAAACACTCGAGTGTTTTCCAAATCACTCGAGTATTTATCAGGTTTTCACTCGAGTGTTCTTAAAATCACTCGAGTAAATTGCCCAGTTTCAGAAAATCAAGCTTTTGATCAATTATCTTTTAATTGCACCGAAAATGAGTCACTGTTGCTTTCATATTACTATTCACCCCCCCTCTAGTAATTGCTATGCCCGCTTGTTGGTTTCCAACATGTTCAAGTATCCCTCTTCTGATCCTGATTTAGTCAAGGGGGTGTCAGTCATCCGTCTAGTGATCATGCAGTACTTCAGCTACGACACCGGACTACCTACCCAACCTTGGATGGTCAACCCAGGTCACTGTAGCTTTTCCCCGCCTAGACAGACTCCTCTTAGGCTTCTTGACGGATCACCGTCATTGCCCTCCCCTATCCTAATCATCAAGTGTTTACCACGCAGGTAAACACCGTATCTTCCTCTCCAGTACTTCGGGTAAGGGTTTTAAGTCGTGAGGTTATACTCGTTTATCCTAACGTCGACCCATCCTAAGTCATCTCCGTCATACAGCTCCGACCATATGCGAAATACTTCTGTGGGACTCGACCACTATGTTTGACGGGCACCGACCCATCCTGAATTACTTTCAGCATATGGCTCTGACCATATGTGAGATATCATAGTTATTCTGACGGGCTCCGACCCATTCAGAACCAATTCCAGCATATAGCTCCGACCATATGCGGGATATCCATCAATCTTTGATAGATAGGCTCCGACCTATCCCTAGTCATTCCAACATATGGCTACGACCATATGGGAACCGTCTTTGTGGGACTCTGCAGTAGTTGCATCCGGTCCAAAGGCGTCATCATCGTGCAAACGCTAGTCCATTAGCCATGTCGTCCGCTCGATCCACGTACTTGGGCGCATCAGCATCATCCGGTTCCATAGTGTGTTCCATCCCTTAGAGTTTCGCTCTATTCTTCGGGGGGTTTCTTATAATTTCTAATGTCTTTGCTAATCTTAACGTATATCGCGGGATGATGCATTATGCTCATGCAATGACAATATAAGCAACATTGTATTCTCAACATAAACAAACATATCAATCAATCAATACCATGTGATGGTATAGGTCTGAGTCTTCGTATACCACGATACAAACAAGGCACACAATTTATCGGGTATACTACTAGCTACAATAGACCTTTACTCCGACTTTGAGAGAGTATGGAGTGTCCTAATATACTCACTAGACACCAAAGTGTCTTAGGATAACTTCTCTCTCACCTGGGTTCGCAGTTACCAATTCCACAAGTTCTGAACGATTTGCTTCCTTCCTAGTCTGCCCGACTCCGACTTCTTTCAAGTCCCATAAGATAGACATATGAGTATTAAACTTTATTTAAATATTACTCTTAAAATCATTCTCAAGGTAACTTAGGAAAAATCCAAACTTTGTCTTTATTTAAAACCAAAACATCAATTCTTTTTACTCAAACTTGTCCAAAGTCAAACATCAACTTTTGTGCTTTAAAATCATGAGAAAATAATCAAATAAATCAATTTAATTAAAAAGTTTCTTTGCTGGTCTCTCTTGGACAGCAATGAATTCATCTTCGAAAACACCGAAAAATTGCATTTTTCAAACCAATTTTGTCTTAGATTAAGTACCTATAAAAACTAAGCTTCAAAGCACCTCAAAAACATTTTTGAATAAGAAATGCAACTTAGAAAATTCTGGACAGCATCATATCCTAAGTTTTAAATTCATTTTCCATTGTTCAAATTCAATTTAAACACATAGGTAAACCAAGCATCTTGAAAACAATCAAACAAACACTTTGATCAACAATCTATCAAGTTCAAACACTTAGAATCACATGTGGGCAGCATGGTACTTAAACAAATTAAACCATTTAAATACTCTCATGCATTCTAAAAATCATTCTTACTTTACTTAGGAAGCTTAAACAAACATTCATTCATTTCAAACATTAAAAAATCACATGTCGTCAAATTAAGTCAAACATAACATGTTCACATACTCATTCATACATATAACTCAATCAAATAAAGGAATTAAACTCTTAAGCATATACAAACCGAATCATGTTTCACACATACACTTAGACACATTTTTTTTAACTCTCACTTAATCAATTCCATCTTAGCAAAACTTAATCTCATTATACTTGACTATATCGAAACCGTATACATCATAAGTTGTTCAAAAATTATTTTCTCAAAGAATAGCTTCACAAATCAACACATAACTTCATGACATGAACACATATACATTCAATAGAATTTTAACTCAAAGTCTAAGGTCCCAACCGTGACCTTGACTAGGTTTTTCTTAAAAACATTTTCAAAGATTCAAGACTTCTAAAAACAACTTCAAATCCAATAACAATTTCACATAATTCATCAAGTAAGTAGAAACATAATCCTAGCATGCATTCACTCATGAAACTGTGAGCATCACTACATCTCTAAACAATTTTTATTTCACATTTAACACATAAATCAACTCAATAGTTCATGGAAATCACATATTCATCATTTAGACCTAAGAGAATTCTAATCTTTTCTATCAAGCATGCAAAACCGTGACTAATCACATGAAGATCACAACATCACATAAATTTCATTCACCTAAAACATCATCAAATCCAAGATCATAACATGCAAGAAATCAACCAAAAAGGAAATCAAACTTTTAACCACATCATCATCAAAACCGTGGCTATTTATGGTTTCCTCAAAAAGAATTTTCTTAGAGACTCAAACTTTCAAAACATACTCAAAATCTAAGAATATTTACATGCACATAACACACAACCAACATCAAAATTTCTAACCTAAAGACTACTCAAAACCGTGACCAACATAAAGAAAATTATCAAGAAAGGTTCAATCATTTCAAAGATCTTTACATTAAAACTCAAGCATCAAACACATCATAGTTCAAGCATAGATCTTAACATGCATGAAATCAAAAACATTAGATCTTTGAAAAATCCTTCATAAAAACTTAAAATCAAGTTCTTTTTCAAAAACACTTTTAAGAAATCAAGAAGAAAACTTAAGATCATGAGAGAAAACACTTTCTTAACAAAAACTTCAAGATCAAGCTCAAAGATCAACATGCATGTTAGTAAAATCTCTAGATCTAATGTAACATCCCAAAATTTAATTCCAAGTTAATTAGGAAAACATAAGCTAGAATTTATGATAAAAACCATAGGAAGCCAAGGATAGGAGTTAAGGGTAGTGTCTTGGAGTTAGAATTTGTCTTAATAGGAGTTTTCATTAGAGTAATCGATTACTCTGTAGGAGTTAATCGATTACTTGCTCTCTGGTAGAATCTCTTTGATGTTGCAGCATTTTTAATCGATTACTCTTAAGGAAGTAATCGATTATCTCAGATGTTAATCGATTACTTGGGGGCAGTTAATCGATTATCAGTGCTCTGGTTTTTGTATGATGCTGCAAAAATAATCGATTAATTAGAGGAAGTAATCGATTATTATGGCAAAGTAATCGATTACTCTTTGCAAGTAATCGATTACTTTAGATTTGATGCAGAAAATAAAAATAAAGTCTGGGGGCAGAAACGTAATTTCCGCCCCCTTATCCCTTATTTCACTCACACCTTCTCCTCCTTATCTCATTCATGATCCCTTCTCTCTCTCTTCCTCATCTTCTCCTTCTTTTTCTCTCTCTTGTTTCACGCCTCCCTCTATTCTTTTTTTCCTCTTCCTCGTGATTTTAGAGCTCCCATGGAGGATTGGGGCTCAAAATCCTTTCCCACCATCATCTCCATTGGTTCCTCCATCATCAAGCTTAGATCCTTCCCCCATGGCTCTCTCTCTCTCCTTCACTCCCATCTCCATCAACAATCAATACACACCTACAAAACCACCACAAATCACCCAAAATCCTTCCTTTCAAACCTTCACCCATGAGATCCATATCCTTCCTCATGACTTTGCCTTCATCTCCTCCCTTGGTGGCCCTTTCACAATTCGTGGCCCTCTCTCTCTCCAAGGGTTTGCTTTCTCTCTCCTCCAATCTTGAAGAACGGGGTGGAGATCGGTCTAGAGATTTGGAGTCAGGGTAGATCCGGAGTGAATTCGAGGTCCCTGGAGCTTTGTGTGGGCTCTCTCCCTCTCTAAGGTAAGGGGAGTCTCTTTTCCACACTTTGAGTTAGGGATAGTTGGGGTATATAATAGGATTTGGGCTAAGTAGTTAAATTGGGTTGTGGGTAGCAAAATAGCACCTATTATAAGTTGGTTTAGGGAAAATGAATGTATTTTGATTTAATTTAAATGTGATAGATTTGCTAAAACCCCTTATATGTATGTTGTTAATGTAGGATGTGAAGAACCCTAGGGAGTTGACTTATATTTATGCACGCTGAGACATACCTGAGTATGTCGATTGATTCTATGAATATATGTTGTTTATTGAGAGTTGTTACGTTTGCAACGTGTGTAAAACGAGTATATCAATGGCTAAGTGTTAACTAATGAGATGAAGTATTAATGTTGGCTATGAGGTGAAGTAATAACTAATGGACGTAGGGATAATATTTGAATGTTTGAATAAGAAGATTAGGGTTAATAAGGATATTTCTTGGATTAATAATAATGGACTATTTAGTGGTGAATATGTTTATTTTGGATGCTTAATGAGGGGTTGGTCTTAGTTTCGAATTTACGCATTTATAGATTGCGTTGGTGAATAGATTGGGGTATAAATGATAGGAATGCTAAATGGTATGAGTATTGGTTGGACAAGTATTGAACCCTTGACCTAAGCTTGTGATTAGTTGTGGATAATGTATCTAATTTTGATTATTGTTGTTGTGTGATGTGGAAATTTAGAACGATGTGTATGTATGATTGTGGATGATTGCTACCAGTTATAAATGGCTATTTGAAATTGTGTGTTTTATGGTGAATGTGTGTGGATTGATAAGGACAGTTGAATTGATCATTGGGACATTGGGACACTAGGGGTTCCTGCTAGGTGTACAAACGCCCCATTAGGGCCAAACGCCCCATCAGGCTAAAACGCCCCACTAGGTGTAAATGCCCCGTTAGGAGTCAATGTCCCCAAATGATCAATTCAACGAAAACTAAAAGACTGGAAAATGTGAAAAGGACTAAAGTATGTAAATTGAATATGTTAAGGAATTTAATGAGTATGAGTAAAGATTATATGTATTAGTCCTAACGGGTGAGGCCTAGTGGGTGATAGTCCTGATTGGTGAATAAAGTCCCTAATGGGTGTACAAACGCCCTAGCAGGAGCAACCAAATTCCTAGTGGTACAAACTAAAAGACTGGAGATCAATGGTGATATAAGTAAATTGTAAATTTAAGGACAGAATATAAGTATACATCTTGGTACTCACTTAAGCTACGGCAATGTGAGGCTAAGGGCTCGGTGCTCACTTAAGCTACGACAATGTGAGACCAAGATAAAATAAAGGAAAGGAAAAAGATTTTTGAAAATGAAAGTGAAGCATTTTATTATTCGTAGCTTGATTTGATTATGATGCTTAAGTTGCTATTATGTGCTTTTTACTATCTTCTAATTCAATGTGTTGTGAAAAGGTCTCACCCTTATGTGGTTAACATTTTAGGTGAAAGTCAAGGAGCTTGAGGATCAGAGTGTCGCAGTGGAAGAATTGGAAAGAAGGAAAACTTTATTTGTTTGTGCTATTCATATTGTAATTGAAATACCCATTTTCATATGTAAATTTGATTTATGAAAAGGAACTTTTAAGTTCTCCATTTTAATTATTAAACTTTTTGAATGATATTTTTAATTAAAAGCTGAGTGTTACATTTATGGTATCAGAGCAGTTCCTTCCTTTCCGACCTGAGGGAAAGTGGTCCCGATCTCGCTACGAACACTCTCATCTCAAGTTTCTTCTCAAGAGGTGAGACCCTTTTAAGTGAAAATTTTAATATTTGGTGATTGGTTTAAATGTTTGATAGTAAAGGAGAATAGAATGTGATTCTTTGGGAACCTAAGCCGGATCCCTTAGGGATTCAATGAATTACATCCTATAAGTGTGGCACGTTTGTAAGCAGAAAACTTCAAAGGTGCAATTTGATTATTATTTAAGGGATGCAAAGTCTACGTTGAGTTAATTAAAAGTTAAAGTTTCTTACAAAGGAAATCTTGCTAATTAATAATGAAGTACAGAAACTTAAGCTAGATGGCGAAGGCTATTACCACTGATGAAATGTAGTGTCGGAATTGGCCAATCCGATGTTGCATTTACCGGGAGGTGATGTCATCGAAATCCAGGAGTTTGTGCATCATCGTGAATTAGTAATGGATCTCCTGTGTATAAAACTTATGTGTTTATTCTTATATGTATGTTTGCTTTGCTAGGTGCTTTGTGTGTGATCTTAATGTTTTTTTGTTGAGTAATTTGATGTCAAAGTAATTGAACCGGGATTAGAAATGGAACAGCATGAAATAAATAAATTATGGATCTCGAATACTAATCCAACTAAGTGATTAAGGTCACGTTGATTCGATTAGTATTTAAGAGAAACGAAAAATAAGGTTTATACTAAATTATTACGCTGTTCTGTAACTAAACTTGATTCAAGCGATTGTGGCATCAAATGAATAGAGGCATCGGGAACTAATAGATCGGATTTAAACCACTGACTCATATTAATTTGAATTACAAATAAAAACAAACTTTGTGCCCAATGTGAGAAGTGGCTTGAATTCAATCCAAAGGGTTCTCGAAATATGCTTACATGTGGAATGGTGTAGTGTTAAAGTAAGCGGACCCAAAATTAGAAGTGGAATCATGAGAATCAAAATGATTTACTACCTCGATTCTAATCTATTCGAGTGACATAGTGGCACCGGTTAGATTAGACTCCATAAAAACAATAAAAACATTTTATTGAATTCGTGGTTGATTCCATCACTAATTTGGTTTCTGATGACTTTAATATTAATCGAAAGTTAAGTTGAAGCTTCTAATGATTGGATTTGAACCCCGAGTTACTATAGTAAAATTTTGCAACGAAAAGAGGTTTATCAAATCGAGGATGGGGTTAAAATTCAACATAAAAGTTCTCACATCACTTTCGGTCACATCATTGGTAGTGTATTTGGTATATATATGAAAAGTCCATGTTTATGTGGAAACGAATTTAAAACTTTCGAAAATGCTTTCAAACAATTTTGGGATTAATAACTTTTCAATTTCCCTCTTTATGTTTGAAGTCCCAAATTACTTTCCACTAAGCATTGGCTAAAAGCGTTGTTTTTGAAAATTGTGTTTGTGATGAAATTGAATTTTGTTTGTGTATGCTCGATTGATATGTGTGCTTGATATGTCTTGGTGCACAGTGACATTTGTATTTGATGCTTGTGAGTGTTTAAAATAAATTTCAAAATTTTGCACCGAACTATAATCATTCCAAATGGGTCGTGAGGTCGCACGACAAATTTTCAAGGAATAGTAAGAAAACAAGGATTTCTAAGTGATCGAGTGGTGAAATTTGTAACCAAGTCACACACCTATCAACTAGGAATACTTCTTATGCGACTCAAATCAATTCGGAATTAGAACTCAATTTTTAAACTTGAAGTAAAAAGGGAATGTAATTGTCTCAACTTTTGAAGATGAATTAAAAATTAAATTGTTCCAAGTCCGAGGCAAATTCCTTCTTTCTTTGAGTTTACTCATCTTGAGTGATATGTCACTCCTTCATCTAGGATCTTATGAAATTAGATGAAGGTAGCCCTTCATGGTAAGGTGCAGGATTAAAAGTTTTATTGAATTTTCAAAATGAAACAATTGTTCCTCATTAAGAGAGGAACCTAATTTGCAAAAGAATTTTGTTTTTATAAATGTATTATTGTTTTCTAAATGTTCCACTTGTATGGGATCCTTTTCTTAAATTTTAAATCCCCATACTTAGTGATTCTTTGAACCAAAGGTTTTAAAAATGTAGGTGTTTATAGTTAAGTGTATGTTGTTAATGTAGGATGTGAAGAACCCTAGGGAGTTGACTTATATTTATGCACGCTGAGACATACCTGAGTATGTCGATTGATTCTGTGAATATATGTTGTTTATTGAGAGTTGTTCTGTTTGCAACGTGTGTAAAACGAGTATATCAATGGCTAAGTGTTAACTAATGAGATGAAGTATTAATGTTGGCTATGAGGTGAAGTAATAACTAATGGATGTAGGGATAATATTTGAATGTTTGAATAAGAAGATTGATAAGGATATTTCATGGCTTAATAATAATGGACTATTTAGTGGTGAATATGTTTATTTTGGATGCTTAATGAGAGTTTGGTCTTAGTTTGGAATTTACGCATTTATAGATTGCGTTGGTGAATAGATTGGGGTATAAATGATAGGAATGCTAAATGGTATGAGTATTGGTTGGACAAGTATTGAACCCTTGACCTAAGCTTGTGATTAGTTGTGGATAATGTATCTAATTTTGATTATTTTTGTTTTGTGATGTGGAAATTGAGAACGATGTGTATGCATGATTGTGGATGATTGCTACCTGTTATAAATGGCTATTTGAAATTGTGTGTTTCATGGTGAATGTGTGTAGATTGATAAGGACGGTTGAATTGATCATTGGGACATTGGGACACTAGGTGTTCCTGCTAGGTGTACAAAAACCCCATTAGGGCCAAACGCCCCATCAGGCTAAAACACCCCACTAGGTGTAAATGCCCCGTTAGGAGTCAATGTCCCCAAATGATCAATTCAACGAAAACTAAAAGACTGGAAAATGTGAAAAGGACTAAAGTATATAAATTGAATATGCTAAGGAATTTAATGAGTATGAGTAAATATTATATGTATTAGTCCTAACGGGTGAGGCCTAGTGGGTGATAGTCCTGATGGGTGAATAAAGTCCCTAATGGGTGTACAAACGCCCTAGCAGGAGCAACCAAATTCCTAGTGGTACAAACTAAAAGACTGGAGATCAATGGTGATATAAGTAAATTGTAAATTTAAGGACAGAATATAAGTATACATCTTGGTGCTCACTTAAGCTACGGCAATGTGAGGCTAAGGGCTTGGTGCTCACTTAAGCTACGGCAATGTGAGGCTAAGGGCTTGGTGCTCACTTAAGCTACGGCAATGTGAGACCAAGATAAAATAAAGGAAAGGAAAAAGATTTTTGAAAATGAAAGTGAAGCATTTTATTATTCATAGCTTGATTTGATTATGATGCTTAAGTTGCTATTATGTGCTTTTTACTATCTTCTAATTCAATGTGTTGTGAAAAGGTCTCACCCTTATGTGGTTAACATTTTAGGTGAAAGTCAAGGAGCTTGAGGATCAGAGTGTCGCAGTGGAAGAATTGGAAAGAAGGAAAACTTTATTTGTTTGTGCTATTCATATTGTAATTGAAATACCCATTTTCATATGTAAATTTGATTTATGAAAAGGAACTTTTAAGTTCTCCATTTTCATTATTAAACTTTTTGAATGATATTTTTAATTAAAAGCTGGGTGTTACATCTAACATAAAAACAAACATGCATCAACACTTTCAAACCAAAAATCAAGCTTTAGAAGAAGATCATGAAAAACGAAAATGAATCAAAGAAAAGAGGTTAAGGGCTTAAGGATCTACCTAAATCAAGCTTTAGAAATCAAACTAGAAAAGCAAAATCCTCCTTCTTCTTTCTCCTTAAGGCTTCGGCCACTCTCTCTCTCTCTCTCTAAGAGTTTGATTTTCTCTTAGTGTTGTGTTTGGTTTGGAATGAGAAATGAAGGAATGGAAACAAGAGATGTGTGTGTGTTGGTGTTGGTATACGAATGGAAACAAGACTTCTAAAAACAACTTCAAATCCAATAACAATTTCACATAATTCATCAAGTAAGTAGAAACATAATCCTAGCATGCATTCACTCATGAAACCGTGAGCATCATTACATCTCTAAACAATTTTTATTTCACATTTAACACATAAATCAACTCAATAGTTCATGGAAATCACATATTCATCATTTAGACCTAAGAGAATTCTAATCTTTTCTATCAAGCATGCAAAACCGTGACTAATCACATGAAGATCACAACATCACATAAATTTCATTCACCTAAAACATCATCAAATCCAAGATCATATCATGCAAGAGATCAACAAAAAAGGAAATCAAACTTTTAACCACATCATCATCAAAACCGTGGCTATTTATGGTTTGCTCAAAAAGAATTTTCTTAGAGACTCAAACTTTCAAAACATACTCAAAATCAAAGAATATTTACATGCACATAACACACAACCAACATCAAAATTTCTAACCTAAAGACTACTCAAAACCGTGACCAACATAAAGAAAATTATCAAGAAAGGTTCAATCATTTCAAAGATCTTTACATTAAAACTAAAGCATCAAACACATCATAGTTCAAGCATAGATCTTAACATGCATGAAATCAAAAACATTAGATCTTTGAAAAATCCTTCATAAAAACTGAAAATCAAGTTCTTTTTCAAAAAAACTTTTAAGAAATCAAGAAGAAAACTTAAGATCATGAGAGAAAACACTTTCTTAACAAAAACTTCAAGATCAAGCTCAAAGATCAACATGCATGTTAGTAAAATCTCTAGATCTAACATAGATGCATCAACACTTTCATACCAAAAATCAAGCTTTAGAAGAAGATCATGAAAAACAAAAATGAATCAAAGAAAAGAGGTTAAGGGCTTAAGGATCTACCTAAATCAAGCTTTAGAAATCAAACTAGAAAAGCAAAATCCTCCTTCTTCTTTCTCCTTAAGGCTTCGGCCACTCTCTCTCTCTCTCTCTAAGAGTTTGATTTTCTCTTAGTGTTGTGTTTGGTTTGGAATGAGAAATGAAGGAATGGAAACAAGAGATGTTTGTGTGTTGGTGTTGGTATACACATGGTTGTAGTGGACTTGGGCTTTGTTTCCTCTCCCCACGGCTCACTCTTCCTTTCTTTTTCTATTTCTTTTCTTTTTCCTTCCTTATGTCATGCTTAGGTCATTAGGATGATGTCATATGTTTGACTATTAGGCAAAGCAACTTGGAGACCAAGTAAATCAACTTGGTGGCCAAGTAATACACCTAGCATTCGGCTATTAGGGTACTTAGGGTAGATTAGGTTAGCTAATTTAGGTTTAGGGTGCTAATTAGGATCTAATCATGATTAGGGTAGGATTAGGAAAACTAATTTAGGTTTAGTCCACTAATCCTTAGAGATTAGGGCTAAATCAAGGATTAGGATTCTAATTAGGGTTTTGAGAGATAATCCTAGATCAAGATGATTGGACTTTGATTTTTGAAACTTAGAGCAAAAAAATAATTTCCATCTAAAAACCATAAAATCATGTGCACAAATTTAGGAAAACAAAATCTCAATTAAAACCTTAAGCAATACGATTCATTGAAAACCTTAGAAAATCAAACACATAAAATCATAACACAAGTAGATTAAACTTCAAAGTGTAAAAATCCATCATGAAATCAAAAATCCTTTAAATCAATTTTTAATTCAATTAGATTAACACAACTTCTTGATTAGGGACTTGTAGAAGAAGTGAGTCATAAGGCAGATGTTACATCCTCCCCAACTTAGAAATTTCTCGTCCTCGAAAAATGCGTACCTGTTTCAAACAAGTGAGGGTACGAATCCCTCATGCTACTCTCGCGTTCCCAAGTAGCAGTTTCACCATTCACAGAACTCCATATCACCTTAACCAGAGGAATTTCCTTTCCTCGAAGAGTCTTTACACTCCGACCGTCCATCCTTAAGGGTAAAGTCTCATACGTGAGATTTTCCTTAAGTTGTATAGAGTCGGGCTCAATGATGTGAGAAGTGTAACGCCCCGATTTTCGCCATCCGAAAATAATCGTTATTCATTTAAAAAGTTACTAAAAATGAGGCCATTTTTTTTTTTGAAAACATTTTGGTGCACTCGCACTTCTTTACTTGAAAACCGGGTTGTTACGTAAGAACCTCTTCTTACTCAAACCTCCAAGTCATCTCAAAATAGTTACATAAGTTTACAAAATAAAAGTAGGGCATGATTACAGAGTGGTACTTTACTCAGATAATCCTTGACTCAACTTACAGTAATTAACTACATACCCTACCTACGACTCTTCCTAATGAAAACTATGGGATGAAGATCCCGATCCTCTTTGGGTTCCTTCTTGACTCCTGAAGAAGAAGCAACTGCTGTCCCTGCTAATCCACCATACTTGGGCACCCACTGCATCCTAGACGTAGCCGAAGGAGTTCTCGGAGCTTCACAACGCAGCTTCTCCTCATAGTCTGTATATCCACGGACAGAAACTTGTCCTAGCAGCGGTCCTAGATTCGCTCCGCAAAGTCGATGATCTGGATCTGGAATCACGATCTGCGAATCACCAATCTATACCCAACCAGAAGGAGTACGCTTCCAGCCACATCCGTGCCTCATCCAAGTTGAAATCTCAATGCAATAATCCATCTGCGCGTTGGAATACCAGAAGCACCGATATACCAACGCGCAGGAGAGAGTTAGCGAACCACACGATGAATCGTCGACGTTGTGGATTTACCGCAGGCGGGATATCAAGACATCACACACAACACAAACCAGACACATAACACTCAAGCATTACAAACATCATTATTATTATCTTATTATCATTCTTACAAAAACATCCTTTCTTTCCCCTTGCTTACTCAACCATCTCTTCCTTCTCTATTCACAATCTTTCACTCATTTCCTTTCCCTATTCGAGGGTCACATCTCTTCCTTTCACACTCTCCATCGTCGATTCTCAAACTTTTCTTAATCATACTCTTGTCTTTTCAAGTCTTATAAATTATAACCATCGACGATCGGGGGAGTTAAAGGATCATCGAGGTATGCGTTTCTTTCGTAGTTAGCACCCACATCTCAAGTTTACATCTCCTCGGCCAACCATCCACCTAATCGGAAGCAAACAGGAGTACAAGACCTTTACCGTGCGGGCACGACAGCTGTCACAACACAAATGGTCCCAGACCAGGAGGCTCAGCCTCAATATCAATTCACATAATAACATGGCACACTGCCTCGCAGTGGCAAACAAGATGCCCCACTCCAGTCCCTCTCACTGTTCTCGATTTGCAATCTAGGGGGCGACAGTATTGTTATAGTGCGCGCGCAGAACTTACCACGGTATTAGACCCAGTCCCCACCACGTTAGTGCACCACATATGGAGTTCGTTCTGCCTACAACAATACTCTAGACTTCTTGACTTTTCACCGTCATCGTCCTCCCCTAATGCAATCTCGTCCTAAGTATCCACAGATACTTATCGTTCCTTCCTCTCCACTACTTCGGGTTAACTCTCATATCTCACCACGTTCGTTATTAATGTCTTTTAAAGTCTTTTATCTTTTAATTAACCTATTGGTCGGCTCACCCTTCGTACATCCCTTCAGTGAGTCCCGACCGCTAACTTTGCACAATTCTTTCTCACATAGCTCAGAGCTGGGATCACATCAACCAATTCTCATTCCATTTCTCAATCTTCCTTTTTACCATCCTTCTCCGAAATCCTTGAGTTCACAACTTTCCAAAAACTTTCTTTCTCAACCTTCCAAAAACTCTATCCCCAAAAACTTTCACAAAACTTTATTTTCACCAACATTCACCAAAATCATCATTTCCACAGACTTTTCCTCAAAGAGATCATTTCGTAAAACTTTCTCAAAAACGGTGTTTCAAAACATCCTTTCATAAAACTTCTTTCAAAAAGATCGTTTCACAAGCTTCTTCAAAAATCCCTTTCTAAAAACAATTCTTTTCCCCAACTCTTTATAAAAATTTTCTCTTCACAAATCTTTTCAAAAATTCCTTTTTCAAAAACTCTTTTTCAAAACACATTTTCCTTGCTGAGCAATAATGGAGGAGAAAGCTCAACTCAACACTAGTTCCCAGGCTAAAACTGAAAACAAAGGAGCCCAGCTCCACTTACTTCACCTCTCATTCCAACAATTCACGTTACTCTCCCAGCTCTGGCTCATTCTTATCATCATCAAATTCTTTTCCAATAAACTCTTATTGCTTTTTCACTCAACCTCATATCTCTTATTATCATTCTTATTCCTTATTTCCACTCTCAATGTCTGATCACGATGAGGCTGCCTTATTCCGCAAGGACTTAAGCCAAACAAGGGAATTATCTCTTTATTGGTGTCGTTTATTTCAGATCTCTTGTATCATCATTATTAATTATTTCACATTAGTAATTCAATATCAACATTCATAAGTAGACAGTATAAACAACACATCATCACACATCACACACAACAATGTGGTGTTTGTCCTATTCGTATAAGTGGCCACACAAAGCACACAATTGCCACTATACTACTGACGCAGAACCACTTAGTTCCGATCTTTGAGCTGATACGGAACGTCTTAATACAACACCTACTACCACGGTGTCTTAGGAAAGCTACTCTCTCACCTGAGGACCAGCGATTGGATGAACACAGTCTCCTCTGATCTTGGTTGTTGCCACTGCCTTAATCCCTCGTCTGTAACATTCCTCGAATCGATTAAAACACATTTTCATTAAAAACCTTCCTTAAGAAAATTCTTTTCCATTCCTCATTGGAAGAACATAATCGTTTTCTTAAAATAACTTAAACATTTCTTAGTTCTTTAAACATTCCAAAATAATTTGAAAACACCAAATAAAACAATTTAAATCAAATGGTTAGGTGGCTGGTCCGTCTTGGATAGCACCTTAACCGGTTTCGAAAACACCGAAAAAAATTCACCGGTTTCAATCCGGGTTTCCTTAAAATCAATTACCTTTTGAAAACCAAAATTTGAGTCTCATGAACTCAATTTTAGAAATCAAAAACAACTTTTAAACAAACTTGGACAGCAAAGCAATGTTTTACAAAAATCAATTAAATAAAATTCGAAAACATCGTAAAAACTCATTTTGTTTCAAATACTCTTTAGGTTAATATTAATTCCTTTAAAACTCAAGAAATTACAAACGTAATTTCACAAACTCAAATGAATCAAACCAAATAAATTTCAAAACCAAGTACACACACACAACTAATGCACATAAGCACTTAACCAAACATTTAACTGAATTGCAAACAAACATAATTAGTTCACAACTCAAACACTTATTCAACACATAACAAATTCAAAACCATTTAATTTTTATAAAATGAAAACATCTAAACACATTTAGACTTACAAACCGAATACACACACATAGTTATTCAAACATACATTTCACAAATACATGCATTTTTTTTAGCTTACTTCATGGAAAAGAATTCTAACTTAATTCACATGCATAGACTCCTAAATCGAATGCATACACATAATTCAACTTGTGCATAAAACCTATTCTTAATCAATTAGTTTAACATGCATAGACCGAAAATCTCACAAATCAAGACATGATTCATGCATCATCAGGCATACAAAGTCACACAATCATTTTCTTCTTTTCCTTAACAAAACCATAAGCTTAATCATTAGGAAATTTATCAAACTTTAATTTATTTTTCCTTAACTTAGATTAAATCAAATCATGCAAGAACATAAAGCATATATCAAGTTCTCACAACAACAAAAGCATGGATCATGGCCGAATGTGACATGCACAAATTTAAACACTTAAATCAAGTTTTGCTCATGCAAATAAAATTGTTTTAAAGCTTATCTCCCTAATTTCCTCTAAGATCCGTGACATGCAGCACAAGAAATCATGATCTTTCCACTCAAAGTTAGCATGCAAGAATGAATCTTAAGCTTTTCTACCGTGATATGAAAGAAGCATAGATCAACATAAATATTCTCAATTTATTTTCCAAGGAATCATAAAATAGCTTTTTTTTTCAAAGTTTAAAATCAACATGCATGCACTTATATCATTTAGATCAAGTCACAAAAAATTAAATATAAGAGCACAATTAGAAAACAAAATCATTTCATATAGAAAGGGACCCAAAACCGAGACATGTTCTTAAAGAAAATAAGAAAACTTTTGTTCAAACATCATGTACAAAGCTTAAAACAAATCAAGATCATCACAAAATCAAGGATCTAAACAAAAATCAAATACCAAAACACCAATTAAGACAGGCAAAGATTCAAAATCAAAATAAGATCAAAGATAAAGCAAGAATTAAGACTTTCATCAAGATCAAACAAAACCGAAACAAGCAAAAAGGGTTTAAAACTAAAACAAAATCAAGAATCAAAGCACAACTTTATAAGTATAAGATCAAGGATCATGGTATGCAAGAGATCAAAGTCACGTAAATCATTATCAAACAACATGCAAGGCCAAAGATCAAAGACAAGTTTAGATTAATCATGAAAATGAACATGCAAGAGAAGAAAAGAAAATAAAATTACAAAATCAAGAATCAAGACTAATTCTAAAATTTCTAGGTCTTCGGTTTATACCAAGGAAGAAAAAGGTCTCCAACACTCCCAAGCACTTTGATCTTCAAGGATTCCTAGGTTTTTGGCTTGATCTCCTTCCTTCTCCTTCTTCCTACTCACGGTTCCTCCTTCTTTCTTTCTATTTTCTTTCTCTTTGTCTAAGAGTTTGAGGAGCTCTTAGACTTGTGTGTGTTGGTGTGGGTGTTGGACGAAAGAGTGGAATGAGAAATGAAATGGAAAGAATAACCAAGGCTCCACCTATTATAAGCAAATCAGGGTTTCCTATTTTAGCCTTCATGCAATTCGGCCAAGGCTTTGGATAGGAGGGGCAAATTCGGCCTTCTATATTATTGCATGGGTGGAGGTTAGCAAAATCCAAAGGGGACAATGTAGGAGACATAAGGGCTTAGGGTTCACTCTAGGGTGTTGACTTGTGGGTTCTTCTTGGATCTAGTTAGGGTTTCTACCTCTTGGTTAGGGTTTTGTTAGGGACTAGTTGGGATTTAGTTACTTGCCCATTACTTAAGGGAAGTCCTCGGCTTCCACTCACTCACTCACACACGCGGCACACACACATAGTTACACATATTCACTTTCATGCACACACTCATTTACATGCACACTTACACGTTACATACATACATACATACACATATAATCACATTCATTTATTAATTAAATTCCACATAATCCTAAGCATATAAGGCCGTACATACACATATGGAAAATAAATTATTCATGCAATCAAATTATTATAACATTAAAATATCAACCACATTTTCATAGGAAATCAACCACCTTTCCAAAATAAAATTCAAAATTCATAACTTTATTTCATGAAAAATCACTCTTTTAAAATCATTTATCACTTGAAAACGTGAATAAGGAAATTTATTTAGGAAAATACTCTCTCAAAAATACTTTTCTCAAAAATAATTCTTTTTAGAGATTAAACTAGTACAAGGATTTTGAGGGGTGTTACAAGAAGGATCACTAATATACTTTCTAAGTTGTGACACATGAAAGACGTTGTGTAAATTGGAAAGCATTGGGGGCAAAGCAATTTCATAAGCTACCGGTCCTACACGTTTCAGGATTTGGTAAGGTCCTATAAATTTTGGGGTAAGTTTTCGGGTTTTAAGTACTCTGCCAATCCCAGTAGTTGGTACTACTCGCATGAATACATGGTCGCCTTCTTCAAACTCGATAGGAGTCCTTCTCTGATCATAGTAGCTTTTCTGCCGGCTTTGCGCACTTCTCATCTTCTCCTGAATCATTTTAATCCTTTCAGTTGTTTGCTGGACCATTTCCGGACCTAGAATGAGATTCTCCCCAGTTTCGAACCAACAATAGGGCGTTCTACACTTTCTTCCATATAAAGCCTCATAAGGAGCCATCCCTATGCTCGAGTGATAGCTGTTGTTGTACGTGAATTCAATTAGTGGCAATAGGGTGTCCCATTCTCCTGCTTGCTCCAAAACACAAGCTCTAAGAAGATCCTCTAGTGATTGAATGGTCCTTTCTGATTGTCCGTCCGTCTGAGGATGATATGCCGAACTCAACTGGAGTCTTGTCCCGAGTGTAGTATGTAGACTATTCCAAAACTTTGAAACGAATCTCAGATCTCTGTCTGATATGATGTTTGTTGGCACTCCATGAAGTCTTACTACTTCATTGACATATATGGTTGCCAGTTTCTCCAATGGATACTTCACATTGACGGGTAAGAAATGAGCGCTTTTGGTTAATCGGTCCACAATTACCCAAATAGCGTCAAATCCTCTTCGGGTTTTAGGCAAAGTAGTTACAAAATCCATGGAAATACTGTCCCATTTCCAACTTGGAATTTCCAATGGTTGTAACACTCCGTCGGGCTTCTTGTGTTCAATCTTAGCTTTCTGACACACCAAACACCTCGACACATACTCTGCTACTTCTCTCTTCATACCAGGCCACCAAAACATTTTCTTCAAGTCTTGGTACATTTTAGTTGCTCCCGGATGAATACTCAACTTATTCTTATGAGCTTTTTCCAAAATCATTTCCCTTATTTCCTTGTCTTGTGGCACACAAATCCGATCCTTATGCTTCAACACTCCATCAGTTCCTACTTGGAACTCAGTCTCTTTCCCTTCCGAAACTAACTGCTTCTTTGCTTGTAACTCTGGATCATTTGATTGTCCTTCCTTGACTTGTTCCATAAACTCATTCGATACAACCAACATTCCTAAGGTCATACTTTGTGGACTCATCCTGACTTCCAAGTTCGTATCTCTAATTTGCTCGATTAACTCCATTTCTTTCACCATCATTGCAGACACATGAAGAGATTTCCTACTCAAAGCGTCTGCTACCATGTTCGCTTTTCCCGGGTGGTATTGTAGCTCGAAGTCGTAATCCTTCAAAAACTCCATCCATCGCCTTTGTCTCATCTTTAACTCCTTTTGATCAAAGAGATATTTTAGACTCTTATGATCACTAAATACCTCGATCCTTGCGCCATAGAGGTAATGTCGCCATATCTTCAGAGCAAAAACTACCGCAGCTAACTCCAAGTCATGAGTTGGGTTATTTTGCTCATGAACCTTCAATTGTCTAGAGGCATAAGCTACGACTTTTCGCTCTTGCATCAGGACGCAACCTAAACCTTGCTTCGACGCATCGCAGTAGACACTGAAACTCTTCTCCGGGTCAGGCAAAACAAGCACTGGGGCTGTAGTTAACCTCCTCTCTAACTCCTGAAAACTTTCTTCGCACTTCGTGGTCCACACAAACGGCTGTCCCTTCCTGGTTAACTTCGTCATTGGCAAGGATAATCTTGAAAATCCTTCAATAAAACGCCTATAGTATCCTGCCAAACCGAGAAAACTTCGGATTTCCGTCACCGTCGTTGGCACTTTTCCAGTCCAATACCGCCTTTACCTTGGCTGGATCCACTGCTATTCCTTCCTTCGAGATTACGTGACCCAAGAAATTCACTTCTTCCAACCAAAATTCGCACTTCGAGAGTTTCGCATACAACTGCTTCTCCTTCAAAATCTGCAGAGCTATCCTCAAATGTTCCCCATGTTCCTCCTTGTTTTTGGAATAGATGAGGATATCGTCTATGAATACTACCACGAACGAATCTAAGTAGGGTTGAAAGATTCTGTTCATGTAGTCCATAAACACTGTAGGAGCATTAGTCACTCCGAAAGGCATGACTAAGTACTCGTAATGCCCATAGCGGGTCCTAAAAGCAGTCTTCGGAATATCATCTTCTTTCACCCGAATCTGATGATATCCCGACCGAAGATCGATCTTTGAAAACACCGCAGCTCCCCTCAACTGATCCATCAGATCATCTATCCTAGGTAGAGGATACTTGTTCTTGATCGTCACCTTATTCAACTGGCGGTAGTCGACACACAACCTTATACTGCCATCCTTCTTCTTAACCAACAAAACTGGAGCTCCCCAAGGCGACACACTAGGCCTGATGAGTTGCTTTTCCGCCAACTCCTCGATCTGCTTTTTCAGCTCAGCTAGCTCCACTGGTGCCATTCGGTAAGGTTCTCTAGAGATCGGTCCAGTTCCCGGTATCACCTCGATCGAAAACTCGACCTCTCGAACAGGTGGTAGTCCAGGTATGTCGTCAAGAAAAACTTCGAGAAAGTCTCGAACTACAGGCAGCTCTTGAATGTGTTTGTCCACATCGACGTCCAAAGAAGATGAGATCATGTATACATGGGCTCCCTTTCTCAAAGAAGCCATGAATTGATTGGCAGTTACGTGCTTTGGTAAGGATTGGCCAGGGTTTTCCAAAGATAGGGTCTTAGTGAAACAATTCAATTGAACGTGGTTAGCGGATAACCAGTCCATTCCTAAGATAACATCAATTTGGGATAAGGGTAATGTTATCAGGTCAGTGGGAAAAGTCCTATCATCTATCACTACCGGACACTTAGGGCAAAAAGTGATAACTGTGACTGGGTTACTAGTAGGGGTAAACACAATCAAATCATATGGTAGAGAATCTACCATTAAGTGTAACCTTCTCACAACATCATCGGATATAAAAGAGTGTGTGGCACCCGAATCATACAACACATTTAAGGAATTCTCGTTTACAAGACATGTACCTTGGATGAGACCATCATGGTTTGAAGCCTCTGCACCGCTCATCGTGAAAACTCTTCCTTTCTCCTGAGGCTTAGCAGCAGTCGAAACATTCCTCTCTTGCCTTGGCTTAGTGCACTGGCTTGCGTAGTGGCCGGTCTCTTGGCATTTGAAGCAAACCAGCTTGGAGCGACATTGACCGAAGTGGTGTCGGCGACACTGAGTACAGTACGGAGCTGAGATCCCAGAGTTCCTATCGGTATTATTGGGACGATTGTTGTTTCTATTACCCCGGTTGTCGTTGTTGCGATTGTTGTTCCCTCGGAACCTTGAGCCCTTATACTGATTGTTCCTTCTGCCTCCGGATCAATCATAGGATCCTCGCCCGTGTGGGGCTCCTTGCCTCGCATTCTGATAACTAGGAGTGTTCCTCATTGGTTCCTGAGAACTCGAGGGTAAAGCAGTCTTATTACCCAAGTTCCATGCCTTGAGTCCATCCTCGTAGACTCTGCACCTACTTACCAAGAATGGAAAGCTCTCGATTCCCATATGTATGAAGGCCATTTTGATCTCAGTCTTAAGTCCATTGAGGAACTTCGCACATTTTGACTGATCATTTCCGGGTTGATTGTAGTGCGGCACGTACTTCACTAGCTCCTCAAACTTCGCAGCATACTCGTCGACCGACATATTCCCTTGAGTCAAGTGCATGAACTCGATTTCCTTCTTCAGTCTCATGTCAATGGGGAAGTATTTCTCCAGGAACCTCTGCTTGAAAGAGTCCCAAGTGATAGCCTCCTGCTGAACCTCCATAACATGCCTAGTATTCTCCCACCAGTCAGATGCCTCCTTGGTCAGCATGTAGACCGCGTAGGTTACCTTCTGAGCATCGGTGCATTGCATCGCTGTGAAGATCTTTTCTAACTCCCTAATCCACTCATTAGCATTCTCCGAGGCATATCCACCGGCGAACTCCTTAGGGTTCCTCTTACAAAACTCATCTAAAACCCTATATTCCTGAGGTCCTAAGTTTTGGTTCTGGTTGTTCTGTTGGGCCTGCTGATGCATCAGTTGAGATTCTCATTCATACCCAGAACAACAACAGTTAAAATGTGTAGCATGTCCTCGGTATTCCGAGCTGCTTCCGGAGCATGTCTACCTCTTCCTCTTCCAGACATCATAAGCTATATTCATTAACGCACTAATAGTTTAATACACCTACTAACGCATCTATTCACACAACCTAACATATCTAGAGGTCACACAACAGAGAACATGTAAGGCCATGTTCAGGCCACATGGACAACCATTGCTCTGATACCACCAAGTGTAACACCCCGATTTGGAAAACTCGAAATAAACACTTACAAAAACTAATTAATTCTTTTTTTGAAAAATAGGGTGAATTTTTTTTCTCAAGTAGAAAACTCATCAATCAAGTTTCCCAAAACAAGGTATTACTTTTAAATCCTTTCTCTCAAAAACGTTTACTGAATTTTCTAAAAACGATTTGTTATTGATAACTTCTCAAACAAAGGCTTTTCGCATAGAAAAATATTCGGTTTACTTAAAACAGTTATCTGTCTGATTACGACAGTCATTTTGAAAAACAGTTTAGAAACAGGTCATAAAAGTTCTTTCAAAAGTGGTCACCATAGTTCATCGTTGCCATCCTTACATAACATTTACCTTAGCAAAAACATTTCAAAAGAAAAGGGGTACACTTGATATACATATCAGCAAGGGTCCATTAGAACCTAACTATAAACTACTAAGCAGCGTCCCCTTCGCGATCTGGAATGTAAGTTCCCAAAAGCAGTCTCCGTCGTCCAGCAGCAGCCCTCTCTTCCACGTACCACGATCAGTAGGTCCTTCTTCCAGGAGAAGCCACACCAGCTCCACCATCTTTTAGGACCAGAGGTTCACCATCACATACATACAAGAAGTTGAGAGAGTAAGTTACCCGAATGGAATTACTCCCATCGACTTCTTGGATTTACACTAGCGACGTATACCAGAACATAACAAGCAATGCAAGCAAACAATATAGTAGATAATTATGCAAGATGCATGAGGATGCAGTGCAATAGGCGCATTATCTAACGCGTTATCTTTCTCTTAAGGGGATCTCTTAATCAATTCATCTCGCAAAGTCGAATCTCTTAAACAACTTGTCTCGCAAAGTCGAAGTATCTCTTGTAACATCCCGCATCTTCTGGACTCAAATAAATCAATGAGGTTTTATTTAAAAAGAATTTTTGAGAATTTAAGATAGATTTTCAGAAAAATGTTTTAGCAAATGATTTTTATTTGAAGTTGATTTCATGAAAACCAAGTTATAATTTTGTTATTTGAGATTTCTTAAAGAAACGAATTTTCTTTTATATGATATGAGGTTTTTAATAAATGTTTTCTTGGAAAGTTTTTGATTTGAGTGAAAGTAAGATTTTATTTCAAAGATAAGCTTCTTTTGAAATTAAATTTATAAAGCAAATTAATCTTTCTTAAAGTTGCATCTTTGGAAATTTTTATAATATGAATGTGTGTGTTTTGTGCAAGGAATTGTATATGCAAATTAGTTAGGAAATTTAAATTTGAAATGCATGAATTGTGTGAATGTGAATGTATTTATGTATGTGTGATGTATGTGTGCCGTGTGAAATATAATGCCCTAAAGTAAGGTATGTATATATGTTACATGTATACATGATTCCATAATGAAATGTTAAGTGTTGATATGGTAAAATGAAAAAGAAATTATATGTGTATGTGTGTGTGAATTGTTCGTCCAAGTGTAGTCCAAGAGGGCCAAGGGAAGCTTATTTACTTATCCTCTAAGAAAGTAGAAACTAGGTGGCAAACAAATAGGAGACATAGAGTGGTGAGTAATGAAGCCTAGGGAAGACTTTCCCCGTCACCTTGTCTCCCACGAAAAAGACCCCCCATGCAACTAATTGAGTGGACCGAATTGCCCTTAGGCTTGTACCTTGGACTGAGGCTAGAAGAGGAAATTTACACCCCCTTACCTTTACCCATATAGAACCGTGTGTGTGTATGTTGGCTCTAGTTCCTTCTCATTTTTCCTTCATTCATTTCCTTTCACACACAAACATAAACACCTTTGGTCCAAGAGCACACAAAAGCTCTTGAGACCCATGGAAAAGAGAGAGTAGCCGAGAGGAGAAGAAGAGTTAAAACCCAAATCCCAACCCAAATACCTTTGATTTCTTCACCCAAACACCTTCTTCCCTAAGGATCAAGAAGAAAACCAACCTATCAACCCTAAGAAGTAGAGGCCGAAGCAACTCTAGGAAGGAAGGGAGGAGAAATTGAAGCTTGAAGATTAGAGTTTTGTTTAAGGTAGTTGTCTAAGAAAGTTTTAATGTAATAATCTAAGTTTTGTAAAGAATTTTGTGATGGACTTTGTTTAAATTTAATTTTTGAGATGCATGTATTTATTTTCTCATGATCTTGAAGTTTGAATGTCTTGCATGTAATTTCTATGGCTTGATCTTGAATACTTATGCTTGGAAGTTTTGATCTTTAATTTGTGAAAATTCTTCTTCACGGTTTTGGTTGAAGTTTGTATTTAAGTTGTGTTTTTACTTTGATCCTTCTTGCATGTCTTGATCTATGGTAGATCTTTGCAAAAGCATGAAGTTTGAACTTGTGTGTTTGTTTTGAGTAAAAGTCTTAATTTTCTCTTGATGCATGTTACGATTTTAAAGAGGAAATTATGATAATAAGTTTTAAAAGTGATTGTTGGTTCAAAAAGGATTTTTAACAAGATTTTGTGTGTGTGATGATGATTTCGTTGATGTTTGAAAAGAAAATGTTGTTCTAAAGCTTTGCATGTGAAAATAGAACCTCGGATCTTACCTTTGTGTATTGTGTCATTCGGCCAAACCTAGGAAAAGTAGAAAACCATGTTTGATCCTCACTTAATTTACATGCATGATGAAATTTATTCCATCCAAAGATTTTAAGTGCATGCATGAACTTATTTAAGGTTTGAATGATAAAGATTTTTGATATAACCTTTTTATTGTATTGTGATGAAATTTATTCAAAGAAATAAAATCAACATTTGATGAATTTTGTATGGAGCTCACGGTTTTGTCCTTATGAATATCAAAGTTTGTTTATCTTGCTTTGCACGTGTATTTTATTGATGGATCTATGGATTCTAAGTATATGAAAATCTAAATTTTTGATTAAAAGCTTAAAAGTGATTTTGTGTTCCATTCGGTTTTAGGAACAAGTTCTACTTAAGCTATTTTATTTTCTTGTGTGTTACTGTTTGAGTTAACTTGAGTGGTGTGACATGTGATTATATTATTGTGAGTTAGGATTATTTCTCTATGTCCAATTCGGCTTGATTAAGAAATAAAAGAGATAAATTGATTTTCATTTGCATGTTAATTTAGGGGTAAGGATAATTGATTAGAAAGATGTTAGCATAATTTTAAATGAAAATATTCCTTTCTTTTGTTTATAATTATTTTCGGTTGTAGTAGGATAATGTGTTTAAATGATTACTTTCTATATGTGCATGTTTTGTATGTGTGTTTGAACTTGTGAATATAGCCTTATCTTATATAGATAGGATTCGGCCATGCATAGAAATTAGGTGCATGTGTTTGATTTTTGTCTTATATGCATGAATGATGAATGGTTTGTGATTTTATATTTTTTTGTGTGTGTGTTTGAATGATTTGAGTGCTTAACATTTTAAAAAGGGTTTTTGATTTAATTCTTGGTGTTATTTCCTTTTTGATTTAATTCGGTTTTTGAAAGAAATAAAGTGATTTGATTTATTGAAAAGTATTGTTTTGAAAATATTTTCATATGATTTCTAAAGTACATGATTTTAATTTCAAGATGTTTTATATTTGAAAACCCTTAAGATAAATGTGGTTTTTAAAGGGGTCAGGAAACTGACTATGTTTTCAACTAGCGTTTGAAAGAGAATATTTTAAGTTTTTAAATTTTTAAACGTGTTTTTAATGAATGTTTTACTTGATTTTGATTGTCAGTTTAAAACCCAAATTGATTTCAAAGTGATAAGAGGAAACGAATACTTTGTTTTCGAATAAAAAGTTTTGCAATGATGCTTTATTTTCAAGATAATTGAATAAGAATGATTTTAATAAGAGGGAAATATTTGAGTGCCAGTAACGATCGGGAAGAATTTACGAACGTCGCAATGGAAACTAAGGAACGCATTGAAGATCGTCATCGGTTGAGGTGAGAGAGAAGTTTCCCCCAAACACCGTGGTATTTAGGTAATTTATTAAGCGTTTCGACCATCTCAAAAGTCGAAACTTAGTGGTCCTGAGTCAGTAGCACAGTGGCAATTGTTTGATTGTGTGGCCACCCGTGTGAAGGAGACAAAGACCACATGAAATTTGGTAATGAGTCTATATTATGATATCTGAATGCTAGTATGTTGTTTATTCGATTAATTTATTGTGCGTGATGAGATTGAAAATATTGTGAATAATAATGAACAAAAAGAGTAAAAGAAATGAAAGATAAAGTTTGAGAAGATGTTGAGATGTGGTGGAAATCGTGATCGCTGATGAGTAAGAATTGATGAGTATGATGTGGATGAGCCAGAGCTAGGAAAAGTGATGTTGTGTGGTGAAATGAGATGTGATGTGAATGGAGCTAGACTTCTTGGTGATATTGTGGAAATGAGACTGTTGTTGAGTTGAGCTTGCTCCTCCGCTGGTGCTTACTGAAACAATAAGTTTTCGAAAAGTTTTTGGAAAGAAGTTTTATTTTAAAAAGGTTTTTGTGAAAATGAGAATTTTTGAAACGAGATTTTTGAAGCAGAGTACGAAATGTGAGTTTGAAAATGTTTTGAAAGGGAGATTTTTGGAAAAGGATTGTGAAAAGAAATGTTTTTGAAAAGATTTGTGAACGGAGGTTTTTGGAAAAAGTGGGTGAAAAGAAATTCTCAAAGAGTTTTTGAAAAGAGATTTTAAGAGAGTTTGTGAAAAGAGATTTGGAGAGAGTTTATGAAAAAGTTTACAAAGTGATATTTTGTGGAAGTTCATGAAATGAGATTTTTGAGAAAAGGAGTTGAAAAGGAGATTGTTAAAGGAAATTGTGGAATGAGATGTAAGTGGTTGATGTGATCCCAGCTCTGTGCTCTGATGAGAAATATTGTGTAAAGATAGCGGTCGGGACTCATTGAAGGGATGCACGAAGGATGGGCCGACCATTAGGTTAATCTTAAAAAGATAAAAGACTTTTAAAAGACATTAACATACGTGGTGAGATATGAGTGTCGAATCGAAGTAGTGGAGAGGAAGGAACGATAAGTATTTGCGGATACTTAGGACGAGATTGCATTAGGGGAGGACAATGACGGTGATACGTCAAGAAGTCTCGAGTATGTTTCTAGGCAGAACGAACTCCACAACTGGCGCACTAACGTGGTGGGGACTGGGTCTAATGCCGTGGCAAGTTCTGCGAGCTCACTAGAAACATACTGTCGCCCCCTAGATTGCAAATCGAGAACAGTGAGAGGGACTGGAACGGGGCATTGTGTTTGCCACTGCGAGACAGTGAGCCTTGATATTATTGATATGATTTGAGGACGAGATCCTCCTGGTCTGGGACCATTTGTGTTGTGACAGCTATCGTGCCCGCGTGGTAAAGGTCCTGTACTCCTGTTTGCTTCCGACTAGGTTTGATGGATGACCGAGGAGATGTAGACGTGTGTGCTAACTTTGAAAGCGACCCTCCTCAATGATGATTAAATCCCCCGCATCATTGATGGATACGAATTCATAAAACTTAATTAAGAAAAGATGACTAATGTTGTTAAGAAATAATTCTTAAGAGATGGCTTGGAAAAGAGGATGAGATGGATGTTGGAATCAGAGTTCGCAGCGGAAGCGATTGACGGAAGTCCCGTGGATATGTAAAGTTTTAAGAAAGAAAAGAAATGAAGTAAAAGAGAGATCTGAAAATTAGTGCTTGTATGTATGGTTTATGTGTTTTGTTATTTCTTAATATCTTACCTATTGTAATCCCACATCGTTGGCATAACATGCTTGGGAATACTTACTCTCTCTAGTCTTCTGTTCTGTCTGCTTGTTGTTATGGTATCTATTCCCATAGTCGATGAATCCTATCAAGTTCGCATTCAACATTCGAGACGAAGGAAGACCGAAAGGGGCGTGAGTACACCGAGGTCGGTGGGTCAGCGAACGATCATGGTGGATACCCGATGCTTTGGTCTGCACACATTGACCTAGAGGCTGAGGAGCCAGAGGAACTGGACATGGACGTAGTTACTTGGAGGCGGACGTAATCGAGGTCGACCCTAGCGAGGCATCTTTCCGTGGACCATCGTATTCAGTTCAATGGGCCTGGTGGTAGTGTTTCGTTTTCCCTGAAGTATTTTGTATTCCCTGTATTTACATAGTTTCATTGCAATGCCATGATGTAACCCTAGAATTTTTTGGAATAAATTTATTTCAATGGGCTATAATAATTGAGTTGAGAAGAATCAAGTTGCAAAGTGTAGTGCCTTGTGACACTCCGGTTTGGAACTTGAACTTCAGCATGAGATATGGGAACACTCTTTAAGTACGAAAGGGTTTTTAAAACTTATTGGTTCTCATACTCATGCTACTCAACTACGTTACATGTTTTAAAAAAAAAAATTGGCCCACATTTCCACTACCTTTTGGAATTAAAATAGTATATTTTTCAAGTGGCCAAATCGGGGTGTTACATCTCTGTCCACATATCTCGAGTCCATAGTATCGGAATTCAAGCTTTTATGGTTTTGGGTCTACATCTCCTCGGAATCCATCCACCTAGTCGGAAGCAACCAGAAGTATAGGATCTCTAACCACACCGGCTCCGGGAGACGACACCAAAATATAAAATGCCCTGGAAAGATGTCATGACAAGGGTGTCCACCTCCGCCGTGTTCAAGTATCCCTCTTCTTATCCTGATTTAGTCAAGGGGGTGTCAGTCATCCGTCTAGTGATCATGCAGTACTTCAGCTACGACACCGGACTACCTACCCAACCTTGGATGGTCAACCCAGGTCACTGTAGCTTTTCCCCGCCTAGACAGACTCCTCTTAGGCTTCTTGACGAATCACCGTCATTGCCCTCCCCTATCCTAATCATCAAGTGTTTACCACGCAGGTAAACACCGTATCTTCCTCTCCACTACTTCAGGTAAGGGTTTTAAGTTGTGAGGTTATACTCGTTTATCCTAACGTCGACCCATCCTAAGTCATCTCCGTCATACAGCTCCGACCATATGCGGAATACTTCTGTGGGACTCGACCACTATGTTTGACGGGCACCGACCCATCCTGAATTACTTTTAGCATATGGCTCCGACCATATGTGAGATATCATAGTTATTCTGACGGGCTCCGACCCATTCAGAACCAACTCCGGCATATAGCTCCGACCATATGCGGGATATCCATCAATCTTTGATAGATAGGCTCCGACCTATCCCCAGTCATTCCAACATATGGCTACGACCATATAGGAACCGTCTTTGTTGGACTCTGCAGTAGTTGCATCCAGTCCAAAGGCGTCATCATCGTGCAAACGCTAGTCCATTATCCATGTCGTCCGCTTGATCCACGTACTTGGGCGCATCAGCATCATCTAGTTCCATAGCGCGTTCCATCCCTTAGAGTTTCGCTCTATTCTTCGGGGTGTTTCTTATAATTTCTAATGTCTTTGCTAATCTTAACGTATATCGCGGGATGATGCATTATGCTCATGCAATGACAATATAAGCAACATTGTATTCTCAACATAAACAAACATATCAATCAATCCATACCATGTGATGGTATAGGTCTGAGTCTTCGTATACCACAATACAAACAAGGCACACAATTTATCGGGTATACTACTAGCTACAATAGACCTTTACTCCGACTTTGAGAGAGTACGGAGTGTCCTAATATACTCACTAGACACCAAAGTGTCTTAGGATAACTTCTCTCTCACCTGGGTTCGCAGTTACCAATTCCACAAGTTCCGAACGATCTGCTTCCTTCCTAGTCTGCCCGACTCCGACTTCTTTCAAGTCCCATAAGATAGACATATGAGTATTAAACTTTATTTAAATATTACTCTTAAAATCATTCTCAAGGTAACTTAGGAAAAATCCAAACTTTGTCTTTATTTAAAACCAAAACATCAATTCTTTTTACTCAAACTTGTCCAAAGTCAAACATCAACTTTTGTACTTTAAAATCATGAGAAAATAATCAAATAAATCAATTTAATTAAAAAGTTTCTTTGCTGGTCTCTTTTGGACAGCAATGAATTCATCTTCGAAAACAACGAAAAATTGCATTTTTCAAACCAATTTTGTCTTAGATTAAGTACCTATAAAAACTAAGCTTCAAAGCACCTCAAAAACATTTTTGAATAAGAAATGCAACTTAGAAAATTCTGGACAGCATCATATCCTAAGTTTTAAATTCATTTTCCATTGTTCAAAGCTAATTTAAACACATAGGTAAACCAAGCATCTTGAAAACAATCAAACAAACACTTTGATCAACAATCTATCAAGTTCAAACACTTAGAATCACATGTGGGCAGCATGGTACTTAAACAAATTAAACCATTTAAATACTCTCATGCATTCTAAAAATCATTCTTACTTTACTTAGGAAGCTTAAACAAACATTCATTCATTTCAAACATTACAAAATCACAAGTCGTCAAATTAAGTCAAACATAACATGTTCACATACTCATTCATACATATAACTCAATCAAATAAAGGAATTAAACTCTTAAGCATATACAAACCGAATCATGTTTCACACATACACTTAGACACATTTTTTTTAACTTTCACTTAATCAATTCCATCTTAGCAAAACTTAATCTCATTATACTTGACTATATCGAAACCGTATACATCATAAGTTGTTCACAAATTATTTTCTCAAAGAATAGCTTCACAAATCAACACATAACTTCATGACATGAACACATATAAATTCAATAGAATTTTAACTCAAAGTCTAAGGTCCCAACCGTGACCTTGACTAGATTTTTCTTAAAAACATTTTCAAAGATTCAAGACTTCTAAAAACAACTTCAAATCCAATAACAATTTCACATAATTCATCAAGTAAGTAGAAACATAATCCTAGCATGCATTCACTCATGAAACCGTGAGCATCATTACATCTCTAAACAATTTTTATTTCACATTTAACACATAAATCAACTCAATAGTTCATGGAAATCACATATTCATCATTTAGACCTAAGAGAATTCTACTCTTTTCTATCAAGCATGCAAAACCGTGACTAATCACATGAAGATCACAACATCGCATAAATTTCATTCACCTAAAACATCATCAAATCCAAGATCATAACATGCAAGAGATCAACCAAAAAGGAAATCAAACTTTTAACCACATCATCATCAAAACCGTGGCTATTTATGGTTTCCTCAAAAAGAATTTTCTTAGAGACTCAAACTTTCAAAACATACTCAAAATCTAAGAATATTTACATACACATAACACACAACCAACATCAAAATTTCTAACCTAAAGACTACTCAAAACCGTGACCAACATAAAGAAAATTATCAAGAAAGGTTCAATCATTTCAAAGATCTTTACATTAAAACTCAAGCATCAAACACATCATAATTCAAGCATAGATCTTAACATGCATGAAATCAAAAACATTAGATCTTTGAAAAATACTTCATAAAAACTTAAAATCAAGTTCTTTTTCAAAAACACTTTTAAGAAATCAAGAAGAAAACTTAAGATCATGAGAGAAAACACTTTCTTAACAAAAACTTCAAGATCAAGCTCAAAGATCAACATGCATGTTAGTAAAATCTCTAGATCTACCATAAAAACAAACATGCATCAACACTTTCAAACCAAAAATCAAGCTTTAGAAGAAGATCATGAAAAATGAAAATGAATCAAAGAAAAGAGGTTAAGGGCTTAAGGATCTACCTAAATCAAGCTTTAGAAATCAAACTAGAAAAACAAAATCCTCCTTCTTCTTTCTCCTTAAGGCTTCGGCCACTCTCTCTCTCTCTCTCTCTCTCTCTCTAAGAGTTTGATTTTCTCTTAGTGTTGTGTTTGGTTTGGAATGAGAAATGAAGGAATGGAAACAAGAGATGTGTGTGTGTTGGTGTTGGTATACGTATGGTTTTAGTGGACTTGGGCTTTGTTTCCTCTCCCCACGGCTCACTCTTCCTTTCTTTTTCTATTTCTTTTCTTTTTCCTTCCTTATGTCATGCTCAGGTCATTAGGATGATGTCATATGTTTGACTATTAGGCAAAGCAACTTGGAGACCAAGTAAATCAACTTGGTGGCCAAGTAATACACCTAGCATTCGGCCATTAGGGTAATTAGGGTAGATTAGGTTAGCTAATTTAGGTTTAGGGTGCTAATTAGGATCTAATCATGATTAGGGTAGGATTAGGAAAACTAATTTAGGTTTAGTCCACTAATCCTTAGAGATTAGGGCTTAATGAAGGATTAGGATTCTAATTAGGGTTTTGAGAGATAATCCTAGATCAAGATGATTGGACTTTGATTTTTGAAACTTAGAGAAAAAAAATAATTTCCATCTTAAAACCATAAAATCATGTGCACGAATTTAGGAAAACAAAATCTCAATTAAAACCTTAAGCAATACGATTCATTGAAAACCTTAGAAAATCAAACACATAAAATCATAACACAAGTAGATTAAACTTCAAAGTGTAACACTCTCACAAATATTTAATTAAATTGAGTTTTATAAAAATATGGACTTGAAAATTTTGATAAAAATCCGGCAGAGTTCCCTCTGTATTTCGGACTTTACCAAAATTTCCAATCATGTACCTGTCCAGACCAAAACATTTCAAAACATATAATAAGTCCTAATGCCCAACATAAACCAAGCGAGGGCGGACAACTAATGCATTCTTTTAAAATACAAAATATGTAACACCCCGATTTGGCAACTTGAAAACCATAGTCATTTTAAGTGAAAATTAGGGGCCATTTTTTTTTTACAAGAGTTACACACGCATGAGAACATTTTCAATCTGAAACCGAGATATAAAACATTACGTTCTCAAGGCATGCCACCCTACAAGTTCCAAACCGAGATGTCACGGGACATCGCACTTTGAAACTCGTTTTCCAAAACGTAGTTCAAACAAATTACCCCATTTGATTTGTTTTCAAAACATCAGTACTTAACCTAATCTGGTTTGGGGTTACAGTATAGTAGAGCCAGGTGTCTAATAACTTGAAGTGGAATATAATACTCAAAAGGGAATTACCTAATCTATAGTCGTCATGTTCTACTCGCTCTTGTCACTCATCCTGTAACATCCCAAATCTTTATTTCGGCATAATAGGAAATTATGCCAATTATTTAGGAGGAATTTCCAAGATTTGAAGAAGGTTTTGAGTATCAAACTAAACCTAAAGTAGTAAATGAGCCTAAGGGAATGAATTGGAGTTAGAAAATCATCAAATTGTAACTTTTCACTAAAATAATCGATTACTTGGATGGTCAGTAATCGATTACAAGGCCCCTGATGAAAACAACAAAAGTTGCAGCAATTCTAATCGATTATCTCATATGAAGTAATCGATTATTCTGAGCTGTAATCGATTACTTTCAGGGCTTTAATCGATTACAAGGCCTCAGGTTGGAAGTCCTAAAGATGTTGCATTGAAGGAATAATCGATTACCAGGTTAAGGTAATTGATTATTTTAGGGTCTGTACAAAAAAAAGAGAAAGAGAGTGCACGTGATGCACTCTCCTCCACACAAAAAGAATCTTTGTTTTGGGCTTTGATTTTGGTCCACTCATTTTCCTCCCCCAAAAACAAATAGAATTACTTCCTCTCCTCTTCTTTCACATTCACTCTTCTTTCCCTCTCCCTCTCCTGTGCGACTTCCCCTCTTCCTCTTGGGGTTCCATTGGCTTCTCCACATATCAAGCAAAAGCAAGTGATTCCTCACCCATTTCATCAACAAATCTTGTTATTCTCCTCTCCAAGTAAGTATTAAGTTGTGGTTTTCCCTCTTTCTCTCTCAAAAATTCGTTTTCTCTTTTCTCTCTCTACAAACCATGGTGGTTTTCAACTTCTAAGCCATGAAACTTTAATTTTTCTTGAGTCTTGATATGAACCATGTCATAAATGACAACCCTTTCTCCTTGTGACTCTTGTTTTAGGTTCTCCCACTCTCTTTTTGATTATAAGCTTTTGGTGGAAAAGCTCAAGTTTAGAGCCAATCAAAATCTTCCTATCTCTAAGAGTTTGAGGTAAGGGAGTGGATATAGTGAGCTTTGCCTTGTTCTAGGGAGTAGGTTCTAGTTAGTATATAATACTTGTTAGGGTTATGTGTTAAGGGAGAAAATTAGATTATAAATCCCTAGGATATTGAATATGAAATTCTAATTAATTAAATATGCATGATGATTGGATGTTATGACTAGGAAAAGGAAACCCAATGATATAAGAATCAATTATTTGATAAATGAAATTTTGTTAATGATTATGATGAAGTACAAGAAGATTTTGGGGTAATATGATAGTGAAGATGATATGAAGGATTTCTATGACTATGGATTTTAATTGTCAAGTTTTGTATAAAATGATAATTGATTGATGTTGCAAATATATGTAGGTATTATGGAATAAATTGACATGGGAAAAAATGGAATGGAAACGATTATATGTGATGAATGTGCGTAGTTGTATCTAAATGCTAAATGAGAATAAATGTTAAGTATTAACAATTGTAAACAAAGGTTGTAGCTTATGAACTGAAGTGTGAATATAGGAAAAGGAAGTAAAATGATTATACATAAACAAAAGTAAAAGGTGATTTATGTGAACTAAAATGAAGAGCAATCCAAATGTTGGGCTATAAAATAGAATACTGCTTGGTATGATTGAGATAGATGAGAAGGGAAATGAATAAAGGTATTGCATGAATGATTATGTGTTGATTATGTTTAGTTGTGACTAAATGTGTTTATGATTGATTGAACAAGAAAGCGAATAATTCTTGGCCTCTGAATTGAGGCGCCAAATAATGAGAATGACATTTAAGTGTAATCTGGGTGGTTGTATGAGGTACCTTCCGGTGTGGAGGTGAAGTACCCACCGGCCAAATTGTATGAGGTACCTTCCGGTGTGGAGGTGAAGTACAATGGTATGAGGTACCTTCCAGTGTGGAGGTGAAGTACCCATAGGCCAAATGTATGAGGTACCTTCCTGCGTGGAGGTGAAGTACGATAGTGTGTTGACCTCTGACCTGAGGGACACGAAATGAATAAAATGTTGAAATGTGTTGACCTCTGACCTGAGGGACACGATATGAATTAAAAGAATAGAGTGTTGACCTCTGACCTGAGGGACACCGAATGAAATGTGAATTGGAGTGTTGACCTCTGACCTGAGGGACACCGAATGAAATGTGAATTGGTGTGTTGACCTCTGACCTGAGAGACACACCGTGAATTAAGAAATTGAAGTGTTGACCTCTGACCTGAGGGACACATAATTTAAATATGGAAAAGTATAAGGGCCTTTGTTTTGAGGTGATAAATGTGTTGAATGAAAATTGTTCATTGGCCTCTGATTTGAGGTGATGTTTTGAAATGAAATGAGTATGTGAAATGAATAAACTAATAATGGAAATGAATGTTGAAATGAATAATGAAATTGGATGTTGAAATGAATAATGAAGATGGAAATGTGAAATAAGTAATGAGTATGGAAATGTGAAATAAGTAATGAGTATGGAAATAATGAAATGAGTGTGGTATGCAATATGTGAAAATATGCTTATTTGCTAATTGTGCTTGACATAGTGGGTTGTTATGTCTAGTTAGAAACTGCTTTCAATTTCATGTGCAATGCTCACTCCCTTACATTTTCAGGTACGGAGATTGAGCTGGCACAGCCCCCGGCCGAGCAGGAGTACTTTCCCTTACAGGGAGAGTAGGGTGTTACGGGTTTCGAGTATAATATAGACATAAGCCTCTTATATTATTTTGATGTAAATTTAATATGCATATTTTGAATGAGGCTTAGGATGTTTTGTTTTGACAAAGTTATATGTTTTGGATTGACACTCAAACTTAGTATTTTTGGCTATTACTCTGATTAATTAATGAACTATGGTATATTTGGAGCCCGTTGGGCCTTGTTATGATTTACATATGTAACCTGAAGCCTTGCTGGCTAATGCTGTTATGTAATTGAATGTGTTAATCAGGTGAGCATTTTGGAAAAGTCCGATAAACAAACGAAACTCCGTCCGTTTGACGGTTGATTTTAATATAATAAAAAGAAATTTTCAAGTCCGTATTTTATAATAAGGGGGAATTAAGGGTATAAATCCTAGGTGTTACACGTCCTCCTTCTCTGCCTCCTTTGATATTCCTGCTGTAAAATCATCCGGCGCTCTGTTAGTTTCTGTATCCAAGGGAGTGACTCTTTCGGCTAGCTCTGCGCGTCTACGCTGAATCCTTAGAAAGAATACCACGTAGGCCGACATAGCATTGTTATCTCCTCTCACTGGTAGGGCTCCGATCTTGTAACACCCTCAAAATATCCCAAGTAATTAATACAAAATGAATACTATTACTTGAGAATATATGGACTTGTAAAATCTTAGAAAATACTGGATTCAAAATTTTCCTTTATATTTTTCCAAATAGTCGGGTGCACAAACCAAAACATAGGATGTTTGGAGAATAGTTTACGTATTACTTTTAAAATTGAATTCGGCATTTACTTTGCTCAAAAGGTAATTTCGCAAATCTTGGATAGCATTCTCTTTGAGGATAAATGTACTCTATTTCATATAAAGGAACTCAAGTATTGCCATCCAGTTTTTCGTCTAGCCAAGTGATACCATTTCCAAAATGTCATAGCCGAATTCTTTCAAATCAATATCATAGTAAGCGGAAATATCAGGACTATGTAATAGACTTTAGTATAAGCATGGATTTTATTTATATCAAAAGGTATGTAATACATAGTGATGAGCATTTTATTTCCCATTATTCCTTGCATTATTTTACTCCTATTATTGATACTTGTTGCCCATTTGACATTGTTTAGCTTGATTTAGTGATTTAGAGTTTATTGGACTAATATTCTGAATATTGTTTAATTTGGGATTATTTAGCCTAATTAATTCTATTTCTATTTTCAGGTCATATTTGGCACAAGGGCTTTTTGGACATTTTGGGAATGAAGATTTAATTTTGGAAGAGAAGATATATGATGAAGTGAAGATTGTAATCTATCTTTAGGATTAGTTGAGATTTAGTTATATCTTTTAAGATTTAGATTTTATCTATAAGATATTTTTTAGATTTAATTTAGAGATAAGCTTTCCTTAGGATTTGGGCCCATGATTTAGGCCCGTTTTGTGATTTAAAAAGCTAAATTCGTGTAAACCCTAGGAGAGAGCTTCCATTCACGTTTTTTACATTCTCTCTCATAGAGAAGGCTTAGTTTTGCTCTCCAAGCTTGTGGTGGCTGCTAGGGTTTCTCTCTCTTCCCTTTTCTACACGTTTTTTTGGTATTTCTCTTCATGGAAGGCTAAACTCTTAGGTTAAATCCCTTTGGTAATGTATCACATACTTTTGAGGTTTTGTTCTTAATGCTATTTCGTTTTTATTCACTGTTTTCATGCTTATTGATATGTTATGGTTCGCTTAGTTCCATTATATAGAGATAATCCATGTGTATGAATGCTTAATTTATGCAAACTCGTAAAAACTCCATGCTTTGGCTTTTAATGCTTAATTAGAGGTTTGGGTTTTGGGGTGAGAATTGAATTTTCGCTTAGTATTTAGTTCTCACGAGTTGGACAGTGAAGAGGAAAGAAATTGATCTTTTGTGACCGATGTTAGAGTTGTGAACGCGAGCCAAAGGGGTTTATCCGCTTTTCCTTATCTGTTTCTTCGTTTTGATTTAATTCTGTTTTGATTTCAATTATTCAATATTCAATACAAAAAAAAACCCCCCTGTTTTCTATGCATACTATGTGTTCGACCTTTTGCTTGATAAGATATTCCTTGGGAGACGACCAAGGAGTCACTTCCTAGTACTATATTTAAACTATTTTTATTTGTATCGGGTACGGCCTTGATCAAATTTGGCGCCGTTGCCGGGGAATATCGGCTCTTGCCAAAGGTCATTAGTAGTTAGTTAGTGTCGTAGTTAGTATAGTTATTATAGTGTGTCCTTTCTGATTTAGGGTCTAGTAGTCAATTCTGATAACCGGTTGAAGTTGCACTGTTTGCTGTTTTGCTATTTTGTTGCAATTAGTGTATTTGATTGATTCTGTGGTTGCTAGTTCACATAGTTGTGGGTGGAATTTTTGCACGAAAATTTATATCCACACTACTTTTATCATATAAAAAGGTTTTGAGGCACCACGATCACTCAGATCATCACTGGTTGTGAGTTCCAGAAAAATTTTCCAAGTTTTAGCAGCACTTTCTTCAAATCGTCGCAACTTTTGACCCGTAACTCGGAATTTGACGAATTTTATATCAAATCGAAGGGAATTTTATGAATAATCTGATTTTTCTCACTTTGTCAGAAAATTCCTTCGTCTGGACCCTGAAAAAGCCGTTTTACTATTTCTTTTTTATTTTACAAGTTTTATTTTCTTAGTTTTTGGTCTCTGATTTAATTTTTTGACTTGGTTCCTTTTTGAATTTTGTCCTCAAACTTTCTGTGATATGTTTTCATGATTTTAGGGTGCTGAAAAAAATAAAGAAAAAAATTTTAAAAAATAAAAAAATTTTGTTGCCTATTTTGGTCATGTATATTAGTGACAGTTTGCTATGCTACATGGTGTTCTGTTCAGTACATGACTAGGGGCAACCCAAGCTACTTGCATCCATATAACCCTGAAATTGATAGAACTTATCACAGACTAGTTAGACAAAATAGGAACCAGTCCATAGGTAGTGAGTCTATTGAGTCTTTACATAGTGAGTTTGCTTCTTTTTCTTCTATTCCTATAAATTCTGATTCTTATTCTGATTATTCTGAAAATATGGCTCACCCTCCACCACGTGAGAGGACATTGAGGGAGCCGGCTGCACCTGATTTCACTATTGAAGATTTGTGCATCCAGTATCCCGATGACCCGTATGAGCTAAGGTCTGGACTAATTCATTTGTTGCCCAAGTTTAATGGTCTTTCAGGTGAGGATCCTCATAAACATCTCAAGCAGTTCCATATTGTCTGTGCTACTATGAAACGACATGATGTGCAAGAGGATCATGTTTGTCTTAAGGCATTCCCACACTCCCTAGAGGGGCTAGCCAAGGATTGGTTGTACGATCTGGCCCCTGGTTCTATCACAGTCTGGGATGACCTGAAGAGGGCATTTTTGGAGAAATTCTTCCCTGCATGCAGAACAACAGCAATCCGAAAGGATATATCAGGCATCAGGCAACAAAGTGGAGAAAGTCTCTATGAGTATTGGGAGAGATTCAAGAGACTGTGTGCGAGCTGCCCCCACCATCAGATCTCAGAGCAGCTGCTTATTCAATATTTCTATGAAGGTCTCAACCTCATGGAGAGAAACATGTTTGATGCTGCAAGTGGTGGTGCCCTAGGAGACATGACACCTTTAGAAGCCAGAGTCAAGATTGAGAAGATGGCTTCCAATTGTCAACAATTCCATGCAAGGGGCAACAGCGATGCAATCATAGTGAGAGGAGTGAATGATGTTGGCACAAGTTCTGGTAAGGTTGAGAAGCTTGAACAGAAGATAGATTCACTTACAACTTTGGTCACTCAATTGGCCATCAACTAGAAGAAGTTGTCCCTGCCTGCTAGATTATGTGGCATATGCACATCCGCTGAGCACCCCACAGATGCATCCCCTTTTGTGCAGCAGCAACCAACGACTGGTGCTGACCAACCTGAGGCATATGCCGCCAACATCTTCAACAGTAGAAATCAGCAGCCACAGAACTTTGATCTCTCTACCAATAGATACAATCCTGGTTGGAGGAACCATCCCAACCTGAGATGGTCTGATCAGCAACCTTCACAGGTTCAATTTCAGAACAATTCCAGACCACCATATGTACCTCCTCCAGTCCAGCAACAGAGACAACAACAACAGGCTAATTCTGCACCACCAGCTCCTACTACTGAGCAGCAGCCTTCATTGGAAGAGCTGATGAAACAGATGACCATGCAAAATCTCCAATTCCAACAGGAAACTAGAGCATCCATTCAAAGACAAGAGGCCTCCATTCAATCTTTGACCAATCAGATGGGACAGATGGCAACAGCAATCAACACTATGCAATCTCAGAATTCTAACAAGTTGCCATCCCAAATAGTGATCAATCCAAACCAGAATGTGAATGCCATTAGTCTAAGGTCAGGGAAGCAGATTGTCACACCCACACCAGAATCTGACCTCAACAAAGATGATCTAGTTTCAACCAACAAGAAGAGCCAAATGGTCGAGGAGAGTGAGCACACAAGTACCAGAAATTCCCATCCAGCTCGGCCTTCCACAAGCACAACACTTGCTGCTGCCCAACAACCACCCCCCATTCCTCTTCCTTTCCCACCAAGGGGGGTGACTCAAAGCAAGAAAATGGAAGAGATTGACAAAGAGATACTTAACACATTCAGGAAGGTGGAAGTCAACATACCCCTTCTTGATGCAATCAAGCAGATTCCAAGGTATGCAAAGTTCTTGAAGGATCTATGCACACACAAACGGAAGCTCAAGGGCAATGAGAGGATCAACATGGGAAGAAATGTCTCTGCTCTTATAGGTAAACCCGTCCCTCATATTCCTGAAAAGTGTAAGGATCCTGGAACTTTCTCTGTGCCTTGTATCATAGGTAATACTAAATTTGAGAATTCTTTGCTAGATTTAGGAGCATCTATTAATGTTATGCCTATGTCTGTTTTCAAATCTCTTTCACTTGGACCTCTTCAACCTACGGGTGTGGTTATTCATTTGGCAAATAGATCTACTGCCTACCCCGCAGGTTTGATAGAGGATGTCTTGGTTCGGGTTGAAGAGCTTATCTTTCCTGCTGATTTTTATATTCTTGATATGGAAGAGGACACCTCTCGTAGTGCTGTCCCTATCATATTAGGGAGACCATTTTTGAAAACAGCCCGAACCAAGATAGATGTGCATGCAGGTACACTTTCCATGGAATTTGATGACAGTGTGGTTCGATTCAATATTTTTGATGCTATGAAACATTTTTCTGATGACCACTCTGTTTTTCATGTTGACTTGATTGATGATCTGATTTATGAGCATGTTCTAGACTTTTTGCATGATTATGATTTGCCATCTTTCACTAGCTCATTTACTTGTTCTGCATGTTATGATTCCGAAATGTGCACTGCATGCATTGAAATTGACCAGTTTTTAAATTCTGCTACTGCATCTGTTGATTCATATGATATAGATTCAGATCATGCTAACCCCATTTCTGTTTTGCATGAGTCTAATTCACTTGTTCAGGTGCAGGCGGCAGAATCCAATTCTGCTGCTCCTTTAGTTCCATCTGTGATGCAGGCACCTTTATTGGACCTGAAGCCCCTTCCTCCTCATCTCAAATATGCTTACTTGGAGGCTGAGCAGAAACTTCCAGTGATCATCTCTACCTCCCTTTCTGTTGATCAAGAGAAGAAGCTGCTGGATGTGATTAGAGCAAACAAAAGGGCAATAGGATGGACTTTGCCAGACATACCTGGTATTAGCCCCTCCATGTGCATGCATCGGATTTTATTGGAGGATGGGGTTAAACCAGTGAGACAACCCCAGAGACGGTTGAACCCCCAGATTCTTGATGTGGTGAAGAAAGAGGTCACTAAGCTGCTGCAAGCTGGCATTATCTACCCCATTTCAGACAGCACTTGGGTAAGCCCGGTTCAAGTAGTTCCCAAGAAGTCTGGGGTGACAGTTGTCAAAAATGAGAAGGATGAGCTGATTCCCACTAGAGTGCAGAACAGTTGGAGAGTCTGCATTGATTATAGGAAGCTCAACCAGGCGACCCGCACGGATCACTTTCCTCTTCCCTTCATTGATCAGATGTTGGAGCGCCTGGCAGGTAAATCTCACTATTGCTTCTTAGATGGTTTCTCTGGTTATTTCCAAATCTGTATTGCACCAGAGGACCAACATAAGACTACATTTACCTGTCCTTTTGGTACATTTGCTTATAGGAAGATGCCTTTTGGCCTATGCAATGCTCCTGGCACTTTTCAAAGATGTATGATGAGTATTTTTAATGACTTACTTGAGAATTGCATAGAGGTCTTCATGGATGATTTTAGTGTATATGGTTCCTCTTTTGATGCATGTCTTGATAGTTTGTCTAAGGTGCTTAATAGGTGCATTGAGACTAACCTTGTCTTGAATTTTGAAAAATGTCATTTTATGGTAGAACAAGGCATAGTCTTAGGGCACATTATTTCTCATAAGGGCATAGAGGTTGACCCTGCTAAGCTGCATGTAATATCACATTTGCCTTACCCCTCTTGCGTGCGAGAGGTGCGTTCTTTTCTTGGCCATGCAGGTTTCTATTGCAGGTTTATTCAGAACTTTAGCAAGATAGCCCTTCCACTATCCAACTTGCTTCAAAAGGATACCACATTTGAGTTTGGAGACCAATGCAAGAAGGCATTTGATGAGCTAAAGAGAGCACTCACCACCACTCCCATCATCCAACCACCTGACTGGACTCTCCCATTTGAGCTCATGACCGATGCCTCGAATTATGCTTTGGGAGCAGTTCTCTCCCAAAGGGTTGGTAAGATGTCTCATGTGATTTATTATGCATCTAGGACTTTTGATTCAACACAAGTTAATTACACCACAACTGAAAAAGAGTTGTTAGCCATTGTCTTTGCACTTGATAAGTTTAGATCATATCTATTAGGTTCTACGGTTGTGGTGTATACTGATCATGCTGCTCTGAAGTATCTTTTGAAAAAGACAGATGCCAAACCTAGGTTGATTAGATGGATGTTGCTCCTCCAGGAGTTTGATCTTGAGATTCAGGATCAGAGTGGTGCACATAACCTTGTCGCAGACCACTTGAGCAGAATAGAGAGAAAGAGGAGGATGCATTTCCTATCCGGGATGACTTCCCGGATGAGCAGCTTTTAGTTTTGCATGTTTCACATCCCCCACCCCTTACTCCTTGGTTTGCTGATATTGTAAATTATATAGTTGCTTCTGTTTTTCCACCCTTGGCATCCAAAGCTCAAAGAGACAAATTGAAGAGCGATGCCAAGTATTATGTATGGGATGACCCCTATTTGTGGCGTTTTTGCAGCGATCAGGTCATTCGCAGGTGCATTCCAGACCAGGAGATCCAATCGGTTCTCCAATTTTGCCATGCTTCACCAGTTGGAGGCCACCTTGGCACTCAAAGGACAGCACGAAAGGTGCTGGATTCTGGATTTTATTGGCCTACCATCTTCAAGGATGCAAGCAAAATCTGCAGCTCATGTGAGCAATGTCAAAGGGCAGGAGGCACCCTATCTAGGAGGCAACAGATGCCGCAACAACCTATGTTGTTCTGTGAGGTGTTTGATGTCTGGGGTATAGATTTCATGGGCCCCTTTCCTGTTTCTTTTGGTTTTTATTATATCTTACTTGCTGTGGATTATGTATCCAAATGGGTGGAAGCTAAGGCCACCAGGACTAATGATGCTCAGGTTGTTGTAGATTTTGTCAGGACTAATATCCTTTGCAAGTTTGGCATACCTAGAGCCATAGTCAGTGATCAAGGCACACACTTCTGCAATAGATCCATGCAAGCTTTGCTCAAGAAGTATGGGGTTGTGCACAAAGTTTCTACACCATATCACCCCCAAACCAATGGGCAAGCTGAGATTTCAAACAGAGAGATCAAGCGGATTTTGGAGAAGATGGTGAAGCCTAATAGAAAGGATTGGAGCACACGATTGGAGGATGCTCTATGGGCCCATCGGACTGCTTACAAGGCACCCATAGGGATGTCACCTTATCGGGTTGTTTTTGGTAAGGCATGTCACCTGCCTGTGGAGATAGAGCACCGTGCATATTGGGCTGTGAAGCAATGTAACTTAGCTCTTGATCAGGCGGGTGAGGAGAGGAAGCTGCAATTGAGTGAGCTAGATGAGATCCGTTTGGAGGCCTATGAGAATTCCAAGTTCTACAAAGAGAAGACCAAGAAGCTCCATGATAGCTCAATTTGCAGAAAGGAGTTCTTCGTTGGTCAAAAAGTGTTGCTCTACAACTCTAGGCTTGGACTCATGAGTGGAAAGCTCCGCTCTAAATGGATTGGACCGTTTGTAGTCACCCAGGTGTTTCCTTATGGCACTGTGGAGATCAAGAGTGAGTCCACAGACAAGAGCTTCAAAGTCAATGGCCACCGACTCAAGCCTTTCCTAACCTCTCCTACTTTGGATGATGCACCTGTGGAGGAAGCCTCATTGGTCGACCCCATTTTTGACCCACCATGATTTCGGGAGTCTTCTTTTCTCCTTCCTTACTCTTTTTATTGCACTTGTCTATATCTGTCTGATTCTGCTATTTGTGTTCCATTAAGGACAATGTGTGATTTAAGTGTGGGGGGAGAGTAGTTTAGGTTGCATATTTTTGCTTTGATTTTTTAGGTTTTGCTAAGTTTTGGGCATTTCTTGCATGTTTTTGCTTCATTTTAGTAGAGTCTTGGTATCTTGTGTCTGAATTCATGCATTTCTGTGTGTAAAGTTGCTTTTGATAATTAAGAGGTGGTAACACTGTGATAGAATTGTCCCTTTTGTGAGGATTTGAGCCTTAATTGTGGGTGGATTGCTATATATGCCACCTAATTTTTCTTTCATGTGTGATTGCACTCTGGATTACTTGCACTCTAGAACTTGACTTGACTCTTGTTGATACTTGATATTCCCATGTACATTTTGAAATGATTTAGGAATTGTTTTTTTTTCTTGAATAAGCCACTAGCCATATGAGCCTACCTTGAATGAATTTATCCTTTGATAGCCCCTTTGAGCCTTTATATCCCTTTTCTTTGTTCTTTAGCTCATTACAAGCCTATGACTGAAAAACCATGATTGTCCTAACCTTAGGGAATGTTGGAGCTTTGGAATTGTTTTGGGAATGGGTATTAAGTAAGCGAGGGTGCTTTGTTCTTCATCTCTTGTGAGTTCTGGGTTTTGCCTCTATGGTCGGTGATGTAATTATGGCTTTATCTCATTATGCCATTTTTGTTGTTTCTTCTTTCCTTTCGTTCATGAAGTTCTGCAATGAAAAAAAAAAGAAAAAAAAAATTGAAAAAATGAATGATGAAAAAAAAGAAGAAAAAAAAATGGAATAAAAGGTTGATTGAGGCATAGAGGATTGGAATTAGAGGTTGAGGCATAGAGGATTGGAATTAGAGGTTGTTGTTATGTTTATCATTTCATTTTGGGGTGGATTGTGCTTATTTTTTTTTTACTTGTTCCCCATTGCTCCTCTATTCCCTGGGTTTTAGCTACATTTCCCATATTTTTATCCTACCTTGTCCTTGGCCCCATTACAACCCTGAAAAGACCTTTTGATCTTAATGTGCATGTGTGTTGATTGTTGATGTTAGAGGCTTGTCAAGCCTATGGTTGTGTTTGTTTTTCATGATGTGCCTTGAGTGTAAACATTGATTAACCTTAAACACTTGAGTGTAAACACTATTGAGTGATCCTTGTGAGTTTCTATCATCTTTGTGACTACCCTCTTGATGTCATTGGTTTTCTTTGCATATTTGAAATAATTGGATGATGTTCATGAATGCCTTGATTCTTTGGTCCTTATTTTCTTCGTGTGCTCGATTTTGCCCATTTCTTTGCATTTCCTAGAATTCATTGTGAAGTATGTAATCTCTTAGGTTTGCATTCTTTAGTTGTAGTAATCTTGTTGCATGATTCACTTTGGTGCATATTGATTTTCTCAGTCCTAATTCTTAGTTTTGCCCAGGAGTGCAAAAGGATAAGTGTGGGGGTATTTGATGAGCATTTTATTTCCCATTATTCCTTGCATTATTTTACTCCTATTATTGATACTTGTTGCGCATTTGACATTGTTTAGCTTGATTTAGTGATTTAGAGTTTATTGGACTAATATTCTGAATATTGTTTAATTTGGGATTATTTAGCCTAATTAATTCTATTTCTATTTTCAGGTCATATTTGGCACAAGGGCTTTTTGGACATTTTGGGAATGAAGATTTAATTTTGGAAGAGAAGATATATGATGAAGTGAAGATTGTAATCTATCTTTAGGATTAGTTGAGATTTAGTTATATCTTTTAAGATAGATTTTATCTATAAGATATTTTTTAGATTTAATTTAGAGATAAGCTTTCCTTAGGATTTGGGCCCATGATTTAGGCCCGTTTTGTGATTTAAAAAGCTAAATTCGTGTAAACCCTAGGAGAGAGCTTCCATTCACGTTTTTTACATTCTCTCTCATAGAGAAGGCTTAGTTTTGCTCTCCAAGCTTGTGGTGGCTGCTAGGGTTTCTCTCTCTTCCCTTTTCTACACGTTTTTTTGGTATTTTTCTTCATGGAAGGCTAAACTCTTAGGTTAAATCCCTTTGGTAATGTATCACATACTCTTGAGGTTTTGTTCTTAATGCTATTTCGTTTTTATTCACTGTTTTCATGCTTATTGATATGTTATGGTTCGCTTAGTTCCATTATATAGAGATAATCCATGTGTATGAATGCTTAATTTATGCAAACTCGTAAAAACTCCATGCTTTGGCTTTTAATGCTTAATTAGAGGTTTGGGTTTTGGGGTGAGAATTGAATTTTCGCTTAGTATTTAGTTCTCACGAGTTGGACAGTGAAGAGGAAAGAAATTGATCTTTTGTGACCGATGATAGAGTTGTGAACGCGAGCCAAAGGGGTTTATCCGCTTTTCCTTATCTGTTTCTTCGTTTTGATTTCAATTATTCAATATTCAATACAAAAAAAAACACCCCCTTTTTTCTATGCATACTATGTGTTCGACCTTTTGCTTGTTAAAGATATTCCTTGGGAGACGACCTAGGAGTCACTTCCTAGTATTATATTTAAACTATTTTTATTTGTATCGGGTACGGCCTCGATCACATAGTCCGGCGGTAAGGATCTCCAAAATCCCAGAACAAGTCCATAAGGCTATGTATTTATATGTACATCAAAATAGACCATGGCTCCAGAGTTTTCAAAAGAAATTCCCACAATATATAAAACTCCCAAAGCTGGTCTCATAGCACTGGTCGCGGCAGTAGTAGTAGAAGTCTCCAAGAAGTAGCAGCAACCATCATCCAACATCAGCATCAGCAGCTAATCTTCTCCACAGCATCCATCACACCGGATCCTTGATCCTCATCATTTACCTTATGCACATACCTAGGGATCATCGCCTCTCCATTGACTCCCGATAGATTAAACGACAAGCTCATTTCCGCTCTCGTATTCGACAGGATCCTCCTTGATCTTATTTGAAGGAGTAATTACCCTACCACTGGGTACAAGGTCTGATAAAAATGGGACCTTAATAGGACTCCTTGAAATAGACGGGGAAGTCTCCTCTCGAATGACTCTAAGAGAAAAAGGGTATGAGCGGGTAGGTTCGAATTGAAAACTGTTAGACAAGCGAGCTGATCGAGTGGGAGATGATCCATGGTAAGTATAAAAAGTAGGTACATGCATAGCGTATATGATGGGAATCCTAAACCTACGAGGATGTGACCGAACCAGTGGATTAGGGTGATCGAAGGTAACCACTATCTCACCCTCATACACTACTCGGCAATCCTCGCAGATCCATATGCCACTAAGAAGTGGGCGGACCTCGATGCAAGCGATGTAACGCGACATCACCTACAAGGGCATAGGGGTAAGCAAATCTATACACATAATCAATAGAGCTTAAATGTAGAAGTGATCATGATTATGCACATATAACCCCAAATCAGTTAACAGCCATGGTTAACACTTAGTAGCACTTAATGCAGATACGACATTCATACTAATTCTTAATATCAAACCTTAGCTCAAATAAGGTTAAGTGGCATGATGCCTGACCTTCTTCTCTTTCTGAGATTCTCCATCTAATGTCCTCACGGATGCTAATCCAATACCACAATGCATTTCCAAATCACGAATACGTTACCAAAACGTATGGCGTACTAGCTCGGAAGTGATAAAAACGTCACACTACCTGGTGAACGTCACGTCGCCCAAGGACGTAAACCTATCACTTCTCAACATACAATGGGTTTGATAAAAAACGTCACCACATCTGATGAACGTCACGTCACCTAAGTACGTAAACCTTATCACTTGTGATACACGATAGAGGTGATAAACAACGTCACCATGTCTGATGAACGTCACGTCGCCTAAGGACGTAAACCTTATCACTTGTGTGCACCACACCCTTCTCAACAAACAACGGGTGTGATAAAAAACGTCACCACATCTGATGAACGTCACGTCGCCTAAGGACGTAAACCTTATCACTTGTGATACACGATAGAGGTGGTAAACAACGTCACCATGTCTGATGAACGTCACATCGCCAAAACGTAAACCTTACCACTTGTGTGCAACACACCGTTGAACCATCAAATCAACAATATACCACATACTGTCCCCATTACCAAAATGTGTCATCGAGCTAGCCACACGACTATGCCTAGAACGTGGTCCATAATACCAACATCGATGTGCACATTTCGTCACCAAGACGAACATCCAACGTTCGCAGCAACCAATGCTGGTCACATTACCAAAATGTGACTACAGGCAAGTCATAACCAAATTGGTATTCCCAAAGGTCCTTCACATGGTATCATAACATGGTAAACAATCTAGCATTCAAACTCTTCACTTAAAGAATTGATTGGGATATCTCAATTGTATAACGTGCCACCCGAGCAACGTTATGACGTGCCACCCGAGCAACGTCCCGTCATCCAAACGGAATAGTCACATCATCAATCAATTTCTTTCAAGTTTTAGATCGCTTGGATTATTGTCATTTAAGTATTGATCAATGGTTCAGAATTGAAAATGCTATTTCTAATAGTTTGAGTAAAACTACTCGAGTGTTCTACATAGTACTCGAGTGTTCTTTAGATTATACCAATTTACTCGAGTGTTCTTCATGATACTCGAGTGTTCTTCATTTTTTCCAAATTACTTGAGTATTCTTAATGATACTCGAGTGTTCTTCATTTTCCAGAAATTCATGTTTCAATTTTGGGTTGAATACTCGAGTATCAACCCCAATACTCGAGTGTCTTCAGACAGAGAACACTGTAATTTGCATTTTAACATACCATTTTCAATTCTAGCCAATTCTAATCCAATCCAATGATCAACAAAGCTTACATTGTACATGTTAAACATGTTCCGACACAGAAACCACCAATTATTACATTGAATCAAATCTGAGCAACAATTATGCATAAAACACATTTTTAACAACTCAACATATCAAATTCAGTTCCAACCACTTTTGGCATGAAAACAACTTACATATAGCTCACATGCAACATATAGAACTTGCTCAGAACCATTTTAGAGTGCAAGTTGGTCTCCAAACCAATTTCCCTATTCCAACTAAGCCTTTAGAGCCTCTTGGTAGCTCTCTAATCAAATGCATGCAATTTAAACTCTATCTAGTGAATAGAGAGCTTCCCCCTTACCTCTTAGATGTGAATCAACAGAGACTTTACCCCAAACTTAGCTTCCAAGCTGAATTCCCCAAAATCCACACTGAAACAGAGCAGTTTCAGCAGAGCACCAAGATTGAATTGGTTGATGCATGAAACAGCCATAAAAATTGGGGAAATTAGTCTCTATATACTCTCTACAATTCACACTAACTAAAGGAACAAGATTCACATGAGGAGGTTGTCTGAGCTTACCAGAATCAAGCTCCAAAGTAAGCTCCAGGAACCTGAGACAGCCAACCAACTCCAACTTCTAAGCTTCGATTCTTCCAATCTACGAACTCTCAGTTCACAATCTTGGTATGTTTGTGAAGCCCTGAATGTGAGCTTCTCAATGGTGTATAGTTTGTGGTTCGAATCAACCCAGAGAGGGAGAATCGATTGAATCAATTCAGAAACCCTAACTCAATCAACACACCCAAACTTTGCCAAATCCTTCACGAATTCGGTGTTGATTGGTTTTTATAGACTTCAATGGAGTAAATGCACGACGACACGACCTCCATGGACGTGGAAGAGTACTGATTTCGTGTCAACGAGACGAACTCGTTGGTGGTGACTCACCAAACGCACTAACTCGTCAACTTTGACCAGAATACTCGAGTATTTCCAAAACTACTCGAGTATTTTGACCAGTTTTTGAAAAATATAATTTTATTTTCTTTCCCTCCAAAATCTTTCTAAAATTACTTCAAGGTCCCAAACAGGGATTAATGTGAAAATATTTATTTTCTCATATTAAAATTCTCTAATATCATCTTTCATAATAAATTACATGAAATCAAGGCTAAAAATAATTAATTATAAATAAACTTTATAATTAACATTTTATTAATCAGGGGTTAAAAATCAGGGATGTTACAGATCTCCCTAAACCGCTAATATCTCGCAATGGTGTCCATCTAGGGTCCACGCATTTCCATACATAATAGAATTGTAGGAGAAAGAGAGAGTAAGCTACCCAAAACGGCAATGTCGACTATGTGGGATTAAATTAGGTAAATACTAAGACAAAATAAATATAGCAAAGTAAATTCAACCACCAATAAAGCATAATCAAAACAACACATAATGCTCATCAGAGTGAAAACATAAACATACATTTGATTATTCATAGACAATAATGTTCTCACAATTTCCTCAATAACCCTTCTCAATCTCGGTACTTCTTTTCATTTCTCATTCACACCCTCCACGTATGCCTTAAGGTTCCATATCACAAATACTCCATCCGTTTCCGTTGTCACTTAGTATCATCATCACTATTATCATTATTATTATCATCATTGCCACACTTATCTTTGGAACATCTTGGTTCTTTAAGTCTTATCAATTCGATTAGCATCAATGATGAGGGGGAAGCATCATTGTGCTCACACACGTCTACATCTCCTCGGTCAACCTCCCAACGTAGTCAGAAGCAAACAGGAGTACAGGACCTTTACCACGCGGGCACGACAGCTGTCACAATACATAATGGTCCCAGACCAGGAGGATCTCGTCCTCAAATCATATCAAATATAACAAGGCTCACTGTCCACGTAGTGGAAAAACACAATGCCCCGTTCCAGTCCCTCTCACTGTTCTCGATTTGCAATCTAGGGGGCGATAGTATGTTTCTAGTGGGCCCGCAGAACTTGCCACGGCATTAGACCCAGTCCCCACCACGTTAGTGTGCCACTTGTGGAGTTCGTTCTGCCTAGAAACATACTCTAGACTTCTTGACGTTTCACCGTCATCGTCCTCCCCTAATGCAATCTCGTCCTAAGTATCCGAAGATACCTATCGTTCCTTCCTCTCCACTACTTCGATTCGACACTCTTGCCTCACCGCATTTATAAATGTCTTTTAATAGGCTTTTAAAGATTTTAAATTACGGCTTAGTCCTAATGATCGGCCCATCCTTGGTGCATCCCTTCAATGAGACCCGATCGCTAATCGTACGCATCTAATCCCCCTAATACTCACATAGCATCACTTGAATCATCACAATCATCATTGCATCACCTTTCTCTTTCTCACATCACAGCACGTTGCTCTCATGAGCATCACTATTTCCAGCCAACTGAAACCCAGCACGCCATCATTGTTCTCCTTGCCAATGGTGATTCAGCAGCATCACTGGTATCCTTCCTCGCCCATTTGGCTCAGCCGCATCAGTAACTCCTCTCGTTTGTTCTAATTTTCCAATTACCATTCACTTCTCTCACCATTCAATCTCATCATAACTTGTCTCTCTCCCTTGTTCACTCTTATTATTCAAATCCATTATTCTTTTTTCTATACTTAGCTTGTTACTTCCATAACTTTATTACTAACGCACAAATAAATAATTCCCAAAAATATCGCATACATTTAACAGATGACTAATCATAAGAAGATTAAATAAACCAGCATAGACAATCAGAAAACATAGCCTCATTTATGATAAGCCAATCTCAGTCGTTCGGGTGGATAGCTAAACCAATCAAACAAGCGCTATCACATACACCACTACGCTAAATGAGATTGGGGTCCAAACTTTGAGATGATTGGACGCCTTAATATGTTACCTAATTACCACGGCGTCTTAAGGATAAGCCCCTCTCTCACCTCGATGACGAACGTCCTATAGCTCTTCAAGGTTTCCCGATCATCTCCTCTCGCCTTTTATCCTCTCGTCCATCGCTCGACTAAAACATTTTTCCCGTGCGTTAGAAACGTTTTCGATATATTCATTGAATTCATTTTGAAAACAATTTCTCTTTTGAAAACTTTTTATCCAGGTCCAAAATCTTCAAATTTGATTCAAATCCAAAAGAAACAATTCTTGAGAAAAACTTTTGAAAACAATTGAGAAATAAATTTTCTTTCATCATCAAATTCTTAATTTAAAACATTCGTCATTCACTTACTATAAAACGCTCTTAAGCTTCATGTAAACAACTACTTAAATCACAACATCAACACACACATTCAAGCATGTACAGGAAAATGGTTCAACTCAATTTCTTAATTAAATCATGGCAAAACCGAATTGTCTATAATTAACATTTTCCAATTACTAATCATTTCTAAATCTTAAAATCATAGAATTAACATCATGAAAACCAATTTAATTAATTTTATTTATTCTAGTTCCTAATCCGAAAAGAATAAAAGAATGAACATATTATTGTGTCAAACATAGCATAGAATATAATCAATCTCTTGGGTCATTTTGAAAGGAAAATCATTTTAAATACTTAAACATGCACTAACCGAATTTTTGCAAAACATAGCACATAATCATAGACATCAAGCAATGAAATTATTTCATTTCTTTCAAAACTGGAACCGTGAGTATCATAGGGAAATTTAGCAACTTCAATTTCATTTTCTTAATGCCAATCAAAACAACAATTAAAGCTACAAATTACTTCAAAGATTTATTTTATTTTCCTTTAGATCGGTTATTTCATACATGCGTCTTTTCACTTCTAAATTAAGCTAATCTTAGTTTACTTTTTGGCACAACAAGGATAGTCAATCAAAGCAACTCATGTAGATCACACATCATTTAATCACACCAACATGCATGAACCATTATGAGGTTTTCTTTAGACCTTTTTATTAGGACTCAAACTCATAATTTTCTAGAATAAAAACATGGTTTATAACTTAATCTTCAAAAAGAATAACATGCATGAACTCAAGATCACCAAGTCCATCCCTAATGCATACATGCACCCAATACTCAGGCACCAAAACATTTTTAGTACTCTTGGCCGAATGGCCTTCATGCCAATACAACATGAATAAAACAAATCTTTAAATCAAATCATGTTTATAAAAAGAAAATCATTCTAAAGACCTTTATCCTCATTGTTTCCCATAGACCATAGCATACATATAGGGAAAACTTAATTTCTTTACTTGAGAATTGACATGCAAAGCCCAATGTTCTAACTTGTAAGATAATAATCATGGATGAAAACATATTCATGCAAAGATCAACCAAAATCATTACAAAGTCAACATGCAAAGCTAAAAACCCTTATTTTCCTCTCAAATGATTTTAGATCATGAAATTGTTAACCAAATATTTGCATAGAAGCACATAGCTCACGGATTGAACAAAAGAAATCAACATGCAACACTTAAAATCTTTACTCTTTCACAATCAAGATTGGATCACAATTTATTTACCAAAACTACTCATAAAAATCTTATATGTCATGGTTTTAAAGGAGAGACCCATCATGCAAGGAGTTTCAATTTTAGTGTTCACAAAATTTCCATGTAATAATTTAGATCCTTTAGAAAGTTGTTTAGAAAATCACCAAGATCCAACTAAAAAGAGTTACAACCGAGGCATAGAGTCCATGAGTTCGCATATTACAATCAATTTAGGAAAAATCCATAGTTAAGGCTAAGACATTCTTGCACTCATCTTTCATGCCATAAAGACAAACATGCAAGGAAAGGAAAAAGGAAAGAAAAGTTACAAATCCAAAAAGGAAATCTAACTATCATAGTTTTCTTCTTGATCTTCTTATAACCTACCAAGGAAGTTGGTTCTCTAGCTTCTAAGGGTCTTGATCTTCAAAGAAACTCAAAGTCTTGGTCTAGTTCTCCTTCCTCTTCCTTCTTGTTTCCTACGGCCACACTCCTCTTTCTCTTGCTCTCCTTTCTTTTCTTTTCTAAGAGTTTGATGTTCCCTTAGGAGTGTTTGGATATATGTGGGAAGGAAATGAGAATGAAATGGGAGAAAGGAACTAAGGCAAGATAGATTTAAGGGCCAACGAGCTTGCCTCCTTTGCCCTTAAGTTGGGGTTCGGTCAAAGCACTACAAGGATGGGTAAATTTGGGTTTCTAAATTTTTGCATGGCAAGGTTTAGATCAAGGAGACAAGGTGCTTAGGCTAGGGCTAGACTTCATCATGCATGGTCACTTCCACTCCTCTCTCTTCTACCCTAAAGTCAAGGTTTTATCCTACTCACACACACTCTTCATCGTGGCACACCCACCAACTCACACCGTAGCACACACATGTCCACACCTCATGCATTTTTCATTTTCCTTTCCTAATCCTATTTATTCAATGAACCATGATCACTAATTTATGTAGCTTATTCAACATTTTCAAAAGTCATACACACACTTATATGCCTCAAAACCGTCACATTCTCACACATATGCACATATGTTTGTCTTCAAGCAATATTAAATCAAACACATATCATAATGAACACATATCACCATTTAATTCTATGTCATGGCAATTGATTTAATCCCCTACAAGAACACATTATTATCCTAGGAAAACTTAAATTCTTTCAAAATGCACAATCATCTACATAAAACACATAATTGAAAATCCTTAAAAATCAAGCTTTTTGTACAAATAGGAAGTTTGCAAAGGATAATTTATTTAAAGTCATTAGCTCTCTAAAAAAGGAATCATAGTTTCTCAAAAATTCATTTTCCAAAGTTTTCAGAAATACAGTTTATAAACTAATCAGAAAATTCTAAAAATTACATTTTCAAAGTTCACCCACAAAAATACAAATTCTTTCCATAAAGAAATCGTTCTTGAATAAAATTATAAATAATTCTTTTTAGAAAAAAATCCTCTTGAAAACAAAACTCAAGATTTGCTTTAACGAATTCGTTTACGCACGTACGGGAAAAATGCGGGGTGTTACATTCTCCCCAACTTAAAGATTTCTCGTCCTCGAGAAATGCTATGTAGAGCGAGTCTGGCTATGGACGCGTAGCTCAATTGATCAATCTCTCTATTCTAACTGCAGCAATCGTCGCGAACAGCCATGGTTGCGCACGGTCGATCTGCTATCCTTACGAGCTATTCAAGCAGATTATTTTTGCAAGAAGTCTCTCGGGGTTCTCTGGCCATCAAATGGAATGGAAAGGGAGTATAACAATATGACTTTAAGGAAGGCAAGGAATTTACAGGGGTTCAAGATTTCCGGGCAACATCCACACATAACAGGGTTAGACTCAGTTGGGTCGAAACTTTACTACATCTTTTAATTCTTCTCCATCGCCTCAAGCCTAATCAGACGATTTCCTAAAATCCCGTGTCTCCACTTGCTCCCCAACTTTGATAAATCATATTCCTACACGCATACCTCCCTTTCGATTGTAAATTAACCTCTAAACTTTCATCATTCATTACCTAGTTTCATTCTAAACTCCAACTGTCTTACACTCCATCCATTAATCGTCATTATCCAACTTTTAAGACCATTATCTCCTCTTCTCCTTTGCTTAACTGCCGCTAATCCTCAAGGAATACGTACTACTTATCTCCTCTTCTCCTTTGCTTAACGTGTTAAACCTTTTGCCAACTTTCTACTTACCACGGGTTCTACTCCACCAATATCCCCTTCGGTTCAGAGACCTATTATTCTTCAGAACGCCAAGTCTTGACTTCCTTATCCTAACTTTAGGTCATACCTAAAGGCTTTAACCACAAGTTCCTTTTCACCACATTAGCGCCTATTCTTCCTTATCAACTATTCTTCCTTTTTAAATAGCCTTAGATCCCGTATACTTTCGCAATTTCCTCCTTGTCTTACACCATCTAGACCAACATTCTGACCAATTCGCCTTCCAAAATTCTAATCTCTACTCAAATGAGCATAACTCATCACCTTCCTATGACTCTAAAGGGTATTACTATCTTTTCCAGAATTCACACTTCCTTCATTTTTTTTTCAATCAATCCTTATTCTCCCGGACACTTCACGGTTTACTGCTCAATCTAAGAACACCTGTATGACGGATGCCGGATACCAAGGGTTTATGTTTCAAATGAAGCTTTAGGAAAGAACAAATTTTTTTGGCTAAGGTTAAAAATGAAGACTTTGGGGGTTCATCAATGTTCATAACAAATACGTCAGGTTCATTTAACAAACAAGGGCTAAAATATTTTGAAGAAGGTTCTTCCAAACGTTTTGTCAAAGCAATTTGACAAAATTTCAGGGTTTCCACAAGAAAGATTCCAACAATGTAGGGGAGTTCCAGTCACAAGACAAGATCTCAGGTCAATGTCTCAAAGGTTATTTCAAATAAAAGAAGTTATCATCAAAAGGAGTTCAACAAGAAGGGTTCAGATCACATATGGACGTCACAGGACGACACTGAGCACTGTTCCCGGATTCTATTGCGAACGGAAACTAACACCTTTCAGGAATTCGTCGATAAGTTCCTAGCGTTCCTATTCGTATCTATTGCCATCTTATGACTAGCGCACACTCAGAGTCACGCGATAGAGTATGTACATCCACACACAAGAGTTCTTAGATCAACCCTTGCTCTGATACCATTCTGTAACACCCCGATTTGGCAACTTGAAAACCATAGTCATTTTAAGTGAAAATTAGGGGCCATTTTTTTTTACAAGAGTTACACACTCATGAGAACATTTTCAATCTGAAACCGAGATATAAAACATTACATTCTCAAGGCATGCCACCCTACAAGTTCCAAACCGAGATGTCACAGGACATCGCACTTTGAAACTCGTTTTCCAAAACGTAGTTCAAACAAATTACCCCATTTGATTTGTTTTAAAAACATCAGTACTTAACCTAATCTGGTTTGGGGTTACAGTATAGTAGAGCCAGGTGTCTAATAACTTGAAGTGGAATATAATACTCAAAAGGGAATTACCTAATCTACAGTCATCATGTTCTACTCGCTCTTGTCACTCATCCTCCTTCTCTGCCTCCTTAGATATTCCTGCTGTAAAATCATCCGGCGCTCTGTTAGTTTTTGTATCCAAGGGAGTGACTCTTTCGGCTAGCTCTGCGCGTCTACGCTTAATCCTTAGAAAGAATACCACGTAGGCCGACATAGCGTTGTTATCTCCTCTCACTGGTAGGGCTCCGATCTCCGTAAACCGCTGATATCTCGCAATGTTGTCCATCTAGGGTCCACACATTTCCATACATAATAGAATTGTAGGAGAAAGAGAGAGTGAGCTACCCAAAACGGCAATGTCGACTATGTGGGATTACATTAGGTAAATACTAAGACAAAATAAATATAGCAAAGTAAATTCAACCACCAATAAAGCATAATCAAAACAACACATAATGCTCATCAGAGTGAAAACATAAACATACATTTGATTATTCATAGACAATAATGTTCTCATAATTTCATCAATAACCCTTCTCAATCTCGGTACTTCTTTTCATTTCTCATTCACACCCTCCACGTATGCCTTAAGGTTCCATATCACAAATGTAACACCCCTAATTTTCGTCTCCCGAATAATAGGAAATTAATAATAAAAAGTTTTATTATTAATTTATAGAATTTTCTAAGTTTATGTTTTGTATTTAATTAGCCTTAAATATAAAAGTAAGTGGAAATATTTTTATATGGCAAATAAATGCAAAGTATAAGGAAATTGCATTTTGGTCCCTGGATGAGGACTAAAAGGCAATATTAGAAAGGTTCTTGGAGGGAAAGATTTAAAAATAATAATTTTTAAATTTTGAACTGATCTAACCGGTTAGTAATGCCCTGTAACCGGTTAGACGATGAACTCAGAAACTGGTTTAGTGGATTTTGATGAGTAATCACTTGGTTAATTCGATTAATCGCCACGAATCCCACTAATTGCATGTTAGAAGACGCGTGTCTTCCTGCATGTCAACGAATTTGTCTATAAATTGCGGATTTCTGAGGTGTTGAAGGTTGGTTTCTGCTGTTTTGGGTTGAAGAGGGTGATTTAGGGTTTCAATTTCGTCTGAGGCGATTCTCCTTCTTCTTTGAGTGTTAGAAAGGGAAAGATACACTTTTGGAAAGCTTAAATCCAGAGCTTTCCATTGATATAGAGATTGTGAGTCAAGAGTGAGTGTGTGAGGATAAATCAGCCATCAAAGTTCAGTGTTGAAAACTGAACTCTGTCTCTCATTGGTTCGGGAAGCTGTTTTGGGACTTTGATTCTGATCAATACAGGTAACCTCTAGGCCCCAAATCTCTTTCATTCATTAGTGCATGTTGCCTAGAACAATGTCTAATCGTTTTCCACAATTTTTTTGGCCAATTTCTATGTCAAACCTTCTAGTCTTTGGACCCTGTTGATAAAAATCGTGGCTGGGAGCAGAACTGTGGAATTGTGGAAAATATGTGGTTGGATCTTCAAGCTTAGTGGTAATACTCATCAAAATAGACTTAGAGGTATGGGAGAAGTCTATACTATACTAGATTTAGACTAAAATTTAAATGATTTAGGATTTGAGTTCACAAAACTCAAAAGGGCATTATGTGTTCTTAAGCACAAAGGCTTGGAGGCCAATTTCTTGCTCACTGTGGTTTTGAGCAATTTTAAATTGATGCATGCAAGCTATATAAATGCTGAATTCTGTGTTTGAGTGCTTGATTTAATTTTTGTTGTGTTAAATTGTGTTTATGTGGATTTTGATGCAATTTAATACAATAAACTTGATGCATGCAATATGAATGTGTTTCTGGGTGTAAACATGTTTATTTTAAGGCATATGAACTTGGTGTATACTGAAATTTGGTTAGATTTGAGAAAGGAAGAAAATGAGTTGTTAAAACTCTTGTTTTAATGGTCTGACTGCATAATCTAACCGGTTACACGATTTTTCGTAACCGGTTAGACACTGCAGATTTTCAAAGAAAAATCAGTTTATAAATCAGTCCTCAAATTTTAATAGTTTTTACTCAAATCTAAGCCTTAATTTCAATACACAAGGTCTGAATATGGGCTGTTATAATGTCAATAAATTCAGATTGGAAAGATTACAATTTATGCCTTAAATTGATGGAATAATTTCAAGAGAAATTATGTTCATTGGAAAAGGATATGTGATTTGGACTTTTGAATGATGAAACAATGGTTTTTGAGGTATAAAACAATGTTAAATGTGTTTTGGATTGGGTAGAGAATTCAAGAAAAAAAGGGTTTTTCTGAATTGCAATGGTAAACAGTTCAGGTCTGTAATTCTAACCGGTTAGCCTGAAACTGTAACCGGTTAGTACCTGAATATGAAAAATAAAAAGTTAAGTTTTAAATACCATTGAAGTTGTATTACTCAATCTGGGTTTTAAAAGGCATGTTTTGAGAAAAAATTCAAGGGGGAATTTTATGCAAAATGTTGTACCTCAAATAAATCATTCAAAAGTAGAAATTGGAATATTTCTAAATCACATTAATTAATGTAAAGATAAAACCAACCCTGATGTTGTGCATACATATAGACTGGAAGTCTGGTTGGTAGGATCGTTATCATATTTTGGGAATATGAGGAGGGTACTCCGGGAGTACCAAAGTATAACCTACTTGATGACACATTATAGATATGTGGCCAGTGTCCGGGACCTGGTTTTTATGCGTTCTGGGAACGTGGTGCACACTCCGGGAGTGATGCTTTTTATCCAAGTATGGTTCGACATTATGTTCTGGGAACTAATGTCGGTGTTCTGGGAACACAAGGGTGTATTGGATGGACGTCCAAGATGGACATTTAGAGGCTTCAGTTGTGGATAGAAAATCATACATCATGCCACTTGCATTATAAGAGTTATAATGTTGAAAAATTGGTGTGCTCATATGTATTTGCATTATGATCTGTCCATGATATATTTGTGATTGTAATTTTAGTCTTTATCCATTATGTATATGTGTATACTTACTCCCTGTGCCCTGTTTAGGTGATGGCCAGATACCTAGCCTGCATCGAGATACGCCCTATCCCTAGCGGTATATGGACGTATGAGGAGCACCGTGCCACCTTTGAGGGGGAGGTTGAGATTACTCTCTACCACCCTAACCCTCTGGTGCGGGTGCGACCTCGTCGATTTAGGGTTCCATTAGTCTATACTATGCATGTTCCACCTTTTTACACTTATAGAGGACCACCCCCGGCTCGACCTATGCGTCGTTTCCATAGTTTTCGTTTTAGAGCTGCCACTTGTTCCCATCCTTCATCTCATAGAGTTGTCACTGAGGAGACTCCTTCTCCGGGTCCAACTGAGTATGATAAGACTGCTTCTGCGGATCCTAGACCCAGTGGTGGGGTCTCTACACCGTCGGGCGAGGTCGAGGAGGACCCTGTGGAGGATGAGAGCGAGGAGGAGGTGCATGTTGAGCCGACTGTTTCTGCTAGAGGTGGACCCGCTGGTTCATAGGAGCCTGCATAGCATAGGTGTTTTGGATCCTAGATCCTAGGGATAGTGCGGTGGAGGATCTGAGGAGCTGCTGAGGACACTGAAGACCTGCTCTGAGACTTCTATTTTGAGACCATGTGTTTAGTGTATATATTTTTTAGAGGTCTTACAGTGAGGTTTTATTTCTTACAGCCGGGTTGTATATGTTTTTATAAACTCTTGCTATCTCAACTGATGTTACTTGCTACTTACTGTACTGATGGGGTTTCATATTATGATATGATATATATATATGATGTCTTATTTTCCTCAGCAGAGCCCCATAAGTATTATTTTTCTTCCGCGAACTCTGATTTCAGTTTATAAAGAATTCGGCGAAACGTATATATATTATATACTCAAATCTGACTCTAGAGGCAAATCATATGTTTAAATAATAACTACTAAGGTTTCCTATAAATACGGACGTGCTTTCTCGAGAGTCTTTTTTTTAATCTAAGATAATACTAAGCCGAATTCATGAAACGGTTTATGTCAAAAAGAGGTTTTGATTAAGCAAGTAATAATATTAAAAAGGAAAAATTTTCTAGTCCTAATTTTGATAGCAAGTAGTAAACTATTTGGAAATATTAATTATTTTCAAGTTAAAAAGAGAGCGTCACAACAAATACTCCATCCGTTTCCGTTGTCACTTAGTATCATCATCACTATTATCATTATTATTATCATCATTGCCACACTTATCTTTGGAACATCTTGGTTCTTTAAGTCTTATCAATTCGATTAGCATCAATGATGAGGGGGAAGCATCATTGTGCTCACACACGTCTACATCTCCTCGGTCAACCTCCCAACCTAGTCGGAAGCAAACAGGAGTACAGGACCTTTACCACGCGGGCACGACAGCTGTCACAATACATAATGGTCCCAGACCAGGAGGATCTCGTCCTCAAATCATATCAAATATAACAAGGCTCACTGTCCACGCAGTGGCAAAACACAATGCCCCGTTCCAGTCCCTCTCACTGTTCTCGATTTGCAATCTAGGGGGCGACAGTATGTTTCTAGTGGGCCCACAGAACTTGCCACGGCATTAGACCCAGTCCCCACCACGTTAGTGTGCCACTTGTGGAGTTCGTTCTGCCTAGAAACATACTCTAGACTTCTTGACGTTTCACCGTCATCGTCCTCCCCTAATGCAATCTCGTCCTAAGTATCCGAAGATACCTATCGTTCCTTCCTCTCCACTACTTCGATTTGACACTCTTGCCTCACCGCATTTATAAATGTCTTTTAATAGGCTTTTAAAGATTTTAAATTACGACTTAGTCCTAATGATCGGCCCATCCTTGGTGCATCCCTTCAATGAGACCCGTTCGCTAATCGTACGCATCTAATCCCCCTAATACTCACATAGCATCACTTGAATCATCACAATCATCATTGCATCACCTTTCTCTTTCTCACATCACAGCACATTGCTCTCATGAGCATCACTATTTCCAGCCAACTGAAACCCAGCACGCCATCATTGTTCTCCTTGCCAATGGTGATTCAGCAGCATCACTGGTATCCTTCCTCGCCCATTTGGCTCAGCCGCATCAGTAACTCCTCTCATTTGTTCTAATTTTCCAATTACCATTCACTTCTCTCACCATTCAATCTCATCATAACTTGTCTCTCTCCCTTGTTCACTCTTATTATTCAAATCCATTATTCTTTTTTTTTTATACTTAGCTTGTTACTTCCATAACTTTATTACTAACGCACAAATAAATAATTCCCAAAAATATCGCATACATTTAACAGATGACAAATCATAAGAAGATTAAATAGACCAGCATAGACAATCAGAAAACATAGCCTCATTTATGATAAGCCAATCTCAGTCGTTCGGGTGGATAGCTAAACCAATCAAACAAGCACTACCACATACACCACTACGCTAAATGAGATTGGAGTCCAATCTTTGAGATGATTGGATGCCTTAATATGTTACCTAATTACCACGGAGCGCGTCTTAAGGATAAGCCCCTCTCTCACCTCGATGACGAATGTCCTATAGCTCTTCAAGGTTTCCCGATCATCTCCTCTCGCCTTTTATCCTCTCGTCCATCGCTCGACTAAAACATTTTTCCCGTGCGTTAGAAACGTTTTCGATATATTCATTGAATTCATTTTCAAAACAATTTCTCTTTTGAAAACTTTTTATCATGGTCCAAAATCTTCAAATTCGATTCAAATCCAAAAGAAACAATTCTTGAGAAAAACTTTTGAAAACAATTGAGAAATAAATTTTCTTTCATCATCAAATTCTTAATTTAAAACATTCGTCATTCACTTACTGTAAAACGCTCTTAAGCTTCATGAAAACAACTACTTAAATCACAACATCAACACACACATTCAAGCATGTACAGGAAAATGGTTCAACTCAATTTCTTAATTAAATCATGGCAAAACCGAATTGTCTATAATTAACATTTTCCAATTACTAATCATTTCTAAATCTTAAAATCATAGAATTAACATCATGAAAACCAATTTAATTAATTTTATTTATTCTAGTTCCTAATCCGAAAAGAATAAAAGAATGAACATATTATTGTGTCAAACATAACATAGAATATAATCAATCTCTTGGGTCATTTTGAAAGGAAAATCATTTTAAATACTTAAACATGCACTAACCGAATTTTTGCAAAACATAGCACATAATCATAGACATCAAGCAATGAAATTATTTCATTTCTTTCAAAACTGGAACCGTGAGTATCATAGGGAAATTTAGCAACTTCAATTTCATTTTCTTAATGCCAATCAAAACAACAATTAAAGCTACAAATTACTTCAAAGATTTATTTTATTTTCCTTTAGATCGGTTATTTCATACATGCGTCTTTTCACTTCTAAATTAAGCTAATCTTAGTTTACTTTTTGGCACAACAAGGATAGTCAATCAAAGCAACTCATGTAGATCACACATCATTTAATCACACCAACATGCATGAACCATTATGAGGTTTTCTTTAGACCTTTTTATTAGGACTCAAACTCATAATTTTCTAGAATAAAAACATGGTTTATAACTTAATCTTCAAAAAGAATAACATGCATGAACTCAAGATCACCAAGTCCATCCCTAATGCATACATGCACCCAATACTCAGGCACCAAAACATTTTTAGTACTCTTGGCCGAATGGCCTTCATGCCAATACAACATGAATAAAACCAATCTTTAAATCAAATCATGTTTATAAAAAGAAAATCATTCTAAAGACCTTCATCAAAATTGTTTCCCATAGACCATAGCATACATATAGGGAAAACTTAATTTATTTACTTGAGAATTGACATTCAAAGCCCAATGTTCTAACTTGTAAGATAATAATCATGGATGAAAACATATTCATGCAAAGATCAACCAAAATCATTACAAAGTCAACATGCAAAGCTAAAAATCCTTATTTTCCTCTCAAATGATTTTAGATCATGAAATTGTTAACCAAATATTTGCATAGAAGCACATAGCTCACGGATTGAACAAAAGAAATCAACATGCAACACTTAAAATCTTTACTCTTTCACAATCAAGATTGGATCACAATTTATTTACCAAAACTACTCATAAAAATCTTATAGGTCACAGTTTTAAAGCAGAGACCCATCATGCAAGGAGTTTCAATTTTAGTGTTCACAAAATTTCCAAGTAATAATTTAGATCCTTTAGAAAGTTGTTTAGAAAATCACCAATATCCAACTAAAAAGAGTTACAATCGAGGCATAGAGTCCATGAGTTCGCATATTACAATCAATTTAGGAAAAATCCATAGTTAAGGCTAAGACATTCTTGCACTCATCTTTAATGCCATAAAGACAAACATGCAAGGAAAGGAAAAAGGAAAGAAAAGTTACAAATCCAAAAAGGAAATCTAACTATCATAGTTTTCTTCTTGATCTTCTTATAACCTACCAAGGAAGTTGGTTCTCTAGCTTCTAAGGGTCTTGATCTTCAAAGAAACTCAAAGTCTTGGTCTAGTTCTCCTTCCTCTTCCTTCTTGTTTCCTACAGCCACACTCCTCTTTCTCTTGCTCTCCTTTCTTTTCTTTTCTAAGAGTTTGATGTTCCCTTAGGAGTGTTTGGATATATGTGGGAAGGAAATGAGAATGAAATGGGAGAAAGGAACTAAGGCAAGATAGATTTAAGGGCCAACGAGCTTGCCTCCTTTGCCCTTAAGTTGGGGTTCGGCCAAAGCACTACAAGGAAGGGTAAATTTGGGTTTCTAAATTTTTGCATGGCATGGTTTAGATCAAGGAGACAAGGTGCTTAGGCTAGGGCTAGACTTCATCATGCATGGTCACTTTCACTCCTCTCTCTTCTACCCTAAAGTCAAGGTTCTATCATACTCACACACACTCTTCATCGTGGCACACCCACCAACTCACATCGTAGCACCCACATGTCCACACCTCATGCATTTTTCATTTTCCTTTCCTAATCCTATTTATTCAAAGCACCATGATCACTAATTTATGTAGCTTATTCAACATTTTCAAAAGTCATACACACACACTTATATGCCTCAAAACCGTCACATTCTCACACATATGCACATATGTTTGTCTTCAAGCAATATTAAATCAAACACATATCATAATGAACACATATCACCATTTAATTCTATGTCATGGCAATTGATTTAATCCCCTACAAGAACACATTATTATCCTAGGAAAACATAAATTCTTTCAAAATGCACAATCATCTACATAAAACACATAATTGAAAATCCTTAAAAATCAAGCTTTTTGTACAAATAGGAAGTTTCCAAAGGATAATTTATTTAAAGTCATTAGCTCTCTAGAAAAGGAATCATAGTTTCTCAAAAATTCATTTTCCAAAGTTTTCAGAAATACAGTTTATAAACTAATCAGAAAATTCTAAAAATTACATTTTCAAAGTTCACCCACAAAAATACAAATTATTTCCATAAAGAAATCGTTCTTGAATAAAATTATAAATAATTCTTTTTAGAAAAAAATCCTCTTGAAAACAAAACTCAAGATTTGCTTTAACGAATTCGTTTACGCACGTACGGGAAAAATGCGGGGTGTTACAAAATATCCATCTTTAATTTAATTACTACTTTAGTTCCCTCGAAATACACGATCCCTCCACGTGGTGGAGGGTAATCCTGCTCGGCCAAAAACTGTGCAAGCTCCAAGCTCAATACCTGAAAAATGGTTGTAAGGGTGAGCTTTACACATGAAGTAGAAAGTAGTGTCTAACCAGACATAATGACCTACTAAGTCAAACACATTTAGCCATATATTGCACATAGTCCAATGAGCATTCTCAATCAATACAATTATTTTCATATCATTAACACTTGGTTTTCTTGGTAATTTTCCTTAAATTCAATATTTCTTACATTTCAAACTTATGAAAATTTCATACATTCACATTTCTTATTTAACTTCACAATTCCTTTATATTCATATACTCTTTGAGCTTTGCAAAGATTTTTTTAGAATTTATTATGTGGATTTCCATCATTGCGTACAGTCTCCTTCGGACAACGTCTTACAGCTGCACACAATGTGTGTCTTACGCGGTCTATGCGTACAGTCTCCTACGGACAACGTCTTACAAGACCTGGATTCCACAATCGGAAGGTGCATCCATCATTGCGTACAGTCTCCTTCGGACAATGTCTTACAGCAGCGCATCAAGTGCGTCTTACGCGATCAATGCGTATAGTCTCCTACGGACAACGTCTTACAAGATCTGGAGAAGAACAATCCAATTATATCTTTAATTAATATATGGTGTGTTTGTGTCCATCGTTGCGTACAATCTCCCTACGGTTTGACTAGGGTTTGACTTCTCTCTCTTCTCTCTCTTCTCACGGTGACGTAGGTTCTCCCTACGGTTGTCGTCGTCGCCGCCGTCATGGCTCGTAAGAGAGGACGACCACCAAAAGTCAACTCACCTCAAACCAAAGCCACAACTAGCAACGAAGACTCTTCTCAGATCCTTGATCTCACTATGCTGGATGATGAGGACCTGGCAGAAATTGATGCCTTGACCCCCAAGCAATTGGAGAAACTCATGCAAGGCCTGGAATTGATACGTAATCGAGTGAAGGGTAAGGCTCCTTTGGATCCTTCATCAAAGGTAGCAGATGATGTCGCTGGAACAAGTGAGTCTCCACAGGTGATTAAGGCAGATGCAATCCCTAACGTAAATAGAAAGGCACCATCAGTTTGGGACTCTTTCGACATTACAAAGTTGCGAAACGCGGGTGAGAAGTTAAAGTTTATTCAACCTGACTTAAATGAGGGTATTTTGATTGCAAAAATTGTTCCTGCAGACATAGAGCCTGAAATCAAATACTGGCAGCAAGCCCTTGTGTGCTTCGTTCTAGGAGCAAGACCTCCTTTTGCTGTAATGCAAGGTTATATTAAAAAAGTTTGGGGTCATCATGGCATTGACAAGATCTTGATGAATAGCGATGGCACATTCGTAGTGCATTTTAATTCGGTTGAAGCTAGAGATGCTGTGCTTGAAATTGGGGTTTACCATTTTGATAGAAAACCGATGATTCTTGCCCCTTGGACAGGTAAACCTGCTACCAAATCCTTTGTAGATTGCTTCCCAGTTTGGATTCAGTTTCCAGACTTGAACTTAAAATTCTGGGGCAGTGCAGCGCTTAGCAAAATTGCCAGCCTGGTGGGCACTCCGATTATGGTAGACCAAGTAACCAAAGAACGAAACAGGATTAATTTTGCACGTGTTCTAGTGGAAGTAAATCCTGCTACTCTCCCAGATGAGGTCTTTTTTGAGGATGATGGTGGAAACGTGGTGACTCAAAAGGTCTCCTATGAATGGAAACCTGTCAAATGTGCTGCATATGCTATGTATGGCCATGACAGTAAATCTTGTCGAAAACAGGTGAAGAAGGTTTGGGTGGAAAAGAGAAAACCAACCAGGGAGGAAATTGAAGCAATAGATGACAGGTTGAGATTGCAAAGAAATCTAGAATTGGACAGTATCCCTGAGGAGAATAGAGTTTCTGCAATGAAGGTAGTAAAAGATCTGAATGAACCTGTGAAAAGTGATGCTGACAAGAGCAAAGGGCCAAGTGAAATACCAGAAAAGGATTTGACAGAATCTGCTGAAAATTCACAAGATCCTGTATCTAAAAATGCTTCTGAGGCAGTTGAGATCTTTGATGAGGGGGAATGGACACCTATTATCACAAGGAGTAAGGCTCAGGTGAGAGGCATACAATTGAGGGGACAGAGGCTAAGTCCCTCAAATTCCAATGGATAATATTGGAATCTGGAACATTCGAGGCATCAACCATCCTCGAAAACACAAAGAAGCAAAATGGTTGATTAGTAAATTCAAGTTAGGATTTGTTGCTTTTATAGAAAATAAACTGAGGAAAGCATCTTATGATCAAGTTAGAGAAAAATTGGTGCCGGCTTGGTCCTCTTTCATTAATCTAGATTATCATCACATTGGAAGAATTTGGATTGCCTGGAAAAATGACATGTATGCTGTGAGTATCTTAGACTGCAGTAGCCAATATGTTCATTGTTTAGTGACTTGCAAACCAAATAACTTTGATTTTCACATAACAGTTGTGTATGGTGCTAATGATGAAGCTAGTAGGAGTGCCCTTTGGAATTTTATGAAGTCTTGTGGTCCAATTCATGGTATGCCTTGGTTGGTAATTGGTGACTTCAACTCAATTCTTCATCCTCATGAGAAATTAGGAGGTCAAGCCATAGATATTAATCAATTAATGGGTTTCAGAGATTGCTTTGAGCATTGTCAGCTGGATCATATGCTATCTACAAGTTTTTCTCTTACTTGGACAAATAAGCAAGAGGGTGTGGATAGAATTTACAGCAAGCTGGATAGGGCTTTAATTAATGACAAATGGATGTCTGTCTGGCCTGATGCAATCGCAAATTTCCTGAATGAAGGTGTGTCTGATCATACCCCTATTGTGGTAACCTGGAATGAAACTCAAATTCAGAAGCAGGTAAATTTCAAATACTTCAATATGCTCTCCAACCATCCTGATTTCAATAAGGTGGTTTCTGAAGTGTGGAATGTTGAGATCAATGGTACAACAATGTTTTCACTCATGAGGAAGCTTGCTTTGCTAAAGGGCCCTTTTGAAACAACTCAATTCTACAAGCTTCATGGATATTGATAGGAAGGAAATTATTTGCAGGCACAAGTTGGAAGCAGCTCAATCTGCTCTAGCTGCTGACCCCCTGAATTACCATCTTCAAAGGCTAGAGAAGGAAGCTAACCAAGAATATCTGGCTATTTCAGATGCTGCCATCAGTTTCCTGAAACAGAAAGCCAAAGAACATTGGCTGCGAGAGGGTGATAGCAACACCAAGTTCTTCCACTCTGTGATCAAAAAGAGAATATACAGAAACAAAATTTTAGCTATCACTGATCAGAATGGTGTGGTGCATACGGGACAGGCCCAAATAGGTTCCATTTTTACTGATTATTATATAAATCTCCTAAATGGCCCTACAACAAATTGGTGTATGTCTGACATTGATATTAACCAAGGTAAGACTCTGTCTGTCTCTCAGCAGCTTAACTTGCTAAAACCAGTAACTGATGAGGAGATTGGTTTGGCATTCTTGGCTATAAATATTGATAAGTCTCCAGGCCCTGATGGCTATGGAGCTGGATTTTTTCATAGTGCATGGCATATCATCAAAGAGGACTGTATTGTTGCTGTATAAGAATTCTTCAGGTCAGGAAAATTGCTCAAGGAGATTAATAAGACTGATCTGGTGCTAATTCCCAAATTAGATTGCCCAAATCTGGTCAGTGATTTTAGGCCTATTGCATTATGCAACACTGTATACAAATGCATCACCAAGATTTTATGCAATAGGCTGCAAACTGTTCTTCCAGTATTGGTTGATGAGAATCAAGCTGCATTCATTAAAGGCAGAAGCATCTTTCACAATATCCTTGTGTCTCAAGAGTTACTGAGGTTTTATGGCAGGAAGAATACATCTCCTAGATGCACTATGAAGGTTGACATAAGGAAGGCTTATGACTGCTTGAGCTGGAGTTTTGTCCAAAACATGTTGCATGCTCTCAAATTTCCTGATCAATTCATAGGGTGGATCATGGAATGCATCACCTCTGTATCATTCAATCTGATTATTAATGGTCAAAGGCTTGACAGATTTAAAAGCACTAGAGGCATAAGACAAGGAGACCCTATGTCTCCTTTAATCTTTGTTCTAGCCATGGAAATGTTGACTAGAAAATTAAAAACAGCAGCAGGCAGCAGGTCTTTTCGATTTCATCCTCTATGCAAAGAAGCTGGCTTGATAAATCTTGCTTTTGCAGACGATCTAATGTTTTTTTGCAAAGGGAATACTGCTAGTGTCAGAATAATCAAAGAAACATTGGATCAATTTTCTGAGTCATCAGGCCTTCAGGCAAATCCTCATAAATCTGTTGTGTTCATGGCTGGTATGAATGATAATTTACAGCACCAAATTCAGATAATCACAGGTTTTGAGAAAGGATCATTTCCTTTCAGGTACCTTGGCTTGCCAATCTCTGCCAAGAAATGGTCCAATATCACTTGTCACTGCCTTACTAATAGAATCACTAAAAGGTTGAATTCTTGGGCCACAAGAAATTTGTCTTATCAGGGCCGTTTGCAACTTATCAACTCAGTGCTACTATCACTTCATTCTTACTGGGCTACAGCTTTTATTTTGCCAAAAGAAGTTATCAGGAGCATTGAGAGGAAATGCAGGGAGTTTCTTTGGGGAATTGGTCAATCTGGAAAGCCTAGGGCAGTTGTTGCTTGGTCAACCGTGTGTACTCAGCAAAAGTTTGGTGGCCTTGGAATACAAAACATTCTTCTGTGGAATTATGCAGCGGTTGGAAAACAAATTTGGGAGATTGCAATGAAGAAAGATCATCTCTGGGTGAAGTGGATTGCATCAATGTACTTAAAACAGATGGATTTTTGGGACTGTCAACCAACTCCTACTTCTAGCTGGCATTGGAATCAGATTTTAAAGGTCAGGAACAAACTGCAACATGGATATGTCAATGGCTTTTGGCGTGGTGATCAACATAGTACTTATACTATCAAAGATGGTTACAGGTTATTATTAGGACCTCAAACTCCTTTTGAGTTGCATAAGGTAGTGTGGAACTCAATTTCTATACCGAAGCATAGATTCATTTTCTGGTTAGCAATCCATGATAGACTTAGAACAAAGGACAACATGGCTCATTTTATGCAAATTCAGCCTGGATGCACTTTCTGTGGGAATGCATTAGAAACACGGGATCACCTTTTCTTTGATTGTGTGTGGAGTAAAGGAATTCTAGAAGACATTTGTTTGTGGAGCTGTTTGGACCGATGGCACTCAAGGTTCGATAACTGGTGCAGATGGCTTAAGCATGGCTTTCATGACAAGGCGAGGCGTCAATTTGTCTACACAGTTATGGCTTCTTCTGTGTATAATATATGGACTGAACGAAATAGACGGATTTTCCAGAACATATCGAGGCAGGCTAGTCAAGTGGTGGCTTTGATCAAGATGGAAGTGGCGCGCCGGGTCTCTATTTGTGTACCAAATTTTACCACTTGGTCCAATAGGGTGCTAGTTAATAGAATTACAAGTGAACTTTAATTTTTTTCAGTTTTTTGGTTGTTCTATTTTGTTTAGTTTTCCTCTTGTTAGGATTTTTTAATTCCTAGGCATGATGAACCCTTCCTAGAAGGTGGCATTATACATAGGGATTTTGGTCTTGGTGTATTCTTTTTTGTTCCGTTGGTAATAAAAAAATTTTATTTACAAAAAAAAACGTCTTACAGCAGCGCATCAAGTGCGTCTTACGCGATCAATGCGTACAATCTCCTTCGGACAACGTCTTACAAGATCTGGATCACACACTCTTTTTCCTTTAAATCTTTTAATATCTTATTTCACTTATTTCCTTTTTTGTGTAATCACTTTCATAAATTCATCATTTTCATTATCTCATTATGCTTTTAAATTCCAAAATATTTGCATTTGTAAACTCTTCCATAAAATCATCAATTTCATTATCCTTTAATATTTCCAAATTCTAATATAATTTAACAAAACACCACATCACACATTCCAATATAAATCACCATAATCAATCACAAAATAGATAACTCTATCCTTTTTCTTTAACATACATAACAACTATCATATATAATCATTTCTAGTTACCAACCAAGTCTTCATATACTTCAGTTAGGCATAAATAATGACATTTAACAATTAGCACTTAGCATACAAAATTTATCACATATATCAATTTAACAACTATTTCATTTAATTTCATTCTTGATTGTTAAGTCTATAATAATTATCTAAATTCCAAACCAAACATATACATATACTCTTAGCAAGTGCTATGAGCTAATTAGAAAATACTCCCTAAAGAAAAGTAAAGAACCCCTTACCTCGCGTTTCCTTAGGTATGATTCTTTTCGTACGATACTGTTCAAACATATTCGAGTCCATTCCTTACGCGCGACGACAGGTTCTCAAGCTCCTTTGTCGACTATCGATACCGTACAAGTTAAATAACCATCAATATAATATGCCAAAACTTAATACACGACAATCAAACCATCATTTAATATTTTTAGTTACACTAAAAAAATATCAATATTAGATTAGTGATTAGGTTCATAGCGTTATAAAAACATATTTTTCGTTATAACCAACAATTTAGCAAATATCCATAAAGTTATGAAAGACCATTCAAGGTTCCTTAAAACAAACACTTTAGAATTTTACGTTCAAGGAACTTAGAAATGGAAATCAAAACAATTAGTTTCGACATCTCGAAAATTAACAAGTATTAGGGTATCAAATTTTGGGCAAGTTTATAAATCACGAAATCATTTGATTAGGAGTTACAAATGGAAGTTAAATAGAGTATAAATTAGGACCATTGGTTTCTCAATAAAGTAGTAATAGCTTTTTATCGAAAATATGTTAACTTTCGAAACTAACAAAATTATCAAACTAATTTGAATTCAAGTAATTGAAATCACGACTAAAAATAATCAAATGATACGCTACTTAACACTATTAATTTCGAATTAAAAGGAAGTGTTCAAAATAAGTGAACATCACATTTCCAACATTCAATAAATTTCACTTCCCTTTAACTCGAAATTAACGCATGTCAAATATATCAGGTTCCTAATTAACTGGTGTATTGTTTAGTTCAAGAACAATTCAACCTCACTAAACAACAACTCATTTATTTAGGGACCTAACACATTTAACTAAAATACTCTTTAAAACTCATTATTTGACATAACAACTAATCCTATATTATCCCAAATCAAAGTAACTAATTAAAATTATTATAAATATCAATTAATTAACATCAATATAAACTATAGTACTTATTAATTTACAAAACAATTTAATACTTAATAATTATCACCAATAACATCAAAATTAGTTTTAGTATTAAAATTAAAACACAACATAGAGCAATTAAAAAGGTATTAGGGATATACTCTCAAATATGATTTTGAAGAACCAGAGGCAACCAGACTGGTTCGGTTCACAGCTTCATAGCCCCGACATCCCCGACCGTCGTCGGTGGCGAGAACAGCACAGATCTGAACCGAGGAAAGAGAGAGAACGACCTTTGAGCTCTAAAGGAGGCGGATCCCGCCTTCAGCGACTGTGGCGGCGGATCACGTGCGGCGGTGGCTCCTCTGGTGGCGGTACGGTTCGCGGTTGGGAGAGGTGATGGCGGGTCGCGACTCCGTGGCAACAACAGCAGAAGGGAACGGCGGCAGCGACCTCCATGGCGGCCGCGAGCAGCAGATTCGCGAGTGGAGGAGGGCGAGTTGCGACTTGGAGAAGAGAGGGAGAGACGTGGTGAGAGAGAGGTGTAGGAGAGAGAGAAAGGGATCGCATGAGATGGAGGGAGTTTCGGCTGGGAGTGAGAGAGAAAATGAGTTGAAAGAGAAAGCCAAGCTCCATTGAAGAAGAAGAAATGAAATATGATGATGGACCAAGAAGGGGGTTGGCGGCGGCAGGTCCTGCTCCGCCTTGTTGGAGAAGAAGGAAAGGGTTTTCAACCCCAAAACACACACACGGTTTTCATCTTTTTTTTTTAAACAAATACTTTTATTTATTTATTTATTTATTAATTAGTAAATAGAAATCAATATTATTATTATTATTATTATTATTATTATTATTATTATTTGAAGGGAAACTAATACTAGGAATTAAATATCATACTATCACATAGGGATATCATAAAGTTAATAATTAATATTACTTACGAAGTATAATATTGGTATGTCCAAATTAAGGAAAATATAAAAATATATCCTTCGATGAGGGGAATTATTTTTAAGAGCATCAACAATTTGAATTTAGTCATCCAATCAAATAAGTAAATATATATTTAAGAATGTCATACGGTCAAATATTTGAAAACATTAAACATAATTCATTATTTAATATATAAGATTTATGTAAAGTATCTCAAAATGTTTAGCATTATTGTAATTTGATAATTTCTCTTTAAAAGAATTCACTTTAAATATAATAAAATACTCTTTCGTTAAAAATACCCAACACCTAAATGATTGATTTTCAAGAAACAATTATTTAATTCATTAAAACTTATATTATATTAGGGATTAGAATTCGGGATGTTACACAAAGTGTAAAAATCCATCATGAAATCAAAACTCCTTTAAATCAATTTTTAATTCAATTAGATTAACACAACTTCTTGATTAGGGACTTGTAGAAGAAGTGAGTCATAAGGCAGATGTTACAGACCTAATGTTTTTCTAACTAAAACTTTAAAGATCTAAAGAAAAAAAACTAAGATTTTTGTGAAAGCTTAAAATAAACTTCCTTGCATGTTTAATTTTCTTGTTAAACCATGCTCTATGTGTGTGTTTGTGATTATTTGACAAGTAAATCTATGATCTAAGTTTGGTTATTAATAAAGTAAAAATCTTTGGCCATGCATGTTGAATCTTCTTGCTTAAACCATGATCTATGTGTATTTCTATGATTAATTGATGAATAAATATGTGATTTAAACTTGATTTGTGAAAAGTTTAAGTCTTTAGCCTTGCATGTTAGTTGATGACGATCTTAGTCGTTTTAAGTGTGTGCATGTTAATTTTAAGAGGAAAGATCATGTTTTTCTTTTTATGTATGATTCGGTTTCAAAGAGAAAATTAAAGAAACAAGTTTCAAAATGACTTTTTGAGTATAAACATGCTTTGATCTAGTATTTGATTATGTGCATGTTTTATTTTGTGAAAGGCCATTCGGCCATGCTTGGTTAAGCTAGGATTCATGCTTTTTATTTTGTGAAAAGTGGATGCATGTTAATCTTAAGGCTAGATTTGATGATTTCTAAGACATGCATGTTGTTTTCATAAAGTTAAAATAAGATCTTTATTTTTTGTTTAAGAAAAGTAAGGAACTTGAACTTATCTTATGCATGTTGAAAATGTTTGAAAAAGATTTTGTTTTAATAATGTTGATGCATGTTGATGTGATTAAATGGTGAGGTTGTTGCATTGAAAAGTAGTCTTGAAAACCTACATGATTGGATTTGATTTTGTGATTCTTGTATGTTGAAAAATGAATGAGAAACCTTGTCTTTGTGAGTGTTGACATTCGGCCAACCTAGAAATAGGTAGAGGGCTATGCTTGTTTCTCATATAGGTTACATGCATGCTAAGACTAATTGAATGTAAGGCTTAAAAAGTACATGCATGAAGTAATTGAATTTAAAAGAAAATGTATGTGAAACATTGAGGTGATTTGTGATTTAACTTGTTGTTTTGATTTAAGTTAGGAAAATGAATTAAATTTGTTAATTTTCCTTCTGGATGCTCTCAGTTTTAGTTCCCAAAATAAAGAAAAAGATTTCATGGTTTTATGTCTTTATTTATGCATTAAATCTTTGCAATTTTATACCTATGCGTAGGGTTAACCAATAATAAATCCTACCGCTACAGGATAAGCATAAGCTCTCTAGTACAGGATAAGGGTGAATAACTCATCCTTCTTATCCTCTAAGAGCCATGTCAGCCCTACTGGGCCGAACAGGCCCATAAGGCACCACAACACAACTTCCCCTATAAGTATCGCCATGCTATAGGGGCTAAGGTATGTTCTCTGATCCCTACTCTGAGAACTACGTGTGGCTTGATCCCATTATCACTGGGGGTACGTAGGACCGGGGTCACCCTTGTCAGCTGCAACAACCCCAAACACACATCATGGTGGATCTATTTCTCAGATCCACTACATTGGTGCCGTCTGTGGGAATCGTTAAACTTCGATTCCCATCCAAAAAATTAATAATAAATAAATAAATAATGATAATTATAGCAACACCGTGGCTGCTGGTGGCTGTTCATGATTCCGTCACGGAGTCGTTCCCGGTACAGTACCGCTGCCGGTGCTGCCGGTGCGGGTCACGGTCCTCGGGACACGGATCAACCACAACACCAAATCAGAACCGTTACTCCACCACCGCCACCACCGTCCTCTTGTACTCCGCCTCTTGCTGGCTCGAATCAGTGCCGCCGCCACGCCTTCGTTCTCAATGGATGAAGGCAGAGGTTCCGGGAGAAAGGAGACAGACGAAGAAGGCAAGCCATCTCCAACCAAATCGAGCCAGGGACAAGTTACGACGGCCACCATATCCCTCTTCTTCTTCTTCTTTGTGTGTCGAGTCTCCACCATTCAGATCGTAGTTCGAGATCGGTTTGCATGCATCATTTAGATCTGTCGCCCTCACTAGCTTTCCCCCATTTTGATTCGATTTCGCCTTGCGATTCCGTCGTCGGCGATCTCACCGACAAGATCAGTGGCGAACATGTTGCTCCTCCTGCTTTGTTGTGGCTCGCGGTTCTGATTTGGTGTCGGTTTGTTCGAACCGCGATCGGTTACTTGAAACGGTCTCTCACTGTGCATAGCAGTTCTGCTTTGGCGAACGGCTTGTTCGAACTGTAGCCGCTGCTGGGGGCAACCGCAACAGCACCGTCGTGCTGCTCCAGACTTCAAGCCCAGAAATCGACCCTCTCTTCCGCTCGTGACACCGCCACCGTAAGGCAGAACCCAGAAACAGGACCCAGATCGAATCGCGATCCTAGTGGTGGTGGAAACGTCCCTCACGTTGTGGTTTGCTCGCGCCGCCTTTCTCCTCCGTGCTTGTTACCACTGCAAACATCGACGTCGTCACCGCCGAAGGCCCTCGTCCTTTCGCCTGCCACCATAGCCACCATTGAACGCCGTCACCACCGGGTCCACGCTTGCCGCCGCTGCCGCATCAACGCGCCGCAGCATCAACACGCAGCATGTAGCAGCAGCTGTTGCTGCATTAGGGTTCCCAAGCCCTAATGGGCCATTGGCCCAAACAGTAAAAAAAAAGGGCCTCAACAGGCCCTAACAAAAAAAAATGTGAACGACAACAACAAAACAGGGAAGTAACTTTTTTATTCAATTGTCAATATCACTTATTAGCGCATGATTAATTTTATTACATGTCATTTATTAATTGCCAATAAATATTATAAATTGTCAATCTTGAACGACAATAACTAATTAATTATTGTTTTCATACACACATGCAAGGTACACGTATGATGGCCCGAGCAGCTGAGCAACCCATTTCAAGATTCTCATCAATGGGTAAATCGTTTTCCGAGCTTAGTGAACACAATTGATGATGGGGGTTGTGTTCCGAGCGTAGAGAACACTGTGTACGGTTCCTTGCTTCGAATACATGTGCCAACTGCGCGCGGACCCTCGGCAGCGTCCCCTTTTGGTATCTCATACATTCAGAATATCGGGAACCACACACTACTCTTCTCTCCTCGGATTCATAAGACGATTGTGGAAACCTCGCATGGTGTTCCCCAATAGAGTCTCTCGTTCCGGGTCAACCACTCAACGAAACTCGCTTGGAAAGGATTGACAGGAGACTTCAATCTAATTGTCTTCAACCCGACATTCCTCGCCACACTGAATCAGGGAAGGAATTCTCATTCCTACATTACTTTCTTATTTACTTAGCATTTTATTAATTTACTTGATGCAATGCTTTTGATATATGCTCCTAATGCTTTTATGTATTCTTTTAATTTCATTTACATGTCACTTATACTATACTCATGTTTTTCATACATGCTGGTACGTGGCATATTGCCTTTCGAATGGCATTAGGCAGTTTCCGACAATTGTGCATTGTCGTTTTTCATGGATAAGCTTTCATCATTTGATTTGTTGTCATTAAATGCTTTGACATATTTATAAGTATCATTCACTACAATTATTGTGCATGATACGTCATGCATCTTTTCGTAGACAATCTTGCAGGATTTACGAGCATTTAATCTCCAATAATTTTCATTATCCTATTTATTACGTGCGATATTTTTAAATCACACTACTTCTATTATGATATCCACCTGCCAATAATTTTCATTATTGCAATTCCCTTATTATAAATTGTCAAACGACAACCGCTAAAATTAATTTTTCTGTACACATATACGAGGTACATGGTCCGAGCTACTAGACCACCCATTTCAAGATTTTCATCAAGGGGCATATTATTTTCCGAGCTCTGTGAATACAATTACGTCACTCTATTCGGAACATGGTGATAACGGCAAGGACCCCTCGCGCTCGGTTCCCCACTCTGAATACATGTGCTAACTGCGCGCGGACCCTCGGCAGCGTCCCCCTATTAGTATCTTATACATTCAGGATAGTGGGAACCATGCATTACCTCGGCTTCATAAGACGACTGTGGAAACCTCGCACCATGTTCCCTAGCTAAGTCAACTGCTCGGCGAAGCTCATTTGGAAAGGAATAACAGAAGACTTCAATCCAACATTCCTCACCATCGTGATTCAGGTACAAACATAACGATCGGATCTGCCGAGCATGATGACCTATGTTAATTCGAGTCCGAGTATGACGACCCAACTTAATTCAAGTCCTTCACACCGGTGGTCGATCACTTTTTCCTTGGTTTGCGCATCATCGCGACCTTACCTATATGGTAGAACGGTCCGCAGTGCCAACACCCAGTGATCTAAGTCGGATCCCAGCATCTTCGAGGAACCACACAATGCTGATTCCACACCCACAACTCGCAAATATTCAACCTTCGCTCAGCGTTCGCCTGCACAGATCTGAATCCGACAGTCTCTCAAAGAGGCTTGGATGAACACGATCTAATTGGCGGAAAACAACTATCACACAAAGGACTTCTTAACTCGGCACAAGCCTCTTCAGGCTTTATCAAGTAACGGGGTTGGTTATGCAATGGAGTAAAAGTTTGCTCCAGCTTTGTTAATATGATGATCTATCAGCTTGCCTTCTCTACCTGTTCTTGCTTCCTCGGCTTCATTCTTTCCCTTCTCGGAATCCTCGGCCGCCTCATCAGCTCGATAAACTTTCGATGACTTCCACTCGAGTGACCTTATTCGACCATGAAGCTTACTGCTCGGCGGGTAGAATGGACTCCGATTCTACAAAATAATCCGAGAAGAACTGTAAAGCCCTGAGCAGCAGATGCTCCGACAATATTTGGGTGCCTTCGCACCACATCTTTAGAACCACTCACCGAGCTTTCGGACCTATACCGATTCCGAGGCCCAATTTGATCCCGAGCGTTTCATAGACCTTATGAACTCGACACAAGCCTTTTCAGGCTTTACCTAGTAGGGGACTAGTATGTGATGAGGCATATACATAGCTGACATTGGACGACCTTGATATTGGTATTATATGATGCATAAGTTACTCGAGATCAAATGTCGTGCCAAAGAGGACCACCATGTCCCATTGGGCACCAAATTGATCATTTACCGTCCTTATTAAGGACATATGTTAAACTCACTCACTTCGGATCATGTTCTTACGCACTTGCCCACGATCTCGGTTAGCCGGCCAGATCGGCGAGGCTACAAGTGAAAACGAGGATTGCGACCCGATAGCTTGGCTTAGCCTCTCAGCTCAAAGCCTCTCAGCACATATCTGGCCCAATACATCGCGGATCGAGGAATACACCTCGGCTAAGGTTGTCATTCCGACAGCAATCCCTCGTAAACGTTAAGATCCAATTGGTGATAATCTTTGTAACACCCCGATTTGACAACTTGAAAATAAATTTCTTTAATTAATATAGTGAAAATTTGGGCCAATTTTTTTTTTTAAAACAGTGTTACACAAGGTGAGAACACTTAGATTTTCAAATCATGTTTGCAATTTAAACTCATGTTCTCACATTGCATAAAATCTTTCAAGTTTCAAACCGAGATGTTACGAAACATCGCACTCTGAAACTAGTTTTCACAAAACACATTTAAAAGCCCATTTCGTTTGTCTTAACCGTAGAACTTAATCTCGGTTATCCAGTTTTTATGAAACATAATTCGGGTGCACATGTGGATGCAGCTAATGATGTCTAAGTACCTGGTAAGGGAGTACAATACTTGAACATAGATTCTATGACAGTAGACCTCCGTCCAACGCATTCTCCTCAGAAGGGTCGAATCATCAACCATCAAGTCCTCGAACCGAGCTTGACCATCTTCTCCTTGGAGACTCCATCTCGATCTCGTCTTCGTAGGCCGATGCTTGCAGCGCCAATTCCCAATATAAACTACTCACTCTGTCACCTGTGGACATCATCACAGAAGTCCACAGGGAAGGGGGAAACACAGAGAGAGTAAGCATTCCGAACGACGTATCGTCGACGGTGTGGGTTTACGATAGGCAAAATATTAAGACAATACAAGCATACAACATTACATATTCACAGCACAACAATACCACAGATAATTATGCAAGATGCATGAGGATGCAATGCAATCGTCGCATTTTTAACATTTTATCCTTATCTTAAGGGAATCTCTTAATCAATTCATCTCGCAAAGTCGAATCTCTTTAACAGCTTGTCTCGCAAAGTCAGAGTTTCTTTGCCCACATATCTCGAGTCCATATTATCGGGTATTTAGGCTTTGTGGTCTCGGTTTCAAGTCTACATCTCCTCGAGATCCATCCACCTAGTCGGAAGCAATCAGAAGTACAGGATCTCTACCCACACCGGCTCCTAGAGACAACACCCAAAATATAATATAATATAAAATGCCCGGGAAAAGTGTCATGACAAGGGGTGTCTACCTCCACCGTGTTCAAGTATCCCTCTTCTGATCCTGATTTAGTCAAGGGGGTGTCAGTCATCCGTCTAGTGATCATGCAGTACTTCAGCTACGACACCAGACTACCTACCCAACCTCGGAAGGTCAACCCAGGTCACTATAGCTTTTTCCCGCCTAGACAGACTCCTCTTAGGCTTCTTGACGAGTCACCGTCATTGCCTTCCCCTATCCTAATCATCAAGTGATTACCACGCAAGTAAACACCGTATCTTCCTCTCCACTACTTCGGGTAAGGGTTTTAAGTCGTGGGATTATACTCGTTTGTCCTAACGTCGACCCATCCTAAGTCATCTCCGTCATATAGCTCCGACCATATACGGAATGCTTCTGTGGGGCTCGACCATTATATCTGACGCGCTCCGACCCATCCTGAATCATTCTCGGCATATGGCTCCGACCATATGCAGGATATCCACAATCTCTCCGACGGGCTACGACCCATTCAGAATTGCCATCGACATATAGCTACAACTATAGTCGGAATTTCAATCATCATTCTGACGGGCTACGACCCACTCAGAATCACCATCGACATATGGCTCCGACCATATGCGGGATATCCGTCAATCATTAATAGATAGGCTCCAACCTATCTCAACTCGCTCTCAACATATGGCTACGACCATATGGAGGCTATCTCAACATATGGCTACGACCATATGGAAATCATCTCAACACATGGCTACGACCATGTGGAAACACTCTCAACACATGGCTACAACCATGTAGATACACTTTCAGCAGGTGGCTACGACCACATAGATACACTTTCAACATGTGGCTACGACCACATAGATACACTTTCAACATGTGGCTACGACCACATGGATACACTTTCAACATGTGGCTACGACCACATCGATACACTTTCAACATGTGGCTACGACCACATGGAAATCATCTCAACACATGGCTACAACCATGTAGATACACTCTCAGCATATTCCACAGTCATTGCGTCCATGTTTAAAACATCGTCGTCACATTCACATCATCAGCTCGATCCACGTACTCGGCGCATCAGCATCATCCAGTTCCATTGCGTGCTCCATCCCTTAGAGCTTTACTCTAATAGTTGGGGAATTCCTTATAGTCTTCTATGTCTTTTCTATTCTTATCTTATATAGCGGGATGATGCATCATGCTCATGAAATGACAATATAAGCACCTATATTTCTCAACATAAACAAATATATCAATCAATCAATACCATGAAATGGTATAGGTCTGAGTCTTCGTATACCGCGATACAAACAATCACACAATTTATCGGGTATACTACTAGCTACAATAGACCTTTACTCCGACTTTGAGAGAGTACGGAGTGTCCTAATAGATCACCTAAATACCACGGTGTCTTAGGGAAGCTTCTCTGTCACCTAAACTCCAGCAAATACCTCGTCCGAAATCGTTGCGGGTCCTCCCAACTGTCAGCTGCTCCAGCTTCCTGACTTATACGCACCTTATACTAGATAGAAGGCACTAACGTTACTAGTCTATCTAAATGATCGTCATACTTAAAATCAAAGCACGTTTTCGAAAAATCCTTTCACTTCTTGTCGGAAAATCGTAAAACATCAAGATCTTCTCAAATCAAAATCCAATTTTCATTGTACGTTAAATACTTTGAAATCATTATAAGAAATCAATGAAATCATTTTAAATAAATGGATCGGTTGCTAGTCCGTCTTGGACAGCAGCTCGTTCGATCCCGAAAACATCGAATAACGTCATTTTTCAAACCAACTTTACCTTATATTAGATACTCATAAAAACTCAGCTTCAAATCACTTTGAAAACATTCTTGAATACGAGATACAACTTATAAAAACTCTGGACAGCATCATATTCTAAGTCTTAAATTCATTTTCTATTGTCCAAAACCAATTTAAATCCATAAACAAATTGGGTATCTTGAAAACAATTAAATAAACACTTTGATCAATACTTTCTCAAGTCCAAACACTCAAAATCAAACATGGGAAGCATGAGGTTTCAAATAAGACAAACCATTTAGCACATAGAACATAGAACATTTCAAATCATAATTTCAAACTAATAGCCTAGACCGAAACACGCGTAAACAATTAACTTTGCAAACTCATTCATGCCTAGTCTAAACACACCATCAAGCAATCACTTATTCAATTATTTCAAGACATTATAATCACCATGCAGATCCAGCCAAGTCATGAAATGAAGTACAAAATTCATGTTTGTCAAAAACACTTAGATAAAGCTTTTGTTCAATTACGGGAAAGCACAAAGGATAAAATCTAAAACTATACCAAATCAATTTGTTTACCCTTCAAAATTTCCAGAACATACACATATATGTTAAAGTTCATCAAATAAAATTTTCAAGTCATTTGAACAATCCTAAACTAGGTTTCAAATCAAATTTTGTATGAAAAGCAAAATAGAACTGTTGCTGGCCTCAGGCCAAAATGGCATAATTAAAAATAGTGTTTCAACTCAGAATTGCATGAAAATTGTTATAAACCTTCCTTACACAATCAAGATCATCGCATAAAAATTTCAGATTATTTGGATTTGTGAAAGTCATACTTTTTCAATTAAATTCGTCACTAAGTCTGGAAAATCTGAACCAAACGGTTCACTGTTTTTCAATTGGTAAAAATATCAAACCAACTCCAAATCACCTCAAATTTTACAGAGAGCATCTAGAGAGGTTCAGGAAACTACCATAAAAATTTCAAGCAATTTAGAGTAGCACAAGTTTGAAAATTCTATCCATCTTTAAACTGAAAAACTTGTTTTCTCAAAATCGTCTTCACAAAATTGGTTCTCATAGAAATAGGAAATCGATTCCAAAAATCTTTCAAAAATTCAGAGAAACTCATTTTATCATACTTAGATTAGTGACAAAATTTCAGAATTATTGAGCATGCACAAATATTATTTATCAAGGTTAAAAACACACATATCCAATTTTCAGCACAAAGCTTTATCAAGTAAACTTGTTCATTTGTTCCAATCATCACATAATCACAAGTCATCAAGTTGAACATCATGTTCACATACTTGTTTATGCATATATCTTAATCAAATAAAGAGGTCAAACTCTTAAGCATATATAAACCGAATCATGCATCACATAAACACTTAGACAAATTTTTATTTAACTCTCACTTAATTACATTAAAATCGTATGCATCATTAGTCTTTTAAAAATTATTTCTTCAAGGAATAGTTTCACAAATCAACATATAGTTTCATGACATGGACACATATACATTCAAGAAATTTTAGCTCCAAAGTTAAGGTCCAAACCGTGACCTTAATTAGGTTTTCTCAAAAACATTTTTCAAAGATTAAAGACTTCTAAAAACAACTTCAAATCCAATAACAATTTCACATCATTCATCAAGCAAGTAAAAATATACCCCTAGCATGCATTTTCTACATAAAACTGTGAGCATCATTACATCTCTAAACAATTTTTATTTCACATCAAACACATAAGATCAACACAAAGTTCATGGAAATCACATATTCATCAATTAGACTTAAGAAAATCTTAATCTTCCTAGTCAAGCATGTAAAACCGTGGCTAGCACATCAAGGTCACAACATCACATAAATTCCCATTCATTCAAATCATCACTAAATTTCAAGATCATGACATGCAAGAGATCAAACAAAATAAAATCAAACTTTCACTCACAACAACATCAAACCGTGGCCAACATAAAGGAAAATCATCAAGAAAAGTCAATCATCTTCAAAGATCTTTACATTAAAAACTCAAGCATCAACACATCATAGTTCAAGCATAGATCTTAACATGCATGCAAACAAAACTACTAGATCTTCGCAAAATCCTTTATGAAAACTCAAGAATCAAATTCTTTTCAAAAATACTTTTAAGAAATCAAGAAGAAAACTCAAGATCATGAGAAAAATACTTTCTTAACAACAACCTCAAGATCAGGTTCAAAGATCAACATGCATGTAAAGAAAATCACTAGATCTAACTTGAAAACCAACATGCATCAACACTTTTTTTTCAAACAAAATCAAGCTTTAGAAGGAAAGTATAAAAACGAAAATGAATCAAAGAAAAAGGTTTAAAACTTTTTAGATCTTGAAATAAAATTCTTAATCAAAACTTTAAAGAATCAAGTCCAAAATCTTCAATCTCTCTTCCTAGTCTTCACGGTTTCTCCCTCCTTTTCCTAGGTCCATTGGTTTCTCTTCTCCTTTTCACTAGCTTGGCTTGATCTTGCTTAGGTTATGAAGAGTCTAAAGTGTTGGTCCTTCTTCTCTCTATTCGGACACTCTCTCTAATTTCACTAAGAGTTTGATTTTGTCTTAGTGTTTGTGTGTTTGGTCTTGGGAAGAAACGAAGGAAATGAAGGAATGGAAGTTACATGAAGTGTGTGTGTTTGATCACTCTCAAGGTTTAGGGTTGGAATAGATGAATGGGATGAAGAACCGAATGGGGGTGTGTGAGTGTTGATGTTTGGCTTGGAATGAGGAATGAAGAAGGGAAGAAATGGAAATGAACTCACTCACTCTCTCACACGGTTTTGCCCTTCTTTTATCCTTCTTTACTTTTTCTTAATTGCCATCAAGGGCTTGCATGGAGGGCTAGATTGCAAATACTTGGGGACTAAGTCACAAAACTTGGAGACCAAGTTTTGCTCCCAAGTCCCTCACGGCCTCCTTCCTCTCTCCTTCCTTATTTCTTCACTTTTTCCATCCTTAAGTCATGCTTAGGTCATCTTGATGATGTCATGGGTTTGACTATAAGGCATGCAACTTGGTGACTAAGCAAAGCTACTTGGTTGCCAAGTTTCCCACCTAGCATTCGGCCATAGGGTGGTTTAGGGTAGGTTAGTTTAGCTTAATTAGGTTTAAGGCACTAATTGGGTTCTAATCATGATTAGGGTAGGATTAGGTTAATTAATCTAGGTTTAATCCACTAATCCTTGGTGATTAGGGCTTAATCAAGGATTAAGGCACTAATCAAAACTTAATCATAGGTTTAAGGAAAACTAATTCTAGGTTAGTTCACCAACCTTGAGGATTTAGGTCTTAAGAGAGTGATTAAGTCCTTAATCAAGGATTAAGAACTCGATTAGGGTTTTAATCAATGATTAGGATACTAATTAGGGTTTTGAGAAATGATTCTAGATCATGATAATTGGACTTTGAGTTCTTTGAAACTTAATAAAAATAGTCTTCCATCTTAAAACCATAAGACCATATGAATCAATTTGAGAAAACAAAATCTTAATTAAAACCTCAAGTACTACAATTCATTGAAAACCATAGAAAAATAAACACATGAAGTCATAACACAAGTGGATTAAATTCCAAAGTGTATAAATCCATTATGAAATCAAAACACCTTTAAATTGATTAAATAACTACAAACTCAATAAAATCATTTGCTTGAACTTTATAAAAACCTTTGTTTACCAGAATTCCATAAAATCGAAAATTGATTACGTAATCGAATAAAATATTCATCAAAAATCATTTGTAAAACAATATCTCAAAATTTCTCTTGAATGAAAACTTATTTATCGTTGTTAGGAAAATAGGGGATGTCACACTCTCCCCAACTTAAAGATTTCTCGTCCTCGAGAAATGCTACGCAGAACTCCACGATCAAAGGATGTCGGGTCTCTACAAGCGATTCCTTTCGCCTTTAACAATAATCGCCGTCCTCGAGTCGCCAATTATGTATCCTTCTCTGGAGGTTAATGGGAGTAAGTCGAATTGATTACTTTCAAAAGTAATCTTTCGGGCCATTCCATTATCAGATACAATGGAATATTGACGGTTTAGTTTTGTCAACAAAGTTTAAAGGTTCAAAGATTCTGAAACAAAATTTAGAAAGAATAACATGCTTATGCCAATACCTACAAGGGCACTACCATTCTCATGGTCTTTCTCTCTTAACTTGACTCTCCTCATCTACTTAAACATAGGCGGGTCATTACAAATCTCAAAATTCTCCGTTTACTCCCCAACTTTGATGAATCATACTCCTATACATCATATCTATCCAATAGCATTTGACAGGGTCTACAACCATAAATTTTCCCGACATTTACCAATTCTAGTTTATCTTACAAAACATCCCATCACTTTGTTCAAGCCTATCGGAGTATCGCCTTAAATTCTACTGACTAGACCAAATTTTCTCCCTCTTCGAATAACTAGGATAACTATTATTCCTTCCTTTTCCCTAACAACCACTAAATTCTTAAGGAAATATACATCATCTTACTCCTCATCCTAAATAACTTATGCACTCTAAGCCTTTTCTCACCCCCTTATGGCTCATCCTCGGCTTCAAAACCATCAAAATCTCTCCAACTCGGGGATTTATCCTCCTATCTTAACAACTTGAATCCTAGAAATATCTTTGAATCCAAAACTTACAGTCATCTATGTCCGTTACAACATCAGATCTTAGTCATCTAACGTAATTTTTGAGGTCACTTAAGGATTCCATCCATTAATTTTACCACATGATCCATTCAATCTCATGGTCCTATTATAGATCCACATCAACTCCAATCGTTCACCTACTCCAACTAGAGCTTTCATAACCCTAAATCCTTCAAACTGGTCTCAGATATCTACCACCTTAACGCTATCCATACCATTACTCAGGGTAGGCTGCTATCAAGTTTCTTAGTTTGAATTCTTTGGTGCGTCCCACTACTACACTTATGGCTCTAAGGAGTACTCTTACCTTACTTTGTTCATACTTACTTACCCCTCAACCTTCATAACTCTTCCTTAACGACACCTCACTGTCCACCTCATAATTGGGAAATATCTACTTGATTGGCATAAGATGTCAAGGTCGAAGATTGTCACAAAGGTTCTGAAGAAGAAAATCGTTTTGTCAAAGTTTAGGAGATTAAACTTTGGGTTCATCAGCAATCACAATTTTGTCAAGTTGTTTGACAGAACACGGTCATTTTCGAAAGGCATTTTAGGTCATTAAGGATGTCAGCCATGAGCACAAGAAAAGGGTTCACATCAAAAGAAGCTTTTTTTTTTAAAACAAACAGGGTGGCAGGTCAGGATTTCAAAAGTTATTGCAACAAAAGGGGTTCCCAACAAAGAGGGCTTCAACAATCAAGAGAAAGTTCAGGTCACACAGAACAAAGTCTTACGATGACACTAGTCTCGGTTCTTTGCACGCGCCGTAGACAAACTCCCGACGCACTCAAGGGATAGAAAGATAGAATGATAGAAACAGAACGAGTGTTCACACAACTTTGTACTCCTACTCTCACTCATCGTAATCCTAACACTAACACACAAGCAAATGCACACAACAAAGCATGTAAGCCCATATAATAGGCTACTTAGGACAACCATTGCTCTGATACCACAAATGTAACACCCCGATTTGACAACTTGAAAATAAAATTTATTTTATTAATATAGTGAAAATTTGGGCCAATTTTTTTTTTTTTTAAAACAGTGTTACACAAGGTGAGAACACTTAGATTTTCAAATCATGTTTGCAATTTAAACTCATGTTCTCACATTGCATAAAACCTTTCAAGTTTCAAACCGAGATGTTACGAAACATCGCACTCTGAAACTTGTTTTCACAAAACACATTTAAAAGCCCATTTCGTTTGTCTTAACCGTAGAACTTAATCTCGGTTATCCAGTTTTTATGAAAAATAATTCGGGTGCACATGTGGATGCAGCTAATGATGTCTAAGTACCTGGTAAGGGAGTACAATACTTGAACATAGATTCTATGACAGTAGACCTCCGTCCAACGCATTCTCCTCATAAGGGTCGAATCATCAACCATCGAGTCCTCGAACCGAGCTTGACCATCTTCTCCTTGGAGATTCCATCTCGATCTCGTCTTCGTAGGCCGATGCTTGCAGCGCCAATTCCCAATATAAACTACTCACTCTGTCACCTGTGGACGTCATCACAGAAGTCCACAGGGAAGGGGGAAAGACAGAGATAGTAAGCATTCCGAACGACGTATCATCGACGGTGTGGGTTTACGATAGGCAAAATATTAAGACAATACAAGCATACAACATTACATATTCACAGCACAACAATACCACAGATAATTATGCAAGATGCATGAGGATGCAATGCAATCGTCGCATTTTTAACATTTTATCCTTATCTTAAGGGAATCTCTTAATCAATTCATCTCGCAAAGTCGAATCTCTTTAACAGCTTGTCTCGCAAAGTCAGAGTTTCTTTGCCCACATATCTCGAGTCCATATTATCGGGTATTTAGGCTTTGTGGTCTCGGTTTCAAGTCTACATCTCCTCGAGATCCATCCACCTAGTCGGAAGCAATCAGAAGTACAGGATCTCTACCCACACCGGCTCCTGGAGACAACACCCAAAATATAATATAATATAAAATGCCCGGGAAAAGTGTCATGACAAGGGGTGTCTACCTCCACCGTGTTCAAGTATCCCTCTTCTGATCCTGATTTAGTCAAGGGGGTGTCAGTCATCCGTCTAGTGATCATGCAGTACTTCAGCTACGACACCAGACTACCTACCCAACCTCAGAAGGTCAACCCAGGTCACTGTAGCTTTTTCCCGCCTAGACAGACTCCTCTTAGGCTTCTTGACGAGTCACCGTCATTGCCTTCCCCTATCCTAATCATCAAGTGATTACCACGCAGGTAAACACCGTATCTTCATCTCCACTACTTTGGGTAAGGGTTTTAAGTCATGGGATTATACTCGTTTGTCCTAACGTCGACCCATCCTAAGTCATCTCCGTCATATAGCTCCGACCATATGCGGAATGCTTCTGTGGGGCTCGACCACTATATCTGACGGGCTCCAACCCATCCTGAATCATTCTCGGCATATGGCTCCGACCATATGCAGGATATCCACAATCTCTCTGACGGGCTACGACCCATTCAGAATCGCCATCGACATATAGCTACAACTATAGTCGGAATTTCAATCATCATTCTGACGGGCTACGACCCACTCAGAATCACCATCGGCATATGGCTCCGACCATATGCGGGATATCCGTCAATCATTAATAGATAGGCTCCGACCTATCTCAACTCGCTCTCAACATATGGCTACGACCATATGGAGGCTATCTCAACATATGGCTACGACCATATGGAAATCATCTCAACACATGGCTACGACCATGTGGAAACACTCTCAACACATGGCTACGACCATGTAGATACACTTTCAGCAGGTGGCTACGACCACATAGATACACTTTCAACATGTGGCTACGACCACATAGATACACTTTCAACATGTGGCTACGACCACATGGATACACTTTCAATATGTGGCTACGACCACATAGATACACTTTCAACATGTGGCTACGACCACATGGAAATCATCTCAACACATGGCTACAACCATGTAGATACACTCTCAGCATATTCCACAGTCATTGCGTCCATGTTTAAAACATCGTCGTCACATTCACATCATCAGCTCGATCCACGTACTCGGCACATCAGCATCATCCAGTTCCATTGCGTGCTCCATCCCTTAGAGCTTTACTCTAATCGTTGGGGAATTCCTTATAGTCTTCTATGTCTTTTCAATTCTTATCTTATATCGCGGGATGATGCATCATGCTCATGCAATGACAATATAAGCACCAATATTTCTCAACATAAACAAATATATCAATCAATCAATACCATGAAATGGTATAGGTCTGAGTCTTCGTATACCGCGATACAAACAATCACACAATTTATCGGGTATACTACTAGCTACTATAGACCTTTACTCCGACTTTGAGACAGTACGGAGTGTCCTAATAGATCACCTAAATACCACGGTGTCTTAGGGAAGCTTCTCTGTCACCTAAACTCCAGCAAATACCTCGTCCGAAATCGTTGCGGGTCCTCCCAACTGTCAGCTGCTCCAGCTTCCTGACTTATACGCACCTTATACTAGATAGAAGGCACTAACGTTACTAGTCTATCTAAATGATCGTCATACTTAAAATCAAAGCGCGTTTTTGAAAACTCCTTTCACTTCTTGTCGAAAAATCGTAAAACATCAAGATCTTCTCAAATCAAAATCCAATTTTCATTGTACGTTAAATACTTTGAAATCATTATAAGAAATCAATGAAATCATTTTAAATAAATGGATCGGTTGCTAGTCCGTCTTGGACAGCAGCTCGTTCGATCCCGAAAATGTAACAGCCCGATTTTCGTAACTAACTTTTATCTATTTAGATTGCAAAAATTAGGCCAAATTTTTTTTCTTTCTAAAAGACATTGTTGAAAGGTCATTGACTCATTTAAAAGTCCTTTTGTTGAAAATCGAGTTGTTAGTAAAACAATCCCTTTCATAAAACTTTCCTCTTCATAAAATAATTTCATTCCAAGAACATTAATAATTATGACAGATTTCAAAAGTGTACATTGACCTCCCTCCCAAAGTAAAGCATATTACAAAACAGGATTTAAATTGAGCTGTATTACATAAGTGGCACATTGCTTGGTAATCCTTGACTAAAAACACAAATCATAACTTAAACTAAATTTACTACTATCGTTTCCGCTGCGTTACTCTAATGAAGACATTCAGATGAAGCTTCCTTTTCTTCTTGCACCCTTTCTTCATCCCCGAAAGTGAAGCCACTCCTGTCGGTACTCTTTTGTTGACGCTAAGCTCCAGCTCCAGTTCCTTTAGAGTGGTGACCTCCATGCGATACTCCATCTTCCCGTTGAGATACCAACAGCCCCGATATGCCAACGAACAGGAGAGAGTAAGCGATCCGAACGACGAATCGTCGACGGTGTGGGATTACGATAGGCAAAATAATAGGAGCACACAGACACACAATACAACATACAAGCACACAACAATCAAGTGCAGCGTTATTATTGCCTTGCATTACTATCATCATCCTTATTATCATCTTTCATTCCCTTATCAACTTACTTTTTCGATCTCTTCTTTTCTCATACTCTTTACTTTCTTCTTATTTAGTATTATCAATTCACACCCTTCTCTTTATTCGGGAAATCATAAAATATCATCAGAACAATCATTCTGTTCTCGGCTATCACTCACGTCTACATCTCCTCGGTCATCCACCCAACCTAGTCGGAAGCAAACAGGAGTACAGGACCTTTACCGTGCGGGCACGATAGCTGTCACAACAAATGGTTCCAGACCAGGAGGACTCAGCCTCAATAATATCAATTCATAATAAACATGGCACACTGCCTCGCAGTGGCAAACAAAATGCCCCACTCCAGTCCCTCTCACTGTTCTCGATTTGCAATCTAGGGGGCAACAGTATGTTTCTAGTGGGCCCGCAGAACTTGCCACGACATTAGACCCAGTCCCCACCACGTTAGTGTAACACCCTCAAAATATCCCAAGTAATTAATTATAAAATGAATACTATTACTTGAGAATATATGGACTTGTAAAATGTTAGAAAATACTGGATTCAAAATTTTCCTTTATATTTTTCCAAATAGTCGGGTGCACAAACCAAAACATAGGATGTTTGGAAAATAGTTTACGTATTACTTTTAAAATCGAATTCGGCATTTACTTTGCTCAAAAGGTAATTTCGCAAATCTTGGATAGCATTCTCTTTGAGGATAAATGTACTCTATTTCATATAAAGGAACTCAAGTATTGCCATCCAGTTTTTCGTCTAGCCAAGTGATACCATTTCCAAAATGTCATAGCCGAATTCTTTCAAATCAATATCAGAGTAAGCGGAAATATCAGGACTATGTAATAGACTTTAGGATCTCCAAAATATCAAAAGGTATGTAATACATAGTCCGGCGGTAAGGATCTCCAAAATCCCAGAACAAGTCCATAAGGCTATGTATTTATATGTACATCAAAATAGACCATGGCTCCAGAGTTTTCAAAAGAAATTCCCACAATATATAAAACTCCCAAAGCTGGTCTCATAGCACTGGTCGCGGCAGTAGTAGTAGAAGTCTCCAAGAAGTAGCAGCAACCATCATCCAACATCAGCATCAACAGCTAATCTTCTCCACATCATCCATCACACCGGATCCTTGATCCTCATCATTTACCTTATGCACATACCTAGGGATCATCGCCTCTCCATTGACTCCCGATAGATTAAACGACAAGCTCGTTTCCGCTCTCGTATTCGACAGGATCATCCTTGATCTTATTTGAAGGAGTAATTACCCTACCACTGGGTACAAGGTCTGATGAAAACGGGACCTTAATAGGACTCCTTGAAATAGACGGGGAAGTCTCCTCTCGAATGACTCTAAGAGAAAATGGGTATGAGCGGGTAGGTTCGAATTGAAAACTGTTAGACAAGCGAGCTGGTCGAGTGGGAGATGATCCATGGTAAGTATAAAAAGTAGATACATGCATAGCGTATATGATGGGAATCCTAAACCTACGAGGATGTGACCGAACCAGTGGATTAGGGTAATCGAAGGTAACCACTATCTCACCCTCATACACCACTCGGCAATCCTCGCAGATCCATATGCCACTAAGAAGTGGGCGGACCTCGATGCAAGCGATGTAATGTGACATCACCTACAAGGGCATAGGGGTAAGCAAATCTATACACATAATCAATAGAGCTTAAATGTAGAAGTGATCATGATTATGCACATATATCCCCAAATCAGTTAACAGCCATGGTTAACACTTAGTAGCACTTAATGCAGATACGACATTCATACTCATTCTTAATATCAAACCTTAGCTCAAATAAGGTTAAGTGGCATGATGCCCGACCTTCTTCTCTTTCTGAGATTCTCCATCTAATGTCCTCACGGATGCCAATCCAATACCACAAAGCATTTCAAAATCATGAATGCGTTACCAAAACGTATGGCGTACTAGCTCGGAAGTGATAAAAACGTCACACTACCTAGTGAACGTCACGTCGCCCAAGGACGTAAACCTATCACTTCTCAACATACCATGGGTGTGATAAAAAACGTCACCACATCTGATGAACGTCACGTCGCCTAAGGACGTAAACCTTATCACTTGTGATACACGACAGAGGTGATAAACAACGTCACCATGTCTGATGAACGTCACGTCGCCTAAGGACGTAAACCTTATCACTTGTGTGCACCACACCCTTCTCAACAAACAACGGGTGTGATAAAAAACGTCACCACATCTGATGAACGTCACGTCGCCTAAGGACGTAAACCTTATCACTTGTGATACACGACAGAGGTGATAAACAACGTCACCATGTCTGATGAACGTCACGTCGCCTAAGGACGTAAACCTTATCACTTGTGTGCAACACACCGTTGAACCATCAAATCAACAGTATACCACATACTGTCCACATTACCAAAATGTGTCATCGAGCTAGCCACACGACTATGCCTGGAACGTGGTCCATAATACCAACATCGATGTGCACATTTCGTCACCAAGACGAACATCCAATGTTCGCAGCAACCAATGCTGGTCACATTACCAAAATGTGACTACAGGCAAGTCATAACCAAATTGGTATTCCCAAAGGTCCTTCACATGTTATCATAACGTGGTAAATGATCTAGCATTCAAACTCTTCACTTAAAGAATTGATTGGGATATCTCAATTGTATAACGTGCCACCCGAGCAACGTTATGACGTGCCACCCGAGCAACGTCCCGTCATCCAAACGGAATAGTCACATCATCAATCAATTTCTTTCAAGTTTTAGATTGTTTGGATTATTGTCATTTAAGTATTGATCAATGGTTTAGAATTGAAAATGGTGTTTCTCAGGTTCAGGTAAATTACTCCAGTATAATCCAGCATACTCGAGTGTTTTTCAACTTTTCCAGATTACTCGAGTGTTCTTTAGGGTTACTCGAGTGTTCATGACTTTCTGGGGATTTGAGTTTCAAATTCATTAAATTACTCGAGTAGTTCATGGGTTACTCGAGTGTTCATCATAATTTCCAGAATACTCGAGTCATCCCTGCATTACTCGAGTGGTTTGCCTTAACATGTCCCCAGGTCTTACTCGATACTCGAGTACTAGACACAATACTCGAGTGTTCCTGCTCAAATTACATTGTTTTACAAACATTTTACTCGAGTATCCTGTCCAATACTCGAGTGTTTCACAGCAGAACAGACTGAAATCTTAGTTTTAACACACCATTTTCAGTCCTACTCAATTCTAGTCCAATCCAGGAATCCACAAAGTTCATATATCATAAATAGAACATGTTACAACACTCATTTCATATCAAATTACAGATTTGGCAGAGAATCAATCCTTAATGCATAAAATACACAATTTGACAACTCAACACCTCAAATTGCATAATAAGCACAATACTCATGAAATAGTGTTCATTTAAGTTCACATGCATAATTTAGAACTTGCTCAACACAGTTTTAGAGCATGACTTCGTCTCCAAACCAAAGTTCCTATTCAATCTAAGCCCTTAGAGCCTCTTGGTGCTCTCTAATGCATTTAATGGAATTTAAACTCTATCTAGTGTACGAAATTACTTCCCCTTAACTCTTAGATGTGAATCAACAGAGACTTTACCCCAAACTTAGCTTCCAAGCTGAATTCCCCAAAATCCACACTGAAACAGAGAAGTTTCAGCAGAGCACCAAGATTGAATTGGTTGATGCATGAAACAGCCATAAAAATTGGGGAAATTAGTCTCTATATACTCTCTACAATTCACACTAACTAAAGAAATAAGATTCACATGAGGAGGTTGTCTGAGCTTACCAGAATCAAGCTCCAAAGTAAGCTCCAGAAAACCTGAGACAACAAACGGACTCCACTTCCAAGCTTCGATTCTTCCAATCTACTCACTCTCAGCTCACAATCTTGGTGTCTATACAAAGCTCGAGATGTGAGCTTTGTATTGGTGTATGATTTGTGGTTTGAATCAGAATACAGAGGATGAATCGAAAGAAACAAGCTCGGAACCCTAACTTAATCAACACACTCGAAGTTTGCCAAAATGGTTGATTTCCAGCAACCATTGAGCTTAAATACTTGAACCTAACAATCATGCATGGCGACATGAAAGCTAGGACGTGTTGAGGAAGACGATTTCGTGTGAACACACGAGAATCGTTAATGGTGACTCACCAAAACGCACTAACTCGTTCTTCACTGACCAGAATACTCGAGTATTTCCAAAACTACTCGAGTATTTTGACCAGTTTTTGAAAAATATAATTTTATTTTCTTTCCCTCCAAAATCTTTCTAAAATTACGTCAAGGTCCCAAACAGGGATTAATGTGAAAATATTTATTTTCTCATATTAAAATTCTCTAATATCATCTTTCATAATAAATTACATGAAATCAAGGCTAAAAATAATTAATTATAAATAAACTTTATAATTAACATTTTATTAATCAGGGGTTAAAAATCAGGGCTGTTACAGTTAGTGCGCCACATGTGGAGTTCGTTCTACCTAGAAACACACTCTAGACTTCTTCACGTTTCACCGTCATCGTCCTCCCCTAATGCAATCTCATCCTAAGTATCCGCAGATACCTATCGTTTCTTCCTCACCACTACTTCGCACTCTCATACCTCACCGCGCATGTCTTTTAAAGTCTTTTAATCTTTTAATTATCCTAAGGTCGGCCCGTCCTTCGTACAACCCTTCAACGAGTCCCGACCACTAACTTGGCACAATCTTTCTCTCATCAAATCTCACATAGCACAGAGCTGGGATCATATCACATTCTCAAATTTCATTTCTCAAACTTTCTCCACATAGTCTCACTTTCATACTCGCTTCTCAAACAGTCCTTTCGCAATACCTTTTTCAAAAACATCGTTTCACAAAATCTTTCTCAAAATATCACTCCAAGAGAAGACGTTCTCAACGTATTATTTCAAAAAGACTTATCAAAGATAGTTTCACAAAACCCCTTCGAAAATGTTGCTTCGTAAACTTCCTCCAAGGATCTCATTTCAAAACATTTTCACAAAACTTTCCTTTCAAAAACTTTTCTGAAAATACCTTTCAGAATACTCCTCAAAATCTCCTCTCAAAAAGAAAAACACTTTTAAAAGAATTCCTGTTCACAAACTCTTTTCTAAAATTTCTTCCAAAAATCTCCTTTTCAAAAACCTTTTTGAAAACCTCTTTTCAAAAACCTGTTCAAAACTGTTTTTCGAAACCCTTTCAAGATTTACAATTTTGCTGGGCGCTAATGGAGGAGCAAGCTCAACTCAACGCTAGTTCCCAGACTAAAACCAAAAAACCAAGGAGCCCAGCTCCGCTCAACTCACATCTCATCTCCAACAAACAGCATCACTCTTCCCAGCTCTGGCTCGTTCTCAACATTGCCATTCATTCTTTCCCCCACTCTCAACTCTTATCTCTTTTCTCTTCCTCATTATTCATTTCTCATCATATCTTTACTTCCAATCTTATTACTTTCACAACTCCTTCTTTACCTTTTTTTTTCTTTATTCAGGACGTACAGACGTCCGTCAGCATTTTGCTCATTTAAGTTCACAGTATTCCATTGCATCAGACATAGATAATTAAAGACATAAGATAAAGCATCAATCACACAATCCACACACAACAACAATGTGGTCTTCGTCACCTTCGTATAAGTGGCCACACAATCAAACAATTGCCACTTATACTACTGACTAGCGACCACTAAGTTCCGATCTTTGAGATGATACGGAACGTCCTAATACATCACCTAAACACCACAGTGTCTTAGTGATGAGCATATTATTTCCCATTATTCCTTGCATTATTTTACTTCTATTATTGATACTTGTTTCCCATTTGACATTGATTAGCTTGATTTAGTGATTTAGAGTTTATTGGACTAATATTCCGAATATTGTTTAATTTGGAATTATTTAGCCTAATTAATTCTATTTCTATTTTCAGGTAATATTTGGCACAAGGACACTTTGGGAAGTTTGGAAATGAAGATTGAAGCATTGAAGTGAAGATTGTAATTTTCATTTAGGCCCCTTTTTAATTGTAATTTTCAGAATAGTGTTTCTTAGGACTTGGGCCCATGTTTTAGGCCCATTTTCATAACTAAAGAGGGGAAATTCGTGTAACCCCCAAGACTACACTCCCATTTTCAGATTTCTCACTCTCTCTCTAGGTTAGAACTTCTATCTTGGCTCTCCATAGCATTTGGTGGCTGCTAGGGTTTTGTTCTTCCCCCTTTCTACACGTTTTTCTTGATTATGACCATGGAAGGCTAACTTCAAGGGTTAATCCCTTTGGTATTGTATTATCTACTCTTGAGCTCTTGTTATTAATGCAATTTCTTTTTCTCTTCTCTGTTTTCATGTTTATCAATGTGTAGTGGTTTGGTTAATTCCATTTCGTAGAGATAATACATGAATATAAATGCTTAATTTGTATTAACTCGTAAAAACTCCAATTCTAGTTTCTGATGCTTAATTAGAAGTTAGGGTTTGGAGTGACAACTAGATTTTCGCTTAGTATTTGGTTGTCACGAGTTGGACAGAGGAGAGGAGAGGAGAGGAATCTATCTTTAGTGAGCTTGGATTGAGTAGTGTACGTAACCAAAGGGGTTTGCCCGCTTTTGTTTCTGATTTTCTTAATTTTTATATTCTGTTTATGTTTTGTTCTTCACATTTGTCACACACAAAAACCCCCCAATTTTACTGCACACTACGTGTTTGATACTTTGCCTAGACCGATATTCGCTGGGAAACGACCTAGGATCACCTTCCTAGTACTACAGAATAAAACCCCTTTTATTTTGATCGGGTACGGCCTCGATCAAAATTTGGCGCCGTTGCATGGGATTATCGGTTCTTGCCAAAGATCATACAGTAGTTAGTTAGTTTAGTTAGTGTAGTTAGTGTGTGAATAAGCATTCTGATAACTGATTGAAAGCTGTCGTGTTTGCTGATTTGCTGTTCTGCACAACTGATGCTATTTTAGTGATTCTGTGAGTGTCATTCGACATAGCTGTGGGTGGAATTTTTGCACGAAAATTGGTATCCACACTTGTTTCATCATATATTAGTGTGTTGATGCATCACAGACACTCAGATAGGCACTGGTTGTGAGTTCCAGAAAAATTTTCCAAGTTTCAGCAGCACTTACTATAAATAGGCGTAACTTTTGATCAGTAACTCGGAATTTGACGAATTTTATATCAAATCGAAGGGAATTTTCTGAATAATCTGATTTTTCTCACTTTGTTAGAAAACCCCTTCGTTTGGATCCCGAAAAAGTCTGTTTACTATTTCTTATTTTACAAGTTCTATTTTCTTAGTTTTTGGTCATTGTTTTAATTCTTTGACTTGGTTCCCTTTTGAATTTTGTCCTCAAACTTTCTATGATATGTTTTCATGATTTTAGGGTGCTTAAAAAAATAAATAAAAAATTTTAAAAAAATAAAAAATTTTGTTGCCGATTTTGGTCATGCATATCTGTTACAGTATGTTATGGTTGACGTTGTTCTGTTCAGTACATGACTAGGGGCAACCCAAGTTATTTGCATCCTTACAACCCTGAAATTGATAGAACTTATCACAGATTAGTTAGACAAAATAGGAATCAGACATTAGATAGTGAGTCAGAGTCATCTTATAGTCCTTCTAATTCTGCTTCTGTTTCTGCTTACTCTATTCCTTCTTCTTTTGTTCAATCTGATTTTGTACATTGTGATAACATGGCTCAACCCCCACCAAGGGAAAGGACACTTAGGGAGCTGGCTGCACCTGACTTCACTATTGAAGACTCGTGTATCCGGTATCCTGATGAGGATGTTCCTTTTGAGCTTAGTACAGGACTAATCCATTTGTTGCCCAAGTTTCATGGTCTTACAGGTGAGGATCCTCATAAGCATCTCAAGAAATTCCATATAGTGTGCACCACAATGAAACCACATGATGTGCAAGAGGATCATGTCTGTCTCAGAGCATTCCCACATTCCTTAGAGGGTCTAGCACAAGATTGGTTGTCTGACTTGGCCCCTGGTTCCATCACAAGCTGGGATGACTTGAAGAGGGCATTTCTGGAAAAATTCTTCCCTGCAAATAGGACCACTGCAATCAGAAAGGAAATCTCTGGTATCAGGCAACAACATGGAGAGAGTCTCTATGAATATTGGGAGAGATTCAAGAGGTTGTGTGCTTCCTGCCCTCACCATCAGATCTCAGAGCAGCCTCTCATCCAGTACTTTTATGAGGGTCTCAACTTCATGGAGAGAAACATGGTAGATGCTGCAAGTGGTGGTACATTGGGAGATATGACACCCTTACAAGCCAGGAGCAAAATTGAGAAGATGGCTTCCAACTGTCAACAATTCCATGCAAGAAGCAACAGTGATGCAATAGTTGTGAGGGATGTAAATGATGTTGGTGCAGACTCGGGCAAGGTTGAGAAGCTTGAGCAGAAAATTGATTCACTTACAACATTGGTCACACAATTGGCTGTTAATCAGAAAAAGATGATACTTCCTGCTAGAGTGTGTGGCATATGCACATCCATTGAGCACCCCACAGATGCATGACCTTCCCTTCAGTAGCAACAGCCGATGACCAGTGGTGACCAACCCGAGGCCTATGCAGCAAACATATACAACAATAGAGGCCCACAACAACACAATCATGACCTCTCTTCCAATAGATACAACCCTGGATGGAGGAACCATTCCAATCTGAAGTGGTCTGATCAACAACAGCAACTTTCTCCTAATGTTCCATTTCAGAACACCGCTGGACCGAGTAGACCACCATATGTACCTCCTCCCATCCAACAGCAAAGGCAACAACAACAACAACAGAAACAAGTGGTTCATCCTGCACCATCAGCCCCTCCATCCAACCAACCTACCTTGGAGGAGTTGGTGAGGCAAATGACCATGCAAAATCTCCAATTTCAACAAGAAACTAGAGCATCCATTCAGAGACAAGAGGCATCCATTCAGACTTTGACAAATCAGATGGGTCAAATGGCAACTTCTCTCAACATCTTGCAATCTCAAAATTCTGACAAGTTGCCATCCCAAACTGTGATCAATCCTCAGAATCAGAATGTGAGTGCCATCAACTTGAGGTCAGGAAAGCAGATTGTCACACCCACAACACAACCTCACTTCAACAATGATGCTCTAGCTTCTTCCTCTAAAGGGAAGAGCCAAGTGGTAGATGAAGGTGAGCATGCTAGAACCAAGGAGAATCATCCAACTCAACCTTCCTCAACTTCAACCACAAGCGCTGCTATTGTCCTACAACCTCCTCCTGTTCCTCTTCCATTCCCACCAAGAGTGCCTCAAAACAAAAGGGTGGAAGAGGTGGACAAGGACATTCTTGACACATTCAGGAAGGTGGAAGTCAACATACCACTTGATCGAGGCCGTACCCGATACAAATAAAAATAGTTTAAGTATAGTACTAGGAAGTGACTCCTAGGTCGTCTCCCAAGGAATATCTTATCAAGCAAAAGGTCGAACACATAGTATGCATAGAAAACAGGGCGGGTTTTTGTATTGAATATTGAATAATTGAAATCAAAACAGAATTAAATTAAAACGAAGAAATAGATAAGGAAAAGCGGATAAACCCCTTTGGCTCACGTTCACAACTCTATCATCGGTCACAAAAGATCAATTTCTTTCCTCTTCACTGTCCAACTCGTGAGAATTAAATACTAAGCGAAAATTCAATTCTCACCCCAAAACCCAAACCTCTAATTAAGCATTAAAAGCCAAATCATGGAGTTTTTACGAGTTTGCATAAATTAAGCATTCATACACATGGATTATCTCTATATAATGGAACTAAGCGAACCATAACATATCAATAAGCATGAAAACAGTGAATAAAAACGAAATAGCATTAAGAATAAAACCTCAAGAGTATGTGATACATTACCAAAGGGATTTAACCTAAGAGTTTAGCCTTCCATGAAGAAAAATACCAAAAAACGTGTAGAAAAAGGGAAGAGAGAGAAACCCTAGCAGCCACCACAAGCTTGGAGAGCAAAACTAAGCCTTCTCTATGAGAGAGAATGTAAAAAAACATGGAATGGAAGGTCTCTCTAGGGTTTACACGAATTTGGCTTTTTAAATCACAAAACGGGCCTAAATCATGGGCCCAAATCCTAAGGAAAGCTTAATCTCTAAATTAAATCTAAAAAAATATCTTATAGATAAAATCTAAATCTTAAAAGATATAACTAAATCTCAACTAATCCTAAAGATAGATTACAATCTTCACTTCATCATATATCTTCTCTTCCAAAATTAAATCTTCATTCCCAAAATCTCCAAAAAGCCCTTGTGCCAAATATGACCTGAAAATATAAATAGAATTAATTAGGCTAAATAATCCCAAATTAAACAATATTCAGAATATTAGTCCAATAAACTCTAAATCACTAAATCAAGCTAAACAATGTCAAATAGGCAACAAGTATCAATAAAAGGAGTAAAATAATGCAAGGAATAATGGGAAATAAAATGCTCATCAAATACCCCCACACTTATCCTTTTGCACTCCTGGGCAAAACTAAGAATTAGGACTGAGAAGATCAATATGCACCAAAGTGAATCATGCAACAAGATTACTACAACTAATGAATGCAAACCTAAGAGATTACATACTTCACAATGAATTCTAGGAAATGCAAAGAAATGGGCAAAATCGAGCACACGAAGAAAATAAGGACCAAAGAATCAAGGCATTCATGAACATCATCCAATTATTTCAAATATGCAAAGAAAACCAATGACATCAAGAGGGTAGTCACAAAGATGATAGAAACTCACAAGGATCACTCAATAGTGTTTACACTCAAGTGTTTAAGGTTAATCAGTGTTTACACTCAAGGCACATCATGAAAAACAAACACAACCATAGGCTTGACAAGCCTCTAACATCAACAATCAACACACATGCACATTAAGATCAAAAGGTCTTTTCAGGGTTGTAATGGGGCCAAGGACAAGGTAGGATAAAAATATGGGAAATGTAGCTAAAACCCAAGGAAATAAAGGAGCAATAGGGAATAAGTAAAAAAAATAAGCACAATCCACCCCAAAATGAAATGATAAACATAACAACAACCTCTAATTCCAATCCTCTATGCCTCAATCAACCTTTTATTCTATTTTTTTCTTTTTTTTTTCTTCTTCCTTTTTTTTTTCTTTTTTTTCTTTTTCTTTTTTTTTTTGAATTGCATTACATCGCAGAACTTCATGAACGAAAGAAAAGAAGAAACAATAAAAATGGCATAATGAGATAAAGCCATAATTACATCACCGACCATAGAGGCAAAACCCAGAACTCACAAGAGATGAAGAACAAAGCACCCTCGCTTACTTAATACCCATTCCCAAAACAATTCCAAAGCTCCAACATTCCCTAAGGTTAGGACAATCATGGTTTTTCAGTCATAGGCTTGTAATGAGCTAAAGAACAAAGAAAAGGCATATAAAGGCTCAAAGGGGCTATCAAAGGATAAATTCATTCAAGGTAGGCTCATATGGCTAGTGGCTTATTCAAGAAAAAACAATGCCTAAATCATTTCAAAATGTGCATGGGAATATCAAGTATCAACAAGAGTGAAGTCAAGTTCTAGAGTGCAAGTAATCCAGAGTGCAATCACACATGAAAGAAAAATTAGGTGGCATATATAGCAATCCACCCACAATTAAGGCTCAAATCCTCACAAAAGGGACAATTCTATCACAGTGTTACCACCTCTTAATTATCAAAAGCAACTTTACACACAGAAATGCATGAATTCAGACACAAGATACCAAGACTCTACTAAAATGAAGCAAAAACATGCAAGAAAATGCCCAAAACTTAGCAAAACCTAAAAAATCAAAGCAAAAATATGCAACCTAAACTACTCTCCCCCCCACACTTAAATCACACATTGTCCTCAATGGAACACAAATAGCAGAATCAGACAGATATAGACAAGTGGAATAAAAGTAGTAAAGAAGGAGAAAAGAAGACTCCCTAAATCATGGTGGGTCAAAAATGGGGTCGACCAATGAGGCTTCCTCCACAGGTGCATCATCCAAAGAAGGGGTAGTGAGGAAAGGCTTGAGTCAGTGGCCATTGACTTTGAAGCTCTTGTCTGTGGACTCACTCTTGATCTCCACAGTGCCATAAGGAAACACCTGGGTGACTACAAACGGTCCCATCCATTTAGAGCGGAGCTTTCCACTCATGAGTCCAAGCCTAGAGTTGTAGAGCAACACTTTTTGACCAACCAAGAACTCCTTTCTGCAAATTGAGCTATCATGGAGCTTCTTGGTCTTCTCTTTGTAGAACTTGGAATTCTCATAGGCCTCCAAACGGATCTCATCTAGCTCACTCAACTGCAGCTTCCTCTCCTCACCCGCTTGATCAAGAGCTAAGTTACATTGCTTCACAGCCCAATATGCACGGTGCTCTATCTCCACAGGCAGGTGGCATGCCTTACCAAAGACAACCCGATAGGGTGACATCCCTATGGGTGCCTTGTAACAGTCCGATGGGCCCATAGAGCATCCTCCAATCGTGTGCTCCAATCCTTTCTATTAGGCTTCACCATCTTCTCCAAAATCCGCTTGATCTCTCTGTTTGAAATCTCAGCTTGCCCATTGGTTTGGGGGTGATATGGTGTAGAAACTTTGTGCACAACCCCATACTTCTTGAGCAAAGCTTGCATGGATCTATTGCAGAAGTGTGTGCCTTGATCACTGACTATGGCTCTAGGTATGCCAAACCTGCAAAGGATATTAGTCTTGACAAAATCTACAACAACCTGAGCATCATTAGTCCTGGTGGCCTTAGCTTCCACCCATTTGGATACATAATCCACAGCAAGTAAGATATAATAAAAACCAAAAGAAACAGGAAAGGGACCCATGAAATCTATACCCCAGACATCAAACACCTCACAGAACAACATAGGTTGTTGCGGCATCTGTTGCCTCCAAGATAGGGTGCCTCCTGCCCTTTGACATTGCTCACATAAGCTGCAGATTTTGCTTGCATCCCTGAAGATGGTAGGCCAATAAAATCCAGAATCCAGCACCTTTCGTGCTGTCCTTTGAGTGCCAAGGTGGCCTCCAACTGGTGAAGCATGGCAAAATTGGAGAACCGATTGGATCTCCTGGTCTGGAATGCACCTGCGAATGACCTGATCACTGCAAAAACGCCACAAATAGGGGTCATCCCATAGATAATACTTGGCATCGCTCTTCAATTTGTGTCTTTGAGCTTTGGATGCCAAGGGTGGAAAAACAGATGCAACTATATAATTTACAATATCAGCAAACCAAGGAATAAGGGGAGGGGGATGTGAAACATGCAAAACTAAAAGCTGCTCATCCGGGAAGTCATCTCGGATAGGAAATGCATCCTCCTCTCTCTCTATTCTGCTCAAGTGGTCTGCGACAAGGTTATGTGCACCACTCCGATCCTGAATCTCAAGATCAAACTCCTGGAGGAGCAACATCCATCTAATCAACCTAGGTTTGGAATCTGTCTTTTTCAAAAGATACTTCAGGGCAGCATGATCAGTATACACCACAACCTTAGAACCTAACAGATATGATCTAAACTTATCAAGTGCAAAGACAATGGCTAACAGCTCTTTTTCAGTTGTGGTGTAATTAACTTGTGCTGAATCTAAAGTCCTAGATGCATAATAAATCACATGAGACATCTTACCAACCCTTTGGGAGAGAACTGCTCCCAAAGCATAATTCGAGGCATCGGTCATGAGCTCAAATGGGAGAGTCCAGTCAGGTGGTTGGATGATGGGAGTGGTGGTGAGTGCTCTCTTTAACTCATCAAATGCTTTCTTGCATTGGTCTCCAAACTCAAATGCGGTATCCTTTTGAAGCAAGTTGGATAGTGGAAGGGCTATCTTGCTAAAGTTCTGAATAAACCTGCGATAGAAACCTGCATGGCCAAGAAAAGAACGCACCTCTCGCACACAAGAGGGGTAAGGAAAATGTGATATTACATGCAGCTTAGCAGGGTCAACCTCTATGCCCTTATGCGAAATAATGTGCCCTAAGACTATGCCTTGTTTTACCATAAAATGACATTTTTCAAAATTCAAGACAAGGTTAGTCTCAATGCACCTATTAAGCACCTTAGACAAACTATCAAGACATGCATCAAAAGAGGAACCATATACACTAAAATCATCCATGAAGACCTCTATGCAATGCTCAAGTAAGTCATTAAAAATACTCATCATACATCTTTGAAAAGTGCCAGGAGCATTGCATAGGCCAAAATGCATCTTCCTATAAGCAAATGTACCAAAAGGACAGGTAAATGTAGTCTTATGTTGGTCCTCTGGTGCAATACAGATTTGGAAATAACCAGAGAAACCATCTAAGAAGCAATAGTGAGATTTACTTGCCAGGCGCTCCAACATCTGATCAATGAAGGGAAGAGGAAAGTGATCCTTGCGGGTCGCCTGGTTGAGCTTCCTATAATCAATGCAGACTCTCCAACTGTTCTGCACTCTAGTGGGAATCAGCTCATCCTTCTCATTTTTGACAACTGTCACCCCAGACTTCTTGGGAACTACTTGAACCGGGCTTACCCAAGTGCTGTCTGAAATGGGGTAGATAATGCCAGCTTGCAGCAGCTTGGTGACCTCTTTCTTCACCACATCAAGAATCTGGGGGTTCAACCGTCTCTGGGGTTGTCTCACTGGTTTAGCCCCATCCTCCAATAAAATCCGATGCATGCACATGGAGGGGCTAATACCAGGTATGTCTGCCAAAGTCCATCCTATTGCCCTTTTGTTTGCTCTAATCACATCCAGCAGCTGCTTCTCTTGATCAACAGAAAGGGAGGTAGAGATGATCACTGGAAGTTTCTGCTCAGCCTCCAAGTAAGCATATTTGAGATGAGGAGGAAGGGGCTTCAGGTCCAATAAAGGTGCCTGCATCACAGATTGAACTAAAGGAGCAGCAGAATTGGATTCTGCCGCCTGCACCTGAACAAGTGAATTAGACTCATGCAAAACAGAAATGGGGTTAGCATGATCTGAATCTATATCATATGAATCAACAGATGCAGTAGCAGAATTTAAAAACTGGTCAATTTCAATGCATGCAGTGCACATTTCGGAATCAGAACATGCAGAACAAGTAAATGAGCTAGTGAAAGATGACAAATCATAATCATACAAAAAGTCTAGAACATGCTCATCAATCAGATCATCAATCAAGTCAACATGAAAAACAGAGTGGTCATCAGAAAAATGTTTCATAGCATCAAAAATATTGAATCGAACCACACTGTCATCAAATTCCATTGAAAGTGTACCTGCATGCACATCTATCTTGGTTCGGGCTGTTTTCAAAAATGGTCTCCCTAATATGATAGGGACAGCACTACGAGAGGTGTCCTCTTCCATATCAAGAATATAAAAATCAGCAGGAAAGATAAGCTCTTCAACCCGAACCAGGACATCCTCTATCAAACCTGTGGGGTAGGCAGTAGATCTATTTGCCAAGTGAATAACCACACCCGTAGGTTGAAGGGGTCCAAGTGAAAGAGACTTGAAAACAGACATAGGCATAACATTAATAGATGCTCCTAAATCTAGCAAAGCATTCTCAAATTTAGTATTACCTATGATACAAGGCACAGAGAAAGTTCCAGGATCCTTACACTTTTCAGGAATATGAGGGACGGGTTTACCTATAAGAGCAGAGACATTTCTTCCCATGCTGATCCTCTCATTGCCCTTGAGCTTCCGTTTGTGTGTGCATAGATCCTTCAAGAACTTTGCATACCTTGGAATCTGCTTGATTGCATCAAGAAGGGGTATGTTGACTTCCACCTTCCTGAATGTGTCAAGTATCTCTTTGTCAATCTCTTCCATTTTCTTGCTTTGAGTCACCCCCCTTGGTGGGAAAGGAAGAGGAATGGGGGGTGGTTGTTGGGCAGCAGCAGGTGTTGTGCTTGTGGAAGGCTGAGCTGGATGGGATTTTCTGGTACTTGTGTGCTCACTCTCCTCGACCATTTGGCTCTTCTTGTTGGTTGAAACTAGATCATCTTTGTTGAGGTCAGATTCTGGTGTGGGTGTGACAATCTGCTTCCCTGACCTTAGACTAATGGCATTCACATTCTGGTTTGGATTGATCACTGTTTGGGATGGCAACTTGTTAGAATTCTGAGATTGCATAGTGTTGATTGCTGTTGCCATCTATCCCATCTGATTGGTCAAAGATTGAATGGAGGCCTCTTGTCTTTGAATGGATGCTCTAGTTTCCTGTTGGAATTGGAGATTTTGCATTGTCATCTGTTTCATCAGCTCTTCCAATGAAGGCTGCTGCTCAGTACTAGGAGCTGGTGGTGCAGAATTAGCCTGTTGTTGTCTCTGTTGCTGGACTAGAGGAGGTACATATGGTGGTCTAGAATTGTTCTGAAATTGAACCTGTGAAGGTTGCTGCTGATCAGACCATCTCAGGTTGGGATGGTTCCTCCAACCAGGGTTGTATCTATTGGTAGAGAGATCAAAGTTCTGTGGCTGCTGGTTTCTACTGTTGAAGATGTTGGCGGCATATGCCTCAGGTTGGTCAGCACCAGTCGTTGGTTGCTGCTGCACAAAAGGGCATGCATCTGTGGGGTGCTCAGCGGATGTGCATATGCCACATAATCTAGCAGGCAGGGACAACTTCTTCTGGTTGATGGCCAATTGAGTGACCAAAGTTGTAAGTGAATCTATCTTCTGTTCAAGCTTCTCAACCTTACCAGAACTTGTGCCAACATCATTCACTCCTCTCACTATGATTGCATCGTTGTTGCCCCTTGCATGGAATTGTTGACAATTGGAAGCCATCTTCTCAATCTTGACTCTGGCTTCTAAAGGTGTCATGTCTCCTAGGGCACCACCACTTGCAGCATCAAGCATGTTTCTCTCCATGAGGTTGAGACCTTCATAGAAATATTGAATAAGCAACTGCTCTGAGATCTGATGGTGGGGGCAGCTCGCACACAATCTCTTGAATCTCTCCCAATACTCATAGAGACTTTCTCCACTTTGTTGCCTGATGCCTGATATATCCTTTCGGATTGCTGTTGTTCTGCATGCAGGGAAGAATTTCTCCAAAAATTCCCTCTTCAGGTCATCCCAGACTGTGATAGAACCAGGGGCCAGATCGTACAACCAATCCTTGGCTAACCCCTCTAGGGAGTGTGGGAATGCCTTAAGACAAACATGATCCTCTTGCACATCATGTGGTTTCATAGTAGCACAGACAATATGGAACTGCTTGAGATGTTTATGAGGATCCTCACCTGCAAGACCATTAAACTTGGGCAACAAATGAATTAGTCCAGACCTTAGCTCATACGGGTCATCGGGATACTGGATGCACAAATCTTCAATAGTGAAATCAGGTGCAGCCAGCTCCCTCAATGTCCTCTCACGTGGTGGAGGTTGAGCCATATTTTCAGAATAATCAGAATAAGAATCAGAATAAGAATCAGAATAAGAATCAGAATTTATAGGAATAGAAGAAAAAGAAGCAGACTGACTATGTAAAGACTCAATAGACTCACTACCTATGGACTGGTTCCTATTTTGTCTAACTAGTCTGTGATAAGTTCTATCAATTTCAGGGTTATATGGATGCAAGTAGCTTGGGTTGCCCCTAGTCATGTACTGAACAGAACACCATGAAGCATAGCAAACTGTCACTAATATACATGACCAAAATAGGCAACAAAATTTTTTATTTTTTTAAAATTTTTTTCTTTATTTTTTTCAGCACCCTAAAATCATGAAAACATACCACAAAAAGTTTGAGGACAAAATTCAAAAGGGAACCAAGTCAAACAATTAAATCAGAGACCAAAAACTAAGAAAATAAAACTTGTAAAATAAAAAAGAAATAGTAAAACGGCTTTTTCAGGATCCAGACGAAGGAGTTTTCTAACAAAGTGAGAAAAATCAGATTATTCAGAAAATTCCCTTCGATTTGATATAAAATTCGTCAAATTCCGAGTTACGGGTCAAAAGTTGCGACGATTTGAAGACAGTGCTGCTAAAACTTGGAAAATTTTTCTGGAACTCACAACCAGTGATGATCTGAGTGATCGTGGTGCCTCAAAACCTTTTTATATGATAAAAGTAGTGTGGATATAAATTTTCGTGCAAAAATTCCACCCACAACTATGTGAACTAGCAACCACAGAATCAATCAAATACACTAATTGCAACAAAATAGCAAAACAGCAAACAGTGCAACTTCAACCGGTTATCAGAATTGACTACTAGACCCTAAATCAGACACGACACACTATAATAACTATACTAACTACGACACTAACTAACTACTAATGACCTTTGGCAAGAACCGATAATCCCCGGCAACGGCGCCAAATTTGATCGAGGCCGTACCCGATACAAATAAAAACAGTTTAAGTATAGTACTAGGAAGTGACTCCTAGGTCGTCTCCCAAGGAATATCTTATCAAGCAAAAGGTCGAACACATAGTATGCATAGAAAACAGAGGGGGTTTTTGTATTGAATATTGAATAATTGAAATCAAAACAGAATTAAATTAAAACGAAGAAACAGATAAGGAAAAGCGGATAAACCCCTTTGGCTCGCGTTCACAACTCTATCATCGGTCACAAAAGATCAATTTCTTTCCTCTTCACTGTCCAACTCGTGAGAATTAAATACTAAGCGAAAATTCAATTCTCACCCCAAAACCCAAACCTCTAATTAAGCATTAAAAGCCAAAGCATAGAGTTTTTACGAGTTTGCATAAATTAAGCATTCATACACATGGATTATCTCTATATAATGGAACTAAGCGAACCATAACATATCAATAAGCATGAAAACAGTGAATAAAAACGAAATAGCATTAAGAATAAAACCTCAAGAGTATGTGATACATTACCAAAGGGATTTAACCTAAGAGTTTAGCCTTCCATGAAGAAAAATACCAAAAAACGTGTAGAAAAAGGGAAGAGAGAGAAACCCTAGCAGCCACCACAAGCTTGGAGAGCAAAACTAAGCCTTCTCTATGAGAGAGAATGTAAAAAAACGTGGAATGGAAGGTCTCTCTAGGGTTTACACGAATTTGGCTTTTGAAATCACAAAACGGGCCTAAATCATGGGCCCAAATCCTAAGGAAAGCTTAATCTCTAAATTAAATCTAAAAAAAATATCTTATAGATAAAATCTAAATCTTAAAAGATATAACTAAATCTCAACTAATCCTAAAGATAGATTACAATCTTCACTTCATCATATATCTTCTCTTCCAAAATTAAATCTTCATTCCCAAAATGTCCAAAAAGCCCTTGTGCCAAATATGACCTGAAAATATAAATAGAATTAATTAGGCTAAATAATCCCAAATTAAACAATATTCAGAATATTAGTCCAATAAACTCTAAATCACTAAATCAAGCTAAACAATGTCAAATAGGCAACAAGTATCAATAATAGGAGTAAAATAATGCAAGGAATAATGGGAAATAAAATGCTCATCACCCCTTCTTGATGCAATAAAACAGATTCCAAGGTATGCGAAGTTCCTTAAGGAGTTGTGCACTCATAAGAAAAGACTCAAGGGCAATGAGAGTATAAGCATGGGAAGGAATGTCTCCGCTCTCATAGGTAAACCTATCCCTCACATTCCTGAAAAATGTAAGGATCCTGGAACTTTCTCTATACCTTGCATCATAGGCAATGTTAAGTTTGAAAATGCTATGCTAGATTAGGAGCATCCATAAATGTCATGCCTATGTCTGTTTTTAAGTCTCTTTCTCTTGGACCTCTTCAACCTACGGGTGTGGTGATTCAATTGGCAAATAGAAGTACTGCCCACCCCGCAGGTTTGATAGAGGATGTCTTGGTTCGGGTTGAAGAGTTGATCTTCCCTGCTGATTTTTACATACTTGATATGGAAGATGACTCTCCCTGTAATGTTGTTCCTATTATTTTGTGGAGGCCATTTTTGAAAACAGCCCGAACCAAGATAGATGTGCATTCAGGTTCACTATCCATGGAGTTTGATGGCAGTGTGATCCGATTTGACATTTTCCATGCTATGAAACATTTTCCTGAGGATCACTCTGTTTTCCATGTGGACTTGCTTGATGATTTGATAGATGAGCATATGCTTGAATTTTTGCATCATGATTTTGAATTGCCATCTTTCACTGATTCATTTACTTGTCCATCATGCACTAACTCTGGATGGTGCACCGCATGCACTGAAATAGCTCAGTTTCTAGACTCTGCCACTGCATCTGATGATTCATATGTTATAGATTCAGATTATGCTAACCTTAACCCCATATTTGTTATGCATGAGTCTGATTCACTTGTTCAGGTGCAGGCAGCAGAATCCATTTCTGCTGTCCCTTTAGTTCCATCTATTATGCAGGCACCCTCATTGGACCTGAAGCCCCTCCCTCCTCATCTCAAATATGCTTACTTGGAGGATGAGCAGAAACTCCCAGTGATCATCTCTACCTCACTTTCTGTTGATCAAGAGGAGAAACTGCTGGATGTGATAAGAAAGAACAAGAGGGCAATTGGATGGACTTTAGCGGATATTCCTGGAATTAGCCCCTCCATGTGCATGCACCGCATTTTGTTGGAGGACGGGGCTAAACCAGTGAGACAACCCCAAAGGCGGTTGAACCCCCAGATTCTCGATGTGGTTCAGAAAGAGGTCACCAAGCTGCTCCAAGCGGGTATCATCTACCCAATTTCAGATAGCACTTGGGTGAGCTCGGTGCAAGTTGTCCCCAAGAAGTCTGGTGTCACAGTTGTCAAAAATGAGAAGGATGAGCTGATTCCCACTGGAGTGCAGAACAGTTGGAGAGTCTGCATTGATTACAGAAAGCTCAACCAGGCGACTCGCAAGGATCATTTCCCTCTCCCCTTCATTGATCAGATGTTGGAGCGCCTGGCAGGTAAATCTCATTATTGCTTCTTAGATGGTTTCTCTGGTTATTTTCAAATTTGCATTGCACTAGAGGACCAACATAAGACCACATTTACCTGTCCTTTTGGCACATTTGCATATAGAAAGATGCCTTTTGGCCTATGCAATGCTCCTGCCACATTTCAAAGATGTATGATGAGTATTTTTGCTGACTTGCTCGAGCATTGCATAGAGGTCTTCATGGATGATTTTAGTGTTTATGGCTCCTCATTTGATGCATGTCTTGATAATTTGACTAAGGTGCTTAACAGGTGCATTGAGACTAACCTTGTCTTGAATTTTGAAAAATGCCACTTCATGGTAGAACAAGGCATAGTCTTAGGGCACATTGTTTCGCACAAGGGCATAGAAGTTGACCCTGCTAAGCTACATGTAATATCACATTTGCCTTACCCCTCTTGCATGCGAGAGGTGCGTTCTTTTCTTGGTCATGCAGGTTTCTATCACAGGTTTATTCAAAACTTTAGCAACATTGCCCTTCCTCTTTCCAAGTTGCTTCAAAAGGATGCCCAATGGGAATTTGGAGACCAATGCAAGAGGGCATTTGATGAATTGAAGAAAGCACTGACCACCACTCCCATCATCCAACCACCTGATTGGACCCTCCCATTTGAGCTCATGACTGATGCTTCAAATTATGCTTTGGGAGCAGTTCTCTCCCAAAGGGTTGGTAAGCTATCGCATGTGATTTATTATGCTTCTAGGACTTTAGATGCAGCACAGGTTAATTACACAACAACTAAAAAAGAACTTTTGGCTATTGTTTTTGCACTTGACAAGTTTAGATCATATTTGCTTGGTTCTAAGGTTGTAGTGTACACTGATCATGCTGCTCTGAAGTATCTTTTGAAAAAGACAGATTCCAAACCTAGGTTGATTAGGTGGATGTTGCTCCTCCAGGAGTTTGATCTTGAGATTCAGGACCGGAGTGGTGCGCATAACCTTGTCGCAGACCACTTGAGCAGGATAGAGAGAGAGGAGGATGCATTTCCTATCCGGGATGACTTCACGGATGAGCAGCTTTTATCTTTACATGTTTCCCATCCCCTTCCCCAAACTCCTTGGTTTGCCGACATTGTTAATTATCTGGTTGCTTCTGTTTTTCCTGCCTTGGCATCCAAAGCTCAAAGAGACAAATTAAAGAGCGATGCCAAGTATTATGTATGGGATGACCCCTATTTATGGCGTTTTTGCAGTGATCAGGTCATTCGCAGGTGCATTCCAGACCAGGAGATCCAATCGGTTCTCCAATTTTGCCATGCTTCACCAGTGGGAGGCCACCTTGGGACTCAAAGGATAGCACGAAAGGTGCTAGATTCTGGATTTTATTGGCCTACCATATTCAAGGATGCAAGCAACGTCTGCAGCTCATGTGAGCAGTGTCAAGGAGCAGGAGGCGCCCTATCTTGGAGACAACAGATGCCGCAACAACCTATGTTGTTCTGTGAGGTGTTTGACGTCTGGGGTATAGATTTCATGGGCCCCTTTCCTGTTTCTTTTGGTTTTTATTATATCTTACTTGCTGTGGATTATGTATCCAAATTGGTGGAAGCTAAGGCCACCAGGACTAATGATGCTCAGGTTGTTGTAGATTTTGTCAGGTCTAATATCCTTTGCAGGTTTGGCATACCTAGAGCCATAGTCAGTGATCAAGGCACACACTTCTGCAATAGATCCATGCAAGCTTTGCTCAAGAAGTATGGGGTTGTGCACAAAGTTTCTACACCCTATCACCCCCAAACCAACGGGCAAGCTGAGATTTCAAATAGAGAGATCAAGCGGATTTTGGAGAAGATGGTGAAGCCTAATAGAAAGGATTGGAGCACACGATTAGAGGATGCTCTGTGGGCCCACCGGACCGCTTACAAGGCACCCATAGGGATGTCACCCTATCGGGTTGTCTTTGGTAAGGCGTGCCACCTGCCTGTGGAGATAGAGCACCGTGCATATTGGGCTGTGAAGCAATGTAACTTAGCTCTTGATCAAGCGGGTGAGGAGAGGAAGCTGCAGTTGAGTGAGCTAGATGAGATCCGTTTGGAGGCCTATGAGAACTCCAAATTTCACAAAGAGAAGACCAAGAAGCTTCATGATAACTCCATTTCCAGAAAGGAGTTCTTGGTTGGTCAAAAAGTTTTGCTCTACAACTCTAGGCTTGGACTCATGAGTGGAAAGCTCCGCTCTAAATGGATGGGACCGTTTGTAGTCACCCAGGTGTTTCCTTATGGCACTGTGGAGATCAAGAGTGAGTCCACGAACAAGAGCTTCAAAGTCAATGGCCACCGACTCAAGCCTTTCCTAACCACCCCTTCTTTGGATGATGTACCTGTGGAGGAGGCCTCATTGGTCGACCCCACTTTTGAACAACCATGACTTAGGGAGTCTTCTTTTCTCCTTCCTTGCTCTTTTTATTACACTTGTCTATATCTGTCTGATTTTGCAATTTGTGTTCCATTGAGGACAATGTGTGATTTAAGTGTGGGGGGAGAGTAGTTTAGGTTGCATATTTTGATTTGATTTTTTTTTTAGGTTTTGCTTAGTTTTGGGCATTTTCTTGCATGTTTTTGCTTCATTTTAGTAGAGTTTTGGTATCTTGTGTCTGAATTCATGCATTTCTGTGTGCAAAGTTGCTTTTGTTAATTAAGAGGTAGTAACACTGTGATAGAATTGTCCCTTTTGTGAGGATTTGAGCCTTAATTGTGGGTGGATTGCTATTTATGCCACCTAATTTTCTTCTTGTGTGATTGCACTCTGGATTACTTGCACTCTAGAACTTGACTTGACTCTTGTTGATACTTGATTGCTCATGCACATTTTGAAATGATTTAGGCACTTTCTTTCTTGAATAAGCTACTAGCCATATGAGCCTACCTTGAATGAATGTATCCTTTGCTAGCCCCTTTGAGCCTTTTTATCCCTTTCCTTGTTCTTTAGCTCATTACAAGCCTATGACTGAAAAGCCATGATTGTCCTAACCTTAGGGAATTTTGGAGCTTTGGAATTGTTTTGGGAATGGGTATTAGGTAAGAAGTGTGCTCTATGCTTCAATTGGTTGAGTTCTTGGTTTTGCCTCTTTGGTTGTTATAGCTATGGCTCCATCTTCATGCCATTTGTGTTGTTTCTTCTTTTCTTTTTGTATATCTCTCAAAAACAAAAAAAAAATAGAAGACAAAAAAAAATGCAAAAATAAAAAAAAATAGAAGAAAATAAAAAGAAAGAGAAAAAAAAAAGTGAATAAAAGGTTGTTGAGGCAAAAAAGAATTGGAATTAGTGGTTGTTGATTTTGGGGTGGATTTTGCTTACTTTTTACTTATTTCCCATTGCTCCTCTATTCCCTTGGTTTTAGCTACATTCCCATATTTTTATCCTACCTTGTCCTTGGCCCCATTACAACCCTTAAAAAACCTTTTGATCATTTTGTGCATGTGTGTTGATGGTTGATGTTAGAGGCTTGTCAAGCTTATGGTTGTGTTTGTTTTTCATGATGTGCCTTGAGTGTAAATAATGATTAACCCCAAACACTTGAGTGTAAACACTTTTGAGTGATCCTTGTGAGTTTCTATTATCTTTGTGACTATCCTCTTGATGTCATTGGTTTCTTTGCATACTTGAAGTAATTGGATGATGTTCACAGATGCTTTGACTCTTGATCCTTAACCATTTTGTGTGCTTGAGTTTGCCCATTTCTTTGCATTTCCTAGAATTCATTGTGAAGTATGTAATCTCTAAGGTTTGCATTTCTTAGTTGTAGTCATCTTGTTGCATGATTCACTTTGGTACATATTGATCTTCATAGTCCTATCTTTTGGTTTTGCCCAGGAGCGCAAACGGATAAGTGTGGGGGTATTTGATGAGCATATTATTTCCCATTATTCCTTGCATTATTTTACTTCTATTATTGATACTTGTTACCCATTTGACATTGATTAGCTTGATTTAGTGATTTAGAGTTTATTGGACTAATATTCCGAATATTGTTTAATTTGGAATTATTTAGCCTAATTTATTCTATTTCTATTTTCAGGTAATATTTGGCACAAGGACACTTTGGGAAGTTTGGAAATTAATATTGAAGCATTGAAGTGAAGATTGTAATTTGCATTTAGGCCCCTTTTTAATTGTAATTTTCAGAATAGTGTTTCTTAGGACTTGGGCCCATGTTTTAGGCCCATTTTCATAACTAAAGAGGGGAAATTCGTGTAACCCCCAAGACTACACTCCCATTTTCAGATTTCTCACTCTCTCTCTAGGTTAGAACTTCTCTCTTGGCTCTCCATAGCATTTGGTGGCTTCTAGGGTTTTGTTCTTCCCCCTTTCTACACGTTTTTCTTGATTATGACCATGGAAGGCTAACTTCAAGGGTTAATCCCTTTGGTATTGTATTATCTACTCTTGAGCTCTTGTTATTAATGCAATTTCGTTTTATCTTCTCTGTTTTCATGTTTATCAATGTGTAGTGGTTTGCTTAATTCCATTTCGTAGAGATAATACATGAATATAAATGCTTAATTTGTATTAACTCGTAAAAACTCCAATTCTAGTTTTTGATGCTTAATTAGAAGTTAGGGTTTGGAGTGACAACTAGATTTTCGCTTAGTATTTGGTTATCACGAGTTGGACAGAGGAGAGGAGAGGAGAGGAATCTATCTTTAGTGAGCTAGGATTGAGTAGTGTACGTAACCAAAGGGGTTTGCCCGCTTTTGTTTATGATTTTCTTAATTTTTATATTCTGTTTATGTTTTGTTCTTCACATTTGTCACACACAAAAACCCCCCAATTTTACTGCACACTACGTGTTTGATACTTTTCCTAGACCGATATTCGCTGGGAAACGACCTAGGATCACCTTCCTAGTACTACAGAATAAAACCCCTTTTATTTTGATCGGGTACGGCCTCGATCACTTAGGATAGCTTCTCTCTCACCTGAGGTCCAGCGATTAAATGCGTACCGTCTCTTCGGATCCTTTTGCTGCCGGCTTCCCCAATCCCTTGTCTTTAATATTTCCTCGTACTAAATAAAATACACTTACATTATTGTTGGTTCTAAGAAAATCTTTTCTTATTTCTTGACACTTTCCGTTCTTAATCGAAAGACATAAAACACTGTTGTTTCATCGAAACAATCCTCATATTTTCTAGCACTTTAATTGTTTTAGAATCATTTGAAAACATTTAATAAAATGGTTTAAATCATTTGGTTTGGTTGCTGGCCCGATTTGGACAGCACCATAAACACGTTCGAAAACACCGAAAAATGCCCCGTTTTCATTCCAGGTTTTTTCTTAAATAAAATATCACTTGAAAACTATGTTTTAAATCACATGAACACCTTTTTAAATTTAAGGAGCAATTTTAAATAACTTTGGACAGCAACGAATCACTTTATGAAATCTCTTTAATAAAACTCGAAAACACCGTAAAAGTATTTTCCGCTTTAAACAAATCTTTAGCTTGAAACAGTTACTTTAAGATTCGAACTCTTGTTATGAAATAAGTTTAGGACAGCCATAAACACAATCCAATAATTTCAAATAAATCAAATCAAATCATTAATAAATTTCAAAATCAATTACATCCTCAAATATTTTTAAATATCAGTTAGCACACATGCACAATAACACTTAAATGGATTAAGACATACAAGCAATTAATCAATCATTTAATTTAATTATAATCAAACACTTATTTACTTAATTAATTTCTAAATATTTTCATGCAACTAAACTTCCTAGACCCATTTATATTACATGACCGAATATAATCAAGAAAATAAGTCAAAAATTACAAATATAAAACATACAAATCAACTTGGTTTATTTTAAGTACTAAATTTCTATGCAACAAAATTATTTATCCTTCTTTTCCCTCTAAACCGAACACACACACACACCCATATTCATTTAAACACAATACTTTTTCTAAAATCATTTAGTTCATTTATTTCCTTTATTTTTAATCCCAAAACCAAATAGAAATTTAATCATTCACAACACAATTTAAATAATTTACTTAACATTATATCACAAAACATCATCATGAATTCAAGTCACTTCATGAGAAAAGAACCTAACATATTAAATCTAACCTAGGCCGAACACCATCATAACAAGGGCAATGGTTTTAGGTTCATTTTTCAACCTGCAAAAACACAAGGTTCTTAAATCAAAAGAGGTTAACATGCATGTGTCCCTTTTTATGGAAACAAATTATGATTTCCTAACTCTAGACCTATACCGAATGCACATTATCATATATCAAGGTTTTATTTTCAAATCTTTAACATACAAGAGCTTTAAACTTAGGTCAAGTTAGGAATAAATTTCAAAAGCTTCTTTTCTCTGATTCTTTATAAAACCGTGGGGTTCATAAAATCTTTTTACTTCAAGAACCACATACATGTACCTAGATCTTATGGATCAATTCATGAAATCAATATAATAGTACAAGTCAAGGATTAAAATCACTTTGAGTAGGAAAAGACCAAAACCGTGATGAACCTTAAAGAAAATCGAGTCTTTTTGTTTCAAACAACATGCAAGTGTCAAAGATCAAACTTTTCAAAGGTTAAGACAAAGATTTAAAGCTTTTTAAAGGTCAAAAACCAAAGATCAATGTTTTTATCAAAACCAAATCAAAATCAAACATTTCAACTCATGAAATCAATTTTTCTAAACATGAAATTAACATGCAACCACTTAAAGCAAGTCAAAAGCATCAAGACCTAATTTCTCTAGTCATAACCGAATCATATAGTCTAGGATCTAGTGTTTTACAAATTCATTTACTCTTAGAAATCCAAGAGCAAGGCATAAAGAGAACATGCAAAGGAAAGTAAGAATCATAAGGTCACAAAAATCAAACATGCAAGGGAGGATCAAGACAATATATGAATTTAAACAAGACCGTGAATAAGAAGAACTACAAGTAAGAGATCAAGATTTTCCAACACCATCATTCAAGATCCAAGCATAAAAATAACATACAAGACACTTAAACTTCAAGATCATTCAAAAAAATAAATATATGCATTACAAAAATTAAACAAAGTCCTTCCGCAAACCAAAATTATTACACTTTAAAAATTTTCTTAAACAACTACCTTAAACAAAATCCTACTCTTCAAGCTTCAAATCTCTCTCCCCTTCCTAGAGTTTGCTTCGGCCTCCTCTCTTTTAGGGTTAATGGTTGGTTTTCATCTTAAGTTTTGAAGAAGGAAGTGATTAGAGAAAGAAATCAAAGTTATTTGAGTTGCGAGTTTGGAGTTTTCACTCTTCTTTTCTCTTCTCCTCTCTCTCGGCCTAACTCTCTTTCTCCAAGATCTCAAGAGCTTTGTGTTGCTCTTGGACTAGAGTGTTTGTGTTGGTGTGGGAATTATGAAGGAAATGGATGAAAGAAGTGAGAAAATGAATCAACTAGCCTAACACACCCACACATATACGGTTCATGTAGGCAAAGGCAAGGGGTGTAATTTTCCTCTTCTAACCTCGGTTCAAGGCATGGGTTCAAGGGCAAGTTGGTCCACCCAATTAATTGCATGGAAGGGATCATGTCAAGGGGAACAAAGTGAAGAGAAAGTCTTACTAGGCTTCATGAGTCACCACCCTAGGTTTCCACTTGTTTGCCATTTGAATTTCTATTTTCTTAATGCTTAAGAAAATGCATTCCTCTTGGTCTTTCTAGTCCTAATGGCCGAACATACACATGCACACATGCACATCATGCTCATGCAATGCCTTATTTTCATATCATCATAGCAAGCACATAGCATAGGGTCATGGAATCATGCATGTATTAACACATATTCAATCATTCATATACACACATACATACAACACTTGACATATCACGACACACACATTTACACGTTACATACATACATATGTCATTCACATTCTTTTACTTATTAGGATTTTACACAATTCTAAGCATTCATTCATGCAAAAACCGTACATACACACACATGCACACACATAGAAAAATGGATTTTCTTATTTATAACATCATATATATATAAAAACCAAAATTCCCTTGAAATACCAAAAATATCAATTACATAATTATTTTTTTTCAAACTCAACTCTAAAACTCATCACATTATTTCATGGAAATAATTTCTTTAAGTTCATTTTCCACTTTAAAAATGTAAATTAAGAAATTTATTTAAGAAAATATTCTTTCAAAAACATTTTTCTCAAAATAAATCTCTTTAGTATTTTAAATTAATACGAGGAATTTGCGGGGTGTTACATTCTCTCCAACTTAAAGATTTCTCGTCCCCGAGAAATACGTTGTGGATTGGGAAGTAGGGTACAAAATTCTCACATCACCTTGACTTTCATAAGAATACTTTCCTCTGGCTTCATGGTCGTATTCCCTTTTCACTGGTCTAATTCGCCTTGCCGTGTCCCTCGTTTGTCGCTTTCAGACGAAGAAATCGCACTCGCACAACCGCTCGCATGTCGTTTCGGGTTAAGTCCATCGGACTAACCGAAGAAGACGTCGCTCTCTTAGTTGATTGTCGTCACATAGAGTCCGACCATAGGTACGGACTTAGGGAAATCAAGCAAACAAATGTCAAACATCTCCAAAAGTTCAAGGTTTAGCCTAAAACCCTTAGATACTCACTACTTTTTATCACTTTGAACTCTCAATAACTCTCAAATAACTAAACTTTCCTTTAGTCCTCCCTCTAACTCTAATACTTTCATTCATTGTTTCTCCGACTTAAGGGGAATTCTATTACGACTTTAGTCTTACTCCCCTAAGACAACCTCACTTTTCTCCTCACATTCAGCCTAAATATCAATCAAGCCTATCACCTTCTCCATCTAATCCTCTAATCATGATTTAAGGTAATCCTAATCCTCAAATTTCCCTCATAAGTTCCTCTAATAACTGGTAACATACACCTCTTTTCTTCCTTATGACTCCCCAACTTTGATCAAACTTATCACTAAACCCACTATGATCTTATATCCTCACTTCATATGAACTATTTATCCTTTCTTAATCGTTTAGGCCTAAACTATCTAGGTAACTATGGCTCTACTAATTCCACTATTTGGACTAATGAGTCCTAAACAGGATCAATAAGGCTACGGGTGAACAGTAAGGCTCATGAAGAAAAGGTTCAAATTTTAGCAACAAGAACTATTTTGTTGAAGAAATTCAACAAACACGGGAATCCAGGTAGGGTATACTATACTCTCAAAGGTATTAACTTATCTTTGTACAAAAGGTATGCTAAGGTTAACAAATCTAAGTCTAACAATCACGGATGAAACATCAGGGGTAAGGGGTCTCATTCACAGAATCTATTCATGGTCTATTCCCTCAAGCTATGGAACCAAAAGGTTTCTTAAACTAACACGGTTGATGTTATGCTACAACTAGTCTCATGTCCTAAGAGACGAAAGCTTAACCTTATACTCCTATACTGATACTAGCAAGCACACAGAGTCACACACAAGCAAGCATGTAAGCCCATGCTTAAGGCCACTAAGGATTACCATAAGCTCTGATACCATTCTGTAACAGCTCGATTTTCGTAACTAACTTTTATCCATTTAGATTGCAAAAATTAGGCCAAATTTTTTTTTCTAAAAGACATTGTTGAAAGGTCATTGACTCATTTAAAAGTCCTTTTGTTGAAAATCGAGTTGTTACTAAAACAATCCCTTTCATAAAACTTTCCTCTTCATAAAATAATTTCATTCCAAGAACATTAATAATTATGACAGATTTCAAAAGTTTACATTGACCTCCCTCCCAAAGTAAAGCATATTACAAAACAGGATTTAAATTGAGCTGTATTACATAAGAACCTTGAATCTCTCATGTTGATATTTTCATAACTTTTGAAAGAGATTCATAGGATTGTTATTTTGTTTTCATTTGAGTTGTAATCTTTGCAAGAGGCAAGTTATCTACAACAATTGGAAGTCTTGGTTGTGAATCAAGCAAAATTATTTGGAAGCCTTGGTGTGGCATTTCATCAAGCACTTGGAAGCCTTGTTGTGTTAACAAGCAATTGGAAGTCTTGTAGTGAAGCAAGCAATTGGAAGTCTTGTTGTGGGGTATCGGCAAGCAAGAGAAGAGGTTAGATTAGATATCAATAGGGTTACAAGGCAAGGGTGTGGTATCTCTTGTAGGCTAGCAAGAAGGGAGTCTTGTGAGGCATTTACTTGTAATTTGAGAAACTCTAATTCCTCATAGTGAAGAATCTCTCTTGGTTGAAGAGGGGACTGGAGTAGCTTTCAAGTGGATGAAAGTGAACCAGGATAAATCACTGTGTCGTATCTCTAAACTCTTAACTCTTTACAATTCTTGTTATTAATTGTGTTCTTGGTTGAAAACCTAGAAAAAGTGATTTTTCATAATTGATTGAATTGAATCTTAATTGTGCAAAATTGATTTTGGGAAAATCATTTTCATAACCAAGGTAATCAATAAGAATATAGGTGTTAATTGTTTCCGCTGAATCTCTGGTTATATGTGTTAATTGATTGATTTTCGTATTTGATTGAAAAGTGATTAATTCATTAACAGAGGCATTAATCGATTAGTTCATGTCATTAATCGATTAAGGCTAAAGAATTTCAAGAAAATCATTTGTTTTAATCGTTTTCATTTGTTTCTTGCGAAAATCTTACAAGGTTTATCTAACACCTATTCAACCCCCCCTTCTAGGTGTTCTCCTAGTGTCTCCTAGTTGTTTCACCCACCGATTGTAGGTTCTAACAATTGGTATCAGAGCTCGGTCGAAAGACACGAGCATAGAGCTTTTTCGTTAAAATCCTTGAGAAACTACAATGGGTTCTACGAATCCTTTTGGTGGTGAAGGTGCTTCAATAAATCGCCCTCCTATGTTTGGTGGAGAGGGTTATGGTTATTGGAAAATTAGGATGAGAATCTTTATAGAAGCTATAGATGTGAACATTTGGGAAGCCATTTGAAAATGGTCCTCATATTCCCTCAAAAGATGTAGAAGGTGTGCTTACACTTACTCCCAAAGATAAGTGGACCGATGATGATAAAAGGAAAATTCAATATGATTTAAAAGCGAAGAATATCATCACCTCCGCTCTATCTTATGATGAGTTCTTTAGAGTCTCCCAATGTCGTGATGCCAAAGAAATGTGGGACACCTTGCAAGTCACACATGAAGGCACTAGTGAAGTTAGGCGTGCTAGATTAAATTCTTTGATGCATGAATATGAATTGTTTCGTATGTTGCCTAATGAATCTATATGTTTTATGCAAAAATGTTTTACTCATATTGTTAATCATCTCATTGCTCTTGGTAAAACTTTCGTGAATTGTGAACTTGTTAACAAAGTTTTAAGATGTCTAAGTAGGGAATGGCAACCCAAGGTTACCGCAATTGTTGAATCAAAGGACTTGGACACCATGGACTTAGCAACACTTTTCGGAAAGCTTCAAGAACATGAAATGGAGCTTGAACGTTTGCATATGCATGAAGAATCGGACAAGAACAAAGAAAGAAAAGGAATCGCTCTTAAAGCTCAAAGGTCATATAAAAAGGAAGAGAGTTCCGATGATGATGATAATGAAGATTCCGATTCGGACATTGATGAAGAGGAGATGAAACTTCTACTAAGAAAGTTCAATAAGATTCTAAGGAGAAAAGGAAGGTTGAACAAAGACAAAAGTAAAGAGAAGAATTCCCCACACTACAAGACAAAGACTTCAAAAGAAGGTGTAGTTTGCCATGAATGTGGAAAGCCCGGTCATCTCAAGTACTCATGCTCTAAGTATCTTAAGAAGAAAGAGAAGAAAAATTCAAAAACTAAAAGAGCATACATAGTTTGGAATAGTGATGATGAAGAAGATAAGAAAAGGCAATCAAATAGTTCTTTGGATGATGAAGAAGCCGTTTGTCTCAACTTGATATCTCTAGTAGAAGAAGAGGAAAGTTCAAATGATGAATCAAGTGAGCAAAGCTACGAAAGCGATGTAAGTGAAACTAAATCCGAAATTTCTTCTAAATATGAAATGTTATATAATGCTTATGAAGAAATGCATAAACAATTTAAGAAACTAGCTTTGAAAAACATTGAAAGGAAGAAGCTCATTTTGAAACTTCAACAAGAGATTTTAGAACTTCAAAAACAAGTTGATGAGCTTAATCTTCAAAATGAAACCCTTGATATTATATATGCTAGTTCTTCTTGTGATTGTGCTAGTAGATTGAATATTGTGGTTGATTGTGAGGATTGCAAGTTGCTTAAAGATGAAAATGCTATTTTGAAAAATAAGCTTGCAAGTTTCACAAATGGTGACATTAGATTGCGCACATTGTTAAATTTTCAAAGAGAAAATTCAAACAAGTTTGGTTTGGGTTATACTAATGCTAAGAGTAAATCTCATAGAAATGTTGTTGATTTTTCTAAAGTTGATTTTTCAAATGCACCAACATGTTTCTATTGTGGTACTCATGGACATACTTCAAATGTGTGTTATATTAAAGTGCATGATATACCTAAAGGAAATTTTGTTTGGGTGAAAAAGGGTGAAAGTCCCTACACTAACAAAAATGGATCCAAAACCATTTGGATACCAAAAAGCAAAGCATGATTGTTTTTTGTAGGTATGATTGAAGAGGAAAAGGACTTTCATGTGATATTCATTCATTTGTTTCTTCAATTGCTATTAAGGAGAAAATTCTACAAATTGGTAACATTCGATATTATACAATTGGTATTTTCAATTTGATATTGTTGGATATTGCTCATAGTTCTCTCAATTGGTATTATTTCTTATAATGTGATATTGTTTATACTATTGAGAAAATACTATTGGTATCAAATTCTTACAATTGTTTTATAATTGGTATCATGCTATTGGTATACAATTTGTTATAATTGATATCATTGAGTAATCATTAGATGATTATCATGCTTTGGTTGTTATATCTCATTAATCTCTCTATTTTGGCTTAGATCTTATATTTCAATTGGTATATATTTCTTTTTGATAATGCCAAAGGGGGAGAAATGTATGTTTTGAAGAGAAATATGATGTTTTGAAAAAGGAGAGAAATATTATGTTTTGAAGAGAAATGAAATGGTATGTTTGGAGAAAGGTTTGTTTTGTTGTTTTTATGTAGGTTGAGCAAAGTTGTTGGAGATAGGGGGAGAATCAAGCTTAACTCAATTGGATTTCAAATGTCAAAAGCATTTATTGAGGGGGAGCAAGAGTCTCACCAAGTGATCAAATGGTTCAAGCATCAACAACTTCAATGAACTTCATAAATTCAAAACATGTTTGTCATTTTCAAAAAGGGGGAGATTGTAAGATCCATGAAGAATGTTTTGATAAATGCCAAAAGGTTTTGAACAAGCTTAAATGTGTTGATCAAGTTCAAGCTCAACAAGCAACAACAAACATCAAGTGATAAAGAGAGAGCCAACTCATGAAGACTTAGTTTGGTAGTTTGTGTTTTATTGTTTTATCTTTTGCCTCTCAAGTCTTTTAGTTTATGAGTTTGGGTAGAGTTTCTTAGAGGGTAGTGAATCTCTTTTGATTGCATGATTATATCATATTTTTGAGTATTCACTTTGCCTAAAATCAATAGGTGGCTTAAAGGTTTGAAAGAAAAGGTTTAGATTTTGAGAAAACAAGTTTTTAAGTGTTTTTTGAACTGACTACTCGATTAGCCACTTGATTACTCAAGTAGAATTTTGCAGTCTTGCGCAAATACTCGATTAAAGGTCTGATTACTCGAGTAGAATTTTGAAGCCTTGCATAAATACTCGAGTAGTAACTCAGATTACTCGAGTAGTGAACACTTATTACACTTGTTACTCGAGTAGTAACTTTGTTACTCGAGTAACACGAGTTGTTACTGTTTTTAAATGAGTTTTTCACTTCTCAAAATCACTTCTAACCATTCCTAACTTTTGGGTATTCTATATAAACCTATTTCTAACCTTTGTGAATCATTATTACAATTACCTATCATTTTCATATCAATTTTACAAAGAATCAAAGCCACTCTATTCTCTCTCACTTTCTCAAGATCAAAGCTTTAACTTTTACATTCTTTGATCAAGAACCTTGAATCTCTCATGTTGATATTTTCATAACTTTTGAAAGAGATTCATAGGATTGTTATTTTGTTTTCATTTGAGTTGTAATCTTTGCAAGAGGCAAGTTATCTACAACAATTGGAAGTCTTGGTTGTGAATCAAGCAAAATTATTTGGAAGCCTTGGTGGGCATTTCATCAAGCACTTGGAAGCCTTGTTGTGTTAACAAGCAATTGGAAGTCTTGTAGTGAAGCAAGCAATTGGAAGTCTTGTTATGGGGTATCGGCAAGCAAGAGAAGAGGTTAGATTAGATATCAATAGGGTTACAAGGCAAGGGTGTGGTATCTCTTGTAGGCTAGCAAGAAGGGAGTCTTGTGAGGCATTTACTTGTAATTTGAGAAACTCTAATTCCTCATAGTGAAGAATCTCTCTTGGTTGAAGAGGGGACTGGAGTAGCTTTCAAGTGGATGAAAGTGAACCAGGATAAATCACTGTGTCGTATCTCTAAACTCTTAACTCTTTACAATTCTTGTTATTAATTGTGTTCTTGGTTGAAAACCTAGAAAAAGTGATTTTTCATAATTGATTGAATTGAATCTTAATTGTGCAAAATTGATTTTGGGAAAATCATTTTCATAACCTAGGTAATCATTAAGAATATAGGTGTTAATTGTTTCCGCTGAATCTCTGGTTATATGTGTTAATTGATTGATTTTCGTATTTGATTGAAAAGTGATTAATTCATTAACAGAGGCATTAATCGATTAGTTCATGTCATTAATCGATTAAGGCTAAAGAATTTCAAGAAAATCATTTGTTTTAATCGTTTTCATTTGTTTTTTGCGAAAATCTTACAAGGTTTATCTAACACCTATTCAACCCCCCCTTCTAGGTGTTCTGCTAGTGTCTCCTAGTTGTTTCACCCACCGATTGTAGGTTCTAACAGTATGATAGTGTTCTGGGAACACATTGATAAGCAACCTACTGGATGACACATTATAGATATGTGGCCAGTGTCCGGGACCTGGTTTTTATACGTTCTGGGAACGTATGCGTTCTGGGAACGTGATGCACACTCTGGGAGTGATGCTTATTTATCCAAGTATGGATTGCTACACGTTCTGGGAACGTGATGCACACTCTGGGAGTGAATGCTTATCATCCAAGTATGGTTTGGCATTACGTTCAGGGAACGAATGTCAGTGTTCCGGGAACACAACGGTGTATGGGATGGACGTCCAAGATGGACTTTGAGAGGCCTCAGTTGTGGAAGGAAATCATGCATCATGCCACCTGCATTGAAAGAATTATTACGATTAACCGGGTGTGCTCATATGATTATGCATCTTGATTTGCTGCATGTTAACTTGTGGATGTTAGTTTTATTCTCATTTGATTATGCGAATATGTATAGCTAACCCCCATGCCCTTATTAGGTGTTGATCGTGCATCTAGCTTGCACAAGAATCAGTAAGGGGAGATGTCCCTTAGGTGCATGCAGAGTGTAGAAACTGTGGGTTGGGAACCAGCTGTGCAGATATCGAGGATCCGACCAGAAGGATGTTTGGACAAGGGACCAGTGACCAGCTCTATAACATTTCTATTTTTAATAGAATTTATATGATACATATTTTGGAAAAAGGTATCATAAAAGGAATTTAGTTTCATCATAATACTTATTTTATAATAATGGACTTGTTACACTTGATATATTTTGGGAGGGTAATATGGTGATTTTACTATGTTTCCGCAAACTCTGATTTTACGAGTCACCTTCATTATTAATCAAGTGTTTGTGAAAATAAATTTTCCAGGGAAGGGATAATTTCTTATTTTCAGATCCTTCTCCAACGATAACAAGTCCAAGTATTCTTAAACTTCTTACTTATCTTATAGAGTAAGATGATATACAAGGAGTGTTACACTTTTATGGTATCAGAGCAATGGTCCTGACTCTTGGTCCTTGGGTGTGTGGTCCAATACGCTGGTCATCGATATCTGCAATGTTTCCTAGGAAGTATGCTTTCATATACTTCCAAGCTAGAGCTAAGGTTATGGGTAATGGCTCTAGATAAATAGCTCATTCTGCTATTAAGAAGTGTTCTATGAAGTCTAAGTAGAAGTATGATAGTCGTATGCTTCTCTTTAGACATGTTGTAAACCCAAAACCACAGTGTTGGTTTATTATGTTTTCATAGAACCAGTGATGAGGAAATTTTAAGGAGTTGTAGTTGAGTCCTCGACTCTGAGGAGGAGTGTTTACCCTCACTCGTGTTAAAGTTAATCAACTTTTTAGATCGAGTGTAGGGCAGTGATCTTCTTAAAGATCAACCTTGCTGAGTTTGTTAAACTCTAAAGCTATCCTTTCTTTTGTTCCTTTCGGATAAGGGTAGTGATCGAAGTTGCTCAATGTCTTACCCAATCTGTTATCTCAAGTGGAGACTCCTACAAATCTTCTTGTAGTCATTTCCATGGTACGTCTGGATCATTCTATTAGACTTTGTCTATGTACCTGTGTCATGAGTACATTTGATCTTAAGCACGGTTTGGGAGCCGAGGGATCAAGTGATCATGATTAACGACGATAGGACAACCCTGTACTGGGATTCCCAAGTTTCGAATCGGGAATCCAATGAACCCATATGTTACTTCTGGGAAGCAATATTAAAAGAAAAAGGGGGTTAAAGAAATCCTGGTTGTAGGAAATGATGCCAGGTTTACCTTTGGGTAAAGAGATAGAGTTTGGGATCAAGTCAATTCTTGAAAACTGATTCTATCTCTATTACTTTTCTAATATGGTACCATCGAGAATGGTCAAATGGGAGAAACACGTAGAAAAGTGCAAGGTTGATTGGAGGTGGGATTAACCCCAAATCAGGATTCGGGACAGGGATACACTTAAGACTGCATTTTAATCTCGATACGGACATTATGAGTGGGAAGTAATGCCGTTCGGATTAACTAATGCACTTGTTCTTTTATGGATTATAAGAACGAGACCTTTAGATTACACTGCGATTCGTTTGTGGTTTATCCTGAGAATCCGGAGGAGCATGAGGAACATCTCGGGTTTGTGTTGAGAATCCTGCAAGGGGAATAGTTGTGTGTTAAGCTCGCCAAAGATGAGTTTTGGTTGAGTGAAGTTACGTTCGCAGGGCATGTGATCTTTAAAGAAGAAAATAGCGATGGATCCAGCAAGGGTAAGTTTAGGGTTGAAATAGGAACAGCCTAAGACTGTGACTGAGGTGAGAAGTTTCTTAGGGCTGGCTGGATATTATCACCGTAATGTTGTGGGATTTTCTAAGATCGCATGGCCTTTGACCAAGTTGACTTGGAAAAGATCAACTGATGGTATTAAATGATATGGTGTTGTTTAATTATGGTGGGGTGGTGATGGATTATACCCCAACATAATATGATTAGTCCAAGAGGAATTATGGAAAATGTGAGTAGATTATTATTTAAATCATTTCAGTGATGGATTCAGTTGGAATCAGGGTATTAGATTATGATTAAATCCTATTTTGAGTTGGATTGGATGATGTAAAGAAAATGATTTTGAAATTCTTTGGTTTTACTTCTAAAACTATACTTCATAACCGGTTAGAGTTTCTTGTAACCGGTTAGAAGCTGAAAGTTTAAAATAAAAATTTAAGTCCTTTGTGAAGGAACTTTTGGTATTAGTAGACATCTTCCTCCAATCCAAACTCAATGTCAATTACCTAATTAAAGTTTAAGGAAGGATTTAATGTGATGACATAACTTAATGTCTTGATTCATCATTGAAATTGATTTAAGAGGATTGAATTATAATACTTATGGATTAATCGAGAGTTGAAATTAAGGAGCCACTCCAATTGGAGAAGGTAGAGGATTTAGCTGGATGATGCAAAGGAAACAATAGGTCTTAAGATGAGAAGGTTGTGATTTATGAACAAGTTTGGAGTTCGAAAGTATGGATGACAATAAGAAGAGGAAGAGTTGAATGTAAAATAAAAGCGATGGATGGATTTTCTTAAAGATTATGGCTTTGAGCTCCATTATCATCCTGGTTTAGCAAACGTAGTTGCAGACGATTTGAGCTGAAAGGCTATTCGTGTGAGCTCAAAGATGGTCAAGGGGGCTATTCTGATCCGAGGAGTTCAGAGGCCTAAGTCTAGCAATGCAAGAGGAACCCTCTAGTATTATATTGGGAATGTTGCCAATCACCAACGAATTCTTGAATCAGATTCGTGAATTTCAACCAGGAAATAAGGAGTTGAAAGGGATGAATGAGATTGAATCTTTAGAATTAAAGTCTGTGATTATGGATATTATAAAGTATATTATGGAGGAAAGGGATTTATGAAGTATTGTTTAGAACAACCTAGATGAGAAATCCAAAGGCACGAATTTCGAGAGTAGATTACGTGCGAATCCAAGTTAGCTATCAACTATCAAGGAATAAGGAATTTCTCGATGTTGGTAAGCATGTATGAGGACTATGGGTAAGTACATGAATTTTGTGCGAGAAATGTTTGAGTTCAGAATAAAAGAAAGAATGATGAAATACGGGCCTTACTGGAGAAAGAGGAAAAGTAAATGGGAGAATATCAACCACGGAAATATCAAGGTTAAAGAGTCCTCGATTGAAGAAAAGTGACTAAGGAGGAAATAGGGAAGGGAACATTTGTCCATCTCGAGGTGAAAACTGTGAGGCACATCACTTGAAGTTTAGTTGTGATGTACCTAAGGGAATGGTAAATTCCGATTGTAGGAAGCTGGAGTATTATTCGCTGAATCGTCTTGAAAGAAAAGGTGAGAAAGTGTTGGACAGCAAGCGAATCCAGCACGAGAAGAATTCACCGGCTGAGATGAGAGTTGAGTGTAATCCTGATGTATATAACCCAAGCCTATCTCTTCCTCTGATCGGAATTAACGTAGTTAAATGTTTTCGATTACGTTAAATCGTTTGAGAATATCAATATCCTGTTGGAAGTCCAACTTCAATCTTTCTGTGATTAAAACCTTTATCACAATTGGATGTGATAAATCACTGTGGACACTACAGAAATAGAAAGATCAGTTATGGCTAGAGAGATTAACAACCACCGGGATAGGACAAATCTTTGTCTCCCCAACGGAATTGTCTCTAGAATTTGACTATCTAACTAAGTCTGATAGTGATAATTACCCTATCTTTAAGTTCATCTAACTTAAAGACTTGTCGTATGATCTTTCTTGTGAAAGATTATATCAAAAAGGGATGATTTTGTTATTAATGGTTTGAATATTAGGACTGATCACCCTAATGTCACAAACTATTAAGGAATAAAGTCATACAAATGTTTCTTTGATCGTGCTCGAGAGATCAGAGTGCGCAGCCCAAAAAGTTTTTCCAAAAAGTTTATTGGAAAATGTTTTAATTGAAAAATATTTATGTGAAGTGTAAAGAGTATTTCCTTTAAAAGAAATTCTTTAAAAGAAATGTTTCAAAATACAAAGATTTTATCGAAACTCTTTTAAGTGGGGGAGGACCCTAAAGAACGAATTTTTGAAAACAAGATGAAGTTTCTAGTATAAAAACATTTTGGAAAAGCGAAAAATTTCAGAAGATGAATTTCGGGGACGAAATTCCTTTTAAGAGGGGGAGTAGTGTAACACCCCAAATTTTTGTCTCCCAAATAACCGAGAAATTAATTATAACAATTATTTTATAATTGAATTATATTAATTTTGAAGGTTTTAGTTTTTGTACATCATGTGATTTTATATATAAAAATATGAGATATATTTTTATATGGTTATTTGGTACAAAAATATGAATATTGTAATTTAGTCCTTGGGTTGGGACCTAATTGCAATATTAAAAAGAATGTTGAAGAAAGAGTAATTAAATTATTAATTTTTGGATTTTATCAGTATGTAACCGGTTAGAAGGGCTGTGTAACCGGTTACACGATGAACTCAGAAAACTGGGTTAGTGCGTTTGATGAGTAATCATGCGTTTTAACCCAGAATTCGCCACGAATCCCACTCTATTCATGGTGGGAGACGCGTGTCGCTATGCATGAGAGGCCAATTTCTCTATAAATAGTGGAATTGCTTAAGATCAAGGGTTGATTGCTGCAATTCTTGTTGAAGAAGGGTAATTAGGGTTCCAAATTCGTTCTGAGAAATTCGTCTCCTTCTTGGAGAGTTAGAGAGTGAAACACACCTTTCTGGAAAGATTAAATCAAGAGCTTTCCAGTGATATACACCTTGTAAGTTGAGTGTTCGTGTGGGTGGAGGAATCAAGCTTGGAAGCTAGGAGTTTGAGTCTGAGTTCTTTGTTGTTCTGGTTCTGGAAGCTGAATTCCAGATTCAATTTTGGTAAGCATAGTTAACCTTTAAGTCTCAAACCTCTTTGATTCTCTGGTGCATGTTACCTATATTGAGTCCTTATTGCTTTCCCCAATTTATTTGGCCAATTTCTATGTCAAATCTTCTGGTCTTTGGACCCTGTTGATAAAAATCGTGGCTGAGAGCAGAACTGTGGATTTAATGGAAATCTGTGTTGGAGCCTTTCTCTCTGCAATGTTTTGGATCAAGCACGAACCTAAGGTAAGGGGGAAGCTTACTATTTGCTAGAATGAGGAAAAAAACATGTTGGTAAATAGGATGAGTCACCAAGAGACTCTAAGGGCATAATTGGAATTAGTTTTATGGCTTGGAGGCCAATTTAAGCTCATTTCTGTTTTTGAGCAATCATAATATGATGCATGCAAGCTGTTATGATGACAATTTCATGACTTAATTGGATATTATGTGAATTGATGCATTAAGCTGTGAAATATGTGCTATTATGTGCAATTTGTGTATCTAAATTGAATGCATGCAAGGTGAATGTGTTTCTGTGGTTAACCATGTTTACTTAAGGTATATGAACTCTTTTGAATGATTGAAATTGGTTAGATTTGAGTAATGAAAAGAATGGGTTGTAACCGGTTAGTACCTGAAAATTTAAAAATAAAAGTTAAGTTTTGAGTAAGGATTTTGATATCAATGATTATATTCTCTCAATCCAGGTCTATGAGCATAGGTTAAATTTAAATTCAAAGGTGAATTTTATGAGTAAAGCTATACCTCAAGATATCATTCAGAAGTTGTATTTTTCTAAGTCATAATAATGGAATTAATGGGAACATGACCCTGTACTCTAGGAGTACCAAATTGATATGCAACCTACTTGATGATACATTCTGGGAATGTGGCCATTGTCTGGGACGTGGTTTCTTGGACACGTTCTGGGAACGTGATGCACACTCTGGGAGTGGTGCTTGATTTTATTCCAAGTATGGTTTGCGATACGTTCTGGGAACGTATGTTAGTGTTCTGGGAACACATTGGTATAATAATGGAATTAAAGATAAAACCAACCTTGATGATTGTGCATTCATATAGAATGGAAGTTTGGTTGGTAGGAACGTTTATCATATTCTGGGAATATGAGGAGGGTGCTCCGGGAGTACCAAATTGTAACCTACTTGATGACACATTATAGATATGTGGCCAGTGTCTTGGACCTGGTTATATACGTTCTGGGAACGTATGATAGTGTTCTGGGAACACATTGATAAGCAACCTACTGGATGACACATTATAGATATGTGGCCAGTGTCCGGGACCTGGTTTTTATACGTTTTGGGAACGTATGCGTTCTGGGAACGTGATGCACACTCTGGGAGTGATGCTTATTTATCCAAGTATGGATTGCTACACGTTCTGGGAACGTGATGCACACTCTGGGAGTGAATGCTTATCATCCAAGTATGGTTTGGCATTACGTTCTGGGAACGAATGTCAGTGTTTCGGGAACACAACGGTGTATGGGATGGACGTCCAAGATGGACTTTGAGAGGCCTCAGTTGTGGAAGGAAATCATGCATCATGCCACCTGCATTGAAAGAATTATTACGATTAACCGGGTGTGCTCATATGATTATGCATCATGATTTGCTGCATGTTAACTTGTGGATGTTAGTTTTATTCTCATTTGATTATGCGAATATGTATAGCTAACCCCCATGCCCTTATTAGGTGTTGATCGTGCATCTAGCTTGCACAAGAATCAATAAGGGGAGATGTCCCTTAGGTGCATGCAGAGTGTAGAAACTGTGGGTTGGGAACCCGCTGTGCAGATATCGAGGATCCGACCAGAAGGATGTTTGGACAAGGGACCAGTGACCAGCTCTATAACATTTCTATTTTTAATAGAATTTATATGATACATATTTTGGAAAAAGGTATCATAAAAGGAATTCAGTTTCATCATAATACTTATTTTATAATAATGGACTTGTTACACTTGATATATTTTGGGAGGGTAATATGGTGATTTTACTATGCTTCCGCAAACTCTGATTTTACGAGTCACCTTCATTATTAATCAAGTGTTTGTGAAAATAAATTTTCCAGGGAAGGGATAATTTCTTATTTTCAGATCCTTCTCCAACGATAACAAGTCCAAGTATTCTTAAACTTCTTACTTATCTTATAGAGTAAGATGATATACAAGGAGTGTTACACTTTTATGGTATCAGAGCAATGGTCCTGACTCTTGGTCCTTGGGTGTGTGGTCCAATATGCTGGTCATCGATATCTGCAATGTTTCCTGGGAAGTATGCTTTCATATACTTCCAAGCTAGAGCTAAGGTTATGGGTAATGGCTCTAGATAAATAGCTCATTCTGCTATTAAGAAGTGTTCTATGAAGTCTAAGTAGAAGTATGATAGTCGTATGCTTCTCTTTAGACATGTTGTAAACCCAAAACCACAGTGTTGGTTTATTATGTTTTCATAGAACCAGTGATGAGGAAATTTTAAGGAGTTGTAGTTGAGTCCTCGACTCTGAGGAGGAGTGTTTACCCTCACTCGTGTTAAAGTTAATCAACTTTTTAGACCGAGTGTAGGGCAGTGATCTTCTTAAAGATCAACCTTGCTGAGTTTGTTAAACTCTAAAGCTATCCTTTCTTTTGTTCCTTTCGGATAAGGGTAGTGATCGAAGTTGCTCAATGTCTTACCCAATCTGTTATCTCAAGTGGAGACTCCTACAAATCTTCTTGTAGTCATTTCCATGGTACGTTTGGATCATTCTATTAGACTTTGTCTATGTACCTGTGTCATGAGTACATTTGATTTTAAGCATGGTTTGGGAGCCGAGGGATCAAGTGATCATGATTAATGACGATAGGACAAACCTGTATTGGGATTCCCAAGTTTCGAATCGGGAATCCAATGAACCCATATGTTGCTTCTGGGAAGCAATATTAAAAGAAAAAGGGGGTTAAAGAAATCCTGTTTGTAGGAAATGATGCCAGGTTTACCTTTGGGTAAAGAGATAGAGTTTGGGATCAAGTCAATTCTTGAAAACTGATTCTATCTCTACTACTTTTCTAATATGGTACCATCGGGAATGGTCAAATGGGAGAAAAAAGTAGAAAAGTGCAAGGTGATTTTACTATGTTTCCGCAAACTCTGATTTTACGAGTCACCTTCATTATTAATCAAGTGTTCGTGAAAATAAATTTTTCAGGGAAGGGATAATTTCTTATTTTCAGATCCTTCTCCAACGATAACAAGTCCAAGTATTCTTAAACTTCTTACTTATATTATAGAGTAAGATGATATACAAGGAGTGTTACACAAGGGGTGTAATTTTCCTCTTCTAACCTCGGTTCAAGGCATGGGTTCGAGGGCAAGTTGGTCCACCCAATTAATTGCATGGAAGGGATCTTGTCAAGGGGAACAAAGTGAAGAGAAATTCTTACTAGGCTTCATGAGTCACCACCCTAGGTTTCCACTTGTTTGCCATTTGAATTTCTATTTTCTTAATGCTTAAGAAAATGCATTCCTCTTGGTCTTTCTAGTCCTAATGGCTGAACATACACATGCACACATGCACATCATGCTCATGCAATGCCTTATTTTCATATCATCATAGAAAGCACATAGCATAGGGTCATGGAATCATGCATGTATTAACACATATTCAATCATTCATATACACACATACATACAACACTTGACATATCACGACACACACATTTACACGTTACATACATACATATGTCATTCACATGCTTTTACTAATTAGGATTTTACACAATTCTAAGCATTCATTCATGCAAAAACCGTACATACACACACATGCACACCCATAGAAAAATGGATTTTCTTATTTATAACATCATATATATATAAAAACCAAAATTCCCTTGAAATACCAAAAATATCAATTACATAATTATTTTTTTTCAAACTCAACTCTAAAACTCATCACATTATTTCATGGAAATAATTTCTTTAAGTTCATTTTCCACTTTAAAAATGTAAATTAAGAAATTTATTTAAGAAAATATTCTTCCAAAAACATTTTTCTCAAAATAAATCTCTTTAGTATTTTAAATTAATACGAGGAATTTGCGGGGTGTTACAGAAAACATCGAATAACGTCATTTTTCAAACCAACTTTACCTTATATTAGATACTCATAAAAACTTAGCTTCAAATCACTTTGAAAACATTCTTGAATACGAGATACAACTTATAAAAACTCTGGACAGCATCATATTCTAAGTCTTAAATTCATTTTCTATTGTCCAAAACCAATTTAAATCCATAAACAAATTGGGTATCTTGAAAACAATTAAATAAACACTTTGATCAATACTTTCTCAAGTCCAAACACTCAAAATTAAATATGGGCAGCATGAGGCTTCAAATAAGACAAACCATTTAGTACATAGAACATAGAACATTTCAAATCATAATTTCAAACTAATAGCCTAGACCGAAACACCGTAAACAATTAACTTTGCAAACTCATTCATGCCTAGTCTAAACACACCATCAAGCAATCACTTATTCAATTATTTCAAGACATTATAATCACCATGCAGATCCAGCCAAGTCATGAAATGAAGTACAAAATTCATGTTTGTCAAAAACACTTAGATAAAGCTTTTGTTCAATTACGGGAAAGCAAAAAAGATAAAATCTAAAACTATACCAAATCAATTTGTTTACCCTTCAAAATTTCCAGAACATACACATATATGTTAAAGTTCATCAAATAAAATTTTCAAGTCATTTGAACAATCCTAAACTAGGTTTCAAATCATATTTTGTATGAAAAGCAAAATAGAACTGTTGCTAGCCTCAGGCCAAAATGCCATAATTAAAAATAGTGTTTCAACTCCGAATTGTATGAAAATTGGTATAAACCTTCCTTACACAATCAAGATCATCTCATAAAAATTTCAGATTATTTGGAGTTGTTAAAGTCATACTTTTTCAATTAAATTCGTCACTAAGTCTGGAAAATCTGAACCAAACGGTTCACAGTTTTTCAATTGGTAAAAATATCAAACCAACTCCAAATCACCTCAAATTTCACAGAGAGAATCTAGAGAGGTTCAGGAAACTACCATAAAAATTTCAAGCAATTTAGAGTAGCACAAGTTTGAAAATTCTATCCATCTTTAAACTGAATAACTTGTTTTCTCAAAATCGTCTTCACAAAATTGGTTCTCATAGAAATAGGAAATCGATTCCAAAAATCTTTCAAAAATTCAGAGAAACTCATTTTATCATACTTAGATTAGTGACAAAATTTCAGAATTATTGAGCATGCACAAATATTATTTATCAAGGTTAAAAACACACATATCCAATTTTCAGCACAAAGCTTTATCAAGTAAACTTGTTCATTTGTTCCAATCATCACATAATCACAAGTCATCAAGTTGAACATCATGTTCACATACTTGTTTATGCATATATCTTAATCAAATAAAGAGGTCAAACTCTTAAGCATATATAAACCGAATCATGCATCACATAAGCACTTAGACAAATTTTCATTTAACTCTCACTTAATTACATTAAAACCGTATGCATCATTAGTCTTTTAAAAATTATTTCTTCAAGGAATAGTTTCACAAATCAACATATAGTTTCATGACATGGATACATATACATTCAAGAAATTTTAGCTCCAAAGTTAAGGTCCAAACCGTGACCTTAATTAGGTTTTCTCAAAAACATTTTTCAAAGATTAAAGACTTCTAAAAACAACTTCAAATCCAATGACAATTTCACATCATTCATCAAGCAAGTAAAAATATACCCCTAGCATGCATTTTCTACATAAAACCGTGAGCACCATTACATCTCTAAACAATTTTTATTTCACATCAAACACTTAAGATCAACACAAAGTTCATGGAAATCACATATTCATCAATTAGACTTAAGAAAATCTTAATCTTCCTAGTCAAGCATGTAAAACCGTGGCTAGCACATCAAGGTCACAACATCACATAAATTCCCATTCATTCAAATCATCACTAAATTTCAAGATCATGACATGCAAGAGATCAAACAAAAGAAAATCAAACTTTCACTCACAACAACATCAAACCGTGGCCAGTGTAACACCCCAAAATTTTAATCCTGGATTAATGGAATATTAATTATAAAGTTTATTATAATTAATTAATTCTATTTTTAATCTTTGATTAAAACCTGTGTTTATATTATTTATTTTAATAAATATATTTATGCATGAAATAGGTATCTTTGCATATTAGTCCCTGGGTTGGGACCTAGAAGCAAATATAGGAAAGATTTTGGAGGGAAAGTAAATAAAATAATTATTTTTCAAAAACTAGGCAAACTACTCGAGTATTTTCATGAATACTCGAGTATTTTGGGTCAAACTGCACGAGTTAGTGTGTTTGCTGAGTCACCATGAACGATTCCGTGTCGTTGACACGAAATCGTCTCCTTGCCAACGCCCTGGGTGGCGTGTCGTCACGCATGAACACCCTCCATGTCTATTTAAGCCCTTCATCAACAAGATTGAAGACTTTGTTGATGGAATTGTGAAACTTGCTCAAGTTAGGGTTCTGAAATTGTATTCTTCGATTCTCCCTCTGTGTTCAGTTTCAAATCACAAATTATACACCAATACAAAGCTCACATCACGAGCTTTGTATAGACATAAAGATTGTGAGCTGAGAGTGAGTGTGCTGTTAGAATCGAAGTTGGGAAGTCAAGGTTTGTTTGCTGTCATCAGTTCTGGGAGCTCACTTTGATCATTGATTGTGGTAAGCTCACGAATCCCTGAGTCTCAAATTCGATTCCTTTAGTTAGATTATGTTGTATAGAGTCTAGAAATCTAATTTTCCCCAATTCTTATCTTTGTTTCATGGGTGAACCAATTCGATTTTGGTGGTGCACTCAAAACTGCTCTGCATGTTGGTGCTTAAAGTGATTTTTGGTGCTGTGGAGCTTTTCTTTGGAATTCTCTGTTTGATTCACGTCTGAGAGGTAAGGGGAAGTAAATTTCGTACACTAGATAGAGTTTAAATTCCATTAAATGCATTAGAGAGCCACCAAGAGGCTCTAAGGGCTTAGATTGAATAGGAACTTTGGTTTGGAGACCAAGTCATGCTCTAAAACTGTGTTGAGCAAGTTCTAAATCATGCATACAAGCTTAAATGACCATTGTTTCATGAGTGTGATGTTTATTTTGCAATTTGAGGTATTGAGTTGCCAAATTGAGTATTTTATGCATTAATGGTTGATTCTCTGTCAAATCTGTTATTTGATATGAAATGAATGTTGTCGCATGTTCAAATTATGATATGTTAACTCTGTTGATTATAACACCCTAATAAATATTACCCTTAATTCCCAGGTATTAAAAATGTGAACTTAAAAATTCCTTTTTAGTTTAGTAAAATCACCCGTCAAACGGACAGAGTTTTGTTTGTTTTTCGGACTTTCCAAAATTTAACCTGTATAAACAATTTTCAAATAAACAACTAATAGCCAGCAGGGCTTCAGATTATATTTCTAAATCATATCAAGGCTCCAAATATATCAGAGTAGTAGCGGAAAATACTAAGTTTGAGTGTCATAACCAAAACATATAACTTTGTCAAAATAAAACATCCTAAGCCTCACTTAAAATATGAAAAACAAATTTTACATCAAAATAGTGTAGGAGGCTTAAGTTCATAATATTCTTCCATATCCCATAATAACCCTACTCTCCCTGTAAGGGAAAGTACTCCTGCTCGGCCGGGGGCTGTGCCAGCTCAATCTCCGTACCTGAAACTGTAAGGGAGTGAGCATTGCACATGAAATAGAAAGCAGTTTCTAACTAGACATAACAACCCACTAGGTCAAACACATTTAGCAGATAAGCATATATTCACATATTACACAATATACTCATTTCATTATTTCCATATTCATTATTCATTCCAGATTTCCAATTTCATTATTCATTCAGCATCCATTTCCATTATTCATTTCAATACCCCTTTCCTTTACTTTTATTTCTTTTCACACACTTACTTCATCATTTAGGTACATCACCTCAAATCAGAGGCCAATGTACAGTTTCATTCACCACAATTATCACCTCAAGTCAGAGGCCCTCATACTTTTCCTTATTTAAATTATGTGTCCCTCAGGTCAGAGGTCAACACCCATTCATTATGATTCATTTTGTGTCCCTCAGGTCAGAGGTCAACACTTCAATCCCTTAATTCACGGTGTGTCTCTCAGGTCAGAGGTCAACACACCAATGCACATTTCATCTGGTGTCCCTCAGGTCAGAGGTCAACACTCATTCATTTCAATTCATATCGTGTCCCTCAGGTCAGAGGTCAACACACACTTTCATTGTAATTCAACCGGTGTCCCTCAGGTTAGAGGTCAACACTTAATAACATTCATTTCACCTTGTGTCCCTCAGGTCAGAGGTCAACACTCATTGCTCTAATTCATTAATCGTCACCTCAAATCAGAGGCCAACGCACTTAATTACATTTCCATATTCATTACCTCACATCAGAGGCCAAAACATACTTTCATATTTTCATATAAACAATAATTATATCACATTTAAATTCAACTACACACATTCAACATCTAATCATTCATGCAATTTCCTTATTCATTTCCTTTCTCAGTTATCACAATCATACCAAGTAGTATTCTCTTTTATAGCCCAACATTCAGATTGCCTTTCATTTTAATTTACATACATCACCTTTTACTTTTGTTTACACATAACCATTTTACTTCCATTTTCACCTTTATACATATTTAACATTTAGTGTACAAACATATTCAACCGAAACATACATATTATCACCTTCTCATATTTTTGCTTTAACAACACATATATTCGTTTCCATTCCATTTTCTTCCTCTATCAATTTACTCCACAACACATACATATATTTGCTACAACAATTATTTATCATTTAATTCACAACTTTACAAATAAAGTCACTAATCATAGCTATCATTTATGTCAAATTCACTATCACATTACCCAATTCCTCATGTACTTCAATTTAGTCATTAACCAAATTTCATTTATCAAATAATTCATTCTTATATTATTGGGTTTCCTTTTCCTAGTCTTAACATCCATTCATCATGCATATTTAATTAATTAGAATTTCATATTCAATAACATAGGGATTTATAGTCTAATTTTCTCCCCTAACACATAATCCTAACAAGCATTATATACTAACTAGAGCCTACTCCCTAGAAGAAGGCAAAGCTCACTATATCCACCCCCTTACCTCAAACACTTAAGGATGAGGAGGTTCCAAGTGTCTTATGCTTGAGTTTGCCCACCAAGAGCTAAAAATCCACAAGAGAGTGATAGAACCTATTATAAAGTCACAAAAAGGAGGATTATTGCTCATTCCATGATTCTCAACCTAAACCCCATGGAAAAACTTGAAGGTCCTAAGCTTAGAAATGGAAACCTCCATGAGAGGGAGGAGAGAGAATGAGCTATGGAATCCCGGAGGCAAAATTAGTTAGAATTAAGAGTGGGAATTCGTGTATCATGAATGAAATAAGGAGAAAAGCATGAATTTAACTTACTTGGAGCTTGAAAGGTTGAAAATCAAGATTGGGTGTGGAAGCTCTTGAACCCTAACTCATACCCATGGCTTGAAAGAGAACAATAGGAGAGATTGATGGAAGAGATGATGTTGGTGAATGATGGGGATTGGTTTTTAATGGTTTATCATGGATGTATTTGATGATTTGAGGTGAAATTTGAAGAGAGAATGGGAGCTTGTTTGTGACCTAGGAGAGAGAGTGAAGTTGGGTTATGAATGAGATTGTTGGCTGAAACACGTTTTTAAGACTGTCTGCACAAAAAAACTCGAGTGTTTTCCAAAAGACTCGAGTGTTTCCTTTAAAAATACTCGAGTCTTTTCCAAAATACTCGAGTATACCTGAGAGTTCACTGTAAAACACTCGAGTCTTTTCCAAAAGACTCGAGTATTTTTCCCAGTACCCCATTTATTCATTTTCCTATTTTCCTCCTATTTTCTTCCTGCTTCAATTGCTTCAATTCGAGATAACTTCTTCGTTCACCGTCGGATCTTGCTCAAATTTGACGAGTAACTTCCTAAAAATCATACCTTCATATCCAACGGTGGGAATTGTGTTTTGGGTCTTAAATCTTTTATTTTGAATTTCCTAATGTCGGGTGTTTATAACACCGAAAACTCGATTTTTAACACTCGTTTGGTCTTCTTTAAATTTGCTTTTCGATGCCAATGCTCCTTGACTCCTATATGGCACTCAAAGCACTCCTAATCCATCATTTTAAATCCCTTATATGATAATCCTTACTTCCAAATCTTACTATAATTCTAATTATTATTAGAATTAAAATTTGGGATGTTACATTGATCCTTGGAATGGACTGGAAATGAGTAGAAATGAAAATGGTATGTTGAAACTAAGATTTCAGTGTTTTCTGCTGCGAAACACTCGAGTATTAGACCAGGTACTCGAGTAAAACGTTTGTAAAACAATGTAATTTGAGCAAGAACACTCGAGTATTGTGTCTGGTACTCGAGTATCGAGCAAGACCTGAGGACATGTTAAGGCAAACCACTCGAGTAATGCAGGGGTGACTCGAGTATTCTGGAAATCATGATGAACACTCGAGTAACCCATGAACTACTCGAGTAATTTATTGAATTTGAAACCCAAATCCTCAGAAAGTCATGAACACTCGAGTAACCCTAAGTACACTCGAGTAATCTGGAAAAGTTGAAAAACACTCGAGTATGATGAATTATACTCGAGTGATTTACCCAGAACCTGAGAAACACCATTTTCAATTCTAACTCAATTGGTTAAGGATTTCATAACCATAATCCAAGGGATCTGAACTTAAGAGGAATTGATTAATATGGATACACCGTTTGGATGACGGTCTGTTTGGATGACGGAATGTGCCTAGGTGGCATGTAATATATTAATCAATTTCCTTCAATCTTAAAAATGATGCATTCATTTGGAGTTTGGATGGTAAGTCATTTTTCATGTTTTGGTAACATGAGGAGGGCCTCTGGGAGTGCCAATACGCTTGCTTGATGACACGTCGTTGACGTGGTCGGCTGAGTGGATGCCGATACGGTTATACCATTTGGATGATGGGCCGTTTGGATGACGTTATAACATTGCTCGGGTGGCATTGATTCCAAGCTTGTTGTGTACATTCTTGGTGAATGTACGAACTGTTGTATACCTAGGAATACAACGCACTGGTGAGTGCTGGGTTGTCAGGGATGGACATCAAAGAGTGACATAGAATGATGGAGATAGGCATGAGAGCTAGATTCATGCATCATGCCACTCACTTGAATTAAGTGTGATAAGTGAAACAAGTATGAGCATCCTAATTGCATCCAATAACTGCTAAGTGCTAAATGTGATTGTTGTTCATTGTTGCATATTTACATATTCATATTGTGCAAATTTATACTCTTTTGATTATGTGTATAGAAATGCTTACCCCTATGCCCTTGTAGGTGATGTCACGTTACATCGCTTGCGTCGAGATCTGGCCACTTTTTAGTGGCATATGGATCTACGAGGATCACCGAGCGGTCTTCGAGGGAGAGGTAGAGGTTATCTTCTACCATCCCAACTCGATGGTCCGGTTTCATCCTCGTAGATTTAGGACTCCCATCATGTACACTATGCACGTACCCCTCTTTTATACTTACCATGGACCACCTCCCACACGACCAGCTCGCTCATATCACAGTTTTTATTTTCAACCTACCCGCTCACACCCTTTTTCTTCTAGAGTCGTCCGCGAGGAGACTCCCGCTTCTGATTCGAGGAGCCCAGTCAGGGTCTCACCATCACCTGACCTTTTACGCAGTGGTAGGGTACACTCTCCCTCGAATGAGATCGAGGAGGATCCGGTGGAGGACGAGAGCGGAGGCGAGCCTGTCGTGCATTTTACTGGGAGTGATGGGAGGGACGATGACCCCTAGGTATGTGCATATGGTATGTGATGAGGATCAGTGGATCCGATGTGTGGAGGCTGTGGAGGATACTTTGCTGCTGCTGATGCTTTGATGATGATGCTACTACTACCTTACTACTTATGTTCCTTGGAGACTACTGCTATCACTACTACTACATCTGATGCTGCCGGATCTATGTGACCACTCCTAGAGTCCATATTTTGTTATGTATATATTATGTAGATATACTTTTGAGTACTCTAGGCTATGGTTATATGAGGATGTAGATCTGTGATGGACTTGTATACGGTTCTTGGAGACTGATGATGGGACTATGTAGACATGGCTCTTTTCATATATACAATCTATGTTTGATATTATTACTAGTTGCATAGTCCTATAATTTCCGCTTACTCTGATTTAACCTATTTAAGAGTTCGGCTGTGAAAAGTATCCGATGGTATCCGTTTATCAATTAAAGCAAGGGGTAGCTTCATTCATTTTCTATTACATAAATATGACTTCAAGATACGAAGGTTACCCAATTCACTAAAAGATTTTAGAACTTGTCGAACTCGATATAATTGTTTAAAATGATTTCGAATTTCTTCTCCAAGAATTCCAAGTTTTAGTTTGTGCACCCGCTTTTCAAAGAAAATCGTATTTTCACATTTTCTTAATAATCAGAAGCCATATATTATCCACTATTATAGCTTAAATACTATATTATTTTTGGATAATCAAGAAGGGTGTCACAACCAACATAAAGGAAAATCATCAAGAAAAGTCAATCATCTTCAAAGATCTTTACATTAAAAACTCAAGCATCAACACATCATAGTTCAAGCATAGATCTTAACATGCATGCAAACAAAAATACTAGATCTTCGCAAAATCCTTTATGAAAACTCAAGAATCAAATTCTTTTCAAAAATACTTTTAAGAAATCAAGAAGAAAACTCAAGATCATGAGAAAAATACTTTCTTAACAACAACCTCAAGATCAGGTTCAAAGATCAACATGCATGTAAAGAAAATCACTAGATCTAACTTGAAAACCAACATGCATCAACACTTTTTTCAAACAAAATCAAGCTTTAGAAGGAAAGTATGAAAACGAAAATGAATCAAAGAAAAAGGTTTAAAACTTTTTAGATCTTGAAATAAAATTCTTACTTAATCAAAACTTTAAAGAATCAAGTCCAAAATCTTCAATCTCTCTTCCTAGTCTTCACGGTTTCTCCCTCCTTTTCCTAGGTCCATTGGTTTCTCTTCTCCTTTTCACTAGCTTGGCTTGATCTTGCTTAGGTTATGAAGAGTCTAAAGTGTTGGTCCTTCTTCTCTCTATTCGGCCACTCTCTCTCATTTCACTAAGAGTTTGATTTTCTCTTAGTGTTTGTGTGTTTGGTCTTGGGAAGAAACGAAGGAAATGAAGGAATGGAAGTTACATGAAGTGTGTGTGTTTGATCACTCTCACGGTTTAGGGTTGGAATGGATGAATGGGATGAAGAACCGAATGGGGGTGTGTGAGTGTTGATGTTTGGCTTGGAATGAGGAATGAAGAAGGGAAGAAATGGAAATGAACTCACTCACTCTCTCACATGGTTTTGCCCTTCTTTTATCCTTCTTTACTTTTTCTTAATTGCCATCAAGGGCTTGCATGGAGGGCTAGATTGCAAATACTTGGGGACTAAGTCACAAAACTTGGAGACCAAGTTTTGCTCCCAAGTCCCTCACGGCCTCCTTCCTCTCTCCTTCCTTATTTCTTCACTTTTTCCATCCTTAAGTCATGCTTAGGTCATCTTGATGATGTCATGGGTTTGACATTCTGTAGACCTCAATACAGAATGTCAAAGCTTAGCTTGATTACATGAGTGGCACATTGCTTGGTAATCCTTGACTCAAAACACAACTCATAGACTTATCCTAAACACACTACTTTCGCTTCCTTCTGATGAAGACATCCGGATGGAGCTCTTCTTTCTTCTTCATCCCCGAAAATGAAGCCACCTCTGTCTCTGTTATCCCATTGTCTTTAAACTCTAGCTTCATTTCGTCTAAAGTGATGATCTCCATATGCTGCCCTGTCTGCCCGTTGAGATATCAGCAGCCCCGATATGCCAACGAACAGGAGAGAGTAAGCGATCCGAACGACGCATCGTCGACGGTGTGGGATTATAGTAGGCGAGATATATATCAAGACCATACAAGAATACAACACATAACATACATACAGCACAATAATCAATCATATCATTGTTATCCTCATTACTATTATCATCATTTTCTTGTTTTACCAAATTTATACACATTCAATCTTTCTCAACTACTTTCTCAATCTCTTTACAATTTTTCCTTATCACGTCTTATCAAATCAGAACCTTCGATGATTGAGGGAGCAATCATAATATCATCGAGGTACTCCCTTTGTTACCATCGTCTCACACGTCTACATCTCCTCGGTCATCCACCCAACCTAGTCGGAAGCGACCTTTACCACGCGGGCACGACAGCTGTCACAACACATAAATGGTCCCAGACCAGGAGGATCTCGTCCTCAAATCAATTCAATTTCATAATATCAAGGCTCACTGTCTACGCAGTGGCAAAACACAATGCCCCATTCCAGTCCCTCTCCACTGTTCTCGAAATGCCATAGGGGTGACAGCACTATTCCGGTTCCGGATGCAGAACTTACCACGGTATTAGGAACCAGTCCCCGCCACGTCTGACTACCACATATGGAATTCGTTCCGCCCAGAATAGTACTCAAGGCAACATGACGTTTTACCGCCCGAGCCTACCCTATTGCATTCACAACCCGAATATCCCTGATATCCGGGGTACCTTCCTCTCCACTACTTCGCACTCTCATACCTCATCGCGTTAATGTCTTTTAATGTCTTTTAACTTTTGTTTAACCTAAGGTCGGCCCATCCTTCGTGCATCCCTTCAATGAGTCCCGACCACTAACTTTGCACAATCTTTTCTCTCATCAAATCTCACATAGCACAGAGCTGGGATCACATCACAATCTCAAATCTCATTTCCCAAACTTTCTCAACATTTTCCATTTCTCGCAATCATCTCATCTAGAAATCTTTTCTCAGAACACTCTTTTCAAAAACTATCTCAAAACTCCATTTTATAAACTTTCACAAAATATTATTTCATAAATTTTTTTCCAAAAATACTTTCTATAATATTTTTCTCAAAAACCTCTTTTCAAGAACATTTGCAAAAGAATTTCTTTTCACAATCTCTTTTCTAAAAATTCCTTTTCACCATTCTCCACAAAATCTCTTTTTCACGAATCATTTTCAAAACTTTCCTTTCACAAATCTTTTCAGAAATCTCTTTTTCAAAAATCTTTTCGAAAACTGCTTTTCAAAAACCTTTCCAAAAATCACTGGGCGCTAATGGAGGAGCAAGCTCAACTCAACACTAGTCCCAGACTAAAACCGAAAACAAAGGAGCCCAGCTCCACTCAACTTACATCCTGTTCCAACAATCACTCTCCCCAGCTCTGGCTCATTCTCAACATTACCATCCATTCATTCCCCAATCTCAACTCTTATCTTTTTCTTTCTTTCTTTCTCAACATTATCTCTTTTCCCAAAAACTCTCATATTCTTTATCCTTATTTCCTTCTCATTATGTCTTCTCTTCACAATCTTATCTATTTCATTTCTGTTTTCAGGAAGTAGCATATTATCCATGTGGATTCACAATACAATTATCATTATGCATAAGTAAATAAATAAACACACAAGCATGCTATTTCACACAATCATCACACAACAACAATGTGGTCGTTGTCACCTTCGTATAAGTGGCCACACAACACCAACAATTGCCACTTATACTACTGACTCCGAACCACTTAGTTTCGATCTTTGAGATGATACGGAACGTCCTAATATATCACCTAAACACCACAGTGTCTTAGGATAGCTTCTCTCTCACCTGAGATCCAGCAATTAGATGCGTACGTTCTCCTTGGATCCTTGTCTCTGCCAGCTGCCCTAATCCCTCATCTTTAAGATTACACGTACTAAATAAAATACGTTTGCGTCATTAACTTGTATTAAGAAAATATTTTCTTAACTCATTTCACTTTTTATTCCCCATCGGAAGACTTAAAAACGTAATTATTTTCCTAAAACAACTCTCATATTTTCTAGGACTTCCAATACTTCAAAATCATTTTGAAAACGTCTAGTAAGGTAGTTTAAACCATTTAGTTTGGTTGCTGGTCCGTTTTGGCCAGCACCTAAAACATGTTCAAAAATACCGAAAAATGCACTGTTTTTAAATTCGGCTTTTTCTTGAATCAATTATCACTTGAAAACTATGTTTTAAATCACATGAACACCTTTTTAAATTTAAGGAACAATTTTTAAACAAATTTGGACAGCAAAGAATCACTTTATAAAATCTCTTTAATAAAAACTCGAAAACACCGTAAAAGTATTTTCCGCTTTAAATAAATCTTTAGCTTAAGACAATTACTTTAAGATTCAAGCTTTTGTTATAAAATAAGTTTAGGACAGCCATAAACACAATCCAACAATTTCAAATAAATTAAATCAAATCATTAATAAATTTCAAAATCAATTACACCCTCAAATATTTTCAAACATCAGTTAGCACACAACCACAACAACACTTAAATGGATTAAGGCATACAAGCAATTAATCAATCATTTAATTTAATTATAAATAAAACACTTATTCACTTAATTACTTCCTAAACATTTTCATTTTCATTTTATAAAACACAAACACTTAGTCACACATATACTCACAACCGAATTAAGCCAAGGATATAACCCAGTGCAATAATTCAATCAATCACTATATAAATTTATTTTAATGCAACAACAACACTCCCTAGACTCATTTATACTACATGGCCGAATGAAATCCATGAAAACAAGCCAAGGATTACAAATCTTAAACACATAAATTAACTTGATTTATTTCAAGCATCTAAATCCCATTTTCTTTTCCATGAAACAAAATCATTTACTCTTCATTTTTCTTTTTGGCCGAATATACCTATATATACATATTTAAACACAAAACTTTTCCAAATTAATTTAGTTCATTTGTTCCCTTTGTTTTTTAATCCCAAAACCGAATAGAAAAATAATAATCACCACACAATTTCAAACATATTAATTTAACACTATTTTTCAAAACACACTTATTACTTTTATGTCACTTTAAAGAATCCTAATCTATTTTCATGCATAGGCCGAATGTTCAATCATGACAAAAAAAATAAGGTTTTTGGTTTACTTTTTCAATATGCACACATCAAGGTTCCTAAATCAAATCATGCTCTAAAAAAAAATCCTTAAATCAAGTAGAAATCACATGCATGGGTCCTTTTTATGAAAAGCAAAACATAATCTCTTGGTTTAAGTTTAAACCGAATGTTCATTACCCAAAATCAAGAGTTTATTTTAAATCTTTAACATGCAAGAGCATTAGACATGGGTCAAGATGGAAATTATTTTTCAAAAGCTTATTTCTTTGGTTTCTTTTACCAAGACCGTGACATGTGCAACAACCCGATTTTCATAACCAAAATAATTGTCTTTTATTCCTTAATGTTGCAAAAAAAATGAGGCCAATTTTTTTTTTTAAAACATTGTCGGAGTGCTTGAAAACATGTTTGAAAGGTTCCTGATGTTCTTCCACACCTTCTTTCGAAAACCGAGTTGTTACTAAAACTGTTCTTTTCATAAAACATTCGCTTTCATAAAAGAATTTGGCTAAAAACCATCTTGACAGTTTTCAGAACTTTACATGAGTCCACTTTGCATAAAGATGAACTCCACAAGTCGAATTGAAATTTAGTTCAATTACATCATGGCTCATGGCATCGGTAATCCTTAACTCAGTAGTCATCACAACCTAAACTAATCACACTACCCTTAAACTACCCTATTGAAAGCAATTGGATGAAGGCCCTTCTTCTTCGTGCGTCCTCTCTTTGCTCTCGAAGATAATGCCACCCGCGTAGTTGTTCCCTCATTATTTTTGGACTCCAGCATCACCCCATCTGATGAGGTGGGGTTCTTCAGCTTCTCACAACGTGCCTTCTCCTCGTGGTTACTAAATTATCATACGATGACTTCCATACAATACTCCGTCTGCCCGTTGAGATACCAGCAGCACCAATATGCCAACGAACAGGAGAGAGTAAGCGATCCGAACGGCGCATCGTCGACGGTGTGGGATTACGATAGGCAAGATAATAGGACCAAACAAATACACAATACCACACACAAGTACACAACAATCAAGTATAACATTGTCATCATTCTTCTTATCATTGTTCATTCTCTTATTAAATTCACCTTTATGTCTTATGAATACCTTTTCCTTTCTTCTCATTTCCCTTTTGAACTATGCTTCTCTTTTCATCCGATCTTTATCATTCCACAATCTTTAATGATCGGGTATTCAAAATATCATCGAAATATTCATTTTATTCTCGGCTATCACTCACGTCTACATCTCCTCGGTCATCCACCCAACCTAGTCGGAAGCAAACAGGAGTACAGGACCTTTACCACGCGGACACGACAGCTGTCACAACACATAAATGGTCCCAGACCAGGAGGATCTCGTCCTCAAATCATTTAAATAATATCAAGGCTCATTGTCCACGCAGTGGCAAAAACACAATGCCCCGTTCCAGTCCCTCTCACTGTTCTCGATTTGCAATCTAGGGGGCGACAGTATGTTTCTAGTGGGCCCGCAGAACTTGCCACGGCATTAGACCCAGTCCCGACCACGTTAGTGCGCCACATGTGGAGTTCGTTCTGCCTAGAAACACACTCTAGACTTCTTGACGTTTCACCGTCATCGTCCTCCCCTAATGCAATCTCCTCCTAAGTATCCGCAGATACTTATGGTTCCTTCCTCTCCACTACTTCGCACTCTCATACCTCACCGCGTATGTCTTTTAAGTCTTTTATCTTTTTAATTATCCTAAGGTCGGCCCATCCTTCGTGCAACCCTTCAACGAGTCCCGACCACTAACTTTGCACAAACTTTCTCTCATCATTTCTCACATGGCACAGAGCTGGGATCACATCACAATCTCAAATCTCATCTCATTTCTCAACATACCTTCCACCATCTCTCAATCTTTCCCAAAAGAACAATCTTACTTTCCTCAACACATTTTCATAAACCATTTGGAAAATCTCATATCATAAAATCTCCTTTCGAAAACTTTCACAAAATTTGCCTTTCAAAAAATATTCTGAAAATACTTTTCATAATATTTTTCAAAAACCTCTTTTCAAAAACATTCTTAAAGGAATTTCTTTTCATAAATCCTTTTCTAAAAATTTTCCTTCATCCTTCTCTACAAAATCTCTTTATTAAAACCCTTTCAAAAACTGCTTTTCAAAAACCTTTTCAAAAATCACAACTTTGCTGGGCGCTAATGGAGGAGCAAGCTCAACTCAACACCAGTCCCAGTCTAAAACCGAAAACAAAGGAGCCCAGCTCCGCTCAAACCACATCTCATATCAACATCACTCTCCCCAGCTCTGGCTCGTTCTCAACAATATCATTTCATTCTTTCCCCAATCTCAACTCTTTCTTTCCTTTCAAATCCATCTTATCATTATTCTTTTCTCTTTACATCTTTATTTTCTTCCACCTACTTATCTCATTTTCATTTTCCTATTCAGGACGTGACAGACGTCCATCAGCATGTTACTCATTTAATTTAACAGCAATAAATAATCATCAGGCATAATTAAATAAATATATAAAAGCATGCTATCATTCACACAAACATCACACAACAATGTGGTCTTCGTCACCTTCGTATAAGTGGCCACACAATCAAACAATTGCCACTTATACTACTGACTCTAACCACTTAGTTCCGATCTTTGAGGTGATACGGAACGTCCTACCAAATCACCTAATTACCACGGTGTCTTAGGAAAGCTTCTCTCTCACCTGAGGTCCAACAATTTAGTGCGTACCGTTGCCTCGGATCCTTTGTGCCACTGGCTGCCCCAATCCCTTGTCTTTAAGATTCCTCGTACTAAATAAAATACACTTACGTTATTATCTTGTATTAAGAAAATCTTTTCTTAGTTCGTGACACTTTCCATTCCTTATCGAAAGACTTAAAACACTATTATTTTATTAAAACAATTCTCATATCTCTAGCACTTTAAACATTTCAAGACCATTTGAAAACATTAATTAAAATGATTTAAACTAATTCATTTGGTTGCTGGCCCGTCTTGGACAGCACCTTAAATAGTGTCCGAAAACACCGAAAATTTCACCGTTTTTAATCCGGGTTTTTCCTGAGTCAATTATCATTTGAAAACCAAACTTTAAATTTCATGAAAGCATTTTTAAACAAAAGAAGCATGCCCAAATAATTCTGGACAGCAAAGGGTTATTTTATAAAAATTATTTTGAGAAAACCCCGAGAACATCGTAAAAACACTTTTTCCTTTAAAAAAACTCCTTTATTTAAATTAACCTTTTAAAAACTCAAGTTTCCATCACAAACAATTTTGGACAGCCATAAACACAATTTAAAAACCTCAAGTAAATCAAATCAATTTATTTTAAAACCGTTCACACACTAACACACAACCACAATATAATTTCAACAAATCAAACCAAATCATTTCATGATCAATAACTTCAATATTAACCACATATTTAATCATCTTCCAAGCATTACTCCACCTACCACCATAAACAATACTTTAATAATTTCATTAAGAGAATTTAAACAAGTTGGTCAATATCAAGGTAATCATACAACCCATACATAATTCATTTTCACAACATAAAGCACTTAGGCATGCAAGCATTCATAAACCATTTGAAGTCAAATTTCAAACCGAACATATTTATATTTATTTTCCTCATTCTAAACAATCATCATGCACCTTTTATCTCATGTAATTAAGTTCCTTGAACCTATTTAACTATATAACCGAATGGAATCAAAGAAAACAAATCATCATCACAATTTAAATCATGAAATCAAGTGTAGTGGCATAAATCAAAGATAAAGATCACTTTTGGGTAAATGAAGATCAAAACCGTGATGGACATTTAAAGAAAATCAAATCCTTTTTGTTTCAAACAACATGCATGGTTTCAAGAGCATAACTTTTCATAAATCAAAACAAGATCAAAGCATGTCATTCTTTAATCTCATGCAAAGTTTTAAGAACAACACTTTTTCAAAGGATCAAGGTAAGATCAAAGCCTCTTTCAAGATCAAATTCAAGACCAAACATTTCAACACTTCAAATCAATTTTTCCAAGCATGAGATTGACATGCAACCACTTGGGTTAAATCAAAAAGCATCAAGGTTTATTCTTTAGGTCATGGCCGAATCTCCTAGTTTAGGATCTAGTATTTTATTAGTTTATTTAGTCTTAAAAAAATTCAAGATTCAAGTAGAATCAACACATGTATAAACTCAAATCATCAAAATCACCATCATCTCGACATGCAACACCAAAGACTTTACTTCATTACCAATCAAGTTTATATCACCAATTTATTCATCCAATAAACTCTTAAACACATCACAAATCACGGTCCTAAGAAAGAAAATTCAACATGCAAAGAGGTTTTTACCTTGGATTCACAAAAATCTCAACAAATCTTTAGATCTAGAGGATTCAACTTGAAAAACGTTGAGATCTATAAGAGTTATATTAGAAAACTTTAAGATCTTTAATGAAAAATTTAATTGAGTTATGAAGTTCGTTGATTAGAGATTTACAAGACACTTTCAATCTTAAAAGTCCAAGATCAACATAAACAAAACTTAGAAAATTAACATGCAAAGAAAAGAAGAAAAACTACAAGATCAAAAGAAAAATCTAACTATTACAATTTCCTTCACTTTCATCCGAATTACCCACCAAGGAAAAGGGTTGGTCTCCTAGCTTTTTTTAGGTCTTGGTTCTTCAAGAAAAATTCTAAGTTTTGGTGTTGATCTCCTCTTCTTCTCCTTTAGGGTTTGCCTCGGCCTCTCTTCTTCTAGGTTTAATGGGATGTTTTCTTCTTGATCTTTGAAGAAGAAGACGGTTGAGAAAGGAATTGAAGAAGTTTGGGTTAGGGGCTTTGAGGTTTTCACTCTTCTTTCTCTCTTCTCCTCTCACGGCCTCACTCTCTTTCTCTCTATGTCTCAAGAGCTTGATGGTGCTCTTGGGACTAAATGTGTTTGTGTTTGTCTGAGAAGGGAAACAAATGAAGAAAATGAAATGGAACTAGCCAATACACACTCATTCACACGGTCATAAGGGCAAAGGCAAGGGGTGGAATTTTCCTTTTTGGCCTTGGTTCAAAGTGTAAACTTAAGGGCAACTTGGTCCATCTCAATTGTTGCATGGGAGGTCATTTCGTGGGGGAGACAAGGGTGTAAGGAAGTCTTCCTAGGCATCATGAGTCATACCCCCTACTTTCCTCCTATTTTCCATTTAAACTTCACTTGGTCTTCTAGTCCTATACTTGGCCGCACCACACACATACACATACACATGCAATTTATTTTCATTTTGCCACTGTAGTGGATCTGAGAAATAGATCCACCATGATGTGTGTTTGGGGTTGTTGCAGCTGACGAGGGTGACCCCGGTCCTACGTACCCCCAGTGATAAGGGGATCAAGCCACACGTAGTTCTTGAGAGTAGGGTTGAGAGAACATACCTTAGCCCCTATAGCATGGCGATACTTATAGGGGAAGTTGTGTTGTGGTGCCTTATGGGCCTGTTCGGCCCAGTAGGGCTGACGTGGCTCTTAGAGGATAAGAAGGATGAGTTATTCATCCTTATCCTGTACTATAGAGCTCACGCTTATCCTGTAGCGGTAGGATTTATTATTGGTTAACCCTACAAGCCCCCCAAGCTCGTATAGGCCTGAAGAGCCTGCGCTGAGCTTCTGGAAGTTGGCGGTGACATAAAGCATTGTTTGCAAGTTGATGTCTTTTATTCGGAAGAGTGTTGCGGATGGTTGATAGTGCTCTTTTGTGCTCGGATGATGAAACTGAAAGAGTACCCCTGATCTCGAACCGAGTGCAAGCTCGGTGAGGCTCATCTCGAACCGAGTGCAAGCTCGGTGAGGTGCATCTCTAACCGAGGTCCCGCGGGGGGGATCCGCCACCAGCTTGGTGGGGCTCATCTCGAACCGAGTACAAGCTCGGTGAGGCTCATCTCGAACCGAGTGCAAGCTTGGTGAGGAACATATCGAACCGAGTACAAGCTCGGTGAGGCTCATCTCGAACCGAGTGCAAGCTTGGTGAGGAACATCTCGAACCGAGTGCAAGCTTGGGGAGGAACATCTCGAACCGAGTGCAAGCTCGGTGAGGCTCATCTCGAACCGAGTGCAAGCTTGGTGAGGAACATCTCGAACCGAGTGAAAGCTCGGTGAGGCTCATCTCGAACCGAATGCAAGCTCGGTGAGGCTCATCTCGAACCGAGTGCAAGCTCGGTGAGGCTCATCTCGAACCGAGTGCAAGCAAGGTGAGGAACATCTCGAACCGAGTGCAAGCTAGGTGAGGAACATCTCGAACTGAGTACAAGCTCGATGAGGAACATCTCGAACCGAGTGCAAGCTCGGTGAGGAACATCTCGAACCGAATGCAAGCTCGGTAAGGCTCATCTCGAACCGAGTGCAAGCTCGGTGAGGCTCATCTCGAACCGAGTGCAAGCTTGGTGAGGAACATTTCGAACCGAGTACAAGCTCGGTGAGGCTCATCTCGAACCGAGTGCAAGCTTGGTGAGGAATATCTCGAACCGAGTGCAAGCTCGGTGAGGCTCATCTCGAACCGAGTGCAAGCTTGGTGAGGAACATCTCGAACCGAGTGCAAGCTTGGTGAGGAACATCTCGAACCGAGTACAAGCTCGGTGAGGAACATCTCGAACCGAATGCAAGCTCGGTGAGGCTCATCTCGAACCGAGTGCAAGCTCGGTGAGGCTCATCTCGAACCGAGTTCCCGCGGGGGGAGTTCCATAATGGATTTGGGGACGCTCCGAGATGAGGGTGATGAAGTTATGAGTGTAGTCAAAGTCGAATTGGACAATTGTTTTAAAAGTCACGTCATTTTTAAGGAGACATCCTTTTATGCGCTTGCCATGGTGAAAGCCGAAAGGCTTGTGCCAATGTATGCTGGCACGACTCAAACTGTTATTTGAGTTCGCGGTGTGCCAAGATTATCACCAATTGGACCGTAATGTTTACGAGGGATTACTGTCGGAATGGCAACCTTGGACCGTAATTCTCCTGCTACCCTAAGATGTTCGTCCATTATTTCTCCAACTTAAGGGGAATCCTATGACGACTTTGGTTCTAATTGCTTATAACAAGCTCACTTTCCTTGTTGAATTCATCCTAAACCTTAATCAAGCCTATTACTTTTGCCGTTTAGACCTCTGATTACGGTATAAGACAACCCTAGTCCTCAGACCTTCTTCGAATAACCAGTAACATACACCTTTTTCCTTCCTTGTAACTCCCCAACTTTGATCAAGCTTATCACTAAATTCACTATTTCGTTCTATTCTTAATCAACTTCAACCACTAATCCCTCATAAATAATTCAAGACTAAACCATCTGGGTACTATGACATGTTCGATTGTGTAAATCAAGCTAATAAATCTGGGAAAAGGAGGGGTAGAACTACGGTTTGGTAGTAAGACTGATGAAGAAAGGTCTTGAATTTCGATAACAAGGGACTTCAGCAAAACACTGGGATCTAGGGATAACATTAAACATCCTTGAAGGTAATAACTATTCTTGTACCAAAGGTACGCTAAGGTCAACAAACTTAAGCCTATCAAGCACTAATAAAACATCAAAGGGTATGGGTTCTAAGTCTTAGAATATGTCCATCATCTACTCCCTTCCAACTATAGAACTAACAGATTCCTTAGACTAGTGCAGTAGGCACTAAGCCACAAACAGAAGTTCTTAGCCTAGAAAGACGAGAACTCGATCTTAGACTCCTAACCTTATACTAGCAAACACACAGAGTCACACAAAGAAAGCATGTCAGCCCATGCTTAAGGCCACTAAGGATTACCATTGCTCTGATACCATTCTGTAACAGCCCGATTTTCATAAACAAAAAATAATTAACTTTTACTTACTAAAGTGGCAAAAATGAGGCCAATTTTTTTTTTAACGTAATTGAAAAGTCATTGGTGTACTTTAACATCTTTTTACTGAAAACCGAGTTGTTACTAAAACATTTATTTTCATAACATTTTCATTCTCATGAAAAGACTTATCTCCAAATCATGATATTTTCCAAAAGATTACATTGTTCGATTTTCCAAAAATAAAGTAGACCTCAATACAGAATGTCAAAGCTTAGCTTGATTACATGAGTGGCACATTGCTTGGTAATCCTTGACTCAAAACACAACTCATAGACTTATCCTAAACACACTACTTTCGCTTCCTTCTGATGAAGACATCTGGATGGAGCTCTTCTTTCTTCTTGCGCCCTTTCTTCATCCCCGAAGATGAAGCCACCTCTGTCTCTGTTATCCCATTGTCTTTAAACTCTAGCTTCATTTCGTCTAAAGTGATGATCTCCATATGCTGCCCCGTCTGCCCGTTGAGATATCAGCAACCCCGATATGCCAACGAACAGGAGAGAGTAAGCGATCCGAACGACGCATCGTCGACGGTGTGGGATTACAGTAGGCAAGATATATATCAAGACCATACAAGCATACAACACATAACATACATACAGCACAATAATCAATCATATCATTGTTATCCTCATTACTATTATCATCATTTTCTTGTTTTACCAAATTTATACACATTCATTCTTTCTCAACTACTTTCTCAATCTCTTTACAATTTTTCCTTATCACGTCTTATCAAATCAGAACCTTCGATGATTGAGGGAGAAATCATAATATCATCGAGGTACTCCCTTTGTTACCATTGTCTCACACGTCTACATCTCCTCGGTCATCCACCCAACCTAGTCGGAAGCGACCTTTACCACGCGGGCACGACAGTTGTCACAACACATAAATGGTCAGAGACCAGGAGGATCTTGTCCTCAAATCAATTCAATTTCATAATATCGAGGCTCACTGTCTACGCAGTGGCAAAACACAATGCCCCGTTCCAGTCCCTCTCCACTGTTCTCGAAATGCCATAGGGGTGACAGCACTATTCCGGTTCCGGATGCAGAACTTACCACGGTATTAGGACCCAGTCCCCACCACGTCTGACTACCACATATGGAATTCGTTCCGCCCAGAATAGTACTCAAGGCAACGTGACGTTTTACCGCCCGAGCCTACCCTATTGCATTCACAACCCGAATATCCCTGATATCCGGGGTACCTTCCTCTCCACTACTTCGCACTCTCATACCTCACCGCGTTAATGTCTTTTAATGTCTTTTATCTTTTGTTTAACCTAAGGTCGGCCCATCCTTCGTGCATCCCTTCAATGAGTCCCGACCACTAACTTTGCACAATCTTTTCTCTCATCAAATCTCACATAGCACAGAGTTAGGATCACATCACAATCTCAAATCTCATTTCCCAAACTTTCTCAACATTTTCCATTTCTCGCAATCATCTCATCTCAAAATCTTTTCTCAGAACACTGTTTTCAAAAACTATCTCAAAACTCCATTTTATAAACTTTCAAAAAATATAATTTCATAAATTTTTTTCCAAAAATACTTTCTATAATATTTTTCTCAAAAACCTCTTTTCAAGAACATTTGCAAAAGAATTTCTTTTCACAATCTCTTTTCTAAAAATTCCTTTTCACCATTCTCCACAAAATCTCTTTTTCACGAATCATTTTCAAAACTTTCCTTTCACAAATCTTTTCAGAAATCTCTTTTTCAAAAATCTTTTCGAAAACTGCTTTTCAAAAACCTTTCCAAAAATCACAACTTTGCTGGGCGCTAATGGAGGAGCAAGCTCAACTCAACACTAGTCCCAGACTAAAACCGAAAACCAAGGAGCCCAGCTCCACTCAACTTACATCTTGTTCCAACAATCACTATCCCCAGCTCTGGCTCGTTCTCAACATTACCAACCATTCATTCCCCAATCTCAACTCTTATCTTTTTCTTTCTTTCTTTCTCAACATTATCTCTTTTCCCAAAAACTCTCATATTCTTTATCCTTATTTCCTTCTCATTATGTCTTTTCTTCACAATCTTATCTTTTTCATTTCTGTTTTCAGGAAGTAGCATATTATCCATGTGGATTCACAATACAATTATCATTATGCATAAGTAAATAAATAAACACACAAGCATGCTATTTCACACAATCATCACACAACAACAATGTGGTCGTTGTCACCTTCGTATAAGTGGCCACACAACACAAACAATTGCCACTTATACTACTGACTCCCAACCACTTAGTTATGATCTTTGAGATGATACGGAACGTCCTAATATATCACCTAAACACCACAGTGTCTTAGGATAGCTTCTCTCTCACCTGAGATCCAGCAATTAGATGCATACGTTCTCCTTGGATCCTTGTCTCTGCCAGCTGCCCCAATCCCTCATCTTTAAGATTCCTCGTACTAAATAAAATACGTTTGCGTCATTAACTTGTATTAATAAAATATTTTCTTAACTCATTTCACTTTTTATTCCCCATCGAAAGACTTAAAAACGTAATTATTTTCCCAAAACAACTCTCATATTTTCTAGGACTTCCAATACTTCAAAATCATTTTGAAAACGTCTAGTAAGGTAGTTTAAACCATTTAGTTTGGTTGCTGGTCCGTTTTGGCCAGCACCTAAAACATGTTCGAAAATACCGAAAAATGCACTATTTTTAAATTCGGCTTTTTCTTGAATCAATTATCACTTGAAAACTATGTTTTAAATCACATGAACACCTTTTTAAATTTAAGGAACAATTTTTAAACAACTTTGGGCAACAAAGAATCACTTTATAAAATCTCTTTAATAAAAATTCGAAAACACCGTAAAAGTATTTTCCGCTTTAAATAAATCTTTAGCTTAAGACAATTACTTTAAGATTCAAGTTTTTGTTATAAAATAAGTTTAGGACAGCCATAAACACAATCCAAAAATTTCAAATAAATTAAATCAAATCATTAATAAATTTCAAAATCAATTACACCCTCAAATATTTTCAAACATCAGTTAGCACACAACCACAACAACACTTAAATGGATTAAGGCATACAAGCAATTAATCAATCATTTAATTTAATTATAAATCAAACACTTATTCACTTAATTACTTCCTAAACATTTTCATTTTCATTTTATAAAACACAAACACTTAGTCACACATATACTCACAACCGAATTAAGCCAAGGATATAACTCAGTGCAATAATTCAATCAATCACTATATAAATTTATTTTCATGCAACAACACTCCCTAGACTCATATATACTACATGGCCGAATGAAATCCAAGAAAACAAGCCAAGGATTACAAATCTTAAACACATAAATTAACTTGATTTATTTCAAGCATCTAAATCCCATTTTCTTTTCCATGAAACAAAATCATTTACTCTTCATTTTGCTTTTTGGCCGAATATACCTATATATACATATTTAAACACAAAACTTTTCCAAATTAATTTAGTTCATTTGTTCCCTTTGTTTTTTAATCCCAAAACCGAATAGAAAAATAATAATCACCACACAATTTCAAACATATTAATTTAACACTATTTTTCAAAACACACTTTTTACTTTTATGTCACTTTAAAGAATACTAATCTATTTTCATGCATAGGCCGAATGTTCAATCATGACAAAAAAAAAGGTTTTTGGTTTACTTTTTCAATATGCACACATCAAGGTTCCTGAATCAAATCATGCTCTAAAAAAATCCTTAAATCAAGTAGAAATCACATGCATGGGTCCTTTTTATGAATAACAAAACATAATCTTTTGGTTTAAGTTTAAACCTGTAGTGTCCTTGAACACTATATATCCTTAACCCTCTGAGCCCTCAAGATTATGGTAATCAGGAGTTCACGAGAAGGTCAAGTATCTATGTATGACCTTATGGTTTTTCTGCAGTTCCAGTTGGGAAAAGCAAGGTTTCCCCAGTCAACAAGTGTGTGCAGAGTGTCAACTTAGGGATGAGAGTACGTACCTGAAACCCTAGCTGTTGTGAGCTATTTATAGGGTTTGGAGGAAGTTGATTTGGGCCGTATGGGCCTCGTATCAAGGTGAGCTGAACCGGGATTCTGTGAGGGAATATAGGAGATTTATTCCCTTAGAACCCGGATAGGATCAGCTCACGATCCCATGTAGAGGCTGTTGCGAGATTCTAGGAGAGACGGGTGGAAGTGATAGGAAGCCTTGGTGAGACTGAGTCAACCTACCAGCCGACGTTATGTTTCGGTTCTGGAATCCCGAGCCGATGGAGTGAAGACCGCTGCTGAGGCTCGGTCCCATCAATTCCGAGCCTGGTCTTTTCGTATGCTCGGAATGAACGTGTCCGAGCGTGGGACGTTCGTGTTAAGTAAACCGAGGGAAAGGTCCTTGGAAAATCCTTTATATAGGACTGTAGTTTCTATGCGGTCGGCAGACCCTACAAAACCGAATGTTCATTACCCAAAATCAAGAGTTTACTTTAAATCTTTAACATGCAAGAGCATTAGACATGGGTCAAGATGGAAATTATTTTTCAAAAGCTTATTTCTTTGGTTTCTTTTACCAAGACCGTGACATGCATTAGAAAAGATCAAACTTTTTGTTCAAGGGTTACATGCAAGGTTCAAGATTAAGGCTTTTTGTTTGAAAATCACATTCATAACTCAAGATCAAAACCTTTTTCCAAGATCAAGGCAAAATCAAAGGCTTTTTCAAAACAAATCAAAATCAAGCATAACCACAACTCAAATCAACCTTCTCCACCTTCGAGGTCGAAGTCCTCACTCATTTAGGAATAGCCCCAATCCAATTGCATCCAAGTGGGTGGGCTTTCGTCCGAGCCTTTCAACAATTCTGCGATGTTGAGAACTTGGTCGCGACGGTACGGTCCTTCTTTTGGTTATATGCTCCCCAAGTAAATAAATTTGGTGATTCCAAGGGTCTTTGGGTGTCCTTAAAGGCTCGGAGGGGACATGCCCTTTTTGCCAAGGTGACAGACTCTTGGAAATCTTTCAAACCTCTCTTCTTCAAATACGAGTATACCGGGGCCGAAGTATGTTGGTTCATGGAACAGGTTGAAGAAGATGGAGTGATGAAGGTCGTGCCTCGGTTTCCACTGGGTTGGACGACTAACATTTATAACCAAGGATCCTCCTTGTATCAATTCGACTATAAGGCGGATTTAACAAAAGCCGAAAGGCGATTATGCGACCACGTTTGGGAGTATCTTCAAGCGAATGGTCAAATTGATTCCAAACGAATCCTGCTGAAAGATACGCGAGACGAAGTGAAGGCAGAGCTGGGTATTTTTTTTTTTTTGTCGTGTTAATCCATTTTTCTTGCAGAAGCAATGGGGAAGAAAGCAACCAAAGCCAAGAAGAGTGAAGCTCGGGCCGCTAGAGTGTCACAGCTAGCAGCACTCAAAGAGTCTGCGTCCGGTTCTCCAATCAAGGGTCAATCTGCTGAACCGACCCATCCTGAAAAACCGACCGTTATCCCCAATACCACCCCCACTGTCAGGGTCACTGGTGTTGAACAGGTGATCAAAAAGGGCCGCATTGTCGACGCGGTGAATATTGAAGTAGAAGCTCATTCATCTCCCCAAGACGTTCCCGAGCGCCCTCTCAAGAAGACTCGGCTGGATAAAGGAAAAGGTCTCGCTGGAGACTGGTTCAATTTGAGCAAGTCCAACAAAGGGATTGAAATTCCCGAGGGTAAAGAAGATGCAGCTGCCAAGACGGTGTGGAGTAGGAAGATGTCCGACTCATTCATAGCCACCGTCTTCCCTCCTGAAAATGCTGAAGTAATCGAGTCATGGACCCCTGGGACTTGGGAAAATAATTGTAAATCGTTGGTGAAAAGCTTCTTACGGGGCGCGAGCATTTTCCATCACCTTGGCCATCATGGTGATGATGCTTATGCTGGATTGGCTCCCGAGGAAAAGAAGAAAAGATATGAAGCCAACGAGCGGGAAGATTACTTGGAAATTCAGGTCCAAGGTCTGAATAAAAGGATACAAGAAATGGCGGCTGAAAACGAGAGGCTTCAAAAGATTGCACAAGATTCGGAGGGGGCCAAAGTTCGGGCCGAGACAACACTTCAAGCTGCCGAGGCTCAGATAAAGAGGTCGGAGGAAATTCAGAAAAAGGCCGAGGAGGATGCTGCTGCTCTTCAGGTGGCTACGGAGAAAGCTCATTCGGCCGAGCAAGCTGCTGCAGTGGCTCAGGAGCAACATGAGTATGCTAAGGACGAGATACTCAGGCTCCGAGCTTCCTTGGAGAAGATGAGCGCGAAAGCGCTCAAGCATAAGAAAGTAGCTAAGGAGAATCTGTTTAATTGGGACCATGCCATTGAAGATTCTTTCTACAATAATGTCGAGCAACTCCGTGTTCTGAATCCCGGGCTTGTGACCAAGGGTGCTGATCCTAATTTTGCTGTGAAAAAAGGTCAAATTGTCGGCCCGAGTGGAGTTCCCATAGATCTGAATAACTCCGACCTTCCGAACCATTTGGGCGAAGACTCTGAAGGGGAAGAAACCGAGGATGCCAAAGGTGAAGAAGAAGAAGACACATTCAATGCTGACAGCACTGTATTGTCCGATTTAGAATAGTTGATCTTTTTTTTTTTTTTAGCGCTCACCCCAGTAGTGGGTTTTTGTAACCGCCCCAGTAGTGGGTTTGAACTTTTTCTATGCTTCTTTGCTCGAAATATTATGAACGTTTATAGTATTCGCAGTCAACTGTTTGCTTCTTTTTATACTTTGTGTTAAGAATTCAAGTGTCAAGACCTCGGAACTCCAGCGCTTTAGCCATGGTGGGTTCCTCTATCCGCGATGTAAAATGATTTTAATAAACCATGTTTGAATCGGGAGTCTCAGTAGAATACTTGACGAGTTATAAGCTCTTGTTTGAGATGTTTATAATCGTTCGTGTCATACACGGTGGCTAATCGAATATGAGGAAAAGTACGTAATACAATGAATCCAATAACAGTCTTTTATTAATCAGACGCAGAAAGTACAATGGGCTCGGAGTTCCACCGAGCGTACACCATCATTAAACAGTAATAAACATTTACAATTCTAAAAAGAATAAATAAAGCATGAAAAAACTATGGAAGAAAGATTCTAACTGTAATATCCTTTGAGCTTCGCCGCATTCCATGAATTGTTGATAGGAGATCCCGAGAGAGTTTCAAGTTTATAGGCTCCCGTCCCGCTCTTGAAGGTGACTCGGTATGGTCCTTCCCAGCTATGGGCCAGTTTTCCATCCTTAGCATTCTTAAGACCAATATCGGCCCTTCTTAGGACAAGGTCACCCACCTCGAACTCTCTGGGGTTAACCGAGCGATTATATTCCTTCGCCTGCATCCTTTTAGCGTGCTTTTCTCGTTCGGCGGCCAAATCTCTTACCTCCTCCGACAAAACAAGGTCCTCGCAGAGCAAAGTGTTGTTGATGGGGTTTGGCTGCTGCATAGCTCGGAAAGAAGGGATAATTTTCTTAATGGGGATGACTGCGTCGCAGCCATAAGTGAGCCGATAGGGTGTTTCCCCTGTTGAAGTTTGGATGGTGGTGCGATATGACCAAAGTCCCTCATGCAAGTTTTCCACCCAATTTCCTTTTGCTCCTTCGAGTCTCCTCTTGATTCCCTGAATGATGGACCTGTTCACTGATTCCACCTGACCGTTGGTTTGAGGGTGTTCCACCGAGGAGGAGTAGTGTTTAACCCCCAATGCACTGACCAAATCTTGGAACGCCCTTGCTGCAAACTGGGTTTCGTTGTCGGTCACCAATATCTGTGGCACCCCGAATCGAGCCACAACTTGCCTTTCAAAAAACTTTTGCACCTTTGCCGAGGATATGGTTGCCAAAGGCTCGGCCTCAACCCACTTTGTAAAATAGTCTATGGCCACGATCACCCACTTCAACTGTCCTGGTGCGGTTGGGAACTGCCCAATCAAATCCATTCCCCATTGGTAAAAGGGATAGGGAGATGAAAGAGAATGAAGTTCCTCGGCTGGTTTTTGATAAACATCACTGTGAAATTGGAATTTATCACACCTTTTCACGTGGTTTATCGCATCTTGTTGAAGGGTAGGCCAGTAGTACCCAGCTCTTAGGACTTTTCTAGCCAGTGACTTCCCTCCAATGTGGTGACTGCCTATTCCTCCATGAACTTCTTCTAGGGCCAACTTTGCTTCGGCGGGGTCGAGACACCTGAGCATTGGACCGTTGACCCCTCGGCGAAAAAGTACTCCCTCAGCTAGTGCAAATTGAGATGCCTTCCTGACAATTTTCCTAGCTTCCACCAAGTCGGTCGGCAAGGTCCCTTGTTCCAAATAGCTTGCAATTGGGCTAATCTAGCTTGAATCTAGTGATATGGAGAGGACAACGCTAGGTCCATGCACCATTTCCTGAATTAAACTCTTGTTGTTTTCAGAGTTTTTTGTTGAGGCGAGTTTGGAAAGAATATCCGCTCGGCTATTGCTTTCCCTCGGTATGTGACAGATTTCGACTTTCACAAATTCAGATGACAAGAATCTTACTTTTTCCAATTATTTTTGAAGGATTGGCTCCTTCGCCTGATATTCACCCTTGACCTGTGATACCACCAATTGAGAGTCGCTGAGAATTTTCACCTCTCGGGCTCCCACTTCTTTTGCCATCCTCAATCCTGCCAAAACAGCTTCATACTCCGCCTGATTGTTGGATGTTGAAAATCCGAACTTCAAGGAGTATTCAAGGGTGACTCCCTCAGAGTTCTCCAGAATTATTCCTGCTCCTGCCCCCATCTTGTTGCTCGATCCATCCACATAGATGTTCCAATCCGAGTTTGAGCTCGTCAATGGCTCAGTGAACTCGGTAAGAAAATCAGCCAAGGCCTGAGACTTCATCGCCTTTCTTGGTTCGAGAGTTATTTCAAACTCAGAAAGCTCGATAGCCCAAGTCACCATCCTCCCAGCCAAATCAGGTTTCTGCAATATTTGTCGGATCGGTTGAGCCGTTCTGACCGTAATGCGGTGGTTGTGGAAATATTGGCGCAATCGCCTGGCAGTTATTACTAAGCAGAAGGCTAATTTCTCCACTTTTTGATATCTGATTTCCGGTCCCTGGAGAGCTCGACTCACAAAATAAATCGGAGACTCTTTACCTGATTCCTCCCGGACCAAAACCGAACTAACCACAGAATCTCCAACCGACAAATAAAGGAAAAGAGTTTCGCCATGGCTCGGACTAGATAAAATGGGAGGCGATGCCAAATAATGTTTAAGGTCAGTAAAGGCCTTTTCACATTCTTCATCCCATTCAAACATCTTCTCCTTCTCTTTCCTCAGCAGCTTGTACCATGGAAGGGCCTTTCTAGCCGACTGAGATAGAAACCTTGAAAGAGCTGCGACCCGACCTGTTAGCTGCTGAACCCCTTTGATGTTTGAGGGACTTTTCATCTCCAAAATGGCTCTTCACTTGTCCGGATTTGCCTCTATTCCACGCTCTGTAAGCATAAACCCGAGGAATGATCCTGCCGGAACTCCGAATGTGCATTTTTCCGGGTTCAGCCTCATATCAAACTGTCTCACCCTTCCTAAGATTTCTTTCAAGTCTTTTGCATGATCTTCCTCTTTTAAACTTTTCGCAATCATATCGTCTATATAAACCTCCATCCTCGGCCCAATCAGAGGACCAAAAACCTTGTTCATCATGCGCTGGTAAGTTGCCCCAGCGTTTTTCAATCCGAACGGCATAACATTATAGCAATAAGTAGCGTTTTCTGTGATAAACGAGGTTTTTACCTGGTCCAGGGGATACATTGGGATCTGATTGTATCCCGAGTAAGCATCCATAAAGGACAACCTTTGATAGCCAGCCGAACTATCCACCAATTTATCAATGCAGGGTAGTGGGTACTGATCCTTCGGGCACACCTTGTTCAGATCTGTGTAGTCCACGCACATCCTCCATTTCCCGTTGGACTTCTTGACTAGCACGGGATTGGCCAACCAATCAGTGTATACCACCTCTCTAATAAATCCAGCTTCTAAAAGCTCAGCTACCTTCTCATCAGTCGCTTGCGCTTTCTCAGATCCGACCCTTCTCTTCTTCTGACATACCGGCTTGGCGCCAGGATATACACTCAACTTGTGGCAGATGAAGTTAGGATCGATTCCCGGCATGTTTGCTGAGGTCCATGCAAACAAATCCTTGTTTTCAATTAGAAGTTCAGTAAGCTCTTTTTCTAGCTTCTCCGACAGGCCAACCCCGATCTTGACGTAGTGAGATGGCTCGGGACCAAGGATTACTTTTTTAAAGTCCCCTTGCGGGGTTGGTCGAGTTTCATCCTCTTCTCTGACGTCAAGATCGGCCAAGTTGACGCTTCCTTTGTTCAATGGTTCCTTCATAATTTTCTCATCATCTAGTTTCAGCTTTGCCAAACTGATGTTATAGCATTTCCGGGCCAACTCCTGATCAGACCGTACTGTTACTACCTTGTCATCCGACCCCGGAAACTTCATGGCCAAATGCACTGTCGAAACGAAAGCACCGAAAGATTGGAGTGCTGTTCTTCCGAAGATAGCGTCATAGGCCGAGGGAGCCTGGACAACGAGCCACTTTACCATTTCAGTTCGGGCAGAAGGTGGTTCACCCATTGTCACTGGGAGGTGGATATGGCCTAATAGAACGATTGAGTGTCCCGTGAAGCCAATCAAGCTTCCCTCGAATGGAGTAAGATCTGACCTTTTCAACTTCAATTTCTCAAACAGATCAAGGAACATGATGTCCGCCGAACTCCCTTGATCGACGAGAATTCTTCTTACTTCATAGTTGCCCATCCGAACTGTGACGACCATTGGATCGTTATGGTCGTGCAGGATGTCTTCAAAGTCTTCATCACTAAAACTGATTACAACGTTCTTCTTTCTCGGTTTCTGAATCGGCCGGCTTGCCACCGAAAGAACTTGCCCCACGTATTTCTTGTGGTCACACTTCTTTTCCCCACCACCAGCAAATCCTCCAGCAATAGTACCGATAAGAAAGTCATTTGCTTTCTCGGATTGTTGTATTGGGGCTCCGCTTGCAGGTGGTGAAGGACTTTTATTCCTCTTCTGCTCGGTTTTGGGAGGCGAGGGGCTCTTCCTTCTAGAACGCTTGCGCAAGGCTTCCCCGATGTAATGCTGAAGCTTGCCATCCCTTACCATCTCTTCAATTAGATCTTTCAGTTGGATACATTGGTCGGTGGTATGCCCCCATCCACCATGGTTATCGCAATACTTCGATTTATCCTTCTGGGCCGCCTTTCTTAAGGCTGGTGGCCGAGTGATGTTGCGCATTTCAGTATGCATGGTCTCACGAAGGATTTGACTCCTCGGGACCGTTAATTGAGTGTATTCCTCGTACCTGCCTTTGGGAGGCAGTTTATCACCTCTTTCTTGTTCCCTCTTATCTTTCCTTCCTCTTTCCCGAAAACGATCATTCTGACGAGCCTCGTTTTGGCGAGGCCGTTGCTCCTGTCGTCCTTCAGTACCCCTTGCTGCAGTGCTTATCCTTCGGAACTCCTCTAGATTGACATATTTCCTGGACCTTTCTCTAAGTTCTGCCATGTTATGAGGTGGTTCCCCGATCAGAGAATCTTTGAAATCTCCATCCAACAATCCCTGAGTAAGTAGGAGAACGGATACCCCCGACTGTAAACCAGATATGCCACTGGCCTCTTGTTGATACCGAGCCAGGTAGCCGCGTAAAGACTCGCCAGGTCTTTGTGCGACTCCAGCTAAAGAATGATCCGATTTGGGCTGTGACATGCTCGCTGTATATCGATTGAGGAAAACCCTCCGAAGCTCGGCCCAGGAACTGATGGAATTTTCCGGTAGGGAGTTGAACCATCTCAGCGGCGCCGGGCCTAGCGTCATTGAGAAAGCTCGGCATTTCATTTCATCTTCTCCTCCATAAAACATCATGGAAGACTCATAAGATGCAATGTGATCCATCGGACCAGTCGTCCCATTATAGCGAGAGACGTTCTGATGGCCCATGAAAGCTTGTGGAGTCCGAAATGCCATGATTGCGGCTGTGAATGGGTGTCCCGGATGTGGTTCAGCAGCAGCAGGTTCGGCAACCTCATTCGGAGTAAGGGGTGGAGGCAAGGGAAGGTTACTTGGGTTGCCAAGAGCCATGCGAGTGCCTTGTTCGGCAAGCCTAGCCATGCTTTGCTGCTGTAAAGTCGCGATAGCTTGGTTTTGCTTTTCGATTAATGAAGTTTGAGTCCTCAGAATTTCCATAATTGACTCTTCTCTTCTCCTAGCAGAAGAGGTCGTCATGTAAGATCTTCCCTGAGACTCGAAACGTTCACCGCCCTAAACTGTTCCGAAGCGTCCTCTAGTAAATTGTGGTACTCCCCTAAACAAGGGTATTTCTCTACCAGACCGCTCGGTTCGGGAGTTTTCTCGAACATGACGTTCAGCTCGTCGCTCCTCCCCAGTTCGGGATCCAGCAGGGGCTCTTCTAGACTGGTGTGGTCCAGAATCCGCAGTGTCACGCCATTCTGACACATGACCATCAGAAACACGACGTGGCTGAGATCGTCGTTCATGGCCCTCCACAGCCGGAACGACGGCGGCTTGCGGTTGGACCTGAGGAACAGGCGGATCAGCAGGGTGGATAACTGGAGGAACTTGGGGGTTCTCAACCTGATTACCCTCAGGAGGAGCAAGTCTGTCCCTAACATTCCTACCAGCAACATTCCTAGGTCCGGCGTTCTTTGGTGGTCTTCCTCTAAGACGACGGCGGAGATCACCTCCTCCTTGGTTGTCATCGTCGTTGTTTGCCATTTCGTGCAGTGAGCGGTGGGAATACTGGTTATTTAGGATCCCCACAGACGGCGCCAATGTAGTGTCCTTGAACACTATATATCCTTAACCCTCTGAGCCCTCAAGATTATGGTAATCAGGAGTTCACGAGAAGGTCAAGTATCTATGTATGACCTTATGGTTTTTCTGCAGTTCCAGTTGGGAAAAGCAGGGTTTCCCTAGTCAACAAGTGTGTGCAGAGTGTCAACTTAGGGATGAGAGTACGTACCTGAAACCCTAGCTGTTGTGAGCTATTTATAGGGTTTGGAGGAAGTTGATTTGGGCCGTATGGGCCTCGTATCAAGGTGAGCTGAACCGGGATTCTGTGAGGGAATATAGGAGATTTATTCCCTTAGAACCCGGATAGGATCAGCTCACGATCCCATCTAGAGGCTGTTGCGAGATTCTAGGAGAGACGGGTGGAAGTGATAGGAAGCCTTGGTGAGACTGAGTCAACCTACCAGCCGACGTTATGTTTCGGTTCTAGAATCCCGAGCCGATGGAGTGAAGACCGCTGCTGAGGCTCGGTCCCATCAATTTCGAGCCTGGTCTTTTCGTATGCTCGGAATGAACGTGTCCGAGCGTGGGACGTTCGTGTTAAGTAAACCGAGGGAAAGGTCCTTGGAAAATCCTTTATATAGGACTGTAGTTTCTATGCGGTCGGCAGACCCTACAAAACCGAATGTTCATTACCCAAAATCAAGAGTTTACTTTAAATCTTTAACATGCAAGAGCATTAGACATGGGTCAAGATGGAAATTATTTTTCAAAAGCTTATTTCTTTGGTTTCTTTTACCAAGACCGTGACATGCATTAGAAAAGATCAAACTTTTTGTTCAAGGGTTACATGCAAGGTTCAAGATTAAGGCTTTTTGTTTGAAAATCACATTCATAACTCAAGATCAAAACCTTTTTCCAAGATCAAGGCAAAATCAAAGGCTTTTTCAAAACAAATCAAAATCAAGCATAACCACAACTCAAATCAACCTTTATGAACCTAAAGTTAACATGCAAGGACTTAGAATAAATTTAAAAGCATCAAGATCTAATCTTCCATTCATGGCCGAATTACATAGTCCTTAGTTTGGTGTTTTATAAGTTCATTTACTCTTAAAATTTCAAGATCAAGGCACAAATAACACATGCATGTACATCAAACATCAAGATCATCATCAAACCTTTAGATCTAGAAGTTTTAGTTTGAAAAACTTTAAGATCTATCAAGAAAAGTCTTAACCGAAACATAAAGTCCTTAGTTTAGTTTATTACAAATTCATTTGATTCTTGAAATTCAAAATTAAAGCTTAAACATTACACACAACCATAGATCAACCATAAAACTAGACATGCAAAGAAGAAATGAAAATCAAAAAGGCTTAGAAAAATAAAAGCTACTCTAAACTTCTTGGATTCTTCAAATCACCCACCAAATCAAAGTCTTCTAGCTCTAGGTTCTTGGATCTTCAAGGGAGAGCTCTAGGTTTTTGTTTGATCTCCTCTCCTTCTTCTCTTCTTCCTCACGATTTCTCTCTTTCTCTTTGGGTCTCAAAGGTTTTGTGTTGCTCTTAGACCAAAAGGTGTTTGTGTTTGTGTGAAAAGAAAAGGAATGAAGGAAATGAAGAATGAACTAAGGCCAATACTCACACACACACGGTTTTGTAAGCAAAACAAGGGATGGAATTTTCCTCTCTTGTCCTTGGTTCCATGTGCAAGCCTAAGGGTAATTTGGTCTAGCCCATTGGTTGCATGGGATGAGTCTTATCAAGGGGAGACAATGTTGAAGAAAGTCTTTCCTAGGCCTCATGACTCACACAACCTAGTCTTCCTACTCATTTTCTATTTAATTTTCACTTTCTTACTAATTAAGAGAATGTATTCCACTTGGTCCTCCTAATCTTATGCTTGGCCGAACCACACCCATGCACTCATACACAAGCAATTTCTTTTCATGTTTATCATAACAACACATAGCATGAAATCATGGAATAACATAAACATACATCATACACACACGTATTATACATATAGACACATGTACATGTATCATCACATCCTTACACTAATTTAATTCCTAAGCACACACATACATAGTTAGGCCATATATACATACACACATATAATAAACTATACCATTTGGCTATAATTATAACCCTCATTTCATTTTCAAAAGTCATATTTTAATATATTGAAGACATTCCCAAAAGGAAAAATTCATTTGAAGTCCTTAACTATTTTTACTAATTTATTTCTTCAAAATTCGTCCTTTAAATACCTCAAAATAAATTTTTGCAAACCAACCCAGAAAATTATAAAACTAATATTTTTGAAATCTATATTTTAATACGATCGTTTTCATATAAAGATCATAAAATTCGGAGTTACGGTTGAAAAGATATGGATTTTCAAAGTTAACAAACCCAAAAATAAAAATCATTCTTTGATAAAATCACAATTTCTTTAAAACACCAAAAATGTCTAACACATAATTATTTCTTACAAAATTATTCTCCACTTAAAATCATAAAATAAGAAATTTACTTCAAGAAAACATTCTTTCAAAAACATTTTCTCCATTTAGATCTTTTAAGTATTTAAAATAGTACGAGGAATTTGCGGGGTGTTACAGAATGATGTTCTGTTTTTAATAATTATGCATGAGATATTGATTTTCTTAGTATGTGAAATGATAATAATAAGATTGTCAAAGTAATGACAAGAAAGTGCGGATAAGAATTCTAAGAATGATTGAGAAAGAGATAAGTAATGATGGGAATGAAATTGTGAAAGTAATGAATTAAGATTGAAAAGAGAAAAGAGTTGCGGATAAGAAACATGAGAATGAAATTGCGAAAGAGATAAACAATGATAGAAAGAGAATAAATAATTGAATTTGAGAAAGACTGGAGACGAAAAGATGATTTTCGAGATGGGGATAAGAGATACCCGACGAGGCGAGCGGAAGCGTGGTGAGGACGGTGCTGCTGAGGAACAACTGAGGAGAAAGACGCTGATGGTGCTGCGGAACAACAACTGAGGAGAAAGACGCTGACGATGCTGCTGAGCAACAGCTGAGAAGAAAGGTGTTGATGATGCTACTGAGCAATGATGATGCAAAAGATGCTGATGATGCTGATGAGATGCAAGAGAAAGAGATTTGAGGCAAGATGCTGCTGAGATTCCTTGGGGAACGGATTGCGACTAGTGGTCGGGACTCGTTGAAGGGATGTACTAAGGATAAGCCGACTATTAGGATTAAGTCGATAATTAAAAACTCTAAAACTTTAAAAGACTTTAAAAGACATTAACGAATGCGGTGAGTTGTGAGTGTCGTATCGAAGTAGTGGAGAGGAAGGAACCATGAGTATCTGCGGATACTCAGGTGGAGATTGCATTAGGGGAGGACGATGATAGTGAAACGTCAAGAAGTCTAGAGTATGTTTCTAGGCGGAACGAACTCCACATGTGGCATACGAATGTGGTAGGGACTGGGTCCAACGCCTTGGTAAGTTGTGCAGGCCAACTAGAAAATACTGTCGCTCCCTAGATTGCAAATCTTGAACAGTGAGAGGGACTGGAACGGGGCATTTGTGATTGCCACTGTACCCGAGTTTTCTACAGTGAGCCTTGATTATATGATATGATATGAAATGATATGAATTGAAATGAATTGATTTGAGACTGTACCCGAGATTTCTACAGTTCTCTTGGCTTGGAGCCAATTGTTGAGACAGCTGTCGTGCCCGCGTGGTAAAGGTCCTGTACTCTTGTTTGCTTCCGATTAGGATGGGTGGATGACCGAGGAGATGTAGGCGTGTGTGTTTTCCTCAGTGATGATTTCCCCACATCATTGAGCGAACTAGAACGATAAGACTTAAGAGGCATAAATAATCAAAAGAAAAATACATTAAAGATATCAAGTGTTGAGCAAGATTTATAAGACAAGTATGAGAAGTGATTTCTGGAACAATTGATGAATCTTGAGATTATGGTTGAAGAAAGAATTGATAAGAGTTATGGAAGTTTTAAGAGAAAGATATTGAGAAAGTTATTATGAAAAGCTGAGTATAAGATTGTGTTTTAACTATATGATGATAATGATCTTGTTGTTGTTTTGGTTTGTTTGTTGTTTATTGTCTTGTCTTAATATTTGCCTATTGTAATTCCACATAGTCGACATAGCTGTTTGGGTAGCTCACTCTCTCCTATATTTCTGCTCTGTATTGGAAAATTTTGTATGATCATTAGATGGAAAATATAGCGAGGTTCCAGCTCGTTCGGGAGATAGGAGCATCTCCATTAAAAGGGAACAACATAACTATGACCGCTCGTGTCATAGTCTACATCGAGATGAAATGGCGAAGGAAGGAGATTATGGAGAAGCTTTTAGCTCGTGAGATGGAGGAAGACAAAGTACGAGACGACTCTATGGAAGAGACTCCTGAGACGGCTGATGAAGACGACTCTGCTTGCAGTCCGAGAACTTGATCTGCCAAGATTCGAAGATAGATGGCTAGTCTTAGGGAGTATGATTAGAGGATAGTTAATCCCCTCAGAGCATTGTACTCCATTGTAAGTTCTTAGTTGCCATAGCTTATCATACTGTACCTCGGCTAAAGTTTTGTTTAACACTGATGTTTTGAAACAATTAAATGGGTTGTGTATTTAAATGATGTTTTGTGAACGGGTTTCAAAGTGCGGTGTCTTGTGACATCTCGGTTTGGAACTTGAAAAGTTTTATGCAATGTGAGAACATGAGTTTTAAATGTAACCATGTTTTGAAAATCTAAATGTTCTCATATTTATGTTTTACATGTTTTAAAAAAAAATGACCCAAATTTTCACTATATTTAACTTAAGTAACCGAAGTTTTCAAGTTGCCGAATCGGGATGTTACAAATTTGTTATGGAATAAATCAATGATTCTTAATATATGTATCTAAATTTTCTTCATTTAAATTATGCAATCATCGATCAATTATTATTTTTTACGTGATGTTAAGATGACATTGGCTTAGGATCAATGATTTTACTTTCACGGTTCATGTCCGATAAATCCACCGACATTTGAAACAACTAAAAAGCAAGCATGAAAATTATATATCGACTTATTGTACTAAAATTCATGAAAATACTATAATCAATCTCATCTGATAACATAAGATTCAGACTAAAATCAAACTGACTGAACCTAATAGTCCATTCATTGATCGGTTAATGAGTGTTAATTTTGAACAATTGTTTCAAAAATTATATTAACGGGTTTTCATTCTTCATTTAATAATAAAAATAATAATAACTTAAAAACTAATTTAAAGAATTTTTTTAAATTCTATTTTTTTCAATGTTTAATTTTTTCAATCAAAAATTAATATTCGTGATGACCTTAATATGGCATGAAGAAGGAATTGTCATGCTTTTGTGCAGACGACAATGTTTGTTTTTCCTTTGAAGGTTAATCCTAGTTTATACAGGGATAAATGGTTTTCATGCAACAATTTATATTCCTATCTCAACGAGATCCTCTAATCTAAAATTAATTGGATCTAATTGAAATTATTATGACCATAAGTTAAATTGGCATATTAAATCGATGACTCATGTCTTGAAAGATTGATAACACCATTTCATTAACTAAAATAATAAAAATTTTGTAAATAAAAATAATGTAAAATTAGTTGTTACCTTCTCTACGAGTGCGACCGATGAAATTGGAGTCCAACATCAGTGGCGTTCAATATTGGATAGGTTGGAACGATTGACCTAACATTAATTTTTCCTTTTATGAAGAATTCACGAAAAATCTGTCATGGTAAATTTTGTGGAAGATGGCTATTTTTGAGGATTTTAAAGGGATTATATGGATAAGTAACCCTCTGCTATCTTTCCAAGTATTCGATTTGTCATTCTTAACTGTGCTTTGTGATTTAGTGATCCACTTTAATATGATACAACATTTGAAAGTTTTGGATTGCAAATATAATTATTATTATTAAGTTAGAAGACCAAAATTAATCCCTCAAAATTTTCATGTGTACCACTTTAGTTAATCAAGAGGAACAAATTTAATTTGTTCTCCTAATATTCTAACCATATGAATTGTAAGTCCACTAGAAAGGGAATTATTTACATGTTTTGGGACTAATGTGTTTAACGTTTTTAATCATGAGGGGAACAATTTGCCATTCATTTATTTTTTTGTTTATACGGTATTACAGTGGTACACAAAAAAATTTAACGGACTAATTAACGTCTTTTCTTTAACACTGGCAATGATAAGAACAATAATTGTAATAATTATAATATTAAAGACAAGAATCATAATAGTGAAAATGGTAGAGTGATACCATCAATGGGTCTTGTGTGCCTAGTCTTGCTACTTATGAATAAAGTCTAAATATTTTGAAATCATCTCTTAAAAGGAGAAATAATGATGTCATAGTGTCTTCAGAATTCGAAACCGATTTTTGCCTAATAGTTGTTGGCAGCTTTAGAGTGTTGTAAATCATCAAATCAAGAATGACATCCAAACCCGTGTTCCAACCAAAAAAGTATCAACACGTGTCTTTGTTAGCTTAAGGGTTAAGCATGCTGCAATTATATATTCACTACCGATTCGCACATCACTCAAGCAAATAAACAATTCGTCCTTCTAGCTTCTCCTCGCCAAACTTTTTATACCCATCAACACAGCATAAAAAGATAATTTTTTTCCTTTATTCTTCTCATTTGTTCCACATTTCATCCATCCTCCTCATCAACCTCTCCTCAATCAGGAACACATACAACAGTATGGTAATTGGAGAATAATATGCTACGATTCTTTCTTCCCAAATATTGGTTTCCAACCCATCGGGGTAAGGCAATTGAACATTGAAGGTGTAACACCCCTAATTTTTTCCCTTGTATATTTATATTCATAATAAAAGTTTATTTTCCAAATTATAAGGTTTTCTTTCAACTGTTTAATTATATAAATAATGTGTGTTTAATTAATAAATATTTTTAAATTAGTAAATTATGTGAAAATATAATTTTTATAGTTTAATCCTTGAAATAGGACTTAATAATAATATTAGAAAGGTTTTTGCAGGGATAAGAATTAAAAACTGAATTTTTGAATTCTACACAGTATCTAACCGGTTAGATATGCCTTGTAACCGGTTAGACGATGAACCCAGAAAATTGAGTTAGTGCGTTTTGATGAGTAATCACTTGATTAATCCGTTAATCGCCACGAATCAACCCTAAACTCAATGGAGATCAACGTGTCGACCTGCATGACACTCAAATCCCTCTATAAATAGCCTTCCTTGCTCATATTAAACTCCATTTTGCTCTTTGATGAGCATTTTATTTCCCATTATTCCTTGCATTATTTTACTCCTATTATTGATACTTGTTGCCCATTTGACATTGATTAGCTTGATTTAGTGATTTTGAGTTTATTGGACTAATATTCCGAATATTGTTTAATTTGGGATTATTTAGCCTAATTAATTCTATTTCTATTTTCAGGTGATATTTGGCACAAGGACACTTTGGGAAGTTTGGAAATGAAGATTGAAGTATTGAAGTGAAGATTGTAATTTGCATTTAGGTCCCTTTTTAATTGTAATTTTCAGAATAGTGTTTCTTAGGATTTGGGCCCATGTTTTAGGCCCATTTTGTGTCTTAAGATGGGAAATTCGTGTAACCCCCAAGAACATACTCCCATTTCAGATTTCTCACTCTCTCTCTAGGTTAGAACTTCTCTCTTGGCTCTCCCAAGTGGTGGTGGCTGCTAGGGTTTTGTTCTTCCCCATTTCTACTCGTTTTTCTTCATTTATGGCCATGGAAGGCTAGACTTCAAGGGTTAATCCCTTTGGTATTGTATTATCTACTCTTGAGCTCTTATTATTAATGCAATTTCGTTTTCTCTTCTCTGTTTTCATGTTTATCGATGTGTAGTGGTTTGCTTAATTCCATTTCGTAGAGATAATACATGAATATAAATGCTTAATTTGTATTAACTCGTAAAAACTCCAATTCTGGTTTCTGATGCTTAATTAGAAGTTAGGGTTTGGAGTGATAACTGAATTTTCGCTTAGTATTTGGTTATCACGAGTTGGACAGAGGAGAGGAGAGGAATCGATCTTTAGTGAGCTAGGATTGAGTAGTGTACGTAACCAAAGGGGTTTGCCCGCTTTTGTTTCTGATTTTCTTAGTTTTTATATTCTGTTTGTGTTTTGTTCTTCACATTTGTCACACACAAAACCCCCCCCGTTTTACTGCACACTACGTGTTTGATACTTTGCCTAGACCGATATTCGCTGGGAAACGACCTAGGATCACCTTCCTAGTACTACAGAATAAACACCTTTTATTTTGATCGGGTACGGCCTCGATCAAAATTTGGCGCCGTTGCCGGGGATTATCGGTTCTTGCCAAAGATCATACAGTAGTTAGTTAGATTAGTTAGTGTAGTTAGTGTGTGAATAAGAATTTTGATAACTAATTGAAAGTTGCCCTGTTTGCTTATTTGCTGTTCTGCACAACTGATGCTATTCTAGTGATTCTGTGAGTGCCATTCAACATAGCTGTGGGTGGAATTTTTGCACAAAAATTGGTATCCACACTTGTTTCATCATATATTAGTGTGTTGATGCATCACAGACACTCAGATAGGCACTGGTTGTGAATTCCAGAAAAATTTTCCAAGTTTCAGCAGTACTTACTATAAATAGGCGTAACTTTTGATCCGTAACTCGGAATTTGACGAATTTTATATCAAATCGAAGGGAATTTTCTGAATAATCTGATTTTTCTCACTTTGTCAGAAAACCCCTTTGTTTGGATCCCGAAAAAGCCTGTTTACTATTTCTTTTTTATTTTACAAGTTCTATTTTCTTAGTTTTTGGTCACTGTTTTAATTCTTTGACTTGGTTCCCTTTTGAATTTTGTCCTCAAACTTTCTGTGATATGTTTTCATGATTTTAGGGTGCTGAAAAAAATAAAATAAAAAATTTTAAAAAAATAAAAAAAATTTGTTGCCGATTTTGGTCATGCATATCTGTTACAGTATGCTATGGTTGATGCTGTTCTGTTCAGTACATGACTAGGGGCAACCCAAGTTATTTGCATCCTTACAACCCTGAAATTGATAGAACTTATCACAGATTAGTTAGACAAAATAGGAATCAGTCATTAGGTAGTGAGTCAGAGTCGTCTTATAGTCCATCTAATTCTGATTCTGTTTCTATTTCTTCTATTCCTTCTACTTTTATTCAATCTGATTCTATACATTGTGATAACATGGCTCAACCCCCACCAAGGGAAAGGACACTTAGGGAGCTGGCTGCACCTGACTTCACTATTGAAGACTCGTGTATCCGGTATCCTGATGAGGATGTTCCTTTTGAGCTTAGAACAGGACTAATCCATTTGTTGCCCAAGTTTCATGGTCTTGCAGGTGAGGATCCTCATAAGCATCTCAAGAAATTCCATATAGTGTGCACCACAATGAAACCACATGATGTGCAAGAGGATCATGTCTGTCTCAGAGCATTTCCACATTCCTTAGAGGGTCTAGCACAAGATTGGTTATCTGACTTGGCCCCTGGTTCCATCACAAGCTGGGATGACTTGAAGAGGGCATTTCTGGAAAAATTCTTCCCTGCAAATAGGACCACTGCAATCAGAAAGGAAATATCTGGTATCAGGCAACAACATGGAGAGAGTCTCTATGATTATTGGGAGAGATTCAAGAGGTTGTGTGCTTCCTGCCCTCACCATCAGATCTCAGAGCAGCTTCTCATCCAGTACTTTTATGAAGGTCTCAACTTCATGGAAAGAAACATGGTAGATGCTGCAAGTGGTGGTACATTGGGAGATATGACACCCTTACAAGCCAGGAGCAAAATTGAGAAGATGGCTTCCAACTGTCAACAATTCCATGCAAGAAGCAACAGTGATGCAATAGTTGTGAGGGATGTAAATGATGTTGGTGCAGACTCGGGCAAGGTTGAGAAGCTTGAGCAGAAAATTGATTCTCTCACAACATTGGTCACACAATTGGCTGTCAATCAGAAAAAGATGATACTTCCTGCTAGAGTGTGTGGCATATGCACATCCATTGAGCACCCCACAGATGCATGCCCTTCCCTTCAGCAGCAACAGCCGATGACAAGTGGTGACCAACCTGAGGCCTATGCAGCAAACATATACAACAATAGAGGCCCACAACAACACAATCATGACCTCTCTTCCAATAGATACAACCCTGGATGGAGGAACCATCCCAATCTGAAGTGGTCTGATCAACAATAACAACCTCCTCCTAATGTTCCATTTCAGAACACCGCTGGACCGAGTAGACCACCATATGTACCTCCTCCAATCCAGCAGCAAAGGCAACAACAACAGCAGCAAGTCGTTCATCCTGCACCATCAGCCCCTCCATCCAACCAACCTACCTTGGAGGAGTTGGTGAGGCAAATGACCATGCAAAACCTCCAATTTCAACAAGAGACTAGAGCATCCATTCAGAGACAAGAGGCATCCATTCAGACTTTGACAAATCAGATGGGTCAAATGGCTACTTCTCTCAACAACTTGCAATCTCAAAATTCTGACAAGTTGCCATCCCAAACTGTGATCAACCCTCAGAATCAGAATGTGAGTGCCATCAACCTGAGGTCGGGAAAGCAGATTGTCACACCCACACCACAACCTCACCTCAACAATGATGCTCTAGCTTCCTCTAAAGGGAAGAGCCAAGTGGTAGATGAAGGTGAGCATGCTAGCACCAAAGAGAATCATCCAACTCAACCCTCCTCAACTTCAACCACAAGCCCTGCTGTTGTCCTACAACCTCCTCCTGTTCCTCTTCCATTCCCACCAAGAGTGCCTCAAAACAAAAAGGTGGAAGAGGTGGACAAGGACATTCTTGACACATTCAGGAAGGTGGAAGTCAACATACCCCTTCTTGATGCAATAAAACAGATTCCAAGGTATGCGAAGTTCCTTAAGGAGTTGTGCACTCATAAGAGAAGACTCAAGGGCAATGAGAGGATAAGCATGGGAAGGAATGTCTCCGCTCTCATAGGTAAATCTATCCCTCACATTCCTGAAAAATGTAAGGATCCTGGAACTTTCTCTATACCTTGCATCATAGGCAATGTTAAGTTTGAAAATGCTATGCTAGATTTAGGAGCATCCATAAATGTCATGCCTATGTCTGTTTTTAAGTCTCTTTCTCTTGGACCTCTTCAACCTACGGGTGTGGTGATTCAATTGGCAAATAGAAGTACTGCCCACCCCGTAGGTTTGATAGAGGATGTCTTGGTTCGGGTTGAAGAGTTGATCTTCCCTGCTGATTTTTACATACTTGATATGGAAGATGACTCTCCCCGTAATGTTGTTCCTATTATTTTGGGGAGGCCATTTTTGAAAACAGCCCGAACCAAGATAGATGTGCATTCAGGTTCACTTTCCATGGAGTTTGATGGCAGTGTGATCCGATTTGACATTTTCCATGCTATGAAACATTTTCCTGAGGATCACTCTGTTTTCCATGTGGACTTGCTTGATGATTTGATAGATGAGCATATGCTTGACTTTTTGCATCATGATTTTGAATTGCCATCTTTCACTGATTCATTTACTTGTCCATCATGCACTAACTCTGGATGGTGCACCGCATGCACTGAAATAGCTCAGTTTCTAGACTTTGCCACTGCATCTGATGATTCATATGTTATAGATTCAGATTATGCCAACCCTAACCCCATATCTGTTATGCATGAGTCTGATTCACTTGTTCAGGTGCAGGCAGCAGAATCCATTTCTGCTGTCCCGTTAGTTCCATCTATTATGCAGGCACCCTCATTGGACCTGAAGCCCCTCCCTCCTCATCTCAAATATGCTTACTTGGAGGATGAGCAGAAACTCCCAGTGATCATCTCTACCTCACTTTCTGTTGATCAAGAGGAGAAACTGCTGGATGTGATAAGAAAGAACAAAAGGGTAATTGGATGGACTTTAGCGGATATTCCTGGAATTAGCCCCTCCATGTGCATGCACCGCATTTTGTTGGAGGATGGGACTAAACCAGTGAGACAACCCCAAAGACGATTGAACCCCCAGATTCTTGATGTGGTTAAGAAAGAGGTCACCAAGCTGCTCCAAGCGGGTATCATCTACCCAATTTCAGATAGCACTTGGGTGAGCCCGGTGCAAGTTGTCCCCAAGAAGTCTGGTGTCACAGTTGTCAAAAATGAGAAGGATGAGCTGATTCCCACTAGAGTGCAGAACAGTTGGAGAGTCTTCATTGATTACAGAAAGCTCAACCAGGCGACTCGCAAGGATCATTTCCCTCTCCCCTTCATTGATCAGATGTTGGAGCACCTGGCAGGTAAATCTCATTATTGCTTCTTAGATGGATTCTCTGGTTATTTTCAAATTTGCATTGCACCAGAGGACCAACATAAGACCACATTTACCTGTCCTTTTGGCACATTTGCATATAGAAAGATGCCTTTTGGCCTATGCAATGCTCCTGCCACATTTCAAAGATGTATGATGAGTATTTTCGCTGACTTGCTCGAGCATTGCATAGAGGTCTTCATGGATGATTTTAGTGTTTATGGCTCCTCATTTGATGCATGTCTTGATAATTTGACTAAGGTGCTTAACAGGTGCATTGAGACTAACCTTGTCTTGAATTTTGAAAAATGCCACTTTATGGTAGAACAAGGCATAGTCTTAGGGCACATTGTTTCGCACAAGGGCATAGAAGTTGACCCTGCTAAGCTGCATGTAATATCACATTTGCCTTACCCCTCTTGCGTGCGAGAGGTGCGTTCTTTTCTTGGTCATGCAGGTTTCTATCGCAGGTTTATTCAGAACTTTAGCAACATTGCCCTTCCTCTTTCCAAGTTGCTTCAAAAGGATGCCCCATGGGAATTTGGAGACCAATGCAAGAGGGCATTTGATGAATTGAAGAAAGCTCTAACCACCACTCCCATCATCCAACCACCTGATTGGACCCTCCCATTTGAGCTCATGACTGATGCTTCAAATTATGCTTTGGGAGCAGTTCTCTCCCAAAGGGTTGGTAAGCTGTCGCATGTGATTTATTATGCTTCTAGGACTTTAGATGCAGCACAGGTTAATTACACAACAACTGAAAAAGAACTTTTGGCTATTGTTTTTGCACTTGACAAATTTAGATCATATTTACTTGGTTCTAAGGTTGTAGTGTACACTGATCATGCTGCTCTGAAGTATCTTTTGAAAAAGACAGATTCCAAACCTAGGTTGATTAGGTGGATGTTGCTCCTCCAGGAGTTTGATCTTGAGATTCAGGATCGGAGTGGTGCGCATAACCTTGTCGCAGACCACTTGAGCAGGATAGAGAGAGAGGAGGATGCATTTCCTATCCGGGATAACTTCCCGGATGAGTAGCTTTTATCTTTACATGTTTCCCATCCCCTTCCCCAAACTCCTTGGTTTGCAGACATTGTTAATTATCTGGTTGCTTCTGTTTTTCCTGCCTTGGCATCCAAAGCTCAAAGAGACAAATTAAAGAGCGATGCCAAGCATTATGTATGGGATGACCCCTATTTATGGCGTTTTTGCAGTGATCAGGTCATTCGCAGGTGCATTCCACACCAGGAGATCCAATCGGTTCTCCAATTTTGCCATGCTTCACCAGTGGGAGGCCACCTTGGTACTCAAAGGACAGCACGAAAGGTGTTGGATTCTGGATTTTATTGGCCTACCATTTTCAAGGATGCGAGCAACATCTGCAGCTCGTGTGAGCAGTGTCAAAGAGCAGGAGGCGCCCTATCTTGGAGGCAACAGATGCCACAACAACCTATGTTGTTTTGTGAGGTGTTTGACGTCTGGGGTATAGATTTCATGGGCCCCTTTCCTGTTTCTTTTGGTTTTTATTATATCTTACTTGCTGTGGATTACGTATCCAAATGGGTGGAAGCTAAGGCCACCAGGACTAATGATGCTCAGGTTGTTGTAGATTTTGTCAGGTCTAATATCCTTTGCAGGTTTGGCATACCTAGAGCCATAGTCAGTGACCAAGGTACACACTTCTGCAATAGATCCATGCAAGCTTTACTCAAGAAGTATGGGGTTGTGCACAAAGTTTCTACACCCTATCACCCCCAAACCAACGGGCAAGCTGAGATTTCAAATAGAGAGATCAAGCGGATTTTGGAGAAGATGGTGAAGCCTAATAGAAAGGATTGGAGCACACGATTGGAGGATGCTCTGTGGGCCCATCGGACCGCTTACAAGGCACCCATAGGGATGTCACCCTATCGGGTTGTCTTTGGTAAGGCGTGCCACCTGCCTGTGGAGATAGAGCACCGTGCATATTGGGCTGTGAAGCAATGTAACTTAGCTCTTGATCAAGCGGGTGAGGAGAGGAAGCTGCAGTTGAGTGAGCTAGATGAGATCCGCTTGGAGGCCTATGAGAACTCCAAGTTCTACAAAGAGAAGACCAAGAAGCTTCATGATAACTCCATTTCCAGAAAGGAGTTCTTGGTTGGTCAAAAAGTTTTGCTCTACAACTTTAGGCTTGGACTCATGAGTGGAAAGCTCCGCTCTAAATGGATTGGACCGTTTGTAGTCACCCAAGTGTTTCCTTATGGCACTGTGGAGATCAAGAGTGAGTCCACGAACAAGAGCTTCAAAGTCAATGGCCACCGACTCAAGCCTTTCCTAACCACCCCTTCTTTGGATGATGCACCTGTGGAGGAGGCCTCATTGGTCGACCCCACTTTTGAACAACCATGACTTAGGGAGTCTCCTTTTCTCCTTCCTTACTCTTTTTATTACACTTGTCTATATCTGTCTGATTCTGCTATTTGTGTTCCATTGAGGACAATGTGTGATTTAAGTGTGGGGGAGAGTAGTTTAGGTTGCATATTTTGCTTTGATTTTTTTTTAGGTTTTGCTTAGTTTTGGGCATTTTCTTGCATGTTTTTGCTTCATTTTAGTAGAGTTTTGGTATCTTGTGTCTGAATTCATGCATTTCTGTGTGTAAAGTTGCTTTTGATAATTAAGAGGTGGTAACACTGTGATAGAATTGTCCCTTTTGTGAGGATTTGAGCCTTAATTGTGGGTGGATTGCTATATATGCCACCTAATTTTCTTTCATGTGTGATTGCACTCTGGATTACTTGCACTCTAGAACTTGACTTGACTCTTGTTGATACTTGATTGCTCATGCACATTTTGAAATGATTTAGGCACTTTCTTTCTTGAATAAGCTACTAGCCATATGAGCCTACCTTGAATGAATGTACCCTTTGCTAGCCCCTTTGAGCCTTTTTATCCCTTTCCTTGTTCTTTAGCTCATTATAAGCATATGACTGAAAAACCATGATTGTCCTAACCTTAGGGAATTTTGGAGCTTTGGAATTGTTTTGGGAATGGTATTAGGTAAGAAGTGTGCTTTATGCTTTAATTGGTTGAGTTCTTGGTTTTGCCTCATTGGTTGTTATAGTTATGGCTTCATCTTCATGCCATTTGTGTTGTTTCTTCTTTTCTTTTTGTATATCTCTCAAAAACAAAAAAAAAATAGAAGACAAAAATACAAAAAAAAAATGCAAAAATAAAAAGAAAGAAGAGAAAAAAAAAGAAAAAAAAGTGAATAAAAGGTTGTTGAGGCAAAGAGGATTGGAATTAGTGGTTGTTGATTTTGGGGTGGATTTTGCTTACTTTTTACTTATTCCCCATTGCTCCTCTATTCCCTTGGTTTTAGCTACATTCCCATATTTTTATCCTACCTTGTCCTTGGCCCCATTACAACCCTTAAAAGACCTTTTGATCATTTTGTGCATGTGTGTTGATGGTTGATGTTAGAGGCTTGTCAAGCTTATGGTTGTGTTTGTTTTTCATGATGTGCCTTGAGTGTAAATAATGATTAACCCCAAACACTTGAGTGTAAACACTTTTGAGTGATCCTTGTGAGTTTCTATCATCTTTGTGACTATCCTCTTGATGTCATTGGTTTCTTTGCATACTTGAAGTAATTGGATGATGTGCGCGGATGCTTTGACTCTTTGATCCCTAACCATTTTGTGTGCTTGAGTTTGCCCATTTCTTTGCATTTCCTAGAATTCATTGTGAAGTATGTAATCTCTTAGGTTTGCATTTCTTAGTTGTAGTCATCTTGTTGCATGATTCACTTTGGTGCATATTGATCTTCATAGTCCTATCTTTTGGTTTTGCCCAGGAGTGCAAAAGGATAAGTGTGGGGATATTTGATGAGCATTTTATTTCCCATTATTCCTTGCATTATTTTACTCCTATTATTGATACTTGTTGCCCATTTGACATTGATTAGCTTGATTTAGTGATTTTGAGTTTATTGGACTAATATTCCGAATATTGTTTAATTTGGGATTATTTAGCCTAATTAATTCTATTTCTATTTTCAGGTAATATTTGGCACAAGGACACTTTGGGAAGTTTGGAAATGAAGATTGAAGTATTGAAGTGAAGATTGTAATTTGCATTTAGGTCCCTTTTTAATTGTAATTTGCATTTAGGTCCCTTTTTAATTGTAATTTTCAGAATAGTGTTTCTTAGGATTTGGGCCCATGTTTTAGGCCCATTTTGTGTCTTAAGATCGGAAATTCGTGTAACCCCCAAGAACATACTCCCATTTCAGATTTCTCACTCTCTCTCTAGGTTAGAACTTCTCTCTTGGCTCTCCCAAGTGGTGGTGGCTGCTAGGGTTTTGTTCTTCCCCATTTCTACTCGTTTTTCTTCATTTATGGCCATGGAAGGCTAGACTTCAAGGGTTAATCCCTTTGGTATTGTATTATCTACTCTTGAGCTCTTGTTATTAATGCAATTTCGTTTTCTCTTCTCTGTTTTCATGTTTATCGATGTGTAGTGGTTTGCTTAATTCCATTTCGTAGAGATAATACATGAATATAAATGCTTAATTTGTATTAACTCGTAAAAACTCCAATTCTGGTTTCTGATGCTTAATTAGAAGTTAGGGTTTGGAGTGATAACTGAATTTTCGCTTAGTATTTGGTTATCACGAGTTGGATAGAGGAGAGGAGAGGAATCGATCTTTAGTGAGCTAGGATTGAGTAGTCTACGTAACCAAAGGGGTTTGCCCGCTTTTGTTTCTGATTTTCTTAGTTTTTATATTCTGTTTGTGTTTTGTTCTTCACATTTGTCACAGACAAAAACCCCCCCATTTTACTGCACACTACGTGTTTGATACTTTGCCTAGACCGATATTCGCTGGGAAACGACCTAGGATCACCTTCCTAGTACTACAGAATAAACACCTTTTATTTTGATCGGGTACGGCCTCGATCACTCTTGAGTTGTTGAAGTTCCATTTCTAGGGTTCTTGAATTCAGTCTTGCAATTTTCTTTCATTCTTGAGAGTTGGAGTGTGAGTGATACACGGTTGCAAAGCTTAAATCAAGGGCTTTGCATAGACACAAAAATCATAATCTGAGAGTTCCTGAGTTGGGAGAAATCGAAGCTTTCATCCTTTCATGCATGTTGCATAGAATGAAGTCTAACCACTTTCCCCAATTTGTTTCTCCTTTTCATGTGTCAAAATCTCTGATTTCTGAACCTTACCAAAATTGTCGTGCATGAGAGAAGAGCTTGTGATTTTGGGGTTTTTCTGTGTTGATCTTGCTGTCCCTGTGTTGATACTCATCAAGCACGACTCTAAGGTAAGGGAGAAGCTAATTAATCACTAGAATGAGAATAATGAGTAGGAATTTAGGTATGAGTCACCATGAGACTCATAAAGGGCATAGACTTTAGAGAACCAAGGCTTGGAGGCCAATTTCACTTGTTCCAGGACTTAGAGCAAGTTTTAATTGATGAATGCAAGCTAAATATATGATGAATTGGTGTTAAATTTCAGTATATGTGAATTTGGTATGCTAAGTTGTCATTTATGCATTCTTCATGCAATTTGATATGTGTATTTGAAATGCATGTGTGTTGGATGTAATCAAGTGCTGGAACATGTTTATTTCATGGAATTGAAGCTCTGTTTATGGTTGAATTTGATTGGAAATGAGTGGAATGGGAAATGGTATGCAAAACCTTAATTCAGTGTGCTGTTTTGCAGTTTCTAACCGGTTAGAACTGCTGAGTAACCGGTTAGAATATGTCAGACATGAAAAATGAAGTTCAGAAATTTAATCAATGGTTTTACAACATTTTCAATGAACTCTTCCAATCAAACTTAACTGTAATTTATCTATTATGAACTGAGAATGTTAATGGACTTAAGGTTTCATAATAGAGTTCCATATCGTAATGAAAGTGATGATATTGATTTGGTTTTGGAAAAATATGTCCAATTGGAATTGATTCTATGAGACTCTCAATATAAGAACAAGCTTAATTTAAGGTATTTGAATTATCCCTAATTTGTTTTGAGTATTAGATTGGATTGGGAATTAAAAAAGGCATCAAGTATTAAAGGATTTTTGGTTTTGCTGCAGGTTCTAACCGGTTAGAATCTGTTGTAACCGGTTAGAGACTGACAGTAGTGAAAAATCAATTGACTTATAACTTAAACTTTCTTGTGCCATTTTAATTAATTATGTTCAATTTAATACTAATCTAATTACCTTAAATACTAAAGTGTGACTTTATGAGATAATTCATAGAACCTCAAGTTAAGCTGTTTTACTAAGAAAATATGGAATTCTTAGTGATGTTATAGGCTTTATGTGTTTAAAATGGAAATTGAGACATCAATTAATGGCCAACCAAATTGAGAGAAATATTATGTGCATTCAGGCATGGTGAAAGGTGATGAAATAGGTTGGCAAGGATCGTTGGTCATGTTCTGAAAACATGAGGAGGGTACTCTGGGAGTACCAAATTGATGCAACCTACTTGGTGACACACTCTGGGAATGTGGCCAGTGTCTGGGACATGGTTTCTTTGATGCGTTCTGGGAACGTGATGCACACTCTGGGAGTGGTGCTTGTTTATATTCCAAGTATGGTTTGCTATACGTTCTGGGAACACATTGGTGTATTGGATGGACGTCCGAGATTAATTAGTATTGGAGGCCTCGGGATTGTGAGATAGAAAGCATGCATCATGCCACTAATATAAAAGATTAACAATTTGTTAAACTGGGTGTGCTCATATGTATTTGCATGTTTAATTGTGTTTGAATACTTGTGAATGTTAGAATTATTCTTGTTTGATTATGTGATTATATTATGCTTACTCACGTGCCCTGTGTAGGTGATGGCACACTTCTACCTAGCGTGCATCGAGATCCTTCCTATCCCTAGTGGGATATGGATGTATGAGGAGTGTCGGGCTACTTTTGAGGGAGAGGTGGAGGTCACACTCTACCATCCCAACCCCTTAGCCCGAGTGCGACCTCGACGATTTCGAATTCCCATTATTTATACTATGCACGTACCACCTTTTTATTCTCACCATGGACCACCCCCTGCTCGACCTGTTCGTTGTTATCATACTTTTCATTTTCGTCCCTATACTCGCTCTCACCCCGTTGCTGCTAGAGTTGTTCGTACTGGGACTCCTTCACCTGATTCTTCGAACCCTGAGAGGACTGTACCCGATCCAGATCCTGTACCCAATGGTAAGGTACCTACTCCGTTGGATGAGGCAGAGGAGGATCCAAAGGAGGGTGAGAGTGACGAGGAGCCAGTCGAGCAGGAAGATATTACTGATAGGAGGATGGGTGGCCCTTAGGTATGGGCATAGTGTGAGTAGTGTGGGTCTGGGTCGTAGTAGCAGCTGTAGCAGATCATGGTGATGGTGGAGCGTTCTTGGAGGACTTGATGACCAGCTTTGGAGTGTCTTTATTTTGTTTATGTATATATCTTTTGAGAGACTTCAGGGTTTTGGTCTTTGCTTTCAGTTTATGTTTATACTTTGCTATGAGACATAGATCACTGGACTTGGGTATCAGTTTCTGTATTTTGGATATGATGGATGTATGGTGGTACTTATGACATATATATATGTTTTATGTTTATAATGTCCAGTAATTATATTATTTTCTAAAGTTATACTCTTTCCGGGTACTCTAATAAATAACAAACGAATTCGGTAATAGCAAGCGTTTTAAAAAGAAAAAGTATGATAACAATTTCAATGCCGAATTCAAAGTATTTTTAAGGGATATGTTTAGTTGGAGAATAAATATAAAGGAAAAATTGTATACCCTATTTTTCCTATAATATCAAGTCCATACTATATATGTTCAATTATATTTTCTTATAAAGTATTTTAATCCAAGAGCGTCACACCTTTGGTGGTATCAGAGCAATGGTCCAGTCCTCCTGGCCCTGTCTATGTGGCCTAGTATGTTGTTAAATAGAGATTGAACATAGTTAAGGGTGTTTAGTTGTGTGTCTTCTTTAATAGACCTATCATGACCCGAAGTCCATAGTGCAGGTCTACTATGGCAACAAGAGGTAGATATCATACAAACTCTATGTTAGATAGGATCACTGCTGTGTTAGAAGCTATGCAACAACAACAACAGCAACAACAACAACAACAAGCGCAACGGCCTCAACAATGCATTGTTGAAGTGATGGAAGCTAAGACCCTATCGAAATTTCGAAGCTGCAAACCTCCGAGGTTTGATGGAGGATACAAACCAGAAGAGTCAAACAAGTGGATCTATGAGATAGACAAGATCGTCAGAACTTTGGGCTGTACGGATGCTCAGAGGGTAACGTATGCAGTCTATATGTTAGGAGGTGAAGCTGAAAACTGATGGAACCATACCGCTCAACTCCTAAACTATGAAGGAAGACCAATCAACTGGGGAGTGTTCACCGAGAAGTTTCTTGATAAGTACTTCCCAGAGGATTTGAGGAGGAAGAAAGAGGTTGAGTTCCTGCAATTGAAGCAAGGTGACATGAGTGTCGGTGAATATGCGGCTAAATTTGAAGAGCTGATGAAGTATTCCCCTTACTACCAGAACAATCCTGATGAGCGTAGTAAGTGCATCAAGTTTGAAGGCGGTCTAAGACCCGAGTTGAAGTCTGTGTTTAGCTACCAAAGGATCCAGAGTTTCCCTGCCCTCGTTGATATGTGTCGGATGTATGAAGACGACAAGAAGGTCGAGGAGCATAGCATTCAAATCAATAGGAATCAAAAAAATTATGGGTCTCAGAAGCGAAAAAGATTTGATCACCGGAGCAAAGGTTCATATACCAACCACAACAGAGCTAAAGGAAAAGCTATATGTGAGACCCACAATTTTGCCCCCAATTTAATTTAAATTATAGTTAATTTTATGATAATATTTTCTAGATATTTATTAAAATGAAAATTTTTATAGTGAACCATTGATTATATTCTTGGATTGTATATTTAATTGTTTGAGCTATGTATGTATAATATACATGTCTATATATATACGTGGAAAATATACATAAATATATATATGATTGTATGTGATACATTTGAAATATATTCTGGGTATGAAAATATTTTATAAGGTTTGTAGGGTCTGCCGACCGTATAGTGATTAAGTCGTATATAAGGGTTCTCTAAAGGTACTTCCCTCGGCTTAGCAAGCTTAAATGTCCCTAGCTCGGACTCATTGGCTCCGAGCATACAAAAGGACCAGGCTCGGACTTGATGGGGCCGAGCCTTACAAATGGTCTTCCACTCATCAGGCTTGGAACTCTAGGGCCGAGACATACCGTCGGCTTGGGGATAGACTTAGTCTCATTCAGGCTTCTTATCCCTTCCGCATATCTCTCCTAGATTCTCACTAACAGCCTAGACATGAGATCTTGAGCTGATCCTAACCTGATTCTAAGAGAATAAACCTCCGGTATTATCTCACAGAATCCTGCCTCAGCTCAACTCTGATACCAGGCCCATACGGCCCATATCAGCTTCCTCCGAACCCTATAAATAGTTCACAACAGCTAGGGTTTCAGGTACGTACTCTCATCCCTAAGTTAACACTCTGCACACACTTGTTGATTGGGGAAACCCTGCTTTTCCCAACTGGAACTGCAGAAAAACCATAAGGTCACACATAAACACTTGATCCTCTCTCGAACTCCTGATTACCATAATCTTGAGGGCTTAGAGGGTTAAGAACATAGTGTCAAAGGACACTACATTGGCGCCTTCTGTGGGAAATGAATAATCAGTATCCCCACCACTCACCGCACTAATGGCAAATGATAATGACAACAACCAAGGAGACCTTCGCCGTCGCCTTAGGGGAAGGCCACCAAAGAACGCTGGACCAAGGAATGTTGTTGGAAGGAATGTAAGGGACAGACTGGCCCCTGGAGGACCCCCTGAGGGCAACCAGGTTGAAAATCCCCAAGATCCCCCAGTTGTCCAGCCTATTGATCCAGTTGTTCCGGAGGTCCAAGCGCCAGCCACCGTCCCTCCGGTTGTTGAAGGCCATGAACGACGATCTCAGCCGCGTCGCGTTTCAGATGGCCATGTGTCGGAATGGCGTGACACAGCGGATTCTGGGCCACATCAATCTAGGAGGGCCCCTGCTGGATCACGAACTGGGGAGGACCGACGAGTCGAACGTCACGCTCGCGATAACTCCCGAGCCGAGCGATCTGATAGGGGAGTACCACAGTTTGCTAGAGGCCGCTTTGGAACCCTTCAAGGTGGCGAACGTTCCGGATCTCAAGGAAGATCCTACATGACAACCTCTTCGGCCAGGAGGAGAGAGGAGTCAATTATGGAAATACTGAGAACCCAAACTTCATTGATTGAAAAGCAAAACCAGGCTATTGCTACTCTACAGCAGCAAAGCATGGCTAGACTTGCCGAGAAAGGCCCTCGCACGGCTCTCGGCAACCCAATTAACCTTCCCCCACCGCCACCCCTCAATTTGAATGTGACTCCCGAACCAGCAGTTACAGAGCCCCATCCTGGACACCCCTTTACAGCAACAATTATGGCATTTCGGACTCCACAAACCTACATGGGCCATCAGAATGTCTCCCGGTACAATGGAACGACCGATCCGATGGATCACATTGCATCTTACGAGTCTTCCATGATGTTTTATGGAGGAGAGGATGAAATGAAATGCCGAGCTTTCTCAATGACGTTAGGCCCGGCGCCGTTGAGATGGTTCAACTCCCTACCAGCTAACTCCATTAGTTCTTGGGCTGAGCTTAGGAGTGTTTTCCTGAATCAGTATACAGCCAGCATGTCACAGCCCAAATCTGACCATTCATTAGCTGGAGTTGCACAAAGACCTGGCGAGTCTTTACGCGACTATCTGGCTCGGTATCAGCAAGAGGCCAATGGCATATCTGGTTTGCAGTCGGGGGTATCCGTTCTTCTGCTTACCCAAGGACTGCAAGATGGAGATTTCAAGGATTGTCTGATCGGGGAACCACCTAGTAACATGGCGGAACTGAGAGAAAGATCCAGGAAATATGTTAATCTAGAGGAGTTCCGAAGGATTAGCACTGCAGCAAGGAGTGCCGAAGGACGACATGAGCAACGTCCTCGCCAAAACGAGGCTTGTCAGAATGATCGTTTCCGAGATAAGGGAAGGAAAGATAAGAGAGAACAAGAGAGAGGAGAAAAACTGCCTCCCAAAGGCAAATATGATGAATATACCCAGTTAACAGTCCCGAGGAGTCAAATCCTTCGTGAGACTATGCATACAGAGATGCGTAACATCACTCGGCCACCAGCCTTGAGAAAGGCGGCCTAAAAGGATAGGACGAAGTATTGCGATCATCATGGTGGATGGGGGCATACCACCGACCAATGTATCCAGCTGAAGGATTTAATCGAAGAGATGGTAAGGGATGGTAAGCTTCAACACTATATTGGAGAAGCGTTGCGCAAGCGTTGCAGAAGGAAAAGCCCCTCGCCTCCCAGAACTTAACAGAAGAGGAATAAAAGCCCTTCACCACCAGCGGGCGGAGCCCCTATCCAGCAATCCGAGAAAGGCAACGAATTTCTAATTGGCACCATTGCTGGAGGATTTGCTGGTGATGGGGAAAAGAAGTGCGATCGCAAGAAGTATGTGGGACAAGTTCTCTTGGTGGCAAGCCGACCGATACAAAAACCCAGAAAGAAAAGTGTGGTCATCAGTTTTAGCGATGAGGATTTTGAAGACATCCTACAGGACCACAATGACCCAATGGTCGTCACGGCAAGGATTGGCAACTACGAAGTAAGAAGGATTCTCGTCGATCAAGGGAGTTCGGCGGACATCATGTTTTTGGATTTGTTCGAAAAATTGAAGTTGAGAAGGTCCGATCTCACCCCGTTCGAGGGAAGCTTGATCGGCTTCATGGGACATTCAATTGTTTCTTTAGGCCATATCCACCTCCCAGTGACCATGGGGGAACCACCTTCTGCTCGGACTGAAATGGTGAAGTGGTTAGTTGTCCAGGCTCCCTCGGCGTACAATGCTATCTTTGGCCGAACGGCACTCCAGTCCTTCGGCGCCGTTGTTTCGATGGTCCACTTGGCCATGAAATTCCCAGGGTCGGATGACAAGGTAGTAACAGTACGGTCCGAACAGGAGTTGGCTCGGAAATGCTACAACATCAGTTTGGGGAAGCTAAAGCTGGATGATGAGAAAATTATGCAAGAACCATTGAAAAAAGGAAGTGTCAACCTGTCTGATCTCGACGTAAGAGAGGAGGATGAAACTAGACCGACCCCTCAGGGGGACTTCAAAAAGGTAATCCTAGGCCCCGAGCCATCTCGTTGCGTCAAAATCGGAGTTGGCCTATCTGAGGAACTAGAAAAGGAGCTTGCTGAATTACTAATGGAAAATAAGGACTTGTTTGCCTGGACTTCGGCAGACATGCCGGGAATCGATCCTAACTTTATCTCCCACAAACTAAGTGTGTATCCTGGCGCTAAGCCAGTGTGTGAAAAAAAGAGAAGGGTCGGAATCGAGAAGGCACAGGCAACGGACGAGAAAGTAGCCGAGCTATTGGAAGCAGGATTTATCAGAGAGGTAGTGTACACTGATTGGTTGGCCAATCCCGTGTTAGTCAAGAAATCCAATGGGAAATGGAGGATGTGCGTGGACTACACAGATTTGAACAAGGTTTGCCCCAAGGACCAGTACCCACTTCCTTGCATTGATAAACTGGTGGATAGCTCGGCAGGTTACCAAAGGCTATCCTTCATGGATGCTTACTCAGGGTACAATCAGATCCCAATGTACCCCCCGGATCAGGTAAAAACCTCGTTTATCACAGAAAACGCCACATATTGTTACAATGTGATGCCATTCGGGTTGAAGAACGCTGGGGCAACTTACCAGCGGATGATGAACAAGGTGTTTGGTCCTCTGATTGGGCCGAGGATGGAGGTTTATATAGACGACATGATTGCAAAAAGCTTAAAGGAGGAAGATCACGATAAAGATTTAAAGGAAATCCTAGGAAGGATCCGGCAATTTAATATGAGATTGAACCCGGAAAAATGCACATTCGGAGTTCCGGCAGGGTCCTTCCTCGGATTCATGCTTACTGAGCGCGGAATCGAGGCAAATCCAGAAAAGTGTCGAGCTATTCTGGAAATGAAGAGTCCGTCGGATATCAAGGGTGTGCAGCAACTGACGGGTCGGGTTGCAGCTCTCTCAAGATTTCTGTCTCAATCAGCTAGGAAGGCTCTTCCCTGGTACAAGCTGTTGAGGAAGGAGAAGGAAAAGGCGTTTGAATGGGATGAAGCATGCGAAAAGGCCTTTACTGATCTTAAGCATTATTTGGCATCACCTCCAATTTTGTCTAGTCCGAACAATGGTGAAACTCTTTTCTTGTACTTATCAGTGGGAGACTCGGTGATCAGTTCGGTTTTGGTTCGGGAGGAATCTGGTAAAGAGCTGCCCATCTATTTTGTTAGCCGAGCTCTCCAGGGACCAGAGTTGAGATATCAAAAAGTGGAGAAATTAGCTTTCTGCTTGATTGTTACTGCCAGACGACTGCGCCAATATTTCCAAAGCCACCATATCACGGTCAGAACGGCCCAGCCGATCCGTCAAATATTGCAGAAACCTGATTTGGTTGGAAGGATGGTAACCTGGGCAATTGAGCTTTCCGAGTTTGAAATCACTTTCGAACCAAGAAAGGCGGTGAAGTCTCAGGCTTTGGCTGATTTCCTAACCGAGTTTACTAAGCCATTGACGAGCTCAACCTCGGATTGGAACATTTATGTGGACGGATCAAGTAACAAACTTGGAGCGGGGGCAGGAATAATTTTGGAAAACTCCGAGGGGGTCACCCTCGAGTACTCTTTGAAGTTCGGATTTTCAACGTCGAACAATCAAGCGGAGTATGAAGCCGTTTTGGCAGGATTGAGGATGGCAAAAGAGGTGGGGGCCCGAGAGGTCAAAATTTTTAGTGATTCTCAGTTGGTGGTTTCACAGGTCAAGGGCGAGTTTCAGGCTAAGGAACCTATCCTTCAAAAATACATGGAAAAGGTAAAATTCCTATCCTCCGAATTTATGAAGGTCGAAATCTGCCACATTCCGAGGGAAAGTAATAGCCGAGCGGATATTCTTTCCAAACTCGCATCAACAAAAAATTCTGAAAACAACAAAACTCTGATTCAAGAAATGGTGCATGGACCTAGCGTTGTCCTCTCCATTTTAGTGGATCCGAGCTAGATCACTCCAATTGTAGGTTACTTGGAACAAGGGATTGTGCCAACTGATCCGGTCGAGGCCAAAAAACTTGTCAGAAAAGCATCGCAGTTTGCCCTTGTAAGTGGAGTCATGTTTCGCCGAGGGGTTAGCGGCCCAATGCTCAGATGTTTGGACCCTGCCGAAGCAAAACAAACGCTAGAGGAAGTTCACGGGGGGGTTGGAAGTCATCATGTTGGGGGGAAATCACTGGCTAAAAAGATCCTAAGGGCAGGATACTACTGGCCGACCCTTCAACAAGATGCAATCCACCATGTGAAGAGATGTGAGAAATGTCAGTTCCACAGTGATGTATATCAGAAACCCGCCGAGGAACTCCATTCGCTTTCATCTCCATATCCCTTCTATCAGTGGGGAATGGATTTAATCGGACCGTTCCCTACCGCACCAGGACAGATCAAGTGGGTGATAGTGGCCATTGATTATTTCACAAAATGGGTTGAAGCTGAGCCGCTTGCTACCATTTCATTAGCAAAGGTTCAGAAGTTCTTCGAGAGACAGGTCGTAGCTCGATTCGGAAATCCACAAGTGGTAGTAACAGATAATGGAACACAATTTGCGGCAAAGGCATTCAAGGATTTGGTCAACGCTCTGAGCATTAAGCACTATTTTTCCTCAGTCGAGCATCCCCAGACTAACGGGCAAGTAGAGTCCGTTAACCGATCCATCATTCAGGGAATCAAAAGAAGACTCGAAGGTGCGAAGGGGAATTGGCTGGAAAACTTGTATGAGGTACTTTGGTCGTATCGCACAACCATACAAACCTCAACAGGAGAAACACCTTATCGGCTCACTTATGGGTCCGACGCAGTCATTCCCATTGAAACAATCATCCCTTCATTCCGAGTTATGCAACAGCCGAATCCCCTCAACAGCACTATATTGTGTGAGGATCTGATTTTGTCGGAGGAAGTCAGGGATTTAGCCGCTGAACGAGAGAAGCATGCCAAGACGATGCAAGCGAAAGGATATAATCGTACGGTTGTGCCCAGAGAGTTCGAGCTAGGCGACCTTGTCCTAAGAAGAGCTGATATTGGTCTCAAAAATGCAAAGGACGGAAAACTGGCCCAAAGCTGGGAAGGACCATACCGAGTAGCTTCTAAGACTGGAACAGGAGCCTACAAGCTCGAAACTCTCTCGGGAGCCCTCATCAACAACACTTGGAACGCGGCAAAGCTCAGAGCATACTATAGTTAGAATTTTTCTTTCATTTCAATTTTAGTGTATAGTTGTTTATTTCTTTTAAATGATGGTGTACGCTCGGTGAAATTCCGAGCCCATTGTACTTTCTGCTTCTGGTTAATAAAAAGACTTGTTATTGAATTCATTGTATTACGTACTTTTCCTCATATTCGATTAGCCACCGTTTATGACGCGAACGATTATAAACAGCTCTAGCAAGAGCTTATAACTCGTCAAGTACTTTTAATAAGATTCCCGATTAAATCATGATTTTTTCGAATCATTTTATATCGCGGATAGAGGAACCCACCTCGGCTAAAGTGTTGGAGTTCCGAGGTCTTAACACTTGAATTCTTAACAAAGAGCGTAAAAAGAAGCATAACATTATTACGGATATTATAAAATATTCCAAATGAAACAGTAGTACAAGCTTAAACCCATCTACTGGGGCAAAAAAAAAAAGAGAGAATGATCAAACTATTCTAAATCGGACAATACAATGTTGTCAGCATTGAATGTGTCTTCTTCTTCTTCTTCACCTTCGGCATCCTCGGTTCCTTCCCCTTCGGAATCTTCGGCCAAATGGTCAGGAAGGTCGGAGTTGTTCAGATCTATGGGAACTCCACTCGGGCCGACAATTTGACCTTTTTTCACAGCAAAATTAGGGTCAGCGCCCTTGGTCACGAGCCCGGGATTCAGAACACGGAGTTGCTCGGCAGTATTGTAGAAAGAATCTTCGATTGCATGGTCCCAATTGAACAGATTCTCCTTAGCTTCTTTCTTATGCTTGAGCGCTTTCGCGCTCATCTTCTCCAAGGAAGCTCGGAGCCTGAGTATCTCGTCCTTAGCATACTCATGTTGCTCCTGAGCCACTGCAGCAGCTTGCTCGGCCGTACGAGCTTTCTCCGTAGCCACCAGAAGAGCAGCAGCATCCTCCTCAGCCTTTTTCTGGATTTCTTCCGACCTCTTTATTTGTGCCTCAGCAGCCTAAAGTGTTTTCTCAGCCCGAACTTTGGCCCCCTCCGAATCTTGTGCAGTCTTTTGAAGCCTCTCGTTTTCAGCTGCCATTTCTTGTATCCTTTTATTCAGACCTTGGACCTGAATTTCCAAGTAATCTTCCCGCTCGTTGGCTTCATATCTTTTCTTCTTTTCCTCGGGAGCCAATCCAGCATAAGCGTCATCACCATGATGACCAAGGTGATGGAAAATGCTCGCACCCCGTAAGAAGCTTTTCACCAACGCTTTACAATTATTTTCCCAAGTCCCAGGGGTCCAAGATTCGATTACTTCAGCATTTTCAGGAGGGAAGACGGTGGCAATGAATGAGTCGGACATCTTCCTACCCCACACCGTCTTGGCAGCTGCATCTTCCTTACCCTCGGGAATTTCAATCCCTTTGTTAGACTTGCTCAAATTGAACCAATCTCCAGTGAGACCTTTTCCTTTATCCAGCCGAGTCCTCTTGAGGGGGCGCTCGGGAACGTCTTGGGGAGATGAACGAGCTTCTACTTCAATATTCACCGCGTCGACAACGCGGCCCTTTTTGATCACCTGTTCAACACCAGTAACCCTTACAGTGGGGGTGGTATTGGGGATAACGGTCGGGCCTTCAAGATGGGTCGGCTCAGAAGATTGACCCTTGATTGGAGAACCGGACGCAGACTCTTTGAGTGCTGCTAGCTGTGACACTCTAGCTGCCCGAGCTTCACTCTTCTTGGCTTTGGTTGCTTTCTTCCCCATTGCTTCTGCAAGAAAAATGGATTAACACGCCAGTAATAGGAAAAAAATAAAAAAAAAGAAAAAGTATTTTTGTAGTACCCAGCTCCGCCTTCACTTCGTCTCGCGTATCTTTCAGCAGAATTCGTTTGGAATCAATTTGACCATTTGCTTGAAGATATTCCCAAACGTGGTCGCATAATCGCCTTTCGGCTTTTTTTAAATCCGCCTTATAGTCGAATTGATACAAGGAGGATCCTCGGTTATAAATGTTAGTCATCCAACCCAATGGAAACCGAGGCACGACCTTCATCACTCCATCTTCTTCAACCTGTTCCATGAACCAACATACTTCGGCCCCAGTATACTCGTATTGGAAGAAGAGAGGTTTGAAAGATTTCCAAGAGTCTGTCACCTTGGCGAAAAGGGCATGTCCCCTCCGAGCCTTTAGGGACACCCAAAGACCCTTGGAATCACCAAACTTATTTACTTTGGGAGCATATAACCAAAAGAAGGAACGTACCGTCGCGACCAAGTTTTCAACATCGCAGAATTGTTGAAAGGCTCGGACGAAAGCCCACCCACTTGGATGCAATTGGCTTGGGGCTATTCCTAAATGAGTGAGGACTTCGACCTCGAAGGTGGAGAAGGGCAAGCGGATACTGACTTTAGTTACTACTTCTTCATAGAAGTAAAAATATTGACGATTTTCCGGCACTTCGAAGCAAATCCGATCGTCGATTCCCAAAGGTCTTAATACGAAATCTGAGGTATTTCCATCGGCTCTTGGAGGTGTCAATATCGGCCGGAGATGATTAAGACTATTTGTTGTTAACAATGAAGGTCTCGTCTCCAGTACTTCCCGATCAAAAACAGCATCGTACTGCTCATGATTAGGCGGCAGAGGATATTCTTCAGGATTGGTCACGCACCTGCGTTCCACCATATCTGGGGAAAAAGTAAAAGGCTCGGCGTTAGGATTTTTTACAGCACGCGTTTTTGTTTTAAATTTAAGGCCGAGCCCTGGACTTTTTCCCACCTCTCTAGTTGAGCTTCCTAAAATTTCTTCCTCGGTATCACGGTCAGGACTGAGCCTAACCTGGGCTCGACGTTCGGCAAATCTATAAGCTACCAACCACTTACTCTCATCTGCATAATTCGAGGGGTATTCTACAATCAACGGTTTTAACTCAGTGAATCCCTGATTTATGGGGGGAGTAGAAGTGGGTATAGAATCATCAATTTCAAAATCTCCCTCATTCCCAGAAAACACAGAATCTCCCTCATTACCAGAAAACTCAGAAGAACTTGAAGACCCCAAATCACTATCACTAGAAGGTTCTTCCCCTAATCTCCTACAGAGTTCATGATAAACTTTCCTCAAACCTCTCCATCCTCTCATCGTTTACAGATAAGGAATCCTAAACGCTACCTGCCCTAAACAAAAACCCAGAAATGCAACCCAAAAAATCCCTGCAAAACCCAGAACCCCCTTTGCAAAAAGACGAAATCGTAAGAATGAAACAGGAAGAGTAGAGGAATTTACCTGCCTTCAGTTGCTACAGAGGATGATGGGAGAAGGTTCCCGATTCGAAGGCAAAGATTGTGGGAAGGAGATTTAAGAGAGAATGATGGGATTCACTAAGAAGATTCGGGAGTAAGAAATGAATAAAGGATAGTGAGAGGTTGAGTTTTGAACTAATGAAGGAAACCGTACAGTTTCCATCCGTATGATGTATTTGGGCCGAAAGCCCATCGACCCATGCAACCACTCGCTGGGCGAGACGTGGCGCCTTTAACAGGTAATTTCAAAATTCAAAAATTTCAATAATTTGGCACAACATTCAAGAGAACGCGTCGTACCTATGGAACCCAAAACGTCACCTCGAACAGTGGCCACGCGTCTGGCTAATATCCAGAAGGTTCAACCCTAAACACATGCTACCTCGTCACAGACTTTATAAAGTCTTACGAGCTGGGGGGCTTGTAGGGTCTGCCGACCGTATAATGATTAAGTCGTATATAAGGGTTCTCTAAAGGTACTTCCCTCAGCTTATCAAGCTTAAATGTCCCTAGATCGGACTCATTGGCTCCGAGCATACAAAAGGACCAGGCTCGAACTTGATGGGGCCGAGCCTTACAAATGTTCTTCCACTCATCAGGCTTGGAACTCTAGGGCCGAGACATACCGTCGGTGTAACATCCCAAATTTAATTCCTAGTATAATTGATGATGGGTCAAGCCTAAAGTGAAGGAAGTAATGATATGGAGTTGAAACTAGTGGTTTGAAGGCTTGATTTAGGATTAATAACATAGGATATTAGGAAATTCAAAATAAAATATTTACAACTCTAAACACAAATTCCACCGTTGGATGTGAAGTAGGATATGTGGGGAAGCATGTGTCAAAATTTGAGGAAGATCCAACGGTTAACGAAGAAGTTATGGCCGTTCAAAGTCGGGGTGCTGAAAATACTGCAACTTAATCGATTAAGCTGCAGCTTAATCGATTAAGACCTGAAGAAGGGGGGAATTTAATCGAGTAATACTCGATTAAACGCTGTAGATGCAAAAAATAATAAAGTGCAGCACACGTTCTTTCTCTTCCAAATTCGAACCTCACTCTTTCTCTCCCCTAGGGTTCCATTCTCCATCATCAAATCCACCAAGAGCAAGTGGGATTTCTTCATTCCGTCAACAAATCTCTTCCTTCTTCACTTCAAGTAAGTGTTTAATGCCATGGATTTCCTCTTTTCTTTCTCTAAATTCGTTTTCCCTTTCTCTCTCCTCCATCCATGGTGGTTTTTGATTCTTAAGTCATGGAAGCTCCACTTTTCTTGAGTTTTGGCATGACTCATTACATGAATGTTAATCTTTTCTTGATATGGCTATTATATTAGGTTCCTCCCTCTTCCTTTGGACTCCAACTCAATTGGGGGCAAGGCTTTCAAGTGTAGAGCAAGCAAAATCACCTTATCTCCAAGTGTTTGAGGTAAGGGAGTGGATATAGTGAGCTTGCCTTGTTCTAGAGAGTCGGGTCTAGTTAGTATATAATGCTTGTTAGGGTTATGTGTTAGGAGAGAAAATTAGATTATAAATCCCTAGGTTATTTAATATGAAATTCTAATTAATTAAGTATGCATAATGATTGTGTGTTATGACTAGGAAAAGGAAACCCCACAGTATGAGAATGAATTATCTGATAAATGAAATTTGGTTATTAATTAAGTTGAATTAAATGAGGAATTGGGTAATTGATAATGAAGTTGACACAAAAATGGTCTCTGTGATTATTGGTTTTATTTGCAAGGTTGTGAATTAAATGATAATTAATTGTTGTAGCTAATATATGTATGTGTTGGGGAATAAATTGACATAGGAAGAAAGGGAATGGAAACAATTAAATGTGATGAATGTGTGTATTTGTATTTAATTGCTAAATGAGTTTAAATGTTAAGTATTATTAATTGCGAACAAAAGTCAAGGCTTATTAATGGAACTTGTGAATATGGGAAATGGAAGTAAGAGGATTATGTTTAAGAAAAAGTAAGAGATGATTTTAATACGTGGTGTTAAAGCGAAAATGTGAGACGGTGAAATATGTAAATTGAAATGAAGTGTAATATAAATGTTGGACTATGAATGAGAATGCTATTGGATATGATTGTGATAACTGAGAAAGGAAGTGAATGAGGAATTTGCATGAATGATTAGTTGTTGAATGTGTGTGGTTGTGTTTAAATGTGATGTAATTGTTGATGTGAGAATATGAAAGTATGTTTTGGCCTCTGATGTGAGGTAATGAATATGGTGGTGTGATTAAATGCGTTGGCCTCTGATTTGAGGTGGCGAATAATGGAAAGTGATGAATATGCTGACCTCTGATATGAGGGGCACAATATGAATGGTAAAATGTGTTGACCTCTGACCTGAGGGACACGATATGAATTGGAATGAATGGGTGTTGACCTCTGACCTGAGGGACACCGGATTAAATAATGGGTTGGGTGTTGACCTCTGACCTGAGGGACACCGGATTAAATATGTATTGGAGTGTTGACCTCTGACCTGAGGGACACAAAATGGATTATAATGAATGGGTGTTGACCTCTGACCTGAGGGACACAAAATGGATTATAATGAATGGGTGTTGACCTCTGACCTGAGGGACACATAATTTAAAAAGGGAATAAAATTGGATAAGGTAAAGGTAATGGAAACGCGATGTATGTAGGCCTTCAATTTGGTGGAGACATACATCGTGGTTGGTGTATGTATGTAGGCCTTCGATTTGGTGGAGACATACATACACCGTAAATAAAAGGAAATGAATAAAGGAAACAGGGAATAAAATTGGACAAGGTATGGTAATGGGAACGCGATGTATGTAGGCCTTCGATTTGGTGGAGACATACATCGTGATTGGTGTATGTATGTAGGCCTTCGATTTGGTGGAGACATACATACACCGTAAAAATAAGGAAAAGGTAAGGGTTTAAAAAGGGAATTTATTTGGAAACGGGGAAAAATAAATACAAGGAAACAAGTGGTGAAATGAATAATGAGAATGGAAATGTGAAATAAATATTGTAATGAGTATGGTATGCAATTTGTGAATATATGTTTATTTGCTAAATGTGTTTGACCTAGTGAGTTGTTATGTCTAGTTAGAAACTGCTTTCTATTTCATGTGCAATGCTCACTCCCTTACAGTTTCAGGTACAGAGATTGAGCTGGCACAGCCCCCGGCCGAGCAGGAGTACTTTCCCTTACAGGGATAGTAGGGTGTTATGGGTTTAGAGTACATTATAGACCTAAGTCTCCTATGTTCTGTTGAAGAAAATGTAATGTATACTTTTGAGTGAGGCTTAGGACACTTTGTTTTGATAAAATATCACGCTTTGGCTTTTGAGGTTCTAACTTGCTATTTTCCGCTGCAAACTCTGAATAGTATGTACTCTGATATATTTGGAGCCCATTGGGCCTTGATATGATTTAGAAAATATAATCTGAAGCCCTGCTGGCTATTAGTTGTTTATTTGAAATTGTTTATCACAGGTTGAATTTTGGATTAGTCCGAAAAACAAACAAAACTCCGTCCGTTTGACGGTTGATTTTAATGTAATAAAAATGAATTTTTAAGTCCGTATTATATTATAGGGGGAATTAAGGGTAAAAATTATAGGGTGTTACAGTCGGCTTGGGGATAGACTTAGTCTCATTCAGGCTTCTTATCCCTTCCGCATATCTCTCCTAGATTCTCGCTAACAGCCTAGACATGAGATCTTGAGCTGATCCTAACCTGATTCTAAGAGAATAAACCTCCGGTATTATCTCACAGAATCCTGCCTCAGCTCAACTCTGATACCAGGCCCATACGGCCCATATCAGCTTCCTCCAAACCCTATAAATAGCTCACAACAGCTAGGGTTTCAGGTACGTACTCTCATCCCTAAGTTAACACTCTGCACACACTTTGATTGGGGAAACCCTGTTTTTCCCAACTGGAACTGCAGAAAAACCATAAGGTCACACATAAACACTTGATCCTCTCTCGAACTCCTGATTACCATAATCTTGAGGGCTTAGAGGGTTAAGAACATAGTGTCAAAGGACACTACAAGGTTATTGAATGATATTTTATTTAAAATATGAAAGGATTTTTTTGAAGAAGTATATATATAGTAATATAACTTCAAAAATTCATATCTTTTTAATCGTAAATCAGAAAATTTCAAATTATATGTCCAAATGATCGTATCGAAGCATAGATTATGAAAATATAAAGTTTTTATTTTTATTCTGGAGTTTTCGAAATTTTATTACTGCCACAGTGAAAAATACGAATTTTGGGTTTTAGTTTGAAAATATGAGTTTAAAGTCATTTAATGCTTCTTTGACCAAGGTATATTTTATTTACTTATGGAAAATCTATTTTTAAAATATGTCATTGGCTGCACCGTCCACATATAATTTTATTTCTGCATTTTTGAATTTTAATTTGCCAAAGCTTATAAAAATATATTTTTGGAGGAAATAGCTTTAGAACTTCAAAAATTCATAACTTTCAAACCGTAAGTCCAAAAATTATGAATTTTATATGAAAACGATCGTGTTGAAATGTAGATTTTAAAAATGTAAAAATTGTAATTTTATTTTGAGTGCTTCGAAAATTCCATATCTGTACCAAATAAAAAACGAATTTAGAGTTTTAATATTGGGAAAATTATTTTTGGACCTCCAATAAATTTTTCCTTTTAATATTACATCTTATAAATAAAAATAGGGTGTTACAAAATATTTTCATGGTTGTAACTATGTTTAATTAGTACAGTTTTTATTTTTTTTTTGCAATTGTTTGATTAAAGGGTATTTTGGAATTATGGAGATTAGGCAAAGTTTAAAAAAAAAATAGTAATGATAAAAATATGGACTGCACCGTCCATGGTAATAAATTAGGGGAAGAATCTAGTTTTTTTTCTTTTACCCAAGTAGTTTGAATTTCAAATTTGCCATAGGAACTCTACATTAATTATTATGGAATCTTAGAATGATGTGAACTTTAATTGATGGGGGAAAGTTTCATGCAAACATTCCGTGCACATAAAAAACCAGATTTTTGGTTGGCCAAATACCCCCTATCATACTCGACTTTTGCTCCAAGTTTTGGGGTGAAAAGACAAAATTTTCTACACTATAAATAGCCACCTTAGGTTGAGTTTCTATCATAAGCTTAAGACTTAGAAAAATTTGTGAAAGAGTCTAGAGGGAGAGAGGAGAAAACCGTGGGGAGTATCTAGGCAAGGAAGAGGTGTTTTTGTATCAAGGGGCTTAAAATTCAAGAGTGTGCTAAGACTTTGAGGTATCTCCATAATCCTTTATTTTCAATTTTATTTCATTCATGAGTATTCTATCATTTCTAATGAGATATGTTTGAGAAATTATGATACGTGAAAGGACCGTATTATTTTTTTCTAGAGTCTCTCAAACAATAATCTTAAGGGATAATGATAAAATATGATTGTTTGAATTCCTTTGTTTTGGTTTTGATTTTTATATGAAGTATGAAATATATATTTCGATATTGTTTTATTTTCTTCTTTTATTTTGCACCAGGTTATATTATGATATTTGTAAGAGTATTATTATTTTGGTTTGATAAAAAGTTAGAATTTTAAAAAGGAATTTTAAATATTGGCCGAATGGCCAAATTAAAAGGGAAATATAAAATTAACTGTTTAAAATAATAATAATAATAATAATAATAATAATAATAATAAGATAATAATTCTGGGCCGTGTGGCCTATATTTAACTTTAAGGAAGTTATTATTTTATACTTATATGATTATATTGATTTCTATAGGTATATGAGATAAAATCTTAGTCACTATTTTTATTGTTTTGTTGGATTTTATTTTTATTTTTGGGTTTTGGCCGAATGGCCTATGGTAAAAATAAATAAATTGGTTTTGTTCTTTATACTAAAATATGAATATAAAAATAGGATTTTTGTTTCTTTTGCTCTTTAATTCAGTAGTTTTGTTTACTTTAAAATAAAAATATACTTGTTGTATAGTAGTTGATATCATTGTAATTATAATTTTAAAAGAAAATTTTGTTGTTTGTTTCCAGTGGCCGAATGGCCCATGATAATAATAATAATTGTAATCATAATAATGATAAACTAAGTTGTAGGTGTTCTCTACTTGGATGAATATATAAATGAGTACATGTTGTATCAAAACATTAGTCTTGTTCTAATTGAAGAAACTGATTTGTATCTTGTTTTTGGAGTGGACCGAAATTTATAATAAGATGTTTGTTTAATTATTGTATGTGTGCCTATGTGAGTGTGTAAGTGTTATAATGTTATAGGATACTTGTTTAGTGGCTGTCCAAAATCTATTTTTACTTAAAAAGTACTTATTTTAATTTATTTAAGGTCTAAATTATTTTGCCTAAAGGTATGAGTTATGGATGTGTGTTATATGTATTTTAAAGTTATTTCTATTCTGTAAGTTTTAAATTGTCTTAACTATCTGTGAATTTTGTTCATGTTCATATGAATAAAGATTAAAAAGGGACTTATAAAGTAGTTTAAAGAAACAAAGTTTCCCCTTTTTATTTCCTAATGATGGACGAATTTTGAGAAGGAAATTAGGGCATAGAAAATTTGATTTGCAATCATATGAGTGTTTAAGTGATTCTTGAGATTTGTGATAATGATTGTTTGAGGTTTAGTCATGAGTTTTTTTAAAGAGAAATAATCCTCTGATGAATAAATAAAACTTGATTTGAAAATTTTGCAAAAATTGATTTTACTCACTGTATGAGCCGTGAGGTTCATGGAAAAACAAAAAAATAAAATAAAATTTGTATGATTGTTGGATGTTATGTGCATGAGTTTGTTCCCAATAGTTAATAGTTGATTATAAGGCTTAAATGATTGATTATGTGAAAAATGATTTTGGTTACTGTTTTTATTATGATGATATGGCCGAAATTGTTATTTATATAGGGTAGGTATATTGTTGAGATTTTTCTAAGTCTATCTGTACTGATGTGGTGTTTTAAATTCTTGAAGTAATTTCATGAAATAACAATGGAAGGAATGATTTTTATAAAGATTAATAATTTTGGGAATTTGTTTATATCCTGGAAAATTTTATTGACATGAGGATATATGAAATTAAAATGACATTTTATGTGCTTATGTGCATATGTGTTTAGTGTAGTTTATAGTGTGAAAAAGAAAGTTTTTACATGAATGAGATTATCAATTTCCTGGGAAATCAAGTTGTCCAGACTTGATATGAATTAGAAAATGTAACTATTTTTATAAGTTATGGATATTTTTGAGTTATAGTTTTTAGTTCTTTGAAAATAGATGTTAGAACTTTAATTTGATGAAAATTGTGAGTAAGTGCAATTGTTTGAGTGACTGTCCAGATTTGTTTTATATTGACCTTAGTAGTATGTCTAGAAGATTTAAGGTGAATTGAAATAATTTAAGTGCTGCCCATAATTGAATAAGTGTGGAAAAATATTACTCTCTTAAACTTAATTTCATTTTTAGAATTTGGTATGTGAATCTTTTAGTAGGAAATTGAAAAGAATGAATTTTTGGGTAACTGTGAAGTAATGCAACTTTATTTTGTGTTGTTGTCCAGAAAAGATTTTTATATAGTTGCATAATATTTAAAATAGAACTTGTAATTAAGTTACAGGAAAAAGTAGCATGAGTTTTGAATAAACTAACTATAAGAAAAGTGATTTTGAGTTTGTATTATATGTTGTCCAGAATTTTAGTTTGGGTTACATCAACTCTAGAACTTGTTTTGACTTGATAAATGAATGAATTGATATTTTAGAATGATTGTTGATGTGTTAGGTGTTTGTGTAAATGTTAAAATTGATTTTTAAGAATGTGTTTCTTGGCTGTCCAAATGATTAAAAAGATTTCATCAAGTTTAAGTTATTTGTTTAAGTGGCTTATGTTAATCTTTGAATGATAGTTGTTATATAAGCATTTGGAATTTATTTATGAGTTAATGAAAGTACGAATAGTCTCTTATGATTTAATTGATTAAGTTCTAAATTTTGTATTATATTTTTAGACATTAGGATGTGTATATGGTTGTATATGAATGATAGAACATGTTTTCTCCAATTTTTAGAATTGATGCAATTGGATTTTTTGGTGGCTGTCGAGCAAGCAAAATTATTTTGTTTAACTCGTATTTGATCATATTTTATACTAAACCTTGTAATGAAATTTTAGGAAAAAGTGGCATGTCTTTTCCGATAAACAAGAAAAAGTGATTTTGCAAGACTTGTAGGTAGGCTGTCCAAAATTCTAAATTTGTTGCATCAACTATAAAGCTTGTTTTGGAATGAATTAGTATGAGGATTTCTAGGACCTCTAATATAAGTGTATAAGTAAAAAAAAAAAAAGGAATTATAAAAGTGAAATTGTGAAAGTATGGTTTAATGTTATTTTTACTTGTATAAGTATGTGAATATGGTAGTTGTTATATTAATAATATAGTATGGTATTGTAGAAATAAAAATGTATTCTAAATAGTTTTCAAGTATTAGAATGAGTTTTAAATTATGTTTTGCAAAAAGGATTTCTTGAATTTTAAAACGAATTATTTTAAGTTATTTGACGCTTTAAAAAGGACTTCTGTTTTAAAAAGGACTTCTGTTTTAAGGTACTCTAGTACTCTGGGTTTAGTCCTTACCAAAGTAAAGAGATAGTATAAGGTACTTGCTAGATATTAATTGTATGTCATTCATAGTTTAAGAAATAAAAGGAATCAAAAGTGAGCAAGCTGCTGGAGCTGTTGACATAAAGGTTGAAACAGAGTAAGCGTGGACCTCAGGTGAGAGAGCAACCTTCCTAAGACATAATGTCACTGAGGTACCATTAGGACGTTTCGTATCATCTCAAAGGTCGGAACTAGGAATCTATAGGTTGAGTAGTAAGATGGCAAACGTGTGTGTGTTCCACCGTCCATACGAAAAATACGATTCCTCAATTTTTTATCGTATGTCGGTTAATAATTGTTATATCATGTTGTATATCCTGAAGTTGTATATGGTATATTTCCTTAATGATTTTGGAAATGATAAAATGATAAATGATGAGATAACAAATATGTTGGGATCATTTTTGAGATAATGATTTATCCTATGGAAGTGTGTTCAATGTATATTGAATTGTTGTTCCTATGAAAAAGACTTGGAATATTTGGAAGTATTATTATGAAAAGAAATTATGAGAAATGATTATTTGAATCTTGTGGAAATTTGAGGATCGTTGTTAGTGTACATTGATGGTGCAAGCGGCACAATGACTTTATTATATCCCCTTAAGTGACTGGCCACGTGAATGACTTTGCCGTGGTTTCATCTCTTGTGGAATCCACTGTACTATAGGGAGGTGTTTGCTGTTACCCTTAGAGGTCGAGACCCGTTAGAAGCGCGACTTAGAATGGGTCGACCAACGTAGGATAATAAAGACTTAAAAGACTTAAAAGACTTTAAGCTTAAAATCCTTTCTAACTACGTTGAGAGTGAAGTAGTGGAGAGGAAAGATACCGTATACTTGGAGGTAGGTGTCTCTTCAAGTGGTGATTGTGATAGGGGAGGGCAATGACGGTGACTCGTCAAGAAGCCTAAGAGCGCTTCCCTAGGTGGGACGATGTTACAATGATCAAGGTCACCTGCTCGGCGTTGATCGTAGCGAGGACTGCACGTACAACTAGGGATAGAGCTGTCGCCCCCTTGAGCAAATCTTAGATGGTGTAGAGGGAATCCAAATGGGACTAGAAGCCATTGTTTTGTGAAATGAGAAATTATGAATTGATACTGTATTTTGTTTTGTTGGCCAACTTGTGTGGTTTCAGCTGGTACGTACCCTTTGGCTTTGATGTCAGCATGGTTAGGATTCCTGTGCATCCCATCTGCTTTCCGAACTAGGACGTGGTTGGATATTGAAGGAGGAGATGTATCGTGTGTGCTAATCTACCCTTACCTCAATGATTCCCTCCCTAAATCATTGATGGTTGTGAAAAGACTTAGTCGAAAGATTATGAGTATGAAACACTTGAGTAATGATATTAAGTTATGATGATATGACAAGGTTGTAATGATAAAGTATAAGGATAATGTGGTAATGTTATGATATGGTGAACTCATGATAATTATGAGATGTTAATAGAATAATGTCATAATGCTTTGTTAAAATCTGTATGTATTTGTGTCCTAATGTGATCCCTTAGAGCAAGTTCATGCCGTCGACGACTATTTCGTCCGGATCGTTGACTCTCTCTCTTCTTTCCTTTCCATGTGGACATTGGGGAACAATGTTCACAGATGCCAGATTATGTAGCATTTCCAGTTATGGTTGCTTAAGTTGGAGAATGATCATGAAATGGAGCATCATTATGAGGAGGACGCAAAAGCAGCAACCGAGGAATCTTTCAGAAACTTGTGATGGAGGATAGCAATGAAGATTAGTAGTCTAAGATTAGTAGATCCTTTGTTTTGTATTCCATCTTTTGATGGGTAGGACATGATTACTCTATCCTGAATGTAACCCCTGTTGTAATAAATATTTATTTGAAAGGAAATAAAAGAAGTCCCCTTTTCTATATATCAAGTTCATAAAATAAAATGTTTTTCCGCAAGTTAACCATCGACTAAATATGACATTGAGGAAATGAGTTTTTGGAAATGTGTTGGATGGTAACATCTCTTTTTGAAAATAGAATTTTATGACGCGAGTCTAAGCACCCAAAACATTTTTGTAAACCAAATGAATCAAATTGTATTTATGAAAACCTTTTTGTAAAAGAATTAAACTGAATTGATTTTGATAATGTTATAAAAAAAATTGCACAAATTTTTAGTGAAAATTGTAAGTCAAAATTGGGGTGTTACACTATAGCTGGTGGGAAGAGCAACGCTCAGAATGATGTTCCTTTCTGTGCAAAGTGCAAGCGTCATCATCGTGGACAGATCTGTTGGACTCAAGGTGGTTGTTTCAATTGTGGCAAGTCGGGTCATTATGCTCGTTACTGCAAGGAGCCCGCAAAAGCTAATTCTCAAGTATTTGTTAGCAAGTCCGTGAATCAAGGCGAAGTTTTTACCCTGAGTGGTGTTGGAGTCAACAAATCCTCTGATCTCGTGCAAGGTAAATTTTTGCTAAATAATCAACATTGCATGTTTATGTTCGACTCTGGAGCTACTCATTCTTTCATTTCCTATGAATGTGTGAATCGTTTGAACTTGGTAGTGTCCGATTCATCCCAATGCCTGAGAGTTGAAACTCCTACTGGACTCCCTGTCTATGTTTCTAAAGTCTGTTTAGATTGTTGTGTTGAGGTATTTGACCGCGTCTCTAAAGTAGACCTGATATGTTTTCCTCTGTCACTATTGGATGTGATCTTGGGGATGGATTGGTTGAGTAAGAACCAAGTGACAATCGGTTGTGATAGAAAGACAATCTTGTAGAAGAATCCTAGACCTGAAGGATACATGTTGTAGTGTCCTGGAACACTAGATGTCCTTAACCCTCTAAGTGCTCAAGATTATGGAACCAGGAGCCCTAGAGAGGATCAAGAGTTAATGTGTGACTTATGGTATTTCTGCAGTTCCAGTTGGGAAAAGCAGGATCTCCCTAGTCAACGTGTGTGTGCAGAGTGTCAACTTAGGGATGAGAGTACGTACCTGAAACCCTAGCTGTGGTGAGCTATTTATAGAGTTTGGAGGAGGCTGATATGGGCCGTTTGGGCCCTGTATCAGGGTTGAGCTGAACCAATATTCTGTGAGATAATATCGGAGGATTATGCTCTTAGAATCTGGATAGAATCAGCTGAAGATCTCATGTCTAGGCTGTTGCGAGAATCTAGGAGAGATTTGCGGAAAGGATAAGAAGCCTCGGTGGGTCTAAGCTTATCCGCTAGCCGACGGTATGTCTCGGCCTAGAGTCTCAAGCCTGATGGGTTGAGGACCTATGATGAGGCTCGGTTCCATCAAGTCCGAGCCTGGTCCTTTGGGTATGCTCGGAGTTCATGAGTCCGAGCGAGGGACGTTCATGTAAAGTGAACCGAGGATAAGTTAAGGCAATCTGAGGAGACCTTGAGAAAGGCTAAGGAGGATGCTGCTGTGGCTCAAGAGCAACTTGAATATGCTAAGGATGAGGTTACAGGGCTCCGAGCCTCCATGGACAAGATGACAGCGACAGCTCTGAAGCATAAGAAGGCGGCCCAGGAGAATCTGTACAACTGGAGTCACGCAGTTGAAGATTCCTTCCTTAACACAGCCGAGCAGCTTCGCATCCTAAACCCCAACCTCGTAACAAAGGGCGCAGACCCCCTCTTTGCTGCCAAGAATGGTCAGATTGTGGGTGCGAATGGGGTTCCTATTGACATGAGCAGCAATGATCTTCCTGACCATTTCTCCGAGGAATCTGAAGAAGAAGAGGCCGAGGGTGCCGAAGGTGAAGAAGAAGAAGAAGAGAAGTTCGACCCTGACAGCGTAGTACTGTCCGATATTGAGTAGTTTATTTCTTTTGCTTTTACTTTTGTATCTGCCCCAATAGATGGGTTTAAATCTTTTTTGCTGTAACTGGTTACGAATATTTATAATATCCGTTTTTATTTTATGCTTCTTTCTGAACTTTTTTGTTAAGAATTCAAGTGTTAAGACCTCGGAACTCCACCACTTTAGCCAAGGTGGGTTCCTCTATCCGCGATGTATAAATGATTTTTAAAACAAATCATGTTTGAATCGGGAATCCTTTTATGGTACTTGACGAGTTATAAGCTCTTGTGTGAGCTGTTTATAATCGTTCGCGTCATAAACGGTGGCTAGTCGGTTATGAGTGATCGAGGCCGTACCCGATCAAAATAAAAGGTGTTTATTCTGTAGTACTAGGAAGGTGATCCTAGGTCGTTTCCCAGCGAATATCGGTCTAGGCAAAGTATCAAACACGTAGTGTGCAGTAAAATGGGGGGGTTTTTGTGTGTGACAAATGTGAAGAACAAAACATAAACAGAATATAAAAACTAAGAAAATCAGAAACAAAAGCGGGCAAACCCCTTTGGCTACGTACACTACTCAATCCTAGCTCACTAAAGATCGATTCCTCTCCTCTCCTCTGTCCAACTCGTGATAACCAAATACTAAGCGAAAATTCAGTTATCACTCCAAACCCTAACTTCTAATTAAGCATCAGAAACCAGAATTGGAGTTTTTACAAGTTAATACAAATTAAGCATTTATATTCATGTATTATCTCTACGAAATGGAATTAAGCAAACCACTACACATCGATAAACATGAAAACAGAGAAGAGAAAACGAAATTGCATTAATAACAAGAGCTCAAGAGTAGATAATACAATACCAAAGGGATTAACCCTTGAAGTCTAGCCTTCCATGGCCATAAATGAAGAAAAACGAGTAGAAATGGGGAAGAACAAAACCCTAGCAGCCACCACCACTTGGGAGAGCCAAGAGAGAAGTTCTAACCTAGAGAGAGAGTGAGAAATCTGAAATGAAAGTGTGTCTTGGGGGGTTACACGAATTTCCCCTCTTAAGACACAAAATGGGCCTAAAACATGGGCCCAAATCCTAAGAAACACTATTCTGAACATTACAATTAAAAAGGGACCTAAATGCAAATTACAATCTTCACTTCAATACTTCAATCTTCATTTCCAAACTTCCCAAAGTGTCCTTGTGCCAAATATTACCTGAAAATAGAAATAGAATTAATTAGGCTAAATAATTCCAAATTAAACAATATTCGGAATATTAGTCCAATAAACTCTAAATCAATAAATCAAGCTAATCAATGTCAAATGGGCAACAAGTATCAATAATAGGAGTAAAATAATGCAAGGAATAATGGGAAATAAAATGCTCATCAAATACCCCCACACTTATCCTTTTGCACTCCTGGGCAAAACCAAAAGATAGGACTATGAAGATCAATATGCACCAAAGTGAATAATGCAACAAGATGACTACAACTAAGAAATGCTAACCTAAGAGATTACATACTTCACAATGAATTCTAGGAAATGCAAAGAAATGGGCAAACTCAAGCACACAAAATGGTTAAGGATCAAAGAGTCAAAGCATCCGCGAACATCATCCAATTACTTCAAGTATGCAAAGAAACCAATGACATCAAGAGGATAGTCACAAAGATGATAGAAACTCACAAGGATCACTCAAAAGTGTTTACACTCAAGTGTTTGGGGTTAATCATTATTTACACTCAAGGCACATCATGAAAAACAAACACAACCATAAGCTTGACAAACCTCTAACATCAACCATCAACACACATGCACAAAATGATCAAAAGGTCTTTTAAGGGTTGTAATGGGGCCAAGGACAAGGTAGGATAAAAATATGGGAATGTAGCTAAAACCAAAGGAATAGAGGAGCAATGGGGAATAAGTAAAAAGTAAGCAAAATCCACCCCAAAATCAACTACCACTAATTCCAATCCTCTTTGCCTCAACAACCTTTTATTCACTTTTTTTTTTTTTCTCTTCTTTTTTTTTCTTTTTATTTTTGCATTTTTTTTTTTTTTTTTGTATTTTTGTCTTCTACTTTTTTTTTTGTTTTTGAGAGATATACAAAAAGAAAAGAAGAAACAACACAAATGGCATGAAGATGAAGCCATAACTATAACAACCAATGAGGCAAAACCAAGAACTCAACCAATTAAAGCATAAAGCACACTTCTTACCTAATACCCATTCCCAAAACAATTCCAAAGCTCCAAAATTCCCTAAGGTTAGGACAATCATGGTTTTTCAGTCATAGGCTTGTAATGAGCTAAAGAACAAGGAAAGGGATAAAAAGGCTCAAGGGGGCTAGCAAAGGATACATTCATTCAAGGTAGGCTCATATGGCTAGTAGCTTATTCAAGAAAGAAAGTGCCTAAATCATTTCAAAATGTGCATGAGCAATCAAGTATCAACAAGAGTCAAGTCAAGTTCTAGAGTGCAAGTAATCCAGAGTGCAATCACACATGAAAGAAAATTAGGTGGCATATATAGCAATCCACCCACAATTAAGGCTCAAATCCTCACAAAAGGGACAATTCTATCACAGTGTTACCACCTCTTAATTATCAAAAGCAACTTTACACACAGAAATGCATGAATTCAGACACGAGATACCAAAACTCTACTAAAATGAAGCAAAAACATGCAAGAAAATGCCCAAAACTAAGCAAAACCTAAAAAAAAATCAAAGCAAAATATGCAACCTAAACTACTCTCCCCCCACACTTAAATCACACATTGTCCTCAATGGAACACAAATAGCAGAATCAGACAGATATAGACAAGTGTAATAAAAAGAGTAAGGAAGGAGAAAAGGAGACTCCCTAAGTCATGGTTGTTCAAAAGTGGGGTCGACCAATGAGGCCTCCTCCACAGGTGCATCATCCAAAGAAGGGGTGGTTAGGAAAGGCTTGAGTCGGTGGCCATTGACTTTGAAGCTCTTGTTCGTGGACTCACTCTTGATCTCCACAGTGCCATAAGGGAACACTTGGGTGACTACAAACGGTCCAATCCATTTAGAGCGGAGCTTTCCACTCATGAGTCCAAGCCTAGAGTTGTAGAGCAAAACTTTTTGACCAACCAAGAACTCCTTTCTGGAAATGGAGTTATCATGAAGCTTCTTGGTCTTCTCTTTGTAGAATTTGGAGTTCTCATAGGCCTCCAAGCGGATCTCATCTAGCTCACTCAACTGCAGCTTCCTCTCCTCACCCGCTTGATCAAGAGCTAAGTTACATTGCTTCACAGCCCAATATGCACGGTGCTCTATCTCCACAGGCAGGTGGCACGCCTTACCAAAGACAACCCGATAGGGTGACATCCCTATGGGTGCCTTGTAAGCGGTCCGATGGGCCCACAGAGCATCCTCCAATCGTGTGCTCCAATCTTTTCTATTAGGCTTCACCATCTTCTCCAAAATCCGCTTGATCTCTCTATTTGAAATCTCCGCTTGCCCGTTGGTTTGGGGGTGATAGGGTGTAGAGACTTTGTGCACAACCCCATACTTCTTGAGCAAAGCTTGCATGGATCTATTGCAGAAGTGTGTGCCTTGGTCACTGACTATGGCTCTAGGTATGCCAAACCTGCAAAGGATATTAGACCTGACAAAATCTACAACAACCTGAGCATCATTAGTCCTGGTGGCCTTAGCTTCCACCCATTTGGATACGTAATCCACAGCAAGTAAGATATAATAAAAACCAAAAGAAACAGGAAAGGGGCCCATGAAATCTATACCCCAGACGTCAAACACCTCACAAAACAACATAGGTTGTTGCGGCATCTGTTGCCTCCAAGATAGGGCGCCTCCTGCTCTTTGACACTGCTCACACGAGCTGCAGATGTTGCTCGCATCCTTGAAAATGGTAGGCCAATAAAATCCAGAATCCAGCACCTTTCGTGCTGTCCTTTGAGTACCAAGGTGGCCTCCCACTGGTGAAGCATGGCAAAATTGGAGAACCGATTGGATCTCCTGGTCTGGAATGCACCTGCGAATGACCTGATCACTGCAAAAACGCCATAAATAGGGGTCATCCCATACATAATGCTTGGCATCGCTCTTTAATTTGTCTCTTTGAGCTTTGGATGCCAAGGCAGGAACAACAGAAGCAACCAGATAATTAACAATGTCTGCAAACCAAGGAGTTTGGGGAAGGGGATGGGAAACATGTAAAGATAAAAGCTGCTCATCCGGGAAGTCATCCCGGATAGGAAATGCATCCTCCTCTCTCTCTATCCTGCTCAAGTGGTCTGCGACAAGGTTATGCGCACCACTCCGATCCTGAATCTCAAGATCAAACTCCTGGAGGAGCAACATCCACCTAATCAACCTAGGTTTGGAATCTGTCTTTTTCAAAAGATACTTCAGAGCAGCATGATCAGTGTACACTACAACCTTAGAACCAAGCAAATATGATCTAAATTTGTCAAGTGCAAAAACAATAGCCAAAAGTTCTTTTTCAGTTGTTGTGTAATTAACCTGTGCTGCATCTAAAGTCCTAGAAGCATAATAAATCACATGCGACAGCTTACCAACCCTTTGGGAGAGAACTGCTCCCAAAGCATAATTTGAAGCATCAGTCATGAGCTCAAATGGGAGGGTCCAATCAGGTGGTTGGATGATGGGAGTGGTGGTTAGTGCTTTCTTCAATTCATCAAATGCCCTCTTGCATTGGTCTCCAAATTCCCATGGGGCATCCTTTTGAAGCAACTTGGAAAGAGGAAGGGCAATGTTGCTAAAGTTCTGAATAAACCTGCGATAGAAACCTGCATGACCAAGAAAAGAACGCACCTCTCGCACGCAAGAGGGGTAAGGCAAATGTGATATTACATGCAGCTTAGCAGGGTCAACTTCTATGCCCTTGTGCGAAACAATGTGCCCTAAGACTATGCCTTGTTCTACCATGAAGTGGCATTTTTCAAAATTCAAGACAAGGTTAGTCTCAATGCACCTGTTAAGCACCTTAGTCAAATTATCAAGACATGCATCAAATGAGGAGCCATAAACACTAAAATCATCCATGAAGACCTCTATGCAATGCTCGAGCAAGTCAGCAAAAATACTCATCATACATCTTTGAAATGTGGCAGGAGCATTGCATAGGCCAAAAGGCATCTTTCTATATGCAAATGTGCCAAAAGGACAGGTAAATGTGGTCTTATGTTGGTCCTCTGGTGCAATACAAATTTGAAAATAACCAGAGAATCCATCTAAGAAGCAATAATGAGATTTACCTGCCAGGCGCTCCAACATCTGATCAATGAAGGGGAGAGGGAAATGATCCTTGCGAGTCGCCTGGTTGAGCTTTCTGTAATCAATGCAGACTCTCCAACTGTTCTGCACTCTAGTGGGAATCAGCTCATCCTTCTCATTTTTGACAACTGTGACACCAGACTTCTTGGGGACAACTTGCACCGGGCTCACCCAAGTGCTATCTGAAATTGGGTAGATGATACCCGCTTGGAGCAGCTTGGTGACCTCTTTCTTAACCACATCAAGAATCTGGGGGTTCAATCGTCTTTGGGGTTGTCTCACTGGTTTAGCCCCATCCTCCAACAAAATGCGGTGCATGCACATGGAGGGGCTAATTCCAGGAATATCCGCTAAAGTCCATCCAATTGCCCTCTTGTTCTTTCTTATCACATCCAGCAGTTTCTCCTCTTGATCAACAGAAAGTGAGGTAGAGATGATCACTGGGAGTTTCTGCTCATCCTCCAAGTAAGCATATTTGAGATGAGGAGGGAGGGGCTTCAGGTCCAATGAGGGTGCCTGCATAATAGATGGAACTAAAGGGACAGCAGAAATGGATTCTGCTGCCTGCACCTGAACAAGTAAATCAGACTCATGCATAACAGATATGGGGTTAGGGTTAGCATAATCTGAATCTATAACATATGAATCATCAGATGCAGTAGCAGAGTCTAAAAACTGGGCTATTTCAGTGCATGCGGTGCACTATCCAGAGTTAGTGCATGATGGACAAGTAAATGAATCAGTGAAAGATGGCAATTCAAAATCATGATGCAAAAAGTCAAGCATATGCTCATCTATCAAATCATCGAGCAAGTCCACATGGAAAACAGAGTGATCCTCAGGAAAATGTTTCATAGCATGGAAAATGTCAAATCGGATCACACTGCCATCAAACTCCATGGAAAGTGAACCTGAATGCACATCTATCTTGGTTCGGGCTGTTTTCAAAAATGGCCTCCCCAAAATAATAGGAACAGCATTACGGGGAGAGTCATCTTCCATATCAAGTATGTAAAAATCAGCAGGGAAGATCAACTCTTCAACCCGAACCAAGACATCCTCTATCAAACCTGCGGGGTGGGCAGTACTTCTATTTGCCAATTGAATCACCACACCCGTAGGTTGAAGAGGTCCAAGAGAAAGAGACTTAAAAACAGACATAGGCATGACATTTATTGATGCTCCTAAATCTAGCATAGCATTTTCAAACTTAACATTGCCTATGATGCAAGGTATAGAGAAAGTTCCAGGATCCTTACATTTTTCAGGAATGTGAGGGATAGGTTTACCTATGAGAGCGGAGACATTCCTTCCCATGCTTATCCTCTCATTGCCCTTGAGTCTTCTCTTATGAGTGCACAACTCCTTAAGGAACTTCGCATACCTTGGAATCTGTTTTATTGCATCAAGAAGGGGTATGTTGACTTCCACCTTCCTGAATGTGTCAAGAATGTCCTTGTCCACCTCTTCCACCCTTTTGTTTTGAGGCACTCTTGGTGGGAATGGAAGAGGAATAGGAGGAGGTTGTAGGACAACAGCAGGGCTTGTGGTTGAAGTCGAGGAGGGTTGAGTTGGATGATTCTCTTTGGTGCTAGCATGCTCACCTTCATCTACCACTTGGCTCTTCCCTTTAGAGGAAGCTAGAGCATCATTGTTGAGGTTAGGTTGTGGTGTGGGTGTGACAATCTGCTTTCCCGACCTCAGGTTGATGGCACTCACATTCTGATTCTGAGGGTTGATCACAGTTTGGGATGGCAACTTGTCAGAATTTTGAGATTGCAAGTTGTTGAGAGAAGTTGCCATTTGACCCATCTGATTTGTCAAAGTCTGAATGGATGCCTCTTGTCTCTGAATGGATGCTCTAGTCTCTTGTTGAAATTGGAGGTTTTGCATGGTCATTTGCTTCACCAACTCCTCCAAGGTAGGTTGGTTGGATGGAGGGGCTGATGGTGCAGGATGAACCACTTGCTGCTGTTGGTGCCTTTGCTGCTGGATTGGAGGAGGTACATATGGTGGTCTACTCGGTCCAGCGGTGTTCTGAAATGGAACATTAGGAGGAGGTTGTTGTTGTTGATCAGACCACTTCAGATTGGGATGGTTCCTCCATCCAGGGTTGTATCTATTGGAAGAGAGGTCATGATTATGTTGTTGTGGGCCTCTATTGTTGTATATGTTTGCTGCATAGGCCTCGGGTTGGTCACCACTTGTCATCGGCTGTTGCTGCTGAAGGGAAGGGCATGCATCTGTGGGGTGCTCAATGGATGTGCATATGCCACACACTCTAGCAGGAAGTATCATCTTTTTCTGATTGACAGCCAATTGTGTGACCAATGTTGTGAGAGAATCAATTTTCTGCTCAAGCTTCTCAACCTTGCCCGAGTCTGCACCAACATCATTTACATCCCTCACAACTATTGCATCATTGTTGCTTCTTGCATGGAATTGTTGACAATTGGAAGCCATCTTCTCAATTTTGCTCCTGGCTTGTAAGGGTGTCATATCTCCCAATGTACCACCACTTGCAGCATCTACCATGTTTCTTTCCATGAAGTTGAGACCTTCATAAAAGTACTGGATGAGAAGCTGCTCTGAGATCTGATGGTGAGGGCAGGAAGCACACAACCTCTTGAATCTCTCCCAATAATCATAGAGACTCTCTCCATGTTGTTGCCTGATACCAGAAATTTCATTTCTGATTGCAGTGGTCCTATTTGCAGGGAAGAATTTTTCCAGAAATGCCCTCTTCAAGTCATCCCAGCTTGTGATGGAACCAGGGGCCAAGTCAGATAACCAATCTTGTGCTAGACCCTCTAAGGAATGTGGAAATGCTCTGAGAAAGACATGATCCTCTTGCACATCATGTGGTTTCATTGTGGTGCACACTATATGGAATTTCTTGAGATGCTTATGAGGATCCTCACCTGCAAGACCATGAAACTTGGGCAACAAATGGATTAGTCCTGTTCTAAGCTCAAAAGGAACATCCTCATCAGGATACCGGATACACGAGTCTTCAATAGTGAAGTCAGGTGCAGCCAGCTCCCTAAGTGTCCTTTCCCTTGGTGGGGGTTGAGCCATGTTATCACAATGTATAGAATCAGATTGAATAAAAGTAGAAGGAATAGAAGAAATAGAAACAGAATCAGAATTAGATGGACTATAAGATGACTCTGACTCACTACCTAATGACTGATTCCTATTTTGTCTAACTAATCTGTGATAAGTTCTATCAATTTCAGGGTTATAAGGATGCAAATAACTTGGGTTGCCCCTAGTCATGTACTGAACAGAACAGCATCAACCATAGCATACTGTAACAGATATGCATGACCAAAATCGGCAACAAAATTTATTATTTTTTAAAATTTTTTTATTTATTTTTTTCAGCACCCTAAAATCATGAAAACATATCACAGAAAGTTTGAGGACAAAATTCAAAAGGGAACCAAGTCAAAGAATTAAAACAGTGACCAAAAACTAAGAAAATAGAACTTGTAAAATAAAAAAGAAATAGTAAACAGGCTTTTTCAGGATCCAAACGAAGGGGTTTTCTGACAAAGTCAGAAAAATCAGATTATTCAGAAAATTCCCTTCGATTTGATATAAAATTCGTCAAATTCCGAGTTACTGATCAAAAGTTATGCCTATTTATAGTAAGTGCTGCTGAAACTTGGAAAATTTTTCTGGAACTCACAACCAGTGCATATCTGAGTGTCTGTGATGCATCAAAACACTAATATATGATGAAACAAGTGTGGATACCAATTTTCGTGCAAAAATTCCACCCGCAGCTATGTTGAATGGCACTCACAGAATCACTAGAATAGCATCAGTTGTGCAGAACAGCAAATCAGCAAACATGGCAACTTTCAATCAGTTATCAGAATGCTTATTCACACACTAACTACACTAACTAATCTAATTAACTACTGTATGATCTTTGGCAAGAACCGATAGTCCCCGGCAACGGCGCCAAATTTTGATCGAGGCCGTACCCGATCAAAATAAAAGGTGTTTATTCTGTAGTACTAGGAAGGTGATCCTAGGTCGTTTCCCAGCGAATATCGGTCTAGGCAAAGTATCAAACACGTAGTGTGCAGTAAAATGGGGGGGTTTTTGTGTGTGACAAATGTGAAGAACAAAACATAAACAGAATATAAAAACTAAGAAAATCAGAAACAAAAGCGGGCAAACCCCTTTGGCTACGTACACTACTCAATCCTAGCTCACTAAAGATCGATTCCTCTCCTCTCCTCTGTCCAACTCGTGATAACCAAATACTAAGCGAAAATTCAGTTATCACTCCAAACCCTAACTTCTAATTAAGCATCAGAAACCAGAATTGGAGTTTTTACAAGTTAATACAAATTAAGCATTTATATTCATGTATTATCTCTACGAAATGGAATTAAGCAAACCACTACACATCGATAAACATGAAAACAGAGAAGAGAAAACGAAATTGCATTAATAACAAGAGCTCAAGAGTAGATAATACAATACCAAAGGGATTAACCCTTGAAGTCTAGCCTTCCATGGCCATAAATGAAGAAAAACGAGTAGAAATGGGGAAGAACAAAACCCTAGCAGCCACCACCACTTGGGAGAGCCAAGAGAGAAGTTCTAACCTAGAGAGAGAGTGAGAAATATGAAATGAAAGTGTGTCTTGGGGGGTTACACGAATTTCCCCTCTTAAGACACAAAATGGGCCTAAAACATGGGCCCAAATCCTAAGAAACACTATTCTGAACATTACAATTAAAAAGGGACCTAAATGAAAATTACAATCTTCACTTCAATACTTCAATCTTCATTTCCAAACTTCCCAAAGTGTCCTTGTGCCAAATATTACCTGAAAATAGAAATAGAATTAATTAGGCTAAATAATTCCAAATTAAACAATATTCGGAATATTAGTCCAATAAACTCTAAATCAATAAATCAAGCTAATCAATGTCAAATGGGCAACAAGTATCAATAATAGGAGTAAAATAATGCAAGGAATAATGGGAAATAAAATGCTCATCAATGAGGAAAAGTACGTAAATACAATGAATTCAATAACATCACTTTTATTTATATGAAGCAGTAAATACAATGAGCTCGGAGTTCCACCGAGCGTACACCATCATTAAAAATAAACAGTCTTAACACAGCAAGGGAAATAGTAAAACAAAAACAATTGAAAACAGAATTGAAATGGATAGAAAATTCTAACTGAAATATGCTCTAAGTTTTGCCACGTTCCATGTGTTGTTGATGAGGGCACCCGAGAGAGTTTCGAGCTTGTAAGCTCCTGTTCCTGTTTTGGAAGCTACTCGGTATGGACCTTCCCAATTCTAAGCCAGTTTCCCATCCTTAGAATTTTTGAGGCCGATGTCGGCTCTTCGTAGGACGAGGTCACCTACCTCGAATTCTCTGGGCACTATTTAGCGATTATACCCTTTCGCTTGCATAAGCTTGGCATGTCTTTCCCGTTCGGCAGCTAAATCTCTGACTTCTTCTGACAGAACTAGGTCCTCACACAGTAAAGTGTTGTTGAGGGGGTTCAGTTGTTGTATGGCTCGGAAAGAAGGGATGATCCTTTCTATCGGGATGACAGCGTCACAACCATAAGTGAGACGATAAGGGGTTTCTCCCGTTGAAGTCTGCACGGTGGTGCGGTACGACCAAAGCACTTCATGCAAGTTTTCCAACCAATTTCCCTTTGCACCGATGAGTCTCTTCTTGATCCCCTGAATGATACTTCGGTTTACTGATTCTACTTGTCCATTGGTCTGAGGATGCTCGACCGAGGAAAAATAGTGTTCAATGTTCAGAGCGTTGACTAAGTCCTGGAATGCCTTTGCAGCGAATTGAGTTCCGTTGTCGGTTACCAAAACTTGTGGCACTCCAAACCGAGCCACAACCTGTCTCTCAATGAACTTCTGCACCTTGGCTGACGAGATAGTTGCAAGGGGCTCGGCTTCAATCCATTTAGTGAAATAATCGATAGCCACTATCACCCATTTGAGTTGTCCTGGTGTGGTGGGGAACTGGCCAATCAAATCCATTCCCCATTGATAGAAGGGATAGGGAGATGAAAGTAAATGGAGTTCCTCGGCCGGCTTCTGGTAGACATCACTGTGAAACTGACATCTTTCACATCTTCTCACATGACTAATCGCATCCTGTTGTAGGGTTGGCCAGTAGTATCCTGCTCTTAGAATCTTTTTTGCCAGTGATTTCCCCCCAACATGATGGCTTCCGATACCTCCATGGACTTCTTCCAGTGCCTGCTTTGCTTCGGCGGGGTCTAAGCACCTGAGCATAGGGCCGCTGACCCCCCGGCGAAACAGAATTCCATCGATCATAGCGAATTGGGATGCCTTTCTGACGAGCTTTTTAGCCTCGACTGGATTTGTCGGCAAGATTCCTTGTTCCAAGAAGTTTATGATCGGAGAGGTCCAACTTAGATCCACCGAAACGGAGAGGACAACGCTATGTCCATGCACCACTTCTTGGATCAACGTCTTGTTATTTCCAGGACCCTTTGTTGAAGCAAGTTTGGAAAGAATGTCCTCTCGGCCGTTGCTTTCCCTCGGGATATGGCAGAATTCGACCTTGGAAAACTCTGAAGATAGGAACTTCACCTTCTCAAGATACTTTTGGAGGATGGGTTCCTTAGCTTGACAATCACCTTTAATTTGCGAAACCACCAACTAAGAATCGCTGAAAATCTTCACTTCTCGGGCTCCTACTTCTTTTGCCATCCTTAGTCCAGCCATTACGGCTTCAAACTCGGCCTGATTATTTGACGTGGGAAAGCCGAACTTCAATGAATATTCAAGGGTAACTCCTTTGGATTTCTCCAGGATTATTCCCGCCCCTGCTCCGAGCTTGTTGCTTGACCCATCGACATAAATGCTCCAATCCAAGTTTGAGCTCGTCAATGGCTCAGTAAACTTGGTGAGAAAATCAGCTAAGACCTGAGACTTCATTGCTTTCCGAGGTTCGAAAGTGATGTCGAACTCAGAAAGTTCAATAGCCCAAGTCACCATTCTGCCTGCCAAGTCGGGTTTTTGAAGGATCTGTCGGATTGGCTGAGCAGTTCTGACCGTGACATGGTGGCTTTGGAAGTATTGACGCAGCCTCCTAGCCGTAATAACCAAACAAAACGCCAGCTTTTCAACCTTCTGATACCTCAGCTCTGGTCCCTGAAGTGCTCGGCTGACGAAGTAAACAGGAGATTCTTTGCCTGATTCTTCCCGAACCAGAATCGAACTGACCACCGAATCCCCCACTGATAAGTACAGGAACAAAACCTCTCCTGCTGCCGGACTAGATAAGATTGGAGGAGATGCTAGGTATTGCTTAAGGTCAGTGAAGGCCTTTTCGCATGCCTCGTCCCACTCGAACGTCTTTTCTTTTTCCTTCCTCAGCAGTTGGTACCATGGTAAGGCCTTCCGAGCTGACTGACATAGAAACCTGGAGAGAGCATCTACCCGACCTGCTAGCTGCTGTACTCCCTTGATGTCGGAAGGGCTCTTCATCTCAAGGATGGCTCGGCACTTCTGATCGAGGCCGTACCCGATACAAATAAAAACAGTTTAAGTATAGTACTAGGAAGTGACTCCTAGGTCGTCTCCCAAGGAATATCTTATCAAGCAAAAGGTCGAACACATAGTATGCATAGAAAACAGGGGGGGTTTTTTTTGTATTGAATATTGAATAATTGAAATCAAAACAGAATTAAATCAAAACGAAGAAACAGATAAGGAAAAGCGGATAAACCCCTTTGGCTCGCGTTCACAACTCTATCATCGGTCACAAAAGATCAATTTCTTTCCTCTTCATTGTCCAACTCGTGAGAATTAAATACTAAGCGAAAATCATCATGTGGGGAAATATGTCAGGCGTGATTTCCTCTCCAATAGCCATATTCTGATTTGGTTTAAATTGAATCAGATCTTCATTTATTGCCAATTCCGTTGTAAACAGATTCTGATGGTTATTAGCTGAGCTCCAAACTTGATCTGAATTCCGAGCATGATGATGCTTACATAGTAGATGACTTGACTTGGACCGAGCTTGCTCCGAGATGATGCTTGAACTGTTGTTGACCAAGTGTGAACCGAGCTTGATCTTGACCTTTGACTTCCGAGCTGTGGCCGAGCTTTGCATTCTGTCTTGAGTTTAACTCTGAGCTTTGGCTAAGAATTTGCATTCTGGCTTGAGTGACCTTGACGTCCGAGCTTTGGCCAAGCTTTGTATATTATCTTGAGTTTGACACTGAGCCGAGCTCTGGCCGAGCTTTGTCCGAGCTGAGCATCTTACTGCCTGAGCTGAGCTAACCGAGCTGGGCATCTTACTGCCTAAGCTGAGCTAACCACCCGAGTCTATCGCTACTAGATAGTTAACAGTGCAATCCAATGGTACACTCGGAATCTAGGTTGTTGTTGTTTACTTGTCATGATCTATGAGGTCGTTGACCGAGCTGTTTGTCTTCATCAAAACCAAGCATTTCATGCTGATTCTACAGAATATGCTTCATGAAGTTGACTCATATCTTATGTCGGCTTCTATTTTATTGGCTCTACACACATGTTGAGTAGTACATTTTCCGAGGTTAGTTATAACATTTTTAAGCTATTGTCATATTAAGAATATGCATAAGTGGAGAAATTTATCCTAAATGAGTACATGTGCCTTGTCGTTTTGTTTTTCAATATGAAATTTTAAGAATGCGATAATCTCACAACATGAAATTTATGTGCTTCTTTATTGGCATGTTTTAAAACTATTAGTGATGAAAAATTCTAATATTTTTTATTGAAAATGATTACTGCCATTATGATAAAGAGCAAAATTTGTCAATATAATTATAGATATACTTGCGCATTTGTTTATACCATTGAGTGACGTCAATACTTGTTTGAATATGATATTATTGAATGGTATTGATCACATATGTTTTTTTTGGAGATATTTGATGCTTGTTAGTTTTAGCAAGTAAAACTATGCAAGATCTCGTATGATCTTGTTTTGAATTCTATTTTCAATATAAATATTTTTTTTTATATTTCCAAAAATTAAGTCTCCTCTTAAATATACTATTTGAAAAGTATTTAAAAATAATAATAATTTAATAACATGTGTTAGACATATAAATTGGTTATTGAAGAAAAATGTGGTTTTTTTTTGTGAGAAATTTATTAATTTTTAAATTTTTTCATTGTCATTATTGAAATAATTAGATTGGATTGTATGAACCACATAAATAATTGATCACATGTATACATAATATATTTTTATAACAAAAGTTTATGGATATAAAATTTTAAAATAGCATATCCTATTTTTTTTATTGAGGTTATCAATGTGTTATAATGTAATGGATTATGAATAAATATGTCAAGTTTCAAATGTATATGTAAAATTTTATTTTCAAAATAGCTTAGTATATTTTATCAAAATTAATTGTTATAAATATTTATTTTAGTGAACTTGTGGACAATGAGTTTTAGTGCATTATCTTTTAATCTTTTATACAAGTATGTGTATATAATAGACTCAATTAAAAAAATAAAAATCAAAACATAGTTTACATGTAACATTTTCATACTTGTTTTACATTAATTTGCAATATTAACTTTAATAGAGTATTTTTTTATGGTGAAAATAATTTATTCGAAATATTTTACAAAATATTTATTTCATACTCTACTTGTTTGAAAAAAATGTACCTGATTGATCCGGAAGTTCTGGTAAGGGAATTGCAACATCAACTTAACATCAAAATGATCTTTGGTTATTCCATCTAGCCATTAAATAGCCACCTTACATCAACTTTCGGCATAAAGCTAGGCCATCATGTTAGTCTATTTGGTTGGTCTTGAATTTCTGGATAGCTTGGAAATTATGGCCGGTCTGGTAATGCTGGTCTAGAAACTCAGATTTGGTAATTCTAGTCTTCAAAATGATTTTCGGCATTTCTGTCGGGCATCAAAAATCCAATTTAACATCAAAATAATTTTCAGCATCTTTGTCGGGGCATCAAACGATCCAACTTAACATCAAAATGATTTTTCGACATTCTTGTCGAGGCATCAAAAACCAAACATCAAAATGATTTCGCCATTTCTGCCGGGCATCAAAAACCCAACTTCAAAATGATTTTCGGCATTTATGTTGAGGCATCAAAAAGCCCAACTTAACGTCAAAATGATTTTTCGACATTCCTACCGGGGCATAAAAAACCCAACTTCAAAATGATTTCGACATTTCTGTCGGGCAACAAAAACCCAATGTCAAAATGATTTCAGCATTTCTATCGGGCATCAAAAGCCCAACTTAACATCAAAAATGATTTTCGACATTTTTGTCAGGGCATCAAAAAGCCCAAGTATATGGTGACAGGTGTCACTTAATGGAAAAACTTAACGAAAATGACTTATTTGTTAGATGACAACAACTTCAAGACTTATTATTTGAAAAGAGAAAAAGTTAAGGGACGAAATCGCAACTAAAAAATAACTTATAGGACCAATCTAGTGATTTTGCCCTTTTTTTTTAACTTTCACTTTTCCTTTTTTTTTTGTTTTTCTCTCTTTTTTGTAATTTTATTTGGGGGACAAAATTGGGTATTTATAGCTGGATACAATCTCAGTTCGGAACCAGGATTAAAATAGGAGCGGAACCAAGATTAATTCACAATTCTATAATAGGGCAGGTTTTGTATTGGTTTAAAGGTCAAATATTGGACTACATAGAGTGACACTTGTTGAGAAAGGTAAACATTTATATTGAAAAGGATTAGTTTTTTTTTTTCAATATGACTACTTTGAATCGACCAAAAAAGCTTTTCAAGTAAGTAATTATTAATTTTTCATTGAAAATAATAATATAATATTTTAACAAATCTTCTTAAAAATAATCATTCTAAACAATATACATAAGTGATATGGTATTACTTGCTTCATCAATGATTAATTTATAAGTGACATACATTATTGTCACCTTTACATGGCCAAAGGATTTTTAAGGTTTTTTATTTAAGAAAAAAATTCACGGTGTCCACCTGTGTAAGTAAATGATTAATCCGTTCGCGTATTGATTAGGCCCTTTCGGGAGTAGTGATGTAACATCCTAAACTTTGATTTTAAGGAAATTATTGATTTAAACCTTAGAAAAATTGGAAAAGTGATTTAATGAATTTTGCCAAATATGTGGGTGGTGATTATAGGCCCTAGGAGTTGTATAGGAGGTATATATGGCCTTGGGCAGGGTCAAATAAGCGAGATCGGGAGTAAAATCGGCGTTTTAGGTGTTAGAAATTAACCGAAAAGAGAAAATTAGAAATTTATTATGGGAAGCTAAGAAAATAAATTCCATCGTTGGATGTGAAGTTTAAGGGGTGAAGAAGCATGTCAAAAAATTTGGACTCGATCCGACGGTCGACGAAAAGTTACGGCGAATCGAAGGATGGAAACCCTGAAACTCTCCCAGGCGCACCAGCCATGCGCCCAGGCGAGTCACTATTCATTTGGCGCACCATCCAGTGGGAAATCCGCCCAGGCCAGCCCACCATTCGCCCAGGCGGGCGCAACACCACTCCAGCGCACCAGGAACGTGAGTTGGCGCACCAGAAAATCCCCCAGCCGCACCATTTCCATTTCTGACCGAGCCAGCTACGCACCAGCTTGGTTCTGGTGCAGTTCTCTCGCCCAGGCGAGGAAATGGCTCGCCCAAGCGAACTGGCGCGCACACCAGCCGCACCAAAAATTCTGTTGGCGCGCCAGAGCCCCCACCAGCACGCACCAGGTGCACCAGCAGCACCAACTGGTGCCAAGACTCGCCCAAGCGAGTAATGGGCTCGCCCAAGCGAGTGGCGCGCACCAGATCAGATCTGGTGCGTCCAAAATCAAACTTGGGGCCAAAGTTTTGTTTTCAGCCACACGATTTTCCCTGCTTCCTAGGCTGAACTTAAGGCACCAAAAACACACTACTTCACCACTTTTCTACACCATCATCAACTCACCACCTTCATCAAATCCTCTCCTCTCCAAGAGCAAATCCATCACATTTCCACCACCAAATCCACCAAACACCTTTGATTCTTGGGCACCTCAACCCAAAATCAACCAAAGCTCATCAAGTTGCATCATGGAAGTTGGTTAAAGCTTCATTCCTTCCTCTCTCTTGGCACACGAATCACACCGACCTTCTTACTCCTTGGTTTTTTTCAATTTCCACCATTAATTTGTGGTAAGCGAGCTTATATCATGAGTTATTTTCCTTTCTATTTCAACTCCTCTTAGTTCATGGATTATATTCTAAAACCCTAGGGGTTCTTACACCATGATCATGTAGGAATTGAGTTTCATGCCTTCCAACTCAAATCAAGGCAAGGACAAAGATCATTCCTCTTGTGCTCTATCAAGTAGGGTTGTCTATCATCACTTCATCATTTCCTTATTGTGGTGGCAAGCTAAGCTTTGGAAATTCAAGTTTCCAAGATTTTGATCTAGGGCTCACTAAGGTTCTATTTACTCTTTACTAATTTAAGGTAAGGAGTGGGTTATAGTGAGTATTACCTTACTCTGGGGTTTAGTTTACATTATGCATATGATGAGTACTAAGATTTTGTGTTAGTTTAGGTTGATATAATATAAAATAATTGTTAGAATAGAATCTATGACTTAGGGAATTTATTTTGATGTTGATATATTGCACTTTGTGGTTTGGTGATGTTGATAAATTATATGCTTATGTTGTTTAATAATTTGAGTTGTGATAATAAGTGAAATTGTGCTAATTAAGTTACAAAATATATTTGTGATCCTTGGATAATGAAAATGTGTAATGTGGTAATTAATTTTGAATAATGGAAATTTGCTAAAGAATTGATAATGATAAGGAACTAAATGAATTATACCTAGGCTCAGCCAGGGAATTTACCCAGACGCAGTAAGTCGTGATCGCGTAAAGATGCGAACGCAGTAGGTCGTGACCAGGGACAGAATGAAATATACCCGGGCGCAGTAAGTCGTGATCGCGTAAAGATGCGAACGTAGTAGGTCGTGACCAGGGACAGAATGAAATATACCCGGGCGCAGTAAGTCGTGATCGCGTAAAGATGCGAACGCAGTAGGTCGTGACCAGGGACAGAATGAAATATACCCGGGCGCAGTAAGTCGTGATCGCGTAAAGATGCGAACGCAGTAGGTCGTGACCAGGGACAGAATGAAACATACCCGGGCGCAGTAAGTCGTGAGTGCACAGGAGTGCAGACGCAGTAGGTCGTGACCAGGGACAGATAAAAAGAACATAAATATGATTAAAATACATGGAACAAAAGACTGAAGAAAATGTTAAATAAAAATCGATTTGAGAAACTAATGAATACTTAACATTGAATTGTGATGAATTGACTCTTAATTATGATGTTGTGATTGAATTGTTAAATGTGTATGGCTTAGTGTTGCATTATGTCTTAATTGGAAACTGCCTCCCCATTTTATGTGTAATACTCACTCCTTACTATCACCACAGGTACTGAGGAAGAGTTTGCACCTGAGCAGGCCGAGCAGGAGTACTCTCCCTCTCAGGGAGAGTAGGTTACCTTTAGTGATGTAGGACATGGGAATGTCCTGGGCCCGATGATGTGAATCATTTTTGTTGTATATAAATGTAAATAGCTTTTTGGGGGCCCAGGACGACTCCTTTTGGGAAAGGGGTCTATTTTTGGGAAAAACTTATTTCCTAAAACTTGTTTATATTCCGCTAACTCTGATGCTGATACTATGATGTCTTAAAACTGTTTCTGATGCGTGCACGAAGATGCACTAGCTGGTATATATATATGTGAATAGCCCTGCAGGCTTTGTTATGTGAAAATATTATTGTTTAACAGGTTGCAGGAAAACAGGAATTTTTGGAAAAGTCCAATAAACAAACGAAACTCCGTCCGTTTGACGGGAGATTTTCATATGAAAGAAAAGTAATTAAGAGTTTTTCCTAATCAATTCATGAGTCGAAAAAGGAATTTTTAAGTTGCTATTTTTAATTAAGGGTATATAAGGGTAAATAAACTTAGGTGTTACATTTTATGGTATTAGAGCAGTTTCCCTCGGCCTTTGGAGTGTGGACTCACATCTCCATATGGTTACTCACCAAGCGAGTAACCGATATGAGTAAATAAGTGACTAAATTATAGTAATAAGATAGAGTAGTTATTACTGCTAAATAATATATGTATTAACTTGTCATTTTCTAGGATTAGGAGTTATGGCAAGCAGGCGCAGTGACGATGAGAGGATCGCTGCAATCATAGAAAGTTTGGTCCAAATCAATCAAAGACAAGCTGAATTGGTGGCTACGGCTGTGACAACCATAGCCTCACTTAACCAGTCATCTCAGTCAATTCAGGATCCCTCCCCAGCTGCAATTCATTGGTTGACTGAATTCAAGTGGCATGGTCCCCCTAAGTTCGAGGGTGGCTATAATCCGAATGTAACTCGGAAGTGGCTTCGGGAGATAGAAGAAATTCTCCACGATATATCGCCGCCTGAGGAACAGAAAGTCCTTTTGGTTCAATATGCACTTGTTGGAGAAGCAGAGCAGTGGTGGGAGCAGGTTCAAAAGTGTATGGGGACCAATGAACAAAAAGTGTCATGGGACGCATTCAAGGAAAGGTTCCGGGGAAAGTATCTTTTCGAAGATGTCCGAAAGGAGAAGGAACGTGCTTTCCTATGCTTGAGACAAGAGAACATGAGTGTTGATGAATATGTAGGGAAATTTGAGGATCTGATTCACTATGCTACAAGCTATAAGGGTGTGAATGAAGAAATCAAATGCATCAAGTTCCTTGCAGGACTCCGTGGAGATCTTAGAGAAGTTCTTGGAAAGGTACCCAAGGACAACTTTGCTCAGCTAGTACATTGGGCCAGCGTTTGGGATAAAGGTATGGCGAGGTCGAAAGGTGCCACAGGGAAATCAAAGGTTCATTCTAAACCTGAGATCGAGAGGGTTACTTCAAAGAAAGCAAGGCTGATGGTAACCCCTCAGTTTCCCAAGTCTACTTGTGTCCATTGTGGGAAGTTTCATGGGGGCGAAAGTTGGAAGGTGCTGAGAAAAAGTATGAAAGGGCATTGTTTTCAATGTGGGCAACCGGGGCATTTCGTTGCAAATTGTCCCCTGAAGGGTGTACGGGAGGAAGCAGTTAAGTCACAGCAGCAGCAGGCACCTGGAAGTCAGCATATTCCAAGGGGTACGTCTTGTATGTTGCGATCTTTTGTAGTTATTGTTGGAATTAGGAAATTGAGTATTCTTGCAAATTTTCCCTAGTCGCCCTATAAAGTTATGAACATCTTAGGAGCTGTAAGTTTCTACCCTTGTTAAGCTTTTAGTAAAACCATATGAAGTATACCCCCTCTATCTATTTTAAATGGCTGGCCAATAGTTCAAAATAAGTTAATGTTAGGCTTAAGAGAACGAAAATCAATCAACCCATGCCCTTAGGTATTGTTGGAATCGAACTTCTTCGATGTCGTTTTGATAGCTACATTCCTTGGATTGTATTCCTGATTTAGGTCTCGTTCTGGAAATTAGTGGTCACAGGAAAAGACTTAGAACTTCTGAGTTCTTATAACAGAAAATTGTGGAAAATTTAGTGATATACCAAAATAAATTTGACCTTAGAAAGAGCTTATAAGTGTAAAGCATTAGTTAAGACGCTTAAGCAAGAACTGCGATAATGTTATTATCTAATGGAGTGTGAGGTTAGAACTGATCACTCTAATCCTTGCATTTGTTAAATGATAACATTGTCAACATCCATTTAACAGTGATGTACTATTAATAGACGTGATCTTGGGATTGATCACCTCAATCTTCGCATCTATTAATGGATACTGTCATTACAACCTTTTAAGTGAAATCGAGACAGCCGAAGTAGTGGCTTCCAAGAAGTAAAACCCTTGTAAGAAAGTCAACTGACCGAAAAATATCGTTCCCAAAACTTATTGTAGGATCTAGAATTTGACCTAGAACAAAACGGAAGGAAGGAGAACCTTAGGTTGTTTTTCCCGATTGTAGAATAGTATTAGTACATATTAGAATCATAGAACGGGTGATCGAGGTCGTACCCGATACAAATAAAAACAGTTTAAGTATAGTACTAGGAAGTGACTCCTAGGTCGTCTCCCAAGGAATATCTTATCAAGCAAAAGGTCGAACACATAGTATGCATAGAAAATAGGGGGGGTTTTTGTATTGAATATTGAATAATTGAAATCAAAACAGAATTAAATTAAAACGAAGAAACAGATAAGGAAAAGCGGATAAACCCCTTTGGCTCGCGTTCACAACTCTATCATCGGTCACAAAAGATCAATTTCTTTCCTCTTCACTGTCCAACTCGTGAGAATTAAATACTAAGCGAAAATTCAATTCTCACCCCAAAACCCAAACCTCTAATTAAGCATTAAAAGCCAAAGCATGGAGTTTTTAAGAGTTTGCATAAATTAAGCATTCATACACATGGATTATCTCTATATAATGGAACTAAGCGAACCATAACATATCAATAAGCATGAAAACAGTGAATAAAAACGAAATAGCATTAAGAACAAAACCTCAAGAGTATGTGATACATTACCAAAGGGATTTAACCTAAGAGTTTAGCCTTCCATGAAGAAAAATACCAAAAACGTGTAGAAAAGAGAAGAGAGAGAAACCCTAGCAGCCTCCACAAGCTTGGAGAGCAAAACTAAGCCTTCTCTATGAGAGAGAATGTAAAAAACGTGAATGGAAGGTCTCTCCCAAGGGTTTACACGAATTTGGCTTTTTAAATCACAAAACGGGCCTAAATCATGGGCCCAAATCCTAAGGAAAGCTTATCTCTAAATTAAATCTAAAAATATCTTATAGATAAAATCTAAATCTTAAAAGATATAACTAAATCTCAACTAATCCTAAAGATAGATTACAATCTTCACTTCATCATATATCTTCTCTTCCAACATTAAATCTTCATTCCCAAAATGTCCAAAAAGCCCTTGTGCCAAATATGACCTGAAAATAGAAATAGAATTAATTAGGCTAAATAATCCCAAATTAAACAATATTCAGAATAGTAGTCCAATAAACTCTAAATCACTAAATCAAGCTAAACAATGTCAAATAGGCAACAAGTATCAATAATAGGAGTAAAATAATGCAAGGAAAAATGGGAAATAAAATGCTCATCAAATACCCCCACACTTATCCTTTTGCACTCCTGGGCAAAACTAAGAATTAGGACTGAGAAGATCAATATGCACCAAAGTGAATCATGCAACAAGATTACTACAACTAATGAATGCAAACCTAAGAGATTACATACTTCACAATGAATTCTAGGAAATGCAAAGAAATGGGCAAAATCGAGCACACGAAGAAAATAAGGACCAAAGAATCAAGGCATTCATGAACATCATCCAATTATTTCAAATATGCAAAGAAAACCAATGACATCAAGAGGGTAGTCACAAAGATGATAGAAACTCACAAGGATCACTCAATAGTGTTTACACTCAAGTGTTTAAGGTTAATCAGTGTTTACACTCAAGGCACATCATGAAAAACAAACACAACCATAGGCTTGACAAGCCTCTAACATCAACAATCAATACACATGCACATTAAGATCAAAAGGTCTTTTCAGGGTTGTAATGGGGCCAAGGACAAGGTAGGATAAAAATATGGGAAATGTAGCTAAAACCCAAGGAAATAAAGGAGCAATGAGGAACAAGTAAAAAAATAAGCACAATCCACCCCAGAATGAAATGATAAACATAACAACAACCTCTAATTCCAATCCTCTATGCCTCAATCAACCTTTTATTCTATTTTTTTTTCTTTTTTTTTTCTTCCTCTTTTTTTTCATCATTCATTTTTTCAATTTTTTTTTTGAATTGCATTACATTGCAGAACTTCATGAACGAAAGAAAAGAAGAAACAATAAAAATGGCATAATGAGATAAAGCCATAATTACATCACCGACCATAGAGGCAAAACCCAGAACTCACAAGAGATGAAGAACAAAGCACCCTCGCTTACTCAATACCCATTCCCAAAACAATTCCAAAGCTCCAACATTCCCTAAGGTTAGGACAATCATGGTTTTTCAGTCATAGGCTTGTAATGAGCTAAAGAACAAAGAAAAGGGATATAAAGGCTCAAAGGGGCTATCAAAGGATAAATTCATTCAAGGTAGGCTCATATGGCTAGTGGCTTATTCAAGAAAAAAACAATGCCTAAATCATTTCAAAATGTGCATGGGAATATCAAGTATCAACAAGAGTCGAGTCAAGTTCTAGAGTGCAAGTAATCCAGAGTGCAATCACACATGAAAGAAAAATTAGGTGGCATATATAGCAATCCACCCACAATTAAGGCTCAAATCCTCACAAAAGGGACAATTCTATCACAGTGTTACCACCTCTTAATTATCAAAAGCAACTTTACACACAGAAATGCATGAATTCAGACACAAGATACCAAGACTCTACTAAAATGAAGCAAAAACATGCAAGAAAATGCCCAAAACTTAGCAAAACCTAAAAAAATCAAAGCAAAAATATGCAACCTAAACTACTCTCCCCCCCACACTTAAATCACACAGTGTCCTCAATGTAAAACAAATAGCAGAATCAGACAGATAGAGACAAGTGGAATAAAAGTAGTAAAGAAGGAGAAAAGAAGACTCCCTAAATCATGGTGGGTCAAAAATGGGGTCGACCAATGAGGCTTCCTCCACAGGTGCATCATCCAAAGTAGGAGAGGTTAGGAAAGGCTTGAGTCGGTGGCCATTGACTTTAAAGCTCTTGTCTGTGGACTCACTCTTGATCTCCACAGTGCCATAAGGAAACACCTGGGTGACTACAAACGGTCCAATCCATTTAGAGCGGAGCTTTCCACTCATGAGTCCAAGCCTAGAGTTGTAGAGCAACACTTTTTGACCAACCAAGAACTCCTTTCTGCAAATTGAGCTATCATGGAGCTTCTTGGTCTTCTCTTTGTAGAACTTGGAATTCTCATAGGCCTCCAAACGGATCTCATCTAGCTCACTCAACTGCAGCTTCCTCTCCTCACCCGCTTGATCAAGAGCTAAGTTACATTGCTTCACAGCCCAATATGCACGGTGCTCTATCTCCACAGGCAGGTGGCATGCCTTACCAAAAACAACCCGATAGGGTGACATCCCTATGGGTGCCTTGTAAGCAGTCCGATGGGCCCATAGAGCATCCTCCAATCGTGTGCTCCAATCCTTTCTATTAGGCTTCACCATCTTCTCCAAAATCCGCTTGATCTCTCTGTTTGAAATCTCAGCTTGCCCATTGGTTTGGGGGTGATATGGTGTAGAAACTTTGTGCACAACCCCATACTTCTTGAGCAAAGCTTGCATGGATCTATTGCAGAAGTGTGTGCCTTGATCACTGACTATGGCTCTAGGTATGCCAAACCTGCAAAGGATATTAGTCCTGACAAAATCTACAACAACCTGAGCATCATTAGTCCTGGTGGCCTTAGCTTCCACCCATTTGGATACATAATCCACAACAAGTAAGATATAATAAAAACCAAAAGAAACAGGAAAGGGGCCCATGAAATCTATACCCCAGACATCAAACACCTCACAGAACAACATAGGTTGTTGCGGCATCTGTTGCCTCCAAGATAGGGTGCCTCCTTCCCTTTGACATTGCTCACATGAGCTGCAGATTTTGCTTGCATCCTTGAAGATGGTAGGCCAATAAAATCCAGAATACAGCACCTTTCGTGCTGTCCTTTGAGTGCCAAGGTGGCCTCCCACTGGTGAAGCATGGCAAAATTGGAGAACCGATTGGATCTCCTGGTCTGGAATGCACCTGCGAATGACCTGATCACTGCAAAAACGCCACAAATAGGGGTCATCCCATACATAATACTTGGCATCGCTCTTCAATTTGTCTCTTTGAGCTTTGGATGCCAAGGGTGGAAAAACAGAAGCAACCAGATAATTAACAATATCAGCAAACCAAGGAGTAAGGGGAGGGGGATATGAAACATGCAAAGCTAAAAGATGCTCATCCGGGAAGTCATCCCGGATAGGAAATGCATCCTCCTCTCTCTCTATTCTACTCAAGTGGTCTGCGACAAGGTTATGTGCACCACTCCGATCCTGAATCTCAAGATCAAACTCCTGGAGGAGCAACATCCATCTAATCAACCTAGGTTTGGAATCTGTCTTTTTCAAAAGATACTTCAGAGCAGCATGATCAGTATACACCACAACCTTAGAACCTAATAGATATGATCTAAACTTATCAAGTGCAAAGACAATGGCTAACAGCTCTTTTTCAGTTGTGGTGTAATTAACTTGTGCTGAATCTAAAGTCCTAGATGCATAATAAATCACATGAGACATCTTACCAACCCTTTGGGAGAGAACTGCTCCCAAAGCATAATTCGAGGCATCGGTCATGAGCTCAAATGGGAGAGTCCAGTCAGGTGGTTGGATGATGGGAGTGGTGGTGAGTGCTCTCTTTAACTCATCAAATGCTTTCTTGCATTGGTCTCCAAACTCAAATGCGGTATCCTTTTGAAGCAAGTTGGATAGTGGAAGGGCTATCTTGCTAAAGTTCTGAATAAACCTGCGATAGAAACCTGCATGGCCAAGAAAAGAACGCACCTCTCGCACGCAAGAGGGGTAAGGCAAATGTGATATTACATGCAGCTTAGCAGGGTCAACCTCTATGCCCTTATGCGAAATAATGTTCCCTAAGACTATGCCTTGTTCTACCATAAAATGACATTTTTCAAAATTCAAGACAAGGTTAGTCTCAATGCACCTATTAAGCACCTTAGACAAACTATCAAGACATGCATCAAAAGAGGAACCATATACACTAAAATCATCCATGAAGACCTATATGCAATGCTCAAGTAAGTCATTAAAAATACTCATCATACATCTTTGAAAAGTGCCAGGAGCATTGCATAGGCCAAAAGGCATCTTCCTATAAGCAAATGTACCAAAAGGACAGGTAAATGTGGTCTTATGTTGGTCCTCTGGTGCAATACAGATTTGGAAATAACCAGAGAAACCATCTAAGAAGCAATAGTGAGATTTACCTTCCAGGCGCTCCAACATCTGATCAATGAAGGGAAGAGGAAAGTGATCCTTGCGGGTCGCCTGGTTGAGCTTCCTATAATCAATGCAGACTCTCCAACTGTTCTGCACTCTAGTGGGAATCAGCTCATCCTTCTCATTTTTGACAACTGTCACCCCAGACTTCTTGGGAACTACTTGAACCGGGCTTACCCAAGTGCTGTCTGAAATGGGGTAGATAATGCCAGCTTGCAGCAGCTTGGTGACCTCTTTCTTCACCACATCAAGAATCTGGGGGTTCAACCGTCTCTGGGGTTGTCTCACTGGTTTAGCCCCATCCTCCAATAAAATCCGATGCATGCACATGGAGGGGCTAATACCAGGTATGTCTGCCAAAGTCCATCCTATTGCCCTTTTGTTTGCTCTAATCACATCCAGCAGCTTCTTCTCTTGATCAACAGAAAGGGAGGTAGATATGATCACTGGAAGTTTCTGCTCAGCCTCCAAGTAAGCATATTTGAGATGAGGAGGAAGGGGCTTCAGGTCCAATAAAGGTGCCTGCATCACAGATGGAACTAAAGGAGCAGCAGAATTGGATTCTGCTGCCTGCACCTGAACAAGTGGATTACACTCATGCATAACAGAAATGGGGTTAGGGTTAGCATGATCTGAATCTATATCATATGAATCAACAGATGCAGTAGCAGAATTTAAAAACTGGTCAATTTCAATGCATGCAGTGCACATTACGGAATCAGAACATGCAGAACAAGTAAATGAGCTAGTGAAAGATGGCAAATCATAATCATGCAAAAAGTCTAGAACATGCTCATCAATCAGATCATCAATCAAGTCAACATGAAAAACAGAGTGGTCATCAGAAAAATGTTTCATAGCATCAAAAATATTGAATCGAACCACACTGTCATCAAATTCCATGGAAAGTGTACCTGCATGCACATCTATCTTGGTTCGGGCTATTTTCAAAAATCGTCTCCCTAATATGATAGGGACAGCACTACGAGAGGTGTCCTCTTCCATATCAAGAATATAAAAATCAGCAGGAAAGATAAGCTCTTCAACCCGAACCAGGACATCCTCTATCAAACCTGCGGGGTAGGCAGTAGATCTATTTGCCAAGTGAATAACCACACCCGTAGGTTGAAGGGGTCCAAGTGAAAGAGACTTGAAAACAGACATAGGCATAACATTAATAGATGCTCCTAAATCTAGCAAAACATTCTCAAATTTAGTATTACCTATGATACAAGGCACAGAGAAAGTTCCAGGATCCTTACACTTTTCAGGAATATGAGGGACGGGTTTACCTATAAGAGCAGAGACATTTCTTCCCATGCTGATCCTCTCATTGCCCTTGAGCTTCCGTTTGTGTGTGCATAGATCCTTCAAGAACTTTGCATACCTTGGAATCTGCTTGATTGCATCAAGAAGGGGTATGTTGACTTCCACCTTCCTGAATGTGTCAAGTATCTCTTTGTCAATCTCTTCCATTTTCTTGCTTTGAGTCACCCCCCTTGGTGGGAAAGGAAGAGGAATGGGGGGTGGTTGTTGGGCAGCAGCAGGTGTTGTGCTTGTGGAAGGCTGAGTTGGATGGGATTTTCTGGTACTTGTGTGCTCACTCTCCTCGACCATTTGGCTCTTCTTGTTGGTTGAAACTAGATCATCTTTGTTGAGGTCAGATTCTGGTGTGGGTGTGACAATCTGCTTCCCTGACCTTAGACTAATGGCATCCACATTCTGGTTTGGATTGATCACTGTTTGGGATGGCAACTTGTTAGAATTCTGAGATTGCATAGTGTTGATTGCTGTTGCCATCTGTCCCATCTGATTGGTCAAAGATTGAATTGAGGCCTCTTGTCTTTGAATGGATGCTCTAGTTTCCTGTTGGAATTGGAGATTTTGCATGGTCATCTGTTTTATCAGCTCTTCCAATGAAGGCTGCTGCTCAGTACTAGGAGCTGGTGGTGCAGAATTAGCCTGTTGTTGTCTCTGTTGCTGGACTGGAGGAGGTGCATATGGTGGTCTAGAATTGTTCTGAAATTGAACCTCTGAAGGTTGCTGCTGATCAGACCATCTCAGGTTGGGATGGTTCCTCCAACCAGGGTTGTATCTATTGGTAGAGAGATCAAAGTTCTGTGGCTGCTGGTTTTACTGTTGAAGATGTTGGCGGCATATGCCTCAGGTTGGTCAGCACCAGTCGTTGGTTGCTGCTGCACAGAAGGGCATGCATCTGTGGGGTGCTCAGCGGATGTGCATATGCCACATAATCTAGCAGGCAGGGACAACTTCTTCTGGTTGATGGCCAATTGAGTGACCAAAGTTGTAAGTGAATCTATCTTCTGTTCAAGCTTCTCAACCTTACCAGAACTTGTGCCAAAATCATTCACTCCTCTCACTATGATTGCATCACTGTTGCCCCTTGCATGGAATTGTTGACAATTGGAAGCCATCTTCTCAATCTTGACTCTGGCTTCTAAAGGTGTCATGTCTCCTAGGGCACCACCACTTGCAGCATCAAGCATGTTTCTCTCCATGAGGTTGAGACCTTCATAGAAATATTGAATAAGCAGCTGCTCTGAGATCTGATGGTGGGGGCAGCTCGCACACAGTCTCTTGAATCTCTCCCAATACTCATAGAGACTTTCTCCAACTTGTTGCCTGATGCCTGATATATCCTTTCGGATTGCTGTTGTTCTGCATGCAGGGAAGAATTTCTCCAAAAATGCCCTCTTCAGGTCGTCCCAGACTGTGATAGAACCAGGGGCCAGATCGTACAACCAATCCTTGGCTAGCCCTTCTAGGGAGTGTGGGAATGCCTTAAGACAAACATGATCCTCTTGCACATCATGTGGTTTCATAGTAGCACAGACAATATGGAACTGCTTGAGATGTTTATGAGGATCCTCACCTGCAAGACCATTAAACTTGGGCAACAAATGAATTAGTCCAGACCTTAGCTCATACGGGTCATCGGGATACTGGATGCACAAATCTTCAATAGTGAAATCAGGTGCAGCCAGCTCCCTCAATGTCCTCTCACGTGGTGGAGGTTGAGCCATATTTTCAGAATAATCAGAATAAAAATCAGAATTTATAGGAATAGAAGAAAAAGAAGCAGACTCACTATGTAAAGACTCAATAGACTCACTACCTATGGACTGGTTCCTATTTTGTCTAACTAGTCTGTGATAAGTTCTATCAATTTCAGGGTTATATGGATGCAAGTAGCTTGGGTTGCCCCTAGTCATGTACTGAACAGAACACCATGTAGCATAGCAAACTGTCACTAATATACATGACCAAAATAGGCAACAAATTTTTTTTATTTTTTAAAATTTTTTCCTTTATTTTTTTCAGCACCCTAAAATCATGAAAACATACCACAAAAAGTTTGAGGACAAAATTCAAAAGGGAACCAAGTCAAACAATTAAATCAGAGACCAAAAACTAAGAAAATAAAACTTGTAAAATAAAAAAGAAATAGTAAAACGGCTTTTTCAGGATCCAGACGAATGAGTTTTCTAACGAAGTGAGAAAAATCAGATTATTCAGAAAATTCCCTTCGATTTGATATAAAATTCGTCAAATTCCGAGTTACGGGTCAAAAGTTGCGACGATTTGAAGAAAGTGCTGCTAAAACTTGGAAAATTTTTCTGGAACTCACAACCAATGATGATCTGAGTGATCGTGGTGCCTCAAAACCTTTTTATATGATAAAAGTAGTGTGGATATAAATTTTCGTGCAAAAATTCCACCCACAACTATGTGAACTAGCAACCACAGAATCAATCAAATACACTAATTGCAACAAAATAGCAAAACAGCAAACAATGCAACTTCAACCGGTTATCAGAATTGACTACTAGACCCTAAATCAGACACGACACACTATAATAACTATACTAACTACGACACTAACTAATAACTATACTAACTACGACACTAACTAACTACTAATGACCTTTGGCAAGAACCGATATTCCCCGGCAACGGCGCCAAATTTGATCGAGGCCGTACCTGATACAAATAAAAACAGTTTAAGTATAGTACTAGGAAGTGACTCCTAGGTCGTCTCCCAAGGAATATCTTATCAAGCAAAAGGTCGAACACATAGTATGCATAGAAAACAGGGGGGGTTTTTTTTGTATTGAATATTGAATAATTGAAATCAAAACAGAATTAAATCAAAACGAAGAAACAGATAAGGAAAAGCGGATAAACCCCTTTGGCTCGCGTTCACAACTCTATCATCGGTCACAAAAGATCAATTTCTTTCCTCTTCACTGTCCAACTCGTGAGAATTAAATACTAAGCGAAAATTCAATTCTCACCCCAAAACCCAAACCTCTAATTAAGCATTAAAAGCCAAAGCATGGAGTTTTTACGAGTTTGCATAAATTAAGCATTCATACACATGGATTATCTCTATATAATGGAACTAAGAGAACCATAACATATCAATAAGCATGAAAACAGTGAATAAAAACGAAATAGCATTAAGAACAAAACCTCAAGAGTATGTGATACATTACCAAAGGGATTTAACCTAAGAGTTTAGCCTTCCATGAAGAAAAATACCAAAAACGTGTAGAAAAGAGAAGAGAGAGAAACCCTAGCAGCCTCCACAAGCATGGAGAGCAAAACTAAGCCTTCTCTATGAGAGTGAATGTAAAAAACGTGAATGGAAGGTCTCTCCCAAGGGTTTACACGAATTTGGCTTTTTAAATCACAAAACGGGCCTAAATCATGGGCCCAAATCCTAAGGAAAGCTTATCTCTAAATTAAATCTAAAAATATCTTATAGATAAAATCTAAATCTTAAAAGATATAACTAAATCTCAACTAATCCTAAAGATAGATTACAATCTTCACTTCATCATATATCTTCTCTTCCAACATTAAATCTTCATTCCCAAAATGTCCAAAAAGCCCTTGTGCTAAATATGACCTGAAAATAGAAATAGAATTAATTAGGCTAAATAATCCCAAATTAAACAATATTCAGAATAGTAGTCCAATAAACTCTAAATCACTAAATCAAGCTAAACAATGTCAAATAGGCAACAAGTATCAATAATAGGAGTAAAATAATGCAAGGAAAAATGGGAAATAAAATGCTCATCAACTTCTCTGGGTTTGCCTCAATTCCTCGTTCGGTGAGCATGAATCCGAGGAACGAACCAGCAGGAACCCCAAAAGTGCATTTTTCTGGGTTCAACCTCATGTCGAACTGCCGAATTCTATCAAGGATAACCTTCAAATCCCTAGCATGGTCCTCCTTCTTCAGGCTTTTTGCAATCATATCGTCGATGTATACTTCCATTTTCGGCCCAATGAGTGGACCAAACACCTTGTTCATTATTCGCTGGTAAGTCGCCCCAGCGTTCTTCAGCCCGAACGGCATGACGTTGTAACAATATGTAGCATTTTCTGCGACGAACGAGGTTTTTACCTGATCCGGAGGGTACATCGGGATCTGATGGTAGCCTGAGTAAGCATCCATAAATGATAATCTCTGATAGCCTGCCGAACTGTCCACTAGTTTGTCTATGCAGGGAAGTGGGTATTGATCCTTTGGGCAGACCTTGTTCAGGTCTGTGTAATCCATGCACATTCTCCATTTTCCATTGGATTTCTTGACTAGCACGGGATTAGCCAACCAATCAGTATATACCACCTCCCTGATAAACCCTGCCTCCAGTAGCTCAGAGACCTTTTCTTTAGTTGCTTGTGCCTTCTCTGTTCCGACCCGTCTTTTCTTCTGACACACTGGCTTGGCGCCAGGATACACACTTAACTTATGGCAGATAAAATTCGGATCGATCCCCGGCATGTCTGACGAAGTCCAAGCAAACAAGTCTTTGTTTTTTATCAGCAGTTCAGTCAGTTCTCTTTCTATTTCGTCAGCAAGGCCAACACCAATCTTGACACAACGGGATGGATCGGGACCCAGAATTACTTTTTTGAAGTCCCCCTGAGGGGTTGGCCTAGTTTCATCCTCTTCCCGTACGTCGAGATCTGCCAAGTTAACAATCCCTTTGTTGAGTGGTTCCTTCATGATCTCCACATCTTCGATCCTTAACTTTCCTAGGCCGATGTTGTAACATTTTCGGGCCAACTCTTGTTCAGAGCGTACCGTGACCACCTTGTCATCAGATCCTGGAAACTTCATGGCCAAGTGGACGGTTGATACCACAGCACCAAAAGATTGAAGTGTCGTACGGCCGAGAATAGCGTTGTATGCTGATGGGGCCTGGACAACTAAAAACTTCACTATCTCGGTTCGGGCCGAAGGTTGTTCCCCCATAGTCACTGGGAGGTGGATGTGGCCTAAGGGAACAATCGAATGACCCGTGAAGCCGATCAGACTTCCCTCGAAAGGAGTAAGATCAGATCTTTTCAACTTCAAAGCTTCGAACAGATCCAAAAACATAATGTCTGCTGAACTCCCCTAGTCAACAAGAATCCTCTTCACCTCGTAATTGCCGAGCCTGGCAGTGACCACCATTGGATCATTGTGGTCTTGGATAATATCAGCAAAGTCATCGTCACTGAAACTGATGACAATGTTCTTCTTTTTGGGCTTTTGGATCGGTCGGCTGGCCACCGAAAGGACTTGTCCCACATACTTTTTTCGATCACCTCTTTTTTCCCCACCACCCGCAAATCCACCAGCAATGGTGTTTATCAGAAACGTCTCTCGACCCTTATCTTGCTCGTTTGTAAACTCCAAGTAAGTAATCAAGTGTGGGTTCTCCTCTTTATCTCTCTCTCCTCCATCCATGGTGGTTCTTGATTTTAAGCCATGGAAGCTCCACTTTTCTTGAGTTTTGGCATGACCCATGTCATGAAATGCTAATCTTTTCTTGTTATGGTTCCATATTTGGTTCTTTCATTCTCTTGTTGGATTATAGCTCCTTGGTGGGGAAAGACTCAAGTTAGAACCAACAAAATCTCCCTATCTCTAGAAGTGTGAGGTAAGGAGGTTTGTGTTACCATACTCTAGGGGGTAGGTTATATTGTGTATATATTGGGTTGCTAGGAGATATGTGTTAGTTAGGATAAAGAACCCTAGGGTAGTTAATATTATGTTAAAATGTGATTGTGTATAAAAGTATTTTGATATGTTATGTTGTGCTTAAATGTGAATGTGATGTTGGATTAATTGGTTGATATTGTGTTAAAATTATATTGAGCCTGGAAGTTATGAATGTTAATGAATATGTTGATTGGAATAGGTATGAATGACTCTTTAGAAAGTGAAAATATAATGGCATGATTAAATTGATGAAATCCATGGGATAGGAAACAAATGAAAATAATTGAAAATGAAATTCAAAGACTTAAAGAACAAAGAGTGTGTGATCCAGGTCTTGTAAGACGTTGTCCTTAGGAGACTGTACGCATAGATCGCGTAAGACGCACACGATGCGCAGCTGTAAGACGTTGTCCTTATTAGGAGACTATACGCAGCTATGGACAAACACACCAGATAATAACAATGGTATAATTGGATTGTGCTAATCCAGGTCTTGTAAGACGTTGTCCTTAGGAGACTGTACGCATAGATCGCGTAAGACACACATTGTGTGCAGCTGTAAGACGTTGTCCTTAGGAGACTGTACGCAATGATGGACGCACCTTCTGATTCTGGGAATCCAGGTCTTGTAAGACGTTGTCCTTAGGAGACTGTACGCATAGACCGCGTAAGACACACATGGTGTGCAGCTATAAGACGTTGTCCTTAGGAGACTGTACGCAATTATGGATCCCCGTGATAAATTCTAATAATTCTATGTAAAACTCCAAAGAGTATGGAAAAGAAGATTGTGAAAAATTAATAAGGAAGGTGAATAGGCATATATTTGTCTAAGAGGGACTTAAGTGAATTCATGTTTTATGATATCTTAAAAAGGACTAATTGTATATTATATGTGTTTGCCTATGGAATGGGAGTGCCTTAGTGTGAGTTGTGCTTTATTTGGCTATATGTGTATGGCTTGGTGGTTCAGTATAGCATGATAGAAACTGCTTCCCTATTTTATTGTGTAATACTCACCTCCTTACCATTTTTCAGGTACTAAGTTGGAGTATACACCAGGACCGGCCGAGCAGGATTACTCTCCCTCACGGGGAGAGTAGGGTTATGGGATTTAGACGCATTATATAGACCTAAGCCTCCATATTATTTTGATGTATATGTGCTGTATATGCCTTTTGAGTGAGGCTTAGGATAGTGTCATTGGGGCATGGGTTATGATTCATTTTTGGGCATAGTGGTTGTTATGGTTTCTTGATTTACATACTTAGCATTTTTGCTGGCACTCTGACAAACTGTTATTGATGTTTACTTTTGAGCCCTTGGGGCCACTATAGGATGCATATATACTTATAATTGAGCCCTGCTGGCTACTGTTGATATTATATGAATGCGTTTATCTGGTTGAAATTTTAGAAGAGTCCGAAAAACAAACGAAACTCCGTCCGTTTGATGGTTGATTTTCATAAATTAAAAAGGAATTTTCAAGCCCGTATTTTTAATATAAGGGGAATTAAGGGTAATTAATTATAGGGTGTTACATTTATGGTATCAGAGCAGTTTCTCCTCGGCCTCGGAGTTATGCAAACTCCACATGATTACTCACCTAGCGAGTAATTGATGCTCATAGTGATAGCTTAGGAATTTAATAAGTATAATTATAGTATTATGTATATATTTAGTAGTTGAGTCTTACTGGTCTGTTCTCTTTGGCTAAGCAGTATGGCTGGAAGGAGGGCTGGTAATGATGGGCTTGCAGCCATTCTGGAGCATCTATCTCAGATGCAGCAGCAACAAGGAGAACAGATGGCAGTTGCTGCAGCGGCAGCAGCTACAGCAGCAGCAGCTCTGCAACCAGCTCCAGTTGTGGTTGACTAGATGGCTAGGTTCCGAAAGAATGATCCATCGCGTTTTGAGGGTGGAAATGACCCTGATGGAGAACAGAGGTGGATACAAGAGATCGAGAAGATTCTCCGTTCTCTTCAACCACCAATGGAGCAGCATGTTCGACTAGCTGAGTTCATGCTAACCAATGAGGCTGAGCATTGGTGGGATCAGCAAAGGAGCGGATTGGTGGCAGCCAATCCAGTGATTTCTTGGGAAGTATTTAAGGATCTCTTTTTGGGGAAGTATTTCCCTGAAGATGTTAGGAGGGAGAAGGAGATTGCTTTTCTCGAACTGACTCAAGGCTCTATGTCAGTTGGGGATTATGCAGCTAGATTTGAAGATCTTATCCGTTTTTCTGACTATCGGGATGCAAGTGAGCGCGGAAAATGCGTTAAGTTTGAGTCTGGACTCAGGACCGATATTCGCCTATCATGTGAGTATCACAATATTGACAACTTGGCCCGTTTGGTTAACATGGCGAGTACTTATGAGAAGGGGCTTAAGAGGAAAATGGCTGAAGACAAAAGCAAGACTGTGCAGAGAAGTGGTGGTTCTATAAGGGGCAAGGGTGCGGTGCAGCGACCAGGCCCCTATCCACAGCCTAGAGCAGGCCCTATAGGGGGTTCTTCTGGTCCTATTCCGCCTTGTCCTCATTGTGGCAAGCAGCATAGAGGTGTATGCTGGACGCAGAATCAGAATCGGCTGAATATCACTTGTTTTAAGTGTGGACAGCCTGGTCATGTTTCAATGAATTGCCCGAAGAACGCTGTTAAGAAAGAAGCATATGTGGCTAGGGCGCAGAGGGTTGGAGATGGATGCCCACTTTAGCAGGGGAAGGTGTACACTCTTGATGGAGAAGATGTGACTGAGGCTGATGAGCTGATTCGAGGTATTGGCCATATAAATGATATTGCATGTGGTATTCTTTTTGACTGTGGAGCTACACACTCTTTTATTTCTGTCAATTGCATGGAAAGATTAAAATTGTCTGCTGTTGAGATGCCATTTAAGTTGTCTGTGTCTACCCCTACTAATTCAGTTGTGGTTACATCTCTGATGTGTTTGGATTGCCCACTCTGAGTATTGGAGCGGGAATTCAGAGTGAACTTAATATGTTTGCCCTTAACCAAGCTGGATGTTATCCTAGGCATGGACTGGATGTCCCAGAACCGTGTCCTTCTTGATTGTAGTCAAAAGTCAGTAATCTTCTGTCAAGTCTCGGTGTCGGCTATGGATGATGAGGAAGCGTCAGATATCAGTAGAATTCCAGTGGTTTGTGAGTTTCCGGATGTTTTTCCTGCTGAAATTCCCAGATTACCTCCAGCCAGAGAAGTAGAATTTGGCATCGATCTTATGCCTGGTGCCGGCCCGATATCTAAAGCGCCTTATAGAATGGCCCCTCCGGAGTTGGAAGAATTGAAGAAGCAGTTGGAGGAGTTTTTGGCTAAGGGGTTCATAAGGCCAAGTGTTTCCCCGTGGGGAGCTCCTATCCTTTTTGTTAAAAAGAAGGATGGAAGTGTCCGTATGTGCACTGATTACCGGCAGCTAAATGCGGTGACAGTGAAGAATAAGTATCCGCTCCCACGCATCGATTATTTGTTGGATCAGCTTAGGGGAGTTGCAGTTTTCTCTAAGATTGACCTCCGATCTGGATATCATCAAATCCGTATCCGAGAGGAGGACATTCCCAAGACTGCTTTTAGAACCCGGTATGGGCATTTCGAATATGTGGTGATGCCTTTTGGCCTCACGAATGCTCCTGCCATCTTCATGGATTATATGAACAGGATCTTCAGACCGTACTTAGACTCATTCGTCATTGTATTCATTGACGACATTCTTATCTATTCCAAAATCCAGAAAGAGCATGAAGAGCATTTGAGAACGGTGCTCCATGTTCTCAAGGACAAGCATCTTTATGCAAAGTTCTCTAAATGTAGTTTTTGGTTGAATGAGGTGCACTTTTTGGGGCATGTGATTTCGGAGAAGGGTGTTGTAGTAGACCCTTCTAAGGTGGAAGCAGTACTTAAGTGGGAGAGACCGAAGTCCATTACTGAGATCCGAAGCTTTCTTGGTATGGTTGGGTATTATAGGAGGTTTGTTGAAGGGTTTTCTAAGTTAGCCCTTCCTTTGACTACTCTTACACGGAAAGGTGTTCCGTTTGAATGGTCCCCGGAATGTGAAGATAGTTTCTAGGAGTTGAAAAGGCGATTGACTAGTTCCCCGGTGTTGATTTTGCCGCACCCGACTCAATCCTTTGTAGTGTATTGTGATGCTTCAAAACATGGGTTGGGTTGTGTGTTGATGCAGCAAGGACAAGTCATAGCCTATGCTTCCAGGCAGTTGAGGCAGCATGAGCAAAACTATCCCACTCATGATCTTGAGTTGGCGGCAGTAGTGTTTGCTTTGAAAATTTGGAGGCATTACTTGTATGGTTCAAAGTTTGAAGTCTTTAGCGATCATAAAAGCCTTCGCTACCTCTTCGATCAAAAGGAGTTGAATATGAGACAAAGGAGGTGGATGGAGTTTCTGAAGGACTATGATTTTAATCTTCAGTATCATCCGGGCAAGGCCAATGTAGTGGTTGATGCACTAAGTCGCAAGACTTTGCATTTCAGCAATTTGATGGTGAAGGAGATACAACTAATCCAAGAATTCAGTGACCTCAATTTGAACATGCAAGTGAAAGAGAAGAGCATTGTTCTAGAAATGTTGCAGGTTACCAACGACTTGATTGGTCTTATTAGAGAAAGACAAGCTGATGATGCAGAACTATAGAAGTTGTTGGAAGGGGCATCGGGCAATGAAGAGCCCGACTTTGTAAAGGGTTCTGATGGCATTATCCAGTTTAGAGGCCGGATATGTGTTCCTATGGATTTCGAAGTTAGAAGGGATATTCTATGGGAAGCACATCGAACCAAAATGAATTTCCATCCCGGTGCAACAAAAATGTACCAAGATTTGAAGATGATTTATTGGTGGCCAAAGTTGAAAACCAATGTAGCAGATCATGTATCTCATTGCCTTACTTGTCAGAAAATTAAGATTGAGCATCAAAAGCCTGGTGGTCCGTTGCGATCACTAGATATTCCAGAATGGAAGTGGGATAGCATAGCCATGGACTTTGTGATGGGTCTACCTAGGACTGCTGCAGGATGTGATGCAGTTTGGGTGGTTGTGGACAGTCTAACAAAGTGTGCACATTTTATCCCTATTCACAAGAAGTATACCCTGGAGAAGTTGACTCAGTTGTATATCAGGGACATAGTGAAGCTGCATGGTGTTCCTACCAGTATTGTGTCCGATCGTGATCCGAGATTTCTGCCTAGATTTTGGCAGAGTCTCCAGCAGGCATTGGGTACTAAGCTGAAATTTAGTACGGCTTATCATCCACAAACAGATGGACAATCTGAGCGTACTATCTAGACACTAGAGGATTTGTTGAGAGCATGTGTTCTGGAGCAGGCTGGTAGTTGGGAGCAGTTACCACCGTTGATGGAGTTTACTTATAATAACAGCTTCCATTCAGTATTGGTATGGCACCATTTGAGGCTCTCTACGGTAGAAAGTGTAGAATGCCTCTGTGTTGGTTTCAAATAGGAGAGAATCTGTTGACAGGTCCTGATATTGTGAAAGAAACAACTGAGAAGATCACAATGATCAAGAACAAGTTGAAAACTTCCCAGGATCGCCAGAAGAATTATGCTGATAGGCGAAGGAGACCTTTGGATTTTGATGTTGGGGATCATGTATTTCTAAGAGTGTCTCTGGTTACAGGAATTGGAAGGGCAATTAAGTCCAAGAAACTAACTCCTCGGTTTGTTGGGCCTTATGAGATCCTGGAGAAGGTTGGCCCGGTAGCTTACAGGATTGCTATGCCCCCTCACTTAACTAGGCTTCATGATGTATTCCATGTCTCACAGCTAAGGAAATACATTCATGATCCTACTCATGTGGTCACATTGGATGATTTGCCTTTGAAGGAGAATCTGACTTTTGAAGTGTTGCCCGTGAGGATTGAAGATAGGCAAGTGAGACGATTGAGAGGCAAGGAGATTAGCTTAGTAAAAGTCATATGGCACAGGAATAATGTGGAGGAAGCTACTTGGGAGTTAGAAAGCAAAATCAGGCAGTCTCATCCCCATTTGTTCGAAGAAAGCTGAATTTCGAGGACGAAATTCGGGTAAGTGGGAGAGGATTGTAACATCCTCAATTTAAAATGCTTAATATAATGTGAATTATGAAAGTTATGGTATTAAGTTGAGATGGATTTATGAGATTCATATGATTAAGAGATAGGATTTAGTATAGAAAACATAGCCTAAGGGGTATGGGAACTAAGGAAAATGTTTTAGAGTTAGAAACTATGAGCAGATGGAAAAACAGCAAAATGATCAATTACTTTTGGGGGGATAATCGATTACAAGCTCTCATCTTAAAAGGCACAAAAATGTTGCATTGAAGAGTAATCGATTAATTTTGGTCAAGTAATCGATTACTGAGCCTCTGCTGCAAACACTAAAAATGTTGCATCAGATTGTAATCGATTACTTTCTGGTCAAGTAATCGATTACAAGGTCTCAGGTTGGAAATCCATAAAATGTTGCATTGAAGAGATAATCGATTATCTGGATAGGGTAATCGATTACTAAGGGGTCTGTACAAAAAAAAGGGAAAAGAGGAGTGCACGTGATGCACTCTCCATCACACAAAAGGCATCTCCTTTTTGGGGCTTAAATCCTAGCCAATCATTTTCCTCCCCAAACAAATAAAATTATTCACTCTCACTCTCACAATCCACTCTCTCTCAAACCCATCTTCTTCTTTCTCTCTCTCATTCACGAGTTCCTCTTCTTCCATCCTAGGGTTCCACTTGCTTCTTCTTAAATCAAGCAAAGGCAAGTGATTTCACACCACCTCCATCATCAAATCTCTTCCTTTGTAAACTCCAAGTAAATAATCAAGTGTGGGTTCTCCTCTTTCTCTATCAAGACTCGTCCTCTCTCTCTCTCTCCTCAATCCATGGTGGTTCTTGATTTTAAGCCATGGAAGCTCCACTTTTCTTGAGTTTTGGCATGACCCATGTCATGAAATGTTAATCTTTTCTTGTTATGGTTCCATATTAGGTTCTGGGAATCCAGGTCTTGTAAGACGTTGTCCTTAGGAGACTGTACGCATAGACCGCGTAAGACACACATGGTGTGCAGCTGTAAGACGTTGTCCTTAGGAGACTGTACGCAATTATGGATCCCCGTGATAAATTCTAATAATTCTATGTAAAACTCCAAAGAGTATGGAAAAGAAGATTGTGAAAAATTAATAAGGAAGGTGAATAGGCTTATATTTGTCTAAGCGGGATTTAAGTGAATTCATGTTTTATGATATCTTAAAAAGGACTAATTGTATATTATGTGTTTTCCTATGGAATGGGAGTGCCTTAGTGTGTAACACCCCGCATTTTTCCCGTACGTGCGAGAACGAATAAAAACCTGAGATTCTATTTTATAGGGAATTTTCAGAAAAATGTTTTTCATAAAGAAATAAAGAATGATTTTCATGGATTTTATAAACTAAATGTTTTTGTAAATCAAAAGGGAAGAATTTTGTTGAGTTTCAAAATGATTTGATTTTTAAGAAATGCGTTATGATTTTATAAAAGGTGGTTTTTATTTGAAATGAAGTTTTTGGAGCGTTATCTTGAAAAATTCCTAACTTTTAAACCGAAACTCGAATTTTTTTATAAATTTGATATCAAAACGATCGCCTTGAAACATAGATTTTGTAAATGTAATTTTTAGAATTTTCTGGGTTGATTTACAAAGATCTATTTTCAGAGTTAAGAAAAACGAATTTTTGGAATTTGTATCTTTAAGAAAATAAATTTATTGATCTGGTTTGAAATTCTTATGTGGTATATGCTATGTGTATGGTACGGTTGTGTGCATGAGTATGTATGTGTATGTATGTGTGTATGTTATATGATGTATGTGTGTGCCGTGTGTTTTGAGTGGAAACATGATATACTAAAGTGTTAGGTGCATGATCAAATATGTGCATTATTCAATGATTTCATGCTATGTGTTCATTATGATAACATGAAGAAAAATTATATGTGTATGTGTGCATGAGATTGTTCGGCCATTTAGAACCAAGGAACCAAGTAGGGTGAAATTTTCTTATGCATTAAGAAACTAAGAATTTAAATAGAAATTAAGTAGAAAACTAGGGGTGTGACTCATGAGGCCTAGGAAGACATGTGTGTGTGCATGAGGGTGCCACGGTTGGTGTATGCATGTAGGTGTGTGTGTGTGCTATATGTGTATACGTGTGTGTATGCATGTGTGTGAATAAGTCTAGAATCTTAGGAACTTAAGGAGTAAGGAACTAAGAAACTAGGGTGTAACCAAACCAAACCAAACTAGCAAAAACCTTAGTTAGAAGCCAATTACCCATTAAACCTACATAACCCTAAAGCCCTAGCCTAGTCCATCTTGTCCCCTTAATTTTGATAAACATCACCCATGCGTCTTTTTGTAAAGCCAAATTTACCCCTCCCATTATGCTATGGCCGAACCAAAATGAAGGGCACAAGAGGAAGAGTGAAATTATTTGATAAATAGTTGAAGCCCTTAGTTCTTCTCCACTTCTTTCCATTTCGTTCCTTCACCTCACCACCCAACACACTCTAAGAGAAACCTTAAAACTCTTAGAGGAAAAAGAGAAAAGAAATAGAGAGAGAGAGAGAGTATGGCCGTGGGGAAGGAAGAAGGAGGAAGAGGAAAATCTATGCAAGATCAAGTTTCATCTTTGAAGATCTAAGTGCTAGGAGAATTATAAGACCAACCTTCTTCATGGTAGGATTTGAAGATCAAGAAAGAAGAGTTGTAATAGTGTAGTTTTTCCCTTTTGTTTATAGATCTATTTCATTTTCTCCTTTGCAAGTTCATTTTTATAAGTTTAAAGATGATTTTATGTGTTTTCATCTTTGATCTTGGACTCTAAAGACTCAAATTAAATTGTAATATGTTAAACTTATGCTTGATGTTTTGGTTGAGGTTTTTCTTTGATATATCTAAATGTTTTTCTAAATTAAATCTTATAGAATTAAAGAAAACTAGGATTTTTGTTAAAACAAAATAGATCTCCTTGCATGTCTACCTTTCTTTCTCTAAACCGTGATTTGTGTGTATATGATTGTTGGATGAGAAAATCCATGATCTATGTTTGTTAATTTATAAATTGAAATTCTTTGCCTTAAACCATGATGCATGATGTGTTTTCATAAATGTTTGATGACTGAAGAATATGATCTAAACTTAAATTATTAAAAGGTTTAAGTCCTTAAGTCTTGCATGTTGGTTTGTTGATGATCCTTGTGATGTAAATGTATGCATGTAGTTATTTTTGTTTGATTTATGAAAAAGCTAAGATCTTAAGTTTGCATGTTAACTTTTAATGAAAAATCATGTTTTCCTTTTGTGTAAGTGTTTCGGTTTTTAAGAAAATAATTAAGGTAACAAGTTTTAAAATGATTTTTCAAGTACAAGCATGATTTAATTAAGTGTTTGATTATGAACATGTATCATATGAGGCCATTCGGCCATGTTTGCTAAACAATAAGATCTATGTTTTTATTTTGTGAAGAAGTAATGCATGTATATTTCATGACTAGATCTAATAATTTTAAGAACATACAAGTAATTTCATAAAGATAAAATTAAATCTTTATTTTGGTTAAAAAAGAATCATGAACTTGAAGTTGTTTGGGTTATGTGAGGTGGTGTGTTGTTTTGAAAAATAGTTTTGAACTCCTACATGATTGCTTTGACTTTTGGTGATTCATGAATGTTGGAAAATAAATGAAAGTCTTGTTGGTGCATCATGATGACATACGACCATCCTAGAATTAGGTAGGGAGCTAGGTTTGTTCCCTCGTTTAGGTTGCATAGATGATGAATCTATTTTAATATAAGAACCATAAAAAGTGTATGCATGCTATGACTAAGTTTTCAAAAGAAATCCATGAGAACCCTTGGAATGATTTATAATCTAAAGTCTTGAAATGAATTAAAATTGTTGATTGTCCTTTGATGCCCACGGTTTTAATTATTAAAGAGAGAAAATGATTTCATGATGTCATGTTTTCATTTGTGCATTAAATTCTTGCAAAACCATATATGCATGATTCGGCCAAGCATGTGAATATAGTTGGAAGAACTAGTTTTTATGAAATGACTTGTGTAAATGGTTATGTTTAGATACATGATGTTGTATGCTAAATGAAAATGATGTATGTGCCTTTCTTTTTGGTTTTAAGAAATAAAAATAAATGATTTGATTCGATTATGTGGAAAAGAAATTTTGTGATTATAATTCAATAATTCTAAGTTGTTAAAATTTATTAGAGATTAGAAACTATTAACCACATGGTTCGGTCTTTAGTGAATTAGTCACAAAGACTAATTGAAATTATTTTCTAAAGAAGTAACTTAGTTAATCTATTAAGATTAAAGTTTAATTGATGGTTCTGAATGATATGAAATGTGATTTGCATGATATGTGTCTGTGAATGCCTTGGATGCTTTGAAATGATATGTGGATGTTATTGGTGCTAATTGAATCTGTTTGTGAGTCTTGTTTGTATTTTAAAGAAATTAAAAATGTTTTATTTAAAAATGTGATTTAAAATAACTCAAATCAATTTGGAATCTTATTTTCTTAATGTCTTGTGTCTTGAAAGATTTTCGATGTGTGGTTCTGAAATTTTATTTTCTTGGATTTTTGGTATTCTGTTTTAAAGTATAAAAACGCTGACTTTTATAAGCAGAATGTTTCTGAACTAAGAAGAATAAACCTCTTTTAATAAGGAGATTATTTTAGAAATTGTTTTAAAGCTTTCTTAGAAGCATTTTTATAGACTTGATTTGGAAACTTAAAACCTTTTTAAATATTAGCCAAACGTTTTCAAGAAAAGAATTGTCTTAACGAGTTTTCAAAATCAAAATTTATAATCCACGTAAACCGTTCTAACGCACGGGAAAAATGTTATAGCAACGGGAAGCCTTGGAAAGCTTTCAGATGTTCGCCATCGAGGTGAGAGAGAAGCTCCCCTTAAGACGCCGTGGTATTAGGCAACATATTAAGGCGTCCAATCATCTCAAAGGTTGGACCCGGTCTCGTTAGGCGAGGAAGAGGGATAGTGAGTGTTTGTTTGTTTGTTGTTAAGTGTAGGCTATCCCTACAAGTCGCTGAGACCGAAGTGTTGTCTATAGTTAATATGTTTGTTGAGATGATATGATGTTTACTATGCATGAGCTGTTGGTTAGTTTAGTATGTGAAGTAATTTAATTAAGTTGTTAAAAGATGTTTGATTTTACCCTGAGACCTGAAATGATAATGAGGAAATGAGATTGAAAGAGAAAGGAAGTGCGATTAAGGATAATGAGAAATTGTGAAATATTTGAGAGAAAGATAAATCATGATGCGAATGACATGCACAAGAGATAAAGAATGAATAAAAGTAAATTAATGTCTAAGTTTGAGAAAGAGCGGAGATGAAAAGAGAATGCTCGAGATGGTGACAAGAAATACCCTATGAGGCGAGCGGAAGCGTGATAATGATGATGATACTGAACGATCGTCGAGGAGAATGATGCTGATGACGATGTTGCTGAGCAGTGGCTGTTGAGAAAGATACTGAGGAATGTCGATGAGCGTGAGGTTATGAGAAAAATGCTGAAATGCATGATATGAGAAAGTGATGCGAGGCATGATGCCATTAAGATTTAGGGGGAACGGATTTGCGTTTAGTGGTCGGGCTTTGTTGAAGGGATGCACTAAGGACGAGCCGACTGTTAGGACTAAGCCTCTAAATAAAAAAAACCTAAAAGAATTAAAAGACATTTATATACGCGGTGAGGTATGAGTGTCGTATCGAAGTAGTGGAGAGGAAGATACTATGGGTATCTGCGGATACTCAGGTGGGGATTGTAGGAGGGGAAGGCAAGGACGGTGAAACGTCAAGAAGCCTAGAGTATATTTCTAGGCGGAACGAACTCCACAAGTGGCACACTAACGTGGTGGGGACTGGGTCTAATGCCGTGGCAAGTTCCGCATCGCGAACTAGAAATTATACTGTCGCCCCCTCGATGCAAGTCTAGAACAGTGAGAGGGACTGGAACGGGGCATTTGTGATTGCCGCTGAGAGCGTGCATCGTTATTATGTGAATTATGATTATGATTTGAGGCTGGGCCTCCTGGTCTGGAACCATTTGTTGTGTGACAGCTGTCGTGCCCACGTGGTAAAGGTCCTGTACTCCTGTTTGCTTCCGACTAGGTGGGTGGATGGCCGAGGAGATGTAGACGTGTGTGACTTCCTCAATGATGATGTTCCTCCCATCATTGAGTGAACCGAAACGCTAAAAACTTAAAAGACAAAGATGTTTCAAAGAAAAGTATAATGAGATATCAATTGTTGGAAAAGACCTAAAAGATAAGTGTAAGAAAGAATCATTGAAATGGGTGATGAGTTTGGAACTCCTGGTGGAAGGATTGAGTGAAACTGTGAAAGTTTATAAGGAAGAGTTTAAGAGTGTGGCTATGAAAAGCTAAGTATAAAATTGTGTTTATTTATATGTGTATGATAGTGACATTATTGTTTGTGTTGTTTATTGTTTTTCCTTAATAATTGCCTATTGTAATTCCACATAGTCGACATAACTGTTTTGGTAGCTTACTCTCTCCTCTTCTTCTGTACTTCTGCTTCTCTTTCTTCCCTGGGAAATTTGTACGACCATTAGATGCAAGATAGAGTGAGGTTCCAGATCCAGCTTGTTCGGAAGGTGGAACATCTTCGTTGAAAGGAGATGACTCGTGGAGGAACCTTTGAGGCAGTAGATGAGGGCGACGCTAGTGTAGATGGAAGGCTTCGTCTATCAGGATCTGGGATTAGACGACGAGTATGAGTGTGTCTGACTAGAAGCTAGGTGATCCCCCTTGGAGGAATGTAATCCATTGTAAGTCCTTAGCTGCCTAACTCTATCATACTGTACCCCGACATAAGTTTTGTTTAATACTGATGTTTTAAAAAGAGTAAACGGGCTACGATTTTAAATGATGTTTTGAAAAAGGGTTTCAAAGTGCGGTGTCTTGCGACATCTCGGTTTGGAACTTGAAAGAGTGGGTGCAATATGAGAACATAAGTTGTAAATGCAACTATGTTTTAAAAAATCAAAATGTTCTCATCTGGTGCAACACTTATTTTAAAAAAAAATGGCCCTAATTTTCACTTATATTTAATTCAAGTTTTCAAGTTGCCGAATCGGGGTGTTACATAGTGTGAGTTGTGCTTTATTTGGCTATATGTGTATGGCTTGGTGGTTCAGTATAGCATGATAGAAACTGCTCCCTATTTTATTGTTTAATACTCACCTCCTTACCATTTTTCAGGTACTGAGTCGGAGTATACACCAGGACCGGCCGAGCAGGATTACTCTCCCTCACAGGGAGAGTAGGGTTGTGGGATTTAGACGCATTATATGGACCTAAGCCTCCATATTATTTTGATGTATATGTGCTGTATATGCCTTTTGAGTGAGGCTTAGGATAGTTTCATTGGGGCATGGGTTATGATTCATTTTTGGGCATAGTGGTTGTTATGGTTTCTTGATTTACATACTTAGCATTTTTGCTGGCACTCTGACAAACTGTTACTGATGTTTACTTTTGAGCCCTTGGGGCCACTATAGGATGCATATATACTTATAATTGAGCCATGCTGGCTACTGTTGATATTATATGAATGCGTTTATCAGGTTGAAATTTTAGAAGAGTCCGAAAAACAAACGAAACTCCGTCCGTTTGACGGTTGATTTTCATAAATTAAAAAGGAATTTTCAAGCCCGTATTTTTAATATAAGGGGAATTAAGGATAATTAATTATAGGGTGTTATAGTTGGAGTGTGAGTGATACACAGTTGCAAAGCTTAAATCAAGGGCTTTGCATAGACACAAAAATCATAATCTGAGAGTTCCTGAGTTGGGAGAAATCAAACCACAAAGTTAGGGATTCAAATCTGCAAAGTCAAGTTTCAGGTTTCTAGAGCTTACTTCAAGCTTCAATTTGAGTAAGTACAGACCCTCTCTGAGTCTCAAATTGGTTGCATCCTTTCAGGCATGTTGCATAGAATGAAGTCTAACCACTTTCCCCAATTTGTTTCTCCTTTTCATGTGTCAAAATCTCTGATTTCTGAACCTTACCAAAACTGTCATGCATGAGAGCAGAGCTTGTGATTTTGGGGTTTCTCTGTGTTGATCTTGTTGTCCCTGTGTTTGTGACGCTCTCTTTTGTATCTTGAAAATAATTAATATTTCCAAATAGTTGAATACTTGCTATCAGAATTAGGACTAGAAATTTTTTTTTCTTTTTAGGTTAGTACTTGCTCGATCATAAACCCTTTTTAACATTAACTATTAATTGAATTCGGCTTAGTAATATCTTAATTTCAAAAAGGCTCTCGAGAGAACATTTCCTTAATCATAGAAAACGTTATTTGTGATTCTTATTAAAACATATCATTTGTCTCTCGAGCTGGATTTGAGTATATAAAACATAAACTTAGCTTATTGCCGAATCCTTTTGAAATAGAAATCAGAGTTCGCGGAAGTAAATATAGTACTTATGGGGCACTGCTGAGGTAAATAAGGCATCATATATATATATGTCATAACATAAAACCCCATCAGTATAGTCAGTAGCAAGTAGTAAAAAGTCGAGATAGCAAGTTTGGTGAAACATATACAGACCAGCTGCATAAAATAAAACCTCACTCTAAGACCTCTCAAATATATACAATATATGACAAAATCCAAAAGTAGAAGTCCCAGAGCAGGTCATCCGGGTCCTCAACAACTCCTCAGATCCTCCACAGCTCTATCCCTAGGATCTAGGATCCAAAACATCTACGCTATGCAGGCTCCTATGAACCAGCGGGTCCACCTCTAGAAGAAACAGTCGGCTCAACATGCACCTCCTCCTCGCTCTCATGCTCCACAGGGTCCTCCTCGACCTCGCCCGACTGTGTGGAGACCCCACCACTGGGTCTAGGATCTTCAGAAGCAGTCCTATCATAGTCAGTCGGACCAGGAGAAGGAGTCTCCTCAGTGACAACTCTCTGGGAGGAAGGATGAGAACGAGTGGCAGCTCTGAAACGAAAACTATGAAAACGACGCATAGGTCGATCCGAGGGTGATCCTCTATATGTATAAAAGGGTGGAACATGCATAGTATAGACTAATGGGATCCTAAATCGACGAGGTCACACTCGCACCAGAGGGTTAGAGTGATAGAGAGTGATCTCAACCTCCCCCTCAAAAGTGGCACGGTGCTCCTCATACGTCCATATGCCACTAGGGATAGGGCGTATCTCGATGCAAGCTAGGTATCTGGCCATCACCTAAACAGGGCACAGGGAGTAAGTATACACATATACATAATTGATAAAGACTAAAATTACAAACACAAGTATATCATGGACAGATCATAATGCAAGTACATATGAGCACACCAATTTTTCAACATTATATCTCTTATAATGCAGGTGGCATGATGTATGATTTTCTATCCACAACTGAGGCCTCTAAAAGTCCATCTTGGACGTCCATCCAATACACCCTTGTGTTCCCGGAACACCGACATTCGTTCCCAAAACGTAATGCCGAACCATACTTGGATAATAAGCATCACTCCCGGAGTGTGCACCACGTTCCCAGAACGCATATGTTCCCAGAACGCATAAAAACCAGGTCATGGACACTGGCCACATATCTATAATGTGTCATCAAGTAGGTTATAATTTGGTACTCCCGGAGTACCCTCCTCTTATTCCCAGAATATGATAAACGTTCCTACCAACCATGCTTCCAATCTATAGGATGCACAAATATCAGGGTTGGTTTTATCTTTACATTAATTAATGTGATTTAGAAATATTCCAATTTCTCCTTTTGAATGATTTATTTGAGACATAATCTTTGGCACAAAAATTCTCCTTTGAATTATTTCAAAAACATGCCCAAGCTTAGATTGGGAAAAACATAACCAATGGTATTCAAAAACTTAACTTTTTATTTTTCAGATTCAGGTACTAACTGGTTACAGTTTCAGGCTAACCGGTTAGAATTACAGACCTGAACTGTTTACCATTATAATTCAGAAAACCCTTTTTCTTGAATTCTTTACCCAATCTATAAACAAGTTTAACATTGTTTTATGCCTCAAAAATCATTGTTTTCATCATTCAAAAGTCTAAATCACTTTCTCTTTCCAAATGAACATAGTTTCCTCTTGAGTTCATCTCATTAACTTAAGGCATTTAATTCTTATCCTTCAAATCTGAACCATGACATTATAACAACTCATATTCAGATTATTTCTGATGAAATTAAAGTATAGATTTGAGCAAAAACCACTAACACTTCAGGACTGATTTAATAAACTGATTTTCTTTGAAATTTTACAGTGTCTAACCGGTTACAATTATCGAGTAACCGGTTAGATTATGCAGTCAGTCCACTAAAACAAGAGTTTTGACAAATCATTCTTTTCATTTCTCAAATCTAACCCAATTTCAATATTCTCAGAGTTCATATGCCTTAAGAGCAATATGTTCATACCCAGAAACACATTCAATTGGCATGCATCAAGATTATGGTATCAAATTGCATAGAAATCAATACAAACACCAATCAATACCACAAAACTAATAATCAACAATTAATTTCTGATTTTAAACTTTAAATCACTGGCATGCATCAATTTAAGTTTGCTCACACAGAATTGAGCCAGAATTTTGGCCTCCAAGCCTTTGTGCTTTAAACACATAATGCCCTTTTGAGTTTTGTTAACTCAAATCCTAAATCACTTGATTTTTAGTCTAAATCTAGTATAAGGTAGACTTCTCTCATACCTCTAAGTTGATCTTGATGACTATTACACTGAACTTGAAGCAAAATCCACAGATTCCCACCAATCCTAGGTTCTGCCCTTCACACACGATTTCCATCAACATGGTCCAAAGGACAGAAGGTTTGACATAGCAATTGGCAAAAGAAATTGGGAAAAACAATTAGGACTCAATATAGGTAACATGCACTAGAGAATCAAAGAGATTTGAGACTTATTGGTGGACTATACTTACCAAAATCAAAGCTTGAACTCAGCTTCCAGAATCAACAGAAAACAGAGTTCAGTCTCCAACTCTTAGCTTCCAAGGTCGATTCCTCCTCCCACACAAACACTCAGCTCACAAGGCGTATATCAATGAAAAGCCCTTGATTCAACTTTTCAGAAATGTGTGTTTTGCTCTCTAACTCTCAAGGAAGAAGACGAATTGCCCAGAACGAAATAGAAACCCTAATTGCCCTTCTTCAACGCTGTAGGGTCTGCCGATCAGACACTAATTAAGCCTTACCAAAGGGATTCTCTAAGGACACTTCCCTCGGATTGCTAAGCATGAACGTCCCTCGCTCGGACTCATGGGATCCGAACATACTAAAGGATCAGGCTCGGACTTGATGGGGCCGAGCCTTACAATCGGTCCTCAACCCATCCGGCTCGGGACTCTAGGGCCGAGACATACCGTCGGCTGGATAGACTCAGTCTCATTCACGCTTTATATCCCTTCCGCAAATCTCTCCTAGATTCTCGCTAACAGCCTAGACATGAGATCTTCAGTTGATCCTAACCAGATTCTACGAGCATAATTATCCGACATTATCTCATAGAGTCCTGGTTCAGCACAACTCTGATATAGGGCCCAAACGGCCCATATCAGCCTCCTCTAAACCCTATAAATAGCTCATTACAGCTAGGGTTTCAGGTACGTACTCTCATCCCTAAGTTGACACTCTGCACACACACGTTGACTAGGGAGATCCTGCTTTTCCCAACTGGAATTGCAGAAACGCCATAAAGTCATACATTAATACTTGATCCTCTCTTGGGCTCCAGGTTTCCATAATCTTGAGCACTTAGAGGGTTAAGGACATATAGTGTTCAAGGACACTACAAACATAGATCAGTAGAATTCAACCTCAACACCTCTGGATTTCCACAATTTATAGGCAAATTGAATTAGCATGCATGTTGACGCGTGGTTTCCACTAATCTGAGGCTGTAATCGTGGTGATTCCGTGATTAATCAAGTGATTACTCATCAAAATCCACTAACCCAGTTTCTGGGTTCATCGTCTAACCGGTTACAGGGCATTACTAACCGGTTAGATTAGTTCAAAATTTAAAAATTAATATTTTTAAATATTTCCCTCCAAGAACCTTTTCAATATTACATTTAGGTCCTATTTCAGGGACTAAAATGCAATATTCTTATATTTTGCATTTATTTGCCATATAAAAATATTTCAATTTATTTTTATATTTCCGGCTAATTAAATACAAAACATAAAATTGGAAAACCATATAAATTAATAATAAAACTTTTATTATTAATTTCCTATTATCCGGGAGACGAAAATTAGGGGTGTTACAGTGTTGATACTTGTAACATCCTTATTTTTCGTATTATAAATTTTGAGTTTTATTGAATTAAGTAATTAATTCTTTTAATTTATTCTTAATGTGTGGGACACTTTCATAAACTACACTATATTATTTACGAAGGAATATTTCAATTATGTGTTTCAAAGAAGATTCATTTAAAATAATTATCCTATCTGAAAAATATACTTTTTATATTTTACCTTAGTTTTAACATACTATTTATTAAACTATTTTTTTATATATCTCTAAATTTCTAACTTTATGATTTTCATATATGTATAGGTGTTAATTAGATGTTAAATTATTATTAGTAATTCCTTTAGTTGATGTTAATAAAAAAATATATATATATAAATAAAATAAATAAAAAAAAGTAAACAAATAATAAGTGTTGTGTGTGCTGAAACCCTAAAAAAAAAAAAGAAACAAGAAAATGCAGCAGCTGCCGCCCCCCCCCCACCTTATTCCCCCCATCTTCTTCTCCTTCCCCATGAAACCCGCCGGTCATAGCCCCCATATCCCTCCAATCGCGTTTTGCTCCCTCTTCCCTGTCACCGGTGCCGCCTCGGTCTCTCTCTCCTCCGTCTCGATCTTTCTCTCTTCCTCTCGTCTGCTCTCCCCTGCGTCGGAGGTGCTGAAGGACCGTCACCACCCACCTTGCCGCCGTCGCCATCGCGACTCCCTCCTTCAGATCGGGTCGCCGTTCGTGGAGGATGCCGCTGCGTCGCCATCAATCACGAGCCACAGATCTCCAACCGCCACGCGACGTTTCTTCTCCCTCCAGTTTGAATCGCGACTCCTTTGTGGTCAAGAAGCCGATCTCCGCCACCGCTGTCCTTCCCTGGTTGTGCAAATGAAGCCGCCGCCGTTCCTTTCTCATTGATGTCGCTGTCGTTCGAAGCTCATGAACCAGGGAGACATGGACTAGCCACGGTCTTTGCTTCTCGCGTCGCCATTGGTCCGCTGAAGGTTCAGACCGAACCGCTAGTCCTTTCCTTGCCATGATCGCTGGGTTGATGGTTCAAATCATTCGGACCCATGTGCAGCGAACCAAACCGACGCCGTTATCGTCATCGGCCACGGTTGCGGGTTCGATCCAAACCGCCATCACCAACGTAGTCGAGGAGTCAGACCGACGCCGGTTGTGTAAGCCGTAATTGCCGCTGGTGGATTTGGACTAGTTCGACGTAAGCCGCAGCGGGATCGCCTCACCAAGCCATATGCCAGGTTCTAATAGAACCCTGAGGTAAGGGGTGTTTTACCTTGCTTTAGAGAGTATTTTTTGATTAGTTTATAATACTTGCTAAGAATATGTGGGTATGCTTGTGACTGATTATTCAGGCAATTAATTTAGATTAAATATAAAGTAGGAAAATAAATGAAATGAGCTATAAATTGATACTTGTGAATGAATATGCATGCTAAATGCTATATGTTATCATGTATGTTTTATTGAAGAACATAAACTCTGGTTGTTAATTGTGGATGATTATAAGTGATTATTGTTTGTATGCCTGATTGATTTAAAGAAATATATGTGTATAATATAAGTGGTAAGTGAGGAAGAGAACAATTAAAAAGGAAAAGTAGGAACTTGTAAATTGAATGGTTGAATTGTGATATTAGTGCGCTAAATATGTATCGCATGATGAATTGGATAATAAATAAAAGAGGAGTATTTTGTATGAGATGTAAACTAGATTGAGAATAAAGGAAATAAGACCACTAATAAGTTTGTGATTAAATGTGTATGTTAATTCTTCAATGCCGTCATGAATACTTAATTGAAGAATATGAAACCTTGGTTGATATTGGTGAGTTATGTGTTGAAGTACTTAATTGATAAGTGAAAGAATAAAATGAAGTAGAATAAGAGCATAGATGTAGAGCGTTAAACTGGATTATTTTGTGAATTTATCGTGATGATTGGAAGCTATACGTATTTATTTATTGGTTTTTAATTTGATGGTGTATTTGGAAAAATATGACAAGATTAAAGGAGATTGTGGAATTAATAAAAGTTGACACAAAAAGAGAATGATAATTATATAATGTGAAAATGTGTGAAAATTAATATATATATATATATATATATACGGAAGAGAAGAAGAAAAAGGAAAAGAGAGAGAAATATAGAAAATAGTGGAAAATAAATAATGTGATAATAGGTCCCTAAGTAAAGAAATGAGAGAAAAGAGAATAATTCAGTAAACCGGAAAAAGAGAAATGATATATGACTAAGAAGGAAAAAGAAAAAGAGAAAGAAAAAGAAAGATAGAGAAAGGTATAAGATAAAAGCCCGATGCGGGCCTGAGAAAGCGTATCGGCATCGATGCGGGCCTGTGAAGGCGTATCGATTAAAGGGAAATGGAAGTCCGATGCGGGCCTGTGAAGGCGCATCGGCATCGATGCGAGCCTGTGAAGGCGTGTCGATTTAAGGGAAATGGAAGCCCGATGCGGGCCTGAGAAGGCGTATCGGCATCGATGCGAGCCTTTGAAGGCGTATCGATTAAACGAAAAAGGAAAGTCCGATGCGGGCCTGTGAAGGCGTATCGGCATCGATGCGAGCCTGTGAGGGCGTGTCGATTAAAAAGAATGGAAATGAAAGAAAGAAAAGAGAAAATGAAAAGAGAAATGCATTAGAAAATAAAGAAAGAAAGCAAGAAAGAAAAGTAAATGGAAAGAATAGAATGGAAATGGAAAAGAATGAGACTTAACGAAGATATTGGAAAGGTAATATGATTGGAATAAACGACTGGATACTAATAAGACTGTTGGTTGTGTATGATGCATGTTGGGTTGCCTAAATGAAATTATATGTGCTACGTGCTAATTGTGTTTGACTTGGTAGGTCATTATGCCTAGTTAGAAACTACTTCTCTACTTCATGTGTAAAGCTCACCCTTGCAACCATTTTTACAGGTTCAAAGTTTGAGCAGACACAATTTCAGGCCGAGCAGGAATAACACTCCACCACGTGGAGTGTGCTCATTTATTATTTTATGAGTGAACTGATGTGATAAACTGTTATTTTTGTAATTTAAAATATGTAGTAGTGGTGCGCCCGAAACTTGTATTGGTAAGGGCATTAGGATATAATCGAATATATAATGTGCCTATTTATATTTTAACATGTTCTGGCCTGAACAGGTACAAACAGGAAATTTTGGGAAAGTCCGAAAAACAGAGGAAACTCTGTCCATTTTTCTGGAAAAATATTCTTAAGTATTTTAATTTAAAAAGAAATTTTCAATTACAATTTTTATAAAATCCTAATTTAACTAAATAAAAGTGAGGGTGTTACATTATGGTATCAGAGCAGTTTTTACTCAGCCTTGGAGTTTGAACTCACAACTCCTGTGGTTTACTCACCAAGCGAGTATCAAATAGATAGTTAGATGTTTATGTTTTGTTAGATTAGGAATTAGAATTTATCGGACTTATTATAACATCACTTAATTTATAGTCGAATTCTTAATGTTTGTTTCAGACTTCGTAAAGTGTTCGAATCCAATATCCTTAACTATTATATTGTCACACTTGGAAAACATGTAATTGCTAACACTAAGGGAGATGAGAGACCCCAACGGGCTAGGACATACTAGTTGCCACCCCAACGGGAAGGATCAATGCTTAGGATTGCATCAAGTGCACGCCTTCCGAATGTGACAATTCCCACAAAAAAAAAATCAGTTGTTGCGGAAATGATTTCACCCCAATGGGATGTAAGGTTGGGCTCGATCATCTCAATGTTTACATTTATTGGAAGGTGATATCATTAAAGTTTCTGAGTTTAAGAGTATAAATTGATAATTGTGAGATACCCTATTGATTTGAAATACTCTCAAATCAGAATCCGCAGCGGAATAACGAGAAGACAATCCTAGAAAATCTTATAAAATTTTCCTTTTCCTTTTTCTTGAATCTCTAATCTATGATTGTTGTCTCGAATTTGGAGTGTAGATCCTATTTTTCGGGAGCCTTAATAATTGTTGGGTACCTTGAACTTTTATTTTCTTCGTCTAACTATTGACATCTTTTGGTTGTAGAATCTAGATTTCATTTGGGCTCTGAATATCATTTGACTGGGAATAAATTTTATTACACTCGTTAATGAACAACTTCTTGTGTGCATTGCATCCATCTTTCTAAGTTCTATGCAAACACTTGAATTCAAAACAAAAAGTTATCTATTCTTGTTTTTGCACGGGTTGGATCTTACATACACCTATAGCCTTTTGATATCGAAGAAGACTTCCGTATTACCATTGACAATAGTTTTTTTTATTCCGAGCGAACTTGACTCCTTATGTTTCCAATACAATTAGAGAGTTATCTTTTCTTTCTTTTAATCATGACCTAGTTTGTAATAACAAAATGCAGTTTTGATTTGGGGAATGGACATTTGAATCTATCTTTGTTATTAATCCTTACCATCTCTTATGCGCCAAGAAGTTTGATTATTTGTCAATTCTTTTCAATTCCAATTTCATCGTGACTGTTTTAGAATCGATTTGTCTCTTGCAAAGTTTAAATACACGCTTGCTAGTTTGAAATATTCCAAGTAACAGGGAATCATTTTCATGTGATCCATGACTGGATGATCATGGTTATTTTGATCATGCCTCTTAAAATTTTCAAAGAGGTAACTCCTGAGACTCTACTTTATTCCTTGTCAGAAATTGAAAATGATTTTTTTATATAATCTCTAGGCTTGTCATGTCCTTGGATTCAATTAACATTTTCATAAGTCTATTATATCGTGTCCTTCTAATATGCAATCATCAGAATCTCCTATACCCATAATAATGGTGTCATCCAAGAAAACCAAGGAAATCTTGGTTTTGCTAATCCATATTCCATATTATTGTGCTATTGTCTAGTGGACAATCCTTGAATCAATCAACTACTTTATTTGTTGATAATTTACTCCAAAATCTCCCTCTCTTGATTAGCTATTTTGCGCCTTGCGAAAAGTTCAGCAAACTCGTGGAATTTGACATCGGAATGGATCAAAACTTTGTTCGGAACGACGAAGACGCGTCGAAGACTAGACAATGCAAGACTGATCTCCGCAAAAGGATGAAGTTTACATCTCAGCTTGAGTTAGACTAAGTATCTTGTATGTTTATTTGACTACGTTCAATGGGATGATGGTCAAGGGTTCTTAAACCCTAACCTTACGGTTTCCCTAATCAAATTTCGAGGACGAAATTTCTTTTTGGGGGGAAGGATTGTAACATCCTTATTTTTCGTATTATAAATTTTGAGTTTTATTGAATTAAGTAATTAATTCTTTTAATTTATTCTTAATGTGTGGGACACTTTCATAAACTACACTATATTATTTACGAAGGAATATTTCAATTATGTGTTTCAAAGAAGATTCATTTAAAATAATTATCCTATCTGAAAAATATACTTTTTATATTTTACCTTAGTTTTAACATACTCAATATTAAACTATTTTTTTATATATCTCTAAATTTCTAACTTTATGATTTTCATATATGTATAGGTGTTAATTAGATGTTAAATTATTATTAGTAATTCCTTTAGTTGATGTTAATAAAAAAATATATATATATAAATAAAATAAATAAAAAAAAGTAAACAAATAATAAGTGTTGTGTGTGCTGAAACCCTAAAAAAAAAAAGAAACAAGAAAATGCAGCAGCTGCCGCCCCCCCCCCCCACCTTATTCCCCCCATCTTCTTCTCCTTCCCCATGAAACCCGCCGGTCATAGCCCCCATATCCCTCCAATCGCGTTTTGCTCCATCTCTTCCCTGTCACCGGTGCTGCCTCGGTCTCTCTCTCCTCCGTCCCGATCTTTCTCTCTTGCTCTCGTCTGCTCTCCCCTACGTCGGAGGTGTTGAAGGACCGTCACCACCCACCTTGCCGCCGTCGCCATCGCGACTTCCTCCTTCAGATCGGGTCACCGTTCGTGAAGGATGCCGCTGCGTCGCCATCAATCACGAGCCACAGATCTCCAACTGCCACTCGACGTTTCTTCTCCCTCCAGTTTGAATCGCGACTCCTTTGTGGTCAAGAAGCCGATCTCCGCCACCGCTCTCCTTCCCTGGTTGTGCAAATGAAGCCGTCGTCGTTCCTTTCTCATTGATGCCGCTGTCGTTCGAAGCTCATGAACCAGGGAGACATGGACCAGCCACGGTCTTTGCTTCTCGCGTCGCCACTGGTCCGCTGAAGGTTCAGACCGAACCGCTAGTCCTTTCCTTGCCATGATCGCTGGGTTGATGGTTCAAACCGTTCGGACCCATGTGCAGCGAACCAAACCGACGCCGTTATCGTCATCGGCCACAGTTGCGGGTTCGATCCAAACCGCCATCACCAATGTAGTCGAGGAGTCAGACCGACGCCGGTTGTGTAAGCCGTAATTGCCGCTGGTGGATTTGGACTAGTTCGACGTAAGCCGCAGCGGGATCGCCTCACCGAGCCATATGCCAGGTTCTAATAGAACCCTGAGGTAAGGGGTGTTTTACCTTGCTTTAGAGAGTATTTTTTGATTAGTTTATAATACTTGCTAAGAATATGTGGGTATGCTTGTGACTAATTATTCGGGCAATTAATTTAGATTAAATATAAAGTAGGAAAATAAATGAAATGAGCTATAAATTGATACTTGTGAATGAATATGCATGCTAAATGCTATATGTTATCATGTATGTTTTATTGAAGAACATAAACTCTGGTTGTTAATTGTGGATGATTATAAGTGATTATTGTTTGTATGCCTGATTGATTTAAAGAAATATATATTTGTATAATATAAGTGGTAAGTGAGGAAGAGAACAATTAAAAAGGAAAAGTAGGAACTTGTAAATTGAATGGTTGAATTGTGATATTAGTGCGCTAAATGTGTATCGCATGATGAATTGGATAATAAATAAAAGAGGAGTATTTTGTATGAGATGTAAACTAGATTGAGAATAAAGGAAATAAGACCACTAATAAGTTTGTGATTAAATGTGTATGTTAATTGTTCAATGCCGTCATGAATACTTAATTGAAGAATATGAAACCTTGGTTGATATTGGTGAGTTATGTGTTGAAGTACTTAATTGATAAGTGAAAGAATAAAATGAAGTAGAATAAGAGCATAGATGTAGAGCGTTAAACTCGATTATTTTGTCAATTTATCGTGATTATTGGAAGCTGTACGTATTTATTTATTGGTTTTTAATTTGATGGTGTATTTGGAAAAATATGACAGGATTAAAGGAGAATGTGGAATTAATAAAAGTTGACACAAAAAGAGAATGATAATTATATAATGTGGAAATGTGTGAAAATTAATATATATACATATATATATAAGGAAGAGAAGAAGAAAAAGGAAAAGAGAGAGAAATATAGAAAATAGTGGAAAATAAATAATGTGATAATAGGTCCCTAAGTAAAGAAATGAGAGAAAAAAGAATAATTCAGTAAACCGGAAAAAGAGAAATGATATATGACTAAGAAGGAAAAAGAAAAAGAGAAAGAAAAAGAAAGATAGAGAAAGGTAGAAGATAAAAGCCCGATGCGGGCCTGAGAAGGCGTATTGGCATCGATGCGGGCCTGTGAAGGCGTATCGATTAAAGGGAAATGGAAGTCCGATGCGGGCCTGTGAAGGCGTATCGGCATCGATGCGAGCTTCTGAAGGCGTGTCGATTTAAGGGAAATGGAAGCCCGATGCGGGCCTGAGAAGGCGTATCGGCATCGATGCGAGCCTGTGAAGGCGTATCGATTAAAAGAAAAAGGAAAGTCTGATGCGGGCCTGTGAAGGCGTATCAGCATCGATGCGAGCCTGTGAGGGCGTGTCGATTAAAAAGAAAATGGAAGTCCCATGCGAGCCTATGAAGGCGTATCAGCATTAAAAGGAAAAGAATGGAAATGAAAGAAAGAAAAGAGAAAATTAAAAGAGAAATGCATTAGAAAATAAAGAAAGAAAACAAGAAAGAAAAGTAAATGGAAAGAATAGAATGGAAATGGAAAAGAATGAGACTTAACAAAGATATTGGAAAGGTAATATGATTGGAATAAACGACTGGATACTAATAAGACTGTTGGTTGTGTATGATGCATGTTGGGTTGCCTAAATGAAATTATATGTGCTACGTGCTAATTGTGTTTGACTTGGTAGGTCATTATGCCTAGTTAGAAACTACTTCTCTACTTCATGTGTAAAGCTCACCCTTGCAACCATTTTTACAGGTTCAAAGTTTGAGCAGATACAATTTCAGGCCGAGCAGGAATAACACTCCACCACGTGGAGTGTGCTCATTCATTATTTTATGAGTGAACTGATGTGATAAACTGTTATTTTTGTAATTTAAAATATGTAGTAGTGGTTCGCCCGAAACTTGTATTGGTAAGGGCATTAGGATATAATCGAATATATAATGTGCCTGTTTATATTTTAAAATGTTCTGGCCTGAACAGGTACAAACAGGAAATTTTGGGAAAGTCCGAAAAACAGAGGAAACTCTGTCCATTTTTCCGAAAAAATATTCTTAAGTATTTTAATTTAAAAAGAAATTTTCAATTACAATTTTTATAAAATCCCAATTTAACTAAATAAAAGTGAGGGTGTTACAATACTCATCAAGCACGACTCTAAGGTAAGGGAGAAGCTAATTAATCACTAGAATGAGAATAATGAGTAGGAATTTAGGTATGAGTCACCATGAGACTCATAAAGGGCATAGACTTTAGAGAACCAAGGCTTGGAGGCCAATTTCACTTGTTCCAGGACTTAGAGCAAGTTTTAATTGATGAATGCAAGCTAAATATATGATGAATTGGTGTTAAATTTCAGTATATGTGAATTTGGTATGCTAAGTTGTCATTTATGCATTCTTCATGCAATTTGATATGTGTATTTGAAATGCATGTGTGTTGGATGTAATCAAGTGTTGGAACATGTTTATTTCATGGAATTGAAGCTCTGTTTATGGTTGAATTTGATTGGAAATGAGTGGAATGGGAAATGGTATGCAAAACCTTAATTTAGTGTGCTATTTTGCAGTTTCTAACCGGTTAGAACTGTTGAGTAATGTAACATCCCGCGTTTTTCCGACTAGGATAAATAAAATTTTATTAAAGAAAAATTTTAAGAAATTGTTTTTCAAAGAGTTTTCAATGAGTATTTTATTCGATTTCGAAGTAAAGTGTTTATTTTACGGAGTTTTGATAAACAAATATTTTTATGGAATTAGTAAAAATGATAATTTTTAATGAGAAATGATTTTTATTGTTGAAGATTTGCAAAAAATGATCTTCTTTATGGATTTCCTTAGATTGATTAACTTTGGAAATCCATAACTTTTTAACCGTAACTCCGATTTTTATGATCTTTATATCAAAACGATCGTATCGAAATGTAGTTTTAAAAAACGTATCTTTCATAATTTTCTGGGTTGGTTTGCGAAAATTGTTTTTCAGTGTGATAAAGGACGAATTTCCAAGGAATAAATCATGAAATATAGTTTTTGATTTTTAATGAATTTTTCCTTTTGGGATTATCTTGAATATATTAAAGTATGATTTTAGAAAATGAAATAAGGGCTATAAGTGCAACCAATAAGTACAGTTTATTATGTGTTAAATTGTTAATATGTATGTTTGATTAAGTTGATTAATTTGGTGATTGAGTGTATGTGCTTGTATGATCAAATATGTGACTAAATATGAGTGTGTGTATGATATATTAAAGTGTGCTTATATGTGTATAATTGTGTGGATGGTTGTATAAGTGTGATTTCCTAAGTAATGTTTGCATAATTAGTAATTAAAGTGTGATTAGGAGATAAAATTATAGGACATGTGTAGGCACATAAAGGTGCCACGGTTTGTGCTTGTGTGTATGTGCATGAAGAATATATGTGTAAGGTGTGTATGTGTGACAAGTGTATGAGTGTGGGTATGTGTAGGCTCATGGCGCATTTGCATGTTGACTAAGCTAGGAAGGAAAATAAAAATAAAAAAAATAAAAAAAGAAAACCAAAGACTTGGGGACCAAGTAGTAGAAGTCTTAGAATGCCCAAAAATACCCCTTCCTTGATGCATGTTGACCAAACCAAATTAAAGACCAAAGAAGGAAAGTGTGTTTCAACCTTAGTTATTTCCCTCATTCTTCTCAACCTTTCCTTCGTTCCTCCTTTGCCTTCCATTTCCTTTCACACTTCCAACACAAACACTTAAGTTTCAAGTGCAACACTAGCTCTTGAGACATGGAAAAACAAGAGAGAGAACCATAGAGAGAGGGAGGGAGAACCGTGAGGCATAGAGGAGAAGAAGAAGGAGGTTTCAAGCCTTATTCTTTGTAGATCAAAGGAGTTAGGAGACTAGAAGACCAACCCCTTTTCATGGTAGGATTTGAAGATCAAAGAAAGAAGATTTGTAATATATTAGTTTTTCTTTTTAATTTATAGATCTATTTTATTTTATTCTTGCATGTCTTATTCTATGGTTTAATATGTTGTTATTCTTTAATCTTGGACTTTAAGGACTCAAATAATTTGTAATATGTGATCTTGATGCTTGATGTTTTCGGTTTAAAGCATTCTTATTAGATCTAATATTTTCTAACCAAAACCTTAAAAGATCTAAAGCTTTGTTTGAGATTTTTGTGAAAACATAAAATGAATCTCTTACATGTTATTCTTCTTGTTTAGATCCGTGATCTATGTGTATGTATGTAATTATTGGACAAAAAATTTCATGATCTAAACTTGTTTATTTATAAAGTGAAAATCCTTGATCTTGCATCTTTGTGATCTAAGATGTATTTTCAATGGCTAAGTACAAGATCTAAATTTAATTTGTGAAAGAGTTTAAGCCTTTATTCTTGCATGTTGATTTTTAAGTTAGATCTAGTGATTTTACTTACATGCATGTCAAGATCAATGTTTAAATTATGATATGTTTGATGCTTGTGCTTTGATGAAAAGATTTTTGAAAAAGAATGAATTTTCTTGGTGATTTTTTTGTGATGGTCACGGTTTTGGTTGTTATGGTTGAAAACTTGATTTTTCTTATGTTTGATCCCTTGCATGTTAAGATCTTGGAATTGATGATGTTTTAAATGAATAAGAAATTGTGTGATATTGTGAGTTTAAGTGTAAGCCACGGTTTGCATGTCTAAATGAAAAAGATTAAAATTTTCTTAAGTCTAAATAATAAATATGTGACTTCTATGAACTTTGAGTTGATTTTGTGTTGATTTGTATGTATATGTGTTTTTTTGATTTTCATGAAAAGAAATAGATAAAACAAATTTGTTGAATAAATGTTATGCTGAAAATTGTGATTTGTGTGTTTTTAACCTTGAAAAATGATATTTATGTATGTTCAATGATTCTGAAATTTTGTCATTAATTTAAGTATGTTAAAATAAGCTTCTCTGAATTTTTAAATGATTTTTGGATTTTATTTCCTATTTCTATGAAAACAAACTTTGTGCAAACAATTTTAAGAAAATAAGTTTTTCAGTTGAAACAGGAACAGAATTTTCGAACTTGTGCTACTCTAATTTGCTTGAAATTTTTGTGATAGCTTCCTGAACTTCTTTACATGTTCTCTGTAAAATTTGAAGAGATTTTCAGTTGATTTGATATTTTTAAGAAAGGCAAAACAGTGAACCACTTGGTTCAGATTTTCTGGATTTAGTGACCATTTTAATTAGAAAAATGTGACTTTCACAACTCCAAATAATCTGAAAATTTTATGAGATAGTCTTGACTGTATAAGGAAGACTTATACCAATTTTTACGCAATTTGGAATTGAATAACTATTTTTAATCATGATGTTTTTGTCTCTGACCAGCAACAGAACCATGTTGTTTTCATGTGAAATTTGATTTGAAACCTAGCTTAGGGTTGTTTAAATAACTTGAAAATTTTATATGATGAACTTTATTATATATGTGTATGTTCTGGAAATTTTGAGAATTAAATAAATTATTTGATAAAGTTTTGGATTTTATCTTTTGTGTTTTACTTGTAATCACACTAGGATTTCGTTTAAATGTTTTTGATGAATGTGAATTTTTATGCTTGATATTATGACTTGGCTGACTTGTTTAATAATCATGATGACTTGAAATTATTGAATAAGTGATTGATTGATGATGTGTTTAGGTTAGGCATAAATGAATTATTTAATTAACCAAAGTGTTGTGTTTAAGTTTGTGATTGGTTTTGAAAATAAATTGGTTTTGAAAATAATTTAATCTTGATTTATTTAAAGAACCTTGAACCTAGTGGTTGCTGCCCTTAATTCATTTCACAATGTAAAGTTTGAAAAATAAATTATTTAAGTGTTTATTTTATAACAAAGTATTATATGAACTAAAGTATAATTTTTCGGTGTTTTCGGATTTTCTGAAAAGTAATTGATGGACTTGTGTAATTGCTGTCCAGAATTTATTTAAATCATTTTTCAATCCTAAAAATTTATTTGATTGGTTTAAAGTTTAAATTTTAAGTGGTATTTAATTTGGGAAAAGATTGATTTGAAAAAGTCTTAACATTTTACCATCTTCCGACGATAAGTAAAAAGAGTTTTCGAAAACGCGTTCTGATTCTAAGTAGGGCAATTATTTAAGATAGACTTGTAACGCTAGTTTCATCTCCCTTAGTACAAGGTGCGTATAAGTCGAGACGTGGGACAGCTGACTTGTTGGGAAGGACCCGCGACGATTTCAGAAGCTGGAGCGTGAGGTGAGAGATGCAGTAGGCCTAGGTCATCGTGACGCGTAGACTCAGTTCTAAACTGAGTACATTGAGTCTAATATGTTAAATGTTGCATTATCATACGTGATGCATATATGTGTTAGATGCTTTCCTGTTTTGTTAAATATGATGCATGGTTTATTTTGTTATGTATTGGATTTCTTTGTAAATTATCCTGTAGAGTGTATCTTGTTCTATTTGGAAAAAGGTTGTATGTGGAAATGAGAATTATGAGAAAGAGTGAGATTTGAAATTTAAGAGATACGATTGAGAAAGAGATAAAACGTAACGCGAATAAGATTGTGAAAGAAATGAGTTGATGAGATGAATGAATGGTAAAAGCAAGAAAATGTGATTGAAAGAAAAAGGAATGATAATAAAGGTTGTATAAGTAATGAAATACAAAGAGTTGAGATTGGAGAAGAGTGATGTGGTATGGAAGTGAGATATGGTTTGAATGGAGATGTGATTCCTCGTTCATGTTTTTGGGAAGAAGCTTAGTGTTGAGTTGAGCTTGCTCCTCCATTAACACTCACCCAAAAATGTGATTTTTTTAAAAAGGTTTTTGAAAAGAGATTTTGAAAGAGTTTTTATGAAAACAATATTTTGTGAAAGTTTTTGGAAACATTATTTTTGAAAAAGTTTTGTGAAAGGATTTTTGAAATGAGATTTCTGAAAATGTTTTGTGAAGCAAAAGTTTTGTGAAATTAAGTTTTCGAAAAAGTTTTGCGAAAAGAGATTTTGGAAAGACGAGGAAACGATGCCGATGATGTTGATGAGAATATGCTGAGAGTGAGCTTTTGAGAATCATGATGATGAGATGCGTGAGAAAGTGATGTGAGGCCAAGGGCCATTGAGATTTAGGGGGAAACAGTTTGCGATTAGTGGTCGGGCTTCGTTGAAGGGATGCGCCAAGGACGAGCCGACTGTTAGGATTAAGCCGTTAAGTAAATCGTAAAACTTTAAAAGACTTTAAAAGACATTTACAAACGCGGTGAGACATGAGTGTCGTATCGAAGTAGTGGAGAGGAAGGTACCCCGGATATCAAGGATATTCGGGTTGTGAATGCAATAGGGTAAGCTAGGGCGGTAAAACGCCATGAGGCTTTGAGTACTATTCTGGGCGGAACGAATCCCACATGTGGCGTACTAACGTGGTAGGGACTGGGTCTAATGCCGTGGTAAGTTCTGCACCCGGACCGGAATAGTGCTGTCACCCCTATGGCATTTCAGGAACAGTCAGAGGGACTGGAACGGGGCATTTGTGATTGCCGCTGAGAGCGTGCCTTGATTATATGATATGAATTGAATTGATTTGAGGCTGGGCCTCCTGGTCTGGGACCATTTGTTTGTGTGACAGCTGTCGTGCCCGCGTGGTAAAGGTCCTGTACTCCTGTTTGCTTCCGACTAGGTTGGGTGGATGACCGAGGAGATGTAGACGTGTGCGAGCTCAATGATGTTTTCCCCCTCATCATTGATGCTAACCGTTTAATAAAACTTAATAATGATAAAAGATTACAAGAAGGAAAGCATAAAGAATTTATGAAGAATTGAAAAGATTCAAAGAAGAAAAGTATAAGTAACTGTTGGAAAGGTTGAGAAAGATGGTGAGAGACTTGAAAAGCTCGAAGGCTGGTGATGCCAAGTGTGATAATGTATATTGTGATGGGTTATGATTTTGGTTTATTTGGTTGGTTATGATGTGTTTTGTTTATAAGTGTTCCCTATATGCTTATGTGAATACATTGTCATATGCATAACATGAGTAGTTGTTAATGCATGATACCTATATTTTTGTTCTGAGTATTCTTTTTATAAGAAGTCGTCAGTATTCTGTTTGGTCATGTTGTACTTCGGGAATACTGACCATCTCTCCTATCATGTTGTCGTATCGGGTTACTCCGATATTGCAACGGATAGATGGGTGACCCTGCAATAAATCTGTACGAAGCTCTGCAGTGGACTTCAGCGAGAAAGATTAGCGATCAAGACTAGTAGTAGGTAACCCCTTTGAGTACTGTATCTCATGCAACTACTTGGTTACATTGTCGTATCATTCTGAACCCCGCTTGGAAATTTATTGATAATGGTTTTAAGAAACAAGATTTGAAAATGTTTTCTTAAATCAGATTTATGAAGCTAAGTTACAAAGCGCGATGTTAAGCAACATCTCAGTTTGGAACTTGACTTGTGATGTGTGACATGAGAACGTTATTTAATTTCAATTAAGTTACTGAAATGATTTTGGAACATAAAGGTTCTCATGCCCATGTCACCTTGAAAAAAAAATTCCCAAATTTTTACTCTATTTTGTTAAAGAGATAATGTTTTTCAAGTTGCCGAAATCGAGGTGTTACAAGTAACCGGTTAGAATCTGTCAGACGTGAAAAATGAAGTTCAGAAATTTAATCAATGGTTTTACAACATTTTCAATGAACTCTTCCAATTAAACTTAACTGTAATTTATCTATTATGAACTGAGAATGTTGATGGACTTAAGGTTTCATAATTGAGTTCCATATCGTAATGAAAGTGATGATATTGATTTGGTTTTGGAAAAATATGTCCAATTGGAATTGATTCTATGAGACTCTCAATATAAGAACAAGCTTAATTTAAGGTATTTGAATTATCCCTAATCTGTTTTGAGTATTAGATTGGATTGGGAATTAAAAAGGGTATCAAGTATTAAAGGATTTCTGGTTTTTCTGCAGGTTCTAACCGGTTAGAGACTGACAACAGTGGAAAATCAATTGACTTATAACTTAAACTTTCTTGTGCCATTTTAATTAATTATGTTCAATTTAATACTAATCTAATTACTTTAAATACTAAACTGTGACTTTATGAGATAATTCATAGAACCTCAAGTTAAGCTGTTTTACTAAGAAAATATGGAATTCTTAGTGATGTTATAGGCTTTATGTGTTGAAAATGGAAATTGAGACATCAATTAATGGCCAACCAAATTGAGAGAAATATTATGTGCATTCATGCATGGTGAAATGTGATGAAATAGGTTGGCAAGGATCGTTTGTCATGTTCTGGGAACATGAGGAGGGTACTCTGGGAGTACCAAATTGATGCAACCTACTTGATGACACATTCTGGAAATGTGGCCAGTGTCTGGGACATGGTTTCTTTGATGCGTTCTGGGAACGTGATGCACACTCTGGGAGTGGTGCTTGTTTATATTCCAAGTATTGTTTGTTATACGTTCTGGGAACGTATATTAGTTTTCTAGGAACACATTGGTGTATTGGATGGACGTCCGAGATTAATTAGTATTGGAGGCCTCAGGATTGTGAGATAGAAAGCATGCGTCATGCCACTAATATAAAAGATTAACAATTTGTTAAACTGGGTGTGCTCATATGTATTTGCATGTTTAATTGTGTTTGCATACTTGTGAATGTTAGAATTATTCTTGTTTGATTATGTGATTATATTATGCTTACTCTCGTGCCCTGTGTAGGTGATGGCACACTTCTACCTAGCGTGCATTGAGATCCGTCCTATCCCTAGCGGGATATGGACGTATGAGGAGCGTCGGTCTACTTTTGAGGGAGAGATGGAGGTCACACTCTACCATCCCAACCCCTTAACCCGAGTGCGACCTCGACGATTTCGGATTCAACTATTTATACTATGCATGTACCACCTTTTTATTGTCACCATGGACCACCCCCTGCTCGACCTGTTTGTCGTTATCATACTTTTCGTTTTCGTCCCTATACTCGCTCTCACCCCGTTGCTGCTAGAGTTGTTCGTATTGGGACTCCTTCACCTGATTCTTCGGACCCTGAGAGGACTGTACCCGATGCAGATCCTGTACCCAGTAGTAGGGTACCTACTCCGTTGGATGAGGCAGAGGAGGATCCAGAGGAGGGTGAGAGTGACGAGGAGCCAGTCGAGCAGGAGGATATTACTGATAGGAGGATGGGTGGCCCTAAGGTATGGGCATAGTGTGGGTTTGGGTCGTAGTAGCAGCTGTAGCAAATCATGGTGATGGTGGAGCGTTCTTGGAGGACTTGATGACCAGCTCTGGAGTGTCTTTATTTTGTTTATGTATATATTGTATATATCTTTTGAGAGACTTCAGGGTTTTGGTCTTTGCTTTCAGTCTTTGCTATGAGACATAGATCACTGGACTTGGGTATCAGTTTCTGTATTTTGGATATGATGGATGTATCGTGGTACTTATGACATATATATATATATATGTTTTATGTTTATAATGTCTAGTGATTATATTATTTTCTAAAGTTATACTCTTTCGGCGTACTCTGATAAATAACAAACGAATTCTGTAACACCCCGCATTTTTCCCGTCGTGCGTAAACGATTTTTGACAAAAGAAACCTTGAAATTGTGATTTTTAGAAAAAGTATTTTTCGTAAGAAAGAAATGAGGTGCTGATTTCTATGGATTTTTATAAACAAAATGTTTTATGGAAGAAAAGTAAATGATTTTGTTGAGATGGAAAATGATTTGCTAAATTGTGATTTTTATTAAAAGATGATTTTTGTTAGAAATGAAATTTTTGGATCTGTTATCTTTAAAAATTCGTATCTTTTTAACCGTAACTCAGATTTTCATGATCTTTATATGAAAACGACCGTCTTTAAACGTAGATTTTTAAAATGTAATTTTTAGAATTTTTTGGAGTGATTTATAAAAATTTATTTTCAGAATTTAAGAAATACGAATTTTAAGAAAAATGTGTTTTGTGGTGTTGTCTTGGCATGAATTTTATGTGATGGGTGTTAGATTTAAGGTGTGTATAATGTGTAATGCATGAAAATAGTTGTGAAAATATGATTTCTTAGAATTAATTGAATTGTTATGCGAATTAATGATTTTTAGGTAAATGTGATTAGAAAATAAAAATGAAAGCCATGAATGTATGTGTGTGTATGTGTATGCTACGGTTGTGTATATGTATGTGTGTGATATATGTGCTATACGTGTGTGTGCATGTGTGTGCATAAACTTAAGATTTTAGAAGCTTAAGGCGTAAGAAACCAAGGAACTAAGTTGTAACCAAGTGAACCAAACTAGAACCATAAGCCAACTAAGTTTGCAAAAAACCCTAACTAAGAGCCAACTACCCCTTAGACCTAAGTGACCCCTAAAACCTAGCCTACTCCACCTTGTCTCCCCTTAACTTTGATAACATCCACCCATGCAAATATTTGTGAAGACCAAATCGCCCTCCCTAGTGGTGCATGGGCCGAATTTTACAAGGGCCAAATGGGAAATCATGAATTTGCCTATAAATAGTTTAAGCCTTAGTTCATTTCACCTTCACCCAAATCCATTTCTTTCAAACACCGAAACAACACTCTAAGAGCCCATTCACCTCTTAGAGAGAAAAAGAAAAGAAAGAGAGAAAGAGAAAGAGAGTGGTGGCCGTGAGGTATAGAAGGGAAGAAGAAGGAGGGTTAGAGCTAGATCAAGAGTAACCCTTTGAAGATCTAAGTGTTAGGAGCTTGAAGAACCCATCCTTATTGGTAGGAGATTCGAAGAACCTAAAGAAGAATGTAATAGTTTAGTTTTCCTCTTTTAGTTTGTAGTTCCCTTTCTTTTTCTTCTTGCATGTTTGTTTTTATGACTTGTAAGATGAGTTTGTATGTTATTCTTTCTTGATCTTGGACTTTTAAGGACTAAACATTAATTTGTAATAAGTATAACTCTATGTGTGTGATTCGGTTGTGATTTCCTTGATAGATCTTAATGTTTTTCTAACAAAAACTTAAAGATCTAAAGTAATGCTTAAGATTTTTGTGAAAACTAAAATGAATCTTTTTGCATGTTTATTTATGTGATTGATCTATGATTGCATGTAACCTCTAAGTCTTGATCTTGAGTTTTCAAGAACAAAATGAACTTGTATGTAGAACCCTAAACTAAGGACCTTCGTGATTCGGCCACACCTAGAAAACTAGGTCATGATGCTTTTAACTTGATTCAAGTTCTTGCATGTTAGTTGTATGTTTATAAAGGATGATTTAAGTTGTTGGAATGTTTGGATCTTGAGTTGATTTTGATGAAGCTTGAATTTTTGGTTTTGATCTTTAAAAAGTCTTGATCTTTTATAATGCATGTTGATTTGATGATGACTTGTTGATTTATGTGTTTATGTGTATATATTTTATAATCCATGTTTAATAAGAAAAAGTTAGGATCTTAAAGCATGCATGTTAATTTTAAGTAGAAAATCATGTTTTATTTAAATGCATGTCTCGGTTTTTAAAGAAGAAAATTTAAGAGACAAGTTTTAAAATGATTTTTGAAGTATGAACACGATTTAACTTAAATATTTGATTTTATGTGTGCTATGTTTTGTAAGAGGCCATTCGGCCATATTTAATAAAAATGGATCCCAAGCTTTTTAGTTGATGCATGTGTATGATAGGGCTAGATCTAGTAATTTTAAGTGCATGCATGTTATGTTTAGGAGTTTAAAGTGTAATCTTGATTTTTATTTAAGATTAAGTGATGAACTTAAGTTTTATTGGAAGCTTTTAATAAAAATCTTGCTTTAATAAAGTTAATGCATGTTGATATGGATGTGTGATGTGGTGTGATGTTTTGAGAAGTTGCTTGGAAATCCTACATGTTTTGATTTGATTTTGTGGCTTTTATATGTTGAAAATTGAACCAAAAACTTTGCCTTTTTGCATGATAGCATTCGGCCATGAGGAAATGGAATAGGAAACTATATTTGATCATTGTTTAGGTTGCATGTAGGATGAGACTAGCTTAATTTAAAGGCTTAGAATGTACATGCATGAAGTCATTACGTTTAAAGAAAAATAAAAATGAAGCTTTGAAGTGATTTGTGATTTAACTTGTGGTTTGATCTAAGTTAAGAAAATAAATTAAGATTGTTAAATTTTCCTTTTCTTTTTAATATTCTCGGTTTTTAGTCCTATAAAAAAAGAAAGAAAATGATTTCCTTGTTTTGTGCTTTTATGTGTGCATAAATCTTTGCAAAATTTCACCTATGTGATTCGGCCAATGAATGCTAGTATAGTTGGAAAATTTGTCTAATGAAATGACCTTTATGAATGACTATGTGTTGTATGCATGATGCTATGTGTGTGATAGAATTGATGTGTTGTTTGTTTTAACCCCTTTCGGTTTTTAAAGAATAAAATAAATAAATTGATTTAATAAATGATGTTTGATTATTTTTAATGTGACTAGTATTGTGTGAAGTTGTGAATGTTTTAAAAGTGATGTGTTGTTTGAATGTGTTTTGAAAACCTATATTTGAATTTCCAAAGAATTGAAAAATGTTTTATTGGAAAATATGATTTAAGAAACTTAAATTGATCTGATGTGGTTTTGGAATTTTATTTCCTTAAGTTTTGGATTTTGTTTAATGACTAAGAATAATGATTTTTATAATATGAACGTTTTTATAAGAAAGTTTACCTCAAGACAAATGAATTCTGTTTTAAAGAAATTAATTTAAAGTTGTTTCAAAGTTTTCTTGAAAACATTTTTCTGGATTTGAAAACTTTTAAAATGTGAACAATGTGCTTTCAAAAGGAAATGATTTCAAAGTGTTTTCAAAACAAATTAAGGAATTCGTTAAAATCGTTTCTAACGCACGGGGAAAAATGCTATTGTTCGGACGACAGACGCAAAGGAAACGAGGCGGAATTAGCGATCAACAAATCCTGGAAAGCTTGCGGAGGCCTACGTCGTTTGAGGTGAGAGAGGGGCTTCCCTTAAGACGCCGTGGTATTTAGGTAACTTATTAAGATGTCCAGTCATCTCAAAGGTTGAACTCCAATCTCATTTAGCGTAGTGGTGTATGTGATAGCACTTGTTTGATTGCTTTGGCTATCCACCCGAACGGCTGAGATTGGTTTGTTAAGTATAATGTTATGTTTTATGATTGATTATGTTTGAGCTATTTATTTATTCTACTTTGCAAATGATTTATTAATTGGTTAAGTAATTATGATGTTCATACGCTGTAATTATGTGATAAGAATGGACTTGTGAAAGTAAGGAATAATGAGAGTTTGATCAGAAACGAGATAAAGAGTTGAGATTGGAAAAGAGAACGTTGTTCTGGAAGTGAGATGTGATTTGAGTGTAGCTTGGTTCCTCTGTTTTTGTTTTAAATGAGGCTAGTGTTGAGTTGAGCTTGCTCCTCCATTAGCGCTCAGCCAAAAATGTGATTTTTGAAAAAGGTTTTTGAAAAGAGATTTTTGAAAAGCTTTTGTTAAAAGATATATTTTTGAAAAAGTTTCTGTGGACCAATCTTTTTGAAAAAGTTTTGTTAAAAGATCTATTTTGAGAAAAGTTTTTGGGAAACAATCTTTTGATAAAGTTTTGAGAAATTCTGTTGAAACAATATTTTTGGAGAAAGTCTTTTTGAAATGATATTTTTTTTAAGAAAGTCTTTTTGTAATGATGTTTTTGAGAAAGCCTTTTTGAAATACTATTTTTAAGAAAGTTTTATGAAATGACCCCTTTTGAGAAAAAGTTTGTGAAAATAATATTTTTGCGTACGTTTGTGAAAATAGATTGTTGTGAAAATTTTTGGAAATAGTATTTTTAAGAAAGTTTTGTGAAAGGATATTTTTGAGAAAATTTACGAAATGATATTTTTGAAAAGATTTTATGAAGTGAGGTTTTGAGAAAGTTTTGTGAAAAGATATTTTCGAAAAAGTTTTATGAAAAGAGTTTTTGAGAAAGATGAGGAAATGAGTTTTGAGAAAGTTGATGAGATGAGATGAGAAAGAGATGCAAAAGGTTATGTGATGAATTGGGGAACAGTTTGAACGATTATTGGTCGGGACTCGTTGAAGGGATGTACTAAGGATGAGTCGACCGTTAGGATTAAGCCGTTAAATAAACCTTTAAGACTTTAAAAGACTATTAAAAGACATGAATAACGCGGTGAGGTAAGAGAGTGTGTCGAAGTAGTGGAGAGGAAGGAACCATAAGTATCTGCGGATACTTAGGAGGAGATTGCATTAGGGGAGGACGATGACGGTGAAACGTCAAGAAGTCTAGAGTACCTTTCTAGGCAGAACGGACTCCACATGTGGTATACGAACGTGGTAGGGACTGGGTCCAATGCCGTGGTAAGTTCTGCACTCGAGACTAGAATTGTACTGTCGCCCCCTAGATTGCAAATCTAGAACAGTGAGAGGGACTGGAGTGGGGCATTTGTGATTGCCACTGTGAGTTGAGACAGTGTGCCTTGATTGATTATATGAATTGAATTGATATGATATGATTTGAGGCTGTAGTCCTCCTGGTCTGGGACCAATTGTTTGTGAGACAGCTGTCGTGCCCGCACGGTAAAGGTCCTGTACTCCTATTTGCTTCCGACTAGGTTTGGATGGATGACCAAGGAGATGTAGACGTGAGAGCCGTTTTCCTCAATGATGTTCGTTTCCCTCATCATTGAGTGAACCGAGATGATAAGACTTAATAAACTTAAAAGATTAAAGGAAAGTATAGTAATGATGTGAAGTATTGAACAAGACTTGAGAAGTGAGAATAATATGGTGTTTATATGATGATGATGATGATGATTATGTTGTTGATATGTTTTGTATGTTGTTTATTGCTTTATCTTAATATTTGCCTATCGTAAATCCACACAGTCGACATTACATGTTTTGGGTAGCTCACTCTCTCCTATATTTCTGTTGGTATTCGAAAAACTCTGTATGGTCTTTAGATGGAAAACATAGCAAAGTTTCAGCTCACTCGGGAGATAGGAGCATCACCATTGAAGGAAGACAATATAACTATGACTGGCCGTGTCATAGTCTACCTTGAGATGAAACGGAATAGAAAGGAAATCATGGAGAAACTGCTAGCTCGTGAGGAGGAGGAGAATAAAGTACGACGCGACGCCCTGGAGGAGACTTCCGAGGAGACGGATGAGTATGACCCTGCTTGCGACCAGAGAGCTTGATCTACTCAGATTCAGAGTTCGATGGCGAGCGTTAGCATAGATGACTAGAGGTTAGGTAATTTCCCTTCGGATTTTTGTAATCCATTGCAGTTACTTAGAATCCTGGCTCTATCGTGCTGTAACCCCAACTAAGTTGTTTTTAGTACCATTGTTTTGGAATTAAGCTGAATGGGCTGTTAATTTGACAAGAAGTTTTTGAAAAACAAGTTTCAAGGTGCGGTGTCTTGTGACATCTCGGTTTGGAACTTGAAAAGGGTTTTTACACAATATGAGAACACATTTTAATGATGATCAAGTTTTTGAAACTAAATGTTCTCATCTTGTGTAACACTTGTTTTTTCAAAAAAAAAAAAAAATTGGGCCAAATTTTCACTATATTTAATTATAAACAGTTGTGGTTTCAAGTTGCCAAATCGGGGTGTTACAAATTCGGTAATAGCAAGTGTTTTAAAAAGAAAAAGTATGATAATAATTCCAATGCCGAATTCAAAGTATTATTAAGGGATATGTTTAGTTTGAGAATAAATGTAAAGGAAAAATTTTATACCCTATTTTTCCAAAAATATCAAGTCCATACTATATATGTTCAATTATATTTTCTTATAAAGTATTTTAATCCAAGAGCGTCACTGAAGGTGGTTGATACACAGTCATCCCTTCATTACTTATCCCTTTCCATGTTCTGTTGCCTTATTCCGAATCGGTTAAAAAAATATTTGGTATCCCAAAATATTAAACATTAACATGATAACCATATACAGGTTTCCAAATTTTCTTGGTGGTTTATTCATTTAATTTGATTAAATAGATAATTTGATTTCAACCAGATTTATTTATCTTGTATTTTGATATTTCATCATAACATAAAAAAAAAGTTATTTATTTTAAGTGTCGAAAATTCTGCACTTGTTCTGTTCATTTGATATGGAATAAATCCATGATTCTTAATATATGTATCTAGATTTTCTTCATTTAAATTATGCAATCATCGATCAATTATTATTTTTCACGTGATGTTAAGATGCAATTGGCTTAGGATCAATGATTTTACTTTCACGGTTCATGTTCGATAAATCCACCGACATTTGAAACAACTAAAAAGCAAGCATGAAAATTATATATCGACTTATTGTACTAAAATTCATGAAAATACTATAATCAATCTCATCTGATAACATAAGATTCAGACTAAAATCAAACTGACTGAACCTAACAGTCCATTCATTGATCGGTTAATGAGTGTTAATTTTGAACAATTGTTTCAAAAATTATATCAACGGGTTTTGATTTTTTCATTGAATAATAAAAATAATAATAACTTAAAAACTAATTTAAACAATTTTTTTTAAATTCTATTTTTTTCAATGTTTAATTTTTTCAATCGAAAATTAATATTCGTGATGACCTTAATATGGCATGAAGAAGGAATTGTCATGCTTTTGTGCACACGACAATGTTTGTTTTTCCATTGAAGGTTGATCCTAGTTTATTCAGGGATAAATGGTTTTCGTGCAGTGGTTTATATTCCTATCTCAACGAGATCCTCTAATCTAAAATTAATTGGATCTAATTGAAATGATTATGAGCATAAGTTAAATTGGCATATTAAATTGATGACTCATGTCTTGAAAGATTGATAACACCATTTCATTAACTAAAATAATAAAATTTTTGTAAATAAAATATATAAAAATAGTTATTACCTTCTCTACGAGTGCGATCCATGAAATTGGAGTCCAACATCAGTGGCGTTCAATATTGGATAGGTTGGAACGATCGACCTACCAATATTTCTTCCTTCTATGAGGAATTCACGAAAAACCCGTCATGGTAAATTTGTGGAAGATGGCTATTTTTGGGGATTTTAAGGGGATTATATGGATAAGTAACCCTATGCTATCTTTCCAAGTATTCGATTTGTCATTCTTAAATGTGCTTTGTGAGTTAATGATCAAATTTAATATGATACAACATTTGAAAGTTTTGGATTGCAAATATAATTATTATTATTAAGTTTGAAGACCCAAATTAATCCCTCAAAATTTTCATGTGTACCACTTTAGTTAATTAAGAGGAACAAATTTAATTTGTTCTCCTAAGATTCTAACGATATAAATTGTAAATCCAATAGAAAGGGAATTATTTACATATTTTGGGACTAATGTGTTTAACATTTTTATTCATGAGGGGAACAATGTAACATCCCTAAATTTATTCCCAATCATATTTAGTGTGGTAATAGGCTTAGAGTGAAGAGGGATGGGTATGCTAGGTTAATATTAGGAATTTAGAAGTGTTATTGGAGAATTAGAGCATAGGACTTAAGGAGGATAGGAGTAGAAGATCCATAGCTCTAAACCCAATTCCCACTGTTGGATGTGAAGATAAGGGGCTTAGGAGGCTTGCCCTAAAATTTGGGCAAAATCCGACGGATAACGAAGATGTTTTGGTATTTTGAAATGCCAAGAAAAGAAGTCAAGCCTGACTAATCGAGTAGTGCCCTGACTAATCAATTAGTGCCCTGACTAATCGATTAGTTCCCTGACTAATCGAGTAGTCTGTCCAAACAGCAAGTCATGAAAATGGGGGACTACTCGAGTAGTTCACTGACTACTCGAGTAGTACGTGCAGTCTGAGAAAAAATAAAAGGGAGAATGGAGCTTCATTTGCTCCATTCCTTCTTTCCCAAAGAAACCCCAAGCTCCCAAATCAAAACCCCCAAGTTCCATAGCTCATGATCCAAGGTCTTGGTTCATCATCTAATCCTTTCCTCCCCATTTCCATCCTCATTACCCCCATAAACACCATTAACACTCAAGCTTTCTCTCTCTAAGTCATCATCCATGGAGTTTTTCTCTCTCCTCACTTCAAGCAAGCTTTGGGTAAGCATTGAGTAAGTTCCTTCCTTTCCTTCCATGGAGATCCACCTTCTCTCTCATATATTTCCCTTCATCTCCTTCCTTTGGTATCTCTCTCTCTCTTTGAAGCTCTCTTTCTCTCTCTCTTAGGGCTTCTCTCTCTCCTCCAATCTCAAGATCCAAGTGGAGATCTCTCAAAAGAGTGGGAATCCAAGTAGATCAGGGGTAGATCTAAGGTCCTTGGAGCTTCAATCAAGTTTCCTCTCTCTCCGAGGTAAGGGTAGTCTCTTTTTCACACCTTGAGTTAGGGATAGTTGGGGTGTATAATAGGATTTGGGTTAATTAGTTAAATTGGGTTGTGGGTAGCAAAATAGCACCTGAGTAGAGTTGGTTTAGATATGTCGAATTTATTTTTGATTTAATTTAAATATTTAATTGATATAAATGTGGTAAAATCCCTTATGTATGTTACTAAATGGAGGAAGTGAAGAACCCTAGGGAGTTGACTTATATTAAAGCACTCTGAGACATTCCTGAGTATGTCGACTGATTTGTGATATTTGTTGTTTATTGAAAGATTGTTAAGTTCACTTTGTGATAAAATGATAATACGGATTAACAGGTGATGAAATGACTAATGAACAGGAGTATTATGATTGCCTAATTTAGGATGAGTATGTTTATTGAAAAGGCATAAAGTGAATCTAAGTGTTAATAAGTAGTATGAGTGATTGTTGAGAAAAGTAAATGAGTCCCTGATTTTATGTTGGTGAATTTGTTGTGGAGTTTGTAATTGATGAATAATTATTTCGTTGTTTTGTGATGCATGAATGTGGAAAATTAGTACTTGTTAATAATGGCTAATAAATGGTGTGCACTATGATGGATATGCTTGTTTCGATATGTTTGATTAAGTGGAATATAAGACTAATGGGAAAGATTAATTTGTAAATGAATTAAAAGGAATGGATGGTTGAATTGATCATTTGGGACATTGGCACACTAGGTGCCCCTGCTAGGTGTATCAAACGCCCCATTAGGGCCAAACGCCCCATCAGGATAAACGCCCCATTAGGTCCAAACGCCCCGTTAGGCGTCGATGTACCCAATTGATCAATTCAACGGTAATTAAAAGCAATAGAAAATGTGGAAAAGGATTAAGGTGTATGGAATTGAATATGTTAAGATAAGTGGTAAGATTAAGTAAAAGATTATATGTATTGTCCTAACGGGTGAAGCCTAAAGGGTGACCAAAAGTCCTGATGGGTGTAAAAGTCTCTAATGGGTGTACAAACGCCCTAGTAGGAGCAACCAATTCCTGGTGGTACAAACTAAAAGAAATGAGTAAAAGATAGAAATATGGGTATGTTGTCCTCTGACCGTGAGGAGACATGCGATGTTATGTTTGGTATGTTGTCCTCTGACCGTGAGGAGACATGCGATGTTATGTTTGGTATGTTGTCCTCTGACCGTGAGGAGACAAGCGACATTATGTTGGGTGTGTTGTTCTCTGACCGTGAGAAGACACACGTATTATTATTTATTATGGAAATGAAAATGTTTTTGGAAAGGAGAACGAGAAGCATTTTGTTATTCATGGCTTGATTTGATTATGATCCTTGAGTTTTTATTATGTGCCTTTTTACTTTCTTATGATTCAATGTGTTGTGAAAAGGTCTCACCCTTATGTGGTTAACATTTTAGGTGAAAGTCAAGGAGCTTGAGGATCAGAGTGTCGCAGTGGAAGAATTGGAAAGAAGGAAATTATATGTTGCGCTACTCATATTGTAAATGAAATATGCAATTTCATATGTAAATAAGATTTATGAAATGAAAATTTTAAGCTCCCAATTTTAATTATGAAACCGTTTGAATGATATTTTTATATAAAAGTCGGGTGTTACAAACAATTTGCCATTCATTTATTTTTTGTTATTATGGTATAACGGTGGTACACAAAAAAATTTAACGGACTAATTCACGTCTTTTCTTTAACACGTGCAATGATAAGAACAATAATTGTAATAATTATAATATTAAAGACATACAAGAATCATAATAGTCAAAATGGTAGACTGATACCATCCATGGGTGTTGTGTGCCAAGTCTTACTACTTATGAATAAAGTCTAAATACTTTGAAATCATCTCTTAAAAGGAGAAATAATGATGTCATAGTGTCTTCAGAATCCGAAACCGATTTTTCCCTAATAGTTGTTGGCAGCTTTAGAGCGTTGTAAATCATCAAATCAAGAATGACATCCAAACCTGTGTTCCAACCAAACAAGTATCAACACGTGTCACTTTGTTAGCTTAAGGGTTAAGCATGCTGCAATTATATATTCACTACTGATTCGCACATCACTCAAGCAAAAAAAACAATTCGTCTTTCTAGATTCTCCTCGCCAAACTTTTTATACCCATCAACACAGCATAAAAAGAAAATATTTTTCCTTTATTTTTCATATTTGTTCCACATTTCATCCATCCTCCTCATCAACCCCTCCTCAATCACGAACACATACAACAGTATGGTAATTGGAGAATAATATGCTACGATTCTTTCTTCCCAAATATTGGTTTCCAACCCATCGGGGGAAGGCAATTGAACATGGAAGGTTGTTGATACAGTGTCATCCCTTCATTACTTATCCCTTCCATGTTCTGTTGCCTTATTCCGAATCGGTTGAAAAAAAATATTTGGTATCCCAAAATATTAAACAATAACATGAAAACCATATACAGGTTTCCAAATTTTCTTGGTGGTTTATTCTTTTAATTTGATTTAATAGATAATTTGATTTCAACTAGATTTATTTATCTTGTATTTTGATAAAATAAAACATTATTAATTTTAAGTGTCGAAAATTCTGCACTTGTTCTGTTCATCTGATATGGAATGAATCCATGATTCTTAATATATGTAACTATCTTTTCTTCATATAAATTATGCAATCATCGATCAATTATTATTTTTCACGTGATGATAAGATGCAATTGGCTGAGGATCAATGATTTTACTCTCACGGCTCATGTCCGATAAATCCACCGACATTTGAAACAACTAAAAAGCAAGCATGAAAATTATATATCGACTTATTGTACTAAAATTCATGGAAATGCTATAATTAATCTCATCAGATAACATAAGATTCAGACTAAAATCAAACTGACTGAACCTAATAGTCCATTCATTGATCGGTTAATGTTTTTTAATTTTGAACAATTGTTTCAAAAGATTATGTTAAATCAACGGTTTTGATGACGACAAACATTCCATGCGCTCGATTCTCGGCCAAGGTTTTGATGAAGACAAATTCAAAACAGTTCAGTATGATGGTCTCTGACCTCGGCCATTGACGGAGTCAATTGGATTCGACCAGTATGATGTAGAAGTCAAAATTTCTAAAAGACCCAACTATTGTGGATGAAGTCGGAGCAGCTCAGCTTAAGCTCAGGCGCACTCGGAAGTGATCAATCTGAGCTATCGCTCAGAGCATTTTAGCCGGCCAAAGATCAACTCAGTCTAAGTTCAAAGGCAGTCGACGAATGATCAGCTCGACCAACCAAAATCAGTTTTATCACTCAAGTCCCCAAGCTCAAACAGATGCCAAGCATGAGCAGTCGTTAAGCTCGGCAACACCATTCATCTTCAACCTTCAGCAGTACAGTGCCGCACGCACCTATTTGTTTCTGTACTAATTTGTCAGTACTATGCGTGGCTGGCAATCTTTGTCTTTATCACACAACATCCATCTATCACCAAGATAAATTTCAAAATTGGAAATTCAAATCAGCAGTGGAAGAGAGACAGATTTGGAACGTTGCACAGAAATTGAAACGGCTGGAAAAGGACATACGTGTCTCTGTACAGTGCAGAACTTGTGTGGTATATCCGTTGCAAATGGTATACGTGTCTTAAGATAGTTTCCACTCTCTCTCCTACATCGTGTGTGCTGAACATCATTATAAAAGGCATGGGTTCTTCACTTCAGAAGAATATAGAAAAGAACAAGAGAAAATTTTCATACCCATTCTTTGAGAAACACACAGAAGAAAAACACAGCAAAGAGAATGATAGAGTTGAAGAGTGAAACTGTTATATTTCGATTTCAAGCCTCAAATCGTTCTCTACAAAAATCCTTTCTCAAACACATAACCAAATACTCAACTGTTCATCAATCTTTCAAAATCAAACACACTTGAGTTTCGGGTTGGAGCCATCTCATTCATTCAATCTGTTTTTTCAAGTCTTGAGAGGTTCTCGAGAAAGTGAGAGTCTTGGAAGGTTTCCTAGCCGCCTAGGAGGTTATTAGGTTTTTGTGAAGTCTTAGGCCGTTCCTGAGCAAAAATCCAAGGAGGTTCTTTGGTGAAAATCCTTGAAGGTTTCAAGGTGTCTTGAAGGTTTCAAGATCTGTTAAGTCCGAGGAGGTTCTTCGGCAGTTGTATTATTTTAGGTAGAAGCCAAGAGTTTGGTACTCTCTTGGTGGGTTAATTGATCCCGTGTAATCTCTATCTGTTTCATTTTATTAAAGGCTCCTTAAAGGTTTTAAGGGGGACTGAACGTAGCTCACCATAGTGGTGAGTGAACCTGTATAAAAATCGGTTGTCTCTCTCTTTCTTTACTGCTTTCAGTTTTTATTCTGAGCATTTAATCAGCTTTGCTATACTCTATATTGTTGTCGGATAGTGCTAGCTCTTTTCCGCTGCAAATCTGATCTTTGTGGGGAACAGCTCGGATAATCGGTTGTCAGTTTAGATAAATGATTATTAAAATCTGCTCGGCCCAAAGTCAATGAGGTGAAGTTGTTTGGAGAAATAATTATTTATTTTCAATCTTATCCGAAAAATTGGTATTATTGCTTCCAACTACTATTCACCCCCTAGTAGATTGTTAGGCCTCTTGTTGGTTTCCAACATATTATATTAACGGGTTTTGATTCTTCATTAAATAATAAAAATAATAATAACTTAAAAACTAATTTAAACAATTTTTTTAAGTTCTATTTTTTTCAATGTTTAATATTTTCAATTGAAAATTAATATTCGTGATGACCTTAATATGGCATGAAGAAGGAATTGTCATGCTTTTGTGCAGACGACAATGATTGTTTTTCCTTTGAAGGTTGATCCTAGTTTATACAGGGATAAATGGTTTTCGTGCAACGGTTTATATTCCTATCTCAACGAGGTCCTACTCTAATCTAAAATTAATTGGATCTAATTGAAATGATTATGACCATAATTTAAATTGGCATATTAAATCGATGACTCATGTCTTGAAAGATTCATAACATCATTTCAATAACTAAAATAATAAAAAAATTTTAAATAAAATAATGTAAAAATAGTTGTTACCTTCTCTACGAGTGCAACCCAATAAATTGGATTCCAACATCAGTGGCGTTCAATATTGGATAGATTTGAACGATTGACCTAACATTAATTTTTCCTTCTATGAAGAATTCACGAAAAACCTGTCATGGTAAATTTTGTGGAAGATGGCTATTTTTGAGGATTTTAAGGGGATTATATGTATATGTAACCCTCTTCTATCTTTCCAAGTATTCGATTTGTCATTCTTAACTGGGCTTTGTGAGTTAATGATCCACTTTAATATGATACAACATTTGAAATTTTTGGATTGCAAATATAATTATTATTATTAAGTTTGAAGACCCAAATTAATCCCTCAAAATTTTCATGTGTACCACTTTAGATAATCAAGAGGAACAAATTTAATTTGTTCTCCTAAGATTCTAACCATATGATTTGTAAGCCCACTAGAAAGGGAATTATTTACATGTTTTGGGACTAATGTGTTTAACGTTTTTAATCATGAGGGGAACAATTTGTCATTCATTTATTTTTTGTTTTTATGGTATTACAGTGGTACACAAAAAAAATTTAACGGACTAATTCACGTCTTTTCTTTAACACTAACAATGATAAGAACAATAATTGTAATAATTATAATAGTGAAAATGGTAGACTGATACCATCAATGGGTCTTGTGTGCCAAGTCTTCCTACTTATGAATAAAGTCTAAATATTTTGAAATCATCTCTTAAAAGGAGAAATAATGATGTCATAGTGTCTTCAGAATCCGAAACCGATTTTTCCCTAATAGTTGTTGGCGGCTTTAGAGTGTTGTAAATCATCAAATCAAGAATGACATCCAAACCTGTGTTCCAACCAAACAAGTATCAACACGTGTCGCTTTGTTAGCTTAAGGGTTAAACATGTTGCAATTATATATTCACTACCGATTCGCACATCACTCAAGCAAAAAAACAATTCGTCCTTCTAGCTTCTCCTCGCCAACACAAAATAAAAAGATAATTTTTTCCTTTATTCTTCTCATTTGTTCCACATTTCATCCATCCTCCTCATCAACCCCTCCTCAATCACAAACACATACAACAGTATGGTAATTGGAGAATAATATGCTACGATTCTTTCTTCCCAAATATTTTTGGTTTCCAACTCATCGGGGTAAGGCAATTGAACATGGAAGGTGGTTGATACAGTGTCATCCCTTCATTACTTATCCCTTTCCATGTTTTGTTGCCTTATTCCGAATCAGTTGAAAAAAAAATATTTGGTATCCCAAAATATTAAACATTAACATGATAACCATATACAGGTTTCCAAATTTTCTTGGTGGTTTATTCTTTTAATTTGATTTAATAGATAATTTGATTTCAACAAGATTTATTTATCTTGTATTTTGATCTTTTTTTTTGGTAAGAAGAAATCTTATTACAACAGCACAAAAATAATACAACTCAAAAGCTCTATCTTGATTCTAATTGCCACCTTCTAGGAAGGATTCAAGAAAACCAAAATAGACCAAACTTCAATGCCCTTTGCCACCTTCTATAATGGGTTCAAAGGAAAAAAGAAGCTAAAAAGAAACTATAGTTCATTAAAAATCTTCTATACCATTTGCTTATTATGCCAACTTCTAAAAGAATGATAACAAAATTGACCTCTAGTTGCTAGATCCCTCTTAACAATCCTGAAAATAGCACCAATCGATATCCTATTATCCTGGAAAGTCCTCATATTTCTCTCACACCAAATCTGGTAAATAACAGCAACCCATAGAGCTATAACCACACGCCTTTGATTTCTGTCCCTAAAACCATGCTTCAGCCAACTGGTCCAGCTTGAGATTGTAGTTGGAAAACGATCCAAACCAATCCAGTCACAACAAGCTTGCAATAATTCCTTCGACCAATGGCACTAAAAAAACAGATGAGCTTGCGTTTCTTGTGCAGCAAGGCAAAGACAACAATGATTAGGCATAACCAACCAAACCATTCTGTCTAAGGTAGGCAATCTGCTATGAATTAGCAGCCAGAAGATAAACCTATGCTTATTCTGATTTAGATGATTCCAAACCAACCTATGCATAGGAAAAGGTTTATATACACTAGAGAGGAATGCATAACCTGAACTGATGTCATACAAACCAGCTTGTCCTGCAATCCGCCAATCCCCTTGGTAACCCAACTTCAATCTGTCTCTAGTCTTCAATATTTGTTTCCAATGCCAATTATGGTGCTGCATTGGTGTGCAATCCCAAAAACTCTGATCTCTGAGATAAATAGAATGGATCCACCTAACCCAGAGACACTCCTTACCACTGATAATCCACCAAATTTTTTTTCCCAAAGCTGCAGAATTCCAAAGAGCAGAGTTCTTAACATTAAGGCCACCAAACATTTTAGGTTTGCAAACCACATCCCAAGCAACCTTTTCTCTATAATTGCCTTGCTCATCCCTTCCCCAAACGAAGCCTATGCAGATGCTATCTATCTCATTGATTACAGACTTAGGAAGAATGAAAATAGATGCCCAATAAACATGCAGGTTCATGAGCACTGAATTGATAAGGCACAGTCTACCCTGATAAGACAGGTTTCTTAACCTCCAAGTAACAAGTCTGGCAGTCACTCTCTGAATTAGATAGTTACAAGTAGTTCTATTCCACTTCTTAGGCATTAAAGGAATGCCCAAGTACCTGCAAGGGAACTGTCCAGCTGAAAAACCTGTGATCTGCAGAAGATGCTGCTGAACAGTTTGACCAACACCAGCCATAAACATGGCAGACTTATTCTGATTAGCCTCAAGACCTGACCAGTTGGAAAACTGATTAAAAGCATGCGCAAATAATCCCAATGCTAGCTGGATGATTCTTTGAAAAGACCATTAGATCATCAGCAAAAGCCAGATTCAACAAATTCTGGTCTTTACATTGGGGATGAAATCTAAAATTCCTTGAAGTTGCAGCTATCTATAACTGCCTTGTAAGAGTCTCCATGGCTAGGACAAAGATCAGAGGTGATAAAGGATCACCCTGTCTTATGCCTCTTGAACCCTAAAATGTCTGACCTTGAATTCCATTTATGACAATGCTTTAGGAAGCTGACTTGATGCAAGTCATAATCCAATGAATGAATTTAGTTGGAAATCTGAAGGCCTCCAAAATCTACTCAATAAAAGACCACTCTAAGGTGTCATAAGCCTTTCTTAATTCAATTTTCATCATACACCTTGGTGAAATGTTTCTCCTGCCATACAGCCTGATCAGATCCTGAGTAATGAGAATATTATGCAGAATGCTCCTATCTTTGACAAAAGCACCCTGATTGTCTTGAACCAGAAAAGGCAAAACCATGCTCAACCTGTTACAAATAATTTTGGTAATGCATTTGTAGATGCAATTACAGCAAGCAATGGGTCTAAATTCAGTAACAGACGTTGGAGAGTCAACTTTTGGAATCATAACAAGGTTGGTATGGTTCACTTCCCTGAGAAGATGACCATCCTGAAAAAATTGTTGGACTGCCTCAGTGCAGTCAAATCCGTCCCAAGAGGCTTTAAAGAACCATGAACCATAACCAACAGGCCCTGGTGCCTTATCCTGATGAATTGAGAACATAGCATCTTTTACTTCTGCATCAGTGATTGGGGAGATCAGATGAAGCTGCTGTTGAGTTGTAAGCACATTCCCTTGCCTAAATATCTTTGTATTGACATGTTGTCTATTGTTTCTGGCCCTGAAAAGATCTTCATAATAAGACATGAAGGCCTCAGCTATCTGATCCTGGCTGTCAACAAAACCATGCTCAGTTTGGATCCTCAGTACCCTATTATGATACTGTCTTTGCTTTATTGAATTGTGGAAAATTCTGGTATTTTCATCCCCCTCATTTAGCCAAGTCAACTTAGCTTTTTGTCTCAGGAAAGCATAAGCTGCTTTTTTAATCTCCAAATATTCATTAAGAATACATTTCTCCTTCTGCTGTAACTGAATATTATCAGGACTATTCACAAGGCTGGATTGCACTGCATCAAGCTCGTCTCTGAGTTGCAACTCCTTTTTATCAATATCACCATAAGCTCTTCTATTTAACTCTCTCAAAGGCTTCTGCAGACCTCTAAGTTTCCTGCAGACCTGATACATCTTATATCCCCTAATATCCTGATTCCAAATCTGATAAACAATACTACTAAAATCAGAATGAGAGGACCACATATTAAAAAAACATTATTAATTTTAAGTTTCGAAAATTTTGCACTTGTTCTATTCATCTGATATGGAATGAATCCATGATTCTTAATATATGTATCTAACTTTTCTTCATATAAATTATGCAATCATCGATCAATTATAATTTTTCACGTGATGTTAAGATGCAATTGGCTTAGGATCAATGATTTTACTTTCACAGTTCATGTCCGATAAATCCACCGACATTTGAAACAACTATAAAGCAATTATGAAAATTATATATCGACTTATTGTACTAAAATTCATGGAAATACTATAATCAATCTCATCTGATAACATAAGGTTCAGACTAAAATCAAACTGACTGAACCTAATAGTCCATTCATTGATCGGTTAATGTGTTTTAATTTTGAACAATTGTTTCAGAAGATTATGTTAAATCAACGGTTTTGATGATGACAAACATTTCATGCGCTCGGTTCTCGGCCAAGGTTTTGATGAAGACAAATCCAAAACAGTTCAGTATGATGGTCTCTGACCTCGGCCATTGACGGAGTCAATTGGATTTGACCAGTATGATGTAGAAGTCAAAATCTCTAAAAGACCCAACTATTGTGGATGAAGTCGGAGCAGCTCAACTTAAGCTCAGGCGCACTCGGATGTGATCAATCTGAGCTATCGTTTAGAGCATTTTAGTCGGCCAAAGATCAACTCAGTCTAAGTTCAAAGGCAGTCAGCGTATGATCTGCTCTACCAACCAAAATCAGTTTTATCACTGAAGTCCCCAATCTCGAACAGATGCCAAGCATGAGTAGTCGTCAAGCTCAGCAATACTATTCATCTTCTTCAACCTTCAGCAGTACAGCGCCGCACGCACCTCTTCGTTTCTGTACTAATTTTTCAGTACTATGCGTGGCTGGCAATCTTTGTCTTTATCTCACAGCATCCATCTATCACTAAGATAAATTTCAAAATTGGAAATTCAAATCAGCAGTGGAAGAGAGTGAGATTTGGAACGTTGCACAGAAGTGGAAACGGCTGGAAAAGGACATACGTGTCTCTGTACAGTGCGGAACTTGTCTGGTGTATCCGTTGCAAAGGATATACGTGTCTCAAGATATTTTCCACTCTCTCTCCTACATCGTGTGTGTTGGACATCATTATAAACGGCATGGGTTCTTCACTTCAGAAGAATATAGAAAAGAACAAGATAAAATTTTCATACCCATTCTTTGAGAAACACACAGAAGAAAAACACAGCAAAGAGAACGATAGAGTTGAAGAGTGAAACTTCGATTTCAAGCCTCAAATTGTTCTCTACAAAACCCTTTCTCAAATACACAACCAAATACTCAGCTTTTCACCAATCTTTCAAAATCAAACACACTTGAGTTTCGGGTTGGAGCCATCTCATTCATTCAATTTGTTTTTTCAAGTCTTGAGAGATTCTCGAGCAAGTGAGAGTCTTGGAAGGTTTCCAAGCCGCCTAGGAGGTTCTTAATTAGGTGTTTGTGAAGTCTTAGGAGGTTCCTGAGCAAAAATCCAAGGAGGTTCTTTGGTGAAAATCCTTGAAGGTTTCAAGGTGTCTTGAAGGTTTCAAGATCTATTAAGTTCGAGGAGGTTCTTCGGCAGTTGTATCATTTTAGGTAGAAGCCAAGAGTTTGGTACTCTCTTGGTGGGTTAATTGATCCCGTGTAATCTATATCTATTTGATTTTATTAAAGGCTCCTTAAAGGTTTTAAGGGGGACTGAACGTAGCTCACTGTGGTGGTGAGTGAACCTGTATAAAAATCGGTTGTCTCTCTCTTTCTTTATTGCTTTCAGTTTTTATTCCGAGCATTTAATCAGCTTTGCTATACTCTATTTTTTTGTTCGGATAGTGCAAGCTCTTTTCCGCTGCAAATCTGATCTTTGTGGGGAACAGCTCGGATAATCGGTTGTCGGTTTAGATAAACGATTATCAAAATCTGCTCGGCCCAAAGTCAGCATTTTATTTTTAACAGCAAGCATTATCCGAACGATTTCAATCTTATCCGAACGATTGGTATTATTGCTTCCAACTACTATTCACCCCCCTCTAGTAGATATTTAGGCCTCTTGTTGGTTTCCAACAGATTATATTAACGGGTTTTCATTCTTCATTTAATAATAAAAATAATAATAACTTAAAAAATAATTTAAACAATTTTTTTAAGTTCTATTTTTTTCAATGTTTAATATTTTCAATCGAAAATTAATATTCGTGATGACCTTAATATGGCATGAAGAAGGAATTGTCATGATTTTGTGCAGACGACAATGTTTGTTTTGCCTTTGAAGGTTGATCCTAGTTTATATAGGGATAAATGGTTTTCGTGCAGTGGTTTATATTCCTATCTCAACGAGATCCTCTAATCAAAAATTAATTGAATCTAATTGAAATGATTATGACCATAAGTTAAATAGGTATATTAAATTGATGACTAATGTCTTGAAAGATTGATAACACCATTGCATAAACTAAAATAATAAAATTTTTGTAAATAAAATAATGTAAAAATAGTTATTACCTTCTCTACGAGTGCGACCAATGAAATTGGAGTCCAACATCTGTGGCGTTCAATATTGGATAGGTTGGAACGATCGACCTAACAATATTTCTTCCTTCTATGAGGAGTTCACGAAAAACCCATCATGGTAAATTTGTGGAAGATGGCTATTTTTGAGGATTTTAAGGGGATTATATGGATAAGTAACCCTCTGGTATCTTTCCAAGTATTCGATTTGTCATTCTTAAATGTGCTTTGTGAGTTAATGATCAAATTTAATATGATACAACATTTGAAAGTTTTGGGTTGCAAATATAATTATTATTATTAAGTTTGAAGACCCAAATTAATCCCACAAAATTTTCATTTGTACCACTTTAGTTAATTAAGAGGAACAAATTTAATTTGTTCTCCTAAGATTCTAACGATATAAATGCTAAATCCAATAGAAAGGGAATTATTTATATATTTTGGGACTAATGTGTTTAACGTTTTTATTCATGAGGGGAACAATTTGCCATTCATTTATTTTTTGTTATTATGGTATAACGGTGGTACACAAAAAAATTTAACGGACTAATTCACGTGTTTTCTTTAACACTTGCAAGGATAAGAACAATAATTGTAATAATTATAATATTAAAGACAGACAAGAATCATAATAGTCAAAATGGTAGACTGATACCATCAATGGATGTTGTGTGCCAAGTCTTACTAATAAAGTCTAAATACTTTGAAATCATCTCTTAAAAGGAGAAATAATGATGTCATAGTGTCTTCAGAATCCGAAATCGATTTTTCCCTAATAGTTGTTGGCAGCTTTAGAGCGTTTTAAATCATCAAATCAAGAATGACATCCAAACCCATGTTCCAACCAAACTAGTATCAACACGTGTCACTTTGTTAGCTTAAGGGTTAAGCATGCTGCAATTATATATTCACTACTAATTCGCACATCACTCAAGCAAAAAAACAATTCGTCCTTCGAGCTTCTCCTCGCCAAAATTTTTATACCCATCAACACAACATAAAAAGATAATTTTTTTCCTTTATTCTTCTCATTTGTTCCACATTTCATCCATCCTCCTCATCAACCCCTCTTCAATCACAAACACATACAACAATATGGTAATTGGTGAATAATATGATACGATTCTTTCTTCCCAAATTTTGGTTTCCAACCCATCGGGGTAAGACAATTGAACATGGAAGGTGGTTGATACAGTGTCATCCCTTCATTACTTATCCCTTTCCATGTTCTCTTGCCTTATTCCGAATCGGTTGAAAAAATATTTGGTATCCCAAAATATTAATCATTAACATGATAACCATATACAGGTTTCCAAATTTTCTTGGTGGTTTATTCTTTTAATTTGATTTAATAGATAATTTGATTTCAACTAGATTTATTTATCTTGTAATTTGATCTTTCATTATAACATAAAAAGAACATTATTTATTTAAAGTGTCGAAAATTCTGCACTTGCTTTGTTCATCTGATATGGAATGAATCCATGATTCTTAATATATGTATCTAACTTTTCGTCATATAAATTATGCAATCATCGATCAATTGTTATTTTTCACGTGATGTTAAGATGGAATTGGCTTAGGATCAATGATTTTACTTTCACGGTTCATGTCCGATAAATCCACCGACATTTGAAACAACTAAAAAGCAAGCATGAAAATTATATATCGACTTATTTTACTAAAATTCATGGAAATACTATAATAAATCTCATCTGATAACATCAGATTCAGACTAAAATCAAACTGACTGAACCTAATAGTCCATTCATTGATCGGTTAATGATTTTTAATTTTGAATAAATGTTTCGAAAGATTATATTAACGTGTTTTGATTCTTCATTTAATAATAAAAATAATAATAACTTAAAAACTAATTTAAAAAATTTTTTTTAAGTTCTATTTTTTTTGCTATGTTTAATATTTTCAATCAAAAATTAATATTCGTGATGACCTTAATATCACATGAAGAAGGAATTGTCATGCTTTTGTGCAGATGACAATGTCTGTTCTACCTTTGAAAGTTGATCCTAGTTTATACAGGGATATTCCTATCTCAACGAGATCCTCTAATCTAAAATTAATAGGATCTAATTGAAATTATTATAACCATAAGTTAAATTGGCATATTAAATTGATGACTCATGTCTTGAAAGATTTATAACACCATTTCATTAACTAAAATAATAAAATTTTTGTAAATAAAATAATGTAAAAATAGTTGTTACCTTCTCTACGAGTGTGACCCATGAAATTGGAGTCCAACATCAGTGGCGTTCAATATTGGATAGGTTGGAACGATCGACCTAACATTATTTCTTCCTTCTATGAGGAATTCACGAAAAACTCGTTGTAGTGTCCTTGAACACTATGTCCTTAACCCTCTAAGTGCTCAAGGTTATGGAACCAGAAGCCCAAGAGAGGATCAAGTGTTAATATGTGACTTTATGGTGTTTCTGCAGTTCCAGTTGGGAAAAGCAGAGTCTCCCCAGTCAACAAGTGTGTGCAAAGTGTCAACTTAGGGATGAGAGTACGTACCTGAAACCCTAGCTGTAGTGAGCTATTTATAGGGTTTGAAGGAGGCTGATTTGGGCCGTCTGGGCCCTGTATCAGGGTTGAGCTGAACCAGGATTCTGTGAGATAATATCGGAGGATTATGCTCTTAGAATCTGGATAGGATCAGCTGAAGATCTCATGTCTAGGCTGTTGCGAGAATATAGGAGAGATTTGCGGAAGGGATAAGAAGCCTCGGTGGGTTTGAGCTTATCCGCTAGCCGACGGTATGTCTCAGCCTATAGTCTCAAGCCTGATGGATTGAGGACCGATGATGAGGCTCGGTTCCATCAAGTCCGAGCTTGGTCCTTTTGGGGATGCTCGGAGTCCATGAGTCCGAGCGAGGGACGTCCATGTTAAGCGATCCGAGGGAAGTGCCCTTAGAGGACTCTATTGACGAGGCTTAAATCCATATCTGGTCGGCAGACCCTACAAGCCCCCCAGCTCGTAAGACTTTGAGAAGTCTGTGACGAGGTAGCAAGTGTTTAGGGTTGACCTTTGCGGATGCCTCATTCCGGGAGTGTAACAGCTGTAACCAGGTAGCCTGTTCGAGGTGACGTTTTGGGTTCTCTAGGTACAACGCGTGTCCTCGAGAGTTGTGCCACATCATTGCCATTTTTGAAATTTGAAAAAGCAGCTTTGTAACTGCCACGTTTCATCAATCGTGTGGATGAGCGGTGTAATGGGCCTTTGATCCGCCCAGGCCCATACGTGCATCATGGGGAAACCGAAAGGTTTATGGGGGTTTCTTTGAATCCTTTAGTCCCCCCACTCACTTTTCATTCCTCTTCTCAGAATCGTACCAGAAACTCCCCTCCAAAAACTCCCAAACCCTCAAACTTGCTCCCCCTCACTACTTCTTTGTTATTCTCAGGGAACCGGAAACTCCCTCCTCTCTTAAGCTCATTTCCACCATTACCTTCACATCGCTTCCAGTTTCCCAGAGACTCAATCAGAAACAGGTAATCTTTCTTCTTCTAACTCAAATACTCTATTTTTGATTCTGCCCTTTTCTATTTGTTGAATGGGTTTCGCATTTCTGGGTTTTGCAGGGATTTTGGGGTTTTTTGTCCTGGGTAGTGTAGTGTTTAGGGGTTTTAATATCTGGATCATGAGAGGTTGGAGAGAGTTAAGGAGAATTTATCATGAACTTTGTAGGAGATTAGGAGAAGAGCCTTCTAGCAATAGTGATTCGGATTTTTCTGGGGATTTTGGGGGTTCTAGGAGCAGTGACGATGATTTTGGGGGTTCTAGGAGTAGTGATGATGCAGTAGATCCTTCCTCTCCCCCCATCAACCAGGGATCCACCATAACAAAACCATTAGCTGTAGAGTACCCCTCAGATCCCGCTGAAGTAAGCAAGTGGTTGTTGGCTTATAGGTTTGCTGAACGGAGGGCTCAGGTTAGGGTTAGTCCCGAGCGTTGTCTAGTGGAAGAAGAGCCTATGGGAGACCCGAGGAAAGAGGGGGGAAAGAGTCCAAGGCTCGGCCTTACTTTTAGAATTAAAACATCTGCTATAAAGAATCCTAACGCCGAGCCTTTTACTTTTTCCCCAGATATGGTGGAGCGCAGGTGTGACACTAATCCCGAAGAATATCCCTTGCCGCCAAATCACGCGCAACACAATGAAGTTTTTGATCGGGAGGTGCTTGGAACGAGGCCCTCATTGCTGACGAGTAATAGTTTGAACCACCTCCGACCTCTTCTTACCCCTCCGAGAGCAAATGGGAATGCGTCGGAGTTTGAGCTGAGACATGTGAACATCGATGACCGAATCTGCTTCGCAGTCCCACAAAATCGGCAATTCTTCTATTTCTATGAAGAAATAATAACAAAAGTCGGAATCCGCATGCCGTTCTCGACCTTCGAAATCGAAGTACTAAACCATTTAGGCATAGCTCCGAGTCAACTACATCTGAGCGGATGGGCATTTGTGCGAGCCTTCCAACAGTTTTGCGATGCCGAAGATTCGGTTGCCACACTCCGAGCTTTCTTCTGGCTATATGCCCCTCAGGTGAACAAGTTCGGCAACTCAAAAGGGCTTTGGGTGTCACTTAAAGCTCGGAAAGAGCACGCGCTCTTCGCCAAAGTTACCGACTCTTGGAAGTCTTTTATGTAACGTCCTCAATTTAACTTCCCGTTAATGCATTTAATTAATTGTTATGGAAATATATTAAAATTAATTAAGAAAAACTAAGAAAAATATCCAACGAGTATGTGAGGTGCTAGAAAGGAGTTATGAAGGGTAGAATCGAAATTGGAAGTGAATCGGGTTAGAAAGTGCAAGTTTATCTAAGTTAAAACACCTTTCCAACAACCCTAACTTGGAAAATTGTAATTAAATAATTACAACCCCAATCAAGATTTCCACCGTTGGATATGAAGTTAAGGATTTTAGGAAGCTTTCTTTCAAATTTGAGCAAGATCCGTCGGGTAATGAAGAAGTTATCTCGATTTGAAGCAGGAAGAAAATAGGAGGAAAATAAAAAAAATGAATAAATGGGTACTGGGCAATAATACTCGAGTCTTTTAGAAAAGACTCGAGTGTTCTCAGCCTCTACTCGAGTCTTTGTGAAAAGACTCGAGTGTTTTACAGAACCTGAATCAGGGAAAGGCAAAGCCCTCAGATTCACTCGAGTCTTTTAGAAAAGACTCGAGTATTTTATGGATTCACTCGAGTGATTAGTAAAAGACTCGAGTATTTTATGGATTCACTCGAGTGATTAGTAAAAGACTCGAGTATTTTTCAGGGATTCACTCGAGTGATTTGGAAAAGACTCGAGTGTTTTTATCAGATCTGCAAAAAATAAAAACACGAGTTGGGGTCATTTAAACCCCAAATCTCACTTTCTCACTCTTCTTTTCTCCGACTTCTCTCTAGGGTTTTCAACCCCAATTCATAAATCAAACAAATCTCCCCAAATTAATCATCATAAGTCATCATGGATCATCATTAAGCATCCCTCTTGCACTATTCATCATCATCAAACTCTTGGATCTCTCTCTCTCCACGTTTTCTCTCTCATCCAGCCAAGAGGATCTTAGCTAAACTTGGTATTTTCTCTTTTAATCTTCAAAAGCAAGGTAAGGGGGTTGATTCATGGGCTTGGGAGTTGAATTTTGGGTGTGTATAATTATGATTAAGTTTAGGGTTAGATAATATGATTTTCCCTCTTTAATATATATGTTATTGCTCATGAAATTGCTTGACCCTATTTGCTACATGAAATAAGCATGATTATTAGTTGTATTTGTGGTTTGTTTTGTATTAGTTGTTTACCTTGCAATTAGTTGAGGAATTTATGGACATTGTAAGTAATAAGTTGAAAAAGGAATTTATGAGAATAAGGGGTAAGAAATTGTTTATGTTAGTAAATATGTAATTATGTGACTTCAAGTGAAAGAAATGAGATGTTCTGAAAAGTTTATATGAATTGGACATGAGAAGTGTTACTTTGCAAATTATGAGTATGAGAAATGAAAGAAACAAAGTGGTAATGCAAAGTAAGGAAAAATAAGAAGGTCTGCAGCTATTAATCGCGTTTTGGGATCCACACCCATTAGGTGCACACGGTTAGGACAGGGTCCTACTAGCAAAGTAGGCCCGAATTAGCCCCAATAGGTACAAAGCTCGCTCAGGAAAAATCCCCATAAGATCAAAGGCTCGTTAGGTTACGTGGATCCTACGCGATGATTAATAGCTGCATTACCAAATATAAACATGAATTATAAATAAATGAGAATATATGAAAGAGAGTGAAGAAAAGAAAATAAAGAAAAGGCCCTAACGAGGGAAAGGTCTTATGGGTCAAGAAGTCCTGAGTGAGAAGAAGTCCTATTGGGTGAAGATACCATCCTAACCAATTGTGCAATCAAGAATACCTAATGGAATTTATATTGCTAGCAAAGCAAAAGACAAAGTTAAAAGGTAAAAGTTAAAAGCATATGAAAGTAAAAGACAAGGTTAGAAGTTAAGAAAAAAAACCAAGAGTATTTGCTATTGTTATATGATTTTAAATTTGAACCATTAAGGTATGCAATGAAATATGATTTATGTATGTGAATGAATTGATTGATGCATGCCTTAGTTGTTCTTCTGCCTCTTTAAAATGACATTTCTGGGTTCGTGGATTTCTCACCCCTTACGCCCATTTTTCAGGTTCAGAGTTAGATTCCGAGGTCCCAGCCGAGCAGGATCACTCTCCCAACTAGGGAGAGTAGTGTTTCATGCCATGTTATTAGTTTGGAACTTAGGTTATTTTGAGATTGTATATATATAAAACCACGTTTATACTTTCTCTATAACTTATTATTTTTGTGGTGCAATGTGTAGGCACCTTTGGGCCGGATTTCCTCCGTTATGACGGGGATGTTCCGTGCATATTTTGGTTGTAAGTAATACCTAATCTTTTTGGTGAATCTAAACCATACAGGTACATAGAATGAACTAGGGAAACACCCTAGTGATGCATAGGGGTTATATGAACTGGACTGGAAAAATATAAAATGAACTTGCAAGCAGGTATCAAGTTTTCAAGAAATATGGGAAATATCCAATAAATAGAGTAGACTCTGTCGGATTTTTCCTAGAATTTCCCTATAACGAAATATTACTAAATGTACTTTCTAAATAAGTATAATTAGGTAATTCCGCGTGTGAGCCCTATGTTTTGAAAAGTTAGGAAAAGGAAAATTTTTAGACCACTATTTTTAGTAATGAATTAGGCTTCCCCACTCTGATAATGGAGTTAAAAACAAAATAATTAAGCAAAACTCACAAAAATATTTGTTTAATTTTATTATAAAACTTAGGGTGTCACATTTTAAGCCTCTCTTCTTTCAGTATGAGTACACTGGTCCTAATGTATGCTGGTTCATGGAGCAGGTCGAAGAGGGAGGAGAAATCAAAGTTGTACCTTGGTTCCCTTTGGGTTGGTCGGATGGTATCTACAACCGAGGGGCCTCCTTATACCAATTTGACTATAAGGTCGATTTGACCATGGCCGAGAGAAGGTTGTGCGACCGAGTTTGGGAATATCTCCAGGCGAACGGTCAAATCGATACTAAAAAGATATTGTTGAAGACGACACGGGCCGACGTGAAGGCTGAGCTGGGTATATATATATATATATATATATATATATATATATATATATATTTTTTATGTATATTTCCTTGTTGCAGAAAAGATGGGAAAGAAAGCATCCAAAGCTAAGAAGAGTGCCGCTGCTTCTGCCAGGATGGCTAAATTGGCTGCTGTGACAGGAGGGTCGGGATCCTCGGCTAAAAGCCAAACTCCCGAGCCAAATCCAACCGCCAGCCCTCTTGAAGCTCCTCGCACAATTCCTTCCGAGGTACCTCAAGTTACCAAAAATGCTGAGCCAACCATTACCGAAGAAGTGCAACAAAGTACTCAAGGTACTCCTGAGCGTCCTCCCAAGAGACCGCGGATGGATAAAGGGAAAGGATTGGCTGGCGACTGGTTTCATCTGAGCAAGCCCAGCAAAGGAGTTCAAATTACCAAGGGTACGGAAGAGGCCGTAGCCAAAACTGTATGGAGTAGGCACAACAGGTTGGATTCGTTCGCCGCAACTCTCTTTCCCCCTGAAGATGCCGAAGTGATGGATGCCTGGGGCCCAGGCACTTGGGAAAATAACTGCTTGGCCTTGGTGAGGAGCTTCCTCCGAGGTGCAAGCATTCTCAATTACCTTGGACAGCGTGGTGATGATGTCTATGCTGGGGTGGCTCCCGAGGAGAAGAAGAAACGAGCTGAGGCTAACGATCGGGAGGATTACTTGCAGCTTCAAGTGGAAAGCTATGAGAAGAAGCTCCAAGCTCTGGCAGCCGAGAATGAGAGACTACAGAAAGGAATGCAGGAATCTGAAGGCGCCAAGGCTCAAGCTGAAGCTGCTAAGGAAACAGCCAATAAGACTCTTCAAGAGGCCGAGGGAAGGATGAAGCGGTCGGAGGAAATCTTGAAAAAGGCTGAAGAGAGGGCCCAGAAAGCGGAACAGGTTGCTGCTGTGGCTCAGGAGCAACTTGAATACGCTAAGGACGAGGCTATCGGGCTCCGAGCCTCAATGGACAAAATGAGAGCGAAATCTCTTAAGCATAAGAAAGCGGCCCAGGAGAATCTATACAACTGGAGTCACGCAGTTGAAGATTCTTTCCTCAATACAGCTGAGCAGCTGCGTATTCTGAATCCGAACCTCATGACAAAGGGCGCCGACCCCCTCTTTGGAACCAAGAACGGTCAAATTATTGGTGCGAACGGAGCTCCCATTGACATGAGCAGTAATGATCTTCCTGATCATTTTGCTGAAGAATCGGAAGAAGATGAAGCCGACGGCGCCGAGGGTGAAGAGGAAGAAGAAAAATTCGATCCTGACAGCATTGTACTGTCTGACATTGAGTAGTTTTTTTTTGTACTTGCCCCAGTGAATGGGTTTAAACTTATATTGCTGTTTCGTTTGGAATATTTTATAATATCCGTAATCGTGTTATGCTTCTTTTTATGCTCTTTGTTAAGAATTCAAGTGTTAAGACCTCGGAACTCCAGCACTTTAGCTGAGGTGGGTTCCTCTATCCGTGATATAAAATGATTTGAAGAAATCATGATTTAATCGGGAATCTTATTAAAAGTACTTGACGAGTTATAAGCTCTTGTTAGAGCTGTTTATAATCGTTCGCGTCATAATCGGTGGCTAATCGGTAACGAGGAAAAGTACGTGATACAATGAATTCAATAACGAGAACTTTATTCATTTGAAGCAAATTACAATGGGCTCGGAGTTTCACCGAGCGTACACCATTATCAAAAAAGAATTCAAAAAGCAAAATGTAATAAAGCAACTAAAACTATTGAAAACGAAATGAAAAACTAACTGTAATAAGCTCGAAGTTTCGCCACGTTCCATGTGTTGTTGATGAGGGCACCCGAAAGGGTTTCGAGCTTGTAGGCTCCTGTTCCAGTCTTGGAGGCAACTCGGTATGGTCCTTCCCAGCTTTGGGCCAGTTTTCCGTCCTTTGCATTTTTGAGACCAATATCAGCTCTCCTCAAGACAAGGTCGCCTACCTCGAACTCTCTGGATACGACCGAGCGATTATACCCTTTTGCTTGCATAATCTTAGCATGCTTTTCTCGTTCGGCCGCTAAATCCCTGACTTCTTCTGATAAAACAAGATCCTCACACAATAAAGTGTTGTTGAGGGGATTCGGTTGTTGCATAGCTCGGAATGAAGGGATGATCTTCTCAATGGGGATGACTGCGTCGCAACCATAAGTGAGCCGATATGGTGTCTCTCCTGTTGAAGTTTGTATGGTGGTGCGATACGACCAAAGCACTTCGTGCAAGTTTTCCAACCAATTCCCTTTCGCTCCTTCCACTCTTTTCTTGATCCCTTGGATGATAGATCGATTTACAGACTCTACTTAGCCATTAGTCTGAGGGTGTTCGACCGATGAAAAGTAATGTTTTATACTCAGAGCATTGACTAAGTCTTGGAACGCCTTTGCCGCGAATTGGGTTCCGTTGTCGGTCACCAGCACTTGTGGCACTCCAAACCGAGCCACAACTTGTCTTTCAAAGAACTTCTGCACCTTGGCCGAGGAGATGGTTGCAAGAGGCTCGGCTTCCACCCACTTAGTAAAATAGTCAATGGCCACTATCACCCACTTTAGCTGTCCTGGAGTGGTGGGGAACTGTCCAATCAGATCCATTCCCCATTGATAGAAAGGATAGGGAGATGAAAGTGAATGGAGTTCCTCAGCCGGTTTCTGATACACATCACTGTGAAATTGACACTTGTCGCACCTCTTCACATGGTTGATCGCATCCTGTTGAAGAGTCGGCCAGTAGTATCCTGCCCTTAGAACCTTTCTAGCTATTGACTTCCCCCCAATATGATGACTTCCAATGCCCCCGTGAACTTCCTCCAAAGCCTGTTTTGCTTCGGTAGGGTCTAGACATCTAAGCATTGGATCGCTGATCCCTCGGAGAAACAAGACTCCATCAACTAAGGCAAACTGTGAAGCTTTTCTGACTAATTTTTTGGCCTCTGTTGGATTACTTGGAAGAACCCCTTGTTCCACGTAGCCCGTTATCGGAGCAATCCAGCTCGGATCCAGTGAAATAGAGAGGACAACGCTAGGTCCATGCACCATTTCTTGGATCAACGTTCTGTTATTCTCAGGACTCTTTGTCGAAGCAAGCTTGGAGAGAATATCCGCTTGGCTGTTACTCTCCCTTGGGATGTGGCAGAATTCGACCTTAGCAAACTCCGAGGATAGGAACTTCACCTTCTCCAAATACTTTTGAAGGATTGGTTCTTTAGCCTGGTACTCACCTTTGACTTGCGAAATTACCAACTGAGAATCGCTGAGAATTTTCACTTCTCGGGCCCCTACTTCTTTTGCCATTCTTAGCCTGGCAAATACGGCTTCATACTCCGCCTGATTGTTCGAAGTTGAGAATCCAAATTTCAAAGAATATTCGAGGGTGACCCCCTCGGAATTCTCCAAGATTATTCCTGCACCAGCTCCGAGTTTGTTACTGGATCCATCAACATAAATATTCCAATCCAAGTTTGAGCTCGTCAATGGCTCAGTAAACTCGGTGAGAAAATCAGCTAAGGCCTGAGATTTCATTGCCTTCCTTGGTTCGAAAGTGATTTCAAACTCGGAAAGCTCAATGGCCCAGGTCACCATTCTTCCTGCCAGATCAGGTTTCTGAAGTATTTGACGGATCGGCTGAGCTGTTCTGACAGTGATATGGTGGCTCTGGAAGTATTGACGTAATCGTCTAGCTGCGATAATCAGACAAAAAACAAGTTTCTCCACTTTCTGATACCTCAACTCTGGCCCCTGAAGAGCTCGGCTAACGAAATAGACGGGGGATTCTTTGCCCGATTCCTCTCGGACCAGAACCGAGCTTACTACAGAATCGCCCACTGATAAGTAAAGGAACAGAATTTCTCCATTTACCGGACTTGACAAGATCGGGGGAGATGCCAAGTACTGCTTAAGGTCAGTAAAGGCCTTTTCGCATGTTTCGTCCCATTCAAATGTCTCTTCCTTTTCTTTCCTTAGCAGTTTGTACCAGGGGAGGGCCTTCCTAGCTGACTGAGACAGAAACCTCGATAGAGCTGCAACCCGACCTGTTAATTGTTGGACACCCTTGACATCTGACGGACTCTTCATATCAAGAATGGCTCGGCACTTTTCTGGATTTGCCTCAATTCCGCGCTCGGTAAGCATGAATCCGAGGAAGGCCCCTGCTGGGACTCCAAACGTGCATTTTTCCGGGTTCAACCTCATGTTGAACTGTCGGATCCTTACCAAAATTACCTTCAAATCCTTAGCGTGATCTTCTTCTTTCAAGCTCTTTGCAATCATATCATCTATATATACCTCCATTCTCGGCCCAATCAAGGGGCCGAACACCTTGTTCATCATCCGCTGGTAAGTTGCCCCAGCGTTTTTCAATCCAAATGGCATCACATTGTAACAATATGTAGCCTTTTCTGTGATAAACGAAGTCTTCACCTGATCCGGGGGATACATTGGGATCTGATTGTACCCCGAATAAGCATCCATAAATGAAAGCCTTTGATAACCCGCCGAGCTATCCACAAGTCTATCGATTTAGGGAAGTGGGTATTGATCCTTAGGACAAACTTTGTTCAAGTCTGTGTAGTCCACACACATCCTCCATTTCCCATTGGTCTTCTTTACTAGCACGGGATTGGCCAACCAATCAATGTACACCACCTCCCTGATAAATCCTGATTCTAGTAGCTCAGCAACCTTCTCATCTGTTGCCTGTGCCTTCTCAACTCCGACTCTTCTTTTCTTCTGACAAACTGGCTTGGCTCCAGGATACACGCTCAACCTATGGCAGATGAAGTTCGGATTGATTCCTGGCATATCTACCGAGGTCCAGGCAAACAAGTCCTTGTTTTCCACCAGCAATTCAGTCAATTCTTTTTCCAATTCCTCAGAAAGGCCAACCCCCATCTTGACGCAACGAGAAGGATCGGGGCCTAAAATTACCTTTTTGAAGTCCCCTTGAGGGGTCGGCCTAGTTTCATCCTCTTCTCTTACGTCAAGATCTGCTAAGTTGACACTTCCTTTGTTAAGCGGCTCTTGCATGATCTTCTTGAGGAAACCGCAATTGGTGGTTGGAGAGACAAAGGAACCCTAGGAATACACCTAGAAGGGGGGGTTGAATAGGTGTACAAGATACCTTGAAAGATTTTCGAACGAAAAAAATCGAAACAATCAAAACAAAAGATTTTTTGCAATTTTGTTCAGGTTTACTCGAGTAGATTTCAGAGTACTCGAGTATTACTCGATTAAAGACTCGTTTACTCGAGTATATCTGACAGAAACCAGAAAAATCAAGTTTTCATTCGCATACGAAAATCAATCAATTCACATGAAAGATCAGAGATTCAACGGAGATGATTAACACCTATATTCTTATTGATTATCCTAGTTATAAAAATGATTTTCCCTTTATCAATTTGAACAATTAAAGATTCAATTCAATCAATTATGAAAATCAATCTTTCTAGGTTTTCAACCAAGAACGCAATCAAATGACTTGAATATAAAGAGTAAGGGTTTAGAGATACGACATAGCGATTTATCCTGGTTCACTTTCACCCGCTTGAAAGCTACATTCAGTCCCCTCTTCAACCAAGAGAGATTCTTCACTATGAGGAATTAGAGTTCTCAAATTACAAGTGATTGCCTCACAAGACTTCCTTCTTGCTAGCCTACAAGAGATAACCGACACCCTTGCCTTGTAATCCTATTGATCTTCTCTCTAATCTAACCTCTACCCCTTGTTGATAATCGACACAACAAGTCTTCAATTGCTTGATGATAATCCACACATCAAGACTTCTCCTTGCTTGATTCACAACCAAGACTTCTTCTTCTTCAATGAACGTTGCTTGATGATAATCGACACACCAAGGCTTCTTGTTTGTTGTAGTGGCTTGCCTTATTGCAAAGATTACAACTCAATGAATACACATAACAATCCTAATGAATCTCAACCAATAGCTATGACAAATCACACAAGAGATTCAAAGGTTCTTGATCAAAGAATATGAAAATAGAAAAGCTTTGATCTTTGAAATTGAGAGAGAATAGAGTGGCTTGATTCTTTGTAAAATGAATATCAAAATGATGGGTTATGATCACAAAGGTTAGGAAAAGGTTTTTATAGAATACCCAAAAGATATGGCACTTGAAAACTGATTTTGAGAAGTGAAAATCGTATTTTAAAAATCAGTTCAGCAGTGTTTACTCGAGTAAATTGCAGCATACTCGAGTACTACTCAATTAAATCTTGATTTACTCGATTAGATTGATACTGCACTTGTTTAAAACTTGTTTTCTCAAAAACCAACCTTTCCTTTAAAACCTTTAAGCCACCTATTGATTCTAGGTTAAGTGAAAATTCAAATTATGATTAAATCATGACTTATGAATGAGATTCACTACCCTCTAAACAAACTACCCAAATGAAAACCTATAAAGCTTGAGAGGCAAAAGATAAAACAAAAACAATTACACTCAAACTTAAGTCTTCATGAGCTTCTTCTCTCTTCTTCACTTGATGTTTGTTGTTGCTTGTTGAACTTGAACTTGATCATCACATGATAGCTTGTTCAAAACACTTTGTCATTATCAAAACATTCATCATGGAACTTACTGATCGAGGCCTTTTTGAAAATGACAAACCATGTTTTGAAGTTCTCCAAAAGTTCTTTGAAGTTGTTGATGATTTAACAATTTGATCACTTGGTGAGACTCTTGCTCCCCCTCAATAAATGCTTTTGACATTTGAATCCAATTGATAGAAGCTTGATTCTCCCCCTATCTTCAACAACTTATCTCAACCTACATAAAAACAACAAAAACAACCTTTCTCCAAACAAACATCTAAAAATCATAATATTTATCCAACAATCATTTCTCCCCTTTGAGAAACATTCCAATCAATTCAAAACATCATATTTCTCCCTCTTTGGCATTATCAAAAAGCAATATATACCAATTGAAATATAACATCTAAGCCAAGGTAAGAAATCAATGATCATTTCTTTACAACATTGATACCAATTGAACAAATACAATAGAACGATACTTTGAAATGTGATACCAATTGGCAAGAGAATATAACAATGTAATATGATACCAATTGAGAACTAAAATATCATAATATCATTTAACAAAGAAGATATCAATTGTAAAGAAGTACATATATCAACAAATATTTGATACCAATTGTGATATTTCTTTAATAACAACCAAAGCATGTCACTATATCATGATAACCATCTATGAATCTACTCAATGATACCAAATGATTTAATTAAACATTTAGAAAAGTAATACCAATTGAGAAGATACCATATGAAGTTCACAAATCTATCAACAACATTTATACCATATTGTAGGACTTCTTTTGATACCAATTGAAGATGCAAATATGAATAACACTTGTAAGCTCTCTTTGCTCTTCAATCATACCTACAAAACAATCATGCATTGCTTTTTGGTATCCAAATGGTTTTGGATCCATTTTTATTAGTGTAGGGACTTTCACCCTTTTTCATCCAAACAAAATCTCCTTTAGGTATACCATGCACTTTAATATAACACACATTTGAAGTATGTCCATGAGTACCACAATAGAAACATGTTGGTGCATTTGAAAAATCAACTTTAGAAAAATCAACAACATTTCTATGAGATTTACTCTTAGCATTAGTATAACCCAAACCAAACTTGTTTGAATTTTCTCTTTGAAAATTTAACAATGTGCGCAATTTAATATCACCACTTGTGAAACTTGCAAGCTTATTTTTCAAAATAGTATTTTCATCTTTAAGCAACATGCAATTCTCACAATCAACCACAATATTCACTCTACTAGCACAATCACAAGAAGAACTAGCATATATAAGATCAAGAGTTTCATTTTCAAGATTAAGCTCATCAACTTGTTTTTGAAGTTCTAAAATCTCTTTTTGATGTTTCAAAATGAGCTTCTTTCTTTCAATGTTTTTCAAAGCTAGTTTTTCAAGTTGTTCATGCATTTCTTCATAAGCATTATATAACAATTCATATTTAGAAGAAATTTCGGATTTAGTATGACTTACCTCGCTATCCTCGCTTTGATAACTTGATTCATCATTTGAACTTTGTTCTTCATCGACTTGAACAAGCAAGTTGAGATTAGCGGCTTCTTCATTATCCGATGAACTACTCGATGTGCTTTTCTTGTTATCTTCATCACTATCCCAAACTATGTATGCTCTTTTAGATTTAGAATTTTTCTTGTCTTTCTCCTTCTTCTTGAGATATCTAGAGCATGAATACTTGAGATGTCCGGGCTTTCCACATTCATGGCAAACTACACCTTCTCTTGAAGTTTTGGTCTTGTAGTGTGGGGAATCCTTCTCTTTACTTTTATCCTTGTTCAACCTTCCTTTTCTCCTTAGAAACTTGTCAAAATTTCTTAGCAAAAGTTTCATATCTTTTTCATCAATATCGGAATCGGAATCTTCACTATCATCTTCATCGGAACTCTCTTTCTTTTTGTAAGATTTACTTTTGACTTTAAGAGCAAGTCCCTTTCTTTCTTTGTTTTTATCCAACTCTTCATTGATATTCAAGCGTCCAAGCTCCATTTCATGTTCTTGAAGCTTTCCGAAAAGTGTTGCTAGATCCATAGCATCCAAATCTTTAGATTTAACGATAGCCGTTACTTTTGGTTGCCAATTCCTGTCTAAACATCTCAACACTTTGTTAGAAAGTTCACCTTGAAGAAAAGTTTTACCAAGAGCAAGTAAATGATTTATAATGTGAGTAAAACGCTTTTGCATATCATTTATAGATTCATTAGGAAGCATTTGAAACAATTCATAATCACGCATTAAAGCATTCAATCTAGCTCTCCTAACCTCACTAGTTCCTTCATGAGTCACTTGTAAAGTGTCCCACATTTCCTTAGCACTAGAACATTGAGAAACTCTAAAGAACTCGTCATAGGATAAAGCGGAGGTAATGATATTCTTTGCTTTATAATCATATTGAACTTTCTTTCTATCATCATCCTTCCACTTATCCTCGGGGATCAATTGTTCTACACCTTCAACTAAACTAGAGGGGATATGAGGACCTTTTTCAACTACTTTCCAAATTTCACTATCTATGGCTTGGATAAAGATTTTCCTTCTAACTTTCCAATATGCATAGCCTTCTCCGGTAAACAATGGAGGACGATTTATTGAAGACCTTCACCACCAAAGGGTACGAATCCCATTGCGATTTTCTTAAAGGATCTTTACGAAAAAGCTCTTATGCTCGTGTCTTTCGACCGAGCTCTGATACCAATTGAGGAAACCGCAATTGGTGGTTGGAGAGACAAAGGAACCCTAGGAATACACCTAGAAGGGGGGGGGTTGAATAGGTGTCTAAGCTACCTTGAAAGATTTTCGAACGAAACAAATCGAAACAATCAAAACAAAAGATTTTTTGCAATTTTGTTCAGGTTTACTCGAGTAGATTTCAGAGTACTCGAGTATTACTCGATTAAAGACTCGTTTACTCGAGTATATCTGACAGAAACCAGAAAAATCAAGTTTTCATTCGCATACGAAAATCAATCAATTCACATGAAAGATCAGAGATTCAACGGAGATGATTAACACCTATATTCTTATTGATTATCCTAGTTATAAAAATGATTTTCCCTTTATCAATTTGAACAATTAAAGATTCAATTCAATCAATTATGAAAATCAATCTTTCTAGGTTTTCAACCAAGAACGCAATCAAATGACTTGAATATAAAGAGTAAGGGTTTAGAGATACGACACAGCGATTTATCCTGGTTCACTTTCACCCGCTTGAAAGCTACATTCAGTCCCCTCTTCAACCAAGAGAGATTCTTCACTATGAGGAATTAGAGTTCTCAAATTACAAGTGATTGCCTCACAAGACTTCCTTCTTGCTAGCCTACAAGAGATAACCGACACCCTTGCCTTGTAATCCTATTGATCTTCTCTCTAATCTAACCTCTACCCCTTGTTGATAATCGACACAACAAGTCTTCAATTGCTTGATGATAATCCACACATCAAGACTTCTCCTTGCTTGATTCACAACCAAGACTTCTTCTTCTTCAATGAACGTTGCTTGATGATAATCGACACACCAAGGCTTCTTGTTTGTTGTAGTGGCTTGCCTTATTGCAAAGATTACAACTCAATGGATACACATAACAATCCTAATGAATCTCAACCAATAGCTATGAAAAATCACACAAGAGATTCAAAGGTTCTTGATCAAAGAATATGAAAATAGAAAAGCTTTGATCTTTGAAATTGAGAGAGAATAGAGTGGCTTGATTCTTTGTAAAATGAATATCAAAATGATGGGTTATGATCACAAAGGTTAGGAAAAGGTTTTTATAGAATACCCAAAAGTTATGGCACTTGAAAACTGATTTTGAGAAGTGAAAATCGTATTTTAAAAATCAGTTCAGCAGTGTTTACTCGAGTAAATTGCAGCATACTCGAGTACTACTCAATTAAATCTTGATTTACTCGAGTAGATTGATACTGCACTTGTTTAAAACTTATTTTCTCAAAAACCAACCTTTCCTTTAAAACCTTTAAGCCACCTATTGATTCTAGGTTAAGTGAAAATTCAAATTATGATTAAATCATGACTTATGAATGAGATTCACTACCCTCTAAACAAACTACCCAAATGAAAACCTATAAAGCTTGAGAGGCAAAAGATAAAACAAAAACAATTACACTCAAACTTAAGTCTTCATGAGCTTCTTCTCTCTTCTTCACTTGATGTTTGTTGTTGCTTGTTGAACTTGAACTTGATCATCACATGATAGCTTGTTCAAAACACTTTGTCATTATCAAAACATTCATCATGGAACTTACTGATCGAGGCCGTACCCGATACAAATAAAAATAGTTTAAGTATAGTACTAGGAAGTGACTCCTAGGTCGTCTCCCAAGGAATATCTTATCAAGCAAAAGGTCGAACACATAGTATGCATAGAAAACAGGGGGTTTTTTTTTTGTATTGAATATTGAATAATTGAAATCAAAACAGAATTAAATCAAAACGAAGAAACAGATAAGGAAAAGCGGATAAACCCCTTTGGCTCGCATTCACAACTCTATCATCGGTCACAAAAGATCAATTTCTTTCCTCTTCACTGTCCAACTCGTGAGAATTAAATACTAAGCGAAAATTCAATTCTCACCCCAAAACCCAAACCTCTAATTAAGCATTAAAAGCCAAAGCATGGAGTTTTTACGAGTTTGCATAAATTAAGCATTCATACACATGGATTATCTCTATAGAATGGAACTAAGCGAACCATAACATATCAATAAGCATGAAAACAGTGAATAAAAATGAAATAGCATTAAGAACAGAACCTCAAGAGTATGTGATACATTACCAAAGGGATTTAACCTAAGAGTTTAGCCTTCCATGAAGAAAAATACCAAAAACGTGTAGAAAAGAAAGAAAGAGAAACCCTAGCAGCCACCACAAGCTTGGAGAGCAAAACTAAGCCTTCTCTATGAGAGAGAATGTAAAAAACGTGGAATGATAGATGGCTCCTAGGGTTTACACGAATTTAGCTTTTTAAATCTCAAAACGGGCCTAAATCATGGACCCAAATCCTAAGGAAAGCTTATCTCTAAAATAAATCTAAAAATATCTTATAGATAAAATCTAAATCTTAAAAGATATAACTAAATCTAAACTAATCCTAAAGATAGATTACAATCTTCACTTCATCATATATCTTCTCTTCCAACATTAAATCTTCATTCCCAAAATGTCCAAAAAGCCCTTGTGCCAAATATGACCTGAAAATAGAAATAGAATTAATTAGGCTAAATAATCCCAAATTAAACAATATTCAGAATAGTAGTCCAGTAAACTCTAAATCACTAAATCAAGCTAAACAATGTCAAATAGGAAACAAGTATCAATAATAGGAGTAAAATAATGCAAGGAAAAATGGGAAATAAAATGCTCATCAAATACCCCCACACTTATCCTTTTGCACTCCTGGGCAAAACTAAGAATTAGGACTGAGAAAATCAATATGCACCAAAGTGAATCATGTAACAAGATTACTAAAACTAATGAATGCAAACCTAAGAGATTACATACTTCACAATGAATTCTAGGAAATGCAAAGAAATGGGCAACATCGAGCACACGAAGAAAATAAGGACCAAAGAATCAAGGCATCCAAGAACATCATCCAATTATTTCAAATATGCAAAGAAAACCAATGACATCAAGAGGGTAGTCACAAAGATGATAGAAACTCACAAGGATCACTCAATAGTGTTTACACTCAAGTGTTTAAGGTTAATCAATGTTTACACTCAAGGCACATCATGAAAAACAAACACAACCATAGGCTTGACAAGCCTCTAACATCAACAATCAACACACATGTATATTAAGATCAAAAGGTCTTTTCAGGGTTGTAATGGGGCCAAGGACAAGGTAGGATAAAAATATGGGAAATGTAGCTAAAACCCAGGGAATAGAGGATCAATGGGGAACAAGTAAAAAAAATAAGCACAATCCACCCCAGAATGAAATGGTAAACTTAACAACAACCTCTAATTCCAATCCTCCATGCCTCAATCAACCTTTTATTCCATTTTTTTTTTGAATTGCATTACATTGCAGAACTTCATGAATGAAAGAAAAGAAGAAACAAAAAAAATGGCATAATGAGATAAAGCCATAATTACATCACCGACCATAGAGGCAAAACCCAGAACTCACAAGAGATGAAGAACAAAGCACCCTCGCTTACTTAATACCCATTCCCAAAACAATTCCAAAGCTCCAACATTCCCTAAGGTTAGGACAATCGTGGTTTTTCAGTCATAGGCTTGTAATGAGCTAAAGAACAAAGAAAAGGGATATAAAGGCTCAAAGGGGCTATCAAAGGATAAATTCATTCAAGGTAGGCTCATATGGCTAGTGGCTTATTCAAGAAAAACAATGCCTAAATCATTTCAAAATGTGCATGGGAATATCAAGTATCAACAAGAGTCAAGTCAAGTTCTAGAGTGCAAGTAATCCAGAGTGCAATCACACATGAAAGAAAAATTAGGTGGCATATATAGCAATCCACCCACAATTAAGGCTCAAATCCTCACAAAAGGGACAATTCTATCACAGTGTTACCACCTCTTAATTATCAAAAGCAACTTTACACACAGAAATGCATGAATTCAGACACAAGATACCAAGACTCTACTAAAATGAAGCAAAAACATGCAAGAAAATGCCCAAAACTTAGCAAAACCTAAAAAATCAAAGCAAAAATATGCAACCTAAACTACTCTCCCCCCACACTTAAATCACACATTGTCCTCAATGGAAAACAAATAGTAGAATCAGACAGATATAGACAAGTGGAATAAAAGTAGTAAAGAAGGAGAAAAGAAGACTCCCTAAATCATGGTGGGTCAAAAATGGGGTCGACCAATGAGGCTTCCTCCACAGGTGCATCATCCAAAGAAGGGGTAGTGAGGAAAAGCTTGAGTCGGTGACCATTGACTTTGAAGCTCTTGTCTGTGGACTCACTCTTGATCTCCACAGTGCCATAAGGAAACACCTGGGTGACTACAAACCGTCCAATACATTTAGAGCAGAGCTTTCCACTCATGAGTCCAAGCCTAGAGTTGTAGAGCAACACTTTTTGACCAACCAAGAACTCCTTTCTGCAAATTGAGCTATCATGGAGCTTCTTGGTCTTCTCTTTGTAGAACTTGGAATTCTCATAGGCCTCCAAACGGATCTCATCTAGCTCACTCAACTGCAGCTTCCTCTCCTCACCCGCTTGATCAAGAGCTAAGTTACATTGCTTCACAGCCCAATATGCACGGTGCTCTATCTCCACAGGCAGGTGGCATGCCTTACCAAAAACAACCCGATAAGGTGACATCCCTATGGGTGCCTTGTAAGCAGTCCGATGGGCCCATAGAGCATCCTCCAATCGTGTGCTCCAATCCTTTCTATTAGGCTTCACCATCTTCTCCAAAATCCGCTTGATCTCTCTGTTTGAAATCTCAGCTTGCCCATTGGTTTGGGGGTGATATGGTGTAGAAACTTTGTGCACAACCCCATACTTCTTGAGCAAAGCTTGCATGGATCTATTGCAGAAGTGTGTGCCTTGATCACTGACTATGGCTCTAGGTATGCCAAACCTGCAAAGGATATTAGTCCTGACAAAATCTACAACAACCTGAGCATCATTAGTCCTGGTGGCCTTAGCTTCCACCCATTTGGATACATAATCCACAGCAAGTAAGATATAATAAAAACCAAAAGAAACAGGAAAGGGGCCCATGAAATCTATACCCTGGACATCAAACACCTCACAGAACAACATAGGTTGTTGCGGCATCTGTTGCCTCCTACATAGGGTGCCTCTTGCCCTTTGACATTGCTCACATGAGTTGCAGATTTTGCTTGCATCCTTGAAGATGGTAGGCCAATAAAATCCAGAATCCAGCACCTTTCGTGTTGTCCTTTGAGTGCCAAGGTGGCCTCCAACTGGTGAAGCATGGCAAAATTGGAGAACCGATTGGATCTCCTGGTCTGGAATGCACCTGCGAATGACCTGATCACTGCAAAAACGCCACAAATAGGGGTCATCCCATACATAATACTTGGCATCACTCTTCAATTTGTCTCTTTGAGCTTTGGATGCCAAGGGTGGAAAAACAGATGCAACTATATAATTTACAATATCAGCAAACCAAGGAATAAGGGGAGGGGGATGTGAAACATGCAAAACTAAAAGCTGCTCATCTGGGAAGTCATCCCGGATAGGAAATGCATCCTCCTCTCTCTCTATTCTACTCAAGTGGTCTGCGACAAGGTTATGTGCACCACTCCGATCCTGAATCTCAAGATCAAACTCCTAGAGGAGCAACATCCATCTAATCAACCTAGGTTTGGAATCTGTCTTTTTCAAAAGATACTTCAGAGCAGCATGATCAGTATACACCACAACCTTAGAACCTAATAGATATGATCTAAACTTATCAAGTGCAAAGACAATGGCTAACAGCTCTTTTTCAGTTGTGGTGTAATTAACTTGTGCTGAATCTAAAGTCCTAGATGCATAATAAATCACATGAGACATCTTACCAACCCTTTGGGAGAGAACTGCTCCCAAAGCATAATTCGAGGCATCGGTCATGAGCTCAAATGGGAGAGTCCAGTCAGGTGGTTGGATGATGGGAGTGGTGGTGAGTTCTCTCTTTAGCTCATCAAATGCCTTCTTGCATTGGTCTCCAAACTCAAATGTGGTATCCTTTTGAAGCAAGTTGGATAGTGGAAGGGCTATCTTGCTAAAGTTCTGAATAAACCTGCGATAGAAACCTTCATGGCCAAGAAAAGAACGCACCTCTCGCACGCAAGAAGGGTAAGGCAAATGTGATTTTACATGCAGCTTAGCAGGGTCAACCTCTATGCCCTTATGTGAAATAATGTGCCCTAAGACTATGCCTTGTTCTACCATAAAATGACATTTTTCAAAATTCAAGACAAGGTTAGTCTCAATGCACCTATTAAGCACCTTAGACAAACTATCAAGACATGCATCAAAAGAGGAACCATATACACTAAAATCATCCATGAAGACCTCTATGCAATGCTCAAGTAAGTCATTAAAAATACTCATCATACATCTTTGAAAAGTGCCAGGAGCATTGCATAGGCCAAAAGGCATCTTCCTATAAGCAAATGTACCAAAAGGACAGGTAAATGTAGTCTTATGTTGGTCCTCTGGTGCAATACAGATTTGGAAATAACCAGAGAAACCATCTAAGAAGCAATAGTGAGATTTACCTGCCAGGCGCTCCAACATCTGATCAATGAAGGGAAGAGGAAAGTGATCCTTGCGGGTCGCCTGGTTGAGCTTCCTATAATCAATGCAGACTCTCCAACTGTTCTGCACTCTAGTGGGAATCAGCTCATCCTTCTCATTTTTGACAACTGTCACCCCAGACTTCTTGGGAACTACTTGAACCGGGCTTACCCAAGTGTTGTCTGAAATGGGGTAGATAATGCCAACTTGCAGCAGCTTGGTGACCTATTTCATCACCACATCAAGAATCTGGGGGTTCAATCGTCTCTGGGGTTGTCTCACTGGTTTAGCCCCATCCTCCAATAGAATTCGATGCATGCACATGGAGGGGCTAATACCAGGTATGTCTGCCAAAGTCCATCCTATTGCCCTTTTGTTTGCTCTAATCACATCCAGCAGCTGCTTCTCTTGATCAACAGAAAGGGAGGTAGAGATGATCACTGGAAGTTTCTGCTCAGCCTCCAAGTAAGCATATTTGAGATGAGGAGGAAGGGGCTTCAGGTCCAATAAAGGTGCCTGCATCACAGATGGAACTAAAGGAGCAGCAGAATTGGATTCTGCCGCCTGCACCTGAACAAGTGAATTAGACTCATGCAAAACAGAAATGGGGTTAGCATGATCTGAATCTATATCATATGAATCAACAGATGCAGTAGCAGAATTTAAAAACTGGTCAATTTCAATGCATGGAGTGCACATTTCGGAATCAGAACATGCAGAACAAGTAAATGAGCTAGTGAAAGATGGCAAATCATAATCATGCAAAAAGTCTAGAACATGCTCATCAATCAGATCATCAATCAAGTCAACATGAAAAACAGAGTGGTCATCAGAAAAATGTTTCATAGCATCAAAAATATTGAATCGAACCACACTGTCATCAAATTCCATGGAAAGTGTACCTGCATGCACATCTATCTTGGTTCGGGCTGTTTTCAAAAATGGTCTCCCTAATATGATAGGGACAGCACTACGAGAGGTGTCCTCTTCCATATCAAGAATATAAAAATCAGCAGGAAAGATAAGCTCTTCAACCCGAACCAGGACATCCTCTATTAAACCTGCGGGGTAGGTAGTAGATCTATTTGCCAAGTGAATAACCACACCCGTAGGTTGAAGAGGTCCAAGTGAAAGAGACATGAAAACAGACATAGGCATAACATTAATAGATGCTCCTAAATCTAGCAAAGCATTCTCAAATTTAGTATTACCTATGATACAAGGCACAAAGAAAGTTCCAGGATCCTTACACTTTTCAGGAATATGAGGGACGGGTTTACCTATAAGAGCAGAGACATTTCTTCCCATGTTGATCCTCTCATTGCCCTTGAGCTTCCGTTTGTGTGTGCATAGATCCTTCAAGAACTTTGCATACCTTGGAATCTGCTTGATTGCATCAAGAAGGGGTATGTTGACTTCCACCTTCCTGAATGTGTCAAGTATCTCTTTGTCAATCTCTTCCATTTTCTTGCTTTGAGTCACCCCCCTTGGTGGGAAAGGAAGAGGAATGGGGGGTGGTTGTTGGGCAGTAGCAGGTGTTGTGCTTGTGGAAGGCTGAGCTGGATGGGATTTTCTGGTACTTGTGTGCTCACTCTCCTCGACCATTTGGCTCTTCTTGTTGGTTGAAACTAGATCATCTTTGTTGAGGTCAGATTCTGGTATGGGTGTGACAATCTGCTTCCCTGACCTTAGACTAATGGCATTCACATTCTGGTTTGGATTGATCACTGTTTGGGATGGCAACTTGTGAGAATTCTGAGATTGCATAGTGTTGATTGCTGTTGCCATCTGTCCCATCTGATTGGTCAAAGATTGAATGGAAGCCTCTTGTCTTTGAATGGATGCTCTAGTTTCCTGTTGGAATTGGAGATTTTGCATGGTCATCTGTTTCATCAGCTCTTCCAATGAAGGCTGCTGCTCAGTACTAGGAGCTGGTGGTGCAGAATTAGCCTGTTGTTGTCTCTGTTGCTGGACTGGAGGAGGTACATATGGTGGTCTAGAATTGTTCTGAAATTGAACCTGTGAAGGTTGCTGCTGATCAGACCATCTCAGGTTGGGATGGTTCCTCCAACCAGGGTTGTATCTATTGGTAGAGAGATGAAAGTTCTGTGGCTGCTGGTTTCTACTGTTGAAGATGTTGGCGGCATATGCCTCAGGTTGGTCAGCACCAGTCGTGGGCTGCTGCTGCACAGAAGGGCATGCATCTGTGGGGTGCTCAGCGGATGTGCATATGCCACATAATCTAGCAGGCAGAGACAACTTCTTCTGGTTGATGGCCAATTGAGTGACCAAAGTTGTAAGTGAATCTATCTTCTGTTCAAGCTTCTCAACCTTACCAGAACTTGTGCCAACATCATTCACTCCTCTCACTATGATTGCATCGCTGTTGCCCTTGCATGGAATTGTTGACAATTGGAAGCCATCTTCTCAATCTTGACTCTGGCTTCTAAAGGTGTCATGTCTCCTAGGGCACCACCACTTGTAGCATCAAGCATGTTTCTCTCCATGAGGTTGAGACCTTCATAGAAATATTGAATAAGCAGCTGCTCTGAGATCTGATGGTGGGGGCAGCTCGCACACAGTCTCTTGAATCTCTCCCAATACTCATAGAGACTTTCTCCAACTTGTTGCCTGATGCCTGATATATCCTTTCGGATTGCTGTTGTTCTGCATGCAGGGAAGAATTTCTCCAAAAATGCCCTCTTCAGGTCATCCCAGACTGTGATAGAACCAGGGGCCAGATCGTACAACCAATCCTTGGCTAGCCCCTCTAGGGAGTGTGGGAATGCCTTAAGACAAACATGATCCTCTTGCACATCATGTGGTTTCATAGTAGCACAGACAATATGGAACTGCTTGAGATGTTTATGAGGATCCTCACCTGCAAGACCATTAAACTTGGGCAACAAATGAATTAGTCCAGACCTTAGCTCATACGGGTCATCGGGATACTGGATGCACAAATCTTCAATAGTGAAATCAGGTGCAGCCAGCTCCCTCAATGTCCTCTCACATGGTGGAGGTTGAGCCATATTTTCAGAATAATCAGAATAAGAATCAGAATTTATAGGAATAGAAGAAAAAGAAGCAGACTCACTATGTAAAGACTCAATAGACTCACTATTTTTTAAAATTTTTTTCTTTATTTTTTTCAGCACCTTAAAATCATGAAAACATACCACAAAAAGTTTGAGGACAAAATTCAAAAGGGAACCAAGTCAAACAATTAAATCAGAGACCAAAAACTAAGAAAATAAAACTTGTAAAATAAAAAAGAAATAGTAAAACGGCATTTTTAGGATCCAGACGAAGGAGTTTTCTGACAAAGTGAGAAAAATCAGATTATTCAGAAAATTCCCTTCGAATTGATATAAAATTCGTCAAATTCCGAGTTACGGGTCAAAAGTTGCGACGATTTGAAGAAAGTGCTGCTAAAACTTGGAAAACTTTTCTGGAACTCACAACCAGTGATGATCTGAGTGATCGTGGTGCCTCAAAACCTTTTTATATGATAAAAGTAGTGTGGATATAAATTTTCGTGCAAAAATTCCACCCACAACTATGTGAACTAGCAACCACAGAATCAATCAAATACACTAATTGCAACAAAATAGCAAAACAGCAAACAGTGCAACTTCAACCGGTTATCAAAATTGACTACTAGACCCTGAATCAGACACGACACACTATAATAACTATACTAACTACGACACTAACTAACTACTAATGACCTTTGGCAAGAACCGATATTCCCCGGCAACGGCGCCAAATTTGATCGAGGCCGTACCCGATACAAATAAAAACAGTTTAAGTATAGTACTAGGAAGTGACTCCTAGGTCATCTCCCAAGGAATATCTTATCAAGCAAAAGGTCGAACACATAGTATGCATAGAAAACAGGGGGGTTTTTTTTTGTATTGAATATTGAATAATTGAAATCAAAACAGAATTAAATCAAAACGAAGAAACAGATAAGGAAAAGCGGATAAACCCCTTTGGCTCGCGTTCACAACTCTATCATCGGTCACAAAAGATCAATTTCTTTCCTCTTCACTTTCCAACTCGTGAGAATTAAATACTAAGCGAAAATTCAATTCTCACCCCAAAACCCAAACCTCTAATTAAGCATTAAAAGCCAAAGCATGGAGTTTTTACGAGTTTGCATAAATTAAGCATTCATACACATGGATTATCTCTATAGAATGGAACTAAGCGAACCATAACATATCAATAAGCATGAAAACAGTGAATAAAAACGAAATAGCATTAAGAACAGAACCTCAAGAGTATGTGATACATTACCAAAGGGATTTAACCTAAGAGTTTAGCCTTCCATGAAGAAAAATACCAAAAACGTGTAGAAAAGGAAGAAAGAGAAACCCTAGCAGCCACCACAAGCATGGAGAGCAAAACTAAGCCTTCTCTATGAGAGAGAATGTAAAAAACGTGAAATGATAGATGGCTCCTAGGGTTTACACGAATTAGCTTTTTAAATCTCAAAACGGGCCTAAATCATGGACCCAAATCCTAAGGAAAGCTTATCTCTAAAATAAATCTAAAAATATCTTATAGATAAAATCTAAATCTTAAAAGATATAACTAAATCTAAACTAATCCTAAAGATAGATTACAATCTTCACTTCATCATATATCTTCTCTTCCAACATTAAATCTTCATTCCCAAAATGTCCAAAAAGCCCTTGTGCCAAATATGACCTGAAAATAGAAATAGAATTAATTAGGCTAAATAATCCCAAATTAAACAATATTCAGAATAGTAGTCCAATAAACTCTAAATCACTAAATCAAGCTAAACAATGTCAAATAGGCAACAAGTATCAATAATAGGAGTAAAATAATGCAAGGAAAAATGGGAAATAAAATGCTCATCACTTACACTTCTCATCGTCAAGCTTCAACTTGCCCAGGCTGATATTATAACATTTCCGAGCCAACTCCTGTTCGGACCGCACTGTTACTACCTTGTCGTCAGACCCTGGGAATTTCATGGCCAAGTGGACCGTCGATACAACAGCGCCAAAAGATTGGAGTGCAGTTCGGCCAAAGATGGCGTTGTATGCCGAGGGAGCCTGGACAACTAGCCATTTTACCATTTCTGTCCTAGCTGAAGGTGGTTCCCCCTTAGTCACTGGGAGATGGATGTGGCCTAGGGGAACAATTGAATGTCTCGTGAAGCCAATCAAGCTTCCCTCGAATGGGGTGAGATCAGATCTTCTCAACTTCAATTTCTCAAATAGATCCAGAAACATGATATATGCCGAACTGCACTGATCAACAAGAATCCTTCTGACTTCGTAATTGCCGAGCCTGGCTGTAACTACCATTGGGTCATTATGGTCTTGTAATATGTCCTCAAAGTCCTCATCACTAAAGATGATGACTATGTTTTCTTCCTGGGTTTTTGGATTGGTCGGCTGGCCACCGAAAGAACTTGTCCCACATACTTCTTGCGATCACATTTCTTTTCTCCTCCTCCTGCAAATCCTCCAGCAATGGTGCCAATGAGAAAGTCATTCTTTTTCTTCTCGGATGGTTGGGTAGTGGCCCCCCTGCAGGTGGTGAAGGGCTTCTAGTTCTTTTTTGCTCGATTTTGGGTGGTGATGGACTCTTTCCCCTGGAGCGTTTGCGCAATGCTTCGCCAATATATTGTTGAAGTTTACCATCCCTTACCAACTCCTCGATTAAGTCCTTCAACTGAGTACACTGGTCGGTGGTATGCCCCCATCCACCGTGATGATCGCAATACTTCGTCCTATCCTTTTGTGCTGCCTTCCTTAAAGCTGGTGGCCGAGTGATGTTACGCATCTCTGTATGCATAGTCTCACGAAGGATTTGACTCCTCGGGACTGTCAACTGGGTATATTCATCATACTTGCCTTTTGGAGGCAGTTTTTCCCCTCTCTCTCTTTCTCTTTTGTCTTTCCTTCCCCTCTCTCGAAAATGATCATTTTGACGAACGTCGTTTTGACGAGGACGTTGCTCATGTCGTCCTTCGCCACCCCTTGCTGCAGTACTGATCCTACGGAATTCCTCTAGATTAACGTACTTCCTGGATCTTTCCCTAAGTTCTGCCATGTTCTTAGGTGGTTCCCCAATCAAATAATCCTTAAAATCTCCATCCTGCAATCCTTGAGTGAGTAAGAGAACCGATACTCCCGATTGTAGGCCTGATATGCCACTGGCCTCTTGCTGGTACCGAGCTAGGTAGTCGCGTAGAGACTCGTCGGGTCTCTGTGCAACTCCAACTAGTGAGTGGTCTGATTTGGGCTGTGACATACTGGCCGTGTACCTATTTATGAAAGCTTGTCTAAGCTCGGCCCACGATCAAATCGAATTGGCGGGTAGAGAATTGAACCATCTCAAAGGCTCCGAGCCTAGAGTCATTGAAAAAGCTCGGCACTTCATAAAATCCCCTCCTCCATAAAACATCGTAGAGGACTCGTAAGCAGCTATGTGGTCCATCGGGTCAGTTGTTCCATTGTACCGAGGAATATTTTGATGACCCACATAAGTCTGCAGGGTTTGGAAAGCCATAATCTCAGGTGTGAAAGGGTGTCCAGGATGGGGTTCTCTAGTGATACGCTCTAGGGTTAAGCTTGGGTTGAGGGGTGGAGGTGGGGGAAGATTGCTCGGATTACCATAGGTCGCGTAAGGGCCTTCCTCGGCAATCCTTGCCATGCTCTGCTGCTGAAGAGCAGCAATGACTTGGTTCTGCTTCTCAATTAAAGAAGTCTGAGTCCTCAAAATCTCCATAATCGACTCCTCTCTCCTTCGTGCCGAAGAAGTAGTCATGTAAGATCTGCCTTCCGTTTCAGAACGCTGACCACCTTGAAGTGTTCCGAAACGACCTCTAGTCAAATGAGGTATCTCCCTGTTGGTCCTGTCGGCCCTGAAATGATCACGCCGATCAGCCCGTTCAACTCGCCGATCCTCAACAGTTCGTGAGCCAGCAGCAGCCCGACGAGACTGACATCCAGAATCAGCTGTGTCACGCCATTCTGACACGTGGCCATCAGGGACGAGATGGGGGTTGGACTGCCCTCCGCCGCCCTCACCAAGAACTTGACCAGTTGGAGGAACCGTGGCTTATGGCTGATCCGCCGTTGGAACTGGCGGACCTGTTTGAAAGTCAGCCTGATTACCTCCAGTTGGTGCTCCCGGAGCAATTCTGTCCCTCACGTTTCTCCCGGTCTTGGGAGGCCTTCCACGGAGGCGACGACGGAGATCTTCTTGATTACCATCGTTATTATTGTCATTTGCCATGAGATCAGTGGGTGGGAATACTGGTTATTCAGATTCCCACAGATGGCGCCAATGTAGTGTCCTTGAACACTATGTCCTTAACCCTCTAAGTGCTCAAGGTTATGGAACCAGAAGCCCAAGAGAGGATCAAGTGTTAATATGTGACTTTATGGTGTTTCTGCAGTTCCAGTTGGGAAAAGCAGGGTCTCCCCAGTCAACAAGTGTGTGCAGAGTGTCAACTTAGGGATGAGAGTACGTACCTGAAACCCTAGCTGTAGTGAGCTATTTATAGGGTTTGAAGGAGGCTGATTTGGGCCGTCTGGGCCCTGTATCAGGGTTGAGCTGAACCAGGATTCTGTGAGATAATATCGGAGGATTATGCTCTTAGAATCTGGATAGGATTAGCTGAAGATCTCATGTCTAGGCTGTTGCGAGAATATAGGAGAGATTTGCGGAAGGGATAAGAAGCCTCGGTGGGTTTGAGCTTATCCGCTAGCCGACGGTATGTCTCGGCCTATAGTCTCAAGCCTGATGGATTGAGGACCGATGATGAGGCTCGGTTCCATCAAGTCCGAGCCTCGTCCTTTTGGGGATGCTCGGAGTCCATGAGTCCGAGCGAGGGACGTCCATGTTAAGCGATCCGAGGGAAGTGCCCTTAGAGGACTCTATTGACGAGGCTTAAATCCATATCTGGTCGGCAGACCCTACACCCGTCATGGTAAATTTTGTGGAAGATGGCTATTTTTAAGGATTTTAAGGGGATTATATGGATAAGTAACCCTCTGCTATCTTTCCAAGTATTCCATTTGTCATTCTTAACTGTGCTTTGTGAGTTAATGATCAAATTTAATATGACACAACATTTGAAAGTTTTGGATTGCAAATATAATAATTATTATTAAGTTTGAAGACCAAAATTAATCCCTCAAAATTTTCATGTGTTCGTACCACTTTAGTTAATCAAGAGGAACAAATTTAATTTGTTCTCCTCATATTCTAACCATATGAATTTTAAGTCCACTAGAAAGGGAATTATTTACATGTTTTGGGACTAATGTGTTTAACGTGTTTAATCATGAAGGGAACAATTTTTCATTCGTTTATTTTTTGTTTTTATGGTATTATAGTGGTACACAAAAAAAATAACGGACTAATTCAAGTCTTTTCTTTAACATTGGCAATGATAAGAACAATAATTGTAATAATTATAATATTAAAGACAAGAATCATAATAGTGAAAATGGTAGACTTATACCATCAATGGGTCTTGTGTCTCAAGTCTTGCTACTTATGAATAAAGTCTAAATATTTTGAAATCATCTTTTAAAGGGAGAAACAATGATGTCATAGTATCTTCAGAATCTGAAACCGATTTTTCCCTAATAGTTGTTGCAGCTTTAGAGTGTTGAAAATCATCAAATCAAGAATGACATCCAAACCCGTGTTCCAACCAAACCAGTATCAACACGTGTCGCTTTTGTTAGCTTAAGGGTTAAGCATGCTGCAATTATATATTCACTACCGATTCGCACATCACTCAAGCAAAAAAAACAATTCGTCCTTCTAGCTTCTCCTCGCCAAACTTTAAATACCCATCAACACAACATAAAAAGATAATATAATTTTTTTCCTTTATTCTTCTAATTTGTTCTAAATTTCATCCATCCTCCTCATCAACTCATCTTCAATCACGAACAAATACAACAGTATGGTAATTGGAGAATAATATGCTACGATTCTTTCTTCCCAAATATTGGTTTCCAACCCATCGGGGTAAGACAATTGAACATGGAATGTGGTTGATACTGTGTCATCCCTTCATTACTTATCCTTTTCCATGTTCTGTTTCCTTATTCCAAATCGGTTGAAAAATAATATTTGGTATCCCAAAATATTAATCATTAACATGATAACCATATAAAGGTTTCCAAATTTTCTTGGTGGTTTATTCTTTTAATTTGATTTAATAGATAATTTGATTTCAACTAGATTTATTTATCTTTTATTCTGAACTTTCATTATAACTTAAAAAAAATATATTATTAATTTTAAGTGTCGAAAATTCTGCACTTGTTCTGTTCATTTGATATGAAATGAATCCATGATTCTTAATATATGTATCTAAATTTTCTTCATATAAATTATGCAATCATCGATCAATTATTATTTTTCAAGTGATGTTAAGATGCAATTGGCTTAGGATCAATGATTTTACTTTCACGGTTCATGTCCGATAAATCCACCGACATTTGAAACAACTAAAAGGCAAGCATGAAAATTATATATCGACTTATTGTACTAAAATTCATTTAAATACTATAATCAATCTCATCTGATAACATAAGATTCAGACTAAAATCAAACTGACTGAACCTAATAGTCCATTCATTAATCGGTTAATGAGTTTTAATTTTGAACAATTGTTTCAAAAGATTATATTAACGGGTTTTGATTCTTCATTTAATAATAAAAATAATAATAACTTAAAAACTAATTTAAACAATTTTTTTTAAGTTCTATTTTTTTTCAATGTTTAATATTTTCAATCAAAAATTAATATTCGTGATGACCTTAATATGGCATGAAGAAGAAATTATCATCCTTTTGCGCAAACGACAATGTTTTTTTGCCATTAATTTGAAGGTTGATCCTAGTTTATATAGGGATAAATGGTTTTCGTGCAGCGGTTTATATTCCTATCTCAACGAGATCCTCTAATCTAAAATTAATTGGATCTAATTGAAATGATTATGACCATAAGTTAAATTGGCATATTAAATCGATGACTCGGGTCTTGAAAGATTGATAACACCATTTCATTAACTAAAATAATAAAATTTATGTAAATAAAATAATGTAAAAATAGTTGTTACTGTAACACCTTAGCTAATTTACCCATAATTACCCATATATTAAATTAGTGAACTTAAAATTTCCTTTTTAATTAATTAAAATCTACTGTCAAACGGACGGAGTTTCCTTTGTTTTTAGGACTTTCCAAAAATAATTTAATCCTGCACCTGATACGCATCAAATATAATATATAATTTTCAAAAGCCAACAGGGCTTGATATAAACAGGGCCTCTCCATCAGTCATCAGAGTAATAAGCGGAAGGATGTATACAAGTGTTACATAACATAACCATCAAAACACCCCATATAACGAAGGGGATATCCTGGGCCCTACAAAAACAACTATTTACATCTTTACAATCAAAAGATATCACATCATTGACATGATGAATGGGCCCAGGACATTTCCATGTCCTAAGATACTAAATCTACTCTCCCTGTGAGGGAGAGTGCAATTGCTCGGCCGGGGGCGGTGCTAGCTCGATCTCAGAACCTGAAAAATGTTAAGGGAGTGACCATTGCATATGAAACAGAATTGCAGTTTCCAGATAGACATAATAAATTCACTATGCCAAGCACAAATATCAAATGACACATATTCTAAGCAACAATCATCAAGTCCAGTTATAGTCATTCCATACACCATATTTATTTCATATTTCCTCTTAACACATAATTACATAATATTTCCAGATCTTTATTTCATTTCCTATCTCATGTACCATTTATCTCTTTCTCATTCATTTCTCATTTCTCTTTCTATTTTTATTTTTGCACCACTAGGAATTAGCGCACCTGCTAGGCAATTCACCACCTGCTAGGGACTTTACACCTGTCAGGACTGAGACACCCATTAGGCATCACCCGTTATGTATCCCTAATTTTAATTCCTAGTCTAATTATAAGTTTTATCAAATTAAATAATTGTTTCTTGAAATCAATCAATTAAGTGTTGGGTATTTTCATAAAATATAGTATGTTAATTACGAAAGTACCTTTAATTGTATTTTAAAGTAAATGCATTTAGAAAAAAAATTACCCTATTTGAATAATATACTTTCTATTCTTTACTTTGATTTTTACAAAGATATAAATTTTAAATAAATTTTTGTTATTTCCTGGTATCTAACTAATTTCTTACTTTATAGTTTTCCTAAATGAAGCTATATGATGCTAAATTTTTATTATTAATATTTTTGAGAACAATTAAATAAATAAAATGAATGGAAGTATATGTAAAAAGAAAAAAGAAGAAGAAGAGTATGTGCGTGGTGTTTTGGGTTGAAACCTATTCTTACCCTTCTTCTCCAATGGAACCCGCCGACCCTAACTCCCTTCCAGGACCACCTCTCACACCGCTCCTCTCTCAGCCATGGTCTCTCTCTCTCTCTCAACCGTTCTTTCCCTCTCTCAGTCGCAACTCTCTTTCTCACGTGCTCTCTCTCCTCTCTCACACGGCAACCGTCCTCCCCTTGATCGCGATCCGCGACCCACCAGCCTTCGCCACCACCACCAACGAAGCCGTTAGCGCCACCTCTTCCTCGTGCCGCCTAACTTGCACTGCCACTCGAGCTCTCCCTCTACCCAGTTGCGATTCGCGCCCCGCCGCCGTCGTTGTTGGTTCTGTTCGTCGTTGTTGCCATGGTGGATCCAGCCATCGCCGCCTCCTCCTTGTACCGGTGACAGCCACAACCACGGAAAGAAGCTGTCTCCGCCTTGGTCGTGGCTCTTGTCACAGTTTCAAACCAAACCGACGCTGGTATCGCCGTCACCGTCATCGTTACCGTGGCCAGCCACTTCGTTGTACTTTGAACCGAGTTGATCGAACCGGCATTCAAAACCATAATTGAGGGTATATCCCTAATACCTTTTTAATTACTCTATGGTGTGTTTTAATTTTAATACAAATACTAGCTTTAATGTTATTGGTGATAATTATTAAGTATTAAATTATTTTGGAAGAATAAATGGTATTGTAGTTTAATATTAATTTTTAATTATACTGATATTGATAATGATGTTAATCGGTTACTTTGATTTGGGATAATATCGGATTAAACGTTATGTCAAACGAATTGTTTTAAAAGTATTTTGTTAAAGGTGTTAGGTCCCTAAGTAACTGAGTTGTTGTTTAGTGAGGTTGAATTGTTCCTCAACTAAACAATACACCAGTTAATTAGGAACCTGATATATTTGACATACATTAATTCGGGTTAAAACCTTAAACGTTAATTTCAAGTTAAAGGGAAGTGAAATTTATGGAATGTTGGAAATGTGATGTTCACTTATTTTGAACTGAGAACACTTCCTTTTAATTCGAAATTAATAGTGTTAAGTAGCGTATCATTTGATTATTTTTGACTCGTGATTTCAATTACTTGAATTCAAATTAGTTTGATAATTTTGTTAGTTTCGAAAGTTAACATATTTTCGATAAAAAGCTATTACTACTTTATTGAGAAACCAATGGTCCTAATTTATACTCTATTTAACTTCCATTTGTAACTCCTAATCAAATGATTTCGTGATTTATAAACTTGCCGAAAATTTGATACCCTAATACTTGTTAATTTTCGAGATGTCGAAACTAATTGTTTTGATTTCCATTTCTAAGTTCCTTGAACGTAAAATTCTAAAGTGTTTGTTTTAAGGAACCTTGAATGGTCTTTCATAACTTTATGGATATTTGCTAAATTGTTGGTTATAACGAAAAATATGTTTTTATAACGCTATGAACCTAATAACTAATCTAATATTGATATTGTTTTAGTGTAACTAAAAATATTAAATGATTGTTTGATTGTCGTGTATTAAGTTTTAGCGTATTATATTGATGGTTATTTAACTTGTACGGTATCGATAGTCGACGAAGGAGCTTGAGAATCTGTCGCCGCGCGTAAGCAATAGACTCGGATATGTTTGGACATTATCATACGAAAAGAATCATGCCTGAGGAAACGCAATGTAAGGGGTTCTTTACCTTGCTTTAGGGAGTATTTTCTAATTAGCTCATAGTGCTTGCTAAGAGTATATGTATTTATTTGGTTTGGAATTTAGATAGTTATTATAGGCTTAACAATCAAGAATGAAATTAAATGAAATAGTTTTTAAATTGATATATGTGATAAATTTTGTATGCTATATGCTAAATGTCATTATTTTTGCCTAACTGAAATATATGGAGATTTGGTTGGTAACTAGAAATGATTATATATGATAATTGTTATGTATGTTAGAAAAAGTATAGAGTTGTGAATACTTTGTGAATGATTATGGTGATTTACATTTGAATGTGTGATGTGGTGTTTTGTTAATTCATATTGGAATTTGGAAATATAAAAGGATAATGAAATTGATGATTTATGGATGAGTTTACAAATACAAATATTTTGGAATTTAGAAGTATAATGAGATAATGAAAATGATGAATTTATGAAAGTGATTACAAAAAATGAAATAAGTGAAATATGAAATTAAAATATTTAAAGAACAAAGAGTGTGTGATCCAGATCTTGTAAGACGTTGTCCGTAGGAGACTGTACGCATTGATCGCGTAAGACGCACTTGATGCACTGCTGTAAGACGTTGTCCGAAGGAGACTGTACGCAATTATGGACACACACCATATATTAATTAAAGATATAATTGGATTGTGCCTCTCCAGATCTTGTAAGACGTTGTCCGTAAGAGACTGTACGCATTGATCGCGTAAGACGCACTTGATGCGCTGTTGTAAGACGTTGTCCGAAGGAGACTGTACGCAATGATGGATGTACCTTCCGATTGTGGAATCCAGGTCTTGTAAGACGTTGTCCGTAGGAGACTGTATGCATAGACCGCGTAAGACACACATTGTGTGCAGCTGTAAGACGTTGTCCGAAGGAGACTGTACGCAATGATGGAAATCCATGTAATAAATTCTAAAATTCTTTGTAAAAGCTCAAAGAGTACATGAATAGAAAAAGAATTGTGAATTTAAATAAGATATGAGAAAAGTATAAAAAGTTCATAAGTTTGAATTTATGAGATGATGAAGCTGAACAACTGGAACTAATTTACTATTGATATGAAAGTACTTGAAATTTGTATGGGAATGCTTTATCTGATTATGTGACTTGTATGGCTAAATGTGTTTGACTTAGTAGGTCATTATGTCTAGTTAGACACTTCTTTCTACTTCATGTGTAAAGCTCACCCTTACAACCATTTTTCAGGTACTGAGCTTGGAGCTTGCACAATTTTTGGCCGAGTAGGATTACCCTCCACCACGTGGAGTGGTCATGTATCACGAGTGAATTAAAGTATTAATTAAGTTAAAGATGAATATTTTGTAATTTAAAAGAATGTATTAGTTGTATGGCCTCGCTTGGATTATGTTGGGCATTAGGCTTAATTATGTGTTTTGAGTAAATGTTATGTTGTATAATATTCTGGTCTGGATAGGTACAAGATTGGAAATTTTGGTAAAGTCCGAAATACAGAGGGAACTCTGCCGGATTTTTATCGAAATATTCAAGTCCATATTTTTATAAAACTTAATTTAACTAAATAATTGTGATGGTGTTACACGTTAGGACAACGCAATTAATTACATATCAAATAATATTCATTTCTCACAATTCCAGTTCACATTTTACTATCGTTTCAGGTGGTTATGCAGTGTATTGATCCATTGGCGCACCGACGGCTAACGGGAATTTAGGACCTAATGGGCAATTCGCCTGACAGGCAATTGGCCCTAGCAGGCAATTCACCACCTAGAAGGGCACCTAGTGTGTCGGTGCATCCAAGGATCAACCACACTGCACTCCTTTTTAATTCCTCTTAGTCTCATAATCACAATTTCCAATAATCATACATATGTCATATTTTTCCAAAGCAGTAAATTAATTTCCAACATCAAATAATACATAAATTTATAACACAATCTATCAACAATTATACCCATACACACATATTCAATTAATCACATGTAGGGTCACATAACAAATATTACAATTCAAATAGCACATCTAACACTAAATCTCATAGTGACATTCTAAGCATTATTTTCTACATTACATAATTTATTATAGCTCACTACCTTAGGGTTCCTTATTAATTATCCCAAACAAATAACTCCTAACAAACTATTATAACTATATGGACACCCAATTCTATGTCAAGCCAATACCCACCCCCTTACTGCAACACCCCAAGTTTTTATATAAAATATCACTTAATAAGTTTAATAATTAAATTGAAGAATTTAATAATTTCTTTTCATAAATCAAGTTTACATATGAAATTGGGTATTTCCATTACAGTATGAGTAGTGCAACGTATAATTTCCTTCTTTCCAAATCTTCCGCTGCGACACTCTGATCCTCAAGCTGTAACACCCCGCAAATTCCTCGTATTGAATTAAAATTCTAAAGAGATTTACTTTAAGAAAAGTGTTTTTGAAAAAGTATTTTCTTAAATAATTTTCTTAATTCACGATTTTAAAGTAATAAATAATTTTTGAAAAGAAATGGTTTTTCATGAAATGATGTTAAGAGTTTTAAAGTTATGGTTTTGAAGCAATTGTGTGTTAATATTTTTACACTTTAAAGAAATTATAACTCTTATATATGGGTCACTTTAGGATAAAGAGGATTATTTTCCATGCACGTGTGTGTGTGCGCGCGGTTTTGGTATGTGAGTATATGCTTAGGATTATATGGAATTAAATTAGTAGAAGAAAATGATAATGCATAAGTGTGATGTGTGTGATACGTGTGAGTGTGTGTGTGTGTGTGCTACGTGTATGCATGCATGAATGAGGGCTAGGATTTTATTTTAGGGAGCCATGGACTAGGCTAAGAACCCTAAGTAACTAAGTTAATAACTAAGTCCTAACCATGAGCCAAAAAAAGTAACTAAACTTAGGAAACCTAGTTCCTTAATTTTCTCCACTATGTCTCCCTATGTTTGATAAACACCACCCATGCAATTTTGTGAAGAGCCAAAATTACCCCTCACCCTCTCTCATGACCGAATCCTCTACAAGGGTAAAAGAGGGAGTGCATCGATCACTTATATAAGCCATAGTTCCTAGTTCATTTCACCCATTTCACATTCACTTCCTTCATTCCTTGTTTCACCCACCAAACACAACTTCTAAGAGTTTCCTTTTAGCTCTTGGAAGAGAAAGAGAGAGTGAGAGAAAAAGAAGGAGAGGCCGTGAGCTACAAGGAGGGAGGAGGAGGAAGATCTAGCCAAGAACCTAAGTCTTCTTTGAACAACCAAGACCATAGAAGTTAGAAGACCTTGATTGGGTGGGTAGTTCGAAAATCATGAAAGAAATTGTAATAGATAGATTTTTATTTCGATCTTGTAATTTTCTTCTCCTTTTCTTTTGCATGTTAATTCTTTGAGCCTAGATGATGAGTATAAGTGTGTTTGTACTTGATCATGAATTTTCAAAGCTAAAAAATAACTTCTAAACGTCTAAACAATGGACCCTATAACTTGATTAAGTTTTTCATGAAAAGTCTTAAAGCTTTTCAAACTAAATCGTATGGATCTAAAGATTTGATGGGATTTTTGTAAAGCTTAAAGTAAATCTTATTGCATGTTGAATTTTCTTTCTTAAACCGTGAACTAATGGTATGTTTTTGAGTTTAATTGGTAAATAAATGAACGATCTAAGCTTTCCTAACAATAAGGTTGAGATCTTGGTGATGTATGTTGATTCAATGAGGATTTTGATGATTTGAGTTGTTGAAGTGTTTGGTTTGACTTGATGTCGATAAAGCTTTGATTTTCACTTTGATCTTTGAAAAATGTCTTGATCTTTGCTTCAATTTTTAAAAGGTTTTGCTATAAAGCCATGCATGTTGTTTTGAACCAAAAAGACTTAATTTCTTCAACATTCATCACGGTTTTGACTTCTCCTTACTCAAAATGATTTTTATCTTTAATTTGTGCTATCATAGTTGATTTCTTGAGTTGATCTACAAAATCTAGAGGCATGCATGTGGTTGTTGAGTTAAAAGACTTTATTTTCTTAATGAGCCCCACAGTTTTACAAAGAAACCAAGAGAAACAAGTTTTTGAAAATTAATTTCTAACTTGATTTTTAGCAATGTGCATCCGGTTTTATGTTTTAAAAAGGAAGTAATGTTTTTAAAATTGTTGTGTAAGAAAGTGCATGATAAAGCCATGAACCTAAATTTGTGCATGTTGAAAAATGAACCAAAAACCTTGTTTCAACCATGAGGAGATTCGGCCTAGGCATAGTAAGTAGACTAGGACTCTCTTTTTCTTATGAATGGACTTAGAGTAATGAGTATGTCTTGAAGAATCTTGTTAAATTAATATGTTTAAAATTGTGTTGTGATTATTAAAATTATATTCGGTTTTAATAGAGGAAATAAATGAACTAAATGATTTTGGAAGAGTGTCATGTTTAAATAAAATATGTGTGTATATGTGTGCATTCGGTTGGAAGTAAAAGAAAGAATAAATAAATTTGTTTATGAAAAAGAAAAATGGAGTTTAAGTATTTGAAATGAATCAAATTGATTTATGTCGTTCAAATCTGTGATGATTGGCTTGCTTTCTTTGATTGCATGAGGTCATATAGTTTAAATAAGTCTAGGAAATTTAGTTGCATGAAAATAATTTCACCCAATGATTTTTGAAAGAAATCAATTGTTTAAAGTGAGTGGTTTACATCTTGATTTAATACATGTATGTCTAAGTGCTTTGTGTTATGAAAAATGTGTGAGTTGTGTCATTGCCTCGGTATTGATTTACTTGGTTACATACTTGGTGAAGTGTTATTTAAAACAAAGAGTGTTTTAACATGTTTTCGGGATTTCATCAAAGTGATTTTTGTAAAATAAATTGTTGCTGTCCAGAATTATTTCCTAAACTTTGAAAATGTTTTCAAGCGGTTTTAAAATAATTAAAGTGCCAGTGTAACATCCCGGATTTTTCTGGACTCAAATAAATCAATAAAGTTTTATTTAAAAATGATTTTTCAATTTAAGAAAAGATTTTCAGTCAAAACTGTTTTAGCAAGTAGGAAATATTGATTTTTCATGAAAACCAAGTGGTGATTTGTTAATTAGAAGACGAATTTTTCCTTCTTAAAATAATTTGAAGTTTTAAATAAATTATTTATTTGATAAAATCCTGGCTGTACATGAAAATATGATTGGGTATTTGAGCAGTACGATTTAATTGATTTCCTTAGGAATCATATCTTCGAATTTGTGAATGTGTATGTTTGTGTGCTTAATTATGTAAGAAATCTAATTAGTTAATTTAAATGATTAAGTGCATGAATTGTGTAACTATGGATGACCATAGGAAATTATATATGTGTGTAGGCCGTGTGTTTTGAGGATGGAACATGATGTAACTAAATGAGTGCTAAAGTGTTTCATGGTCTCCATGCTAGGAAAAATAAAATTATATGTGTAGTTGTGTGTATGTGTTGTTCGGCCATTTAAGGATAGGAAGGCTAAGAAGAATGCATTGTTCCATGATACCCATGCTATAAGAAATAAAATTGTATATGTGTGTATGCATGAATTTTGTTCGGTCAAGAAAAGAGGAAGGAAACCAAGTGAGTTTGATTTTCTTACCCATTAAGAAATAGGAAATTCAAATAGAAATAGGAGGAAGCTAGAGTGGTGACTCATGATGCCTATAGAAGACTTTCTTCCACCTTGCCTCAACTTGACATGACCCTTGCCATGCAAATTTTGGGATGGACCGAATTATCCCTTGCACAACCCCTTGAACCAAGGATCAAATAGGAAATCCCAAGCCATTGCTCTTGTTCTTAAAATCGTGTAGGATGGTGTTGGTTAGCCATTCTCCATCTTCACACACTTCATTCCCAAAACACTTTGTCCAAAGAGTGCATCAAACTCTTGAGACTTTAGAGAAAAAGTAAGAGAGGCCGTAAGAAAGGAGAGAGGAGATAAGAGTGCAAAAGGTTCTTTACCCAAACATCCCTAATTTCTTTCTCAACCTTGTTCTTCTTCTTTGATCAAGAGAAAAGCCAACCCATAACCCTAAGAGGAGGAGACCGAAGCAACTTTAGGAGAAGAAGAAAGGAGATTGAAAGCTTGAAGTCTTAGTTAGAGTCTCAATCTAAGGTAGTTATTTAAGAAGGTTTGGTGTAGTGATTTTGGTTTGTAAAGGGACTTAAATATGGACATTATTTAAGTGTAAATTTTGTGATGCATGTGTTTACTTCTTTACAATCTTGAAGTTTTGATGCCTTGCATGTCATTTTTATAATTTGATCTTGAATAATTGTGCTTGGATGTTTTAATTTCCATCTTGTCCTTTACGGTTTTGGTTAGGTTTTGTGTTTAAGTGTGTTTTTGTATTGATCTTGTTTAGCATGCCTTGATCTATGTGTTTATGTGAATATTTGATTAACAATTTCATGATCTAAATTTATCGAGAAGAAAATGAGGGTTTTTAGTTTTGCATGTCAATTTTCAAATAAAGAAATTGAGTTTTTCCTCTATGTGTATTTCGGCCTACTAGAGATTAATAGGGTAATGGTCTTTAAAATGATCTTTCTTTTATGAACATGATTTGACTTAAACATTCGTTCTATGTTTGTTGTGTTGGGGGGAAGGCCATTCGGCCATGAGTGCTAAAAATGTGACTGGTGCATGAATTTTAGGTGCATGTATGAATTAAGAGTAGATTTAATAATTCTAAGTCCATGCATGCTATTCTTTTAGAAGATTAAGTTATAATCCAAATTTTCATTTTTTAGAAAAACTATGAGTTTGAGCTTTGATAAGAAATTTAAGAAATCTCATGATGATCTATGAATGTTGGTAAGGTTTGCCCTAATTGTCTTGAGTGCATTGTAAAATGAACTAAAATTCTTGTCTTATGTGTGATAACATTCGGCCTTGAGGTAGGAAAATAGGGAAGTGAGTTTAATCATCATTTAGGATGTATGTAGACCTTAGACTAAGATTAGCTTAATTTAGGAGCATAAAGGGTGCATGTATGAAATAACCCAATTTAAAGGAAAAATAAAATAAACCTTTGAAATGATTTGTAGCTTTGGTTGTTGTTTGAATCGAAGTGAAGAAAATGAAATTTATTTGATAAGTGTTGTGTTGAGTGTCTTTCCTTATATCCTATTCGGTCTTGGCACAAAAGTGAAGGAAATGAATTGATTTCTCATTTGTGTGTTAATTTACATGATGCTAGCTTTATCTTAAGTAAATGTGTCCTTTTCTTTTTAGAATATGATGAGGTGTGTTGTTTTTTTTTTCTAATAGCATGTGTTAGTAATTATTAGTAACCGAGGTACAAACCTTGTCTCATATCGGATAGGATTCAGCTATGCTTAAAAAAACTAAGTGCATGTATTTGATTCTTGTCCTATGTGCATGGATTTTGAGTAGTTGATAATATTATGTATGCGCTTGAATGATTAAGATGATTACTACTTGCGTATTCATATGTGTACGTGAAAATGAATTTGAGTGCTTAATACATTTTTAAGAAAGGTTTTGATCTAAACTTGTGTTAATTGCTTTGATTTAATTCGGTTTAAGGAAAAAGAAGTAAGCCAAACGATTTGATTAATTAAAAGGAATTGTTTTCCCGGTTTTAAGTTAACAAATGTTCTTCCTTGAGTAAAACCAAAGTGATTTTCAAATAAGAAGTTTTCTTTGGTAATAATATTTCGTTTTCCAAAGTGATTTTATAAGAACGATTTTTAATAAGGGAGAATTATTTGAGTTCCAGTAACAACCGGGAAGAAGTTACAAACATCGCGTTGGGGAACCAAGGAGCGTATCGTGGGAAGTATCGTCAATCGAGGCGAGATGAGATGATCGGAAAACCTTGGAGAGCTATAGGACGTTCGTCATAGAGGTGAGAGAGGGGCTTATCCTTAAGATGCCGTGGTAATTAGGTAACATATTAAGGCGTCCAATCATCTCAAAGATTGGACCCCAATCTCATTTAGCGTAGTGGTGTATGTGATAGCGCTTGTTTGATTGGTTTAGCTATCCACCCGAACGACTGAGATTGGCTTATCATAGATGAGGCTATGTTTTCTGATTGTCTATGCTGGTTTATTTAATTTTCTTATGATTTGTCATCTGTTATATGTATGCGATATTGTCGGGAATTATTTAATTATGCGTTAGTAATAAAGTTATGGAAGTAACAAGCTAAGTATGATAAGAAAAGAATAATAGATTTGAATAATGAGAGTGAATAAGGGAGAGAGACAAGTTATGATGAGATTGAATGGTGAGAGAAGTGAATGGTAATTGGAAAATTAGAACGAACGAGAGGAGTTACTGATGCGGCTGAGCCAAATGGGCAAGGAAAGATATCCGTGATGCTGCTGAATCACCATTGGCAAGGAGAACAATGATGGCGTGCTGAGTTTCAGTTGACTTAAAATAGTGATGCTCACGAGAGCAATGTGCTATGATTTGAGAAAGAGAAAGATGATGCGATGATGTTGTGATGACTCAAGTGATACTATGTGAGTATTAAGGGGACTAGATGCGTACGATTAGCGATCGGGTCTCATTGAAGGGATGCACCAAGGATGGACCGATCATTAGGACTAAGCCGTAATCTAAAATCTTAAAAAGACTATTAAAAGACATTCATGAATGAGGTACGAGTGTCGAATCGAAGTAGTGGAGAGGAAGGAACGATAGGTATCTGCGGATACTTAGGACGAGATTGCATTAGGGGAGGACGATGACGGTGAAACGTCAATAAGTCTAGAGTATGTTTCTAGGCAGAACGAACTCCACATGTGGCGCACTAACGTGGTGGGGACTGGGTCTAATGTCGTGGCAAGTTCTGCGGGCCCACTAGAAACATACTGTCACCCCCTAGATTGCAAATCGAGAATAGTGAGAGGGACTGGAACGGGGCATTGTGTTTGCCACTGCGTGGACAGTGAGCCTTGTTATATTTGATATGATTTGAGGACGAGATCCTCCTGGTCTGGCACCATTATGTATTGTGACAGCTGTCGTGCCCGCGTGGTAAATGTCCTGTACTCTTGTTTGCTTCCGACTAGGTTGGGAGGTTGACCGAGGAGATGTAGACGTGTGTGAGCACAATGATGTTTCCCCCTCATCATTGATGCTAATCGAATTGATAAGACTTAATAACCAAGATATTCCAAAGATATGTGTGATGATGGTCAAAATACTAGGGATAATGGAAATGCTAATACCAATGATGGAAGTGAATACGAATACCCTCGAAACATTTGTTGAGTTTGAGGAATGAGAGAAAATGAGAGAAATGTATCATGGTGAAGGATGTGATGGTCTTGAGCTTGAAAATACTGGAATGAGTAATTGAGTGATTGTATATGTGAACATCATGATGGTTATATGTGTTGTTTTAATTTCCCTTATACTATTGTTGGATTTATGTTTTCCTTTATGTTTGTTTGTCTTAATATTTACCTAATGTAATCCCACATAGTCGACATTGCCGTTTTGGGTAGCTCACTCTCTCTTTCCTCTACAATTCCATTATGTATGAAATGTGCGGATCCTAGATGAACAACATTGCAAGATATCAACGGTTCAGGGAGATCGGAGCCCTACCAATGAGAAGAGATAATAACGCTATGTCGGCCTACGTGGTATTCTTTCTGAGGATCCAGCGCAGAAGCGTGGAGCTAGCCGAAAGAGTCACTCCCTTGGATACAGAGACTAACGGAGTGCTGGATGATTCTACAGCAGAAAACACTAAGGAGACAGAGGAGTAGGACGAGTGACAAGAACGAGTAGAACCTGACGATTGTAGATTAGGCAATTCCCTTGTGAGTATTGTATTCCACTTCAAGTTATTAGACATTCGACTCTACTATGCTGTAACTCCAAACCAGATTATGTTAAGTACTGATGTTTTGAAATCAAATCAAATGGGGTAATTTATTTGAACTACTTTTGGGAAAACGAGTTTCAAAGTGCGATGTCCCGTGACATCTCGATTTGGAACTTGAAGGGGTGGCATGCCGTGAGAACGTAATATTTTATATCTCGGTTCCAAATTAAAAACGTTCTCATGAGTGTGTAACTCTAAAAAAAATGGCCCCTAATTTTCACTTAAAATGACTATGGTTATCAAGTGGCCAAATCGGGGTGTTACAGCCAGAAAATACGGGAATTGTTTTGATAAAACCATAAGTGTTTTATTTAATACGAGGAATGAGAAGTGTCTAAGTTATGGGAGAAATTTTCATAAATGCAAGTTAATGACGTAAGCATATTTTATTTAGTACGAGGAAATCTTAAAGACAAAGGATTGGGGCAGCTGGCAGCAGAGGTACGCAATAAATTGCTGGACCTCAGGTGAGAGAGAAGCTTTCCTAAGACACCGTGGTAGTTAGGTGATATATTAGGATGTTCCGTATCATCACAAAGATCGGAACTAAGTGGTTAGAGTCGGTAGTATAAGTGGCAATTGTTTGATTGTGTGGCCACTTATACGAAGGCGACGAAGACCACGTTGTTATTGTGTGATGAGTGTGTGATTGATAGTATGCTTTTATATCTTTATTTCATTATGCTTGATGATATTTATCGCTGTTGATTAATATGAATAATGTGCTGATGGACGTCTGTTACGTCCTGAATAAGAAAATGAAAAGGAGATAAGCAAGTTAAGGGAAGTAAAGATAGAAGAGAAAGGAATAATGATGAAAAGATATAAGATGGGATGGAGAAAGAAAGAAAGAGTTGAGATTGGGAACAGAATGAATGATAATGTTGAGAACGAGCTAGAGCTGGGAAGAGTAATGTTGTTGTTGATGCGAGATGTTATTTGAGTGGAGCTGGGCTCCTTTGTCTTGGTTTTAGTCTGGGACTAGTGTTGAGTTGAGCTTGCTCCTCCATTAGCACCCAGCAAAGTTGTAACTTTTGAAAAAGGTTTTTGAAAAGCGGTTTTCGAAAAAGGTTTTTGAAAAGAGATTTTTGAAAGAGAATCGTGAAAAGAAATTTTTGAAAAGAATTGTGAAAAAGGGATTTTTGAAAAGGGTTTGAAAAGGAATATTTGAAAAGGGGTTTTGGAAAAGAAGTTTTAAGAAGGGTTATAAACAAATGTTTTCAGAAAGGTTTTTTTTCGAAATAAAAATTTGGTGAAAAATTGTGAAGAAAGAGTTTTAGAGATTTTGTGAAAGAGATATTTTTAAGAGAACTTTTGAGGAAGTCTATAAAAAGAAACTTCTGGAAATGTATAAAAGTTGATTTTGAGAAAATTTACGAGAGAAGATTTTATGTGAAAGTTTTCGAAAGGATCTTTTGTGAAAGCTTCTGATATGAGATTTTCCAAAAAGTTATGAAAGAGTGTTTTGAGATAGTTTTTGAAAAGATTGTCTTGAGAAAAGATGTTGAAATGAGATGATTTCAAGAAATGGAGAATGTGAGAAAGTTTGAGGAATGAGATTGGAAATTGTGATGTGATCCCAGCTTCGTGCTATGCGAGAGATGTTGAGAGAAAGATTGTGCAAAGTTAGCGGTCGGGACTCATTGAAGGGATGTACGAAGGATGGGCCGACCTTAGGATTAAGTAAAAGATAAAAGACTTAAAAGACATACGCGGTGAGGTATGAGAGTGCGAAGTAGTGGAGAGGAAGGAACCATAAGTATTTGCGGATACTTAGGAGGAGATTGCATTAGGGGAGGACAATGACGGTGAAACGTCAAGAAGTCTAGAGTGTGTTTCTAGGAAGAACGAACTCCACATGTGGCGCACTAACGTGGTGGGGACTGGGTCTAATGCCGTGGTAAGTTCTGCTGGCCCACTAGAAACATATTGTCGCCCCCTAGATTGCAAATCGAGAACAGTGAGAGGGACTGGAACGGGGCATTGTGTTTTGCCACTGCGTGGATGTAACACCCCGATTCGGCAACTTGAAAACTTCCGTTAAATATAGTGAAAATTAGGGCCATTTTTTTTTAGTGTTACACAAGATGAGAACATTTAGGTTTCCAAAACATAATTACATTTAAATCATCATGTTCTCATATTGTGCAAACCCCTTTCAAGTTCCAAACCGAGGTGTCACGAGACACCGCACTTTGAAACCCGTTTTCACAACATCATTTAAAACCTAGCCCGCTTACTTATTTCAAAACCTCATTGTTAAAGAAAACTTTAGCCGGGGTACAGTATGGTAAAGAGAAGGTAACTAAGGACTTACATCGGAATACAATCCGCCAGGGAATTCCTAGCTTCTAGTCAGACCTTCTAACACTCGTCATCTCACTCCGGCCTTGATAGATTCCACTCATGGTTTGCTAGTAGAGTTGTCCTCATTCGTGCCCCAGGGTTTCTCCACCGAGTCGTCTCCTTTTAACGCAGTTGTGCCTACCTCCCGAACAAGCTGGATCTGGAACCTCAATCTCTTTGCATCTAGTAGCCGTGCAAATTTTGCAGAGAAAGGGCAGAAGTACAGAAGAAGAGGAGAACAGAAGAAGAGGAGAGAGTAAGCTACCCAAACAGATATGTTGACTATGTGGAATTACAATAGGCAAATACTAAGGAAAAACAATATACATCACACAAACAATAACAACATCATTTCTTAAGCACAAACGTATACTGAGCTTTCATAACCACTTTCTTACAATCTTTCTCATACACTTCACCACTCATATCCCTTCTTTCTTTCATCATACTATTTCCGAACTCATCACGCATTCTGAGAATCCTTTCTTATACATGCCTTACAAATCATTTCCAATACTTGATATTTTATTATACATTTCCTTGAAACATCTTTGTTCTTTTAAGTTTTAGCGTATCGGTTCACTTCAATGATGGGGGGAAACATCATCATTGAAGGAGTCACACACGTCTACATCTCCTCGGTCAACCACCCAACCTAGTCGGAAGCAAACAGGAGTACAGGACCTTTACCACGCGGGCACGACAGCTGTCACACACAAATGGTCCCAGACCAGGAGGCTCTGCCTCAAATCATATCATTTAATCACATAATCAATGCACGCCCTCGGCGGCAAACACAAATGCCCCATTCCAGTCCCTCTCACTGTTCTAGACTTGCATCGAGGGGGCGACAGTATAATTTCTAGTTCGCGATGCGGAACTTACCACGGTATTAGACCCAGTCCCCACCACGTTAGTGCACCACATGTGGGATTCGTTCCGCCTAGAAATATACTCGAGGCTTCTTGACGTTTCACCGTCCTTGCCCTCCCTTCCTGCAATCTCCACCTGAGTATCAGCAGATACCCATAGTATCTTCCTCTCCACTACTTCGACACGACACTCATACCTCACCGCGTTTGTAAATGTCTTTTAGAGTCTTTATGGTTTTAGCGAGTTTTAATTATCGGCTGTATCCTAACAGTCGGCTCGTCCTTGGTGCATCCCTTCAACGAGGCCCGACCACTAAACGTAAATCCGTTCCCCCTAGAATCACAATGGCCTCAAGCCACACATCAATCTCATCTCAATATCAACATTCTCGTCAGCTCATGCTCAGCAACTTCCTCAAAACTCATTCCCTCTTCTTTCTCAAACTCTTTTCGCAAAACCTTTTCAAAAAGATGACTTTATCAAATTCTTTTCAAAAACTGTTTTCAAAAATCATATTTTTGGGTGAGTGTTAGTGGAGGAGCAAGCTCAACTCAACACTAAGCTTCTTCCCAAAAACATGCATGAGGGATCACATCTTTACTCCACCACTTCTCGCTTCCATAATCACGTTCTCTTTCAACTCTTTATCTTTTTCCTTCGCTCATATCATCTTTCTCATTCGTTTCTTATAACTTTCTCATCAATCTTAATGCACCGACTATTTCTTTCTCAATTCATTCTCATATCTCTTATTCGCATCTCTTTTCTCTTTCAGTCTCATTTCCTCATTATTATGATTTCAGGTCTCAGGGTAAAATCAAACATCTTTTAACAACTTAATTAAATTACTTCACATACTAAACTAACCAACAGTTCATGCATAGTAAACATCATATCATTTCAACAAACATATTAACTATAGACAACACTTCAGTCTCAGCGACTTGTAGGGATAGCTCACAACGAACAAACAAACAAACACTCACTATCCCTCTTCCTCGCCTTAACGAGACCAGGTCCAACCTTTGAGATGATTGGACGCCTTAATATATTGCCTACTACCACGGCGTCTTAAGGGGAGCTTCTCTCTCACCTGGATGGCGACACATCCGAAAGCGTTCCAAGATTTCCCGTTGTTAGCTTGCTACGTTCCCTTCGCGTCCGATACCCGAACTAGACATTTTTCCCGTGCGTTAGAACGTTTCGATAAAATCTCAATTTGTTTTGAAAACTCTTTGAAACAGTCTTTTATTAAAACAAATCCATTCTTTTAGTTTGAAAACACTCTGGTTATAAAGTCAATGTTTTTATGTTTTAAAACAAAATATGAAAACCCAAGAAGATACAATTTTAAAACCATACTTGGAAAATCTTTTAAGACACAAAATCGAAGAAGATAAAATGTCCAAATTAATTGGAGTTATTTTAAATCATATTTTTAAATAAAACAATTTCAATTTCTTTAAAATTCAAACATATAATTTCACAAATACAGTTCACAAATAGTAAAACAAAGTCAGTTCAACACCATCAGCAGCATACACAATTTTTCTGAACACACACACAACTCACATAAGGCAAACCACCCCTCAATCATTCAAAACCAATCAATTAAATTCTAATCTAATAAATAGATTAGCTAGATTAGATTTAACAAAATGATTTAAATTAATCTCTTAATTATCTCAGCCAAAACCGAATCACACATGGTCCTTATTTGCTAATTACAATTAAATTTTAAAACTAAAAGTCATTGATTTAATACCATAAAAATTTGTTTCTCATAATCAAATTAAGTCATATATATATATCGAAATTAAAACCCAAAAGATAAAAGAAAGACACACATCATGCTCATTAAGCATACAACATCATGTACCTAGGACATAGCTATAATCAAAAGTCATTTCATGAAAACAATTTTCTAACTTCATATATATACTTTGGCTGAATCATGGTTTTGCAAAGATTTAATGCACAAGGAGCATATAAATTCATGAAATCATCTCCCTTATTTTAATCTATAAACCATGAGCATACAATAGGGAGATTATAAATTTTAAATTTCTTTTCAAAACTAAAATCAAGACAATTAGTTAAACCACAAAGCATTCCAAAGATTCACATACTTTTTTTTTCTCAAAGCTTAATCATGGCATGCAAACTCTTTCAAAAACTTTTATATTTAATTAGTCTCATTATGCATGTACTCTAAATAAGGAACAAAACCTAGCTACCTACTTCTCCTAGGATGGCCGAATCTAATGATGCAAGGAAACAAGGTTTTCATACATTTTTCAACACGCATGGATCACAAAAGTCAAAGCACTTCATGTAAGGGTTTCAAGGTTATGTTTCAAAACAACACACCACCTTTCACACCTAAACCAATTCGAGATCATCATTCTTCTCAAAACAAAGCAAAGATTAAATTTTACTTCATGGAATAACATGCATGAACCTTGTTATAAAATAAAATGCATAGATTTCATTATTTATTGGATATGGCCGAATGATCCTAAAAACAAAATATGCACATAATCACACACTTAGTTCCAATTAAGGTTTACACTTGAAAAATCATTGTAAAACTTGATTCCTTTAAATTTTCCTTTAAGACCGAGACATATATCAAAGAGAACATGATCTTTCCTTTAAAAAAATTTGACATGCATGTGTTTAAAATCACTAGATCTAATCTTAGCACAAACATGCATTAACTTTTTATAAAGAAAGAGGACATAGATCTTAATTAACTTAACATGGCCGAAAGGCCTCCTAAAAATATAAATGCCTATAATCGAATACTAGGTCAATTGATGCAATTGAGAAATCACTTTAGTTATTCAAACTCAAACAATTTACACACAAAGGAAATGAAAATTATTTAAGAAAGATTTGTTTCAAAACCGAATGGGACATGAAAATCGTTTCCAAGTTTTTAATCAAAAATTTAGACTTTTACATGCTTGAAATCTATAGATCCATCAATAATTCATGCATGCAAAGCAAAATGAAGCTAGCTTGTCCCTTATAAAGGCAAAACCGAGAAGAAGACATGTACAAATCAAAGATCCAAGCTTTTCAAGCACAAATATTCAAGATCAATACACACACATAACATGCAAGCCATTTAGATCATAAGTTCATTCATCAAATTATCACATAAACACATACAATTCACGGTTTAGAAGAGAAAAAGTAAACATACAAGGAGATCTATTCTAGTTATCACAAAAATTTTAGTTTGTCTTTAGATCCTTGAGATTCACTTAAAAATTTTAGTTCTAGCAAAGAGGAACCTTAACCGAACATCAAGCACAAGTTAATCATATTACAAATTATGCTTAATCCATAAAGTTCAAGATCAAGAAAGATCAACATATAAAATCATCTTACCAACCATAAGACAAAACATGCAAGAAGAAAAGAAAGATCTACAACTAGAAAGGAAAAATCTAGGCTATTACAATTTTCTTCCTTGATCTTCGGTTCCTACTATGATAAAGGGGGTTCTTCTAGCTCTTGATCTACAAGGATGAGAGGTTGATCAAGCTCCTAATCCCTTCTTCTTCTTCCTATGCTTTCGGTCATTCTCTCTCTATGGTCACGGCTACCCCTTCTTTCTCTCTTTTCCTATTTCTTTTCTTTCTTTCTCTAAGAGTTTGTGGAGTCTCTTAGAGTGTGTGTTGTGTTTGTGTTTAGGTGAAGGTGAGAAACAAATGGGGTGAATGAACTTAGGCTACTTCCTTATATGAGCAAATGCATCTTCCCCCTTATGCCCTTAGATACAAGTTTCGGTCATGAGTAACCAAGGAGGGTGGTTTAGTCTTCACAATTTTGCATGGATGAGGTTTGCAAAGTCAAGGGGACAAGGTAGGCTAGGTTAGGACCTTAGGGTTACTTTAGGCTTAAGTAATAGTTAGCAACTAGTTAGGGTTTTGTGACTTAATTTAGCTTAGTTGGGTTGCACTTAGTTGGCTTGGTCTCTTCCTCCTTAAGCTTCTAGAATTTCAACCCTAGCTTACTTCTACACACACATACACGTGTAACACATATGGCACATCCACACACTCACTTACATGCATATTATAGTTGTGGCACTTTCATACACACACACACATATAACACTTACATGCACACTCACACCGTAACACACACACATATGCACATAATTCATATTTTATTTTCTACTATAATTTCTAATTCATACCACAATTAAATTAATTCTAAGAAATCACATTTTATAGCCATCTTCATGCACCACACGTTAAACACTCATGCACACATACATATATATACACATTCCTACCTACAAACCGTATTATACACACACACATGCACTTTGCATTTTATTTTTCATATCACATTTACTCTTTATTACACCATAATGCAATTAATTCACAAATCTTTTTTACACAATTAATTTTACACACCAAATAGTACACTTATTGAATCAAGCACTCATATAATTCCAAGCCAAATCATTAAATTCCTTTCTTCAAAAATCGTCCTTTACTAAAATAACAAAATCATTCACTTTTCATTTATAAAAACATTTTGTTCATAAAAATCCTTGAAAACCATCACTCTATTCCCTCTTAGGTAAAATATTTTTCTGAAAACCTTTTGTAAAACAGACCTCCAGGCTTATTTTTATCAAAATTCGTTCACGCACGTACGGGAAAAATGCGGGGTGTTACAGTGGACAGTGAGCCTTGATATTATGAAATTGAATTGATTTGAGGACGAGATCCTCCTAGTCTGGGACCATTTATGTGTTGTGACAGCTGTCGTGCCCGCGTGGTAAAGGTCTTGTACTCCTGTTTGCTTCCGACTAGGTTGGGTGGATGACCGAGGAGATGTAGACGTGAGTGATAGTCGAGGACGAAATGAATATTCTGATGATGTTTGGTATTTTCCCCCAAAGCATTAAAGAGGGTAACTTGATAAGATTGGATGAAAATAAAATGAGAAATTAAGGGAAGTAAAGGAATAATAGAAAGAAAGAAAGAATACTCGTGAGAAGTGCATAAAAGAGAATGATAATGATAATCATAATGATAATAATATGTTTGGTTGTTGTGTGCCTGTGTGTATATTGTATGCTTGTATGGTCCTATTATTTTGCCTAGCGTAATCCCACACCGTCGACGATCCGTCGTTCGGAATGCTTACTCTCTCCTGTACGTTGGCATATCGGTGCTGCTGGTATTTCAACGGGCAGATGGAGTGCCGCATGGATGTCACCACGTGGAGTAAGTACGGAAGAGGTTGGAAGCGCACTCCAAGTGGTTGGGTATGGACCGGCTATACCCAGATCGTAATTGCAATCCAGAACATCTACTCAGTGGAGCTAACCTGGAGCCGCATATAGGGCAAGTCACCGTACGAGGGTATAGGAGCTACGCGGAGAAGTTTCGGTATAAGACTCGGAGGAATACTTCCCTTCTTCATGAGGCGAAGCCGGAATCCATTAGCAATGAGGTGACAGCAATAAGGAGGGCATCATCCTCGGAAGTGAGGAGAGAACGCAAGAAGGAGGAACTTCATCCGATCGTGTTCAATAAGATAGTCTAAGGATAGGGTTATTAATTTAAGTTTGTTGTGAAAGTTTGAAGTAAGGATTACCAAGCCATGAACCATTTATGTAATCAAGCTAAGTTTTCAAACTGTTTGATGGAATACGTATCATGCTAAGTAATCCATGTGAAGTTTTGAAAGACTGTCAAGATGATTTCGAACCAAGTTCTTCGATTGAAATAAATGTTTTATAAATTAAGGAAAGTTTTTAGTAACAACTCGGTTTTCGAAAAAGGGTTTTGAGAATACCAAGAATTCTTAAGCAACGATTTCAAACATGTCAACAATGTTTTGGCCTCATTTTTGGTAATTTGTAATAAACAAAGTCAATTATTTTGGTTTACGAAAATCGGGCTGTTACAGAATGGTATCAGAGCTTATGGTAATCCTTAGTGGCCTTAAGCATGGGCTTACATGCTTTGCTTGTGTGACTCTGTGTGTTTGTATTAGGGTAAGAATCTGAGGGTAAGCTTCCGTCTCTCAGGACATGAGACTAGTTGTAGCACAGCATCAACCGTATAGTTTAAGGAACCTTTTGGTTCCATAGCTTGAAGGAATAGACCATAAATAGATTCTGAGGTCGAGACCCAATACCCCTGATGTCTCATTAGTGATTGTTAGACTTAGGTTTAATTAACCCTAACCTACTTTTATACAGGGATAGTTATCGCCTTTGAGGATGTAAGTTGTTATTTCTTAATTTCAGTGTTTGTTGAATTGCTTCAGCAAAACAACTAGTGTTGTTAAAATTCAAACCTTTTTCTTCATGAACCCTTGCCAAACCGTAGCTTTACCGATCCTGTCTTAGAATCATTAGTCCAAATTGCGAGGTTAGAAATGCCATAGTTACCCAGACAGTTTAGACTTGAACGATTAAAGGAGGATAAATAGTTTGAGTCAAGTAAGGATATGCGATCACCGTAAGTTTAGTTATAGGTTTAATCTAAGTTGGGGAGTCACAAGGAGAAGAAGAACCGTCTGTTACCGATTATTAGAGGAAATTTTGAGGAAGTTTGAGGATTAGAATTACCCTATACCCTAACTAGAAGTCTAGATGATCAAAGGTTGTGAGTTTGATTAATGTCCAGGATGGGTCTAAGGAGGAAGATGAGGTTTGTTTGAGGAAGTAAGTAAGCCTAAGTAGTAGTGGGATTCCCTTAAGCTGGAGATATGATAGACGAAAACCTTAGAGTTAGAAGGGGAACCGAAGGAAGGATTGATTATTGTGGGTTAGAAAGAACCTAAGTTGCAGAAAATAGCAAATATCTGAGGATTTTTAGATGAAACCCCCCTGCTTTTGGATATGTATGAATTTTGTTTGTTTGATTTTCCCTAAGTCCGTACCAATGGTTGGACTTTCTGTGACGACGATCAGTTAAGGGAGCGACGTCTTCTTAACCCGAAACGACACGCGAGCGGTTGCACGAGTGCGATTTATTCGACTGAAGGCAACAAACAAGGAACACGACAAGGCGAATTACGACCACGAAGCCAGAGGAAGGTATTCTTATGAAAGTCAAGGTGATGCGAGAATTTTGTGCCCTGCTGCCCAATCCGTAACAAATTTCTCAGGGACGAGAAATATTTAAGTTGGGGAGAATGTAACACCCCGCAAATTCCTCGTATTGAATTAAAATGCTAAAGAGATTTATTTTAAGAAAAGTGTTTTTGAAAAAGTATTTTCTTAAATAATTTTCTTAATTCACGATTTTAAAGTAATAAATAATATTTGAAAAGAAATGGTTTTTCATGAAATGATGTTAAGAGTTTTAAAGTTATGGTTTTGAAGCAACTGTGTGTTAATATTTTTACACTTTAAAGAAATTATAACTCTTATATATGGGTCACTTTAGGATAAAGAGGATTATTTTCTATGCATGTGTGTGTGTGCGCGGTTTTGGTATGTGAGTATATGCTTAGGATTATATGGAATTAAATTAGTAGAAGAAAATGATAATGCATAAGTGTGATGTGTGTGATACGTGTGAGAGTGTGTGTGTGTGTGTGTGTGCTACGTGTATGCATGCATGAATGAGGGCTAGGATTTTATTTTAGGGAGCCATGGACTAGGCTAAGAACCCTAAGTAACAAAGTTAATAACTAAGTCCTAACCATGAGCCAAAAAAAGTAACTAAACTTAGGAAACCTAGTTCCTTAATTTTCTCCACCATGTCTCCCTAAGTTTGATAAACACCACCCATGCAATTTTGTGAAGAGCCAAAATTACCCCTCACCCTCTCTCATGATCGAATCCTCTACAAGGGTAAAAGAGGGAGTGCATCGATCACTTATATAAGCCATAGTTCCTAGTTCATTTCACCCATTTCACATTCACTTCCTTCATTCCTTGTTTCACCCACCAAACACAACTTCTAAGAGTTTCCTTTTAGCTCTTGGAAGAGAAAGAGAGAGTGAGAGAAAAAGAGGAGAGGTCGTGAGCTACAAGGAGGGAGGAGGAGGAAGATCTAGCCAAGAACCTAAGTCTTCTTTGAAGAACCAAGACCATAGAAGTTAGAAGACCTTGATTGGGTGGGTAGTTCGAAAATCATGAAATAAATTGTAATAGATAGATTTTTATTTCGATCTTGTAATTTTATTCTCCTTTTTTTTTGCATGTTAATTCTTTGAGCCTAGATGATGAGTATAAGTGTGTTTGTACTTGATCATGAATTTTCAAAGCTAAAAAATAACTTCTAAACGTCTAAACAACGGACCCTATAACTTGATTAAGTTTTTCATGAAAAGTCTTAAAGCCTTTCAAACTAAATCGTATGGATCTAAAGATTTAATGGGATTTTTGTAAAGCTTAAAGTAAATCTTATTGCATGTTGAATTTTCTTTCTTAAACCGTGAACTAATGGTGTGTTTTTTATTTTAATTGGTAAATAAATGAACGATCTAAGCTTTCCTAACAATAAGGTTGAGATCTTGGTGATGTATGTTGATTCAATGAGGATTTTGATGATTTGAGTTGTTGAAGTGTTTGGTTTGACTTGATGTCGATAAAGCTTTGATTTTCACTTTGATCTTTGAAAAATGTCTTGATCTTTGCTTCAATTTTTAAAAGGTTTTGCTATAAAGCCATGCATGTTGTTTTGAACCAAAAAGACTTAATTTCTTCAACATTCATCACGGTTTTGACTTCTCCTTACTCAAAATGATTTTTATCTTTAATTTGTGCTATCATAGTTGATTTCTTGAGTTGATCTACAAAATCTAGAGGCATGCATGTGGTTGTTGAGTTAAAAGACTTTATTTTCTTAATGAGCCCCACGGTTTTACAAAGAAACCAAGAGAAACAAGTTTTTGAAAATTAATTTCTAACTTGATTTTTAGCAATGTGCATCCGGTTTTATGTTTAAAAAAGGAAGTAATGTTTTTAAAATTGTTGTGTAAGAAAGTGCATGATAAAGCCATGAACCTAAATTTGTGCATGTTGAAAAATGAACCAAAAACCTTGTTTCAACCATGAGGAGATTCGGCCTAGGCATAGTAAGTAGACTAGGACTCTCTTTTTCTTATGAATGGACTTAGAGTAATGAGTATGTCTTGAAGAATCTTGTTAAATTAATATGTTTAAAATTGTGTTGTGATTATTAAAATTATATTCGGTTTTAATAGAGGAAATAAATGAACTAAATGATTTTGGAAGAGTGTCATGTTTAAATAAAATATGTGTGTATATGTGTGCATTCGGTTGGAAGTAAAAGAAAGAATAAATAAATTTGTTTATGAAAAAGAAAAATGGAGTTTAAGTATTTGAAATGAATCAAATTGATTTGTGTGGTTCAAATCTGTGATGATTGGCTTGCTTTCTTTGATTGCATGAGGTCATATAGTTTAAATAAGTCTAGGAAATTTAGTTGCATGAAATTAATTTCACCCAATGATTTTTGAAAGAAATCAATTGTTTAAAGTGAGTGGTTTACATCTTGATTTAATACATGTATGTCTAAGTGCTTTGTGTTATGAAAAATGTGTGAGTTGTGTCATTCCCTCGGTATTGATTTACTTGGTTACATACTTGGTGAAGTGTTATTTAAAACGAAGAGTGTTTTAACATGTTTTCGGGATTTCATCAAAGTGATTTTTGTAAAATAAATTGTTGTTGTCCAGAATTATTTCCTAAACTTTGAAAATGTTTTCAAGCGGTTTTAAAATAATTAAAGTGCCAGAAAATACGGGAATTGTTTTGATAAAACCATAAGTGTTTTATTTAATACGAGGAATGAGAAGTGTCTAAGTTATGGGAGAAATTTTCATAAATGCAAGTTAATGACGTAAGCATATTTTATTTAGTACGAGGAAATCTTAAAGACAAAGGATTGGGGCAGCTGGCAGCAGAGAGGATCTGAGGTGACAGTAAGCAATAAATTGCTGGACCTCAGGTGAGAGAGAAGCTTTCCTAAGACACCGTGGTAGTTAGGTGATATATTAGGACGTTCCGTATCATCTCAAAGATCGGAACTAAGTGGTTAGAGTCAGTAGTATAAGTGGCAATTGTTTGATTGTGTGGCCACTTATACGAAGGCGACGAAGACCACGTTGTTATTGTGTGATGAGTGTGTGATTGATAGTATGCTTTTATATCTTTATTTCATTATGCTTGATGATATTTATCGTTGTTGATTAATATGAGTAATGTGCTGATGGACGTGTGTTACGTCCTGAATAAGAAAATGAAAAGGAGATAAGCAAGTTAAGAGAAGTAAAGATAGAAGAGAAAGGAATAATGATGAAAAGGTATAAGATGGGATGGAGAAATAAAGAAAGAGTTGAGATTGGGAACAGAATGAATGATAATGTTGAGAACGAGCCAGAGCTGGGAAGAGTAATGTTGTTGTTGATGCGAGATGTTATTTGAGTGGAGCTAGGCTCCTTTGTCTTGGTTTTAGTTAGTGTTGAGTTGAGCTTACTCCTCCATTAGCACCCAGCAAAGTTGTAACTTTTGAAAAAGGTTTTTGAAAAGCGGTTTTCGAAAAAGGTTTTTGAAAAGAGATTTTTGAAAGAGATTCGTGAAAAGAAATTTTTGAAAAGAATTGTGAAAAAGGGATTTTTGAAAAGGGTTTGAAAAGGAATTTTTGAAAAGGGGTTTTGGAAAAGAAGTTTTAAGAAGGGTTATAAACAAATGTTTCAGAAAGGTTTTTTTTCCAAATAAAAATTTGGTGAAAAATTGTGAAGAAAGAGTTTTAGAGATTTTGTGAAAGAGATATTTTTAAGAGAACTTTTGAGGAAGTCTATGAAAAGAAACTTCTGGAAATGTATAAAAGTTGATTTTGAGAAAATTTACGAGAGAAGATTTTATGTGAAAGTTTTCGAAAGGATCTTTTGTGAAAGCTTCTGATATGAGATTTTCCAAAAAGTTATGAAAGAGTGTTTTGAGATAGTTTTTGAAAAGATTGTCTTGAGAAAAGATGTTGAAATGAGATGATTTCGAGAAATGGAGAATGTGAGAAAGTTTGAGGAATGAGATTGGAAATTGTGATGTGATCCCAGCTCTGTGCTATGCGAGAGATGTTGAGAGAAAGATTGTGCAAAGTTAGCGGTCGGGACTCATTGAAGGGATGTACGAATGATGGGCCGACCTTAGGATTAAGTAAAAGATAAAAGACTTAAAAGACATACGCGGTGAGGTATAAGAGTGCGAAGTAGTGGAGAGGAAGGAACCATAAGTATCTGCGGATACTTAGGAGGAGATTGCATTAGGGGATGACAATGACGGTGAAACGTCAAGAAGTCTAGATTGTGTTTCTAGGCAGAACGAACTCCACATGTGGCGCACTAACGTGGTGGGGACTGGGTCTAATGTCGTGGTAAGTTCTGCGGGCCCACTAGAAACATATTGTCGCCCCCTAGATTGCAAATCGAGAACAATGAGAGGGACTGGAACGGGGCATTATGTTTTGCCACTGCGTGGACAGTGAGCCTTGATATTATGAAATTGAATTGATTTGAGGACGAGATCCTCCTGGTCTGGGACCATTTATGTGTTGTGACAGCTGTCGTGCCCGTGTGGTAAAGGTCCTGTACTCCTGTTTGCTTCCGACTAGGTTGGGTGGATGACTGAGGAGATGTAGACGTGAGTGATAGTCGAGGACGAAATGAATATTCTGATGATGTCTGGTATTTTCCCCCAAAGCATTAAAGAGGGTAACTTGATAAGATTGGATGAAAAGAAAATGAGAAATTAAGGGAAGTAAAGGAATAATAGAAAGAAAGAAAGAATACTCGAGAGAAGTGCATAAAAGAGAATGATAATGATAATCATAATGATAATAATATGTTTGGTTGTTGTGTTCCTGTGTGTATATTGTATGCTTGTATGGTCCTATTATTTTGCCTAGCGTAATCCCACACCGTCGACGATCCGTCATTCGGAATGCTTACTCTCTCCTGTACGTTGGCATATCGGTGTTGCTGGTATTTCAACGGGCAGATGGAGTGCCGCATGGATGTCACCACGTGGAGTAAGTACGGAAGAGGTTGGAAGCGCACTCCAAGTGGTTGGGTATGGACCGGCTATACCCAGATCGTAATTGCAGATCCAGAACATCTACTCAGTGGAGCTAACCTGGAGCCGCATATAGGGTAAGTCACCGTACGAGGGTATAGGTGCTACCCGGAGAAGTTTTGGTATGAGACTCGGAGGAATACTTCCCTTCTTCATGAGGCGAAGCCGGAATCCATCAGCAATGAGGTGACAACAATAAGGAGGGCATCATCCTCGGAAGTGAGGAGAGAACGCAAAAAGGAGGAACTTCATCCGATCGTGTTCAATAGGATAGTCTAAGGATAGGGTTATTAATTTAAGTTTGTTGTGAAAGTTTGAAGTAAGGATTACCAAGCCATGAACCATTTATGTAATCAAGCTAAGTTTTCAAACTGTTTGATGGAATACGTATCATGCTAAGTAATCCATGTGAAGTTTTGAAAGACTGTCAAGATGATTTCGAACCAAGTTCTTCGATTGAAATAAATGTTTTATAAATTAAGGAAAGTTTTTAGTAACAACTCGGTTTTCGAAAAAGGGTTTTGAGAATACCAAGAATTCTTAAGCAACGATTTCAAACATGTCAACAATGTTTTGGCCTCATTTTTGGTAATTTGTAATAAACAAAGTCAATTATTTTGGTTTACGAAAATCGGGCTGTTACACAAGCTCCTTGACATTCACCTAAAATGATAAGCACTAAGGGTGAGACCTTTTCACAACACATTGAATTATAAGATAGTAAAGAGCACATAATAAAAATTCAACCATCATAGTTAAACCAAGTCATGAACTAACAAAATGCTTCACATTTTTATATTAACAGTTTTCAACACATATCTATAATCATTTTCATTTCCTTTATTTTATCTTGGTCTCACATTGTCGTAGCTTAAGTGAGCACCAAGGTGCATACTTATATTTTACACTTGGCCTCACATTGCCGTAGCTTAAGTGAGCACCAAGCCCTTAGCCTCACATTGCCATAGCTTAAGTGAGCACAAAGGTGCATACTTATATTTTACACTTGGCCTCACATTGCCGTAGCTTAAGTGAGCACCAAGCCCTTAGCCTCACATTGCCGTAGCTTAAGTGAGCACCAAGGTGCATACGTATATTTTACACTTGGCCTCACATTGTCGTAGCTTAAGTGAGCACCAAGCCGCATACTTATATTTTGTCCTTAGATTTACAATATACTTATATCATCATAGATCTCTAGTCTTTTAGTTTAAACACTTCATTACAAAGCACACAAATCAATTAGTCATTCATAACAAGTAACAATTTATTTAAAAACACATAACCCATACACAACTTGTAACACCCCGCAAATTCCTCGTATTAATTTAAAATACTAAAGATAATTATTTTTGAGAAAAAGTGTTTTGAAAGGGTATTTCCTTAATTGATTTTCCTAATTCATGTTTTAAAATAATGAGTAATTTTAAAGAAAGGATTTTTATGAACAAATGTTAAGAGATGAGAAATTGAGTTTTTAGAAAAGATTTATGTACTTGATCTTTTTATGATATAAAGGAAATTGTGACTTTTATGTGAGTCATTTTTCTATGTGTATGTATATATGTATGGTACGTGTATACGAGTGCATGCATATATGTATATATGCTATGTGTATGAACATGTATGTGTGTGTATGCTATGTGTGTATGGATGCATAAAAATATGCTTAGGATTAAATGAAAATGTAATTAGTAGAAAAATATGATGATGCATGTTTGTGTGTTTGTATGTGATACGTGTAGGCATATGTGTGCATGCCATGATTTATTCATTTTGAAAATAAGAAGCTTAAGGACTAAGATTTGAACCATGAGGAAACTAAATGGGTAGAAAACCCTAACTAGAAACTAAGGAGTAACCAAACCAAAGAGACCTAGTTCCTTGAATTCCTCCACCATGTCCCCCTAAGCTTTGATAACATCCACCCATGCAAAATCTTGAAGAACCAAATTTGCCCTCCCTTGAACACTTTGGGCCGAATTGATCAAGGGCATAAGAGGAAAAGTCTCATGTCTTTGCCCTTGCATATATATATAGCCGAAGGGGTGAAGTGTTGGCCACTTCATTTTCTTCATTTCCACCTTCCACTCTCTTTCATTTCTTTCCAAACACATTTGTTGAGAGTACAAAATCAAGCTCTCAACACACACATAGAAAAAGGAAGAAGCCGTGAGTGAGAAAGAGAAAAGGAAGAAGAAGATCAAACCCAAAAGCCTTAGGAATCCTTGAAGACCAATTGAAGGTGGTTGAAGATCTTCTCTTTTCTTTGTTCATTCGAAGATCATAGAAGTGTTAGAAGTAGTTTTCATTTGTCCATGTATTGTAAAGTTATTTGTTGTTGCATGTCTAATTTCCTTGTATATCTATGTTTGTATGTAATTGTTTAGTCTTGATCTTGAGTTTCAAGAGCCACATGAACTTGTAGAACCCTAAACCGTGGACCTTATCATTCGGCCATGTCTAGAAAATTAGGTTGTGATCATTTTTATTTTGTTTTGAGTTCATGCATGTTGGGTTGATGTGTGTTAAAGTTGACTTAAGTGGTTTACATGCTTTGATTTTAACTTTGATTTTTCTAAGCTTTGATCTTTGGTTTTCTTTTCAAAAAGGCTTGGATCTATTGTTTTAATCTTGAAAAAGATTTGATTCTTGCCTTGATTTTTCATAACTTGGATCTTGAAGTTTTGCATGTGATTCTTGTACTCAAAAAGTCTTGTTTCTTGGTGTGCATGTCACGGTTTTGATGAGAAAGCAAAGGAAAACAACTTTTTCAAAATGGTTTTGCTTTGATCTAAATCTATGTGTGTTTCAAAGCTAAAGGTTAAGTTTCCTCTTGGTTTTGTTAATTGACTTTTCGGTCAAGCCTTGAAAATCAAAAGATCATGATTATTTTTCATAAAAAGGAACTTGCATGTGATTCTCTTTTACCTTAAATGATTTTTAGAAGCACATGGAAAGAAAAATAAAAATGAAAATGTGTTTGAAGTGACAAAGAGGTCACGGTTTTATGAAGAAAAAGGGAGTGGTATTTTTCTAAAACCATGTGTTGAAAGTGCATGTTTTGATATGTTAATTTTAAGGCTTTGCATGTAGAAAATTGCACCAAAGACTTTGTTCTTCCTATGATGATGATTCGGCCTACACTGGGATCAATAGGCTAGATTCATTTTTGCATGTGATTGCCTTGTTAAAATGATTAGGTTTGTGATTTTATTTTGAGAAAGATGTATTTGAATTGTGTTGTGGTTTTGTTCCATTCGGTTTTGTAAAAGAACCAAAAGAAATAAGTTTTTGAAAAATGATTTTTGTTTTGACTCATGCTCCATGTGCATGCATATGAAAGATTTGAAAGTAAAACCTTGTTTTTGTCAAACTTAGACTCGGCCTATACATGACTAGTAGACTAGGATTCTTTTTCTCATGAATTGACTTAGAGTAATGAGTATGTCTTGGAGAATATTGTTAAATTCAAGTGTTTAAAATTGTGTTATAAATACTTAAATTTATAATCGGTTTTTAATTGGAAAATATAAGGAATAAATGAATTAAATGATTTTGTTTCATTAAAAAGGAAATAGAATTTAAGTGTTTGAAATAAACTAAGTTGATTTATGTACTTTAAATTTGTGATCTTTGAATTGTTTCCTTTGATGTCATTCGGCCATATAGAGTAAATAAGTTTAGGGAGTTTAATTGCATGAAATAAAATGCACATGATGATTTTTGAAAAGAATGAAGTTGCTTAAAGTAAACGAAACACTTGTGCTTGATTTAAATCTTTGGTCCAATGTGGTTGTGAAATTATGTATGCCTAAGTGTCTGTGTCATGAACTATTTGTGAAGTTGTATACTTGCCTTGATGTTGATTTAATTGGTTATATACTCGGTGAAGTGTTAATTTTGAATTAAAGAATTATTTAAAGTGGAAAGTGTTTTTGAAATGTTTTCGGAGTTTATCAAAGTGATTTTTATGAAATAATTCCTTACTGTCCAGAATTATTTAAAATGGTTTCTTAACTCTGAAAATATGTTCCAATGATTTAAAGTAAAGTTTTCAAGTAATAATTAATTTAAGAAAAACCCGGATCAAAAACGGTGCATTTTTCGGTGTTTTCAAACGTGTTTAAGGTGCTGTCCAGCACCCAAACTAAATAGTTTAAATAACTTTTCATAATGTTTTCAAATGATTTTTGAAAGTACTTAAGGTGTTATAAACATCCGAGTTGTTTGAAAGAAAACGGTTGTGTTTTAAGTTTTTGACGAGGAATGAGAGGTGTTTAAGTTACGAAAAAGATTTTCCTAATACAAGTTAATAACCAAAAACGTATTTTATTTAGTACGAGGAAATTTGAGAGACGAGAGATTGGGGCAGCAGGCAGCAACAAGGATCCCAGGAGACAGTACGCATTTAATAGATGGACCTCAGGTGAGAGAGAAGCTTTCCTAAGACACCGTGGTAGTTAGGTGATATATTAGGACGTTCCGTATCATCTCAAAGATTGGGACCAAGTGGTTCGGAGTCAGTAGTATAGTGGCAATTGTTTGATTGTGTGGCCGCTTATACGAAGGTGACGAAGACCACATTGTTGTTGTGTGATGTTTGCGTGATTGATAGTATGCTTTCATTTATTTATCTATTTATTCATTTAATTATGCAAGTTGAAATTAAGTGCTGTTGGTTAATATTGATAATCTGTTGATGGACGTCTGTTACATCCTGATTGAAAAATGAAAATGAAAAGAATAAGTTGAGAAAGTAAGGGAATTATAATTAAAGACACAATGAGAAAGGAATAAAGAGTGAGAATAAGATATGTGTTGGAAAAGGAAGAAAGAGTTGAGATTGCGAAAGGAATGAAATGATAGTGTTGAGAACGAGCCAGAGCTGGGGAAAGTGATGTTGATTATGAGAATGAGATGTGATTTGAGTGGAGCTGGGCTCCTTTGTCTTGGTTTCAGTCTGGGACTAGTGTTGAGTTGAGCTTGCTCCTCCATTAGCGCTCAGTAAAGTTGTAACTTTGAAAAGGTTTTTGAAAAGCGGTTTTTGAAAAGGTTTTTGAAAAGAGATCTTCGAAAAGATTTTGAAAAGAGATTTTTGAAAAGGTTTTCGAATAGCAGTTTTTGAAAAGATTTTTGAAAAGGAACTTTTTGAAAAGAATTGTGAAAATCAATTTTTGTGAAAGAACTATGTAAAGAAAATTTTGAGAAAAGTTTGTGAAAGGAAATTTTTGGAAAGAGGTTTCAAAAGAGGGATTTTTGGAAAAGGCTTATCAAGAGAGACTTTCTTTTAAAAGTTTCGTGAAACGTTATGTCTTTGAGAAAAGCTTTGCGAAACAATCTTTCAGAAAGAGTTTTGTGAAAAGATGTATTTTGAAGGAAGTGTTTGGAAAACAATCTTTTTGATAAAGTATTTGAAAGGATAATTAAAGAAAGTCTTTTGAAATAACATTTTTGAGAAAAAGTTGGTGAAAACTATGTTTCTGTGAAAGTTATGAAATGGCATTTGAGAAAGTTGTGGAAAGATTGTTTTGAGAAAAGATGTTGAAATGAGATGATTGTGAGAAATGGAGTATGTTGAGAAAGTTTGAGAAATGAGATTGGAAATTGTGATGTGGTCCCAGCTCTTTGTTATGTGAGCAATGATGAGAGAAAGTTTGTGCAAAGTTAGTGGTCGGGACTCGTTGAAGGGTTGCATGAAGGACGGGCCGACCTTAGGGTAATTAAATAGATAAAAGACTTAAAAGACATACGCGGTGAGGTATAAGAGTGCGAAGTAGTGGAGAGGAAGAAACCATAAGTATCTGCGGATACTTAGGAGGAGATTGCATTAGGGGAGGACAATGACAGTGAAACGTCAAGAAGTCTAGAGTACGTTTCTAGGCAGAACGAACTCCACATGTGGCGCACTAACGTGGTGGGGACTGGGTCTAATGCCGTGGTAAGTTCTGCGGGCCCACTAGAAACATACTGTCGCCCCCTAGATTGCAAATCTAGAATAGTGAGAGGGACTGGAGTGGGACATCTTGTTTGCCACTGTAGTGAGACAGTGTGCCATGTATATGAATTGATATGATTATGATTTGAGGCTGATTCCTCCTGGTCTGGGACCATTTGTTGTGTGACAGCTGTCGTGCCCGCACGGTAAAGGTCATGTACTCTTGTTTGCTTCCGATTAGGTTGGGTGGATGACCGAGGAGATGTAGACGTGTGTGATAGCCGAGAACGAGATAAATGCTTTGATGAGATCTTAAAGTTCCCCAATTATTAAAGATTGTGAATTGGTAAGACTGGAAGGAAAGAGAAGTATAGTGGTAAAAAGGAAATGAAAGAAAAGGAAAAGGATATCCATAAGAGGTAAAAGTAAGCTGACAAGAGAATGAAAAATAATAGGGAGGATGATGATAATGATGATAAATATAATGCAAAATAATAATGATTATGTTACACTTGATTGTTGTGTACTTGTGTGTGGTATTGTATGTTTGTGTGGTCCTATTATCTCGCCTATCGTAATCCCACACCGTCGACGATTCGTCGTTCGGATCGCTTACTCTCTCCTGTTAGTTGGCATATCGGTGCGGCTGATATCTCAATGGGCAGATGGAGTATTGCCTGGATATCACCATGTGGAATAAGAAGGGAAGAGGTTGGAAGCACACCCCAAGCGGCTGGGCATGGATCGGCTACACGGAGATCGTGATCCCAGATTCGGAGCATCAACTGAGCGGAGCCAATCTAGAGCCGTACTTGGGGCAAGTCACCGTATGAGGTTTTCAGAGCTACGAGGAGAAGACCCGATATGAAAAACAAAGAAATTCTACTGCATTGGCTGGAGTGGTAACGGAGTACAATAACAATGAGGAAACCACCGCGAGGGCGGCATCATCTTTGAGAGCGAGGAGAGGACGCAAGAAGGAGAAGGAGCTACACCCACTTGCTTTCAATAGGAAAGTTTAAGAATAGTGTGAGTAGTTAGCTTTTTATGAGTGCTTTGAGTTAAGGATTACCAAAGTGATGAACCAATTGTGTAACCTATCTTATTTTGGAACATGCCCTACTTTTGTGCAACTTTGCGAAGAATGTTTAATGCCCTTTTTGATGTAATGCAAGTAACTGTTGGAAACCAACAAGCAGGCTTAGCAATTACTAGAGGGGGGTGAATAGTAATTTGGAAGCAACAGTGACTAATTATCGATGCAATTAAAAGATAATTGATCAAATGCTTGTTTTTCTGAAACTGGGCAATTTACTCGAGTGAAATGAAGAACACTCGAGTGAAATTCTGTGAAATACTCGAGTGAATTGTAAAACACTCGAGTGTTTTATGCAGAACAGTTTCAGAGAAATATAGCAAAACGAATCAATTTCTTAAAGACCAGTCCAGAGCAGATATAAATCAAAGTAGAGGGCAATTAAACTAAGTTAAAACAAGATGAAAACAAGTTAATTGCAACCAATTGCTACTTGAATTATAAAAGCCCCTTTCTAGAGAACTTAGGGTTTGGTTTTTCTTGAAATCTAAGAAAGCTATATGTAACATCGCTAAGTTTAATTTCGGTATAATATGATTTATGCCAAGCATTTAGGAGAATTATCAAGCTTTAAGATAGGATTTTAAGTAGTAATCAAAGCCTGAATGAGAATGGGGGCCTAAGGAAATGGATTGGAGTTAGAAAATCATCAAAATCTGACTTTTCACTGAAGTAATCGATTACTCTGCAAGGCAGTAATCGATTATAAGGCCTCTGGTGGAAACACTTAAGATGTTGCAGCAAATTAATCGATTACAAGGGTAAAGTAATCAATTACTTTGAGTAGTAATCGATTACATTCAGGGGGATAATCGATTACTTGGGCTCTAGTGAATGTACTGAGAAATGTTGCATCACATGGGTAATCGATTATTTGGAGTGAGTAATCGATTACTCACTGGAAAAATCAGAAAAAAAATATAACACGTGGGAGCCACCTGTGCGTGACTTAATTGAGAAGCATGCCTTCTCAGCCACACAAACCAATGCGAGGCTAAGATCAATGCATAAAAAAGAAAAGAAAGAAGTAAAAACACAACAACAACATAAAGAACCCTCTTCTCCTCTCTCTTCCTCCTTCAACTTCGAACCCCTCTTCTTCTTCTTGGGATCCTACTTTCCATTATCAACCTTCAACCAAGAAGCAAAAAGGGGTTTCCATCAACTTCATCATCAAGGAGCCATGAGTTAGAAGCTTCTCCTCCTCTTATCTCTCAAGTTCCACGCCTTTCTCTCTCTTCTCTAAGGTTTCTCTTCTCATCAATACTCATCCAAGAAACCAGAAGTGATCATCACCCTCATCAATAATCATATTCCTATCAAGCTTCAAGTAAGTGCTTAAGTTCAAAGCATCCTTCCTTTTCCTCTTTAACATAGTCGATCTCTCTCCCTTTCTCATATTCTGGATTTCCAACTCAAATCCATGAAAACCTCACTATTTTATGGATTCTAACAAATAGCCAGATGATAATAGTAACCTTTGTTTTACAACCCTCACAATAGGTTATTCATCAACTTTGGCATAGTACCTCTTTTGAGGTGGAAAGCTAAGTGGAGAAAGCTCAAGGTCTCAAGATTTGTAAGCTAGGACAAGTTGGGCAAACACTCTATCTCTTAATATTTTGAGGTAAGGAGTGAGTATTACCTTAATTTAGGGATGAGTTTCTAGTATGTATATAATACTTGCTAAGAGTTAAGTGTTAGTTAGGGTATAAACCATAGGGTAATGAATATTAGTAATGATTATAGAATTGAAGTAAAGGAATTTAATTAATCATGATGTTGTGTATAAGTAATTATTTCTGAATATGTGTATGTTTGAATTTAAGTGTATATTGTGGAATTGTTTGTGATGATGCTAAGTAGTTTAATGATGTGTTGTTGGCCATGTGACTAAATGAATAATGGATTATGGAAATAAATGAATGGGATTAGTGTTGACAATACTTGGAAAGTGAATTGATTAAGAGATTAGAGAAAAGGGAGTGATGGTTAGAAGAAGTGATGTGAAGGAGTGGAGAGGGAATTATGAATGAATAAAGGAATGAAAATTTAATAAAAGCGAAGGTCATAAAGACCCAGCGGGACCATTTAGAATTTATGTTGCGAAGGTCACGGTGACCCAGCGCGATGAAATAAACTTAATAATGCGAAGGTATATGTACCCAGCGCGATATGCGAAGGTCATATCACCCAGCGCGATAAGAATACATAATAATGCGAAGGTATATGTACCCAGCGCGATATGCGAAGGTCATATCACCCAGCGCGATAACAAAACTTAATAATGTGAAGGTATATGTACCCAGCGCGATATGTGAAGGTCATATCACCCAGCGCGATAAGAATACATAATAATGCGAAGGTATATGTACCCAGCGCGATATGCGAAGGTCATATCACCCAGCGCGATAACAAAACATAATAATGCGAAGGTATATGTACCCAGCGCGATATGCGAAGGTCATATCACCCAGCGCGATAATAAAACATAATTATGCAAAGGTCTTATCGACCCAGCGCGATCATTTATATTTAATAATGCGAAGGTCTTATCGACCCAGCGCGATCATTTATATTTAATAATACGAAGGTCACATCGACCCAGCGCGATCATTTATATTTAATAATGCGATGGTCACATTGACCCAGCGCGATCATTTATATTTAATAATGCGATGGTCACATCGACCCAGCGCGATTATTTATATTTAATAATGCGAGGTCGGCACCGACCCGACGCGATAAAAGGTTAAAACAGGGGGAAATAAAGTAGACCTATAGCATGATAAATTAGAGAATAAGAATGAGCTGATTAGAAAGAAAAGATAAAGGTATAGAGATAAAAGAATCGTTGGCATTTGTTTGTACTATTGCTTCCATGTGTGAATGACTATGTGAAATACCTGAACTATATGTGTTTGGCTTGGTCGGTTATTATGTCATATGAGAAACTGCTATTCCTACTTTACTGTGTAGTGCTCACCTCCTTACCATTTTTCAGGTACTGAGCTGGAGCATACACCAGATTCGGCCGAGCAGGATTACTATCCCTTACAGGGAGAGTATCGGGTGTTAGGGGATAGGATATGACACTGGACCTAAGCCTCCTATATTATTTTGATGTGAATGTGTTGTATATACTTTTGAGCGAGGCTTAGGATATATCTCTTTTGATAAAAGCTTAGGGTCTTTGAACTTATATTTCTAACTTGGTGTTTCGCTGCTACTTTTAACTCTGATATGGAATTTATAATTTTGAGCCTTTGGGCCTCGTTATGATGCAAATATATTCTTGATGTATGCCCTGCTGGCTACTGAATGTTTACTTGATAAATGTTTTCACAGGTGAAATTTTGGATAAGTCCGAATTTCAAACGAAACTCCGTCCGTTTGACGGTTGGTTTTATTAAAATAAAAAGGAATTTTTAAGGTCATATTTTTAAATGATGGGGTTTTAAGGGTAATAATCCTAGGTGTTACAATATGGTATCAGAGCAGTTTCTCCTCGGCCTTGGAGTTATGCAACTCCAATGATTACTCACCTAGCGAGTAATTGATGCTCATAGTAATGGTTTAAAATTTCTATAAGATATTTATAGTACTATATATATATATATTTAGTAGGCCTTACTCGTCTGTTCTCCGTGGATAAACAGTATGGCTGGAAGAAGGGTAGGAATTGATGGTCTAACAGCCATTCTGGAGCATCTGACTCAGATGCAGCAGCAACAGGGAGAACAGATGGCAGCTGCTGCAGCAGCAGCAGCCACAGCAGCAGCTCCAGTTGAGGTTGACTGGATGGCTAGGTTTCAAAAGAATGATCCACCTCGTTTCGAGGGTGGAAATGACCCTGATGGAGCCCAGAGATGGATTCAGGAGATCGAGAAGATCCTCCGCTCTATTCACCCACCCATGGAGCAGCATGTTCGACTGGCTGAATTCATGCTGACTAATGAGGCTGAGCATTGGTGGGATCAGCAAAGAAGGGGATTGGTGGCAGCCAATCCGGTTGTTTCTTGGGAAGTGTTTAAGGATCTTTTCCTGGGGAAGTATTTCCCAGAAGATGTCAGGAGGGAAAAGGAGATTGCTTTTCTCCAGCTGAGACAAGGCTCTATGTCAGTTGGAGATTACGCAGCTCGGTTCGAAGATCTTATTCGTTTTTCGGATTATCGCGATGCAAGTGAGCGCGGTAAATGTGTTAAGTTTGAAGCTGGAATTCGAAGTGATATTCGTCTCTCTTGTGAGTATCACAATATTGACAACTTGGCCCGCTTGGTCAACATGGCAAGCACTTATGAGAAGGGTCTTAAGAGGAAAATGTCGGAAGATAAAAGCAGGACAAGGCAGGGAAGTGGTGGTCCAATTAAGGATAAGGGACCAATTCTGAAGTCAGAACCATATCCTTCACCTAGGGCACTAGTTCCCATGGCACCTGGACAGACAGTGAATGCGTATGGTCCCATTCCCACCTGCCAACATTGTGGCAAGATGCATAGGGGAGTGTGTTGGAGTCTGAACCCAAATAGAAAAGAAGCACTTTGCCATCATTGCGGGAAGCCGGGTCATTATGCATTCACTTGTCCCCAAAGGACAATGAAGAAAGAGGTGAACGTAGTTAAGGCACAGAAAGATGGTAACGACAGACCACCTAAAAAGGGCAAGTTATTCACCCTCGATGGCGAAGAAGTGACGGAAGCTGGTGAGTTGGTTGGAGGTACACGTTAGGTATTCTTTTGTATTAGTTTTGTAAAGCATATATGACGTATATCTTATTTCTCGTTCCAATTCGGGGCGGGGGTTGTTTGTTATAAGACTGATCTTGTAGGAAGTTAGAAGAAGTTTTAAGGAAAGTAGTAAGTGTAGAAATCATAAGTGAAGTAGCAACTTTGATTTTTAATCAAAGATCCCTTTACTTCAACCTACCCATGATTCTCTTCTCGTTTCTTGTCCTAGAACGCCTTCGGTTTCTTGAAAATTATGTTCTGGTTAATCCATTCGTTTCTCTAATGAAGAGAAGAATCCTTACCCCGGACGGATGTTCTTTTGCAATTAGTCATCCAAATTTCATGGCCTTAGTTGTTCTCTCGGAAAGCAAGTTTAAGTTCCTTGAGAGTTACCATGAATCCATTCCTCTTTGTACCTTAAGTCCTTATGCTATTATAGAAGTGGCATAAAAGCCGACTAGAAACCGACATATCCAAATTCCTATCTTGTTGGCAGCAATTCAAGTAGTATGCCAATGCTAAGTGGGGGAGAGCTTAGCAACCTAACTTAGAATCCCGTTTAAATAAGAGCGAGACATAAGGGAAGTAAAGATAGAGTTATAGGCCCTACCTTGGGATGGTTCTCCATTTAAGGACCTCAACGGAATTTCGGGGGAGAAATTCCAATAAGTGGGGGAGAATTGTAACATCCCTAAGTTTAATTTTGGTATAATATGATTTATGCCAAGCATTTAGGAGAATTATCAAGCTTTAAGAGAGGATTTTAAGTAGTAATCAAAGCCTGAATGAGAATGAGGGCCTAAGGAAATGGATTGGAGTTAGAAAATCATCAAAATCTGACTTTTCACTAAAGTAATCGATTACTCTGCAAGGCAGTAATCGATTATAAGGCCTCTGGTGGAAACACTTAAGATGTTGCAGCAAATTAATCGATTACAAGGGTAAAGTAATCGATTACTTTGAGTAGTAATCGATTACATTCAGGGGGATAATCGATTACTTAGGCTCTAGTGAATGTACTGAGAAATGTTGCATCACATGGGTAATCGATTATTTGGAGTGAGTAATCGATTACTCACTGGAAAAATCAGAAAAAAAAATATAACACGTGGGAGCCACCCGTTCGTGACTTAATTGAGAAGCATGCCTTCTCAGCCACACAAACCAATGGGAGGCTAAGATCAATGCATAAAAAAGAAAAGAAAGAAGTAAAAACACAACAACAACATAAAGAACCCTCTTCTCCTCTCTCTTCCTCCTTCAACTTCGAAACCCTCTTCTTCTTCTTGGGATCCTACTTTCCATTATCAACCTTCAACCAAGAAGCAAAAAGGGGTTTCCATCAACTTCATCATCAAGGAGACATGAGTTAGAAGCTTCTCCTCCTCTTTTCTCTCAAGTTCCACGCCTTTCTCTCTCTTCTCTAAGGTTTCTCTTCTCATCAATACTCATCCAAGAAACCAGAAGTGATCATCACCCTCATCAATAATCATATTCCTATCAAGCTTCAAGTAAGTGCTTAAGTTCAAAGCATCCTTCCTTTTCCTCTTTAACTTAGTCGATCTCTCTCCCGTTCTCATATTCTGGATTTCCAACTCAAATCCATGAAAACCTCACTATTTTATGGATTCTAACAAATAGCCAGATGATAATAGTAACCTTTGTTTTACAACCCTCACAATAGGTTATTCATCAACTTTGGCATAGTACCTCTTTTGAGGTGGAAAGCTAAGTGGAGAAAGCTCAAGGTCTCAAGATTTGTAAGCTAGGACAAGTTGGGCAAACACTCTATCTCTTAATATTTTGAGGTAAGGAGTGAGTATTACCTTAATTTAGGGATGAGTTTCTAGTATGTATATAATACTTGCTAAGAGTTAAGTGTTAGTTAGGGTATAAACCATAGTGTAATGAATATTAGTAATGATTATAGAATTGAAGTATAGGAATTTAATTAATCATGATGTTGTGTATAAGTGATTATTTCTGAATATGTGTATGTTTGAATTTAAGTGTATATTGTGGAATTGTTGGTGATGATGCTAAGTAGTTTAATGATGGGTTGCTGGCCATGTGACTAAATGAATAATGGATTATGGAAATAAATGAATGGGATTAGTGTCGATAATACTTGGAAAGTGAATTGATTAAGAGATTAGAGAAAAGGGGGTGATGGTTAGAAGAAGTGATGTGAAGAAGTGGAGAGGGAATTATGAATGAATAAAGGAATGAAAATTTAATAAAAGCGAAGGTCATAAAGACCCAGCGCGACCATTTAGAATTTAAGTTGCGAAGGTCACGGTGACCCAGCGCGATGAAATAAACTTAATAATGCGAAGGTATATGTACCCAGCGCGATATGCGAAGGTCATATCACCCAGCGCGATAAGAATACATAATAATGCGAAGGTATATGTACCCAGCGCGATATGCGAAGGTCATATCACCCAGCGCGATAACAAAACTTAATAATGCGAAGGTATATGTACCCAGCGTGATATGCGAAGGTCATATCACCCAGCGCGATAAGAATACATAATAATGCGAAGGTTAATGTACCCAGCGCGATATGCGAAGGTCATATCACCCAGCGCGATAACAAAACATAATAATGCGAAGGTATATGTACCCAGCGCGATAAGAATACTTAATAATGCGAAATTATATGTACCCAGCGCGATATGCGAAGGTCATATCACCCAGCGCGATAACAAAACTTAATAATGCGAAGGTATATGTACCCAGCGCGATATGCGAAGGTCATATCACCCAGCACGATAATAAAACATAATTATGCGAAGGTCTTATCGACCCAGCGCGATCATTTATATTTTATAATGCGAAGGTCTTATCGACCCAGCGCGATCATTTATATTTAATAATGGGAAGGTCACATCAACCCAATGCGATCATTTATATTTAATAATGTGATGGTCACATCGACCCAGCGCGATTATTTATATTTAATAATGCGAGGTCGGCACCGACCCGATGCGATAAAAGGTTAAAACAGGGGGAAATAAGGTAGACCTATAGCATGATAAATTAGAGAATAAGAATGAGCTGATTAGAAAGAAAAGATAAAGGTATAGAGATAAAAGAATTGTTGGCATTTGTTTGTACTATTGCTTCCATGTGTGAATGACTATGTGAAATACCTGAACTATATGTGTTTGGCTTGGTCGTTTATTATGTCATATGAGAAACTGCTATTCCTACTTTACTGTGTAGTGCTCACCTCCTTACCATTTTTCAGGTACTGAGCTGGAGCATACTCCAGATTCGGCCGAGCAGGATTACTATCCCTTACAGGGATAGTATCGGGTGTTAGGGGATAGGATATGACACTGGACCTTAGCCTCCTATATTATTTTGATGTGAATGTGTTGTATATATCTCTTTTTCTAAAAGCTTAGGGTCTTTGAACTTATATTTCTAACTTGGTGTTTCGCTGCTACTTTTAACTCTGATATGGAATTTATAATTTTGAGCCTTTGGGCCTCGTTATGATGCAAATATATTCTTGATGTATGGCCTTCTGGCTACTGAATGTTTACTTGATAAATGTTTTCACAGGTGAAATTTTGGATAAGTCCGAATTTCAAACGAAACTCCGTCCGTTTGACGGTTGATTTTATTAAAATAAAAAGGAATTTTTAAGTTCATATTTTTAAATGATGGGGTTTTAAGGGTAATAATCCTAGGTGTTACACTATAAAAGAGAGAGACACCACCAATTTTTATCCTGGTTCACACCCAATATAGAGTGCTAATCCAGTCCCCCTAATCAACTTAGGAGTTTCTACTAATAATCAAATTGATAGAAAATACAAGGATAAATTGAGATTCCTCACTCAATCCTAACCCTTTTCAAGACTGTACCAAACTCTTGAAATTTCTACCCCAATTTGATTTGGTGATGAAGAGTCCCTTCTTCTTAAGTTCCTCGGAACCTCCAAGAGCCCACCAAGCTAAGAATCCTCTTAGTCTTTGTGCTTGAGAACCTCCCAAGGCTTGAGAACTTGGATACCTCACCAAGTACTTGGATACCTCACCAAGATTTTCTAAACAAGCTAAAGTGTTTGAGTGTTTGAGAATTTTACAACAAATAATTCTCTTACAAATGAAGCACACTCTCTTAACTCACTAAGACAAATAATAAAGATGAATGCTTGGTTGAGTTTAGAGAGAAAAATGATTTTCACACTTGAGAGAGAGAGAGAATCAATGAAAGAGTGTAAGCTTGTTGTTCTAGAATAATGGTCACTATTCAGAGTATATTTGAGGGGACAAAAGGGAAGGAAAAACCAAGTTATTCTTCCTTTTTGTCCTCTTCTAACGTTTAAAAAATTTGTTGTCAGACCTAAATCACTCGAGTCTTTTTAAAAACACTCGAGTGTTTTAGTCAACTCTGATAGTGTTGCCTTTTTACTTTAACCAACTAACATTGTTTTCAATTCTCTTCTCAAGTCTAATTGGTTTTGATCTCAACCTTTCATGCATGAATATTATTTGACCTTAGGTGAGAGTAAAAACCTAAACTACCCACTCTCATATAAAATAAAATACATTAAGAATAAATGAGAATGAATAATTAAACTAAGCACTTGATCTTCTTTATTGTTGGGCTTGCATTCTTCAAATTACGTCCATGATTTAATTACATTGTCATCATCAAAATTAATCCACCTTAATTGGAGATTTGATTTTACAATCTCCCCCTTTTTGATGATGACAAAATAATTAAACCTCTAGCACTTGAGAGCTCCCCCTCAATCTAGGAACCTTTTTAACCTGTACAATCCAGAAAATGCCAAGCACAACGTAATACAATAATAATCATAATCAAGTGCTCATTGGTATCAGAGTAAGAGCATATATCATCAGAGTGTAAGCAAGAAGGCGGAAAAAAAATTATGCTCTTTTCTCTTTAATCTCCTTTCTCCCCCTTTTTGTCATGATCAAAAAGATAATATTTTGGAAACAAAGGTGGACAATGAAGGATACCAATAAGAAAACTTTCCCTTAAGAGTAAACAATAATCAAAATATGACTATGAAGCATTATTGAAAAACCATGAAAGAACATGAAAACCATGAAAACCATGATGAATGTAAAAACATCATTAATCCAAAAAACAACATCATAGGTTTTAACAATCCACACACCATACATAAAACATAAACCAGAAAACATGAGTTTGAAAAGGTACATCCAACTCCCAACATAAACCAACAAAAGTCTCAACATAGCTAAATAAAGTCATAAAACATAAAAGATAGTGCAAATGAACATCAAGGACTCAAGCAGATGGTGGTTGTTGATCATCATCACGATGATAAGGCTGGAGTCTCCCAAGAGCTGTCAGGATCTGACCAAGATCGGAGCGCACATGTCCAAAACTAGCATCCACACTAGTAGAATGGGCATCAAGCCTACCATGAAGAGCTGAGTGTTGGAGCTCCATATGAGTCCTCATTGCAAACATAGTTGCCCGTTGCTCTTGATCTTGATTTTCAATGGCATCCAAACGCCCATCAATGCGATCAACTCTACCAGTCATATAGGTCCTAAATTCCTGAGTCTGATATGCCAATGAGGCAAACCTCCCATCAAAACCATCCATTCTCTCATCCATATATACCCTGTGCTCTGCAAATGTGGTGTTCCAGGACCCCGGCATATCAAAATTGATCCCATCAGTAGGATCACCCTGGGGTACTCCACCACTGCCTCCTGCCTGCTGATCAAAGGCAGCCTGCTCCTCCTCCAACTGCTGAGGGTCAACACCCAGCTGAGCTGCAGCCTGCTGAACATTACCCTGACCTCTCATAGCAGCTACCTCATCAATATACAAACATCGATCACCGAAGTACTCGATGTCCATCTTACCCAAGGAGTTATCAGAAAATGCATGGATTTTCTCAGGAAGTCTAACGACAGGCTCCTTATCCGAAATAGGAACCTCAAAGTACTGAAGGAGCTTGCAGACATGCATGGGGTAAGGTAGGTGTTGTTTTGGTTTGGATTCAGAGGCCTGTTTCATTATGGCTAGGATGATGGAAGCCCAATTCAAGACTGTACCATTGAGAATGGCATCCATAACTCGAAGCTCAATTTGAATTGGTCGGGAGTAGTTAGGAGATGTTTGAGGCAACAAGATATGGCAAATGAGGTAATGTAGGACTTTGTTGTTGGCAGTCATCTGATTGGCTTTCTTCTCACCTTTGAGATATACACGATCAGGGCGGAGCAAGTTTCGAAAAATCGGATCAACATCTCCTTTAGAAGTGCCCTCTCCTGATCGTGATAACCCAAAGACTTGGAATAAGGCCCTAGGGGTAACCTCAAAGATACGTCCTAAAACCAAGGTCTCATAGATGTTTCCATTTTGCCTAAAATTAGCATAGAATTACCTAACTAACCTAATGTAGATAGGACCATTGTAGGACAAAAAACCCATGAGTTTTTGAGTCTTAAGGGCATTAACAAAGGTAAATCCTCTACTTAGGAGATAGGCTTCACTTACCCAAGTTTGCGTTGCATAATCATTTGATGAAAATTTCCTTTCCCTTTCAATGCAATTTTGCCTTTGATAGAAACCATCTTCGTCCTCCTCAATTGGTTGAGGTTCCTCCACCCTTGGCTTTTTCCCTTTTCGTGTATTGACCGAAGTTGAAGCCATTTGCACTTACAAGTGAAAAACTAGAAGTAATTTTGAGAAATTGGGGTTTTGGGGAGTTAGGGTTTTGTAAAGGGAATGATGAATTTGAGGTTCAAAAACTTGAATTTGATGTGAAAGAGGAATGGAAATGAGTTTAGAAGATAAAATAGAGTTGAAATATGTAAGAAATTTGAGTTTTTGGTGAGATTTGTGAAGATGGGAGTGAGAGAGTAGAGAAAACGCGAGTGAAGAAAGAGAGAAGTTTGTGCAAAATGAAAAGAAAATCGCAGCAGTAGGCTATAACTGAGGACTTCACTCGAGTGAATTTGAAATCACTCGCGTGTTTTTCAGAAATTCTGAAGAACACTCGCGTGAAATCTAATTTACTCGCGTGTTGGCCGAAAGAGGGATTTTCAGAAACTTTTAATTCACTCGAGTGAAATGGGATTCACTCGAGTGTTGGCCTACAGCATGATTTTCCTCAGGTGCAAAAGACTCGAGTCTTTTATAAAAGACTCGCGTGTTTTGCATCAGACCTGCTCAAAAACTTTTCCAATTAAAACTGATTTAATTTTGAATTAAAATCACTCGAGTGATTTATGGAACACTCGAGTTTTTTTATCAGATATGCAGCAAAAACTCAGTTTTGAAACACAAGAACACAAAATTAAACACATGTAATGAAAACAACAGATAGGAAACATAATCACACACAATTAAAGACATAAATTCATAACATCTCAAGGTGATTTTAAAAGAGTATCACAACACACTAAATTTAGACACACCTGGTGATTTTCTAATGGCACAAATCAATTAGTTTATACTTGACTCATCTAAAATACCAAGTTCCCCTCTTATATGATAGAAGGTATCCCTTGGCAATGGTTTTGTAAAAATGTCCGCTAATTGATTTGTGGTACTTACAAATTCAATTGTGCAATCACCCTTTTGAACATGATCCCTTAGGAAATGATGTCTAATTTCAATGTGTTTAGTCCTTGAGTGATACACCGGATTCTTAGTCAGATTGATGGCACTCGTGTTATCGCATTTTATTGGAACACTTTCTAATTTCAAATCAAAATCCGATAATTGTTGTTTCATCCACAAGAGTTGAGCACAACAACTACCGGCGGCGATATATTCCGCTTCGGCGGTGGAAAGAGCAACACAAGCTTGCTTTTTAGAAAACCATGACACTAATGAACTTCCCAATAAATGGCAAGTACCACTAGTGCTTTTGCGATCAAGCTTGCATCCCGCAAAGTCGGAATCCGAATAACCAACTAAACTAAGACTAGCATCACTAGGATACCATAATCCGGTGTTAATTGTTCCTTTAAGATATTTAAAAATATGTTTAACTGCGGATAGGTGTGATTCTTTAGGATTAGCTTGAAAACGGGCACACATGCATACACTAAACATAATATCCGGTCTAGATGCGGTAAGATATAGAAGACTACCTATCATGCCCCTATATTTACTAACATCAACCGGTTTACCTTTGTCATCCTTGTCTAGGTAGCATGATGCGCTCATGGGAGTGTATGCTTCTTTGCATTTGTCCATTCCGAATTTTCCAAGGAGCTCCTTGCAATATTTTCCTTGATGCACAAAAATCCCCTCCTTGACTTGCTTGATTTGAAGTCCTAGGAAGAACTTGAGCTCCCCCATCATGGACATTTCAAATTCCTTTTTCATCAAATTAGAGAACTTTCTACACAAGGACACGTTAGTGGCTCCAAAGATAATATCATCTACATATATTTGCACTAACAAAATGTCCTCTTTGGTTTTATAGATGAATAGGGTATTATCAACCTTTCCCCTTTGAAAGCCATTTTCTAATAAGAAGGTACTTAATCGATCATACCAAGCTCTAGGAGCTTGTTTTAATCCATAAAGTGCCTTTTTCAATTTGTAAACATGGTTTGGAAACTCATGACTTTCAAAACCGGGTGGTTGCTTAACATACACTTCTTCATTTATGAAACCATTCAAGAAAGCACTCTTGACATCCATTTGATAAAGAGTAAAATTCATAATTGATGCAAAGGCAAGCAAGATTCGGATTGCCTCAAGGCGTGCAACCGGAGCAAAGGTCTCATCATAATCAACACCTTCCTCTTGGTTGTACCCTTGGGCAACAAGTCTCGCTTTGTTTCTTATAATCAAACCGGATTCATCAAGTTTATTTCTATAAATCCATTTTAAACCAATTATGGTATGATCATCGGGTATAGGCACTAATTCCCAAACATCATTTCTAATAAATTGATTTAGTTCTTCTTGCATGGCCATAACCCAATGTTCATCCATAATTGCTTCCTTAATTGAATTTGGTTCGATTTGAGAAACAAAGGAAACAAAATGACAAATATTTTGAATTGACCTACGAGTTAATACTCCCTTTGAAAGGTCTCCTATGACATTGTCAATAGGGTGAGCTTTCACCATTTTCGAAGCCGGATCAAGTTCATCTTTGACTTCTCCTTCATCCTTTGATTTTTCCATCTCTTTGTCAACATTTGAAATCTCAAGTCCATCATCACTACCATCACACAAAACACTATCTTCTTTCGAAGACTCATTAAAAAACACATGAATAGATTCTTCAATAGTCATAGTTCGTTTATTATAAACTCTAAAAGCTTTACTATGAGAAGAGTAACCCAAAAATATTCCCTCATCCGATTTAGAATCAAATTTTCCAAGTTGATCTTTTCCATTGTTTAAAATGTAAACTTTGCATCCAAAAACATGGAAATGGGATATATTGGGTTTTCTACCTTTGTAAAGCTCATAGGGGGTTTTCTTTATCATGGGCCTAATTAAAATTCTATTCATTACATAACAAGCCGTATTAACGGCATCGGCCCAAAAGTATTGAGGTAATTGAGAATCATTTAACATGGTTCTAGCAAGTTCCTCTAGCACCCTATTTTTCCTCTCAACAACTCCATTTTGTTCCGGAGTTCTAGGTGCCGAATATTGGTGCTCAATTCCATGCTTATCACAAAATCTATCAAATTTATAGTTTTCAAATTCACCTCCATGGTCGGTTCGAATTATAATCACTTTTTGGTTTACTTGGTTTTGTGCAAGTTTGATATGGCGTTTAAAAGACTTGTAGGTATCACTCTTAGCACTTAAAAACAATGTCCATGTAAATCTTGAAAAATCATCAACAATCACCAAGGCATAGTAGTTGCCACCAAAGCTTTTTACTTGAGAAGGTCCAAACAAGTCCATGTGAAGCATTTCCAATGGTCTTGTTGTGGACACATCATTTTTGGAACCAAAATGATTTTTAGTTTGTTTGCACTTCTTGCAAGGAGTGCAATCACCTTTAATTTGAAAATTGAGCTTTGGTAAACCAACTACTAAGTCTTTGGATTGAAGTTTCTTAAGTTGATTTACATTAATGTGAGCGGTCCTACGATGCCATAACCAAGTATCACTTTCTTTGCTAATTAAACATTTTGAAACTAAAGAAGTGATATTATTCAATTCAACCATGTAAGTGTTATTAGACCTTTTTCCAACAAATTTGATAGAGTCATCTTTGTCACTTTTTATGAGACAATGAGTAGAGGTAAATAATACATGGTTACCAATATCACATAATTGACTAATGCTCAAAAGATTATGTTCTAATCCTTGAACATAAAGTACATTATCAATAACCAAGTTGGAAGAATTACCAATTTTACCTATACCAAGTATTTTGCCTTTGTTGTTGTCTCCATATGTGACATATCCTTTTTCTTTAGGAGTAAGCTCAAAGAAGTGTCGCTTATCTCCCGTCATGTGCCTAGAACATCCACTATCAAGTATCCAAAGTTGCTTTCCGGTTCTAAGGCACACCTACAAAACACAATCACTTGCTCATTTTGGGTACCCAAATTATGTTGGGTCCCTTTTTGTTAGTCTTGGATGATTCTCCCTTCTTAATCCAAACATAAGTACCATTTTGAATTCCAAAAGTTTTGATATGGCACTTATTGTTTGTATGTCCAAATTTTCCACAATAAAAGCAAGTTGGTTTCTTTGTAAAATCAATTTTTGAGAATGAACCAACCACTTTATTTTTCTTTTTCTTGTGGACATATCCTAAACCGGTTTTGTTTGAATTGTGTCTAAGAGAACCAATTAACCGATCTAGGTTTCTGTCACTTTTGTTAAAAGTGTTGAGTTTGATTTTCAAATCATTAACTTCCTTTTCAAGCTTACAACACTTTTCACAATGAGTGATGGTACATAATTGATTTGCATTCTCACAAACATGACTAGAGTTAGCAAGTTCTAAGGATGCATTTTGGAGTTTCAAATCATTAATAGATTTTTCCAATTCATTGATTTCCTTTTGATACTCCAAAAGCTTCTTTCCTTTTTCCTTGTTAACTTTAGCAAGTCTTTCAAATTGAGTTAGCATTTCATTATATTCATTTAGCAAATCATCATAAGAAATAGTATGAGAAGAGGTGTAAGAATAATTAGATGATACCTCATCCTCACTACCATTGTCTTTTCTTTCACTACTTGAGAAGGCTTCATTGTCATTCTTGGCCATGAGACATAGCTTGGCTTCCTCATCATCTGAACTACTTGAGGTTGACTTGGAATCCTTTTCCGGTTCATCCCATACAATGTAAGCTCTCTTCCCCTTGCCATCTTGGGTCTTCTTCTCATTCTTTCTCAAGTAGGTGGGACATTCCATTTTTATGTGTCCTATCCCACCACACTCATGACATTTTACACTTTCACTTGAGCTCTTGTTTCTTGGCTTGTTATCCTTGAATCTTTTGTCTTGAGGTCTCTTGTCTTTGGAGAATGATGAACTACCCTTTTTGCCTTTGAGGAATTTGTTGAACCTCTTGGCAAATAAACCAATCTCTTCCTCATTTAGAGCACGATCTGAGTTTTCACTTGAAGATTAATCTTCATCCTCTTTTGACATTTTGGTTGAGGCTTTTAGAGAGATACTCTTCTTTTTCTTGTCCGAATCTTCATTTAAGTGAAGTCTCGATAGTTCCATCTCATGTTCTTGGAGCTTCCCAAACAAGGTGGTCAAGTCCATAGATTTTATATCCTTAGCTTCCTTGATGGCGGTCACCTTTGGTTGCCATCTCCTATCAAGACATCTCAAGACTTTGTTAGTAGTTTCACCATCTCTAAATTCTTTTCCTAAGCCAATCAATTGGTTAACGATATGTGAGAACCTTGTTTGCATCTCATTGATAGACTCATTAGGGAACATATGAAAGAGCTCATATTCATGAGTTAAAGCATTTAATCTTGAGTCTCTAACTTCACTAGTTCCCTCATGAGTAATTTGCAAGGTATCCCACATTTCTTTAGCCGATTTGCATTGTGAAATCCTATGAAATTCATTTTTGGACAAAGTAGAGAAGATGATATTTTTAGCTTTTAAATCATATGAAGCTTTCTTTTTATCATCTTCATTCCAACTTGTTCTAGGAATAACAACGGTTTCACCATTAACCACTCTTCTAGGAATATGTGGACCTTTTTCAATTGCATCCCAAATATCGGTATCTATTGCTTCTACAAAGACTCTCATTCTAACCTTTCAATAAGAATAATCTTAACCATTAAAGAATGGAGGTCGGTTAAGAGACATAGACCCTTCTTGTTGATTGCTAGAGCCCATTGTTTCCAAAAGGATCTTTTTCGAAAAAGCTTTTACGCTCGATCTTTCGATCGAGCTCTGATACCACTTGTTGGAAACCAACAAGCGGGCTTAGCAATTACTAGAGGGGGTGAATAGTAATTTGGAAGCAACAGTGACTAATTTTCGATCACTACGCCACAAAGGAGTTTTAACAACACCTAATTTACAACACTTATGTTAAAAATGTTGTAAATAAATAGCTAGTACATGGGAAGAGAATCAGGATAGTATTTTCAACAGCATTTCGTTAGGTAAATGCAGTAAATTCCCTTGGAAAAAATTGTCACGCTTAATTTACTGCACTTCTTTAAGCAAATATTGTTGAATGTATGGTGCGAAATTTAATCCCTCCCGCGCAAATAAGCTGAAACGCTTTAGTTTTTGTGTTTTTGAATATTTTTAATATTATTTTTTATTTTTCAATTAAAAAAAAAAAAACTCATCAGTCCCTTCTTCTACTCCCTTTTGGTTTCCCTTCTTCTACTCCCTTCTTCTTCTTCACGATCAACCACACCACGCTACTCTCATCAGTCCTACCACACGAACACCGTCAGCCGTCAGCCGTCACCACACCACGCCACGCTCTCCTTCATCACCGTCAGCCGCCCTCACCACACCACACCACACCACACCACACCGTCTCTCTCTCACCACACCGTCTCTCTCACCACCGTCCTCACAAACCCCATCACCGTCTCTCACCACACGACACCGTCTCTCTCTCACCACACCGTCTCTCTCACCACACCACTGTTCTCTAAACCCTCTCTCTCTCTCACCTCCTTTGGTCCCTAAACCCTCGCTCTCAACAACGTTCGGCACCGAAGCACATAGCTGCCATAGCTTCTATCCAAGTCATCGCTGTTCTCTGTAGCAACCGCACACCGTCGCCCTTTGTGTAGTAAGGGTTAGCCAAGCTCACCACACCACGCTCGCCTTCATCACCGTCGCCGTGTTCATATCAACATTCCTCTTTCCTTCCAAGGTAACACATTGTTGTCATATCTTTCGGTCCTTTGTGAGTTAGGTACATCATTCCATTGCTATGAATATTGTTAAATTGAAATCTTTAAATAAAAATTTGACTTTTCGCTTGAACTTTTATCTATTATTATCCAACTTGTTAGCATTAGCTTTCTGAAGTTGATGAGAGTGTTAAGAGAATGATCAGATCAGACTATTACCTTATCTGCTGATCATCAGTTGCAAAACTTCACATTTCGAAATTGATGATTGTAAATTGGATTAGGAGTGACCATATTGTTGTCATCTCAATTTGGTTGAATTTTGCTCCTCCATCACTGTTGATTATCAATGATTCTGTCGCACAATCTGGAATTCTTTAAACAATCACTTCAACAATTTTGTCTTTAATAATTTTTGCTCCTCCATTAATATTCTTCATTGTCGGGAAACTATCTGTCTGTATTGTCTGATAAATTACTCATTCATTATCAGAATTCTTTATTTTTCAGTCTTTAGTAATTTTTAGTGACGTACAACCGTTTCTCTCTTCAGTTTGATGCATTTTTGTATAATCAGCTAATAGAATGTGGCTGACGCTTTGGCAAATTATGCACACAACCTGGAGTTTAGTTTTAAGATTTATGATGTAGTTCCTAGTTTTATTACTTTGCCCCTCATGGCTGATTCAGCAGCTACCTTGTTTTATAGAGGGATGTAGGTTTGTTGGTGTTTTGGGCGCTTAGCCCCCGTGTTTCATAAAAAAAATATTCTAGTGGAAGTAAGTATTGGAAATAAGAAAAAGGAAAAGGAAATATATATCATACTTGTAGTGGATAAACAATTTATATTAAGAAAAAAATCAGAGCAAATTAGAAAACATAAATATGTTACCTCCTTGGGGGAAGGACACCTAAGAGTTGATCAAAAGGCAAGAATGGTTCACTTCTCTTGAAATTCACTCTGACCTGACCCATCCCCTTCAAGTCTGAAGCAAATGGACCATAGTAGTATGGATAAAACCTGTATTTTGTAATTTTAGATTTATCAAATACATATATATATAATACATGACATACAATAAAGTTAGATCAATAATCACATTGGCTTACCATGTCCATGAAGGGACTCCATAAAAATAGTTCTCGTTGTTAGGCTAAGATTTCTCTGATGATACTAGTTATTTATATAAAAATGTTCCTTTGTTTTCAACTATTAGAGTAATTAACATTATGCAATTATATAGTTACGTGTAATTCTTGTATTTCTTTAGCTTCCTAATCCTACTTCAAGTTTATAACTTCATAGGCCTACCTGTATATTTACTGCTTGACCAAAAGACTAATTTATCTCTTGCACAGCATTTGAAGGAAGATATGAGATTGAGTTAACTGGCTCAGGAACTGATTTCAACTGATCGCTTAGCTCGTCAAACTTGGTAGGCATACATATTACTTTCTTGTAATTATTTTGAGTACTGAAATTTATTTTTTCTGACTGTAATTTGTTCCCTTAATGCCTTCTTTACTCTTTCTTCATTTTGCTCATTTTGCGAAATGGCATATACTTTCTGTGCATGTCCCTGTGTGCGTGTATGTACGCATGCATTCGGTCAAAAAATTGTATTGTGTTTGCAGAATGTGCTTTTCTGTTTTTTTTACTGCAGTAGTACAACTATGCAGGAATAGAACATATATGATCCTGCCTTCTACTTAACTACTGCGCCACCATAGTTATTCAATCTAATTACGAGAGTAATTTTTCAGTCAATAATAATGACAGATATTGATATTCGTATACTAATTGATTCTTGTTTTTTAGGATATGATATTTTTTAGATTTTGAATTGCACAATTAATTTCAAACTTACAATGCCATTCAGTGTTACTATCATGAATTCATGACAATGGAATTAATCTCTTCTTGTATTCATGAATGCTACTCTTAACAAATGTCATTTTTAGAAATCAAACTTTGACATTTGACTTAAAAAATATATAAATATCTAGTAAAGCTTTTGACCTCTACAATTTTTCTTTAATACTTCTTCTATTCTATATTTTTTTAGTTTAAGGTTGATGTGAATGGGTATAAGCCTACCTCATTGTAACAAAAAAAAGGTGCAAATTAGGTGCAACAAGCCTACCTCATTGTAACAAAAAAAAGGTTCTAGAATGCTTTTTTAACAAATTAGGTGCATTGTAACAAATTAGGTGCAAAAAGCCTACCTCATGGTAGAAGAGGAGGGAAGGGAAAATTAATTTGCATCCACTCTTTTTCCTGTTGTGACAATTCATCATTGTAACAAAAAAAAGTTCTAGAATGCTTTGTTAGTGATCCTAAACAACATGAAGCCCTGGCTGCGTTTTGATAACCTCTTTTATTTGATGTATGCACGTTTCCTTAGTTCTAGACTTCTAGTATTGGATTTGGACTAGGATGGTAGTTATTGCTTGAATCTAATAAAAGGGATTAAATGTGAGTGTTATGTTCCTTCATGGTTGATTCTCAAGAGTTGATTGTACTCCCTCTGGTAGTTGGAAATTTCATATAAGATAATACATGTATGTTGTTAGTCTTAAACCAAGGTCAATTAGTATATTATTGGAATTGAAGATGCATGTTATGTTTAAATTGAGTGAAAAAGCTCTGATCTGATCTACTACTTTGTTTGATACATGTTCTTTATGGAAAGGAAGAGGGTGACTATATTTGGATAGAATAACTATTTTTCCAATAATCCATGTGGGGGATATGCAACTGACTGTCTCTGAAATTCTCTAGAGCTTCGCTAGTGATTTAAATCTACCTAGTTACTATTAGTTAAGTTAAAGCTAATGCAGTAGAAAATGCACAAGTGTTAACATGCAAATTCTCAGCCCTGGCTGTCTTATACTCTATAATTTAAGACTGGTCCCTTGTTTCAGCTTTTAGAGTGGAACTTCCTTTTGCACACTTGCCATGTGATAGTTCCAATGACTTCAATGAATGAAAGGAACAAGATTATAATTGATAATGTTTTGTATATTTTTTTAAAATTACTATAGTTATAAGATTGTATGTAACTTATAGCTTTATAGCTGTTGAACTAGTTTAAGGTGATGAGATTACAGATTTTTTTTCTGAAATATTTGGCCAGTACTACAGGTATCTAGATGAGGGAAAAAGGAAAAGAGATTAAAAAAATAAATAAAGGAATTGAGAGATGTATAGAAAAACAAGAGGAAGTAGTACCAATGAGGATCAATTAAGGGAGAAATAGATCTTATGAACAATTTCAATACATGAATCAAGTCTCTTCCTCAAGGTGCTTATCAATCCTTAAATAAGCTAAGCCAACTTGATAACCAAGAAATCCTAAATGACTAAATACCTTAAATAAACCAGGAAAAGGGAAGACAGCAACCTTATGATGTCCTGGGTCATGTTTCAACATTTGCACAGTCCCCTAACTGTTGCTTAAATCTAAGGGTGTAAGTTCCAGCAATAAATAGTGTCTAGCATTGAGCATAATTTTGTTTAATGAATTGCTTAGACATCCTATTTTTCGATCATGGAGATAATTTTCCTGGCACTTCATTTCTTTCACATTACCAATTCAAAGCTTTTAGAAACAAATAAATATCTAACCGTGGACAAAGCCAGTGACTTATTAAAAGGATATATCTGTTATCCTTAAAATGTTTCCAGTCATCTGGACATGGCAGGGTACCAAGCCAAAACTAAAGGTGTGGCCGTGCAAGATTTAAGACAGAAGTGAAACAAGAGATCTACCTGGTTCCTCTCAGTTGTTAACTTAGATCGATGAGAGTCTGACAAGGCTAGTGTAAAAGGAGCAATAAGTTTTGTGGGCGTGGGAGACTCCTGCATCAAGTCACAGCTCATAAAGATAATTTCAATTGATAAACACAATAATTTTCCCTATAGGAAGACAATAAAGTGGTAGCTTACAAATATGGGCTTTCGCTCAGTGCGGGAAGGCATTGCACTTGAGTATTTCTGTTGTTGTACAAAAGAAAGTAAGTTAACTAAAAATGTCACTATTACACAGTTCTCAACACACCCAAGATATTATTAAAGAAATTATCTGTATGAGAACTGGATATAACAAATTAATAATGGACAAAGCAAACCAGATTAGGTATAAACATATATTCTTGTGAATGTATATATGCATGGGGAGCTTACTTATTTGTTAATATTATAAGTAGATAGTTTTTTTTTTTTATAGATTTAATGGAACTTGATGTTTATCATGTAATTTGATTCCTAATTTGAATGAAACTCTTATCACATTAATTACTTATACGTCACTAATTTAATTATTATGTTTTGATGCAGAAATTGAAGCAATGTATATTTAATTTTGAGAGTTGTTTGCATCCCTTTACAGAAGAAAAATTGCCTCGTCTCCTATTACTTTCAGGTATTTTCTTTTATTTCATCCTTTACTTCTATCATAAGACATGCATGCATTATTTTATTTTACATATGAATTTACCTTTGTTTCTTGTTTAAGAAGTACTTTGATGTGCTTTTTTTTCTTCGCACAATATACAAGTTGTTCTTGAATTTTTTAGATCAGGAAAGTAATTGTTATTAATTTGACAAATTTCAAAATTTCATTTTTTTCTCTTTAATTTTTGTTTTATAGTGCCCTTGCCAAGATAATTCCATTGATTGCGGCTATTATGTCATGTATTTCATGAGGGTGATCATTGAACAATGTTAAAACAAAAGGCTTCCGGCTACATTATGTCGTTTCCAATGCTTGAAATACACTGAGGATATGCTTACTAAACTCAAGGAAGAGTGGGCTCGTTATGTCTTAAATATCATATAATCAGTAAGTTATGGTGTTAGGACTTAGGGGTATATTTATAGATTTGGGCTTGGATTTTATACAAGTTCTATACTCTGATTATGTGTTATTATAGCTCTGATTCATGAACTCTTTTAGCTTTTATTTGTATTAGGAGCAGGCTGTATCAGTTGGCGTTTTGCTGCATCAATGTACTAGGGTGGATCAGGTTTTTTTGGTTTTTTGCCTTGCCAAGTGCGATAGTTCTTTTTCGTTGGTTCTAATAATTTATTCTTATTTATTTGTGTGTTTTTCACATATGCAGATATGAAGGAGTAACTAATAGTTTAATTAATTAAAGAACAATTAGGAGCAGCAAGCTAAGAGAAAGCAATAGAATGAGAGATATATTTCTTTTAGCTATTTTTTTTTGTTTATGCAATAGTATAATTTTGAGTTCTCAAGACTATGTGGATACTCTTGTGAAGAATTGGATAATACAATGGATATGATGCTTTTGATATTTTATTTATTTCCATTAGTATGTTTTTGATTGGAACAAGGATTCTGGATTAATTAGAGATGTATTTAATTAGAAACCTTTTCAATTATATTATTTAATTTTAGTACTTTTTCCAACTCAATTGAAATTTATGTTACTATTTTTTGATCAATTATTTGATTTCATTAATATATCCAATAACAAGTTTAAAATTTAAACAAACATCAATATATATGAGAAAAAAAATTATATAAATATATTTATAGCGCTTGTTTAGGCAAGTGCAGTAGAAAATAGTTACAGAATTCACATTTACAGCATTTATTTATGCAAGTGCAGTAGAAAATAAAGGAATTTACAGCGCTTGCTTTAACAAATGCAGTAGAAAATAGCCACTAATTTCATATCTACAGCGCTTATTAAAGCAAATGCAGTAAAAAATATGCGAGTTTACAGCGCTTCTCGCATATAAGCGCCGTAAACTGTGCATATCAGCTTAGCGAACACGGGCTTTCTACAGCATTTGTGAAGCGCTGTTGTGAAGCGCTGTTGTTTCTGGTACCACTTTCTACTGCACTGAATTCAACCGCACTTCGCAAATGCTGTTATTTGTTGTTTTCAAACGCTGTTGTTTCACTTTTCTGTTGTAGTGGATGCAATTAAAAGATAATTGATCAAATGCTTGTTTTTCTGAAATTGGGCAATTTACTCGAGTGAAATGAAGAACATTCGAGTGAAATTTTGTGAAATACTCGAGTGAATTGTAAAACACTCGAGTGTTTTAAGCAGAACAGTTTCAGAGAAATATAGCAAAACGAATCAATTTCTTGAAGACCAGTCCAGAGCAGATATAAATCAAAGTAGAGGGCAATTAAACTAAGTTAAAACAAGATGAAAACAAGTTAATTGCAACCAATTGCTACTTGAATTATAAAAGCCCCTTTCTAGAGAACTTAGGGTTTGGTTTTTCTTGAAATCTAAGAAAGCTATAAAAGAGAGAGACACCACCAATTTTTATCCTGGTTTACACCCAATATAGAGTGCTAATCCAGTCCCCCTAATCAACTTAGGAGTTTCTACTAATAATCAAATTGTTAGAAAATACAAGGATAAATTGAGATTCCTCACTCAATCCTAACCCTTTTCAAGAGTGTACCAAACTCTTGAAATTTCTACCCCAATTTGATTTGGTGATGAAGAGTCCCTTCTTCTTAAGCTCCTTGGAACCTCCAAGAGCCCACCAAGCTAAGAATCCTCTTAGTCTTTGTGCTTGAGAACCTCCCAAGGCTTGAGAACTTGGATACCTCACCAAGATTTTCTAAACAAGCTAAAGTGTTTGAGTGTTTGAGAATTTTACAACAAATAATTCTCTTACAAATGAAGCACACTCTCTTAACTCACTAAGACAAATAATAAAGATGAATGCTTGGTTGAGTTTAGAGAGAAAAAGGATTTTCACACTTGAGAGAGAGAGAGAGAATCAATGAAAGAGTGTAAGCTTGTTTTTAGAATAATGGTCACTATTCAGAGTATATTTGAGGGGACAAAAGGGAAGAAAAAACCAAGTTATTCTTTTTTTTGTCCTCTTCTAACGTTTAAAAAATTTGCTGTCAGACATAAATCACTCGAGTCTTTTTAAAAACACTCGATGTTTTAGTCAACTCTGATAGTGTTGCCTTTTTACTTTAACCAATGGCTATATTACTGAAATTTCATAAATCACTCGAGTGAATTGATCAGTGTTGGAAAAATTAAGTTTTTCTAACATTGTTTTCAATTCTCTTCTCAAGTCTAATTGGTTTTGATCTCAACCTTTCATGCATGAATATTATTTGACCTTAGGTGAGAGTAAAAACCTAAACTACCCACTCTCATATAAAATAAAATACATTAAGAATAAATGAGAATGAATAATTAAACTAAGCACTTGATCTTCTTTATTGTTGGGCTTGCATTCTTCAAATTACGTCCATGATTTAATTACATTGTCATCATCAAAATTAATCCACCTTAATTGGAGATTTGATTTTACAGTAACTACTTTTGAATTGGAACCAAACCATTTTCCTTGTTGAATGTTTTTGGAAACCCAAATGAATAAGTTTTGATTTTAGTAACAACTTGATTTTCAAAAGAAGTGTTGAAGAATGTTAAGCACTCTCCAATAATGTTTACAAACACTTCAACAATGTTTTAAAAAAAAAATTGGCCTCATTTTTACAACCTAAATGAAATAAAGTTGGTTATTTTCAAGTTACGAAAATCGGGCTGTTACACAACTAATCACAAGCATAAGTTAAGGGTTCACACTTTTTCCCAACCAATACTCATAATATTCAAAAACACTAAAAATCAATTCCATGCATTTCCAGTAAACATCATCAACCTTCAATATACAATTATAATACTCTTCTTGTTCAAGCATTCAAATTTTATCCATTAATGATTTCACCACTTCATAACCAACATTATTAAATATTTCATATTAAATACTTAGACATCAATATACTCATTTAACGCACATAGGGAACATAGCAATTTTCAACAGACAACAGACATCACAAATAAATCGACATACTCAGGTATGTCTCAGAGTGCTGTAAAATAAGTCAACTCCCTAAGGTTCTTCACTTCCTACTTTGCAACATATATAAGGGATTTTTAGCAAATTATGTCAATTAAGTTAAATAACTCAATTAAAACAAAAATACATTCAATCTCCCTAAACCAACTTTAAACAGGTGCTATTTTGCTACCCACAACCCAATTTAACTACTTAACCCAAGTCCTATTATATACCCCAACTATCCCTAACTCAAGGTGTGGAAAAGAGACTCCCCTTACCTGGAAATCCTAGCAATAAGGATAGAGCAACGTTTACATCCGCGACTTGCTCCAGGGTCAAGGTCAATAGCGTGTTGCATCTAAGAAGGATTTGAGATTGAACGGTTGGATCTTGAATTATTGGATCAGGAAGTTTGGAAACCCTTAATATTTCTTCTTCTCTGTCGCCTCTGTGTTCTCGTTTCTCTCTCTCTATCACCATATACTTTCTCTCTGAACTCTATTCTTCTTTCTTTCTTTTTTTTTATGTTTGTTGGCTAGCTGTTAGGGGTGGAAACAGGTCAGGCCGGCCTACAGGGGCCTATGACAGGCCGAATGTCAAGCCAGGCTCAGACCAGACTTTTTTTGCAAACAGGCCAGACCCAGGCTATTTAAAAAGCTTATATAACCTAAACAAGTCAGGCCTAGGCTTTTTTAAAAGCCTATTTAGCTTAACAGGCCGGCCTAGGCCTATATAATTTTATTATTATTATTATATTTAAAAATTATTATATTTATATTTATTTTAAAACCTAACCCAATATAAAAAAATAAAAAAAAAATAAAACTAAAAACCTAATCCTAAGTCGTAATCCTAAAAATCCCTCAGACCCAATCCCAAATTAGAAACGCTCACTCTCAGCCTCCCTCCCTATCACTTCGTCACTCTCAAGTCTCAGCCTCTCACTCTCTCGGCTCTCACTCCTCTCTCCCTCCCTCTCACTTCGTCACTCACTCGCTCCGTCACTCTCCCTCACACGCCATCGGTCTTCCATCGTCGACTCGCTGTCTTCCGTCGCCGTCTTCTTCTTCGTCTCCGTCTCCGTTCAGGTAAGCATTTTTGGTTTGAGATCTTGTTAGTAGATCTTAGATCTTAGTTATTAGTTGCAATTTTTTTTTATTGAATGTTGATGCTAGCCTGGGTATGATTCATACCGTATGAATATATTTTTTTGTCTCCGTCGCCGTCTTTTGTTGAATGTTGATGCTGGCCTGGGTATGAATAAAGCATTTTTTTTTCTACCTTTTCGCATTACTGATCTGGGTATGAATATATTCCACCAGCTTCTTCTGCATCTGGAATTTTGCTTTTGCTTTAATCATGACTGCTTTTCTCTTCTTCTGCAAGCACCACATCTCTTGCTTTTTATGATTTGACTCCATCCATTCGTCATCAATACTGTCACACTATTGCATTTCTATTTTCTTGTCACTAGTGTGACAGTATCCCATCTTCCGTTAATTTCTAAATTCTATTGTTATTATTATTATTATTTCAACCAACAAATCCTATTATTAAACAAAGAAATGATCCAATACTTTTTATATTCTCAAAACACAAAATGCATTTCTTTATTTTAAGTTATTTAATATTTCTTTTTTTTTTACTTTAAGTCATATATATCCTGAGTTCATTTTGCATGTTTAGATTAATCCACTCAACACAACAAGTTTTAAATGATATGCCACTTTTCCAGAAATTGTTACCCTAGTCAAAAATCAAACTTCATTGGGTTTGGTCTTATAATTAATTTTTTCTTACCTAAAAAAAAGTAGATCTTAGTATTCTGAATTTGGTTAGTATATCTTAGTATTCTGAATTTGGTTAGTAGATTTTGTTAATTTGGTTAGTATTCCATTTTGTATTATGAATTTTCCGTTTTGGTTAATTTGGGTATACTGATATATGTGACATCCCCTATTTTCCTAACGACGATAAATAAGTTTTCATTAAAGAGAAATTTTGAGATATTGTTTTACAAATGGTTTTCGATGAATATTTTATTCGATTACGTAATCAATTTTCGATTTTATGGTATTTTGGTAAACAAAGTTTTTATAGAGTTCAAGCAAATGATTTTATTGAGTTTGGAATAATTTTATTATTTGTAATTTCATTCAAGAAATGAATCTCTTTGTGCATTTTTATAGATTTAACCCAATTGATTTGAAAATTGATTTAAAAGAGTTTTGATTTCATGATGAGTTTTTATGCTTTGGAATTTAATTTACTTGTGTGTGATTTTATGTGCTTGATTTTCTAAGGTTTTCAATGAATCATATTGCTCGAGGTTTTTATTGAGATTTTGTCTTCTTAATTGATTTATATGATTTTATGGTTTTAAGAAGGAAAATTATTTTCACTCCAAGCTTCAAAGAAATCAAAGTCCAATTATCTTGATCTAGAATCATTTCTCAAAACCCTAATTGATATCCTAATCTTTGATTAAACCCTAATCGAGTTCTTAATCCTTGATTAAGAACTTAATCACTCTCTTAAGACCTAAATCCTCAAGGTTGGTGAGCTAACCTAGAATTAGTTTTCCTTAAACCTATGATTAAGTTTTGATTAGTGCCTTAATCCTTGATTAAGCCTTAATCACTGAGGATTAGTGGACTAAACCTAGATTAGTTATCCTAATCCTACCCTAATCATGATTAGAACCCTAATTAGTGCCTTAAACCTAATTAGCTAACCTAATCTACCTAATTACCCTAATGGCCGAATGCTAGGTGAATGACTTGGTCACCAAGTTGTTCCACTTGGTCTCCTAGTAGCTTTGCTTAGTCATAAGCTAGGATGCCTTATAGTCAAACCCATGACATCACCAAGATGACCAAGCATGACATAAGGAGGAAAAAGTGAAGGAATAGGAAGGAGGAAGGAAGGAGGCCGTGGGGATCTAGGAGCAAGACTTGGCCTCCATGTTTTGTAACTTAGTCCCCAAGTAGTTGCAAAGAAGCCCCCCATGCAAACCCTTGATGGCAATTAGGGAAAAGTGAAGAAGAATAAAAGAAAGGGGCCAAAACCATGTGGTGAAGAGTGAATTCTCTTTCATTCCTTCACCCTTCATTCTTTCATCTTCATCTCATCAAAACCAACACATACCCATCAACACTCTCAAAACCGTGAAAGTGAAGAGAGAGTGATCAAAACCCATACACTTCTCTTGTCTTCATTCCCTTCATTCCTTTCCTAAACCAAACACACACACTTTCTTTCATTTCTTTTCCCAAACTAAACACAACACTAAAGAGCTACATCAAGCTCTTAGTGAGAGAGAGAAAAATAGAGAGAAGCCGAATTAGAAGAGAGAAGAAGAGGAACCAAACTTCAACACCAAACTCTTCATAACCTAAGCTAGATCAAGCCAAGAGAGTAAAGAAAAGGAAAGAGAAACCATGGACTAGGAAGATGAGTGGGTGAACCGTGAGGAGAGAGGAGAGAAACCAAGGAATTGGACTTGATTCTTGAAAGTTTTTGATTAAGTAAGAATTTTATTTCATGATCTAAAAAGTTTTAAACCTTTTTCTTTGATTCATTTTCGTTTCTCATGATTTTCTTCTACAACTTTGATTTTGTTTGAAAAGTGTTAATGCATGTTTGCTTTTGTCTTGGATCTAGTGATTTCCTTTACATGCATGTTGATTTTTCAACTTGATCTTAAAGTTTTGTTAAGGAAAGTGTTTTTCCTCATGATCTTGGGTTTTCCTCTTTGATTTCTTAAAAGTGTTTTGAAAAAGAACTTGATTTTTAAGTTTTCATGAAAGACTCTTCAAAGACCTAATATTTTTGGTTGCATGCATGTTTAGATCCATGCTTGATCTATGATGAACTTGATGTTTGAGTTGTGATATAGAGACCTTTGAAATAATTGAACTTTTCCTTGATGATTTTCTTTATGATGGCCACGGTTTGTTGTTGTTGTGAGTAAAAGCTTGATTTTCTTTTGCCTAATCTCTTGCATGATATAATCTTGAGATTTAATGATGTGTGATGTTGTGATGGTCACGGTTTGCATGTATAAATGAACAAGATTAAGATTTTCTTAAGTCTAATCAATAAATATGTGATTCCTATGAACCTTAAGTTAATTTTTATGTGTTTGATGTGAGAAAAAAATTGTTTAGAAATTTGTTTGATGCTCACGGTTTTATGATAGAAAATATGTTAGGATTATATTTTTACTTGTTTGATGAATTGTATGAAATTGTTGTTGGATTTGAAATTGTTTTTGGAAGTCTTGAATTCTGGAAAATGTTTTGGTTTGAACAATTTGACTAAGTGCTGAAATCTTAATTTATAAGTGATTTTCTTGTAACAGACTTTGAGAAAAGATAGTTCTACTAATTGGATTGCCTTGAAATTTTAATATGTGGTCCTTGATACTATTTAAATGAATTATGGAAAATTTTAAGAAATTTGGAATTGTTTTGGCATTTTAAATGAATTTTGGTTGTTCGGTGATAATTGTGGAAGTCTAAGGTGTTTTAGTGAAAAAGATTTAGATAAGTAGTACTTGTATATGCTTGATGGTTCTGAAACTTGGACACTGTTTTAAGTAGGTCAAATTGATTGTCCCTGAATTTTTATATGATTTTTAGAGTTGGTTGTTAATTGAAATGGAGTCATTTTGGTGAAAACGATTTCGGAAAAATAAGTTTTCAAGGAAAAACCTAAATCGAGTTTTCTGACCTAAACTACTCTAAATTTCTTGAAATTTTTATGGTAGCTCCCTAAACATGTCGTGTGACTCTCTGAAAAATTTGAGATGATTTGGAGTTGGTTTGATATTTTTACCAATTAAGAAACAGTGAACCACTTGGTTCAGATTTTCCAGACTTAGTGACAAGTTTAATTGAAAAGGTATGACTTTCACAACTCCAAATAACCTGAAATTTTTATGGGATGATCTTGATTGTGTAAGGAAGATTGATACAAATTTTCATGAAATTCGGAGTTGAAACACTATTTTTAATTATGGCATTTTGGCCTAAGGACAGCAATAGTTTTATCTTGCTTTTTGTGAAAAATCTGATTTGAAACCTATCTTAAGATTGTTCAAATGACTTGAAAATTTTATGTGATGAACTTTAGCATATATTTGTATGTTCTGGAAATTTTGGGAATTAAAGAAGTTGATTTGGTATGGTTTTGAATTTTATCTTTTGTACTTTCCCGTAATTGAACAAAAGCTTTATTTAAATGTTTTTGACAAACGTGAATTTTGTACTTCATTTCATGACTTGGATGGATCGGTATGATGATCGTAATGTCTTGAAATAATTTAATGAATGATTGCTTGATGATATGTTTAGACTATGCATGATTGAGTTTGCAAGATTGATTGTTTACGGTGTTTCGGTCTAGGCTATTAGTTTGAAATTATGATTTGAAAAATGTGCTATGTGCTATGTGCTAAATGGTTTGTTTTGGGTGATTCATGCTAATTGAATTTATTTGTTTGAGTGTCTGGGAATTGTTATTTGACAAAAGAAGTAAAGGAAAATGAGTTATTCGACAAATTACGATGATGTAATTAACCTTCTGAAGTTGATTGATCTTGAAAAGAATTTGATTATTTGAAAAAGTATTGGGTTTACTAGTTGCTGCCCTATTTGATTTCATTGTGTATGTTTGAAAATAAATCATTTCAAATGTTCATTTTAACATGGAGTATTAAAGAGATTAAATAACGATTTTTCGGTGTTTTCGAATCTTGGTTGTGGTTGTCCGGAAGGGACCAGCAACCGATCCATTTATTTAAACTGATTTCAATGATTTCTTATAACGATTTCAAAGTGTTTAAAGTACATTGAAAGTCGGATTTTGATTTGAGAAAATCTTTACGTTTTACGATTTCCCGACAAGAAGTGAAAGGAGTTTTCGAAAACACGTTTTGGATTTTAAGTATGACGATTATTTAGATAGACTAGTAACGTTAGTGTCTCCTATCTAGTATAAGGTGCACATAAGTCAAGAACCTGGAGCAGCTGACAGTTGAAAGGACCCGCAACGATTTCGGACGAGGTATTTGCTGGAGTTGAGGTGAGAGAGAAGCTTCCCTAAGACACCGTGGTATTTAGGTGATATATTAGGACACTCCGTACTCTCTCAAAGTCGGAGTAAAGGTCTATCGTAGCTAGTAGTATACCCGATAAATTGTGTGATTGTTTGTATCGCGGTATACGAAGACTCAGACCTATACCATTGCATGGTATTGATTGATTGATGTACTTGTTTATGTTGAGATGTATTGTGTGACGACCCAACTTTTATTCCAAAGTTAAAATATTCGTATTCAAAAATACAACCATTTTTTTTTCTTTGAAACTAAATGCCAAGTCATCATCCATTATCAAATCTTGCGGAATCATATAAACACCGAGTCATGAAGACAAATGACGTAACATCATATTTCATTCATACTAAAAAGGGAGTACATCCCATTTTCTTCATTTAAACAAAATACATAATTACTTAACTTAACACTCTAGGCCATTACATAATCTTACATATATTACAAAAAAATTCATAATAACCTAGAGCATATGGTTCATGACTCAAAATATAACATAACATAGATAAGAGAAAACCTGATGGGTTATATCAGTCACATTCCACCCCACAACTTAACTTAGTCGTCAGTTCCCCACTGACTTCCAATCGATTTGTCCATAAAGTCATCCACCATCTGATTCGCATTATCCACCGGATCCTCATCCTCGATTGGATCCTCCTCTTCCTCTTCCTCCTCTTCTTGTGCCGAATCGTCAGGCACGTATATCGGAGTTCGGGATCGAACTCGAGGAGAAGGACTAGGACAAGCAGGAACCTCTAGGATGATTCTTTCTGAGGAGAGTGCTGGACTCGGTGGGATAGTGCGTCTCGGAAAACGTCTTGGTGGTGGTGGAGGGGTTCCATTTCTCATAACAAAATTTGGCGGAATGTGCATGATGTAAACCATTGGAATTCTCGATCTATGCGGACGCATACGGGAATATGGATTAGGATGGCGGAAGATAACTTCCACATCCCCCTCATATGTAGCCCTATGGTCCTCAAATTCCACTCCCCATTAGGGAGCGGCCTCATCTCCACGCAGAACATGTTTCTCGCCATCACCTACACAAGGGACTGGGAGTGAGTCATAGCTAAAAGCAATAGCAAATGAGTATAACAGTGGCTAGAAATAACAAACACATCTTATCATATAGCAATAATAAATGCATATGTATATGCTCAAACTGTCTTTTATAATATCTCGATTAGTGTCGTGATGCATGCCTACTCCTCATTCCTGCTACACGGATTGGCATCCAAGTATCTCAGGCTCGGGATATTCTCAATCCTATGGTTCATCAAACCGGAGCGATTCATATTCAAGCATCACGATCGATGGGAACTCGGTCTTCCTAGCATCCTTGTGCCAGGGATATTCTGATTTAACCTTACCGAAGTTCCGAATCTAGATCGGAGCAACTCCTTCTCCATGCATGATAATGTCACAAAACTTTTCGTCTTCTTTCTTTCTTTTAAATCACATCCTTGAACATCATGCCTCCAATATAGAGACCCAAAGTTCATAATCCTTCTTAATCACAATTTCATCTTTTCTTTTAGCATTAACTGGTGCTAGTGCTTACTGAAAATTCCATCAGCGGCCCAGCCATTTTGTGATGGTTTTATACAATAGGAATTAATCGTTTTATCATTTAATTATTGCAACGACCCCATTTAGGACTCCCAAAATATCAACCAAGTGGGTAAAGACTTCCACTGGGACGTGGGAAAGTAATCAACCAAATGGGTGTACGCACTTCCATTGGGACATCCTGTCCGAATATGTCAACCACTGAATAAAATTCCAGTAGGACTCATCCAGGATAAAATCAACCAATGAGAATCAAGTAAACTTATACATTTTTCCATTGGGACTCCGTTCCGAACATATCAACCACTGGATGAAATTCCAGTAGGACTCTTTCAGGATAATAATCGACCAATGGGTAAACGTATAAGAATTAGGTATTTAATATTCTAAAAAAAATAAGTGTTTTCTTCAGTTTTGGTCAAAATACTCGAGTATATTATAAAATACTCGAGTGTTCTTCATTTTTTTCCAGAATACTTGAAGTCCTTGAAGAAAGACTCGAGTTGTTCTTCATTTTCCCAGAATACTCGAGTGTTTCTCAAAAACTCGAGTGTTTTTACTGCAACAGCACCAGTTTCTGCATTTTAAGCACCAATTCGAATTCCATTCATTGTTTTTCCATTCTTATGCAAAATAGAGGCATAAATACATATAAGAAACAAGTTAGAACAGATAAACAAGTACATAACAACATAAATTAACATCAAATCACAGAATCAACATAAACTTGGAAAATAACCATTTCAAGATATGAAATTCATTTCCACTTGGTTTTAACTTCGAAAATCAATCCAGTGAGCATTATTAGGTCCATTTAAACTTGTTTGACTTAGAAAACCTTGGGTTTATGACCTCCATGTCATATTCCCAATTCCAACTTCATCCCTTGATGAACCTTGTGAGGTTCCTACATTTCTAGCTTGAGATTACTCATTCTAGAAATTAGATAACTCCTCCCTTACCTTAGAGAAGCTAAACAACAGATTAAACAACGAGAAACTTGCTGGATCAAAAATCCAAATTCTGGACTTGTGAGAAAGGGGTTGAACAGGCTGACTTTGGCCACAGATTTCACCACGGATTTGGCATGAAAAAGAACGAAACAGGTTAGTTTAACAAACTAGGATATACTAACTCCAATCAGAAACAAGTTTGACACAAAAAGGATCCCTGAGATTACCAAACGAATTCAATGAAGATGAATACTTGATGCTGAAAACTACTCTGTTTTTACAGCTTTGAACCTCAAACTTTGATGAGCTAGAACTCGAACTACAGGGGCTTATTTGATGTGATTCTTGATTCTAATTCAAAGATGGAACTAGAACCTTGAGTTGTGTTTTGGTTTCGAAGGATTTGATTGAGAAACGAAGGAGAAATCAGAGATCAAAGTGTGCTCTAGAAAACTGAGAGTCAAAAACTGAAATTCGGGTTTTGGGTGATTAGAGGTGTTGAATGCTTCAACCAAGCACCAATTTATAGCTTAAGAATACTTCGGGTCGAAGTAAAGTCCAGCTCTATGCTTGTCATTTCAAGAAACCGCGTTTTGGTGCGAAAATTAAATGAAAACCGACTTATACACTTTCAGGTCTGCACGAAATACTCGAGTTTTTTCCCAAATACTCGAGTTTTTATTTAAAAATTCAAATTTCCAAACAGCTACTTAAAATACTCGAGTTTTGCCTAAAATACTCGAGTGTTTTTGCTAAAATAGGAAAAATTGACTATTTTAATGATACTAATACTGATAAAATACTTTTATTTCATATATTTAAAATATAGGATCTTACATCCTCCCCCACTTAAATAGAATTTCGTCCTCGAAATTCCGATTAAATAAACAAATGTGGGTACTCCTCTCTCATCTTAGATTCTAATTCCCATGTTGATTCTGACACTCCTTTTTTATTCCAAAGAATTCGCACTAAAGGAATCTCTTTTCCTCGCAGCTTTCTGATTTGACGATCTTCAATTCGCACTGGTCCGACTTCAAATGTCAGATTCCCTTTTAAAGGTATTTCGTCTGGCTGCAATTGGATAATCGAAGACGGGTCTTGAATAAATTTGCGAAGCTGAGAGACGTGGAATACATCATGGAGATTAGCTAAAGAAGGTGGTAACGCGATCTGATAAGCGACGGGACCAACTCGCTTTAGGATCTGATAAGGGCCAATAAACTTTGGTGTCAGTTTCCTCGGCTTCATCACTCTCCCGATACCAGTTGTTGGCACTATTCGCAGAAATACATGATCTCCTTCTTGAAATTCGAGCTTGGTTCTACGCTGATCGGCATAGCTCTTCTGACGACTCTGTGCAATCTTCATCTTTTCTTGGATAACCTTGATCTTCTCGGTCGTTTCCTGAACTAACTCAGGTCCAATGATAGCGTTCTCCCCCACTTGGAACCAACATAGTGGGGTTCTACATTTCCTTCCATAGAGGGCTTCGTATGGAGCCATATCAATGCTTGTGTGGTAACTATTGTTGTAGGTGAACTCCACAAGCGGCAACAAACGATCCCAACTTTCTTGGTACTCTAAAACGCAAGCACGGAGTAAATCTTCCAGAGATTGAATCGTTCTCTCCGATTGACCATCCGTTTGCGGATGATAAGCCAAACTCATTCTTAGCTGCGTTCCTAACGCTCGATGCAAACTCTGCCAGAAGCGAGATACGAAACGGGGATCACGATCCGATATGATACTCGAGGGGATTCCATGCAATCTTACGATCTCCTTGATGTATAATCTCGCAAGCTTCTCCAACGGATATTGCATGTTGATGGGAATGAAATGAGCTGACTTCGTTAAACGATCAACTACTACCCAAATTGCATCGAAACCCTCTCTCGTTCTCGGGAAACCACTTACAAAATCCATGGCTATTCCATCCCATTTCCATTCTGGTATGCTCAAAGGTTGCAATTCTCCTCCGGGCTTCTTATGTTCAATCTTCGCCTTTTGGCAAACAAGGCAAGACGCAACGTCTTTTTTCAATCCGGACCACCAAAACATCTTCTTCAAGTCTTGATACATCTTAGTTGATCTAAGATGCATACTCAGCTTGCTTTTGTGGGCTTCTTCTAGTATAGCTCTCCTTAGTTCTTGATTTGACGGAATGCAGATTCGATCCTTAAATCTCAAAATGCCATCCGATCCTAATTGGAAATCTGGTTCCACTCCTTCTATCCCTAGTTTTTTCTTCTCTAGGAGCTCTTCATCCACTTGTTGCAGGTTTCGGACTTGACCCACAAACTCATTTGTGATTTGTAATATTCCTAATTTGATGCAATTTGGTTTGAACTGAACTGCCAAATTCAAGTTTCGGAATTCTTCAATCAATTCAGCTTCTTTCACCATCATCAATCTCATATGCAAAGTCTTTCTACTCAATGCATCAGCTACGATATTGGCTTTGCCGGGGTGGTAATGTAATTCAAAGTTGTAATCCTTTAAGAATTCCATCCACCTACGTTGCCTCATATTCAGTTCCTTTTGGTCAAAAAGATACTTTAGACTTTTATGGTCACTGAATACTTGGAATGTATTACCATACAGGTAATGCCTCCATATTTTCAAAGCAAAGACAATAGCAGCCAACTCCAAATCATGAGTAGGATAATTCTCCTCATGCACCTTCAACTGTCGTGACGCATAAGCAATAACTCTTCCTTCTTGCATCAGAACACTGCCTAAACCTTGTTTTGATGCATCACAGTAAACATCAAAATTTTTCTGGGGATCGGGCAGAGTTAACACTGGAGACGATGTTAACCTGTCTTTTAAAGTTTGGAAACTAACTTCACACTTCTCATTCCAAACAAAAGGTTGCTCCTTCCTAGTCAGGCGGGTTAAAGGAAGAGCCAATTTAGAAAATCCTTCGATGAATTTCCGATAGTAACCAGCTAGGCCAAGAAAACTTCTAACTTCAGTAACAAACTTAGGCTTCTCCCATTTCAGCACCGCTTCTACTTTAGCTGGGTCCACAACAACACCATCTCTCGAAATCACATGCCCCAAGAAATTGACTTTTTCAAGCCAAAATTCACACTTGGCTAACTTGGCATATAGTTTCTTTTCCTTCAAAGTCTCCAAGACAATCTTCAAATGATTGGCATGCTCTTCTGGGGTCTTTGAATAGATGAGTATATCATCTATGAACACCACAACAAAGGAATCCAAATAAGGTCGGAACACTCTATTCATGTAATCCATGAATATGGCGGGAGCATTGGTTAAACCGAATGGCATCACCACATACTCGTAGTGTCCATACCTTGATCTGAAAGCTGTCTTCGGAATATCTTCCTCTCTTACTCTGATTTGATGATATCCCGATCTCAAATCAATCTTCGAAAACACGGACGCTCCTCTAACTTGATCCATCAAATCGTCGATTCTTGGCAACGGGTATTTGTTCTTGTTTGTAACCTTATTGAGTTGTCTGTAATCAATGCACATCCTCATGGCTCCATCCTTCTTCTTTACGAACAAAACTGGCGCTCCCCAAGGCGACACACTTGGTCTGATGAACTGCTTTTCTAACAAATCTTCCACTTGCCTTTTCAGTTCAACTAATTCGGTTGGAGCCATACGATAAGGGGCAATAGAAATAGGACCAGTACCAGGAACTAGATCGATACTGAATTCTATTTCTCGATGCGGTGGCAAACCGGGAACTTCATCAGGAAACACTTCGGGAAAATCTCGAATAATCGGGATTTCCTCTAACTTCGGTTCATCCTTCTTTTCTGCTACGACCGCAGAAAACACACAAACGTACCCTTCAGGTTGCACCTCAGGCGACTTTTTACCGGGAAAAACAATCGTTCGAGTCTTACAATCGATCACCACTTGGTTAGTTGCTAACCAATCCATCCCCAAAATAACGTCGAGTTGGGATAAAGGTAGACAGATTAAATCTACCCTAGAGGGCATACTTCCTATATTAACGGAACATCCAAAACATGCTCTTGACGTAGTCACCGGCACATTCGAAGGAGTACACACCTTAAGTCTAAACGGCGTCTCCGAAACGGGTAAACACAAACGCTTAACACATTCCTCAGAGATGAAAGAATGCGTAGCACCAGAATCGAATAGAAAGCGACAAGGCATGCCATTGAGAAGATGGTTACCTTGCACGAGATTGTCTGCCTGCTCCGCTTCTGATCCGGACATGGTAAAAACCTTCCCATTGACCCATGGTTTGCTTCCCGAACCTTGATCGTTCTGACGCTGGGGCTGATGACAAAGACGAGCGATGTGGCCAGCCTTTCCACAGTTGTAGCAAGTTGATGGTTTGTCTCTCCAACATTCCCTTCCAGGATGAAATCTTTGACATTTGTTGCTCATTGCACCAGGGGCTGGGAGACTGGGCCCTCCAGAAGATGATGCATTTCCTTTTCCTTTCTGTGGATAAGGACCTCTCCAGTTCTTGTTGCCATGCCTATGCTGATTGCGATGCGGCCCAAAAATTCCTTGTCCAATGTCCTTCTTGACGCTATTCCTTTCGAAAATGCGACAAGTACTAACCAACGTTGGATAGTGTCGGATCCTTTGCACACTCACAGCTAATTTGATATCGGGTCTCAGACCATTCTCGAATCGTGTGCACTTGGAATGTTCATCGGGGTGATACTGGAAGTATGGCGAGTACTTCATCAGCTCTTCAAATTTCTCAGCATACTGGTCCACTGACAGATTTCCTTGCTTTAAATCAAGGAACTCCATTTCCTTCTGCAGCCTGATGTCATCCGGAAAATACTTCTCGAGAAACTTTTCTGTGAAGATTCCCCAAGTAAACTCTGCTTGATCAAACTCCAGGAATTGACGAGTCTGGTTCCACCAGGTCGCAGCTTCACCAGTGAGCACGTAGGCAGCAAACGTGACCTTTTGCGATTCCGACAGAGTCAACGTTCTAAAGATTTTATTCATCTCATCGAGCCAGAACTGAGCTTGCTCGGGACGACGACCACCCGAGAAGCTAGGAGGTTTGCACTTTCTAAAGGAATCTAAGCCTTGAAACTCCACTGGGGTTCCATTGCTTGGAGGATGGTTGTGCTTCATATTCTCCAGAACTGCAGGCATCCGGGTCAATGCCTCCGCAATGTTAGCGTTATTTCTTCCGGCCATCTAGTCCTACAGAATCCAAAGGGGAAACTTAATTAGATTCTGCGAATTCTAGTCTTATACTACAAACATCAAAAACATCATGTCATGATATGCAATGGTTAGTGTGTAAGGCCACACTCCAAGGCCGAGAGTCGAACCATTGCTCTGATACCACTAAATGTGACGACCCAACTTTTATTCCAAAGTTAAAATATTCGTATTCAAAAATATAACCATTTTTTTTCTTTCAAACTAAAAGCCAAGTCATCATCCATTATCAAATCTTGCGGAATCATATAAACACCGAGTCATGAACACAAATGACGTAACATCATATTTCATTCATACTAAAAAGGGAGTACATCCCATTTTCTTCATTTAAACAAAATACATAATTACTTAACTTAACACTCTAGGCCATTACATAATCTTACATATATTACAACAAAATTCATAATAACCTAGAGCATATGGTTCATGACTCAAAATATAACATAACATAGATAAGAGAAAACCCGATGGGTTATATCAGTCACATTCCACCCCACAACTTAACTTAGTCGTCAGTTCCCCACTGACTTCCAGTCGATTTGTCCATAAAGTCATCCACCATCTGATTCGCATTATCCACCGGATCCTCATCCTCGATTGGATCCTCCTCTTCCTCTTCCTCCTCTTCTTGTGCCGAATCGTCAGGCACGTACATCGGAGTTCGGGATTGAACTCGAGGAGAAGGACTAGGACAAGCAGGAACCTCTAGGATGATTCTTTCTGAGGAGAGTGCTGGACTCGGTGGGATAGTGCGTCTCGGAAAACGTCTTGGTGGTGGTGGAGGGGTTCCATTTCTCATAACAAAATTTGGCGGAATGTGCATGATGTAAATCATTGGAATTCTCGATCTATGCGGACGCATACGGGAATATGGATTAGGATGGCGGAAGATAACTTCCACATCCCCCTCATATGTAGCCCTATGGTCCTCAAAATTCCACTCCCCATTAGGGAGCGGCCTCATCTCCACGCAGAAACATGTTTCTCGCCATCACCTACACAAGGGACTGGGAGTGAGTCATAGCTAAAAGCAATAGCAAATGAGTATAACAGTGGCTAGAAATAACAAACACATCTTATCATATAGCAATAATAAATGCATATGTATATGCTCAAACTGTCTTTTATAATATCTCGATTAGTGTTGTGATGCATGCCTACTCCTCATTCCTGCTACACGGTTTGGCATCCGAGTATCTCAGGCTCGGGATATTCTCAATCCTATGGTTCATCAAACCGGAGCGATTCATATTCAAGCATCATGATCGATGGGAACTCGGTCTTCCTAGCATCCTTGTGCCAGGGATATTCTGATTTAACCTTACCGAAGTTTCGAATCTAGATCGGAACAACTCCTTCTCCATGCATGATAATGTCACAAAACTTTTCGTCTTCTTTCTTTCTTTTAAATCACATCCTTGAACATCATGCCTCCAATATAGAGACCCAAAGTTCATAATCCTTCTTAATCACAATTTCATCTTTTCTTTTAGCATTAACTGGTGTTAGTGCTTACTGAAAATTCCATCAGTGGCCCAGCCACTTTGTGATGGTTTTATACAATAGGAATTAATCGTTCTATCATTTAATTATTGCAACGACCCCATGTAGGACTCCCAAAATATCAACCAAGTGGGTAAAGACTTCCACTGGGACGTGGGAAAGTAATCAACCAAATGGGTGTACGCACTTCCATTGGGACATCCTGTCCGAATATGTCAACCACTGAATAAAATTCCAGTAGGACTCATCCAGGATAAAATCAACCAATGGGAATCAAGTAAACTTATACATTTTTCCATTGGGACTCCTGTCCGAACATATCAACCACTGGATGAAATTCCAGTAGGACTCTTTCAGGATAATAATCGACCAATGGGTAAACGTATAAGAATTAGGTATTTAATATTCTAAAAAAATAAGTGTTTTCTTCAGTTTTGGTCAAAATACTTGAGTATATTATAAAATACTCGAGTGTTCTTCATTTTTTTCCAGAATACTTGAAGTCCTTGAAGAAAGACTCGAGTTGTTCTTCATTTTCCCAGAATACTCGAGTGTTTCTCAAAAACTCGAGTGTTTTTACTGCAACAGCACCAGTTTCTGCATTTTAAGCACCAATTCGAATTCCATTCATTGTTTTTCCATTCTTATGCAAAACAGAGGCATAAACACATATAAGAAACAAGTTAGAACAGATAAACAAGTACATAACAACATAAATTAACATCAAATCACAGAATCAACATAAACTTGGAAAATAACCATTTCAAGATATGAAATTCATTTCCACTTGGTTTTAACTTCGAAAATCAATCCAGTGAGCATTATTAGGTCCATTTAAACTTGTTTGACTTAGAAAACCTTGGGTTTATGACCTCCATGTCATATTCCCAATTCCAACTTCATCCCTTGATGAACCTTGTGAGGTTCCTACATTTCTAGCTTGAGATTACTCATTCTAGCAATTAGATAACTCCTCCCTTACCTTAGAGAAGCTAAACAACAGATTAAACAACGAGAAACTTGCTGGATCAAAAATCCAAATTCTGGACTAGTGAAAAAGGGGTTGAACAGGCTGACTTTGGCCACAGATTTCACCACGGATTTGGCATGAAAAAGAACGAAACAGGTTAGTTTAACAAACTAGGATATACTAACTCCAATCAGAAACAAGTTTGACACAAAAAGGATCCCTGAGATTACCAAATGTATTCAATGAAGATGAATACTTGATGCTGAAAACTACTCTGTTTTTATAGCTTTGAACCTCAAACTTTGATGAGCTAGAACTCGAACTACAGGGGCTTATTTGATGTGATTCTTGATTCTTTCAAAGATGGAACTAAAACCTTGAGTTGTGTTTTGGTTTCGAAGGATTTGATTGAGAAACGAAGGAGAAATCAGAGATCAAAGTGTGCTCTAGAAAACTGAGAGTCAAAAACTGAAATTCGGGTTTTGGGTGATTAGAGGTGTTGAATGCTTCAACCAAGCACCAATTTATAGCTTAAGAATACTTCAGGTCGAAGTAAAGTCCAGCTCTATGCTTGTCATTTCAAGAAACCGCGTTTTGGTGCTAAAATTAAATGAAAACCGACTTATACACTTTCAGGTCTGCACGAAATACTCGAGTTTTTTCCCAAATACTCGAGTTTTTATTTAAAAATTCAAATTTCCAAACAGCTACTTAAAATACTCGAGTTTTGCCTAAAATACTCGAGTGTTTTTGCTAAAATAAGAAAAATTGACTATTTTAATGATATTAATATTGATAAAATACTTTTATGTCATATATTTAAAATATAGGATCTTACATATTGTTGTTATAATGTCATTGCATGAGCATAATGCATCATCCCGTGATATAAGATGAGGATAAAAGAGACATAGAAAACTATAAGAAATTCCCCAACGACTAGAGCGAAACTCTAAGGGATGGAACGCGCGATGAACCGGATGATGCTGATGCGCCGAGTACGTGGATCGAGCTGATGCTATGATGATGATGACGACGCTTTGGACGTGGACGCAATAACTGTCGATAGCTTCCATATGGCCGTAGCCATATGTTGAGATAGTTTCCACGTGGTTGTAGCCATGTGTTGAGATAGCCTCCATATGGTCGTAGCCATATGTTGAGTGTGAATGATTTGGGATAGGTCGGAGCCTATCTATCGATGATTGATGGATATCCCGCATATGGTCGGAGCCGTATGCTGATGGTGATTCTGAATGGGTCGTAGCCCTTCAGAACGTTGATTGATATTCCGCATATAGTCGTAGCTATATGGCGAGATTGTGGAGCCGTATGCCGAAATGATTCAGGATGGGTCGGAGCCCGTCAGACACAGTGGTCGAGTCCCACAGGAGCATTCCGCATATAGTCGGAGCTGTATGGCGGAGATGACTTAGGATGGGTCGACGTTAAAACGAGCGAGTATAACCTTACGACTTTAAACCCTAACCCGAAGTAGTGGAGAGGAAGATACATCCGAATTACCCTTGTGGTGTTCAGTTGGCAATGACGGTGATTCGTCAAGAAGCCTTGAGAAGTTTGTCTAGGTGGGAAAAAACCATAGGGGCCCTGGCTGAACCAGTCGGAGCTGGTCACTCAGTGGTGTGGACGAAGTACCACATGATCACTAGACAAGGCGACTGACACCCCCTTGACTAAATCTTGATCAGTGAGAGGGATGCTTGAACACGGCCAGATGAGGTTATTTTATTTAATTCCTGGACCATTATTTTATGAATGCATTCACTTTGCCATCCAGTAAAAGCCGGTGTGGTTAGAGATCCTATACTCCTGATTGCTTCTGACTAGGTGGATGGATCCCGAGGAGATGTAGACTTGAAACCGAGACCACAAAGCCTAAATCCCCGATAATACGGACTCGAGATATGTGGACAAAGAGACTCTGACTTTGCGAGACAAGCTGCTAAAGAGATTCGACTTTGCGAGATGAATTGATTAAGATATTCCCTTAAGATAAGGATAAAGTATTAGATAATGTGACGATTGCATCGCATCCTCATGTATCCTGCATAATTATCTGTTGTATTGTTGTGTTGTGAATGTGTATCGATGTGTGCTTGTATTGTCTTAATATTTTGCCTATCGTAAACCCACACCGTCGACGATGCGTCGTTCGGAATGCTTACTCTCTCTGTCTTTTCCCGTCCCTGTGGACTTCTGTGATGATGTCCACAAGCGACAGAGTAAGTAGATTATATTGGGAGTCGGCGCTTCACGCGATGGCCTACGGAGACACGACCGAGATGGAGTCTCGAAGGAGAAGATGGTCAAGCTCGGCTCGAGGACTCGATGGTTGATGATTCGACCCTTCTGAGGAGAATGCGTTGGACGGAGGTCTACTGTCATAGTATCTATGATCAAGTATTGTACTCCCTTACCAGGTACTTAGACATCATTAGCTGCATCCACATGTGCACCCGAAAGATGATTTACAAAGCTGGATAATCAAAATTAAGTTTTCTGGTTAAACATAAAAGATATGGGCTATTAAATGTGATTTGTGAAAGCAAGTTTCAAAGTGCGATGTTTCGTAACATCTCGGTTTGGAACTTGGAGTATAACGTGTGATATGAGAATCAAATTTATGTTGCAAATTATTTTGATAAAAGACTTTGGAGCTTGGAGATTCTCATGTCCATGTTATGTTATCAAAAAAAAAAAAAATTGGCCCAAATTTTCACTACATTAATTAAAGAAATTATACTTTCAAGTTATCAAATCGGGGTGTTACATTTGTGGTATCAGAGCAATGGTTGTCCTAAGTAGCCTGTTATATGGGCTTACATGCTGTGTTTGTGTGCATTTGTTTGTGTGTTAGTGTTGGGATTGCGATGAGTGAGAATAGAAGTACAAAGTTGTGTGAACACTCGTTCTGTTTCTATCATTCTATCTCTCTATCTCTGAAAGTGCGTCAGGAATTTGTCTACGATGCGAGAATAGCGTCCTCGTGAGACCTTGTTTTGTGTGACCTGAACCTTCTCTTGTTTGTTGAAGCCCTCTTTGTTGGGAACCCCTTTTGTTGCAATAACTTTTAAAATCCTGACCTGCAACCCTGTTTGTTAAAAAGCTTCATTTGATGTGAACCCTTTTCCTGTGCTCATGACTGACATCCTTAATGACCTGGAATGTCTTTCGAAAAATGACCATGTTCTGTCAAGGCAATTTGACAAGACCATGATTACTGATGAACCCAAAACTTCATCTCCTGAACCTTGACAAAGCAATTTTCTTCTTCAGAAACTTTGTGACAATTTTCGACCTTGACATCTTATGCCAATCAAGTAGATATTTCCCAATTATGAGGTGGACAGTGAGGTGTTGCTAAGGAAGAGTTATGATGGTTGAGGGATAAGTAAGTGTGAACAAAGGTGATGTATTAGGAACAAAGTAGGGTAAGAGTACCCCTTGGAGCCATAAGTGTAATAGAGGAATGTCCGGAGGAATTAAAACCAAGAAGTTTGATACCAGCTTACCCTGAGTAATAGTGTGGGTAGTGTTAAGATGGTGGATCTCTAAGATAAGTCGGAAGGATTCAGAGTTAGAAAAGCCCGAGTTGGAGTAGGTGAATGATGGGAGTGGATGTGGATCTATAATAGGACCATGAGATTGAATGGATCATGTGGTGAAATTAACGGATAGAACCCTTAAGAGACGATCAGAATTAGGTTAAATGACTAAGATTCGACATTTTAATGGACATAGGTGACCGTAAGCTGTGGAATTAAGGGCGTCATTAGGTGTTAAGATTGTTAATCTAAAGGATGAATCCCGGAGTCGGAGAGCTTTTGATGGTTTAGAATCCGAAGGCGAGCCATAAAGAGATGGAAAAAGGTTTAGAATACATAAGCTGTTTAGGATCAAGAGTCAGATGATGTATATTTCCTTTAAGAATTTAGTGGTTGTTAAGGAAAAGGAAGGGATAATAGTTACCATAGTAATTCGATGAGGGAGAAAATTTAGTTTAGTCAGCAGCATTTAAGGTAATATTCGGATAGGCTTGAACAAAGTGAGGGGAAGTTTTGCAAGATAAACTAGAATTGGTGAATGTTGGAGATTTTTATGGTATTAGTCCCTGTCAAATGCTATTGGATAAATATGATGTATAGGAATATGATTCATCAAAGTTGGGGAGTAAGCGGAGATTTTGAGGTTTGTAATAACCCGCCTAGGTTTAAGTGGACGAGAATAGTCGAGTTAAGAGAGAAAGACCATTAGAATAGTAGTACCCTTGTAGGGATTGGCATAAGCATGTTATTCTTTCTAAATGCTGTTTCAAAAAAAAAAAACCCTTGAGCCCTTAAACTTTTGTTGACAAAACTAAACCGTTAATGTTCCATTGTATCTGATAATGGAATAGCCCGAAAGATTACTTTTGAAAGTAATCAATTCGACTTACTCCCAAGAACCTCCAGAGAAGGATACATAATTGGCGACTCGAGGACGGCGACTATTGTTAAAGGCTAAAGGAATCGCTTGCAAGAATTCGACATCCGTTGATCGTGAAATTCAGCGTAGCATTTCTCGAGGACGAGAAATATTTAAGTTGGGGAGAGTGTGACATCCCCTATTTTCCTAACGACGATAAATAAATTTTCATTAAAGAGAAATTTTGAGATATTGTTTTACAAATGGTTTTCGATGAATATTTTATTCGATTACGTAATCAATTTTCGATTTTATGGTATTTTGGTAAACAAAGATTTTTATAGAGTTCAAGCAAATGATTTTATTGAGTTTGGAATAATTTTATTATTTGTAATTTCATTCAAGAAATGAATCTCTTTGTGCATTTTTATAGATTTAACCCAATTGATTTGAAAATTTATTTAAAAGAGTTTTGATTTCATGATGAGTTTTTATGCTTTGGAATTTAATTTACTTGTGTGTGATTTTATGTGCTTGATTTTCTAAGGTTTTCAATGAATCATGTTGCTCGAGGTTTTTATTGAGATTTTGTCTTCTTAATTGATTTATATGATTTTATGGTTTTAAAAAGGAAAATTATTTTCACTCCAAGCTTCAAAGAAATCAAAGTCCAATTATCTTGATCTAGAATCATTTCTCAAAACCCTAATTGGTATCCTAATCTTTGATTAAACCCTAATCGAGTTCTTAATCCTTGGTTAAGAACTTAATCACTCTCTTAAGACCTAAATCCTCAAGGTTGGTGAGCTAACCTAGAATTAGTTTTCCTTAAACCTATGATTAAGTTTTTATTAGTGCCTTAATCCTTGATTAAGCCTTAATCACTGAGGATTAGTGGACTAAACCTAGATTAGTTATCCTAATCCTACCCTAATCATGATTAGAACCCTAATTAGTGCCTTAAACCTAATTAGCTAACCTAATATACCTAATTACCCTAATGGCCGAATGCTAGGTGAATGACTTGGTCACCAAGTTGTTCCACTTGGTCTCCTAGTAGCTTTGCTTAGTCATAAGCTAGGATGCCTTATAGTCAAACCCATGACATCACCAAGATGATCAAGCATGACATAAGGAGGAAAAAGTGAAGGAATAGGAAGGAGGAAGGAAGGAGGCCGTGGGGATCTAGGAGCAAGACTTGGCCTCCAAGTTTTGTAACTTAGTCCCCAAGTAGTTGCAAAGTAGCCCCTCATGCAAACCCTTGATGGCAATTAGGGAAAAGTGAAGAAGAATAAAAGAAAGGGGCCAAAACCATGTGGTGAAGAGTGAATTCTCTTTCTTTCCTTCACCCTTCATTCTTTCATCTTCATCTCATCAACAACAACACATACCCATCAACACTCTCAAAACCGTGAGAGTGAAGAGAGAGTGATCAAAACCCATACACTTCTCTTGTCTTCATTCCCTTCATTCCTTTCCTAAACCAAACACACACACTTTCTTTCATTTCTTTTCCCAAACTAAACACAACACTAAAGAGCTACATCAAGCTCTTAGTGAGAGAGAGAAAAAGAGAGAGAAGCCGAATTAGAAGAGAGAAGAAGAGGAACCAAACTTCAACACCAAACTCTTCATAACCTAAGCTAGATCAAGCCAAGAGAGTAAAGAAAAGGAAAGAGAAACCATGGACTAGGAAGATGAGTGGGTGAACCGTGAGGAGAGAGGAGAGAAACCAAGGAATTGGACTTGATTCTTGAAAGTTTTTGATTAAGTAAGAATTTTATTTCATGATCTAAAAAGTTTTAAACCTTTTTCTTTGATTCATTTTCGTTTCTCATGATTTTCTTCTAAAACTTTGATTTTGTTTGAAAAGTGTTAATGCATGTTTTCTTTTGTCTTGGATCTAGTGATTTCCTTTACATGCATGTTGATTTTTCAACTTGATCTTAAAGTTTTGTTAAGGAAAGTGTTTTTCCTCATGATCTTGGGTTTTCCTCTTTGATTTCTTAAAAGTGTTTTGAAAAAGAACTTGATTTTTTTGTTTTCATGAAAGACTCTTCAAAGACCTAATATTTTTGGTTGAATGCATGTTTAGATCCATGCTTTATCTATGATGAACTTGATGTTTGAGTTGTGATATAGAGACCTTTGAAATAATTGAACTTTTCCTTGATGATTTTCTTTATGATGGCCACGGTTTGTTGTTGTTGTGAGTAAAAGCTTGATTTTCTTTTGCCTAATCTCTTGCATGATATAATCTTGAGATTTAATGATGTGTGATGTTGTGATGGTCACGGTTTGCATGTATAAATGAACAAGATTAAGATTTTCTTAAGTCTAATCAATAAATATGTGATTCCAATGAACCTTAAGTTAATTTTTATGTGTTTGATGTGAGAAAAAAATTGTTTAGAAATTTGTTTGATGCTCACGGTTTTATGATAGAAAATATGTTAGGATTATATTTTTACTTGTTTGATGAATTTTATGAAATTGTTGTTGGATTTGAAATTGTTTTTGGAAGTCTTGAATTCTGGAAAATGTTTTGGTTTGAACAATTTGACTAAGTGCTGAAATCTTAATTTATAAGTGATTTTCTTGTAAGAGACTTTGAGAAATGATAGTTCTACTAATTGGATTGCCTTGAAATTTTAATATGTGGTCCTTGATACTATTTAAATGAATTCTGGAAAATTTGAAGGGATTTGGAATTGTTTTGGCATTTTAAATGAATTTTGGTTGTTCGGTGATAATTATGGAAGTCTAAGGTGTTTTAGTGAAAAAGATTTAGATAAGTAGTACTTGTATATGCTTGATGGTTCTGAAACTTGGACACTGTTTTAAGTAGGTTAAATTGATTGTCCCTGAATTTTTATATGATTTTTAGAGTTGGTTGTTAATTGAAATGGAGTCATTTTGGTGAAAACGATTTCGGAAAAATAAGTTTTCAAGGAAAAACCTAAATCGAGTTTTCTGACCTAAACTACTCTAAATTGCTTGAAATTTTTATGGTAGCTCCCTAAACATGTCGTGTGACTCTCTGAAAAATTTGAGATGATTTGGAGTTGGTTTGATATTTTTACCAATTAAGAAACAGTGAACCGCTTGGTTCAGATTTTCCAGACTTAGTGACAAGTTTAATTGAAAAGGTATGACTTGCACAACTCCAAATAACCTTAAATCTTTATGGGATGATCTTGATTATTTCAGGAAGATTTATACCAATTTTCATGCAATTCGGAGTTGAAACACTATTTTTAATTATGGCATTTTGGCCTAAGGACAGCAACAGTTCTATCTTGCTTTTTGTGAGAAATCTGATTTGAAACCTAGCTTAAGATTGTTCAAATGACTTGAAAATTTTATGTGATGAACTTTAGCATATAATTTTATGTTCTGGAAATTTTGGGAATTAAACAAGTTGATTTCGTATGGTTTTGAATTTTATCTTTTGTACTTTCCCGTAATTGAACAAAAGCTTTATTTAAATGTTTTTGACAAACGTGAATTTTGTACTTCATTTCATGACTTGGATGAATCGTTATGATGATCGTAATGTCTTGAAATAATTGAATGAATGATTGCTTGATGATATGTTTAGACTATGCATGATTGAGTTTGCAAGATTGATTGTTTACGGTGTTTCGGTCTAGGCTATTAGTTTGAAATTATGATTTGAAAAATGTGCTATGTGCTATGTGCTAAATGGTTTGTTTTGGGTGATGCATGCTAATTGAATTTATTTGTTTGAGTGTCTGGGAATTGTTATTTGACAAAAGAAGTAAAGGAAAAGGAGTTATTCGACAAATTACGATGATGTAATTAACCTTCTGAAGTTGATTGATCTTGAAAAGAATTTGATTATTTGAAAAAGTATTGGGTTTACTAGTTGCTGCCCTATTTGATTTCATTGTGTATGTTTGAAAATAAATCATTTCAAATGTTCATTTTAACATGGAGTATTAAAGAGATTAAATAACGATTTTTCGGTGTTTTCGAATCTTGGTTGTGGTTGTCCGGAAGGGACCAGCAACCGATCCATTTATTTAAACTGATTTCATTGATTTCTTAAACGATTTCAAAGTGTTTAAAGTACATTGAAAGTCGGATTTTGATTTGAGAAAATCTTTACGTTTTACGATTTCCCGACAAGAAGTGAAAGGAGTTTTCGAAAACACGTTTTGGATTTTACGTATGACGATTATTTAGATAGACTAGTAACGTTAGTGTCTCCTATCTAGTATAAGGTGCGCATAAGTCAAGAACCTAGAGCAGCTGACAGTTGAAAGGACCCGCAACGATTTCGGACGAGGTATTTGCTGGAGTTGAGGTGAGAGAGAAGCTTCCCTAAGACACCGTGGTATTTAGGTGATCTATTAGGACACTCCGTACTCTCTCAAAGTCGGAGTAAAGGTCTATCGTAGCTAGTAGTATACCCGATAAATTGTGTGATTGTTTGTATCGCGGTATACGAAGACTCAGACCTATACCATTGCATGGTATTGATTGATTGATGTACTTGTTTATGTTGAGATGTATTGTTGTTATAATGTCATTGCATGAGCATAATGCATCATCCCATGATATACGATGAGGATAAAAGAGACATAGAAAACTATAAGAAATTCCCCAATGACTAGAGCGAAACTCTAAGGGATGGAACGCACGATGAACCGGATGATGCTGATGCGCCGAGTACGTGGATCGAGCTGATGCTATGATGATGATGACGACGCTTTGGACGTGGACGCAATAACTGTTGATAGCTTCCATATGGCCGTAGCCATATGTTGAGATAGTTTCCACGTGGTTGTAGCCATGTGTTGAGATAGCCTCCATATGGTCGTAGCCATATGTTGAGTGTGAATGATTTGGGATAGGTCGGAGCCTATCTATCAATGATTGATGGATATCCCGCATATGGTCGGAGCCGTATGCTGATGGTGATTCTGAATGTGTCGTAGCCCGTCAGAACGTTGATTGATATTCCGCATATAGTCGTAGCTATATGGCAAGGTTGAATCTGAATGGGTTGTAGCCCATCAGAGAGATTGTGGATATCCTGCATACTGGTCGGAGCCGTATGCCGAAATGATTCAGGATGGGTCGGAGCCCGTCAGACACAGTGGTCGAGTCCCACAGGAGCATTCCGCATATAGTCGGAGCTGTATGGCGGAGATGACTTAGGATGGGTCGACGTTAAAACGAGCGAGTATAACCTTACGACTTTAAACCCTAACCCGAAGTAGTGGAGAGGAAGATACATCTGAATTACCCTTGTGGTGTTCAGCTGGATGATTAGGATAGGGGACGACAATGACGGTGATTCGTCAAGAAGCCTTGAGAAGTCTATCTAGGTGGGAAAAAACCATAGGGGCCCTGGCTAAACCAGTCGGATCTGGTCACTCAGTGGTGTGGACGAAGTACCACATGATCACTAGACAAGGCGACTGACACCCCCTTGACTAAATCTTGATCAGTGAGAGGGATGCTTGAACACGGCCGGATGAGGTTACTTTATTTATTTCCCGGGCCATTATTTTATGAATGCATTTACTTTGCCATCCAGTAAAAGCCGGTGTGGTTAGAGATCCTGTACTCCTGATTGCTTTCGACTAGGTGGATGGATCCCGAGGAGATGTAGACTTGAAACCGAGACCACAAAGCCTAAATCCCCGATAATACGAACTCGAGATATGTGGACAAAGAGACTCTGACTTTGCGAGACAAGCTATTAAAGAGATTCGACTTTGCGAGATGAATTGATTAAGAGATTCGCTTAAGATAAGGATAAAGTATTAGATAATGTGACGATTGCATCGCATCCTCATGCATCCTGCATAATTATCTGTTGTATTGTTGTGTTGTGAATGTGTATCGTTGTGTGCTTGTATTGTCTTAATATTTTGCCTATCGTAAACCCACACCGTCGACGATGCGTCGTTCAGAATGCTTACTCTCTCTGTCTTTTCCCGTCCCTGTGGACTTCTGTGATGATGTCCACAGGCGACAGAGTAAGTAGATTATATTGGGAGTCGGCGCTTCACGCGATGGCCTACGGAGACACGACCGAGATGGAGTCTCGAAGGAGAAGATGGTCAAGCTCGGTTCGAGGACTCGATGGTTGATGATTCGACCCTTCTGAGGAGAATGCGTTGGACGGAGGTCTACTGTCATAGTATCTATGATCAAGTATTGCACTCCCTTACCAGGCACTTAGACATCATTAGTTGCATCCACATGTACACCCGAAAGATGTTTTACAAAGCTGGATAATCAAAATTAAGTTTTCTGGTTAAACATAAAAGATATGGGCTATTAAATGTGATTTGTGAAAGCAAGTTTCAAAGTGCGATGTTTCGTAACATCTCGGTTTGGAACTTGGAGTATAACGTGTGATATGAGAATCAAATTTATGTTGCAAATTATTTTGATAAAAGATTTTGGAGCTTGGAGATTCTCATGTCCATGTTATGTTATCAAAAAAAAAAAAATTGGCCCAAATTTTCACTACATTAATTAAAGAAATTATACTTTCAAGTTATCAAATCGGGGTGTTACATTTGTGGTATCAGAGCAATGGTTGTCCTAAGTAGCCTGTTAGATGGGCTTACATGCTGTGTTTGTGTGCATTTGTTTGTGTGTTAGTGTTGGGATTGCGATGAGTGAGAATAGAAGTACAAAGTTGTGTGAACACTCGTTCTGTTTCTATCATTCTATCTCTCTATCTCTGAAAGTGCGTCGGGAATTTGTCTACGATGCGAGAATAGCGTCCTCGTGAGACCTTGTTTTGTGTGACCTGAACCTTCTCTTGTTTGTTGAAGCCCTCTTTGTTGGGAACCCCTTTTGTTGCAATAACTTTTAAAATCCTGACCTGCAACCCTGTTTGTTAAAAAGCTTCTTTTGATGTGAACCCTTTTCTTGTGCTCATGACTGACATCCATAATGACCTGGAATGTCTTTCGAAAAATGACCATGTTCTGTCAAAGCAATTTGACAAGACCATGATTACTGATGAACCCAAAACTTCATCTCCTGAACCTTGACAAAGCAATTTTCTTCTTCAGAAACTTTGTGACAATCTTCGACCTTGACATCTTATGCCAATCAAGTAGATATTTCCCAATTATGAGGTGGACAGTAAGGTGTTGCTAAGGAAGAGTTATGATGGTTGAGGGATAAGTAAGTGTGAACAAAGGTGATGTATTAGGAACAAAGTAGGGTAAGAGTACCCCTTGGAGCCATAAGTGTAATAGAGGAATGTCCGAAGGAATTAAAACCAAGAATTTTGATACCAGCTTACCCTGAGTAATAGTGTGGGTAGTGTTAAGATGGTGGATCTCTAAGATAAGTCGGAAGGATTCAGAGTTAGAAAAGCCCGAGTTGGAGTAGGTGAATGATGGGAGTGGATGTGGATCTATAATAGGACCATGAGATTGAATGGATCATGTGGTGAAATTAACGGATAGAACCCTTAAGAGACGATCAGAATTAGGTTAAATGACTAAGATTCGACATTTTAATGGACATAGGTGACCGTAAGCTGTGGAATTAAGGGCGTCATTAGGTGTTAAGATTGTTAATCTAAAGGATGAATCCCGGAGTCGGAGAGCTTTTGATGGTTTAGAATCCGAAGGCGAGCCATAAAGAGATGGAAAAAGGTTTAGAATACATAAGCTGTTTAGGATGAGGAGTCAGATGATGTATATTTCCTTTAAGAATTTAGTGGTTGTTAAGGAAAAGGAAGGGATAATAGTTACCATAGTAATTCGATGAGGGAGAAAATTTAGTTTAGTCAGCAGCATTTAAGGTAATATTCGGATAGGCTTGAACAAAGTGAGGGGAAGTTTTGCAAGATAAACTAGAATTGGTGAATGTTGGAGATTTTTATGGTATTAGTCCCTGTCAAATGCTATTGGATAAATATGATGTATAGGAATATGATTCATCAAAGTTGGGGAGTAAGCGGAGATTTTGAGGTTTGTAATAACCCGCCTAGGTTTAAGTGGACGAGAAGAGTCGAGTTAAGAGAGAAAGACCATTAGAATAGTAGTACCCTTGTAGGGATTGGCATAAGCATGTTATTCTTTCTAAATGCTGTTTCAAAAAAAAAAAAAAACCCTTGAGCCCTTAAACTTTTGTTGACAAAACTAAACCGTTAATGTTCCATTGTATCTGATAATGGAATAGCCCGAAAGATTACTTTTGAAAGTAATCAATTCGACTTACTCCCAAGAACCTCCAGAGAAGGATACATAATTGGCGACTCAAGGACGGCGACTATTGTTAAAGGCTAAAGGAATCGCTTGCAAGAATTCGACATCCGTTGATCGTGAAATTCAGCGTAGCATTTCTCGAGGACGAGAAATCTTTAAGTTGGGGAGAGTGTGACATCCCCTATTTTCCTAACGACGATAAATAAGTTTTCATTAAAGAGAAATTTTGAGATATTGTTTTACAAATGGTTTTCGATGAATATTTTATTCGACTACGTAATCAATTTTCGATTTTATGGTATTTTGGTAAACAAAGATTTTTATAGAGTTCAAGCAAATGATTTTATTGAGTTTGGAATAATTTTATTATTTGTAATTTCATTCAAGAAATGAATCTCTTTGTGCATTTTTATAGATTTAACCAAATTGATTTGAAAATTGATTTAAAAGAGTTTTGATTTCATGATGAGTTTTTATGCTTTGGAATTTAATTTACTTGTGTGTGATTTTATGTGCTTGATTTTCTAAGGTTTTCAATGAATCATATTGCTCGAGGTTTTTATTGAGATTTTGTCTTCTTAATTGATTTATATGATTTTATGGTTTTAAGAAGGAAAATTATTTTCACTCCAAGCTTAAAGAAATCAAAGTCCAATTATCTTGATCTAGAATCATTTCTCAAAACCCTAATTGGTATCCTAATCTTTGATTAAACCCTAATCGAGTTCTTAATCCTTGATTAAGAACTTAATCACTATCTTAAGACCTAAATCCTCAAGGTTGGTGAGCTAACCTAGAATTAGTTTTCCTTTCTTAAGAACTTATTACTAATATCCAGAAACTCCAAAACCAAATCAGATTTCAAATAAAATATTTTCAAGAAAACTTTGAAAGGCTTAAAAACAATCTTTTTATTAAAATAAATCCATTCTTCTTAGTTTAAAACACTCTAGTTATAAAAATCATTTTCCTGAACCGTTAAACAAAATCCATAACTCTAGGAAATAAACCAAATCAAATTAATTCCTTGAAATCTCAAACTTCATATCAAATACTGATCAAAGAATAACATTTAAAGATTTCAAGTTAATTTAAGTTATTTAAATCACCTTTTTCAAAAACATTTTTCAATTCCTTTGGGATCTATAGATTTCACAAACACAGTTCACAAACAGCCTTCCAATTTAATACATTCAGTTAGCACACAAACAACATAATTTCAAAACAATTTAAGGCATTCACAAACAGTACATACAAGTCCCAAGCATTCATAAACACACACCATACAACTCATATTTTTAATCATTCAAAACAATTAATTAAATCATAACCTTAATAAATTAATTTAATCACAGTTAAGAAAATAATTTAAACTTAATCTTCTAATTAATTTAGTAAAACCGAATCACTGTAGTTAATAGTTTCTAATCACAATAAATTTTAAAACTAAAAATCATTAGATTAATTTTACAAAAATCTTTTCACTCACTCAAATAGGCTTATTCATTTGAAATCAAAAAGATAAAAGCATACACACATCATCTTCATTCAAACACATAATATACAGAACATAGTCATAATCACAAATTATCCCAACCACATGTTCATTCTTTGGCCGATTCATACATGCATAATTTTTGCAAAGATTTAATGCATACATAAAAAAAAGAATTATGGAATCATTTCCTTTGTTTTAAGTTAAACCGTAGGCATCCAGAAAAGAAGAATCAACAATTTTAATTTTATTTTCATAATTTAAATCAAAACAACCATTAGAATCACAATTTCACACATATAATGTATTTATTTCATGCATACATCTACAACCCTTAGATTCACTTGATCTTATTATGCATGCATCCTAAATGGGAGACAAGCCTAGCTATCTATTTTTATTTTTATTTTTATTTTTATTTCTATATTGGCCGAAAGTCAACAAATGAAAGACATGGTTTTTCATTCATTTTCAGCATTCAAGAATTATCCAATCAATTCATGTAAAACAACACATTACATTATTTATTCACATCAACCTTCACAAAATAAATTTAAGTTCATGATTCTTTTTCAAACCAAAGATTTAATTTTAATTTCATGAAAATAACTTGTATGAACTTGTTACAAAATAAAAAGCATGGGTTTCATCACTCTGACCTCATGGAAATTTATCACACACACAATCAAATGCTAATTCAAACCATGCTTAAAATCATTTTAATTCTTATTTCTTTAATTATTTTCTTTAAGACCGAATTAAACAGGGAACAAAACATAATCTTTTCTCTTGAAAATAACATGCAAGCATTTTAAATCATTAGATCTTGTCATAGAACATACATGCATCAATTTCTTACAAAATAAAAAGCATGGATTTAAAATAAACCACTCATGGTCGAATGGCCTTAAAGGGAATAAAGCATACAAAGATATCAAACACTTTAATCAAAACATGTTTACACTAAAATAAATCAATTTAAAACTTGTTACTTTAATCTTTTCCTTATAAACCGAATCATATATAAAAGAAGTGAAAACATAATCTTTAATCTTGAAAAACAGCATGCAACTTCAAGAATCTAAACATTTTAATTCATCAAATAAACATAAAAACACATCATAAGTCACGGTTTAGTAAAAAGGTTTAACATGCAAAGCCAAAGAGTTTTACTTTAGTATTGGTTAAGTTTAAATCATACTTTCATTCATCAAAGAGTCATAGATCAAGATTTTAACAAAAGATTTAACATGCAAGATCAAAGGGTTTCTCAAAAAATTTAAACAAGTTTAGATCATGAATTTTCATGCCAAATATTCACATAAACACACTTAGAATTCACGGATCTAAACAATAAAATAAACATGTAAGAAGGATTCATTTTAGATCTTCACAAAAATCTTGATTTTCTTTAGATCTTTAAAGTTTTAGTTAAGAAAACACTAGATCCATCAAAGGGACACTCAACCGAAACATAAAGCATCAAAATCACATATTACAAATTGTTATAAGTCCTTAAAGTCCAAGATCAAAGATGGATAACACATATACCATCTTTGAACTTATAAAAAAATTAAAATGCAAGGAAGAAAAAGAGATGGATCTAAAAAAAGAAAAACTTAAACTATTACAAGTCTTCTTCAAGCTCCTTGAATCCTACCATGAATGGAATTGTTCTTCTAGTTCCTAAGGCTCTTGATCTACAAGGGACAAGGCTTGGTTGAATTTGGATCTTCCTCCTTCCTCCTCCTTCAAGTCTCGGCCACCTTTCTCTTTTTCTCTCTATTTTCTTTTATTTCTAAGAGTTTAAGAAGTCTCTTAGAAATAGTGTTTAGTGTTTGTGTTGGTACGGTGGAAGTGAAGAAGTGAAATGAAAGGGTGAATGAACTAAAGCTTTTAAGATATATAGGCTAACTCACAATTCCCTCTTTGCCCTCAAGTCTTGGTTGAGTCATGCATCAAGGGGAGGGGCGGTTTGGTCTTGACAAAAAGTTGCATGGCTTAGGTCACCAAAGTCAAAGGGGACAAGGTGGAGTGGGCTAGTTTACTAGGGGTCATTCTAGGTTGAAGACTAGTTAGGGTTTGGTTCCATGACTAACTTAGTTTGGCTCCTAGTTTGGTTTGGTTACTACTTGCTTAATCCATAAGTTTCTAGGGCTCATGCTCCTAACATACACACACACGTATATACACATATATACATACATACATATACACATACACACCTACCGTATTGTAAACACACACTTATTCATTTTAAAATTTTACTTCTCAAGCACATTCACTTAAACATTCTAATCAGTAATTCATTCACTAATGCAATAAATTCAAACAATCACATTCACTCAAGTAATCAAAACAAGCACTTATCACATACATTAAATCAAACACATATCCTACAAAATTTTCAAACCAGAATTGTTAAATTCATTTTCTTTGGAATACAAATTCTAAAACTCGTGTTATGTCCCTAGGCCGGAAGCACCACATGAGGTGTTTGGGGGTTGTTGCAGCTGACGAGGGTGACCCCGGTCCTACCTATCCCATGAGAGGGGAATCAAGCCACACGTAGTTCTTAGGTTTAGAGAGACATGTTACCTTAGCCCCTAGGGAGAAGGGGATATATATAGGAGAGCTGGTTGCCCTAATGGGCTTGCTTGAAGCCCAAGTAGGGCCAGCCTGTAATGAGCTATGAGTGGATGAGCTGTCCTTGTGGATAAGGCGAGACACGTCATCCTGTCCAAGGTGTCGGACTCTGGGAGAAGTGTCGGACTCTGGGTGGTGTCGGACTCGGAAGTCGGACCTGGGTAGGAGCATGAGGTAGGCCCGTATCTGGTGTCTGTTCGGCCGTTGAGCCTAGAGCTCGGCCCAGAGCACAGAGGGGTGAGAGCATGATATCGGCCCGTGTCTGATGTCTGTTCGGCCGTTGAGCCTTGAGCTCGGCCAAGCATACAGAGGGCCTGCTGAAGGGTCCTCAGGTCCTGAATGAGGGCCACGTGGAGCTCGGCTAGGCCGAGTCCACTACATAAGCCCCCCAGCTCGGTCAAGGCTATTTTAGCCTTGCTCCGAGGTCTTGGTTCAGGTCTTTTTCCCAAGTCCACCACATAAGCCCCCCAGCTCGGCGAGACTTTGTGAGTCTCGAGCCGAGTTAGGAGAAAGAAGGCATAGCACTAAGCATCATAGCACTAAGTACCCCCCACCTTCTAGGAAGGGTTTGAGTACTAGTCCACAATCATGTGCTCAAGGCTAGCGAAGGACGGCAAGGCGGGTTAGGAGAAATCGATCCGCCACGTGAGCCCCCCAACTCGGGAAGAGTCGTAGAGACTCTGTGCCGAGTTGAGGTCCTTTCTGCGTCCGTCTGATCAGTGCTGAGTTGGTGATGAGGTAGAAAGATGCTTGCAGGCATGGCCTTCCGCTCGGAAGAGTGTTACGGATGGTTGATAGTGCTCTTTTGTGCTCGGATGATGAAACTGAAAGCGTATCCCGATCTCGAACCGAGTTCCCGTGGGGGGATCCGCCACAAGCTCGGTGAGGCTCATCTCGAACCGAGTGCAAGCTCGGTGAGGTACATCTCGAACTGAGTACAAGCTCGGTGAGGTACATCTCGAACCGAGGACAAGCTCGGTGAGGTACATCTCGAACCGAGTGCAAGCTCGGTGAGGTACATCTCGAATCGAGGTCCCGCGGGGGGGATCCGCCACCAGCTCGGTGAGGCTCATCTCGAACCGAGTGCAAGCTCGGTGAGGTACATCTCGAACCGAGGACAAGCTCGGTGAGGTACATCTCGAACCGAGGTCCCGCGGGGGGAGTTCCAGAATGGATTTGGGGATGCTCCGAGATGAGGGTGATGAAGTTATAAGTGTAGTCATATGAACAGATTCCTTGTGGATGGGAGAGAAGTAGCGTTAATTTCTTCATCCATGCTGTTAATTAACCGCAACTGCTGAGTTCCTCGGAATTCGAGAAGTCGGACAAAATCTCACGAGTTGTCGGGAGTGTCTCTCCCCTTTACTTTTCAAAACCTTTGATTCGAGAACAACAGCACCAGGGGTAAGCCTGCAAAGCAAGGAATCGCCGAGCAAGGTCGTGGTGTCTGTGCAAAAGAGCCTAGGAAAAGCCAAGCTGTAGGCGAACCGACGAGCTTGTCAAGGCTCACAGGGGACCTCTATCAAAGCAGAAGGCGGAGAGGAATGCAGAGGTGAAGAAAGTGCAGTCCATAAAATATTGGCCAAGAATGCCTCTCTGACCTAGAGAAGTTGGCAGACGACATCTTTGACACCTTCGGGAATGCTGTGAGTCGGATTAATATCCTCAACCCTGATCTTCGCCTCAAGGTGTTCAGGGTTGAAGATGGCATGCTGGTGGATTACAACAACAACAATGCCGAGAAGGAGAAAGAGGTTTCTGATCGTTGTTTTAGACCCGATGAGGGTTGTGCTCTGCATGCGGTAAGGAGAGCTCGGATCCTACACCGTTTGCCGAGGATAGTGAACTTCCGATGCAGGTTGTTGCACATAGGATGTGGTTGTCTAAACCTTTGACCTCAGACGACTCCCCCTAACCAGTGCAGTAACTTATAAGTTTTCCTCTGAAAAAAGGTATTGTATATAAGTGAATGCGGTAGGGAACTCGGATGCCATCCTCGGCCCCAGTGTAAAAGAGGTTGTTGAGTGAAGTTATGTGAGAACATTTCACAGCAAGCTGTACTTTACCGGGTGTCCCTTGTACCCTGAGCTTATAAGCCGATCTCAGAAGATGTTTACTGTATATAAGCGCCGTGCAACATTTAGGTGGCTAATGCTAAATGAGAGGATTTGTACGTACGCACTGTCTGTAGCACTAGTACCGACTTGTATGCGTGAATGCATGTAAGTGCGGTGACAGGGGGGACCGTTCTACCACAAAGGTAGGGTCGAGATGATAACCGTATGCGTGAATGCATGAATTGACCGTTCTACCACCAGGGTAGGGTCGAGATGCTAACAGCTCGGTGGGAGCATGAATTGACCGTTCTACCACAAAGGTAGGGTCGAGATGATAACCGCTCGATAGAAACATGAATTAAAGAGAATAATAGCAGCTCGACAGATCAGATAGAAACATGAATTAGGGAGAATAATAGCAGCTCGGCAGGTGAGATATAAACATGAAATAAAGAGAATAATAGTAGCTCGGCCTCCCTTTTCGATAAACCGCGCAATTTGAAAAAGAGAATCTCCGAGCTCAGAAATAAACATGAACTAAGAAATGATATATGCCTTTGGAATTGTTCACCTTCGAGAAGCCGTGGTGGTCCTGTGAAAACCAAAGAAGATCCAAGCCGAGATGAAAAGCGGGGCCAGCGAGATAATAGAGGCAAACATAGCAGTTCGTCCAAAAAAGATCCAAGCCGAGATGAGAATAGAGATCGTAGGATGGCTTCGTTCCAAATAGAGACAACCGTAGCACCTCGGCCTTCCTTTTTTCGACCATCATTTTCCTGAATCTTACATTACATGTAAAATAATCGTAATCAGTGGTCGTCGTTAAATTTGACGATTCAAGATAATTTATGATAATTAAATAACAATGATAATTGTTGGCAGACGAGAATAAAACACCGACATAAGAGCAAGGTGGTTTGAGCAGGTCATACGCAACAGATAAATACTGAAATTTAAGATATTGTTCAGCAAGATAGTATTGTCCACGAAAAGATGCATGATTTCAAGTATATCACACTCAACAATAGACGACAGTTATAAACATGGCAGCAAACCAGATGAGATCATGAAACACGACAACCGGAGAGGCAACGGAAATCAAATATTATCATACTATCACAACAGAAGAGGCAGAGATTTAAGGACATTTAACAGCAAGAAGACCAGATAAGCAATTTTGTTCAGCAGTACGTCGGGTAGCAACATGTAGAATATCAAATAGTAAGCACCGAGTAGAGAAACTATAAGGAAGCAAGTATTAAAAGCATGTGTCAGAAATAGTGCACCAGGTAAACCAAATATCAAGAAGCATGCAAAGTAAACACATAGAAAGGCGATGAGATAGGAAAATAATATGGGAACTAGGATTTCTTCCCTGATTGCGGTGAGGAGAGGGATGTCGGGTTGAAGTTTGTCGGACTGAAGCCTGTCGGACTGAAGTATGTCAGAGTGAAGCATGTCGGGTAGAAGTATGTCGGATTGAAGTATGTCGGATTAGGAGTATGCAGTCCGTCCTTTTCGAATGGGCTTTGTCGAGCTTTGAGGTCCGACCACCGTTTTCTTTAGTGTGATGTCGAGCGAGGGAAACTAGCAGAATAGTCGTCATACTCGGATTAATAGATCAGCTCGAGTGTGAAACACTGTGCGAGTATTCCGAAATTACCTTGAAAATCCGAGGAGAGAAGAGTAAACTCGGATTATGATTTTCGAAATCATGTAAATCCGAGGAGAGAAGAGTAAACTCGGATTATGATTTTCAAAATCATGTAAATCCGAGAAGAGAAGAGTGAACTCGGATTATGATTTTCGAAATCATGTAAATCCGAGGAGAGAAGAGTAAACTCGGATTATGATTTTCGAAATCATGTAAATCCGAGACGAGAAGAGTGAACTCGGATTATGATTTTCGAAATCATGTAAATCCGAGGAGAGAAGAGTAGTGAGTGGTTTCCGATATTCCAAATGTATGAGATATAAAGAGGGATGACACTGCCGATTTTTTATTTTTTATTTTTATTTTTTATTATTATTATTTTTTTTGACTTTTTTTGACTGTTGGGCTTCAGCCCAGATTCTTTTTTTTTTTTACTGTTGGGCTTCAGCCCAGATTCTTTTTTTTTTTGAGTTGGGCCCTGTGGCCCGCTAGGGTGAAACCCTACTCCTCACTGCAGGTACTGCAATGCGCAGCAGCAGCGGCAAGCAAGATGAGGCTTGGAGGGGCAGGCGGCGAGCACGCCGGAGGTTCTTGACAGCGGCGGCATGGACAACGAGTGTCACCGTTTGCAACGGCGGTGATCATGGAGGAGGGAGATGATGGTGGCGGCGCGATGTGAAGATGTTCGAATAGAGAAGGGTGACTGTGGCGGCCACATAAAGCATCAACTAAAGCTTGTGCCGGTGGCGGCGGAAGGACGACCATCTCCTTCAACGCTGGTCGCAGCAGCCTTAAATCGTAACGGTGCCAGCCTTCTCACTTCGTGTTCGGCGTCCACCATGTGTAGCGACAGCGATTTGAGGATGAAGAAGAGAGAGAACTCGCGGTTGAGCGCGGGGACCATGGCGGAGGAGATGCGAGAGAGAATCGCGGGGTGAGGACACCGATGGCGATTGTGGACTTCAAGTCACAGCGGGCCTCGAACGAACACGACCACCTTGGCTCACGGCACGGCGGTGGCGCGGATTTGAAACAGCACGAGATGGAGAGAGCGTGAGAGAGAACAGGTGGATCTGGCGCTGCTCCTCCTTCTAGCGCCATCGCCGAAGAGCTTGAAAAGCTCCCTGTGGCAGTTCGGGACCTACCGCAAAAGAGGGGGGATGCTTGAGCAGCACCGGTTCGTTCCGAACAGCACCTGGATCTGGTGTGGCTTGTGTCGGGAACGCCACCGGGTTGCTTCAAACAGCACCAGCCAACCTCGGGGAATCTCGTCGCCACCCGCCTTAGTAGAAAGCTACCAAAATGAAAATGCCCCAGCAGTCACGGTGGTGTCCACTGGTGATTTTTTTTTTGGTGGATGGGAATCGAAGTTTACCGATTCCCACAGACGGCGCCAATGTTATGTCCCTAGGCCGGAAGCACCACATGAGGTGTTTGGGGGTTGTTGCAGCTGACGAGGGTAACCCCGGTCCTACGTATCCCATGAGAGGGGAATCAAGCCACACGTAGTTCTTAGGTTTAGAGAGACATGTTACCTTAGCCCCTAGGGAGAGGGGGATATATATAGGAGAGCTGGTTGCCCTAATGGAGCCCAAGTAGGGCCAGCCTGTAATGAGCTATGAGTGGATGAGCTGTCCTTGTGGATAAGGCGAGACACGTCATCCTGTCCAAGGTGTCAGACTCTGGGCGGTGTCAGACTCGGAAGTCGGACCTGGGTAGGAGCATGAGGTCGGCCCATATCTGGTGTCTGTTCGGCCGTTGAGCCTTGAGCTCGGCCCAGAGCACAGAGGGGTGAGAGCATGATATCGGCCTGTGTCTGATGTCTGTTCGGCCGTTGAGCCTTGAGCTCAGCCAAGCATACAGAGGGCCTGCTGAAGGGTCCTCAGGTCCTGAGTGAGGGCCACGTGGAGCTCGGCTAGGCCGAGTCCACTACATAAGGTTACAAGCTTTTTGTGAATTGGTTGAGCAAAAGCACTTGAAAGAGAGGAAGCTTGTCATTGATTGTCCTACTAGATGGAACTCTACATTTTAGATGCTATCTTGTGCTTTGACGTTTAAGAGTGTCTTTGCATGTTACAAAGACAAAGAGCCTCATTATGATTATGCACCATCAGATGATGATTGGGACAAAGTTGATAAAGTTTGCCGACTTTTGCAAGTGTTTAATTTGGCAACTCATGTAATCTCAGGCAATGATTATCCTACGGCCAACTTGTATCTGGCAGAAGTTGCAAGGGTCAAGGTTGCAATTGACAATGCATTAGAGGATGAAGACTACTTCATGAGACAAATGGCAGCCCCTATGAAGAAGAAGTTTGACAAATATTGGGGGGAGTGCAATCTCTTGATGGCCATTGCAAGTGTTTTGGATCCTAGGTGTAAGTTGCATTTGATTAATGTATGTTTTCCTATGATCTATAAGCCTGAAGAAGTTGCCTATGACAATGTGAGAAAGGTACGTAATTCCTTACAAGACTTATATAATCAGTATTTGTTTTCTATGGAAGAAACGTCTTCTAATCAAGTGAGTAGTTGTAATGGTCCAAACCCTTCATCACTTGCACCAAAATCTATTGTGCCTACTGGATTTCAACATTTCATGAGCATTGTGCGTGAACATGAAGCAATTCCTCCAATCAAATCTGAATTAGATGCTTATCTAGATGATCCTGTTTTTATTCCTAATTCTGAAGATGGTGATAGCTCTTTTTGTGCGTTAGAGTGGTGGAGGAACAATAGCATGAAATATAAAGTTTTATCTAAGATGGCTGCAGATATACTTGCCATTCCTGTCTCAACCATAGCATCGGAATCCACATTTAGTGGTGGTGGAAGAGTAATTGATGAATACCGTTCAAAGTTGAATGAAGAATCAATTGAAGCATTAATATGTGGTGGGGATTGGCTTCGTAACAAATATTCAGTGAAGAGAAAAGAAAAGGTACAAACACTAGTGTTATTAAGTTTGTTAATTTTGTTATTATATGTTATAGATTTGATGATCTAAACATGTTAATTTTGTTTTTGTTTTGAAGGAACATGGGATTGAGGAAGATGAGAAGGAGATTCTCTTCAAGATTTGATCTCCTTTGTTACTTTAATCAGTAGTGTTGTTTCTATTTGGCAACATGTTGTTTGTTGTAGTCTTATTTTAATTGCTCCAATTTATTTTTATTGCTCCAATTTATTTGGCAGCATGTTGTTTGTTGACTGAATGACTGTTGTAGACTTATTTTTATTGCTCCTGTTTGATTTTATTGCTCTAATTTGTTCGGCAACATGTTGTTTATAATATTATTGTTGGACAAGCCAAAGTTTTAGAATTATGTAGGCTTTTAAGTAAACAGGTCGGCCTATTTAATACTAGGCCTTCTGGCCTATTTAAGAATTTCAGATTACGCAGGCCTGTTAACCAGGCTTATAGGCCAGGCCAGGCCTTTTAACAGGGCAGGCCTAGGCTCGAAAAAAATGATTTAAATAGGCTAATAGGCCAGGCCAGGCTTGAATAATTTATATAGGCCAGGCCTGGTTAAGGCCAAAGCCTGGCCTGACCTGGCCTGTTTCCACCCCTACTAGCTGTGCACTAGCTGTGCACCATACGCTTATATATATATATATATATATATATATATATATATATATATATATATATTCATAGTGGGACGGGTGGGGCGGTGGGTAGCTTTAGGATTAATATATATTATTTTATGTTTTATTTTCATTTATGGGTCAATGTGTGTTGGTATTTTGGATTATAACTAAAAGTTTGACGATCCAAATAATAAAATACATTTAGGTAAAATAATATTGTATTTTTAATTAATCAAATCTGATTGAAAAATAATAAAGTTACCGGTCCCTCCGGATAGCTATTGCGTAAGGAAAATTATCGAAATTCAAAAGTAAATATATTTCCTCAATCTTGATATTAAACTTGATAATATATAATATTTAATATTTTGAAGTATAAGATAATTATATATAACTTAAACCGGTAATATATTAAACCAGTCCAGAAGCTAAAAATAGAACAGCCTCCAAACACTATGAAAATTTACAGGAGCGCTCAAAATATTAAATTAAACATATTTTTCTAAAGAAAATATTTATAAAAAGGCCTCTAAGGCTTGCCACTTGAGCTCCCTGTCAAAATGTTAATTCAACTAAATACAAGTACTACTTTATTTTTGGAAAACGAATAATAACAAATTTATACTTATTTTAATTAGAAAACATATTTCAAATATAATGATGAAATCAGAATTTTATTCCGAGACTCAAATATTGAAAATATCATTTTAAATCATTTAATTATTTTGCTAGAGGTATTAGAAATAACGAGATGTTACAATTCTCCCCCACTTATTGGAATTTCGTCCCCGAAATTCCGCTCAGAATCCTTAATTGGAGAACCATCCCGGAAAAAGGTTTCTAAGCTATAGGACTTACTTCACTTTGGTTCTACTCCCCCACTTGGAGTTGGCATACCATTCAGCATGAGTACGCCCCTAAACTCTTGCACTCGTTGAAGAGTGTCGACTATAGTTTAATTTGGTCAATCTCGAGGCTAAGATTCTATCAGGTTTTCTAAGGTTCACTCTTCCTGCGGCTAACTTTTTAAGAGTCTCACTAGAAAGACTCCCAAAGGGTCTTGGACTCTCAACAATCAGGTTTGGCTTCCCAAGGAAATCGGAAATGATTTCTAAGATCAGCTGGTTTCCCTCCGGAATTCTACATCGAAGGTTGGAAATGGTACTAATACGCTCTAAACACTATTACCGTAAAGGGTTGATTATACTCTAACTCCAAAAATCTATCACTTATCCTATTCCTAGGCCCTAATCAATCACATCCATCATTCACACAAGCATAATTCATATAAACATCATTCAGAGTTCAAACATTCACAACAATAATTCCACAACATCACACTCTTCAAACATAATCATGACTCAACTATACTTCCTCCTAATCTAGTCAAAGTCTACACTGCATAACTTAGGGCTAAATCCTACCTCTACACACACATTCGTAACAATCATCACACATTTGAAAATAGTTTCAAAAGGGGTTCGAGGAATAGGATTTGCATGGCTTGCAACCAAAAATGCATTTTCATCAATTCAATTCCCTAATGTTTTTGGAAATCTTGAAAATAATGTCCCTGTACATAATAGAACATCATGGTAAAGTTTCAAGTCAATCAGAGTTTATTAGGTTCATATTTTTTTTACCCTACGACCACCTTGTCAAAAATTTGCAATGGTCGGGGGTGAACCTACGTCAGATTCACTTAAAAATATAGTAGACAAACTCCAATTGTCTTCAAAATTTAATGGGACACACTTAAACTTAGCCCAAGGTTGTGTAAAACTGTCAGCCCGATCAGAGCACGTTAAATCCATTTCAGTTAAACCACTAACTTGCTCCAATTGGCTTGAAATGTTACATGAAACAAAGATTCAACCTTAGGGTGCTTATATCAAATTTTCAATTCAAAAAGGTATTCCAAACCCAAAATTTAGTTTGTTCTCCTTATACCAAAAAAACCCTGATTTCCCGAGAACCACCTAAACCCCAAACACAAAAAATTTTGAAAATCCTTGTTTTGAACCGTTACTAAGTATGGGGATGTAAATTTTAAAAAGAAGATCCCATACTAGAAAAACTTAGAGAGAAAAGAAATAAGAAAAAAAAGAATTTTACTTTTACAAAAATCAAAATTCTTTGGAAAAATCAGTTCCTCTCTTAATGAGGAACAAATAGCTTATTTCTCAAAATCCTGATTTGTTTTTACCTGATTGATTCTGATTTATTTTCAAAATTCGAATTTGATTTTATTTTGAAATATTTCCTTATTTGTTTTTAAGATTCAAATATTTGATTTATCTCCTAAATCTATTTTATTTGTTTCTGATTTCAAAATTGATTTTATTCTATTTTATTTTATTCTTTAAATCTATTTGATTTGTTTTGGATTTCAAAAACTTATTTTATTTATTTGATTTCAGAAAATCAATTTTGAATATTTCCATATTTGATTTGATTTCATTCTTATTTTAAATTTGATTTATTTCCAAAATCGTTTTTGATTTGATTCTGATTCTATTTTTTCAAATTCAAAATTTGAATTTTAAATATTTTTGAATCCTTGGTTTTAATTCTTCAATCTTTATGATTTGGTTTTAATTTTAAACATGTGTTAATTGTTGCTTTTATAAAAAGGTTTTGAATCAAGTTTTTATTCTGACAACACTTTTGAAAAACTTCTTCACGTTCTTCTCTTCTACTCTTCTCCTTCAACCAGTTCTTAAACATTGATATCTATTTGAGAAGAAAACTTTTTTCTTGGCCATAGTACTTGTGATTTAAATTCAGCACCACTAGAGCTTTATTGTTGTATCAGTGTTATTTAGAACACAACTTTGTTAGAAGCCTATATTGTTGTATCAGCACTAAGAAGAGTGCATCATAATTGTTGTACCCAACTCATATCATAACCTGTGTTGTAAGGGGAGTGTAACCCTTAGAGACTAGGGAGTGAATCTCCTAGTGCGGACGTGCGGCGTTCGTGTGTGTAGGGTGAGGAACCCTTCTGTATTGGGTAGTGCTAGACGAACGGTGGGGAACCTAGTAGTTAGGCTATCTAGTTGTGTATCGAGGTCCCTGGCGAAAGGAGGTTCCTAGTAGCTTGCGGGGCGCTCTGGTTGTACTTGGGGACGCGTGGCGTCTTGGTTTAGTGAAAAGCTCAAGCGGGTCGCTTGGGGACTGGAGTAGGCCGGGTTTGTCGAACCAGGATAAAATCTCTGGTGCAATCTCTTCTATCCTGTAAGATCCATGAAGAATGTTTTGATAAATGCCAAAAGGTTTTGAACAAGCTACAAATGTGTTGATCAAGTTCAAGCTCAACAAGCAACAACAAACATCAAGTGATAAAGAGAGAGCCAACTCATAAAGACTTAGTTTGGTAGTTTATGTTTTATTGTTTTATATTTTGCCTCACAAGTCTTTTAGTTTATGAGTTTGGGTAGAGTTTCTTAGAGGGTAGTGAATCTATTTTGATTGCATGATTATATCATATTTTGAGTATTCACTTTGCTTAAAATCAATAGGTGGCTTAAATGTTTGAAAGAAAAGGTTTAGATTTTGAGAAAACAAGTTTTTAAGTGTTTTTTGAACTGACTACTCGATTAGCCACTTGTTTACTCGAGTAGAATTTTGCAGGCTTGCGCAAATACTCGATTAAGGGGCTGATTACTCGATTAGAATTTTGAAGCCTTGCGTAAATACTCGAGTAGTAACCTAGATTACTCGAGTAGTGAACACTGATTACACTTGTTACTCGAGTAATGACTTGGCTACTCGAGTAACACGAGCTGTTACTGTTTTTAAATGAGTTTTTCACTTCTCAAAAGCACTTTTAACCATTCCTAACTTTTGGGTATTCTATATAAACCTATTTCTAACCTTTGTGAATCATTATTACAATTACCTATCATTTTCTTATCAATTTTACAAAGAACCAAAGCCACTCTATTCTATCTCACTTTCTCAAGATCAAAGCTTTAACTTTTACATTCTTTGATCAAGAACCTTGAATCTCTCATGTTGATCTTTTCATAGCTTTTGAAAGAGATTCATAGGATTGTTATTTTGTTTTCATTTGAGTTGTAATCTTTGCAAGAGGCAAGCTATCTACAACAATTGGAAGTCTTGGTTGTGAATCAAGCAAAGTTATATTGGAAGCCTTAGTGTGGCATTTCATCAAGCACTTGGAAGCCTTGTTGTGTTAACAAGCAATTGAAAGTCTTTGAAGAATCTCAAAGCAATTGGAAGTCTTGTTGTGAGGTATCGGCAAGCAAGAGAAGAGGTTAGATTAGATATCAATAGGGTTACAAGGCAAGGGTGTGGTATCTCTTGTAGGCTAGCAAGAAGGGAGTCTTGTGAGGCATTTACTTGTAATTTGAGAAATTCTAATTCCTCATAGTGAAGAATCTCTCTTGGTTGAAGAGGGGACTGGAGTAGCTTTCAAGTGGATGAAAGTGAACCAGGATAAATCACTGTGTCGTATCTCTAAACTCTCTACTCTTTACAATTCAAGTCTTTAATTGTGTTCTTGATTGAAAACCTAGAAAAAGTGATTTTTCATAATTGATTGAAATGAATCTTAATTGTGCAAAATTGATTTGGGGAAAATCATTTTCATAACCTAGGTAATCAATAAGAATATAGGTGTTAATTGTTTCCGCTGAATCTCTGGTTATACTTGTTAATTGATTGATTTTCGTATTTGATTGAAAAGTGATTAATTCATTAACAGAGGCATTAATCGATTAGTTCATGTCATTAATCGATTAAGGCTAAAGAATTTTTGTGAAAATCATTTGTTTTAATCATTTTGATTTGTTTCTTGCGAAAATATTTCAAGGTTTCTTTTACACCTATTCAACCCCCCTTCTAGGTGTTCTCCTAGTGTGTCCTAGTTGTTTCACCCACCGATTGTAGGTTCTAACATATCCCTTATCTCTTTTATATTTCGTTGCTATTATTATCGTTATTGCATCATAACAACTATTTTCTTAATAAATTAATTTAAAGGATTTTAAATTAATTAGCGCGGTATCATTCGTTTTCGTTGTTCTTATTTTAATTCGTATCCGCGCATATTAGTTTTTCTATTATTATTAATATTATTCGCTTAAGCGCAATCGATTTTCAACATTATATTGTTTTCCGCTGCAAAATCTCTTTAAGTTTGTTGAAAAAGTTTTAAATTAATTATTTTCCAATGTTTTCATAAACACCCAATTCACCCCCCCCCCCCTCTTGGGTGACGGCTGCCAATCCTATCAATAATTCTAACAATCTTCTCAGTAGTTTCTTGCACCAATTCTGGCCCAGTCAACAAATTTTCACCGATCTGGAACCAACATAGAGGCGTTCTACACTTTCTGCCATAAAGTTCCTCAAACGGTGCCATACCAATGCTAGAGTGAAAGCTGTTGTTATAAGTAAACTCCATCAATGGTAACAACTGCTCCCAACTACCAGCCTGCTCTAGAACACAAGCCCTCAACAGATCCTCCAAGGTCTGAATAGTACGTTCAGACTGCCCATCAGTTTGAGGATGATAAGCGGTACTAAACTTCAACTTAGTACCCAAAGCCTGCTGAAGACTCTGCCAAAATCTGGATAGAAACCGAGGATCACGATCAAACACTATACTAGAGGGCACACCATGAAGCTTCACTATGTCCCGAATATACAACTGAGTCAACTTCTCCAGAGTGTACTTCTTGTGGATTGGGATAAAGTGAGCACACTTTGTTAAACGGTCTACAACAACCCATACGGCATCACAACCTGCAGCAGTTCTAGGTAGACCTGTCACAAAGTCCATGGCTATGCTATCCCACTTCCATTCAGGGATGTCAAGTGATCGCAACGGACCACCTGGCTTTTGATGCTCAATCTTCACCTTCTGAAAAGTCAAGCAGTGAGATATATGATCGGCCATATCTGACTTCAACCCTGGCCACCAATAGATCTTCTTCAAATCCTGATACATCTTTGTTGTACCGGGATGGAAACTCATTTTTGTTTGGTGAGCTTCCCACAATTTGTCTCTTTGAACCTCGAAATCCATTGGGACACATATTCTACCTCTAAACCTGATGATTCCATCTGCACCCTTGATGAAATCAGGTTCCTCTTTACTTGCTGCTCCTTCCAACAACTTCTGGAGCTCTTCATCATCCGCCTGTCTTTCCTTAATCAAGTCCATCAATTCACTAGTGACCTGCAACATTTCCAGAACAATGCTTATCTCTTTCACCTGCATGTTCAAGTTGAGATCACTAAACTCCTGAATCAGCTGCATCTCTTTCACCATCAAGTTGCTAACATGGAGAGTTTTGCGACTCAATGCATCAGCTACCACATTAGCTTTACCAGGATGGTACTGAAGATGGAAATCATAATCTTTCAATAATTCCATCCATCTCCTCTGTCTTATATTCAACTCCTTCTGATCAAAGAGATAACGGAGACTCTTGTGGTCACTGAACACCTCAAACTTCGTGCCATACAAGTAATGTCTCCAAATTTTCAGTGCAAACACAACAGCTGCTAGCTCCAGATCATGAGTCAGATAATTCTGCTCATGCTGTCTCAACTATCTAGATGCATAAGCCACAACCTTGCCTTGCTGCATAAGTACACAACCCAAGCCTTGCTTCGAAGCATCACAATAAACATCGAGGGTTGCGTCGGATCCGGCAAGATCAAGATTGGTGAACTTGTCAATCTCTTCTTCAGCTCTAGAAAACTGCTCTCACACTGCTGGGACCATTGATGAGGAATATCTTTCCTGGTCAACATTGTCAATGGAAGAGCCAATTTGGAGAAACCTTCAATGAATCTTCGATAGTAACCTGCCATTCCCAGGAAACTTCTGATTTCTATGACTGTTGTGGGCCTCTCCCACTTTAACACGGCTTCCACCTTAGAGGGATCCATAGCCACTCCCTATGCAGAAATCACATGTCCCAGAAAATGGACTTCATCCAACCAAAAGCTACGTTTAGAAAGCTTGGCATACAACTGCTTTTCTTTTAGGATTTGCAGAACTATCCTCAAATGTTCATCATGCTCACTTGGACTGTTAGAATGAATCAGGATGTCATCAATGAACACAATGACAAAAGAATCCAAATATGGCATGAAGATTCTATTCATGTAATCCATGAATATTGCAGGAGCGTTGGTCAATCCAAAAGGCATCACCACATACTCAAAGTGCCCATAACGCGTCCTGAAAGAAGTTTTGGGAATGTCCTGTTCACGGATACGGATTTGATGGTATCCCGATCGGAGGTCAATCTTGGAGAACACTGCTGCACCCCTCAACTGATTCAACAAATCATCAATGCGAGGGAGCAGATACTTATTCTTTACTGTCACTACATTCAACTGCCTATAATCGGTGCACATCCGGAGGTTACCATCTTTCTTCTTGACAAAAAGAATGGGAGCACCCCAGGGTGATACACTTGGCCTGATAAGTTTCTTTGCTAATAGCTCCTCCAATTGCTTCTTCAATTCTTCCAATTCCGGAGGCGCCATTCTGTAAGGTGCAATAGAAATTGGACCCGTACTAGGCTTTAGATCAATACCAAACTCAACTTCTCTTTTTGGAGGTAATCCGGGAATCTCTGTAGAAAAGACTTTTGGAAACTCACAAACTACTGGAATTTGGCTGACATCAGATATCTCATCAACTTCCATAGCAGATAGAGAGGAATTACTAAAGATAACCGCTTTCTTACGACAGTCAATTAGAACATTATGCTGAGTCATCCAATCCATACCCAGAATAATATCCAATTTAGTCAGAGGCAGACAAATGAGATTAACTTTGAATTCCCGCTCCAAGACTCGGAGTGGGCAATCCAAACACATTTGAGAAGTGACTACTGAAGAATTTGTGGGGGTAGAAACTGACAATGTATAAGGCATATCTACAGTGGACAACCCTAGTCTTTTCATGCAGTCAATAGAAATGAATGAATGAGATGCACCACAATCAAACAAAACACCACAAGGATTGCCATTAACATGACAGGTACCTCTGATCAACTCATCCTCATCAGTCACCTCTTCCCCATCAAGCGTATACACTTTGCCCCTCTGCACTAGCTGACTCCCACTTGCTCTCTGTACTTTGTTCCCATTATTCATTTTTCAGCGGACTCTTAGGACAATTGTTTGTATAATGGCCAAGCTGACCACAAACATAACAAAGTCCTTCATTTCGACCCAAGGACCAACATACACCTCCATGTCGCCTTCCACAATGCTAACAAGGTGGAATAGGACCATAAGAAATTGTCATTGGGCCGGCTCCTCGTGGGGCTGCACCCTTAGCACCAGAATATGGTCCTGATCTCTGAATGGGACCCTTGCCTCTAGTAGGCCCAACATATTTCTGAGCCGCCTTGCTCCGATCCGCCTCAGCCTTCCTCTTAAGCCCTTTCTCATAAGTGCTTGCTACATTGACTAAATGAGAGAGATCGGAAATGTTTTGATATTCGAAAGCAAGTCGAATATCCTCTTGAAGCCCAGACTCAAACTTGATGCACTTAGCCCGCTCCTCTGCATCTCTATAACCGTTGGAGTACCGAATCAGATCCTCAAATTGTGCAGCATACTCACCAACACTTAGGCTCCCCTGCTCCAACTTGAGAAACAGCAGATCCTTCTCCCTTCTAACATCCTCAGGAAAGTATTTCCCAAGAAAGCGGATCTTAAACAACTCCAAAGAGATCACTTGGTTAGCTGCTTCCAAAGTCCTTCTTTGATATTCCCACCAGTGCTCCGCTTCACCCGTCAACATATACTCAACCAATCGAACCTTCTGATCGGCGGGTGGTTGCAAAGAACGGAGACCTTCTCGATCTCTTGAAGCCATTTTTGCGCCCCATCAGGATTGAATCCCCCTTCGAACCTAGGCGGTTCACTCTTTCTGAATCTAGCCATCCAGTCAATCTCCACGGGAGGTGGTGGTGGGGGTTGCATTGCTGCTACTGCTGCTGTCACTACTGCTGCTATGTTTTGAGCCTGATTATCTGCCTGGTTCTGTTGCATCTGAACCAGAGTCTCAAGGATCGCAGCAATTCGGTCATTATCGACCCGCCTTCCTGCCATGCTGTTAAGTCATGGAGGGACAGCCAGTTAACGATTCAATAACTAAACAGTTATATACATTACTATATATAACCTATGCTAACTAACTTAGATACTAAACTCTTTACGTTGGTTACTCGCTCGGTGAGTAACCCTTGGAGTAGTGAGTCCACACTCCATGGCCGAGGAAAACTGCTCTGATACCATAAATGTAACACCTTAGCTAATTTACCCATAATTACCCATATATTAAATTAGTGAACTTAAAATTTCCTTTTTAATTAATTAAAATCTATCGTCAAACGGACGGAGTTTCCTTTGTTTTTAGGACTTTCCAAAAATAATTTAATCCTGCACCTGATAACATCAAATATAATATATCATTTCCAAAAGCCAACCGGGCTTGATATAAACAGGGCCTCATAATGCCATAAGTATCCATCAGTCATCAGAATAATAAGCGAAAGGATGTATACAAGTTTTACATAACGTAACCATCAAAACACCCCATATAACTAAGGGGCTGTCCTGGGCCCTACAAAAACAACTATTTACATCTTTACAATCAAAAGATATCACATCATTGACATGATGAATGAGCCCAGGACATTTCCATGTCCTAAGATACTAAATCTACTCTCCTTGTGAGGGAGAGTGCACCTGCTCGGCCGGGGGCTCTGCTAGCTCGATCTCAGAACCTGAAAAATGTTAAGGGAGTGAGCATTGCACATGAAACAGAATCGCAGTTTCCAGATAGACATAATAAATTCACTAGGCCAAGCACAAATGTCAAATGGCACATATTCTAAGCAACAATCATCAAGTCCAGTTATAGTCATTCCATACACCATATTTATTTCATATTTCCTATTAACACATAATTACATAATATTTCCAGATCTTTATTTCATTTCCTATCTCATGTACCATTTATCTCTTTCTCATTCATTTCTCATTTCTCTTTCTCTTTTTATTTTTGCACCACTAAGAATTAGCGCACCTGCTAGGCAATTCACCACCTGCTAGGGACTTTACACCTGTCAGGACTGAGACACCCATTAGGCATCACCCGTTAGGACAACGCAATTAATTACATATCCAATAATATTCATTTCTCACAATTCCAGATCACATTTTACTATCTTTTCAGATGGTTATGCAGTGTATTGATCCATTGGCGCACCGACGCCTAACGGGAATTTAGGACCTAATGGGCAATTCGCCTGACAGGCAATTGGCCCTAGCAGGCAATTCACCACCTAGAAGGGCACCTAGTGTGCCGGTGCATCCAAGGATCAACCACACTGCACTCCTTTTTAATTCCACTTAGTCTCATAATCACAATTTCCAATAATCATACATATGTCATATTTTTCCAAAGCAGTAAATTAATTTCCAACATCAAATAATACATAAATTTATAACACAATCTATCAACAATTATACCCATACACACATATTCAATTAATCACATTTAGGGTCACATAACAAATATTACAATTCAAATAGCACATCTAACACTAAATCTCATAGTGACATTCTAAGCATTATTTTCTACATTACATAATTTATTATAGCTCACTACCTTAGGGTTCCTTATTAATTATCCCAAACAACTAACTCCTAACAAACTATTATAACTATATGGACACCCAATCCTATGTCAAGCCAATACCCACCCCCTTACCTTAACCAAGGAGAGAGAGGGTGAAAACCCAAGCCCTAACTTCTAGCACTCCCCAAAACCAAGAGCTCCAAAGGCAAGAAAAGGAGAAGAGTGATGAGGATCTTCCCTAAACCATAGAAATAGAATGATGATGAGATTGTGGCATAATAGAAAGGGAAATTCGAATTTCACTAGAAGATGGGAAGAAGAGAGAGAAACTCAAATAACCCATAAGTATGAGAGAGAGAATTTGTATGGAGTATGTAGAGAGATAAAGGAGAAATAAGTTTTACCTATTAAGCTTGTTAATGGCTTGATGAGCTTGCAAGGGAAGAAGAACTCAACTTGGACCTTGGTGGAAGAAGGGTGGAATTCGTGGGGGAGGAGAGAAAAGGAGAGAGTGAGTTGATGATGGAAGAAATGAGTGAGAAGGAGGAAGAGTGAATGTTTTTATTTTTGTTTGGGGAGAAATTGTGTGGCTAGAATTCGAAGCCCTTAAAATAAGATTCCCTTTGTGTGGTTGGAAAGTGCCATACGTACACCTCTTTTTCTTTTTTTTTTTGTACAGACCCTGATGGTAATCGATTACCCTCGGATAATCGATTACTGCTTAAATGCAACATTTTGTGGGTTCCAACCTGAGACCTTGTAATCGATTACTTGACCACAAAGTAATCGATTACATTTTGATGCAACATTTTTGGTGTTTTCAGCAGAGGCTCAGTAATCGATTAACTCTCCACCAGTAATCGATTACCTTGCTGTTTTTCCATCTTTTCATAGTTTCTAACTCTAAAACCTTTTCCTTATTCCCTATACCCATTTGGCTATGATTTCTATGCTAAATCCTAGCTCTTATTCTTATAATTCTCATAAATTCATATCAACTTAATAAAATAACTTGCAATTAAAAGATTCGGATGTTACAGTTACCTTCACTATGGATGCGACCCATGAAATTGGAGTCCAACATCAGTGGCGTTCAATATTGGATAGGTTGGAACAATCGACCTAACCTTATTTCTTCCTTCTATGAAGAATTCACGAAAAAACGTGTCATGGTAAATTTTGTGGAAGATGGCTATTTTTGAGGATTTTAAGGGGATTATATGGATAAGTAACCCTCTGCTATCTTTCCAAGTATTCGATTTGTCATTCTTAACTGCGCTTAGTGAGTTAATGATCAAATTTAATATGATACAACATTTGAAAGTGTTGGATTGCAAATATAACCATTATTATTAAGTTTGAAGATTCATATTAATCCCTCAAAATTTTCGTGTGTACCACTTTAGTTAATCAAGAGCAAAAAATTTAATTTGTTCTCCTAAGATTCTAAACATATGAATTGTAAGTCCACTAGAAAGTGAATTATTTACATGTTTTGGGACTAATGTGTTTAAAGTTTTTAATCATGAGGTGATCAATTTGTCATTCATTTATTTTTTGTTTTTATGGTATTATAGCGGTACACAAAAAAATTTGACGGACTAATTCACGTCTTTTCCTTAACATTGGCAATGATAAGAACAATAATTGTAATAATTATAATATTAAAGACAATAATTATAATAGTGAAAATGGTAGACTGATACCATCAATGGGTCTTGTGTGCCAAGTCTTGCTACATATTAATAAAGTCTAAATATTTTGAAATCATCTCTTATAAGGAGAAATAATGATGTCATAGTGTCTTCAGAATCCGAAACCGATTTTTCCCTAATAGTTGTTGGCAGCTCTATCTAGAGTGTCGTAAATCAACAAATCAAGAATGACATCCAAACCAGTGTTCCAACCAAACAAGTATCAACACGTGTCGCTTTGTTAACTTAAGGGTTAAGCATGCTGCAATTATATATTCACTACCAATTCGCAAATCACTCAAGCAAAAAAACAATCCGTCCTTCTAGCTTATCCTCGCCAAACTTTTTATACCCATCAACACAACAAAAAAAGATAATTTTTTTCGTTTATTCTTCTCATTTGTTCCACATTTCATCCATCCTCCTCATCAACCCATCTTCAATCACGAACACATACAACAGTATGGTAATTGGAGAATAATATGGTACGATTCTTTCTTCCGAAATATTGGTTTCCAACCCATCGGGGTAAGGCAATTGAACATGGAAGGTGGTTGATACAGTGTAATCCCTTCATTACTTATCCCTTTCCATATTCTGTTGCCTTATTCCGAATTGATTGAAAAAATACATTTGGTATCCCAAAATATTAAACATTAACATGATAACCATATACAGGTTTCCAAATTTTCTTGGTGGTTTATTCTTTTAATTTGATTTAATAGATAATTTGATTTCAACTAAATTTATTTATCTTGTATTTTGATCTTTCATTATAACATAAAAAAATATTATTTATTTTAAGTGTCGAAAATTCTGCACTTCTTCTGTTTATTTGATATGGAAGAATCCATGATTCTTAATATATGTATCTAAATTTTCTTCATATAAATTATGCAATCATCGAACAATTATTATTTTTCACATGATGTTAAGATGCAATTGGCTTAAGATCAATGATTTTACTTTCACGGTTCATGTCTGATAAATCCACCGACATTTGAAACAACTAAAAAGCAAGCATGAAAATTATATATCGACTTATTGTACTAAAATTCATGGAAATACTATAATCAATCTCATCTGATAACATAAGATTCAGACTAAAATCAAACTGACTGAACCTAATAGTCCATTCATTGATCGGTTAATGAGTTTTAATTTTGAACAATTGTTTCAAAAGATTATATTAATGGGTTTTGATTCTTCATTTAATAATAAAAATAATAATAACTTAAAAACTAATTTAAACAATTTTTTTTAAGTTCTATTTTTTTCAATGTTTAATATTTTCAATCGAAAATTAATATTCGTGATGACCTTAATATGGCATGAAGAAGAAATTGTCATGCTTTTGCGCAGACGACAATGTTTGTTTTGCCTTTGAAGGTTGATCCTAGTTTATACAGGGATAAATGGCTTTCGTGCAGCGATTTATATTCCTATCTCAATGAGATCCTCTAATCTAAAATTAATTGGATCTAATTGAAATGATTATGACCATAAGTTAAATTGCCATATTAAATCGATGACTCATGTCTTGAAAGATTGATAACACCATTTCATTAACTAAAATAATAAAATTTTTGTAAATAAAATAATGTAAAAATAGTTGGTACCTTCTCTACGAGTGTGACCCATGAAATTGGAGTCCAACATCAGTGGCGTTCAATATTGGATAGGTTGGAACGATCGACCTAACATTATTTCTTCTTTCTATGAAGAATTCACGAAAAACCCGTCATGGTAAATTTTGTGGAAGATGGCTATTTTTGAGGTTTTAAGGGGATTATATGGCTATTTTTGAGAATTCACGACCTAACTAAAGTGGTACACATGAAAATTGTAGTGTCCTAGAACACTAAATGTCCTTAACCCTCTAAGTGCACAAGATTATGGAAACCAAGAGCCCAGGAGAGGATCAAGTATTAATGTATGACTTTATGGTGTTTCTGCAGTTCCAGTTGGGAAAAGCAGGATCTCCCTAGTCAACGTGTGTGCAGAGTGTCAACTTAGGGATGAGAGTACGTACCTGAAACCCTAACTGTAATGAGCTATTTATAGGGTTTAGAGGAGGCTGATATGGGCCGTTTGGGCCCTGTATCAGAGTTGTACTGAACCGGGACTCTGTGAGATAATGTCGGATAATTATGCTCTTAGAATCTGGTTAGGATCAACTGAAGATCTCATATCTAGGCTGTTAGAGAGAATCTAGGAGAGATTTGCAGAAGGGATATGAAGCCTGAATGAGACTGAGTCTATCCACATGCCGACGATATGTCTCGGCCCTAGAGTCCCGAGCCTGATGGGTTGAGGACCGATTGTAAGGCTCGGCCCCATCAAGTCCGAGTCTGGTCCTTTAGTATGCTCGGGGTCCATGAGTCCGAGCGAGGGACGTTCATGCTTAGCAATCCGAGGGAAATGCCTTTAGAGAATCCCTTTGACAAGTCTTGAATTCGTGTCTGGTCGGCAGACCCTACAAGCCCCCCAGCTCGTAAGACTTTGGGAAGTCTGTGGAGAGGTAGCAAGTGTTTAGGGTTGGCCTTTCTGGATGTCTCGCAATGACTGTAATTATGCCGCCTGTTTCGAAGTGACGTTTTGGGTTCTCTAGGTACGGCGCGTTCCCTTGTAAGTTGTGCCAAATCATTTCAAATTTTGAAATTTGAAAAAGTGCCTTTTTGGTAACTGCCACGTCTCATCATGCGTGTGGTTGAGTGAGGTAAATGGGCTTTCGGCCCACACGTGAGTTGGAAGGAAACCGAAAGGTTTTGAAGGTTGAGGGTTATTCAACTTCTTCATTCCCTCTTCCCACACTTCCTTCATTTCTGATTCCCCAAAAAATCAAACGCTCCCCTTGCTACTCCAAAAATACTCCATAAACTCTTTTTCTCACTCACTCCCTGCACCTTTTTTTCTTCAGTTCTCCCACGATCACCCGCTGCCATCAACTTCTTCCAGAGTTCAAACATCAAAAACAGGTAACCTCTTCCTCTTCTTCTAACTTTAATAACTTATTTTCTGGTTCTGCTCTTTTTTCTATTTGTTGAAAGGGTTTCGCGTTTCTGGGTTTTGCAGGGATTTTGGGGTTTTTTGTTCTGGGTAGATAGTGTCGTGGGTTTTTTATTTCTGAATCATGAGTGGCTGGAGGGATTGGAAGAGGATTTATCACGAACTTTGTAGGAAAATAGGAGAGGAACCTTCTAGTGATAGTGATTCAGCTTTTTCTGGGAGTTCTGGGGATTCTGGGGATTCTGGAGAAGAGCCTGTTCCAATAGGAATTAATTCTGATACTGATGATATAGTAGATCCTCTTTCCCCCCTTTGTGATCATGGATCCAACGAGTCATCCGAGGTAGGACCATTAACCGTAGAATTTCCTTCTGACTCCGCAGAGGAAAATAGATGGTTGTTGGCCTATAGATTTTCCTAGCGTCGAGCCCAGATAAGGGTTAGCCCCGAGCGCCAAGTAGGGGAAAGGAAACCTTTTGGAACTTATATGAGAGAGGGGGGAAAAGGTCCAGGGCTCGGCCTTAGGTTTAGAGTTAAAATATCTGCCATTAAAAATACTAATGCCGAGCCTTTTACCTTTTCCTCAGATATGGTGGAGCGCAGGTGTGATTCGCATCCTGAAGAGTATCCTCTACCACCCAACCATGCGCAGTATAACGCAGTTTTTGATCGGGAGGTACTTGGGACAAGGCCTTCGTTGCTGACGGCAGACAGTCTAAATCACCTTCGTCCAATTTTAAGGCCTCCGAGTGCGGACGGGAATGTCTCGGAATTCGTACTAAGGCACGTGAGCATTGACGACCGGATCTGCTTCGAAGTGCAGCAAAATCAACAACTCTTCTACTTCTACGAAGAAATAGTACCGAAGGTCAAGATCCGCATGCCCTTTTTGACTTTTGAAATAGAGGTACTCAACCACTTGGGTATAGCCCCAAGCCAGCTACACCCGAGCTGATGGGCATTTGTTCGAACATTCGTTCGAGCATTCCAACAGTTCTGCGATGCCAAAGGTCTAGTTGCAACACTACGAGCTTTCTTTTGGCTATATGCCCCTCAAGTGAATAAGTTCGGCAACTCCAAAGGGCTTTGGGTGTCACTGAAAGCTCGGAAGGACCACGCACTTTTCGTAAAAGTCACCGATTCTTGGAAGTCCTTCAAGCCTCTCTTTTTTCAGTATGAGTAAAATGGGGCTGGTGTGTGCTGGTTTATGAAGCAGGTTGAGGAAGAAGGGGAAATCAAGGTCATGCCCCGCTTCCCTTTGGGTTGGTCGAATGGTATCTATAACCGAGGGGCCTCCTTGTATCAATTTGACTATAAGGTCGATTTAACGAAGGCCGAGAGATGATTGTGTGACCGAGTTTGGGAGTACCTCAAGGCGAATGGTCAAATTGATACCAAAAAAATATTGCTGAAGAGGACACGGGCCGAAGTGAAGGCCGAGCTGGGTATATATATATATATATATATATATATATATATATATATATAATTTTTTTTTACTCGGTATAAAGCATATTTCCTTGTTGCAGAAAAAATGGGGAAGAAAGCTACAAAAGCCAAGAAGAGTGCAGCTGCTTCGGCCAGGATGGCTCAACTGGCTGCTGTAAGAGGAGATTCAGGATCATCGGCTAAAAGCCAAGCCTCCGAGCCAACTCCAATGGAAAGTCCCAAGGTTGCCTCACAAACTATCCCAGCCGAAGTTCCCCAGGCCGCCGAGAATGTTGAGCAAACCGTCCAGTCAGAGGCGCAACAAAGTGGTAAAAGTACTCCTGAGCGTCCTTCCAAAAGGGCTCGGGTGGAAAAAGGGAAAGGATTGGCTAGTGATTGGCTTCACCTGAGCAAGCCCCATAAGGGAGTTCAAGTTACTGAGGGTATGGACGACGCCGTCGCCAAAACTGTGTGGGGTAAGAAGAAGCTAGATTCCTTCACTGCAACTGTCTTTCCTCCTGAGGACGCTGAAGTGATAGGTGCCTGGACCTGGGAAAATAATTGCTCGGCCTTGGTGAGGAGCTTCCTACGAGGTGCAAGCATTCTCCATTACCTCGGTCAGCGTGGTGACGATATCTACGCTGGAGTGGCCCCGGAGGAGAAGAAGTAAAGATCAGAAGCTGATGATCGGGAGGATTACTTGCAGCTTCAAGTGGAAAGCTTTGGGAAAAAGCTTCAAGCGCTGGTGGCCGAGAATGAAAGACTGCAGAAGGGACTGCAGGAATCTGAAGGGCCAAAGCTAAGGCCGAAGTTGATAAAGAAACAGCTGAAAAGACTCGTCAAGAGGCTGAGGAAAAGTTGAGGCAATCTGAGGAAACCCTGAGAAAGGCTAAGGAGGATGTTGTTGTGGCTCAGGAGCAACTTGAGTATGCTAGGGATGAGGTTACTGGGCTCCGAGCTTCTTTGGACAAGATGAGAGCGAAAGCTCTTAAACATAAGACGGCAGCCCAGGAGAATCTGTACAACTGGAGTCACGCAGTTGAAGATTCCTTCCTTAACACAGCCGAGCAACTTCGCATCCTGAACCCTAGCCTCGTGACAAAGGGCGCCGACCCCCTCTTCGCTGCCAAGAATGGTCAGATTGTTGGCGCGAATGGTGTTCCCATCGACATGAGCCGCAATGATCTACCTGACCATTTTGCCGAGGAATCCGAGGAAGAGGAGGCCGAGGGTGCCGAAGGTGAGGAAGAGGAAGATGAGAAGTTCGACCCTGACAGCGTAGTACTGTCTGATATCGAGTAACTCGCTTTCTTTTTTTTGTTTTTGTATTTGCCCCGATAGGTGGGTTTGAATCCCTTTGCTGTAACTGGTTCTGAACATTTATAATATTCGCTTCTATTTTATGCTTCTTTTTGTTCTTTTGTTAAGAATTCAAGTGTTAAGACCTTGGAACTCCAGCACTTTAGCCGAGGTGGATTCCTCTATCCGCGATGTATAAATGATTTATAAAACAAATCATGTTTGAATCGGGAATCTTTTTAAGGTACTTGACGAGTTATAAGCTCTTGTTTGAGCTGTTTATAATCGTTCGCGTCATAAACGGTGGCTAGTCGATTATGAGGAAAAGTACGTAAATACCAAGAATTCAATAACAGAACTTTTATTTATTCGAACCAGTAAAAATACAATGGGCTTGGAGTTCCACCGAGCGTACACCATCATCAAAAATAAACAGTCTTAACAGAACAAAGGTAATAATAAAACAAAAACAATTGAAAACAGAATTGAAATAGATAGAAAGTTCTAACTGAAATATGCTCTAAGTTTTTCCACGTTCCACGTGTTGTTGATGAGGGCACCTGAGAGAGTTTCGAGCTTGTAGGCTCCCGTTCCCGTTTTGGAAGCTACTCGGTATGGACCTTCCCAATTTTGAGCCAGTTTCCCATTCTTAGCATTTTTGAGGCCGATGTCGGCTCTTCGTAGGACGAGGTCACCTACCTCGAATTCTCTGGGCACTACTGAGCGATTATACCCTTTCGCTTGCATAAGCTTGGCATGTCTTTCTCGTTCGGCAGCTAAATCTCTGAATTCTTCCGACAGAACTAAGTCTTCACACAGTAAAGTGTTGTTGAGGGGGTTCGGCTGTTGTATGGCTCGGAAAGAAGGGATGATCCTTTCTATCGGGATGACAGCGTCGCAACCATAAGTAAGACGATAAGGGGTTTCTCCCGTCGAAGTCTGTACGGTGGTGCGGTACGACCAAAGCACTTCATGCAAGTTTTCTAACCAATTTCCCTTTGCTCTGATGAGTCTCTTCTTGATCCCCTGAATGATACTTCGGTTCACTGACTCTACTTGTCCATTGGTCTGAGGGTGCTCGATCGAGGAAAAATAGTGTTCAATGTTCAAAGCGTTGACTAAGTCTTGGAATGCCTTCGCTGCGAATTGAGTTCCGTTGTCGGTTACCAAAACTTGTGGCACTCCAAACCGAGATACAAACTGTCTCTCAAAGAACTTCTGCACCTTGGTCGACGAGATAGTTGCTATTGGCTCGCCTTCAATCCACTTGGTTAAATAATCGATGGCCACTATCACCCATTTGAGTTGTCCTGGTGCGGTGGGGAACTGGCCAATCAAATCCATTCCCCATTGATAAAAGAGATAGGGAGATGAAAGTGAATGGAGTTCCTCGGCCGGCTTCTGGTAAACATCACTGTGAAACTGACATTTTTCACATCTTCTCACATGACTAATAGCATCCTGTTGTAGGGTCGGCCAGTAGTATCCTGCCCTTAGAATCTTTTTTGCCAGTGATTTCCCCCCAACATGATGGCTTCCGATACCTCCATGGACTTCTTCCAGTGCCTGCTTTGCTTTGGTGGGGTCTAAGCACCTGAGCATAGGGCCGCTGACCCCTCGGCGAAATAGAATTCCATCGATCATAGCAAATTGGGATGCCTTTCTGACAAGCTTTTTGGCCTCGACTGGATTCGTCGGCAAAATTCCTTGTTCCAAGTAGCTCATGATCGGAGAGGTCCAACTTGGATCCACCGAAATGGAGAGGACAACTCTAGGTCCATGCACCATTTCTTGGATCTATGTCTTGTTATTTCCAGGACCCTTTGTTGAAGCAAGTTTGGAAAGAATGTCCGCTCGGCCATTGCTTTCTCTTGGGATGTGACAGAATTCAACCTTGGCAAACTCTGAAGACAGGAACTTCACCTTCTCCAAATATTTTTGTAGAATGGGTTCCTTGGCTTGATAATCACCTTTCACTTGCGATACCACCAACTGAGAATCGCTGAAAATCTTCACTTCCCGGGCCCCTACTTCTTTCGCCATCCTCAGACCAGCCATTACAGCTTCATACTCCGCCTGATTATTCGAAGTCGGAAATCCGAACTTCAAAGAATATTCTAAAGTGATTCCCTCGGAATTCTCCAAGATTATTCCAGCACCTGCCCCGAGCTTGTTGCTCGACCCATCGACATAAATGTTCCAGTCCAAGTTTGAGTTCGTCAATGGCTCAGTAAACTCGGTGAGAAAGTCAGCTAAGACTTGGGACTTCATTGCCTTCCTTGGTTCGAAAGTGATGTCGAACTCGGAAAGTTCAATGGCCCAAGTCACCATTCTGCCTGCCAAGTCTGGTTTTTGGAGTATCTGACGGATCGGCTGAGCCGTTCTGACCTTGATGTGGTGGCTCTGGAAGTATTGACGCAATCTTCTGGCCGTGATAACCAAACAGAATGCCAACTTTTCTACCTTCTGATACCTCAGCTCTGGTCCCTGTAGTGCTCGGTTGACGAAATAAATCGGGGATTCCTTGCCTGACTCTTCCCGAACCAGAACCGAACTGACCACTGAGTCACCCACTGATAAGTAAAGGAATAGAATTTCTCCATTTACAGGACTAGACAAGATTGGATGGGATGCCAAGTATTGCTTAAGGTCAGTGAAGGCCTTTTCGCATGCCTCATTCCACTCGAACATCTTTTCCTTCTCCTTCCGTAGCAGTTGGTACCATGGTAGAGCCTTCCGAGCTGACTGAGATAAGAATCTAGAAAGAGCCGCAACCCGACCTGCCAACTGTTGTAATCCCTTGATATCGGATGGACTCTTCATCTCGAGGATGGCTCGGCACTTCTCTGGATTTGCTTCGATCCCTCGTTCGGTGAGCATGAATCCGAGGAATGACCCAGCAGGGACCCCAAACGTGCACTTTTCCAGATTCAACCTCATATCAAACTCTCGAATTCTTCCCAAGATGACCTTTAAATCCTTAGCATGATCTTCTTCCTTCAAGCTTTTTGCAATCATATCGTCAATGTATACCTCCATTCTGGGTCCAATCAGTGGGCCGAACACCTTGTTCATCATTCGATGGTACGTTGCCCCAGCGTTCTTAAGTCCGAACGGCATGACATTGTAACAATATGTAGCATTTTCCGTGACGAACGAAGTCTTCACCTGATCCGGGGGATACATAGGGATATGATTGTACCCCGAATAAGCATCCATGAAGGATAGCCTTTGATACCCTGCCGAGCTATCTACGAGTTTGTCTATGCAGGGAAGTGGATATTGATCCTTGGGGCAAACTTTGTTCAAGTCTGTGTAATCCACGCACATTCTCCATTTTCTGTTGGATTTTTTGACCAGTACGGGATTAGCCAACCAATCAGTATATACCACTTCCCTGATAAATCCTGCCTCAAGAAGCTCGGCTACCTTTTCTTCTGTTGCTTGAGCCTTCTCCATTCCGACCCGTCTTTTCTTCTGACACACCGGCTTGGCACCAGGATACACACTTAACTTGTGGCAGATAAAGTTCGGATCGATTCCTGGCATGTCTGTCGATGTCCAAGCAAACAAGTCTTTTTTTTCTACCAGCAACTCTGTTAGTTCTCTTTCAACTTCCTCAGCAAGGCCAACACCAATTTTGACGCAACGGGGTGGATCGGTCCCCAGAATTATCTTCTTAAAGTCCCCCTGGGGAGTTGGCCTAGTTTCATCCTCCTCCCTTACGTCAAGATCTTCCAGATTAACACTTCCCTTGTTGAGAACTTCTTGCATAATCTTCTCATCATCATCTAGCTTCAGTTTGCCCAAGCTGATATTGTAACATTTCCGAGCCAACTCTTGTTCGGAACGTACCGTTACCACCTGGTCATCAGATCCTGGAAACTTCATGGCTAGGTGAATGGTTGATACAACGGCACCAAATGATTGAAGAGCAGTACGACCAAGGATGGCGTTGTATGCCGACGGCGCTTGGACAACTAGCCACTTTACCATCTCGGTTCGAGCAGACGGTTGTCCCCCCATGGTCACTGGGAGATGAATGTGGCCTAAGGGAACAATGGAATGACCCGTAAAGCCAATCAAACTTCCCTCAAATGGTGTTAGGTCAGATCTTTTCAACTTCAAGGCCTCGAATAGATCCAAGAACATGATGTCTGCCGAACTCCCCTGATCGACGAGAATCCTTTTCACTTCGTAATTACCGAGTCTGGCTGTAACTACCATTGGATCATTGTGGTCCTGAATAATATCAGCAAAATCCTCGTCACTGAAGCTGATGACAATGTTTTTCTTTTTGGGCTTCTGGATTGGTCGGCTGGCCACCGAAAGGACCTGCCCCACATACTTCTTTCGATATCCTTTTCTTTCCCCTCCACCTGCAAATCCTCCAGCTATGGTATTGATCAGGAAAGTCTCTCGACCCTTATCCTGCTCGGACAGTAGGATGGAGGCTCCCCCTTCAGGTGGTGAAGGGCTTCTGTTTTTTTGTTTCTGCTCGGATCTAGGCGGGGAATGGCTTCTTCTCTTCGCACGCTTCCGCAGTGCTTCACCAATATATTGTTGAAGTTTTCCATCCCTTATCATTTCCTCAATCAGATCTTTCAGCTGGGTACACTGATCGGTGGTATGCCCCCATCCACCATGATGATCGCAATACTTTGTCTTATCCTTTTGAGCAGTTCTTCTCAAAGCTGGAGGCCGAGTGATGTTACGCATCTTGGTATGCATAGTCTCACAAAGGATTTGACTCCTCGGGACTGTGAGCTGGGTATATTCATCATATTTGCCTTTTGGAGGCAGTTTTTCTCCTTTTTCTCTCTTGTCCTTCCTCCCCCTATCACGAAAACGATCACTTTGACGAGGATCGTTTTGACGAGGTCGTTACTCCTATCGTTCCTCTCTTCCCCGAGTCACAGTACTGATTCTGTGGAATTCCTCCAGATTGACAAACTTCCTAGATCTTTCCCTCAGCTCGGCCATATCCTTTGGTGGTTCCCCAATTAAACAATCCTTGAAATCTCCATCCCGCAATCCTTGAGTTAGCAAGAGAACAGATACTCCAGATTGCAGTCCTGATATGCCACTGGCCTCCTGTTGATACCGAGCTAGGTAGTCGCGTAGAGACTCGTCAGGTCTCTGTGCGACTCCAGCTAATGAATGATCTGACTTCGGCTGTGACATACTGGTCGTGTATCGATTCAAGAATGCTCTCCTAAGCTCAGCCCAAGAATGAATCGAATTAGCCAGTAGGGAGTTGAACCGCCTCAAAGGTGCCGAGCCCAGGGTCATTGAGAAAGCTCGGCACTTCATGAAATCCCCACCTCCATAAAACATCATGGAAGACTCGTAGGCTGCAATATGGTCCATCGGATCAGTTGTCCCAGTGTACCGAGGGATATTTTGATGGCCCACATAAGTCTGCGGGGTCTGAAATGCCATAATCTCAACCGTGAAAGGATGTCCAGGATGGGGCTCTCTAGTAACATGCTCAGGAACCACGTTCGGGTTGAGGGGTGGGGGTTGAGGAAGGTTGTTCGGGTTTCCGAGAGCCATGTGAGACCCTTGCTCGGCTATTCTCGTCATGCTCTGTTGCTGTAGAGTGGCGATAGCTTGGTTCTGTTTCTCAATCAAGGAAGTCTGAGTTCTCAAGATTTCCATGATTGTCTCTTCTCTCCTTCGGGCCGAGGAAGTAGTCATATAAGATCTACCCTCTGTTTCAGAATGTTGTCCACCTTGAAGCGTTCCAAAATGACCCCTAGTCAAATGAGGTATTTCCCTGTTGGATCTCACGGCTCGAGAGTGATCGTGATGAGCGGAACGCTCAGCTCGCCGACCTTCACCCGTTCGTGATCCAGCAGGGGCCCTCCGAGATTGATGTGGTCCAGAGTCCGCAGTATCATGCCAATCTGAAACATGGCCATCTGGAGCAGTGCGGGGATTAGATCGCCTTCCGCCGCCTTCCACGAGGGGAGGAACAGTGGCTTGAACCACCAGAGGAACTGGAGGAACATTAGCCTGAACCGGAGGAACTGGGGGAGCAACCATTTGATCCACCGGAGGAACTGGTGGAGTGCTAGCCCGATTGCCTCCAGTAGGTCTTCCTGGGGCGATTCTGTCCCTAACGTTTCCTGCCTTCTTAGGTGGCCTCCCACGAAGGCGACGGCGGAGATCCCCTTGTCCTTGGTTATCGTTGTCGTTTGCCATGAGTGCGGTGGAAGTGGGAATACTGGTTATTCGTTCCCCACAGACGGCGCCAATGTAGTGTCCTGGAACACTAAATGTCCTTAACCCTCTAACTGCACAAGATTATGGAAACCAAGAGCCCAAGAGAGGATCAAGTATAAATGTATGACTTTATGGTGTTTCTGCAGTTCCAGTTGGGAAAAGCAGGATCTCCCTAGTCAACGTGTGTGCAGAGTGTCAACTTAGGGATGAGAGTACGTACCTGAAACCCTAGCTGTAATAAGCTATTTATAGGGTTTAGAGGAGACTGATATGGGCCGTTTGGGCCCTGTATCAGAGTTGTACTGAACCGGGACTCTGTGAGATAATGTCGGATAATTATGCTCTTAGAATCTGGTTAGGATCAACTGAAGATCTCATGTCTAGGCTGTTAGCGAGAATCTAGGAGAGATTTGCGGAAGGGATATGAAACCTGAATGAGACTGAGTCTATCCACAAGCTGACGGTATGTCTCGGCCCTAGAGTCCCGAGCCTGATGGGTTGAGGACCGATTGTAAGGCTCGGTCCCATCAAGTCCGAGCCTGGTCCTTTAGTATGCTTGGGGTCCATGAGCCCGAGCGAGGGACGTTCATGCTTAGCAATCCGAGGGAAATGCCTTTAGAGAATCCCTTTGACAAGGCTTGAATTCGTGTCTGGTCGGCAGACCCTACAAGTTCTATTTTTTTTCAATGTTTAATATTTTCAATCGAAAATTAATATTCGTGATGACCTTAATATGGCATGAAGAAGAAATTGTCATGCTTTTGCGCAGACGACAATGTTTGTTTTGTCTTTGAAGGTTGATCCTAGTTTATACAGGGATAAATGGCTTTCGTGCAGCGATTTATATTCCTATCTCAATGAGATCCTCTAATCTAAAATTAATTGGATCTAATTGAAATGATTATGACCATAAGTTAAATTGCCATATTAAATCGATGACTCATGTCTTGAAAGATTGATAACACCATTTCATTAACTAAAATAATAAAAATTTTGTAAATAAAATAATGTAAAAATAGTTGTTACCTTCTTTACGAGTGTGACCCATGAAATTGGAGTCCAACATCAGTGGCGTTCAATATTGGATAGGTTGGAACGATCGACCTAACATTATTTCTTCTTTCTATGAAGAATTCACGAAAAACCCGTCATGGTAAATTTTGTGGAAGATGGCTATTTTTGAGGTTTTAAGGGGATTATATGGATAAGTAACCCTCTACTATCTTTCCAAGTATTTGATTTGTCATTCTTAACTGCGCTTTGTGAGTTAATGATCAAATTTAATATGATCCAATATTTGAAAGTGTTGGATTGCAAATATAATTATTATTATTAAGTTTGAAGACCCATATTAATCCCTCAAAATTTTCATGTGTACCACTTTAGTTAATCAAGAGGAACAAATTTAATTTGTTCTCCTAAGATTCTAAACATATAAATTGTAAGTTCACTAGAAAGTGAATTATTTACATGTTTTGGGACTAACGTGTTTAACGTTTTTAATCATGAGGGGATCAATTTGCCATTCATTTATTTTTTGTTTTTATGGTATTACAGCGGTACACAAAAAAATTTGACGGACTAATTCACGTCTTTTCTTTAACATTGGCAATGATAAGAACAATAATTGTAATAATTATAATATTAAAGAAGAGAATTATAATAGAGAAAATGGTAGACTGATACCATCAATGGGTCTTGTGTGCCAAGTCTTGCTACATATGAATAAAGTCTAAATATTTTGAAATCATCTCTTAAAAGGAGAAATAATGATGTCATAGTGTCTTCAGAATACGAAACCGATTTTTCCCTAATAGTTGTTGGCAGCTCTATCTAGAGTGTCGTAAATCAACAAATCAAGAATGTCATCCAAACCAGTGTTCCAACCAAACAAGTATCAACACGTGTCTCCTTGTTCGCTTAAGGGTTAAGCATGCTGCAATTATATATTCACTACCAATTCGCAAATCACTCAAGCAAAAAAACAATTCATCCTTCTAGCTTCTCCTCGCCAAACTTTTTATACCCATCAAAACAACATAAAAAGATAATTATTTTCCTTTATTCTTCTCATTTGTTCCACATTTCATCCATCCTCCTCATCAACCCATCTTCAATCACGAACACATACAACAGTATGGTAATTGGAGAATAATATGGTACGATTCTTTCTTCCGAAATATTGGTTTCCAACCCATCGGGGTAAGGCAATTGAACATGGAAGGTGGTTGATACAGTGTCATCCCTTCATTACTTATCCCTTTCCATGTTCTGTTGCCTTATTCCGAATCGGTTGAAAAAATATATTTGGTATCCCAAAATATTAAACATTAACATGATAACCATATACAGGTTTCCAAATTTTCTTGGTGGTTTATTCTTTTAATTTGATTTAATAGATAATTTGATTCCAACTAGATTTATTTATCTTGTATTTTGATCTTTCATTATAACATAAAAAAAATATTATTTATTTTAAGTGTCGAAAATTCTGCACTTGTTCTGTTCATTTGATATGGAATGAATCCATGATTCTTAATATATGTATCTAAATTTTCTTCATATAAATTATGCAATCATCGATCAATTATTATTTTTCACGTGATGTTAAGATGCAATTGACTTAGGATCAATGATTTTACTTTCACGGTTCATGTCCGATAAATTCACCGACATTTGAAACAACTAAAAAGCAAACATGAATATTATATATCGACTTATTGTACTAAAATTCATGGTAATACTATAATCAATCTCATCTGATAACATAAGATTCAGACTGAAATGAAACTAACTGAACCTAATAGTCCATTCATTGATCGGTTAATGAGTTTTAATTTTGAACAATTGTTTCAAATGATTATATTAACGGGTTTTGATTCTTCATTTAATAATAAAAATAATAATAACTCAAAAACTAATTTAAACAATTTTTTTAAGTTCTATTTTTTGTCAATGTTTAATATTTTCAATCGAAAATTAATATTCGTGATGACCTTAATATGGCATGAAGAAGAAATTGTCATGCTTTTGAGCAGACGACAATGTTTGTTTTGCCTTTGAAGGTTGATCCTAGTTTATACAGGGATAAATGGTTTTCCTGCAGCGATTTATATTCCTATCTCAACGAGATCCTCTAATCTAAAATTAAGTGGATCTAATTGAAATGATTATGACCATAAGTTAAATTGGCATATTAAATCGATGACTCATGTCTTGAAAGATTGATAACACCATTTCATTAACTAAAATAATAAAAAATTTGTAAATAAAATAATGTAAAAATAGTTATTACCTTCTCTACGAGTGCGACCCATGAAATTGGAGTCCAACATCAGTGGCGTTCAATATTGGATATGTAACATCCCGAATTTAATTCTAATAATAATTAGAATAATATTAAGATTTGGAAGTAAGGATTATTCTAAAAGGGATTTAAAATGATGGATTAGGAGTTCTTTGAGTGGCCATAAAGGAGTCAAGGAGCATTGGCATCGAAAAGCGAATTTAAAGAAGACCAAACGAGGGTCAAAATCGGTGTTTTCGGTGTTTTAAATTCGCTAACTAGGGAAATTAAAAATAAAATATTTAAGACTCCGAATGCAATTTCCACCGTTGGATATGAAGATATGATTTTTAGAAGGTTGCTCGTCAAATTTGAGCAAGATCCAACGGTGAACGAAGAAGTTATGGTTATTTGAAGATGGGAGAAAATAGCTGAAAAATAGAAAACTGAAGTAGCAGTATCTGATCATTTCGCTTAAGCGAAACTGATCCAGTGGCAACACAGATGAGGTTCGCTTAAGCGAACGGATTTCGCTTAAGCGAAATTACTTCGACCTGCAACTTTAAATTCGTGTTTTGGGTTGAAACCCTCATCCCCAACCCCATTTTCTCTCTCTTCTCCCTCTCTCCCTCCCTCCTCCACCACCACGAGCCACCGGCCGCCGCCACCACCGCCTCCTTGGCCCTTCCTCTTTCCCCTTCTCTCTCTCTTGGCTTTGCTCTCTCTCTCCTTCCCTCACAATCTCCCTCCTCACACTCTCTCTCTCCACCGCCACACCCACCTCCGGCCGCCGCCACCTCCACCTTCCATCACCCCCACCACCATCAAGACCCCTCCCTCTCTCTTCCCTCTTGGTTTCTCTCTCTCTCTCTCCACCTTCTCTTCGCCCTCCTCTTCCTCTCCGGCCGCCACCGCCGTGAGCCGCGGCCACCGATCGAACCACCACGGGCCATAACCCCCATAGCTCTCCCTCATTCATTTCTCTCACACCCACGAGCCTTCTCTCTCTCCACGACGTCACCAGCGCCGTTATCGCCCGTGAACGTGCCGGGCTCGTGTCGGGAACCTCGAAGCTCGAAGCTCTTGCCTTGGTCCAGCCGCGATCGTTCCCGCTAACGAGGAGCAACACCGACGCCGTCATCGTCGCCGAGCAAAAATCCAGGTTCTATTTAAAAAGCCCGAGGTAAGAGGGTTCGCGTTACCTTTACTTAAGAAGTAAATTCTAGGATGCTATAGTGGTAGCTAAGAATAGGGTAATTAAAAGTATGTTAATGAACCTTAGGGTACCCCCGTTGATACAGATAAAATAAATAAAATTGTGACGAGAAACCACACCCAAGGGAATAGAATGTATGTGCGTAGAATAAAGTCTGGAATGAGTGAGTGTATTTAGAATACTAAAAGAGTTAATAGAGAATGAAAATGTAGAAAAGTATAAAATAAAACCAAGGAGAATTGTTAGAGAGAACCAACAAAACGTGAGAGTAAAAGGATATAGGGTAATTGTGATAGGCGGGGAGAGAAAGGTTATCAAAATTAAATGTAAGGTAAAAGAGGAGTTAAAATACGAAAACCATAAGGAAGCGCGGAGTGGACTTAGTTAAGAGTTGTCGGGTAATAATGGAATAGGAATAAAAGACTAAACTAAATTTTAAATATAAGAAGGTAATAAGTAAAGAATTAAATGAAAAGATAATAATACAAGAAGATGGAGTGTAATAGCGGTAGATAAATAGAGTAGAGTATTATTTAAGGGAAAATAAGTGAATAAGTAAATAATAGTGTATGAGAGAGGAATCATAGAACTAATTAAGAATTTGCAAACGAGAATTAAAATATAATGACTATACTAAAGCTAAGTAGAGTTAGATAGACATTAGGATAATTAATAGTAGGAAAAGGGAAAGAAAGAGAAATACTGAAATAGAGGTAAAATAAACAATATGATGATAAGCCACAAAGTAAAGCTGGATAAGAGCGAGAGTAATTAGTAAAAAGAAAGAGATTAAAGTAGAAAACGTAGGAAAATGTGATAAGTCTTAAACGAAAATAAAGAGTCAAAGATTGAGATAAGCATAAAAGAGTTACTTAAATTATAATAAGAGAAAAGATAAATAATTAAGAAAGAAAAGAGAACGGCTGATGGTCTGTTGGACTCAGTCGTAATAAAAGAAGAAAATGGTATCGATGGCAGGCGGACGGAAATCACTGTCATCACTAAAAGAAATAAAAGGAAAGAATTGGAGAATAATATGGTACGATTCTTTCTTCCGAAATATTGGTTTCCAATCCATCGGGGTAAGGCAATTGAACATGAAAGGTGGTTGATACAGTGTCATCCCTTCATTACTTATCCCTTTCCATGTTCTGTTTCCTTATTCCGAATCGGTTGAAAAAATATATTTGGTATCCCAAAATATCAAACATTAACATGATAACCATATACAGGTTTCCAAATTTTCTTGGTGGTTTATTCTTTTACATTGATTTAATAGATAATTTGATTTCAACTAGATTTAATTATCTTGTATTTTGATCTTTCATTATAACATAAAAAAAATATTATTAATTTTAAGTGTCGAAAATTCTGCACTTGTTCTATTCATTTGATATGGAATGAATCCATGATTCTTATTATATGTATCTAAATTTTCTTCATATAAATTATGCAATCATCGATTAATTATTATTTTTCATATATATATATATATATATATATATATATATATATATAGAGAGAGAGAGAGAGAGAGAGGGGCGAATGGAGTAACTTTTTATGCCAATTATTAACTTGATCATTAGATTGCTGATCTTTTGACAAGACAGGACAGGCAGGCCCCCAGTATTGTTTGGTAAAGAAGGTAGAAATCTGAGAAAGCACAACAGCATAAATTAAACACGTAGCCCATATAGGAACAAGCCTGAGGATTGCTTTTGCTTCTTCAACCTCAGTTACACTACTAACTTTCCCATCTTCCGTTGAGCCATCTGCTGCAATTAATGCTTTGTTATGGAAACTGCCATATTTGATCATGTGTAAACCATCATGTCAGACAAGAAAAAAATTCATAACAAAATAAGATATACTTCATAGTTCATAGCACAAAATTAGCAATTCACAATGAGAATCTCACAAAATTTAACAATGCTCCATAAAGAGAAACTAGAATGGTCACAACAAAATATTGATAATAAAGTATTCCTTTCTAAACAGCAAAGCATATACATTTGGGATTTTGATCTACAGTGCTAATTTAGGGAATGAACTCATGAATGCTGAAACCCAAGCTAAACAGAAATAGAATGAGTATTTTTTTCACTTTTTTGTCTAACTATATCTTCTCTCCACTCCTATTATCAAACCTCACCTCATTAGAATGTTCATAATCGTGACATTTGTGTGGAAAAAGATTCTTGCAAATAGCACTGCTGTGCACCTATTTTACCTTATTCTTGAAAGCACTGAATCTGATCATAAACTATATAGAAAAAATTATTAGTAAAATTGATGGTAACATTAAAAATAACCAATAAACAAACTTTAAGAGAAAATTATCATGTGAAAACAGGTATTCCTTACATAAATGATGCTAATTGATAATGTAAATTCAAATTCATAAGTTTAGAGGAGTTCAAATAGCTTTCCTTTTCTGTTTCTATTGTTTTAATCTGAGACCCTTAGCATGCATGATAACTTCAGTATCCTCATTATAATCTTGATTTGAGTTGAGTCAGCAAGATCCATGTGGCCATATAGCAAGGCAGACCTATCTCCCAAAACCCTTTTTTTTTCATTCATAACAATTGAGCCAGAGACACTTTATTAAGGGAAATTGAGCTTCTTGAAACTGAGAGTATGTTTGGTATAGCTCCTTTTCACATATTTCAGCAGTTTTTTGGGAAAAAAGCTGTTTCATACATTTGGAGCACATTTGGAATCTACCTTAAAAAAAAGAAAAAAAAGATTTTTAACATTAAAGAAGATGCTGAAATGAGCACCTACCCAAGGGAGCTGTTGTATTGTTTTTGGAAGATTATTTTTCACTCAAGTGCACTTAACATTATACCCCTTTTTCATTATTTACTAAGAAAAACGATTTTTTAACACAAACCAAGCGAAAAATTAACTCAAAATCGCTTTTCAGAAAACATAAATAGATTCATCTTATAATCAATTATAATTAAAATCGACTATAACAAGCTAATTTTAACAGTTATGCCAAAAACACAGTCAGACCAGTTGCTTTTTCTGGACCTTTTAAGGCATCAAATATGAATTATATGTATAGAATGAGGCTTTTTTGAATACCTAAATTGTTCAGAACCACGGTGTGGCAGAATACCACGAGCTTCATCTTCAGAAGTGATTGCTGAACTGGTAGTTCGCCAATTTTTCACTGCAATAAAAAACACCCTACCGTTTCTAAGAAAAGGGCCCCTTTCATCCCTTTGGATGCTATACCGGTAAGTCCAAGTTCCTAGTAAGAAAACAACCAATGCAATGATCATAAAAATGCAAGAGATTCCAAATCCAAGAACCCAACCCACATTATCCTGAACATAGATCAAGATAGAAACACTGGCAAGGAAACCTAAACTAAAACTAAAACACCACCAGTTAAAAAAGGAGCTTCTGGCCTTGTGTTCCTCTGGGTGGTTTGTATCAAACTGATAAGCTCCAAAAGCCTGAACACAAGGCTTATGTCCGCCTTGCGCAAGTGCAACAAGATATAGAGAAAAGAAAAATAATATTAATTGGGGCTCGGAATGAGTAACTTGGCCTTCAGAGTTTGGTGCAGGAAGCATAGCGGACAACGTCAACAGGCTCAGTCCCTGCACTTCATCCCAAAAAAATGTCAATTAGATGAGATGAGGGATCAATCAAAGTTCAGTCAAGTTTCTTTGTTGTGACTTTCTCTGGAACCAAAATGAATAGATTTGAGTAGAAGAAGACCGTATGCACCATCGTGTATCTTAGAAGCTAGTTCACTAGTTTATTTAAGCCAAAACAAGCTACGTATTAGTGTTTGATAAAGGGGCTTTTTTTCAATAAGCTACTTGCGATAGCTTACAAGCTTATAAATTAGGACCATTGCTTTGTCCTCACTCGCACACTTCCAAGAAAAACTTCCCAGGAGGTCACCCTTCCCAAAATTACTCCAAGTCAAGCACGCTTAACTTTGAAGTTCTTAAGTGATGGCTATGGAAAAGAAGATGCATTTTGTTGATATGGATAGTCTCATTCCTATACTCTATGATCACCCTCTCATCTCAGTGTGTCGATTCATTCATGTAACCCTCCCTTAGAAGCCTGCGAGGAGTCGCTCTTGTCCGTGCCTCTTGCACCGACAATCAATCTCTGCCCTTGTCAGCCCGGGTCTTACAAGATAGGATGAAGGTGAGGGGTTTTCAAAAAGAAATTCAAGGCAGAGCATAGTAAATAAAAACTTAACCGGAGCATTTTAGCATATGCCTTGATTCAGTCAGCTAGCTTATCAGCATTCAGTTCCTAGATTTATAAGCTTTCAGCTGAGTTATAAGCCGATTGTGTCAAACATAGCCTAATAGGATTCATTTAACAAACTACAAGCCTATCAGTTTTCAACTTTCAACTTTGACTTATTCACTAGTTGCGTCAAACATAGCTATAAAATGAGATAAATTCAAATTCAATACAAAATGAAAACTTAAGAATTTACTAGGTTAAAGATAATAGAGTACCAGAATATAAAGTAGGGAGGCAAGAATGATGGTACGGCAACGGCCAAGAAAAGAATCAGCAACAAAAGCAACCGGAAGAGGGAGCAATGAGGCTGTTCCAGCCCATATGTTGACGTTCTCCGCTGCCGTTACCGTCGATTGACCAAGCGGCCCCGTCAAATAGTTTATCAAGTTCGTGTTGATTCCATAGTAAGCAAATCTCTCCGCCACTTCCACACCTAGTGCAAAATTAAATTTAATTAATTACTCCCTCCGTTTCACTTTAAGTGTCTTTTTAACATCAAAATTTTGTTTCAAAATAAGTGTCTTTCTATCAAATCTAGGCAACATTTAATACTTTTTTTCCTTATTTACCCTTACATTTAATGTTGTTTTAGTTTTGAAATTTATAATACCAGTAATGATGCATTGACAAAACAAAAATATTAAATAGGGGTATTTTTGACAAAATACACATAAAACTTACAATAATCATCCTAATCAACACTTTCTTAATCTATGTGCAAAAGTCCAAAAAGACACTTAGAGTGAAACGGAGGGAGTACTCCCTCTCCCGTCCTTACGAGAAATTAAATTTAATTAATGATTACAAAAAATGACTAAATTTTTTTTTTCCAAACTATAGTTAAAATAATTAATAAAAAGTTTAGAAATGATAAATTTTGAATTGTGATTGGTTGATTCATGCGCAAAATGTACTAAATTAATTGTTTGATAATTAGTTGATGTATTAGACAAACGATTAAATCTCCTAAATTTTTTAACTTTTGAATTTTTTAATCATCCTTATGAGACAAAGGGAGTATGATACATTGCAAAAATAACTAGCCATTAACTTTATTAATTATATTTTAGTATATGATAAATTATTATTGACCTGGACCATGAATGACATTTTTAATCATCCTTGTGAGACGGAGAGAGTATGATATATTGCAAAAATAACAGGCATTAACATTATTAATTTTATTTTAGTATTTGATAAATTATTATTGACCTAGATAATGAATAACATGATAATTCAGGACCAACTAATAATTACTCATTTATTATAAACATACGGAGTCATCTTTGGCCCCGGGCAACTTCCTAAGGCCCCCAATTTTTTATTTTATTTTATCTATAGCTGAAATTGAAAAAAATAAGTAAGAAAATAAATTTAAAAAAACACAGCTCAAGTGAGAGACTCAAAAAGTCACAAGTATAGCAAAGCCAACAATACAATCTTTAAATTGACGTCGTTTTCTCTTCCTTTGAACTAAATAATACTCCCTGCGATCTTATTTATAAGTCATATTCTAGAAAGATTCTTTGGTCCTATTTATAAGTCACTTTGTATTTTTAGGAAGCATTTATTGCTATTTTATCTTATTTGCCCTTTGCCCATTAATGTGAAGTAATATATTGTGAAATTCCCAATGCAAGTTAAGATGGTAAGATTGTAATATTGAAATATTTTTTAAAGTTTCAAGAAACTTAACTACCCTCCTTGATCTGTGTGATATGGTTAAGTATGCCCTAAAAATAGGATCGGAGGAAGTAAATTATAAATAACAATTATCAATAATATATATATATATATAAATAGGATCAGAGGGAGTAAATTATAAATAACAATTATCAATAATATATATTTTTTTAAACTTTTAAAATGGAAATTATTAAAATATCCTTATCCTTAAAACTTAGTATCTCTAATGTATGAGGGTATTTTTGTTAACTAAAACTTGGTACACTATGCTAAAATGTACCAGCTGAAAAAACACTTTACATATGTTAACAAACCCCTATATATATATATATATATATATATATATATATAAATATGAGATTTGATGAAATATATGGTGAAACAATTCTTCATATAATTTATTATATAAGCAAAATTAGAAATATTTGAAGGTGGAAAAATTGAAGGTGCGAAAAAAAAACACTTACATCAAACATAAAATCAAATCATATTATATATAATCATTTTTATCTTTTACAATAAACAAAATAAATAAATAAATATTGTTTATTATAGAAACAATGCTAAGTTTTTTCTCTCAATTCTTCTATCTTAATCTTCAATTTAATTTGTGCAATATTATGGAACAACTCTTCATAAATTTTTTGAATAAGAGATACTGCAAATATCTGGTTCGGTTTGGACAGATATAGAGATGACTCAATAGTTGATGTGTTTTTTTAATCAAGCTTAAAGTAAATGTAGAGTGGATTTCTTCAACCCTTCCTAAAAGATGGGAAGAATGTATAATATGATGTTTACTTAAACTTGACGTTATTAATGAAATTTCTTAATTATATAAAAAGATAAAGTTATTATGTGTAGGGTTAGCCAAACTGGGTACCCACCCCTTGGACGACCAAAAAGCAATATTGGGGACCACAGGCCGACTATCATTCGCCTCAATCCCCTAGCCGATCGAAGGGCAATACCAGGGACCACGGGCCGACCATTATTCGCCTGTAGCCCTGTACCGGTTGCCACCCGACACATAACTCCTTAGCCGACCAAATGGCAATACCGAGGACCAAGGGCCTACCGTCACTTATATCACTGTCATCCTACCGATCGCCATCCGACCACAACGGATCAATACTCACCCACATGGTCGTCAGCCGACCGTGCATTTCTTTAATTTGTAGTGGACCGCACCTCAGGCCGACCCTTAAGAGGCCCGCCGACCACACACCGCCATCAAGGTACCTCGGCCACCACGTGTCGAAGATACCACGAGCGACTCGCCTTATCAGTCTCGGACCGGGAAGGGCCTTCAATGCCGAGGACCCGAACACTACACCCGAACAGCCCTTATGACTCAAAAGATAAGCTTAACCTCTTCAGTACAGGATAAGGATGAATGACTCATCCTTCTTATCCTCTAAGGGTCACGTTAGCCCTACTGGGCCAAAGAGGTCCATAGGGTACAACACCACTTCTCCTATAAACACAATCCTTACACAAGGGCTAAGGTATGTACTCTCTACCCTGTTCTCAAGAACTACATGTGACTTGATTCCGTTTTTACTAGGGATACGTAGGACCGGGGTCACTCTCGTCAACTACAACAACCCCCAAACACATCGTGGTGTTTCCCTAATACAGAAACACTAGACTATGTTATCGTGTTGTAGTCTATGTTGCAAAAGTTTTATGTAGTTAATTTTACGTAATTAATTATTGGCTTATTTAAGTTTTTAGTCCCTGAACTTAGATGTTCTTTTGGAATTGGTCCTTAAACTTTTTTTCGATGCTTTAAGTTCCTAAACTTTGCTCAAATTTATGTAATGATCCTTTCATCACTTAAGTGGTGATATGTCCGAGGATATGTCGCGTCACGTTTGCCACATCGATAGGTAATGTGTCAGATGATGCCATGTGAATTTTTTAAATTAAAAAAATTCAAATTTATTAAAAATAATTAAGAATTGTATTTTTTTAAAAGAAAACCTAATCTTTTAATAATTTTTAAAAGTAATAATTTTTTTATTAAAAAAATTATGTAGTGTCCCGTGACTCTACATAGCACGTCACTCGTCGATATTATCAAAGTGACGTGACATGTCGTCGGCTATATCATCACCTAAGTGACGAAAGGATCATTTCCAAAAATTGAACAAAGCTCAGGGATCCAAAGTGTCGAAAAAAGTCTAAGGACCAATTCCAAAAGAGCACATAAGTTCAGGACTAAAATGTTAAATAAACCTTAATTATTGTATAAGAGACGACCCCTATTTCAAAATTTTGCTTAGGGCCCCGAAAATGTTAGGAATAGCTATGAGGGTATACTTAACAGAATTACACATAAAAGGAAAGTAATTAGTTTTATGAATTCGATGAAAATATATTGTAACATCACAATTTTACCCACTCAACTTTTTTTTTTTGGAAAATTCACACTCATTAATGAATAACATAAAATAAATAAATAGTCAAATAAGGGCAAAAAATTAAAAAAAAAGGCAACAAATAATGCATATAAAATATAAAGTAACTTATAATTAAGATAAAAACTTTTTCTAAAAGATGAACTAAAATAAGGATGCGAGGAAACTCAATTATCATAGAGCTAAAAAAAAATGTCACTAACGTCCTTGTTTTGGCATACACATATCACTTATTACCAAATTACTCAATCTTCCTTAAAATTGTCAAAAGTTACTCACTCGCACTTTACTAAAGTGATTTACTCCTTCAACTCAAATTACATGCAATTTTAACTAATTTTACATTTGCTATCGAGGTTAGTTGATTATATTTAATTTTCTAAAATTTATAAAAGAATAAAGATATTTTAGGAAAGTTGCAATGATAATGAAACAAAAATTAAATAAGATAATAATTTTCTAGAAATGTTTTAGGAAAGTTGCATTAGAAATTAAATACTCCCTCCGTCCCACAAGAATGGTTAAAAAATTCAAAAGTCAAAAAATTAAGGAGACATGCATTTAATAATTTGTTTAACTCATCAACCAATTATCAAACAACTCATTTAATGCATTTTGCATAGATAAACCAATAATAATTCAGAGTTTGCAATTTTTAAACTTTTCATTAATTATTTTAACTACAATATGAAACAAAAATTTTAGCCATTTTTTATCATCTTTGTGAAACGGAGGGAGTAAAATTTAAAAAAACTGGTTAATTTTGCTTATATTTATAAAAAAAAAAGTATTTTTTCTTGTTTATATTTCAAGACGGATGAAATACTTTAATACTTGTAAAAGATTAACATTAACATTTTGTCAAATTTCAAGATAAATTGCGTCATTTCGATAATTCGGGGGAAGAAAGTAATAAAAAATTAAAAATAGTAATAAATGAGGAAAGAATGAAGCTGAAGAGATGAGATGAGAGTATTTATGATTGATTACTGATAATGAAGGCAGCAGCTTTCCAACCACCAGAGGCGGATCGAAGAACTGGGCGGCCCTTGAAGTCAACGGCTCCGTCAACCGTATCTAATAGCAACTGAGTTTCGGTTTCGGAACTGTCGGAGATGGCCATCTATCTAAGAAGTGGAAGTTCTACTGCGGAGGGAATCTAGCGTAAGCATATCAACGTATCATATGCCATTATAAATTTAGATAATCGCTGACAAGTCTCTTAAAAGGCACTCTAATGTTCTTACGATAACAAAATACTCCTTCAGTTTCAAAGAGTATGGTCTTTTAAGATTATCACATAGATTAAGAAAGTGTTAATTGTTGTAGGTATTATGTATAGTATGTCCAAAATACCCTTATTAGGTATTATGAGAGAGATGATAAAAATATAATTAATAAGGAGTAAGAGAAATAATTGAATAAAAGATTCGAATTGGAAAAAAAAATATGTTTGTGTATTGAAAATGTAAAAGACCAAATTTTGTGAAAAAAAAAACCTAAAAGACTAAACTTTATGAAACAGAAGAATTATAAGCTCATACTATTTTGTTTTTCAAAAATTTATAAAAATGCAAGTTTTAATAGTAAATTTTTACTATAATTAACTTGTTAATAATTACTCCATCCGATTCGAATTATAAGAAAAAAAATATTTTTTTTATTTAAAATATAAGCAAAATTAACTAAATTTATTAAATTTTGTTTTATTCTCAATGTCACTTTCTTAAAACATTTCTAAAAATTGTTACTCCATCCGTCCCTAAACATAAGATCATTGTGACACTTTTATTTTGTTTTTTATTTATAAGATCATTTATCAATTTTTAATGAACATTAATTACTTTTTTTCAAAAACACCCCTATGTATTTAACACTTTTTAGATTCCCAATAATATTAATAGAGGTAATTTTAAAAATATATATCAAAAGTTCACATTTCCAATACAATTAACTAAATGTATTTCACTTTCTTAATCAACGTGAAATCTCCCAAATGGGTCTTATAAATAGGAACGGATGGAGTATCTTATTTAATTTTAGTTTCACTCCCGATACTATTTTCCTAAAATATCTCTATTTTTTACAAATTTGAGAAAATTAAATACAATCAACTAACTTACTTAATAAGCATAAAAGTGGTTAGAATTGCTTATAATTCAAGTAGGAGAGAGTACACTATTTGCAGTTCTGCACTTGTTAGTATTTACTCCCTCCAATCATATATATATATATAAGCTCATTTTGAAAACATTTTTTTTCCTTAATATAAATCTCATTTCCAATTTCCAATTTTCAATAGCACTAATTACTTCTTTTTCACAAACACCCCTATTTACTCAACATTTTTTAAATTTTCAATAATAATTATAGGATACTTTTGAAAAAGTATACCAAATGTTTACATTTTTAATACCATTAATAATATTAACTAATTTTAGTAAGTAAGTGCTGTTTTGGAAAGGAGGGAGTACCATAAATTTATTATGTACAGCAGTACTGAACAGCACACGTTTTTTTTCTTTCTTTTAGAAAAGGACAGAACATGTTGTCGCTTCAGACAGTACAAAAGATAAAAAATTTGTGGTAGGCATAAATCATACTCCATCAAATACTACTAAAAAGAATAAGTCTGTTTTCCGTTGAAAGAATTGCAGCAAGAAGATGTATTTAAATATTTAATACAGTTAGAAAAAATTAGATAATTAGTACATTTTGTAAGATTATAATCTATTATGATTATAAATTATTAAATTTATAATTCGTTTATGTTTTAGTATTTTATTTAAAAAAATGAATTTAAGTTAATAGGTTAATTTTGGGATGGAGTTGATTAAGGGTTATGTGAAGACCATTCTGAACATTTACATAAAAAAGACATTTAAGGAAAGTGTTATTTCTAAGTATGAAAAGATAAACTTGTACATTATTATGCATTTGGGCTCAAAGGAATTGGCATCACGATTAGAAAAGATTTTAGCGTAAGAAAAAGGAACAGAGACAGGAAAGCGAGTGGCAAAAGATTCACCACAAATAGCAAGATTTTTAAGATTGAAGTAATAATGAAAAATTGATTGGGCAAACAATGCACTATTGCATACCCACCTAAAGGATTCCCAATAGCTTGGCCTCTTGGTCGATTTCTTTTTAAACCTAATTTTCCTTAAGGTTCTAGCATAATGGGGGTAAGTCTTTGAGTAATGACGTCCAAGAAGAATATCTATCATTAGAGTATTTTTTATTTCAAGAAGACCAACCATAGTCAGGAATTTGGGACTGAGACTGGAAGAATGGGATTCACATAGTTCTATGGTGGAGAAATCAAGATCATTCTGGCAAGACTCAGGAGATTTGCTATCAATAGAGACGTAAAAACCAAATTCATACTCAGAATCAGCCATCATAAAGAGATTAAGTGAAGAAATGCGTACCTTTATGAGATTGAAGATCACAAAATTGACTTAGGGTTTTTTTAAAGAAATTCGCGAAGTTAATCAAAAATTTCAAATTCGAATGATTAAAGAATGGAAGTGAAAATTTACAAAATGGAACGAATTAGTATTTAAAGTTCGAAGGCTGAGCAGACAAGAAAGTAAAAATGTCACGTTCCCAGTCGTTGCGAACATAGAATGGTTAGATGGGGTTTAATGTGCACAATTTCCAAGACAACACATAGGACAATGGAGCGAAAAAGTTCTTCGAAACATGCACAAGAATCCAAGAGACGAAGATTTATGATAGGTCTATCTCAACGGATGACCTTGGAAGAGGAATCGTTCATGACATAATAATAGGAGCTTCCCAAAGTGATAAGTTAGCTCGTAGCTCGAAGATCCCATCACAACAATGACCTAGGCGCTTATGTTCTAGACCTGTCGCGAGCTAAGGACACCTACTTTACACGTTGACCTCTAGAAGACCGATTGTGAAGTAAATCTCTAGAAGATAAATGACTAAATATTGAAGATTTATGGCAGGTTAACAATGGACTATAACAACTATTAAAGATTATTGATTATCTCCTTAGAGATAAAAGAATACGAAGATTACCCTCAGATATATACGATTTATCAAAAGAATACATCAAATCAAGGAGACATAGAGGTCCTATAAGTACTTGCCTCATGAAGGGGTTGAGGCATCCAATTCACTCACAACAATACTCATCAGTATATACACAATTCACACTTCTTGAGAGCATCATCAACACTTCTCAAAGAGATATTAAGCAGTAAGAGAGACAAACTCTTGCTGTCCAATATGGTGGTAGATGAGTACAACCCCATCACAAAGGTTTAAAAACTACTTGATGTTCATCGCTCAACAATACTGAGAGTCTTAACTCCATGATCCAAAGCGGTGAGCCACTTTATTCTCATGAATGAGATCTTAGACTACAAACGACCTCCCTAAGAGTAGGGGGTATATCACTAATTACTCTCTGGGACAGCCCAAAATAGTCATGTTCTCCTTTGATACACTATCTCAACATGCTTGATAGAACTACGTAGTATTTATCCCGATAACCTTGTTTCGAACAAGTATGTAGGATCAAGAGATCACTCTTGCCAAACAAAAAAATTCTTCACAAGTACCCTCGTTCTTAATAGGGACCTATGTCTGATATGGACAGAACAACGTCGTTGACCTTGACTATTTCAGGAACTAGTGGAGGCGCTTCTACTGCTGGGCTTTGATGCTATGTCTCGAATTGAACCACTGAGTTTCCATTTTGAGATGAAACGACGTCGTTAGAATCAGAGGAGGATACGGCGGTGCATGTGAAATGAGATGAGTATGGTTGGATGTGAAAATAAGTTGTATGGATAAAAAAGGATTTTCCCATAAAAAATAAAAAAGATGCATCCCAAATCAAACCGGTGCATTGAAAACTTAAACCGGGGCATTTAAGAGATTGTCATAAATTCACTCCCAAATCTCAAATCACTCAAGCTAGAACGAAAATTCATCAACTCACCGTTAGAAGACAAACTCATAGTATTTCTTAATTCTTCTCTTTTGTTACATTTTTTTCATCTTCTTCCCTCTTCTTTATTTTTCTTTAATCATGAATACTTACAATGGAAAATACTCCCCTATAATTCTTTCTTTTCAAATATTAGTTTCTAATCTATCATGGTAATGCAATGTACATGAAATGTGGTTCGCGCTACCCTTTCGTCGTCTAACCTTTTTTGTGTTCAATTGCCTTATTGCATATGGGTGCTAGCTTTCAATACCTATTTCAGAAGAGTATGTTAAGTCCTTGTAGATTGCTAGTTTTGAATACCCATTTTGGAAGAGTATGTGTTGGGGTCGAAATAAATTTTAACACAAGTGATAGATTCGATGGAAAAGTGGATGTGGTACAAGTGCTAAGGTTTTTGAATTACTGTTGGTCGAATATGTGCTAATGTTGAATCGATGGATCTTGATGCAGAAATGCCATAATGATGATTAGGAGTTGATTATTTTACAAGTGGGTCGAAGTCATTCCCTTAGGAAAATTTGATCAAGTTGATGTCATAAATTTTATTGAAGATCACATCATATGTTGATTTGGGATACCATAGACTATCACTATTGACCAAGGATCTATCTTTATTGGCACAAAGGTGAAAAATTATGCACGTTCAAGGAAGATCAAGATGTTAACGTCAACTTCTTATTATGCTCAAGCCAATGGACAAGCAGAAGCTACTAACAAGTTGATCATCAATGTAATCAAGAAACAAGTTGGCAAAAATCCTAGAAATTGGCATGAAACTTTGACTCAAGCTCTTTGGGCGATTAGGAATTCACTAAATGGAGCAAACTACTCCTTACATTTTAACATATGGCCATGAGGCCATGTTACCGGTTGAAGTTGTAACACCTTACGTTTATATTATTATTTTATATTAATGAAGATTTTTAAGAAAATTTTAACATGGTTTACTTTGTTTATTGGAAAATTCCCAAATTTTTAATTCTTTTAAGTACCTGTCAGATTTAGAATGTCCTATCCAGATAAAATTTAAAGCATATTTATAGTTTCTTATCACTCCAAAAAGATGGTATATCACATACCATAAGTGATATCCATTGTAAACATATATACCTAAGGGTTCAACCAAGCTTAGTTAGTCTAATATTACACATTCAAAGTATTTAACTAAAACTTTTACATCTTTTATATTACATTAACCAAAGACTATTCATCCTCGGATAGAGCAGGGTTGCAAAATAGTGGTTAAAACCACATTAGTGAGTCTGCACTCCCTTATGGATCTGGTAAGCTACACCCCATTCATTCCGTTAACTTCTGATCGGAATTCCACCATTCCAAAAATATCGGAGCCCATGGGTTTGGTAAGCTATACCCTGTTTTGACCAAAGAACACAATTGATTTAGCCACAACAATCCTATGGTTTCGTTCTAAATTTATAATGCTTAATCGAAATTTCTATATAATCTCACAGAGAGTAGACACGAATTATTTGTCCATGTGATCCATTATTCAAACTAGACCTCGATACTCCACTTTACGACTCAAATCTTTATCCATGACCTTAATCACTTACCAGCAAACTTAAACTATTCCAGTTATGTTCGATCCTGACTCAGGGAAACAACTAATCCTACTGCACGGATCATGACCTTATCCTCACTCCAAGGCACTTGACCATAACTTCACATTATACTCGACCCATTAACATACAATCGCGCTCACCGGCATCTTCATATGTCGTTCATACTCAACTATTCTCATTTGTATATAAGTGTATAGCATTTTCCGTGCAAAGTACTTGACCATATTCATAACGTAATACTCATAGATTAACATATATTCATTAATAGCACTTAATTCCCTTTTGATTAGTAAATCTTACATCAAACATTTCTTATGGCTAAGCACGACTTAACGGAGTCTCAATTATTTAAGCCATCCAAATCTTTACCTATCATGACTAGTAATCGAGTAGGATAACACCCTGTCATCTGTCTCATTTCCTTATAATTCAAACATGGTATCATCCAATCCTATATCACCCTTCATGTTTGTGCTCAGCCCGATCTAAAACATCAAGAAATCGATTGATCATTACTAAACTAAGCCCCAAATTTTCATCATTTACTCATTTCGATTTTTGTTCAACCAAGTTCTAGGATGTTACTTTACCAAGAAACAAGGCAAGGGATAAGACTCTCTCAAATGATGCTGACATCCTTGGAAAGAGCCGACATAGTACTATTCATCTAGGATTGAACCGGTGGAAAATAATACAGGAACCTACAATGGGAAGATCAAGGTTCGCTAATTCAGAAATTCAAATAGTTGGATTGATATATTGGCATGGATAAGAATTGGAACTCTAGGGATTTCCATGCTAAAATCTAATTTGTTTCTAACGTCTTTCCCTTGACTCGTTTATACTTTATCTTATATTATTCCCCCGTTTGCACTTCAAAATATTTTGGTAAAATTTCTATTTTTGTTATTTATTTCGCATTTCAACTGTCTTACCCACTCCGATGCTTCTTAGGACTCCTCTAACACTTAAGGGAATCCTACATTACTATAAGGTGTCATTACTATTATCTCCCTTGATATTATTATGAAAAGTAAATTTGGTTACCTACCCTAGTGTGGTAATTCAAGAGAAGTTTAGGTTTTTTTGAAAACGTCTTTTATTGGTTTAAGTACAAAGTGAATACCTAAGATTGACTCGCTTCCCTTTTTCTGCGCACTCTAATTAAATGATTAAAAAAACATGTGGGCTTGGACCTAATTAAACAACCCCCCTGCTTTTCTTAAGTCTGAGACTTTACAAAATTCCATAACGCTTACCAAAACTTAAGGACAGGATGATTATATCCCCCAATAGATGTACACTTTGAGGTGATCAGTCTCAAGCATCCACCACATCAGTGATAAAACCATCCCCATATCACCTAAGTACTCTTAGAAACTTTTCCTGATTTCACTTCAATTTCAAAAATACCGAAGTCTTGGTTTGTGTTGTCACATTTAGAATTGGTTTACTTGGTCCGAGACTAAGGATTACTTTCTCCCGGTGGGGTAGCAACCTAGTGCTCTAGCCCGTTGGGGTATTTTCTTTCCTTAGTCCCGACATTCGTCCCCTTCTAAATATGACACATCTTTTATCACAAGATTTCGGGTTTTGTTTGGTAAATCTCAAACTCCTTATACAAAATTAGAGAAACCTCAAACATCACTATGCCATAATTCGCAATCATTCCTATGATGATGCTAGCAATGCTCAACAAAGTCCTAAACTAATCCGTTTGTAACAGCCCGATTTTCATAACACAAAATAATCAACTTTTATTTATTATGTTGCTAAAAATGAGGCCATTTTTTTTAAAACATTATTGAGTTGTCATTGATGCACTTAACATCCTTTACTGAAAACCGAGTTGTTACTAAAACATCTACTTACTTACATGAATCTCTAAAAACATTTATCATTGGAAAATGGTTTGGTTCCGAACCCAACACAGTTCTTCGTATTTCATCAGACAAACTTATACAGTTCTCAAAAGATTTCATTCTTACACTTCTTCAAAAGTAGGGCATAATCTAAAATAAGCTGAATTACATAAATAGTTCATTACTTAGGTAATCCTTGACCCTAGATACTGATACTAAATTTTGGCTAACAGATAACATGAGGCCACCTAGATAAATGACACTACCCTTCAACCTTCCTGTCGAAAACAACCGGATAAAGTTTTCCTTTCTTCTTGCGCCCTTTATTCACTCCCGAAGATGACGCCATCCATGTCGTTGCTTGCCCATCGTCATTTGACTCCAACTCCACTTCCTCTAGAGTGGTGGATTTTTCCTGAGTCTCACTTCTCACTTTTTGTTCATAGCTTCTGTATCCTCGTACGGTGACCTGTCCCAAATGCGGTTCCAGATTAACTCCGCTCAATCTGTGTTCCGGGTCCGGAATCACCATTTGAGTGTTTCCAGTCCATACCCAGCCATAGGGAGTAGGCTTCCAACCATTTCTGTGCCTTTTCCAGGTGGTGATCTCCATACGATGCGCCATCTGTCCGTTGCAATACCAGTAGCCCCGATATGCCAACGAGACAGGAGAGAGTAAGCATTCCGAACGATGCATCGTCGACGGTGTGGGCTTATAATAGGCAAGATATCAAGACAATACAAACAGAACAATGCAACATAAATACAACACAACATTCAAGTGTATCATCATCATCATCATTCAATATCATCATCATTCAATAACATCCTCGTTATCTTGCCCAACTTATTTTCACTTCTCAACATAAACATTCTTTCTTTCTCAATTCCTTTCTCAATCACATCTTACAAATCTTTGGGTCGCATTCACTTCCATTTTCATATGGATTCATTCACTTTTCCACACTTTCATTCTCGATTCATTTCTCTTTATCAATATTTCATAAGCTTTTGCTTCTTATAATTATAAGTCATTTCATGACTCTTATACTTTTCTTATCAAGTCTTATTAGAGCATAACCGTCGATGATTGGGGAAATTAGGATATCATCGATATGCTGGTTTCGCAGTTAGCACACACGTCTACATCTCCTCGGTCATCCACCCAACCTACTCGGAAGCAAACAGGAGTACAAGACCTTTACCACGCGGGCTTGACAGCTGTCTCAACAAATGGCTCCAAGCCAGGAGAACTGTAGAAAATCGGGTATAGTGTCAGATCAAATCATATAATCAAGGCACATTGTAGAAAAATTGGGTATAGTGGCAAAATCATAGAGCCCCGTTCCAGTCCCTCTCACTGTTCTCGAATTGTCATAGGGGGCGACAGTACTATTCTAGTCTCGAGTGCAAAACTTACCACGGCATCGGATCGGCCCATCCTTACCCCTTATGGAATTTGCTCTGCCTAGAATAGCACTCAAGGCTTCTTGACGTATCACCGTCCTTACCCTCCCCTATTGCAATCACAACCCGAATATCCCTAATACTCCGGGGTATCTTCCTCTCCACTACTTCGCACTCATTGCTCACTGCTCTCGTCAATGTCTTTTAAAGAGTTTTAGAGTTTAGTTATCACCCTAAGGTCGGCTCATTCTTGGTGCATCCCTTCAACGAGTCCCGACCGCTAATTTACTCAATACTTTTCTTAACATAGCACAGAGCTGGGATCGTATCGGCATACTTGCATCTCATCTCAGAAACTTTCTCAATACAACAACATATCTCTTTTTGGAACATCAGCCCTCTGGCTTCACATAGCTCAACTCATATCACATCTCATTTCAACAACATATCTCTTTTGGAACATTAGCCCTCTGGCTTCACATAGCTCAACTCATTTCAGTAAACAACAACAACATTACTTTCCCCAGCTCTGGCTCATCAGCATCAATATCATCAGCTCTTGCTCAACAGCACTATTCTCATCAGCATTATTATCATCAATTCTGGCTTTCCAGCATTACGATACTTTTCGTTCACATCATGACTTATCTCTTATCACTTTCTTACGGTTCTCATTATATCTCATATCTTTTCACAATCTTAGTTCTTATCTCTTTTCTCAATGTCTTATCAAGCTGCCTTATTCAATAAGGACTTAAGCCAAACAGGGTATTACCTCTTTCTCTTTGTGTCTTTTACTTTCAATCACATTTCATCACTTTCACAAACTTATTCATATCATTTCATTTTCAAGACGTAGCAGACGTCCATCAGCATGCTACTCTTATTATTCAACAATTCAAGTATTATCATGCATAATTAATCATTTAAACAGATAAACATAAGCATGCTATTTCAAATCATCATCAAATAAATTCATCACACAACAACATGTGGTCTTTGTCTCCTTCGTATACGTGGCCACACAACACAAACAATTGCCAGTATACTACTGACTCAGAACCACCAAGTTCCGATCTTTGAGATGATCCGGAACGTCCTAATAAATCACCTAAATACCACGGTGTCTTAGGAAAGCTTCTCTCTCACCTCTAGTCCAGCGATTAAATGCACACGATCTCTATCTCCGCGGACCCTTATCGCTGTCAGCTGCTCCAATCCCCCGTCTTTAAAATTCCTCATATTAAATAGAACACATTTACGTTATTACTTGTATCAAGAAAATCTTCTCTTAACTCAAACACATTTCGGTCCTTGTCGGAAGACTTAAAACATAATTGTTTTCTCAAAACAACTCTGACTTTTCCTAGTACTTTAAGTACTTCAAAACCATTTTGAAAGTATCTAATAAAGTGATTTAAATCAATTGATTTGGTTGCTGGTCCGTCTTGGACAACACCTTAATCATGTCCGAAAACACCGAAAAATTTACCGTTTTTAATCCGGCTTTTTCCCAAATTAAATACCACTTGAAAACCATACATTGAATCTCATGAACACATTTTTAAAGTTAAGAAACAAACCCAAACAATTCTGGACAGCAAAGAATTGCTTTTAAAACTCACTTTAATAAAATCCGAAAACAGCGTAAACGTACTTTTGCTTTCCAAACATTCCTTATTATAAAACCAACACTTTGTTACTTTAAAATTCAAGATTTAATACTAAAAATAAAACTAGGACAGCCACCACACATGTCCATTGTATGTAGCTAATTCAAAACAAGCAAACTTAAAATCAATACATTTTTAAAGCTAATCGCACATCTAAACATTTTTAAGTAATTACTAGCATGCAAACAGTGAACAATGCTTGGATAAGTCAATTCATATAAATCATATACCTCTCAAATATCAATTAGCATTTAACAAAATAAAGTCCTATCCTATTTAAACATGCTATGGCCGAATCATGCATCTTCATGAATCAAAGTCCATAAATTTTTCTTATCATTCCCTCAAATATCAAACTCACACATAATCAATTAAACTCAGCATATAAAATCAATTTGGCCAACTCCAAGTCACTTATATTGCACTTAATCATTTTTAAAACAATTTCATTTTCATATTTACCTACTCATATACAAGGAGACCGAATTATTCCAAGAAATAAACCAAAGATTATAAGTTTCAATCACTCTATATCAACTTATTCCATTTAAAATATTAGCATGCAAGTTCACTTTCAAGGAATCAATTTCACTTACCCATGAATACATGCATGGCCAGATTACTTAAAGAAAATAACTAAAAATTACAAGGATCACTCTTAAATCATTGTGATTCATTTTAAGCATTCAAACACTAATTTTATTTTTATTAACAAAATCATTTACCCTTTCTTTCTCTCATAGCCGAACATACACATATATAAGAACAAAGCACAAAACTTCATCAAACAAAACCATTTATTCCTATTTTTAAACAAAACTTAACATCAACACATGAAACACACTCATTATCATATGTCATTTCATGAGAAGAATCCTAACCTAGTTAACATGCATTGACCGAATCTTATTATGACAAAGACAAGATTTTTGGTTCATTTTTCAACATGCAAAGATCACGATTCATAAACCAAATCATGTGCTTGCTCATACAAATTTTTTAAAAACATCACTTCCTTTTTCCAAGCATTAAACCGAATCATCATCATCATGCAAACAAAGTTTCATTTCAAATTTCTTGCATGCACTTTAAAATTCTTTAAATCAAGTAAAGATCAACATGCATGTGCCTTTTTATGAGGATCAAAGCATGATCTCCTAGTTTCTAAGCTTAAATCGAATAAACATCATCATAAATAAAATTTTAGCTTCAAATCTTTAACATGCAAGAACATAAGACATAGATCAAGTTATTTTTGCATCAAGATCATTTTCAAAAGCTTGCTTTCCTTGGTTTCTTTGCAAAACCGTGACATGCATCAAGAAAGATCAAATCTTTTTGCTCAAAAACAACATGCATGACTCAAGATCAAAGCTTTATCTTAGATCAAGTTAAGATCAAGACATGCAACTTCTTAAATCAACTTTTCTAAGCATAAAACCAACATGCAATCATCAAAGTCTTAGCTTTTTCACAGAATATGCAAGGATCAAAATAATCATAGATCAAAATAAACATTTTCAACTTATTTTTCAAAGAAACATAAAAATAACTTTTCAAGATCAAACATCAACATGCATGTACTTAGATCTTACACATCAAGTCATAAAATTAACATAAAAATACAAATCAAAGATCAAAAAACCATTTCAAGTAAAAATGGACCAAAACCGTGAGCATCATCTAAGTGGATGCATGTTCATTTCTTTGATTTCACTCTTAGATCCAAATAGAAACAAATGTAGAAAAGCAAGAGGAGGCTCAAAAACAAACATGCAAAAAGCTTTGATCAACAAAACTCTAGCTTGAAGCTTCATGAGAACGAAAAAAAATGGAGATGAGAAGAATCATAAGCTTAGGATCAATACCTATGGAGAAACAAAGAAGAATAGCTAATAAGAGATTCAAGCTTTTCCTCCTTCCTTCCCTCTTCCTTCTTCTCACGGTCCTCTCTCTCTCTCTTTAAGAGTTTAATGGGCTCTTAGTGTTTGTGTTTGGTTATGAAGGAAATGTAGTGAATGGAAGAAATGAAATGAATGAATGGAAATGAACTAAGGTTAGGCCTATTTATAGGCAAAACTGTGAGTTCCCTTTTCGCCCTTAGGAAATTTGGTCATGTGTGTAAGGTGGAGGGAAATTTTGGCAATTGGAAGTTTTGCATGGGTGGATTTTATCAAAGAGAGTAATTTAAGGCATTAGGCCTTATCACTCATCATTCTTATTTTCTACATCACATCTCCTAATTTATTTTCCATAGATTAAATTTTACTTTTTTATTTTCTTAACCTAGAAGAAAATAAACTTTCTACTCTCCCTTCATGCATGCTTGCCACCTATGCACACTTATTCACGTTTTGCATTTTCATTTTCTAATCACACACATCATTCAAATATTAAAATGTTATGCCACCTTAATGAAAAATAATAGAATGCAAAGAATTCACACATCACACAAACATTCATATACACATCATATCAAGTACTCATTTTATTTTAAATTCACTTTATAAGTCCACATAAAATAGTTTTCCTTTTATAACATGACAATCACCCACAATAGTGAATAAAAATTCTAAAAATACACACTTTAAATAAAACGATTAACTGCACTACTTGGCTATAAATATAGCCATCATTTCATTTTTAAAATCACATTTGCATATATAAAAGAGATCCTCAAAAGGAAAAGTTCATTTGAGGTCGTTAACTATTTTTACTAATTTAAATACTCAAAATTCGTTTACAATGCAATCAGGAAATAAATTTTTGTAAATCAATCCAGAAAGTCATAAAAGTCACATTTTCAAATTCTAAATTTTAATACGATCGTTTTCACATAAAGATCATAAAATTCAGAGTTACGGTTAAAAAGATATGAATTTTCAAAGTTAGTTCATCTATTAGAGTTCACAAAGAATTTCACTTCTTTAAAGAAATCTCAAATAAACCATCTAATTTGAGTTCATGAAAATAATTATCTTCACCTCAATACATCTATTGTTAATAAAATATATCTCAAAAATTCATTTAAAAAAGACGAGGAATTTGCGGGTCGTCACATCCTCCCCAACTTAAAGATTTCTCGTCCCCGAGAAATACGTTACGGATTGGGCAGCAGGACACAAAATTCTTGCATTGCGGTAAGGCTCATAAGAACATTCTCACTCTCACTTTGTGGTCGTATTCCCTTTGCTGACATCATTTACTTTACAGTACTCCTCGTTGGTCGCTTTCGGACGAAGAAGCCTCACACGTACTACCACTTGCGTGTCGAATCGAGTCAAGTCCAACGGACTAACCAAAGAGGATACCATCTCTTAACTAATCGTAGTTACGGAAAGCTCAAACTTAGGTACAAACTTAGGGGATATCAAGCAATCATAACTTCACACATCGCTAGGAGCACGAGGTTTTACCCAAAATCTTTAGATACTCATTACTCTCGACAACTTTGGATGCCCAATAATTCTTAAGTAACTACTTCTTCCTTTAGTTCTCCTTCTAACTCTAACGCTTTCATCCATCATTTCTCCAACTTAGGGAAATTCTATTGCAACTTTGGTTTTACTTTCTCAAAACAACTTCACTTTTCTCGCTAGACTCATCCTAAGTATCTATCATGCCTATCACTTTCACCGTCTAGACGTTTAACTATAGCACAAAGTGGTTCTAGTCTTCCGGATTCTCATCATAATTTCCTCAAATTATTGACAATATACACCTCTTTTCCTCCTTGCAACTCCCCAACTTCGATCAAACTTACTACTAAGTTCACCATTGTCCTAAATTTTATTCAATTACTACCATTGATCCATCCATGATCATTCAAGCCTAAGCTATCTGAGTGACTATGACACTTTCATTTTCACAAGTTAGGCTAATGGATTTCGGGAAGGATTGATAATGCTATGGTTTGATAGTAAGGCTCATGAAGAAAAAGTTTGAATTTCAACAATAATGACTGTTTTTGTTGAAGCAATTCAACAAACATGGTAATCCAAGGATAACATCCTATATTCTTAAAGGTAATGACTACCCTTGTACCAAAAGGTGTGTCAAGGTCAACAGACATGGGTCTAACAAGCAATGACATAACATCAAAGGTTATGGGGGTCTCAACTTAGAATCTATTCGCTTTCTACTTGGTCTACTTCCTTCAAACTACATATCCAACAGGTTCATCAGACCAACACAGTAGACACTAGAACACAGACAAAGTCACACATCTCAGAAAGGCGAGAACTTGGACCTTGTAAGCCCATGCTTAAGGACACTAAGGATTACCATAAGCTCTGATACCATAGTGTAACAGCCCGATTTTCATAACACAAAATAATCAACTTTTATTTATTATGTTGCTAAAAATGAGGCCATTTTTTTTAAAACATTATTGAGTTGTCATTGATGCACTTAACATCCTTTACTGAAAACCGAGTTGTTACTAAAACATCTACTTACTTACATGAATCTCTAAAAACATTTATCATTAGAAAATGGTTTGGTTCCGAACCCAACACAGTTCTTCGTATTTCATCAGACAAACTTATACAATTCTCAAAAGATTTCATTCTTACACTTCTTCAAAAGTAGGGCATAATCTAAAATAAGCTGAATTACATAAATAGTTCATTACTTAGGTAATCCTTGACTCTAGATACTGATACTAAATTTTGGCTAACAGATAACATGAGGCCACCTAGATAAATGACACTACCCTTCAACCTTCCTGTCGAAAACAACCGGATAAAGTTTTCCTTTCTTCTAGCGCCCTTACTTCACTCCCGAAGATGACGCCATCCATGTCGCTGCTTGCCCATCGTCATTTGACTCCAACTCCACTTCCTCTAGAGTGGTGGATTTTTCCTGAGTCTCACTTCTCACTTTTTGTTCATAGCTTCTGTATCCTCGTATGGTGACCTGTCCCATTTGCGGTTCCAGATTAACTTCGCTCAATCTGTGTTCCAGGTCCGGAATCACCATCTGAGTGTAGCCAGTCCATACCCAGCCATAGGGAGTAGGCTTCCAACCATTTCCGTGCCTTTTCCAGGTGGTGATCTCCATACGATGCTTCATCTATCCGTTGCAATACCAGTAGCCCCGATATGCCAACGAGACAGGAGAGAGTAAGCATTCCGAACGATGCATTGACGGCGTGGGTTTATAATAGGCAAGATATCAAGACAATACAAACATAACAATGCAACATAAATATAACACAGCATTCAAGTGTATCATCATCATCATTCAATATCATCATCATTCAATAACATCCTCGTTATCTTGCCCAACTTATTTTCACTTCTCAACATAAACATTCTTTCTTTCTCAATTCCTTTCTCAATCACATCTTACGAATCTTTGGGTCGCATTCACTTCCATTTTCATATGGATTCATTCACTTTTCCACACTTTCATTCTCGATTCATTTCTCTTTATTAATATTTCATAAGCTTTTGCTTCTTATAATTATAAGTCATTTCATGACTCTTAAACTTTTCTTATCAAGTCTTATTAGAGCATAACCGTCGATGATTGGGGAAATTAGGATATCATCGATATGCTGGTTTCGCAGTTAGCACACACGTCTACATCTCCTCGGTCATCCACCCAACCTAGTCGGAAGCAAACAGGAGTACAAGACCTTTACCACGCGGGCTTGACAACTGTCTCAACAAATGGCTCCAAGCCAGGAGAACTGTAGAAAATCGGGTATAGTGTCAGATCAAATCATATAATCAAGGCACATTGTAGTAAAATCGGGTACAGTGGCAAAATCATAGAGCCCCGTTCCAGTCCCTCTCATTGTTCTCGAATTGTCATAGGGGGCGACAGTACTATTCTAGTCTCGAGTGCAGAACTTACCACGGCATCGGATCGGCCCATCCTTACCCGTTATGGAATTTGTTCTGCCTAGAATAGCACTCAAGGCTTCTTGTCGTATCACCATCCTTACCCCCCCTATTGCAATCACAACCCGAATATCCCTGATACTCCAGGGTATCTTCCTCTCCACTACTTCGCACTCATTGCTCACCGCTTTCGTCAATGTCTTTTAAAGAGTTTTAGAGTTTAGTTATCACCCTAAGGTCGACTCATCCTTGGTGCATCCCTTCAACGAGTCCCGACCGCTAATTTACTCAATACTTTTCTTAACATAGCACAGAGCTGGGATTGTATCGGCATACTTGCATCTCATCTCAGAAACTTTCTCAAAACAACAACATATCTCTTTTTGGAACATCAACCCTCTGGCTTCACATAGCTCAACTCATATCACATCTCATTTCAACAACATATCTCTTTTGGAACATCAGCCCTCTGGCATCACATAGCTCAACTCATTTCAGTAAACAACAACAACACTACTTTCCCCAGCTCTGGCTCATCAGCATCAATATCATCAGCTCTTGCTCAACAACACTATTCTCATCAGCATTATTATCATCAATTCTGGCTTTCCAGCATTACGATACTTTTCGTTCACATCATGATTATCTCTTATCACTTTCTTACGGTTCTCATTATATCTCATATCTTTTCACAATCTTAGTTCTTATCTCTTTTCTCAATGTCTTATCAAGCTGCCTTATTCAATAAGGACTTAAGCCAAACAGGGTATTACCTCTTTCTCTTTGTGTCTTTTACTTTCAATCACATTTCATCACTTTCACAAACTTATTCATATCATTTCATTTTCAAGACGTAGCAGACGTCCATCAGCATGCTACTTTATTATTCAACAATTCAAGTATTATCATGCATAATTAATTATTTAAACAGATAAACATAAGCATGCTATTTCAAATCATCATCAAATAAATTCATCACACAACAACATGTGGTCTTTGTCTCCTTCGTATACGTGGCCACACAACACAAACAATTGCCAGTATACTACTGACTCCGAACCACCAAGTTCCGATCTTTAAGATGATCCGGAACGTCCTAATAAATCACCTAAATACCACGATGTCTTAGGAAAGCTTCTCTCCCACCTCTAGTCCAGCGATTAAATGCACACGATCTCTATCTCCGCGGATCCTTATCGCTGTGAGCTGCTCCAATCCCCCGTCTTTAAAATTCCTCATATTAAATAGAACACGTTTATGTTATTACTTGTATCAAGAAAATCTTCTCTTAACTCAAACACATTTCGGTCCTCGTCGGAAGACTTAAAACATAATTGTTTTCTCAAAACAACTCTGACTTTTTCTAGTACTTTAAGTTCTTCAAAACCATTTTGAAAGTATCTAATAAAGTGATTTAAATCAATTGATTTGGTTGCTGGTTCGTCTTGGACAACACCTTAATCATGTCCGAAAACACCGAAAAATTCACCTTTTTAATTCGGGTTTTTCCCAAATTAAATACCACTTGAAAACCATACATTGAATCTCATGAACACATTTTTAAAGTTAAGAAACAAACCCAAACAATTCTGGACAGCAAAGAATTGCTTTTAAAACTCACTTTAATAAAATCCGAAAACAGCGTAAAAGTACTTTTGCTTTCCAAACATTCCTTATTATAAAACCAACACTTTGTTACTTTAAAATTCAAGCTTTAATACTAAAAATAAAACTAGGACAGCCACCACACATGTCCATTGTATGTAGCTAATTCAAAACAAGCAAACTTAAAATCAATACATTTTTAAAGCTAATCGCACATCTAAACATTTTTAAGTAATTACTAGCATGCAAACAGTGAACAATGCTTGGATAAGTCAATTCATATAAATCATATACCTCTCAAATATCAATTAGCATTTAACAAAATAAAGTCCTATCCTATTTAAACATGCTATGGCTGAATCATGCATCTTCATGAATCAAAGTCCATAAATTTTTCTTATCATTCCCTCAAATATCAAACTCACACATAATAAATTAAAATCTGCATATAAAATCAATTTGGCCAACTCCAAGTCACTTATATTGCACTTAATCATTTTTAAAACAATTTCATTTTCATATTTACCTACTCATATACAAGGAGACCGAATTATTCCAAGAAATAAACCAAAGATTATAAGTTTCAATCACTCTATATCAACTTATTCCATTTAAAATATTAGCATGCAAGTTCACTTTCAAGGAATCAATTTCACTTACCCATGAATACATGCATGGCCGGATTACTTAAAGAAAATAACTAAAAATTACAAGGATCACTCTTAAATCATTGTGATTCATTTTAAGCATTCAAACACTAATTTTATTTTTATTAACAAAATCATTTACCCTTTCTTTCTCTCATAGCCGAACATACACATATATAAGAACAAAGCACAAAACTTCATCAAACAAAACCATTTATTCCTATTTTAAAACAAAACTTAACATCAACACACGAAACACACTCATTATCATATGTCATTTCATGAGAGGAATCCTAACCTAGTTAACATGCATTGACCAAATCTTATTATGACAAAGACAAGATTTTTGGTTCATTTTTCAACATGCAAAGATCACGATTCATAAACCAAATCATGTGCTTGCTCATACAAATTTTTTAAAAACATCACTTCCTTTTTCCAAGCATTAAACCGAATCATCATCATCATGCAAACAAAGTTTCATTTCAAATTTCTTGCATGCACTTTAAAATTCTTTAAATCAAGTAAAGATCAACATGCATGTGCCTTTTTATGAGGATCAAAGCATGATCTCCTAGTTTCTAAGCTTAAATCGAATAAACATCATCATAAATAAAATTTTAGCTTCAAATCTTTAACATGCAAGAACATAAGACATAGATCAAGTTCTTTTTGCATCAAGATCATTTTCAAAAGCTTGCTTTCCTTGGTTTCTTTACAAAACCGTGACATGCATCAAGAAAGATCAAATCTTTTTTCTCAAAAACAACATGCATGAATCAAGATCAAAGCTTTATCTTAGATCAAGTTAAGATCAAGACATGCAACTTCTTAAATCAACTTTTCTAAGCATAAAACCAACATGCAATCATCAAAGTCTTAGCTTTTTCACAGAATATGCAAGGATCAAAATAATCATAGATCAAAATAAAAGTTTTCAACTTATTTTTCAAAGAAACATAAAAATAACTTTTCAAGATCAAACATCAACATGCATGTACTTAGATCTTACACATCAAGTCATAAAATTAACATAAAAATACAAATCAAAGATCAAAAAACCATTTCAAGTAAAAATGGACCAAAACCGTGAGCATCATCTCAGTGGATGCATGTTCATTTCTTTGATTTCACTCTTAGATCCAAATAGAAACAAATGTAGAAAAGCAAGAGGAGGCTCAAAAACAAACATGCAAAAAGCTTTGATCAACAAAACTCTAGCTTGAAGCTTCATGAGAATGAAAAAAACGGAGATGAGAAGAATCATAAGCTTAGGATTAATACCTATGGAGAAACAAAGAAGAATAGCTAATAAGAGCTTCAAGCTTTTCCTCCTTCCTTCCCTCTTCCTTCTTCTCACGGTACCCCCTCTCTCTCTCTCACTAAGAGTTTAATGGGCTCTTAGTGTTTGTGTTTTGTTATGATGGAAATGAAGTGAATGGAAGAAATGAAATGAATGAATGAAAATGAAGGGAAATGAACTAAGGTTAGGCCTATTTATAGGCAAAACCGTGAGTTCCCTTTTTGCCCTTAGGAAATTCGGTCATGTGTGTAAGGTGGAGGACAATTTGGCAATTGGAAGTTTTGCATGGGTGGATTTTATCAAGGAGACAATAAGGAGTAATTTAAGGCATTAGGCCTTATAACTCATCATTCTTATTTTCTACATCACATCTCCTAATTTATTTTCCATAGATTAAATTTTAATTTTTTATTTTCTTAACCTAGAAGAAAATAAAATTTCTACTCTCCCTTCATGCATGCTTGTCACCTATGCACACTTATTCACGTTTTGCATTTTCATTTTCTAATCACACCACTAGTACAAAATACATTTTTTAGACCACTTCATTAAGACCGGTTCCGATGCGGAACCGGTCTGGAAGTTGAAATTAGTTTAAACCAGACTGGTTCATTTAAATGACCAATCTAAAAATATATTAATTGGAACTGGTTCCGATACGGAACCGGTCTGAAAGTTGGTATTGATTGATACTAGAGTAGTTCACTTTGATGACCAGTCTGAAAAATAGATAAATCATGGGCAAGGGTTCTTAGTCCCCACAAACACATAGAATGAATCCCTAGAAGCAAAGCCCTCCTTCACTTTCTTTTCCTTTTAACCAAACCACCAATCCACCACCATCACCACGGTGAGGAAGCAAAATCTTAATCCCAAATTCACCCAATCCTTTCAACCCGCACCCAAGCAACAACACCAACCCTAACACCAACGCACAAAACCAGAGGTAGTAGTAGTCGAATAAGAAGAAGAAGAAGTTGAATACGAGGAAGTCGAAGAAGAAGACGAAGAAGATGACGACGACGAAGATCATCGACAACCTGATGACGTGGACGACGACCCATCGAGAAGCTTCTAGAACCTTTAACCAAGGACCGGTTCCCGTTCAATTTCTTCATATTCGTTTCAAAAAATTCTCCCTTCCTCAATCAACTCATTCCCACTAACCAGAAGCCATAACCCTTTGGTTAGTGCCACCTCGCGATTCCTCTTTCATCTCTTCTCACCTTACGATCGGACGAAGCAGAGCTCCACGACCGTCACAAACGCGACCACTCGAATCAGAAATCCACCTGTCACAATCGTGAGGTGTGTTTTTCTAGGGTTCTGTTTTGTTTAATTTTTTTAGGGTTATGTTTTTGTTTTCTCCAAAGCTTGACTGTGTTTTGATAAGGGTTCCTGGTTCTAATTGTATGCTTGAATCTTTGTTTAATAAGGTATGTATGCTTGTCTATGAAACTACTTCTAGAGTATAGTCTTAGAGTGGTTGAGGAAATCTGTTGTCATGTTATTGCAGAAGATTCATTGAGGAAATCTGTTTGATGAGGACACACGGTTTCAAGTATCTTTTAAAAAAACAGTTTTCCTATTGCTAAATGCTTAAATTCAATGCTGTTGAAAGCATTTCGAATATGGCAATATGCTCAGCATAGCAAGTTGCATCACTAGTGCATGTTGCATCAATACTGAAGGCTGAATGAGTTGTACACTAGATACTAGTGCATGTTACTCTGGTAATAAGTGATACTAGTGAATTGTTGGGAGTGACATAATTTTATTTCACTCTTGACTTCACTTGACACATGCAGAGGGACTGGACTGATAGGTCATCACATGACCTTTCACAATGAGCATTTGGGTTCCTAAGGATTATGGTTTCAGTGCCTAGCCTCTACTTGTAATCTTCATCAACCATAAAGAGTTTTCTCTGTTTAGCATACTTGGAAGTTGGCCTACTGTTCACTTTAAGTTGAACTGTGTTAAAGTAAGCATATTTCTCTTGTCCTTGCTCTGGAGAGAATGTCTGATGAGCATTTTATTTCCCATTTTTCCTTGCATTATTTTACTCCTATTATTGATACTTGTTGCCTATTTGACATTGTTTAGCTTGATTTAGTGATTTAGAGTTTATTGGACTAATATTCTGAATATTGTTTAATTTGGGATTATTTAGCCTAATTAATTCTATTTCTATTTTCAGGTCATATTTGGCACAAGGGCTTTTTGGACATTTTGGGAATGAAGATTTAATTTTGGAAGAGAAGATATATGATGAAGTGAAGATTGTAATCTATCTTTAGGATTAGTTGAGATTTAGTTATATCTTTTAAGATTTAGATTTTATCTATAGGATATTTTTAGATTTAATTTAGAGATAAGCTTTCCTTAGGATTTGGGCCCATGATTTAGGCCCGTTTTGTGATTTAAAAAGCCAAATTCGTGTAAACCCTAGGGGAGACCTTCCATTCACGTTTTTTTTACATTCTCTCTCATAGAGAAGGCTTAGTTTTGCTCTCCAAGCTTGTGGAGGCTGCTAGGGTTTCTCTCTCTTCCCTTTTCTACACGTTTTTTGGTATTTTTCTTCATGGAAGGCTAAACTCTTAGGTTAAATCCCTTTGGTAATGTATCACATACTCTTGAGGTTTTGTTCTTAATGCTATTTCGTTTTTATTCACTGTTTTCATGCTTATTGATATGTTATGGTTCGCTTAGTTCCATTATATAGAGATAATCCATGTGTATGAATGCTTAATTTATGCAAACTCGTAAAAACTCCATGCTTTGGCTTTTAATGCTTAATTAGAGGTTTGGGTTTTGGGGTGAGAATTGAATTTTCGCTTAGTATTTAATTCTCACGAGTTGGACAGTGAAGAGGAAAGAAATTGATCTTTTGTGACCGATGATAGAGTTGTGAACGCGAGCCAAAGGGGTTTATCCGCTTTTCCTTATCTGTTTCTTCGTTTTAATTTAATTCTGTTTTGATTTCAATTATTCAATATTCAATACAAAAAAAAACCCCCCTGTTTTCTATGCATACTATGTGTTCGACCTTTTGCTTGATAAGATATTCCTTGGGAGACGACCTAGGAGTCACTTCCTAGTACTATACTTAAACTGTTTTTATTTGTATCGGGTACGGCCTCGATCAAATTTGGCGCCGTTGCCGGGGAATATCGGTTCTTGCCAAAGGTCATTAGTAGTTAGTTAGTGTCGTAGTTAGTATAGTTATTATAGTGTGTCCTTTCTGATTTAGTGTCTAGTAGTCAATTCTGATAACCGGTTGAAGTTGCACTGTTTGCTGTTTTGCTATTTTGTTGCAATTAGTGTATTTGATTGATTCTGTGGTTGCTAGTTCACATAGTTTTGGGTGGAATTTTTTGCACGAAAATTTATATCCACACTACTTTTATCATATAAAAAGGTTTTGAGGCACCACGATCACTCAGATCACCACTGGTTGTGAGTTCCAGAAAAAATTTTCAAGTTTTAGCAGCACTTTCTTCAAATCGTCGCAACTTTTGACCCGTAACTCGGAATTTGACGAATTTTATATCAAATCGAAGGGAATTTTATGAATAATCTGATTTTTCTGACTTTATCAGAAAATTCCTTCGTCTGGATCCTGAAAAAGCCGTTTTACTATTTCTTTTTTATTTTACAAGTTTTATTTTCTTAGTTTTTGGTCTCTGATTTAATTGTTTGACTTGGTTCCCTTTTGAATTTTGTCCTCAAACTTTTTGTGGTATGTTTTCATGATTTTAGGGTGCTGAAAAAAATAAAGAAAAAAATTTTAAAAAATAAAAAAATTTTGTTGCCTATTTTGGTCATGTATATTAGTGACAGTTTGCTATGCTACATGGTGTTCTGTTCAGTACATGACTAGGGGCAACCCAAGCTACTTGCATCCATATAACCCTGAAATTGATAGAACTTATCACAGACTAGTTAGACAAAATAGGAACCAGTCCATAGGTAGTGAGTCTATTGAGTCTTTACATAGTGAGTCTGCTTCTTTTTCTTCTATTCCTATAAATTCTGATTCTTATTCTGTTTATTCTGAAAATATGGCTCAACCTCCACCACATGAGAGGACATTGAGGGAGCTGGCTGCACCTGATTTCACTATTGAAGATTTGTGCATCCAGTATCCCGATGACCCGTATGAGCTAAGGTCTGGACTAATTCATTTGTTGCCCAAGTTTAATGGTCTTGCAGGTGAGGATCCTCATAAACATCTCAAGCAGTTCCATATTGTCTGTGCTACTATGAAACCACATGATGTGCAAGAGGATCATGTTTGTCTTAAGGCATTCCCACACTCCCTAGAGGGGCTAGCCAAGGATTGGTTGTACGATCTGGCCCCTGGTTCTATCACAGTCTGGGATGACTTGAAGAGGGCATTTTTGGAGAAATTCTTCCCTGCATGCAGAACAACAGCAATCCGAAAGGATATATCAGGCATCAGGCAACAAAGTGGAGAAAGTCTCTATGAGTATTGGGAGAGATTCAAGAGACTGTGTGCGAGCTGCCCCCACCATCAGATCTCAGAGCAGCTGCTTATTCAATATTTCTATGAAGGTCTCAACCTCATGGAGAGAAACATGCTTGATGCTGCAAGTGGTGGTGCCCTAGGAGACATGACACCTTTAGAAGCCAGAGTCAAGATTGAGAAGATGGCTTCCAATTGTCAACAATTCCATGCAAGGGGCAACAACGATGCAATCATAGTGAGAGGAGTGAATGATGTTGGCACAAGTTCTGGTAAGGTTGAGAAGCTTGAACAGAAGATAGATTCACTTACAACTTTGGTCACTCAATTGGCCATCAACCAGAAGAAGTTGTCTCTGCCTGCTAGATTATGTGGCATATGCACATCCGCTGAGCACCCCACAGATGCATGTCCTTCTGTGCAGTAGCAACCAACGACTGGTGCTGACCAACCTGAGGCATATGCCGCCAACATCTTCAACAGTAGAAATCAGCAGCCACAGAACTTTGATCTCTCTACCAAAAGATACAACCCTGGTTGGAGGAACCATCCCAACCTGAGATGGTCTGATCAGCAGCAACCTTCACAGGTTCAATTTCAGAACAATTCTAGACCACCATATGTACCTCCTCCAATCCAGCAACAGAGACAACAACAGGCTAATTCTGCACCACCAGCTCCTAGTTCTGAGCAGCAGCCTTCATTGGAAGAGCTGATGAAACAGATGACCATGCAAAATCTCCAATTCCAACAGGAAACTAGAGCATCCATTCAAAGACAAGAGGCCTCCATTCAATCTTTGACCAATCAGATGGGACAAATGGCAACAGCAATCAACACTATGCAATCTCAGAATTCTAACAAGTTGCCATCCCAAACAGTGATCAATCCAAACCAGAATGTGAATGCCATTAGTCTAAGGTCAGGGAAGCAGATTGTCACACCCACGCCAGAATCTGACCTCAACAAAGATGATCTAGTTTCAACCAACAAGAAGAGCCAAATGGTCGAGGATAGTGAGCACACAAGTACCAGAAAATCCCATCCAGCTCAGCCTTCAACAAGCACAACACCTGCTGCTGCCCAACAACCACCCCCCATTCCTCTTCCTTTTCCACCAAGGGGGGTGACTCAAAGCAAGAAAATGGAAGAGATTGACAAAGAGATACTTGACACATTCAGGAAGGTGGAAGTCAACATACCCCTTCTTGATGCAATCAAGCAGATTCCAAGGTATGCAAAGTTCTTGAAGGATCTATGCACACACAAACGGAAGCTCAAGGGCAATGAGAGGATCAGCATGGGAAGAAATGTCTCTGCTCTTATAGGTAAACCCGTCCCTCATATTCCTGAAAAGTGTAAGGATCCTGGAACTTTCTCTGTGCCTTGTATCATAGGTAATACTAAATTTGAGAATGCTTTGCTAGATTTAGGAGCATCTATTAATGTTATGCCTATGTCTGTTTTCAAGTCTCTTTCACTTGGACCTCTTCAACCTACGGGTGTGGTTATTCATTTGGCAAATAGATCTACTACCTACCCCGCAGGTTTGATAGAGGATGTCCTGGTTCGGGTTGAAGAGCTTATCTTTCCTGCTGATTTTTATATTCTTGATATGGAAGAGGACACCTCTCGTAGTGTTGTCCCTATCATATTAGGGAGACCATTTTTGAAAACAGCCCGAACCAAGATAGATGTGCATGCAGGTACACTTTCCATGGAATTTGATGACAGTGTGGTTCGATTCAATATTTTTGATGCTATGAAACATTTTTCTGATGACCACTCTGTCTTTCATGTTGACTTGATTGATGATCTGATTGATGAGCATGTTCTAGACTTTTTGCATGATTATGATTTGCCATCTTTCACTAGCTCATTTACTTGTTCTGCATGTTCTGATTCCGAAATGTGCACTGCATGCATTGAAATTGACCAGTTTTTAAATTCTGCTACTGCATCTGTTGATTCATATGATATAGATTCAGATCATGCTAACCCCATTTCTGTTTTGCATGAGTCTAATTCACTTGTTCAGGTGCAGGCGGCAGAATCCAATTCTGCTGCTCCTTTAGTTCCATCTGTGATGCAGGCACCTTTATTGGACCTGAAGCCCCTTCCTCCTCATCTCAAATATGCTTACTTGGAGGCTGAGCAGAAACTTCCAGTGATCATCTCTACCTCCCTTTCTGTTGATCAAGAGAAGCAGCTGCTGGATGTGATTAGAGCAAACAAAAGGGCAATAGGATGGACTTTGGCAGACATACCTGGTATTAGCCCCTCCATGTGCATGCATCGGATTTTATTGGAGGATGGGGCTAAACCAGTGAGACAACCCCAGAGATGGTTGAACCCCCAGATTCTTGATGTGGTGAAGAAAGAGGTCACCAAGCTGCTGCAAGCTGGCATTATCTACCCCATTTCAGACAGCACTTGGGTAAGCCCGGTTCAAGTAGTTCCCAAGAAGTCTGGGGTGACAGTTGTCAAAAATGAGAAGGATGAGCTGATTCCCACTAGAGTGCAGAACAGTTGGAGAGTCTGCATTGACTATAGGAAGCTCAACCAGGCGACCCGCAAGGATCACTTTCCTCTTCCCTTCATTGATCAGATGTTGGAGCGCCTGACAGGTAAATCTCACTATTGCTTCTTAGATGGTTTCTCTGGTTATTTCCAAATCTGTATTGCACCAGAGGACCAACATAAGACTACATTTACCTGTCCTTTTGGTACATTTGCTTATAGGAAGATGCCTTTTGGCCTATGCAATGCTCCTGGCACTTTTCAAAGATGTGTGATGAGTATTTTTAATGACTTACTTGAGCATTGCATAGAGGTCTTCATGGATGATTTTAGTGTATATGGTTCCTCTTTTGATGCATGTCTTGATAGTTTGTCTAAGGTGCTTAATAGGTGCATTGAGACTAACCTTGTCTTGAATTTTGAAAAATGTCATTTTATGGTAGAACAAGGCATAGTCTTAGGGCACATTATTTCGCATAAGGGCATAGAGGTTGACCCTGCTAAGCTGCATGTAATATCACATTTGCCTTACCCCTCTTGCGTGCGAGAGGTGCGTTCTTTTCTTGGCCATGCAGGTTTCTATCGCAGGTTTATTCAGAACTTTAGCTCAATTTGCAGAAAGGAGTTCTTGGTTGGTCAAAAAGTGTTGCTCTACCACTCTAGGCTTGGACTCATGAGTGGAAAGCTCCGCTCTAAATGGATTGGACCGTTTGTAGTTACCCAGGTGTTTCCTTATAGCACTGTGGAGATCAAGAGTGAGTCCACAGACAAGAGCTTCAAAGTCAATGGCCACCGACTCAAGCCTTTCCTCACTACCCCTTCTTTGGATGATGCACCTGTGGAGGAAGCCTCATTGGTCGACCCCATTTTTGACCCACCATGATTTCGGGAGTCTTCTTTTCTCCTTCCTTACTCTTTTTATTGCACTTGTCTATATCAGTCTGATTCTGCTATTTGTTTTACATTGAGGACAATGTGTGATTTAAGTGTGGGGGGAGAGTAGTTTAGGTTGCATATTTTTGCTTTGATTTTTTAGGTTTTGCTAAGTTTTGGGCATTTTCTTGCATGTTTTTGCTTCATTTTAGTAGAGTCTTGGTATCTTGTGTCTGAATTCATGCATTTCTGTGTGTAAAGTTGCTTTTGATAATTAAGAGGTGGTAACACTGTGATAGAATTGTCCCTTTTGTGAGGATTTGAGCCTTAATTGTGGGTGGATTGCTATATATGCCACCTAATTTTTCTTTCATGTGTGATTGCACTCTGGATTACTTGCACTCTAGAACTTGACTTGACTCTTGTTGATACTTGATATTCCCATGCACATTTTGAAATGATTTAGGCATTGATTTTTCTTGAATAAGCCACTAGCCATATGAGCCTACCTTGAATGAATTTATCCTTTGATAGCCCCTTTGAGCCTTTATATCCCTTTTCTTTGTTCTTTAGCTCATTACAAGCCTATGACTAAAAAACCATGATTGTCCTAACCTTAGGGAATGTTGGAGCTTTGGAATTGTTTTGGGAATGGGTATTAAGTAAGCGAGGGTGCTTTGTTCTTCATCTCTTGTGAGTTCTGGGTTTTGTCTCTATGGTCGGTGAAGTAATTATGGCTTTATCTCATTATGCCATTTTTGTTGTTTCTTCTTTCCTTTCGTTCATGAAGTTCTGCAATGAAAAAAAAAATTGAAAAAATGAATGATGAAAAAAAAAAGAGGAAGAAGAAAAAAAAAAGAAAAAAAAGAAAGAAAAAAATAGAATAAAAGGTTGATTGAGGCATAGAGGATTGGAATTAGAGGTTGTTGTTATGTTTATCATTTCATTTTGGGGTGGATTGTGCTTATTTTTTTTTACTTGTTCCCCATTGCTCCTCTATTCCCTGGGTTTTAGCTACATTTCCTATATTTTTATCCTACCCTGTCCTTGGCCCCATTACAACCCTGAAAAGACCTTTTGATCTTAATGTGCATGTGTATTGATTGTTGATGTTAGAGGCTTGTCAAGCTTATGGTTGTGTTTGTTTTTCATGATGTGCCTTGAGTGTAAACACTAATTAACCTTAAACACTTGAGTGTAAACACTATTGAGTGATCCTTGTGAGTTTCTATCATCTTTGTGACTACCCTCTTGATGTCATTGGTTTTCTTTGCATATTTGAAATAATTGGATGATGTTCATGGATGCCTTGATTCTTTGGTCCTTATTTTCTTCATGTGCTCGATTTTGCCCATTTCTTTGCATTTCCTAGAATTCATTGTGAAGTATGTAATCTCTTAGGTTTGCATTCATTAGTTGTAGTAATCTTGTTGCATGATTCACTTTGGTGCATATTGATTTTCTCAGTCCTAATTCTTAGTTTTGCCCAGGAGTGCAAAAGGATAAGTGTGGGGGTATTTGATGAGCATTTTATTTCCCATTTTTCCTTGCATTATTTTACTCCTATTATTGATACTTGTTGCCTATTTGACATTGTTTAGCTTGATTTAGTGATTTAGAGTTTATTGGACTAATATTCTGAATATTGTTTAATTTGGGATTATTTAGCCTAATTAATTCTATTTCTATTTTCAGGTCATATTTGGCACAAGGGCTTTTTGGACATTTTGGGAATGAAGATTTAATTTTGGAAGAGAAGATATATGATGAAGTGAAGATTGTAATCTATCTTTAGGATTAGTTGAGATTTAGTTATATCTTTTAAGATTTAGATTTTATCTATAGGATATTTTTAGATTTAATTTAGAGATAAGCTTTCCTTAGGATTTGGGCCCATGATTTAGGCCCGTTTTGTGATTTAAAAAGCCAAATTCGTGTAAACCCTAGGGGAGACCTTCCATTCACGTTTTTTTACATTCTCTCTCATAGAGAAGGCTTAGTTTTGCTCTCCAAGCTTGTGGAGGCTGCTAGGGTTTCTCTCTCTTCCCTTTTCTACACGTTTTTTGGTATTTTTCTTCATGGAAGGCTAAACTCTTAGGTTAAATCCCTTTGGTAATGTATCACATACTCTTGAGGTTTTGTTCTTAATGCTATTTCGTTTTTATTCACTGTTTTCATGCTTATTGATATGTTATGGTTCGCTTAGTTCCATTATATAGAGATAATCCATGTGTATGAATGCTTAATTTATGCAAACTCGTAAAAACTCCATGCTTTGGCTTTTAATGCTTAATTAGAGGTTTGGGTTTTGGGGTGAGAATTGAATTTTCGCTTAGTATTTAATTCTCACGAGTTGGACAGTGAAGAGGAAAGAAATTGATCTTTTGTGACCGATGATAGAGTTGTGAACGCGAGCCAAAGGGGTTTATCCGCTTTTCCTTATCTGTTTCTTCGTTTTAATTTAATTCTGTTTTGATTTCAATTATTCAATATTCAATACAAAAAAAAAACCCCTGTTTTCTATGCATACTATGTGTTCGACCTTTTGCTTGATAAGATATTCCTTGGGAGACGACCTAGGAGTCACTTCCTAGTACTATACTTAAACTGTTTTTATTTGTATCGGGTACGGCCTCGATCAATGTCTCATTATAATAACATTTACGTTGAGGTGAAGTTTTAGCGGTTACGAGGAAAACCTCCTTATACATCATAAACATAAATCAATTTTCTTGAGTTATATAAAATAAGGAACCATTCAAGAAGTAAGAGTAGAGATTCTGATGTGTTATGCCATGTTTGATTGCGTGATCATTTTTTTAGTTCAGTATAATTGTTGTGACTATGATTTCGCACTAATGAATTTTTTTTCCAGAGTTCTTGATAGCAAAGTGTTTGATGAACGGTGAAGTTTCATTGATTCAGCACAAGTACGAGATGCTTCAGCAGACATTAGATGATCCCATGAATCAAGTTTCTCAGTGAGTCAAATCCTTTGTCCAGTTATTGGTTTAGTTTTACATGAATGTTGGGAAAAAAGTCTTTATGCCCCAAGAGTAATTTCTTTTTATTTATCTCAGGATTACAACATATTTAGATAAATAGGATTAGGACATATATACACTTTTAATTCCTCCAAGTTTTTGTCTTTTGATACTGTAGTGTTCCATTGTTAGGGAGACACCACGATGTGTGTTTTGGGTTGTTGCAGCTGACGAGGGTGACCCCGGTCCTACGTACCCCTAGTGATAAGGGGATCAAGCAACACGTAGTTCTTTAGAGTAGGGATGAGAGACATACCTTAGCCCCTATAGCATAGTGGTTCTTATAGGGGATTACCTGTTAGGTCTGTTGTGATACCTTATGGGCCTGTTGGGCCCAATAGGGCTGACGTGGCTCTTAGAGGATAAGAAGGGTGAGTCCTTCATCCTTATCATGTACTAGGGAGTTTTAAACTTATCCGTTGAGTCGTTGGTCGGCATTGAAGGCATGCGGTCGGCTTATGGGTCCGGTCCACTACATAAGCCCCCCAGCTCGGGAAGTGTCATATAGACTCTGAGCCGAGTTTAGATCTTTTCTGTGCTGGGCAGATCAGACGTCCGATTTCCGAGGTTGGAGGTGACATAGAAGACTGTTTAAAGCCAAGACCCTTTTCCTGGAAGAGTATCGCAAATGGTTGATAGCATTCTTTGTGCTCAAACAATGACACTGAAAGAATAAACCTAAAGGAGACTCTTACACCCCGTTGTATTGAGGTGTGTCAAGAGTCTCATCACCAATTGGATCGTAAGCTTTACGGGTTCATGCTGTCGGAATGAGCACCTTAGCCGAGGCGTATTCCTCTGCCCGCGATGTATTCGACCTGTGGTCAAGTATCGGGTCGCAATCCTCCTTTCCACTTGTAGCAATGCCGACCTGGTCGGCTAACCGAGATCGTGGGCATGCAAGTGTGTAGGAACGTGATCCAAAGTGAGTGATTGAATTAAAGTAAGTCCTCGATGAGAGAGGTGGATACCAAATCTGATGGCGATAGGCGGAAATGTTGCAACATCCTTTACAGGGAGATGATCATATGTTACCAGTGTCTAGGTCGGCCTATGTCGGCTATGTACCTATTCCATTACAACGTAAGCCCCCCAAGAGGCTTGTGTTCAGTTCATAAGAATTGAGATGCTTGATGCTGATGTCCGAGGCACCCTCAAACTCGGTATAAGCCCAAAAACTCAATGGGAGATCTCCAAAGGTACTGGTTGACAAAAATGATCGCCAGCGCGTGGCGAGCATAGAAACTTCCTTGTTAAAGTTCTTCCCAAATGACTCCAAGGCCTTAGAGTAAGTTGCTGATCCCGAGCAGCGGGCAATGAGATGGAATGTGGCCGCTCGGGAGGAAGTGCTCACTCCCCAGCTGGCGGAAATATGCTGACACATAGGAGAACATGATTGGATTCTTGACGAGCAGAAGGAGCATACCGGGGATGCCGAGAAGACAAAGAGTGAGAAAAGCGGTAAAGCTTGAAAGGGCTTGTGCCGAGTTCATAAGAATTGAGATGCTCGGCGGGAGGTTTTCAGAGATACTGATCAGTGACAATGATACTTGGCGTATGGCGAGCATGGGGACTTAGAGTATGTTGCTACTCCCGAGCAGCGGACGATGTGGCAGAGTATGGCTACTTGAGAGGGAGTCCTCAAACCCCAGCTGGCTGAGATGCGCTCAATGTCGGAGAACAATGTTGTCGAGCTAGAGAAATAAGCCGAAGTTGAAGCCGAGAAATTAAGCCGAGAGGGCGAAAAGTGAGATCATCTTCAACAAAACAATCTAAGAAAATTCCTTGTGGATAGGACAGGATGTAGCACTGATTCTTTCATCAATGATGTTAATCAATTATACCTGCTGAACCCCTCGGAAAACGGAATAGTCTGTCGGATCCTTATTAGAAGGTCGTCGAAGGGAAGCTCGGAACAACAAAGCCGAAACGGAACTTGCTTGCATAATATCAAAGGATGTCTGATAAGGCCCTGTTGCGTTCGGTAGATGCATGAATGTTGAATAAAACACGATCTTTGCAATTGTCGGAACATGAGGGTGGACGAATGATGTGAGACTCTTTTAGAGATCCTGAGTTGCTTGTACCTCCCCAGTTGTACCTTTCATCACAAATACAGAGATAGGAATTAGAATATTAAATTAGAAATGAGACAATAGTGATGCATTCACTTTATAAACAATGAGTCATATTCAGAGACTATGTAGGTAGTATGATACTCGTAGCATAAATAAAGCGACCATGTGTACCACTCATGGCCAACAATTACAATCATCTCAAGGAAGCCAATATGTGTAATTAAGATATAAAACATAAATGTAATAAAGAGTAATGAATTAAATTTAGGATAAGGAAAGATTAATTCCCTTATCAAGCGAGAGGAGTGTTATATCCTTTAATTTGGATCGGCTGTTTTCTGAGTTGTCGGACATGCCTTCGTCTTTTTCTTTTCAAAACCTTTAACCCGATAACAGGAGTATTATCCGAGGAAACATCAGAAGGATTGGTGATTGAGAGAATGAATGTGCAGCAGAATCGCCTAATCGGAGTGTACTTCCCCAACTAAATCGGATTCCCCCTCCGAGAATGCTCTGCCAATTAGATCAGATTCATCCAAACCTGTGTGAGAGGCTTGAGGATTTAGACCTGTGAAGGAGTGCATTGTGACGGGGTTGAATGTTTGCAAGTTGTGAGGGCGGGGTTTAGAGAAAACGTCTGAGAGGCACGAGATCTGTGGTCGGCTTGTGCATGCTTTCGGATGATAGGAATCCTGACTTGGGTTATGCACGAAACACTCGCATCATTTTTGGCCATCGTGCTCGGTCTATCACGTCCGGTAGTTCCGACCATCAAATTTGTACCTTTACATGATGTATGAAAACAACTATTAGAATATCAAGTAGTGAATGATATGTAATGACATTAATAGCGAAGTATGAGTTGTTTCACTGTTAATTATGAGTATTATCTAAGATAATATAATGTTGTGCAGCAAGTGATTCAATAATGATGAATGTGAGGTTTAAACCATGCAATGTACATCACGTAAATGAGGTAATGAGAAAGATCCTTCCCTGTTTGTCTTTATAGTTAGACTATTTTTGAATTTTAATGCTTTCGGCATCCTTTTTGGCATGAACGTTGATATGCTCGGCATCAATTTGGCATAGACATTTTTTCTTCTACTGCTAGATCGTGTGCTTGCTCGGTACTCTTCATCTTCTTCCTCCCAAACACCCTGTATGCCGTTATGGGCGAACCATTGTATAGCGCCCTTGTGAGCAATGCTGGGATCTCGAGAAGAGATGTTGACGGGGATCGTCTTTGGGCTTTTAGTGACCATGAGAGGCAAGGGTGTCGTGGTAGAAGGGACCGATCAATTCGAGGATGTCATTGGTCGGTTGGTATCATAGCTTGATATCCTACTGCGGGTGTAGGGATCTGGTAGGAAACCGGTGGGATGGACTCTTTACCCATATTTGTACCTCGTATATGTATACAAAATTAATAATCAGTAATCGTCATTTGAAGTGACAATGTATAATAATTAAATTGCAATAATGAAAATTATTGGCAAGTTACGGAAGAAAATATTGGTATGTAAATAGTATGATTCTAAAAAGATCACACGTAATAATAATAATAATAAACGATACGTGTATCAAAAATGTGTCGGAGCAATTAGTGGTATTAAACCAAATAATGTTAATAAGTATAATAATTAACTGTATCATTGGCATGTGATGGTGTACATAATTAATACCATTGAAATAACTTAAGTAAAAGAAATTAACTTCCCTGGATTGGTCGTGGTAATGCCCTTAATTGACCGTAACTTGTGGCTTCACATGTTGTTGTTTTGTTGATCGAGAGTTCATTGTGGACGGAGGCCTTGACAGCATGACTCGTAACAGTTTGACCGTCGTGGGTGTGTAGTGCCCGTTCTAGGCTAGCCTCGTGACGGGTTTTTACAGGAACACATGCTTGCGTGGGCGATGGCCACAAAGTCTTTGTAATTATCTCGGAGTGATGACGATAGTAATCCATGCCACGAGACGTTTTTACAATAACCGTTCTGACTTTTGGATTGTTCTCTATCATGGGGTCGCGATGGCCTCGTCAACTCTAGAGAGAATCCTAGCTGCTCGGTCTTCCTTTTCGATAGGTCCGACCATCCTTTTTTGAACCTTACATTACATGTTTAAGAACAATAATCAGTGATCGTTGTTAATTTAATAATATATGATAATTGAATAGCAACAATGAAAATTATTGGCGAGTGAGTATAAAGTATCAGAACCAAAACAACATGATTTAAAAAATCACATGTAAAAATAATGACAATAATTAAATATCGTGCAACCAGACAGGATTGCCCATGAAAAGATGCATGGTTTCAGGTATATCACGCGCAATAATTGTAAAGAATGACATTTATAAATATGTCAGAGCATTTAATGACAACAAACCAAATGAAAGCATTAATTTAAGAATAATGACAATGTGCGATTGTCGGAAACTAATGTACGTCATTCAACAGGCGATATATCTATATAAAGAATTATTATCCTATCACAACAGGAGAGACAAAGATTTAAAGGCATTCAGCAGCACGAAGATTTGCTCAACAAAACATTACGTAACAGCATGGAGAATATCAAATAATAAGCGACTTGTAAAGGGATTATAAGGAACTAAGTATTCAAAGCACATGTCCAAAATATTGCATCGGGTAAACTAATATAAGCATGTGTGCGAAGTAATCATGTAAAATGCCAAGTAAATAGGAAAGCAATATAGGAACGAGAATTCCTTCCCTGATTCGCCGAGGTGAGGAATGTTGGATCGAAGACTGTTGGATTGAAGTCTTTTGTCAATCCTCTCAAAATGGGCTTTGTTGAGCGTTAAGGGTTGACCTCTGTTTTCCTTACATATGATTTTCTCTATGCTCGGAACACAAGTTTCAATAGGGGAACTTGGCGCGGGGGTCCTCGCTCTTCGCTCGGAACACAAGCTTCAAGAGGGGACCTCGGCGTGGGGGTCCTCGCTTTTCGCTCAGAGCATGAGCTTTAAGAGGAGAACTCGGCGCAGGGGGCCTCGCCATCACCACTAGATTCCAAGTAAAGTAACATTACTGTATTTGTGATACTCGGAAAATTATTTGTCCATTAATGGGGATCTTGGAATGGGTTATTCAGTCGCTCGGGCCATCGTACGTGTACCTCGCATATGCGCACATAAATAATAATTAATTAGTTATTGTCGTTCAAGATTGACAATTTATAACTATTAACTAATAAATAATAAACAACATGTAATCAAACTAAATGGCAAAAATATAAATTATTTTTGTCTCTAACTAATAGTCATGTGAGTCAATAAAATATTTGTGGCATTATTAAAAATTAGAAAGAGTAACTTCCCTGATTTAAAGGTAGGTTGCTGAATTGTTGGGCCATAGAGTTGTTGAGGCCCGTTTTTCTTTTTGGTGCAGCTTGGGCCAATAGTCAATTCCTCCTCTTTTCTTATTTTTTTTTTAATTTTTTTTTATAGGTTGCTCAGACCTTTTTTTTTTAATTGGGCCGGTTGGCCCGTTAGGGTTTTGGAGGAAACCCCAGTGAAGGTTTTGCAGCAGCTGCTAGCTGCATTCCCTCATGCCAACAAGGATGCGGCGGCGGGAATGATGCTGCCAAAGGTGACGGCGAAAACGGCAGCGGCGGAAACGGCGAGGTGGCGGTTCAGAGTTCCTCGGTTTCAGCACCGCTCCCATCGTCTTCCCTGTTCTTCGCGCGTAAGCTTGAAGAAGCCACAGAGGGCTCGCACTGGAGAAGCGCCACCGTGAAATCGCTTCTGTTTCAAGGTGCAGCACCACGAGAAGGGCAGGAACAGCACCGAGGCAGCCAAGTTACGATTCGTGGAGGCACATCAGCAGCGCGCGAGCAGCGCTGTAACGATGTCATCCTCCAAGCACAAACGAGATATGTCATCATCCTCAACGCGTAGATCCACCTGCCACGACGGCAATGAAGAAGGGAAGAGGGAGATAACCGCCACCACTACACTGCAACTGGAGGGTGTAGTTTGCATCGCGGCCAGTCGTGACGATTGCTTGGTGATTGTGTGTCGTCGCCACTGTTTCCTTTCCATCATTCGGTTTCCGATCTGCGGTTATGGTGGGGCGCGAGTAACGTTCAATACAGGGCCACCGTGGAAGAGGAGATCGGTGGTGGTGTGCGCTACCGTCGTCGGCGAGGGCCACTATGGGAGAAGATTGCATCGCGTCGGCCTTAATGGTGTGCTCTGTTGTTTTTTTCTTTGCGATGGTTGCTGGTGGTGTCTTCTACTCCCAGCCGCGATTCTGAAACCACCGAGGCGGAGAACACCCCCCACGACTCAGATGTGGATGCCCGGTGAGCCGCACCGTGGTAGCACCGGGAACAGCCCCGGTGGTAACCGTGAAGGGGGTGCTTTTTTTTCAAGAACAGCGGCGGCAGAGGCTTTCTTTTTTTTTTTTGATTCGTGTTTGAATGTGGATGGGAATCGAAATTTTCCGATCCCCACAGACGGCGCCAATGTAGTGTTCCATTGTTAGGGAGACACCACGATGTGTGTTTTGGGTTGTTGCAGCTGACGAGGGTGACCCCGGTCCTACGTACCCCCAGTGATAAGGGGATCAAGCCACACGTAGTTCTTTAGAGTAGGGATGAGAGACATACCTTAGCCCCTATAGCATAGTGGTTCTTATAGGGGATTACCTGTTAGGTATGTTGTGATACCTTATGGGCCTGTTGGGCCCAATAGGGCTGACGTGGCTCTTAGAGGATAAGAAGGGTGAGTCCTTCATCCTTATCATGTACTAGGGAGTTTTAAACTTATCCGTTGAGTCGTTGGTCGGCATTGAAGGCATGCGGTCGGCTTATGGGTCCGGTCCACTACAGATACAATTGCTGGAAAATGTCTCCAACCATGGTGTCATTTAACTTCAATAATAGTAATGTTATAAAACATGTCTCTCGACTTCCACTCTCAATCCGTCCAGCCAATTTAAATTTGGCGTTGAAATTGAGATGGAAGAGGAACAAAGCTACTGGAAGTAATAGTTAACACCTTATAGTATTGATATTTTCTTTTTTTTTCAGGGCCTTTGAAAAGTCATTGCAGTATGTGCAACGGTTCAGCAGTTATAAGAATCCCGATGCTGTTAGACAAGTACGAGAGTATCCTTAAAAACTGTGTGTTGATTGTTTTGAAGAATTGATTTGTAGTTTATTCCTTTACATACATAAATTTGCAATAAAATTATGTTGGTGTCATGTTTTTCATGATAATGATTGAGATAATTTTCTCATCTTGGTTCTTTCTTTGATTCAAATTTTCAACACGTTATTATTTATTTTTAAATGAAAATGCGATAGGCATTTGATTAGTCAAGGCCTCGAGGGACTCTGGAATCTCTGTTGGTCCATCTAAGAGAATTGGTCTATGTTAAGTCCATTTTTCTTGGAAGAGAATAATAACAAACTTTGAGACAGTTTGGAAAATTGAGCTTTGAAACTTGTCCTCTGAATTTGGCTTTATACTTTTGGTCCTACTGCCTTGTCCCTCTGAATTATCTTTTTCTGCATAGGATCATAATTTGAAACTTTGAGAAATATTAAACTAAAAGTAAGTTCATTCACTTATGTGTTTCATGCATGTCTAACTTCCTTGTCTATCATTATCAGATTAATCAATCTCAGATTGATTAAGACTCTGATAACCGCATTCCATGATTTGTTATTTTTGCTTTGTGTCTGTGTTTGTTGTTTATACATGTAAAAAGTTTATTCCTTTACATACATAAATTTGCAATAAAATTATGTTGGTCTCATGTTTTTCATGATAATGATTGAGCTAATTTTCTCATCTTGGTTCTTTCTTTGATTCAAATTTTCAACACGTTATTATTTATTTTTAAATGAAAATGCGATAGGCATTTGATTAGTCAAGGCCTCGAGGGACTCTGGAATCTCTGTTGATCCATCTAAGAGAATTGGTCTATGTTAAGTCCATTTTTCTTGGAAGAGAATAATAACAAACTTTGAGACAGTTTGGAAAATTGAGCTTTGAAACTTGTCCTCTGAATTTGGCTTTATACTTTTGGTCCTACTGCCTTGTCCCTCTGAATTATCTTTTTCTGCATAGGATCATAATTTGAAACTTTGAGAAATATTAAACTAAAAGTAAGTTCATTCACTTATGTGTTTCATGCATGTCTAACTTCCTTGTCTATCATTATCAGATTAATCAATCTCAGATTGATTAAGACTCTGATAACCGCATTCCATGATTTGTTATTTTTGCTTTGTGTCTGTGTTTGTTGTTTATACATGTAAAAAGTTTATTCCTTTACATACATAAATTTGCAATAAAATTATGCTGGTGTCATGTTTTTCATGATAATGATTGAGCTAATTTTCTCATCTTGGTTCTTTCTTTGATTCAAATTTTCAACACGTTATTATTTATTTTTAAATGAAAATGCGATAGGCATTTGATTAGTCAAGGCCTCGAGGGACTCTGGAATCTCTGTTGGTCCATCTAAGAGAATTGGTCTATGTTAAGTCCATTTTTCTTGGAAGAGAATAATAACAAACTTTGAGACAGTTTGGAAAATTGAGCTTTGAAACTTGTCCTCTGAATTTGGCTTTATACTTTTGGTCCTACTGCCTTGTCCCTCTGAATTATCTTTTTCTGCATAGGATCAGAATTTGAAACTTTGAGAAATATTAAACTAAAAGTAAGTTCATTCACTTATGTGTTTCATGCATGTCTAACTTCCTTGTCTATCATTATCAGATTAATCAATCTCAGATTGATTAAGACTCTGATAACCGCATTCCATGATTTGTTATTTTTGCTTTGTGTGCCTGTGTTTGTTGTTTATACATGATAGTAATTGCATAATGGTGCTTGTTAAAAAGTTCAAGTGGCTTACAGGTAGTGCTGGTCGTCTTCCACAATTGATACCTGATCAGATCCTCAAGCTAAAGCAACTTACAGTTCTTACTCTGGATGATACAGACAAGGTATGAATTATCCATTAAATCCACAGTTATTGACAAGGTATGAAGTTGAGATGGGATATTCTAATGGAATGCTACAGGTACTGCTAACAAACAGGATCATTGGTATATGAATAGCATTGTATTATAATTTTTATTGTATCACGCAAGCTATCATATATATGCCTCTATAATTCTGTTAATTAAACAGTTGTTATTTTTATCTTTTGGCAGATTGTTGGGCACTCACTTGGTGATGGTACTGCTGCACTGTTAACATATATTCTTAGAGAACAGAAAGAGTTCTCTTCAAGCACCTGTGACATTTGCCCCAGGCATGTAGTTATACTAACTTTTTACATCTTTTTTTTTCCTTCAACTGAGTAATTAGAAATTCATTAGTTTTTGTATTCTTTGAAGTTCATCATATGATATTAATTATTTGTGCAATTTACATAACACTTCTCAGTGGCAAATGACAATAAGATTTCAGATGTCATCTAACTGTTGCTGAATCCTTGGATCATAATTGTCATTTTTCTTTTGATGTCTCTTGTTCTTTGTATATGAATGCTGCTGATGGAATTGTGTACATGGTAAACTATTTGTTTCTTTTTAAATAAGTATATTAACCAAAGGTGGCCTAAATCAATGATCCTATTAAATAAGTATATTAACCAAAGTTGTCAAAAAGAAAAAAATTGAAAAATTAAAATGATGTAATATGGACATCATTTCACATGTGCAGCAAGTCATTTGCTTTGCTTTCCATGACAGTAGGCTGCTCATGGAAACATGTCAAGAAGCTAAAAATATGCGGAAGATTCATACCTTTCCTCCCTAAAACGGGTAAGCACAAGCTCCTGAATCAATATACATATGACCTGATAATCATAATTGTTTCTATGCTTCTTGTTAAATATTTAATATCTTTTTCCAAAAGGGGAAGTATTGATGATTCTTCCCTGTTTTAGCTTTCCACTCATGGTTGTTTATACTCCTTAATTTATTCTCATTTTGTCTAAAGTTGCAGTGTCTAGTGATCCTTTCCTCCCTAAAACGGGTTAGCACAAGCTCCTGAATCAATATACATATGACCTGATAATCATAATTGTTTCTATGCTTCTTGTTAAATATTTAATATCTTTTTCCAAGAGGGGGAGTATTGATGATTCTTCTCTGTTTTAGCTTTCCACCCATGGTTGTTTCAAGGAATCATCTCCAACTTGAAGAGAGATTTGTAGCCTTCAAGCATTCTTAGATTTGTGGCACACTTTTTATTATTAATATATATAATATAATAGAAGAGCCAAACTGTTTGAACGATGATGTAATCTCCTAGACACTTAACAACAATGGACCAATTTGTCTTCTCTTTTGATTCATATTTGTTGATTTTGTGTTGATTAAATAGGTTCAATTTCTTCTAATTGTGTTGATTAATTAAAGATTTAATTCCCCTGTGTGTTAAATTGGTTGAAGTTAGGGTTTGTGTAAAATTCATAAAATAGGATTGGGGTTTTTTGTGTTAAATTTCTGAATTGTTGTTTTTAAATTAAGGAAAGGAAGCTATCCTCTTGTCAATTTGTGAAATGTGGTTCTGGGACCAGATTGTTGTGATTGTGGATTTTCTCCATTGTCTTGCAGACAATTTTTATCTGTTTTTGCTTTTATTTAAAGATAAGTGTAACATCCCTAATTTTATTCCAAGCCTAATTAGTGATTTAATAGATTATTAATGTAGAGAACGGGTAGATTAATTACTTAAAGAATTTTGGGAGCAAGGTGACTGGTAATTATAAGTCCTAGGGGTTGTATAGAAGGCAATTGTGGCTTTGGGCAAAGTCAAATAAGCGAAATCGGGAGTGTAATCGGCGTTTTAGATGTTAGAAATCAACCGAAAAGAGAAAATTAGGAATAAAATATCCATAGCTCCAAACCAAATTCCCACCGTTGGATGTGAAGATTAAGGTCTTAGGAAGCTTGTCTCAAAATTTGAGCAAGATCCGACGGTTAACGAAAACGTTACGGCGAATCGAAGATTTGGAATTCTGGTGCACGCCCAGGCGCACCGGTGCACGCCCAGGCGGGTGCACTGTTCATTGGTGCACCAGACAGTGAAAAACTCGCCCAGGCGGTGCACCAATTCGCCCAGGCGAGCTGAAACACGCACCAGCCGCACCAGTTTCGCGTGTGGCGCGCCAAAACCCCACCTGACCGCACCAAATCTCGCACCAGGCGCACCAGCAGCACCAGTTGGTGCTGATCTCACGCCCAGGCGCGTGGTCTCTACGCCCAGGCGTGCTGCACGCATCAGACCCCCATCAGGCGCACCAGACTGGCGCGCCAATCTCTCCTGACCGCACCAACTCTGGTGCTGGTGCAAGAACTCGCCCAGGCGCGCGCTATCCTCGCACAGGCGCGCGCGACCAGCTGGTGTGCTCCCAGCCACCAGATCTGGACTTGGGGGCCAAGCCACTCCCTCCCCACCACACGATCAGACCAGCCAAGGCAAGGGGCCTTATAAACCAACCAAACCACCACCAACATACCTTCACCTTCTTCTCCTCCTTACTCCATCCGTGCCTCCCTCACTCACCAAGGCACCACTATTTCTTCTTTTTGCTCACTCCCACCCAAAGCAACCAAGCACCAATTTCCTTTCTTCCCCAACACCACCGTGATTCCCTCTCTCTCATGGACCCAAGCACCTTCTCCTTTCCTTCCCCAACTCCACCATGTCTCTCTCTCAGCCAAGCTAGCAATCATCATCCACCCTATTCATTCTTCATCTTCCTCTCCATGTCTCTCTCCACCCTCTCCTTGGTTCCAAGAACCAAAAATCATCATCACCCAAACAATAAGAACCATGGCACCATCCACCCTCTCTTGATCTATCTATCATCATCAACAACCTTCACAAACCAAGAGTAAGAGCAACCATCACCACCAAAGACCAATCATGATATTGGCCAACAAATCCTTCCTCCTCTCCTCCACCAAAGTCGTGACCCTCTCCCTCTCTATTTCCATGGACTTGTGAACCTAATAACTAGGGAGAGTTATATCCATCAACCTCATCATTAAGGACAAGAAGTAGGACATTAAGGCTAGGGGTTCAAGGGCTAAAGTGGGTTCAAGTCAAGGATGAGAGAAACTAAGGATGTGAAGCTCAACACCAAGGACCAATGGACTAGGACTTGATATTCTTCACCACCTCTTAAAAAGGTAAGAGGGGTTTGCTTACCTTTCCTAAGGATATAGATTCTAGGTTGCTGTAATGATGACTAGGTGTAGATAATTAATTAAAAGAATAAACCTTAGGATAATTAAAGGGCATGAAATGAACCTTAGGGGTAATTAGTGTGTTAATGGTTGATTTAATATTAATTAAACGGTTTTTGTTAATATTCTCTTTTGTTAATATTAAATTAGGAAGTGAAGAACCTTAGGGAGTTGACTTAATTTATAGTGCTCTGAGACATACCTGAGTATGTCGACTGTTTTGGTTATTATTTGTTGATGGTTACTCGTTATTGATGTATGTTCATGTCGTGTTTGGTTTTGTGACTCGTAAAACAAATAATGGACTAAGTATCATCGTAGGCAAGTAATATAGAAAGGGCTAAGTAAGGAAGGAAGAATGGAAAATTATGAGTGAATGATTAAAGAATGGACTAAGGATAAACAGCTTGGTAAAAGAGAAATGATGTTTATTAATAAATGAATCAGAAATCAGAGGATGGTGATCGAGTGAGCAGGAACCTTGATGGATGTTGTGCTTGATTTAATTTGTTAAGTGTAAATGTGACAATAACGGTCGGGTGATAATATGTGATATTGAAATTGTGTTTGTGCTTGAATATTCATGTGAAAATGTGATGTTGTTATGATCCAAGAATGAAATGAAATATACCCGGGCGCAGTAAGACGTGAGTGCACAGGAGTGCAGACGCAGTAGGTCGCGACCAGGGACAGAATGAAATGAAATATACCCGGGGGCAGTAAGACGTGAGTGCACAGGAGTGCAGACGCAGTAGGTCGCGACCAGGGACAGAATGAAATGAAATATACCCGGGCGCAGTAAGACGTGAGTGCACAGGAGTGCAGACGCAGTAGGTCCCGACCAGGGACAGAATGAAATGAAATATACCCGGGCGCAGTAAGACGTGAGTGCACAGGAGTGCAGACGTAGTAGGTCGTGACCAGGGACAGAATGAAATGAAATATACCCGGGCGCAGTAAGACGTGAGTGCACAGGAGTGCAGACGCAGTAGGTCGCGACCAGGGACAGAATGAAATGAAATATACCCGGGCGCAGTAAGACGTGAGTGCACAGGAGTGCAGACGCAGTAGGTCGCGACCAGGGACAGAATGAAATGAAATATACCCGGGCGCAGTAAGACGTGAGTGCACAGGAGTGCAGACGCAATAGGTCGCGACCAGGGACAGAATGAAATGAAATATACCCGGGCGCAGTAAGACGTGAGTGCACAGGAGTGCAGACGCAGTAGGTCGCGACCAGAGCAGAATGAAATGAAATATACCCGGGCGCAGTAAGACATGAGTGCACAAGAGTGCAGACGCAGTAGGTCGCGACCAGGGACAGAATGAAATGAAATATACCCGGGCACAGTAAGACGTGAGTGCACAGGGGTGCAGACGCAGTAGGCCGCGACCAGGGACAGAATGAAATGAAATATACCCGGGCGCAGTAAGACGTGAGTGCACAGGGGTGCAGACGCAGTAGGTCGCGACCAGGGACAGAATGAAATGAAACATACCCGGGCGCAGTAAGTCGTGACCAGCACATTAGTGCGGACGCAGTAGGTCGTGACCAGGGAAGAATGAATATGAAATATACCCGGACGCAGTAAGACGTGAGTGCACGGGAGTGCAAACACAGTAGGTCGTGACCAGGGACAGAATGATTGAGAATTGCGAATTTAATGAAAGAAAAGAGAATTAAAAAGGTTTATGAAAATAATGATATATGTATGTGAGTTGGTCATTTTATGGGTTTGGAATTTGGGACATGGAAATGTTAATGTAACCGGAATTGACAAGTAATTTAAGGTTGAAAGTAGAATTTCTAGGAAGGTAGTATGGACATAGGACTATTTCAGTGAAAATGAGCTTGTGCGTAATTACCTGAAAAGGAATATTAGGTTAATCAGATAATTTTTATTGTAATAGGTCCTAGTTTTCAGCTATGCTTCTTAGAAGCTATTATTCTTAGTACTGTGTAATGCTACCCTTCTTGCTATATTTTTATAGGTACCGAAGGAGCATACACGTGTCTCGCCGAGCAGGATTACATTCCACCACGTGGAGTGTGGATAGTATTTAGCGACCACCTATTGGTCATGGGCTATTTTGGGGAAGTTTTATTGTATTTCATTTACTTTGTATTTTGAGAAACTATGTGTTTGAGAAACTATTTGAATTTCCTTAGAAATAATGTAATGAGTGGACTAAACCATAATTTGGGCCCTGCTGGCCTCTGATGAATTTAAAATGCTATTGTTTATCAGGTTACAGGAATTTTGGGAAAGTCCTAAAAACAAGCAAAACTCCGTCCGTTTGACGGGAGATTTCCATATGAATTAAAAATAACTAAGTGTTTTTCCTACTCAAATCATAAGTTTAAAAAGAAATTTTCAATTCACTATTTTATTTAAGGGTATAAAAGGGTAAATAATTGTAGGTGTTACATTTATGGTATCAGAGCAGTTTTTCCTCGACCCGGAGGGAGTAACTGATTACTCCTGTAGTTACTCATCAAGAGAGTGACTTGTAGTTAAATGTTAAACTGCTTTGTGGTCTAGTCAGGTGTTATTGTAGCATGATAATAGGCATAGTTGTTGAGTCGAGCGTAGTGAGTACTCTATATTCTTTTAAGTTTGTTGAGTGATTTAAGGAGTGCGATTAGCATCTGACGATTTCTTTCGAAAAGCATGGTAAACATTGGAAAATCTTTTAGAAGTCCACTCAAATCATGTTCAGTCTACCATGCTAAACTTGAAATCTTGTGAGAACGATAAATCATACTTAGAGGTGGATGAATGACGAGATTGAGGAAAGCAATACCCCAACGGGCAAGAGCACTAGATTGCTACCCCACCGGGAGAAAGTGATCTTTAGTTTCGCGCCAAGTAAACCAACTCTAAATGTGACACACAAAGCAAGATTTCAATGTTTTAGAACTAATAGGCTATGTGTTTCAAACTTAAGTAAGATGAGAATGGTCTTATCATCGATATGATGTATGGTTGAGCCTGATCACCTCAAGTATACACATATTGGGGGATATCATCGTTCTGTCCTTAAGTTTCGGCGAGTAATTTGGGAATTTAGTGAGATCCCAAATTTAGGAGAATTAGAGGTCCTTGTCATAGGCTTCCGTATGCGTAAGTATTTTAGAATCAGAGTTGCGCAACGGAAGTGTAGGAAGTACTGTCTTGTCTTAAGATAAGAGAAGTAGCTAGTTAGGAATCCTAGTTAGCTATGATAGGTTTCTAGTATTTATACATTTAGAATTGAATGTAAGAAATCCTAAGATAGTACATAGCAACAGTTCTAAGTTAAACATTAGGTGCACAAAATCCTAATTAATTGCATAGAGCTAGGTCATGTGTTTGGAAGTGAATGAATGGGATGCTATGTACTGTCTTGTGTTTGCCTACATGATGAATTGTGCATTTTAATGATAATTTTATTTGTCTGAACATGTGCATGATGAAAATTGTTTTGAGCATAAAACCTTTTGCAAATTTCTTCATGAAATGGTGTTACTATCAACAAATTGCTTGGTTCCCAAGGATAATCATTTCAAAACCAGGAACCATTCGATTTTCAAGTGTGATAGTACCCCAATGAACTTTCATGTTTTGGAATTGAATTCAAAAATGAATAATAATGTTTTAACAGAATCGGAAATCATTCTAAATTGAGTACTAAGTCGTATCACAAAATTTTGAAAAGTTGATTAATAAACTAAGGATTCCTAAGTAATCAAGCGGTGAACTAATCCATTCTTTTAAAACAAGCCACACGCCGATTAAATAGGAACTCCTTCCATGTGACTTTACTCAATTCGGAATGAAGCTTAGTTTCCAAACTCAAAGTCAAAGGAAATGGAACTATTTTAATTTATGAAGAATCATCAAAGTAAACTTTCTAATCAACCACATATTCCCTTTCTCATTGAGTTTGCTAATCTTGAGTAATTTCATATTCCATCATCTAAGTTTCCTCGAAGTTAGATGAAGGTAACTTGTTTCGAAAAGATATGCTTCGATTTACAAAGATTGTTTTTGGAATTACATCCGAGTTATTTGGCATGAACATATCAAGGTTTTAAAGTGTAAAATAAATTTTCCTGATTTAATCTTTTCCTAAGAGTTTTATGTAAAACAAATCAAAATGATTTTTCATCAAGAAAGGAATTCGATTTTTCAAGAATAAGGAACGCATACATGTTTTTCGGCATATCCCTTTGATTTTATAAATGCATAAATGCACAAACGAATTTCCCGAACGCTATTCTGATTTTCATAAAAGCACACATACTTTGAATTTATGAGGTTTTAATTATTGAACTTTGAAACCATGCAAGTGGGTGATTTTATCAAAGTCTTATCTTGGCATGCATAACTTGAATGTGTAAACAAATCATGGATAACCATGTAATTTTACAAACTCTTTTCGAACTGATTTTGAAAATGTGTGCAGCTTATCTAAGATGTGTGTATGGGTTTAGACCTGAGTTCTAGGGCTGATTTGGGTAGATCGGGATTGGATTAGAATCAAGTAGAGATTGCCAAGTAAGTGTTTGCAATTATACGCTGATATGAAATGTTGGTGTGCATATTTGAATTTTGATTGTCATGTATGTGCTGACTGCTTATTTGTCAATGAGTGTGATTGCTTAGGACTTAAGAATAGCGCCTAAGTTGTAGATCACTAGGTAGATTATAATTAGATCTATTTTAATGCTGCCGTTTAGATTGAGTAGAGAGATAGTTTTGGGTTGATTTGAATGCGGCAGTTAATGAGTGATAGTGCTATTGTAAACCTGACATTGTCCCTATCATTAGTGGGTATGAGATTTAGACTGATACCCCTAATCTTGAGTTTATTAAAGATTGACATTGTCTGAGGACTATAAATGGCATGAGACCAATTAAGCCTAGAATGTAGGAACCAATTTGATTAGCACCCATTCCAGATGTTTAGAGTAAAATGTCTGAGAAGAACCCAGTTGACCTTAGGAGCCATCTCCAATCTAATGGAGAAAATTGCTCTCGAATCTAGAAACCTGAGGTTTATTGAAAGTCTTTTTATTAGAACTCACGCAATGTTTGACCGACATCAGAGTAAACCTCAAGAACCTTAGAGCTTTTGCTTCTAGTCTAATCAAATTAAACCACGATTTGTAATCTTTATTGGATGCATGAGTCTGGTGGCGTACTTAAGCAAGGAAGTATGCCGATTCAAAGTGGGGGAGTAGAACCTAGTGTAGAATGTGTCGTAGTTAGAAAACCCTTTGTTGGGATGGTTCTCCATTTAAAGGAATTGAACGGAATTTCGGGGACGAAATTCTAATAAGTGGGGGAGAATTGTAACATCCCTAATTTTATTCCAAGCCTAATTAGTGATTTAATAGATTATTAATGTAGAGAACAGGTAGATTAATTACTTAAAGAATTTTGGGAGCAAGGTGACTGGTAATTATAAGTCCTAGGGGTTTTATAGAAGGCAATTGTGGCTTTGGGCAAAGTCAAATAAGCGAAATCGGGAGTGTAATCGGTGTTTTAGATGTTAGAAATCAACCGAAAAGAGAAAATTAGGAATAAAATATCCATAGCTCCAAACCAAATTCCCACTGTTGGATGTGAAGATTAAGGTCTTAGGAAGCTTGTCTCAAAATTTGAGCAAGATCCGACGGTTAACGAAAAAGTTACGGCGAATCGAAGATTTGGAATTCTGGTGCACGCCCAGGCGCACCGGTGCACGCCCAGGCGGGTGCACTGTTCATTGGTGCACCAGACAGTGAAAAACTCGCCCAGGCGGTGCACCAATTCGCCCAGGCGAGCTGAAACACGCACCAGCCGCACCAGTTTCGCGTGTGGCGCGCCAAAACCCCACCTGACCGCACCAAATCTCGCACCAGGCGCACCAGCAGCACCAGTTGGTGCTGATCTCACGCCCAGGCGCGTGGTCTCTGCGCCCAGGCGTGCTGCGCGCATCAGACCCCCATCAGGCGCACCAGACTGGCGCGCCAATCTCTCCTGACCGCACCAGCTCTGGTGCTGGTGCAAGAACTCGCCCAGGCGCGCGCTGTCCTCGCCTAGGCGCGCGCGACCAGCTGGTGTGCTCCCAGCCACCAGATCTGGACTTGGGGGCCAAGCCACTCCCTCCCCACCACACGATCAGACCAGCCAAGGCAAGGGGCCTTATAAACCAACCAAACCACCACCAACATACCTTCACCTTCTTCTCCTCCTTACTCCATCCGTGCCTCCCTCACTCACCAAGGCACCACCATTTCTTCTTCTTGCTCACTCCCACCCAAAGCAACCAAGCACGAATTTCCTTTCTTCCCCAACACCACCGTGATTCCCTCTCTCTCATGGACCCAAGCACCTTCTCCTTTCCTTCCCCAACTCCGCCATGTCTCTCTCTCACCCAAGCTAGCAATCATCATCCACCCTATTCATTCTTCATCTTCCTCTCCATGTCTCTCTCCACCCTCTCCTTGGTTCCAAGAAACAAAAATCATCATCACCCAAACAATAAGCACCATGGCACCATCCACCCTCTCTTGATCTATCTATCATCATCAATAACCTTCACAAACCAAGAGTAAGAGCAACCATCACCACCAAAGACCAATCATGATATTGGCCAACAAATCCTTCATCCTCTCCTCCACCAAAGTCGTGACCCTCTCCCTCTCTATTTCCATGGACTTGTGAACCTAATAACAAAAGAGAGTTATATCCATCAACCTCATCATTAAGGACAAGAAGTAGGAGATTAAGGCTAGGGGTTCAAGGGCTAAAGTGGGTTCAAGTCAAGGATGAGAGAAACTAAGGATGTGAAGCTCAACACCAAGGACCAATGGACTAGGACTTGAGATTCTTCACCACCTCTTAAGAAGGTAAGAGGGGTTTGCATTACCTTTCCTAAGGATATAGATTCTAGGTTGTTGTAATGATGACTAGGTGTAGATAATTAATTAAAAGAATAAACCTTAGGATAATTAAAGGGCATGAAATGAACCTTAGGGGTAATTAGTGTGTTAATGGTTGATTTAATATTAATTAAACGGTTTTTGTTAATATTCTCTTTTGTTAATATTAAATTAGGAAGTGAAGAACCTTAGGGAGTTGACTTAATTTATAGTGCTCTGAGACATACCTGAGTATGTCGACTGTTTTGGTTATTATTTGTTGATGGTTACTCGTTATTGATGTATGTTCATGTCGTGTTTGGTTTTATGACTCGTAAAACAAATAATGGACTAAGTATCATCATAGGCAAGTAATATAGAAAGGGCTAAGTAAGGAAGGAAGAATGGAAAATTATGAGTGAATGATTAAAGAATGGACTAAGGATAAACAGCTTGGTAAAAGAGAAATGATGTTTATTAATAAATGAATCAGAAATCAGAGGATGGTGATCGAGTGAGCAGGAACCTTGATGGATGTTGTTCTTGATTTAATTTGTTAAGTGTAAATGTGACAATAACGGTCGGGTGATAATATGTGATATTGAAATGGTGTTTGTGCTTGAATATTCATGTGAAAATGTGATGTTGTTATGATCCAAGAATGAAATGAAATATACCCGGGCGCAGTAAGACGTGAGTGCACAGGAGTGCAGACGCAGTAGGTCGCGACCAGGGACAGAATGAAATGAAATATACCCGGGCGCAGTAAGACGTGAGTGCACAGGAGTGCAGACGCAGTAGGTCGCGACCAGGGACAGAATGAAATGAAATATACCCGGGCGCAGTAAGACGTGAGTGCACAGGAGTGCAGACGCAGTAGGTCGCCACCAGGGACAGAATGAAATGGAATATACCCGGGCGCAGTAAGACGTGAGTGCACAGGGGTGCAGACGCAGTAGGCCGCGACCAGGGACAGAATGAAATGGAATATACCCGGGCGCAGTAAGACGTGAGTGCACAGGGGTGTAGACGCAGTAGGTCGCGACCAGGGACAGAATGAAATGAAACATACCCGGGCACAGTAAGTCGTGACCAGCACATTAGTGCGGACGCAGTAGGTCGTGACCAGGGAAGAATGAATATGAAATATACCCGGACGCAGTAAGACGTGAGTGCACGGGAGTGCAGACGCAGTAGGTCGTGACCAGGGACAAAATGATTGAGAATTGCGAATTTAATGAAAGAAAAGAGAATTAAAAAGGTTTATGAAAATAATGATATATGTATGTGAGTTGGTCATTTTATGGGTGTGGAGTTTGGGACATGGAAATGTTAATGTAACCGGAATTGACAAGTAATTTAGGGTTGAAAGTAGAATTGCTAGGAAGGTAGTATGGACATAGGACTATTTCAGTGAAAATGAGCTTGTGCGTAATTACCTGAAAAGGAATATTAGGTTAATCAGATAATTTTTATTGTAATAGGGCCTAGTTTGTCAGCTATGCTTCTTAGAAGCTATTATTCTTAGTACTGTGTAATGCTACCCTTCTTGCTATATTTTTATAGGTACCGAAGGAGCATACACGTGTCTCGTCGAGCAGGATTACATTCCACCACGTGGAGTGTGGATAGTATTTAGCGACCACCTATTGGTCATGGGTTATTTTGGGGAAGTTTTATTGTATTTCATTTACTTTGTATTTTGAGAAACTATGAGTTTGAGAAACTATTTGAATTTCCTTAGAAATAATGTAATGAGTGGACTAAACCATAATTTGGGCCCTGCTGGCCTCTGATGAATTTAAAATGCTATTGTTTATCAGGTTACAGGAATTTTGGGAAAGTCCTAAAAACAAGCAAAACTCCGTCCGTTTGACGAGAGATTTCCATATGAATTAAAAATAAGTAAGTGTTTTCCTACTCAAATCATAAGTTTAAAAAGAAATTTTCAATTCACTATTTTATTTAAGGGTATAAAAGGGTAAATAATTGTAGGTGTTACATTTATGGTATCAGAGCAGTTTTTCCTCGACCCGGAGGGAGTAACTGATTACTCCTGTAGTTACTCATCAAGAGAGTGACTTGTAGTTAAATGTTAAACTGCTTTGTGGTCTAGTCAGGTGTTATTGTAGCATGATAATAGGCATAGTTGTTGAGTCGAGCGTAGTGAGTACTCTAGATTCTTTTAAGTTTGTTGAGTGATTTAAGGAGTGCGATTAGCATCTGACGATTTCTTTCGAAAAGCATGGTAAACATTGGAAAATCTTTTAGAAGTCCACTCAAATCATGTTCAGTCTACCATGCTAAACTTGAAATCTTGTGAGAACGATAAATCATACTTAGAGGTGGATGAATGACGAGACTGAGGAAAGCAATACCCCAACGGGCAAGAGCACTAGATTGCTACCCCACCGGGAGAAAGTGATCTTTAGTTTCGCGCCAAGTAAACCAACTCTAAATGTGACACACAAAGCAAGATTTCAATGTTTTAGAACTAATAGGCTATGTGTTTCAAACTTAAGTAAGATGAGAATGGTCTTATCATCGATATGATGTATGGTTGAGCCTGATCACCTCAAGTATACACATATTGGGGGATATCATCGTTCTGTCCTTAAGTTTCGGCGAGTAATTTGGGAATTTAGTGAGATCCCAAATTTAGGAGAATTAGAGGTCCTTGTCATAGGCTTCCGTATGCGTAAGTATTTTAGAATCAGAGTTGCGCAACAGAAGTGTAGGAAGTACTGTCTTGTCTTAAGATAAGAGAAGTAGCTAGTTAGGAATCCTAGTTAGCTATGATAGGTTTCTAGTATTTATACATTTAGAATTGAATGTAAGAAATCCTAAGATAGTACATAGCAACAGTTCTAAGTTAAACATTAGGTGCACAAAATCCTAATTAATTGCATAGAGCTAGGTCATGTGTTTGGAAGTGAATGAATGGGATGCTATGTACTGTCTTGTGTTTGCCTACATGATGAATTGTGCATTTTAATGATAATTTTATTTGTCTGAACATGTGCATGATGAAAATTGTTTTGAGCATAAAACCTTTTGCAAATTTCTTCATGAAATGGTGTTGCTATCAACAAATTGCTTGGTTCCCAAGCATAATCATTTCAAAACCAGGAACCATTCGATTTTCAAGTGTGATAGTAACCCCAATGAACTTTCATGTTTTGGAATTGAATTCAAAAATGAATAATAATGTTTTAACAGAATCGGAAATCATTCTAAATTGAGTACTAAGTCATATCACGAAATTTTGAAAAGTTGATTAATAAACTAAGGATTCCTAAGTAATCAAGCGGTGAACTAATCCATTCTTTTAAAACAAGCCACACGCCGATTAAATAGGAACTCCTTCCATGATACTTTACTCAATTCGGAATGAAGCTTAGTTTCCAAACTCAAAGTCAAAGGAAATGGAACTATTTTAATTTATGAAGAATCATCAAAGTAAACTTTCTAATCAACCACATATTCCCTTTCTCATTGAGTTTGCTAATCTTGAGTAATTTCATATTCCATCATCTAAGTTTCCTCGAAGTTAGATGAAGGTAACTTGTTTCGAAAAGATATGCTTCGATTTACAAAGATTGTTTTTGGAATTACATCCGAGTTATTTGGCATGAACATATCAAGGTTTTAAAGTGTAAAATAAATTTTCCTGATTTAATCTTTTCCTAAGAGTTTTATGTAAAACAAATCAAAATGGTTTTTCATCAAGAAAGGAATTCGATTTTTCAAGAATAAGGAACGCATACATGTTTTTCGGCATATCCCTTTGATTTTATAAATGCATAAATGCACAAACGAATTTCCCGAACGCTATTATGATTTTCATCAAAGCACACATACTTTGAATTTATGAGGTTTTAATTATTGAACTTTGAAACCATGCAAGTGGGTGATTTTATCAAAGTCTTATCTTGGCATGCATAACTTGAATGTGTAAACAAATCATGGATAACCATGTAATTTTACAAACTCTTTTCGAACTGATTTTGAAAATGTGTGCAGCTTATCTAAGATGTGTGTATGGGTTTAGACCTGAGTTCTAGGGCTGATTTGGGTAGATCGGGATTGGATTAGAATCAAGTAGAGAATGCCAAGTAAGTGTTTGCAATTATACGCTGATATGAAATGTTGGTGTGCATATTTGAATTTTGATTGTCATGTATGTGCTGACTGCTTATTTGTCAATGAGTGTGATTGCTTAGGACTTAAGAATAGCGCCTAAGTTGTAGATCACTAGGTAGATTATAATTAGATCTCTGTTAATGCTGCCGTTTAGATTGAGTAGAGAGATAGTTTTGGGTTGATTTGAATGCGGCAGTTAATGAGTGATAGTGCTATTGTAAACGTGACATTGTCCCTATCATTAGTGGGTATGAGATTTAGACTGATACCCCTAATCTTGAGTTTATTAAAGATTGACATTGTCTGAGGACTATAAATGGCATGAGACCAATTAAGCCTAGAATGTAGGAACCAATTTGATTAGCACCCATTCTAGATGTTTAGAGTAAAATGTCTGAGAAGAACCCAGTTGACCTTAGGAGCCATCTCCAATCTAATGGAGAAAATTGCTCTCGAATCTAGAAACCTGAGGTTTATTGAAAGTCTTTTTATTAGAACTCACGCAATGTTTGACCGACATCGGAGTAAACCTCAAGAACCTTAGAGCTTTTGCTTCTAGTCTAATCAAATTAAACCACGATTTGTAATCTTTATTGGATGCATGAGTCTGGTGGCGTACTTAAGCAAGGAAGTATGCCGATTCAAAGTGGGGGAGTAGAACCTAGTGCAGAATGTGTCGTAGTTAGAAAACCCTTTGTTGGGATGGCTCTCCATTTAAAGGAATTGAACGGAATTTCGGGGACGAAATTCTAATAAGTGGGGGAGAATTGTAACATCCCTAATTTTATTCCAAGCCTAATTAGTGATTTAATAGATTATTAATGTAGAGAACGGGTAGATTAATTACTTAAAGAATTTTGGGAGCAAGGTGACTGGTAATTATAAGTCCTAGGGGTTTTATAGAAGGCAATTGTGGCTTTGGGCAAAGTCAAATAAGCGAAATCGGGAGTGTAATCGGCGTTTTAGATGTTAGAAATCAATCGAAAAGAGAAAATTACGAATAAAATATCCATAGCTCCAAACCAAATTCCCACCGTTGGATGTGAAGAATAAGGTCTTAGGAAGCTTGTCTCAAAATTTGAGCAAGATCCGACGGTTAACGAAAAAGTTACGGCGAATCAAAGATTTGGAATTCTGGTGCACGCCCAGGCGGGTGCACTGTTCATTGGTGCACCAGACAGTGAAAAACTCGCCCAGGCGGTGCACCAATTCGCCCAGGCGAGCTGAAACACGCACCAGCCCCACCAGTTTCGCGTGTGGCGCGCCAAAACCCCACCTGACCGCACCAAATCTCGCACCAGGCGCACCAGCAGCACCAGTTGGTGCTGATCTCACGCCCAGGCGCGTGGTCTCTGCGCCCAGGCGTGCTGCGCGCATCAGACCCCCATCAGGCGGACCAGACTGGCGCGCCAATCTCTCCTGACCGCACCAGCTCTGGTGCTGGTGCAAGAACTCGCCCAGGCGCGCGCTGTCCTCGCCTAGGCGCGCGCGACCAGCTGGTGTGCTCCCAGCCACCAGATCTGGACTTGGGGGCCAAGCCACTCCCTCCCCACCACACGATCAGACCAGCCAAGGCAAGGGGCCTTATAAACCAACCAAACCACCACCAACATACCTTCACCTTCTTCTCCTCCTTACTCCATCCGTGCCTCCCTCACTCACCAAGGCACCACCATTTCTTCTTCTTGCTCACTCCCACCCAAAGCAACCAAGCACCAATTTCCTTTCTTCCCCAACACCACCGTGATTCCCTCTCTCTCATGGACCCAAGCACCTTCTCCTTTCCTTCCCCAACTCCGCCATGTCTCTCTCTCACCCAAGCTAGCAATCATCATCCACCCTATTCATTCTTCATCTTCCTCTCCATGTCTCTCTCCACCCTCTCCTTGGTTCCAAGAACCAAAAATCATCATCACCCAAACAATAAGCACCATGGCACCATCCACCCTCTCTTGATCTATCTATCATCATCAACAACCTTCACAAACCAAGAGTAAGAGCAACCATCACCACCAAAGACCAATCATGATATTGGCCAACAAATCCTTCTTCCTCTCCTCCACCAAAGTCGTGACCCTCTCCCTCTCTATTTCCATGGACTTGTGAACCTAATAACTAGGGAGAGTTATATCCATCAACCTCATCATTAAGGACAAGAAGTAGGAGATTAAGGCTAGGGGTTCAAGGGCTAAAGTGGGTTCAATTCAAGGATGAGAGAAACTAAGGATGTGAAGCTCAACACCAAGGACCAATGGACTAGGACTTGAGATTCTTCACCACCTCTTAAGAAGGTAAGAGGGGTTTGCGTTACCTTTCCTAAGGATATAAATTCTAGGTTGTTGTAATGATGACTAGGTGTAGATAATTAATTAAAAGAATAAACCTTAGGATAATTAAAGGGCATGAAATGAACCTTAGGGGTAATTAGTATGTTAATGGTTGATTTAATATTAATTAAACGGTTTTTGTTAATATTCTCTTTTGTTAATATTAAATTAGGAAGTGAAACACCTTAGGGAGTTGACTTAATTTATAGTGCTCTGAGACATACCTGAGTATGTCGACTGTTTTGGTTATTATTTGTTGATGGTTACTCGTTATTGATGTATGTTCATGTCGTGTTTGGTTTTGTGACTCGTAAAACAAATAATGGACTAAGTATCATCGTAGGCAAGTAATATAGAAAGGGCTAAGTAAGGAAGGAAGAATGGAAAATTATGAGTGAATGATTAAAGAATGGACTAAGGATAAACAGCTTGGTAAAAGAGAAATGATGTTTATTAATAAATGAATCAGAAATCAGAGGATGGTGATCGAGTGAGCAGGAACCTTGATGGATGTTGTTCTTGATTTAATTTGTTAAGTGTAAATGTGACAATAACGGTCGGGTGATAATATGTGATATTGAAATGGTGTTTGTGCTTGAATATTCATGTGAAAATGTGATGTTGTTATGATCCAAGAATGAAATGAAATATACCCGGGCGCAGTAAGACGTGAGTGCACAGGAGTGCAGACGCAGTAGGTCGCGACCAGGGACAGAATGAAATGAAATATACCCGGGCGCAGTAAGACGTGAGTGCACAGGAGTGCAGACGCAGTAGGCCGCGACCAGGCACAGAATGAAATGAAATATACCCGGGCGCAGTAAGACGTGAGTGCACAGGGGTGCAGACGTAGTAGGTCGCGACCAGGGACAGAATGAAATGAAACATACCCGGGCGCAGTAAGTCGTGACCAGCTCATTAGTGCGGACGCAGTAGGTCGTGACCAGGGAAGAATGAATATGAAATATACCCGGACGCAGTAAGACGTGAGTGCACGGGAGTTCAGACGCAGTAGGTCGTGACCAGGGACAGAATGATTGAGGATTGCGAATTTAATGAAAGAAAAGAGAATTAAAAAGGTTTATGAAAATAATGATATATGTATGTGAGTTGGTCATTTTATGGGTTTGGAATTTGGGACCTGGAAATGTTAATGTAACCGGAATTGACAAGTAATTTAGGGTTGAAAGTAGAATTGCTAGGAAGGTAGTATGGACATAGGACTATTTCAGTGAAAATGAGCTTGTGCGTAATTACCTGAAAAGGAATATTAGGTTAATCAGATAATTTTTATTGTAATAGGGCCTAGTTTGTCAGCTATGCTTCTTAGAAGCTATTATTCTTAGTACTGTGTAATGCTACCCTTCTTGCTATATTTTTATAGGTACCGAAGGAGCATACACGTGTCTCGCCGAGCAGGATTACATTCCACCACGTGGAGTGTGGATAGTATTTAGCGACCACCTATTGGTCATGGGTTATTTTGGGGAAGTTTTATTGTATTTCATTTACTTTGTATTTTGAGAAACTATGAGTTTGAGAAACTATTTGAATTTCCTTAGAAATAATGTAATGAGTGGACTAAACCATAATTTGGGCCCTGCTGGCCTCTGATGAATTTAAAATGCTATTGTTTATCAGGTTACAGGAATTTTGGGAAAGTCCTAAAAACAAGCAAAACTCCGTCCGTTTGACGGGAGATTTCCATATGAATTAAAAATAACTAAGTGTTTTTCCTACTCAAATCATAAGTTTAAAAAGAAATTTTCAATTCACTATTTTATTTAAGGGTATAAAAGGGTAAATAATTGTAGCTGTTACAATAAGTGTATCTGATTTCCAAACATGCAGATAAGTGTATCTGGTTTCCAGCAGGAATGTTGCAGATGCATGGAAAAATTGAAGGAGTGGCTTTGCAATCTTGGAGTTTTTATGCAGGGATATTGACGACTCTAGTTATGTAGTTTTTTTTATTCTTTTTGCTGGTGTAGGAGGTTAGGAGTTTTTGTTCTGTTTGTTAGTTTCCAACAGTAAGAGGTGTGTTTTCGCTAGTATTTGATCTTTGTAAGCAACCCGTTAATTCTATGGTGTAATGTATTTGGTTTTGATCTTTATCTGGAAGCAATGCTTTTGCTTCTAGTTTTTAATAAAATTTTATTTGATAAATCTTTCTTTATATATATATAATTATGTATTGCTTCTTGGCAAAAATTTTAAATTCCCTATGAGCAAAGGCTTAGATGGGATGACTATAAATATGGCAAGCATTACTAAATTGGTATATGTTCAAAAATTGAGATTGGCTGGTTCAAAAATTAATTTAGATCGGCTCAAAAGAATAATTCAGAGCGGTTCAAAAAGAATAATTCAGAGCGGATCAAAAATTAATTCAGAGCAGTTCATTTTTCAGAGCGGTTCATTTTTTAATTAAGAGCGGTTCATTTTTCAGAGCGGTTCATTTTTCAGACCCGTTCAAAGAATTATTCAGACCGGTTCAAAATTATTATTCAGACCGGTTCAAAGTTATAATTCAGACCGGTTCAATATTATTATTCAGACCGGTTCAAATAATTATTTAGACCGGTTCAAATAATTATTTAGACCGGTTCACAATTATTATTCAGACCGGTTCAAAGAATTATTCAGACCGGTTCAAAATTATTATTCAGATCGGTTCAAAATAATTATTCAGACTGGTTCAAAAATTTAAATCAGAGCGGTTAATAACCAGTCTCGTTAATATAAAAAAGACCGGTTTATAACTGGTCTCATTTAACATGTATTTTTAGTAACAGGGGCTTTAAGACCGGTTCGGAATCGGTCTGAAAAATGGTTCGGAACCGGTCTGAAAAATGTATTTTGTACTAGTGCACATATCATTCAAATATTAAAATGTTATGCCACCTTAATGAAAAATAATAGAATGCAAAGAATTCACACAAACATTCATATACACATCATATCAAGTACTCATTTTATTTTAAATTCACTTTATAAGTCCACATAAAATAGTTTTCCTTTTATAACATGACAATCACCCACAATAGTGAATAAAAATTCTAAAAATACACACTTTAAATAAAATGATTAACTGAACTACTTGGCTATAAATATAGCCCTCATTTCATTTTCTAAAATCACATTTGCATATATAAAAGAGATCCTCAAGAGGAAAAGTTCATTTGAGGTCGTTAACTATATTTACTAATTTAAATACTCAAAATTCGTTTACAATGCACTCAGGAAATAAATTTTTGTAAATCAATCCAGAAAGTCATAAAATTCATATTTTCAAATTCTACATTTCAATACGATCGTTTTCATATAGAGATCATAAAATTCGGAGTTACGGTTAAAAAGATATGAATTTTCAAAGTTAGTTCATCTATTAGAGTCCACAAAGAATTTCACTTCTTTAAAGAAATCTCAAATAATAAAACCATCTAATTTGAGTTCATGAAAATACTTATTTTCACCTCAATACATCTATTGTTAATAAAATATATCTCAAAAATTCATTTAAAACAGACGAGGAATTTGCGGGTCGTCACACCATTACTAACTACAAGTTACTCGCTTGGTGAGTAACACAGAAGGAGTTGTGAGTCCACACTCCAAGGCCGAGGAAAACCTGCTCTGATACCACAATGTAACACTCTCACTTAAAATACCAATGAAATTAAGATTTGTTTTTAAGTTACTTGAAGATTTCAACAAAAATTTTGGCAGAGTTTCCTCTGTTTTTCGGACTTTCCAAAAATTTGGTTTTTCCTGTTTAACCTGTACAAAACATTTTCAGCCAGCACAGACAGATAAGCTTAATTTAAGTTATTTACAAGTCTTTGAATTTATATAATCCCCCAAAATACTCCTTTCCTAACAAAAGGAGTCCTAACTAATACTACCTACACTCCTCGAGAGGGAGTGTACTCCTGCTCGGCCTGTTCCTGTGTCTGCTCTGACTCAGTACCTGTTAAAAATCAGCAAAGAGGTGAGCATTACACGAAACTTAGCGAATGAAATCTAATAGACATAGTAAATAGCTAAGCCAAACACAATTAACATATAAACACATAAAACATTTCTATGAACATCAAATCATTCTCTTTAGTTACATACACATGCATCGCCCAAAGTTTCTCGCATATTAATTGTCGTCGACACTAGTATTGTTTCCTTTTCTCGATTTCCTCTTTTTATTTCTCCTTTATTATCTTATCATCTTCTTTTTATTAAGGTTTTGTGAACCCACCACTGCGCTCCCACACCGGGGCGTCTTATCGTTGCACACGCCCATACGTCGTGCGGCTTACACAGCCACTCCACACAGACCGCTCGCGACTTACAGCACACGTCCCACTTGCGTCTTACTGCACTCGATTGTGCATCTTACTGCACCCGATTGTGCGTCTTACACGACCTGGCATCCACAAAGCATGTCGGGTACTGCGAACCCACCACTGCGCTCCCACGCCGGGGTGTCTTATCGTTGCGTACGCCCTTCCGTCGTACGACTTACACAACCACTGCATACGTACCACTCGCGACTTATTGCACATGTTGTGCATACGACTTATTGCACCCAGTCGTACGTCTTACACGGCCTGGCATTCGCACACCTTATTCATTAATCCCTTTATTTCATTTTTCAGTGTTTCATTCACTTTCGTCACCCGGTTCTCTTTGTTTTCACTAAACATATTAGCAACTCATCCTTATTCTATTTATTCTTTATTTTTAAGGAGTAACTCAATTAACATATTTAGAGATATTCTAAGTCCTATTTAGTTCCATAAACTCATTTTTAATTGCAACACCAAGTGTAATATGCAAAATACATCTTCACATATCAATTATCGCAAATCATTTACAAACCATCATGTTAAATATATAAAGCATAGATATCCAGTGGGGTTTCCTATTTTTAACTACGTCTCTATCCATTGTTAATATTGACTACCCTAAGGTTCGTTAACATATAAAATCAATCGTTCTTAGTTACTACTATCATCTACTAGAAATACACTCCCTAAGCTAAGGTAATACCCCCTCTTACCTTGTGTTTCCATAGACATGTTTCTTTTCGCATAAGGATGCTCAAACGTAACGCGGTTCATTTCTTGCATTGTGGCTGGTCCCAAAGTCCTTCATCGTCTAACCATGCCATAAAAAACAAAAACAACTTTGGAATCACACTAAAACAGAAACTTTAAAGCTTTGCACACCGTAAACTAAAATAAACTAAATATGAAATATCGAAACTTGACAAGTATTGTATTTGATTCCAAATCATAAAAAAAAATATGTTAACTTATTGTATTTTGGTTTAAAGTATTGTATCTTGAATATGTTTCCAAACCATAAAATTATTTGATTCAAGTTTGTGACACCCTTCCGAATTATCCAAACATAAACTAATATTTAAGCTATTATATTGGATAATATATGGACTTGTGAGTGTTAAGAATATAGGGAAGATAAAATTTTCCTTTTAAAGCGGGTGCACAAATCGTCATTTTGGAATTCTTGGAGAATAAGTTCTAAATCTTTACGAAAACGTTTATATCGAGTTCGGCGATCTCTAAAACCTTTTCTCAAATAGAGTAACATTCGCTTTTTGGAAACCTCGTTTTATCATACAAGTAATTAAAGTTACCCATGCATTATTTGATAAAACTAATACCATTAAATAATATTTTTAGCCGAGCTCTTAAATAGATCGAATCAGAGTAAGCGGAAATCATCAGACTATGCAGTCACTAGTAATATAAACATAGGTTTTATATATAGTAAAAATCATAAATACATAGTCTCATCATCATGTCTCCAAGATCTCAAAATACAAGTCCATAATCTGATCTACATAGTAATATGACCAAAACCCTAGAGTACTCCAAAAGTATATCTACAATATGTGTACATAATCAAAGTAGAAACTCCAAGGGTGGTCATGTAGATCTGGCATCATCAGATGTAGTAGTAGTGATAGCAGCAGTCTCCCAAAAGTAAAAGTAGTAAGATAGTAGCATCATCATCAACAACACAGCAGCAGCAGCAAGTCTCCTCCACAGCCTCCACACATCGGATCCACAGATCCACATCATACACCATATGCATGTACCTAGGGATCATCGTCCCTCCAGTCACTCCCAGTAGAATGCACGACAGGCTCGCCCCCACTCTCGTCCTCCACCGGATCCTCCTCGATCTCATCCGAGGGAGAGTGTACCCTACCACTGGGTACCGGGTCAGGTGATGGTGAAACCCTGACTGGGCTCCTCGGATCAGAAAGGGGAGTCTCCTCGCGGACGACTCTCGAAGTAAAAGGGTGAGAGCGGGTAGGTCGAAAACGAAAACTATGATAAGAGCGAGCTGGTCGCGTGGGAGGTGGTCCATTGTAAGTGTAAAATGGGGGTACATGCATAGTATATATGATGGGAATCCTAAATCTACGAGGACGGAATCGGATCAACAGGTTCGGGTGGTAGAAGGTAATCTCTTCCTCACCCTCGAACACCGCGCGATGGTCCTCATAGATCCATGTGCCACTAGGAAGTGGCCGGATCTCGATGCAAGCAATGTAACGAGACATCACCTACAAGGGCATAGGGGTAAGCAATTCTATACACATAACCAATAGAGAATAAATTGTGCAATAAGAATATGTAAATATGCATCAATTAACAACAATCACATATAACACTTAGCAGTTAATGAATGCACATAAGATGCTCACACTTATTTCATTTATCACAATTAATTTAAATGAGTGGCATGATGCATGACTTTAGCTCTCAAGCCTATCTCCATCATACTATGTCACTCTCTGACGTCCATCCCTGACAACCCAGCACTCAACAGTGCATTGTATTCCTAGGTATACAACAATTCGTACATTCACCTAGAATGTACACGACAAGCTTGGTATCCATGCCACCCGAGCATATCCCATCATCCAAACGGTATAACCATATCGGCATTCACCCAGCCGACCACGTCAATGACGTGTCATCAAGCAAGCGTATTGGCACTCCCAGAGGCCCTCCACATGTTTACCAAAAACATGATATACGTCCTACCATCCAAACTCCAGTATGAATGCATTAACTTTACTTAAAAGGAATTGATTGATGTTTTGTCCTTTTATTAATACACTACGTGCCTCCCGAGCAACGTATCATCATTATTCAAATGAAAACATCATAACGTCAATCAATTTCCTTTAAGTCCAGGATCACTTGGTTTATTGTCCTCTAAGAGTTACAAAATGACTTAGAATTGAAAATGGTATTTCTAAGTATCTGACTAAAAATACTCGAGTGTTTCCCAAAATACTCGAGTAGTTTATCATTTCCCAGATTCTACTCGAGTGGTTCATGATTATACTCGAGTCGTTCATATCTTTTCAGAGATTTAGGTTTTCAGGTCTTCATAAATATACTCGAGTAATTCATGAGATACTCGAGTATTCCATTACCCAGAATACTCGAGTAGTTCATACATTACTCGAGTGCCCAATCTGATTCTCAAGTTGGTGCGCCAATTTTCACTCTGGTGCACCACGAAATACTCGAGTATTAAGCCAAATACTCGAGTATCTGCTGACAAAACAGAGTGAAACTTGGTTTTTACATACCATCTCAATTTCTAAACATTTTTAACCCAAAACAGTGATCACAATAGTTCATATACCACATATTGAACATGTTAACATACTCATTTCATATCAAATTACAAATTTGACAGAGAATCAATCCATTATGCATGAAATATACAATTTAGCAACTCAACACTTCAAATTGCAAAATAAGCACAATATTCATGAAACAAAGTTCATTTAAGCTTGCATGCATGATATAGAACTTGCTCATCACAGTCATAGAGCATGGATTGGTCTCCAAACCAAAGTTCCTATTCAAACTAAGCCCTTAGAGCCTCTTGGTGGCTCTCTAACACAATTAATGAAATTTAAACTCTATCTAGTGAATATAATTACTTCCCCTTACCTCTAAGACGTGTGAGAATTGGTTTTTGACAGAAAAACAGACTTCAAGCTAGCTTCCCCCAAGAACCATATGACAGCAGCACAGTTTTGAATGAGGTCATGAAACCAGAGATTTTGGTGGTGAATTCATGCAAAATAATTGGGGAAAGTAATTAGAAATCGTTCTCTGCAACAATACTAGAGAATGGAATGAAATTGAAGGATCAAGGATTCAAGAGCTTACCAAAATCGATTGCTCTAGTAAGCTCCAGAAACTGCAAACAGCTTCAACTCCCTCCCTTCTCAGATTCGATTCTCCCTCTACACTCGATCTCAGCTAATAATCTTAGTATCTTTACGAAGCCCTGGATGTGAGCTTCGTAATCGTGTATCACTCGAAATCAAACACTCAAAATTGAAGCTGAATTGAAGGAAACGATTTCAGAACCCTAACCTCATCAACAAAGCACTTTTGATCCAAAATTCTCAGCCAAGGATCGTTGATGAGTTTAAATAGACCAAGAGAAGGCTCATGCAGAGCGACACGAAGCATAGGACGTGTTGAAGAAGACGATTTCATGTCAACACACGAGAATCGTTGGTGGTCTCACCAAACGCACTAACTCGTGCAACTCTGTCCAGAATACTCGAGTTTTTCATCAAATACTCGAGTATTTTTCCCAATTTTTGAAAAATAATTATTTTATTTACTTTCCGTCCAAAATCTTTCCTATAATTACCTCTAGGTCCCAACCCAGGGACTAATATGCAAAATACTCATCTTAGGCATTTATTATATTTATTAAATAATTCACACACATAAGCTAGTCATATGAACACATATTTTAATCGAGGATTAATATAGAAACCATTAATTATAATTAAATTATAATTAACATTTCATTAATCGGGGATTAAAATTTTGGGATGTTACACTACTCCCCCACTTACAAGGAATTTCGTCCCCGAAATTCAACTCATACAAACAAGTCAGGATAATCCTGACGCACCTTATCCTCTAATTCCCAAGATGCTTCTATCACATCTCCACAAACCCAAACGACTTTGACCAGACGAATGTCTTTCCCTCTAAGCTGCTTGATTCTTCGATCTTCAATACGAACTGGCACAGCTTTGAAGGTTAGGTTCTCATGAATTTCTAAGTCATCAGGTTGGATTCTAAGGACAATGGTGGGGTCATGGACATATATTTTTAGTTGAGACACATGGAATACATTATGAAGGTTAGCTAATGACGGAGGTAGGGCTAACAGATAAGCTACTGGGCCGACTCTTTTGAGAATTTGGTAAGGACCAATAAACTTAGGTGATAGTTTCTGAGTTTTCAAGGCTCTACTAACACCTTTGGTTGGTACTATTCTAATAAATACATGGTCTCCTTCGGCGAATTCTAAGGGTTTTCTTCTTTTATCAGCATAGCTTTTCTGCCTACTCTGAGCTGCCCTCATCTTTTCTTGTATCGTCTTGATCTGTTCCGTGGTTTCTTGCACAAAATCTGGTCCAACCAGAGAACTCTCCCCCACTTGGAACCAACATAACGGCGTCTGACACTTTCTTCCATACAGAGCCTCAAATGGTGCCATCCCAATACTCGTGTGGTAACTGTTGTTGTAAGTGAACTCCACGAGTGGCAACATCTGCTCCCAATTCCCTTGTCCTTCCAAAGCACAGGCTCGTAGAATGTCCTCCAACGACTGAATAGTCCTCTCCATTTGGCCATCAGTCTGAGGATGGTATGCAGAACTCAGTTTTAATCTTGAACCCAAGGCTTTGTGCAGATCTTCCCAAAACTTCGATGTAAATCTCGGGTCGCGATCTGACACAATGCTTGATGGTACACCGTGCAGACGAACAACTTCTTTGATGTACAATTGAGTGAGCTTTTCCAACGAATAGCGCATATTCACGGGAATGAAATGCGTCGACTTGGTCAAACGATCCACGATCACCCAGATTGCATCATGACCAGTAGATGTCCTTGGCAATCCCGACACGAAATCCATCGAGATGCTATCCCATTTCCACAACGAAATCTCCAAAGGAAGTAACTCTCCTCCTGGCCTTTGATGTTCCACCTTGGCCTTCTGACATACCAAACAACGTGCCACATACTCAGCTACATCTCTCTTCAAGCCAGACCACCAAAACAGTTTCTTTAAGTCCTGGTACATTTTGGTAGCTCCCGGATGCATACTCATCTTACTCTTATGCGCTTCATCCAGAATCATCCTTCTTACTTCTAAATCATCAGGCACACAAATCCTTGTTTTAAAGCGAAGGATTCCATCCTTCCCTTCTTGAAATTCCAATTCCTTGCCTTCTTCCATCAATTTCCTCTTTTCCATGAGTTTCCCATCCTTGTGTTGCAATTCCCGAATCCTTTGTAGAAACTCATTAGCAATCTACAACATTCCCATTTTGATACTTGTCGGCTCCACTTGCATCGTCAGACTCAAATCCCGGAATTCCTCCATCAGTGCAGCTTCTCTGACCATCATTGCACTGATGTGCATTGCCTTTCTACTCAATGCATCTGCCACAACATTGTCCTTCCCAGGATGATAATGGAGTTCAAACTCATAATCCTTCAAAAACTCCATCCATTGGCGCTGCCTCATATTCAACTCTTTCTGATCGAAGCGATACTTTAAACTCTTATGGTCACTGAACACCCGGAACGTAGTGCCATAGAGATAGTGTCTCCAGATCTTTAATGCAAACACCACAGCTGCCAGCTCCAGATCATGGGTTGGATAGTTCATTTCATGAACTTTTAGCTGTCTCGAGGCATAGGCGACGACTTGCCCTTCTTGCATCAAAACACTCCCAAGACCTTGTTTCGATGCGTCACAATACACATCAAAACTCTTCTGTGTATCGGGCAGAACCAATACAGGAGTCGATGTCAACCTTTCCTTCAACTCTCGAAAACTCCTTTCACATTTCTCATCCCATAGGAATGGTTGATCTTTCCGAGTCAACTTTGTCAGAGGCAGTGCAATCTTTGAGAAACCTTCAATGAATCTTCTATAGTAGCCAGCCAAACCAAGAAAGCTTCTCATCTCTGTGACCGACTTTGGTTGCTCCCATTGCAAAACCGAACTCACTTTCGTCGGATCAACGGCTATTCCTTTGTCCGAAATCACATGCCCCAAGAACTTAACCTCTTTCAGCCAGAACTCACACTTTGTAAGTTTGGCGTACAATTGCTTCTCCTTTAGGATGCTCAACACTATCCTCAAGTGTTCGGCATGCTCCTCCGGGCTCTTAGAGTAAATGAGAATATCATCAATGAAAACAACCACGAACGAATCTAAATAAGGTCTAAAGATTCGATTCATGTAGTCCATGAAAATGGCTGGTGCATTAGTCAATCCGAACAGCATCACGACATACTCATAATGTCCGTATCGAGATCGAAATGCAGTCTTAGAGATATCCTCTTCTCTTATCCTGATCTGATGGTACCCCGACCTCAAATCAATCTTGGAAAATACCGAAACTCCACGAACTTGATCCATAAGGTCATCTATCCTCGGCAATGGATACTTGTTCTTGATGGTGACCTTATTCAGTTGCCGGTAGTCGATGCACATTCTCATACTACCATCTTTCTTCTTGACAAACAAAACCGGAGAACTCCAAGGTGACACACTTGGTCGAATCATCTGCTTCTGTAGCAGTTCCTCAATCTGCTTCTTCATTTCCGCCATTTCCGATGGTGCCATTCTATAGGGAGCGATAGAAATGGGACCAGCTCCCGGAACTAAGTCGATACCGAATTCAATTTCTCTTCTTGGTGGCAGACCAGGGATCTCATCAGCAAAAACTTCCGGAAAGTCTCTGACAATAGGGATCTCTTCCATCCTTGGACCATTTTCCTCCACCTAAGAGTTGAACAGGCACACGTAGCCGGAGGGTTTTGGGCTTCTATAGGTCACTACTTTTCTATCACAATCAATGATTACTTGGTTTTGACTTAACCAGTCCATTCCCAAGATCACATCTAATTGTACTAAGGGTAAGCAGATCAAATCTACTTTAGAGGTTTGTCCTAACACTTCTATACAACAGTTAAGACATGCTCTTGAAACTACAACAGGAGCATTGGTAGGGGTTTCTACTTTGAGAGCATAAGGCATTTCAGACATCATCAAGCCTAACCGGTTTACACATTCATACGAAACGAATGAATGCGTTGCACCAGAATCAAACAAAACATGACAAAACTGACCATTAAGCAAGTATTTACCTTGCACCAGATCAGAAGACTGACTTGCTTCCACACCACTAAGGGTGAAAACTCTTCCTTGAGCCATAGGTCTCTCAGCAGCTCCTCTTGAGTTGGCTTTGGCCGGTTCCTTGCAGTCTCTTGCAAAATGTCCCGGCTTTCCACAGTTAAAACAACCACTTGTCCCCCAACACACACAGCCATAGTGATTGCGCTTGCACTTGTCGCAGAATGGAGCCTCGCTCCGATAATTCCTTCCATCAGACCCACCAGCTTTTCCTTTACCTTTCCCTCGGCGATCATACGGACCTTTGCCTCGGTTGTTGAAACCTTTCCGTCTTTGAGGTCCATAGTTCTGATTGTCCTTCTTCTCCGAGGTTTGCACCTCCTCAGCCTTGGTGTCATCTTCATACATCCTACACATGTCCACAAGTGCAGGAAAGCTTTGAATCCGCTGGTAACTGAAAATCGACTTCAACTTTGGCCTCAGGCCTCCTTCAAACTTAATGCATTTACTCCTCTCATCTGGATTGTCCTGATAGTATGGAGAGTACTTCATCAGTTCCTCAAACTTAGCTGCGTACTCACCCACACTCATGTTTCCTTGCTTCAGCTGCAAGAACTCTACCTCCTTCTTCCTTCTCAAGTCCTCAGGGAAATACTTTTGGAGAAACTTCTCCATGAATACTCCCCAACTTACCTCTCTTCCTTCATATTGCAGAAGCTGCATCGTGTGATTCCACCAGTTTTCAGCTTCCTCCTCTAACATGTAGGTTGCATACGCCACCTTTTGAACATCAGAACCTCCAACGTTCTCAAGATCTTGTCCATGGTGTGAATCCACTTGTTGGCCTATTCCGGTTTAAATCCTCCTTCAAACTTTGGCGGATTACAGCTTCTAAAATCAGCCAAAGTCTTCGCTTCAGTGTTACCCACATTACCTTGATGAGACGGGTTGACCGGTTGAGATGGTTGTCGAGACTGTCGTTGCATGGCTTCCAGCACCGTGGTGATCCTTTCTAACATCGTATTAGTGTGATTTTGGTTTCTAGTTGCCATATTAGACCTGCGCTATGGGCTTATGGTCACATATGTTGAACCAAAGAAACTTCCATTACACTACCTATTCTAAGGCTCTATCTTAAACTTATTAAATCTACAATCAATTGCGTCTTGTACTCAAAGAGACAAGATACAAACAAATCAAGGGTATTTAAACCTCAACAAACAAAATAAAAACATTCAAAGTAATGTAATTGCCTTGGAGATACCTGCTTGATGTTGATGGCTACCTTTCTGAACTACTTACACTACTACAGGATCTGACTTTTGCTCTAATACCACTCAGTGTGACACCCTTCCGAATTATCCAAACATAAACTAATATTTAAGCTATTATATTGGATAATATATGGACTTGTGAGTGTTAAGAAAATAGGGAAGATAAAATTTTCCTTTTAAAGCGGGTGCACAAATCGTCATTTTGGAATTCTTGGAGAATAAGTTCTAAATCTTTACGAAAACGTTTATATCGAGTTCGGCGATCTCTAAAACCTTTTCTCAAATAGGGTAACATTCGCTTTTTGGAAACCTCGTTTTATCATACAAGTAATTAAAGTTACCCATGCATTATTTGATAAAACTGATACCATTAAATAATATTTTTAGCCGAGCTCTTAAATAGATTGAATCAGAGTAAGCGGAAATCATCAGACTATGCAGTCACTAGTAATATAAACATAGGTTTTATATATAGTAAAAATCATAAATACATAGTCTCATCATCATGTCTCCAAGATCTCAAAATACAAGTCCATAATCTGATCTACATAGTAATATGACCAAAACCCTAGAGTACTCCAAAAGTATATCTACAATATGTGTACATAATCAAAGTAGAAACTCCAAGGGTGGTCATGTAGATTTGGCATCATTAGATGTAGTAGTAGTGATAGCAGCAGTCTCCCAAAAGTAAAAGTAGTAAGGTAGTAGCATCATCATCAACAACACAGCAGCAGCAGCAAGTCTCCTCCACAGCCTCCACACATCGGATCCACAGATCCACATCATACACCATATGCATGTACCTAGGGATCATCGTCCCTCCAGTCACTCCCAGTAGAATGCACGACAGGCTCGCCCCCACTCTCGTCCTCCACCGGATCCTCCTCGATCTCATCCGAGGGAGAGTGTACCCTACCACTGGGTACCGGGTCAGGTGATGGTGAAACCCTGGCTGGGCTCCTCGGATCAGAAAGGGGAGTCTCCTCGCGGACGACTCTCGAAGTAAAAGGGTGAGAGCGGGTAGGTCGAAAACGAAAACTATGATAAGAGCGAGCTGGTCGCGTGGGAGGTGGTCCATGGTAAGTGTAAAATGGGGGTACATGCATAGTATATATGATGGGAATCCTAAATCTACGAGGACGGAATCGGATCAACGGGTTCGGGTGGTAGAAGGTAATCTCTTCCTCACCCTCGAACACCGCGCGATGGTCCTCATAGATCCATGTGCCACTAGGAAGTGGCCGGATCTCGATGCAAGCAATGTAACGAGACATCACCTACAAGGGCATAGGGGTAAGCAATTCTATACACATAACCAATAGAGAATAAATTGTGCAATAAGAATATGTAAATATGCATCAATTAACAACAATCACATATAACACTTAGCAGTTAATGAATGCACATAGGATGCTCACACTTATTTCATTTATCACAATTAATTTAAATGAGTGGCATGATGCATGACTTTAGCTCTCAAGCCTATCTCCATCATACTATGTCACTCTCTGACGTCCATCCCTGACAACCCAGCACTCAACAGTGCGTTGTATTCCTAGGTATACAGCAATTCGTACATTCACCTAGAATGTACACGAAAAGCTTGGTATCCATGCCACCCGAGCATATCTCGTCATCCAAACGGTATAACCATATCGGCATTCACCCAGCCGACCACGTCAACGACGTGTCATCAAGCAAGCGTATTGGCACTCCCAGAGGCCCTCCACATGTTTACCAAAAACATGATATACGTCCTACCATCCAAACTCCAGTATGAATGCATTAACTTTACTTAAAAGGAATTGATTGATGTTTTGTCCTTTTATTAATACACTACGTGCCTCCCGAGCAACGTATCATCATTATTCAAATGAAAACATCATAACGTCAATCAATTTCCTTTAAGTCCAGGATCACTTGGTTTATTGTCCTCTAAGAGTTACAAAATGACTTAGAATTGAAAATGATATTTTTAAGTATCTGACTAAAAATACTCGAGTGTTTCCCAAAATACTCGAGTAGTTTATCATTTCCCAGATTCTACTCGAGTGGTTCATGATTATACTCGAGTCGTTCATATCTTTTCAGAGATTTAGGTTTTCAGGTCTTCATAAATATACTCGAGTAATTCATGAGATACTCGAGTATTCCATTACCCAGAATACTCGAGTAGTTCATACATTACTCGAGTGTCCAATCTGATTCTCAAGTTGGTGCGCCAATTTTCACTCTGGTGCACCACGAAATACTCGAGTATTAAGCCAAATACTCGAGTATCTGCAGACAGAACAGAGTGAAACTTGGTTTTTACATACCATCTCAATTTCTAAACATTTTTAACCCAAAACAGTGATCACAATAGTTCATATACCACATATTGAACATGTTAACATACTCATTTCATATCAAATAACAAATTTGACAGAGAATCAATCCATTATGCATGAAATATACAATTTAGCAACTCAACACTTCAAATTGCAAAATAAGCACAATATTCATGAAACAAAGTTCATTTAAGCTTGCATGCATGATATAGAACTTGCTCATCACAGTCATAGAGCATGGATTGGTCTCCAAACCAAAGTTCCTATTCAAACTAAGCCCTTAGAGCCTCTTGGTGGCTCTCTAACACAATTAATGAAATTTAAACTCTATCTAGTGAATATAATTACTTCCCCTTACCTCTAAGACGTGTGAGAATTGGTTTTTGACAGAAAAACAGACTTCAAGCTAGCTTCCCCCAAGAACCATATGACAGCAGCACAGTTTTGAATGAGGTCATGAAACCAGAGATTTTGGTGGTGAATTCATGCAAAATAATTGGGGAAAGTAATTAGAAATCGTTCTCTGCAACAATACTAGAGAATGGAATGAAATTGAAGGATCAAGGATTCAAGAGCTTACCAAAATCGATTACTCTAGTAAGCTCCAGAAACTGCAAACAGCTTCAACTCCCTCCCTTCTCAGATTCGATTCTCCCTCTACACTCGATCTCAGCTAATAATCTTAGTATCTTTACGAAGCCCTGGATGTGAGCTTCGTAATCGTGTATCACTCGAAATCAAACACTCAAAATTGAAGCTGAATTGAAGGAAACGATTTCAGAACCCTAACCTCATCAACAAAGCACTTTTGATCCAACATTCTCAGCCAAGGATCGTTGATGAGTTTAAATAGACCAAGAGAAGGCTCATGCAGAGAGACACGAAGCATAGGACGTGTTGAAGAAGACGATTTCGTGTCAACACACGAGAATCGTTGGTGCTGACTCACCAAACGCACTAACTCGTGCAACTCTGTCCAGAATACTCGAGTTTTTCATCAAATACTCGAGTATTTTTCCCAATTTTTGAAAAATAATTATTTTATTTACTTTCCCTCCAAAATCTTTCCTATAATTACCTCTAGGTCCCAACCCAGGGACTAATATGCAAAATACTCATCTTAGACATTTATTATATTTATTAAATAATTCACACACATAAGCTAGTCATATGAACACATATTTTAATCGAGGATTAATATAGAAACCATTAATTATAATTAAATTATAATTAACATTTCATTAATCGGGGATTAAAATTTTGGGGTGTTACAAAGTTCATAAGCCAAGACCAAATAAAATTTAGAATCAAGACCATGCCCTTTTCATTAAAAAATAGTATAACTTCTTTTGAAAAATACGCTAACTTTCGAAACCAACAAACGTATCATAATAGATTGAAATCACGTACCTTTTGCTACTTAATACTATTAATTATGAATTAAAAACAGAGTGTTCTTTGTTCAAAATAAGCAAATCACATTTCCAAATCCAATTAGCTACACTCTCCTTCAATTTAGAATTAAAGTTCAAGATTTTAAAACTGAATTAACGTATGCCGAATATATCCGGTTCCTAATTAACTGGTGTATTGTTTAGTTCAGGGACAATTCAATCAAACTAAACGACAACTCACTTACTTAGGAACCCAACACATTTAACAAAATACTTTTAAAACTCATCATTCGGCATAACGTTTAATTCGATGTTATAACAAATCAACGTAACTAATTAAAATCATCATCAATAACAATATAATTAAAAATCAATACTAAACCACAATACCATTCATTTTTTCTAAAACAACAGTAACATTCAAAAACAACTTAATATTATAATTATCACTAATTAATATTAAAAATCAGTTTTATTATTAGTATTAGTATCATTGTTATTATTAAAACATAACACAGAGCAGGTAAAAAGGTATTAGGGGTTTACCCTCAACTTCGATTTTGAAGGAATAGAGGGACGATCGGTTCGTTTCTAAGACTCCACCCATGTCTGGTTCATTGAGTTGATTGTTCTCCCAACCGAGGTAGCCTGATGCAGCACCGTAGCACCCAAAATGACAGCGGTCCCAAGGTCAGGAGCTTCATGGCGGCCATGGCGACGAAGGATGTGGTGATGATGGGTGACACCGCGCCGTGAGGAGGTGGGTTTCATGGATCTCTCGTGGTTCGGTTCGCTAGTTTCGGCCACGGAGTTGCTGGTTCGCTAATTGTGCGTCTCGTCTCCCCCAGAAGCGGCAGTGATAGAGGCGACGCAAGGAGCTGCGATTCGCGAGGAAGAAGAGACCGAGGGCGGCGCTGGCTTCATTCGGCGAAAGAGAGGCCGCGGCGGTGACGCGGACTACGGCAGCTGGGTTCGCGATTGATCTTGGTGGCCATGGCAGTGGTTCACGCCCAGACCGAGAGAGAGAGAGAGAGATCGCGAGCGATGATAAGGAAAAGATAGAGGGATCGCGAAGAGGTAGGGACGAAGGCCGACGTGCGATTCGCGAGCCTCCCCTCACGATGGTGGCGGTGGCGGTTGGGTGGGTAGCGGCGCAAAATGAAGTCGGTGGAGGGAGAGAGAAAATGACGAGGGAGAGAGAAATTGGGGGGTAGGGGTGGCGGCTTAGAGGAAGGGGAATAAGGAAATAGGGTTTTGGTCCTTAACATATTATTAGCCACACAAATGTTATTATTATCTTTATTTATTTATTTAATTTTGCTCCAAGGAAATACTTACAATAAATTTTAATTGTCAAATAAATACACAAAAAGTGAAAGTGAAAATTGGGAATTTTGAATGAGCAATTGAGAGGAATGACTCAAGAAAGTGAAAATTGGTGAAAAATGTTATGAGTTCTATTTCTCTTCCAAGTGAAGAAATTGAAAAAGAAAAAAAATAATGAAAGGGAAGAGAATAGAAAGAAAGAAAAGAAGAAAAGAAGAAAAGTAGAATAAAATGTTCTTGATGTGAGTGTGATTCTTTATTGAATTCATTGCTCATTCATGATTTTTGAGGGAAATTTGTTTTTGCATTTTAGCCCATAGTTTTATCCCTTATTTCTTTTATCCCACCTTACACTTTTAGCCAAGGCCTCATTACAACCAAAATTAAGACCTTTTGAATTTTGCATGTATTCAATAATTTCAGTGGAGATTTGGGTCTATGGTCAAGCATATGGTAACACATTGTCATTGAATGAACTTGAGTGCAATTATTATAACCCTTGATACACATGAGAGATATACACAGAGAGGTAAAGAGTGTTGGAAGTCAAGCTTGCCCCAAAGGACGTAAAGAGTAATGCTAGAAGGATTCTAGAAGATAATGTTTTGATGATTACAAACAAGATTCAAAGTTTCAAGCATCAAGCTGCATCAAGTTCAAGCATCAAGTTTCAAGGCTAAAGTCAAGGCTCAAGCTTCATGTTCAAGTTTAGTATAGCCTGGCCCATAGGAAATTTGTAAGGTAATGAATTTTTATTACAAGTGTCTAATGGCCAAAATTAGTTTTTCATGTTAAGGAGAAGAAAAGAATTTTTTATGAAAAATGTTTTAATTGCAAAATGTGTTTTCATGAAAATCTGTTTTTTAACTTAGTTTTTGTGAAAATAATTGATGTTACAAAACTTTGTATATTTGTATGTTTGCAAGAGAGAGTAATCGATTATATTCTCAAGTAATCGATTAACTTTGTTGCATCATAGAAAAATCAGAGAGGTTGTAATCGATTAAATGAATCCTGTTAATCAATTACTTTCTTATGGGAGTAATCGATTACCTGGCTCAAGTAATCGATTATAATTGTTGCATCATATATTTTTCAGAGGCTTAGTAATCGATTAAAGGCTCTGTAGTAATCGACTACATGATGTTGCATCATATGCCTATCAGAGGCTCAGTAATCGATTAACTATTATTGGTCTAATCGATTACATGGTTTTCAAATGAATTTAAGAATTTCTATTTTTGAAGGAATAATCGATTACCTTCAGAAAGTAATCGATTACGTCATGTTTTATTAAAAATCGTGCCAAAATCATTTTGATTATTTCCTGATTTGTTTTTATATAAAAGATTTTGATTTATTTTATAAAATTCGAAAATGATTTTAAATTTGAATTATTTCCTTTTTGGTTTTAAGAATCAAATCTTTATTTTATTTCGTAAATCATTTTGATTTAGTTTTGATTTTAAAACTTATTTCAAATTTTTTATTTTATTCCTTAAATCTATTTTATTTGTTTCTGATTTCAAAATTGATTTTATTCTATTCTATTTTATTCTTTAAATCTATTTGATTTTATTTTGATTTCAAAAATATTATTTTATTTATTTGATTTCAGAAAATCAATTTTGAATATTTCCGGATTTGATTTCATTCTTATTTTAAATTTGATTTATTTCCAAAATCAGTTTTGATTTGATTCTGATTCTATTTTTCAAATTCAAAATTTGAATTTCAAATATTTTCAAATATTTGGTTTTAATTCTTAAATCTTTAAGATTGGTTTTTGATTTTAAACATGTGTTAAAAAAAATGTGTTTAAAATGATTTGATCATTTCATATTTTCTGATCCAACCTTTTTCTTCTTCACGTTCTTCTCTTCTTCTCTTCTCCTTCAACCAGTTCTTAAACGTTGATATCTATTTGAGAAGAAAACCTTTTTCTTGGCCATAGTACTTGTGATTTAAATTCAGCACCACTAGAGCTTTATTGTTGTATCAGTGTTATTTAGAACACATTTTTGTTAGAGCCTTATATTGTTGTATCCGCACTATTAAGAGTGCACTATAGGTCTTGTACCAATCACTCATATCATAACCTGTGTTGTAAGGGGAGTGTAACCCTTAGAGACTAGGGAGTGAATCTCCTAGTGCGGACGTGGCGTTCGTGGTTGTAGGGTGAGGAACCCTTGTGTATTGGGTAGTGCTAGACGAACGGTGGGGCACCTAGTAGTTAGGCTATCTGGTTGTTGAGGTCCCTGGCGAAAGGAGGTTCCTAGTAGCTTGTGGGGCACTCTGGTTGTACTTGGGGACGCGTGGCGTCTTGGTTTAGTGAAAAGCTCAAGCGAGTCGTTTGGGGACTGGAGTAGGCCGGGTTTGCCGAACCAGGATAAAATCTCCGGTGCAATCTCTTCTATCCCTATCTCTTTTATATTTCGTTGTTATATTTATTTGTTGTGCATCACAACAACTATTTTCATAATAATCTATTTTAAGATAATTTAAAATAATAAGCGCGGTATCATTCGTTTTCGTTGTTCTTATTTTAATTCGTATCCGCGCATATTAGTTTTTCTTTATTATTAATATTATTCGCCTAAGCGCAATCGATTTTCAATATTATATTGTTTTCCGCTGCAAAATCTCTTTAAGTTTGTCGAAAAAGTTTTAAAGAAAATATTTTCCAATGTTTTCATAAACCCCCAATTCACCCCCCATCTTAGGTGACGGCTGCCAATCCTATCAATAATTCTAACAATTGGTATCAGAGCTTCGTGCTCTGGTAAAGGCCTAACAGCCTGAGTTAAAGATCCGTTGTAGTTTGGCAGCGTTGGGATATTTTATTTGTTTTAATATGGAGGGTTTTACATTCGATGATGCACCAATTTTTGATGGAAATAATTTATACTATTGGAGTGCTAGAATGAAAATATTTTTACAATCTATCAGCATTCGTTTATGGAATGTTGTTGTTTATGGTTTTGATGAAAAATCTTCTTCCTTGAATTTTCAAGCTATGCATGTTTTGAAAAATGCTTTAAACCATGATGCATATGCTAGAATTAAGAATTTTGATTGTGCTAAAGATATTTGGGATTGTCTAAACACATACTATGCTACTAATGGTATCTTTGAGCATGATAGTACAGATGTTGAGCATGGAATGACAAAATTCCTGGAAAAAGATTTTGATGATGAAAGTGAAAGCATGGGGAGTAACTCAACAAGCGACTGTGATGAGTTAGAGAGGATATTTGAAACCTTTATGGACTCACTGAAGGAATCAAGTGACTCGGATGCGGAACCAATGGTAGATGAAATTAAAACATCCGACTACTTGGATCATGAGGACCATGAGGTAATATCAATTAGTCCTTGTTCTAAATCTCTACAATTTGCATATAATGATTTGAATGATGGTTTGATATCTTTAGAAAATAGAAACTTGGACTCTTTACAAAAACTCTCCTTGATTGAAAATGAAATTGATATTTTGAAAAATGGAGATATTTTTGATAAAGAGATATTTTTAGAAAATAGCTCCTCAACTATTTTTGAAAATTGCTTTGATATGAAAAACAAGTTGAGAATGCACTCTTTGAATATAGTAACATTGAAAAATCCATTTGTTCAAATTCCTTGCTTGAAAGTGAAATTGAAAATGATGTTGATATTCAAAAATCAAGCAAAGTGTTTGACAATGAAATTTTTCAATGTGAAGTTAAAAATTCCAAGTTTCATGAAAATAATTTTGAAAAAATCTTATCATCATCCAAACCCATTACATGTAATTATTGTGGTTGTTTAGGACATATTTCTCATTTATGTTTATATCGCAAAAATTTTAACTTGAGAAATAATTTGCAATGGGTTCCAAAGGCTTCTAAAGAACCTAAGACTAACCCCATAGGACCCAAGTTGAAATGGGTACCAAAGTGTTCTCCTAGTGTGTCAAATGTGCAGAATTTTATTCAAAAGGATGAACCAAGTGGTAAAGAAAAGGAGAAAGTGACAAGGGTGATTTCCAAGAGGCCAAGGAATAGATGGAATGGTCAAAAGAGGAAGATGCTCCCAACCAAAGCTTCTCACATGTCTAAAAGTGAAATCAAATGGTCCAGGACCTCAAGCAAGAAGCAATGGGTAAGGACAAACACCTCCTTGATCAACAAGTCCAAGGTATCAAGTTCTCATTCATACTATAACAACGACTACACAAAGGTATACCTGGACTACTCTATTTTTTGTGCATACCAAGGTGTATCATGAGTGCTAAAATCTTTTTTTTTTGAAAATCTTTTTATCTATCATGACCGCTCCTTGGATAAAATAAATCATGTGTGCCTTGCTTTATCTGAAAATCTTTTTAAGCACATGATTATATTTTTTTGTGTGTGCATTGCATTATTTTTTCACCATATATTGAGTTGTATCATGTGTGTTAAAATATTTTGTAAAATCCTTTTTAATCACACGAATACACTCTTTATGTGTTGATATCATGTCATGGCATACTAGAAATACATTTTGTTATAAGGACATGCATTTGTGTACATGAGCATATTTTTAAGTGCATTTGACTATGTTGTCCTTCATGTGCTTCAATTTTTGAAAAGTCAAAATGCCTAGTTATGCTTGTGCTACTAATCTATATGGATCCAAGTTTTTGGATACCAAAAGAAATGTTCCTAAGTATTTTTACAGGCAATGTCTCAAGTACGAGAGAAGGTATGCGCATTGAAATTAAATGAAAGAATTCCAAAGGAGGAATTAAGACTCTCTTTCGTCATGATGCTTGAGGAAAAATACTAAAGAAGGGGAACATATTAAAAAGGTGAAGACTTCCTTCAAGGCAAAGAATAACAAAACTCTTTAGGGAAGAACCTCACAAATACACAAGCTTATTACATGTGATAGCCTCTCCTATGATAAGTATCACGGACCTTATTTTTATTTAACTATCTTGTGATACTTGTCTTTGTGATATGTGCTCAACATGACAATTATGTTAAATTGAATAATATATTCTTGTCATGTATTCTGTGTTATGTGTATCTGAATGCTGAAATTTTTTTTCAATAATTTATTCCTTCTGTGCTATATTTGTGCATCCATTCTATTTGAAGGAAAATCTTTTATTTTCAGCATATCATATCTCTTGAGCTATATCTAGGTGACTACATGGATTACATGTTCCTGTCATTGTATTTCATGAATCTGAATATGATGTCATTCATGATATATCTTCATGTACAATGATACTTGGAAAAATCATAATTGGTTATATTTATATATGTGCCACTAATTCCTAAGGATCCAATTTTGTTGGATACCAAGAGACACGTGCTAATTAGTTTTGCAGGTATTCCTACAAGTATCAGTATGAAAAGTTCTGTATAAACTTATGACCATGGATTCAAATGAAAAGAGAACTTGGAAATAATCAAGTACTTGAAGGTGATACGACAGTATCAAAACAATCTCTTGGAATGGAAAAAGGGTTCAACAATTTGAACAAGAGGAGACTACAAAGGAAGGATTCTCCATTATAAAGAAACATCATACATGGGAGAATGTCACATACACATAAGTATCTCTATCCTTAACTTCATTCATTTATTACTTTTATATGTGATATATGCCTTATATGACAATATGGGCTATTATGAATTATATGTTATTATTGTCATGGCATATAAGATTTTAAAGTTTTGATGATAGTGAGCATTCACATGTTTTTATGATGCATTTTTCATCTCCCTTCATGTTATGCTTGTTTTGAAAAATTCTTTTAGAAAGGGGGAGAAAAATAATTTTCGAATATTTGCATTGAAAACATGTTCTGTATTTCCACTTCATTTTGACATCATGCGCTTTTTAAATTGTTTTTTTTGGGAAAGAAAATTTTTTTATCACATAATTCCTTTTAATGATGTCAAATAGGGGGAGAAATTGACTATGTGTCTGTAACACTCCTTGTATATCATCTTACTCTATAAGAAAAGTAATAAGTTTATGAATATTTGGACTTGTTATCGTTGGAAAAAGATCTGAAAATAAGAATTTTCCCTTCCCTTGAAAATTTCTTTTCACAAACACTTGATTCATAACGAGGTTGACTAACAAAATCAGAGTTTGCGGAAACATAGTAAAGTAATCATATTATTCCCCCAAAATATATCAAGTGTAACAAGTCCATGGATACCAAATAAATATTAATATGAAAGCAAATTCATCTTATTATACTTCCTTCAAAATGTGTATCATATAAATACTATTAAAAACAGAACGGTTATAGAGCTGGTCACTGGTCCTCTGTCCAAACACTTATCTGGCCGGATCCTCGATATCTGCACAACTGGTTCCCAACCCACACTTTCCACACTCTGCATGCACCTAAGGGACATCTCCCTTTACTGATTCTTGTACAAGTTAGATGCACGATCAACACCTAATAAGGGCATGGGGGTTAGCTATACATATTCGCATAATCAAATGAGAATAAAACTAACATCCACAAGTCAACATGTAGCAAACCATGATGCATAATCATATGAGCACACCCGGTTAATCATAATAATTCTTTCAATGCAGGTGGCATGATGCATGATTTCCTTCCACAACTGAGGCCTCTAACAAAGTCCATCTTGGACGTCCATCCAATACACCGTTGTGTTCCCAGAACACTGACATTCGTTCCCAGAACGTAATGCCAAACCATACTTGGATAAATAGCATCACTCCCAGAGTGTGCATCACGTTCCCAGAACGTGTAGCAAACCATACTTGGATAAATAAGCATCACTCCCAGAGTGTGCATCACGTTCCCAGAACGCATACGTTCCCAGAACGCATAAAAACCAGGTCCCGGACACTGGCCACATTCCCAGAATGTGTCATCAAGTAGGTTGCATATCAATGTGTTCCCAAAACACTAACATACGTTCCCAGAACGTATATAACCAGGTCCCAGACACTGGCCACATTCCCAGAATGTGTCATCAAGTAGGTTACAAATTTGGTACTCCCGGAGTACCCTCCTCATATTCCCAGAATATGATAAACGTTCCTACCAACCAAACTTCCATTCTATATGAATGCACAATCATCAAGGTTGGTTTTTATCTTTAATTCTATTATTATACCAATGTGTTCCCAGAACACTAACATACGTTCCCAGAACGTATCGCAAACCATACTTGGAATATAATCAAGCATCACTCCCAGAGTGTGCATCTCGTTCCCAGAACGTGTCAAAGAAACCATGTCCCAGACAATGGCCACATTCCCAGAATGTGTCATCAAGTAGGTTGCCTCAATTTGGTACTCCTAGAGTACAGGGTCATGTTCCCGTTAATTCCGTTATTATGACTTAGAAAACACAACTTCTGAATGATATCTTGAGGTATGGCTTTACTCATAAAATTCGCCTTTGAATTTAAATTTAACCTATGCTCATAGACCTTGATTGAGAGAATTACTCATTGGTATTAACAAATCCTTACTCAAAAACTTAACTTTTATTTTTAAGTTTCAGGTACTAACCGGTTACATCATCACCTAACCGGTTAGAATTACATACCTGATTATAAAACCACTGAATTTTCAAAGAATCTTTTCTTGAATACTCTACTCAATCCAATCACAAGGCCTTAGCATATCAGAATACCTCAAGTTCAACACATAGTATCATTCAAAAGATATAAGTCATAATCCCATTTCATTTGTGCATAATTTCTTCTTGAAATTATCATTTGATATTAAGGTATTAACTCATCACCTCCAATCTAAACCAAACAGTGCTCAATCACATAGTTTTAGATTGGTCTTTGTATGAAATTCTGGCTTAAACTTGAGTACAAATGGTATGGACATTTAGCCAATTTCAGAAATTCATTTTCTTTGAAAATTGACAGTCTCTAACTGGTTACAGATGCCGGCTAACCGGTTAGATTAGGCAGAAAATACACTGAAAAGTGAGGTTTTGCATACCATTTTCTACCATACTCAAATTTAACCAATTTCATTCATAAATAGAGTTCACATACCTTAATACTAGTGTGTTCAACCATAGAAACATATCTATATTGCATGCATTCAATATGGATACTCAAATTGCACATAATTGCACATATTTCACAACTTAATGCATCAATTCGCATAATAGCTAACTAAGTCATGAATCCAACATCAACATAGCTTGCATGCATCTAGATAACATTGCTCATAACAACAATTGAGCTCAGATTGGCCTCCAAGCCACTTAACTATTTTAACTTATGCCCTTTGAGTCTCTTGGTGACTCATCCTATATTCTACCACAATTTATTCTCATTCTAGCAAATAGTAAGCTTCCCCCTTACCTTAGGTTTGTGCTTGAACAAGATTTGAGGTAGAACACCAACCACCCAAAGCTCCTCCTCAAACCAGAACCGTTTTGACAGGGTAGATTGATCAAAGGATTTGGAACATGAAATGGACATGAAAATTAGGGAAACTGGTCATTATCAAAACCATGCAACATGAACTTTGAAAGGAAACCAAGTCTAGAACAAGAGAAAGCTTGAGCTTACCAAAATCGAAGCTCAAAGTCAGTTCCAGAAACCCAATACAGAACTGTGACAGTTTTGAATCTCCAACTTCATGAATCAATTTCTCCTAGCTCAGGAACTCTCAACTCACAAACCTTATCTCAATACAAAGCCCTTGATTCAAGTTTTGTAATGGTGTATCACTCGCTTATCAACACTCAGAGAAGAAGAAGAATTTACCCACACGAATCAGAAACCCTAATCAGCCTCTCTTCAACACCAAACGCAGAAATCAACCCCAAATCCACAGAAATTCAACATTTTATAGACGAATTGGAGTAACATGCATACCGACGCGTGTTCTCCATTAATATGAGGCTGGTTTCGTGGCGATTTCTGGATTAATTGGGTGATTACTCATCAAACGCACTAATCCCAATTTCTGAGTTTATCGTGTAACCGGTTACAGAGCCCTTCTAACCAGTTACATACTGATCAAATTCAAAAATTAATAATTTAATTTCTCTTTCTTCAAAAACCTTTTTAATATTGCAATTAGGTCCCAACCCAAGGACTAAATTACAATATTCACATTTTTGTACAAAATAACCATATAAAAATATATCTCATATTTTTATATATAAAAACACATAATGTACAAAAACTAAAACCTTCAAAACCAATATAAATCAATTATAAAGTAATTATTATAATTAATTTCTTGGTTATTTGGGAGACGAAAATTAGGGGTGTTACAGTGTCTATATGTATTTACTCCCTTGTTATTATTAATGTATCTATTCAGTATTTCAGGGAGAGTATAGTACAAAGGGGGAGAAGAACCCTAGTCCTGCTAAAGTCTTCTCACCACCTTTTTGATGTTGACAAAAGGGGGAGAAGAATTCTGAGCTTCATGTGCATACTAACCATACATGCAGGGGGAGGTTATGAGAATGAAGAGTGTAACATCCTCACTTTTATTTAGTTAATTTTAAATTTCAATAAAATCAGAGTTTGAAAATTCATTTTAGAATTTGATTTCTTTTAAAAGGTTTTTCGAAAATCCGGCAGAGTTTCCTCTGTTTTTCGGACTTCCCAAAAATTCTCTTCTTAAAACCTGTCAGTCCAAAATATTTAAAAACTTAAAACATAATAGTTCAATAACCAGATCAGATCCTAAAGCCCAATTAGTACAAATTCAGGGCATGCAATTACTACGCATATTAAATTACAAAAATAACAGTTTTTAAAAAATAAAATCTGCTCAGGGTATCACAAATACACTCCACGTGGTGGAGAGTTTCCAGTTCGGCCTGCAACAGTGTAAGCTCCGCTTCCGTACCTGTAAAATTATATCAAGAAGGGTAGCATTACACAGAACTTAAAAAGATAAATCCTAAAAGAAGTCATAGCAAATAACTAAGCCTACATAATTATTAATACATTTTATTCATAGTTACTCACATAATTAATCTCTTTTAATTCTTCCCTTATTCTCACATTCTTTTAATCATTGATTCCCTTTTCATTCTTTCTTTCCCATTCTTTATTCTTTTTCCATTATTCATTAGGTAGTCCAGCCCCAGCCAGCCGTACGGTACTGAGCGCTAGGATTTCCCCTTTTCCATTATTCATTTTCTTTTCTTTTTCTTTTTAATCGACACGCCTTACCAGGCTCGCATCGATGCCGATACGCCTTACCAGACTCGCACCGGGCTTCCCTTTTCCTTTTAATCGACACGCCTTCCCAGGCTCATATCGACGCCGATACGCCTTACCAGACTCGCATCGGACTTCCATTTTCCTTTTTAATCGACACGCCTTCTCAGGCTCGCATCGACGCCGATACGCCTTCACAGGCTCGCATCGGACTTCCATTTTTCCATTTTAATTGACACGCCTTACCAGGCTCGCATCGATGCCGATACGCCTTACCAGGCTCGCATCGGACTTCCAATTTCCTTTTTAATCGACACGCCTTCTGAGGCTCGCATCGACGCCGATACGCCTTACCAGGCTCGCATCGGACTTTCATTCTCTTACCTTTCTTTCTCTTTCTCTTTCTTTCTCTTTCTCTCTTTCCTTTTTCTTAATCACATATCTTTTCTCTTTTTCTGATTTACTGTATTTTTCTCTTTTCTCTCATTTCTTTACTTATAGACTTATTATCACGTTATTTACTTTCCACTATTTTCCAGTATCCTTCTTTCTTTTCCTTTTTTTCTTCTTCTCTTCCTTTTCTTTTTCTTATAATTTAAATAATTCTTTTATGCTCATCAAAATCTTTTAATCTTTATTTTCGTTTATGACTTAATACATTTTCCTACGTTTTCTAATTTATTCTTTTCCTTGATACTAATTATCCTCGCTTTTGCCCAACTCTGTTTAACTTGGTCAAGTATATTATATTCTTGCTCTCGTTTCTAAGTCTTAGTTATTTCTTTATTTCATTTATCTCTCACTCTTACTTAACTTATTATTTTCCATTTCTTTGACTCTAGTCTACTTAACTACTTTATTAACTCACATTATTACTTAACTTATTATCTCTATTTCATTAACTATATTTTATTTAACTGCTCTATTACTTAATCTAGCGTCTCAATTTTTTATTACATTCTTCTACCTAACTTCCCTCATAATGTACTCTCTCTTCGTTTTATTATCTTCTTATTAATCCGCTTATCGTTTTCCTATTTCCTTTTAAATCTAATTCATTATTTTGCACCTATTGCCCTAATCGATCCTGTACATATTTATTATTTCCATTACTAATCCCTCCTTTATCTCACTTTACTCTTTGGGTACTATTATACTTATTATCTTTTAGTTCATTAATTCCACTCTCTCTTTCATCTATTTCGTTTACCCCTTTTTGTCCTTTTACTTCCCCTATGGTCTTATTTTTATGATTGCTCCCGTTTTTGTTTTATTCTAACTATTTTAATATTCTAATTACGCTCATTCGTTCCGGGCCTTATTCTACGCTCATTCCTTTTATTCCCTAAAGTGTGGTTTCTATTACAATTTTATTTACTTCCTTTATATCCACGAGGGTTACCCTAAGGTTCATTAACATACTTTTTAATTACTCTATTCTCAGCTACCACTATAGCATCCTAGAATTTACTTCTTAAGTAAAGGTAACACGAACCCTCTTACCTCGGGCTTTTTAAATAGAACCTGGATTTTAGCTCGGCGACGATGATGGCGTCGATGTTGCTCCTCGTTAGCGGGAACGATCGCGACTGGACCGAGGCAAGAGCTTCGAGGTTCCCGACACGAGCCCGGTGCGATCACGGTCAGTAACGACGCCAGTGAGATCCGAGGAGAGAGAGATGGGGAGACTCACCGTGGTGGTGGCCACGGCTCACGACGGTGGCGGCCAGAGAGGGAGAGGAGGGCGGTGGAGAAGGTGGAGAGAGAGAAAGAAAGAGAGAGGGAGAGAAACCAAGAGGGAAGAGAGAGGGAGGGGTCTTGATGGTGGTGGGGGTGGTGGAAGGTGGCGGCCGGAGGTGAAGTGTTGGAAACCAACAAGCGGGCTTAGCAATTACTAGAGGGGGGTGAATATTAATATGGAAGCAACAGTGACTAATTTTCGGTGAAATTAAAAGATAATTGATCAAAAGCTTGTTTTTCTGAAACTGGGCAATTTACTCGAGTGAATTTAAAAACACTCGCGTGTTTTTCAGAAAACCTGAAAAACACTCGCGTGAAAATGAAGAACACTCGAGTGAAATGCTACGAAATACTCGAGTGAATTGAAAAACACTCGAGTGTTTTATGCAGAACAGAAAGGAGCAGTTTCAGAGAAATTTAGCAAAATGATTCAATTTCTTAAAGACTAATCCAGGGCAGATATAAATCAAAGTAGAGGGCAATTAAACTAAGTTAAAACAAGTTAATTGCAACCAATTGCTACTAGAATTATAAAAGCCCCTTTCTAGAGAACTTAGGGTTTGGTTTTACTTGAAAACTAAGAAAGCTATAAAAGATAGAGACAACACCAATTTTATCCTGGTTCACACTCAATCTAGAGTGCTAATCCAGTCCCCCTAATCAACTTAGGAGTTTCTACTAGTGAATAATTAAACTAAACACTTGATCTTCTTTATTGTTGGGCTTGCATTCTTCAAATTAAGTCCATAATTTAATTACATTGACATCATCAAAATTAATCCACCTTAATCGGAGACTTGATTTTACAATCTCCCCCTTTTTGATGATGACAAAATAATTAAACCTCTAGCACTTGAGAGCTCCCCCTCAATCTAGGAACCTTTTTAACCTGTACAATCCATAAAATGCCAAGCACAACGTAATACAATAATAATCATAATCAAGTGCTCATTGGTATCAGAGTAAGAGCATATATCATCAGAGTGTAAACAAGAAAGCGGAAAAAAAATATGCTCTTTTCTCTTTAATCTCCTTTCTCCCCCTTTTTGTCATGATCAAAAAATAACATTTTGGAAACAAAGGTGGAGAATGAAGGATACCAATAAGAAAACTTTCCCTTAAGAGTAAATAAGAATCAAAATATGACTATGAAGCAATATTGAAAAATCATGAAGGAACATGAAATCCATGAAGAAAACATGATTAATGCACAAACATCATTAATCCACCATACACAAACCATAAAACATGAGTTTAAAGATAGGTACATCCAACTCCCAACAAAATTAATAAAAGTCTCAAAATAACGAAATAAAGTCATAAAGCATAAAATCTAGTGCAAAACTAGAAGAAATTTTGAGAAATTGGGGTTTTGGGGAGTTAGGGTTTTGGAAAGGGAATGATGAATTTGATGCTCAAAAACTTGAATTTGATGTGAAATAGGAGTAGAAATGAGTTGAGAAGATAAAATAGAGTTGAAATATGACTGATAACTGAGTTTAGAAAATTGCAGCAGCATCAGACTATAACTGATGAATTCACTCGAGTGAATTTTAAATCACTCGAGTGTTTTTCAGAAATTCTGAAGAACACTCGCGTGAAATCGAAGTCACTCGCGTGTTAACCGAAAGAGGGATTTTCAGAAACTTTTAATTCACTCGAGTGAAATGGGATTCACTCGAGTGTTGGCCCAAAAGACTCGAGTCTTTTATAAAAGACTCGCGTGATTTTGCATCAGACCTGCTCAAAAACTTTTCCAATTAAAACTGATTTAATTTTGAATTAAAATCACTCGAGTGATTTATGAAACACTCGAGTGTTTTTATCAGATATGCAGAAAAACTCAGTTTTGAAACACAAAAGCACAAAATCAAACACATTTAATGAAACCAATAGATAGGAGACATGATCACACACAATTAGAGACACAAATTTATAACATCTTCAAGGTAATTACAAACAAGTATCACCACACACTAAAGTTAGACACACTTGGTGATTTTCAAATGGCACAAATCAATTAGTTTATACTTGACTCCTCTAAAATACCAAGTTCCCTTCTTATATGATAGAAGCTATCCCTTGGCAAAGGTTTTGTAAAAATGTCCGCTAATTGATTTGTGGTACTTACAAATTCAATTGTGCAATCACCCTCTTGAACATGATCCCTTAGGAAATGATGTCTAATTTCAATGTGTTTAGTCCTTGAGTGATATACCGGATTCTTAGTTAGATTGATGGCACTCGTGTTATCGCATTTTAATGGAACACTTTCTAATTTTAAACCAAAATCCGATAATTGTTGTTTCATCCACAAGAGTTGAGCACAACAACTACCGGCGGCGATATATTCCGCTTCGGCAGTGGAAAGAGCAACACAAGCTTGCTTTTTAGAAAACCTTGACACTAATGAACTTCCCAATAAATGGCAAGTACCACTAGTGCTTTTGCGATCAAGCTTGCATTGCGCAAAGTCGGAATCCGAATAGCCAACTAAACTAAGACTAGCATCCCTAGGATACCATAATCCGGTGTTAATTGTCCCTTTAAGATATTTAAAAATATGTTTAACTACGGATAGGTGTGATTCTTTAGGATTTGCTTGAAAACGGGCACACATGCATACACTAAACATAATATCCGGTCTAGATGCGGTAAGATATAGAAGACTACATATCATGCCTCTATATTTACTTACATCAACCGGTTTACCTATGTCATCCTTGTCTAGGTAGCATGTTGTGCTCATGGGAGTGTATGCTTCTTTGCATTTGTCCATTCCGAATTTTCCAAGGAGCTCCTTGCAATATTTTCCTTGATGCACAAAAATCCCCTCCTTGACTTGCTTGATTTGAAGTCCTAGGAAGAACTTGAGCTCCCCCATCATGGACATTTCAAATTCCTTTTTCATCAAATTAGAGAACTTTCTACACAAGGACACGTTAGTGGCACCAAAGATAATATCATCTACATATATTTGCACTAACAAAATGTCCTCTTTGGTTTTATAGATGAATAGGGTATTATCAACCTTTCCCCTTTGAAAGTCATTTTCTAATAAAAAGGAACTTAATCGATCATACCAAGCTCTAGGAGCTTGTTTTAATCCATAAAGTGCCTTTTTCAACTTGTGAACATGGTTTGGAAACTCATGACTTTCAAAACCGGGTGGTTGCTTAACATACACTTCTTCATTTATGAAACCATTCAAGAAAGCACTCTTGACATCCATTTGATAAATAGTAAAATTCATAATTGATGCAAAGGCAAGCAAGATTCGGATTGCCTCAAGATGTGAAACCGGAGCAAAGGTCTCATCATAATCAACACCTTCCTCTTGGTTGTACCCTTGGGCAACAAGTCTCGCTTTGTTTCTTATAATCAAACCGGATTCATCAAGTTTATTTCTATAAATCCATTTTAAACCAATTATGGTATGATCATCGGGTATAGGCACTAATTCCCAAACATCATTTCTAATAAATTGATTTAGTTCTTTTTGCATGGCCATAACCCAATGTTCATCCATAATTGCTTCCTTAATTGAATTTGGTTCGATTTGAGAAACAAAGGAAACAAAATGACAAATGTTTTGAATTGACCTACGAGTTAATACTCCCTTTGAAAGATCTCCTATGACATTGTCAATAGGGTGAGCTTTCACCGTTTTCCATGCCGGATCAAGTTCATCTTTGAATTCTCCTTCATCCTTTGATTTTTTCATCTCTTTGTCAACATTTGAAATCTCAAGTCCATCATCACTATCATCACATAAAACACTATCTTCTTTCGAAGACTCATTAAAAACAACATGTATAGATTCTTCAATAGTCATAGTTCTTTTATTATAAACTCTAAAGGCTTTACTATGAGAAGAGTAACCCAAAAATATTCCCTCATCCGTTTTAGAATCAAATTTTCCAAGTTGATCTTTTCCATCGTTTAAAATGTAAACTTTGCATCCAAAAACATGGAAATGGGATATATTGGGTTTTCTACCTTTGTAAAGCTCATAGGGGGTTTTCTTTATCATGGGCCTAATTAAAATTCTATTCATTACATAACAAGCCGTATTAACGGCATCGGCCCAAAAATATTGAGGTACTTGAGAATCATTTAACATGGTTCTAGAAAGTTCCTCTAGCACCCTATTTTTCCTCTCAACAACTCCATTTTGTTGTGGAGTTCTAGGTGCCGAATATTGGTGCTCAATTCCATGCTTATCACAAAATCTATCAAATTTATAGTTTTCAAATTCACCTCCATGGTCGGTTCGAATTATAATCACTTTTTGGTTTACTTGGTTTTGTGCAAGCTTAATATGGCGTTTAAAAGACTTGTAGGCCTCACTCTTAGCACTTAAAAATAATGTCCATGTAAATCTTGAAAAATCATCAACAATCACCAAGGCATAGTAGTTGCCACCAAAGCTTTTTACTTGAGAAGGTCCAAACAAGTTCATATGAAGCATTTCCAATGGTCTTGTTGTGGACACATCATTTTTGGAACCAAAATGATTTTTAGTTTGTTTGCACTTCTTGCAAGGAGTGCAATCACCTTTAATTTGAAAATTGAGCTTTGGTAAACCAACTACTAAGTCTTTGGATTGAAATTTCTTAAGTTGATTTACATTAATGTGAGCGGTCCTACGATGCCATAACCAAGTATCACTTTCTTTTCTAATTAAACATTTTGAAACTAAAGAAGTGATATTATTCAATTCAACCATGTAAGTGTTATTAGACCTTTTTCCAACAAATTTGATAGATTCATCTTTGTCACTTTTTATGAGACAATGAATAGAGGTAAATAATACATGGTTACCAATATCACATAATTGACTAATGCTCAAAAGATTATGTTCTAATCCTTGAACATAAAGTACAATATCAATAACCAAGTTGGAAGAATTACCAATTTTACCTATACCAAGTATTTTGCCTTTGTTGTTGTCCCCATATGTGACATATCCCTTTTCCTTAGGAGTAAGCTCAATGAAGTGTCGCTTATCTCCCGTCATGTGCCTAGAACATCCACTATCAAGTATCCAAAGTTGCTTTCCGGTTCTAAGGCACACCTACAAGACATAATCACTTGCTCATTTTTTGGGTACCCAAATTATGTTGGGTCCCTTTTTGTTAGTCTTGGATGATTCTTCCTTCTTAATCCAAACATAAGTACCATTTTGAATTCCAAAATTTTTGATATGGCACTTATTGTTTGTATGTCCAAATTTTCCACAATAAAAGCAAGTTGGTTTCTTTGTAAAATCAATTTTTGAGAATGAACCAACCACTTTATTTTTCTTTTTCTTGTGGACATATCCTAGACCGGTTTTGTTTGAATTGTGTCTAAGAGAACCAATTAACCGATCTAGGTTTCTATCACTTTTGTTAAAAGTGTTGAGTTTGATTTTCAAATCATTAACTTCATTTTCAAGCACACAACACTTTTCACAATGAGTGATGGTATATGATTGATTTGCATTCTCACAAACATGACTAGAGTTAGCAAGTTCCAAGGATGCATTTTGGAGTTTCAAATCATTAATAGATTTTTCTAATTCATTGATTTCCTTTTGATACTCCAAAAGCTTCTTTCCTTTTTCCTTGTTAACTTTAGCAAGTCTTTCAAATTGTGTTAGCATCTCATTATATTCATTTAGCAAATCATCATAAGAAATAGTATGAGAGGAGGTGTAAGAATAGTTAGATGATACCTCATCCTCACTCTCATTGTCATTTCTTTCACTACTTGAGGAGGCTTCATTGTCATTCTTGGCCATGAGGCATAGCTTGGCTTCCTCATCATCCGAACTACTTGAGGATGACTTGGAATCCTTTTCCGGTTCATCCCAAACAATGTAAGCTCTCTTCCCCTTCCCATCATGGGCCTTCTTCTCATTCTTTCTCAAGTGGGTGGGACATTCCATTTTTATGTGTCCTACCCCACCACACTCATGACATTTCACACTCTCACTTGAGCTCTTGTTTCTTTGCTTGTTATCCTTGGTTCTTTTGTCTTGAGGTCTCTTGTCCTTAGAGAATGACGAACTACCCTTTTTGCCTTTGAGGAATTTGTTGAACCTCTTGGCAAATAAGCTAATGTCTTCCTCATTTAGAGCACGATCGGAGCCTTCACTTGAAGATTCATCTTCATCCTGTTTTGACATTTTGGTTGAGGCTTTTAAAGAGATGCTCTTCTTTTTCTTGTCCGAATCTTCATTTAGGTGAAGTCTTGATAATTCCATCTCATGTTCTTGGAGCTTTCCAAACAAGGTGGTCAAGTCCATAGATTTTACATCCTTAGCTTCCTTGATGGCGGTCACCTTAGGTTGCCATCTCCTATCAAGACATCTCAAGACTTTGTTAGTAGTTTCACCATCTCTAAATTCCTTTCCTAAGCCAATCAATTGGTTAACGATATGTGTGAACCTTGTTTGCATATCATTGATAGACTCATTAGGGAACATATGAAAGAGCTCATATTCATGAGTTAAAGCATTTAATCTTGAGTCTCTAACTTCACTAGTTCCCTCATGAGTAATTTGCATGGTATCCCACATTTCTTTAGCCGATTGACATTGTGAAATCCTATGAAATTCATTTTTGGACAAAGCGGAGAAGATGATATTTTTAGCTTTTAAATAATATGAAACTTTCTTTTTATCATCTTCATTCCAACTTGTCCTAGGAATAACAATGGCTTCACCATTAACCACTCTTCTAGGAATATAAGGACCTTTTTCAATTGCATCCCAAATATCGGTGTCTATTGCTTCTACAAAGACTCTCATCCTAACCTTCCAATAAGTATAATCTTCACCATTGAAGAATGGAGGTCGGTTAAGAGACATAGACCCTTCATGTTGATCGCTAAAGCCCATTGTTTCCAAAAGGATCTTTTTCGAAAAAGCTTTTACGCTCGATCTTTCGACCGAGCTCTGATACCACTTGTTGGAAACCAACAAGCGGGCTTAGCAATTACTAGAGGGGGGCTGAATAGTAATATGGAAGCAACAGTGACTAATTTTCGGTGCAATTAAAAGATAATTGATCAAAAGCTTGTTTTTCTGAAACTGGGCAATTTACTCGAGTGAATTTAAAAACACTCGCGTGTTATTCAGAAAACCTGAAAAACACTCGCGTGAAAATGAAGAACACTCGAGTGAAATGCTATGAAATACTCGAGTGAATTGAAAAACACTCGAGTGTTTTATGCAGAACAGAAAGGAGCAGTTTCAGAGAAATTTAGCAAAATGATTCAATTTCTTAAAGACTAATCCAGGGCAGATATAAATCAAAGTAGAGGGCAATTAAACTAAGTTAAAACAAGTTGAAAACAAGTTAATTGCAACCAATTGCTACTAGAATTATAAAAGCCCCTTTCTAGAGAACTTAGGGTTTTTTTTACTTGAAAACTAAGAAAGCTATAAAAGATAGAGACAACACCAATTTTATCCTGGTTCACACTCAATCTAGAGTGCTAATCCAGTCCCCCTAATCAACTTAGGAGTTTCTACTAGTGATCAAATTGTTAGAAATTACAAGGATAAATTGAGATTCCTCACTCAATCCTAACCCTTTTCAAGAGTGTACCAAACTCTTGAAATTTCTACCCCAACTTGATTTGGTGATGAAGAGTCCCTTCTTCTTAAGCTCCTTGGAACCTCCAAGAGCCCACCAAGCTAAGAATCCTCTTAGTCTTTGTGCTTGAGAACCTCCCAAGACTTGAGAACTTGGATACCCCACCAAGTACTTGGATACCTCACCACGATTTTCTAAACAAGCTAACGTGTTTGAGTGTTTGAGAATTTTACAACAAATAATTCTCTTACAATTGAAGCACACTCTCTTAACTCACTAAGACAAATAATAAAGATGAATGCTTGGTTGAGTTTAGAGAGAAAATGATTTTTAACACTTGAGAGAGAGAGAATCAATCATAGAATGTAAGCTTGTTCCCTTGGATAATGGCCACTATTCAGAATATCAGTGAGGGGACAAAAGGGAAGGAAAAACCAAGTTATTCTTCCTTTTTGTCCTCTTCTAACGTTTTAAAAAATTTGCTGACAGACCTAAATCACTCGAGTCTTTTTGAAAACACTCGAGTGTTTTAGTCAACTCTGATAGTGTTGCCTTTTTACTTTATCCAACGACTATATTACTGAAAATTCATAAATCACTCGAGTGAATTGATCAGTGTTGGAAAAATTAAGTTTTCTAACATTGTTTTCAATTCTCTTCTCAAGTCTAATTGGTTTTAATCTCAACCTTTCATGCATGAATATCATTTGACCTTATGTGAGAATAAAAACCTAAACTACCCACTCTCATAAATAAAATAAAATACAATAAGAATAAATGAGAATGAATAATTAAACTAAACACTTGATCTTCTTTATTGTTGGGCTTGCATTCTTCAAATTAAGTCCATAATTTAATTATATTGTCATCATCAAAATTAATCCACCTTAATCGGAGACTTGATTTTACATGAAGAAGGTGGCCGGAGATAGTGGAGGTTAAGGAGGAGGAATGAGAGAGAAGGAGGGAGAAAGAGAGAGAGAGAGAGAACCGTGGGGAAGGGTGGAGGCCAAGGTGGGGCGGCTTGGATGGTGGCTCTAGTGGTGGTTGGAGGTGTTGGGGACGGATTTGGGTGGAGGGGAGGGTGAGTGGTGCGGAGGAAAATGGGGAGAGGGGTGGCTGGTGCGCGATCTTTATAGATCTGGCGCTGCTGGTCTGCGCGCTGGCGCTTGAGCGCGAGCCCCTTTTTGGCCCAGGTCTGATGCCAGTCGCGCACTTGAGCGCGGCTTCTCGCGCTTGAGCGCCATAAAGTTGACTTGAGTTGACCATGTTATATCTTCTTCGTTAACCATCGGATCTTGCTCAAATTTGACGAGTCACTTCCTCAAAATCATACCTTCATATCCAACGGTGGGAATTGTGTTTTGAGTCTTAAATCTTTTATTTTGATCTTCCTAACGTCGGGTGTTTATAACACCGAAAAATCGATTTTTAACACTCGTTTGGTCTGCTTTAAATTTGCTTTTCGATGCCAATGCTCCTTGACTCCTTTATGGCACTCAAAGAACTCCTAATCCATCATTTTAAATCCCTTCTAGGATAATCCTTACTTCCAAATCTTACTATTATTCTAATTATTATTAGAATTAAAATTCGGGATGTTACAAAGAGAAACTATTTCATGGCTTAATCAATTATTCTCTATATTCTCTATTTGTATTTCCTATGATATTATTGGACTATATTGTGCTATACTTGCTGCTTAACGCTTGTGATGCAGAAACTCAGAAAAGGGTTTTTCATCATCAAAAAGAGGGAGTGTTGGAAGTCAAGCTTGCCCCAAAAGACGTAAAGAGTAATGCTAGAAGGATTCTAGAAGATAATGTTTTGATGATTACAAACAAGATTCAAAGTTTCAAGCATCAAGCTGCATCAAGTTCAAGCATCAAGTTTCAAGGCTAAAGTCAAGGCTCAAGCTTCACGTTCAAGTTTAGTATAGCCTGACCCATAGGTAATTTGTAAGGTAATGAATTTTTATTACAAGTGTCTAATGGCCAAAATTAGTTTTGATGTTAAGGAGAAGAAAAGAATTTTTTATGAAAAATGTTTTAATTGCAAAATGTGTTTTCATGAAAATCTGTTTTTTAACTTAGTTTTTGTGAAAATAATTGATGTTACAAAACTTTGTATATTTGTATGTTTGCAAGAGAGAGTAATCGATTATCTTCTCAAGTAATCGATTAACTTTGTTGCATCATAGAAAAATCAGAGAGGTTGTAATCGATTCTTGTTAATCAATTACTTTCTTATGGGAGTAATCGATTACCTGGCTCAAGTAATCGATTATAATTGTTGCATCATATATTTTTCAGAGGCTTAGTAATCGATTAAAGGCTCTGTAGTAATCGATTACATGATGTTGCATCATATGCCTATTGTAACATCCCAAATTTTAAACCCGAAGATAAATAAATAAATAATAATTAGAATAATTAAAAATGAAAATAACAAACCACAAATAGGTATTCCAAATGAGAATTCTAGTATTAGAAGAAAATAATAATAATAATACTAAGCGAATTAGAGAAGAAAGGAGCGTTAAATCGAAGTTAGGGTCGGGCCAGAAAATAGATAATTCGATAATAAACATCATAACAAGGGAAAAATTAAAATAAAAGATTTAAGACTCAAAACACAATTCCCACCATTGGATATGAAGATATGATTTTTAGGAGGTTGCTCGTCAAGTTTGAGCAAGATCCGACGGTGAACGAAGAAGTTATGGAGGTTTGAAGTTCGGAAGGAAATAGAAGGAAAATAGAAAAATAAAACAACAGTATCTGATCATTTCGCTTAAGCGAAAATATTTCGCTTAAGCGAAACTGATCCAGTGGCAGCACAAAGGAGGTTCGCTTAAGCGAACGGATTTCGCTTAAGCGAAAAACGTCGTGTCCATTACTGAAGGTCGTTCGCTTGAGCGAATGAATTTCGCTTAAGCGAAAATCCTCGAGTTGGCTATAAACACGGGGAAAACCCCCTTCTCCTTTCACTCTCCTCCATTGTTTCTCTCTCCTCCTCCGATCCTTCTTCTTTCTCCCTCCTCCACGGCCTCCACCGCCGCCCTAAGCCGCCCACAGTGGCCACCCTTCTCACTCCCTCAAACCGTCTCTCCCTCCTTCCCTCACCAACTCTCTCTCTCTCCTCCCCACTCACAGCCGCCACCTCCGGCCGCCACCGCCAAAGACCCCCGCCACTATCAAGACCTCTCCCTCTCCTTGTTTCTCTTCCCTTGACTCCGATCTCTCTCTCACCCACAAGCTTTTTCTCTCTCCCTCTCCACACACACACACCGCCGCCCCTCACCACCACAGCCGCCACTCGCAGTGGTGACCACCACCATCACCAAACCACCATAGCCTCTCCCTCTTCCCAAGCTCTCCCTCTACCACGAGCTCTCTCTCCACGGATTCTCACCGGCACCATTACCGGTCCGTGATCGTGCCGGGCTCATGTCGGGAACCTCGGAGCTCAAAGCCTTGCCTCGGTTTAGTCACGATCGTTCCCCGCTAACGAGGAGCAACACCGACGCCGTCATCGTCGCCGAGCTAAATCCAGGTTCTATTTAAAAAGCCTTAGGTAAGAGGGTTCGCGTTACCTTTGCTTAAGAAGTAAATTCTAGGATTATATAGTGGTAGCTAGGAATAGAGTAATTAAAAGTATGTTAATGAACCTTAGGGTACCCCGTTGATAGAAATAAAGTAAATAAAATTGTGATGAGAAACCACACCTTAGGGAATAAGATGTATGAGCATAGAATAAGTCCGGGAATGGATGAGCGTATTTAGGATATTGAAATAGTTAATATAAAACAAAATGTGGGAACTTATAAAGTAAAAGCTATAGGGGAGGTAAAGAACAAAGAGGGTAAAAGAGAGTTTAGAACAAGGAATAATGAATGCACGCGGAATAAATTAGGGAAGAGAAATAAAATGATGAATTAAGATTTAACATAAAATAAGGAAAACGATAAGAGGATTTAGGAAAAGATAAGAAAACTAAGAGAGCGCGTTATGAGGGAGAATTGGGTAAAATAATTTAATAAGCATTGAAAAGCTAGATTAAGTGAGTTGAGCAATTAAAAATAATATAGTTAATGAAATAGGGACAATGAGTTGGATAATTGATTGAGATGAGGAAACTGGGAAATAACTAAGAATTAGTAACGAGAACTAGAATATACTATATTTGACTGTATTGATTAGAGTTGGATAAGATTGGGGGAAACTAACAAAGAGAAAAAGAATGAAGTAGAAAACGTAGAAAATGTGATAAGTCATAAATGAGGATAAAGGCTAAAAGATTTAGATGAGAATAAATGAATTATTTAAATTATAAGAAAAAGAAAAAGGAAGAAAAGAATAAAAAGGAAAAGAAAGAAGGATATTGAAAAGAGTGAAAAGTAAATAATGTAATGATAAGTCTATAAATAAGGAAATGAGAGAAAAGTACAAAGAAAGAGAAAAAGAGAAAAGTACAATGAATCAGAAAAAGAGAAAAGAGAATTAATTAAAAAAAAGAATAAAAGAGAACGGCTGATGGTCTGTTGGACTCAGTCATAAAGAAAAGATAAACGGCTGATGGTCTGTTGGACTCAGTCATAATGGAAAGATAAACGGCTGATGGTCTGTTGGACTCAGTCATAATGGAAAGATAAACGGCTGATGGTCTGTTGGACTCAGCCACAATGAAAGATGAACGGCTGATGGTCTGTGGGACTCAGTCATGATAAAAGATAAACGGCTGATGGTCTGTTGGACTCAGTCATGTTAAAAGATAAACGGTTGATGGTCTGTTGGACTCAGTCATGTTAAAAGATAAACAGCTGATGGTCTGTTGGACTCAGTCATGTTAAAAGATAAACGGCTGATGGTCTGTTGGACTCAGTCATAAGAAAAGGAAACGGCTGATGGTCTTTTGGACTCAGTCATATAAAGAAAAAAGGGTTGATGGTCTTTTGGACTCAGTCATGATAAAGATAAAGGGCTGATGGTCTGTTGGACTCAGTCACCAGGAAAAAGAAAATGAAAAGAAAAGAGAAAGTAGAAACGATCAGAGAACTGTTAGAGAATCAATAATTAAAAGAATGTGAGAATAAGTGAAGAACTAAACGAGTTTATTTATGTGAATAATTGTGAATAAAATACATTAATAATTAAGTAGGCTTAGTTATTTGCTATGTCTTCTTTTAGAATTTATCTTTTTAAGTTCTGTGTAATGCTACCCTTCTTGATATCATTTTACAGGTACGGGAGCGGAGCTTACACTGTTGCGGGCCGAACTGGAAACCCTCCACTACGTGGAGTGAAATTGTGATACCCGAGTGCATTTTATTACATTAAAAACTGTTATTTTTGTAATGTATAATATGTGTAGTTATATGCCCTGAGACTGGTACTGATCGGGCGTTAGGACCGGAACTGGATTTTAATCTATTGTGTTTATGTTTTCAAGTAATTCTGGACTGACAGGTTTTAAGAAGAGAATTTTTGGGAAGTCCGAAAAACAGAGGAAACTCTGCCGGATTTTCGAAAAACCTTTCATAGGAAATCAAATTTAAAAATGAATTTTCAAACTCTGATTTTATTAAAAAAAAAATTAACTATTAAAAACCAGGATGTTACATTTATGGTATCAGAGCAGTTTCCCTCGGCCTTGGAGTTTGGACTCACAACTCCTATTGGTTACTCACCCCGCGAGTAATCAAGTGATAGTGTCAAGTCTTAGAATAGATAAATAGGTACACTTAATTTAAGAGTTTTTAGTTAATTGTGGAATAACGTGTTCTTTTTCCAGAACTTAGTCACCATGCCTCGGAGACGTACTCGTGATGATAGGATGGCTGCTATACTAGAAAATCTGGTCCAAATGAATTAGAATCAGGCTGAGACAGTAGCAACAGCCGCAGCAGCAACAGCTACCGCACTCCACCAAACATCAGGCCCAATGGGCATCGATTGGCTAGCTAGATTCGTGCAGAACGATCCGCCCAAGTTTGAAGGTGGCTACAATCCGGATGCAGCCCAGAGATGGCTCCAAGAATTGGAGAAGATTTTCCGCACGATTTCACCGCCTGCGGAGCAGATAGTTCTTTTGGCGGCGTACATGCTCACTGGAGAAGCCGAATATTGGTGGGAGCGTGTACGAAGGGAAATGGAGATCGCTAACCAGGAGATCACCTGGGATGTGTTCAGAATCAGGTTCCTAGGGAAGTACTTTCCGGAAGATGTCCGCCGAGAAAAAGAACTGGCGTTCTTGACCCTGAAACAAGGGAACATGAGTGTTGGAGAATATGCTGCACATTTTGAGGACCTCATCCGATATGCCGGAAGCTATAGGGATGCTGATGAAAGGACTAAGTGTGTTAAGTTTGAGGACGGGCTTCGCACTGAGATTAAAATCGCCTTTGAGTATCAGAATGTTGCTAACTTGTCTGACCTGGTAAACATGGCTAGCACCTATGAAAAAGGATTGAGACAGCAGAGGTTGGAGCAACGAAACAGGAGTACGCAGGGTGCTGGAAGTTCTACCAGGGAAGAAGGACCGATGCAAGAACTAGGTCCACATGCTGATATTGATGCTATGGAAATGGTTCCCAGGGATGCGGACCATAATGTGGCTATTCCAATTGCTAGGCCCTTATGTCCACACTGTGGGAGATCTCACAAACGATTGTGTTGGCCTATGAATCAGCTAAGGAAGGAGGGTCTTTGTTATCACTGCGGACAGTCGGGACACCGTGCTGCAGACTGTCCTGGGAACACGCAGAGCGATGAATGAACTCACCCGAGGTACTTTTAGTGTTAACTATATACCAAATATTTATTTAAAATATTTATTTAAAAATGTTTTGCATAAAGCATATATATTCGACTTAACTTAAAAAGAAATCAATAAATGATAATACATTAGTTAAAGTTTCACCGAACACAGTGATGGTATTGCCACTGGTAGAATGTAAGGTTAGAACTGATCACTCTGATTCTTACATCTGCTAGGGGACGATAACATCAACAAACTTGACGATGATGTTGCTATTGATATATGTGAGATTGGGACTGATCACCTCGATCTTCGCAACTATTAGTGGTCGATATCATTGACACTTCCCAACCAAAAATCAGGACAGACAGATAGGAGCCTTAAGCCAGTGCACCCAATTATTAGTGGAGTAGCCGCGAATAGAACTCGCAAGAGAACCGAACCGAGCGAACCCGTAGTAAACATCCTTAGACTTCATGGAAAGCCAAACTAAAAGCCCAAAACTCATCACACATTTCATTCAGAATCCGATGTGGTTATTCGCGAAAAAGGCGAAACTGGATGAATTAGCAGGATATCCACACCGAGACTGACCCAAGTAAACGAGTAAATCGTACTCACCATTAGGAATTAGAATTCACTTAAGAACTTAGTCCAGTGTCCAAACTATTTTCTCAAAGGAAGCAAGTTTAGCCATTGCACCCTGTGCCTTCATCAAGACCAAATCAAATCAGCAGTAGTTCCAAAGAAAATGCATTTTTCGATGACTCTCTGCTGAAAACGAACACTTAAGGATAATCTCCATTGTCTTCTTGCTTGACATGTATCCAGTACATCCTGGGTCGTCGTATGAAGACTATAAAACCCATCCTTGAGTGCTTCGTGTTACTTCTTTTCATCTTCACTCTCTTCAAGCTTCAAGCATCTCAAATGCAGAGGTGAGAATTCACCAAGACGTAGAAACCCAACATAGTTCTATGCCTACCGATGGATAACCATCCACATGTCTCTTCTAATCTTGGACACCGGTCGAGAAACTTACGTGCGAAATTCTGAATAACGAATGAGCATACCCCCAAGCATGGATATAATTAAGTATGTCAATGCTAAGTGGGGGAGGATTTCAATCCAAGGAATGGAAGATGGAACTTTAACAATAATAAAATTTTGGATCCTATCCGAGTAACTAGGTGGAATGCAGAACGGTAACGAAGCGTAAGGAAGATTGCATCGAGCCGGACTCAATGTCCGACGATCATACCATAACCCGTAGGGCTAATGAATAACTCACCCCAAGCGCTCCGCATTAACCGTCGAAGAGGTTTGCGGAGAATGGAACGAGAATTAAACTAAGAGTCAATCAATACCTTCTCGGACCATTAGACAATTGGGAAATAAATTTAAACCATAACCTTGACCCTTAAGTGAAATCGATCCATAGGAACCCCGTACCCAATTGAAATCGTTAAACAAACAAAAAGGGATGTATCACCGGAGTAAAATACAAATATAGCTAAGGTGGATTCGAAGGGCGACCTCACTAGACTCACTTAAAGGAGTAAGAACGAAAACGTAAAGAGTGGAGTCGCGAATTGGAGTCTCACTTAAGAAGTTATGTCGGAGCATCGCAAATGATTGTCTCAGTCTCTTAAGATTCTGTGTATTACGCGGATTTCTGAGTGACTGAGATAAACCATACCTGAGGCGAATAATTACACCGCAGAACTATTAACTTAGAACTCCCTCAAAGGGAAGATTGGAACCAAAGGAATTGAAATGACATGAGTGGAAACTATGTCAAGGGATACTCCTCCAAGTTAAGGGACAATTGGAATTTCGGGGACGAATTTCAAATAAGTGGGGGAGAAATGTAACATCCCAAATTTTAAACCCGAAGATAAATAAATAAATAATAATTAGAATAATTAAAAATGAAAATAACAAACCACAAATAGGTATTCCAAATGAGAATTCTAGTATTAGAATAAAATAATAATAATAATAATACTAAGTGTATTAGAGAAGAAAGGAGCGTTAAATCGAAGTTAGGGTCGGGCCAGAAAATAGATAATTCGATAATAAACATCATAACAAGGGAAAAATTAAAATAAAATATTTATGACTCAAAACAAAATTCCCACCGTTGGATATGCAGGTATGATTTTTAGGAGGTTGCTCGTAAAATTTGAGCAAGATCCGACGGTGAACGAAGAAGTTATGGAGGTTTGAAGTTCGGAAGGAAATAGAAGGAAAATAGAAAAATAAAACAGCAGTATCTGATCATTTCGCTTAAGCGAAAATATTTCGCTTAAGCGAAACTGATCCAGTGGCAGCACAAAGGAGGTTCGCTTAAGCGAACGGATTTTGCTTAAGCGAAAAACGTTCGTGTCCATTACTGAAGGCCGTTCGCTTGAGCGAATGAATTTCGCTTAAGCGAAAAATCCTCGAGTTGGCTATAAACACGGGGAAAACCCCCTTCTCCTTTCACTCTCCTCCATTGTTTCTCTCTCCTCCTCTGATCCTCCTTCTTCCTCCCTCCTCCACGGCCTCCACCGCCGCCCTAAGCCGCCCACCGTGGCCACCCTTCTCACTCCCTCAAACCGTCTCTCCCTCCTTCCCTCACCAACTCTCTCTCTCTCCTCCCCACTCACAGCCGCCACCTCCGGCCGCCACCGCCAAGGACCCCCGCCACTATCAAGACCTCTCCCTCTCCTTGTTTCTCTTCCCTTGACTCTGATCTCTCTCTCACCCACAAGCTTTTTCTCTCTCCCTCTCCACACACACACACTGCCGCCCCTCACCACCACAGCCGCCACTCGCGGTGGTGACCACCACCATCACCAAACCACCATAGCCTCTCCCTCTTCCCAAGCTCTCCCTCTACCACAAGCTCTCTCTCCACGAATTCTCACTGGCGCCGTTACCGGTCCGTGATCGTGCCGGGCTCGTGTCAGGAACCTCGGAGCTCGAAGCCTTGCCTCGGTTTAGTCACGATCGTTCCCCGCTAACGAGGAGCAACATCGACGCCGTCATCGTCGTCAAGCTAAATCCAGGTTCTATTTAAAAAGCCCTAGGTAAGAGGGTTCGCGTTACCTTTGCTTAAGAAGTAAATTCTAGGATTATATAGTGGTAGCTAGGAATAGAGTAATTAAAAGTATGTTAATGAACCTTAGGGTACCCCGTTGATAGAAATAAAGTAAATAAAATTGTGACGAGAAACCACACCTTAGGGAATAAGATGTATGAGCATAGAATAAGTCCCGGAATGGATGAGCGTATTTAGGATATTGAAATAGTTAATATAAAACAAAATGTGGGAACTTATAAAGTATAAGCTATAGGGGAGGTAAAGGAACAAAGAGGGTAAAAGAGAGTTTAGAACAAGGAATAATGAATGCACGCGGAATAAATTAGGGAAGAGAAATAAAATGATGAATTAAGATTTAACATAAAATAAGGAAAACGATAAGAGGATTTACGAAAAGATAAGAAAACTAAGAGAGCGCGTTATGAGGGAGAATTGGGTAAAATAATTTAATAAGAATTGAAAAGCTAGATTAAGTGAGTTGAGCAATTAAAAATAATATAGTTAATGAAATAGGGACAATGAGTTGGATAATTGATTGAGATGAGGAAACTGGGAAATAACTAAGAATTAGTAACGAGAACTAGAATATACTATATTTGACCGTATTGATTAGAGTTGGATAAGATTGGGGGAAACTAACAAAGAGAAAAAGAATGAAGTAGAAAACATAGAAAATGTGATAAGTCATAAATGAGGATAAAGGCTAAAAGATTTAGATGAGAATAAATGAATTATTTAAATTATAAGAAAAAGAAAAAGGAAGAAAAGAATAAAAAGGAAAAGAAAGAAGGATATTGAAAAGAGTGAAAAGTAAATAATGTAATGATAAGTCTATAAATAAGGAAATGAGAGAAAAGTACAAAGAAAGAGAAAAAGAGAAAAGTACGATGAATCAGAAAAAGAGAAAAGAGAATTAATTAAAAAAAAGAATAAAAGAGAACGGCTGATGGTCTGTTGGACTCAGTCATAAAGAAAAGATAAACGGCTGATGGTCTGTTGGATTCAGTCATAATGGAAAGATAAACGGCTGATGGTCTGTTGGACTCAGTCATAATGGAAAGATAAACGGCTGATGGTCTGTTGGACTCAGCCATAATGAAAGATGAACGGCTGATGGTTTGTGGGACTCAATCATGATAAAAGATAAACGGCTGATGGTCTGTTGGACTCAGTCATGTTAAAAGATAAACGGCTGATGGTCTGTTGGACTCAGTCATGTTAAAAGATAAACGGCTGATGGTCTGTTGGACTCAGTCATAAGAAAAGGAAACGGCTGATGGTCTTTTGGACTCAGTCATATAAAGAAAAAAGGGCTGATGGTCTTTTGGACTCAGTCATGATAAAGATAAAGGGCTGATGGTCTGTTGGACTCAGTCACCAGGAAAAAGAAAATGAAAAGAAAAGAGAAAGTAGAAACGATCAGAGAACTGTTAGAGAATCAATAATTAAAAGAATGTGAGAATAAGTGAAGAACTAAACGAGTTTATTTATGTGAATAATTGTGAATAAAATATATTAATAATTAAGTAGGCTTAGTTATTTGCTATGTCTTCTTTTAGAATTTATCTTTTTAAGTTATGTGTAATGCTACCCTTCTTGATATCATTTTACAGGTACGGGAGCGGAGCTTACACTGTTGCGGGCCAAACTGGAAACCCTCCACTACGTGGAGTGAAATTGTGATACCCGAGTGGATTTTATTACATTAAAAACTGTTATTTTTGTAATGTATAATATGTGTAGTTATATGCCCTGAGACTGGTACTGATCGGGCGTTAGGACCTGAACTGGATTTTAATCTATTGTGTTTATGTTTTCAAGTAATTCTGGACTGACAGGTTTTAAGAAGAGAATTTTTGGGAAGTCCGAAAAACAGAGGAAACTCTGCCGGATTTTCGAAAAACCTTTCATAGGAAATCAAATTTAAAAATGAATTTTCAAACTCTGATTTTATTAAAAACAAAAATTAACTATTAAAAACCAGGATGTTACACATATCAGAGGCTCAGTAATCGATTAACTATTATTGGTCTAATCGATTACATGGTTTTCAAATGAATTTAAGAATTTCTATTTTTGAAGGAATAATCGATTACCTTCAGAAAGTAATCGATTACTTCATGTTTTATTGAAAATCGTGTCAGAATCATTTTGATTATTTCCTGATTTGTTTTTATATAAAAGATTCTGATTTATTTTATAAAATTCGAAAATGATTTTAAATTTGAATTATTTCCTTTTTGGTTTTAAGAATCAAATCTTTATTTTATTTCGTAAATCATTTTGATTTAGTTTTGATTTTAAAACTTATTTCAAATTTTTTATTTTATTCCTTAAATCTATTTTATTTGTTTCTGATTTCAAAATTGATTCTATTCTATTTTATTTTATTCTTTAAATCTATTTGATTTTATTTTGATTTCAAAAATATTATTTTATTTATTTGATTTCAGAAAATCAATTTTTAATATTTCCGGATTTGATTTCATTCTTATTTTAAATTTGATTTATTTCCAAAATCAGTTTTGATTTTATTCTAATTCTATTTTTCAAATTCAAAATTTGAATTTCAAATATTTTCAAATCTTTGGTTTTAATTATTAAATCTTTAAGATTGGTTTTTGATTTTAAACATGTGTTAAAAAAATGTGTTTAAAATGATTTGATCATTTCATATTTTCTGATCCAACCTTTTTCTTCTTCACGTTCTTCTCTTCTTCTCTTCTCCTTCAACCAATTCTTAAACGTTGATATCTATTTGAGAAGAAAACCTTTTTCTTGGCCATAGTACTTGTGATTTAAATTCAGCACCACTAGAGCTTTATTGTTGTTTCAGTGTTATTTAGAACACATTTTTGTTAGAGCCTTATATTGTTGTATCCGCACTATTAAGAGTGAACTATAGGTCTTGTACCAATCACTCATATCATAACCTGTGTTGTAAGGGGAGTGTAACCCTTAGAGACTAGGGAGTGAATCTCCTAGTGCGGACGTGCGGCGTTCGTGGTTGTAGGGTGAGGAACCCTTGTGTATTGGGTAGTGCTAGACGAACGGTGGGGCACCTAGTAGTTAGGCTATCTGGTTGTTGAGGTCCCTGGCGAAAGGAGGTTCCTAGTAGCTTGCGGGGCGCTCTGGTTGTACTAGGGGACGCGTGGCGTCTTGGTTTAGTGAAAAGCTCAAGCGGGTCGCTTGGGAACTGGAGTAGGCCGGGTTTGCCGAACCAGAATAAAATCTCCGGTGCAATCTCTTCTATCCCTATCTCTTTTATATTTCGGTGTTATATTTATTTGTTGCGCATCATAACAACTATTTTCATAATAATCTATTTTAAGAGGATTTAAAATAATAAGCGCGGTATCATTCGTTTTCGTTGTTCTTATTTTAATTCGTATCTGCGCATATTAGTTTTTCTTTATTATTAATATTATTCGCCTAAGCGCAATCGATTTTCAACATTATATTGTTTTCCGCTGCAAAATCTCTTTAAGTTTGTTGAAAAAGTTTTAAAGAAAATATTTTCCAATGTTTTCATAAACACCCAATTCACCCCCCCCCCCCCCCCCCCGCTTGGGTGACGGCTTCCAATCCTATCAATAATTCTAACAGTGTTCACTAGTTCCTGTTTCTTTTGGAGTTTGTTTTTCTAACCAGTTTTTTATTAAAGTTATTGCTTGTGAAGAAAAGTGTCAGAGTCATGAAGGTGGGATCTTAGATTAGGTCTGTACAGGTTAATCTAAAGAAATGGTTTTGTGTTTCAAGAATCTTTACTTTACTTTACTTTTGCCTGGGACATGCAAAATGCTAAGTTTGGGGGAGTGATTTGGGTCTGATATATAGTGTTTTCAAGTGATAATTAACTCCCTTTTACTATGGTTTTGGTTTGTTTCTTGAGTAATTATTTGGTTTTTGTTATGTTTTTAGGAAAGTTAGGTAAATTAGAGTCCTTGAACGTTTTGATCCGTTTTGGGTTTTATTTCAGGTATTTGGAGCTTAATTTGATGATTTTATGCTTTGGAATGGAAAAGATTTTTAAAGACCTGAAGATTGAAGCTAGAATGGAGTAAAATGGTGTTCTTAAATGTGGCCCAAGATGGGGTTTAAATGTCAAGAGCTGGGGTGCAAAAAGCCAGAATTAATTGAAGAAAAACCCAGCCAACTCAGGTAGTCTCACGCCCAGGCATGAGGTATGCCACGCCTGGGCGCGTGGTGCACGTAGAAGAGGAGCTGGAGGAATTTTGGTCCCACGCCTAGGCGTGGATAGCCTGCGCCTAGGCGCGTGGACCTGCGAGTTGGGCCTATCTATTTCGCTTTTGAGAATTCTGATAGATTTCTGATAGATTAGTTTCAGGATTAGCTTTTTCTATATATTCTAGGTCTTGGCATTAGGTTTAGGGAGCTTTTAGACAAAGAGGGAGATTGCATATTCTGCACTTCATTCAAGGAGAAGAGTTTAGGTAATTCCTTATTGTCTATGATGGGGTATCCTATTCTATTTCTTCTGCTTTATTCTTTTATAATATGTAACTTAAACCCTTTTTGTAGTTAGGAACATGGTGGATTTGTATGGATGAGTTTATTTTATTTATGAATTGATGTTTTTCATTCAAAACCTATTGTTTGGCGGTTGTGTTTTAATTCCAATTCATGAAATTGACCACTTTATGTTTTGTTTAGAATCTCTAATCCAACAAGAGACATCTGAGGGTTAGAATAGGTCGTTCTTCCAAACATTATAACTGCCTAGTTTGTAGACATACATCTAGGGCTTATATGACTTGAATGTTCCAGTGTGCTTAATTGTGGTTATTCATATGTCAAAATCGCTTAAAACATTATGGGTTCTCATATTAAATAAGAAACATAAATTCACAAAGACATCTGGTTTTTATTACCTCAGGGATGTCGTGGGTTTAATGAAAAATAGAGATTCATGATTAATAAACAAGTCTTGCAATGAAACTACTTCCTAACACCTTTCTCTATCTGTCTCACAAACCCTATTTTAATTGGTTTATTTTTAATGGTTTGTTTATTTTAATAATAAAAAGTGAATAGATTTCTCTTTTAACTACGCCTTTGGTGAGAATTATTTGGAAACAACTCACAATTTCCGAGTGGATCGATAATTTATTTACTCTTTATTACTTGTGATCTAGTATACTTGCTAGTATCTCCAACAAATTTTTGGCACCGTTGCCGACGATTGAAATTCGATTCCAATTAATTTTTGGTACTTAGGAGTAATTAGATCGAAAATTTATTTTATCTCAATTATTTTATCTTAATTGTTATTTTTTTATTAATAGGTGCTGCTTAACCTTTTATGAATTTGCGTTCTGCAGGTGGTAAAGGAATTGCTCCGTTTGATCCGGAGATTGAGAAGAGTGCAAGAAGTAGGAAGAGGTACGCCTGTATACAAAGGAAAGAACAAAAGGATAAGATGGCTAAGAGAGTTGAAAGAGGTACTCAGAGAGCTGAAAGAGAGGTTGAGCAAGTAACGCCTCCACCCAGAAGAATGACACTGGCTGACTATGCAACTGTTGATCCAGACATTTGCCATTCTAGCATAGTCAATCCACCAATCACTGTTGAATTCTTTGAGATCGATCCACAGAACATTCATCTAATCAAGCAGGATCAGTTCAGTGGAGCGCCACATTAAGATCCAACTGATCACATTGCCAACTTCTTGGGTATGTTGGATTTCTTCAAAATCCAAGGTGCTTCAGAGGAGGCCATCAGGATGAGGATGTTTCCTTTATCTTTGAAGGAAAAGGCGTACAACTAGGTTCGCACTCAGCCACCAGGAAGTGTTTCCTCCTTGGAAGTACTTGTTAAAAAATTTATTGACAAGTTCCTTCCAGCTGGAATGCAAGCTAAGCTTCGTCAAGATGTATATTATTTTGTTCAAGAGGATAATGAGCCACTACACGAGGCCTGGTAGCGCTACAATCAAATGCTTAAGAAGTGTCACACTCATGCCAAGCCAGCCTAGTTGCAGATCTGTTTGTTCTATGACGGATTGAAGATGTCCAATAAGGGAATGGTTGATGCGGCAACTGGTGGGTCACTGATTAAGAAGACGGTGGAAGAGGCCAAGGATATTCTAGACACAATGGCTTATAACAGCAGCCAAGCCCTGACTGAGAGGAGCATCTTGAGGAATTCTGATCTAAGCTCCACTCAAGTCCAGACCCTTATTAAAAAAAAACAAGGAGATGCGACAACAGATATTTGCATTGGAAAAATACATGGGACAGACTCATTAGACACCTGTAGTCAACCTATTCAGTGATCTTTGTGGTGGCAATCACCGTAATGATGAATATTTGTTAGATCTAGAAGGCATGTGCATGTGAAGATTGTGAGATCTATTATGTGTAACAACCTAAATTTTGATAATTATGTATATGTTTAATTCATGTAGAATAATAATGTAAAGTGATTTGGAATAAAATGCAAACTGTGTGAGTAGTTAACTTGGTTTGATTAAAATTAATGAAGAATGCTTGGAAAGTATAAATAGCAAGAATTAGAGAACTTTTGGAGTGTTGTGAGTGTAGGTGAGTGTTGGTAGATGAGGTTAAACATAAAATAAGAATTTATTAAGGATTACAAATAGCAAATCTAGTGAAATTCTTTATAGTTGCGGTAAATCGGTAAAATCAATTAGATTTCGGGAACTTTGAATAAAAACTTGTTACTCAATCAAGTCTCAAAGGGGAATAATGATAAAATGAGGGAAAAACAAGTAAAACTAGGATTAATAATAAATAAAAAGTAAGGAGATTTAGTATAGAATAAAAATTAAGAAGTTAACAAGCATTTTATGCGGAGAAGCTATCGTAATTCATTTAGAGTGGAGAAGCCGAGTAGGATTTGGGGAATTTGAATGAGACTATTTAATCAAGTCCAGGAGGGTGCTAAGGTAGTGTAAAAGAAAGTAAATTGATCAAAGTCAGGAAGAAAAATCGTAATTGAGTTAAGCTTGAAGTTTCAATTTATAAATCATTTACTTTTCGTATGGGCAATATTGGGGAAATATAATTTTATGAATTGAGAGGTAAATAAATGTAAAGAAGGTCTAATTTAGTGTTAGGAATGGTTAAAATCCATAAAATCGGGCTAAAGTGCGAAAAATCGGCATTCCGGGGCGAACCGGTGCGCCGGGGCATGAGCCGGTGCGCCCTAGACGCACCGGTGCGGATTTTGGTGCACATTCCTGGGGCTCAAGCGCCGGTCTGTCGCGCTCAAGCGCAAAACCTCCACAACACCAGAGTTTTCTCGCGCTCACCAGAAGCCTCTAGAAAAATCGCGCGCTTAAGCGCCAGATCCCGCGCTCAAGCGCGAGGTGCATATATATAAGCACCAGACCGCACCAGAAATCAGACCAGACGCACCAGCCTCCAAGCCAGACGCACCAGACTCCCTCCAGAAGCACCAGAACCCATCCAGCACGCACCAGCTTCAAATCTCATGCACCAAAAACCAATTTTCATGCACCAACAAGATAAAACACATCCAAACACAACCTCTACACCATAGATTAACACCAATAAACACCTTTTCACTAATTACAATCCTTGCTCTCTTATTATTCCATAAAATCCTCTTTCTTTATCATTTCTATGGCCTTGCTCCTTCAATATTCTTGGGGACTTCTAGTATTCTAACCAAACGAGAGGAGTTTTAGAAGCCAACCAACATAATCAAGAGCCTTGGAATTGAGTTTTCATTCCCTTGAGGTAAGGGAGGAACTCGTTTCTCTTAGAATAGAATTTAAGTTTTGGAATTAATAAATGCTTATCAAATATTATAAATTAAACCCTAGGGTAGTTGATTCTGTCACACCACATGCCTGTGTATGTGGAATAAGCATTTAAAGGCTTGAATTAATATATAAATCCATAGCTTCAATCAATTGAAATTTTATGTAGCCAAGGTGTTCGACAAAATGTCAACACTAATAATTGAATTGCTAATGCTAGTTAAAATACATATATAAGAGTGACTTTATAGGTATACAATAATAGATAGATTATGACAATTATATACACCCTAGAATTATAATGTAATTAATGCTCGATCAATAGAATAAAAACTATAAAAGATATAAAGACTAATATGGAATTAAGGAAACTGAACTAAAATAGTATAAATGAAATTATTACCACAATGTTTAAAAGAAAATCTAAATTTGATAAGGAAAGTAAAATAAACGTATGAAGAGAGAACAAATTTATGAATCTTTTGGTTTAATTCAATTTTAAAGAGAAGAGAGAAATGTGTATAAATTTGGTAAATTAATCAAAGATAAATGTAAATATAATAATAATGTTCGAGCTATGTAGTTCAGTATAGGAATGTAATTAGTGGAATATGATAATAGACGATATGATAACTTAAATTTTGATAAGCCTCATTTACTTAGTTTCAAGTCTTAATTTCTATTCTTTTATGAAAAGTTGTTCACTCCCTTGTGGTTTAACATTTTAGGTGATGCTTGGAGGAGTCAAGAACCAGAGTTTCACATCACAAATGACGAAGAAAGGTCGCTTTCCTCCAATTATTGTTCTAATATCAAGTTGTAAATCCCATGTTTTATTACAAGACAATTTGTATTCTAACATTTAATTAATAAAATTTATATTTTTCCTAAATAAAGTTGGGATGTTACAATTTGGTATCAGAGCAGTTCTTTCCTTTCGGCCCGGGGAAATGGACCCAAATTTATTGTGAAACTCTAGTTCTAAACTCTTCATACAAAAGGGAGTGAAATATATAACTATGTGTTGTAAAATAAAGTGATAAATTGTTGAGTATAAGAGAGTCAAAATGGACATAGCACCATAAGGAAATGAACATGTGTTGGTTAATGCTAAGGGTTCAAAAAGAAAGAATTGAAGATGCCACTAAAAGATGTGAAAGAAAAGCTTTGCCATCGAGAAAGAAAGAGGCTAATGAGATACATGAGAGCTATGGAGGAGAGCAATGAAATGAGACTTATGTGGCATGGTCGGGGGGACACCTCGGATGTTGCCGGCTGGGATGTTGTCGGGGTCCGCCGAGGATAACGTAGCTGACCAGTGCCAAGATATTGTTGTATGAGACAATGAGAGTGACATATGGAGGGAGAAAAGATCAGGAGAATAAAATGTTGAATGGTGCATAATGAACACATTTTCATCATTGGGAGGGAAAGGAAGATTTTATAATTCATTTAACTTAATTTTTATGTCTTTACTTCTGCTCAGATTTAATTCAAGTTTAAGGTGAATTAGCTTTTGAAATTGAATACCTTTCCATTGGCCATAATATTGGAAAAAGTGTTAGAGATTATCTCGTATTCTCAATGGGACATGAAAAGAAAAAGAGAATGATTTTTAAAGTGAAAAGATTCAATGATAAAGAAAGAAAAGATGGTTTAAGTCCCTTTGAGAATCCATTACATTATGCACCACAACACGAGTGATGAGAGAATATTTAACTAAGACCAATGAAAATGAAAATCATGGTAAATGAATACTTTTGGAATCCGATCACAAATTTCTTTAAGAAAATGAATTGTTTTCAAAAATTTCAAGAATGGATGTGTAGTTTTCCTTTTCAATGATTTTGGTAAAATAATCTATGTGGACAGGGTACATTCTCAATCTAATATATTATGTGATACAAAGGAATTCTTTAAAACTAATGTCATTTAGAAATGTCACAATTGATTTGGAAACCCATCCAACAAAATTTGATTTAGGAAAATAATGAAAGGTGGGATTCTAAATCAATTGAGTTATTCAATTTGGAAAATTTATAAGTAGAAATTGAATCGAATTGAGAATGTAAGCTGCCATACATAGAATCGAATGTCAAAGAAGTTATAAGGTGGACGGTGAGGAAGTTGGGAAAGACATACGCGGAGGCACGTGAATGATATGTGATTAGGAGTTATCGTGGGTGGAACTTTGATCTCCTAGGAGGGCATGGACTGGCCACCCATGTCGGGGGATTGGTTCTGCGTTAACTACGGTAATTCTATTGGTCATAGAGTCATTTCGGGACCGGTTGAGGGTGGTTCCCTGCTATAGCCAACTTGGGCCTTCAACCCAAGTTGTACTGGACTGAAAATGGGTGTCCAGTACCGTGCAAGCAGTGGTAGAGGGACACTTACTCCCGGTTGGTCTTTCCCTGGAGTGGAGGGTGAATGAGGAAATCGAGTGAAATGAAATGAATGATGAATGTCTCATACAACAATACAGAGAATGAGAGTGATTGAATGAGAACGAGTGAAAGAGAGGTAAAAGAGAGAGAAAAGAAAGAAAGAAAAGAGAAGAGAGAATAGAGACAAAAGAGAAGTAAATAAGAAATGAGAAAATATTGAAAAATCAAGAGTGTGATTGGAAAAGAATGAATGAAGGAGTGAATGAAAGGAATTTGTAAAAATCAGGAAGAGACAGAGAACCCTTAGTATTGAACCAACAGAATGTGAAAATGGAAATATTTATGTGAAGAAGTTACCACCAATGGAATGTGGAATTGGGACTGATCACCCCAATGTTTGCATTCCTTGGGTGGTAAAAGTTGTCGAAAATTTGGAAGTCCAAATCTTGATATAGAAGAAAAATGATTTATTGATAATAAGTGGTGCTAATCCTTTTGACCCTCCAAGATACATATTAAGGTGTGAAGGAAATAAGAGGAATAATGTAAAAGCAAGGAAAAGGAAAGATTAAGGATTGCAGAAGTGAATATAAGAGTTGTGTCCAAGGTATTAAGCCAGATAAGTATGAATCTAATGAAAAGACTTAATTGATGCAATTAACTTGAATAAATTCTTACTGGAAATATAGAATGAAAATAGAAAGATTGAATAAATTAATGTTTGAAATAAATTGTGTGATATAACGCAGAAATTGAGGAAACTAGGAGAGTGTGATAATCGAGGTATAATAAATAGTATATTAAATGTACATAAAGTGAAATTTAACCTATATTCAATGAGTATGAGATGAATTTTAATGACAGGGTGAATAAAAGTTATTTGATCATAGGTCATTCAAAAATCTTGTTAGAAAGGGATTGGAGTAAAATGGAAAAGAATAGACTAGTCAAATATAGATAGTGAATTGAATAAGTTAACGTATAAACCTTTAGTATACATGTGTGTGCGTGATAACTAAGATGCAAAAAAAAAACCAAACAAACAAACAAACTTAAGTTTGGAGTGTTAGATGCTAAATAAAAGATTGACTAACAATGGAGAATTTTGGAGATTGATGATTTGAGAAAAAGCTGAATATATGATAATTCGGAATGCTATATGAGTGAGATGAATTGCCTTAAAATATAGGCATATAATGACTTAATAAATATAAAAATATATTATAATGAAACATATGTCGATTAAGGAGATGAGGAAAATTGTTAATTTAAGATTGAGTGACTGCTATTGGGAAAAAGGATAAAGACATTAAGTTTGAATAGATTCCCATAATAATTACATTGATTTTAAATAAGAAAATAAATGAGGACTGAAATGGTTAGTGATAAGAAGGACTTAATTCAAGGGAAGTAAGTGATAAATTATTAAACCTGGATAATAGACATATTTGGTTAAAACCGCAATGGATATGCACTATATTACGAAGGGTATGTATGGATTGTTGTAAGGATTAAATGAATTTTTACCAGGCAAAAAGAAGCATAGGAAGTATAAAGAAGTAAGTGAAATGTTTTGGGTACTTGAATATTTTGTAATACAACCAAAAAAATAAAAGTTATAGTATGAATACTCAAATAATAAAATAGGTATACACAAAGAAAACGACAATTTAGGACAAGAAATGAATAATTGTGAACTATTTTGAACTAAACCATATGTTTGAAATTGTTTGAGTGCTTGGTTGAACTATATATATATACACACACATATATATATATTAGTTGTAATATTATGACAAGAAAGAATTTTATAGGTAGAATTGTAAAGAAATAAGATATAACAGGATGAAAATTTAAAGAAAACATGAAGAGTAACAAAGTTCTAAGTGGGGGAGAGAATCTAGAAAAGGAAAATTAAAATCGAATATGATATCTTTAATATACAAGAGATTTGAATTTAAAGAATTTGTCCAAATCATAAGAAATATTCATTAAAAAAACCCACTTTGTTTCCTAAACCGAATTTCGACCGAATTTCAAGGACGAAATTCCTATAAGTGGGGGAGTATTGTAACAACCTAAATTTTGATAATTATGTATATGTTTAATTCATGTAGAATAATAATGTAAAGTGATTTGGAATAAAATGCAAACTGTGTGAGTAGTTAACTTGGTTTGATTGAAATTAATGAAGAATGCTTGGAAAGTATAAATAGCAAGAATTAGAGAACTTTTGGAGTGTTGTGAGTGTGGGTGAATGTTGGTAGATGAGGTTAAACATAAAATAAGAATTTATTAAGGATTACAAATAGCAAATCTAGTGAAATTCTTTATAGTTGCGGTAAATCGGTAAAATCAATTAGATTTCGGGAACTTTGAATAAAAACTTGTTACTCAATCAAGTCTCAAAGGGGAATAATGATAAAATGAGGGAAAACAAGTAAAACTAGGATTAATAATAAATAAAAAGTAAGGAGATTTAGTATAGAATAAAAAGTAAGAAGTTAACAAGCATTTTATGCGGAGAAGCTATCGTAATTCATTTAGAGTGGAGAAGCCGAGTAGGATTTGGGGAATTTGAATTAGACTATTTAATCAAGTCCAGGAGGGTGCTAAGGTAGTGTAAAAGAAAGTAAATTGATCAAAGTCAGGAAGAAAAATCGTAATTGAGTTAAGCTTGAAGTTTCAATTTATAAATCATTTACTTTTCGTATGGGCAATATTGGGAAAATATAATTTTATGAATTGAGAGGTAAATAAATGTTAAGAAGGTCTAATTTAGTGTTAGGAATGGTTAAAATCCATAAAATCGGGCTAAAGTGCGAAAAATCGGCGTTCCGGGGCGAACCGGTACGCCGGGGCATGAGCCGGTGCGCCCCAGACGCACCAGTGCGGATTTTGGTGCACATTCCTGGCGCTCAAGCGCCGGTCTGTCGCGCTCAAGCGCAAAACCTCCACAACACCAGAGTTTTCTCGCGCTCACCAGAAGCCTCTAGAAAAATCGCGCGCTTAAGCGCCAGATCCCGCGCTCAAGCGCGAGGTGCATATATATAAGCACCAGACCGCACCAGAAATCAGACCAGACGCACCAGCCTCCAAGCCAGACGCACCAGACTCCCTCCAGAAGCACCAGAACCCATCCAGCACGCACCAACTTCAAATCTCATGCACCAAAAACCAATTTTCATGCACCAACAAGATAAAACACATCCAAACACAACCTCTAAACCATAGATTAACACCAATAAACACCTTTTCACTAATTACAATCCTTGCTCTCTTATTATTCCATAAAATCCTCTTTCTTTATCATTTCTATGGCCTTGCTCCTTCAAGATTCTTGGGGAGTTCTAGTATTCCAACCAAAGGAGAGGAGTTTTAGAAGCCAACCAACATAATCAAGAGCCTTGGAATTGAGTTTTCATTCCCTTGAGGTAAGGGAGGAACTCTTTTCTCTTAGAATAGAATTTAAGTTTTGGAATTAATAAATGCTTATCAAATATTATAAATTAAACCCTATGGTAGTTGATTCTGTCACACCACATGCCTGTGTATGTGGAATAAGCATTTAAAGGCTTGAATTAATATATAAATCCATAGCTTCAATCAATTGAAATTTTATGTAGCCAAGGTGTTCGACAAAATGTCAACACTAATAATTGAATTGCTAATGCTAGTTAAAATACATATATAAGAGTGACTTTATAGGTATACAATAATAGATAGATTATGACAATTATATACACCCTAGAATTATAATGTAATTAATGCTCGATCAATAGAATAAAAACTATAAAAGATATAAAGACTAATATGGAATTAAGGAAACTGAACTAAAATAGTATAAATGAAATTATTACCACAATGTTTAAAAGAAAATCTAAATTTGATAAGGAAAGTAAAATAAACGTATGAAGAGAGAACAAATTTATGAATCTTTTGGTTTTATTCAATTTTAAAGAGAAGAGAGAAATGTGTATAAATTTGGTAAATTAATCAAAGATAAATGTAAATATAATAATAATGTTCGAGCTATGTAGTTCAGTATAGGAATGTAATTAGTGGAATATGATAATAGACGATATGATAACTTAAATTTTGATAAGCCTCATTTACTTAGTTTCAAGTCTTAATTTCTATTCTTTTATGAAAAGTTGTTCACTCCCTTGTGGTTTAACATTTTAGGTGATGCTTGGAGGAGTCAAGAACCAGAGTTTCACATCACAAATGATGAAGAAAGGCCGTTTTCCTCCAATTATTGTTCTAATATCAAGTTGTAAATCCCATGTTTTATTACAAGACAATTTGTATTCCAACATTTAATTAATAAAATTTATATTTTTCCTAAATAAAGTTGGGATGTTACATTATGCAAGTGCATGGTTTTGATGGTTTTGATGATGACAAATGTTTTGATCAAGCTCAAGTTATGGAGAAGCTCAACAAACAAACAACAATCAACTATGATGAAGAGAGAGCAAGCTCATTAGATTCAACATGTGTATTGAATTGTAATATCTTTATTTTGAGTCTTAGAGTTTGATGAGTTTGGGTAGAGTTATTAGAGGGTAGTGAATCTCTATCAAGTGCATGATCATATTATCATTTGAGTATTTCACTTAACCTAAATCAATAGGTGGCTTAAAAGTTTCAAAGAAAAGGTTTAGATTTGAGATAACAAGTTTTTAGAAGTGTTTTTACAGTGCTTAATCGATTAACAAGACTGGCTAATCGATTAACAGCTTTTGCATCAGGTCTTAATCGATTAACATGATGGCTTAATCGATTAACAAAAATTTAACAAGGGTTAATCGATTAACCTGATGAGTTAATCGGTTAACACCTGCTGAACTGGTTTTTAAAATACGTTTTTCACTTCGCAAAATCAGTTTTTAAGTTTCCTAACTTTTGGGTATTCTATATAAACCTTTTCCCAACCTTTGTGAATCATAAGAACAAACCAATTTCATTTTCATATCATTTTAGAAAGATCAAATCCACACTATTCTCTCAACTTTCTCTCTCATTGAATAAAGATCAAAGCATTCATTTTCACATTCTTTGATCGAGAAACCTTTGAATCTCAATTACTACTTGTTCTTATTTCTTGAAAGAGATTCATTAGGGTATTGTGTTTTCTATTGTGTTGTAATCTTTGCAAGAGGCAAGCTATCTACAACAAAGGAAAAGTCTTGGTGTGTTGTTCATCAAGCAAATTAAAGAAGAAGAAGTCTTGGTATGTCATCAAGCAAAGTGGAAGTCTTGTTGTGAGGAATCAACAAGCAAGTGGAAGACTTGTTGTGGGGTTATCAACAAGCAAGGGCTCATCACTCACCGCGTTAATACATGTCTAAAACCAACAAGCAAGCTCAACTCAACACCAGTCCCAGACCCCTAATAGTACTCTAGACTTATCGTTCCTTCCTCTCCACTACTTCGGGTCACTCATCACTCACCGCGTTAATACATGTCTTTTAAAAGTCTTTTAATAATTAAAACTTATCTTATTGGTCGGCTCATCCTTAGTACATCCCTTCAACGAGTCCCGACCGCTAACATTCTCAGAACAATTCGTATCTCAACATAACACAGAGCTGGCCTTTCCATGACACATCAATTTCCTCAACTCATCATTCATCACAACCACATCTTTTCAAACAATGTTTCACAAAATCTTTCCCAAATTAGGATCTCACCAATTTTCCCAAAAACTAATGTTTTACAAATTCTTTTCAAAACAAGGCTTCTCAAATGCCTCCTCAAAATAAAGTTTCACAAATCCTTTTCAAATAAACCCTTTTCGAATATCCTTTCCAACAGGAATGTTTTCATAAGAAATAAAGTTTCAAAATAAAGACTCCAAATAAGGTTTATAAATTCTTTTCAAAAATGATGTTTCGTAAACATTTTTAAAAATTGAGATTTTACAACCTCTTTTAGAAAATCATTTCAAAATAATCCTTCACAAATTCCTTTCATAATGAGGTTTCCTCAAATTCTGTTCAGAAGTAAGATCTTTATAAAATAGTACAACTCCTTCAAAATATGGATTCCCCAGAATCCTTTTCAAATAACATTTCTCAAATGAAATTTTTTTTTTATCAAAATACTTTCGAAAATGACGTTTTTGTAAACTCTTGCCAAAAATATCTTTTTATAAAAACCATTCCAAAAACATTATTTTTGCTGAACACTAGTGGAGGAGCAAGCTCAACTCAACACCAGTCCCAGACTAAAACCAAAGAACAAAGGAGTTCAACTCCACAACTTCACCCTTATACCCCCTCGTAGCTAGACCTCAGAAAGCTACCATTCCACATTGACACCCCAAGCTCTGGCTCAACATTCAGCTCTCATCACATAGTCTTTTATTCTTTATTCATTTACCATCTCTTATTACTTATACGCGTCTTTTATTCATTATTACCGTCGATCACCACATTCTCATACTTCACAATCGATCCGCTCTTATCATACATAGTTAACCTTATGAGTAAGCAACTAAACAATATATTAAAATGCAGACACAATTAAATAAAACATTGACCCACTCACACTGACTCAGGACACTAAGTTTCGACTTTTGAGATGGTCGAAACACTTAATAAGTTACCTAAAGACCATGGTGTTTGGAGGAAACTTCTCTCTCACCTCGATTGACGACGACTCTCACTATACGCTCCTTGATTCCCGATGCGGTGCTCGTAACAGCTTCCCGATTATTACTGGAACTCAAATAGTTCTTTCTTATTAGAAATTGTTCTTGTAAAGAAATCATTTTGAAAACAAGACATCATTACCCAAAAACTCCTTACTTGGAAATCACTTTGGTTTTTGCTCAAGTAAAAACGTTTGTTAAATTAAACCATGAAAACAATTTCTTTCAATTTATAAAATCATTTTGGCTTACTTTGTTTTCCTTAAAAACCGAATTAAAACAAGTAACACAAGTTTAGATCAAAACCTTACTTAAAAATATTTAGCACTCAAATTTATTTTCAAACACTCATAAACAAATAGTAAACACGTAAATCATTCAAGCACATTCATAATATCATAAATCATTCAAAATCCATGTACATAAGACAAAGCAAAACACATGCACCTATCTTCCTACACATGGCCGTATCTTATAAAGATGAGACAAGGTTCATATTTCTATTGCTAATAATTACTAACACATGCTTTTAGAGAAAACAACACATTTATCATATTCAAAAGAGAAGAACACCTTCACTTAAGATAATGTTGACATCATGCAAATAAACACACAATTGGGAAATCAATTCATTTCCTTTACCCTTTTACCAAGACCGGATAGAATACAAAGAAATCATGCACACACACACCAATCAATTTATTCAAAGATTAACTCAAACCATGTACCATAAAAATACTTTGAAAGAAATTTGTGCAAGGACCGAATAGGTCATATGAAAGAAACACTCAACACAACAACATTTATCAAATTCATACAAAATTAATTCAAACAATTAACACATAAGAAAATGAAAATAGCTTAAATAGGATTTATTCCTAAACCGAATGGGACACAAAATTTACTTCAAAGCTTTAAATCAAAAGGTTTAAGTCCCATAGGTTTAGAATTATCTAATCTTAATCCATAAAACACTTATGCAAAATAAATTAACTTTAAACATTTATACATGTAGAACCGTGAGCTTCTTAAGGATTTGGCAAACACAATTTTAATTTCCTAACACAATAGAATCAAGGAACATGTCCAAGTCTTTAACTTCTAAAAAAAAGAATTCATGCATGAGCTTAAAATTCTTTGATCATGTAAATCTCATCATGCATGCACTTACAATCTCTAGATGAGACAAATTTTAACATGCATGTAAAGGATATGATGATCTAACATGCTCTTCCCTCCTTCCTAGGTTTGGCCGAATGACTACATGCATAAAGGGAAATCTTACAAATTTATTTCCACATGCAAGGAACAAAACTCAAGGTCAAATCATATAAGATTTCAAAAGCATTATTTTGTTTTTCCAAGCTTTCACCGAATCATCACCATCCTACACAAGACTTGGGTTTTAAGTTCTTTTCATGCAAAAGTTATTTCTTAAGCTTGTCATATTCATTTTCTTTTGAAGATTGTGACATGCATCAAAGAAAATCAAGATTTTCACTCAAAACAACATATAAATCCATACTTCACATTTTCCCCAAAATCAAGCATAGAGCAAGACATGCAAAACAAGATCAAAGTAAAAACACAATTTACACACAAATCCTAGGTAAAACCGTGATGATCATGGTGGAAATCAAAACATCAAAGCACAAATATTTAAGGTCAAGTCATAAAAATGACATACAAGGCAACAAAGCTTCAAGATCAAGAAAAATTAAACACATGCATCACCAAATCAACACAAAACTTAACTTGATACAAAATCTACTCAAAACCGTCAAGAACTCAATTGAAAATTGAAACATCTAAGCACACTTATTCAAGATGAAATCAAACAAATGACATGCAAGACATCAAAACTTTAAGATCATAAGAAAATAGAGGCATGCATCACAATTATTACATCAAATAGATGTCCATATTAAAGTCCTTTTACAAACCAAATTACTAAGCTATATTCTCTTAAAGAACTACCTTAGATCAAGGTTCTAACTAAACTTCAAGTCCTCTTCTCCTCCTCCTAGGGTGGTGCTTCGGTCTCCTTCTCTCTAAGGTTGATGATGGGTTTCCTTCTTGATCCTTAAGGATAAGGTGATTGGGGAAGAAATTGAAGAAGCTTGGGTTAAGAATCTTTAGGTTTGCACTTCTAGCTTCCTCTTCTCCCTTACAGTCTCTCTTTCTTTTCTCTCTAAAGTCACAAGAGTTGATGTACTCTTGGACCAAGTGTTTGAGTTTGATGAAGGAATGAAAATGAATTGGCCAACATACACTCCTTCCTATGGCTTAAAGAACAAGAGGGAAGGCTTGGAATTTTCCCATTAGATCCTCGGTTCAAGGGGTGGGTTTAAGGGCAATTCGGGCAATTCTAAATGTTGCATGGGAGAGGTCTTATCGATGGAGGCACTAGGTTGAAGGGAAGTCTCCCTTAGCCATCATGAGTCACCACCCTACTCCCTCCTAATTCTTATACTCTTGCCACTTAAGAGGACACTCTCTCCTCCTAGTTCTTTTTTTCTTTTCTATTTTCTTAATGGGTAAGGAAGTGAGCTTCTACTTGGTTCCTCTTCTCTACACTTCGGCCGAACATACTCACACACATGCACATACAATTTTTATTTCTTATTTCCATCGTAAATACATAGCATAGGGTCATGAAATAATGCATACAATCCAACATATATTAGGCATACCCATATACTTCAACACACCATAATTCATACCTTAATGCATACGGCTCACATACACCCATCCTACATGCTTTTACAATTCATACATTCATACTATTTACTCATTTACTTAAATTAGTCGCTTAAATTTATATAATTCATCACACAAACACACAAGTCAAAAATATAGTTCATAAGAAAATCATCAAACCGAATCAATTATAAAATCTAGTAAAATCATAGGTTCATGCAATTCAAAGACTTCCGAGAAGGATAATTCATTTAAAACCACAAATTATTTTGATAAAAAGAAAATTCGTTTTCAAATAACAAAACTATTGCTTAACCCTTTTATAAAAATCAATTCTTCAAATAAAAGAAATTGTTGATAAAATAGTTTGAGCAAAAATATTTCTTAAATCCTGGAAAAATCATTTTTAAATAAAACTTAATTGATTCATTTGAGTCCAGAAAAATACGGGATGTTACAGCTCACGGTGGTTGTGAGTGAAGCAGTATAAATCTCTGAGCAAGCTTCTCTTCTCTTAACTCTTTAGTTTTTGTAATTTCATATTGTTCTTGATTGAAAACCTAGAAAAGTTTGATTTTCCATAATTGATTGAATTAGTGTTTAATTGTTCAAATTGATTTGGGAAAAACCATTTTCATAACCTAGGTAATCATTAAGAATATTGGTGTTAATCAATTCCGCTTTATCTCTGATCTTATGTGTTAATTGATTGATTTTCGTATTCGATTGAAAAGTGATTTTTTTAGTTTTAACAGTGATTAATCGATTAACTGAAGGTGTTAATCGATTAACCAAGTTTTGTTGTCAGGCATTAATCGATTAGCCTGTTGCTTAATCAATTAAGGGCTACAGATTTTGTAAAAATCATCCGTTTTAATTGTTTCGATTTGTTTTATTCGAAAATCTTTCAAGGTTTCTTAAACACCTATTCAACCCCTCCTTCTGTAACACCCCATATTTTTAGTCCCTGATTAATAAAAATTTTAATTTTGAAAGTTTATTCATAATTATTTCTTTTATTTATAATTATTTCTTTTATATTTAAATTTGATTAAATATATGTTTATGCGTATGCTTATGCCATGTGAAAAGGTATGAAAAATATTTTAATAATTACTAATATGTAAAAATAGGGTTTTTACATATTAGTCCCTGATTTAGGACCTACAAGTAATATTAGAAAGATTTTGAAGGGAAGGGAATTAAAATAATTATTTTTCAAATTTTGACCAAAAGACTCGAGTGTTTCATGAAAGACTCGAGTATTCTGGTCAGTGATGCACTCATTAGTGCGTTTGATGAGTCATCACTCAACGAATCCCTTTCATTGACACGAAGCCCACTCAAGTTAGCTTCATGGATGTCGTGTCGACTTGCATGAAGGCTCGATTGGTGTATAAAAACCGATTGTTGACAAGATTTCCCTGTTTTGGTCGAATTGCTCCAAGAATTGAAGTTCTAGGGTTCCTGATTTCGTTTCCTTTATTCTCTTTCGATTCTGAGTGTTAGAGTGAGTATTATACACCATTGTAAAGCTCACATCACGAGCTTTACAAAGACATAAAAATCGTGAGTTAAGGATCTGTGTGGAGGAAGAATCAAAGCTCGAAAGAGAAGGAGCTTTTGCTGTCAAGCTTGAAAACTGAAGTCTGGAGCTTACTTCAAGCTTTGATTTTGGTAGGTTCATGAACCCTATGACCCTCAAGTTTATTCCTACCTTTAGTCCATGTTGCAGAGAACAATTCCTAACCAAATTCCCTAATTTTTAAACTGAATTTGCATGTTAAAATCCCTGGTTTTTGGACTCTGCTCAAATGTGGCTGCATGCAGAGGCTTTTGTGGGTTAGAGGGTTCTAGTCGATTTCTCTGCAATCTCTTTGTTGATTCATGGCTTAGAGGTAAGGGTGATGTTATTTGTTCACTAGAATAAGTTTAATTTGTAGGATTTTATGTGTGGAGTCACCATGAGACTCTTTGGGCATAGTTTGAAATAGGTTTAAGGCTTAGCAGCCTTTCTGAGCATTAACTTTTATTTGAGCAAGTTTGATATGTTGCATGTGTACTGTATGCAAGTTGTTTTCATGCCAAAAGTCATTAGAATCGAATTTGGTATGTTAAGTTGCTCAAAATGTGGTTTTTGTGCATAATTGGTGCTCAGATTTAATTCAGTGTAATATGATGTTATCTTGGTGTTGGAACATGTTTAACTTACATAATGTTAGCTCTGTTGAGCATTAGTTTTGATTGAATTTGATTAGAATTGAAAATGGTGTGTTAAAACTTGATTTTTAGTGTTATCTGTCTGTCAACACTCGAGTCTTTGACTCGAGACTCCAGTATTCTGGACACACCAGTGCATCTGGTAGGCACCAACACTCGAGTCTCTGACCCAGGACTCGGGTACTGACTGATACTAATAATGAACTTTTCTAATGAACCACTCGAGTCTTGCATGATCCACTTGAGTTTTCTGGGTTGATGAAGACTCGAGTATTTCATGAACGACTCGAGTACTTTTAGAAAAATCTGAGACTTTAACTTTTCAGAAAACCAAGATCTACTCGAGTCTTACTAAGAACCACTCGAGTATTTTGTACAGAGTAAAACTCTACTCGAGTCTTTTAAACTCTACTCAAGTCTTGTTAAACAGGATGCGTTAAACGGTATGCTAAAACAATACAATTTTCAACTAAGTCAAATTTAATTAAATTAAGGATGGATTGCAAGTTATAAATCATGTTCCAAAGAATATATGATGTGCTAAATTACATTGATATCACATTGGTGAATGTGTTGCATGTTGCACATAATGAGATTAAAGGATAATCTTAAATGGAACCTTTATGTGCATTCATACATGGTGTTATGGCGGTAGGATATTGTTTGCATGTTCGAGGAACATGAGGAGGGTACTCTTTGAGTACCAATTTGGATGCAACTTGCTCGATGACACATTTTGGTAATGTGGGCAGTATTGTGGAATGCTGCTACGTCTTGGTGACGCGACGTGCACTTTGGTAGTGACGTCATGGATTATATTCCGAGAAAGTTCATTATACATCTTAAACACGTATATGGGTTGTTTGGTTGGACGTCCATAAAGTAATAGTTGGAGAATCTCAGGAAAAATTGAGATAGTGAGCATGCATCATGCCATATAATTAATGAGATTAATTATGAATGAAATTTGGCTTGCTCATATGTTTATGCATATCAATTGACTACTTGGTATATGTGATTGTTACCTACTTTTATTATTCTTATTCGATTATGTGGACTGTATTGCTTACCCCTTATGCCCATTGTAGGTGATGGCTCGCTATCTAGCTTGCATCGAGTTGCGCCCACTCCCTAGTGGAGTGTGGTACTACGAGGACCATCGAGCCACCTATGAAGGAGAGGTAGACATGACCCTCTATCACCCCAACCCCTTGGCTCGTGTCCGTCCTCATAGGTTCCGCATACCTATTATTTATACCCTGCATGTGCCCCCATTTTATGCTTATCATGGACCACCCCCGGCTCGACCAGCTCGTCGATTTCATTCATTTTGTTTTAGAGCAGCTACTAGATTCCATCCCTCTGCTTCCCGAGTGATTCGGGAGGAGACCCCTTCAGCTAGTCCGATGAGTCCAGTTCATGGGACTCCTTCAGCTGACCCAGTGCCCAGCGGTAGGGCACCGACTCAGACGGACGAGGTAGAGGAGGACCCTGAGGAGGCAGAGAGCGAGGGGGAGCCAGTGGGGAGTTGGGGATCCACCGAGTGATGCATAGTATAGATGGTTGGTATGTGGGACGAGTGGAGCGTTTGCTGGAGACCTTTGGAGGAGGATCATGCTATGGAGGAGGATCATCAGACCACCAATCTGGGATTTCATATTTTTGCTCTGTGTTTATATTGTATATATTTTGAGAGATCTCAAAGAGGTTGTCTTTTCTTTTGTTAGTTTTATTTTCTATGGACTTGTACCTTTTAAACCTTTACTATCTCGACTTAGACCTTGATGTACCTTGGCTACTTTTATATTAATTGTTATATATATAACTATTGGTTTGATGGTTATCAGCTCAAGGTTCATATTTTTACTTCCGCATACTCTGATGAAAATTTATTTTTTAAATGCTCATAGGGAGCTATATATGTGAGCTCGACATAACCCTACTTTATTATGGAAATATATTTTCTTTGTGAATTACCATATGCAATCTCGACTCATAATTTCTTTTTACTCGATGGGCAATCATTTTAATATATTGAGTTATATCTTTTGGAAAAGACTTTTATTCACCACCTTTTATATCAAGTCCATAAGGGAAACTTTAATCTTTATTAAACATTAAAGATTCTTTTGTAAAACTAAGATGGTGTGTCGCACCTTCTAGGTGTTCTCCTAGTGTTCCTTACTTAATTCACCCACCGATTGTTTTTACAATATTCACCTGATGTTGTCAAGAGTCCAAAGACTATTGAGGAGCAAGCAAATTTTGTAGGTGGTGGAGGTCAACCAAGGAACAATCTATTTTCCAACACCTACAATACGGGTTATAGAAATCACCCGAATTTTTCATAGAATAGTCCAACTCTGATCCATCTCAACCATAGAAACAAAATTGGGAGATAGCAGTGGATAAATTGGCTAATGCAACTAACAACTTCATAGATGACACTAGGGCGAATTTCGCCAACCAGAGGGCTAGCATCAGGAATTTGGAGGTGCAAGTGCGGCAGATATCAAAGCAAATTTCAGAGAGACTTCTCGGAAATTTTCCTAGCGACACTGTCACCAATCCAAAGGAGAGATGCAATGCAATAACTCTTCGTGGAGGCAAATCATATGAGGAGCCGAAGATGAAGAGTACTGGAGCTGAAGACGAAAAGAATGGGGAGTTGAAGAAGCCAATTGACAAGGACTTATTTGATGAGAACAAGAAGCAGGATTCACCAGCGAATAGGCTAAGGCCCAAGCACAACCAGCACCAACCAAGGTGCCTTTTCCTCAAAGGCTTAAGAAGGAATAAGACAAGAAGCATTTCTCAAGGTTCATGGAAGTGTTTAAGAAGCTTCAGATAAAGATTCCGTTTGTTGAAGCTCTTGAACAAATGCCAGCGTATGCTCGGTTCATGAAGGACTTGCTTACAAAGAAGAGGAAGATGTCGGTGGAGGAGACTGTGATGCTAACTCAGGAGTGCAGCACTATTCTTCAAAAGAAGCTGCCAAATAAAATGGACCTAGGAAGCTTCAATCTTTCATTCAACATAGGCAAGGATTATCAAGGTAAGGCTCTCTGTGACTTAGGAGCTAGTGTTAATATTATGCCTTTGTCTTTATTTAATGATCTGGGTATTGGGGAGGCTAAGCCTATAGAGGCTATGCTTCAGTTACCTGATAAGTCTATCCTCCGCCCCTGTGGTTTGGTGGAGGACGTGTTGGTCAAAGTGCATGATTTTATTCTGCCATTTGATTTTATGGTGCTTGATATTGAGGAGGATGATCATATTCCTCTAATTTTTGTGAGACCATTTTTTATCACAGCTGGAGCTGTAATAGATGTGCCTAGGGGAGAGGTAATTTTGGGTGTGAATGGGGAGCAGAGAATTATAAAATTTTTTGAAAAACCCCCACTCACTGCAGAGTCCTTTGCTCTATTAATGAGTGTTCAAGCTGAAAATGATGATAATAATGATGTTGAGAGCAAGGTTTCTACCTTGTGGGGATATTTGCCAGCCCCTTGATCCTTGAATAAAGGACATACGTCAGGCTCGAGATGTTAAACAAGTGCTACTGGGAGACAACCCAGGATTTGAAAGTAGTTTCCTTTAGTTTCTAGGTAGTTTTTTTTTACTGTTTTGTGTGAATGATTTTTTGTGTGTTTTTAGTTTCCCTTTTCTATTATTTTTATATAAAAAAGAGAAAATTAAAATGCAAGTCTGATGTTTAGAAGAGGGGGTCCATGGTCCAAGTTTGGGGTCAAAGAGCTAAAAATTTAAAAATTGGGGGGTCTCACAGGTGAATCAGGTCATGCGCCTAGGAGCGCGGGTCTAAAAGAGGCACGCCTGGGGGGAAGCTCAGCCCATTTGTTCATAACTTCCAATTATCCCCACCCCCTAAACCGAACCCTAACCCCCAATTCCTTCAATCCTTCAGTTCCAACTCAATTCTTCCCGAAGTCTCTCAATTTCTTCCATATTCATCAAGTTCCAAGTGCTTTTCTCTCTTTGTTGGTGCTACATTGTGCATGCAAAGTGTTGATTTCCTCTCTCCCTCTCCATTCGGTTTCTCTCTCTAGGGTGTAAAAGTGCACGAATTTTTCTTGGTTTAAGGGGTAAGAATACTCAATCTCTCTTCTCTATTGTACTCTGAACTAGTTTAGGTTAGTTTGGGGGAGTGAGAATTAGTGTTTGAATGTTAGAATTTGTTGAGTTATATTGCCCACCAAGTGTTTGATAAATTGTTTGAGAGAACCAAAATGCCTAAGGGGAAGAGGGTAGCTGCAGGTAGCACTGCTAGGAAGGGTAAGACTTTTGAACATTATAAAGCCTTTGAGTTTTATGATAAAAAGATGACCAAGAGAGGTATAGCGCCTGAGACCTCGATGCTTTATATGTCCGAAGGGAATTTGGGTAGACAGGTTATAGGTGTGAGAGAGATTGAGGAGGTTAGGGAGTGTTTACAGTAGAACTATTGGGTTGATTGGGTTGGAGAGACTGATGAGTATTTCGGCAGACCGTTAGTTTGGGAGTTTTATGCCAACGCCTGGTGGAGGGCTCAGGATCCAGATGCACCAAGGGCGAGTTATGTTAGAGGTCGAGAGGTGCAATATGATGCGGAGTGTAACACCCCGATTTAGTCAACTTGAATATATATTTTTATTTAGTGAAAAATATGGGAAATTTTTTTTAAAGCATCGGTGACGTGGACATGTGTTCATTCTCTTAAAAACGTTTTCTTTTTAGAACATCCTTTTTCTAAAAACAAATCATTCATGTCCCACACCACACATCAAGTTCCATATCAAGATGTTACCAACATCACGCTTTGAAACTCTTTCTTCCCTTTTCATAAAATATTTCGTTCATCAAAATAACCTTGTTTTTTTTTTCGAATAGTACTTTTAAATCCAGTCACATTTAGCAGAGTAATAAAATTTCCAACACATATGGTCACATAAAACGGTTACATAAGGGTAGAGCCATTCCTTTCAAATACATCGTGAACTCTTGATCTGTCAACACAAGCCTACTCATCATGTCCTGCATATCCAATCCTTCAAGCGTGAACAGTGGATCAGTGACCTCCACACTGATGGGTCCACTCCATCTCCAGCCAACTGGAGTCAACTCCCAACTTTCATCGTCCAACAGGCTCACGAGGATCTTGATGCGATACGCTATCTGCGCTGCTGGTATAGAATACCAGCAGAAGGAATAGGGTAGAGGAGAGAGTGAGCGATCCCAAACGATTTCTCATCGACGGGTGGAATTACAATGGGCACAATATTAAGACAAGCACACAACAATATATATATATATATATATATATATATATATATATCATATAACAAAGTACACAACATAATTCACCTCATCATCATCATCCACATCAACGTCATTACAGAGTTGTATTTTCAATCGTGCAATTCTCTCTCTTCCTCGTTCATCTCTTTCATTACTTGTTTCACAATGCCACATCACATCTAATAATCATAACCACGTCACATCCTTAGTATTATCCATACTTTCTTGTCACTTGACCTTTCCCACTTTCCTTTCTCAATAATCCGCACTGTAATTTAATCTCTCATTCCAAAGATTCTTTTAATAATTCCATCTTACTTTATTAAGTCTTATCAAAACGCATCCAACGATAACGGGGGAGATTAAGGAAATGTCATCGAGGAGTTAGTTAGCACACATACATCTCCTCCAATCCTCCCAAGCCTAGTCGGAAGCAAACAGGAGTACAGGAACCTTAACAGACACAGGTCGTACAGCCGAGAAATCCAACAACATACATATTTGTCAAAGCCACAACCGTACAGGCCGACCATCATGACAATCATCATTTTACGCGACATCGCAAGGGCCCAACACCAGTCGACTGCCCACCTCGTTCAAGTTCCCTCTCACTGTTCCAAAGTTGATCAAGGGAGCGACAATACTTTTCTAGTTCCGGGTGCAGAACACGCTACGATCCCTTGGGTATTAATCCCCGATCTCTTATAGACTTGTTCTTCCTAGAAAATCACTCCAGGTTACTTGACGTTTCATCATCATCACCCTCCCCTATCACAATCGCTCACCTGAGTATCCGCAGATAAACAGGGTATCTTCCTCTCCACTACTTCACACTCAACTTGCCACGTTATTCAATGTCTTTTAAAATTTTATTAATATTTTATTAATCCTAGGTTCGGACGAGTCACCCTTGTTCATCCCTTCGGTGAACCTCGACCTTTAATCGAATCTTTCATATCAACACTTTCTCGTTGTTCCGAAGTTGTCATAATCATTGATCACGTTGGGGAGCTCCTCAACCCGGCAAACATGTCACGTCAATCGTACACCTTGGAGAGTTCCTCGAGCAGGTACACATTATGCTAGTTCTTTCGCTGCTCGTCACGTACGCATCTCGGATTCCGATCATACGGGTCTTATCATTTATTTCCTTGCACTTTCATTTCCACAATTTCCAAAACTTGTCAACACATCGCATCATTATTCTCATCAGCATCATTATTACTTTTCATAATTTCCATTGCCTCACTTAATTTCCATCATAGATTAAACATTCATACATCTCCCAAGTTCCAGACATCGACATCATCATCATCATATATAAAGTATTCATCATGCATAATTAATAAGAACAATTCATATCATCGTAGCATATTAACATTAATAACATCATGCATCATAAGGTGCGTAGTCCTAGTCCTCTTCGTATACGTGGCTACACACACACAAACAATTTCCGCGATACTACTGACCAAAGACCACTAAGTTCAGATCTTTGAGATGATACGGAACGTCTTAATATTTACCTAAATACCACAGTGTCTTGGGAAAGCCCCTCTCTCACCTTAATTCCAGCAATGCTTATCCAAAAATTGTTGCAGGTTCTCCCGACTGTCACCTGCTCCGATTTCCCAACTTACAAATCCTTGCTTAAAACAAGACACACAATTAATATAAAGCTATTTTAATCACAATCACGCTTAATATCAATTCACTTTGAAAACTTGTTTTATCCCTTGTAGGGTAAATCGTAAAAGAAACTTTAACTTTCTCAAATCAAATCCAACTTTCGCACATACTTTAAATATCTTTAAAATCATTATAAAACAGTCAATAAAACATGTTAAAACAATTTCCTTTGTTGCTGGTCCGTTCCGGACAGCCACGAATGAAAACTCAAAAACACCGAAAAACGTCACTTTTCAATCCGACTTTTCTCTAAATCAAATACCCTTGAAAACTCAAATTTTAAACCAATTTAAAACACTTTTAAAAACAGTACACAAATCAAATCAATGCTAGACAACATAGGAATAATCTCAAAAAACACGTTTTCGAAAAATCCGGAAACACCGAAAAGTCGTACTTTAAATCCCTTTAATACTCTGCTTAAAAATAACACTTAAAATGATTTACTCTCAAACACAACACCATTCAATACATTTGGGGCAGCAACCAAACAAACTCACTATATTTTGTTGGTTTTGGCCTCAAAATCTCGAGAGGGGGGTGAATCGAGTTTTATTAATGTATTGTGAAATCCTTTATAAATTAAAAAATTGTTTTGAGATGGAGAGATTAGACGTTTGAAACGGATCGCGAAAACGATAGATAGAAATAAATTGAGTAGCGCGGAAACGTAAATAATTGAAATATGCGGAAAATAAAGAGATAGGGATAGAAAAGCTTGCACCAGGAAATTTTATACAGTCTTCCCGTCGAAATGCCTAGTCCAATCCCCAAGCGACCCGCTTGAGAGTTCTATAATCAGCAATAGAGCCGCACCCTATTACACCCAAGAGCACCCCGCACACTACTAGGAACCACCTTTCGCTAGGGGCCTCAATATCACACAGCAGGGTTCCTCGCCCTACGACGTATCACACGTCCACTAAGGGATTCGCTCCCTAACCACTAAGGTTTCAAATACAATGAATATGAGAGTGATTACAATAGCAAAGTGTGTTCTCAACAACACAGATACAACAATATGCCCTTATGATAATGAAGTGCTTTTCTCTAAGAGTTAATCAGCCAATAAGGTTTTGTTCTTCAAGTGATATAAACGTGAAAACCAGAAGTTTAGAGAAGAAGAGAGAACGTGAATTTCAGAAAAGATGTCAGAGATGAATTATTCGATCAACTGAATGTTGGAGTGAAATTGTTTTTAAAATAGAAAAACATTTTAGAATCAAAAAGATTTAATTCAATAAATCAAAATCACTTTTAAATCAATTTAGAATAAAATAAGATTTTGAAATAAGTTTTAAAATCAAAACTAAATCAAAACGATTTACAAAATAAAATAAAGATTTGATTCTTAAAACGAAAAAGGAAATAATTCAAATTTAAAATCATTTTCAAATTTTATAAAATAAATCAGAATCTTTTATATAAAAACAAATCAGGAAATAATAAAAATGATTCTGACACGTTTTTCAATAAAACTTGAAGTAATCGATTACTTTCTGAAGGTAATCGATTATTCCTTCAAAAAATAGAAATTCTTAAATTCATTTGAAAAACAAGTAATCGATTAGACCAACAATGATTAATCGATTACATCACTCCTGTTCAATATGTGATGCAACTCATTTAATCGATTAACACTATTCAATTAATCGATTACTGAGCCTCTGTTATGCATATGATGCAACAATTATAATCGATTACTTGAGCCAAGTAATCGATTACTCCCATAAGAAAGTAATTGATTAGCAAAGTTCACTTAATCGATTACAAGGTCTCTGATTTTTCTTTGATGCAACAAAGTTAATTGATTATCTTGAGCAGTTAATCGATTACTCCTTCTTGCATAGTAAAAATATACAGAGTTTTGTAACATCAAGTATTTTCACAAAGATTAAGATAGAAAACAACTTTTCATGAAAAACGCATTTTCTTCTCTCTTTTTAAATGAAAAACTTATTGGCCTTTTTAAACTCATAAAGAATAGAAACTTCATTACCTTACAAATGATCTAAGGGAAAAGGTTTCTAATCTATGTCTTGCTTGAATCTTCATTCTTGAACATGAAGGAAACTTGTGAGCTTGAACTTGAGTTGGTTTGTTATCATCAAAACATCAGCTTGATATAAACTTGAAGTCCATAAGAGAGTTTGAAGCATGTCTTCCAACACTAGCTTGACTTCCAACATATTTCAATTGAACCAACTCTTTCAAAAATCAATCAACTTCAAAAGATAGCACGGAATCAAACACAACACTTTATCTTGGCTAGATAATTCATTTATATCAAACCCAAACATTCCTTCAAACAATGGTCAAGTAATTATTTTAAAACATCACAATTACCATACAAGGTCCAGCCAAGGTACAAAATAAAGTACAAGAGTTCATGCATATCAAACAGTAGCAATTAGGGCATTAATTCGATTACGAGAAAAACAAGAAAGGCACGACTAAAACTAAGTCGATCCATTCATCTAAATCCCAAAATTTACAGAACACATACATATGTATCAAAGTCCAACATATAAAATTTTCAAGTCATTTGAACAATCTTAACTTAGGTTTCAAATCCGATTTTTCATAAAAATCCAAACAGTACTGTTGCTGGCCTAAGGCCAAAATGCAATAATTGTAAATAGAAAATCAATTCCGAATTGCACGAAAATGGGTAAAAACATTCCTCATACAGTCAAGAACATCTCATAAAATTTTCAGATTATTGGGAGTTTTTTAAGTAATACTTTTTCAATTAATTCTGCCACTAATTCTGAAAAATTTGAACCAAGTGATTCACTGTTTTGCCCTTAGAAAAATTATCAAATCAACTCCAAATCTCTTCAAAATTTACAGGGAACTTCAATACATATTCAAGAAGCTACCATAAAAATTTCAAGTCATTTGAAGCAATTTAAGTTTAAAAACTCTGTTTGGGTTTAACCCGAAAAACTTATTTTTCCGAAATCGTTTTTACAAAAATGATTCTAATACGATTAGCAGACCAATTCCAAAAATCACATAAAAATTCAGAGGCACTACAATTATTATTATCAAAACAGTGACCAAGTTTCATAGTAATTGTAACACCCCAAAATTTTTAGCCCTGATTAATAACAAATTAATTATAATTAATTTCTTTTAATTTTAGTTTTGAATTAATTATGGGTTTTGTGTGAGCATTTGACTAGTATGAATGCATAAAAAATAATCTGAATATTATTATTATAAGGTTATTGCATATTAGTCCTTGTTTTATAGGACCTAGAGGTAATATTAGGAAGGTTTTGGAGGGAAAGGAAATAAAATTTTATTTTTTCATTGGCCAAAAGACTCGAGTGTTCTGGACAAAAATGCACGAGTTAGTGCGTTTGATGAGTCATCAACTCGATTAACCCATGAGTTGACACGAAGCCCACTCAGCGACTCGTTCCCGATGTCGTGTCGACATGCATGATCATCAAGCTCTTCTATAAAAGCGTGTTGTTGATCGAATTTGCCTCATTTTTGCTAAGTTTGGTATGAAAAACGAAGTTAGGGTTCTTGATTTCGTTGCCTTCATTCTTGATCAATTCTGAGTGTTGATCTGAGAGCTATACACCATTGTAAAGCTCACATCTCGAGCTTTATAAATACACAAGAATCGTGATTTGAGGTTGAGTTTGTGTGGAGTAGTGATCGTGCAAAGTGAGGGCTCTTTTCTGTCAAAGTGCAGTTCCTAAAGCTCGGAGCTGACTTTGGAGCTCGATTTTAGTAAGCATAAACACTCTATTAACCTCAAACTTGTCCCTATCTCTAGCTCATGTTGCAGAGAACATAATCTAACCATTTTCCCCAATTTTTATGCAAGATCGAATGTCAATTATTGTGGTTTTGAACCCCTGTTGAAACTGTCATGCATGTTCGGGTCTAAAGTGGTTAGAGCTTTTGGTTGCTTTTCTCTGTGGAGATTTCATTCAAACGCGACCCAGAGGTAAGGGGGAAGCTATACATTCGTTAGAATAAGTTTAACATGTTTTGCTTTAATTAGAGAGTCAACATGAGACTCTAAGGGCATAGATTGAAATAGGATTATGGCATGGAGGCCTCTCTGAATTTAAACTTTGTTTTAAGAAAGTGTATAATGTTGCATGTGAGTTGTATGAATGTTGTTTTCGTGCTAAAAGTGAATGGAATTGATTTTGGTATGTTAAGTTGCTTAAAATGTAAATCTATGCATATTTGATGATTAGTTATGATTCCCTGTAATTTGGTATAATTTTTGTGTTCTAACATGTCTAATATGCATAAATATGTCTCTATTAATCATTGGTTTTAGTTAAATTTGGTTAAAATTGAAAATGGTATGTTGAAACCAAAATTTCAGTGTTTTACTGTCAGCAAGACTCGAGTGTGTGATTCAAGACTCGAGTATTTTCTGATGCACCAGTGCATCTATCAGCACCAACACTCGAGTATTTGAATCAAGACTCGAGTATTATCTGATGCAACATCTGAAATATTCTGATGAACCACTCGAGTATTGATGAACCACTCCAGTATTCTGGGTTGAGGAACAACTCGATTCTTTTGTAAACCACTCGAGTATTTTAGAAAATCTTATACACAAATTTTCAAAGAACTTATGAACCACTCGAGTCCTTTAACGAACCACTTGAGTATTCTGGACAGTAAAACACAGGTTTCAGAAAACTGATGAACTATTCGAGTCTTTTGGCTAAGACTCGAGTCTTTTTGACCAGAACACTAAAAAATACCATTTTTAGTTTAACTAAGTTGTTTAAACCTAATGACACTTATAATGAATGAAATCATGTTTCAAGGATGAATAATATTATCAAATATGTTGTGCCTGGATGTTGAAATATTTCATTAATGAGATTAATGATTACTCGATAATAAAATGGTTCATGTGCATTAATGCATGGTGGAAAGGTGATAAGGTATCGTTTGTCATGTTCTTGAAACATGAGAAGGGTACTCTAGGAGTACCAAATTGGACTACGGCTTGCTTGTTGTCACATTTTGGTATTGTGGCCAGCATTGGTTGCTGTGAACGTGGATGTTCTGTCTTGGTGACGCAACGTACACTTTGGTAGTGACGTTATGGACCACATTCCAAGCATAGTCGTGCGGCTTGATCGATGACACATTTTGGTAATGTGGGCAGCGTCGTGGGATGTTGTTGATATGGATATACGTCTATGTGACAGGATGCACACTTTGGTAGTGGCATTATGGATTACATTCCGAGCTGGTTCGCTATACGTTATGAGAACGTATACGGGCCGTTTGGATGGACGTCAGCTTGAGTGATAGTTTGGATGGACGTCAGGAATTGAGAATTAGAAAGCATGCATCATGCCATCAAATCAAAGAAGATAATTATAACTGTAAATGGTTGGATTCTACACATGTGCATGTTATCTGCTATCTATTGGATTTAACTGTTTAAAACCTTGTTATTCTTATTTGATTATGTGGAATGTATTTGCTTACCCCATGCCCTTGAAGGTGATGGTGCGATTCTTAGCCTGCATCGAGTTACGCCCACTCCCTAATGGAATGTGGTACTACGAGGACCATCGAGCCACGTATGAGGGGGAGGTGGAGGTGATAGTCTATCACCCTCATCCTCTGGTTCGTTTCCGTCCTCGTAGGTTCCGAGTCCCGATTGTCTACACCATGTATGTTTCCTCTTTTTAAACTTATCATGGACCACCCCCACAGAGACCTACTCGACGTTTTCATAGTTTTCGTTTTAGAGCTGCCACTCGATCTCACCCAGCTGCCTCTCGTGTGGTTAGAGAGGATACTCTTGTCCCTGGTCTGATTAGTCCGGTGCATGGGTCTTTACCTGATGACCCAGTGCCCAATGGAGGGGCACAGACCCCATCGGACGAGGTAGAGGAGGATCCCGAGGAGGGGCCGGATGAGGTCGAGGAGGACCCCCTCGAGCATTCTACTAGTAGCCAGTGGGGAGTTGGGGATCCACCGGATGATGCGTGAGGTAGATGATAGGCATGAGGGACATGTTTTGCTACTACTGGAGCTATGACCTAACGGACTGATGGAGGAGGACTTTTGGGCTTCTATGGAGGATCACAAGACCATCTTCAAAACTCTCTTTATATTTTTGACTGGTATATTGTATATAGTGGGAGAGAGAGTTTTAGACTGATGGTCTTCTTTATATTTTACGAACTTGTACTTGGGCTTATGTTTTGGACCAAGCTTATATTATGTTTTTATCTCGTACTCTTTTATTACTTTCTTTATGAATATCAATATATATATATATATTATGTGTGCAAATGATTAAGAGTACTATGAATTCCGTTGTTTTTTTTTTCGCTTACTCTGCTGTGGATCGTAGAGAATCTGATTTGCAATTACAACAAGGATTGAGATAACGAGACTTTTATCAATGTACCCATTATCTTTATGTATCCTAGAAATAAAATCGACGTTAACTCATTCTTTGATAAATTTTTACGATCCAATATTTAGAACTCTTATAAATTACTACGCCCATGTTTTTAATTAAAAAGAGAAAGCAAGTTCATATTTAATTAACCCTTTTTTTTTTAAGGTCTTATCTCATCAATATTAAAAAGAAACCCTAAAAGAGAGTGTGATAGTCATTGAACTTGAGGAAAACATTTTTCATTCTAACCTTTTGTCATTGAAACAAAAATTCATTTAAAATACCAAAACAATTCCAAATTCATTCAAATTTTCCAGAACTCATTTAAATCATGTCAAGAACAACATTTCAAAATTTCAAGACAATCGGATTAGTACAACTATCATTTAGCACAATCTCCTACAAACTAAAGCAAAATCTTAAAAATTCAGCATCGGTGCATAATTTGATTTTTCTAGATTATTTACCAACATGCAGCCCCAAAATAATTCTATTCTTACTCCAAACATACATTAACATGCATTCAAACACAATTTTCCAGCCACACATTTAACTTATGCAAATAATCACTTTTCAAGCCAAGTTGATCTATTTTCATGCTTTAACCTAATTCAATTTCTTATCAATAATCAAACTTATTTCAATTCAATTTACCCTTTTCATTCAAGCCTAAACCGAATGCACTTAATCAAATAATCATAGAAAACAAACAATCTCTATACTTAATCATTTTCTCATATAAAACCGAGTTACACATATATATACACATCAACACAAAAACCAACTCATCAGTTATTTTCCTTTCAAAACCAAATTGATAATCATGAAAACAATTCATTCCAACTCAAATACAACATGCATACTTAAACCAATTTAATTTTACCAACTAATCATGTTTTGGCCGAATTGCACATAGGAGGAATTAAAGATTTTTGCACAAATCAATCAATACACCAATCGTACACAAAAATCTATTTTCATTTCTTCATTTGAACATAGATAAAAGCATGTAACTAAAACCAAACCACTTGATCAAAAACACTAGAAAAACCGTATAGACTTTAAAACATCATGCATGTTCATTTTGTTTATTTTAAACTTAGATTCTAGCATGCTTGTACTCAAAAATCAAAGATTAAAACTCAAAATTAATTAAACATCAAAGATCAATTTTTATTTCCCTTATTTCTTGATATGGCTGAATTACACAAGAAGAAAAATGAGGAATTTTTATAACATAAAACAACTCATAAACTCATGTTTTATAATCAAAGCTTAATCCTTTACATTAAACACAAAACAAATCATTAATAACAAAATCAAAATCTCTTTGAGCACAAAGCTCATAAAACCGTATGGCCTTAAAACATACATACCAAAACAAAATTCATTTAGTCATGCTTTCTTACTTATAAACCGAAAAATACATCAAACATATATCAAGAATCAAGGATTAGTCACATGCACAAAAAAATAATTTCATTTCCTTTATTATTTGTCTTGGCCGAATGGCCTAAGGAGAGGAAAATCAAAATCTTTTCACAATATAATTCAATATTCAAATAATCAATTCAAGTTCAAGAATCAAATTTTAGAAAGGAAAACAAAATCATCTTGGGCATAAACATGGACAAAACCGTGGCACCTTTAGCAACAAATCAAAGCAAAAAATCATTTATCATGCATTTTCACTTAGAAACCGAAAATACAACAAACATATGGCAAGAATCATCAATCAATTTCATGCATAAGAAAATAATTTCATTTCCCCCAATTTGGAACCCTAAACCATGACATGCAATGAAGAAATAGGAAAAATTTGTGAAAATCAACAACTACTAACTCATGCACATAATATATTAACTCACAATCAAGCATAAAAATACAAATCAAAGATCAAAAAATATTTAAAACAAAATGGGGTCAAAACCGTGAGCATCAATAAGCATGGTGCATGTTTACTTTTTCATTTTCAAGCTTAAATCCAAGTAGAAATAAGTATAAAAAAGCATAAGGAATAGAAAGAATCAACATGCAAGAGCTTAATGTTAAGAAACAACAAAAATCTTCTTTAAAGCTCATAGAAACCGAAAACAAAAATGAAAAAGAAGAAGAAAGTTCAAGTCTTACGATCATTACCTAGTTGAAGAACAAAATAAGCAAGAAAGAAAATCAAGTTTCCTTCCTTCCTCTTCTCCTCTCCCTCGCGGTCTCCTTCTTCTCTTCTCACCTCTCTTTCTTCTTTTTTTTTGTCTCAAGTGTTATGAAGCAAATGGGGTTGGTCTTAGAGATTGGGGTAGGTATTTATAATAGTGGGGTTAAGTTGGGGTACAAGGACTAAAAGAGGGGGTTCGAACATACCAAGGCGTTTTAGGGGTTTATTTGCAATTTTGGGTAGTTTAGTATTTAAGACTTATGTCTTAGTGGAAGACATAATTAATGGGGTCATTAATGCTTTTTCTCCTTCCGGTATTAGTAGGGTGGCTACACTTTAATTTAATTAAGGTAGGATGTGTTTAATTAGGTTACCCTAGGGTCTTGTGCACTCATAATTGGATATCTCACAATTTACAATTCAAAATGCACCAATGCATATTAAAATCGTGCAACACTTCTCAACAGTAGAAAATAATATTTTTCTGACACAGTAGAATACCACTTAAAAATCATAATTCAATATACTAAAATAAAACATCATAACTTTCTCAAAATAATTAAAAATTTCGTGAACAACAAAATAAATCTCAAACAGTACCAAAATAAATTCTATATTTTAATACGATTGTTTTGACTGTAAATTCATCAATTTCGGATTTACATAAGTTATGAATTTTCAAAGTTACGTAATCAAATAAATCAATAAATAATAATTCCTTCAAAACTTAAATCAAAATAAAATGATTCACCATTAAAATAAATTCCAAATAATTATTTCCATTCGTAATTTAAATCCAATAACGAATTTATGCAAATTCAAAAATAACTGCTCAATCAGAAATTCTCAAAATTTACTTTATTAAAATGCTGAAAATTGCGGGTATTACACGGAGACTATCCGCCGGGTTATGATGTTACCAGAGTACCCACCAGAGGCCGACCCTGCTTTGTTTTCATGGCGGAGTCTCTATGATGATGATTCCTACCCCCTGGACACTTTGAAAAATAACTTATTTATTGCGGGTAGGGATTGGAATAGAAATGCTGAGGGCCAAGTTGGACATGTTTATCAGAAGAATTTGATAGGTCCTGCTAGGTTTTCGGTGAAGTTTGTACTCCATAATTTGGTACCCGCCTCTCAAGATACCAAGATTCAGCCCAGTGTGTGTCGGTTGGTGTATGCATTGACTGAGGGTATAGTAGTGGACGATGGATCCATTATTCATGAGAAGATGCACTAGTTCGCAACCAAGGAGACTGGTTATGTGGGTTTCCTGTGGGTGATCCACAAGCTTTGTACACATTTCGGTGTGTATTTTGTTGTGGATTTCCGAGACCTGAAAATGTCTCCATGGATGTTGATGTCGACTTGGGACAACTACATGGAGCTGGCTCGGAAAGCCACTCGGGAAGGTAGAGTTGCACCACCACCACCTCCAATGCTAGATATGGGGGCAGGTCCCTCTGTACCACCGGTTCCGCAACAAGGTGGTATGGAGGAGATGATGCAGATGATGCAACAACTTTTGTTGGAGCAGGAGGATTTGAAAGGTGGACAGGCGCATATCCTGAATGAGATTGATAAGGTACATGGTGCGCAGGAGCGGATTATGAGGAGACAGGCTCGAGCTGCTAAGTTCTCTCGCCGTGAGGTGAGGAGGAACCAGGCGGTTCATGCATTTATGAGGAGTTGGGGTTAGGATCAGGGTTATTCCTTTGATGTGCCTGCGTACACGCAGGAGGATTTTGGTTTATTGGATGCATCAGAGGAGGAGGATGAGTAGTGGTGTGGGGTGTTTATTTCTGTTATAGTATTTGGACCATGTGTATTTCAGACCTCTTTTTCATTAGACTTTGTTATTTTATTTTTCTTTTTGATGTAAACATTATGATGTAAGAACTGTTCGTTTATAGGTTTTTCGTTTCTTTATTCGCATGTGTGTGTGTGTGATTTTACTAGTTTTGCTTAATTATTGCATCTGTTATATATGTATTATACATTGTAGCGGGGGGAGTTGATGATATCCCCCTGAGAGGTGCTGACGTGACTGGGATGCACCTAGTCCTTTGACCTGCAGGTACATAAGTTTGAGGGAGCATCAACCTTCCTTGGTGGTGATTGTGAAGCAGATGTGATAGAATAAGTGATTCTGGACCTTTTTCTTTTTAATTTTTATTTTGTAGTTTATGTTAGATTAGTTTGCTTGAGGACAAACCAACCTCTAAGTTTGGGGGAGGAGACAAAATAAAAATGGATTTTTTCAGATTTGAATTGTTTCCCCATATTTTTTTGTTGGTTTGTGTCTTGGTGTAACAGTAGATGATTATTCTTGACATAAGACGTTGTGACTGTTCTTTGTGATACATGGAAACACTTGATCTAAGAATGGGCTCATTGACTTTAACTAGCAACACTGATTGGATTGAGTAGTAATTTTTGTTGAGAACTGGTTATTTTGATAAACTGTTTTGGAACAAGTTATTAGTGAACTGATTGTTTAGCCTGTGAGATTTTGAGCATATACACTTGACAGGGGTATGTGATTTATATTGATTATTGTGATTTGATTCCCCTATTTCTTTCATGAGTGTGTTCACTTTGACTTTGTGTTCTAGAACTTGACCTTGACTATTTTGAGATTGATAATTGTTTGCATGCATTAAGATGATTAAGGCACTTAGGATTGTGTTTTTGTGGCCTTCAGATGATTTGAATTGATTATATATTCCCTTAGTTAACCATTTTGAGCCTTATTGAGATATTATGATTTTTCTTTTGTACCCTACATCTATTGTATTATTTTTGTGAGTACCTTGGGAATTTTGAATGAGCAATTGAGAGGAATGACTCAAGAAAGTGAAAATTGGTGAAAAGTGTAACATCTCCAATTTTACCAAATCATTAGGTGTCTTAGTTAATAGAATTTTGATAAGGGTAGTGTTGTTTTCAAGTCTTTGATTTTGTTTAGAGGTACTAAGAGATGTTTAGAGTGTGTTTAGAATGTAGGATTTAGTTAAGGGTAGGTTTTTATGAGGTAGAATTAGCTAAGAAATGAGTTTTAGAAGAGTTATTTAAGAACTAAAGAACATAGGATCTTAGGAAATTAGGAATAAAATATCCATTGTTCTAAACCCAAATTCCACCGTTGGATGTGAAGATAAGTGTCTTAGGATTCTTGTCTCAAAATTTGAGCAAGATCCGACGGTTAACGAAAAAGTTATGACGTTTTGAAATTAGCATGCTGAAGTTGAATTCTACTCGCTCCAGCGAGTTTCTACTCGTCCAAGTGAATGACTCACAGAAAATCAAGTCTGATCGCTTCCAGTTTACGCTCAAGCGAGCAGGCGAAAATCTGCAGTTCTAGTTGATAAAAACACGATTTTCCCTTCATTTTTCACCATTTCCTCCCCCCTCTTCCACGATTCTTCCCCTCTCTCAACCCTAGAATGTTTCAATCGATCAAGCCACTCAAATCCACACTAAATAAACTTCATAAATTGTTTCCCCATCATGTTTTAATGATTTTCCCTCTCTTAAAACCCTTATTTCTTCCTTTCATTCAATACCCAAATCACCCATAAGAACCCTAATTGTGAAATCACCTCCATAGAGCTTCCAATCATTCAAGGAGTCTTAGATCGGGCATGAGGACAAGGGTTGGAGTGTTAAGGGGCTAGGAATCGGAGTTGGTAAGTGGGTTCCAAGAGAACCCCAATTTCTCCTCTTTTCTTCAAGAGGTAAGGGGGAGTACTTTGGTTTTAATTAGAGAAGGGACTTAATGATAGTAATAAGGTCATAAGTAGATGTATTTTTTTATGTGTATGTGTGATTTGTATGTTTTATATGTTGAATATGAGAATATATGTTATGAACTTAGGGTTTTGTTAGAAATAAATTGTTATAATTGTTGTGGAACTAAATGAATGAATGGCATGGTTATGATCATTATTGTTGTTATGTGTGATTGTTAATATATATAAAGTATGGCCATAAATCCTAAGTTAGAGAACCCCACCAAATGGATATAAAGTATTAAAGGTTTGATTAACAAAAAGCTACATAAAATGAACTAGAAACACGTGCATTCAAGGAGTAAGGTGGACCTATGGTACGGGGAAAAACATACGTCGTTTTCGATTGATGAAGGCAAAATAACTAGATTGTGTCATTGAAACAATCGCCGAGGATTGTTGTGGAAAACTTTGATCCTGCAAAGGACACGGGTTCGCCACCCGTGTTGGGGATTGGTTTTATGCAACCATAACAATTCTGTCAGTTACTTTGGCTTTTCGTGGCCAGTTGAGGGTGATTTATGCTAAAGCCAATTTGGACGAATCAAACCAAATTGTATGATGAACCCTAAAGGGGTGAAGTACTATGCAAGCTAGCATGACGAACCCTAGAGGGGTGAAGTGCGGTATGACGAACCCTAAAGGGGTGAAGTACTTTAGGTTGAGAAATGCTTACTCCTGGTCGGTTTTTCCCCAGAGTTAGAGGGTGAAGTGTTGTGAGGAAAATTACAGTGTTATTGTTATTAGAAATGGAGAAGTGCATTCATTGTTATATAATGGGTTTAATTCACTGAATCCAATGAAAGTGTTAAAGTGTTATAATGGATAAAGTTTAATGGTACAGTGTTACATTGGATTCAGGAATTAAACCATAATGGTATAAAGTGCATTTCATATTCATATGTTTGAGCATCAAAGCATTGTTATGTATTGGTATTGTATACTGAAATGTGTATATATATAGTGTAATGGAATAGTTAAATGATAAGGTATAGAAATAGTATGGTTGAATAGGATAAATGAATACGAGTATATGTGTGTGGGTATGTCTAGTTATGTCTTATTACTGTTATTTCAAGTGTTTTCCTTAATTATTATTCAAATTACTCACCCCTTAAGTTGACCATTTTAGGTACCATTGGAGAAAGATATTCACTGCTTCCGTGCCGAGAAGGTATACTCATACATAAGGAGAGTATATTATTTGTTGAGACTTTAGTAGTCTCATTTATATTGCAATCATTCTAGGATAATGTAATGTAAATTATTTTCATTAACTAAAGTTGTATTTAATTTTGAACTATTTATCTCAAGTTAAGGATACTTCTATTTTTGTAAAAAGGACTTTATAAGAACATTTATTTTGATTAAATGTATTAATGGTTGTGAAGGATATAAAAATATCCTTTTCTAAATTATTTCAAAGTAAGTCACAACCACTTACAATGTAATTATAGTTTTGTTACAAATAAACTGATCTGGACTGACAAGTACAAAGTTAACTTGGGGAAAGTCCATATTTTAAAGTAAACTCCGCCAAAATTTTTATAAAACCCCAAGTATTTTCTAATGAAATCACTAATAGAAAGTAAAGTATTAAAGTATTAAAGTATAAAAAGTTAGAATGTCACAAAAAGTGTTATGAGTTCTATTTCTCTTCCAAGTGAAGAAATTGAAAAAGAAAACAAAATAGTGAAAAGGAAGAGAATAGAAGGAAAGAAAAAAAGAAAAGAAGAATAAAATGTTCTTGATGTGAGTGTGAGTCTTTATTGTATTCATTGCTCATTCATGATTTTTGAGGGAAATTTGTTTTTGTATTTTAGCCCTTAGTTTTATCCCTTCTTTTTTTTATCCCACCTTACACTTTTAGTCATGGCATCCTTACAACCAAATTAAGTCCTTTTGATTTTTGCATGTATTCAATAATTTCAGTGGAGATTTGGGTCTATGGTCAAGTATATGGCAACACATTGTCATTGGATGAACTTGAGTGTAATTATTATAACCCTTGATACACATGAGAGATATACACAGAGAGGTTGAGAGTGTTCACTAGTTCCTGGTTCTTTTGGAGTTTGTTTTTCTAACCAGTTTTTGATGAAAGTTATTGCTTGTGAAGAAAAGTGTCAGAGTCATGAGAATGGGGTCTTAGATTAGGTGTGTACAGGTTAATCTAAAGAAATGGTTTTGTGTTTCAAGAATCTTTACTTTACTTTTGCCTGGGACATGCAAAATGCTAAGTTTGGGGGAGTGATTTGGGTCTGATATATAGTGTTTTCAAGTGATAATTAACTCCCTTTTGCTATGGTTTTGGTTTGTTTTTTGAGTAAATATTAGGTTTTGGTTATCTTCTTAAGAAAGTTAGGTAAATTAGAGTCCTTGAACATTTTGATCCATTTTGGGTTTGATTTCAGGTATTTGGAGCTTAATTTGATGATTTTATGCTTTGGAATGGACAAAAGCTTTGAAGACCTGAAGATTGAAGCTAGAATGGAGAGAAATGGTGTTTTTAAATGTGGCCCAAGATGGGGTTTAAATGTCAAGAGCTGGGGTGCAAAAAGCTAGAATTAATTGAAGAAAAACCCAGCCAACTCAGGTAGTCTCACGCCCAAGCGTTAGGTATGCCACGCCTGGGCGCGTGGTGCACATAGAAGAGGAGCTGGAGGAATTTTGGTCCCATGCCTAGGCGTGGGTAGGCTGCGCCTAGCCGCGTGGACCTGCGAGTTGGGCCTATCTATTTCGCTTTTGAGGATTCTGATAGATTTTTGATAGATTAGTTTTAGGATTAGCTTTTGCTATATATTCTAGGTCTTAGCATTAGGTTTAGGGAGCTTTTAGAGAAAGAGGGAGATTGCTTATTCTGCACTTCATTCAAGGAGAAGAGTTTAGGTAATTCCTTATTGTCTATGATGGGGTATCCTATTCTATTTCTTCTGCTTTATTCTTTTATAATATGTAACTTAAACCCTTTTTGTAGTTAGGAACATGGTGGATTTTTATGGATGAGTTTATTTTATTTATGAATTGATGTTTTTCATTCAAAACCTATTGTTTGGTTGTGTTTTAATTCCAATTCATGATATTGGCCACTTTATGTTTTGTTTAGAATCTCTAATCCAACAAGAGACATTTGAGGGTTAGAATAGGTCGTTCTTCCAAACATTATAACCGCCTAGTTTGTAGACATACATCTAGGGCTTATATGACTTGAATGTTCTAGTGTGCTTAATTGTGGTTATTCATATGTCAAAATCGCTTAAGACATTAAGGGTTCTCATATTGAATAAGAAACATAAATTCACAGAGACATCTGATTTTTATTACCTCTGGGATGTCGTGGGTTTAATGAAAAATAGAGATTCATGATTAATAAACAAGTCTTTCAATGAAACTAGTTCCTAACGCCTTTCTCTATCTGTCTCACCAACCCTATTTTAATTGGTTTATTTTTAATGGTTTGTTTATTTAAATAATAAAAAGTGAATAGATTTCTCTTTTAATTACGCCTTTGGTGAGAATTATTTGGAAACAACTCACAATCCCCGAGTGGAACGATAATTTTCCCTAATGGCGCATCAGCTGCCCGCATCAAACGCATCAGATCAGGACCAGACGTGCCTGGGCGCGCCATGCCCACGCCTGGGCGCGGGCAAGAGATCCTTTGGTGCATCAGCCGCACCTGAAACACGCACCACTTGAGAATTTGGTGCGCCTGGGCGCACCACCTCCACGCCTTGGTGCACCATTTGGGCTCTTTTTGGATTTTCTTGCACTTTTGACGTTTTTAATGATTCATGAACCCTTTTGAACATCCTAACACATACCCAAGACCTTGATCAAATTTTTCCAAATATTCAAATTTATAATTCTTAACATAAAACATAACTTCAATTTTAGTACTTCCAAACCTTAACTAATTTTCCCTACTTAAAATGAAGTGTTGCTAGAAAATGTTATATTATAAATGTAATTCAAAGGAGAGTGTTACAGAAGTAAATTTAGAATCAGTTAGGTTTCAAAGGCAACGCGAGATGCCTAATTCTTATTGGGATTCTATGTTGAATGAATTGAAAGATTTGCATGACATTGAAGAACTTAATTTGACAGAAAGAACAAATTGCCACTTTTATTTCCTTGAAAGCTGACGAGATGGTTGAAGTTTTGAGCGAATGACAACATTAAGCTATAATTGAAGAAGCCAGTTTGGACCTTCAACATTAGTAATCAAAGTTGTTTGTTTTCTAACATGGTCAAAAATGGAACCAAGCATGAAACACAATTTGGTCAATAATAGTTGGCCCAAAGCTATCTTTCGACCTTCATGGAGAATGTTTGCCAGTCACCATGGATTTACTCAGTTGACGAGCCATAACGCAAAAAACAAAATAATTCAACTAAAATGAGAGGAATTCCACATGTTCCATGGTGCTTACTACTGTGTCATTCTTGTATTTTTCAAGCCTTGACGAAATGATAGCATTGAAGGTGTAAGGGTCAGGACCTATATCATGGAACCATTTGGCTTTACTCTCAATAGTGAGAACTTCGCCATCGGGTCGAAGGCCTGTCAAAGCAGCAGCATCAAAGAGAGTTTGAGTCATCATGCCAAATCAAAAGTGAAAGGTGTTGGTGCTTCGAAACCAGATATAAGACGTTGCCCCAATCATTTCTGTGTCAATTTTAAAGCTATTCATAGTAACACGGATCCAATCATATATCCCAATATTTCTCTAGTGTTCTTTCTTCTTTTTCTCAAAGCGGACACACTATGTACTCAATGCATCCACTTGAGTAACATTCCTAAAAACCCTATTAGAAGCCTTGTCATAATCTTTCTCAAAGTGGCAAGTGTAAAATTGGGTTTATTGAATAAATAGTTTTGTAACTTCAGGTGTCTCTAGAGGCAATATCTCTTTCAAAGGAGAGGTTGAGATTTTTCATCCTTGTTTAGCACAAGACCCAAGACCACAAAAGAAGAATTAGCAGGAGCATCATTGCCTGGGACGAAGGAGTGATCCCTAATCATGATAGGCCTTTCATAGAAAGAAGGTGAGGAATGTAACGACCCTGGCAGACAAATGGATTGCCATTGTCCACACATACCAACACGGGTCTTTTCAGCGTGCTTTGTCCTCACTCGCACGCTTGCCGGAAAACTTCCCAGGAGGTCACCCATCCCAAAAGTACTCCAAGTCAAGCACACTTAACTATGGAGTTCTTAAGTGATGGGCTACCAACAAGAAGATGCATCTTGTTGATATAGGTAATAGCAATCAATTCATTTAAGTCTCCCTGTATATGTAGCCCCATTCCTACATAGTATTAGGATCACCCTCTCATTTCGGTGTGTTAGTTCATTCATGTACCCCTCCCTTAGAAGCATTCCAGGAGTCGCTCCTTATCCGTGCCTCTTGCACCAGCAATCACTCCCCACCCTCGTCAGCCTGGGTCTTACATGGAATCAAAAGAAGGGTCTTCAATTCTATCGGCATACTTGGTGATTGCAAAATGTGATAGAGGATTGGAAAAGAAGACAATTGTGGACGAAAAGATTTGGAAAGCAAAGATCAGAGTAAAAATGAGAAAGTGGGAGAGGTTTTTAAAGATGGCGAATTGAAAGATTGCGTGTTTTTGAAAGGATGCAAGGTTTCCACTACTTCGGGAATTGTGAAACGTGAGCAGGTGCACTTTAATGGGCCTTGGCGGTGCAGTTACCCATTTGAAAATGAACCAATACAACGGTTTCAAGTGTTAGATGAGTGGCCATGAAAAATTATGCCATTCTCCGAGTGCGTTGAATAGCAAAATTTTGGGGGCATTTGTTGGGGTCGAAATAAATTTCAACGCAAGTGATAGATTCGACGGAAAAGTGGATGTGGTACAAGTGCTAAGGTTTTTGAATTACTGTTGGTCGAATATGTGCTAATGTCAAATCGATGGATCTTGACAAAGAAACGCCATAATGATGATTGAGAGTTTTGAGGAGTCAGAAAATCAATATGTGGGTTTAATGGTGCAATCACTTAATCGCAGGGACAGATGCATGTAGGTGAATGTGGGGGCACGTGCCCCCACTAAGTTATTACAAGTATTATTTTTTGCCTTAAATGTACATATATGTGTTTATATTATATACAATAATGTGCAACTTTTCAAATGAAGCGTTCATTTTGCATTGTGTTTTTATGTTGAGCTAACATTTAGCAGAGTGAGCTGAGTCGTGGGTTCGAACATCCACTTTGATAGTTCATTCTTATTTCTTTAAATTTATGAAAAATAACTTGTAGTCAAGTAAAATACTTCCACCGTTCTACAAGGATTGTACAAAATGACTAAATTTTTTGTCCCAAACTATAGTTAAAATAATTAATGAAAAGTTTAGAAATTGTAAACTTTGAATTGTGATTGGTTGATCCATGCAAAATGCATTTAATTAGTTGTTTGATAATTGGTTGATGTGTTTGACAAAACACTTAATGCATGTCTCCTTAATTTTTTTACTTTTGAATTTTTTAACCATCGAAGTATGTTAACTCAATAATTATGAAAACACGTAATTATCATATGATTTTATATATGTTTTACATTTTTTTACTCCGTTAAGAACGTTTTTATTCATACTATTAATTAATATATTTAAAAATGAGATTTTTCTAAAGTGTTTTTAAAGTACATGTTAAACTCATTGAGTAAATTTATATAAGAAATTGACTTATTTATAATGTTTATGAACATTACCTACATTAATTCTCGATGCAAATTGATCTTGTATAAATTTTTTAATATGTAGCCTACATACATTAAAAAAATCTTTAATTAATATATTATATTTTTTAACACTAATTAAATATTTATTTATGTGTTGCCCCCACGATTAAAATATTCTGGATACGTCACTATTTAATTGGGCAAAATCGAGGTTCCATTAATGATGAAATCCCCCTAACGACGCAGAAGCTTGACTATAAAAGGGGATAGGGTTCATCATAAAATCCACACCCACAAGCAACCAAAGCAACATGGCTCTGCAAAGTTGTCGAATGAAACACTGTATAAGTTTTGGAAAGAAATGGAGAAAGTTAAGGAAAAAGGAGAACTCAGAGATTTGTTAACATGGGAGATAAATGTGGGAGATTATGATATTTGCTTAGGGGAAGAAGTTCCAACGAAGTCTTTCTCAAGCAATCTTCTGCTTTTTTGTTGATAGTCAAGAAATAGATATGGGAGATTATGTTCTTCGATCGAAACACAGTTTTGAATATACGAAGCTGTGATTTCGAAGGGAGATCATATGAAAGTGTTAGGAAGCTCCAACAGGGCCACAAGGTGAACTTGAAGCATGTTGGCAGTTACTAGTTCCCATATCATAAAGCTTTGGAAGAGGGATATACAAAGTTTCAACGTATCCTGAGTCAACAAGAAGTAGAAGACTTAACATGGGTAACCCTTTAATTTATGTTAGGAAGTTCCCTCGACAGGCTGGCACGGGAGTTGTATGAAAATAATATGTCAGAAGATCCTTTCGCCAAGCCATACAGAACAATGAAAAAATAAAGGTTGAACTGAAGACATCATTTGAGGATCTTCAAGATTACGACGAAGTGAGGAAAAGCCTAAGAACTCACAAAAACTTCCAACAAGGGTGTCAAAGCCAACGCCAGAGTTGATGACAAACTAACAGAAGTTATGTTGCTAATTGTACTGAAGGATAGAGTACCGAAGGCCAAGAAATTAGAAGTGTAGTGGATAAGTTGGGCCTTTTAAATTTTAAACGTGGGGCACAATGGGTATCCATGTGTCATTAGATTAAGTAGGTAGTTATTTGAATTGTTCCCTATAAATAGGATTTCAATTGATGTAAAATGGGTGTGCAATTGGTTATTTCTATACATTTCATTGAAGCAGATTGATGGAAAACACCATGTAACCTTCCTATTTAATTTCAATTTTAATCAAATTTATACGCACTTTTAAATTCTTGCATTTGCATTATGTTCATTTACTGCACATTTACTTCCAACATTTACATTTCCTGCATTTAATTCTTACGTTTCGTGCTTCATTTAAAGTCATTCAATTATCATTAATATAACTGAAAACAAGATTATTATAGAAACTTGTCAAAAACTCACTCTTCACAAACACGTAACATGTAAACACTTCTCTTTCCACAAGAAATCATAATTTTCATCAAACGGTATGTTAAGCCTCGAAGGATATTCACATTTTCATCTTGTAGCAATATAATCCTTAAAGGATAATGTTTTATGGAAAATAATTTTCTCATACCACCAATTTATGTGTAAGTAATGTAACTAAGATAGAAATAAAAAGGGATGAAGAAAATTTGATTGTTAATGTGATAAGAAAAGAGCAGAGATAAGAAAAATAAAACATAAAATATGTGAAAAAAAAAGTTATAAAAATATCATTACTTTATATGCTATAATCTATTAGCCACTTATCCTGATTCATATATTATATTATTTTCTCAAACTAATTTTAATTGTCTGTTACACCTTTCGTCCCAAAAAAATTAGTGAAAAATTATAAAAACTATTGTCCCAGATTAAAGTTAAAATAGTGAATAAAAATTGAAAAATTATTATTTAATCTATGATTGGTTAGTCAATAAAAAAGGCACTAAATAGTTGACTTTGCAATTGGTTAATTTAGAAAACATAGTATTAAAACTTGTCTCATTAGTTTTGTTGACTTTTCAAGATTTTATCAACTTTTTGAGACGGATAGAATATTACCTTAAATATAAGACACTTTTTAAAAATTTTATATTGTCCCTATTTAAAATACCATTTACCAACTTTCAATGACAATTAATAACTTTTTTCCACAAACATTTTTATTCATATAACACTTTTTAGAGTTCCAATAATCTTTAGGGATAATTTTGAAAAAAATATCAAACATTCACATTTTCAATATAATTAACTAAATTAACCAATTTTTTTAATGGATGTGAATTTCATCAAAAGGGTGTTATAAATATATATATATATATATATATATATATATAGAGAGAGAGAGAGAGAGAGAGCGCGCGCGGGGGGACGAATGGAGTAATTTTTTATGCCAATTAAGAGCATCCGCATCGGCGGTGCTTAACCCTGTGCTTATCAATATAAGCACCCACAATCCAGAGTTCACCATTGGAGCTGTGTGCTTGGGGAAGCTTGTGTGCTTCCACAAGTCCAAGTTCAGCAAAGGTATGTGGGACCTTCTTGTACGGATTTTGTAGACAGCAGAGGAGAGAGAGGATGAAAAGTATGTGAAAAACAAAACAATAATCAAACACTCCTCTCTCAGCTTCTTCATCTCCTCGACTCCTCACCCTTCTTCTTCTCCATGGCTTCGTCTTCTGCGTTGCTTCGTCTCTCTCATCACTCGATCTCTCTCTCTGGTTCATCTCCCTCGTCTTCTTCTTGGCCATCAGATTCCAAGCCTCCTTCTCTCATCAGTATCCCTCATCTCCCTCATCACTAGATCTCCCTCTCTGGTTAGTCTCCTTCATCACTCGATCTCCCTCTCTGGTTCGTCTCCCTCATCTTCTTCTTGGCCATCAGATTCGAAGCCTCCTTCTGCCATCGGTCTCCCTCATCTCCCTCATCACTCGATCTCCCTCTCTAGTTCGTCTCTCTCTCTCCAAATCAATCACCGATTTGGCACATGCAAGACTCAAATCGAAGGAATCAATTCCAAGCACATGCAATTGATTGACGGTGAAGGACGCTGGACAACGGTGGATCTTGACGGTGGCTGCCTTTGCCTTGCTCGATTCGGTTTTTTTATTGGGATTTTTTCATTTCTTTTTCATTATTCATCTGTATTCTGTAATTTTGGTTACGGAATTATCAAGTTCATGGTGGCGTGTGTAACATCCCTAATTTTAGTCCCAGGTTTAATTAGGAAAGACCTAAGTTAGAAATTATGAAGATAACCAATAGTAAGCCATGGGTAGGAGTTAATAGTAGTGTCTTAAAGTTAGAATTTGCCAAAATAGGAGTTTTCTTAGAGTAATCGATTACTCTGTAGGGGATTAATCGATTACAAGGCATCTGGTGAAAACACTTAAGTGTTGCAGCATGGGTAATCGATTACCTCTTGGAATTAATTGATTACCTTGTGTTTTTGTGAAGTAATCGATTACTTCTCAATGGATTAATCGATTACTTGTCCTCTGTCAGAAACACTAAAAATGTTGCATCAAAGGGTAATCGATTACTGTGGGGGTCAGTAATCGATTACAGGGTCTCAGGTGAAAGTACTAGGAGTGTTGCATCAAAGGAGTAATCGATTACTGTGGGCAAGTAATCGATTACCCTTGTGTAAATCTAAAAAAATAGACTTGTGTGGACCACACGTTTTGGCCTTCCTCCCCAAGTTAAACAACCTCAGCCACACAAATAGCTCTAGGCTGTGTTGATAAAAAAAAAGAAACAACATCAACATAACCTCTTCCTCCTTCTTATACGTCTTCTTCTTCCTCCTCCCCTAGAGTTCTATTCTTCTTCCTAAATCAACCAAGCTCATCAACCATCATCCCCACCACCATTGAAGCAAAGAAAACCACACACCCTTCACTTCTTTCTTCACACATACAACACACATACACATCTTTCTCTTCTCTCTCTAAGATTCAGTTCTTTCTCTCTCCTTGGTTCCAAGAACCAAGAACCACCCATCACACCCCAAACACCATGAATCAAGGCATCATCAACCTTGATCATTATCACCAACCTCCATTATTGGAGCAAGCATCTAGATCACCCTCAAGCTCCCTCTCTCACTCGTGATTCTCTCTCTCTCTTAGGGTTTCTCTCTCATCCAATCTCAAGGACCAGGAGGAGATAGGGCAAGGGAGCTGGAATCTAGGTAGATCAGGAGTGGGTCTGTGACCTATGGAGCTTCTAGTGAGCTCTCTCTTCCTCTAAGGTAAGGGGAGTCTCTTTTCCACACTTTGAGTTAGGGATAGTTAGGGTTTATAATAGGATTGGAGTCTAATAGTTAAGTTGGGTTGTGGGAGCCAGATTAGGATGTGATTAGAATTAATGAGGGGTGATTGTTTTATATTGGTTAATTTTGTTACTATGGAAACCGTTTATGTTTAATCTTCTGGTATATTAATTAAGTAGGAAGTGAAGAACCTTAGGGAGGTAATTTATGTTAAGCATTCTGGGACATACCTAAGTATGTCGACTGATATATGTTGATTTTAAGCGGGTTGATATCTGTTGATAATTTATTATGTTCACTAAGTGTTATATGTGTGCTATTGTGAGTTAATGCTGGATAGTGGATAATGTAAATGGCTAAATATAATGGGAACAAGAAAAAGGAAAGGAAATGTAATGGAAATAATAATGGAAAAAAGAAGTTATTATGATGTGTATCTTGAATAGGATTGAAGATTATGATCTGGATTATGTGATAATAAGGGACAGTGGTCCTAAAGGCTAGAATATTGAATGTGGTTAAATGCTAATTATGGAATGTAACCTTAAATGTGAATCTCTGGAAATGTTTTTGATGATGGATGATAAATTGTTATTTATGAGTATATGTGCGTACCTATTTGGAGAATGTTTGTGATTATGGATGATATACATGTATATATTTGTTAATGTTCATGGAACTTTGATTATGGAATATAAATGAATGGAATGGTTTGTTGATTATTTGAAATGGTAAAGGTAACTTAAGTGGAAACTGATCAGTGGGGCTCACAACACTAGGTACCCGGCTAGGTGTTCCAATTACCTGTTAGGACCAATTACCTGTCAGGCCAATTACCCATCAGGCCAAACCGCCCTGTAGGCGCCGGGTGACCCACAGGATCAGTTTTCCACACCAATAATTGGAATAATTAATGGATTGGTAAAAGTACATAGTCCTACAGGTTATGGTCTGGATGGGTGTAAAGTCCTGGGCAGGTGTGTAAGAACTACAATCGGTGGGTGAAATAACTAGGAGACACAAGGAGAACGCCTAGAAGGGGGGGTTGAATAGGTGTTAGAGAAACCTTGAAAGATTTTCGAAAGAAACGAATCGAAACAATTAAAACAAATGATTTTTACAAAATTCTCAGCCTTTAATCGATTAAACAAACCTGTTAATCGATTAACACTTTGAAAAACACTAGTTAATCGATTAACAAAACAGGTTAATCGATTAATGCCGAAAGCTTGTTTTTATTTAATCGATTAACAGCTTCAGTTAATCGATTAATCACTGTTAAAACTGAAAAATCACTTTTCAATTGAATACGAAAATCAATCAATTAACACATAAGATCAGAGATTAAGCGGAATTGATTAACACCAATATTCTTATTGATTACCTAGGTTATGAAAATGATTTTCCCCAAATCAATTTGCACAATTAAGATTCAATTCAATCAATTATGAAAATCAATCTTTTCTAGGTTTTCAACCAAGAACAAATGAAATGACTTGAATGTAAAGAGTTAAGAGTTTAGAGATACTGCACAGTGATTTATCCTGGTTCACTTTCATCCACTTGAAAGCTACATCCAGTCCCCTCTTCAACCAAGAGAGATTCTTCACTATGAGGAATTAGAGTTCTCAAATTACAAGTAAATGCCTCTCAAGACTCACTTCTTGATAGCCTACAAGAGATACCACACCCTTGCCTTGCAATCCTATTGAATCTAATCTAACCTCTTCTCTTGCTTGTTGATATCCCCACAACAAGTCTTCCACTTGCTTGATGATGCCTCACACCAAGACTTCCACTTGCTTGTTAACACAACAAGACTTCCAAGATAACTTTGCTTGATGAACAACCACCAAGACTTCCTTGTGTTGTAGAATGTTTGCCTCCTTCGCAATGATTACAACCAAATTGAAAACAATAACAATCCTATGAATCTCTTTCAAGAGCTATGAAAATATCAACATATGAGATTCAAAGATTCTTGATCAAAGAATGTAAAAGTGAAAGCTTTGATCTATGAAAGTGAGAGAGAATAGAGTGGCTTGATTCTTTGTAAAATGAATATCAAAATGATGTATGTTGATCACAAAGGTTAGGAAAAGGTTTATATAGAATACCCAAAAGTTAGGAAACAATAGAAATTGATTTTGCCTTGAAAAGCTTATTTTAAAAACTGATTCTACACGTGTTAATCGATTAACAAAATGCTTTAATCAATTAAATAACTTGTTAATCGATTAACAGATTCATTTAATCGATTAACCACTGCTAAAATCAATTAAAAACTTGTTTTCTCAAAACTAAACCTTTTCTTTCAAACCTTTAAGCCACCTATTGATTTTAGGTTAAGTGAGTACTCAAAATATAATATAATCATGCACTTGATAGAGATTCACTACCCTCTATAGGACTCTACCCAAACTCATCAAATAAAAGACTTGAGAGGCTAAAGATATTACAATAAAACACAAACTAAGTCTTCATGAGCTTGCTCTCTCTTCATCATTTGTTGTTTGTTGTTGTTTGATAAACTTCTTCATACTTGAGCTTGATCACAAACACTTGTAGCTTGTTCAAAACCTTTTGTCATTTATCAAAACATTCTCAATGGATCTTACAAGGTGTTCCAAGTCCCTAGACAGGTGTTCCAATTACCTAGCGGGTACTCCAAATCCTAGTGGTGTATGGTAAAAAGGAAAAAGGGAAGTTTATGTAGATCTCTGTTTTAAGGTTACATAAATGATATGGAGTGTATGCAGAACACTGATTTGTGGTTGCATACACTGTGTGTAGATCTCTGTTTTGGGGTTACACACAATGGTAAGGTGTAGATCTCTGATTTGAGGTTACACCCAATGGAAAGTGTAGATCTCTGATTGAGGTTACACATAAGGGAAAAGGAATAAAGGAAAAGGAAATAAAAATGAAAAAGGTAGTGTTATGGTAATGGAAAGGATTAAGGAAAGGATAATGAAAAATGGATAAAAAGAATGTATAAGTGGAAATAGGTATGTGGTGAATTGGTTGATCCCTAACTTGATTTAATTGTTATTCTTAAGTTTTATTATGAACTCTGTTAATTCACTGTGTTGTGAAAAGGTCTCACCCTTAGTGGTTAACATTTTAGGTGATTGCTAAGGAGCTTGTGGATCAGAGTGGCGCAGCGGAAGAATGGAAAGAAGGAAACTTTATATTTGTGCTATTTATATTGTAAATGGATGCCCAAAATTATTTGTAAAACTGAATTGTAAAGACAAATTTTTAAGTACATTATTTTAATTATAGACTTTTACTTACTATTTTATAAATAAGATTAAGGGTGTTATAGAGTGAGAGAAGGGAGTTGGCGTGAGAGAAGGGAGCCGTGAGAGAGGTTGAGGCGCAGCAGTAAGTATTGAGGGAAGAGGGAGTGCTCTGTTTATGAGGGAAGAGGAGTGCTCTGTATGAGGGAAGAGAGAGTGATATGTTGCAAAGGATATACTCTGTATGTTGCAAGGGAGTGAATTTTTTAATGTTGAACTTCAAAATTATATCCGTTGAATAAGAATATGGCAGTTGCAAAGGAACCGTTCAGCATTAACGGTCATAATTTTCAAGCTATTATAAATATAACATAAGACATGGTTCAACTTCAAAATACATCCAACATGAATCCCAATAATCCCAACAATAATTCAAATAATCCCAACAATAATCATATTCATCCTTTTTCTTACAATAATCAGTGGGCACATTACATGTCTAACTGTCCACCTTTTCCAAATCCAAATTCTTCATATTTTTCAAATCCTACAAATTATCCAAATATGTCCTTTCCAAACCCAAATTCTCAAGCATTCCCAAACTTTGGAAATTTTCAAATTCCTCAATTTCAATCCCAATCTCAACATCATTCTCAACCTCAATTTCAAATTCCTGATCTATTTTCCCAATTTACACGTGAATATTCTCGTGTCAAGGAGGAAGAAAAAAGGGCAAGGGAAGAAGAAATGAAGATTAGGGCAGAAGAATTGAGGATTAAGGATGAAGAAATGAGAATTAGGAATGAAGAGACAATGGCTAGGAATGAAGAAAGTAAGTTTAAAAATGAAGAATTGATGGTGAAAGAGCTACAAATCCTCAGCCAGGATACGTCCGGTATGACAGGAAGGAAACTAGCTGCTCATCAAATGTTGTGCGATGTAATTGCAAAAAAATATGGACTTCAGTAGGCTTTTGTTGTAATGTTTATGTGTATTTTCAATATGTATTTTCAAATTAGTATGTATTTTCCTTCAATATGTATTTCAAATTAGTATGTATTTTGCTTCAATTTAGTCGTTGGTCAAACTAGCCGTTATTCGAAATAGCCATTGGTCAAACTAGCCGTTATTCGAAATAGCCTATAAATACTCTTCACAATGACAATAAGCTTCACAACACTCATCTCTCTAATGGATCCCAATCATGATCCCAATCCCAATCCCAATTTCATTCCTGATCTCAATTTCATTCCCAATCCTCGCCCTTACAACATTGAAGATGACCTTGAGTGGCATGTCATGAATTTTATGAATCCAAATGATGATGAAGAACTCTTGAGGCTTTACCTTAAAATGCAAAGGGAAAAGCAACAACAAGCAAGCAGCTCTACCAAGCGTAGAAGGAAATACATAGAGAGGAATCGTGAAGAAGGCCACATTCGATTGGTCAATGATTATTTCTCTGACCATCCAGTATACACTGATGACCAATTCCGTCGAAGGTATCGAATGCGGAAGCATCTCTTCCTTCACATTGTACAAGCCCTTGGTGAGATGAGTATTTCCAAGACAGATTTGATGCTACCGGTAAGAAAAGCCTTTCCCCATTGCAAAAATGCACTGTTGCTGCCATGCGTTTGTTGGCATATGGAGCTACTGCCGACAGTGTTGATGATTACTTGAGAATGGGTGAAACAACCACACTAGAATGCTTTGAAAGGTTTACAGCTGGTGTGATGGAGGCTTTTCAAGCAGAATGCTTTTCGAGCAGAATGCTTACGTCGACCAACCAATGAAGACATTGAACGCTTACTTCAAATGAATGCAAAACGTGGCTTCCCAGGTATGCTTGGTAGTATTGATTGCATGCATTGGGAATGGAAAAATTATCCAGTAGGATGGAAAGGTCAGTTTAGTATAGGTGATCATGGCAAACCTACCATTATGCTTGAAGCAGTTGCTTCACAAGACCTATAGATCTGGCATGCATTTTTTGGTGTTGCAGGCTCAAACAATGATATCAATGTCTTAAACCAATCAAATGTGTTTAACGATGTCTTGGAAGGCCGAGCTCCTACAATAAATTATACTGTGAATGGAACTAACTACAGTCTGGGGTACTATCTAGCAGATGGAATCTATCCCGAGTGGGCTACATTTGTCAAGGGGATCCCCATGCCACAAGGAGAGAAGAGAGTATTATTTTCAGAGCGCCAGGCCAGCATAAGAAAAGATATCGAACGAGCATTTGGAGTACTTCAACAACGATTTGCAATTATCCGTTACCCAGCTCAAAAATGGCACATTGATGCACTGAAGCATATAATTTATACGTGCATCATCTTGCATAACATGATTGTGGAAGATGAAAGAGATGGATACGCTGGTAATTTTGAATATCATCGCACGAACCATAACATCTTACAGCAACAAGAATATCCTCGTCCCGAATTTCAAGTGTATCTGAACAATAGAGCAGAACTTCAGCATCGACAAACCCATCACCAACTTCAAGCAAACTTGGTACAACATATATGGGAAAATAGGAATAACCTACCACCGGAGAGTATTTGAATGAAATGTTGTAATTTATTTTAATATATGTTAATGTCCTTTGAAATTATGTTTAATGTTTTTTAATTTAAGTATGATTATCTTCTTTATGCTTTAATATTTGTGCTATGTAAAATTTTATTAACAAAATTTTAATGTATTAAATTTGAACTTCTATCTAGCACTTTTACATTATTTTATTAAGAAAATGTTATACGAAATTATTTTTAAATATATATATATTAAAAAAAGATTTAAATTTTATATAATAAAAAAAATTAAATGTCCTATATATATATATATCATTTATACAGTAGCGATAATTCAATTTAAAAAAATAAACTATTAGCACTTATATTTATATTTATGTATATAATTATATTTATATTAATAGTGTGGGTAAGTTGTGGGACCCATTTAAGAATGAAAGTTGAGTTTAGGAATGGAGTAAAAAAAAAGGTATGGTGCTTAACCATTGGGTAAATGTAAAAAATAATAAAAAAAATAGTAGGACCCACATTAAGAACCCAAATATGGGTTCACTAACGTGGATGCTCTTATTAACTTGATCATTAGATAGCTACCGTTATGATCTTTTGACAAGACAGGACAGGCAGGCCCCCAGTATTGTTTTTTTGTCCTTGAACAAAATAACAGTTTATTTGGCATTGCTTCTCTCAATATAGATCTAGCTGGTAATTTGATTTTGTAGGAGAATGTATCATTTGTTTTCCCTAAAGAATATTATCTACAGGCTGCATAAAAAAGTCTGATAAGTGAACACTTGCATAAAAAGATTTGAAATTCTTCTCCACAAAAACCGTTTCTCTTTGATTACCAATGGTACAGATTTCCCAGCTTCTTCTATAAGCTGCTTCTCTTGTAGACATAAGATTTTGAACAGAACCAGAAGGCAGTCAATCCCACTGCACTAAGAGCAGCTAAAAGAGCATAGAAATAATCAAGATGCGCGTGATTCAAATTACTAGCAAACCAACTCTCATGACCATCTCTACCTGTCACTTTTTGAATAGCGGAGATGAGAAAGCTACTCAGAAAGCTACCAACCCCGAAAATACTTAGATAGAGGCTAAGACCGACACTTCTTAATTCGCCTGGGACTTGATCATAGAAGAATTCCTGCAATCCTACCATTGTAAAGACATCAGCGACTCCAAACAAGACATATTGAGGAATTAACCACCAGATGCTCATTGGAATTGTCACATTTGGCATATCAATTAGCCCATAGTCTCGAGCCGTTTTGAGTCTTTTTATCTCAACAAATGCTGCAATCACCATAGACATAGCAGAAATAAACATCCCAGTTCCAATTCTCTGTAACATTGTGATGCCAGTGGGTTTCCCAGTGAAAGCTCTTGCTACAGGGACAATAATGCGGTCGTAAATGGGAATAAAAATAACAATGGAGAGGCTAATAAAGGATTGAAGAGAAGCAGGGGGTACATAAAACCCAGGGAAAACTTCCCTATCCAGTGTAACACCTTGTTTGGTAAAGAAGGTAGAAAACTGAGAAAACACAACAGCATAAATTAAACTCGTAGCCCATACAGGAACAAGCCTGAGGATTGCTTTTGCTTCTTCAACCTCAGTTACACTACTAACTTTCCCATCTTCCGTTGAACCATCTGATGCAATTAATGCTTTGTTCAGGAAACTACCATATTTGATCATGCGTAAACCATCATGTCAGAAAAGAAAAAAATATTCATAAAATGATCAGATATACTTCATAGTTCATAGCACAAAATTAGCAATTCACAATGAGAATCTCACAAAATTTAACAATGCTCCATAAAGAGTAACTACAATGGTCACAACAAAATAATGATAATAAAGTAGTTGTCATGCTATTTATAGTGACATATTTAGGAAAGTATTCATTTCTAAACAGGAAAGCATATACATTTGGGATTTTGATCTACAGTGCTAATTTAGGGAATGAACTCATGAATGCCGAAACCCAAGCTAAATAGAAATTGAATGAGTATTTTTATTTTCACTTTTTTGTCTAACTATATCTTCTCTTCACTCGTATTATCAAACCTCACCTCATTAGAAGGTTCATAATCACGACATTTGTGTGGAAACAGATTCTTGCAAATAGCACTGCTGTGAACCTATTTTACCTTATTCTTGAAAGCACTGAATCTGATCATAAACTACTATATAGCAAAAATTATAAGTAAAATTGATGGCAACATTAAAAATAACCAATAAACAAACTTTAAGAGAAAACTATCATGTGAAAACAGGTATTCCTTACATAAATGATGCTGATTGATAGTATAAATTCAAATTCATGAGTTTAGAGGAGTTCAAATAGCTTTCTTTTTCTGTTTCTATTGTTTTAATCTGAGACCCTTAGTATGCATGATAACTTCGGTATTCCTCATTATAATCTTGATTTGAGTTGAGTCAGCAAGATACATATGGCCATATAGCAAGGCAGACCTATCTCCCAAAACCTTTTTTTTTTTCATTCATAACACATGAGCCAGAGACACTTTATTAAGGAAAATTGAGCTTCTTGAAACTGAGAGTATGTTTGGTATAGCTTCTTTTCACATATTTCAGCTGTTTTTCAGGAAAAAAAGCTGTTTCATACATTTGGAGCACGTTTGGAATCTACCTTAAAAGAAAAGAAGAAAAAAAAGCTTTTTAACTTTAAAGAAGATGCTGAAAGGGGAGCTGTTGGATTGTTTTTGGAAGATTATTTTTCACTCAAGTGCACTTAACATTATACCCCTTTTTCATTATTTACTAAGAAAAACGATTTTTTAACAAAACCCAAGCAAAAAATTAACTCGAAATCGCTTTTCAGAAAACATAAATAGATTCATCTTATAATCAATTATAATTAAAATCGACTATAACAAGCTAATTTTCACAGTTATGCCAAAAACACAGTCAGACCAGTTGCTTTTTCTGGACCTTTTAAGGCATCAAATATGAATTATATGTATAGAAAGAGAGGCTTTGTTGAATACCTAAATTGTTCAGAACCTTGGTGCGGCAGAATACCACGTACTTCCTCTTCAGAAGTGATTGCTGAACTGGTAGTTCGCCAATTTTTCACTGCAATAAAAAACACCCTACCAATTCTAAGAAAAGGGCCCCTTTCATCCCCTTGGATGCTAAACCGGTAAGTCCAAGTTCCAAGTGAGAAAACAACCAATGCAATAATCATAACAATGCAAGGTATTCCAAATCCAAGAACCCAACCCACATTATCCTGAACATAGTTCAAGATAGAAATAGTGACAAGGAGACCTGCACTAAAAGCAAAATACCACCAGTTGAAAAAGGAGCTTCTGGCCTTGCGTTCCTCTGGGTGGTTCGTATCAAACTGATCTGCTCCAAAAGCCTGAACACAAGGCTTATGTCCGCCTTGCGCAAGTGCAACAAGATATAGAGAAAAGAAAAATAATATTAATTGGGGCTCGGAATGAGTAACTTGGCCTTCAGAGTTTGGCGTAGGAAGTATAGTTGACAACGTCAACAGGCTCAGTCCCTGCACTTCATCCAAATAAAATGTCAATCAAATGAGATGAGGGAACAATCAAAGTTCAGTCAAGTTTCTTTGTTGTGACTTTCTCTAGAACCAGAATGAATAGGTTTGAGTACAAGAAGACCATATGCACCATAGTGCATCTTACAAGTTAGTCCACTAGTTTATTTAAGCCAAAACAAGCTACCTATTAGTGTTTGATAAAGGGACCTTTTTTCAATAAGCTACGAGCTTACTGATAAGCTACTTGCGATAGCTTACAAGCTTATAAATTAGGGGCCTGTGTCATTTACGTTCGGTTATCTTATCAGCACAGTGTGTTTGTTAGCACTACCAAGTAGCTTTATAAGATTATTTTAGAGAGTAACTAACATACAAGATAGGGTATAAGTCATTTTTTCACCTATCAGTTAGTCTCTAAAACAATCTTATTAAACAGTTTTGATTCAAGGCAGTTGCTTTGCTGCTCCGGGTAAATCCCGTGCTCCGATCATGAGTGCCGTGCGATTTATAATTAAAAAATTCAACGACCGAGATTAAAAAATAAAAATTGTAAAATGAAAAAATTCCCCTTTACCTTTCTCCTCCATCCTACCACCACCTTCAACCAAGAGTAACGGCTGCCACCCCTTTTCCCTGCCACCCACCTCCACTCCATCATCACCAAATCAGCACCGCCATAATCAGATATGGCGATTCTCCACCGTATCGACCTCTTCCCGCTGCCACCTAGCCCCAACCCACAAGATTCGACTTCAAACACGGTGGCAGTTTCAAAACTTGAAGAAGGAATGATGGTCGATCTGGAGTGTGGAGATGAAGAGGCGGCAAATCTCGAGGTTTTCCAGGCCCGACAACTGAAATAGGGTGAAGGTGAAGGTGAAGGTGAGGGCATGAAACGGTTTTCGCAAGGAAATTCAACGCAGAGCACAGTAAATAAAAACTTAGCCGGAGCATTTTAGCATCTGCCTTGACTCAATCAGCTAGCTTATCATCAGCATTCAGTTCCTAGATTTTCAGTTATCTTATAAGCCAATTGTGTCAAACATATCCTAATAGGATTCTTTTACCAAGCGTATCAGCTTTCAACTTTGACTTATAAGTTTTAGACTTTTAGTCTAGCTAGTTTACAAGCTTTTAGCTGGCTTATACACTAGTTGCGTCAAACATAGCCATTTTACTACTCCCCAACTATAAAATGAGATAAATTCGAATATAATAAAAACTGAAAATAAACTTTACAATTTACTAGGTTAAAATTAATACAGTACCAGAATATAAAGTAGGGAGGCAAGAATGATGGTACGGTAACGGCCAAGAAAAGAATCAGCAACAAAAGCAACCGGAATAGGGAGCAGTGAGGCTGTTCCAGCCCATATGTTGACGTTCTCCGCTGCCGTTACCGTTGATTGACCAAGCGGCCCCGTCAAATAGTTTATCAGGTTCGAATTGATTCCATAGTAAGCAAATCTCTCCGCCACTTCCACACCTAGTGCAAAATTAAATTAAATAAATTACTCAATTATCATAGAGCTAAAAAAAAATGCCACTTACGTCCTCGTTTTGGCATACGAATGTCACTTATTACCGAATTACTCAATCATCCTTACAATTGTCAAAAGTTACTAACTGGCACTTTACTAAAGTAATTTACTTTAGTACTTGTAAAAGATTAGCATTAACATTTTGTCAAATTTCAAGGATAACTGCGCAATTTTGGATAATGCGGGAGACGAAAGTAATAAAAAATTAAAAATAATAAATAAAATGGGGAAAGAATGAAGCTGAAGAGATGAGATGAGAGTATTTATGATTGATTACTGATAATGAAGGCAGCAGCTTTCCAACCACCAGAGGCGGATCGAAGAACTGGGCGGCCCTTGAAGTCAACGGCTCCGTCAACCGTATCTAATAGCAACTGAGTTTCGGTTTCGGAACTGTCGGAGATGGCCATCTATCTACGAAGTGGAAGTTCTACTGCGGAGGGAATCTAGCCTAAGCATATCAAAGTATCATGCGCTTGATAGTAGTATTTATCATAAATTTATCAACTAACAGCACGTGTTTTTTTTTTTTTTTTTTTTTTTAAGAAAAAGACGGCACAAGTTGTCTCTTCAGATAGTACAAAAGATAAAAAAATTTGTGGTAGGCATAAATCATACTCCATCAAATACTACTTCCCCGCTTAAGATTTGTATTATGTTTTATAAGTTTTGTTGTATGTAAATTTCATATATAATTAATGCTATTTTTTTATATACGCCATTATTATACACTCTCTTTTTCACTTCCAATATTTTTCTCTCTCTTCAATAATGATTATATAGAGACATTATAGTCAAAATATAACAAATTCTTATATCATTTAACTATTTCTTCAAACTCGTGCATAAACTTAAAACACATACATATAAAACGGAGGGAGTACTAACAAAAAATAAATCTGTTTTCGTTGAAAAAATTGCAGCAAGGTATATTTGATATAGTCTAAAAAATTAGATAATTATTACATTTTTTTAAGATTATAATCTATTACGATTATAAATTATTAAATTTATAATTCGTTTATATTTGAGTATTTTATTTATAAAAATGAATTTAAGTTAATATTTTAATTTTGGATTGTGATAAGAGGGAAGTAAAATTCAGTAAAAGATTTGTCTATGAAAAAAATAACAACTCAAAATTGAAATTTGGGGTATTAGTTTTTTTTCTCAAAAATAAAATCTCATTTTATAATTTAATTTTTGTGTCAAACATCTTCTTGATTTACTAAATAGATTATTTTTCTAAAAATAAGCTAAAACCTTAATCTTTAAGCTTTACCAAACATAAGAGGAAAAAGATGGCAAGATATAATTTTAATAGTATTAATTTTTGGCTTAATTACAGTTTTTTGTCTGTTATCTTATTTTCAAGATTCACTTTGGTCTTTTATTATTTTTTAATAATTTTGGACCTTTATTTTTTTAAAAAAAATATCAATTTGGTCATTCCATTAAAATAAAGTTAGATTTCACCATAATGTTCTGAAATATTCTCTCCCCTCCCCTAATTCTGAAAAATGCCGCGGAAAGACCAAATTGTGCCTCCTAAACAATTGGACCTTCAAGTCCCAATTACAACCAGAGCGTCCTGCACACTACTCGGTTCAACCTTTCATTAGGGGATCTCAAAATTCATACAAGGATTCCTCACCCCTAACACTCAGAGGATGTCACTCCCTCACACTAGGGACGCCTCTCCCTAGACTCTAAGGTAGCCTAACTACTAGGTGCCCCATCGTTCGTAAAGGACCACTACGTCAGAACAATATTTAGGTGTCTCACCCTAAACTAACGAATGTGGCACACCTTCAATCCTAGGGAGCCACTCCCTAATAACTATGGCTTTGACAAAAATAGAATTAAAGTAAGAACAACATTAGCACTCTCACTAGTGCGAATAATACAACTTGAAGCATACTCTAATGGCAATGGTAATGTGTCACACTTAAGCTTAGGCCAAGACTCAGAGAATGGAGACGGAGAAGATGAATAATGTGAAAATCTTTTCTCTTAAAAAATAGGATTTAGAAATAATGAGAATAGTTGATTTTTGGAAAAGAGAGATGATATATTTTAAAATAATCTGATTAGGTCGTTTAAATTCGAAATTGAGATCAGAGGAGAATTAAAAACAAATTTGGAAATAGATCAAATTGATTCAAAATCGTTTTTGAAATTTTTCAAATAAGTAATTGATTACTTGAATGGGAATCGATTTATTTAACTCAAAGTAATCAATTACTCCACTTTCAGTAATTGATTCGCTTCTCTTTGGCATATGTATGATTCAACAAAAATAATTGATTCGCTTCCCAAGTAATCGATTACCGCCTTTCAAGTAATCGATTCTAAAGCTTCTGTCACTTTGTATGATGCAACATTTCTAATCGATTAATTGAGCAAGTAATCGACTACTTTCATAAAAAGTAAACGATTATTCAAGACTAAGTAATTGATTACGAGCTCTCTGGTTTGTGTATGGTGCTGCAGAAGTAATCGATTATCCACTCAAGTAATCGAATACTTTAGCAGAAACTTATAAAACTTTAATTTCTAAAACCCGAAAACTTAGTTAGAGGTTTTCAAAAATATTTTCACAGAATTTGACATGTAAGACGATTTTCAATAAATATTTTAACATTGCGAAGGTTTCAAAGTCTGTAAGAACTAGTCCCAATGTCTTTAGCCAGTGGACCCCCAAGCTAAGTCAGCTCCCTCTAATGGTAAGACAAACATATCCACTGTAAACTTGTAATCTCCCAATAATCTCAAAGGGATAGGGCCTACTGTTGTTGAACAATGCAATTCCTCACCATTGGCCACCAAGACTTGAAAGTTTTGGGTTGGTCGTGTCGGCAGGCCCAATAACCTGGCAATGCGACCCTGTATGAAATCGTGGGTTGATCCACTATCATTTAAAATAGCAATGAAGGACTTACCAATTTGACCCTTGACCTTTATTGTTTGGCGTATCGTATGACCCTTGAGATCATGAAGGCTAATTTGGGCCTCAGTCGGGTCGGATTAGTCATTTGGGTCGAGTTGAGGTGGAATTTCCTCCAAGAACATAAACAGAGGGGTAATGTCATCAATTTCATCAGGCGGCTCTTAGTGTGCGATTAGAAGGAAGAATTTACGTCGACATTTGTGACCCGGTTGGTACATATGATCGCAATAGTAACAAAGATTCTTTTTGTGGTGGACCTTGCCCAGGACCGAGATCCTTAATCACGTGATCAGCACATGCACCCTAGGTCGAGCATGACATACTAATATCCCCCAGAACTTGGCCGAGATCAATCCTTAGGGACCGACCAGATCACCAGGAACTGGCCGAGAGCGTCCTACCCCTCATCTACAGCTGTCTCAACCGACTTACGAGTACAAGATCAGGATAAGGTGACTCAGGGTTATTATCCCAATACAACTCACATCTAGGCTAGCCCTAATGGGCTTCCCATCCCTTGGCCCATAGGACTCACAGCCACCCCTATAAGTAGTACAGTGCTACAAGGGGCTCAGGTACGTCTTCTAACCCTAATTGCAAGCTCACACACTCTGTGATTAGGGCAACCCCTGGTATCCCTACTGGATATTAGGAGAACCTAAAATATCCAACAGTAACCCTAGATTGTGGCCTCCATTGGACCATTCCCTAGTTTCAGTGGTCCTCTATCGTCTAGGACATCACATCTGGCGCCGTCTGTGGGAACACGAATAAATTTAGTATTCCCACCCACCAATGGCTGAGATTCAACATCAGAGAACGAGAAGAAGGAGGGGTCGACCCAGGAGGATGGCACAGGCGCAACAGTTCCCACAACCTAGTGAGGATATGCGCCTCCACCTCCAAGCAAACAGGGTAGTCGACCCACTCCCACCACCACCACCAGTAGCTTACACCCATAGTGGACCTTATATTGAAGCGTTTGGACAGACTTCTCCCTAACACAACCGACAAGCAACCAGAGACCAACAAAACCTCAAACAAGAGCGACCCCGGTGCATGCATCTAAGTTCCCAGTTAGCTGAAAATACCACTGACCAACAGCGCCGCCACAGGAACCGCGACCGCTCCCCAGAACACTCTCATCGATCTCATTCTCGCACCTCAGACTCGTCCTACCGACGACGTGAGGATGAGATTCTCTCCATGATGAGACAACAGATAAGAATAATGGAACAACAAGGGCAAGCGATAGCTGAACTTCAACAGCGATCCATGGAGCGTGTGGCTGAACGGGCGCCTCTAGTGGCCCCAGTCGTAAACGACCCTCCAAACCAACCAACCCCAGTCCAATCTCCATCAAACCCTACTGAGATAACAGAAAGAGTTCATTCACATATTGAGTACACGGGCCTGGCTCACCCCGGTCACCCCTTTACTGGCCACATCATGTCGTACATAACCCCTCAGGGTTATCTTGGTCCTACCAACATTCCTCGGTACAACGGCCTCAATGACCCCCAGAACATATCCTTTCTTACGAAGGGGCTATGAACTTCTATGAGGGCTGTGACCGAATGAAATGTCTAGCATTCTCCATGACTCTCCAACCCTCTGTGCTGCGATGGTACTCTTCTCTTCCGCCGAACTCCATAGACCCGTGGGACGAGATGAAGCGAGTATTCCTCAACAGGTATACCACCAGTTGTGTGCAACCTAAATCTGACCACACACTGGCCACGATCACTAAAAATCCTGAGGAATCACTCCGAGATTACCTCTCTCGTTTCCACGACGAGTCGAGCTTGATCTCGGACTTGGAGCCAGGAGTAGCTGTTCTTCTCTTTACACAGGGCTTGGCTCTTGGGGAATTTCAGAATTCTCTGATCAGCAAGCCCCCCAGGGACATGGCCGAGTTATGCCGCCGCTCCAACAAGTTCATTAATTTGGAAGAATTTTCTAGAGGACAGAAGAGCCGAATGGCTCGAAGACTAGGAGATAACTCCCAGGATCGTTCTCGGCGTGAAGAGCGAGGACGTCCGAGGAGGGATGGTAGGGACGACCGTCGACCAAAATCCAAATACAGTTCATACACTCCACTAACTGTTCCCCGATCCCAAATCTGGAAAGAAATAATGCAAACTAACCTTCGTTATGCCCACCGACCACCCTTTTTGAGAAATCAGAAAAATAAGACCAGGTATTGCGATTTCCATGTGGGTTTTGGCCACACTACCGATCAGTGTACTTGGCTTCGGGATGCTATTGAGGATTTGATCAGGGCAGGTAAACTGCAGTAGTATGTCCGAGAAGCTTTAGAAAAGAGAATGAGAAGAAGATCCCACTCCCCATAAAGAAGGATGAGAAGGAACTCGCCAAGCCCAGATAGGGGGGAAAAGGAGACGAGATCCATCTCCCGATAACCAAGTGAAAGACGTGCAGTGCATGAACTTGGTCTCGGTTGAGGAACTGGATAAATCCCCAAAAGATTTTCAAATTATGCTTGGTATTCAGGCACTATTGCGGTTTGACAGAGCTTGAATAATAGCCCCCGTGGGTCTTCATACTGGGAAGAAGCATAATGTTGTTCCAAGGAATTCAGCAACACTAGCCAAGAACGCAATTGTCCTTTGGTGTTCATCCATTGGTACCAACACAGGGCTTCACCTTGCATGTAGAAGTAGGTGATTCTGAGGCGTTGCTCTTCGATGATTTCATGGAGATCAAAAAATTAGTTGATCTTGAACATCCACCCTATAGGACCGGTCCCATCGAAGAAGGGTCCAATATCAAAGAGGCGGTTGTTACAAGAGGAGAAGTAGTGAGGTTATTTTTGGTTTCAAGGTAGGCAAGTTTGGCAGCGAGATTGTGGATGTCTTGCTAAAAGGTTTTATGATTTTCTAGAAGAAGTTTAAGGGTAGATTCTAGCTAGTTTGGAGGCATGGTCATGGTGGATGGGCTCTTAATGGAAGCACCAAATTGACGGGGATGCAGAAAGATGAAGGGAAATAATAGAACATAAAAGACAAAAAAGAATAATAATTCTCAATTCATTCTTTTTCATATTCTGGTCAAGATGTCACTCGCCACTTCTCTAACCAATTCCATACTCTAACCATTCCTATGTTGTCAGGTGTTCCTAATAGAATCTTCCTTCATTTCCTCTTACGTCCTATGGACATATCAAAGTGCTTCATCCACTTGGGCCTCACATGGTTCCTAAGAGATTTGCCTTGAGGTACTTGATGGGCCTCCAAGACCTCTTCATCAAGAGTGGAGCTTTTGCCACCCCACTTATGACTAAGTACACCCCACTAATTTTTTTAATTCCAATTTTACCCATAAAAAATTTGAATACATAATGAATCGTGACTTATAAATTATCATCAACTAATTAAAAATACGAGTCGTGACATATGGGTCACGACCTAAACAAATTTTACACTTCATTGGTACTCAATTCAGGTATAAAAATGGATAAACAGTAGTATATAGAAATAGAGGTCTAGAAAATTATTGGTACTCAATTCAGGTATCAAATTTATCAACTGGGGTAAAAAAGAAGTGAAGCACCTAAATTTTAGCAAATTGAATTCCTTTGTGAGGCAGGGAAGAATAGTGGGCTATACGAGAGACCAATTGACCCAAATCTATATATTCAAGAGGTCAAATAGTTCACAATAACCAAAACTGAAGGATAAGAAGCTCAGGGTGCAATGTGAATGTGATGTTGTAGGTGATTAGTAGTGGGACTCCAATGCATGGACTCATGGAGGATGGATGGAGAATGAGACAAAAGCTAAAATAATGATTGGGACTCAGGAACGCCTACTATACGACCATATGGGTATTGAAAGGTGGAGTGTAAACAATAGGTATTGTAACATCCTTGGCAGGCAAATGGATTGCGACTGTCCCCACATACCAACACAGGTCTTTTCAGCATGCTTTGTCCTCACTCGCACGCTTCCGGGAAACTTCCCAGGAGGTCACCCATCCCAAAATTACTCCAAATCAAGCACACTTAACTATGGAGTTCTTAAGTGATGGGCTAACAAAAAAAAGATGCATCTTGTTGATATAGGTAGTACCAATCAATTCATTTAAGCCTTCCTCTACTATGTAGTCCTATTCCTACACAGTCTCAGGATCACCCTCTCATTCCGGTGTGTCGGTTCATTCATGTACCCCTCTCTTAGAAGCCTGCCAGGAGCCGCTCCTTATCTGTGCCTCTTGCACCGACGATCACTCCCCGCCCTCGTTAGCCCGGGGTCTTACATGTATTATTACGGCCATAACGATGATACACTTGTGTTGTAGAGTGAAATTTGTTTGAGTCGTGAGGTATGGGTCACGACCCGATCATAATTTTTTTTAGGCCGTGAGATATACATCACGATCCTATGTCGTGACCTATACATCACGACCTGTATTTTTAATTAATAGGTCGTGATTTATAGTTCACAACTCATTCTATATTGAATTTTTTAATAGGTAAAATTGAAATTAAAAAAATTAGTAGGATGTACTTAGTCATAAGTACGGTGTCAAAAGCCTCACTCCTTCATCAATGATATCCTCTTCCTCTCCCAATTTTGAATAAGGGTCCATGACGAACATCAATCACAAAAAGCCCATCAAACCCAATTTTTCTTATGATCTTATTTGTGAGTTTCCATAAAAATCATAAAGTTGACAGTATGCAATATTCAAACATTTATCAAAAGACCCAATACTTTTTTGTGATCGACTTTCTTACAATTCATTTGATTAAGTGTACTTGGATTAATTAACTTTTAAATTTATTGAACAATCCTAAGACACAATGATATAAATTTGAAATGATTGAAGGGTAAAAAAAAAACTATTTTATACTCCCTCTGTTTCATATTATTTGTCCTTTTAGCTTTTTTTTTTCTTGTTTCATATCTTTTGTCCTTTTACAATTCCAATACGTAAACATATTTTTCTTTCCAATTTTAACCTTTCATCCAATCATTTCATTCAGTCCTCATTAATTATATTTTTATCATCTCTCTCATCTCTAAACCACTATACATTAATTAATGGACACATTTACTAATAAAAATTAAATACTACTACAATTTTCAATAAAGATTAAATAAGGGCATTTTGGACAAACTATACATAATATTGTACTTACAATAATTAATATTTTCTTAATCTATGTGCACAAATCCAAAAGGACAAATATTATGAAACGGATGAAGTACTATATAAGAAAATATTAAGCATATTTCATGATTGACATAAAATGAATACACGTGCGATCTCAGATTTGAGTCACAGTGTAGCAATAAGAAAACAAGAAAAAAAAATACTCTCTCCATCTTTAAATATAAGATATTTTTGGCAGAATTCACGTTCATTAAAAAAATTAGTTAATTTAATTAATTACTTTGAAAACATGAACATTTAATATGTATTTTTTTTCAAAATTATCTTTATAATTAATATTAGAATTTCAATTGAATAAATAAAAAAATGATAAATAATATTATAAATAAATAAAAAATAAAAATTCTAAAAAGAGCTTGTATTTAGTGGATAAAGATCACCTATCCCGTAACTTTATCTCATTCCTTCCCTGTTTGCAGCGACGGATTCAGAAACTTTTAGATGTGGGGGTGACACATATATAAATATAAAAGATTACAATTATATTTCATCGGTTTTTACATTAGGTCACATTATATTTTTTAGGAGCTATTTAAATTTTTCACTAAATTATTCGTATTAAATGAGTGTTCTGATTAACTAAGTTCAATTTATCATAAAAAAATAATGCAAGTAAAATAAGTAAAGGTGATAAATAAAAAAAATAAATATGAAATAAGTAAAAGTGCAAAATGGATAAATATCTTTTTGTTATTAAACGAGTGAACTGCTTAACTTAATTCGTATGTTTTGGTTAAGTGTGACTTATAAATATTAACGAATAGAGTAATATACTGCTTATAAAACAAAATAAAATATAATTAAGAAAAAACATATTGATTTCTAGTGTCATCAAAGAGATACTCAACCTTTACAAAAATGTAAGTCATATAATAATAATAATAATAATAATAATAATAATAAAAATAATAATAATAATAATAATAATAATAATAGCATTGTGCCACAACAATACAATTTCAAAATAGAAAAATATTCAATCCAAAACTAGTTTTACAATTATTCTAATAATAATATATGCATTTATTTATTTATATACATAAGTTCAGTAATAATTATATTAAAAAATTTTGTGGGGGCACCTGCCCCCACTTGTGTGACGCTCTCTTTTAACTTGAAAATAATTAATATTTCCAAATAGTTTATTTCTTGCTATCAAAAATCCGGACTAGAAAATTTTTCCTTTTTAAAACTTGTACTTGCTTGGTCATAAATTCTTTTGAATTCGGCTCAGCACGATATCAAGTTCGAAAAGACCCTCGAGATAGCATTTCCTTAGTCGTAGAAAACATTATTAATAGTTATTATTGAAAACATATCACTTGCTTCTCGAGTGGGATCTGAACACATAACATAGGAAATATAAATTTATCGCCGAATCCCTTGTAAATAAGAATCAGAGTTTGCGGAAGTAAAAATAATACTTTTGGGGCTCTGCTGAGGAAATTAAACATCATATATATATATATATATATATATATATATATATATATATATGTCAAAAGCATAATATGAAACCCCATAAGTACAGTAGCAGCAAGTATCATCAGTCGAGATAGCAAGAGTTTTTGAAACATATACAACCCAGCTGTATAAAATAAAACCTCACTCTAAGACCTCTCAAAAATATATACACTAAACACATGGTCTCAAAATAGAAGTCTCAGAGCAGGTCTTCAGTGTCCTCAGCAGCTCCTCAGATCCTCCACCGCTCTATCCCTAGGATCTAGGATCCAAAACACCTATGCTATGCAGGCTCCTATGAACCAGCGGGTCCACCTCTAGCAGTAACAGTCGGCTCAACATGCACCTCCTCCTCGCTCTCATCCTCCACAGGGTCATCCTCGACCTCGCTCGACTGTGTAGAGACCCCACCACTGGGTCTATGATCTGCAGAAGCAGTCCTAGCATAATCAGTCGGACCAGGAGAAGGAGTCTCCTCGGTGACAACTCTATGGGAAGAAGGATGAGAACGAGTGGCAGCTCTAAATCTAAAACTATGAAAACGACGCATAGGTCGAGCCGAGGGTGGTCCTCTATAAGCATAAAAAGGTGGAACATGCATAGTATAGACTAATGGGATCCTAAATCGACGAGGTCACACACGCACCCGAGGGTTAGGGTGGTAGAGAGTGATCTCAACCTCCCCCTCAAAAGTGGCACGGTGCTCCTCATACGTCCATATACCGCTAGGGATAGGACGTATCTCGATGCAGGCTAGGTATCTGGCCATCACCTAAACAGGGCACAGGGAGTAAGTATACACATATACATAATTGATAAAGACTAAAACTACAATCACAAATATATCATGGACAGATCATAATGCAAATACATATGAGCACACCCATTTTTCAACATAATAACTCTTATAATGCAGGTGGCATGATGTATGATTTTCTATCCACAACTGAGGCCTCTAAATGTCCATCTTGGACGTCCATCCGGTACACCTTTGTGTTCCCAGAACACCGACATTAGTTCCCAGAACATAATGCCGAACCATACTTGGATAAAAAGCATCACTCCCGGAGTGTGCACCACGTTCCCAGAACGCCATGTTCCCAGAACGCATAAAAACCAGGTCCCGGACACTGGCCACATATCTATAATGTGTCATCAAGTAGGTTATCATTTGGTACTCCCGGAGTACCCTCCTCATATTCCCAGAATATGATAAACGTTCCTACCAACTAGACTTCCAGTCTATATGTATGCAAAAACATCAGGGTTGGTTTTATCTTTGAATTAATTAATGTGATTTAGAAATATCCCAATTTCTCCTTTTGAATGATTTATTTGAGGTATAACCTTTGGCATAAAATTCCCCTTTGAATTTTCCTCAAAACATGCCTTTTTAAACTTAGATTGAGTAATACAACTTCAATGGTATTTAAAAACTTAACTTTTTATTTTTCAGATTCAGGTACTAACCGGTTACAGTTTCAGGCTAACCTATTAGAATTACAGACCTGAACTGTTTACCATTGCAATTCAGAAAAACCCTTTTTCTTGAATTCTCTACCCAATCCAAAACACTTTAACATTGTTTTATACCTCAAAAACCATTGTTTCAACATTCAAAAGTCCAAATCACATTTCCTTTTCCAATGAACATAATTTCCTCTTGAAATTATTTCATTAACTTAAGGCATTAAATTTGATCTTTCAAATCAGAACTTTGACAACTCAAGTTCAGATCATGTATAATGAAATTAAAGCTTAAATTTGAGCAGAAACCATTAAGATTTCAGGACTGTTTAATAAATTCATTTTCTTTGAAAATCTGCAGTGTCTAACCGGTTACGAAAATCGTGTAACCGGTTAGATTATGCAGTCAGACCATTAAAACAAGAGTTTTAACAACTCAATTTCTTCCTTTCTCAAATCTAACCAAATTTCATTATGCACAAAGTTCATATGCCTTAAAATAAACATGTTTACACCCAGAAACACATTCATATTGCATGCATCAAGTTTATTGTATCAAATTGCATGAAAATTCACATAAACACAATTTAACACAACAAAACTTAGATTAAGCACTCAAACACAGAATTCAGCATTTATATAGCTTGCATGCATCAAATTAAAGTTGCTCAAAACCACGGTGAGCAAGTTTTTGGCCTCCAAGCCTTTGTGCTTAAAAACACATAATGCCCTTTTGAGTTTTGTGAACTCAAATCCTAAATCAATCGATTTTTAGTCTAAATCTAGTATAGTATAGACTTCTCCCATACCTCTAAGACGATCTTGATGAAGGTTATCACTAGACTTGAAGAAAAACCACAGATTCCCACAATTTCCCCAAGTCTGCTCTCAGATTCGGTTTCCAGCAACAGGGTCCAGAAACCACCAAATTTGACATAGAAATTGGCCAAAGAAATTGGGGAAAATGATCAGAATTCAAAGTAGGGTACATGCACTAGAAAATCAAAGAAGTTTGAGACTTAAAGGTCAACTAAGCTTACCAAAATCGAGTCTGGAAATCAGCTTCCAGAATCAGAACAGCACAGAGCTCAGACTCAATCTCCTGGCTTCCAAGCTTGATTTCTCTTTCCACACTCACTCTTAACTCACAAATTTGGTATCAACACGAAGCTCTGGATGTAAGCTTCGTGTTTGTGTATCACTCGTCTCTCAACACTCAAGAACGAAGGAGAAATCGTCCTCACAAAATCAGAACCCTAAATCAGCCCCTTCAACCAGAAATCAAGTGAACAACCCTAAATTCATCAGAAACTCCTCTATTTATAGACAATTTGAGGTAGCATGCAGGGCGACGCGTGGTTCTCCACTCATCCAAGGTTGTAATCGTGGCTATTACGGAGTAATTCGAGTGATTACTCATCAAAATCAACTAAACCAGTTTCTCAGTTCATCGTCTAACCGGTTACAGGGCATTACTAACTGGTTAGATCAGTTCAAAATTTAAAAATTATTATTTTTAAATCTTTCCCTCCAAGAACCATTCTAATATTGCCTTTTAGTCCTCATCCAGGGACCAAAATGCAATTTTCTTATATTTTGCATTTATTTGCCATATAAAAATATTTCCACTTATTTTTATATTTAAGGCTAATTAAATACAAAACATAAACTTGAAAAATACTATAAATTAATAATAAAACTTTTTATTATTAATTTCCTATTATTCGGGAGACGAAAATTAGGGGTGTTACACTACTCCCCCACTTAAAAGGAATTTCGTCCCCGAAATTCTAGATTACAAAAACAACTCCGGATACTCTTGGCGCATCTTCTCCTCTAATTCCCATGTAGCTTCCGATACGTCAGTATTCTCCCAAATTACCTTGACCAAGGGTATTTCCTTCCCTCTGAGCCGCTTGACTTCACGATCTTCTATCTGAACCGGTCTGGTCTCAAAGGTCAGGTTTTCTTTCAGAGTTAGGTCATCAGGTTGGAGTTTCAGAATAACAGATGGATCATGAACATACTTTTTCAATAGCGAAACGTGAAAGACGTTATGCAAGTTGGATAAAGAGGGTGGTAAGGCCAATTGATAAGCAACAGGACCAACTCTCTTAAGAATCTGATATGGACCTATACACTTAGGCGAAAGCTTTCGGGTTCTCAAGGCTCTACTAATTCCTTTCATCGGAACCACCCGAAGGAACACATGATCGCCCTCAGAAAACCCTAATGGTTTCCTCCTCTTATCCGCATAACTCTTCTGTCGACTCTGAGCCGCTTTCATCTTAGTCTGAACCATCTTGATCTTTTCAGATGTCTGCTGTATCATTTCTGGTCCAACCATTAGGTTCTCCCCCACTTGGAACCAACATAGCAGGGTCTGACACCTCCTTCCATACAATGCCTCGAACGGTGCCATTCCAATGCTCGCATGGTAGCTATTGTTGTATGTGAACTCTGTAAGAGGTAACACTTGATCCCAGCTTCCTTGTTCTTCAAGTGCACACGCTCGCAACACATCTTCCAAAGATTGAATTGTTCTCTTCGTCTGGCCATTCGTCTGTGGATGATACGCAGAACTCAATTTCAACCTTGTCCCCATCGCTTCATGCAAACTCTTCCAGAATTGCGACGAAAACCTCGGGTCTCGATCAGACACAATGCTCGAAGGCACTCCGTGAAGACGAACTATCTCCTTGATATAGATCTGGGTAAGCTTGCTCAAAGAATAGCGCATATTTATCGGAATAAAATGCGCCGACTTGGTTAACCTATCCACAACCACCCAGATTGCATCATGATTTGCTGCGGTCCTCGGCAAACCAGACACAAAGTCCATCGAGATGCTATCCCACTTCCACTGGGGAATTCTCAGAGGTTACAACTGTCCTCCCGGTTTCTGGTGTTCTACCTTCGCTTTTTGGCAAATAAAGCACGCTGCCACATATTCTGCCACATCTCTCTTCAATCCCGACCTCCAAAATATCCTCTTCAAGTCCTGATACATTTTGGTTGATCCAGGATGCATACTCATCCGACTCTTATGGGCTTCATCAAGAATCAGTCTCCTAACTTCTTGATCTCTTGGTACACAAATCCTTGTCCGGAAACGAAGGATTCCATCCTGCCCAAACTTGAAATCAGGTTGCTTTCCTTCCGAACCTAGTCTCATCTTTTCCATCAATTCCTCATCTGTTCGTTGCAACTCCCGAATTCTTTCCAAGAACTCGTTGGTGATCTGCAACGTCCCCAACTTGATACTTGATGGTTCCACTTGTGTCATCAAGCTCAAATCTCTGAATTCTTCAATCAACGCTGCTTCCTTAACCACCATCGCACTGATGTGGATTGTTTTCCGGCTCAACGCGTCTGCAACCACATTCGCTTTACCCGGGTGATAATGGAGTTTAAAGTCATAATCCTTCAAAAACTCCATCCATCTTCTTTGCCTCATGTTCAACTCTTTCTGGTCGAACAGATACTTCAAACTCTTATGGTCACTAAATACTTGGAATATAGTGCCATAGAGATGATGTCTCCATATCTTTAAGGCAAACACAATCGCAGCCAACTCCAAATCGTGCGTCGGGTAATTCACCTCATGATTCTTCAATTGCCTCGATGCATAAGCCACCACTCTTCCTTCTTGCATCAATACACAACCCAGTCCTTGCTTAGATGCATCACAGTAAACTTCAAAACTCTTGTGAGGATCAGGTAAGATTAACACAGGAGACGATGTTAACCTTTCCTTCAACTCACGGAAACTAACTTCGCACCGATCGTCCCATACGAACAATTGATCCTTCCGAGTCAACTTAGTCAAAGGCAATGCAATCTTAGAAAATCCTTCTATGAATCGACGATAGTATCCAGCCAGCTCTAAGAAACTTCTCACTTCCGTCACCGTCTTAGGCTGTTCCCAACTTAGCACTGAACTTACTTTCGCTGGATCCACCGCAATTCCCTCTTTAGAGATCACATGCCCCAGAAAATTCACTTCATTCAACTAAAACTCATGAAGAAACCGCAATTGGTGGTTGGAGAGACTAAGGAACCCTAGGAATACACCTAGAAGGGGGGGTTGAATAGGTGTACAAGATACCTTGAAAGATTTTCGAACAAAACAAATCGAAACAATCAAAACAAAAGATTTTTGCAAAAACTCTCAGGTTTACTCGAGTACTCTGAAATTTACTCGAGTAGTACTCAATTAAATCCTCTCTTACTCGAGTAGATCTGACAGAAACTGAAAAATCACTTTTTCAATCGAATACGAAAATCAATCAATTCACATGCAAGATCAGAGATACAGCGAAAACAATTAACACCTATATTCTTATTGATTATCCTAGTTATGAAAATGATTTTCCCTTTATCAATTTGAACAATAAAAATTCAATTCAATCAATTATGAAAATCACTCTTTTCTAGGTTTTCAACCAAGAACACAATTAAAGACTTGAATGTAAAGAGTTAAGGGTTTAGAGATACGACACAGTGATTTATCCTGGTTCACTTTCATCCGCTTGAAAGCTACATCCAGTCCCCTCTTCAACCAAGAGAGATTCTTCACTATGAGGAATTAGAGTTCTCAAATTACAAGTAAGTGCCTCACAAGACTCCCTTCTTGCTAGCCTACAAGAGATACTCCACACCCTTTCCTTGTAATCCTATTGATCTTCTCTCTAATCTAACCTCTACCCCTTGTTGATAATCGACACAACAAGTCTTCAATTGCTTGATGATAATCCACACACCAAGTCTTCAATTTGCTTGATTCACAACCAAGACTTCTTCTTCTTCTTCAATAAGAATGCACTTGCTTGATGATAATCGACACACCAAGACTTCTTTGTTGTTGTAGTTGGCTTGCCTTCTTGCAAAGATTACAACATAATAGAAAACACAATGACACTCCTATGAATCTCAATCAATAGCTATGACAATTCACAATAAGAGATTCAAAGGTTCTTGATCAAAGAATATGAAAATATGAAAGCTTTGATTTTTGAAATTGAGAGAGAATAGAGTGGCTTGATTCTTGTAAAATTGATTATGAAAGTGTTCTTATTAATCACAAAGATTAGGAATAGGTTTATATAGAATACCCAAAAGTTGTAGCACTTAAAAACTGATTTTGAGAAGTGAAAATCGTATTTTAAAAAATCAGATCAGCAGTGTTTACTTGAGTAGATTTCAGTTTAGTCGAGTAATACTCGAGTAAATTCATACTTAATCGAGTAAACTGATACTGCACTTGTTTAAAACTTGTTTTCTCAAAAACCAACCTTTCCTTTAAAACCTTTAAGCCACCTATTGATTCTAGGTTAAGTGAAAACTCAAATTATGATTAAATCATGACTTATGAATGAGATTCAATACCCTCTAAGATACTCTAACCAAACTCATCAAATAAAAGACCTATGAAGCTTGAGAGGCAAAAGATAAAACAAATACAATTACACTCAAACTAAGTCTTCATGAGCTTGTTTTCTCTCTTCTTCATTTGATGTTTGTTGTTGCTTGTTGAACTTGAACTTGATCAACACATGATAGCTTGTTCAAAACACTTTGTAACCTTTTGTCATTATCAAAACATTCATCATGGAACTTACAATCTCCCACTTTTTGAAAATGACAAACCATGTTTTGAAGTTCTTTGAAGTTGTCGATGCTTTAACAATTTGATCACTTGGTGAGACTCTTGCTCCCCCTTAATCAATGCATTTAACTTTTGAATACCACTAGGTAGAAGCTTGATTCTCCCCCTATCTTCAACAACTTAGCTCAACCTACATAAAAACAACAAAACAACCTTTCTCCAAACAAACATTATATTTCTCCCATTTTTCAAAACATACCATTTCTCCCCCTTTGACATTATCAAAAAGTAATATATACCAATTGAAATATAACATTTTAAGCCAAAATAAGAAGAGATCAACATTCATTTCTTTTCAACATTGATATCAATTAAGATAAGAATCAAAATAATCAATGATACCAATTGAAAAGCTAATTGTCACTTATTGTGATACCAATTTAGAAACTAATTGAAAAACTAAATGTCAATTAGTGACAATATATCACAAAAACCACAAAAGCATGATGATCATCTAATCATTACTCAATGATATCAATTGAACTCTAGAAAAGTAATACTATTTGAGAACAATTCAATTATACCAATTGAGAAGATACTATAATCATCAATATCTAACAATATCACTTGTACCAAATTTGTAGGACTTCTTTTGAGATGCAAAAGTAATACCAATTGAAGATGCAAATGTATGAATAACACTTGTAAGCCCTTTGCTCTTCAATGCTTTGCTTTTTGGTATCCAAATAGTTTTGGATCCATTTTTGTTAGTGTAGGGACTTTCACCCTTTTTCATCCAAACAAAATCTCCTTTAGGTATACCATGCACTTTAATATAACACACATTTGAAGTATGTCCATGAGTACCACAATAGAAACATGTTGGTGCATTTGAGAAATCAACTTTAGAAAAATCAACAACATTTCTATGAGAATTACTCTTAGCATTAATATAACCCAAACCAAACTTGTTTGAATTTTCTCTTTGAAAATTTAACAATGTGCGCAATCTAATATCACAAATGGTGAAACTTGCAAGCTTCTTTTTCAAAATAGCATTTTCATCTTTGCGCAACTTGCAATTCTCACAATCAACCACAATATTCACTCTACTAGCACAATCACAAGAAGAACTAGCATATATAAGATCAAGAGTTTCATTTTCAAGATTAAGCTCATCAACTTGTTTTTGAAGTTCTAAAATCTCTTTTTGATGTTTCAAAATGAGCTTCTTTCTTTCAATGTTTTTCAAAGCTAGTTTTTCAAGTTGTTCATGCATTTCTTCATAAGCATTATATAACAATTCATATTTAGAAGAAATTTCGGATTTAGTATGACTTACATTGCTTTCCTCGCTTTGATAACTTGATTCATCATTTGAACTTTGTTCTTCATCTACTAAAGTTATCAAGTTGAGACAAGCAGCTTCTTCATCATCCGAAGAACTACTCGATGTGCTTTTCTTCTCTTCTACATTACTATCCCAAACTATGTATGATCTTTTAGATTTAGAATTTTTCTTGTCTTTCTCTTTCTTCTTGAGATACCTAGAGAATGAGTACTTGAGATGACCAGGTTTTCCACATTCATGGCAAACTACACCTTCTTTTGAAGTCTTGGTCTTGTAGTGTGGGAATCCTTCTCTTTACGTTTGTCTTTGTTCAACCTTCCTTTTCTCCTTAGAAATTTGTCAAACTTCCTTAGCAAAAGTTTCATTTCTTTTTCATCAACATCCGAATCGGAATCTTCACTATCATCATCATCATCGGAACTCTCTTTCTTTTTGTATGATCTATTGACTTTAAGAGCAAGTCCCTTTCTTTCTTTGTTCTTATCCGACTCTTCATTGATACTTAATCGTCCAAGCTCCATTTCATGTTCTTAAAGATTTCCAAAGAGTGTTGCTAGATCCATAGCATCCAAATTCTTAGATTCAACAATAGCCGTTACTTTTGGTTGCCAATTCCTGTCTAAACATCTCAACACTTTGTTAGAAAGTTCACCTTGTAAGAAAGTCTTACCAAGAGCAAGTAAATGGTTAATAATATGAGTAAAACGCTTTTGCATATCATTAATAGATTCATTTGGAAGCATTTGAAACAATTCATAATCATGCATTAAAGCATTCAATCTAGCTCTCCTAACCTCACTAGTTCCTTCATGAGTCACTTGTAAAGTGTCCCACATTTCCTTAGCACTAGAACATTGGGAAACCCTAAAGAACTCGTCATAGGATAAAGCGAAGGTAATGATATTCTTTGATTTATAATCATATTGAACTTTCTTTCTATCATCATCCTTCCACTTATCCTCGGGGATCAATTGTTCTACACCTTCAACTAAACTAGAGGGGATATGAGGGCCTTTTTCAACTACTTTCCAAATTTCACTATCTATGGCTTGGATAAAGATTTTCATTCTAACTTTCCAATAAGCATAGCCTTCTCCGGCAAACAATGGAGGACGATTTATTGAATAACCTTCACCACCAAATGGATTCGTAGAACCCATTGCAATTTTCTTAAAGGATCTTTACGAAAAAGCTCTTATGCTCGTGTCTTTCGACCGAGCTCTGATACCAATTGAAGAAAACGCAATTGGTGGTTGGAGAGACTAAGGAACCCTAGGAATACACCTAGAAGGGGGGTTGAATAGGTGTACAAGATACCTTGAAAGATTTTCGAACAAAACAAATCGAAACAATCAAAACAAAAGATTTTTGCAAAAACTCTCAGGTTTACTCGAGTACTCTGAAATTTACTCGAGTAGTACTCGATTAAATCCTCTCTTACTCGAGTAGATCTGACAGAAACTGAAAAATCACTTTTTCAATCGAATACGAAAATCAATCAATTCACATGCAAGATCAGAGATACAGCGAAAACAATTAACACCTATATTCTTATTGATTATCCTAGTTATGAAAATGATTTTCCCTTTATCAATTTGAACAATAAAGATTCAATTCAATCAATTATGAAAATCACTCTTTTCTAGGTTTTCAACCAAGAACACAATTAAAGACTTGAATGTAAAGAGTTAAGGGTTTAGAGATACGACACAGTGATTTATCCTGGTTCACTTTCATCCGCTTGAAAGCTACATCCAGTCCCCTCTTCAACCAAGAGAGATTCTTCACTATGAGGAATTAGAGTTCTCAAATTACAAGTAAGTGCCTCACAAGACTCCCTTCTTGCTAGCCTACAAGAGATACTCCACACCCTTGCCTTGTAATCCTATTGATCTTCTCTCTAATCTAACCTCTACCCCTTGTTGATAATCGACACAACAAGTCTTCAATTGCTTGATGATAATCCACACACCAAGTCTTCAATTTGCTTGATTCACAACCAAGACTTCTTCTTCTTCTTCAATAAGAATGCACTTGCTTGATGATAATCGACACACCAAGACTTCTTTGTTGTTGTAGTTGGTTTGCCTTCTTGCAAAGATTACAACATAATAGAAAACACAATGACACTCCTATGAATCTCAATCAATAGCTATGACAATTCACAATAAGAGATTCAAAGGTTCTTGATCAAAGAATATGAAAATATGAAAGCTTTGATCTTTGAAATTGAGAGAGAATAGAGTGGCTTGATTCTTGTAAAATTGATTATGAAAGTGTTCTTATTAATCACAAAGATTAGGAATAGGTTTATATAGAATACCCAAAAGTTGTAGCACTTAAAAACTGATTTTGAGAAGTGAAAATCGTATTTTAAAAAATCAGATCAGCAGTGTTTACTCGAGTAGATTTCAGTTTAATCGAGTAATACTCGAGTAAATTCATACTTAATCGAGTAAACTGATACTGCACTTGTTTAAAACTTGTTTTCTCAAAAACCAACCTTTCCTTTAAAACCTTTAAGCCACCTATTGATTCTAGGTTAAGTGAAAACTCAAATTATGATTAAATCATGACTTATGAATGAGATTCAATACCCTCTAAGATACTCTAACCAAACTCATCAAATAAAAGACCTATGAAGCTTGAGAGGCAAAAGATAAAACAAATACAATTACACTCAAACTAAGTCTTCATGAGCTTGTTTTCTCTCTTCTTCATTTGATGTTTGTTGTTGCTTGTTGAACTTGAACTTGATCAACACATGATAGCTTGTTCAAAACACTTTGTAACCTTTTGTCATTATCAAAACATTCATCATGGAACTTACAACTCACACTTCGTAAGTTTGGCATATAGTTGCTTCTCCTTCAGGACCTTTAACACAATCCTGAGATGCTCTTCATGCTCTTCCGGGTTTTTAGAATAGACCAAAATATCGTCAATGAATACCACCACAAACAAATCCAAATATGGTCTAAAGATCTGGTTCATATAATCCATGAAAATAGTAGGTGCATTTTTCAATCCGAACGGCATCACAACATACTCATAATGATCGTATCGCATTCGAAATGCAGTCTTGGGTATATCCTCCTCCTTTATCCTGATCTGATGATATCCCGATCTCAGATCAATCTTGGAGAATACTGCAGCTCCCCTCACTTGATCCATAAGGTCATCAATCCTTGGCAAAGGATACTTATTCTTAATAGTGACCTTATTCAACTGCCTGTAATCCACCGCACATCCTCATACTTCCATCTTTCTTCTTTACGAACAATAATGGAGCTCCCCAAGGCGAAACACTTGGCCTGATCATTTGTTTCTGCAATAGCTCCTCGATTTGCTTCTTCATTTCTGCCATTTCTGGTGGTGCCATTATATAAGGAGCAATAGAGATGGGACCAGCTCCAGGGATTAAGTCGATCCCAAACTCTATCTCTCGCTTCGGAGGTAATCCTGGTATCTCTTCAGGAAATACTTCCGGAAATTCCCTCACCACTGGAATCTCTTCGATCGACATCGACTCTGTTGGAACCTACAATCGGTGGGTGAAATAACTAGGATACACTAGGAGAACACCTAGAAGGGGGGGTTGAATAGGTGTTAGATAAACCTTGAAAGATTTTCGAAAGAAACAAATCAAAACGATTAAAACAAATGATTTTCTTGAAATTTTCTTCTATTAATCGATTAACAAGTCAACTAATCGATTAATGCCGAATGATCAATTCAAACTAATCGATTAATGAAACCAATTACTCGATTAATCAATGTTAAAATTGAAAAAATCACTTTTCAATCAAATATGAAAATCAATCAATTAACACATATGATCAGAGATAAAGCGGAATTGATTAACACCAATATTCTTATTGATTACCTAGGTTATGAAAATGATTTTCCCCAAATCAATTTTGCACAATTAAGATTCAATTCAATCAATTATGAAAAATCATTTTTGCTAGGTTTTCAACCAAGAACACAATTAATAACAAGAATTGTAAAGAGTAGAGAGTTTAGAGATATGACACAGTGATTTATCCTGGTTCACTTTCATCCACTTGAAAGCTACTCCAGTCCCCTCTTCAACCAAGAGAGATTCTTCACTATGAGGAATTAGTGTTTCTCAAATTACAAGTAAATGCCTCACAAGACTCTCTTCTTGCTAGCCTACAAGAGATACCACACCCTTGCCTTGTAACCCTATTGATATCTAATCTAACCTCTTCTCTTGCTTGCCGATACCCCACAACAAGACTTCCAATGCTTTGAGATTCTTCAAAGACTTCCACTTGCTTGCTTCACTACAAGACTTCCAAGTGCTTGATGATATGCCACACCAAGGCTTCCAAATAACTTTGCTTGATGAATAACTTCTTCAAGACTTCCTTTGTTGTAGAGTGTTTGCCTTCTTTGCAATGATTACAACTCAAATGAAAAACAATAACAATCCTATGAATCTCTTTCAAAAGCTATGAAAATATCAACATGAGAGATTCAAGGTTCTTGATCAAAGAATGTAAAAATTTATAGCTTTGATCTTGAGAAAGTGAGAGAGAATAGAGTGGCTTTGATTCTTGTAAAATTGATTATCAAAATGATGGAATTATGATCACAAAGGTTAGGAATAGGTTTATATAGAATACCCAAAAGTTAGGAATAGTTAGAAGTGCTTTTGAGAAGTGAAAAACTCATTTAAAAACAGTAACAGCTCGTGTTACTCGAGTAGCCAAGTCCTTACTCGAGTAACAAGTGTAATCAGTGTTCACTACTCGAGTAATCTGAGTTACTACTCGAGTATTTACGCAAAGCTTCAAAATTATACTCGAGTAATCAGAGCATTAATCGAGTATTTGCGCAAGACTGCAAAATTCTACTCGAGTAAACAAGTGGCTAATCGAGTAGTCAGTTCAAAAAACACTTAAAAACTTGTTTTCTCAAAATCTAAACCATTTCTTTCAAACCTTTAAGCCACCTATTGATTTTAGGCAAAGTGAATACTCAAAATATGATATAATCATGCAATCAAAAGAGATTCACTACCCTCTAAGAGACTCTACCCAAACTCATAAACTAAAAGACTTGTGAGGCAAAAGATAAAACAATAAAACACAAACTACCAAACAAAGTCTTCATGAGTTGGCTCTCTCTTCATCACTTGATGTTTGTTGTTGCTTGTTGAGCTTGAAACTTGATCAACACATTTGTAGCTTGTTCAAAACCTTTTGGCATTTATCAAAACATTCTTCATGGATCTTACAATCTCCCCCTTTTTGAAAATGACAAACATGTTTTGAAGTTGTGAAGTTGTTGATGCTTGAACCATTTTATCACTTGGTGAGACTCTTGCTCCCCCTCAATTAATGCTTTTGACATTTGAATTCTAATTGAGATAAAAGCTTGATTCTCCCCCTATCTCCAACAACTATGCTCAACCTACATAAAAACAACAAAACAAACCTTTCTCCAAAACAAAATATTATTTCTTTTCAAAACATACATTTCTCTTCAAAACATACATTTCTCCCCCTTTGGCATTATCAAAAATTAATATATACCAATTGAAATATAAAATACTAAGCCAAATATAAGAGATACTATGTCATATATAGAGATATCTAAACCAAAATAGAGAAATTAATAACCATACTATCTCTATACCAAACATTTCTTCAATAGCATGATAATCATCTAATAATCACTCAATGATACCAATTGAAACAATTGTATACCAATTGTAATACTAATTGTAAGAATTTGATACCAATAGTATTTTCTCAAAAGTATAAACAATATCACATCAAGAGAAATAATACCACTTGTGACTAAACAAATACCAATTGTATAATATCAAATGTTACCAATTTGTAGGATTCTCTTCTTGTTACCAATTGAAGATGTCCAACAATATAAATTGTGTCAACTTGTAGGACTTTTACTTGAGATTTGAAGAAATGTGTATAGACCTTCATTTGCATCTTCAATCATACCTACAAAAACAATCATGCTTTGCTTTTTGGTATCCAAATGGTTTTGGATCCATTTTTGTTAGTGTAGGGACTCTCACCCTTTTTCACCCAAACAAAATCTCCTTTAGGTATACCATGCACTTTAATATAACACACATTTGAAGTATGTCCATGAGTACCACAATAGAAACATGTTGGTGCATTTGAAAAATCAACTTTAGAAAAATCAACAACATTTCTATGAGATTTACTCTTAGCATTAGTATAACCCAAACCAAACTTGTTTGAATTTTCTCTTTGAAAATTTAACAATGTGCGCAATCTAATATCACCATTTGTGAAACTTGCAAGCTTATTTTTCAAAATAACATTTTCATCTTTAAGCAACTTGCAATTCTCACAATCAACCACAATATTCAATCTACTAGCACAATCACAAGAAGAACTAGCATATATAAGATCAAGAGTTTCATTTTGAAGATTAAGCTCATCAACTTGTTTTTGAAGTTATAAAATCTCTTGTTGATGTTTCAAAATGAGCTTCTTCCTTTCAATGTTTTTCAAAGCTAGTTTCTTAAATTGTTCATGCATTTCTTCATAAGCATTATATAACAATTCATATTTGGAAGAAATTTCGGATTTAGTAAGACTTACATCGCTTTCGTCGCTTTGTTCACTTGATTCATCATTTGAACTTTCCTCTTCATTTACTAGAGCTATCAAGTTGAGACAAGCGGCGTCTTCATCATCCGAAGAACTATTTAATGTGCTTTTCTTGTCTTTTTCATCATCACTATTCCAAACTATGTATGCCCTTTTAGTTTTCTTTTCTTTCTCTTTCTTCTTGAGATACCTAGAGCATGAGTACTTGAGATGACCGGGCTTTCCACATTCATGGCAAACTATACCTTCTTTTGAAGTCTTTGTCTTGTAGTGTGGGGAATTCTTCTCTTTACTTTTGTCTTTGTTCATCCTTCCTTTTCTCCTTAGAATCTTATTGAACTTTCTTAGTAGAAGTTTCATCTCCTCTTCATCAATGTCCGAATCGGTATCTTCATTATCATCATTATCGGAACTCTCTTCCTTTTGATATGATCTTTGAGCTTTAAGAGCGATTCCTTTTCTTTCTTTGTTCTTGTCCGATTCTTCATGCATATGCAAACGTTCAAGCTCCATTTCATGTTCTTGTAGCTTTCCGAAAAGTGTTGCTAAGTCCATGGTGTCCAAGTCCTTTGATTCAACAATTGTGGTAACCTTAGGTTGCCATTCCCTACTTAGACATCTTAAAACTTTGTTAACAAGTTCACAATTCACGAAAGTTTTACCAAGAGCAATGAGATGATTAACAATATGAGTAAAACGTTTTTGCATAAAACATATAGATTTATTAGGCAACATACGAAACAATTCATATTCATGCATCAAAGAATTTAATCTAGCACGCCTAACTTCACTAGTGCCTTCATGTGTGACTTGCAAGGTGTCCCACATTTCTTTGGCATCACGACATTGGGAGACTCTAAAGAACTCATCATAAGATAGAGTGGAGGTGATGATATTCTTTGCTTTTAAATCATATTGAATTTTCCTTTTATCATCATCGGTCCACTTATCTTTGGGAGTAAGTGTAAGCACACCTTCTACATCTTTTGAGGGAATATAAGGACCATTTTCAATGGCTTCCCAAATGTTCACATCTATAGCTTCTATAAAGATTCTCATCCTAATTTTCCAATAACCATAACCCTCTCCACCAAACATAGGAGGGCGATTTATTGAAGCACCTTCACCACCAAAGGGTACGAATCCCATTGTAGTTTCTCAAGGATCTTAACGAAAAAGCTCCATGCTCGTGTCTTTCGACCGAGCTCTGATACCAATTGTTGGAACCTACAATCGGTGGGTGAAATAACTAGGATACACTAGGAGAACACCTAGAAGGGGGGGTTGAATAGGTGTTAGATAAACCTTGAAAGATTTTCGAAAGAAACAAATCAAAACGATTAAAACAAATGATTTTCTTGAAATTTTCTTCTATTAATCGATTAACAAGTCAACTAATCGATTAATGCCGAATGATCAATTCAAACTAATCGATTAATGAAACCAATTACTCGATTAATCAATGTTAAAATTGAAAAAATCACTTTTCAATCAAATATGAAAATCAATCAATTAACACATATGATAAGAGATAAAGCGGAATTGATTAACACCAATATTCTTATTGATTACCTAGGTTATGAAAATAATTTTCCCCAAATCAATTTTGCACAATTAAGATTCAATTCAATCAATTATGAAAAATCACTTTTGCTAGGTTTTCAACCAAGAACACAATTAATAACAAGAATTGTAAAGAGTAGAGAGTTTAGATATACAACACAGTGATTTATCCTGGTTCACTTTCATCCACTTGAAAGCTACTCCAGTCCCCTCTTCAACCAAGAGAGATTCTTCACTATGAGGAATTAGAGTTTCTCAAATTACAAGTAAATGCCTCATAAGACTCCCTTCTTGCTAGCCTACAAGAGATACCACACCCTTGCCTTGTAACCCTATTGATATCTAATCTAACCTCTTCTCTTGCTTGCCGATACCCCACAACAAGACTTCCAATGCTTTGAGATTCTTCAAAGACTTCCACTTGCTTGCTTCACTACAAGACTTCCAAGTGCTTGATGATATGCCACACCAAGGCTTCCAAATAACTTTGCTTGATGAATAACTTCTTCAAGACTTCCTTTGTTGTAGAGTGTTTGCCTTCTTTGCAATGATTACAACTCAAATGAAAAACAATAACAATCCTATGAATCTCTTTCAAAAGCTATGAAAATATCAACATGAGAGATTCAAGGTTCTTGATCAAAGAATGTAAAAATTTATAGCTTTGATCTTGAGAAAGTGAGAGAGAATAGAGTGGCTTTGATTCTTGTAAAATTGATTATCAAAATGATGGAATTATGATCACAAAGGTTAGGAATAGGTTTATATAGAATACCCAAAAGTTAGGAATAGTTAGAAGTGCTTTTGAGAAGTGAAAAACTCATTTAAAAACAGTAACAGCTCGTGTTACTCGAGTAGCCAAGTCCTTACTCGAGTAACAAGTGTAATCAGTGTTCACTACTCGAGTAATCTGAGTTACTACTCGAGTATTTACGCAAAGCTTCAAAATTATACTCGAGTAATCAGAGCATTAATCGAGTATTTGCGCAAGACTGCAAAATTCTACTCGAGTAAACAAGTGGCTAATCGAGTAGTCAGTTCAAAAAACACTTAAAAACTTGTTTTCTCAAAATCTAAACCTTTTCTTTCAAACCTTTAAGCCACCTATTGATTTTAGGCAAAGTGAATACTCAAAATATGATATAATCATGCAATCAAAAGAGATTCACTACCCTCTAAGAGACTCTACCCAAACTCATAAACTAAAAGACTTGTGAGGCAAAAGATAAAACAATAAAACACAAACTACCAAACAAAGTCTTCATGAGTTGGCTCTCTCTTCATCACTTGATGTTTGTTGTTGCTTGTTGAGCTTGAAACTTGATCAACACATTTGTAGCTTGTTCAAAACCTTTTGGCATTTATCAAAACATTCTTCATGGATCTTACAGACTCTTCTTCTCCAGAGGCCGAGAATAAACACATATAGCCCTCCAGTTCAAGGGTCCTATATTGAATTGTCTTTTCCTCACAATTGATGATCACTTGGTTCTTCATCAACCAATCCATTCCCAAGATCACATCCAATTGTAACTTAGGAAGACAAACCAAGTCTACTTTCGATGAACGACCCAGAATTTCTACCTCACACCCTAAACAGACTTTAGCGGTGTAGATCGGTATACCCGTAGGGGTGTCTATACTAAGATAGCAGGGTGAATCAGAAACAATAAGATTAAGCCTACTTACACATTCAGGGGAAACAAAAGAATGTGTAGCTCCAGAATCAAACATGATTTTGCAAGGGAATCAAACATGATTTTGCAAGGTTGATTATTGAGCAGAAAATTACCTTGCACGAGATTCGCGGTTTGGGTTGTTTCACTACCACTCAGAGCAAATACTCGTCCTTGAACCACAGACTTTTCAGCAGATCCCTTTGCATCCCCCTTTGCAGATTCCTTGCATTCACGGGCAAAGTGACCTTGCTTTCCACACTTGAAACATCCTCCTGTGGACCAGCAAAACTGACCATGATGATAACGCTTGCACTTCTCGCAATAAGGAGCATTATCGCGAGGCTTGTTCCGGTTATCCATCACTGCCTTGCCCTTTCCTTTGTTCTTAGAATATGGACCATTATTCCGATGGTCAAACTTCTTCTTCCTCAGTGGTCCATAGTTCTGTCCAACCCCCTTCCCCATGAAGCATGTAAACTGCATAGGTCACCTTCTGTTCATTAGAACACTTCAGAGTTCGGAAGATCTTATTGATCTCATACAACCACTTGTTCGCCTCATCAGGTCTATATCCTCCCTCAAAACTTGGTGGATTGCACTTCCTGAACTCCGACAGAGTCTTAGCATCATAATTCGCCATGTTGCCAGCAGATGGATTACCAACTCTCCCTTGAGATGATTGATGCCTCTACTGCTGCTGCATGCTTTCCAGCACAGTCGTGATTCGTTCTAACATCTCATTAGTAACATTTCTATTTCGAGTTGCCATAGAAAGACCTGCACTATGGGCTTTGGGTTACTAAAAAGGTCTTTAAAACATAAATACTACCACCAACTTACTCAAACATATTCAATCAACATTGAATATCATACTTAGCTGCATCTTCGGGGCTATGAGGAACATGACCAATGCTCTGATACCACCAAAGGGTGTGACGCTCTCTTTTAACTTGAAAATAATTAATATTTCCAAATAGTTTATTTCTTGCTATCAAAAATCCGGACTAGAAAATTTTTCCTTTTTAAAACTTGTACTTGCTTGGTCATAAATTCTTTTGAATTCGGCTCAGCACGATATCAAGTTCGAAAAGACCCTCGAGATAGCATTTCCTTAGTCGTAGAAAACATTATTAATAGTTATTATTGAAAACATATCACTTGCTTCTCGAGTGGGATCTGAACACATAACATAGGAAATATAAATTTATCGCCGAATCCCTTGTAAATAAGAATCAGAGTTCGCAGAAGTAAAAATAATACTTTTGGGGCTCTGCTGAGGAAATTAAACATCATATATATATATATATATATATATATATATATATATATATATATATATGTCAAAAGCATAATATGAAACCCCATAAGTACAGTAGCAGCAAGTATCATCAGTCGAGATAGCAAGAGTTTTTGAAACATATACAACCCAGCTGTATAAAATAAAACCTCACTCTAAGACCTCTCAAAAATATATACACTAAACACATGGTCTCAAAATAGAAGTCTCAGAGCAGGTCTTCAGTGTCCTCAGCAGCTCCTCAGATCCTTCACCGCTCTATCCCTACGATCTAGGATCCAAAACACCTATGCTATGCAGGCTCCTATGAACCAGCGGGTCCACCTCTAGCAGAAACAGTCGGCTCAACATGCACCTCCTCCTCGCTCTCATCCTCCACAGGGTCCTCCTCGACCTCGCCCGACTGTGTAGAGACCCCATCACTGGGTCTAGGATCTGCAGAAGCAGTCCTAGCATAATCAGTCGGACCAGGAGAAGGAGTCTCCTCGGTGACAACTCTATGGGAAGAAGGATGGGAACTAGTGGCAGCTCTAAATCTAAAACTATGAAAACGACGCATAGGTCGAGCCGGGGGTTGTCCTCTATAAGCATAAAAAGGTGGAACATGCATAGTATAGACTAATGGGATCCTAAATCGACGAGGTCGCACACGCACCCGAGGGTTAGGGTGGTAGAGAGTGATCTCAACCTCCCCCTCAAAAGTGGCACGGTGCTCCTCATACGTCCATATACCGCTAGGGATAGGGCGTATCTCGATGCAGGCTAGGTATCTGGCCATCACCTAAACAGGGCACAGGGAGTAAGTATACACATATACATAATTGATAAAGACTAAAATTACAATCACAAATATATCATGGACAGATCATAATGCAAATACATATGAGCACACCCATTTTTCAACATAATAACTCTTATAATGCAGGTGGCATGATGTATGATTTTCTATCCACAACTGAGGCCTCTAAATGTCCATCTTGGACGTCCATCCGGTACACCCTTGTGTTCCCAGAACACCGACATTAGTTCCCAGAACATAATGTCGAACCATACTTGGATAAAAAGCATCACTCCCGGAGTGTGCACCACGTTCCCAGAACGCCACGTTCCCAGAACGCATAAAAACCAGGTCCCGGACACTGGCCACATATCTATAATGTGTCATTAAGTAGGTGATCATTTGGTACTCCCGGAGTACCCTCCTCATATTCCCAGAATATGATAAACGTTCCTACCAACCAGACTTCCAGTCTATATGTATGCAAAAACATCAGGGTTGGTTTTATCTTTGAATTAATTAATGTGATTTAGAAATATCCCAATTTCTCCTTTTGAATGATTTATTTGAGGTATAACCTTTGGCATAAAATTCCCCTTTGAATTTTCCTCAAAACATGCCTTTTTAAACTTAGATTGAGTAATACAACTTCAATGGTATTTAAAAAATTAACTTTTTATTTTTTAGATTCAGGTACTAACCGGTTACAGTTTCAGGCTAACCGGTTAGAATTACAGACCTGAACTGTTTACCATTGCAATTCAGAAAAACCCTTTTTCTTGAATTCTCTACCCAATCCAAAACACTTTAACATTGTTTTATACCTCAAAAACCATTGTTTCAACATTCAAAAGTCCAAATCACATTTCCTTTTCCAATGAACATAATTTCCTCTTGAAATTATTTCATTAACTTAAGGCATTAAATTTGATCTTTCAAATCAGAACTTTGACAACTCAAGTTCAGATCATGTATAATGAAATTAAAGCTTAAATTTGAGCAGAAACCATTAAGATTTCAGGACTGTTTAATAAACTCATTTTCTTTGAAAATCTGCAGTGTCTAACCGGTTACGAAAATCGTGTAACCGGTTAGATTATGCAGTCAGACCATTAAAACAAGAGTTTTAACAACTCAATTTCTTCCTTTCTCAAATTTAACCAAATTTCATTATGCACAAAGTTCATATGCCTTAAAATAAACATGTTTACACCCAGAAACACATTCATATTGCATGCATCAAGTTTATTGTATCAAATTGCATGAAAATTCACATAAACACAATTTAACACAACAAAACTTAGATTAAGCACTCAAACACAGAATTCAACATTTATATAGCTTGCATGCATCAAATTAAAGTTGCTCAAAACCACAGTGAGCAAGTTTTTGGTCTCCAAGTCTTTGTGCTTAAAAACACATAATGCCCTTTTGAGTTTTGTGAACTCAAATCCTAAGTCAATCGATTTTTAGTCTAAATCTAGTATAGTATAGACTTCTCCCATACCTCTAAGACGATCTTGATGAAGGTTATCACTGGATTTGAAGAAAAACCACAGATTCCCACAATTTCCCCAAGTCTGCTCTCAGATTCGGTTTCCAGCAACAAGGTCCAGAAACCACCAAATTTGGCATAGAAATTGGCCAAAGAAATTGGGGAAAATGATCAGAATTCAAAGTAGGGTACATGCACTATAAAATCAAAGAAGTTTGAGACTTAAAGGTCAACTAAGCTTACCAAAATCGAGTCTGGAAATCAGCTTCCAGAATCAGAACAGCACAGAGCTCAGACTCAATCTCCTGGCTTCCAAGCTTGATTCCTCTTTCCACACTCACTCTTAACTCACAAATTTGGTATCAACACGAAGCTTTGGATGTAAGCTTCGTGTTTGTGTATCACTCGTCTCTCAACACTCAAGAACGAAGGAGAAATCGTCCTCACAAAATCAAAACCCTAAATCAGCCCCTTCAACCAGAAATCAAGTGAACAACCCTAAATTCATCAGAAACTCCTCTATTTATAGACAATTTGAGGTAGCATGCAAGGCGACGCGTGGTTCTCCACTCATCCAAGGCTGTAATCGTGGCGATTACGGAGTAATTCGAGTGATTACTCATCAAAATCCACTAAACCAGTTTCTGAGTTCATCGTCTAACCGGTTACAGGGCATTACTAACCGGTTAGATCAGTTCAAAATTTAAAAATTATTATTTTTAAATCTTTCCCTCCAAGAACCATTCTAATATTGCCTTTTAGTCCTCATCCAGGGACCAAAATGCAATTTTCTTATATTTTGCATTTATTTGCCATATAAAAATATTTCCACTTATTTTTATATTTAAGGCTAATTAAATACAAAACATAAACTTGAAAAATACTATAAATTAATAATAAAACTTTTCATTATTAATTTCCTATTATTTGGGAGACGAAAATTAGGGGTGTTACAACTTGTCTATATGTGGCTCCGTCCCTGCCTGTTTGATCCCTTACACAAATTCTAATAAAACAAAAAATAACTTCTCAAACTATTACTCATTTCGATTCTATTTATAAGACTCTTTTGAAGTTTTTCACTCCCACCAAGAAAAATGATTAAATTTCTTAATTACATTAGAAATGTGAAAATTTAATATACTTTTTTAAAACTACCCTTATAATTATTATTATAATTTAAAAAGTGTAGAGTTAATAAGAGTGTCTGTAGAAAAAAAATAATTAAATGCTATAGAAAATTGAGATTAGATCTTATAAATAAGACCAAAATAAAACTTCAAAAGAGTTTTATAAATAAGACCGCGAGGAATATAACACTTTTATACATATTTGATAAAATTTGATTAGTTGGATATGCTAATTTGGGACAGAGATCCTTTCTCTTATTTAGCTATCAACTATCAAGGTACTCCTTTCGTTTGAAATAAAAGGAAAAAAAATTACTCTTTTGGTTTAAAATATAAGCAAAATAAATTAATTTTCTTAAATTTTATTTCATTTTCAATGTTATTTTTCTAAAACATTCCTAAAAAATTGTTATTTTATTTAATTTTCGTTTCACTCTCATTACAACTTTCTTAAAATACCTCTATCCTTTTATAACTTTGAAAAAATTAAATACAATAACCTGATTTTCTTAATAAACATAAAATTAATTACTTTTACTTATAATTTAAGCCATTCAAATGTTCAGGGGTGAATATAATGAATTGTCGGAAAGGAATTTTCTAGAGAAGCACTAACACGGAGAAGATGATATAAAAGCCATGTTGTCGTTTTATTCCATAATCCTCAACTCGACAACCCACTCTAAAGGGCGCATCCAAAACCCTAGCCCTACTACGTTTCTTTGAATTTCTCTCAACGCTCGAAGATTTCAACACTATGGTAAGCCTTTTTTCACCATTCATCAAATTACATCTTTTTATCTCCTTTCCCAGCCATGAAATCATCCTCAACCCATCACTTTTCCCCGAGCATCAATATCCCAACTAGAATTCTCGTCATATTCATTTTCTAAGACTAGTTTTTTTCTTCTTTTTTTTTAATTTAAAAAAAATCGTAAATTTTGATCTAAATAATTTCAATTTTTTTTCTTCGCTCTTGTTCCTGATATGTTTTACGGTACTGAAATTATAATTTGGAGCAGGCCACACCGTTGATCGCAGGACTTGCTGTAGGTGCTGCTGCTTATGCAGGCAAATATGGTATCCAGGCTTGGCAAGCATTCAAGGCAAGGCCGCCTTCATTGCGTAAATTTTATGAAGGCGGTTTTCTCCCTACCATGACTAGGAGGGAAGCAGCCCTCATTCTCGGCGTTAGGTACTGATATATTTTTGCTTTTAAAGATTCTAATGTATTTGATTGAATTGATTTGTTGTATTTTCTTAATTTGAAATGTCTTTCGTTCTAGTGTTATGTCTGGCTATCTGCGATCCTGCGGGTATTAATGGCCAATACAATGAGGCTTAATGCTCTTAATGTTTAAAATCAAATGACAAATGTCCCATGTAAATCAGTTAGAGGTTAGGTTTGGTTTCAAAACTCACTGTATATATCATTAAGAGATTCTTAGGACTGACACAGCCATCTTAGATGCAGTGTGCATGAAGTGTCCTTTATTGATTGGTTAAGGGAGTTGTACTTTGCTATAGGAGGGTAATGGTAGAAAGGACGATTGATGGCTTTGAATTGGGCTTAGACCGGCCTTGAATCTACTTGGGTAGGTACCTGCGAGTGGACTCCGGTGCTCAAGTTAGTATAATGTATATTGGTATTGTAAAAGGTAAATGCGATAGATAATAAGTAATGTTATAGTACATGGTACTCAGGGGAACAGGAGCGGATCTGACACAGCAACCCCTAGGTGCTCCATACATGCTCCCTAGGGTAGCCTACTGGGATTGGCTTAGGGTCTCTTAGGTCGGTCAGCTGAAGCAGGTTCGGCCTTAGTTGAGTTTTGGGCCAGCCTTTTGGTCCATTATCCTTAATGAGCTTACGGGGTGGAGCAGGAAGCACGATCACTCCACAACAGTTGCCATGTCCATGTCCGTGTCCGTGTCCTTTAGACAATTTTGGACACTCCTAACCATATTGTATAAAATTTTATATTTCTTTTTTTGTATCCCCTGTGCTTCCTGACCAAGATTGTCAAGATCAAGATGCTACCCAGGACAGGACGAGGGAGTCAGATGCATAAAACACAAGATTGTAAATCATGTTAAACATTGCTTACATATAAAATAACACAAATAAGAAGAATAACTTTAACATTAAAACAAAGGTTAAAACAATATGTTTTTCTTAATGGTAGACTATCACCAATGTCGCATTGCTTTTATTATATACATATAGAGATAGAAAGATAGATAGATACACACACGATCCGCTAGTTAAATGGGCTAAGTTAATACAAATTTAAATAAACTACAAGTCCATATCTAAAATGTTAAAACTAAACTATTAAAAAAAGCCCATATGTCAGCCAAAGACTTCATATGGAGCTGAACTGTGCGTTTTAGAAGAGAATATTAGGTTTTTTTCTTCTTCCTCCACCTCTAGTGCAGCGTCACTCATGCGCAGCTCTTCCACAAATTCTCTGCTCTTTTTTTTTGTCCTATGACCATGGATTTCCATCTAGACCAACTCACTTTGTTAATGCTATCAATCCCAGCTTCTGCTTTTGTTGGACGCTTTTGTCTAATCTTTTGTTCACCTGTTGGCAATCTAATTCACACCCCGCCACGTTCAAAAGTGCAGAAGAACTTATCTTGGTGTGTTCAGTGTTCAACTGAGAATAGATATGGAACCAGTTTCCACAGTTGAAGTTCAATGATAGTTTTCCAATCTTTCCAGTTTTCCTGTAGTTTAGATTGTTCCTGTAATCTGTAGACTGTAGTTATGTACTGTCTATCGCGTTGATTCAATACTTATTGTTCCTGTAGTGATCTGTTGTTTATTAAGGAGTAAGGACCACTGGCAAAGCTGTTGATACAATGAGGGGCATTTGTTGTACAAACTTCAAAATGCTGAGCCACGACTCTCTGTTTCTCCCAGCATTAAATCTTTAGCTTCGATAATCTGTGATGCCATGTAATGACTACCACAGGCATCAGGACCGTTTGCAACCATCACCTCCTATGTGCTTCTTTCACTTAATCTATTTGAGTCTGCTCTCTGCCATTTTCACAATCAAAAGAAAAAAAACAAGAGAAGTTAAGCCCCAAAAAAAACCTGATATGCTATATCATAGTATTTATATGATGTTATGTTTGTGAAATTATTATCCAATTGATACGATTCAGCCTTCTTTTCTTCTGGATTGGTAATGACATTCACATTTACATTGGTGGGTTTTGGCTTATTAGTTTACTTGTGTCGTGTTTGGACTATATTTCTCCTTCATGTTGTTGATTTTCATTAGTTAATATTGAATTTTTTTTCTTCGTTGTCCAACAAATCTTTTACCAGATTGTTTTTTCTGTTGGTTTTTAATTGTGATTTTGATAGAGCGGGGACTCCAACAGACAAAGTGAAAGAAGCGCATAGGAGGGTGATGGTTGCAAACCATCCCGATGCTGGTGGTAGTCATTATATGGCATCAAAGATTAACGAAGCTAAAGATTTATTGCTGGGAAAAACAAAGAGTGGTGGCACTGCATTTTGAAGCTTGTACAACCCATGCCGCCCTCCTTGTTGTATCAACAGTTTTGCCTATTGTTCTTGTATGTTTGGTAGGGCGTTTCAAATTCAAGTCTAGCCATGTTTTCACGTTTAGACAAAAGCAAATACGACTAGCTTCCTACGTTTAGAAAATTTTAACTTGATACCAAACTTGCAAATAACTCAAAATATGGACGCTGGTCTTCTGCCATTTATTTCATGAAGATCTGATTATATAGGGAGAAAACTAGACATGAGTATGAATTTAAATACATGATAAGCTCTGTTGTTGTAATTGAGTTTTGGGAGTGATTTTACTAATAAATACCAATATTCTAGCTCATTTGTGTGCTTCTCATATCTCCTCTTTGGTTCAAGTTTGTGAAAACAGAAAAGTTATCGAGATTTTTATATAATTTACTTTAAATGTGATCGAAATAACAGTTAATAGTATGTAATTGCAAATTTTGATAATTAATTTGATTTATCAATAGAATTGGTGAATTGATTTTGAAAGGACTCGTGTTCACGTAGAAATTTGCTTCTATCTGGTTTGCTACTCAAACGTTGGAATATCTCCAAACATCCTTAAGTCTTTATCAACATGATATTAAATAACAAAACTTTTTCTGCCACCCACTTCTACCACACCCAATATACAGGGGTGAGCATGATCCAGCCCTACTCGGAGAACCGTCCCAACCCAGCGGGTTCGGGTCGAACCCGTTTTCAATCATTCAAAGGGACAAACCCGAGTGAGAAAAGGACAGATCCGATCCTACTAAAGACGGGTTCGGGTTCATATCCGGGTCATCTGGACCCGACCCGGACTTATAATTAATTAATTAAATATATATATATATATATATTATAATTATTATTCTTATTTCTAAAAACTAAAACATAAATAAAAAGTATAAAACACGAAAACTGAAAGTAACTACGTAATACAGTGTGTGAGATACAGACATATTGTGGCATATATATATATATATATATATATGTAGGTTTGATTTTTCCTTTCTGCATATGTAGTTGATGTTTCTTGTGACTTGGTATCTTTGTTTGTTTTCTAAACAAAAAGGACTTTTTTGTTTTGAAATGATGTGCCTTGTGAATAAAGAATGTTCCATTTGTTATACAAGAGTTCCCTATATTTATTGGAAAAGGATGGACGAAATATGCATGGTGCAGGATTAACAAAAGGCGAATTCTTCTCTTTTGTGAGTAACGAATTATAGAATTATACTTTGTTGTTGTTAAAGGAATTATATTAGTGTTAGTATATTTTTTGTGGTTAGTTACAGAATTCTAGAAAGATTATACAAATTTCAAAATTTGAATGGTTTGAAATTTTTTTTAATGTTATTCATCCGTATCCCGGGTGAACCCGAACCTGTTCCTATGAGGACCCTTCCTATTTTGGGCCCATTCTTACCTTGTCCCTCTCTAATTAGGGACGAGTTCGGGTTGAAAAATTGACCCGTGCAACATTTCGGGACGGGTAAGGGTCAAGCCCAACCCGTCCCACGCTCACCCCTAGAATATATCCGTCCAAACATCTTGCCCAAAACCCAAAAGTCTCGAGAATTTCACTTTCCCAAATTTCAAAGGAGTTCTGGAATTTGACCCCATTTTATTTTTGAACTTTTTTTTTAATTTCAATAATACCCTCTCATTCTAATGTATTAGTATTGATTTTTTCTTTTTTTGACCCGCCATCGATTTTTTGACCCCCATTTCGATTTTTATTATACTATTATAATCCTGAGTGTTTCTCAACTTCCGATTCTTAATAGCCGTAATAATTATTCCGATTTTTACAAGTCGGAAACAAACTTATAGATTTTTCCGACTTATACCAATCGAAAATATATTTTTAATTTCCGACTACAACCGGTACAAATAAGTTATGCCTTTCTTTTCCACCTCTAATGTTGGCTATCTCTGACCATATTTATTTGAAATGGGAATTTGTGTATTCATTTAAAAAAGAGTGAAGACCCAATTTGATCCCTCAAGTTTTCCGACTGGGACACTTTAATCACTCAAGAATTATAATTCACTTTTAGTCCCTAAAGAATTTAAAAAATACTACTTTAGTCCTTGTTTTCATTCTGTTAACTAGTGTATGTCACTATTGACATAAGCTGTAACATTTCATTCCCAGGTGCTAATGGTCTCCCACTAAATGTCTCTGGTGCTTCCGGAAACAGTGACAATAGTTAACGAAATGAAAACAGGGACTAAAGTGGTGCTCCCTCCGGTCCTAAACAGTGACAGTAGTTAACACTTTTTAGAATTTCAATAATAATTATAGGGGTAGTTTTGAAAAAGTATATCAAATTTTCAAATTTCCAATGCCACTAACAAATGTATCCACTCTCCTTGGCGGGAATGAATAACCCCAAAATGGTCTTATAAATAGGACTGGAGGGAGTATTTTTTAAATCCTTTAGGGACTGAAAGTGAATTATAATTCTTGAGGGACTAAAGTGTCTCAGTCAAAAAACTTGAGGGACCAAATTTGGCCTTCACTCTTAAAAAAAATGAAGCACATTAGTGAATAGGAATGCATATTCATTCTTGTGAATACAATGGCAGATATAATCATCATGCTGGAGTTTTTTGAAGCCTATTTCAAATATAGAATATGGAGAGTTGGAATCTTGAGATAAGACGGTTTAACAAATTTAACACTTTTCAGGGTGTCAAGCATTGAAAGCAAGTGTCATCCTTTAGCTGTAGCAATTGTTGATCATGGAAGGTCTCTCTCCATTGAACCGAAGCCTGAAAATGTGACAGAATTTGAAAATTTTGCTGGAAATAAAAAAATTGCCTCCAGAGCTGGGTCTGAAGCAGGTGAATGTCTTTCTCATATTTACTGAGATATTGCTGTTTAAGGATAATTGAAATTGAGGCATAATCTGGTAACAATGCAATCCTGCTTATAGAAAAAGACATCACAGCTGATATTTGATACTCCCTCCGTTTCATATCTTTTTGTCCTTTTAGCTTTTTTTCCTTGTTTCATATTTTTTGTCCTTTTACAATTCCAATACATAAACATATTTTTCTTTCCAATTGTAACCTTTATTCAATCATTTCATTCTCTCATCATTAATTCTACTTTTATCATCTCTCTCATCTCTAAACCACTATACATTAATTAATGGGCACACTTACTAATAAATATTAAATACTACAACAATTTTCAATAAGGATTGAATAGGGGGCATTTTAGACAAACTATACATAATACTTACAATAATCAACACTTTCTTAATCTATGTGCCCAAGTCCAAAAGGACAAAAGATATGAAACGGAGGGAGTAATGTGCTTTACATTCATAAATGATTCCGACTAGTTGTAGTTGGAAATTAGAAATATATTTCCAACTGGTATAACTCTGAAAAATTTATAAGTTTGTTTCCGACTGGTAAAAATCGGAATAATTATTCCGACTATTAAGAATCGGAAGTTGAAAAACACTCAGGGTCATAATAGTCTAACAAAAATCGAAATGAGGGCCAAAAAGTCGGTGGCGGGTTAAAAAGAAAAAGTCTTAGTATTAGCTTAGATCAATTTCCTCTCAAAAAGAAATCTATTTTTATCTCCAACTTTTTACTATGATTGATGTAGAATCTAATACATTCAAAGTATGAAGTCAAGCATGATCTGGTCGGCATTGGAGCAAAATCGTTAAAACCAAAGATTTGTTAGCCTCCGGATATGAAAATGACAGGTGGAAAGCTGCAGTAAATGAAGAATACACCATAAAAGATGGTTATAGATTTAGATACATCAATCTAGTTTTGAACAAAAATCGCATCCCCAAGCACAATTTTATTTTCTGGTTGATGATGCATAATAGGTTATAAACAGTTGACAGACTAAACAAATTCATGAACATTGATCCCATTTGCTGTTTATGTAATTAAGTTCTTGAAACTAGAAATCGGGTTTTTTTTTTCATGTTCATGATCTGCAGCCTTGCTAGAGAAGCTTTGCCATTGGATTTGACTGGACACTTGACAGGTGAACTTCTGTAACTGACCTAATTGGATTCTCCATGCTTTTAGCATGAACATGACAAGAAGGATGATTTGTACAATATATGCAACTGCTGATTATCAAGTGTGGATGAAAAGAAATAAGAGAAAATATTTCAAATAACAAGACTCATCCAATTCAAATTTTTGTCATCACCAAAAGAGAGATTGCTATACAATTTTTACATTGATATCCTAGAATTGATAAATGGAAAAGAAAAAAGAAGTATTCTTGTTGATAGGATGAAATAAGTGTCAATTAAATGTCCAATCAATTTAATTTTGTTGAACCTTACTTATAAGGTGACAATAGATTAAGAAGGAATTTAGATTGTAAGTTGAAAATTGCTTGTGGTAACAAAGTTTTTCTTCTAAAACAAAATACTACATTCAAAGTAAAATATACACCAAACTCATTAAGCTTGCACAAACTTAAACCAATTGAGAGGAGAAACAACTGAAGGTGCAAAACGTGATAAGTGATTGCAAAATTACAACTTTATAACTTATTAATGCATAAGCATGTCTAACTATTTCACTACATAATTGGGGCTTCGATTAATAATTGGCCAAAGACCAAAAACTTATAGATGACCTTTGTCGGGACCACTGTCTAAACTGTCCAGGTAAGGAGCATGGAAGCTTTATATGCAGCTTCAAAAAGCTGACCTAAATGATTGACAAAAGGGAAGCAAACCATGACCAGAAGAGAAGCAGCTCTCATACATTTTGAGTCCTCCTACAATGCTTACATTTCAAGTGATTGACAAAATTTCACTTCAATAACCGGTTACCCATAAGCCTTAGCCAGTTATCAAATTGGAAATTTGCCATTGATGTTATTTTTAAAAGTAGATAACCGGTTACCCTATTTACTTAATTGGTTAACAATCTTTAAAATGACCAAAAAATCTGTATTTAAGGATAAAATGACCGGTTAACAAGACTCGTTAACCGATTATCATATCAGATTTGGGTCAAAATCAGTTTGTTTATCAAACTAACTCTTTAACCGACTTGACATATAAAAACCTATTGTAAAAGTGTTTCACAACAACAAAAAAGTAGAAATTCATAATTAAAATTAACATAAACACTTCATTTCCAAAAAGAATCAGAAGAATTCTCAATATTTATTCTTCTCATTCATTCTTGATCTCAATTATCATAATTGTTCAAAGTTTATTTATTGAGATTCAAGATTCAAGTGTTGTTCATGGAGTTGTTACTGCACATTAGGTGTTCATCAAGAGGCAACAGAATTGATAAAAATTGAGGTGTGTGGCATCACTAATAATTCAAGAGCGTATTAGGAGTGAGGCATCTCTTACACAAGAGAATATCTAAGAAGTGTTTGTGGGGTTTTCGTCCGACGCCTGCCGAACTGACGATGATGAGTGGGGTGTGGGTAACGACAGGTTATGTGGTAATCTTGCAAAGGAACTTGACCGTATTTTTTGTGTTTTTCGGTATTTGTGCTGGAAAGCGTTTAAAAGTGGCAGTAAGATAAAACCGACGCCAAGAACACGACGCGGCAAGGAACGTAAATGGAAAGCGATTTAAAGTTTGCAGGGATGTAAATTGCAGGGAATTTAAAGTTGCAAAAATGTAAATTGCAGGAAAGTAAATTGCGTTGGAAAGTAAATTGGAAAGCGTAAAGATTGCATTGAATTTAAAGGGGTGGAAGGCTGAGGTTCTTTACAATGGCGTTTCTCAATTTATCTGCTCCGGTGAGATGTGTAGGATTTTGGCCAATGTGTGTCAACCTAGCAACCGACCCCGATTACAACCTAAGGACTTCCTATTTATAGGCATAGGAATCCATTAAACTATTACAAATTATTTTCGCACGTTCTGCATAACTGCAGAAGCCACAATCTAAATAACTACCTACTACGCTATCCCTCACGATGTAACTGCCCACGTCGTGGTTTGGGCTTCATGGATATTCTGTCGAGCCTTATGGTGACATCTTTGCTGAGATCCCTTCGGCAAACACTCTTCTTCGACTGCAATCAATCAACTCTTGTCTAAGTCTCTTTGTTGCTCGAATCATTGACGTTGTTGTGCTCCTGCCTTTTGGTTCTGGGATGCCCACCGACATCAAGCTCATTTCGACAAATAGGTCGTCTGTCGGAATTGACTTTCGACCTATTGTCGGCCTCAGATGCATTCGATTGATATCGGTGACATGTACTTTGATTAATGGTGTTTTACCACCAATCAACCAAAGAACTTGCCTCCGACATCTCTAGTAGAATGCCATTAGAGGTTTTTTCCTTTCCCTCTTTAATGGGAAAGGCACCCAAAATTTGATCCTAGTAGGGCACAAACCTTGGGTCATGTAGAATTACAAAGGTTCCACCGAGGCTTATGTATCAAATTCAATGCTTCCTCCAATTCGGAGTTCTTACATTGGTTTGATACACAAGAGGCGATCCCTATGTAATCCCGCATGTATGGTCTTTCACCATTCATGAGGACAAGGAAGGTATTCGGAGCGAAGATTTCCCCACTTTCTCTTCAACTCCTGAATACCTTAATCCCACATGTTTGATCCTTCGTGAAACTCAGACCATATGGGATTTGAATCTTTTCTCTTCCTTCCAAAATTCGTGAAGGTGAGCTTTTGCTTTTTCCATATTCTCTCATGGCTTTACAGGTTTCTGAATTGGAGAATTTATAGCCATGGAATGCATTAAATGCTGTCATAATTACTCTTCCGTTTCCAATGTTGACATGACTGCTCTGACTTCCTCTTTTCTCACGTCATCATACCTTCGACAAAGACCTCTCTTTCCGTTTATCTCTTCTATCGACACACGTACACGTCCTTCGAAGTCACTTTTAAGTCGTGAGACTTAAGTACACCTCCCTCGACATTGTAACACCCTCTAAATAACCCAAGTAATTAATACAAATAAAATGCTATTACTTGAGAATATATGGACTTGTTTAATTGTTAGAAAATAATGGATTCGAAATTTTTCTTTTTATTTCTAAAGAGTCGGGTGCAACAACCAAAGCATAGGATATTTGGAGAATAGTTTACATATTACTTTTCAAAAACGAATTCGACATTTGCTTTGCTCAGAAAATTGTTTCGCAAATTCTAGATAGCATCCTTTTTGAAGATAGAATTTCATATAACAGAACTTAAGTAATGCCATCCAGTTTTTCATCTAACCAACTGATACCATCTCAAAATGTCATAGCCGAATTCTTTTTAAATCAATATCAGAGTAAGCGGAAATAGCAGGACTATGTAATAAACTATAAAATAAACATGGATTTTATATATATCAAAAGATACGTAATACATAGTCCAGCGATAAAGAACTCCAAACTCCTAGAACAAGTCCATAAGGTTATGTGTATATATGAACATCGAAATAGACCATAACTCAAGAGTTTTCAAAAGGAGTATTCCCATAACCAAAATATCAAAACTCCAAAGCTGGTCTCATAGCACTGGTAGTAGCAGTAGTAGTAGAAGTCTCCAAGAAGTAACGGCAATCATCATCTAACATCATCATCATCAGCAAATCTCCTCCACAGCAACCATCACACCGGATCCCTGATCCTCATCATTTACCTTATGCACATACTTAGGGATCATCACCTCTCCATTGACTCCCGATAGAATGAACGACAAGCTCGCTTCCGCTCTCGTCTTCGACAGGATCCTCCTTGATCTTATTTGAAGGAGTAGTTACCCTACCACTGGGTACAAGGTCTGATGAAAACGTGATCTTAATAGGACTCCTTTAAATAGATGGGGGAGTCTCCTCTCAAATGACTCTAAAAGAAGAAGGGTATGAGCGGGTAGGTCCGAATTGAAAACTGTGATACAGGCGAGCTGGTCGAGTGGGAGATGATCCATGGTAAGTATAAAAGTTGGTACATGCATAGGGTATATGATGGGAATCCTAAACCTACGAGGATGTAACTGAACCAGTGGATTAGGGTGATCAAGGGTAACCACTACCTCACCCTCATACACCACTCGGCAATCCTCGCAGATCCATATGCCACTAAGAATTAGGTGGACCTCGATGCAAGCGGTGTAACGTGACATCACCTACAAGGGCATAGGGGTAAGCAAATCTATACACATAATCAATAGAGCATAAATGTTGAAGTAACATGATTATGCACAGATAACCCCAAATCAGTTAACAGCCATAGTTAACACTTAGCAAACACTTAATGCAAATAAGATGTTCACACACTCATTCCTGATAGCCAGCCTTAACTAAATTAAGGGTAAGTGGCATGATGCCTGACATCCTTATTTTTCTGAGATTCTCCCTCTAATGTCCTCACGGATGCCAATCCAAATTCAACAATGTATTTCCAAATCACGAATACGTTACCAAAACGTATGGCGTACTAGCTCGGAAGTGATAAAAACTTCACACTACCTGGTGAACGTCACGTCGCCCAAGGACGTAAACCTATCACTTCTCAATATACAATGGGTGTGATAAAAAACGTCACCACATCTGATGAACGTCACGTCGCCTAAGGACGTAAACCTTATCACTTGTGATACACAACAGAGGTGATAAACAACGTCACCATGTCTGATGAACGTCACGTCGCCAAAACGTAAACCTTACCACTTGTGTGCAACACACCACTGAAACATCCAATCAACAATATACCACATACTGCCCACATTGTCCACCTTAATGTGTCATCGAGCTAGTAGCGACTTTTAATATTTCCAGAGGTCCTCCTCATGTCACCCGAACATGAGTAAATGATCAAATATCCAAACTCAAAACCGAATGCAATATCTTAACTTAAAGGAACTGATTGATATATCTCAATATGTAACGTGCCACCCGAGCAACGTCCCGTCATCCAAACGGAATAACCATATCATCAATCAATTCCTTTTAAGTCCTAAATCACTTGGATTATTTTTATTTAATCATTAACCAATTGATTCAGAATTAAAAAAAATGATATTTTAATATTCTGGGTGAACTACTCGAGTGTTCTTCAGAATACTCGAGTGTTCCTCACTTATTTCCATATTACTCGAGTATTCTTCAGGATACTCGAGTGTTCATGTCTTTCTGGGGATTTGGGTTTCAGCTTCATAAAAAATACTCGAGTAGTTCATGAGTACTCGAGTGTTCTTCATCAATTCCAGAACACTCGAGTGGTTTACCTTAAGAGATCCCCATGAATCAGCTATTACTCGAGTCCTGGGCCCGATACTCGAGTGTTTTAACACAAAATACACTGGTTTATCATAATTTTACTCGAGTATCAAGCCAAGTACTCGAGTCTTTTCTCACAGAACAGACTGGAAACTTGGTTTTAACATACCATTTTCAATTCTAATCATTTCTAGTCCAATCCAACGATCAGCAGAGCTTACATTATACATATTAAACATGTTCCAACACAAAAACCACAACTTATTACACTGAATCAAATCTGAGCAACAATTATGCACAAAACACATTTTTAGCAACTCAACATACCAAATTCAGTTCCAAACACTTTTGCCATGAAAACAACTTGCATATAGCTCACATGCAACATATAGAACTTGCTCAGAACAATTTTAGAGTGCAGGTTGGTCTCCAAACCAATTTCCCTATTCAAACTAAGCCCTTAGAGCCTCTTGGTGGCTCTCTAATCAAATGCATGCAATTTAAACTCTATCTAGGGAATAGAGAGCTTCCCCCTTACCTCTTAGACGTGAGTCAACAGAGACTTAGCCAAAACTTAGCTTCCAAGCTAGATTCCCCAAAACTCCACACTGAAACTGAGCAGTTTCAGCAGAGCACCAAGATTGAATTGGTTGATGCATAAAACAGACATAAAAATTGGGGTAATTAGTTTCTATATACTCTCTACAATTCGTACTAACTAAAGAGACAAGATTAACATGGAGAGGTTGCCTGAGCTTACCAAAATCGAGCTCCAAAGTAAGCTCCAGAAAACCTGAGACAGCAAACGGACTCCACTTCCTAGCTTCGATTCTTCCAATCTACTCACTCTCAGCTCACAATCTTGGTGTCTATACAAAGCTCGAGATGTGAGCTTTGTATTGGTGTATAATTTGTGGTTCAAATCAATACAGAGAGGAAGAATCGATTGAATTAATTCAGAAACCCTAACTCAAGCAAAACTCACGAATTTGGCAAATGGGTTGGTTGATTCATCAACCATGGCTTAAATAGCCATTCATGAAGCTCATGCAGCTCGACACGAAAGCCATGGACGTGTTGAAGGCTTGATTTCGTGTCAAACGGCGGTGACTCGTTGGTGGTGACTCACCAAACGCACTCACTCGTCAACTCTGACCAAAATACTCGAGTACTCCCAAAAACACTCGAGTATTTTGCCCAGTTTTTGAAAATATTAATTTTATTTTCTTTCCCTCTAAAATCTTTCTAAAATTACTTCAAGGTCCCAAACAGGGATTAATGTGCAAAATATTAATTTTCTCATATTAAAACTCTCTAATATTATCATTCATAATAAATTACTTTGAAACCAAGAATGAAAATGATTAATTATAAATGAGCTTTATAATTATCCTTTTATTAATCAGGGGTTAAAAATCTGGGATGTTACAGACATCACTTATGTTGTCGATACGCTTCTTTTGTCGAAATTGACCCCTTGTCGGATCGCACGTTCACCTCCTTCGAAGTCACTTTTAAACAAAAATGTTTAAGTACACTTCCGTCGACGTCACTTATGCATCCGACATTCTCGTCCTTTTGTCGATTTCAACTTCCAGTTAACAAGAAGTGAGGTATCTTCTTAGTGGTGGAGAAAATCTAAGAATTAAGGTATCTTCTTAGTGCTAGGAAGTGAGCCATCTTTCCAGTTTGTGATTCGCAAAGGGATTTTAGGAAGATTGTGAGAAGTGTGCAACAAGAGTGAGGGGTCTCTTAAGAGGCTTTGCAAGTGAGGTATCTTGGAAGCGTGTTTGTACATAACAATTTTTTAAAAGCATAGTGTAGGGTCTGCCGACCATACACGGACCCAGGTCTTACTAAAGGGATTCTCCAAGGGCACTTTCCTCGGTTTACTTATCATGAAAGTCCTTCGCTCGAACTCATGGACTCCGAGCATACCAAAGGGCCAGGCTCGGACTTGATGGGTCTGAGCCTTACGATCGGTCCCCAATCCATCAGGCTCGGGACTCTAGGACCGAGACATATCGTCGGCTCGCAGATAAGGTCAGGCCCACCGAGCCTTCTTATCCCTTCCGCAAATCTCTCCTAGATTCTCGCAACAGCCTAGACATGAGATCTTCAGCTGATCCTATCCAGATTCTAGAAGCATAATCACCCGATATTATCTCACAGAGTCCTGGTTCAGCTCAACCCAGATACAGGGCCCAAACGGCCCATATCAGCCTCCTCCAAACCCTATAAATAGCTCATCACAGCTAGGGTTTCAGGTAAGTACTCTCATCTCTAAGTTGACACTCTGCACACACACGTTGACTAGGGAGACCCTGCTTTTCCCAACTGGAACTGCAGAAATACCATAAGTCACACAGTAATACTTGATCCTCTCTTGGGCTCCTGATTACCATAATCTTGAGCACTTAGAGGGTTAAGGACACATAGTGTTCAAGGACACTACATTGGCGCCGTCTGTGGGAAACGAATAACTAGTATTCCCACGTCCACTGTTCTCATGGCAAACGACAACGGTAATGAGGGAGATCTCCGCCGTCGCCTCCGGGGGAGGCCACCTAAGAACGGAAGGAATGTGAGGGACAAAATCGCTCCGGGAGGACCCATTGAAGGCAATCAGGCTAATGTCCCTCCAGTCCCTCTGGTTCCTCCAGTTCAGGCACAAGCCACTGTCCCTCCCCTTATTGAAGGTGGCGGAGGGCGGTCTAACCCTCGGACTGTTCCTGATGGTCACGTTTCAGAATGGCATGATACTGCAGATTCTGGACCACATCAATCTCGGAGTGCTCCTGCTGGATCACGAACTGATGAGGATCGTCGAGTAGAGCGTTCCGCTCGTCGTGATCATTCCCGAGCCGAGAGATCCGACAGGGAAATACCTCACTTGACGAGGGGTCACTTTGGAACGCTTCAAGGTGGTCAACGTCCTGAAACAGAGGGCAGGTCTTACATGACTACCTCTTCGGCTTGAAGGAGAGAAGAGTCAATCATGGAAATTTTGAGAACTCAGACTTCCTTGATTGAGAAACAGAATCAGGCTATTGCTGCTCTTCAGCAGCAGAGCATGGTAAGAACAGCCGAGCAAGGCCCTCACGTGGCTCTCGGCAACCCGAACAATCTTCCTCCACCCCCACCCCTCAACCTGAACATGGTTCCTGAGCGTATTGCCGGGGAACCTCATCCTGGACATCCTTTCACAGTTGAGATTATGGCATTCCAAACCCCGCAGACTTATGTGGGCCATCAAAATATTCCTCGGTATACTGGGACAACCGATCCGATGGACCACGTTGCGGCTTACGAGTCTTCCATGATGTTTTATGGAGGAGGGGATTTCATGAAGTGCCGCGCTTTCTCAATGACTTTGGGCTCGGCACCTTTGCGATGGTTCAACTCCCTACCAGCTAATTCAATCCACTCTTGGGCTGAGCTCAGAAGAGCGTTCTTAAATAGGTACACTGCCAGTATGTCGCAGCCAAAATCCGATCATTCATTAGCTGGAGTCGCACAGAGACCAGACGAGTCTTACGAGATTACTTAGCTCGGTACCAACAAGAGGCTAGTGGCATATCGGGTCTACAATCTGGAGTGTCTGTTTTCTTGCTTACCTAAGGGTTACGTGACGGAGATTTTAAGGATTGTCTGATAGGAGAACCACCCAAGGATATGGCAGAGCTCAGGGAAAGGTCCAGGAAGTTTGTAAATCTGGAAGAATTTCACAGAATCAGTACTGCGGCACGCGGTAGGGAAGAGCGTCAAGAGCAACGCCCTCGTCAAAACGATCAGTTCCGAGAAGGTAGAGGAAGGAATGACAAGAGAGAGGGAGAAAGAGGAGAAAAACTGCCTCCAAAAGGCAAATATGACGAGTATACTCAGCTTACAGTCCCAAGGAGTCAAATCCTTCGCGAGACTATGCACACTGAGATGCGTAATATTACTCAGCCTCCAGCTTTGAGAAAAGCTGCTCAAAAAGATAAGACAAAGTATTGTGACCATCATGGCGGATGGGGGCATACCACTGACCAGTGTACTATGCTAAAGGACTTGATTGAGGAAATGGTAAGGGACAGAAAGCTTCAACAATACATTGGCGAAGCAATGCGGAAGCGTGCCAAGAGAAAAAGTCATTCCCCACCTAGATCCGAGCATAAACAAAGAAATAGAAGCCCCTCACCACCTACAGGGGGAGCATCTACCCTACTGTCCGAGCAGGATAAGGGTCGAGAAACTTTTCTAATCAACACCATTGCTGGAGGATTTGCAGGTGGAGGGGAAAAAAGAGGGGACCAAAAGAAGTATGTGGGTCAAGTTCTTTCGGTGGCCAGCCGACCAATCCAAAAGCCCAAAAAGAAGAACATCGTCATCAGCTTTGGTGACGAGGATTTTGCTGACATTATCCAAGACCACAATGATCCAATGGTAGTTACAGCTAGGCTCGGTAATTATGATGTAAAGAGGATTCTCGTTGATTAGGGGAGTTCAGTAGACATTATGTTCTTGGATCTGTTCGAAGCCATGAAGTTGAAAAGATCTGACCTAACTCCGTAAGAAGGAAGTTTGATTGGCTTTACGGGCCATTCGATTGCTCCCCTAGGCCATATCCACCTCCCAGTTACCCTGGGGGAACAACCATCTGCTCGAACTGAGATAGTGAAGTTTCTGGTTGTCCAGGCTCCGTCGGCATACAACGCCATCCTCGGCCGTACTGCATTCCAATCTTTTGGTGCTGTTGTATCAACTATCCACCTAGCTATGAAGTTTCCAGGATCTGATGACAAGGTGGTAGTTCTGAACAAGAGCTGGCTCGGAAGTGCTACAATATCAGTCTGGGTAAACTGAAGATTGAAGATGAGAAGATTATGCAAGAACCACTCAACAAGGGAAGTGTTAACCTGGCAGATCTTGATGTAAGGGAGGAGGATGAAACTAGGCCAACCCCTCAAGGGGACTTCAAGAAGGTAATTTTGGGATCTGATCCATCCCGTTGTGTCAAGATTGGTGTTGGCCTTGTTGAGGAAGTTGAGAAAGAACTGACAGAACTGCTCGTAGAAAACAAAGATCTATTTTCCTGGACCTCGGCAGACATGCCAGGAATCGATCCGAATTTCATCTGCCACAAATTAAGTGTGTGTCCTGACGCTAAGCCAGTTTGTCAGAGGAAAAGGCGGGTCGGAACCGAGAAGGCTCAAGCAACAGAGGAAAAGGTTGCCGAGCTGCTTGAAGCATGGTTCATCAAGGAAGTGGTATACACCGATTGGTTGACTAATGCCGTACTGGTCAAGAAATCCAATGGAAAGTGGAGAATGTGCGTGGATTATACAGACTTGAACAAGGTTTGCCCCAAGGACCAATACCCACTTCCCTGCATAGACAAATTAGTAGACAGCTCGGCAGGATATCAGAGACTATCCTTCATGGACGCTTATTCGGGCTACAATCAGATCCCGATGTATCCCCCGGATCAGGTGAAGACATCATTCGTGACTGAAAATGCTACATATTGTTATAATGTCATGCCCTTCGGACTTAAGAACGCTGGGGCGACTTACCAGCGAATGATGAACAAGGTGTTCGACTCACTTATTGGGCCCAGAATGGAGGTATACATCGACGATATGATTGCTAAGAGTTTGAAGGAAGAAGACCATGCTAAGTATTTGAAGATCATTCTTGGCAGAATTCGGCAGTTCGATATGAGGTTGAATCCGGAAAAATGCACCTTTGGGGTTCCTGCTGGGTCATTCCTCGGATTTATGCTCACTGAACGAGGAATCGAGGCAAATCCAGAGAAGTGCCGAGCCATCCTCGAGATGAAGAGTCCATCTGACATCAAGGGTGTACAACAGCTGGCAGGTCGGGTAGCGGCTCTTTCCAGATTTTTATCCCAATCAGCTCGGAAGGCTCTACCATGGTACCAACTGCTGAGGAAGGAAAAGGAAAAGACGTTTGAGTGGAACGAGACATGCGAAAAGGCCTTCACTGACCTTAAGCAATACCTGGCATCCCCCCAATCTTATCTAGTCCTGTAATTGGAGAAATTATGTTCCTTTACTTATCTGTGGGTGATTCAGTTGTCAGTTCGGTTCTAGTCCGGGAAGAATCAGGCAAAGAATCCCCTGTTTATTTTGTCAGCCGAGCGCTTCAAGGACCAGAGCTGAGGTATCAGAAGGTGGAAAAATTGGCTTTTTGTTTGGTTATCACGGCTAGAAGACTGCGTCAGTACTTCCAGAGCCATCACGTCAAGGTCAGGACAGCTCAACCTATCCGTCAGATTCTTCAAAAACCCGACTTGGCAGGAAGAATGGTGACTTGGGCCATTGAACTTTCCGAGTTCGACATCACTTTCGAACCGAGGACGACAATGAAGTCTCAGGTCTTAGCTGATTTCCTCACTGAGTTTACTGAGCCACTGACGAGCTCAAACTTGGATTGGAGCATTTATGTTGATGGGTCGAGCAACAAGCTCGGAGCAGGTGCTAGAATAATCTTGGAGAACTCCGATGGAGTTACCCTTGAGTACTCTTTGAAGTTCGGATTTCCCACTTCAAATAATCAGGCAGAATATGAAGTTGTAATGGCTGGTCTTAGGATGGCGAAAGAGGTAGGGGCCCGAGAAGTCAAGATCTTCAGCGATTCTCAGCTGGTGGTCTCTCAAGTTAAGGGTGATTATCAAGCCAAGTAACCCATCCTCCAAAAGTATCTTGAGAAGGTAAAGTTCCTATCATCAGAGTTTGCCAAGGTTGAATTCTGTCATATCCCGAGGGAAAGCAATGGCCGAGCGAATATCCTTTCAAAACTTGCTTCAACGAAAGGCCTCGGAAATAACAAGACTTTGATCCAAGAAATGGTGCATGGACCTAGCGTTGTCCTATCCGTTTCAGTGGATCCGAGTTGGATTGAACCAATCACAAGTTACCTAGAACAGGGAACCTTGCCTTCCGATCCAACCGAGGCTAAGAAGCTCGTCAGGAAGGTGTCACAGTTCACTATGGTTGATGGAATTTTGTTTCGCCGAGGGGTCAATAGCCCTATGCTCAGATGTTTGGATCCCACTGAAGCGAAACAGGCACTGGAAGAGGTCCACGGAGGAATCGGAAGCCATCATGTTGGGGGAAAATCATTGGCCAAAAAGATTCTAAGGGCATGATACTACTGGCCGACCCTTCAGCAAGATGCGATCGATCATGTGAGGAGATGTGAGAAGTGTCAATTTCACAGCGATGTGTATCAAAAGCCGACCGAGGAACTCCATTCACTTTCATCTCCCTATCCTTTCTATCAATATGGAATGGATTTGATTGGCCAGTTCCCCACCGCACCAGGACAGCTAAAATGGGTGATAGTTGCCATAGATTACTTCACCAAGTGGATTGAAGCCGAGCCTCTAGCAACTATCTCGTCTGCCAAGGTTCAGAAGTTTTTCGAAAGGCAGGTCGTAACTAGGGGTGGAAACAGGCCAGGCTTTGGCCTTAAGCAGGCTCGGCCTATATAAATTATTGTGGCCTGGCCTGGGCCTGTTAGCCTGTTTAAATTAATTTTTCAAGCCTGAGCCTGGCCTGTTAAAAAGCCTGGCCTGACCTATAAGCCTGTTACAAAGCTTACATAAACTAAAATTTTTAAATAGACCAATAGGCCTACTAGTAAATTGGTGAACCAATCATGGTACCAATTTCCAAACCGGAAAAACCAGTCAAAAACCGAAAAAAACCAAAGGGTTAGCGGTTCAACCGAATTTCCTAACAAGAAAAATTATTGATCAAATATTAAAACTTTTAAATTAGCCATGTGGCCCAATTAGCCATTGAGGCCCATTGTGACTCCATTTATCATAAAAGCTATGGAAGTGGTCCTTTTTATAAGGAAAGACACAAGCTTTTCCTTTCTAATAGGCAATGTGGGACTTCATAACTCATAAGGATTACAACAAGGGGTGGAAGGCCTATTTCTTATTCTTATGGAATGAACGATGTGGGCTTATTTCTTATGAAATGAACAATGTGGGACTTGCATAATTACACATAACCAAGGCAAGGCAAGGCAAGCTTCAACATATTAAGTCCCACATCGACCAACTCTTCAACAAATGCAAGCATAGATGCATTATATTAAGTCTCCTTCCTACCCTCATATAGCTAAACATTTCTTCAGAACCAAAGAGCATGCACCATGTTAAACAATGTGGGACTTGTTTACATTTTCATTTAATAAGTGTGCAAGTTAAATTTTTTTATTGTATTTTTTTATAATATAATAATAACAAAATAATAATAATAATAATATAAATTATATAGGCCGACCTGTTAAGTTAAATTGGCTTTTTACATAGCCTGGGCCTGGCCTGTTTAGACTATATAGGCTTTTTTAATAGCCTGAGCCTGGCCTGTTTGAAAAAAGCCTGGCCTAGCCTGACCTCTTATTAGGCCTGTTATAGGCCCCTGTAGGCCGGCCTGGCCTGTTTCCACCCCTAGTCATAGCCCGGTTTGGAGTGCCACAAGTTCTGGTGACTGACAACGGGACTCAGTTTGCAGCAAAGGCATTCCAAGACTTGGTCAATGCTTTGAACATTGAGCACTATTTTTCCTCGGTTGAGCATCCTCAGACCAATGGACAAGTGGAATCAGTGAATCAATCTATCATCCAGGGAATCAAGAAAAGACTCATTGGTGCAAAAGGAAATTGGCTGGAAAACTTGCATGAAGTACTTTGGTCATATCGCACCACCATACAGACCTCGACGGGAGAAACTCCTTATCGGCTTACCTATGGTTGCGACGCGGACATTTCGATAGAAAGGATCATCCCTTCATTCCAAGCCATACAACAACCAAACCCCCTCAACAACACTTTACTGTGTGAGGACCTCATTCTATCGGATGAAGTCAGAGATCTAGCCGCTGAGCGGGAACGACATGCCAAGCTGCTGCAAGCAAAAGGGTATAATCGCTCGGTAGTACCTAGAGAGTTCGAAGTAGGTGACCTCGTCCTAAGAAGAGCTGACATTGGCCTCAAAAACGCTAAAGACGGGAAACTGGCTCAAAACTGGGAAGGGCCATACCGAGTAGCTTCCAAAATGGGAACAGGAGCCTACAAGCTCGAAACTCTCTCTGGTGCTCTCATCAATAACACATGGAACGTGGCAAAGCTTAGAGCATATTACAGCTAAACTTTTTTATCCCTGTTTCAATTCTATTTTCAATTGTTTTTAGTTTCAATATTACCTTTGCTTTATGTTAGGATTGTTTATTTTTGATAATGGTGTACGCTCGGTGGAACTCCGAGCCCATTGTATTTACTGCTTCGAATAAATGAAAGTTCTGTTCTTGAATTCATTGTATTTACGTACTTTTCCTCATAACCGATTAGCCACCGTTTATGACGCGAACGATTATAAACAGCTCGAACAAGAGCTTATAACTCGTCAAGTACTTTAAAAGATTCCCAATTCAAACATGATTGTCTTAAAATCATTTTATACATCGCGGATAGAGGAACCCACCTCGGCTAAAGTGTCGGAGTTCCGAGGTCTTAACGCTTGAATTCATAACAAAAAGAATAAAAAGAATCACAAAATAATAGCGGATATTATAAATATTCAGAATCTTTACAGCAACAGGTCCGAGCCCATATATTGGGGCAAATAAAAGTTAAAAAGCAAAAGGAAAAATCTACTTTATGTCAGACAGTACTACGCTTTCAGGATCAAACTTATCCTCTTCCTCCTCGTCGCCTTCGGCACCCTCGGCCCCCTCTTCCTCGGATTCCTCAGCCAAGTGGTCAGGTAGATCATTTCCGCCCATGTCTATTGGGACCCCATTCTCGCCCACGATCCGACCATTTTTAACAGCAAAGTTGGGGTTAACACCCTTGGTCACGAGGCCAGGATTCAAGATGTGAAGTTGCTCGACGGTGTTGAGGAAAGAATCTTCAACGCATGATCCCAATTGTACAGATTCTCCTTGGCTGCCTTTTTATGCTTAAGAGCTTTCGCTCTCATTTTATCCAGAGAAGCTTGGAGCCCAGCGGCCTCGTCCTTGGCATACTCGAGTTGCTCTCGAGCCACTGCGGCGTCTTCCTCGGCTTTCCGAGCCTTCTCTATGGCCTCTTGCAGGGTTGCAGCATCTTCCTCGACCTTTTTCAGGATTTCCTCGGATCGCCTCATTTTTTCATCGGCCTCTTGAAGAGCTTTCTCAGCCGTTTCCTTATCAGCCTTTGCCTTAGCTTTGGCGTCCTCAGCCTCTTGTTTCCCCTTTTGCAACCCTTCTTTTTCTGCAGCAAGTGTTTGAAGTCTTTTTTCAAAGGCTTCCACCTGGAGCTGTAGATAGTCCTCCCGACTCTCAGCTTCTTCCCGTTTTTTCTTCTCCTCGGTAGACACACCAGCATGAACGTCATCACCACGCTGACCGAGGTAACGAAGACTCGCACCTCTTAGGAGACTCCTCACCAAGGCCGAACAATTGTTTTCCCAGGTACCTGGGGTCCAGGCACCTATCACTTGTGTGACGCTCTTATTTTCCAAAAGGTTTTGCTCGAGTAATTTGGACTTGTATAGTTTTCAAAAATTAGGGTGGAAAATTTTTTCTTTTAAAACACTTGATTGGTAAGTAAAATCAAAGAATTGAAATTCGACAAGTTAAAAGGAATTGGAAAGCAGTCGAGGGTTTTCGCAATAAATATTATTTTCAGTAAATGAAATCTTTAGTCCCTCAATTGCGAGTGCTTTTAAAATAAAACTGATCAATATCGGATTTCAAAACTTATTAAAAGCAAGCGGAATATTGAAATGCGTAAAGTGAACCATAGTTGTAGATAATAAGTCATAAAAGGTCTGATACAACCACTAGTACAAAATATATTTTTCAGACCACTTCATTAAGACCGATTCCGTGCGGAACCGGTCTGGAAGATGGAATTAATTTAAACTAGACTGTACATTAAATTGACCAGTCTAAAAATATATAAATTGAAACCGGTTCTAATGCGGAACCGGTCTGAAAGTTGGCATTATTCATACCAGGGTGGTTCATTTTGACGACCAGTCTGAAAAATAGATAAATTAACTGCCCCGTGCATCGCACGGACAAGGGTTCTAGTTTAATTTGGCCAAGAACCCTCGCCGCCCCTACACCTCACTCTCTCCCTCGTCTCTCTTCTAGGGTTGGCCGCCGCCCTCCAGCGCCACCCAGACAGCCACCACCGTCGTGAGGGGAGGCTCGCAAATCGCGATTTGGCCTTCGTCTCTGCCTCCCTTGCGCTCTCTCGTTCTCTCTCTCTCCACCTATTGTTATCGCTGAGCACTCTCTCTTCTCTCTCCATCGTCGCTCTTCTTTCTCGATGGTAAAATCCCTTCCGGAACTCAGCTGCAGACTTTCAGTCCCTCAAGTTTTGAAGGTAATATGGATCTCTGTGGTAAACCACTTGAAAGAAGTTGTCCTGAAGATGCGACACCAATAAAGCCTCAAGGACCAGCAGCTGATGATAAGGATGACAATTCAGTTTTCTATGAAGCATTATACATGAGCATGGGGATAGGGTTCTTTACCGGCTTTTGGGGCTTAATAGGGTCAATTTTGCTTTGGAAGCCTTGGAGAAATGCTTACCTCAAATTCTTGAATAAATTGTCAGTGAACTTGGCGCAATTGTTATCAGGTATTAATACCTTTTGGCTTTTATCTTTCTGGTTCCTAGTTCTATTTTCATGTTGTAGTTGCATAAATCAGGAATTATTTTTAGATGGACATATCCTCTAATTACAGGTAAAGCTCATATTCTCATGAATCTAGTTGGTAGAAGTTATTAATTTATTTCTTCATACTAGCTTATCTAAATCATTGACCCTCAACTCCTACAGCATTAATATGAGAACATCGTAGAAGAAAAGTTCATACTGGGTTCAATGATAATTATTTGGTTCAAAACATGCATGGAACAAATTTTATTGTAGGAGCTTGCTTTGATAGACTTTTTCGTATGTGTTTATAATCAGTTGCCACAAGACAAATGTGATTTATTTATTCTAAAAAGTGGTTATTCTATTAATATTTTCACTGTCAATTTTTTTTTTTGCAAAATATAACAACATTGCATAACATTGAAAAGACTATTTATGAAGCACTGCATAACATTGAATTTCGTACACAACATCTAAGGTTGGTTGGTTGGCATACTAGTATATATTTTTCTTTAAGTGTGTCTAGATTATTATGAATGTGCATGTTTTATTCTTTAAGCTTTGTATGATTTTTTTAACTTAACTTTACCAACTTCAGTTGAAAATTAGTTAAACTTTTACCACTCCCATGGAAATTTCCAAACTCTGCCATCTCCATAACATGTTCTCAACTCTCTCAACAAACACATGTTTCTGGTCTTGTCCTTTTCACCAAAAACAAGTCTGGGTTGTTCCAAAAACTGCCTTCTCATTGCTTTGGTGTCACTGAATGTGGGCCTACTTCTTTCTCTTAGCCTCCATTTGTTCTTGCTTCAAGTTACCATCTTCAAAGTCTGTCAATTATATTCTGTCATTTGTTACTCTATTTTTCTTCTGAATCACCACTGAGGAGGCAGGTTGTTGGTCTTGGAGATTGGTATGGGATGAGGTTGGTTTTGGCTCTAATGCTGCAGCTGGTGAACCTCTGCATCATTGGTTTTGCTGTGGCAGTTCAAGGATCCAAAGGTATCTTCAGAATTCTTCTCTAGCATCATTGTTACTGTAATTTTTATCACAGAGAGCCTAAACATTATTCTCAATTTTACAACCAAAATTATTGGTTTAAATAATCATACCTTAGTATGAGGAAAAATTACATAAGGTTTATAGCTAAGGCTTAATGAATGAAGCATCAAATATCTTCTATTTGTTGTCCACTTGCATTGCTAACAAACTCTAATTTTATTTAGTATATACTATTTATTGAAGATAATGTAAGCTGCTGCCGGGTTTTGAAACCATTACGATTTACCACACTCTCCACTCTTGCTATTATGAGATTAACACGCTGTTAGAAGATTAGAGCCAGGGACATTGGTTGCTTAGAAGTTAGAACAATGTAGGTGACTGAGATTTACTGATTTTGTTAATTCAGCTAGTCCTGCCTTGTATGTTTTATACTTACTTTATATGTGGAACTTTTCTCTGTAAAGGGTACAAAATTGCAAATAACTGCTTATAGATTGTACTGGTTTTTGGTTGTAATTCACTAATTCCCATAATCATTTTAACACATAGAGGTTCTTTTAATGAGGATACTTTTTTGCCTGTGGATTGATTTCTCATCCCTTAATAGTCACCCATTGTTGGAAGCTAGTGTGTTCCTTTAACATTTTGATGGTCTGCAGTCTTGAAATTTATAGATGTAGAAGAATATTCTTTCAGAATTTTGTTCTCAATTGGACAGACAGATAGATATCTTTTACAATTGTTTCAAATTTGATTATCCAGACAAACTTCAAAATCAACCAGAATAAGATTTCTGAAATAAACACCAAGCTTCCAAAATGTTTAATTTTGGAGAGGTTATTTCTGACGTGAGTCCAATGCTTGCATCATTGATCTGCTGTTTGATTTGACAATTTTGAGTTTGTTGATAAAAAAATTGAATTTTTTCTTCCCTTTTTCCCATGGAACTTTGGGCATTCCAACTGATAATATCTTCTTGAAGGGTCTATTATATCTCCATCATCAGCATTCCTTCCTGTCATTCCTCCTACAGTAGAAGCACTCGGGCCTATCCATCATGGAGAATATGGTGGAAGCAATGCACCAAGCTTACCATCAGATCCAGATGGTATATCAAATCCAAATATCAATCATAATGTGTTCAATTTCTTAGTTTTTTTTCTCTTACTAATTGTTAAATGCCCCTTTTAGTATCTGTATTTGATACTCTTTATGTTCTTTCAGGGCTTGTTATATCCCCAAGCTCAATAGTATTATCACCACCACATGATGTTGTTCCTTCACCATCAACAGTGCAAGGGAATGTGCCACCATCGGTAAAATCAAGTCCACCTCCTAGTGAAGAACCTGCTGTTAAAGAGGTATACACTTTAGCACTTCTATTTTGGATCTCAAGTTTGTGCTTCAATTTTGTTTCCGGTCTCTTTAGTCTTTTTCTATGTGATGTTTAGAGTCTAAGTATGATTTTGAGTTTCCTATGATTCTGGTTTATACTTCTATTTAGTAATATTACTTTCATTTGATTCACAGTTTGAATGAAGACAAGTGTTAAGAGTTTGAGGTTTGATGCAGTGTTGTTGGTAATCCGAGTTTGAATCCATTATTTTAGTTGTGTGGTTAGATTTTTTGTTTTTCTGTTCTAAACGACTAATTTGCTTTTGGAAGCCCTTTAATCAATTAAAATCAATATTAATTTGATTAGACAGGTATTAAATAGTTAGATTGTGATTTTCATTGGATTGGTTTGCTTCTTAATCAACTGAACTAGTTTCTAATTGATGGGTGTAGAGTGCACACTTTACTATTACTATTGCAGCAGCTTCTAAATTTCATGCATAAGAGAATATGTCTTTAATTAGAGCAAATGAAGGACCTGATCAAGTTATAGACTTATAGTAACAGTGTTTAACAGATTCTGAATTAGCCATCATATAATCTTGATGACTTTATCAGAATTATGGTTCACCAAGAAAAGTCATTCTATTTTCTCTTCCTTTTGTTGTTACTGTTTGATTTTAATTAATAATTAATAATTGTATTTTCTCTGCCTTGGTATTATTTTATATTCTAAAATTGGATTTACAAATTTTATTTAGTCTATATGAATCTCTTATGTGACTTGAAATTGTACTTTTTATCAATAAGTAGTTGCAACTACAAAGACAAGTTTAACTTTTTGTTCCTGACTCTGTATGCCCTGTTTTTGGCCTGGTTTATATGTACATGATCTTTTGCAATTAATTCCACTGGTACCAATCTGATGCTTGCTCATGTTTATTCATAGTTGGTTCCTCAGACTCTTTTTGCAACTTTTTGGCTCTCTTTTCACTCTTTTCTTTTAGTGGAAGGATGCTAATGCCTAAGTATCTGCTTTCTTGCTAGCAATGACTCTTAGTATTTGGTTGCATGTGAATGTTCTTTGATGTTAGACATGGTTTTTGAATTTTGTAGTTAGTAATTGATTAGCTGGTAGTACTATTGTGAGTTGTGAGCTGGATAATTGGAGCATGTGGTACTTTCTGTTTCTGTTGTTCTTATTGTCCTTAGAAATGTTTTGATTCTTTTGATTCATGATATATTTTTTTTAATGCTTGGCTGGTGCGAGTAACCATGCATCAGGTGCTGATTTTGTTTAAATTTTAATCTTAATTGATTACTTTCATGCAGATACTCACTTGTATTCTGTGGTCTGGTCAAATTTGTATTCTTCGCAACTATGCAAGATAAGTTCAGCAACTAGTTGTAAAGCAGGGCATATACTCACTTGGTTTGTCTCTATTTTACTAAGATTGGTGTTTAATATTTCAGGAAAGGGCTAAATCTCTGAAGCTACCCACCCATATGACAATTGATGCTGGGAGAACACGGATTGCACCAAGTGAGTACTGAAAATATAGTTAACTTATAGCTGATTGATTTCTTGTATCAGCCACATAATTGAAATCACCATTATTGTTTATGTTTTAATTTATCCTAGCAGTAATGCAAAAGTCATAAAAAAAAGGTCTAGCTCAGATCTTGTATTAAATTGTGTCTGCAGGGTCCATGTACAACTAGAATTGAAAGTTTGAAACTAGAGATAATATTCCACCATCCCCTTAGAATAAAATGGTTATCTTTTTTTTCCTCTTTATTTATATTGAAGTTGAACCCATGCTCAAAATTACTGGTTCTTGCATACATTCTGCAGTAAAGAGGAGCTTAGTTGGTTCCTTTGGGTTGACTGTATTTTTTTTTATCCAATGAGAGAAAAGATAAATTGATTTATGTTATCAATAGTTGTTAGAAACCGAGAATGAATTGCAAACATGCTTTTCTTTCATACCTCCCAAATAAGTTGGGACAATATGATGTCCCTGAGAAGAATGCGATATCAAATTCAATTAATTAACAATTTTTTTGTCCTCTCTTTGCTATTTTATCCTCACACATATCTTCCAATTTGTATGCCAAGCAATATACAATTTTTCATTCTGATATGTATGTCCTGAACCACATAAAATTCACTTCATTTCCAAATTTTGCTTTCTAAATAAATGATTGAACTCATCATTTCTTGGTCAGCAGAATATTAGAGTTAAGCTCTCATGTTTGCATGAATGACAGTATAATCAATATGTCGTGTATATATGACTTAGATGGTCTGGACATAGCATTCCTTTTATTTTCAATATGCCATAGTATTTAGACTGTATTCTTCAACCTCATAGTGGAAGATACCTTTTATTGAAGGTGGTCTTTTTATTTTCACAATTGTCTGATTTTTATGGTTTAGAATGTTAGGCAAAAGATAATGGTTGATATAGTAGTTGTTAAATGTTGCTAGCAACCCAACTTTGCAAAGATGACTTCCTTGCATTTATGTCAACTACTAATCAAACATGATGTTAGGCAAAGTTTTATCAAGCAGTAACAAGAAATTTTTCGCTTCAGGTACATATATCCTTTTTGTGTTGCAAAAAAGTATTCATTTTTCTTAGAATCTCTAGTGGTATTTTATATCATGAGATATATACTTCAATGAAAATATAAAGCTTTTTCTGTTTTTATTTTGATATCATGATGTAAGATTACTACACTCATAGGCTATGTTAACTTCATACTTCTTATTCAAGTTGTACTAGTGAACAATTTGTTACAAAGCATATAATTTCTAAGTGTCATTTGGTATGACAAAGCATTTAATTTGTTACATCAGTCATCCATTATTTTTTTTTATGCAGGTATCACTATCTTTCGCTGTGCACATGTGATGTGGAAAATGATGATGCAAGCTTTATCTATTTTTGGTGAACGATGCAAGCTTTATTTAGATATATATTATGGGATTATTATTATTATTATCAAGCGCCTACTTTGTTGACATTATGACCTGGTAATTCAAGATTTAGCTTCCAACAATACTATATAAAGGTTGTACATATATTATAAACAATTAATTAGTAGATGCATATATATATGCATGTTTCATTTCTGTTAATTGCCTCTTGTTTCATATCGGTGCATGTCTTAATTCTTGCCAAGATGCGTGCGATCAAAATAATAATTCAGAGTGGTTAAAAAATTAATTCAGATAAGTTCAAAATAATATTTCAGAGCGGTTCAAAAAATAATTCAAATTCAGATCAGTTCAAAATAATAATTCAGATCGGTTCAACAATTAATTCGGAATTTGTAGTTAAAGTAATGATTTAAAAGAATTATTCAGACCGGTTCAAAATTATGACTCAGACCGGTTCAAAGTTATAATTCAGACCGATTTAATATTATTATTCAGACCGGTTCAAAGAATTATTCAGACCGGTTCAAAATTATTATTCAGACCAGTTCAAAGAATTATTCAGACCGGTTCAAAATTATTATTCAGATAGGTTCAAAGTTATAATTCAGACCGGTTCAAAGAATTATTCAGACCGGTTCAAAGAATTATTCAGACCGGTTCACAATTATTATTCAGACCGGTTCAAAGAATAATTCAGATCGGTTCAAAATTATTATTCAGACCGGTTCAAAATAATTATTCAGACTGGTTCAAAAATTTAAATCAGAGCGGTTAATAACCAGTCTCGTTAATATAAAAAAGACCGGTTTATAACTGGTCTCATTTAACATGTATTTTTAGCAACAGGGGCTTTAAGACCGGTTCGGAACCGGTCTAAAAAATGGTTCGGAACCGGTCTGAAAAATGTATTTTGTATTAATGAACATAGTTACAAGTCCATTGGAAATAAAACACTCTGACAATACCTCACCAAAAGCAAAATTTACAAAAGGTAAAACTCAAAAAGAAAGGGGTATCATCAGAGCTGGTCGCTGGTCCACTGCAGCTATTCCATAGTCAGAGATCACCGGTTTCGTCCCACGAAACCTACGAGGACGAAGGCGAACTACGAGATTGGGATGGTAGAGAGTGACCTCTACTTCACCCTCAAAAATAACCCGGTGATCCCGATACTCCCAAACACCATCAAGGAGCGGGCGAATCTCGATGCAAGGCAGACATTCGGCCATCACATACAAGGGCAGGAGAGTAAGCCTAACACAGTCGCATTATCGAATAAGCTTAAGCCCTAACATTCACAGCCAGATAAACAACAGCAATCACTAGTGCAGTAATGCATGTACATATGAGCAAACACCAGTTTAGTTATTATCTTCAAGTTAGGTGGCATGATGCATGTACATGTTCTCCAACTCTGAGGCCTCTATGTCCACCGGGTCCAGATCTGAGGAACGGTGTGTCCAAGAACACGACACGGCTTACGGCACGTCTGCCAGCGTAAACGGCACGACTTACAGTGTTTCCACCAGCGTAAACGGCACGACTTACAGTATTTCTACCAGCGTAAAAGGCCCGACTTACAGTGTTTCCACCAGCGTAAACGGCATGACTTACAGTGTTTCCACCAGCGTAAAAGGCACGACTTACAGTATTTCTACCAGCGTAAAAGACACGACTTACAGTGTTTCCACCAGCGTAAACGGCACGACTTACAGTGTTTCCACCAGCGTAAAAGGCACGACTTACAGTGCGTCCACCAGCGTAAACGGCACGACTTACAGTGTTTCCACCAGCGTAAAAGGCACGACTTACAATGTTTCCACCAGTGTAAACGGCACGACTTACGGTGAACCCTGTGCAGGCTTTCATAAAATATCAAGTTCAGTTACAAAACAGTTCACAGGTTCACCGGCATAGGAAAGGCACGCCTTACGGTGTTTCCACCTGCGTAGGTGTTCCTCAGATTGGGACTGGTCTGATAACCTAGCTCATGTCATGTATGATATCAATGCAACTCTTGCAACCCTAGGTTATCATGCACATGTTCAAGTTCCAGGTTTATAATTAGTACAACTATGTCATAATAATTTGACATCAGTCCAACATGGATACATACATAGCCATAGGCATCCAACATGTATCCATAAGTATCTAAGCATACAGATGACATAGCAGATTCATACTAGTTCTAGATTACGTCTATGTCTGAGTGTTCGGTCAAGGTCCCATCATTTCTTGACCTAAGTCACCTCAAGTGACTAAAACTTGGGATAAGCAAGTCTTAACTACTTAAGACTTCGGTTAAGTGAGTCCTAATCACTTAAGACTAGGTTTAACTGACTTCAGTTGACTAATCATGGACTAAGTCCACTAATCTTGGACTAAATCTCACTAATCAGGAGTTTAGTCTCACTAATCATGAACTAGATCTCACTAATCATGAATTAGGTCTCACTAATCATGGATTAGGTCTAGCTTAATTGACTAATCATGGATTAGTTGACTAATAAGAAAATTAAGGTTACTAATCTTGGATTAAGTCCAACTAATCCTAGATTAGTTGACTAATCAGGGATTAAGGTTACTAATCTAGGATCAAGTCCAACTAATCATGGATTAGTTGACTAATCAGGGATTAAGGTTACTAATCTTGGATTAAGTCCAACTAATCATGGATTAGTTGACTAATCAGGGATTAAGGTTACTAATCTAGGATTAAGTCCAACTAATCATGGATTAGTTGACAAATCAGGAAATTAAGGTTACTAATCTTGGATTCAGTCCAACTAATCTTGGATTAGTTGACTAATCAGGGATTAAGGTCACTAATCAAGGATTAAGTCCAACTAATCTTGAATTAGTTGACTAATCAGGATTAAGGTTACTAATCTAGGATTAAGTCCAACTTAATTAGGTCTAGGTGCTATTTAGTTTTCTAAAACTAGGTTTAATTAACACTTAGTTAGCTAAACCATTCTTAGTTATTGAGTTGACTCCCTAACCAAGGCTTTGAAACCTAAAACCGTGATGATCACACTTAATCATCTTATCTAATTCACAATTAGAGCCTAATTAACTCAAATCTTTGGGGTCAACACTTAAGCCTAGTTCATTCAAGGATCTAAGCATACCCTTAACAACATAACCTGTGGAATTAATCACCAACACAAAGCATAATCACAAAATTCAGCATAGAACATTTCATTAACAACATAACACAAGTAATATAATCATCAACACAAAACATAATCATAAAATTCAGCATTGCACATTCAACAATAACCAGTCATCATTCATCCAAATTCGGCCTCCAAGCCCAAAATCAAAGTCTAACTAGTGCCCTTGAGTCTCATGGTGACTCACCCTAGTTTCTAAGCTTAAGACTTATTCTAGCAAATGTGTAAGCTTCTCTCTTACCTCTTGAAGACACTAAAAATGACTTAGAACCTTTGGGTCTTTTTCTCACCAAAACCGTGAGCAACACTCCCTCCTTGGACACTTGAAATTTGACTTCCAAGCTTCTAAACTTCTAAGACTCCACTTGATCTTCCAAGCTAAAGATCCTAATGCCTTGAACAAGGTTTGGCCGTGAGGTCTATTTGGGTTTTGATTGAAATTTCTTCAACACAACTTCAAGCAAAAGGCATATTCATGATCTAGGGTATGAATATGCCAAGGTTTCTTGTGTTTGGTAAGTGTTTAGGTTGATTAAGGGTGATGGAGTGGTGAGGCCGTGAGCTCCTCAAGAAAAGGAAGGGTTGGATTTGAGTTTTCTAGCCTTGATCACACATGCATGTTGCATATTCATGATCTAGGCTTTGGACATGCAATGATTTCTTGGTTTTTAATGGAAGAAGATGTTTGGATGGTGGTGTTTAGGGAGGTGGCCGTGAGCTTCTTGGAAAAGAAGAAGAAGAAGAAAGTGGCGTGAAGATGGCATGAAGAAAAGGGAGCAAAAGTGGTGGTCATCAACAAAAGGCAATTTTTATAAAAGCTTATGGTCAAAGGTTAAGAGATAAGGTGGCATAAGGGTGGGTTTTGGTGTGGACACCTCACTACTTCATGCAAAGAAAGGGAATGTGGTGTTGCCACCTAATGTTTGACCAACATGCATGAAATGTGGGCATGACACCTCATTACTTCATGCAACACACCATTCACTCCACACACATACACACACCACGGCCTACACACACACACACACACACACACACTCCTCACGGCTTCACACACACATACACAAGGCCCAACACACAATCATGGCCCAACATCACTCACAAGGCCCATTTGGTTCGCTTAGGCTTAATCTAGTCCACTTAACTCTTAAGCCATTCATTAACCAAGCTAATCTAACTCATAACTAAATTACTAGCTAACTAAACCAAATCAACTTAAAACCACACAAGTCTAAACCTAATAAATTAGGTTTGATCTAACCCTAATCACGATTTTCTATCTAAACGAGATTAAGCTCTAACACATCAAGCTAAGGCAAAGCATTAAAGCACAAATTATTTGGGAACTAAAATTCGGGGATGTTATAACTTGCGCATCCTCAGGAGGAAAGACAGTTGCGTTAAAGGTATCAGAATTCTTCTTAGCCCACACTGTCTTGGCGACAATGTCATCCATGCCCTCAACACCTTGAATACCCTTGTGAGACTTACTCAGATTGAGCCAATCTCCAGCTACCCCCTTTCCTGTGTCCGTCCGAGGCCTCTTGGGTGGACGTTCGGGGGTACCCCTAGCACTTGGCTGAGCCTCCGAGTTGACTATTTGCTCTATGCCTTCGGCGGCCGAAATCACCTCGGCAGGGACAGCGTGAGGAGCAACGGTTGGACTACTCTTTGGCGCTGGCTCGGAGGACTGGCTTTTGGCCGAGGAGCCAGAGCTTGCCTTCACAGCAGCCAGCTGAGCCATCCTGGATGAAGCAGCAACACTTTTCTTGGCCTTTGATGCTTTCTTCCCCATTTTTTCTGCAACAAGAAAAAGTATGTTATACCGAGCAGCAAAAAAAAAGTATGTTATACCTAGCTCGGCCTTCACTTCGGCCTGTGTTCTCTTCAACAGAATTTGTTTTGTATCAATCCGACCCTTCTCTTTAAGATACTCCCAAACCCGATCACACAAACGCCTCTCGGCCCTGTTCAAATCCACTTTATAATCAAACTGGTATAAGGAGGCCCCTCTATTGTAAATGTTGCCCGACCAGCTCAGCGGGAACCGAGGAACGATTTTAATCTCTTCTCCATCCTCAAATCTTTTCATAAACCAGCATACTTCGGCTCCTGTATACTCGTACTTGAAGAAGAGTGGTTTGAAGGACTTCCAAGAATCGGTTACCTTCGCGAAGAGGGCATGGTCCTTCCGAGCCTTCAATGACACCCAAAGCCCCTTAGAGTTACCAAATTTATTTACTTGGGGGGCATATATCCAGAAGAAGGCTCGTAACGTTGCTACCAGACCTTCGGCATCGCAAAATTGTTGGAAAGCTCTGGCAAAGGCCCAACCGCTCGGGTGCAGCTGGCTCGGGGCTACGCCTAAGTGGTTGAGGACCTCTATTTCAAAGGTAGAAAAGGGCATACGAATTCCGACTTTTGTCACTACCTCCTCGTAAAAGTAGAAATGTTGTTGGTTTTCTGGCACTTGGAAGCAGATGCGATCATCTATGCCCGCATGTCTTAAAACAAATTCCGAGGCATTCCCATATGCACTCGGAGGTGTTAGGATTGGACGAAGATGGTTCAAGCTGTCCGTCGTCAGCAACGAAGGCCTTGTTCCAAGTACTTCCCGATCAAAAACTCCATCGTACTGCGCGTGGTTGGGTGGTAAAGGATATTCTTCAGGATGGGTATCACACCTGCGCTCCACCATATCTGGGGAAAAAGTAAAAGGCTCGGCGTTAGCATTTTTTATAGCAGATGTTTTAATTCTAAAACTAAGGCCGAGCCTTGGACCTTTTCCCTCCTCCCTCACAGGATCTCCCAAAAACTCTTCCCCTCCTGTAAAGCATTCTAGGCTAGTCCTAACCTGAGCCCGACGCTCGGCAAACCTATAAGCCAACAGCCACCTATTTTCCTCTGCGGGATCAAAAGGGTACTCTATGGTTAACGGTTCTACCTCGGGTGACTCGTTTGATCCTTGGCCACAAGGGGGGGGGGGTGGGAGGATCTACTGTATCATCGGTATCAGAACTAATTTCTAAGGGAACGTTTTCGCGCTCAAAATCCCCAGAACTCCCAGAAAAACCTGAATCACCGTCACTGGAAGGCTCCTCTCCTAATCTCCTACAGAGATCATGGTAAATCTTCTTCCAATCTCTCCAACCTCTCATGATTAGGAAATCCAAACCCTTCAACTACCTACCCAGAACAAAAACCCCCAAATTTCTGTAAAACCCACAAAAGGCAAAACCCTCTCAAAAAGTAGAAAAAACAGAACCAAAAATAAGATGTTTGAGTTAGAAGAAAAGGGAAGATTACCTGCTTTCGATTGTTGGTCTCTAGAAAAAGTTGGTAGCAACGGATGATCGTGAAAGTGCGAACAAGAATAAAGGGAATGTGTTTGGAGCAAATGAGAACAAAGGTTTCTGGAACAAATGAGAACAAAGGTTTCTGGTTTGTGGAGAGTGAAAATGAGTATAGCGCAAAGGAAATGTGTTTAGATCAAGCAAGAACAAAGGTTTCTGAAAGATGCAAGTGAGAGTAAAGGATTTGAATACCCCACAAAACCTTTCAGTATCCCTCCACGATGCATATGTGGGCCGAAAGCCCACTAACCCACTCAACCACTCACAGGGTGAGACGTGGCGGTTACTGGAGTTATTATTTGGAAATTCGAAATTTAAAATGATTTGGCACAACTTCCCAGGATATGCGCCGTACCTAGAGAACCTAAAACGTCACCTCGAACAGGCTACATGATTACAGATGTCACACACTCCCAAACTAAGACATCTGAAACGGTCAACCTTAGCCACTTGTTACCTCGTCACAGACTTTCCAAAGTATACGAGCTGGGGGGCTTGTAGGGTCTGCCGACCATACACGGACCCAGGTCTTACTAAAGGGATTCTCCAAGGGCACTTTCCTCGGTTTACTTATCATGAAAGTCCTTCGCTCGGACTCATGGACTCCGAGCATACCAAAGGGCCAGGCTCGGACTTGATGGGTCCGAGCCTTACGATCGGTCCCCAATCCATCAGGCTCGGGACTCTAGGACCGAGACATATCGTCGGCTCGTGGATAAGGTCAGGCCCACCGAGCCTTCTTATCCCTTCCGCAAATCTCTCCTAGATTCTCGCAACAGCCTAGACATGAGATCTTCAGCTGATCTTATCCAGATTCTAGAAGCATAATCACCCGATATTATCTCACAGAGTCCTGGTTCAGCTCAACCCAGATACAGGGCCCAAACGGCCCATATCAGCCTCCTCCAAACCCTATAAATATCTCATCACAGCTAGGGTTTCAGGTAAGTACTCTCATCCCTAAGTTGACACTCTGCACACACACGTTGACTAGGGAGACCCTGCTTTTCCTAACCGGAACTGCAGAAATACCATAAGTCACACAGTAATACTTGATCCTCTCTTGGGCTCCTGGTTACCATAATCTTGAGCACTTAGAGGGTTAAGGACACATAGTGCTCAAGTACACTACACATAGTGAAGCAAATCTCTTGATCCATAACGGAAGGCTTGGACATAGCCCTCGATGGTTTGAAGGTGAACCAGGATATATCGTGGTGTCGTATCTTATATCCCTTCCATTCTTAACGTTCTTGATTGCACATATATTTTGTGATTCTTTAATTGTGTTAAAATTGTGTTAATAATTGTTTGGATTATGGAATTTATGTTTTAGTGCCTCTATAGAGTCTTGAGAATTATGAACATTGATTGTTTAGTTGGTTGGAATTGTTGAGAAAGAAGCCGTTTTCTTGAAAGAAAAGTTTTACGGTAATTGATTGTTGTAACCGGTTACTTAATCCGTTAATTTTATTGCATTTGTAACTCTATTAGCCATTTATCATCAGTTAAGTAATTAGTTAAATTTTCTCTAACTTTCACGTTTATGAACGGAATCGAAAATCAAAAAAAGTAACCACCACACTTATTCAACTCCCCTCCAAGTGTGTGTTTAGAATCCTATAAGGCTGTAGAACTATTCATTGAACCATCGATTAAAAAAAATTAGGCTTAATTAACATTTTAGTCCATGAACTTAGGTGCTCTTTTGAAATTAGTCCTTAAACTTTTTTTCGATGCTTTGAATCCCTGAAGTTTGTTTAATTTTTGGAAATGGTCTTTTCGTCGCTTAAGTGATGATATAACCAACGACATGTCACGTCACTTTCACAATATCGACGTGTGACATGTTATGTAGGGTCATGGGACACTACATTGATTTTTTAATTAAAAAAAATTCTTTTAAAATTTATCGAAAGATTTGATTTTCTTTTAAAAAATACAATTTTTAATTATTTTTAATAAATTTGAAATTTTTTTAATTTAAAAAATGACGTGGTATCATCTGGCATGTTACCTATCGATGTGGCGAAGGTGACGTGACATATCCTCGATCATATCACCACTTAAGTAATGAAATGATCATTTTCAAAATTTAAGCAAAGTTTAGGAACTTAAAGCATCGAAAAAAAAGTTTAAGGACCAATTCCAAAAGAACACCTAAGTTTCAGGGACTAAAACTCAGGGACTAAAAACTTAAATAAGCCAAAAGAAATTATAGCTTTTGCAAGTAAACTTGGCAAAAGTACTTCAAGTTGCTTTTGTTTTTAGGATGAGCAAGTTGTCAATATTTCATGAAAAATAATGTCCTTAAACTTATTATTATTATTTTTTATCAAATGACAAGTTACATCAATATAAGATTATGCCGTTCTAAGTTTTTATAACAAATTTTAGCTACTTTGCATAGTGCGCTAATTCAAATAACTAGTTTCACAATTAAAAATTTTGGACTACAATCTCATACTAACTTTCAGTCAACTTCATATTTATTTGCTACTCCCTCCGTTCCTATTTATCTGTCCTATTTCAAACAAAACACATACATCCTTTAAGAAATCTAATTATTACTTATATTTTCAATATATTAATTATGTTTTTTTTTTCCACTATACCCTTTCTCTTTCTATAATTATTAATTTTTCTCAACTACTTATGTAAACCAAGACTTATTGAATAAGGTCTAATATGGAAAATAACATTTATTACACTCTTAAAATTCTTAATAGGACAGATAAAAAGAAACAAAAAATCTCTCCAAAAATGGACATATAATAAAGAACGAAGGGATTACTAGTTAAAATTTATAAGTAGTTTTTGTCAAACAAAGTTAAACAACTTTCCCAATAAATATTCACAGCAAAAACATTGTAATGAAAAAAATAGAAATTATTTTGTCACTCTGAAATCATACGATACTCCAAAATTGTTGAAAAGTCAAACATATCCCTAAATTTTAAAATTTTTCCATTTACTTTCATTTTATTATTTTTTTACTAGCAGCCTGGCACAGTTTAGAATGGTTATCCATTGTTTGCGTCAATTACTTTACACCTCAATATAAATCATAAAACCACAAAGCTCGCGAATATTTTCTTGTTGCTTCCATTCCAAACAAAGCAAAAGGCTTTATGCTTAAAACACTTGAATGCATCATCATTTCCTTTACGCTTTCATTTAGGGACTTATATATACTCTCAAAGCAAGAAACATGTTGCATTATGGTGATGCACATATAAAGAAAACTTTTCATTTCTTGACTCATAAATATTAGACCATTCGGGTGTACTAGTACCTTTTAGCCGCAGGAATCCAGAGATGAAATCATTGTAGGAATTGCGTATGTATTTTCAATTAAATCTAAGGTTTTTATTGTAAGGTCGTGATCGTATAGACAGTTAACCTTCGAAGCCATGTTTTGTTTTATGCTTTTTTTTTTTTTTTTATTGTAAGGTCGTGATCGTATAGTACCTTTTTTTTTTTAAATCTACATATCAACGTGGCTCTATAACTTGCAAAAGTTTCATAAACCTGAGCTTTCTTATAGTAATGCTCTTTTTACTAATAATAATGTTAGTTGAAATAGAGATTTTGAAATCTCATCATATTTCATAAAATAATGCTGTTTTTTTTTGCCTGCTATTAATAGGGTCTTCAAATATTTCATATCATATTTGCTTATTACAAGTTCAAAACATTTTTACCTTTGTCATGGATTGTCTTGACTTTTGACGTAATAAGCCACTTTAGTAGTTAATAGATGTTCAGAGACCCTTGCATCATGCTTTGCATTTATTAGCTAATTACTTAAATAACGTGGATTGTTGAGGATGATTATCATAAGTAGAAGTATATCATAAAGTAGTCTTGCACTTGGGTGTCTAATGTCAAATCTTTGTAGAGGTATTCCTGGTAAGATTGACAACTTTATAGAGTACATGGATATTTATCAATCTTGATAGAATAGATTTCCTTTTAGATTTATATATCCACTGAAATAATTAATTTTCATGTCATTTACAATAAGAAAGTGTGATCAATCTTATGAAAAATTATATTAATTTGATGTGTAATTATTTAACTGATATATTATTTACACACGTGAAATTGATTTTATAATACTAAGATCTACTAAACAGTAATCGTGTCAATCAACATTAATTTTTTTATGTGTTCTTCTATTTTAAATAAACGTAAAAGAATTAATTTTATGAAAAATAAAGTTTGTCGTTTCATATTTCAGACAGTCTCAGTTATTATTATTTTTTTTTTAAATGCTCAAGTGTTATTGTTGTTTTTATTAATATTTGTGTAATGTATCTGATATTCATTATAAATACTAAACAAAAATCCTCGATTCATAAATATTACCACCTTAATTATTCTTTAACTTTCGTGTTTTAGTAATGAAATAAATCATTCATTTTGTAAAATGCAAAAATAATTTTCTTTAATCAATTCTAATTTGCTTATTAATTTTGTGCTTACTTCACCGCGCATTGTGCGGGAGCAAATACTAGTATTAGACCATTCGGGTGTACTAGTACCTTTTAGCCGCAGGAATCCAGAGATGAAATCATGGTAGGAATTGCGTATGTATTTTCAATTAAATCTAAGGTTTTTATTGTAAGGTCGTGATCGTATAGACAGTTAACCTTCGAAGCCATGTTTTGTTTTATGTTTTTTTTTTTTTTTTTTTTTTTTTTGTGTGTGTGTGTCTAGGCACAGTTATTTTTCACAATATGAGTTGTCCTTTACTGGATGGAACTTCCACAATATGCTAATGCAGGAGTGAAGTTATGCTCTGCACCGGGTGCATGTGAACCATTGATTCTTGCCAGCTTTCATCCAACGATCCCAAATGAAGACTGGGTAAAGGTTGGACTTGGGTTGGTGTATATTTACACCCTCCGTTGGAATTCAATTTGGGCCATTGATTCTCCGTTTTGGGCCTTCCACTTCCATATTATTTTATAGCTTCATATTATTTTCCATATTATTTTACATAGCACATTATTTACTCCAAGAGAAAGATGTTTTCTTCCATATTTTCATCCACAATATTTTAATTTTCGTCCCTTTTTTTTATTTTCGTCCCTTTTTTTCATTATTTTTCCTTATAATATTAATAGGGTCCTTCTCTTTTACTTTGCACCGTATAATTATTGGAAATTACTTGAATATGCATTATGCCAATGCCAATTGCCAATTACATTATTTTTTTTTATTTCCTTTTATTTATGTCCTTTTTGTTTTATGTCCATCCCTTTTGTTTATTTCCTTCCTTTTTATTCCTTTTTATTTTATAATGCCCTAGTAAGTATGTAATAAAAATAATAAATAAATAAATATTTTTGACAATAAATTAAAGATAATAATATTCGCTGTTAAAAATAATAATGTAATCAGAACTTTTTATTTGTTTACTTATGAAATGAATCAGAACTTCTTTGTTTAAAAGGAGTGTTACAGTGCACCTTGGGGAATTCCTCGATCGGGCACGTGTCACGATATTCCTTTCGTGGCGCAGTACATATGCATCACTAATTCCAATCATATTTATCTTATCATTTCTTTCCTTGCACTTCCATTCCCAAGATTTCCAGAACTTATCAACACATCATGATAGTATTAAAAATCTTTTCCTTTTCATCGCTTAATTCGACAACATCACATTATTCTCATCAGCATCATTATTACTTTCATAATTTCCATTGCCTCACTTAATTTCCATCATTGATCAAACATGTAAACATCTCACCGAGTTCCAAACATTAACATCATCATATATAAAATGTTCATCATGCATAAGTAATAAAGCAAATCATATCACCATGGCACATTCACATTAATAACATCATGCATCACAAAGTGCGTGGTCCTAGTCCCCTTCGTATACGTGGCTGCACACACAAACAATTGCCACGATACTACTGACCCAGAGACCACTAGGTTCCAATCTTTGAGATGATACGGAACGTCTCAATATTTTACCTAAATACCACAGTGTTTGGGGAAAGCCCCTCTCTCACCTCAAATCCAGCAAATATCCGTCAGAAACTGTTGCGGGTCCTCCCGACTGACAGCAGCTTCAAAAATCCCGACTTGCAGATCCTTTGCTTAAGACAAGACACATAATTAATACAAGGCTATCTAATAAACATTCATGCTTAATATCAACTCACTTTTTTTCTTTGGAAAACACGTTTTAAATCCTTATAGGGAAATCGTAAAAGAAAACCTTTACATTCTCAAATCAAATCCAACTTTTGAATGCACTTTAAATACCTCAAAATCATTCTTACACAATCAATAACACACTTTAAAACAAATTCTTTCGTTGCTGGTTCGTTCCGGACAGCCACGAACCAAAGTCTGAAAACACCGAAAAATGCCACTTTTTCAATCAATTTTTTTTCTAAATCGAATACCTTTAGGAACTCAAAACTTAAACCAATTGAAAACATTTGTAGGATCGAGAAACAACTTAAATACATTCGGGACAGCAAGGGGAATAAACCCAAAATCACTTTTTATAAAAACCCGAAAACACCGAAAAATCGCACTTTGAATCCCTTTAATTTTTTGCTTAAAATAATGCTTAATACAATTTGATTTTTCAAACACAACACCATGAAATAAAATAGGACAGTAGCCACACATTCTTCACCCAAAAAATCAATCTTGTAGTCCATGATTTTCGAAAAGTTTTTCATGCAAAGCAAACACAACACTTTAACTTAGCTAAATAATTCATTTCCTTCTCATTTCTTAAGTATACAAATCATTCCAAGACATGTAAAAAAATGGTTCAATTATCATGCATCACATAATAGGTCAATCATCATTTAGAATATAAAACAATCTCATTCTATCCTTAACTAAAAACCTAAACCGAAACATACTTTAAGTAATTAACTTGCAATTTCATTTACACACATCTAGGCACACCTTCTGTAACACCCCGCAAATTCCTCGTACTGTTTTAAATAATCAAAAGATCTATTTTGAGAAAATGTTTTTGAAAGAGTGTTTTCTTGAAGTGAATTTCTTATTTTATAATTTTAAGTGGTGAATGATTTTGAAGAAATTATTTTTCATAAGAAAATATTATGAGTCTTAAAGTTGGATTTTTAAGAAATGATTATGTGTGTGATATTTTTGTGTTTCAAGGAAGTTATGATTTTGTGCATGAGTGGTTTTATAAGAAGAAAATCTATTTTTCTATGTGTGTGTATTTGTGTGTGAAATACGTGTATGTGTATGTGTGTATGTGTAACACCCCTCAAAATCCTCGTACTGTTTTAATTGCTAAAATGAATTATTTTTGAGAAAAGTATTTTTAAAAGGGTATTTTCTTAAATAAATGTCATAATTCACGTTTTCAAAGTGTTGAGTGATTTTAAAGAAATGATTTTTCATGAAATAATGTTATGATTTTCAAAGTTGAATTTTTGGAGATGCTTATGTGTTTAAGATTCTTTTTAAGGAAATAGTAAATTTTTCAACAAGAAACTATTTTATGAAAAGGTGATTTAATTTATAAAAATATATGTGCTTGATATTTTTGGGTGTTATTGTGATTAATATGCATGAATGATTTATTTGTCTATATATGCATGAAGATGTATGTACGGTTTTTACATGCATGTATGCTTAGAATTTAATTAGTAAATGAACATGGTGACATATGCATGAATGTATGTGCTAGTGTGATGCATGTGTATATGAGTATGTATATATATGTGTGAATGGGTGTGTTAGACGTGTAAGTGAGTGTGTGTATGTGTGAATATATGTGTGTGCTGTGTGTATATGTGTGTGAGGAAAGCCTAGAATTTCCTTAAGTGGAGACTGTAGTGTCCTTGAACACTATGTCCTTAACCCTCTAAGTGCTCAAGATTATGGAACCAGGAGCCCAAGAGAAGATCAAGTGTTAATATATGACTTTATGGTGTTTTTGCAGTTCCAGTTGGGAAAAGCAGGGTCTCCCCAGTCAACAAGTGTGTGCAGAGTGTTAACTTAGGGATGAGAGTACGTACCTGAAACCCTAGCTGTTATGAGCTATTTATAGGGTTTGGAGGAGGCTGATATGGGCCGTATGGGCCCTGTATCAGGGTAGAGCTGAACCAGGATTCTGTGAGATAATACCGGAGGTTTAAACTCTTAGAATCTAGATAGGATCAGCTCAAGATCTCATGTCTAGGCTGTTAGCGAGAATCTAGGAGAGATTTGCGGAGGGGATAAGAAACCTGAATGGGTCTGAATCTATCCACAAGCCGACGGTATGTCTCGGCCCTAGAGTCTCGAGCCTGATGGGTGGAAGACCATTTATAAGGCTCGGCCCCATCAAGTCCGAGCCTGGTCCTTTTGTGTGCTCGGAGCCAACAGGTCCGAGCGAGGGACGTTTGTGCTTAGTAAACCGAGGGAAAGGTCCTTGAAGAGTCCCTTAAATGAGACTTGAGTCCTTATATGGTCGGCAGACCCTACAAGCCCCCCAGCTCGTAAGACTTTATAAAGTCTGTGACGAGGTAGCATGTGTTTAGGGTTGGACCTTCTAGATGTCTTAGTTCAAATGTGCAACAAATGTCCGAGGTGACGTTTTGGTTTCTCTAGGTACGACACGTTCTCTTGTAAGTTGTGCCAAATCATTGCAATTTTTGAAATTTGAAAAAGTACCTGTTGAAACCGCCACGTCTCATCCAGCGAGTGGTTGCATAGGTTGATGGGCTTTCGGCCCAAATGCGTAACATGGAGGGAAACTGAAAAGTTTCCATTTCCTTCATTAGTCCGAATCCTTTCAACCTCTTACTACCCACATTCATTTTCCCTTTCCTCCCTCCAGAATCCCCTAAAATCAAAATCCCATTATTCTCTTTCCAATCTCCTTTCCACGTCTCCGTCCTCGAATCCAAAACCTTCTCCCATTATCCTTTCCAGCAACTGAAAGCAGGTAACTTCCTATACTCTTCTTATTTTTATTTCTGCGATTTCCTCTTTTTGTGCGATTTCTACTTTTTGTAAAGGGGTTTTGGTTATGGGTTTTGCAGGGAGTTTGGATTTAGGGGATTTCTGGGTTCTGGGTTTTTGTTCCGGGTTTTGCAGGGAGTTTGGCTTTAGGGGATTTCTGGGTTTTGGGTTTTTGTTCTGGGTAAGCTGTGTTTAGGATTCTTTACCTTTAAACCATGAGAGGGTGGAGACGTTTGAGGAGAGTTTATCGTGAACTCTGCAGGAAATTAGGAGAGGAACCTTCTAGTGATAGTGATTCTTCAAGTTCTTCTGGGAATTCTGGGGATGAGGGAAACTCTGATACTGACGATTCTACACACCCTTCTACCCCCCCTTCCAGCCAACGATCCACCGAGGCAAAACCGCTAGTTGTAGAATACCCGTCAAATCCCGCAGATGAGAATAAGTGGTTACTAGCGTATAGGTTCGCTGAGCGTCGGGCTCAAGTCAGAACTAGTCCCGATCGTCGCACCGAGGAAAAACCTTTAGGAAGTCCACCGAGGGAGGGGGGAAAAGGTCCAGGGCTCGGCCTTAATTTTAGAATAAAAACATGTGCTCTAAAAAATCCTAACGCCGAGCCTTTTGCTTTTTCCCCAGATATGGTGGAGCGCAGGTGTGTTACCAACCCTGAAGAATATCCCATGCCGCCCAATCATGCGCAGTACGACGCCGTTTTTGATCGAGAAGTGCTAGGGACGAGACCTTCATTATTGACAACAGATAGTCTTAACCATCTTCGGCCAATGTTAACACCTCCGAGCGCCGATGGGAATGCCTCAGAATTCGTGTTGAGACCTTTAGGAATCGACGACCGAATATGCTTTCAAGTACCGGAAAATCGTCAATTTTTTTATTTCTATGAAGAAATAGTAACTAAAGTCGGCATCCGCTTGCCCTTTTCCTCCTTCGAGATCGAAGTCCTCACTCATCTAGGAATAGCTCCTAGCCAACTGCATCCAAGTGGGTGGGCTTTCATCCGAGCCTTCCAGCAATTCTGTGACGTTAAAAACTTGGTAGCAACTGTACGATCTTTTTTCTGGTTATATGCTCCCCAAGTAAATAAGTTTGGTGATTCCAAGGGGCTTTGGGTGTCCCTAAAGGCTCGGAGGGGGAACGCCCTCTTCGCCAAGGTGACTGATTCTTGGAAGTCTTTCAAACCTCTCTTCTTCCAATACGAGCACACTGGGGCTGGAGTATGTTGGTTCATGGAACGAGTTGAAGAAGATGGAGTGATCAAGGTCGTGCCTCGGTTTCCACTGGGTTGGACGACTAACATTTATAACCGAGGACCCTCCTTGTATCAATTCGACTTTAAGACGGATTTGACCAGAGCCGAAAGGCGATTGTGCGACCATGTTTGGAACTACCTTCAAGCAAATGGTCAAATTGATACCAAACGAATCTTGTTGAAAGAAACACGAGATGAAGTGAAGGCTGAGTTGGGTACTATATATATATATATATATATATATTTTTTTTTACTGATCCATTTTTTCTTGCAGAAACAATGGGGAAGAAAGCAACCAAGGCCAAGAAAGGCGAAGCTCGAGCAGCTAGAGTATCACAGTTGGCTGTAATCAAAGCTGCATCTGGCTCCCCAAACATGAGTCAGTCTTCTGAACCGACCCCTTCTGAAAGTCCGACCATTATCCCCAATGCCACTCCGACTGTTAGGATCAAAGGCGCTGAGCCGGTGATCAAAAGGGATCGTATCATCGACGCTGTAAACATCGAAGTGGAGGCTCAAACAACTCCTCAAGGCACTCCCGAGCGTCCCCTCAAGAGGTCTCGGCTGGAAAAAGGAAAAGGTCTCGCTGGAGATTGGCTTAATTTGAGCAAGTCACATAAAGGGGTAGAGATTCCTGAGGGAAAGGAGGAAGCTGCTGCCAAGACAGTGTGGCACCGAAAAATGACTGATACACTTGTTGCTACTGTCTTTCCTCCCGAGAATGCTGAAGTGATTGAGGCCTGGACCCCTGGGACTTGGGAGAACAACTGTAAGTCGTTGGTGAAGAGTCTCCTGAGGGGTGCGAGCATACTTCATCACCTCGGTCATCATGGAGACGACGCTCATGCTGGGATAGCCCCCGAAGAAAAGAAGAAAAGGACCGAGGCGTCCGAGCGGGAAGATTATTTACAACTTCAAGTTGAAGGTCTGAACAAGAAGTTGCAAACTTTGGCAGCTGAAAACGAACGGTTGCAAAAGGTGGCACAAGATGCCGAGGGTGCCAAGGTTAGGGCCGAGGAGACACTCCAGGGGGCCGAAGAGAGGATAAGGCGCTCGGAAGAGGTTCTGAAAAAAGCCGAGGAAGACGCTGCTGCTTTTCGAGCGGCGATAGAAAAAGCTCGGAAAGCGGAGCAGGCTACTGCCGCGGCTCAGGAGCAGCATGAGTATGCTAAGGATGAGATTTTGGGGCTACGAACTTCTTTGGAGAAGATGAGAGCAAAAGCTCTCAAACACAAGAAAGCTGCCATGGAGCATTTATACAACTGGGATCATGGGGTTGAGGATTCTTTCTATAACACTGCCGAGCAACTCCGCGTTCTGAATCCTGGGCTCTTGACCAAGGGTGCTGACCCTAATTTTTCTGTGAAAAATGGTCGAATTGTCGGCCCAACTGGGGCTCCCATAGATCTGAACAGCGCCGATCTGCCTGACCATTTGGCTGAGGATTCCGAAGGGGACGATGCCGAGGATGCCGAAGGTGAAGAAGAAGAAGAAGATAAATTTGATGCCGACGGCATTGTACTGTCCGACATAGAGTAGCTTTATCATTTTGCTTTTCCTTTTGTAACTGCCCCAGTAAATGGGTTTAAACTTATATTGTTGTGTTTTGTTCGGAATATTTTATAATATTCGTAATCGTGTTATGCTTCTTTTTACACTCTTTGTTAAGAATTCAAGTGTTAAGACCTCGGAACTCCAGCACTTTAGCCGAGGTGGGTTCCTCTATCCGCGATGTAAAATGATTTTATAAAATCATGACTTAATTGGGAATCTTATTTAAAGTACTTAACGAGTTATAAGCTCTTGCTAGAGCTGTTCATAATCGTTCGCGTCATAATCGGTGGCTAATCGGTTACGAGGAAAAGTACGTGATACAATGAATTCAATAACGAGAACTTTTATTCATTTGAAGCAAATATGGGCTCGGAGTTTCACCGTTCACCGAGCGTACACCATTATCAAAAAAGAAACAATTCAAAAAGCAAATGTAATGAAACAACTAAAACTATTAAAAACGAAATTGAAACAATAAAAAACTAACTGTGATAAGCTCGAAGTTTCGCCACGTTCCATGTGTTGTTGATGAGGGCACTCGAGAGAGTTTCGAGCTTGTAGGCTCCTGTTCCAGTCTTGGAGGCAACTCGGTATGGTCCTTCCCAGCTTTGGGCCAGTTTTCCGTCCTTTGCATTTTTGAGACCAATATCAGCTCTCCTCAAGACAAGGTCGCCTACCTCGAACTCTCTGGATACGACCGAGCGATTATACCCTTTTGCTTGCATAATCTTAGCATGCTTTTCTCGTTCGGCCACTAAATCCCTGATTTCTTCCGATAAAACAAGATCCTCACACAATAAAGTGTTGTTGAGGGGATTTGGCTGTTGTATAGCTCGGAATGAAGGGATGATCCTCTCAATGGGGATGACCGCGTCGCAACCATAAGTGAGCCGGTATGGTGTCTCTCCTGTTGAAGTTTGTATGGTGGTTCGATACGACCAAAGTACTTCGTGCAAGTTTTCCAACCAATTCCCTTTCGCTCCTTCGAGTCTTTTCTTGATCCCCTGGATGATAGATCGGTTTACAGATTCTACTTGGCCATTAGTCTGAGGGTGTTCTACCGAGGAAAAGTAATGTTTTATGCTCAAAGCATTGACTAAGTCTTGGAACGCCTTTGCTGCGAATTGGGTTCCGTTGTCAGTCACCAGCACTTGTGGCACTCCAAACCGAGCCACAACTTGTCTTTCAAAGAACTTCTGCACCTTGGCCGAGGATATGGTCGCAAGAGGCTCGGCTTCCACCCACTTGGTGAAATAATCAATGGCCACTATTACCCACTTTAGTTGACCTGGAGCGGTGGGGAACTGTCCAATCAGATCCATTCCCCATTGATAGAAGGGATAGGGAGATGAAAGTGAATGGAGTTCCTCAGCCGGTTTCTGATATACATCACTGTGAAATTGACACTTGTCGCACCTCTTCACATGGTTGATCGCATCCTGTTGAAGAGTCGGCAAGTAGTATCCTGCCCTTAGAATCTGTAACACCCTAATAATTACTACCCTTAATTCCCAAGTTTAAAAAAATGTGTACTCAAAAATTCCTTTTTAATATAATAAAATCACCCGTCAAACGGACGGAGTTTTGCTTGTTTTTCGGACTAATCCAAAATTCAACCTGTGATAAACAATTTCAAATAAACAACCAATAGCCAGCAGGGCTTCAGATTATATCTCTAAAACATATCAAGGCCCAAAGGGCTCCAAATACATAAGAGTGCATTAATTAATCGGAGTAATAACGGAAAATACTAAGTTTGAGTGTCATAATCAAAACATATAACTTTGTTAAAAAAAATACACTAAGTCTCAATCAAAATATACATATTAAATTTACATCCAAATATTATAATAGACTTAGGTCCATATTATATTTTAAACCCAAAACACCCTACTCTCCCTGTAAGGGAAAGTACTCCTGCTCGGCCGGGGGCTGTGCCTGCTCAATCTCAGCACCTGTAAATGTAAGGGAGTGAGCATTGCACATGAATAGAAAAGCAGTTTATAGATAGACATAACAACTAACCAGGCCAAACACAATTAGCAATTTATTCACATAAATACAAATTCATCGCCAGCATACCATATTTTCCAATTCCATTATTTTATAAATGCTGGTTCCCTTTTTAGTTAGTTCATTTCCACCATTTGATTCCCTTTTATTCATTTTCTCTGTTCCCAAAGAAATCCCTTTTTAAACCCTTACCTTTTCCTTATTTTTACGGTGTATGTATGTCTCCACAAAATCGAAGGCCTACATACATACACCAATCACGATGTATGTCTCCACCAAATCGAAGGCCTACATACATCGCGTTTCCATTACCGTTACCTTGTCCAATTTTATCCCCTTACCTCTTTCCTTATTTTTACGGTGTATGTATGTCTCCACCAAATCGAAGGCCTACATACATACACCAATCACGATGTATGTCTCCACCAAATCGAAGGCCTACATACATCGCGTTTCCATTACCATACCTTGTCCAATTTTATTCCCTTACCTCTTTCCTTATTTTTACAGTGTATGTATGTCTCCACCAAATCGAAGGCCTACATACATACACCAATCACGATGTATGTCTCCACCAAATCGAAGGCCTACATACATCACGTTTCCATTACCATACCTTGTCCAATTTTATTCCCTTACCTCTTTCCTTATTTTTACGGTGTATGTATGTCTCCACCAAATCGAAGGCCTACATACATACACCAATCACGATGTATGTCTCCACCAAATCGAAGGCCTACATACATCGTTTTTCCTTTACCGTTTACCTTATTTTATCCATTGTCCTTTCCTTTTTCCTTTTTATTTAGGGTGTATGTATGTCTCCACCAAATCGAAGGCCTACATACATACACCATCGACGATGTATGTCTCCACCAAATCGAAGGCCTACATACATCGCCCCTTTTACGTTGTATTGTCTCCCCCAAATCGAAGGCCTACAATACAACCCAAATTTTTACGATGTATCGTCTCCCCCAAATCGAAGGCCTACGATACACCACAATATTTATGCATTTTTAATTGTCCATATTATATGCCATTACTTTGCCTACCAATTCCATTTAATATTTACCAAGTCATTCCAATCACAAAAACCATCATAATTATAACCAAATAGCCACAATTCACATTTCACATAAACAATTAGAGTGCAAACATTAACCAAACTTCAACTTTTCATATAATCATATAATAACCACATTTTGTTCACATGTCCCAATTATTGATTCAAAGTCCTAAATTAGGGGTTTATGCCATTTATTATCCTCAATTAAAACCTAACCTCATTCTTTACTTCCTAAAGTTCCATAATTGCCAATTAAGCCTATTTCCAACATTTTCCTTAGTTCCTAAATTGAGATTTCTAATTTTCTACCCTAACACGTAAACTCCTAGCCAACCATTATATCTAAATACAAACCCTTTCCTAGAACAAGCCAATGCTCACTATAACCACTCCCTTACCTTAACCTTGTAGAGAGAGAAGGGAGTACCAAACCCTAACTCTTTGAAATCTTCCCCTTTTGAGTTTCAATCAAATAGCCTCCAAGTGTGTAGTGAGAGTGAGGAGGAGAGCTTGATCCTACTTAGCCATGGTGTAGAGAGAGAAAGCTTCAAGGCTATGGAGGAGAGAGAAACTATACCCACAATGACCAAACAAGGCAAGAACGATTAGAGATTGATGATAGTTTGTGTTAGTTGAAGGAGAAAGGAATGAAACTCAAATCAACTTACTTAGATGTGATGATTCTCCATGGTGGGTGTTCTTGAAGCTTCAAGGATGGAGAGAGAAAATTGGGGATTGAAGTGGGTGAGAGGAAATAGAAGAGATTGATGAATGATTATGTGTTAGTGTGTGATGGGGATTGATTTTTGGTAGTTTATTATGGATCTAAGGGAGGATTTGAGGATGAAATTAGAGAGAGATAAGAGAGAGCTTCGTGCCCTAGAGAGAGAAAGACAAAGGAATGAATGAATGAGGAAGAAGACCCCCAATCACGTTTTATGTTTTTTTTTCAAATGCAGTACGCACTACTCGAGTAGTCAGTGGACTACTCGAGTAGTCCAAGTTTTCTGGACTTTCTGTTTCTCCCAACTACTCGATTACTCAGTGAATTACTCGAGTAATTGGTGAATTACTCGAGTAATTGGTGAATTACTCGAGTAGTTCTGGTACTACTCGAGTAGTCTGACCAGTTCTCTTTTTCCTTGGCATTTCAAAATGCCATAACTTCTTCGTTACCCGTCGGATCGCGCTCAAATATGAAAGCAAGCTTCCTCACATATTACCCTTAACATCCAACGGTGGAATTTACGTTTTGAGTTGGAAATATTTTATTTTTAATTTCCTAATATAGGGTGTTTACAACACCGAAAACATTGCTTCTAACGCTCTTTTGTTCATCTTTCAACCTCCTTTCTGATGCCAATACTTCTTGACTTCCTTATGGCATTCAAAGAACTCCTAATCCATCATTTTAAATCCTTTTTACAATAATCCTTACTTCCAAATCTTATCATTATTCTAATTACTCTTAGAATTAAAATTCGGGATGTTACAATTCTCCCCGACTTATTAGAATTTCGTCCCCGAAATTCCGTTGAGTTCCGTAATTGGAGAACCATCCCATTGGTAAAAATTTCGACTATGGTCTTCATCTCCCTTCAGTTTTTATTCCCCACTCCAGGTGTGGTTAGGGTCATGCCTACTTTAGTGCCCGTCTTCTAATACTGTGTATTATCTCTATCTACACAGGATCGTTCGTTTTCTTATTATTAAAGTTCCATCTCCCATTCCTTGGATTGAAATCCTCCCCCACTTAGCATTGACATACTTGATTATATCCATGCTAAGGGGCGTAATCATCCGTTGCCCAGAATAGAGTACACAGGTTCCCAACTGGTATTCAAGGTTGAAAAGAGGATACATGGGTAACTATCTATCGGTAGGCATAGAACTATGCCGGGTTTCTATGACTTGGCGAATTTATCGCACATATACCTTAGATGCTTGAAGCTTGAAGAGAGTGAAGATGAAAAGAAGAAACATAAAGCACTCAAGAATGAGTCTCATGGTCTTTGCAAGATGACCCAAGATGGACTGGATACATGTCAAGCAAGAAGACAATGGAGATTATCCCCAAAGTGTGCATTTTCAGCAGAGAGTCGTCAAAGGGTGCGTTTCTATGGATCTGCGGCTAACTGGTTGATCTCGATCGATCGGAGTCCTATCAAATGCACAGGGTCCCAAAAGACTGAGATTATCACTTGCGGTGTTTCGACGTAACGTCTTGATTGAGATTCCACTTCGTGACTTCACTTTTATCCCGTTCACCTTTTACTCCTTCAAGTGAGTCTAGCAAAGTCCATTTTAGAATCAATCTTCACCACATTCGCATTCTACTTCGATGCTACTTCATTCCCATACGTTTGACAATTCCAATTCGATAAAAGAATTCTTAGAGATCGGTTCCACTTGAGGGTCAAGGTCAAGGTCTCGTTGTTGTTTCTCAATTCGGTGTCGTTTTGGGAAGGTCTTGTTTTATCCCTAGTTTAACTCTCGTTCGATCCTCCGCAGAGCGTTTGGAACTATCGGTTTGGTAGCCCTATAGCTTATGGTATGGTTACTAGTTTTTGTCGCTCGGACAGGATCCGAATTGAGTCGTTAAGTCTCCCCCACTTTGTATCAACTTATCTGATTATGCCGGTGCCCGGAAGCAGGGAATCGAATGTGTCAGCTTCTGATTGGAGCGAGAGATCTTTGATTCGCGATCAAAAGTCGCTACTTCAAGGTTAAGTCAAACCAAGGAAAGTGAGGAGGAAAAGATCTACTTGCACGAATTGAGGTACTAACTAAGCCTTTAATATGTCAGCAATCCTTTACAATCTATTTCGAGTTGGATCTCAAGGAAAGCTTGAATGAGTTTGATACTCAACAAGAAAGCTAATGGAATCTGACCTTTCTATCACCTTAAGTCTTGCACTACTCTCAAAATCGAGATTCGTGTTGGGTGAACGACCCGTTGGTGGTCATTCATTCAATTTGTTTGGTCTCTGTGTAGAGACTTCAAGAGGTTACCAGTTAAGCTTTTCTAATGGGTGACTATTCAGGAACCTTGGTAAGATTCCCTATGATACTTGGGTTATCTAAGTTTCAGTTTGGCTTTTTGATGGTTAGGGGTGGTGCTTATAGAATTTATTCCATTCTTTCTAAGGTAGGGTATTCGATTACGCTATTCTTAAATAGATAATATGGCTTAAGGCTCTTATTCCTTGGTTTTATTTTGGGCCTACTACCCGCTTCCGTTTAAGGAGCTTGGAAAGGACCCCATTCGGGTTGATTTCTTTGCTTCTAAAGGATCTACTCCCTTGGAGGGTTTCCATTTCTATTGTTTCAATTTCATTAGCAGGATTGCAATGGTATCATCCGTTAGTAGTTGCGAAGATTGAGGTGATCAATCTCAACCTCGCGCCTACCAACAGCGCACCATTGTCGGGTTCTTATTTTTGCCGAAAACCATTGTTCGATTGTTCAATCTTGGTTGATCTCGGCGTGGATACTTGGTAAGGTTGTCCAGATTTGCTTTACTCGCGGCGACCGTTCAGGAATCTTGTTGATAAGAATCCTAGTAGGTTTTGGACTGCCAAAGTCTGGTTTAGCTTTTCAGGGAAGCTGGAGATGGTTTCTAGGGTGAACTTGATTCCCTTAAGAACTTCATGTGAAGGATTCGAAGAAGGTACCGTTCAAGTCGACTTACTTTCTTCTAATGGTGGTACTTCTCATGAAATCTTATGTCGGATTGGTTCTTGTGCTACTTCGAAGCTTTCAATGACATTGACAATCGACAAGCGCGAAGATCAAGATGGTCAGTCTCAATCTCACATTTACCAATAGCAACATCATCGTCAGGTTTGCTGACAATATCATCTCTTAATAGTTGCAAGAGTAAGGACGACCAATCCTACCCTTACACTCTATTAAACGACGACACCATCAAGGGATCTAGTTGAGTTTAAACTAACATCCTATAGTCTATTGTTGTCACAACCTAGTCCTGGATAAGTTAGCAAGTGAACACATATATAAATATGTAGTTATATATGTATCCTATTCGCCTAACTTAGACACTTGACTATACATATCGGTTACTCGCTTAGTGAGTAAACCACAGGAGTTGTGAGTCCAAACTCCAAAGGCCGAGGAAAAACTGCTCTAATACCAAAATGTAACACCCTAATAATTACTACCCTTAATTCCCAAGTTTAAAAAAATGTGTACTCTAAAATTCCTTTTTAATATAATAAAATCACCCGTCAAACGGACGGAGTTTTGCTTGTTTTTCGGACTAATCCAAAATTCAACCTGTGATAAACAATTTCAAATAAACAACCAATAGCCAGCAGGGCTTCAGATTATATCTCTAAAACATATCAAGGCCCAAAGGGCTCCAAATACATAAGAGTGCATTAATTAATCGGAGTAATAGCGGAAAATACTAAGTTTGAGTGTCATAATCAAAACATATAACTTTGTTAAAACAAAATACACTAAGTCTCAATAAAAATATACATATTAAATTTACATCCAAATATTATAATAGACTTAGGTCCATATTATATTTTAAACCCAAAACACCCTACTCTCCCTATAAGGGAAAGTACTCCTGCTCGGTCGAGGGCTGTGCCTGCTCAATCTAAGCACCTGTAAATGTAAGGGAGTGAGCATTGCACATGAATAGAAAAACAGTTTCTAGATAGACATAACAACTAACCAGGCCAAACACAATTAGAAATTTATTCACATAAATACAAATTCATCGCCAGCATACCATATTTTCCAATTCCATTATTTTATAAATGTCGGATCCCTTTTTAGTTAGTTCATTTCCACCATTTGATTCCCTTTTATTCATTTTCTCCGTTCCCAAAGAAATCCCTTTTTAAACCCTTACCTTTTCCTTATTTTTACGGTGTATGTATGTCTCCACCAAATCGAAGGCCTACATACATACACCAATCACGATGTATGTCTCCACCAAATCGAAGGCCTACATACATCGCGTTTCCATTACCGTTACCTTGTCCAATTTTATCCCCTTACCTCTTTCCTTATTTTTACAGTGTATGTATGTCTCCACCAAATCGAAGGCCTACATACATTGCGTTTCCATTACCATACCTTGTCCAATTTTATTCCCTTACCTCTTTCCTTATTTTTACGGTGTATGTATGTCTCACCCAAATCGAAGGCCTACATACATACACCAATCACGATGTATGTCTCCACCAAATCGAAGGCCTACATACATCGCGTTTCCATTACCATACCTTGTCCAATTTTATTCCCTTACCTCTTTCCTTATTTTTATGGTGTATGTATGTCTCCACCAAATCGAAGGCCTACATACATACACCAATCACGATGTATGTCTCCACCAAATCGAAGGCCTAAGTACATCGCTTTTCCTTTACTGTTTACCTTATTTTATCCATTGTCCTTTCCTTTTTCCTTTTTATTTAGGGTGTATGTATGTCTCCACCAAATCGAAGGCCTACATACATACACCATCGACGATGTATGTCTCCACCAAATCGAAGGCCTACATACATCGCCCCTTTTACGTTGTATTGTCTCCCCCAAATCGAAGGCCTACAATACAACCCAAATTTTTACGATGTATCGTCTCCCCCAAATCGAAGGTGTAGTGTTCCATTGTTAGGGAGACACCACGATGTGTGTTTTGGGTTGTTGCAGCTGACGAGGGTGACCCCGGTCCTACGTACCCCCAGTGATAAGGGGATCAAGCCACACATAGTTCTTGAGAGTAGGGATGAGAGACCTACCTTAGCCCCTATAGCATAGTGGTTCTTATAGGGGATTACCTATTAGGTGTGTTGTGATACCTTATGGGCCTGTTGGGCCCAATAGGGCTGACGTGGCTCTTAGAGGATAAGAAGGGTGAGTCCTTCATCCTTATCATGTACTAGGGAGTTTTAAACTTATCCGTTGAGTCGTTGGTCGGCATTGAAGGCATGCGGTCGGCTTATGGGTCCGATCCACTACAATGGGCAATCCTGTCTGGTTGCACGGTATTTAATTATTGTCATTATTATATTTGTTACGTGTGATCTTTTTAATCATGTTGCTTTTGTTCTGATACTTTATATTCACTCGCCAATAATTTTCATTGTTGCTATTCAATTATCATATATCGTTAAATTAACAACGATCACTGATTATTGTCTTTAAACATGTAATGTAAGGTTCAAAAAAGGATGGTCGGACCTATCGAAAAGGAAGGCCGAGCAGCTAGGAATCTCTCTAGAGTTGACGAGGCCATCACGACCCCATAATAGAGAACAATCCAAAAGTCAGAACGGTTATTGTAAAAACATCTCGTGGCATGGATTACTATCGTCATCACTCCGAGATAATTACAAAGACTTTGTGGCCATCGCCCACCCAAACATGTGTTCCTGTAACAACCCGTCACGAGGCTAGCCTAGAACGGGCACTACACACCCACGATGGTCAAACTGTTACGAGTCATGTTGTCAAGGCCTCCGTCCACAATGAACTCTCGATCAACAAAACAACATGTGAAGCCACAAGTTACGGTCAATTAAGGGCATTACCACGACCAATCCAGGGAAGTTAATTTCTTTTACTTAAGTCATTTCAATGGTATTAATTATGTACACCATCGCATGCCAATGATACAGTTAATTACTATACTTATTAACATTATTTGGTTTAATACCACTAATTGCTCCGACACATTTTTGATACACGTATCGTTTATTATTATTATTACGTGTGATCTTTTTAGAATCATACTATTTACATACCAATATTTTATTCCGTAAACTTGCCAATAATTTTCATTATTGCAATTTAATTATTATACATTGTCAGTTCAAATGACGATTACTGATTATTAATTTTGTATACATATACGAGGTACAAATATGGGTAAACAGTCCATCCCACCGGTTTCCTACCAGATCCCTACACCCGCAGTAGGATATCAGGCTATGATATCAACCGACTAATGACATCCTCGAATTGAACGGTCCCTTCTACCACGACACCCTTGCCTCTCATGGTCACTAAAAGCCAAAAGACGATCCCCGTCAACATCTCTTCTCGAGATCCCAACATTGCTCACAAGGGCGCTATACAATGGTTCGCCCATAACGGCATACAGGGTGTTTGGGTGGAAGAAGATGAAGAGTACCGAGCAAGCACACGATCTAGCAGTAGAAGAGGAAATGTCTCTATGCCAATTTGATGCCGAGCATATCAACGTTCATGCCAAAAAGGATGCCGAACGCATCAAAGCTCAAAAATAGTCTAACTATAAAGACAAACAGGGAAGGATCTTTCTCATTATCTCATTTACGTGATGTACATTGCATACTTTAAACTTCACATTCATCATTATTGAATCACTTGTTGCACAACATTATATTATCTTAGATAATACTCATAATTAACAGTGAAACGGCTCATACTTCGCTATTAATATCATTACATATCATTTACTACATGATATTCTAATAGTTGTTTTCATACATCATGTAAAGGTACAAATTTGATGGTCGGAACTACCGGACGTGATAGCCCGAGCACGATGGCCTAAAATGATGCGAGTGTTTCGCGCATAACCCAAGTCAGGATTCCTATCATCCGAAAGCATGCACAAGCCGACCACAGATCTTGTGCCCCTCAGACGTTTTCTCTAACCCCGCCCTCACAACTTGCAAACATTCAACCCCGTCACAATGCACTCCTTCACAGGTCTAAATCCTCAAGCCTCTCACACAGGTTTGGATGAATCTGATCTAAATGGCAGAGCATTCTCGGAGGGGGAATCCGATTTAGTTGGGGAAGTACGCTCGGATTAGGCTATTCTGCTGCACATTCATTCTCTCAATCACCAATCCTTCTGATGTTTCCTCGGATAATACTCCTGTTATCGGGTTAAAGGTTTTGAAAATAAAAAGACGAAGGCATGTCCGACAACTCAGAGAACAGCCGATCCAAATTAAAGAATATAACACTCCTCTTGCTTAATCAGGGAATTAATCTTTCTTTATCCTAAATTTAAGTCATTGCTCTTTATTACGTTTAAGTTTTATATCTTAATTACACATATTGGCTTTTATGAGATGGTTGTAATTATTGGCCATGAGTGGTACACATGGTCGCTTTATTTATGCTACAAGTATCATACTACTTGCTTAGTGCCTAAAATATGACTCAGTTTACAAAGTGAATGCACCACTCTTGTCTCATTTCTAATTTAATATTCTAATTCCTATCTCTATATATGTGATGAAAGGTACAACTGTGGAGGTACAAGCAACTCAGGATCTCTAAAAGAGTCTCACACCATTCGTCTACCCTCATGTTCTGACAATTGCGAAGATCGTGTTTTATTCAACATTCATGCATCTACCGAACGCAACAGGGCCTTATCAGACATCCTTTGATATTATGCAAGCAAGCTCCGTTTCGGCTTTGTTGTTCCGAGCTTCCCTTCGACGACCTACTAATAAGGATCCGACAAACTATTCCGATTTCCGAGGGGTTCAGCATTTATAATTGATTAACATCATTGACGAAAGAATCAGTGCTACATCCTGTTCTATCCACAAGGAATTTTCTCAGATTGTTTTGTTGAAGATGATCTCACTTTTCGCCCTCTCGGCTTAATTTCTCGGCTTCAACTTCGGCTTATTTCTCTAGCTCGACAACATTGTTCTCCGACATTGAGCGCATCTCAGCCAGCTGGGGTCTGAGGACTCCCTCTCAAGTAGCCATACTCTGCCACATCGTCCGCTGCTCGGGAGTAGCAACATACTCTAAGTCCCCATGCTCGCCATACGCCAAGTATCATTGTCACCGATCAGTATCTCTGGAAACCTCCCACCGAGCATCTTAATTCTTATGAACTCGGCACAAGCCCTTTCAAGCTTTACCGCTTTTCTCACTCTTTGTCTTCTCGGCATCCCCGGTATACTCCTTCTGCTCGTCAAGAATCCGATCATGTTCTCCTATGTGTCAGCATATTTCCGCCAGCTGGGGAGTGAGGACTTCCTCCCGAGCGGGCCACATTCCGTCTCATTGCCCGCTGCTCGGGATCAGCAACGTACTCCAAGGCCTTGGAGTCATTTGGGAAGAACTTTAACAAGGAAGTTTCTATGCTCGCCACGCGCTGACGATCATTTTTGTCAACCAGTACCTTTGGAGATCTCCCATTGAGTTTTTGGGTTTATACCGAGTTTGAGGGTGCCTCGGACATCAGCATCAAGCATCTCAATTCTTATGAACTGAACACAAGCCTCTTCAAGCTTTATGGAGTGGAGGGCTTATGTTGTAATGGAATAGGTACATAGCCGACATAGGCCGACCTAGACACTAGTAACATATGATCATCTCCCTGTAAAGGATGTTGCAACATTTCCGCCTATCGCCATCAGATTTGGTATCCACCTCTCTCATCGAGGGCTTACTTTAATTCAATCACTCACTTTGGATCACGTTCCTACACACTTGCATGCCCACGATCTCGGTTAGCCGACCAGGTCGGCATTGCTACAAGTGGAAAGGAGGACTGCAACCCGATACTTGACCACAGGTTGAATACATCGCGGGTAGAGGAATACGCCTCGGCTAAGGTGCTCATTCCGACAGCATGAACCCGTAAAGCTTACGATCCAATTGGTGATGAGACTCTTGACACACCTCAATACAACGGGGTGTAAGAATCTCCTTTAGGTTTATTCTTTCAGTGTCATTATTTGAGTATAAAGAATGCTATCAACCATTTGCGATACTCTTCCAGGAAAAGGGTCTTGGCTTTAAACAGTCTTCTATGTCACCTCCAACCTCGGAAATCGGACGTCTGATCTGCCCAGCACAGAAAGGATCTAAACTCGGCTCAGAGTCTATATGACACTTCCCGAGTTGGGGGGCTTATGTAGTGGACCGGACCCATAAGCCGACCGCATGCCTTCAATGCCGACCAACGACTCAACGGATAAGTTTAAAACTCCCTAGTACATGATAAGGATGACGAACTCACCCTTCTTATCCTCTAAGAGCCACGTCAGCCCTATTGGGCCCAACAGGCCCATAAGGTATCACAACACACCTAACAGGTAATCCCCTATAAGAACCACTATGCTATAGGGGCTAAGGTAGGTCTCTCATCCCTACTCTCAAGAACTACGTGTGGCTTGATCCCCTTATCACTGGGGGTACGTAGGACCGGGGTCACCCTCGTCAGCTGCAACAACCCAAAACACAGATCGTGGTGTCTCCCTAACAATGGAACACTACACCCATGAAAAGAAGCATAATTTCAGGTATATCATGCGCAATAATTATAATGAATGACATTTATAAATATGTCAGAGCATTTAATGACAACAAACCAAATGAAAGAATTAATTTTGGAATAATGACAATGTGCGGTTGTCGGAAACTAATGTACGTCATTCAACAGGCGATATATCTATATAAAGAATTATTATCCTATCACAACAGGAGAGACAAAGATTTAAAGGCATTCAGCAGCACGAAGATTAGCTCAACAAAACATTATGTAACAGCATGGAGAATATCAAATAATAAGCGACTTGTAAAGGGATTATAAGGAACTAAGTATTCAAAGCACATGTCCAAAATATTGCATCGGGTAAACTAATACAAGCATGTGTGCGAAGTAGTCATGTAAAATGCCAAGTAAATAGGAAAGCAATATAGGAACGGGAATTCCTTCCCTGATTCGCCGAGGTGAGGAATGTTGGATCGAAGACTGTTGGATTGAAGTCTTTTGTCAATCCTCTTCAAATGGGCTTTGTTGAGCGTTGAGGGTCGACCTCTGTTTTCCTTAAATATGATTTTCTCTATGCTCGGAACACGATCTTCAAGAGGGGAACTTGGCGCGGGGGTCCTCGCTCTTCGCTCGGAGCACAAGCTTCAAGAGGGGACCTCGGCGTGGGGGTCCTCGCTTTCACCCCTAGATTCCAAGTAAAGTAACATTATTGTATTCGTGATACTTGAAAAATTATTTGTCCATTAATGGGGATCTCGGAATGGGTTATTCATTCGCTCGGGCCATCGTACGTGTACCTCGCATATGCGCACAGAAATAATAATTAATTAGTTATTGTCGTTTCAGATTGACAATTTGTAACTATTAAATAATAAATAATAAACAACATGTAATCAAACTAAATGGCAAAAATATAAATTATTTTTGTCTCTAACTAATAGTCAAGTGAGTCAATAAAATATTTGTGGCATTATTAAAATTTAGAAAGAGTAACTTCCCTGATTTAAAAAGGTAGGTTGCTGAATTGTTGGGCCATAGAGTTGTTGAGGCCCGTTTTTCTTTTTGGTGCAGCTTGGGCCAATAGTCCATTCCTCCTCTTTTCTTTTTCTTTTTTTTTTTTGCTGCTCAGACCCCTTTTTTTTTAATTCTTCTTCTTCTTCTTTTTTTAGACTGTTGGGCTTCAGCCCAGTTTTTTTTTTTTTAGAACTGTTGGGCCTTGTGGCCCGTTTTTGCTTTGGGAACCCTAGGGTTCCCTCTTGGTTCTGCATCGATAGGGGCTGCTCAATGTGCAGCGGCGGCGTCGAACGGAGCACCTGGAGCGCCGGTGCGAAGGACCGATCGAAGGTGGTGCAGATATGGTGGTTCGAGACGCCGGCGGGAGTGCACGCGATTTCCAGATCTGATAACTGGTGGTGGTGGCGGTGCGGTGATAATCGGGACCGATGCTTCTTACACCGGTGGTGGCGGAGATGGTGTGTTCGCCGAAGAGAACACCGTGTACAGAAAACAGAGGGGATCGTGAACAGAGGAAAGTGCGGTGCATCGACGGAGAGAGAACGAGCCTGATGCGATCGCGAACGAACCGGCGACCCCGATACGACCGTGGCTTCGCTGTTTCTGCTAAAGGCAGAGGCGCTGCCAAGTGCTTCTCGCCATCGATCTTGACGGTGACGAAGATTGAAGAGCGAAGCGAGTTGGGGCAGCGAATCGCGAGTCGCTGCGCAGGGCCATCGCGGAAGAGGAGATCGCGGAAGAGAAGAGGAACCGCACAGGTCTTTGTGGTTGGTGGCCTCGGTGGTTCGGTGCCTTCACCTTTAACAGAGGTGCCATCACTGTGTCGATGTTTGCCTTCTTGTTCTTCATCGCCTTCAGCAGCGACGATGGGTGACCAGTATCCGCCATGGACAACCCAACAGCGGTGGCATGCTTCTTTCGCTCGGTCCTCTTCATCTTCTTTGCTTCTGGTGTAGCTTCCAGCCGGTGGCGGTGCGGTGATAATCCACGAAGAAGCACGGGGAAGAGAGAGTTTGGACCGCGAAGAAGGGACCATCCACGGTGGCGTCGACCGCGCCGGCAGCGGCGGTGAGCCCAGAAAGGACCGTCAGCAAGGCTTCTTCAATTTTATTTTCCTTTTTTCAATTTTTTTTTTGTGGATGGGAATCGGAGTTTAACGATTCCCACAGACGGCGCCAATGTAGTGTTCCATTGTTAGGGAGACACCACGATGTGTGTTTTGGGTTGTTGCAGCTGACGAGGGTGACCCCGGTCCTACGTACCCCCAGTGATAAGGGGGTCAAGCCACACGTAGTTCTTGAGAGTAGGGATGAGAGACCTACCTTAGCCCCTATAGCATAGTGGTTCTTATAGGGGATTACCTGTTAGGTGTGTTGTGATACCTTATGGGCCTGTTGGGCCCAATAGGGCTGACGTGGCTCTTAGAGGATAAGAAGGGTGAGTCCTTCATTTCGTTGAGTCGTTGGTCGGCATTGAAGGCATGCGGTCGGCTTATGGGTCCGGTCCACTACATAAGGCCTACGATACACCACCATATTTATGCATTTTTAATTGTCCATATTATATGCCATTACTTTGCCTACCAATTCCATTTAATATTTACCAAGTCATTCCAATCATAAAAACCATCATAATTATAACCAAATAGCCACAATTCACATTTCACATAAACAATTAGAGTGCAAACATTAACCAAACTTCAACTTTTCATATAATCATACAATAACCACATTTTGTTCACATGTCCCAATTATTGATTCAAAGTCTTAAATTAGGGGTTTATGCCATTTATTATCCTCAATTAAAACCTAACCTCATTCTTTACTTCCTAAAGTTCCATAATTGCCAATTAAGCCTATTTCCAACATTTTCCTTAGTTCCTAAATTGAGATTTCTAATTTTCTACCCTAACACGTAAACTCCTAGCCAACCATTATATCTAAATACAAACCCTTTCCTAGAACAAGCCAATGCTCACTATAACCACTCCCTTACCTTAACCTTGTAGAGAGAGAAGGGAGTACCAAACCCTAACTCTTTGAAATCTTCCCCTTTTGAGTTTCAATCAAATAGCCTCCAAGTGTGTAGTGAGAGTGAGGAGGAGAGCTTGATCCTACTTAGCCATGGTGTAGAGAGAGAAAGCTTCAAGGCTATGGAGGAGAGAGAAACTATACCCACAATGACCAAACAAGGCAAGAACGATTAGAGATTGATGATAGTTTGTGTAAGTTGAAGGAGAAAGGAATGAAACTCAAATCAACTTACTTAGATGTGATGATTCTCCATGGTGGGTGTTCTTGAAGCTTCAAGGATGGAGAGAGAAAATTGGGGATTGAAGTGGGTGAGAGGAAATAGAAGAGATTGATGAATGATTATGTGTTAGTGTGTGATGGGGATTGATTTTTGGTAGTTTATTATGGATCTAAGGGAGGATTTGAGGATGAAATTAGAGAGAGATAAGAGAGAGCTTCGTGCCCTAGAGAGAGAAAGACAAAGGAATGAATGAATGAGGAAGAAGACCCCCAATCACGTTTTATGTTTTTTTTCAGATGCAGTACGCACTACTCGAGTAGTCAGTGGACTACTCGAGTAGTCCAAGTTTTCTGGACTTTCTGTTTCTCCCAACTACTCGATTACTCAGTGAATTACTCGAGTAATTGGTGAATTACTCGAGTAGTTCTGGTACTACTCGATTAGTCTGACCAGTTCTCTTTTTAACTTCTTCGTTACCCGTCGGATCTCGCTCAAATTTGAAAGAAAGCTTCCTCACATATTACCCTTCACATCCAACGGTGGAATTTACGTTTTGATTTGTAAATATTTTATTTTTAATTTCCTAATATAGGGTGTTTACAACACCGAAAACATTGCTTCTAACGCTCTTTTGTTCATCTTTCAACCTCCTTTCTGATGCCAATACTTCTTGACTTCCTTATGGCATTCAAAGAACTCCTAATCCATCATTTTAAATCCTTTTTACAATAATCCTTACTTCCAAATCTTATCATTATTCTAATTACTCTTAGAATTAAAATTCGGGATGTTACAGAATCTTTCTAGCCAGTGACTTCCCCCCAATATGATGGCTTCCAATGCCCCCGTGAACTTCTTCCAACGCCTGCTTTGCTTCGGCTGGGTCTAGACATCTAAGCATTGGGCCGCTAACCCCTCGGCGAAACAAGACTCCATCAACTAGGGCAAACTGTGAAGCTTTTCTAACGAGTTTTTTGGCCTCTATTGGATTACTTGGAAAAACCCCTTGTTCCAAGTAGTCCGCTATCGGAGAAATCCAGCTAGGATCCAGCGAAATAGAGAGGACAACGCTAGGTCCATGCACCATTTCTTGGATCAACGTTCTGTTGTTCTCAGGACTCTTTGTCGAAGCAAGCTTGGAGAGAATATCCGCTCGGCTATTACTCTCCCTTGGGATGTGGCAGAATTCGACCTTAGCAAACTCCGAGGATAGGAACTTCACTTTCTCCAAATACTTTTGAAGGATTGGTTCCTTAGCCTGGTACTCTCCCTTGACTAGTGAAATTACCAACTGAGAATCGCTGTGAATTTTCACTTCTCGGGCCCCTACTTCTTTTGCCATTCTTAGCCCGGCCAATACGGCTTCATACTCCGCCTGATTGTTCGAAGTTGAAAATCCATACTTCAAAGAATATTCGAGGGTGACCCCCTCGGAGTTCTCCAAGATTATTCCTGCACCAGCCCCGAGTTTGTTACTTGATCCATCAACATAAATATTCCAATCCAAGTTTGAGCTCGTCAATGGCTCAGTAAACTCGGTGAGAAAATCAGCTAAGGCCCGAGATTTCATTGCCTTCCTCGGTTCGAAAGTGATTTCAAACTCGGAAAGCTCAATGGCCCACGTCACCATTCCTCTTGCCAGATCAGGTTTCTGAAGTATTTGACGGATCGGCTGAGCTGTTCTGACTGTGATATGGTGGCTCTGGAAGTATTGACATAATCGTCTAGCTGTGATAACCAGACAAAAAGCTAATTTCTCCACTTTCTGATACCTCAACTCTGGTCCCTGAAGAGCTCGGCTGACGAAATAGACGGGGGATTCTTTGCCAGATTCCTCTCGGACCAAAGCCGAGCTTACTACAGAATCACCCACTGATAAGTAAAGGAACAAAATTTCTCCATTTACCGGACTTGACAAGATCGAGGGAGATGCTAAGTACTGCTTAAGGTCAGTAAAGGCCTTTTCGCATGTCTCGTCCCATTCAAATGTCTCTTCCTTTTCTTTCCTCAGCAGTTTGTACCAGGGGAGGGCCTTCCTAGCTGACTGAGACAGAAACCTCGAGAGAGCTGCAACCCGACCTGTCAATTGTTGGACACCCTTGACATCTGACGGACTCTTCGTATCAAGAATGGCTCGGCACTTTTCTGAATTTGCCTCAATTCCGCGCTCAGTTAGCATGAATCCGAGGAAGGCCCCTGCTGGAACTCCAAACGTGCATTTTTCCGGGTTCAACCTCATGTTGAACTGTCGGATCCTTCCCAAAACTTCCTTCAAATCCTTAGCGTGATCTTCTTCTTTCAAGCTCTTTGCAATCATATCATCTATATATACCTCCATTCTCGGCCCAATCAAGGGGCCGAACACCTTGTTCATCATCCGCTGGTAAGTTGCCCCAGCGTTTTTCAGTCCAAATTGAAGAAACCGCAATTGGTGGTTGGAGAGACAAAGGAACCCTAGGAAAACACCTAGAAGGGGGGTTGAATAGGTGTTGAAGCTACCTTGAAAGATTTTCGAACGAAACAAATCTAAACAATCAAAACAAATGATTTTTGCAAATTCTACAGCACTTAATCGATTAACCTACAATTTACTCGAGTAGTACTCGATTAAACTTGAACTTAATCGATTAAATATGACAGAAAACAGAAAAATCAATTTTTCATTCGAATACGAAAATCAATCAATTCACATGCAAGATCAGAGATTCAGCGGAAATGATTAACACCTATATTCTTATTGATTAACCTAGTTATGAAAATGATTTTCCCTTTATCAATTTGAACAATTAAAGATTCAATTCAATCAATTATGAAAATCAATCTTTCTAGGTTTTCAACCAAGAACGCAATCAAATGACTTGAATATAAAGAGTAAGGGTTTAGAGATACGACACAGTGATTTATCCTGGTTCACTTTCATCCACTTGAAAGCTACATCCAGTCCCCTCTTCAACCAAGAGAGATTCTTCACTATGAGGAATTAGAGTTCTCAAATTACAAGTGATTGCCTCACAAGACTCCCTTCTTGCTAGCCTACAAGAGATAACCGACACCCTTGCCTTGTAATCCTATTGATCTTCTCTCTAATCTAACCTCTACCCCTTGTTGATAATCGACACAACAAGTCTTCAATTGCTTGATGATAAACCACACACCAAGGCTTCACTTGCTTGATTCACAACCAAGACTTCTTCTTCTTCTTTAATAAGAATGCACTTGCTTGATGATAAAATCGACACACCAAGACTTCTTGTTTGTTGTAGTGGCTTGCCTTCTTGCAAAGATTACAACACAATAGAAAACACAAAACAATCCTATGAATCTCAATCAAGAGTTATGACAATTCACCATAAGAGATTCAAAGGTTCTTGATCAAAGAATATGAAAATATGAGAACTTTGATCTTTAGAAAATGAGAGAGAATAGAGTGGCTTGATTCTTTTTAAAACTTGTATGAAATGATTCTAATTGATCACAAATAATAGGAAAAGGTTTATAAAGAATACCCAAAAGTTGTAGCACTTGAAAACTGATTTTGAGAAGTGAAAAACGTATTTTAAAAATCAGTTCAGCAGTACTTAATCGATTAAGCAAGTCGTGTACTCGAGTAGTACTCGATTAAGTTAGTCACTTAATCGATTAAGTTGGTACTGTACATGTTCAAAACTTGTTTTCTCAAAATCCAACCTTTCCTTTAAAACCTTTAAGCCACCTATTAATTCTAGGTTAAGTGAAAACTCAAATTATGATTAAATCATTACTTATGAATGAGATTCACTACCCTCTATAATAATCTACCCAAATAAAAAACCTATGAAGCTTGAGAGGCAAAAGATAAAAGAAATACAAATACACTCAAACTTAGGTCTTCATGAGCTTGCTTTCTCTCTTCTTCATTTGATGTTTGTTGTTGCTTGTTGAGCTTGAAACTTGATCAACACATGTAGCTTGTTCAAAAACACTTTGTCATTATCAAAACATTCATCATGTTCATCATGGAACTAACAATCTCCCCCTTTTTGAAAATGACAACCCATGTTTTGAAATCGCTTGAAGTTGTTGATGCTTGAAACATTTGATCACTTGAGAAGACTCTTTCTCCCCCTCAATCAATGCTTTAACACTTGAATCCATTTGAGATAGAAGCTTGATTCGAGATAGAAGCTTGATTCTCCCCCTATCTTCAACAACTTAGCTCAACCTACAACAAAACAACCTTTCTCCAAATATAATATCATATTTCTCCCATGTTTTGAAACATACCATTTCTCCCTCTTTGAGAAACATTTCATTCAATTCAAAACATAATATTTCTCCCCCTTTGGCATTATCAAAAAGTAATATATACCAATTGAAATATAACATCTAAGCCAAGGTAAGAAATCAATGATCATTTCTTCACAACATTGATACCAATTAAACAAATACAATAGAGCTTTACTTTGAAATGTGATATCAATTGGTAAGAGAATATAACAATGAAATATAATACCAATTGAGAACTAAAAAGATCATAATATCACTTAACAAAGAAGATATCAATTGTAAAGAAGAATCAATAATCACAAAAACATGATAATCAACTAATAATCTCTCAATGATACAAATTGAATTAACTAAACATTTAGAAAAGTAATATCAATTGAGAAGATATCAATTAAGATAATATATCAATATCAAATATTACCACTTTGTAGGACATTCACTTGAGATGCAAGTGTGATACCAATCGAAGATGTGAATATAGACATTCATAGTTGAGACCAATTGAGAACATGTGTCATTCATTTGCATCTTCAATCAAACCTACAAAACAATCATGCTTTGCTTTTTGGTATCCAAATGGTTTTGGATCCATTTTTGTTAGTGTAGGGACTTTCACCCTTTTTCATCCAAACAAAATTTCCTTTAGATATACCATGCACTTTAACATAACACACATTTGAAGTATGTCCATGAGTACCACAATAGAAACATGTTGGAGGATTTGAAAAATCAACTTTAGAAAAATCAACAACATTTCTATGAGATTTACTCTTAGCATTAGTATAACCCAAACCAAACTTGTTTGAATTTTCTCTTTGAAAATTTAACAATGTGCGCAATCTAATATCACAAATGGTGAAACTTGCAAGCTTATTTTTCAAAATAGCATTTTCATCCTTGAGCAACTTGCAATTCTCACAATCAACCACAATATTCAATCTACTAGCACAATCACAAGAAGAACTAGCATATATAAGATCAAGAGTTTCATTTTCAAGATTAAGCTCATCAACTTGTTTTTGAAGTTCTAAAATCTCTTTTTGATGTTTCAAAATGAGCTTCTTTCTTTCAATGTTTTTCAAAGCTAGTTTTTCAAGTTGTTCATACATTTCTTCATAAGCATTATGTAACAATTCATATTTAGAAGAAATTTCGGATTTAGATTCACTTACATTGCTATCCTCGCTTTGATAACTTGATTCATCATTTGAACTTTGTTCTTCATCATCTACTAGAGTTATCAAGTTGAGACAAGCAACTTCTTCATCATTCGAAGAACTATTTGATGTGCTTTTCTTGTTATCTTCATCACTATCCCAAACTATGTATGCTCTTTTAGATTTAGAATTTTTCTTGTCTTTCTCCTTCTTCTTGAGATACCTAGAGCATGAATACTTGAGATGACCGGGTTTTCCACATTCATGGCAAACTACACCTTCTTTTGATGTCTTGGTCTTGTAGTGTGGGGAATCCTTCTCTTTACTTTTGTCCTTGTTCAACCTTCCTTTTCTCCTTAGAAACTTGTCAAATTCTTTTAACAAAAGTTTCATGTCTTTTTCATCAACATCGGAATCGGAATCTTCACTATCATCATCATCGGAACTATCTTTCTTTTTATATGCACTTTTGACTCTAAGAGCAAGTCCTTTCCTTGATTTGTTCTTATCCGACTCTTCATTGATACTTAATCGTCCAAGCTCCATTTCATGTTCTTGAAGCTTTCCGAAAAGTGTTGCTAGATCCATAGCATCCAAATTTTTAGATTCAACAATAGCCGTTACTTTTGGTTGCCAATTCCTGTCTAAACATCTCAACACTTTGTTAGAAAGTTCACCATGAAGAAAAGTTTTACCAAGAGCAAGTAAATGATTTATAATGTGAGTAAAACGCTTTTGCATATCATTTATAGATTCATTTGGAAGCATAGTAAATAACTCATATTCACGCATTAAAGCATTCAATCTAGCTCTCCTAACCTCACTAGTTCCTTCATGAGTCACTTGTAAAGTGTCCCACATTTCTTTAGCACTAGAACATTGAGAAACTCTAAAGAACTCGTCATAGGATATAGCGGATGTGATGATATTCTTAGCTTTATAATCATATTGTACTTTCTTTCTATCATCATCTTTCCACTTATCCTCGGGGATCAATTGTTCTACACCTTCAACTAAACTAGAGGGGATATGAGGACCTTTTTCAACTACTTTCCAAATTTCACTATCTATGGCTTGGATAAAGATTTTCATTCTAACTTTCCAATATGCATAGCCTTCTCCGGCAAACAATGGAGGACGACTTATTGAAGCACCTTCACCACCAAAGGGATTCATGGAACCCATTGCGATTTTCTTAAAGGATCTTTACGAAAAAGCTCTTATGCTCGTGTCTTTCGACCGAGCTCTGATACCAATTGAAGAAACCGCAATTGGTGGTTGGAGAGACAAAGGAACCCTAGGAAAACACCTAGAAGGGGGGGTTGAATAGGTGTTGAAGCTACCTTGAAAGATTTTCGAACGAAACAAATCTAAACAATCAAAACAAATGATTTTTGCAAATTCTACAGCACTTAATCGATTAACCTGCAATTTACTCGAGTAGTACTCGATTAAACTTGAACTTAATCGATTAAATATGACAGAAAACAGAAAAATCAATTTTTCATTCGAATACGAAAATCAATCAATTCACATGCAAGATCAGAGATTCAGCGGAAATGATTAACACCTATATTCTTATTGATTAACCTAGTTATGAAAATGATTTTCCCTTTATCAATTTGAACAATTAAAGATTCAATTCAATCAATTATGAAAATCAATCTTTCTAGGTTTTCAACCAAGAACGCAATCAAATGACTTGAATATAAAGAGTAAGGGTTTAGAGATACAACACAGTGATTTATCCTGGTTCACTTTCATCCACTTGAAAGCTACATCCAGTCCCCTCTTCAACCAAGAGAGATTCTTCACTATGAGGAATTAGAGTTCTCAAATTACAAGTGATTGCCTCACAAGACTCCCTTCTTGCTAGCCTACAAGAGATAACCGACACCCTTGCCTTGTAATCCTATTGATCTTCTCTCTAATCTAACCTCTACCCCTTGTTGATAATCGACACAACAAGTCTTCAATTTCTTGATGATAAACCACACACCAAGGCTTCACTTGCTTGATTCACAACCAAGACTTCTTCTTCTTCTTTAATAAGAATGCACTTGCTTGATGATAAAATCGACACACCAAGACTTCTTGTTTGTTGTAGTGGCTTGCCTTCTTGCAAAGATTACAACACAATAGAAAACACAAAACAATCCTATGAATCTCAATCAAGAGTTATGACAATTCACCATAAGAGATTCAAAGGTTCTTGATCAAAGAATATGAAAATATGAGAACTTTGATCTTTAGAAAATGAGAGAGAATAGAGTGGCTTGATTCTTTTTAAAACTTGTATGAAATGATTCTAATTGATCACAAATAATAGGAAAAGGTTTATAAAGAATACCCAAAAGTTGTAGCACTTGAAAACTGATTTTGAGAAGTGAAAAACGTATTTTAAAAATCAGTTCAGCAGTACTTAATCGATTAAGCAAGTCGTGTACTCGAGTAGTACTCGATTAAGTTAGTCACTTAATCGATTAAGTTGGTACTGTACATGTTCAAAACTTGTTTTCTCAAAATCCAACCTTTCCTTTAAAACCTTTAAGCCACCTATTAATTCTAGGTTAAGTGAAAACTCAAATTATGATTAAATCATTACTTATGAATGAGATTCACTACCCTCTATAATAATCTACCCAAATAAAAAACCTATGAAGCTTGAGAGGCAAAAGATAAAAGAAATACAAATACACTCAAACTTAGGTCTTCATGAGCTTGCTTTCTCTCTTCTTCATTTGATGTTTGTTGTTGCTTGTTGAGCTTGAAACTTGATCAACACATGTAGCTTGTTCAAAAACACTTTGTCATTATCAAAACATTCATCATGTTCATCATGGAACTAACACAAATGGCATCACATTGTAACAATATGTGGCCTTTTCTGTGATAAATGAAGTCTTCACCTGATCCGGGGGATACATTGGGATCTGATTGTACCCCGAATAAGCATCCATAAATGAAAGCCTTTGATAACCCGCCGAGCTATCCACAAGTTTATCGATGCAGGGAAGTGGGTATTGATCCTTAGGACAAACTTTGTTCAAGTCTGTGTAGTCCACACACATCCTCCATTTCCCATTGGACTTCTTTACTAGCACGGGATTGGCCAACCAATCAGTGTACACCACCTCCCTGATAAATCCTGCTTCTAATAGCTCGGCTACCTTCTCATCTGTTGCCTTTGCCTTCTCAACTCCGACTCTTCTTTTCTTCTGACAAACTAGCTTGGCTCCAGGATACACGCTCAACCTGTGATAGATGAAGTTTGGATCGATTCCTGGCATATCTGCCGAGGTCCAGGCAAACAAGTCCTTGTTTTCCACCAACAATTCAGTCAGTTCTTTTTCCAATTCCTCAGAAAGGCCCACCCCCATCTTGACGCAACGAGAAGGATCGGGGCCTAAAATCACCTTTTTGAAGTCCCCTTGAGGGGTCGGCCTAGTTTCATCCTCCTCTCGTACGTCAAGATCTGCTAAGTTGACACTTCCTTTGGTAAGCAGCTCTTGCATGATCTTCTCATCATCAAGCTTCAACTTGCCCAGGCTGATATTATAACATTTCTGAGCCAACTCCTGTTCGGACCGCACTGTTACTACCTTGTCATCAGACCCTGGGAATTTCATTGCCAAGTGGACCGTAGATACAACAGCACCAAAAGATTGGAGTGCAGTTCGGCCAAAGATGGCGTTGTATGCTGAGGGGGCCTGGACAACTAGCCATTTTACCATTTCAGTCCGAGCAGAAGGTGGTTCCCCCATAGTCACTGGGAGATGGATGTGGCCTAAGGGAACAATTGAATGTCCTGTGAAGCCAATCAAACTTCCCTCGAATGGGGTGAGATCAGATCTTCTCAACCTCAATTTCTCAAACAGATCCAGAAACATGATGTCTGCCGAACTTCCCTGATCGACAAGAATCCTTCGGACTTCGTAATTGCCGAGCCTGGCTGTAACTACCATTGGGTCATTATGGTCTTGTAATATGTCCTCAAAATCCTCATCACTGAAGCTGATGACAATGTTTTTCTTCCTGGGCTTTTGGATTGGTCGGCTGGCCACCGAAAGAACTTGTCCCACATACTTCTTGCGATCACATTTATTTTCTCCTCCACCTGCAAATCCTCCAGCAATAGTACCAATGAGAAAGCCATTCTTTTCCTTCTCGGATGGTTGGGTAGAGGCTCCCCCTGCAGGTGGTGAAGGACTTCTTGTTCTTTTCTGCTCGGTTTTAGGTGGTAACGGACTCTTTCCCCTGGAGCGTTTGCGCAACGCTTCGCCGATATATTGTTGAAGCTTGCCATCCCTTACCATTTCCTCAATTAAGTCCTTCAACTGAGTACATTGGTCGGTGGTATGCCCCCATCCACCGTGATGATCGCAGTACTTTGTCTTATCCTTTTGAGCTACCTTCCTCAAAGCTGGTGGCCGAGTGATGTTACGCATCTCTGTATGCATAGTCTCACGAAGGATTTGACTCCTCGGGACTGTCAATTGGGTATATTCATCATACTTGCCTTTTGGAGGCAGTTTTTCCCCTCTCTCTCTTTCTCTTTTGTCTTTCCTTCCCTTATCTCGAAAACGATCATTCTGACGAGCGTCGTTCTGACGAGGGCGTTGCTCATGTCGTCCTTCACCACCCCTTGCTGCAGTACTGATCCTACGGAATTCCTCTAGATTAACGTATTTCCTGGATCTTTCCCTAAGTTCAGCCATGTTCTTGGGTGGTTCCCCAATCAAGCAATCCTTGAAATCTCCATTCTGTAACCCTTGAGTGAGCAAAAGAACAGATACTCCTGATTGCAGGCCTGATATACCACTGGCCTCTTGCTGATACCGAGCTAGATAGTCGCGTAGAGACTCGTCGGGTCTCTGTGCAACTCCAGCTAGTGAGTGGTCTGACTTGGGCTGTGACATATTGGTCGTGTACCTGTTTATGAATGCTTGTCTAAGCTCGGCCCACGATCGGATCGAATTGGCGGGTAGAGAATTGAACCATCTCAAAGGCGCCGAGCCCAGAGTCATTGAGAAAGCTTGGCACTTCATAAAATCCCCTCCTCCATAAAACATCATAGAGGACTCGTAGGCAGCTATGTGGTCCATCGGGTCAGTTGTTCCACATAAGTCTGCAGGGTTTGGAAAGCCATAATCTCAGGTGTGAAAGGGTGCCCAGGATGGGGTTCCCTAGTGTTACGTTCTAGGGTTAAGCTTGGGTTGAGGGGTAGAGGTGGGGGAAGATTGCTCGGATTACCATAGGCCGCGTAAGGGCCTTCCTCGGCAATCCTTGCCATGCTCTGCTGTTGAAGAGCAGCAATGGCTTGGTTTTGCTTCTCAATTAAAGAAGTCTGAGTCCTCAAAATCTCCATGATCGACTCCTCTCTCCTTCGTGCCGAAGAAGTAGTCATGTAAGATCTGCCTTCCGTTTCAGAACGCTGACCACCTTGAAGAGTTCCAAAACGGCCTCTAGTCAAAATGAGGTATCTCCCTGTTGGACCTGTCAGCCCTTGAATGATCACATCGATCAGCCCGTTCAAGTCGCCGATCCTCATCAGTTCGTGAGCCAGCAGCGGCCCGACGAGACTGACGTCCAGAATCAGCCGTGTCACGCCATTCTGAAACGTGGCCATCAGGGACGGTATGAGGGTTAGACTGCCCTCCGCTGCCCTCACCGAGAACTTGACCAGCTGGAGGAACCGTGGCTTGTGCCTGATCCGCCGTTGGAACTGGCGGAATTATCTGAACGTCAGCCTGATTGCCTCCAGTTGGTGCTCCCGGAGCGATTTTGTCCCTTACGTTTCTCCCAGTCTTGGGTGGCCTCCCACGGAGGCGACGGTGGAGATCTTCTTGATTACCATCATTATTGTTGTTTGCCATGAGATCAGTGGGTGGGAATACTGGTTATTCGTTCCCCATAGACGGCGCCAATGTAGTGTCCTTGAACACTATGTCCTTAACCCTCTAAGTGCTCAAGATTATGGAACCAAGAGCCCAAGAGAAGATCAAGTGTTAATATATGACTTTATGGTGTTTCTGCAGTTCCAGTTGGGAAAAGCAGGGTCTCCCCAGTCAACAAGTGTGTGCAGAGTGTTAACTTAGGGATGAGAGTACGTACCTGAAACCCTAGCTGTTATGAGCTATTTATAGGGTTTGGAGGAGGCTGATATGGGCCGTATGGGCCCTGTATCAGGGTAGAGCTGAACCAGGATTCTATGAGATAATACCGGAGGTTTAAACTCTTAGAATCTAGATAGGATCAGCTCAAGATCTCATGTTTAGGCTGTTAGCGAGAATCTAGGAGAGATTTGCGGAGGGGATAAGAAACCTGAATGGGTCTGAATCTATCCACAAGCCGATAGTATGTCTCGGCCCTAGAGTCCCGAGCCTGATGGGTGGAAGACCATTTATAAGGCTCGGCCCCATCAAGTCCGAGCCTGGTCCTTTTGTGTGCTCGGAGCCAACGAGTCCGAGCGAGGGACGTTTGTGCTTAGTAAACCGAGGGAAAGGTCCTTGAAGAGTCCCTTAAATGAGACTTGAGTCCTTATATGGTCGGCAGACCCTACAGAAACCAAGTAACTAAATCCCAACCAAACCCTAACCAAATAGTAGAAACCCTAAGGATAGCCAAAAAGTCTTAAAACCTAGAATGACCCCTAAGCTCTAATGTTCCCTAAATGTCCCCTTAAGCAATGTTAACCTCCACCCATGCAATTTTATAGAGAGCCGAATTTACCCCTCCCTCCAAAGCTCATGACCGAATTTCATGAGGGCAAAATAGGAAGCCCGAATTGGTTATTTAAGCCTTGGCCTTAGATGCATTTCATTCATTCTCATTTCACTTCTTCATTTCTTTCGTCCCATACACCAAACCAAACACAAGTCTAAAGAGCTTCTCAAACTCTTGGACTAAGAAAATAGAAATAGAGAAAGAGAGAAAGAAGAGGAGGTCGTGAGTTAGGAGAGGAAGAAGGAGGAGAGATCAAGCCAAACTTAGGAGCCCTTTTGAAGATCAAGTGCTAGAAGACCCTTTTCTTTCCTTGGTATAAACCGAAGATCATAGAAGAATTAGAATTAGTTTTGTTTGTAATCTTGCAATTTTTCTTTTTCTTCTCTTGCATGTTAATTTTATGGTTTGATCTAAGGTTGCATGTGAAGTTCTTGCCTTGATCATGAATTTTTAAGAACTAAACAAATTTGTAATAAACTAAATGATGGACTCTATGATTCGGTTGGTGTTGTTCATGATAGATCTTGATGTTTTTCTCTTAGATCTAAAGTTTTGTTTATAATCTTTGTGAACTTGAAGTGGATCTTCTTGCATGTTTGATTTTGATGTTTAAAACCGTGGATCATGAGATGTTTATGTGTTTATTTGGTGAATCAATGTTTGATTTAAACTTATTTTTGATTTTTGGTCTTGCATGTCTTGATTTTTGGGTTAATCTTAAGAAAAGCTTTGATTTGCGTTTTGATCTTTGATTCTTGATTAGATCTTTGGTTTTGTTTGATCTTGAGTTTTGCATGTATATTTTGAAACAAAAGCTTTGGTGTTTTCCTCTAAATATGTCTCGGTTTTGGGTCCCTTTTTATCTAAAATGATTTTGTCCTTGATTTGTGCTTTTATGTTTAATTTCATGACTTGATCTAAATGATCTAGATGCATGCATGTTGATGTTGAGTTTTGAAAAGTTATTTTTTTATATATTCTTTGAAAAGCTATTTTTATGTTCTTTGGAAAATAAATTTAAAAGTGTTTGTGTAATCTATGATTTTTACATGTTTTGAAAAGTTTAAGATTTGATCTTGCATGTTAATTTTAAATGAAAAGATTATGTGTTCTCTTTGTTGCATGTCACGGTTTTTGGGAGAAAATTAGGGAAACAAGCTTTAAAATAATTTTCCTTATATGAACATGATTTAATCTAACTGTTGATCTTATGCATGTTGTATTTGGCTATGTTTAAATTCATATCTATGCTTTTATTTTGTGAGAACTTGATGCGTGCTCTATGTTTTTGCATGATCTTTGATTTGATTTAAATTAAAGTTGATGATTTTTCTAAGCTTAAGCTCACGATTTTGCTAGGAAAAAAGGAAGAAAATAATTTCATGATTTTGTGTGAGTGTTTGATAATGCGTGAATCTTGCTTTGATGTGTGTATAGTTTCGGTTTATGCATGTTAATTAGATTAGAACTCTTTTTCCATGAAAGTAACATAGGAATAGTGCATGTATTTTGGTAAAATAATTGACTAGGAATAAGTTTTGTGTTTAAATGCTTATGTGTGTATTCGGTTTGTGAGTCTAAGGTATTTAAATGATTTTGTTTATAAAAGTGAAATGTTTATTTGTGATTAAATTGAATACTTGATTAATTGTTTATGTTCCTTGTTTGATCAAAGTGTGTTGTTAATTGTGTGTGTGCAATTGATTTTGAAATTTATTTTATTTGATATATTTGAGTTTATGAGATTGTGTTTGAAATTTGTTTTATGACAAAAACTTGAGTTTTTAAAATGTTAATATTGAACTAAAAAGTATTTGAAACAAAACGAGTTTTTACGATGTTTTCGGATTTTATTAAATTGATTTTTGTAAAACATTTCCTTGCTGTCCAAGTGTATATTAAGGTTGTTTTTGATTTCTAAAATTGAGTTCATGAGACTCAAAGTTTGGTTTTTAAATGGCAATTGATTTGAACAATACCCGGATTGAAACCGGTGAATTTTTTGGTGTTTTCAAAAGCGGTTAAGGTGCTGTCCAAGACGGACCAGCAACCTAACCAATCCATTTAAATTGTTTTATTTGATGTTTTCAAAATGATTTTGAAGTATTTAAAGAATTAAGAAATGTTTGAGTCATTTTAAGAAAACAATCTTGTTTTTAAGATTTCCGACGAGGAACGAAAGAACGTTTTTAGTTAAGAAAAGACTTTTCTTAATAAGAGTTAGTAATGCAAATGTGTTTTTAATTAATTCGAGGGATGTTACAGACGAGGGATTAAGGCAGTGGCAGCAACCAAGGTCAGAGAAGACTGCACGCATTTAATCGCTGGACCTCAGGTGAGAGAGTAGTTTTCCTAAGACACCGTGGTAGTAGGTGTTATATTAAGACGTTCCATATCAGCTCAAAGATCGGAACTCAGTGGTTCTGAGTCAGTAGTATTGTGGCAATTGTTTGCTTGTGTGGCCACTCATACGAAGAGGACAAAGACCACATTGTTGTGTGTGATGTTTGTATGCTGATGATGTGTTTTTTTTATCTGTGTATATATGCGTGTTGATAATATAAATTGTTGAGATAAGTAATAATGACGATAATAAAAGAGATTAGAATTAAAAGACACCAAGAAAAGAAATAATTCCTGTTTGGCCTAAGTCCTTGTGGAATAAGGCAGCCTTGATAAAACATTGAGAGTGGAGATAATGATAAGAGAATTAAGACTGATTGGGAAATAGATAAAGAGATGAAAGTTGAAAAGGATTTCGTGATGCGATGTGAATGAGCCAGAGCGAGGAAGGAATGTTGATGGTGTTTGGAAAGTGAAAGGTGATGAGAGAGAAGCTTGATTCTTGTTAATATTTCTTGGACTGAGCCTAGCGTTGAGTTGAGCTTGCTCCTCCACTAGTTCTCAAGAAGAGAAAGGTTTTGAGAAAAACTTTTGAAAAGAAATTTCGAAAAGGTTTTTACGAAAATGAGATTTTTGACAAAAGAATCATGAAAGGAAATTTTTAGAAAAGGGTTTGTGAAAAGGAAATTTTTGAAAAAGAGTTTACCAAATGAAATTTTAAAAAGAGTTCCCAAAATGAGAATTTTTGAAAAAGAATTTACGAAAATGAAATTTTGAAAGGGGTTCCCACAATGAGAAAAATTTTCCAAAACAAATTTTTGTAAAGAATTTGTGAAATGAGTTTTTGAAAAAGATTTTTGAAAGAGATTTTTGAAATGGGTTTTCGAAAGGAGATTTTTGAAAAGGATTTATTAACTGAAATTTTTTAAAAAGGTTTTACGAAATGCGAAATTTGAAAAGGATTGTAAATTGAGATTTTTGTGAAGAAAGTTTATGAAAAGAGATTTTTGAGAAAATTTATAAAGGTTGTTTTGAGAAAAGTTTTGTGATGAGATTCAAGCTGTGAAAGTGATTCCGCTCTGTGCTAAGTTGTGAGATAAAAGGAAAGATTGTGCAAAGATAGCGGTCGGGACTCATTGAAGGGATGCACGAAGGGTGAGCCGACCATTAGGTTAATTAAAAGATAAAAGCCTTTAAAAGACATTAACAGCGAACGCGGTGAGGTATGAGAGTTAACCCGAAGTAGTGGAGAGGAAGATACTATGGGTATCTGCAGATACTCAGGTGGAGATTGCATTAGGGGAGGACGATGACGATGAAACGTCAAGAAGTCTAGAGTACTTTTCTAGGCAGAACAAATTCCACAAGTGGCATACTAACGTGGTAGGGACTGGGTCCAATGCCGTGGCAAGTTCTGCATGATCAGCTAGAATTAGTATTGTCGCCCCCTAGATTGCAAGTCTAGAACAGTGAGAGGGACTGGAGTGGGGCATCGTGTTTGCCACTGTGAGTGAGACAGTGTGCCATGATTATATATGAATTGAATTGATATGATTTGAGGCTGAGACCTCCTGGTCTGGGACCATTTGATGTGTGACAGTTGTCGTGCCCGCACGGTAAAGGTCATGTACTCCTGTTTGCTTCCGACTAGGTGGATGGATGGCCGAGGAGATGTAGACTTGAGACGTGAGTGCTAACTACGAACGGACGCGTACCTCGATGATTCTTTAATCCCCCGATCATCGATGGTTATAATTCAATAAGACTTGATAAGAAAAGATTTATACCTAAGGAAAGAAAAGCCTATAAGTTTTTGAAGAAGATGGAAAGTGTGAAAGGAACTGATGAGACCCCTTTAAAAGGGAAAGGAAAGAAATGAAGGTTTGAAAATGTGATAATGATAAAAGAGTTGAGAGATGAAGAGGGTTCTGCTAAGAATGATAATAAGGTTAATAAAGAATTAAGATATTATTAATGTCATGATATGCTTGAGTGCTGTGTTGTGTGTGCCTTGTTTGTATTGTGTGTGTTGTCTTGATATCCCGCCTACGGTAAATCCACAACGTCGACGACTTGTCGTTCGGTTCGCTAACTCTCTCCTGCTCGTTGGTATATCGGTGCTTCCGGTACTCCAACGTGTAGATGGAGTATCGCATGGAGATTGCTACCTAGACTAGACACAGATGTGGCTGGAAACGTACCCCATCTGGTTGGGTAGGGATTGGCGACACTCAGATCGTGATCCCGGATCCAGAGCATCGACTTTGCGGAGCTAATCTAGGACCGTTGTTGGAACAATTTTCTGTTCGTGGATATAGAGACTACGAGGAGAAGGTGCGATGCGAAGCTCGAAAGACTTCTTCTACTCCAGTTGGGATGTAGTGGGTGCCAAAGAATGGCGGACCAGCAGCAAGGGAGATGGCTTCATCTTCTGGAGTTAAGAAAGGACACAAGAAGGAGGATCGAGAGTTGCACCCCATAGTTTTCATTAGGAAGAGTCAGAGGTAGGGTAAATAGTTTAGGTTGTTGTTAGTGTTTGAGTCAAGGATTATCTTAGCAAAGTACCACTGCTGTAATTATGCCCTACTTTTATTTTGTGAACTGACCGAATCTTTGTTTTAACAAAATGTGAAATCGTTTTGAAAGAATGCAAAGAGTAGGTGCGGAAAGGTTTTACGTAACAACCCAGTTTTCAAGTAAGGATGTGAGCATGCACCAACGGCTTTTAAAAAAAAATCCCAAAAATTTGGCCTCATTTTTGGCAACTTTTTAAATAAATGATGATTATTTTCGGGAGGTGAAAATCGGGCTGTTACAGTATGCATATGGGCGGGTATTTCGTGTACGTGTGTATGTATGTATGATGTATAAAAATAATATGTATGTGTGCATATATATGTGCTACGTGTATGTATGTATATATATATGGTATGCATGTGTATGTAATTACCTAGGATGAATTGAACTAGAGCCACTGCTTCATGACTAAGTAAAAGGGAAACATAATAAAAAGAAAAAAGAAAATAGAAACTTGGCCCCCAAGTAGATATTTAGGGTTGCCGAAATTGCCCCTCCCAAATACACACCTCATGACCAAATTTAAGGGCAAAAGGGAGACTTCACGGTTTGCCTATATAAGCCATCCCCCTTAGTTCATTTCCACTCTTTTCCTTCATTCCCATTTCATTTCTAAAAAAACTAAACACACACTTGATTGAGAGCAACATCAAGCTCTCAACCTTAGAGAGAGAAAGAGAGAGGGCCGTGAGGAAGAAAAGAAGAAGGAGAGGAGATCAAACCAAAACCTAGAGCTATCCCTTGAGATCCAAGAACTTAGAGTTAGAAGACCTTGATTTGGGTGGGTGATTCGAAGAACCCTAGAAGTTTAGAGTTAGCTTTTATTTTTCTAAGCCTTTTTACCTTCATTTCTTCTTGCATGTTTAGTTTTATTATGGATCTATGATTGTATGTAATGTTTAAGCTTTGATCTTGAATTTTCAAGAGTCAAATGAACTTGTAAATTTCTAAACTATGGACTTTATGTTTCGGTTAAAGCTTTTCATACGAGATCTTAAAGTTTTTCAACTAAATCTTCTAGATCTAAAAGTTGTTAAGATTTTTGTGAAAGTTTGAAGTAAATTTCTTTGTATGTTAAATTTCTTTGCTTAAACCGTGAACCATGATGTTTTTAAGGAATGATTTGATAAATAAATTTATGATCTAAACTTGTTTGATGATGATCTTGGTGCTTCATGTACATGCATGTGTTATTTGTGTTTTGATCTTGAATTTTTAAAAGCAAATGAACTTGAAAATTTCTAAACCAAGAACTATGTAATTCGGCCATGGATAGAAAATTAGGTCTTGATGCTTTTAAATTGATCTAAGTGATTGCATGTTAATTTTATTGATTTAAGTGGTTGAAAGGTTTTGATTTTAACTTGATCTTGATAAAGTTTGGATTTTTGGTTTTGATCTTTAAAAAGCCTTAATCCTTGCCTTGATCTTTGAAAAAGTTTTGATCTTGAGTCAAATATGTGGTTTTCAAATAAAAAGATTTGATCTTTCTTCCATGCATGTCACGGTTTTGGGTCTTTTTATACTCAAAGTGATTTTGATCTTTGATTTGTATTATGGTGATTGATTTTATAACTTGATCTATAAGATTTAAGTACATGCATGTTAATTTCTATTTCACTCTAAAGTACATGTAAGGAAATTAAAATAAAAACATGGCTTGTGTGGTAATCATGATTCGGTTTTATACTCCAAAAAGGAAATGATATTTTTAGAATTTTGGTGTGAGAAAGTGCATGATTAGTTTGAAAATCTTGGAGTTTGCATGTTGAAAAATGAACCTAAAAACCTTGTCTTGGCTATAAAGGGTATTCGGCCTATACATAGGAATTAGACTAGGCTTCTTTTTCATGAAGTGACACAAAGGAAATGAGTTTGTTTTGTGGGATTATGTTAAGCTAAATCATTTAAGATAATGTTATGATTATTTATTTTATTCGGTTCTAATTAAAAGATAAAGGAAACAAATGAATTAAATAGTTTGGGAAAAAGTTTTTGTGCTTAAATGTATGCATGTGTGTGTATTAGGTTTTAAGAGAAAGAAAAGGGTAAATGATTTGTTTCATGAAAGAGAAAGTGGAATTTAAGTAATTGAAATAAATTAAATTGGTTTATGTGTTTTGGATTTGCAAATTTGGATTTGTTTACTTGAATTCCATTCGGCCATGTAGTATAATTAAACCTAGGAGATTCAGTTGCATAAAAATAATTTCACATAATGATTTTTGAAAGGAATTAAGTTGTTTAAAGTAAGAAAATTAAATGTGTTTGGTTTGCATCTTTGGTTCAATTCGGTTTGTTAATATATGTATGTCTAAGTGTTTTTGTTATATGAAAAAGAAATTGTTTTAAAAAGTAATTATGTGTTGCCTAAGTGAATAAGTGTTTGATTGTGAAAGAGTTTATGTGAAAATGAATGTTTGATCTAAATTTAAATTAAATGATTGGTTAATTGCTTATATGACTTAATTTATCTAAGTGTTGTTGTGGTTGTGTGCTAGTTGATGTTTGAAAATTACTTAAGCACATGAGTGGTTTTGAAATTAATTGATTTTAAGATGATTTGATTTGTTTCATTTGAGATTTTTGAATTGTGTTTATGACTGTCCAAAACTTGTTTTATGATAAAAGCTTAAGTTTTAAAGTGATTGTTTTAAGCTAAAGAACTATTTGAGATAAAAAGCGCTTTTACGATGTTTTCGGAATTATTATCAAAATGATTTTGTGGAATGAATCCTTTGCTGTCCAAAGTTGTTTAAAGTTGTTTCTTAAATTTAAAAAGGTGTTCATGTGATTTAAAACATAGTTTTCAAGTGGTAAATGATTTAAGAAAGAGCTGAATTAAAAACGGTGTATTTTTCGGTGTTTTCGAACGCGGTTAAGGTGTTGTCCAAGACAGACCAGCAACTAACCCAAATGATTTAAAGTATTTTATAAGATGTTTTCAAAAGGGTTTTGAAGAATTTAAAGTGCTAGAAAATAAGGGAGTTGTTTTAAGAAAACGGTTATGTTTTAAGTCTTCCAACGAGGAACGAAAAGTGTTTTGAAGTAAGGAAGATTTTCTTAATACAAGTTAATAACGTGAGCGTATTTTATTTAGTACGAGGAATTTTAAAGAAGAGGAATTTTAAAGACGAGGGATTGGGGCAGCTGGCAACGACAAGGATCCGCGGAGATCGAGTACGTTTAATCGCTGGACCTCAGGTGAGAGAGAAGCTTTCCTAAGACACCGTGGTATTTAGGTGATATATTAGGACGTTCCATATCATCTCAAAGATCGGAACTAAGTGGTTCGGAGTCAGTAGTATAGTGGCAATTGTTTGTGTTGTGTGGCCACTTATACGAAGGTGACAAAGACCACATTGTTGTTGTGTGATGTTTGTGTGTGTTGATATCATGTTTATATGTATTTATTTAATTATGCATGATGAAATTGAATACTGTTAATTTAAATGAGTAACATACTGATGGACGTCTGTTACGTCCTGAAAATGAAAAGGAATTAAGTAAGTTGATGGAAGCAAAGACATAATGAGAAAGGAATAATGACAAAGGATATAAGATGGATTAGAAAGAGATAAAGAGTTGAGATTGGGGAAAGAATTGATGATAATAATGAGAATGAGCCAGATCTGGGGAGAGTGATGTTGATTGCTGGAACAAGAAATGTGATCCGAGTGGAGCTTGGCTCCTTTGTTTATGTTTTTGGGAAAGAGACTAGTGTTGAGTTGAGCTTGCTCCTCCATTAGCGCTCAGTAAAAATGTGATTTTTGAAAAAGGCTTTTGGAAAGAGATTTTTGAAAAGATTTGTGAAAGGAGATTTTTGAAAAGGGTTTGTGGAAAGAGATTTTTTGAAAAGGTTTTTGAAAAGAGGGTTTTGAGAAAGATTATAAAAAGTATTTTCAGAAAAGTTTTGAAAAGAAATTTTGTGAAAGGTTGTGAAAGGAGATTTTTAGAAACTTTGCGAAACGAGAATTTTGAGAAAACTTCGAAATAAGATTTTGAGGAAGTTTGCGAAAAGAGATTTTGAGAAGTGGTGAAACTAGATTTTGAGAAAATTTACGAGAGGAGATTTTATGAAAAAGTTTACGAAAGGAAAATTTTTGAAAGTTTACAAAATGGTATTTTGAGAAAGTTTGTGAATTTTTTTTTTTGAGAAAGTCATGAAACGAAATTTTTGAGAAAAGATTATGAAATGAAATTGTGAAACGAGATGATTAAGAAAGAGTGAGAATGTTGAGAGGGATTTGGAAATGAGATGCGAGTTCATTGATGTGATCCCAGCTCTGTGCTATATGAGAAATGATGAGAGAAAGATTGTGCAAAGTTAGTGGTCGGGACTCATTGAAGGGATGCACGAAGGATGGGCCGACCTTAGGTTAATTAACAAGATAAAAGACTTTAAAAGACATTACGCGGTGAGCCATGAGAGTGTGAAGTAGTGGAGAGGAAGGTACCCCGGATATCAGGGATATTCGGGTTGTGAATGCAATAGGGTAGGCTAGGGCGGTAAAACGTCATGAGGCCTTGAGTACTATTCTGGGCGGAACGAATTCCATATGTGGTAACCAGACGTGGTGGGGACTGGGTCCTAATACCGTGGTAAGTTCTACACCCGGAACCGGAATAGTGCTGTCACCCCTATGGCATTTTGAGAACAGTGAGAGGGACTGGAACGGGGCATCTTGATTGCCACTGTACCCGAGTTTTCTACAGTGAGCCTTAATTATATGAAATGAAATTATATGATATAAATTGATTTGAGACTGTACCCGAGTTTTCTACAGTTCTCCTGGCTTGGAGCCAATTGATGTTGAGACAGATGTCGTGCCCGCGTGGTAAAGGTCCTGTACTCCTGTTAGCTTCCGACTAGGCTGAGTGGATGACCGAGGAGATGTAGACGTGTGTGTCGAAAGCAATGAAACGAATACCTCGATGATATTATAAATCCCCCAATCATCGATGGTTGTAAATCAATAAGACATGACGAGAAAAGTCTAAGTGTGATGAAAGAATTTATGATTATGAGAAGGGAACTCTTATGGAATAATGAAGCTGACAAAGGAATTGAGAATAATGGATGATCATGTTGAGGAATGATAACAAGTTTGAAAAGATAGAAATAACAATGATGATAAGGATAATGAATGAATGACAATAATAATAATGATAACATGATTGATTGCTATGTGGTATGTATGTAGTGTGTCTTGTTTGTATTGTCCTAGTATCTTGCCTACTGTAATCCCACACCGTCGACGATGCGTCGTTCGGATCGCTTACTCTCTCCTGTTCGTTGGCATATCGGTGCTGCTGATATCTCAACGGGCAGACAAAGCATCATATGGAGATCATCTCTCTAGATGAATTGGAGCTGGAGCTTAACGACAACAGGAAAGCAGCGATAGAGGTGGCTTCATCCTCGGGAGCGAAGAAAGGGCGCAAGAAGAAAGGGAAGCTTCATCCGGTTGTCCTCATCAGAGTAGCGCAGCGGATGCGAGAGTAGCGAGTTTAGTTTAAGTTTGTGAATTGTGTTTTGAGTTAAGGATTACCGAGCAAGGAACCATTTATGTAACCAAGCCAATTTTAATTCTATTTTTGTGAAAGTACCTTCGTTTTGGAAAGACTAAGCAATGTAATCTTTTGTAAACTGTTGTGAACACTTTTAATCCACTGCAATAAATCACCATGCTTTTCGAAAACAAGTTCTTCTATAAACATGAAAGTTTTATGAGAATAAATGTTTTAGTAACAACTCGGTTTTCAGTAAAGAGTGGTACATGTACCATTGACACTTCAATAATGTTTTTAAAAAAAAAAATTGGCCTCATTTTTGCCACTTTATTAAGTAAAAGTCAATTATTTTTGGTTTGCGAAAATCGGGCTGTTACACCTTCAAACAATATTCATCTAATAATTTCAAAGCATCCTGATCCTTAAAAAAGTCCAGATAAGTTACAAAAGAAAGTACAAAAGCTCATGCATGTCAAAAGTATTGAATAAGGCTTTAGTTCGATTACGGGAAAAACAAGAAGGACACAACTAAAACCCATATCAAATCAATTTATTTAAATCCCAAAATTTTCAGAACACATACACATATATCAAAGTTAAACATATAAAATTTTCAGGTCATTTGGACAATCCTAGCTTAGGTTTCAAATCAGATTTTGCACGAAAACTACAACAGCACTGTTGCTGATCTGAGGCTAAAATGCCGCAATTAAAAATAGTAAATCAACTCCGAATAGTATGAAAATTGGTAAAAACCTTCCTCATACAATCAATATCATATCATAAAAATTTCAGATTATTTGGAGTTGTTTAAGTCATAATTTTTCAATTAAATTTGGCACTAAGTCTGAAAAATCTGAACCAATCAGTTCACTGTTTCGCTCTTAGAAAAATTATTAAATCAACTCCAAATCATCTAAGACTTTACAGATAGTCTCATGACATGTTTAAGAAATTACCATAAAAATTTTAAGCCATTTTAAGTTGGTTAAGTTCAAAAATTCTGTTCACGTTTAATCCGAAAAACTCATTTCTCCGAAATTGTTTTCACACAAATGACTTCAATACAGCTAGTAAAAAAATTCTAAAAATCATAGAAAAATTCAGAGGCACTACAATTATCATAACCAAAACAGTGAAAAAGTTTCATGGTCATTGAACTTGAGGAAATATTTTTCATTCCAGTCATTTGCCATTAAAAATACAAGTTTTTCTTAAACATTCCTTAACAACCAAAATTCATTTAAAATGTGAAAACACTTCCAAATCACTCCAAATTTTCCATAACACAGTAAAATAACATCAAGGAGAACATATCAAATTTTTAAGACAATCGGATTAGAAAAACTATCATTTAGCAAAAACTCATGCAGGCTAAGACAATAATCTTAAAAATTCAGCATTAACATTTCATGCATCATTCTCAAATGTGCAGCCCTTAATGATTGTATTTCCTACTCCAAGCACATAATATCATGCAATAAAACCATAATTTTTCATCCAACAAAATTAGCTCATAAAAAAATCACTTTTCAAACTAAGTTGATTCATTTCCATGCTTCCAATCCTAATTCCATTTCTTACCAATAATCAAACTTATTTCAATTCAATTAACCATGTTCATTCAAGCCTTTATAATGCACTTAATCAAATAATCAAAGAACACAAATCCATTTATACACTTAAGCATTTTCATACACAAAACCGTATAGTACACACATATACATAATCAACACAAAATCAATCAATCACTTATTTTTCTTCAAGGACCAAATTATGATACATGGAAACAACTCATATTAGCTCAATTAAAACATGCAAAAATCAAATCAATTTGTTTTCCTAACTAACACACTAAGGCCGAATTGAAAATAGGAGAAATTAGGGATTTTCATACAACTCAAACAACACACAAACACACACAAAATCCATTTTTCATTCCTTCATTTTAAACATAACTCAAAGCATCAAACCAAAAATCATTTGGAACAAAACCACAAAGAAACGTATAGACTTCAAATCGAGATGCATGTTCATTTTGCGCATTTCAAGCTTAAATTCTAATTTGCATGTACTCAAAAATCAATGATTCAACTCAAAATCCATCAAGCACCAAAAATTAATTTCATCTTCCCTTATTTCTTGACTTGGCCGAAATACACAAGAAGAAAAATGAGGAATTTTTATAACATAAAACAACACATAAACACATATTTCATAATCAATCAAAATCAAAGCTTATTCCTTTCTTTTAAACATAAAAGAAATATTCAAAACAAAACCAACAACACTTGAGCACAAAGCTCATAAAACCGTATGGCCCTTTGCATGTTTATTTTATTCTTTTAAGCTTAAATCCTTTTGCTTTAGGGCTTAAAAATCATAGAGGAATACAAATATATGACATGCATGAAAACAAAATTTCATTTCTTGCCTTGGCCGAATGGCTCATAAGGGAAAAATCAAAAACTCTCCACATTACACATCAATATACTCATAATCATTTCAAGATCAAGAATCAAGTATTCAAAAGAAAAACAAAAATCATCTTGGGTACAAAAAGGCTAAAAACCGTGAGACCTCTTTTTGGCTCATGCATGTCTCTTTTCCATTTTTCAACTTAAATATATACATAACAAGACTCAAAAAGCATGGATCTTTAGTGAAAACCAACATGCATTATGAACACAAATCATTTTCTTCATTTTTTTGTCTTGGCCGAATGGTCCTTGAGGAAAAAATCAAAATTTTCTTACAACACAAACTCATATACTTCAAGATCAACAAAAATCCTTCTTTATTTCCTTATTCCAAATCAAAAATAAAAACAAATATCATATGGGTATCTAAAAGAGGAAAAACCGTGGGAGCTTGAGGACATTATGCATGTCTATTTTTCGATCTTTAAACTTTGTTTCAAACACAAAAATGGCTAAAGATCAAAGCTTTATCATGAAAATACACATGCATCAACAAATTATTAACTCATCAACATATACTCATGAAAACTGAAAATAATTTGAACAAAGAGGAATAAGAATGGAAATGAAGATGGATACCTAGATGAACAAATGGGAATGAGGTGGATTTGATGTTGAAAAACAAAATTCTCTTATCCTTCCTCCTCCTTGCTCTCGGCCTCTCCCTCTCTCACTAGGGCTCCTCTACTATTTTTTTTTGTCTCAAAGCAATTTGCAAGAACAAGTGAGAATGGGGGTGAGATGTTTGGTATTTATAGGGAAATGAGGGTGGGGTGTACCAATTAAAATTTGGGGTACAAGGAAGTCAAGAGCTTCCCCTAGAATCTTCTACTCCCTTACGACCTTATCTTTATTTAGGTAGGGTTGTGTAACACCAACAATAAACTACCCTTACTTACCCCAAGTAAGAACAATTAAGCATGCACATAATACAATATAACCGAAAACAATTCCATTTCTTTTCAAAAGTAAGTCTTTGCCAATTAAGTGCTATACAATAGCTAAATAAACATCCAAACCGAAACTAAAATCAGAGTTATACATAAGTCATGAGGTTTTCAGAAATATTTTACAACCAAAGAAAATAAAGTGCAACATCATCTAACAACCCAAAATACATGTCAAAAATACTGGACCAATCCACACTAACTACTCCACTACTTTCCCTGGGAGGGAAAGTGCACCTGCTCGGCCGGGGGCTGTGTTGACTCAATCTCTTTACCTGAAAAAGGTTGGTAAGGAGGTGAGTATTACACATGAAATAAAAAGCAGTTCCAAAACTAAACATAATAATAAACCAAGACATACATCAATAACCACTTAGCACATAATATGAAATTATTACTAACATATTATCCATTCATAAACATTCCCATTCTTTTCATTTCACTTTAACCTTGCCAATACACCACTAAGCCTTTGTGTACCTACTAGGTCGTATTAACACCCATTAGGAACACTACAAGAAAAACCTTATATAGCAACGACATTTTGCAACGACTTATAAAAATCGTTGCTAAAAACGGGTGTTTTGCAACGACTTAAAAATGTCGTTGCAGAAAACAGTCTTAAGCAACAATGTATTAAAGTCGTTGCAAAAACTTTTGTTTTATGCAACGACATCTTTAAGTCGTTGCAAAACACCTGTTTTCTGCCAAAGAAGTTAAATAACATTATTTTAAATAAAAAAAATTAAACGCACCTTCCCTTTAATATATTCCCAATTCCCAAATAGAAGAGTATCAAAGAAAGAAGAGAAGAAGGAGGAGGAAACCCTAAGGGGGAGCGGCGGTAACGCCGGTTAGCCAACATCACAGTCCTCTCATCATAACCCCCACCGTACTCAATCTTCCTCTCTTTATCCTTGATCCTCCCTCTGTCTACAATGCGCTCTCTCTCTTCTCTCTCCTGTTTCTCTCGGGATGTGGCCAGCGTGACCTCGTGCGTGACAAAGGCTTTCACGGCAGCGGGAGCTCTCCCGGTTGGACCAGCGACCATCGTTTGCTTTCTCCATGGGAAATCTTCTCTTCTCTTGTCTCCAAATGCAGGGAATCAAACATTTAGCTGAGCTCTCTCCCAATTAGGGTCGGTGGGACCATTTTCCACCAATGACCCAGTTGCGATGAAGAAGCTCCGGCGATGATGCGATTTCTCCATGATGGACTAGCAGCCTTCAAATCCGAGTTCTCTCATCCAGGGCAACATAATCTTCTCTTGCCTCCAGATCTGTAGTGAATGACTTTCTCCTATTTTTCTAATTTTCGTATAAGTGTTGTTTGGGATTTGGGGTTAGAGAAGAAGAGTAGAAGAGAAGATGTTGATTCTATTCGAGACCTCTATTCAGAGTTGACGTCATCTTCTCTATTTCACGCCATTCTCTTTAGAACTGGTTCGACACCAACGTGTTGGTGAGGTATTTTTGTTTCAATTTCTGCAACTTATCTGAACCAATTGCTGTTAATTGAATTTGGTTTGCCTAATTTAGTACTCCGTATATTTTTGGGATTGAAGAATTTGATTTGGAACACCTCATGTCTTGAATATGTTTTTGTGTTTATAATGATTAGATGAGATTTAGTATAGGTTCCTGAATTTAGTTGTTGTCCTTGATTGAAGGCTGAGTATAACAGTTGTGAGGTTGACAAAAAGCTAAACTAAAACATTTGCTTAATTGGTGTTAGACGTGTTTTTATGATAAACCTGAGTAAATTGGATTTTGATAGTTGGACCTATAATCTGATTTTCAGCTTTGTAAGTACTTGGATTTGGGTTTTGCTTTCCAAATTAGGCGTTTGTTGTTTAACCCAATTCTCCTTAAGCTTGAATTTGTATGTCAGTTGCTCAAATTGATTTTTAACATGTTTAATTCGTTTTAGGGAACTGGTTTAATTTGAAGAAGTGAGTGAAAGAGAGGATGTGTAGACCTTCTACTACTTCATTCAATCAGAGAACATGGTTAAATTAATTTTAAAGTCTTAGATTAGGCATGAATATTTATGGTTTTTAAAAAATTTAATATGTTCAATGGTTTGGAAAGTGTCAAACCTTGATTTCTTTTTGAGGGCTGTCAGCATATTATTCAAAGCAATGAGGGTTTTAGGCTTATAAAAATTATAGCACAAGTTTAGATGGGTTAGTTAATTTTTCCAATGTTTATACTTTGTTTTTTTTTTTTTTGCAAGGTTTATACTTTTAGTTTGAACTTTGGTTTGTTTTATTTTGTTTTAGACCAATGTTTTGGATCTTTGATGTGTTGTATTTTGCTCTGATTTGATTGGTTATTATCAGTAAACCTCAACACTCCTAAAATAAAAGCTAAACTCAGATTTAGGAAAAACTTGACAAATTTCTAGATATGCTTGGCACTTTCAATTTTTCCCTGTTTAGATTTTCGTGCATTATTCTATTGTCTTTTTATCAAATAAAACTAACATATATATTTGATTTCTTGGTGATCAAAATTCCATGGATAAACAAAAATGTTGTATACTTCTAATATTTCTCAAACTACTGTCCCAAAAGACACTTTGCTTGTTTTGTCTTAATTCCTTTATACCCTTAAAACTCTCTCTCTCTATATATATGTATACGTGTGTGGTTGTGTTTAAAGATATACGAGACATCAATGCTTTATGCATGATGTGTTACAAGAATTATAACTTCATTTATTTTGTACAATTTATTTTTTGCTTCACAAGTATTCAATTAATTTCACTCCTTCTTTATTTATGTTGTTGCTAGCTTGTTACAGGTTTAACGTTATTGGAAGAAAAGTGACATTGGCCATGCATATGGAGATGAGAAGATATTTTGCTTATGTTAGAAATTTACGTCATGGGCTTTGAAGTGTTATTTTGAATTATTAGTTACTAAATAGATTTTTTATTTTTAATATTGTGGGCTGATGTAATATTGTGACTCAATAGAATGATAAAGATATTCTTTATATTAGATTGTTGAGATTTGAGCTCATTATTTATGGGCTATTTAATAATATAAAATTTATTTATTATTTTTAATTATTATAATGATACTTCAGAATTTAAAATTCAAAATGGCTTTATCAATTTAAAAGGATTATTATTATTTTTAATATAAATAAAGGCTATTGCAATGACAATTTTGTCGTTTCAAAAATCAAAAGGATTTTGCAACGACATTTGTCGTTGCCAATGATACTAAGCCACTGGCAACGACATTTGTTGTTACTAAATGGGAAGCCACTTCAGCAATAAAGTATCATTGGCAACGACATTTATCGTTGCCAATGATACTAAGCCATTGGCAATGACAAATATCGTTACCTAAAAGTAAGCCACGTCACCTTGTTATTGCATTTTTGGCAACGACAAAGTATTTGTAACGACAAATGTCGTTGCAAAACCGGTGTGAATCGCAACAAAGGTTTGTCGTTGCGATACTTTTTCGCTACGTTAGTCGTTGCGAAAAATATTTTTTGCAACGACTTTTCATTTTTCGCAACGAATTTTGTCGTTGCAATTGGCCGACTTTCTAGTAGGGGAATATTTTACACCCATCAGATCCCATTTTTACACCCATTAGGCCATAGTACACCCGTTAGTCCCCTTTTTATTAACATTTCCATTTTACCAATTTTAACTCTTTTTAATTGCAGCACCGTAATCCATTGGGTACACCATCATCTAACGGGTTGTTTTGGGCCTAATGGGTCGTATTCGACCTGATGGGTCGTGTTGACACCTAATGGGTTGTATTGACACCTAGCAGGGCACCTAGTGATCGGTGTCCTCCAATGGATTATAAGCTGCCATTACTCTTTAATTTCATTAACATTAAACCATTTATTTAAGTTCCATACATACAACACCTTGTATGTATCAATGATGACCACCATCATCATTCCTTTCATTCAGTTTCACCAAACCGAACTACTCCATTAGCACCTGTCACATGGTTACCCAAATATGCAAATCATAGTGTATACATATATACATACCACCCACACACAGTACATATATTCGGCATACACATAACAAAATACAAACAAGCATATTTGAAACCATATCTAACCTCAACATAACACATATATCCTCGGTCAACATTATGTATTAATTTAAAACTACTTTCAATATCAAGGTAAGACCCACCCCTTACCTCAACCGTGAAGAAAGAAGAAAATAGAACCTTCAAGACTTAGCCTAGCTTGTAATCCCGAGTTCTCCTAGTTCCCAATCGACTCCCTTGACTGCACGAAGAAGAAAATGATGGACCAACAACAACTAGCTTGCCACACGAAGAAGAAAGAGACTCTGAACCTTGGGGAGTAGCTCGAGTAGCTTTCTTAGTGTTTTCAACACACAAGTCACGTAGAGTAAGTGAGTAACAATGAAAATATCTCACTCTACTTGTACTTGCACGAAAGAAAGGGGAAATATATGATTGGTATGAAAAGCTTCCCAGAGAAGCTTCATAAAGTTGTGGCTGAAAATGAATGCCAAATCTAGAAGTACGGACTTGCCCCAAGTCCCTTATTCCAGCAGAGACTGAGCAACACGTCGAGGGGAAAAGAAGATGACATGCTTCAATAACACTGACCAGCAAAGGCCGACTTCCAAGGTCCAGCTCTCAACAATGAAAACATGAGAGCTCGGCGCAAGCTAGAACTTGGTGCTCGGTTCCCTTGGTGCCATCACCTCGGGATGAGACACTATAAACGAGTACACACAACTTGCTGAGGTCGACACTATCCGACATCAACATAAGACCAGTGCAGTCTCAAACAAAGGGGGTTGCAAATGATACGAGCTCGGTTCTCGCAATATCAATTATCACTGCTCGGCCTATTCCGAGCACAACAAGATGGGAACTGCTCGGTTTCTCCCGAGCACAACATATAAGTGAACTCAATACTACAACTCGGATTACCTAAACTCAGCTAATCTTGCTCGGCACTAAACCAACACACTATCTGCTCGGATCCACGAGCACAACACATCTTATTTGGAACCTGCTCGGTTCCGCTAACCAAATACCACCAACTCGGTATTTGCTCGGCTAACTAACACCATATCACTTGCTCAGATCATACACCCGAGCTCAGCTCAACCTGCCCTGATCTAACTCATAGATCCTACAGAGCTCGGACTCCCCAAGAGCTCGGCTCTACCCTAACCTGACCTCGTGACTCTAAGTCACAAGCTCGGCCAATCAGAGCTCTGTGCCTCCTACTAGGCACACACCCACGAGCTCAGTTACACAAGCTCGGCTCTTAAGAGCTCCGCTAACACAGAGTCTGATTGGATCGAACTTCGACATTCCACACTTGGACTCTTGAACCGCACATCCTTCAACCATGATTACACACAACACTCAACACTTAACTTAATCGGCACTGATAAAATAAGCAGGATGTTACAAGTAAGGGCAAGCCTTAGTCCCACATCGACCAGGGCCGAGTCGGTGTGCCAACGGGGACGTTGGGCCTCCAAGGGGGGGTGGATGTAAGGGCAAGCCTTAGTCCCACATCGGCTGGTAAGGTGAACGAAACATGCCTTATATAGGGTGTGGATACCTTACCTCACGTGAACGCGTTTTGGGGCTCACGGAAGGTGAGACCAAGAGCAAAACCGTGAGGGTGAGCGTAACCCAAAGCAGACAATATGCACGTGGCGGTGCGCTGGGCCCCAGTGCCCAGTACCGTACGGCTGGCTGGGGTTGGGCTGTTACAGGTTGGGCTTGTAATTTTATTTTATGTGTATGTGGGGAAATTAATTAAGCATAGGTAGGTTTATGTAGGGTATTGATTAATAAGACAAGGAGATAATGAGTAGTTGCATGCATTGGCAAAAAATCTATTTAGGGTAGGGTTATTAATTGCATGTCTCCTTTAGGGTACTAGTAGGGTGGCTATGCATTAGTTATGGTAGTGTGTGTTTAATTGGGTTACCCTAGGGTCTTGTATACTCATAATTGAATGTCTAACAATTTAAAATTCAAAACGCAAATAAATACTCAAAACCGTGCAACACCTCTTGGCAATAGAAAATAATATTTTTCCAATACAATAAATAATACTTAAAAATCATATTTCAATTTACTTAAAATAAAACATTAAAATTTTCTCAAAAATAATGAGAAATTCGTGAACAGCAGAAATAAATTCTAAACTTTACAAAAATAAATTCCTGTATTTCAATATGATCGTTTTGACGGTAAGTTCATCAAATTTGGATTTACAGATCAAAAGTTATGAATTTTCAAAGTTATGTAATCAAATAAATCAATAAATAATAATTCCTTCTAAACTCAAAATAAAATAAAATAATCCACCATTATAACAACAAATTCCAAATAATTATTTCCATTCCAAATTTTAAATCAAATAACGAATTTATACCAATTCAAAAATAACTGCCCAATCAGAAATTCTTAAAATTAGTTTACTGAAATGTTGAAAAATTGCGGGTATTACACCCAACTTTACATCCAACGGTGGAATCTGTGTTTTAAGTTATGTATTTATGACTCTAAAACCTTCCTTTTAACTCCTATTTATGACTTATTATTATCGTTACTACTATTCCAATATTATTATTATTCTAATTATTCTTGGAATTGTAATTTGGGATGTTAAATTAGTATATTTGTAATTTACTCAATAAAAAATATTTTTTACACTATCAAAAATAAAATAGATTATCTTAAATTCACTTTTTAGAAAGTTAAATACTTAATTCGTTCTAATTTATCTGTCGTTTTAACATCTTCAACTTATTCTAAATTATTTGTCACTTTAGGAATCCGTTCTAAAATGACAAAGAAATTGAAACGGAGAAAGTATAAACAAATTACTCTATAATCTCAAGAAAGCCTTCAGTTTGTGATATAAGAAAGAATTAGCTGCTCCCTCTTCCATTCATATTTATATGTCATATTTTAAATAAAATACATTTTTAAAAAAATGCAATTATTACTTAGATTTTCAATACATTAATTATATTTTTTCTACTATGCCATTTCTCTCTTCCTAATCATTACTTTTTCTCCATTACTTACAAAAATCAGTACCCTATTAAATAGGGATAAATATGGAAAATAATATTTATTATACTCTTGAAATCATCAAAATGACAGATAAAAAGAAACAAAAAACTTCTCAAAAAAAGACAGTTAAATAGAAATTGATGAGGTAACTTTTTTAAATTTTATTTCATTCTCAATATTATTTTTTTAAAACATTATTAAACAATCATTATTTTATTTAATTTTTATTTCATTGTTGATACTTCAGTAAATATCTCTATTTTTTAAATTAAAAAATTAAACACAATCAATTATTCTTTTTATCCCTTATTACAAGACACAATTTTGATAGATTTTTTTTTCCACTTATTATAAGACGTTTTAGAATATTTAGGCAATATTAAAGAGTTTATTTCAAATACACCCCTCATAATTTATAGGGACTATAAGATACTCCCTCCGGTCCTATTTATAAGACTCTTTTGAGGTTTTTCACTCCCACCAAGAAAAGTGAATAAATTTGTTAGTGGTATTGGAAATGTGAAAATTTGATATATTTTCAAAACTACCCCTATAGTTATTATTAGAACTCTAAAAAGTGTTGACTTTATAGGGGTATTAGTGGAAAGAAGTAATTAAATGCTATTGAAAATTGAAAAGGGGTCTTATAAATAGGACCAAAATAAAAACCCAAAAACGGTCTTATAAATAGGACCGGAGGGAGTAATAATAAGTTTCATTGAGTTTGACCTTTTAGGCTTTTTTTCTTGTTTCACAATGTTTGGACTTTTACATTTTCAATATATAAACATTTTTTTTTCCAATTTTAGCCTCATTCACTCCTCATTAATTTTACTTTTATCATCCATCTCATCTCTAAATCATTCTACATTAATTAATGGACACATTTACTAATAAAAATTAAATACTACTACATTTTTTCAATAAGGATTAAATAGGGGCATTTTGGACAAACTATACATAATACTTACAATAATTAATACTGTAACACCCCTAATTTTCGTCTCTCAAATAACCAAGAAATTAATTATAACAATTATTTTATAATTGATTTATATTGGTTTGGAAAGTTTTAGTTTTTGTACATTATGTGTTTTTATATATATAAAAATATGAGAAATATTTTTATATGGTTTGGAAAGAAATATTTTTATATGGTTATTTTGTACAAAAATATGAATATTGTAATTTAGTCCTTGGGTTGGGACCTAATTACAATATTAGAAGAGTTTTAGCAGGAAAGGAATTAAAATCTTAATTTTTGAATTTTGCACTGGAGTAACCGGTTACCCGTACCCAGTAACCGGTTAGTGAGTGCAGACAGCTCATAAGAGGAAGTGGAATTTGATGAATAATCAAGCCAAAACCCAGAAATTTGCCACGAATTCATCCTTCTCTTGGTGGGTTAGGACGTGTCAACAAGCATGGCTCTCTAATCTTGCTATATAAGGCCATTAATCAGATCAAAGTTGGGGTTTTTGGGAGTGTGTTGGTGTCAATCTCTGTTTTAGGGTTCTTGCTGTGTTTCGTTTGATTCTCCTTCTTTGTTAAGAGTTAGATTTCGAGTGATATACCATTACAAAGCTTGAATCAAGGGCTTTGTATTGATATAAGGTTTGTGAGTTGAGAGTTCCTGAGCTAGGAGAAATCGATTCATGAAGTTGGAGGTTCAAAACTGTCACAGTTCTGTATTGGGTTTCTGGAACTGACTTTGAGCTTCGATTTTGGTAAGCTCAAGCCTTCTCTTGTTCTAGACTTGGTTTCCTTTCAAAGTTCATGTTGCATGGTTTTGATAATGACCATTTCCCCTAATTTTCATGTTCATTTCATGTTCCAAATTCCTTGATCAATCTACCCTATCAAAACGGTTCTGGTTTGAGGAGGAGCTTTGGGTGTTTGGTGTTCTACCTCAAATCTCTGCTCAAATCTTGTTCAAGCACGAACCTAAGGTAAGGGGGAAGCTTACTATTTGCTAAAATGAGAATAAATATGTTGAGAAAGTAGGATGAGCCACCATGAGGCTTAAGGGCATTAATTTTGGAATAGGATATTGGCATGGAGGCCAAATTGAAATATAACACTTGTTTGAATAAGTTTAATATGCTGCAAGTGAACTTGTTTGATGCTTAAACCATGCTAATTCTGAGTACATGTGAGTTTGATACTTGGAGTTGTTGAAATTATGGTTTTTATGCATAATGAGGAATGGAAATGAAATCAACAAGTTTCTTGTTAGTTTCAGTGTTCAAACATGTTTAGTTTATGGCAATGAAGTTCTGTTTGGGGTTGGTTTGGGTTAAAATGAGGTGTGATTGAAAATGGTATTGAAAAACCCTCTTTTTAGTGTATGTTCTGCAGTCAGTAACCGGTTAGTGACTTGCAGTAACCGGTTACTAGCTGTACCTGAAACTAGAAAATTGAAGAAAAACAATGAAAAAGTCATTTCAATCATCTTTCTTTTAAACCCATCTCCAATAACTTATATTAACCTATCTTATGGGAACTACATGTATAATATGAGCATGGTGATTTAATGAATTGACGAAATATGGTATAATTATCATAATGTTATACATGGAACTTATATGTGATTTATGTGTGTCTAATATATAAGTTTTGAATACATGAATTTGTGACATGTTGAGCATTGGAACATGTTTATATTAAGGTAATAAAACTCTGTTTATGCCTTGAATTGGATTGGAATTGAGTATTAAAGAATTTGGTATGTCAAACCCCACTTTTTAGTGCAAATTCTACAGCCAGTAACCAGTTAGTGAGTTGCAGTAACTAGTTACTAGCTGACAGCATTCAGAACAAAACAATTTTTGAATTGTTTGAGTGATTCCTATCAAATGTACTCAATTCTAAGTCAAATTTCATAGGGTCTATCACTGTAATTTAATGACCAAGGTGTTGTTTAATTATAGTTGAACTTCGATGAGTTTATGCCTTAATGTTTATGATAACTTCAAAGGGAAGTTTATGGAATTGTGCTTTGAATTATGACTTAAACAATATTTCAATGATTAGATTTGTTATGGTTAAGGTATTAAGTCTGAAAGGAAGTTGTGTTGGGTCTGTAATTGAGAGAGCAAAGGAAAAGGATTTAAAAATCAAGTGTTGCATTTTATGAATTGATACGGTCTAAACCGGTTAGAAGAGGTTGTAAACGATTAGGACCTGAAACTTTAACAAACCTTAATTTTTCCTTATTATGTGATGTTGATGATTATGAGAATGCTCTCTCTACTAAGCACAATGTTAATTACCTAGTTAAGTTCAAGGGTGAATTTAATGAAGTATGGTAATTAATTTAATACCTTAAATTTATCATTGAAATGAGTTTAAGATTTAAGTCGTAATATTAATTAATTAATTGAGATTAAAGGAAAGACCAACTTTAGAAATTATGTGCGCTTTCATGCAAAGTGAAAGGTGACGAAATGAGTTGGTAAGGGTTGTTTGTCATGTTCTGGGACCTGGTTATGTACGTTTTGGGAACGTATGTTAGTATTCTGGGAACACATTAATATGCAACCTACTTGATGACACATTCTGGGAATGTGGCCAGTGTCTGGGACCTGGTTTTTATGCGTTCTGGGAACGTATGCGTTCTGGGAACGTGATGCACACTCTGGGAGTGATGCTTATTATTCCAAGTATGGTTTGCTACACGTTCTGGGAACGTGATGCACACTCTGGGAGTGATGCTTATTTATCCAAGTATGGTTTGGCATTACGTTCTGGGAACGAATGTCATTGTTCCGGGAACACAACGGTGTATTGGATGGACGTCCAAGATGGACTTTGTAGAGGCCTCAGTTGTGGATGAAAATCATGCATCATGTCACCTGCATTGAAAGAATTATTATGATTAACCGGGTGTGCTCATATGGTTATGCATTCTGATTTGCTACATGATTACTTGTGTATGTTAGTTTTATTCTCATTTGATTATGCGAATATGTATAGCTAACCCCCATGCCCTTATTAGGTGTTGATCGTGTATCTAGCTTGCACCAAAGTCAGTTAAGGGAGATGTCCCTTAGGTGCATTCAGAGTATAGAAAGAGCGGGATGTGAACCCTTCGTGCAGATATCGAGGATCCGACCAAATGGATGCTTGGACAGACCAGATGTATAGCTAACCCCCATGCCCTTTTACGCTTATTAATGAAGTTAATTGATTGTTTTAATTTTCTAAAATTTATAAAAGAATAGAGATATTTTAGAAAAGTTGCATTGAGAAAGAAACAAAAATTAAATACTATAACAATTTTCTATGAAATGTTTTAGGAAAGCTGCATTAGGAATGAAATAAAATTTAAGAAAGTTGGTTAGTTTTGCTTATATTTTAAACCAAAACAAATATGTTTTTTTGCTTATATTTCAAGTTGAAAGAAGTACTTTCTTAATCTGTGTGTTCATGCCTAAAAGATCCAAAATAGGGAATCAGAGGGAGTATAACAAAGAGATCGAGTGGTACTTAGCGGATGAAGTAGTACTCCATTCGTTTCATAATATTTGTCCTTTTCGATTTGGGCATATAGATTAAGAAAATATTAATTATTGTAAGTATTATGTATAGTTTGTCTAAAATGTCCCTATTTAATCCTTATTGAAAATTGTATTAGTATTTAATTTTTATTAGTAAGTGTATTCATAAATTATGTGTAATGATTTAAAGATGATAAAAGTATAATTAACAAAGAGTGAATGAAATGATCGGATGAAAAATTAAAATTGGAAAAAAAATATGTTTAAGTATCAAAATTGTAAAAAGACAAAAGATTGAAAAAAAAAAAAAAAAAAACTAACAAGACAAATATTATGAAAGGGGAGAGTAATTTTTTTTAGAGAGTGCATGAAACCCACCATAAATTGGAACTGTGGGGGTAGGATTCAAATTGAGGAATACCTTATTTATTGAGATGCGTATCAAGACAATTAACGAGACGCAAAACTCTGGAATTTAGAACATTGATTAATCCATTAACCAATACTCGGGAATTGTGCCACTTCCAACTTGCCCACCCCTTTGACGTACTACTCCTGTAATCAAAACTCGCGGCAACACACACTACCCCCTGAAAACAGGCGCGTGAAAGAAAGTCAAATCAAAAGGAGCGTCGCCTAAACATTAATGGCGCCTCGTTTTTGAAACGTTATTTTGCTGTTGCCTGCTTCTCTCTTCCCTGACACACATCCAAAAAAAAAAAAAAAAACAGTGTCGGACACAGAACAAGAGAGAGAAAGACTCTGAGACCTTCTTCTTCTGCAAAGAAACCATCAAGCCTTGACCCTTGTCCATCTTTCCTCCAAACTAGGGTTTTCTACTCTTCACTGTTTCAAAGGCACTCTCACTCCACAAGAACATCACTTCATTTAACTGTAATAATAATAATAAGAGTTTTACTCTTTTTCTTTTTGGTACCTGCGTTATGTTGTGTTGTGTTCTTCAACTGTCTCCATTTCCCACTGTACACTTGTATTTGCTTGCAAAATTTGAACTTTTTTATTTGGGTATTGTTTTTATTATTATACAGTTTTGAACTCAAGTTTCTGTGTTAGTCACTGCATCTTTTTAGCTTGAAAGAAATAACCTGTCATTTTCTTTTTAGTGTTTTATTTTTCAAGGATTGGAGAATGTTAAGGACTCTTAAACATGCTTTTTGATGTGTTTGTGTATTTGTTAAGGACAAGTTTTGTGTTGTTTACTTATTTTATTTTATTTATTTATTTCAATTTTTGTAATTCTCATTTACTATTTACTTTTGGTTATATTCTGTTTAAGAACATTTTTTAAGTTAGTTTTCTCTTTGCAATACAGTATTTTGATTTAAAGGGGTTTGTTACTTTGTTTAATTACTGCGGTCTCTGTTTTTGTTGGTTGTGTTTTATGAAATTTTTGAATCAGTGATTTGGTATCAGATTGTATGCAGTAGATCTGGGTTTTTTCCTCTCATGGGACACTTAAAGTTTGTGTGTTTCCTCCATTTTTCACATGGTTTCATGGTTTTTGTTGCTTAAAAGGAATTTGTGCTTCTTTTGATTAAAAGAGTTGTAAAATTCATGTTTTTGTGAAATTTATATTTTAATACAATGGGTTTGTTGTCATTGTACTTTTTTTTTTTTTTTTGTTCAATGTTGTCATTGTACTTTATGTACCTTGATGCTGGAGTAAAAGGGAGGAAGGGTCTAAACTAAAGTTTGAAAATGGTTTTCCGTTAATAATCTAGTGATTATGTTATTGCTAGGTTCTATTTATTTAATCTTTTTTACTACTATTTGTTTGCATTTTGGACTTGGTAGGTGATAGTGGAGTTAGTTTACTTGGAGTTCCTTTGAAGGGAATATATGTGGTTTGTTGGTTAAATTTTTTGTTGTTGTTGTTGAATGCTGATCCAGGGTGGTTATCTGCTGCAAATTGCAAGTTAACTCTTCTAAGACATATAAATGGTATTCCTCATTGTTTTTATTTCTTTCTCAGATTACTACTGCAAGAAGTGTTGTGGGTCAGGGACTTTCAAAGAGAGGTCTTTTAGTTTGCCTCTCCATCACCTCAGATATTAAATATGCAGACACCAAAAGCAAGGTTAGGTTGTTGGTATTTAACACTTTTGCAACATTCCATTTTTCTGGTGCTTTATTATTAAGAAGAATTCTGGGGTCTAAAAGAGACATGAATGAATTTTGTTTTATCAACTAGGATTGGTTGTAAAATTTTAGGCTTGTTCCTTCCCAAATAAATCTGAAAATTTGATTAGTTGGAGGTGATTTGTGAAATCCTAATGATTTTTTATACAGTAGTCTATTCAAACAAATTAAATTATTATTTCTGGGATCTGGATTAAGTTTGAATCACTACCTTTTATCTATTAGCTTTAGATGAATAATTTGAAGCTTGTTCATTTTCAGAGAAATCTAAAAAAATAATTTGTAGTATATTTTTTTAATTTGAGCTGTTTTGGGATCTCCTTATGAAACATAGGGTAACTGCTGTTCTGATAAATGGCTTTATATCCATACTTTTTTTTACTGTTTTCCCCTTCCCATCATATGCAGGAAAAGAAAACAAGTTTTCTTGTGTAGATGCCATATAATTGCCAAAACCTTGAAAAGGACCTTTTTACATGATCACTTGATCATCTTACTGTGCTATCTCAATATCCTTTTTGATTTGCATTCATTTGTTTGTGAATGCTTATTGCTATACTGTTGGCTATGAGCAGAAGCGGTTTATCAGAAGTCCCTCAAAGAAAATCTCCAGCAACTCCTAGGACTGCCCGCCATTTAAAAACACCAGGCTCTGGTCCTGACTCTCTTTCCTCTTCTCCAAAACCAGCAAGTAACACTCCAAAAGATAGGAGCCCAAAGGTCACTGAACGCAAGTCACCACGGAGTCCAATACCTGAGGTATTTAAAGTTATCTTTTGAATAGGAGACTGAAAACTGAATAACCCTCTATCCCCTTCTCCCTAATCAGACTTGCCTGTAGAAACTAGGAAGTTGGAATCATTGTGGCTATTGGTAATCTTGTGAATGGTAGATACAAAAGTTATAAAGGTCCTTCATTAGTTTGTTGCTTTTATAGTATATAAAATCCAAAGTACTTGAATTATTTCTCTCTTATTAATTTTATTATTTTCTCTATATCATATATCTTTATCTTTTGGCTATAGAAAAAGCGACCAAGTAGGGTCCAGGAATTGGGTTCACAGCTTACACAACTTCAAGATGACCTAAAGAGAACTAAGGACCAACTTAACATGTCCGAGACATGGAAGAGAAAAGCGCAGCAGGAGGCTGAAGAGGCAAAGAAGCAGCTTTTAGCGATGTCGAAAAATCTGGAGGAATCCCAGCAACAGCTTTTGGAACTATCTGGTTCTGAAGAAGAACGGCTTCAAGAGCTCCGCAAAATTTCTCAGGATCGAGATCGTGCATGGCAATCTGAACTAGATGCTGTCCAGAAACAGCACTCTATGGATTCAGCTGCTTTGGCATCTGCCATGAATGAAATCCAGAAATTGAAAATTCAACTTGAAAGAGTACGTGAATCTGAAGCTACTCAGATTAACAATGCCGTGTCAGCAGATACTGAGATCCAGGACTTGAGGATGGAACTGGATGAAACTATCTCTTTAGTGGAAAAGCTGAAAAATGAGGTAAGAGATTGCAAAGAGTCTGAATCCCGAGCTTTAGAAGTAGTTGGTAAAATTCAAATGCAATTGGAAGCTGCAAATAAGACAGTGGAAACACTCCAGTTAGAAGGTATGAAAGCGTCTGAAGCTTACAAATCTTTAGCTTTAGAGTTGGAGCAATCAAGAGCTCAAGTAAAATCATTGGAGGAACTTGTGAGCAAACTCCAGGCTGATTTGGTTAATGGTGCTAATGAAGATACATTAGGTCCAATTAATGAAACATCACTTCCACTGGAAAATGCGGAGAATGAGGAGATAAATCAGCTCAAATCTGAGCTTATCTCTGCAAAATCTGAAGTGGGGCAGTTAAAATCTGCATTGGAGGTTGCTGAGGTAAGATATCAGCAAGAGTATATCCAGAGTACATTGCAGATTAGGAGTGCTTATGAACAACTAGAACATACAAAATCAGAATCTAGTCAGAGACAGGCTGAATTATATGAGGAATTAAAAAGAGCTGGAGCTAATATTGAAGGACTAAGGGCAACCCTGATGGACAAGGAATCTCAGTTGCAGGGCATATCAGAAGAAAACGAGGAGCTGAAGTCTAAGATCAAGCAAAACCATCCTACCGAAAGAGAATCTGAACTTCTGTTGGAGCAAAAAGAGTTGGATGCTGACATAGCTGAGTTGAAGACCAGATTATTGGACAGAGAGACAGAGCTGCAAAACATAACTGAGGAAAACAATAGACTCAAGATGGAAATAAAGAATGGGGAGTTGGAGAAGAATAAGATTACTGATGAGGCTGTTGCTTCGGCTGAAGCAGCAAGGTCTGCAGAGCAAGAGGCATTGATGAAACTTGGGTACGCAATTGAAGAAGCTGATAAATGTAACAGAAGAGTAGCACGGGTAACGGAGCAGCTAGATGCTGCACAGGCTGTAAATTCTGAGCTAGAGGCTGAGTTAAGGAGATTGAAAGTGCAGTCAGACCAATGGAGAAAAGCAGCTGAAGCAGCTGCTGCTATGCTTTCTACTGGAAACAATGGGAAGTTTGTGGAGAGAACAGGTTCACTTGACAGTAGCTATAATTCTATTAATGGCAAGATGAGTTCACCTTATTCAGAAGACACAGATGATGAGTCACCCAAGAAGAAAAATACAAACATGTTGAAGAAGATTGGAGTGTTATGGAAGAAGAATCATTAATTGTTGGATGTATGTCAGGTAGTGTATTGATGTAAAACTCATTCCATATATAGCTAGCCTATTGTGTTGACCATATAGTTCAGCTTATATGTTTCTAAAAAATACTTCTGTTTATTTTTTGGTTATTGTCAGGTACATTCGTGTTTTGATCACCATTCAAGTAATCCCCTTAGGAGTCATTGGTCTTGAGAAAATCATATCTCATTATGTTTGTGAAGATACATTGAAACTGCTGAGATTCAGTGATTCTAGTTCCCTTGCTGCATGCTTTGCTTTGTAATGTTGCAGTGAGTGGTTCTAGTTCCCTAATGTGCTGCATGCTTTTGTTCTTTCTATTTGCAATGATTTATTTAATCCAATCATTGTTCATATACCAGAGATGTTTACATGCCTTCCTTTATTCTAGGGTGCCACACCAGATTCTATTAACAGTCTCACCAACCATGCTTCTACTACACCTTGCTAGCTTTTATTTTAATTAGGAGAACAATGATTTTAAATCCTTGCTAGCTTTTATTATGACATTTTCCATGCCCTTTTAATATATTTTTCAAAGATCCTCCTGATGTCAATAAAACAAATATTGTTGAATTAAAAGGTACTTAAATACTTAATAATTTTGAGAATATAAAAAAAAATTTAAACTTATTCAGGAAAATCTTCAGGTTGAGCGTGACAAATTGTGAGGGTTTATAATTACTCTTTTATCATGATGAATGCGTATTGTTTAAAGAGTTCAAATTTTTAATTCTTAAAATTGATGTATTTACTACTCCCTCCATCATGTATATAACACTCTTGGGTAGAAAATTTTGGTCTTAAATATATAAAATTTTGGTCTTAAATATATAAGATCTCTTTGTAATTTTTTTCAAAATTACCTTAGCCTTTAATTGTAGTTCTCTAGTTTTTAGTGGAAAATATAAATTGAAACAATCAATTTCAATGCAAAATTTATTTCAATGCACGTAAAAACTATGAAGAGGGTCCTATATATATATATATATATATATAGGGACAAAGGTAGTTTTTAATACTCCCTCCGTCCCTAATTATAAGGCCCTCTTAACACTTTTATTTTGTCCCTATTTATAAGGTCTTTTATCAATTTTCAATGAGCATTAATTATTTTTTTTCCACAAACACCCCTATTTATTTAATACTTTTTAGATTCCCAATAATATTAATATGGGTAATTTTGAAAATACATATTAAAAGTTCACATTTCCAATACAATTAACTAAATTATTCCACTTTCTTAATGGACGTGAAATCTCCCAAGAGGGCCTTATAATTAGGAACGAAGGTAGTATTGTTTTAGGATTTTCACATGTACTCTCTCCGGTCCTATTTATAAGACCCTTTTGGGGTTTTTCACTACCACCAAGGAGAGTGGATAAATTTGTTAGTGACATTGGAAATATGAAAATTTGATATACTTTTTCAAAACTACTCCCATAATTATTATTGAAACTCTAAAAAGTGTTGACTTTATAGGGGTTTTAGTAGAAAGAAGTAATTAAATGCTATTGAAAATTGAAAAATGGTCTTATAAATGGGACCAAAATAAAAACCCCAAAATGGTCTTATAAATAGGACTGGAGGGAGTATTAAGAAAATCATTTAATACTACAATTTTTAAAAGAAGTAGTATTAAATAACATTACTATAATATCTTTACACTACATTTATTTATCATTCATTTCACATATTTTAATAACTTAAATGTAAGACTAAAGTTGGAAAAAAATTAATTAATACATTCTCAATTTTTTAAAGTGCAAATAATTTGAAACAAAGTTAAAAAGATTAAAGGGACAAATAAAATGGAGCGGAGGGAGTATCTTGATATATTTAATTCCTGAAATTCTTAATTCTTAACTATTTTAGAAGTGATGTATTTAATACTCCCTCTGGTACATTTTAGGCTTCACTGCATTTTTGTCATTTATCTTATTTTCAAGATTCACTTTGGTCCTTTATTACTTTTTTAATAATTTTGGTCCTTTATTTTTTTAAAAAGGTTCAATTTGGTCCTCCTGTCACAAAAAAGTTAGATTTCACCATAATATTCCGAAATATTCCCTCTCATCCCTAGAATATTCCGGAATATTATGGTCAAATCTAATATTTTTTCAACGGAATGATCAAACTGAATCTTTTTTAAAAGATAAAGGACCAAAATTACTCAAAAAAAGTAATAAAGGACCAAAGTGAATCTTGAAAATATGATAAAGAACCAAATATACAATTAAGCCTACTTTTTACAAGGCATGTTTTAAAATAATGACTTAATTATGTCATAAATCATTGAAGTTTGGGATATCTTTGTCAGATACCCTAATTTTTTTTAATGTCTGACTCCCCAAAGTTACTTTCGGGTTTGTCATATACTCCTATTACTAATTCTGACTATTTTTGCTGACAAAATAATATTGGAATCCTAGTCAGATGTAGGAGGTTGACTATAAGGTGCCGCGCGATGTCACACGAGCGAAAAGGGCCTCTCTCTTCAATCCTTTTTCTTCTTAAACTAAAAATATAAAAATATTTAGTTCTTTAGTATTTAAATTTAAAAAAAACGTCTGATTATGATTCAAATGTTACATATCAGCAAAATTGGCCAGAATTGGTAGTAAGAGTATATGACAAACCTAGAAGTAACATCAGAGAGTCAGACATTAAAAAAAAAGATTCAGGATATCTGACAAAAATGTCCTAAACTTCAGGGATTTGACATAATTAAGCCTAAAATAATTATATGGTCTTATTTAAAAGTAATTTTGTATTTCTTAATAGCCATTCTCTTATTTATTATTTGTTCATTAATGTGTAATAATATATTATTCAATTGTTACATGTCAGCAAAATTGGTCAGAATTGGTAATAGGGGTATATGACAAACCTAGAAGTAACTTCGGGGAGTCAGACATTAAAAAAAAAAGATTCAGGGTATCAGACAAAAGTATCCAAAACTTCAGGGATTTGACATAATTAAGCCTAAAATAATTATATGGTCTTATTTAAAACTAGTATTGTATTTTTTAATAGCCATTCTCTTATGTATTATTTGTTCATTAATATGTAATAATATATGATTCAAATGTTACATGTCAGCAAAATTGACCAGAATTGGTAGTAGAGGTATATGACAAACCTAGAAGTAACTTCGGGAAGTCAGATATTAAAAAAAAAAGATTCAGGGTATTTGACAAAAGTGTCTCAAACTTCAGGGATTTGACATAATTAAGCCTAAAATAATTATATGGTCTTATTTAAAAGTAATTTTGTATTTTTTAATAGCCATTCTCTTATTTATTATTTGTTCATTAATATGTAATAATACATTGTGAAATTTCAATGTAAATTAAGAGAGTAAAGTTGTATCGTTAAAGTACTTTTTAAAGTTCAAGAAATGAAACCATCATGCTTGTTCTGTCTGTGTTATATTGTTAAGTATGATCTATAAATAAGATAAGAGGGAATATCTTGCAATACTTAAATCAATATAGCAAAATTTTATTACCTTTTGTCCTTGTTATGAGACATGTAACATTCCAAATTTTCATTCCAAGAGTAATTAGAATAATAATAGGGTTAGGAAATAATAATTATGCTAAATAGGATTTAAGGTGATGGATTAGGATTTCTTTGAGTGTCATAAAGGAGTTAAGAAGCATTGTCATGTGATAGGAAGTTTAAAGAAGACAAAACAAGAGTTAGAATCGGCGTTTTCGGTGTTTTAAATATGCTATATTAGGAAATTCAAAATAAAAGATTTACAACTCTAAACACAAATTCCACCGTTGGATATGAATATAAGGATTTTAGGAAGCTTGCCCTCAAATTTGAGCAAGATCCGACGGTTAACAAAGTAGTTTTGGCGATTTGAAAGCAAGAAAAAAAATAAGAGAAAAATGGAAAGGCAAAACAGTAGTGACTAATCGATTAGCCCGTGTGTATCAGAAGGGAAATTTAGCCTTGCTAATCGATTAGTGGGGGAACTAATCGATTAGTTCGAGTGTTTTCAGCTTAAAAACGCGTTTTGGCTGTCTTCTTCATTCGTACTCCCATTGTTTATCTCTCTAGGGAACGAATTTCCCCTCTTTCTCTCTCATTTCCTTCTCTAATCACCACATAAATCCAACATAAACCACCGAAAATCAATTCCCATCACTCATAAACACCTAATCTCCAACCCATCTCTCATACTTTCTCTCACACACTTAAATCCCCGACTTTCCTCTCCTCCCTTGGAAGAACACCACACCATGAGAGATCACCACCTCTAGGTAAGCTTGATTCAAGTTTCCTTCCTTTCTCCTTTCATGTTACACGAATTATTGTCACCATATCTAACTATTTTTATCTCTTTTGCTTCATGGTGCACTCTCTCTCCTCCATAGCCATTGGAGCTTTCTCTCTCTTCAAGGTTAAGGTAAGAAGGTAGCCTTACCTTAATTTAGGGCGTGATTTCTAGGTTGTTTATAGGGGCGGCTAAGAGTAGAAAAGATTAGATGTAAGAATTTACATTAGGGTAGTTGATGTTAAGAATTAAAGTAAGTATAAATTAAATAAAAAGAACCCATTCTTGTATGTTCCTAAATATGTGTTATGATGATGTTTGTGATAAAAATGTGTAAGAGATGTGTGTGTTAAGCATATGAGGGGTTGGAGTTTTGGAATGAACCTAAAATATAACGAGTTAATGGGCTCCATAAATTAAGGGATGAGTTAGAATGTCGGATTATGTGATGAATAAAAAGGAAGAAATGATAATATTAATACAGGGAAACTTGAAATATAAATTCATATAAATAGGTCGAAATTAATTGCATGTGGGTTTTGTATGAATTGTATGTTTATTACAAATATGTGAATTGGTTGTTAACCCCTAAGTAGTAATATTAGAGAATGATAATGAGTTGTGAATGAAACGAAAGAGAGAGAAGAGCACAACTATTGGAAACTAAGTAAGAGTAAAGATAATAAATAAATAAAGAAAAGAGTGTGATTAAAAAAACTATAGAAGAGTAAAGAGAAAAGAGAAAAGAGAAAAGTAAACTTCTATGTATCCTCTATGGGGAAGATGAACAAAAGCTAAAAAAAAATATTGTATCCCCGATGGGGAAGATGTACAGCAAATAAAGTAAACGTTCTATGTATCCCCTATGGGGAAGATGAACAAAAGCTAAAAGAAACATACTATGTATCCCCGATGGGGAAGATGTACGACCAATAAAGAAAACGTTCTATGTATCGCCTATGGGGAAGATGAACAAGAGATAAAAGAAACGTTCTATGTATCCCCAATGGGAAGATGAACGACAGATAAAATGAATGTACTATGTATCCTGATGGGGAAGATGTACAAAAGAGAAAAGAAAGAGAACAAAGAAAGTAAAGAAAGAAAATGTAATAAAAAACTATGTTATTTGGTATGCGGATGCCAGGCCATGTAAGTACACCCTGGTGGGGTGCATTGGTTGCATAAGCCGCACGATTTAATGGCGTGTGTAGCGGTAAGACGCCCCGGTGTGGGAGCGCAGTGGTGGATTCGCAGTACCCGACTCGTTTTGTGGATGCCAAGCCATAGAAGATGCCCAGGAGGAGCGCATCGGTTGCGTAAGCCATATGACATGTGGGCGTACGCAGCGGTAAGACGCATCGGTGTGGGAGCGCAGTGGTGGGTTCACAAAACCTATACAGATGATTTAGTACTCGGATGCCAGGCCATGTAAGTACGCCCTGGTGGGGTGCATTGGTTGCGTAAGCCGCACGATTTAATGGCATGTGCATCGGTAAGACGCCCGGTGTGGGAGCGCAGTGGTGTTAAAAAGATAAGAAATGAAAAGAGAAAGAAATGGAAAGGAAAGAAAAGAAAAGAAAAGAAAAGAAAGAAAATAAAAGAAAAAGAAAGAAAATAACAGAAAAGGAAAGAATAGAAACGAAAAAGCAAAAGAACGAGAATAAGAGATGAAAAGTAAAATGAAAAGGAAAAGATTTGATATGAAAGAGGAAAGAATATAAAGTGATGAAAAGTAAAAGAAAAAGAGAAGAAAAGAAATAGAAATAAGGATAATGGAATGATAAGAGAATTAAGAGCGTAAAGAAAAAAAATAAGAATGAACAAGAAGAGTAAGAAGAATTAAGTATTGAAACTATTTATGATAAGTCGGATGTAAGAATTGTATTGTAATTATGTCAATAACGAAAAGTAAATGTGTTGGAATTTATGAAATGTTTGTGATTGTTGTGTGCTAAAAATAATGTTTAGACTTAGTTTTCTACTATGACTTCTTAGTAGTCATTTCCTAAGTTATGTGTAATGCTATCCTTCTTGCTATTTTTCTTACAGAAGCGGAGCTTACACTAGTGCAGGCCGAGCAAGATCACCACGTGCAGTGTAATGTTGTCATGAGCGGGCCATAGTTTATATTATAAATGATATTTTGGAAATTAAAATATGTATTAGTGTATGCCCTGAAACTTGTATTAATCGGACGTTAGGATTAACCTGACTGTAATATTATTATGTTTTATGCTTTCAAATTCCTCTAGTCCGAACAGGTACAAACAGGAAATTTTGGGAAAGTCCGAAAAACAGAGGAAACTCTGCAGGATTTTCGTCGAAATTTTCAAGTACCGTTTTTAATAAACCTTAACTTAACTAATTAAATGTGAGGGCGTTACAAGACATATTTAACAAAATCACACACCAATAAAAATAGTTGGTTCTTCTTAATTTTATGAGAAAATACTTGAATAACATTATAATTTAATATTCTCAATTTTTCTTGGAAAATTCATACTCGTTAATAAATCATAAAAAAATATAAATAATTAAAACATTTAATAAGGAAAAAAAGGAAAAGCAATAAATGAATAAATGATACGTAAAAAATGTAAAATAATATTATACAATTAAAATAGAAAAATTATTCTAAAATATGATTTATAGTAACTAGTATTGGCAATTTAAGCTATGCGCACGGATTCCGCACGCACGCTCGCCCGTCCGCAAATTTTTATGGGCAAGCCGTTGATTTTATGCCCAATTTCAAATTTATGCTCGCCCGTCCTGCCCATTTTTTTGGTGGCCATTATCGGGCCGCCGCCGCCAACGGGTCGCCCGTTATTTAATAAAGTTTTTTTTTTCTAAACCTATGTAGTTATGTTGGTTATTTTTTATTTGAGAATATTGCTATTTATTATGTATTTATGTTGGTTAGTGCATTAGTGGTTACAACCTTACAGGTTACATATTGATGGAAGTTGCTGGCTTTTTGATAATATTATTATTTGTCGATTAATCACTTAGTCGTTACAGCCTTATAGCCTTACGAATGTGCTAATTGTTATTGCTGCCCTTTTGAAATCAAACATGAGTAATGTGGTCATGTGGTTATATTTAAAAGTTAAAACAGAGAAATATTGATAGTAATTTGGTAATAAAATAGTGAAATATTATTGTGAATTTGTAATAAAAAATTGTAGTATGATATTTTTAAAAATTTTTAATTTAAAGCGGGCCGCATGTGACACCACCTTAATTAATACCCTAATTACCCATAAGTCGTTGGTTACTTAAAATTTTCTTTATAAACTTACTTCTAAAAAATTTTCGTAGAATTGGACAGAATTTACTTTGTTTTTAGGGACTTTCCAAAAATTAATTTTCCTGTTTAACCTGTATTAACACATATTTATATCAACAGAATAACCAGCCAGATAAGCAAATACATAATTTCCATAACAGTTATTCAAGAGTATCATAATCCTAACATTACTCCCCAAAAGTTACCCGCTTCAAGTAATCGGTCCTGGACCACACCCCCAAAAGTTATTATTTACATATTTTACTATTACATTTTACATCCATCCGATTTTAACAAAAGTGGCCCAGAACAAAGCTTTAGCTTTAATTTGCTTAATGATCGACACTCCTTGTAGGAGAACGTGATCTTGCTCGGCCTCGATAAAAGCAGTGGTGGTCTCGGTACCTGGAAAAAAAAAATACAAGAAGGGTAACATTACACATAACATAGGAAAATAGTTGCTGCAAGGTATAACAATAAACTATGGTAATGCATTACTAATTCGTGCTCAACCATAAAACACCATTATGCTCAATTTGTACAATATCTCTGATTATCCGTTTGCAAGTCTTTCATTCCTAAACCTATCTCCTACCTCAAGCACTGAATTCCCTTCCCATTCTATATGGTGACTTATCAATTCCATTACTCCTATTTCTTTACAAAGCTTTCGTTCTTTGACTTATCTTTTAGCTAATCATAAAATAATTGCAATGAACTTAAGTCCCTTTTTGTAACCTCAATTAAATCTTCGGTGGCTCAATTCACTTTATAAGACTAATTAAAACTTACCATTATATCCTGTTCATTTTCCTGATCCTAAATCTTCACTTATATCTATTCAATACTATTCAACACTTATTATTGGTCCTTCTAGTTCCGAACTACACTAGTCTACCTGTTACTATCCCACAACCGACACACTAACCGAGTACTTCACCCTCCATTAGGGTGCCTCATACCCGCCTTCTATCTATCCGAGTACTTTACCCTCCGTAAGGGTGTCTCATACCCGCCTTTTATCTATTCGAGTACTTCACCCTCCATAAAGGTGCCTCGTACACGATCTCTATCCGAGTACTTCACCCTCCGTAAGGGTGCCTCGTACATTATCATTCCTATCTCCTTTAGTTTCACTTTTCGTTTTGCATTTTCTTTCTTATATTCTTTTATCTCACTTTCTATTTCTTTTCATTATTCTCACACTAGTACAAAAAACACATTTTAGACCAGTTGATTTAGACCAGTTCCGTGCGGAACCAGTCTCTTAATGGACATTTGTTAAAACTAGACTGGTTACTTTGTATAACCAGTCTGAAATAATATTAAATAAGACTGGTTCCATGTGGAACCAGTCTATTTTTTGATCTTTTGTTAAAATCAGACTTGTTCCGCACTGAACCAGTCTCATACACTAGTACAAATCAGACTGGTTCCGCATTGAACCAGTCTCTTTAGATTCCTTTATTAAGACCGGTTCCGTGCTGAACCGGTCTGGAATCAGCATTAAGTTCAAATGAGAGTGGTTCATTTAGACAACCAGTCTAAAAAATACATTAATTGTCCCCCCGTGCACTGCATGGACAAGTATATGTTTTTTTTTTTTAAAAAAAAGAAGAAACGTGCAGGTGTGTGTTGTGTAAGGGAACCCTAGGTCCCTTCTTCCCCATTCGATCTCTCTCCCCTCTCTCTCACAACACGCTTTCTCTCTCTCCTCCCTCCCACGACCGCGCCTCCATCACGGATCCGCCACCGCCGTTCCTCCATCACCGTACGCCCTCTTCCAATCGCGCTTCGCGACTCTCTTCCTCCCCGAGTCGCGATTTCGCCGCCGCCACCTCCATGGACGGAGCTCGTGTCCTCCACCTCGGTTCCCTCTTCCCATTCATGACCCTCAAGGAGCCTCACCGCCGTCGAACAACCGTGCGACCACGAAGCCGCCATCTCCGTCACGGGTTCGCTGCCGCCGTCGCTGTGCTGCCGTCTTCTTTTTTTCCTCGGTAAATTGTTGTATTTATTTAATTGCGACAACAACAACAATGGGAGACGAGAAGAAGCCCAAGGTTGGTGTGTGGCCCACCGTCAAGCCCTTCGTCAATGGTGGTGTCTCCGGCATGCTCGCCACCTGCGTCATTCAACCCATTGACATGATCAAGGTTCTATCAAGTTTCTACCTTTATTGCTTTTTCCTTTTCATTCTCTCAAATTATTTGATGGGTATCTCAGATCTGTTTGTTTTTTGTTTGATCCTTGTTGTGAAGATGTTTTTTTTTTAATTATTATTATTGTTTATGTGTGTAGGTGAGGATTCAACTTGGTCAAGGATCTGCTGCACAGGTCACTTCCACCATGCTCAAGAATGAGGGTGTTGTTGCCTTCTACAAGGTTATTATTATTATTATTATTATTTTTTTAATTTGCAACTATTCTCATTTTTTTTGTTTTTGTTTTACTCTTTTTTTTCCTCGGCAAATTGTTGTATTTATTTAATTTTATTTTTAATGAATCTGTGCATGGATTTGTGAAATGAGTTTGGATTTGGACTGTTGATGCTTTGGGGATGTTTATGTTGATGATTTCAATGTGGGATTGCTTGTGTTATTGATTCCATTATGGCCCAATGTTGTGTGCTTTGTTTATCAGTTATTATGTACTTCAATGTGTTTGATAAAATGCTTGAATCGGTTGTGTTGTATGATAACATTACTTGTATACTTGTATGCTTGTATGATAACAATGAGAAATGTATCTGTTCAAAGCCTGTAGTCCAATTGGAAAATCTTTCAAAGTGATGGACAGCTGATAATGATAGATTAGACTTCCTGATGAGAAATGGAAGAAGGACCATGGGTTGCTATTTCCATGATGTTAAGTTCTGTAGTAGGCTTGTAGCTAAGAACTCTGTTGTTGTGGCACAAACTGTTGGAAATCTATCTATATTGCACTTTAAGATTTCATATAATTTGCTTTGTTTTAAGAGTAGGATTTTTCCTTTTTATCAAAACCATGAACATTTGTTTTGGGTACAAGGATTGAATAAAGGTTCATACCTGGTTTGGATTTAAGATCTGAATATTTTTTTCACCACTTTCATCTTGTTTTGTTAAGAACTTTACTAATATTAATTCACTGACATTACTTATCTTTAACTTTGTAGAAAAAATGTTCACTTCATTAGCCAAGAAGGAGGTAATAGAATATGGCAACGGAGGTGCTGAAACTGATATAGGAATGGAAGAGGAAATTCAGAGCAACCACATTGCAAATTGTCCCATCCGTGCCGCTACGGCTTTAGAAATATCTCAGGTCTTTGGCTTTGACATGAGGATATTGATCATAAGTGAGTAAAATTTCAGTCTTTCATTATTATTTGGACTGTTTAGCATCAGTTTCTACTGTCACATTTAATGTAGTTTCATGGATTACTTTGGTCTTATTCTACATAATCCATGTATATGTTAGTCTGTTTGCCTATACCATGTATTAGTTTATGCTGATATACTTACGCTGTTTGACTCTCTGATTTCATGACTAATTCTTAGTTGGCAATCTTACTTTTGGCATCTGAATTTTGGCTCAGGGTTATGTAAGGAGCTACAGTTCCAATCGGTTGAGAGCCTATTCCAATCGGTTGAGAGCCTATTCCACTGGTTGAGATTAATTAGTAGCGCACTTTAGGATTGAAATTAGTTGCACTAAACTGTTCTATTTTTGTCTGGTTTTGATCAGTTCTTCAATTGGGTATGCGAGTTTCATTGAGTATCAAATAAAAATTTGATTTTTATTTTCTTTATTCACGAATTGAACCTAATTTCTGAAAGCACCAGAATTGGGTTTTTGCAAAAATAATAATAATAATAATGATGTTGATGATGATGATGATGATGATGATGATGATGATGATGAGGTGTGATTCCGTTTCAGTAAGCATTTTTCAAGCTTCACTAATGTGAACTTCTGCTTCAATTGCTAGCTTTTAAATTGATTCAAAGTAGATAACTAATGAAGTTTTATGTTATCTATAAATTGGAATTGAAAAAAAAAAGTTGATTTGATTTGAGTATAAATTGTTTTTCTTTTTGCTTTTTGCAGGTTTATTTATTAATTTACAATGGCTGAGCCTTCCAAGGACATGCATGTTCGAAACGTGGGTCATGAGATATCTGAGGTACTCTCTCTTTCTCTCTCTCTCTCTCTCTCTCTCTCTCTCTCTTGTTGTATGCCTACATTGTTTTTATTTGCCATTGTTTTTGGTAATAAGATCATGTCATTGCTATACATTTGCTCAATTGCTTTAGCTTTGGTTTGAATTAACCAGAACTAGACATTGGGCAAAAGGTTGAATGAAAGAGGTGGTGACTGAATTTCAAGAAATAGCTTGTTTATAAACTCTTGTAAAGTTATTTTTTTTGTTTTACCCCTAATTTAAGGTGGTGGTTCCAACCATTTTTTTGTCTGCTCCAATGTGTGTCCCTGAAATGATCAAGGGCAAATGCAGGTTATCAGATATTTATATATGATGTTTCCTTCACAAGCAGTACTATATGTTAACTTTTAATCAAAATGTTCTTTGACCACTTGGTTTCAAAAAGTTCATGAAAGATCTATAATTTTTGCCTCCTTTGATTGCAGAAGGATTTGCTTGACTTATTTCAGTCTTATGGAGTCATATCAAAGCTAGTAATGCTGCGTGCGAAAAACCAGGTTTTGTTTGTCATGCCTTTGAATGATACTTTCTGTTTTCCTTTAGAATTTTAAGAGTGCTTCATTTTGTCATTATTTTATTTGTATAACCTGCCATGTTTTCAGGCTCTTATCCAAATGCAAGATGTTGCTTCTGCAGTCAGTGCTATACAATTTTATGAAAAAGTCCAGCCAAACATAAGGTATAAAGAGCTTATTTAGTTTGTCTTTCAAAACTGTGCATAATTGGCTTGACTATTGTTTTGACAACCGGTAAAACAACTCTAACTTGGCAAACAAGAATACAATTTGCCATTGACGTGGCTAACACACTGGTAATTTCCAAGCATGTTTGATTGGCTAACATGCAGCAGTTGAAGGTGCTTTGCTTTTCTTTTATATTATTATTATTATTATTATTATTATTATTTATTGATCAAGTTGCCTTTTAGAAATAAATGAAAGGATGAATATTTGATCTGAAGTTGCCTTTTCTTTGGCTGCATTGCTGATGCTGTTGCTAATTTTTGTTATTTTTGTGATTGCTCTTGTGATTGTTGTCTTGCATTATTTTCTTTGAATTTTAGTTTATCTTCTGACAATCAAATACTCTTTGGTTGATTCCTTTACAATGGTAGGTGGTCCTGCACATAGGAGGTGCAATAGTCAAAACTTTTGCTTTTATCTTGGCTTTGAGGGAAATAATGCAATCAATGATCATCTCTCCTTTTGTATATATTAGTTGTGACTTGTGAGTTAATATGCCTTTGTATTTATTTATTTGTCACTAATGTATTTCATTTTTTCCTTATAAAGGGTTTTTCTTGTAGTGTTTTATAATCAAATGTGTTTCCTAATTAGCCATGTTATTTAGTAGGTTGCTGGATACTTGATAGGTTCCTTTTATATTCTTGATTATAAGTAGTTTGCTAGGATCCTTTTATATTTGTGTGTTAATTTTCTTACAAATGTTGCAGGAATGTATACTTGGCCTTGATCAAAATATAAGGTGGTGGTTGGACAGTGCAGCTTATAAAAGGAAATGTGTTGCTAGGTTGCAGAATATAAGTAGGTTGCTAGGTTATCCTTATAAGGAATTTTGCAGGAATGTTCTTCAGTTACAGGCCGTAGCTTATGTTAGTTTCATTGGGCACAGAAATGTATACAAGCCGGCTTTCTCATTTTGTGTAGCTTATGTTAGTTTCACTGGCCATAGGAATGTATACTTTGCCTTGATCAAACTTGTAGTAGAAATACATACATATATATATATCGTGGTTTTTATAATATAATTTTAGCATCTAGTTATTATTTATTAGTTTTATTATATTATATTCATGTGTTTTTTTTAATTAAGACCAGTTAAAAATACTAAATGAGACTGATTAAAAATTTAATTGAGACCTGTTGAAAACATTAAATGAGACTGGTTAAAAATTTAATTGAGACTAGTTCAAAATTTAAATTAAAAATTTAAATGAGACCGGGTTCAAAACACTCAATGAGACTAGTTGAAAATTTAATTGAGACCGGTTCAAATCACTTAATCAGACTGGTTCATAGTTTAATTTAGACCGGTTCAAAATGCAAATGAGACTGGTTATTTTTAAATTTTCAGACCAGTTCAAATCACTCAATCAGACTGGTTCATAGTTTAATTGAGACCGGTTCAAAATGCTCAATGAGACCGGTTCATCTTTTAAAACAGACCGGTTCAAAATGCTCAATGAGACCGGTTCATCTTTTAAAACAGACCGGTTAAAAATGCTCAATGAGACTGGTTTGGAACCAGTCTATTTAATTGGGAACCAGACCGGTTCTGAACCAGTCTCATTTAAAGATATAGCAATAAGACCGCCACTTTTGAGACTGGTTCAAAACCAGTCTTAAATGGGGTGCGGAACCGGTCTGAAATGGTCAATTTGTACTAGTGTCACTTGATTATTTATCCTTATTTCTCTTTCATTTTCCTTATGAGTTATCCACTTTGCTACTCTTATCGCTTCCTAACTTGTTTTCTAATTAATCAATCATCCATTTTTGTTATATTTCTATATAACAAAAATCAACTACCCTATTGTTCATTATTATATCTATTCCTCTACCCTTAGCTACCACTATAATCAATCTAGAACCCATTCCCTCGGTCAAGGTAATACCACCTCCTTACCTCAAATGAAGAGAGAGATAAGGAACCTTCAAAACCCTAGTCTTTTCCTTAGCCCTAGACTCCTTTAGAGCTTGAACCTCTTGAACCTCCTTTGCAACCTCAACAATGCTACCAAGAGATGGGTTGGAACCTTGTCAAGTGGAGAGTGTAATGGGGGAAGGGAGTTCTCCTTTACTTGATCTTGTGAGTGAAAAGGCATGGGAGAGAGTGGTGCTCCATGATTATGGTGGTTTAGAGAGAGAAAAATCAAGGGTTATGTTGATGATGATGATGATGAAGGTGTGTGGATGGTGGTGATGGGGTTGTGGTATGATGGTGCTATGGAGCTTGGTGATGGAGTTCTTGATGATGGTTATTGATGGTGGCGCTCTTGTGTCCTTAGAACTTGGAGAAGAAGAATAAAGAATAAAGAAGAAGGAATGTGTTTATGCTTTAAGAAGGGAAATGGTTTGCATGGGTTATTTTGTGTGGTTGTGGTGCATTGGCTTCCTCAAGAAGCCAGAAATTCGTGGCACCCAAGCCGCTTATTTTTTTCTACATCTGACGGTGGTAATCGATTACCTCCAGAGTCCAGAGGTAATCGATTATCTCCTTAATTCATTCACTATTTGAAATTCCTCACAGGAAGCAGGTAATCGATTACTTCCCAAAAGTTATCAATTATCTCCTTAAATTCCAATTTTAGGGTTTCCCAAGCAAACTGATAATCGATTACCTTTACTTTGACTGATTTTCATCCCTTGCACTTTGAAAGGCCATAAATCCTTTGTTACCCGTTGGATCTTGCTCAAACTTGAAAACAAGCATCCTAAGACTCCAAACTTCACATCCAACGGAGGAATTTGAATTCTAAGTTATAAATCTTTTATTCTTGATTTTCCTATTATTATATGTTTCCTAATTCCAAAACCTCCCTTATAACCCCTATTTACGACTTATTATACTCGTCACTACTATTCCTCATCCTATTATTATTCTAATTATTCTGGGAATCAAAATTCAGGATGTTACACCACCCACAAGCCCGCCTTGCTCGAGCAAGGCCTGTATTTTTCGCCCAAAAAATTTTAATGGGCAGGCGGGCATGCCCGCCAAAAACGCCGGCATTCGCGTGCATGGGCCAAGCCCGCCCTGTCGCCCAAATTGCCAATGCTAATAGTAACAAGGACCAGAGAGTGTATTTCTTAAATCCTACTTTCTTGGGTGCTTTTAAAAGTTTTTCTAATTTTTTGGTGTGGTAGAGAAGTTCTAATGAATTGGCTTTTGACATCTCATATTCTCACTTATGGATCAAAACACCACATTTGAGGAGCAAAATACTGGAATTATCCCTAAACAAAAACCCTCTTCATTCCTTATAAAAACATTCCTTAGAAAAACATTAAAATTTTCCATTTCTCTTGCATTTTTGGCCACCCCACTTCTCTCTGGACCTGAATTCTTTGATTTCATCTTTTGATGTAGTCATCATGCAGTCAATCATTCAAGGGTTGAAAATATTTGTATCTTTATTCTTCAAATTTAATTGTAAAAGAAATTATTTTTAAAGGCTAGGATTTCATGCAGTCACAATTGTGACTGTAGAGAATCAAGTTTCCTTCTCTCCCACTTTGTCACCCTTCCAAACATGTTGTCTCATCAACTAAAAACCATATAGAATTTAAAAGAAAAGATTTAATGATTCATTTGTTCTAAATAAAAGTCAACAAAAGTAAGGGTAAATTAAAAAAAAGGTATTGTTAACTAGTGTCTTAAGGGTATTAGTCAATGAATACATTAAGAGAAAACTTGCATTGAAAATCTAAGTTCAGTGATTCTCAATGTTTTAAATTCAACATTTCTCAAGATAAAATTAACTCTTTTGCTTTCTTAACCAATGACCTAAGGGCACTATCATTTTCCTTAAAAAAAAACTCGATAGTGATTTTAGCGCAATACCTAAAGTTTTATGCAGGTCGTGGGATAGATACCATTAACTAAAGTTCTCATAAATCTCCAACTACCCTGGTAATGTAGGTGGGTCTCTTAAAATACCTTGAATGTGTCCTAATAGTCACAAGACCTTCTTCGGGAGACAATGGACCCACATCTGATATGACCAAAATGCAATGCAACTTCTTTAAAGGGGCGATAGATACTTTTTGTGCTGAGGATCAGAAGGCCGCAACACAATATGCTAAGGCGTAATCTATTCCAGATACATATAGAAATGTCTTTCTGCATTAGAAACAAATTGTTGTGACTTCCGTTTGAACGTGTATGGCATGTGTTTTTCATATTCATCACTCACTACAACACAATAGCTGATCATAGGAAAATGTTCTAGTATCAATGATTGCAAAACCAATTATAAACAATAACAAACAAAATTCAATTGCAATTAATGATTAAAATTATACCATAAATAGTTATATGAACAAGCATTGTAACACCCCAATTTAGTAGCTTGATTATATTTTTATTTAGTAAAAATCTGAGGATTTTTTTTTGCATTGGTGACGTGGACAAGAGTTCACCCTTATAAAACATTTCTCATTTCAAAAAAAAATTTGCGTTATAAAAACAACTCTTTCATGTCCCACATCACACCTCCAGTTCCAAATCGAGATGTTACCAACATCACGCTTTGAAACTCTTCCTTCCAATTTCATAAAATACGATTCAATTTCCCTTTATAAAAATAACGCCAAATGTTGGGTTCCCAAAACTGATAAGGAAGTAGGGGGAGTTACATCAGGATAGAGCAACATTATCTTAACAACTTAAGAAAGTGCAATACATACCCAAGCAAAAAGGAGAACCTACCCTACAAATCATCGTCCCTAGCAGGAACCTCCTTCAATTCCATATCCTCCTCAGCGTCATCGAATCTCCCATCATCCTTTGGTAGAACCAAAACCTTTGCATACTCTAGAACCTTTAGCATTATCCTTTCCATCATATCCCACAAGTCGATACCCATTGGAGTAAACAGAGGGTCGTCGATCTCCAAGCTAACATCTCCTCGCCACTTCCAGCCTTCCTCAAGGAAGTCCCAATCTCCATCTTCCAGAGGGTGCATGAAGACTTTGACGTCGAATGGCATCTAAATTCCACGACATCGAGTGTCGGCAGAGAAAGAAAGAGAATAGCAGAGAGAGTGAGCATCCCAAACGATTTCTCGTCGACGGGGTGGAATTACAATAGGCAAAAATATTAAGACAAGCACACATCAAAACATATCAACACTTCATGTACACAACATAATTCACATTACCATCATAACTAATCATTCATAATTCTCAAACTTTTTATTTTCTTTTCAACCTCATTTATTTCTTTCTCAATTGTTTTCTCAACGATATTTCACAACTCTTAGCCATCATATATATCCATACTTCTCTTCCGCTTGACCTTCACATAAGATCCTCATCCTTGGCCATTCTCGTTCTCATCGACAATATCGTTACTATATTTCAATCTCTTACTCTAAGAATCTTTTCAATGTTGTGAATTATTTTATTAAGTTTTATCATATCGCACCCATCGATGACAGGGGGTAAGAAATTGTCATCGTGGACTTTGTTAGCACGCATACATCTCCTCCAATCCTCCCAAGTCTAATCGGAAGCAAACATGACGTACAGGAACCATAACCCACGCCGGTCGAACAGCCGAGAATCACAGTACATATACATATGTCATGGCCTCAACTGTACGGGCCGACCATCATGACAATCAACGTTTTACACGATATCGTAAGGGCCCAAAACCAATCGACTGCCCGCCTCGTTCAGGTTCCCTCTCACCGTTTCGAAATTGATCAAGGGGGCGACAATACTTTTTTAGTTAGCTGTGCAGAACACGATACGATCCCTTGGGTATTAATCCCCAATCACATATAGACTTGTTCTTCCTAGAAAAGCACTCTAGGTTATTTGACGTTTCACCGTCATCACCCTCCCCTATCACAATCACTCACCTGAATATCTGCAGATAAGCAGGGTATCTTCCTCTCCACTACTTCACACTCAACTCGCCGCGTTATTCAATGTCTTTTAATGTCTTGTTAGTATTTTATTAATCCTAAGCTCGGGCGAGTCACCCTTATTAATCCCTTCTGTGATCCTTGACCTCTAATCCAATCTTTCACATTAACGCTTCCTCATTATTTTCTAACCGTCACAGCAACTGAACACATCAGGGAGTTCTTCAACCGGGCAAGCACGTCACACGAACGATGCTTATCGGGGAGTACTTCTGCCTTCCGCCGCATAGCGCGTACATATTCATTGGGTGCCAATCATATTCATTTTATCAATTCTTTCCTTGCACCTTCAATCCTTTCATCATATACACGTCATGTCATTATCAGGGATCTTTCCCATTTTAATACTTGATTTCCGCATGGTCGCATTATTCTCGTCGGCATCATTATAATTTTCATAATTTCCCTTGCCTCATTTAATCGTCGTCATGGATTTAAAACATACAAACATTTAAATCATCATATATAATAGTCATCATGACATAAATAATAAAGCAGATCATATCATCATGGCATAGTCACATCAGTAGCATCTTGTTATATTATTACAATAGAAAAGGGATGTCTTAGTCCTCCGTATAGGTGGCCATACACACACAAACAGTTGCCACTATACGACTGACTCACAGAACCCACGTTCCAGCTTTTGAGATGGCCAGGAACATCTTAACATTTTACCTAAATACCACAGTGTCTTAGGGAGCCCCTCTCTCACCTCTTGTCCAGCAAACATTGTTAGAAATTGTTGTAGGTCTGTCCAACTAGAAGCAGCTCCAAACTCCCGATCTACGGATTCCTTGCTTAAAATAAGATACACAATTAATACAAGCTACCTAATTAACATTCATGCTTTAACATTAAATTATTTTTGAAAATCCGCTTTCACTTCTTATCGGGTAATCATAAAAGAAACCTTTACTTTTTCAAAGTAAATCCAACCTTCGAATATACTTTAAACACTTCAAAATCATTCTAAAACGAGTAATAATATATTTTGAAACAAATTAATTTGCTGCTGGTCCGTCCCGGGCAGCCAACTAATCACAACCCGAAAACATCGAAAAATGTTACTTTTTCAATCTAACGTTTTCCTAAATCAAACACCTTTGAAAACTCATCTTTAAATCAATTGAAAGCATTTTTAAAAGTGAAACACCAATTTAAATCAACGCTGGACAACATTGAAACAACTTAAAATCACTTTCTCGAAAAATCCGGAAACACCGTAAAATCGTACTTTAGTTTATCCAATATTTTGCAACAAAACGAATACTTAAACAATTTATTTTTCAAACATTACATTATGAAATAAGATTGGGTAGTAGCTAGAAGTTCAGCATTTTTCACATATAGACTATTCCAAAAATCAATTATCTTTCCAAAAGCTTTTCATGAAACCTAGCACAACACCGTAACGAATAAATTAACTCATTTTCCTTCACTTCCTTTAACACACGAGTAATCCAAGAAAGGAAATACATAACCAACAATTTATCATGCATCTCATAAAACACTTCAAATAGCTTATATCACATAAGGCAAAATTTTCTAGCTTAGGACTAAACTCCTAAACCGAAACACAACAACAACAACCAACATACAAATTCATTTTCTTATAACCTAAACACGACTTCAACATTACTCATTTAATTATTTCAAAACATCATAGTCTACACACAAAGTTCAGCCAAGTCACATAGGAATGCAAAAAAGTTCATAATTGTCAAAAGTACTCAAAAAGAGGGTTTAGTCGATTACGGGGAAAACACGAGAAATAAAATTCAAAACTATATCAAAACAATAAGTTTTTAAACCCAAATTTTCAGAATACTGAAATACATATTCAAGTTCATCATATAAAATATTCAGGCCATTTAGACCTGCAGGACCTAAATTTCAAATCGGATTTCGTATAAAATTTAGGACAGGACTGTTGCTGACCTGAGGCTAAAATGCCACAATTAAAAATAGCAAAGTAACTCCAAATTGCATGAAATTTGGTACAAACCTTCCTTAAATAGTCAAGGTCATCTCATAAATATTTAAGATTATTTTGAGTTACCTAAGTTACATTTTTCTGATTAAATTTGTCACTAACTCTGAAAAATATGAACCAATGTGCTTACTGTTTTTCAACAACAACAACAACTAAGCCTTTGTCCCACTAGGTGGGGTCGGCTACATGGATCAAACGACGCCATAAAGGCCTATCATAAATCATGTCTTTTGATAAGGCATTGATTGCCATATCCTTCTCAATTGTTTTGCCTATAGTTTTTCTAGGTCTTCCTCTTCCTCTAGCCCTTGTAGTACCCTCCATTTGGTCTACCCTCCTAACCGGGGCTTCCACCGGTCTCCTCCACACATGCCCAAACCACCTAAGACGAGATTCAACCATTTTTTCAACAATAGGAGCAACCCCAACTTTTTCTCGAATATACTCATTTCTAATCCGATCTTGTCTGGTATGCCCACTCATCCACCGCAACATCCTCATCTCTGCAACATGAAGTTTATTCTCTTGTGTGCCCTTTGCCGCCCAACACTCTGTCCCATATAACATCGCCGGTCTTACAGCAGTGCGGTAGAACCTTCCTTTAAGTTTAAGTGGTACCTTCTTATCACATAACACGCCCGAGGCACTCCTCCATTTCATCCACCCTGCTTGAATCCTAAGATTTACATCCCCTTCTATTTCTGCATCCTGCTGTAAGATAGAACCAAGATACTTAAACTTCGGGACTTGTGCTAAGACATGCTCTCCAACCTTCACCTCCCGAGTAAGGCCCACATGCCTCTTGCTAAAATTACACTCCATATACTCTGTCTTGCTTCGACTTATCCGGAATCCAGACCCTTCTAAAGCTTGTCTCCACATTTCAATCTTCCCATTTATTTCCTCTCTAGTATCCCCAATAAGCACAATATCATCCGCAAAGAGCATGCATTTGGGCACTGGTTCTTGGACATGTTCCGTAAGCACATCCAAGACCAATGTAAAGAGGTAGGGGCTCAAACTTGACCCTTGATGTAGACCTATCGAGATGGGAAAATCCTCTGAAATCCCACTTTGTGTCCTCACGCTCGTCTTGACCCCGTCATACATATCCTTAATGGCTCTAATATAGGCAACACACACCTCTTTCTTCTCGAGAGCCCTCCATAGTACCTCTCTAGGCACTCTATCATAAGCTTTCTCCAGATCAATAAAAACCATATGCAGATCCTTTTGTTGCATCCGGTATTCCTCCATCAACCGGCGCAGTAAGTATATTGCCTCCATAGTTGATCTCCCCGGCATGAAGCCAAATTGATTCTCAGTAACATGAGTCTCATGTCTCAATCTTCGCTCTATCACCCTTTCCCAAAGTTTAATGGTATGACTCATAAGCTTAATCCCTCTATAATTCGCACAATCCTGTATGTCACCTTTGTTCTTGTAGATAGGGATTAAAGTGCTCCTCCTCCACTCGTCCGTCATCTTCTTGGATCTTAAGATCTCATTAAACAACTTGGTGAGCCAACTGATGCCCCTCTCTCCCAAGGTTTTCCATACCTCAATGGGGATACTATCCGGACCAACCGCTTTACCATTATCCATCCTTCTCAATGCCTCTTTTACCTCAGTCTCCCTAATTCTACGGTAAAAGGTATGATTTTGGTCCCCTTCTCTAGTGACTATCTGATCATGATGTGAACTTTCATGACCTTCATTGAAAAGGTTGTGAAAGTAACTCTTCCATCTTTCTTTTACATCCAAATCTGCGACCAAGACTTTGCCATCTCCATCCTTAATGCACCTCACTTGATCTAGGTCTCTCGTCCTCCTTTCCCTAAGTTTAGCAATCCTATAAATACTTCTTTCCCCTTCCTTAGTGCCTAGAGATTGGTATAGCCCATCAAACGCTCTACCTCTTGCTTCGCTCACCGCTTTCTTGGTCTCTTGCCTAGCTGCTTTATATTTATCCCAACTCTCTGCATTTTTATTCAAGGACCAAGTTTTGAAGCATTCCTTTTTCTCCTTTACCTTATCTTGCACCCTTGCATCCCACCACCATGATTCCTTGCCCTTTGGTCCATAACCTCTTGATTCACCGAGTGTCTCCTTTGCAATCTTCCTAATCCCTTTGGCCATAACCTCCCACATTTCATTTGCGCTTCCTTCTCCATTCCAACGTCCTTCCTCTAAGACCCTTTGTTGGAATCGTTTTTCCCCCTTCAATTTCCACCACCTGATTCTTGGAACCTTTTCTTGTATTTTTCTTTCCATCCTTCTCTTAACCCTTACATCCATAACCAAGACTCGGTGTTGGGTAGTCAAGCTCTCTCCAGGTATAACTTTGCAATCCATGCAAAGCTTTCTGTCTGGTTTCCTCATAAGGAAGAAATCAATTTGAGAGCGCGTTGACCCACTCCTATATGTGATAAGGTGTTCCTCCCGCTTTTTAAAACAAGTATTGGCTATTGTTAGATCGAAAGCTGAGGAGAAATCGAGAATGGTTTTACCTTCCCCATTTGCTATCCCTATGCCATGGCCTCCATGGAGTCCTTCAAATCCACAAGGGTCACTTCCCACATGGCCATTGAGATCTCCCCCTAAGAAGATCTTTTCTCCCATAGGTATTCCTTGGATTACCTCTTCCAGCTCTTCCCAAAATTGCACCTTAAGATGATCTTCCAACCCTGTCTGAGGTGCATAAGCACTAATCACGTTGAAAGTATCTCTTCCAGCTATCAACTTAAGAGCTATGATCCTATCCCCAACTCGCTTCACCTCCACCACATCCTTCTTCCACACCTTATCCACTATGATGCCCACCCCATTTCTCGCTCTAATCTTACCGGTGTACCAAAGCTTGAAACCCGAAGAGTCTAATTCCTTTGCTTTTTCCCCAACCCACTTGGTTTCTTGTAGGCACATAAAATTGATCCTTCTCCTAATCATGGTGTCCACTACTTCCATTGATTTACCGGTAAGCGTGCCTATATTCCATGTTCCAAACCGAATCCTAGTGTCGTGAACTAACTTCTTTACCCGCACTCGTTCACCAAAATGCGGGAACCCTTGCTTATTTTTCACTGCATCCAGGCGGCGATGCAGCGGCCCTTGCTCATTTGACAATGTACTTGAGCCATACATCGCGTTGCTTCCGGGCAACGACCTAGCATTAACCTTATAACATCGTTGATCCATATCATAGATTCGACAAAATTTTACGTTGGCTGTCGAGGCCTAACACAACCTTCACCTTTTATCCGGGCTTAGGACCGGCTATGCAGCATACACCGCATAGGCAGGATTCCACCTATGCAGCTTACTGTTTTTCAATTGGTAAAAATATAAAACCAATTCCAAATCTTCTCAAATTTTACAGAGACTCACTAGACACGTTTAGGAAGCTACCATAAAACTTTCAAGCCATTTAGAGCAGTCTAAGTCTGAAAACTCTTTTTAGGTTTGATCCGAAAAACTTATTTTTCCGAAATCGTTTTCACACAAATGACTCTTATAAAATTAGTAAATCGCTTTCAAAAATCACATAAAAATTTCAGAGAGCCTCATATCCACCTAAATGAAACAGTACTCAAGTTTCATAAACATTGATCTTGGGGAAACATATTTTATTCAAGCCTTTAGCAAAACAAAACACAAGTTTATTACAAACAATCTTTATCAAACAAAATTCATTTAAGTTAGCAAAACAATCCCAAATCCACTCAAAATTTCCAGAACACCTTTAAATAACATCAAGGACAACATATCAAATTTCTAGGACAATTCAATGAGTGAAACCATGATTCATAAAAATATCTTATAATTAAACACCATTTCTTAAAATTTCAGCATCAACACTTATAACATATCCTATATAAATCCTAACCAAATAGTCCCTATGCAATTCCAATCATGCTCCAAACACTTACGAATCATATAAACGATCTCAATTCACATCAAACAAAATAAGTTTCTTTGAAACACCTTCACACACACACGTTCGGTTCCCTTCTAAAACACAAGCAAAACAATTTCTCACTTGAAAATCAACTTAATTACTAGCACAACTCAAAGATTAAAATCAAAGTTCAAACACCTATTCTTCTCATAAACCCTTCGGCCTAATCAATTAAAATAAGTAAAATACTTTCAACTTCAAAACTCATTGTTTTTCAAGTAAACTTTCTATAAAAGTCCAAAACCAAGTTACATATGTACCAAACAATTTATTTATCACTAACAAATACATTTCATAGACATGTATCAAAACAAAATCACTTCATCATATTTGTTTTAATATTAACCGAAACACACATACCTGAAGAAGAGATAGACTTTGGTAATCATTTCACAAATTCATCATGCAACAAGGATCAAGCTTCATTTCCTATTTCAATCACCACTCCAAGCATCATGATAACACAATTTATTTGGGCAAAAACTAAAGAAAACCGTATAGCACATACGTACACATACTTAATCATAAAATCAATCCATCCATTATTTTCATCAAGAGCCAAATTATATGGCATGAAAATGCGTTATCTTAACTCAATTATAACATGCATAATCAAATCAACTTACTTTTCCCATTAACCTAATTAGGCCGAAACAAACACATAGCAAATTAGGGATTTTTACACAAATGAATCAACACACACACATACTCTAAAAATCCATTTTTCATCATAAATCAAAGTATTAAAGCAAAACAAAATCACTTTAGCTAAAACCTATAAAAAAACCGTATGGACCTCCTATGTCCATTTCAAACCCTTTAAACATAAATCTTTATACATTAAAGCTTAGGAATCACAAAGGAACATGAAAAATTAACATGCATGAAAAACAAAAATCATTTCTTTCATGCATTCCTCTTGATCGAAACATGCATATGGACAAGGTTGAAAATTTTCGCACAATAGAGCAACACGATAACACATAATTCAAGATCAATAAAAATCAACCCTTATTCTCCCATCTCAAACATAACCAAGTCATTAAAACAAAATAAAATCATTTGGGTAAAAATCACATGAAAACCGCATGGGTCTCCCCCATTAATTCCAACATCAAATCCTTATAGAATAAAGCTTAGAAAGTAAAAAGGATCAAGGAAAACCAACATGCATGAAGATCAAAATTTATTTCCTTCACTTTCTCCTTCTTGGCCGAATTACATAACACAAAAATTGGGGAAAATTTGACAAAAATAAACCATTACAAAGACAATACCAAAAATTACTCTTGTTTTATTATCATTAATCCAAAGCAAAAACAAAAATAATTTGAACATAAATAAGGATCAAACCATGGCATCCTAAATAATGGATGCATGTCCATTTTTCCGTTACAAACTCAAATCTTTAGTCATTAGTACTTGAAAATTAAGGATCTTTACTAAAAACCAACATGCATGAACTTACTTTAAACAAATCAACACTTGTTCACCAAAAACTCATAAAAATCGAAATGAATAAAACACAAAGAAGAAAAGGAAATGGAAACAAGAATGTATATCTAATAGAGAGCAAGAAAATGAAGTTGATTGAAGCAAAAGTCCTCTCCTTTTCCGCTAGGGCTTCCTCGACCTCTCCCTCTCTTCTATTCTCTTCTATATATATATATATATATATATATATATATATATATATTTGTCTAAGTTAAAGTGGCAAGAATAAGAGCAACACAATGAGGTGGGTGAGGTTATTTATAGATGAGAACTTAAATGGGGTCTAGGGACTAAAAAAATGGGGTGCAAAGAAAATCAAGAGCTTCCCCTAAAAGCTTCCTACTCCCTCGCGGTTTTATCATAGAAAAATAGGGTGGGTACTTTGCATTTTTGTTTTATGTGTATGAGAGGTAATGAAGTATAGGTAGGTTTAGATAAAATAATTAGTGTTGGAAAAAGTGAGTGGAAAAACACAAAGACATGCATTGGCCGAATTTTCATGCTTTGGATGGGGTCATTAATTGCATGTCCCATATGGTACAAGTAGGGTTGCTACACTTTAATTAAGGTAGGTTATGTTTAATTGGGTCACCCTAGGGTCTTGTGCTCTCATAATTATATGTCTAATAATTAAAAATTCAAAATGCACAAAATAATTTGAAAACCGTACAACATCATCATGCAGTGGAAAGTAATATTTTTCCAGTATAGTAAATAACACTTAAAAATCATAATTCAATTTGATTGCTTCAATAAAACATTATAATCTTTCCAAACATAATAGAAATTTCGTGGCAGTGTAAATAAATTCCAACATGAACAAAAATAAATTCTACATTTCAATACGATCGTTTTGACTGTAAATTCATTAAATCAGGATTTACGGATCAAAAGTTATGAATTTTCAAAGTTACGTAAATCAAATAAATCAATTATCAACATAAGACAAAATAATTTATCATTATAAAATAAATCCAAATAATTATTTTCATTCAATCAAATTAATAATATATTTCTGCAATCTCAAAATTAACTGCCCAATCATAAATCCAGAAAAGATCAATTTATTAAAATGTGAAAAAATTGTGAGTATTACAAGCATCACTAAGACTGTCAAACTCACCTTTTTCGCCTGACATGTAAATGACAGATGGTGATACAGTAAGGCTAAGGCACTAGCACCTCAAGCATATTGATCAACAGTATCTAAATCAGCAAAAACATACAGGAATTGGCATCCTACTCTTGTCAGTAAATAGAGTGGTCCTTACCAAGTACAACTAGTAACATCTGGCAGCAATAGTGTAATCATGTCTATGCATCGCTTTTTGAAATCAGTCCTTCAATCTCAAAAACCTAACAGCCCCACTGCAAGTTTCAAGTGTCTCATTAAGAGCATTAGTGAGGTCAACCCCCAAGTATGCATGCATGAGCTTAATAGCACTGAGGGCCTGTAGTTTATCCCACTTAATCAAAGACTCGATGACTGGAATGGGTAGGATGGCTGATATGTCGTCCAGTGTCACGATCATCTCCCCAACTAGTAGATGGAATGTGTTTGTGTCCTCATAACATCTATAAACAAATACTTGAATAAGCAGCTTGTCCACAAACTCATATACCACATTCACAAGCAGTGTCAATCCGGATCTTTTAACAATTTAACGCACTGGCCATGGAACGTCTTTTTCATTATACAAAAGGGGAATATCAAACTCATGGTTGTGACACTTACCTAAGGCTCGAGCTTGTAAATGGTAAAAATCACTTAAGTATGTATGATTATCGCTTAATAAATTTAAAAAAAATCAAAAGTGGGCCTGTCACTATCACTTACATTCCCTTGCCGTGTCTCCTTGACCCGATGGATTGGATATGTAGTCAACAACGAGCAGTTCTAGGGATCATCAATAACCACAACCTTTTCTTCAACCTCATCTTCTTCCACTTCTTGTTCCAGTTGTGGTGCTGGTGCCTCTTCGTCATTGCTACTTGATGAAGGGATGGGCGGCTCAGATGGACGTTCGCACTCAAGCACTCGTTGCTTTCTCTATGAATTTGTCATGTACTTTCGTCCAATACGATTTCCTTGACCATGCTGCTGCACACCGCCTTGTTGGCGATCACAAGCGTTACTACATTATAAACAAACAAAATTTCAAACATAAAAGAATGACATATATTAAAAAGGGAAAAAAAAATAAACACAATGTACTCTCTTGGTTGAGCCTACTGGAATATTTTTCCAGTATGCCAAATCTCGAGCGAGCTATTCATATATTGCTTCGTACGCTACCCCCTTAGCGAATTGGTCATATTTTAGATTTTTGATCAGTTTGTTGACCCCTAAGGGTTTGTTTGGATTGATGGTATTGAATGGAGTGGGATGGAGTGGAATGGAAACTAAACTCATTCCATTGTTTGGATTATATTAAAGATGATGGAGTGGAATGGATGATAATGGTATAGGTTCCATCCAATACCACCAAAACCTCATTTTCTCATTCCCCAAAATTGGGGGGTTTCTGATGGAATCTATTTTTATTTTCTTTTATAATTATTTAATACCCCTTTTAACCTTAAAAGAAAAACGTTATATATTCCCAGTTCTTCAGCTTCTTATTTCTTGCGCCAAATTCTTCTTATTTCTGTTTACTGCTCAGTGTCCAACTTCTCATAATTCTTCTTATTTCTAGCATTAGGTTCTTATTTCTAGCGTTAGGTTCTATGCCCTTCTAATTTATTATGTTCTGTTCTAAAGCTAGATAGTAATTTAGGAAAGAAAAACAATTGACTAGTAGTTACAGATAATTATAAGATGTAAAATAAAATAGAAAATAAATGAATAAAAGAATAGATAAAGAGATAACTTAGTTTTATAAAAAAAGCGTAGTATTATAAAAAAAAAAAGAAAACAGAGTTTGTTAAGAATTTGAAACTTGGAAAGTTAAAACAGAGTCAATACTTCAACAAAATTAAGGGTAATATGGGAATAATAATATTGTAAGTGTTACCATTCCATCCCTTATCCACACAATGGAATGAGAATTTTGTTCCATTCCATCATAAAATAACCAAACAATGGAATGGTAATTTTATACTATTCCATTCCACCCCACCTCATTTCATTCCATTTGATTCCATTCCGCTCAATTTATTATTGAATATCCAAACATAGCCTAAGCGTTTATGCTTTTTCCCTTAACTTGCCCCCAATACATACCACATTCACATAAATATCAATAATCGAAAAAAAAATTTAAATAAACACGAGAGAGAAACCCGAAACACCATTTCCATTCCCTCCACCACAATCCTAAACCCCATTTTCATTCCCCCACCACAATCCTAAACCCCATTGCATGCATAGAATATAAAACTTGCAAAAAAAAAAAATGCAAAGGAGTGAGAGAGAGAGAGTCAGAGAACGAACCTGAGAAATAGTTTGCTAAAAGTGTGGGACGCTGCGAGAGAATGAGGGACATCGTGACATAGAGAAAGAAGGCGTGAATGAGCTGGAATTGTGGTAGGATATGAGTGAGAAAGGGGAAGAGAAAGTGAAGATAACTAGATAAGGATAAGAGGTATTTTGGAAGTTTTTTAAAATTAGAGGGGTCAACAAGTAAATTTGGGGATAAAAAAATGAACTCTCTTTTAGCTTTCTGTTGTATAAAAAATAGGTCCAAGAATGTAGGCCGAAAGTGTTTAAGATTACAAACAATCATCTACTCTATTATACCTCTAGTTATTAAATGGAGAAGATTTACAAGAAGGGAAATATATATTTAAAAAAATGTCTACTAGGGTCACTAATCACTTCTTATTCATTTGTTGTTGTTGAACAACTAAAATTGAAGCTCTAGTGTCTAAATCAGTTGAAGCAAGCAAATCACCAATTACACCCAACTCTTCAAACTCAGTCCAGTTTACCAATGCATTTGTGAGAGAGGATTTGATCTCATTACGTCTCCCAACTACAATAAATTTAAATTTAATCGCCACATCATTGAGGAAAGAAGTTATCTCTGAAGCATCATCTATTGTTATATCTTCAAATGTCATATTTTCAACTCTACCATAAACTCCTTGTACATCCCTTAGCACCTCAGCATCAAGCATAGTGTCCCAAGTGCTCATATCAGGTTCCTTCTCAATCAAGCGATACACACACAAGCGACAATTTGATTCTTTGGCCGACCTTTTAGCCAAACATAAAGCTTCTCTATCATCTGGCCCACCTATGAAAATCATGGCTACCGTAAACTCTGATGATGAACTAAAGCCAAAAGGGCCACGATTCAAAAGAATCCCAATTGAGCATGGTGCTTTTTCTAGGACCTTGGAATTAAGTGACCTTATGTTATTGTCATCTGATTCAACTATGCCATCTTCTCCCCATCTAATATGAAAAGGAAGGACTATAAACGATGCGACTCTATCCACAGCAAGGTAACAAATATCATCATGCATGAAGGTGAATGGAGATATGGCTGTGTAGGCGTTCACTGTTGCAACACCTGCATATTCATGCTCAAAAAGGCTAAAGGTTACAATGATATCCTCAGAGTAGAGATGTTGACTTGAACTGCTTATGATTTGATTGCGGTGCGAAATGAAGATCGGAGATGTCATACCAACTAGCTCCATAAGATGCATCACGTCTACAACCATTGGATTGGTTGTTGTAGGAGATAAAAGTTCCAGGAAATTTCTTATGGGACTTATGTGACAAGGTTTGTGGATACATGCAACAATTCGAAGCTCGGTATTCGGTTTCAAGTATAAAATGTTCCTTCTCTGATACCCGGCATATTTTCTTGAAGGGTCATACAAAAACTTCACACCAATCTTTGAAATGGTTGCCAAAATCAACCCCGAGATAACCATAACACCTACATCTGTTTCGTTGTATTTCTGCAATCAAACCAGTAATAAGTAAAACATTTTTCGTATAAACATAACACAGCCGAGAGTATAAAAATACTTATATTGATTTATATGCATTAAATGTATTTTAAGTTGAAAACCAAGCTCTAATTTATCTCTTCTAAAACATTAATTATATACTTAATATCATGCTTAAAAAACTTAAACATCATATGCCTACTTGTGTGTGTATAACCATCAATGTGAGCAACATACTTTTATTGCATATTTTCTTTTAATACATTACGATTGTAAAGTAGAGCTCACGTGTGGATCCACTCATTGGGTGGGTTCATATGATATTAAGTCTATTTTTCTTTAATAAAGAGAGTATTAAAAAGAATACATATTGCTAAAATGTTTTGGATTCAAATGTTTATGAGCAAATTAAACAAAATTAAATTAATTACCTTTGCTTCATATAATAAGACATAGGTGCAAATGTCGACAACACCTTTGCAACTCATAATTAGAGCAATGCAGATAGAGTCAATGGTGGGCATGCTTCTATAGCGGCAAATTCCCACGCACGATACTATTTTAACCAAAGTCACCATAATGATGAAGCCTACTACAACCAAAATCTGGTTTACATCTATTTGACTAAGATTCACCTTCATGATGCAGCTAGTGAGGAAGATAGGCGTAAGGAACCATGTTGAAACCAATTCAAGTTGGTTTACCAATTCAGACCCTAAAGGAGGACCTTCTGGCACAGCAAGACCAAGCATAATTGCACCACCAAAGAAAGGCTGCTTTAATTTATTTTCAAGCACCCCCAATAATAGGACCAATAAAACAATGGTATATATGTATATTTTCCTCACAGGTCTTCCTTCTGGAGTGTGTCTCACTATCCACTTCATTAAATGGCGTCCAACGATTATAACAAAGAAGAATAATCCTAAGACTTTAACCACACTGCTAATAGGAGCCATTGGTCCAATTCCTTCGGCAGTAATTAAGGCAGTGCCAATTCCTTGCACAATATTGCCTGATATATCTAACAATAGAGAAGATGAAAGAGCAAGACGTCCAATTTCAGAGTTGAGAATTTGTAGTTCATTGAGTAAGCCAGCTATGACTGGGAAGGAGCATATGCTGTGAGATATAAACACCGGAGGCATTCCTATTATTACTTGTTCACTTAGTGAAGAAGCGAGTCCTATAATGATTGCATAGCCAGCAACTATTGGTATAAGTGAGGAAATAGCAATGGCCCAAGCTTTGCTCCCTGTTCTTGAAATCCTTGAAAAATCCATTTGTACGTAAGTCAAGAATAAGTAGAATGTGTATCCAAACAATGATATCAATTGTAACGTGTCCTCACTCCCAAAGGGAAATAACAACTTCTTGTATTCGTAGAATTGCCCATACTTCAATGTTGGGCCTAAAACAAACCCAGTCTGCCATTTAAGAGGTAACATGGTAGAAGGCGTTGTTAATAAGTGCCCTTAGAAATTTAAAATGGGTAAATAAGTATTAGAAAACTAAATTTAAAAGTTTTTGATACGCTAAACTTATCATTTTCAAAGCAAAATAATTACTTTTGATTGCTTAAACAATGTTCTTAGGGCATTTCTTAGCATTTTCTTATGTTAAAATACAATTACTGTTATACATAAATTATTAGTTGGTAGTGGATCATTGACTAATAATAATTTGTGATTACTTTCTTTACTATTTGAGAAAAGTGTATTTTTTTTAATAATTCAAAGTACTTATATTTTGTGTTATAAAAATTAATGTTTTATTCCATGGTGCATTGGAATGTGTTACAAAACATTTTCTAAATTTGAGAATGTGATTATTTGGCTACAACATTTTAATACTTGTGAGATATACAATATTATTTAATCTCACTTATATAAAAATACATGGAGTATCATGGGTATTGATCTCACATAAGATTCTCAAATTAACCTTCAATTTTTTCCCCTATCATCTCTAAAAGCCAACTTGTAGATAATCACTAACAAGAAATTAAGTGGGTAATGGAAGGCCTACTAAAATCAGCTAGGGAAAGGAAACTAGTCATAATACTGAAAATTGTGTTTTTTCTTCTAACAAAGGAATTTTTTTTAAAAGGGCATATATGTTACTGGAAAAATAATTGCATTTTTCTATCATTACATGAACTTTATGTGTATATATCCTCGAAAGTGGGTGCATTCAATTCAAGCATAAATTTAGAAATTGGCAAGAGAGGGGTGGTGAGATATGCATACCAATACTGATGAAATAAAATGAGGGATCAAAAAACGCTTGAGCAAGAAATGAAAACATTGCGTGGTCACGACAATTGTCAATATTTGCAACTGAAGGATTGTAGCTGAGGATTTGAAAGGTGATCTGCCATCACTGTGATCAGCCCATAAGCCTTTTGATGTTAAATGCGGTGGCACAGGGATACAAACGTTTAAGTGATTTTGATCTTGGTCTCCAAATCCATAAATGTTAACAAAAAGTGAATTGTTTAAATTTACATAATTCATTCTGGTAATTAATTAACTCACCCTTGCCCACCAATTCCTAGTGAAAAAGCAATAATTATATATGGGAATTAAGGAAAAGGTGAAAGAAATTAAATTGCACAGTAGCTAAAATTCAAGGGATCTAGGACCTCATGAATGAAATATGAGAAGTTTTACATCTTTGCTGGAGAAGTTACAAATATACAGTACGTATATGCTTGCTAACTTAGCTTCGTTGTAATTTGAACTACATTTCTTGTTTATTTTGCAGCCGCTTATGGCCTAAAATAGGTGAATTTTGCTTCATGAGTAGAGCGGGGGAATATTGGATGAATATTTGCTGTCCCCTAACGTCTGTCCCACCAATAATATTGTGCCATGTCATTTAATAGTTACATCTTACACGTAATGTCTCAAAGGCCAATGGGGGATGAGTCACTTAAAATTTGGAAAGTGTCAATTTTTTTTTATTTTTATATATATCTTTATATAAATCAATGGTGTCCATCCGTGTAACTAAGTGATTAATCCATTTGCATATCAACTGGGTTTTTTTTTCCAACAAGACACTCTCCATTAACATCCAAAGTCGTTTGAATCCATAATCACACACTTCAAAGACATAAACGTGATTTATCTATACCAATCTTCATTATTTTTACATAATAAACTAGGCATAAATCAATTGTTAAAATTTGGCAACACTACGCGAGACTTGAGAGTTATAGAGAAACATAAATTTATGTTTTCATTCGGTAACTAGTGTGTTACACGTTGCATACATATATAGAGTTACATTGTTACTAAGATATTATACAGATAATTACAAAATAATTAAATAAATAAAATAAACAATGGAAATAATAAAAGATAAAACCTAGCCTAACTAATAGGAACAAAGGAGAGATATTAGGAATGGGTGAGTACTCCAACACGCCCCTGCAAGATCGATGGTGCTAGGTGAAACAACACCAATTATGGACATTAGGAAACAATGGCGAGATGTAGATAAGGACTTTATGAGAAGATCGCCCAATTGATAACTAGAGGGTGTGTGCAGAACCTGTAATTCGTTGTTCGAAACTAAGTCTTGAACAGAGTGAAAGTGAATAGTGTAACACCCTTATCTTTTATAAAGGGAATAAAAGAATTTATTAAAAACTATAACAGCGGACAATAAAAATTCCCTTTATTGAAAGATAGTGAATACAATTTTTCTTTTCAAATACATTTGATATCAAGGTTACAATGGACCAGACAAAGTCAATAATGAGCAATTGAACATCTTTCCTTTTTGTTTCTATTTACTGTCCTCATGGCAAAGAATGGTTAGCAAGTGGTTTCGTGTCATTTGAGTCCCTGAGCATGCTGAACCAAAGGACCAAAGTTAGAGAAAAATATTTCTGAAATTCTGGAATTTGAAATCTGAGTTCAAGTTGGTCACTTTGTGAAGTTCGTATGAATAGCTCAGGCCTCTATAATTCACGAATCCTATTGCTAACATTAATATTCATTTCCTAGTTTCTAAATCAATTGGTTTCGTGCAATTTTGTAACATCCCGAATTTTAATTCTAAGAGTAATTAAAATAATGATAAGATTTGGAAGTACGGATTATTCTAAAAAGGATTTAAAATGATAGATTACGAGTTCTTTGAATGCCATAAAGGAATCAAGAAGCATTGGCATCAGAAAGGAGGTTGAAAGATGAACCAAAGAGCATTAGAAGCGATGTTTTTGGTGTTATAAACACCCTATATTAGGAAATTCAAAATAAAAGATTTACAACTCTAAACACAAATTCCACCGTTGGATGTGAAGTAGGATAGGTGAGGAAGCTTGCTTTAAAATTTGAGGAAGATCCAACGGGTAACGAAAAAGTTATGGCCTTTCAAAGTCTGGATACTGCAAAATTGTGCAGCTTAATCGCCTCTTAATCAATTAAGCTGCAATTTAATCGATTAACGTTAGATTGAGTGAAAAGTCTTAATCGCCTCTTAATCGCCTCTTAATCGCCCCTTAATCGATTAAATCGTGTGCTGATGAAAAAAAATAAAAGGGGATCAAGCCCCATTTCATTCCCAATTCGTCCCTTCTTCTTCCCCCACCCCAAGAACACTCATTCCATGCCTTGAGACCCTAAAACCTCAAGCTATTGTGGCCATCCATCATCATCCTCAAGGTCCCAAGTGTCATCCTCTCTTCTCCCTCTCTTTTGGTGCTTCTCTCTCTCCATGGCTTCCTCCCTCTCTAGCTCCAACACTCCCATCAAATCCTAGGTATGTGAGAACAAGTTCTCTTCCTTCTATTTCTTCCATTGCAAGAGCTAATCATTATCACCTCTAACTCTTGTCTCTCTCTTTGTGTGTTAGGGTTTTATTGGCCCTTTCTCTCTCTTACGTTCCCACCACCGTGGCCGCCAACCACCGCCACTATCGCCGCTCTTGGACCACCGCCACCACCTCCATAAGCCCAGCACCATAGCCACAACCCAGGTTCTTTTTAAAAAAGAAAGCCCGAGGTAAGAAGGTTTCGTATTACCTCTATTTAAAAAGTAAATTCTAGGAGTTTATAGTGGTGACTAAGAATAGGGTAATTAAGGAATAAGTTAATGAACCTTAGGGTAGTTCCCGTAAATATAAATGATCTATTTAAATTGACAATGGAATAAATTGAATGTGCATAGGATGAGTTCCGGAGTGAATGAATGGGATAGAATACTAAAAAGAGTTAATATAGAATGAAAAGTGTAGAAAAGCATAGAATAAAACCAAGGGAAGCTAGTTAAGGAAAATCAGTGAAACGTAAGTGTAAAAAGAATACATGATAATTGTAATTAAGACAATGAGAGGGAATGTAATAGTGACGGTTAAGTAGAATGGCTCAATATAATAGGGAAAAGAAATTAAATTAATAAGGTAGGGTAATTGAAGGGAGTAATGATATAAGAAAAAAATTAAGGAAATAATGTTGAGAGAGAGGAATTATAGAAGTAATTAAGAATTCGAAAAGGGAACTAAAATGTAACGACTATACTAACGTTAAGTGGAGGTAGATGTAGACTAGAATAATTAATAAACGGAATAAGGAAAAAGGAAAAGGAAGAGAAGAAGAAAAAGAAAAGAAAGAGAACTGGGAAATACTAAGAACTAATAAAGAGAATTAGAATACAAAGTATGCGACCAAGTGTGGTAAAGTTAATTAAAAGAAAGAGTATAATTGGTAAAGAGAAACACTTAGTATAAAAAAGTAAAGGAAGGGGACAAATGAAGTAAACAAATAAAAAGGGTAAACGGCGCAGGTGATTGTATTGACCCTGTGGCCTAATAAAAATGGAAAACGGCGCAGGTGGTTGTCTTGACCCTGTGGCCTAATAAAAATGGAAAACGGCGCAGGTGGTTGTATTGACCCTGTGGCCTAATAAAAATGGAAAACGGCGCAGGTGGTTGTATTGACGGCGCAGGTGGTTGTATTGACCCTGTGGCCTAATAAAAATGGAAAACGGCGCAGGTGGTTGTGTTGACCCTGTGGCCTAATAAAGATGGAAAACGGTGCAGGTGGTTGGATTGACCCTGTGCCCAAATAATAAAAAGGTAAAAAGGAAAAAGGGAAGTTTATGTAGATCTCTGTTTGAGGTTACATAAACGAGATGGGTGTATACAGATCACTGTTTGTGGTTGTATACACGTATGCAGATCACTGTTTGTGGTTGCATACACAGTGTTTGCAGATCACTGTTTGTGGTTGCATACACGGTGTGTAGATCTCTGTTTGGGGTTACACACGATAATATGGTGTAGATCTCTGTTTGAGGTTACACCCAATGGAAAGTGTAGATCTCTGTTTGAGGTTACACATATTGAAATAAAAAGAAAATAAAAATGGGAAAAAGTAATGAAAATGGTAATGGAAAGGAAAAATGGTTAATAGAACGGACAATGGAAAACGAAATAAGAAAGTGAACAATGAAAATGATATAGGAATTAAAGGAAATAAATAAGGGTAATAATTGTGGGAATGCTAAGGATAAGTGACAAATGGAATATGGATAAAGAATGGAAATGAGAGAATGATTAGAGGAATAGGAAATTAAACGAATATGAGAAGAATTAAAGGATTAGAAGAGAATAATTAAATGAATAATGTATGTTAGGTATTGGGTAGGCTTAGTTTATTACTATGCCTCTTTTAGGATTTATCATTTTAAGTTCTGTGTATTTTTCAGGTATCGAAGTGGAGCTTACATGGATTATGGCCGAGCAGGATCTTCATTCCACTACGTGGAATGTATATTGAATATTTCGAGTGGGCAATTGTTTTTGTAAATTGTAATATGAATTAGTAGCTGGCCCTGAAACTTGTATTACTTGGGCGTTAGGTTCTAATCTTTCTATTAAACTGTTTTGATTTATGTGTTTAAACATTTCTGGACTGACAAGTTTTTAGAAGAAAATGTTTGGGAAGTCCGGAAAACAGAGGAAACTCTGCCGGATTTTCGTAAAAGTTTTATAAGTAATTAAGTTTTAAAAAGGAATTTTCAAACACCGATTTTAATAAAACCTAATATTAACTAATAAAAGTGAGAGTGTTACAAATTTCGTGGCTGGACCAAAGAGATATTTGAAGCCAAACTTTGCCAAAACTATGCTGAATTTCAAATTTCAGCAAAGATAATTTCATCGAGCTAACTTTGTAAGCTTGGTACGACCAAACCGTGTAGCCAATCCATGACATCTATAGCTTGTTTTAAAGCTCTCATATCCTAGTTTATGTTTTGACCAATTTTTCCAATTTTTCATGTCAATTTCAAGACCAAAAGCTCTGGTGAATTCAGCTTACCAAAGCTGTCCTGTTTGGACTGCAAGTTGGAGATGGAGTTATTGTCCATCCAAATGCAATCTTTCCAGCTCCGAATCCTTTCAATGACTTCAAATAGGTATGGGAGATCTCATTCATATCGCTGGGATAATTATTGAAGTATGTTTGATTGATTATGTGTGAAAAGAGAAATGAATAAACCATGACAAGGTTGCTTGGTTTGGAGACCAAGACAACCCATGGTTCTTTATAAAACCTTGACTTGAGCATGTTTAAAATGATGAATATGAGCTAATAGAAAGCTGAAACTTGGCCATTTTGCAATGAAATTGAATTTGATATGTCAAGTTGTGATTTTACGCCTTTTATTTATATTAAGTGAATGGAATATGAAGATGATGCTTTGAGTGCTTGAAATATGCATGAACATGTGTAATTATATGTGATTTTGATCTGTTTTGGATTGTATTAGGTGAAAGTGAAGTGTATCAAAAATTGGTATATCAAAACCTCATTTCTGTATACAATTTTCTATAGTGGTAATCGATTACCAGGATAAAATTGGTACCAAAATTTGAATTTTTACGTGGTAATCGATTACCAAGACTCCTGATGTGCAAAATGCTAATTTTTAATACACTTAACTCTAACCTAATGCACTTATGGAATGTGGAATGTATTTTTATGAATAAATGAATATTTTTATGATGATCTTAATGATGATTGATTATGAATATGAATTCATAATTATGAAATGAATATTAATGAAAAGTGAAATGATAAATTATTTGCATTCGCACGAGAAGTTGCGGATGGTGAGGTAATGATATTATGATGATGATGGAATAATGACAAACGAGTTGAGGAAAAAGGCTGTGTGAATTCAATGCTCCTAATTAGGTGGATTATGTTTTGATGATGACAAAATAATTAACAAATCATGCCTTGAAGATATTGCAACATCAACATCAACAAGAAGTCAAGAAAAGAAGACAAGTGCCCAATCATTCTCAATGAAATATTAATTGTAAATTTCTAATTTATGTTGAGAGTGGTTGAGAGTGGGTAGAAATAGTTAGTCTCTTCTAGGAATAAATTTTTATATGTTTATTAAGTTGAGATTGACCAAAAATTAATACTTGAGAGGAAAAATAAAATTGAAAAATAATTTTTCCCATATCTGATCAAAATACTCGAGTATTTTGATAAAGACTCGAGTATATACTCGAGTATTTATAGAAAAACTCGAGTGTTTGTGCCAGGTCAGCAAATATGACCGTTAGTCTTGTTCGTGCACTGATTCACTCGTGACCGACCAAAAAGACTCGAGTATTTACCAAAAGACTCGAGTATTTTTGTCCAGTCAGCAAAAAATGAACGTTGGAGAGACTCAAAAACCAATTGAGGACATTTGAGTCTCATCCAACCCCAAGAGAGTATTCTGAACCTTATTGTAAAATTGCTCTTTGAATTTGTGCAAGAAAAAACAAGACAACAACACATTATTGATCACAAGCTTTCATAATTTCCTTTTCTCAAGTGTTAATTCCCAAAAAGCTCAACTTCTCACTCATATTGTCATTTTATTCCAAGTTGAGTTTTAGGCCTCAATTCTTACATTGAGCTGTGCTTATTTGTGCTAATCCATTGTGAGATTAGTAATACACATACAAAAAGCTTGATTATTCAAAGTCTTGGATTGTTCCCAAGCAAACCCTAAGTGGCTTAGGGTGTTGGAAGTCTTGAGAGGTTCTCAAGCACAAGACTAGGAGGTTCCTAGCCCGGTGGAGTTTCTTGAAGGGAGTTCAAGGAAGCTTTGTGAAGAGTTCTTCAATCATCGGAATCAAATTGGGGTAGAAATCAAGAGTTTGGTACACTCTTGAAAGGGTTAGGTTGAGTGAGGCCATTCTCAAGCAATCCTTTGTAATTTCTAACAATTTGATTATTAGTAGAAACTCCTAAGTGATTAGGAGGACTGGATGTAGCTCATTGTTGGAGTGAACCAGGATAAAATTGCTTGAGTGTTGGTTTATTGCTTTTAATCTACTTTCTAGCTCAATAGACTTAAGTCATTTCAATCAATTAGGATTTATACAATTAGGTAGCAAGTTCAAGGAATCTTTGTGTTTAAAAGTTATTTAGATTGCTTGCTATTCTGTTGGATAAGTTCCTGTTTAATATTGAATTGATTTGAGTTAAAATTGCTGAATTTTCGTTTCTGGTTTTTCTGCTATCTGATAGGAAAAACTCGAGTATTTCAGAAAAGACTCGAGTTGTTCATCACTGAAAAACTCGAGTATTTCACAAAAGACTCGAGTCTTTTGTGTCTGATTCCAGAAAATTCAGTCTTAGCTCCATTCTTCAATTGTTAGTCCAAATACTTGGTATTAATGCTTCAAAATACTATTCACCCCCCTCTAGTATTTGCTTAGCCCGCTTGTTGGTTTCCAACAAGTGGTATCAGAGCTCGATCGAAAGATCGAGTGTAACAACTTTTTCGAAAAAGATCCTTTTGGAAACTAAATGGGCTCTAGCAATAACTTTGGTGGAGAAGGAGCTTCAATAAACCGTCCTCCACTATTTAATGGTGAAGGATATGTTTATTGGAAAACTCGCATGAAAGTTTTTATTGAAGCAATTGATATGGATATTTGGGATGCAATTGAAAATGGTCCTTTCATTCCCAAAAAGAAAATAAATGATGAAATTGTTGAAATTCCAAGGAGTAGCTGGAATGATGATGAAAAGAGAAAAGTCTCATTTGATTTAAAAGCTAAAAACATCATCTTTTCGGCTCTACCCCATGATGAATTTTATAGAGTTTCCCAATGTAAATCGACAAAAGAAATGTGGGATACTTTGCAAGTCACACATGAGGGAACAAGTGAGGTTAGAGATGCAAGATTGAATTCTCTAACTCACGAATATGAATTGTTCCACATGTTGCCAAATGAAACCATTAGTGACTTGCAAAAGCGATTCTCTCACATTGTTAATCATTTGATTTCCTTGGGAAAAGTATTTCGCAATGGTGAAACTACTAACAAAATTCTAAGATGTCTTGATAGGAGTTGGCAACCCAAGGTAACCGCCATCAAGGAATCAAGAGACATAAATAGCATGGACTTAGCCACTTTGTTTGGCAAACTCCAAGAGCATGAGATGGAGCTTACAAGACTTGGGATGCATGAGGAATCGGACAAAAAGAAAAAGAGCATAGCACTCAAAGCTTCAACCAAAGCTACAAAAGAAGTTGAAGAATGCTCTACAAGTGGAGATTCCGATGGTGAACCAAATCAAGAAGAATTTGGGATGTTTGTGAAAAGATTCAACAAATTCTTCAAAGGGAAGAAAGGTGGATCTTCATCCAATTTCAAGAGAACCAAAGACTCCAAACAAAGAGAAAAGAGTACCAATGATGGAGTTAAGTGTCATGAATGTGGAGGGGTTGGTCACATAAGAATGGAATGTGCCACATTCTTGAAGAAGAATGACAAGAAGACCCAAGAGACCAAAGGGAAGCGTGCATACATTGTTTGGGATGCACCGGAAAAGAGCAATGAATCATCTTCAAGTAGCTCCGGTGATGAAAATGCAAACCTTTGTCTCATGGCCAAGAACAATCATGAGTCCTCATCAAGAGCTAATCATGGCATGAGTGAAAGTGATGATGAGGTAACCTCTAGCTCTTCTTGTTCCTCTTCAAACTCCATTTCATATGATGATTTGCAAGAAGCCTACAATGAAATGTTAATTCAATTTAAAAGGCTTGCTAAAATTAATAAGGAAAAAGGAAAGAAAATTTTGGAGTTTCAACATGAAATTGATGAATTGCAAAAATCTATAAATGAGTTGAAACTTCAAAATGAATCCTTGGAACTTATTAATTCTAGTCATCAAAGTGATTGTGCAAATCATGAGGAAATTATCACTTCATGTGAGAGATGTGATGAACTTGAAAAAGAAGTGAAAGAGTTGAAAAACAAACTCACAATCTCACATAGTGATAGAAACCTCAACCGGTTGTTGAACTCTCAAAGACATAATCACAACAAAACCGGTTTAGGATATGTTCATAAAAAGGACAAAAAGTACAAGGTGGTTGGAACATTTTCTAAGAAAAACTCATCAAAGAGACCAACTTGTACTTATTGTGGAAAGGTTGGACATATCAACATTGAGTGCCACATTAAGAAGTTTGAAATGAAAAAGGGCACTTATATGTGGATTAAGAAGGGAGAAAGTCCCAACACTAACCCTAAGGGACCCAACATTGTTTGGGTACCCAAAGTGAACAAGTGATTTCATTTTGTAGGTGTGTCTTCGAACGGGAAAACAATTGTGGTATCTTGATAGTGGATGTTCGAAGCACATGACGGGAGATAAGCGGCACTTCATTGAGCTTACTCCAAAGGAAAAGGGTTATGTCACTTATGGGGACAACAACAAAGGCAAAATCCTTGGTATTGGTAAAATCAGAAACTCTTCAAACTTGATTATTGATAATGTGCTCTATGTTCAAGGATTAGAACATAATCTCTTGAGCATAAGCCAATTATGTGATATTGGTAATCATGTAGTTTTTACCTCTACCCATTGCCTCATTAAAAGTGACAAAGATGAATCAATCAAATTTGTTGGTAGAAGGTCAAATAATACTTACTTAGTTGATTTGAACAAAGTCACTTCTTTGGTCTCTACTTGTTTAGTGAGCAAAGAAAATGACACTTGGTTATGGCATCGTAGGACCACTCATATAAATGTAAACCAATTGAAGAAAATTCAATCTAAAGATCTAGTAGTTGGTTTACCAAAGCTAAATTTTTCTATTGAAGGTGTTTGTTCCCCTTGCAAGAAATGTAAACAAACTAAAAACACCTTTGGATCAAAAATGGTTATGTCCACATCAAGGCCATTAGAAATGCTTCATATGGACTTGTCTGGACCATCACAAATAAAAAGCTTTGGTGGCAACTATTATGCATTGGTGATTGTTGATGACTTCTCTAGGTTTACTTGGACTTTATTTTTAACTACTAAGAGTGAGACCTACAAATCTTTTAAACATCATGTAAAAACTTTTGCAAAACCAAGTAAATCAAAAAGTAATTATTATTCGTACCGATCATGGTGGTGAATTCGAAAACCACAAATTTGATAAATTTTGTGCTAAAAATGGTATTGAGCATCAATTCTCCGCACCAAGGACTCCAGAACAAAACGGAGTGGTAGAGCGGAAAAATAGGGTGCTAGAGGAACTTGCTAGAACCATGTTAAATGATTCTCAAGTACCTCAATATTTTTGGGCCGATGCCGTCAATACGGCTTGTTATGTTTTAAATCGTATTTTGATAAGGCCCTCTTTGGATAAAACCCCCTATGAACTTTACAAGGGAAGAAAGCCAAATATATCTCATTTTCATGTCTTCGGATGCCAAGTTTTTGTTTTAAATAATGGAAAAGAACACATTGGCAAGTTTGATTCCAAATCCGATGAAGGCATATTTTTAGGCTATTCTTCTCATAGTAAAGCTTATAGAATTTTCAATAAAAGAACTTTAACTATTGAGGAATCAATTCATGTGGTTTTTAATGAGTCTTCGAAAGAAGATAGTGTTTTATGTGATGCTAGTGAAGATGGCATAGTCTTTTCAAAAGAAGAAAAAGAGAGAGAATTCAAAAGTTGATGAAGGAGAAGTAAGGGAAGAACTTCCTCCAACTTGGAAATCGGTCAAGGCTCATCCTATAGACAATGTCATAGGAGATATGTCAAAGGGAGTACTTACTCGTAGGTCTATTCAAAACATTTGCCACTATGTCTCATTTGTTTCTCAAATTGAACCCGATTCAATTAAAAAGGCCATTGAGGATGATCATTGGGTTCTTGCTATGCAAGAAGAATTAAACCAATTTGAAAGAAATGAAGTTTGGGATCTAGTCCCTAAACCCGATGATCATACCATAATTGGTACTAAATGGATTTATAGAAACAAACTTGATGAATCCGGGTTGATTATAAGAAACAAAGCTAGACTAGTAGCTCAAGGGTACAACCAAGAGGAAGGTATCGATTATGATGAGACCTTTGCTCCGGTTGCACGTCTTGAAGCAATCCGAATTTTACTTGCTTATGCTTCAATCATGAAATTCACTTTATATCAAATGGATGTTAAAAGTGCTTTCTTGAATGGGTTTATAAATGAAGAAGTGTATGTCAAACAACCCCCCGGTTTTGAAAATAGTGAATTTCCAAACCATGTTTATAAATTGAAAAAGGCACTCTATGGATTGAAACAAGCTCCTAGAACTTGGTATGATCGATTGAGTTCCTTTCTATTAGAAAACAAGTTTCAAAGAGGGAAGGTTGATAATACATTATTTATTTATAAAACCAAGGATGACATTTTGTTAGTACAAATCTATGTTGATGATATCATTTTCGGTGCTACTAACGTGTCTCTTTGTAGAAAGTTTTCAAATTTGATGAAAAAGGAATTTGAAATGTCAATGATGGGAGAACTCAAGTTCTTCCTAGGCTTACAAATAAAGCAAGTCAAGGAGGGGATAGTTGTGCATCAAGGGAAATATTGCAAAGAGCTCCTTGAAAAATTCGGATTGGACAAGTGCAAGGAAGCCTACACTCCAATGAGCACATCATGCTACCTAGACAAGGATGAACAAGGTACACCGGTTGATGTTAGTAAGTATAGGGGTATGATAGGTAGTCTCCTATATCTCACTGCATCTAGACCGGATATTATGTTTAGTGTATGCATGTGTGCTAGATTTCAAGCTAATCCTAAAGAATCTCACCTATCCGCAGTTAAACATATATTTAAGTATCTAAAAGGAACAATTAACACTGGTTTATGGTATCCTGCTGATGCCAATCTTAGTCTAGTTGGTTACTCGGATTCCGACTTCGCCGGATGCAAGCATGATCGCAAAAGCACCAGTGGTACTTGCCATTTCTTGGGAAGTTCATTGGTGTCATGGTTTTCTAAAAAGCAAGCTTGTGTCGCTCTTTCTACCGCCGAAGCGGAATATATCGCAGCCGGTAGTTGTTGTGCTCAACTGTTATGGATGAAACAACAATTATCGGATTTTGGTTTGAAACTTGAAAATATTCCGATTAGATGCGATAACACGAGTGCAATCAATTTGACTAAGAATCCGGTGTATCACTCAAGAACTAAACACATTGAAATAAGACATCATTTTTTAAGAGATCATGTACAAAAGGGTGATTGCACAATTGAATTTGTTAGTACCACAAATCAATTAGCCGACATTTTTACAAAACCTCTACCAAGGGACACCTTTTATCATATTAGGAGAGAACTTGGTATTTTAGATGAAGCTAATATAGGCTAATTGCATTGTGTGTTATTTTTGGAAAATCACCATATTAGTCTTACTCTAATGTGTTATTGATTCTTAGTTAAATTGTCCTTGATGATATTTGAAATTGTATATGTTAATTGTGTGTGATTCTGTACTGTATTCCAAGTTGGTAATGAAGCATTTGTGTTTGATTTGTGTTTGGTCTTTTAAAACTGAGTTTTTACTTTCTGTTCTGTCAAAATACTCGAGTTTTTCCAAAAACACTCGAGTATTTTAATTCAAAATTAAATCAGTTTTAAATTGAAAAAGTTTTTAATCAGGGTCTGAGGAAAAATACTAGAGTGTTTCTCAAAACACTCGAGTCTTTATTAAAATACTCGAGTGTTTTTCAAAACACTCGAGTCTTTCGAAACCCCCAATTTTTGAACTTTCAGACCAAACTCGAGTATTTTCCAAAAACTCGAGTATTTTGCGTTTTCCTGAAATTTGAACTTTCGGACCAAACTCGAGTTTTTCAATTTTTACTCGAGTGTTTATGAATATACTCGAGTATTTTGAACTGTTTATATATACTCTCAGACTCGAGTTTTTGCGACCCTCTTCTCTCTCGGTTTTCTCATATCTCTCTCCTCAAAACTCAGATTTTCCTCAAAGTTTTGTCAAATCTTACTAGTTTTTCATCCTCTAAACTCTTCTCTCGGTTTTATTCTCCTCCAGATGCTCCAGCTCCTTCGATGTTTTGATGATGTTGACCTTTGGATTTTATCTTAATTTTCATTCAGTTTTTATCATGTTGGTCTTTGTTACATTTTCTGTATTTTGAGAACTTGGTGTTTTGAGACTTTGGGTTTATTATTGCACCTTTGATTTGGACCTTTTATGATGTTTTTATGTTAATGAATTTGGTTTTCATTATGATGTTTGTGCAAAGCTTTAGGGGGAGCTCTTTATATTTATTATTAAGTCTATTTTTTTTTGCATAGTTGGTTATGGGGTTTTCCGATTATGCACCTCTCCTCCCTTGATCTTTTTAAATTGTTACATCTTTTTGGCGTATGACAAAAAGGGGGAGAGATATTACACTTGTCTTGTCTTGATATTGTTGCACCTAAAATTCTCTAATTATGGTATATACTCTGATAATTGTTAAATACTCTAATACCATAGGCTTGGTGCTAAAATTAAATTGTCATAACATCTTGCACAAGCTGAATTTTTAGATAGGTGAAAAGTATCATATAGTGAGGGGGAGTTGCATTTTCAAGTGGATTCAAGCTCAACAAATGGTACAAGTGATAATTATTTTGTCATCACCAAAAAGGGGGAGATTGTGAATTCAATGCTCCTAATTAGGTGGATTATGTTTTGATGATGACAAAATAATTAACAAATCATGCCTTGAAGATATTGCAACATCAACATCAACAAGAAGTCAAGAAAAGAAGACAAGTGCCCAATCATTCTCAATCAAATATTAATTGTAAATTTCTAATTTATGTTGAGAGTGGTTGAGAGTGGGTAGAAATAGTTAATCTCTTCTAGGAATAAATTTTTATATGTTTATTAAGTTGAGATTGACCAAAAATTAATGCTTGAGAGGAAAAATAAAATTGAAAAATAATTTTTCCCATATCTGATCAAAATACTCGAGTATTTTGATAAAGACTCGAGTATATACTCGAGTATTTATAGAAAAACTCGAGTGTTTGTGCCAGGTCAGCAAATATGACCGTTAGTCTTGTTCGTGCACCGATTCACTCGTGACCGGCCAAAAAGACTCGAGTATTTACCAAAAGACTCGAGTATTTTTGTCCAGTCAGCAAAAAATGAACGTTGGAGAGACTCAAAAACCAATTGAGGACATTTGAGTCTCATCCAACCCCAAGAGAGTATTCTGAACCTTATTTTAAAATTGCTCTTTGAATTTGTGCAAGAACAAACAAGACAACAACACATTATTGATCACAAGCTTTCATAATTTCCTTTTCTCAAGTGTTAATTCCCAAAAAGCTCAACTTCTCACTCATATTGTCATTTTATTCCAAGTTGAGTTTTAGGCCTCAATTCTTACATTGAGCTGTGCTTATTTGTGCTAATCCATTGTGAGATTAGTAATACACATACAAAAAGCTTGATTATTCAAAGTCTTGGATTGTTCCCAAGCAAACCCTAAGTGGCTTAGGGTGTTGGAAGTCTTGAGAGGTTCTCAAGCACAAGACTAGGAGGTTCCTAGCCCGGTGGAGTTTCTTGAAGGGAGTTCAAGGAAGCTTTGTGAAGAGTTCTTCAATCACCGGAATCAAATTGGGGTAGAAATCAAGAGTTTGGTACACTCTTGAAAGGGTTAGGTTGAGTGAGGCCATTCTCAAGCAATCCTTTGTAATTTCTAACAATTTGATTATTAGTAGAAACTCCTAAGTGATTAGGAGGACTGGATGTAGCTCATTGTTGGAGTGAACCAGGATAAAATTGCTTGAGTGTTGGTTTATTGCTTTTAATCTACTTTCTAGCTCAATAGACTTAAGTCATTTCAATCAATTAGGATTTATACAATTAGGTAGCAAGTTCAAGGAATCTTTGTGTTTAAAAGTTATTTAGATTGCTTGCTATTCTGTTGGATAAGTTCCTGTTTAATATTGAATTGATTTGAGTTAAAATTGCTGAATTTTCGTTTTTGGTTTTTCTGCTATCTGATAGGAAAAACTCGAGTATTTCAGAAAAGACTCGAGTTGTTCATCACTGAAAAACTCGAGTATTTCACAAAAGACTCGAGTCTTTTGTGTCTGATTCCAGAAAATTCAGTCTTAGCTCCATTCTTCAATTGTTAGTCCAAATACTTGGTATTAGTGCTTCAAAATACTATTCACCCCCCCTCTAGTATTTTCTTAGCCCGCTTGTTGGTTTCCAACAGGCTGGTAATGAATCATACTTGCATACATGCATTGAGTGAAATTTGCTCCAACGTGTTGAGGTTTTTATACTAAATACATCGGGCGGAGGGAGCCTGTAAGCCGTAAATACGTCGGGCGGATGAAGCCTATAAGTCGTGAGTACGTCGGGCTGATGAAGCCGGTAAGTCGTGAATGCGTCGGGCGGATGAAGCTTGTAAGTCGCGAGAGGTGATGTTATTGAGATGAGATTAGCATGCATCATGCCACATAAAGATAAGATAATATAATTGTAAATCAAGGACTGAGCATGTGAAATGCATTACGATGATTATGAGTGTATGTTTGTCTATGATTACTCAATTAATTATCTACTTACGCGATATGACAAGTGATTTACTCCCATCTACCATTTTTGGTGGTAGGTAAAAGTAGCAGATAAAGTCAGTCCACCTGTCAAGCCAGAGACTCAAGCGGAAAGGAAGAGATTCATTGATTCATTTACTGGATTTGATCCGTTGTAATACCAAAATGATGAACTTTAATGAAAAAATTTTAACCACTAATCTTGAATAAAGGGAACTTTTACTCTTCCGTCGCAACAATTTCTAACAAATTATTTTGTTCCCTTTATAAAAGATGAGGGTGTTACAAATTGCTGTCAAATCCAACACTCCGATGCATATATAATCGGTTACAATACTCCTCTAACTAGTTACACATGCATTTTAGACAGCCTCAGCCTGCTTGATTTATGCAGTGCAACTAGTTACATGATGGCATAACCGGTTATACTGCATGATCAGGTTCTAATTTATAATTTTTGTGCATCCTTAATCCTATAAATCCAACTCTAATTTCCAATGGCCTTAGACCATCACATACTCACACATAATTCATGAATTCAAGTATTCAAACCACTTCCTTTATCTAATTCATTAAGCTTACTCACGAATAACCTTACACATAGTCCATTTCATAATCGTTTCATCATAATCAAATCAAATCATTCACATTCATTTCATTTCATAATCAATTTCCCCATATGTGTTTCATTCCAAACATACAAGCATAACTCAATTCATAACATACATAATGAAATAATCAAGCAACACATATTCATATTCATACCTAAGCTCATAATTAGGATATTCATATTAATTATTCAAACTTATTAATTCACCATTCAAATCCTAATCTTATTATGAGAGAAGTGACTCCTCTCTTACCTGTCAGGGAAGGAGAGTGATTAAACCTTGTTTCTTACCTTCCTCCTAAGGCTTGATTTCCAATGCCCTCCTAGTTCTCCAAGTCCTTTTCTACTGTTTTACTTCTAAGAAGAGACCTTCAACTTGATTCTTATGGTTTTGGAAGTCTTTGGAGATTTTGAGAAAGTTTTGGAAGAGTTTGGATATTAGATCTTAGGGAAAGTGTGAAGACGGCCTCTAGATGACCCCCAACCATGCCTAACCTATTTATGGAGGGTTTATGCCGACTTGGGGGTGGAAAAATCCAATATTTTTCCCCATAGCCTTTATTTTTAGCCCCGACATACGTAACCGATTACAGCCCCCTTGAACTGGTTATCCTGCTTGTTCAGGACCCAGATTGTTCCAGAAACCACTACATAACTGGTTATGCAGTTCCTCTTGTAACCGGTTATCGGGAGTTTTTGGAACTAAAACGACATGTTTAATAACATTTTTTTTCATTTTTAATTATAATCCCTTTTCTTAATACCTTAGGAGTCCAAATCATTAAATTTTATTACTTAAACCCCCTTTGCTCAATATTTAAGTAACCTATTTTATTAATTATTATCATTTCTTAACATCATATAAATTCATTCCTTTTTCATTCTTATTCTTATATTTCATTTCCAATTAATTTGAATTATTTATTTTCTTCCAAATAATGGTGGAAACTTATAAAATTAAATATTACATTTTTATTTATAATTTCCATAATGTTACAACTCACATCAATTATGGAAGGGATGACTAATGTTGGAATGGTAGAACTAACGCTGGACAAGGTGCGCCTTCTGAGGGATGGTTGGACGAGGGCGTCCTTGGCCCCTGAAGGATGTTAACTGTATGGGAGGAGTATGCTACAGTGATGGTGATGGAGTGAGCTTTTGGTTATGGCTTTCTTCCCCCGGGTTTCTTTGTGGCTTCTTCAAGGATTACTCACTATTATTCCTCTCAAGCTTCACTCCTCTACTGTTGCTAATTGTTTCTCAAGAGATCAGAGAAGCTAAAACTGTGACTGCTGAAAACTGATCACTGTTGGAGTGGAGAAGTTGATGATAACGTTATTGTTCTCGTTATTGGTGTTGTTCTCCCTTTTGGTTCTTCTTCTAAGGCTTTTACTGATGATGCTTTTGTGCTCTTTCTCAGGATCATGAGAAGAGAGATAAGGGTGTTACTCGCTATTGTGGTTGTGGAACTGATGTATCAAGTGAAGGGGAATGATGCTATTTATAATGTTGTCCCTGGACCATTAGATATTGCCTTCTCCTTCTGTGTTCACTGGGCAGTAATGTGTTCAGCATTTACCTGATGGATTTTTCCTTCTTTTCCTTGTGCAGCTTCATAGTTGAGAAAAAAGATGCAAGTAATTCTATTTCTGGTACTTGATGGGGAATGATATATGGCTAGAAGTGGTAAATGAAGGTGACAACATGATGTGGTGCAAGGCTTAAGGTAAGAGTCTTGTTGCATAAGCTGCGGGAAGGAAGGGAGGCTAATTACGTGATCCAATCTTTTGGTTCATGACCAGGTGCGCTCTGAGAGTGTGCTATAACGGTACGCTCTGATGGTGCGCCTTGTCCAGGTTCCGATTGTTCTTTCTATTGGGCTCACTCCCTTCTTGCAAAGATTTGCTCACGGCCCATGTAGGTTATCGACCATTCGACCTAGTTATACATGGCGAAGCTTATGGGGTTATAAATGGATAGTTCAACAAGGGAGTAGATGGAGGATAGGTAAGGGTTCAAAGGGTGTGTATTTGGAAGGATAGATGGCCTACCTCTATTTCTGGATCAAAAGTCAACTTGATGCCACATACCCATGATGCAGATGCTACAGTATATACACTTATTGATGCTGATCTTCACACATGGTGTTCGGAATTGGTAAGCTACATTTTTTCTTCAATTGAGGCAAAGCAAATCTTGAGTATCTTGCTGAGATGGAATGAGACCGAGGATAAACTCTTGTGGTGTGGTACGAAAGATGGAAGCTTGACTGTGAAGTTTGCATACAATTGGCTTATGCACAATGAGCTTAATACTTTGGCTGATCCGCCCTTTATTACATATCCAACTTTTTGTTTTTTGGGATAAAACAAAATTTCATTCCAAAAGTGGAGATATATAAGAAATACTCCTCATAAAAAAAAGTACAGATTACATACCCAACTAATTGATTAGAAAAGGTTATGGAACCTTATTATCCCAACAAAAGTTAAGCACCTATTGTGGCTATTCTCAAATGCCCTTCCACTATGTACCTAAAGGAGGGTGACCAACTAGAAATATTATTGTGTATCACCCTTTAACCCACCAAATTACTCCTCCAACTATTCAATATATGTTATTTTGTCTATCATTCATCTCCTCCCATATTCCGTGCTAATATTTCTATTAACCAACTATAATTTCATTCTTCCCTAAAAATTAACAAACATACTCGCTCTGTTTTTATATGTAATGTGTTTTAAGGTTTTGCGCGGATTTTAAGAAATGGTTAAATGATGTAAGGATTTGTTGTATTTTGACTATAATGCCCCTATATAATCATTATTGAAGAGAGATAAAGATATTGAGAGTGAAAAAGAGAGTGCAATAAATAGGGGTGTGTTTGGAAAAATAGCATTAATTATGTATTGAGTTTATAAAAGAACAAGACTTATAAAATATGGTACAAATGCTAAAACAACACTACTTATAAAATGGAGGGAGTAGTATTTTTAGTTGGTCACCCTTGATGAGATTACACCCTTTACAGTAGCCTATATGCATAATATTCTCAGATGCATCTGATTATCCTCTTTGTGAACAACAACCTGAAACCAAGGAGCACCCTTTTATGTGCTACCCAGTATCTCAAGCTTCCTGGTTTGCTTCTCCTCTATCTATCCGAATTGATCCAAGTTTGCCTTTTTGGAGCTGGATTCAGGGTTTACTAGAGGTAACTTCTTTTGTGGCTACTCATTGCAGGGCAATTTGGAAGGCACGAAATGCAAAGATTGTTGAAGCTAAGCTGATATTTAACATCCTGTAGCTATTGATGCAAGTATGTCAATGGTATGCCTCCTGACTTTAAAATTGTAAACCAAAAGTAACATGAGTATGACCATGACTTTGATATATAGGGGCATTTCAAGTACTCAACGTTGGTTACTTCCACCTTTGACATGGCATACAGTTAATACAGATGCAGCGTGCTATAATGATGGTAAAACTGGGCTTGGAGCTATCGTCTGAGATGATCACGGGTGGGTAGAGATTTCCATGTCTCAGTTGGTGGAAGGTGGTAGTTTTTCACCCATTGTTGTGGAAGCTTTGGCACTTAAAGTCTTAAACTGGGTATTCAACTTGCTATCAACACGGTTTCATCAAGGTTGTGGCAATTTCAGACTCACAGATTTTATGCACTGCTATAAAAGGAGGATATGTTTTAAAAAAGTTGGCCTAAGAACTTAGGCGAGAATATTTTAGCCCATGAACAGAAACATATTGCTCTATTACACATTTACACCTCTTGTTATTAAATAGTAAAAACAATTACAAAACAAGAATATTTTTTAAAAAGAAAAATTGTCTAGTTGCTTCACTAAGAGTATCTTTAGTGCTTAGCATACATCATATATGCTAAAGATTATCATATCCTCAATTTCTTAGCAAATTATTTTAGCTAACTCAATACTCCAACCTTTAGCACATTTTATTATATGTTAAGATAGTCCCACATATCAATATTCAAAAATAAGTCTAACATACAAGAGCTACTTTTTGGCCTTAGCTTTGCCTCACTTGGCTTATAAGCTAGCCGGAGCATAACTCCTCGTATCTCTGCAATGCGTGTTAAGCTAGTTAGCTAATAAGCTAAGCTTCTAACACACCTTTATCAGTGTAAAGATGCTCTAATCACTATTTTGTTTGTTGTTGTTGAACAACTAATATCGAAGCTCCAGAGTCCACATCAGGTGAAGCAAGCAAATCACCAATTACGCCCAACTCTGAAAACTCAGTCCAGTTTAACAATGCAGTTGTGATAGAGGACTTGATGCCGATACGTCTCCCAACTATAATAAAATCAAACTCATTCACCACAGTATTGAGGAAAGAAGTTATCTGTGAAGCATCATATATTGTTATATCATCATATGTCATATTTTCAACACTACCATAAATCCCTTGTACATCCCTTAGCACCTCAGCGTCAAGCAGGGTGTCCCAATTGGTCATATCAGATTCCTTCTCCATCAAGTGAAACATAGACAAGCGAATATTTGATTCTTTGGCCGACCTTTTAGCCCAACACAAAGCTTCTCTATCGTCTGCCCCACCTATGAAAATTATGGCTACTTTATGATATGATGAATTAAAGCTAGAAGAGCCACGGTTCACTAGAATCCCAATTGAGCATGGTGCTTTTTCCAGGACCTTGCAATTAAGTGACCTTATGTTATTGTCACATGATTCAACTGTGCCATCATTTGTCCATCTTATATGAAAAGGAAGGATTATAAACGATGCGACTTTATCCATAGCAAGGTAACAAATATCATCATGCATGGAGGTGAATGGAGATATGGCTGTGTAGGGATTCACTGTTGCAGCACCTGCAAATTCATGCTCTAGAAGGCTAAAGGTTAATATGATTTCCCCTGAGAAATTATGTTCACTTACCCCGCTTATGAGTTGATCGCGGTGCGAAATGAAAATCGGAGTGCTCCTTCCGACTAGCTCCATAAGATGCATCACATCTACAACCATTGGATTGGTTGTTGTAGGAGATAAAAGTTCCAGGAAATTTCTTATGGGACTTATGTGACAAGGTTTGTGGATACATGCAACAATTCGAAGCTCGGTATTCGGTTTCAAGTATAAAATGTTCCTTCTCTGATACCCGGCATATTTTCTTGAAGGGTCATACAAAAACTTCACACCAATCTTTGAAATGGTTGCCAAAATCAACCCCGAGATAACCATAACACCTACATATGTTTCGTTGTATTTCTGCAATCAAACCAGTAATAAGTAAAACATTTTTCGTATAAACATAACACAGCCGAGAGTATAAAAATACTTATATTGATTTATATGCATTAAAAGTATTTTAAGTTGAAAACCAAGCTCTAATTTATCTCTTCCAAAACATTAATTATATACTTAATATCATGCTTAAAAAACTTAAACATCATATGCCTACTTGTGTGTGTATAACCATCAATGTGAGCAACATACTTTTATTGCATATTTTCTTTTAATACATTACGATTGTAAAGTAGAGCTCATGTGTGGATCCACTCATTGGGTGGGTTCATATGATATTAAGTCTATTTTTCTTTAATAAAGAGAGTATTAAAAAGAATACATATTGCTAAAATGTTTTGGATTCAAATGTTTATGAGCAAATTAAACAAAATTAAATTAATTACCTTTGCTTCATATAATAAGACATAGGTGCAAATGTCGACAACACCTTTGCAACTCATAATTAGAGCAATGCAGATAGAGTCAATGGTGGGCATGCTTCTATAGCGGCAAATTCCCACGCACGATACTATTTTAACCAAAGTCACCATAATGATGAAGCCTACTACAACCAAAATCTGGTTTACATCTATTTGACTAAGATTCACCTTCATGATGCAGCTAGTGAGGAAGATAGGCGTAAGGAACCATGTTGAAACCAATTCAAGTTGGTTTACCAATTCAGACCCTAAAGGAGGACCTTCTGGCACAGCAAGACCAAGCATAATTGCACCACCAAAGAAAGGCTGCTTTAATTTATTTTCAAGCACCCCCAATAATAGGACCAATAAAACAATGGTATATATGTATATTTTCCTCACAGGTCTTCCTTCTGGAGTGTGTCTCACTATCCACTTCATTAAATGGCGTCCAACGATTATAACAAAGAAGAATAATCCTAAGACTTTAACCACACTGCTAATAGGAGCCATTGGTCCAATTCCTTCAGCAGTAATTAAGGCAGTGCCAATTCCTTGCACAATATTGCCTGATATATCTAACAATAGAGAAGATGAAAGAGCAAGACGTCCAATTTCAGAGTTGAGAATTTGTAGTTCATTGAGTAAGCCAGCTATGACTGGGAAGGAGCATATGCTGTGAGATATAAACACCGGAGGCATTCCTATTATTACTTGTTCACTTAGTGAAGAAGCGAGTCCTATAATGATTGCAAAGCCAGCAACTATTGGTATAAGTGAGGAAATAGCAATGGCCCAAGCTTTGCTCCCTGTTCTTGAAATCCTTGAAAAATCCATTTGTACGTAAGTCAAGAATAAGTAGAATGTGTATCCAAACAATGATATCAATTGTAACGTGTCCTCACTCCCAAAGGGAAATAACAACTTCTTGTATTCGTAGAATTGCCCATACTTCAATGTTGGGCCTAAAACAAACCCAGTCTGCCATTTAAGAGGTAACATGGTAGAAGGCGTTGTTAATAAGTGCCCTTAGAAATTTAAAATGGGTAAATAAGTATTAGAAAACTAAATTTAAAAGTTTTCGATACGCTAAACTTATCATTTTCAAAGCAAAATAATTACTTTTGATTGCTTAAACAATGTTCTTAGGGCATTTCTTAGCATTTTCTTATGTTAAAATACAATTACTGTTATACATAAATTATTAGTTGGTAGTGGATCATTGACTAATAATAATTTGTGATTACTTTCTTTATTATTTGAGAAAAGTGTATTTTTTTTTAATAATTCAAAGTACTTATATTTTGTGTTATAAAAATTAATGTTTTATTCCATGGTGCATTGGAATGTGTTACAAAACATTTTCTAAATTTGAGAATGTGATTATTTGGCTACAACATTTTAATACTTGTGAGATATACAATATTATTTAATCTCACTTATATAAAAATACATGGAGTATCATGGGTATTGATCTCACATAAGATTCTCAAATTAACCTTCAATTTTTTCCCCTATCATCTCTAAAAGCCAACTTGTAGATAATCACTAACAAGAAATTAAGTGGGTAATGGAAGGCCTACTAAAATCAGCTAGGGAAAGGAAACTAGTCATAATACTGAAAATTGTGTTTTTTCTTCTAACAAAGGAATTTTTTTTTTTAAAAGGGCATATATGTTACTGGAAAAATAATTGCATTTTTCTATCATTACATGAACTTTATGTGTATATATCCTCGAAAGTGGGTGCATTCAATTCAAGCATAAATTTAGAAATTGGCAAGAGAGGGGTGGTGAGATATGCATACCAATACTGATGAAATAAAATGAGGGATCAAAAAACGCTTGAGCAAGAAATGAAAACATTGCGTGGTCACGACAATTGTCAATATTTGCAACTGAAGGATTGTAGCTGAGGATTTGAAAGGTGATCTGCCATCACTGTGATCAGCCCATAAGCCTTTTGATGTTAAATGCGGTGGCACAGGGATACAAACGTTTAAGTGATTTTGATCTTGGTCTCCAAATCCATAAATGTTAACAAAAAGTGAATTGTTTAAATTTACATAATTCATTCTGGTAATTAATTAACTCACCCTTGCCCACCAATTCCTAGTGAAAAAGCAATAATTATATATGGGAATTAAGGAAAAGGTGAAAGAAATTAAATTGCACAGTAGCTAAAATTCAAGGGATCTAGGACCTCATGAATGAAATATGAGAAGTTTTACATCTTTGCTGGAGAAGTTACAAATATACGGTACGTATATGCTTGCTAACTTAGCTTCGTTGTAATTTGAACTACATTTCTTGTTTATTTTGCAGCCGCTTATGGCCTAAAATAGGTGAATTTTGCTTCATGAGTAGAGCGGGGGAATATTGGATGAATATTTGCTGTCCCCTAACGTCTGTCCCACCAATAATATTGTGCCATGTCATTTAATAGTTACATCTTACACGTAATGTCTCAAAGGCCAATGGGGGATGAGTCACTTAAAATTTGGAAAGAGTCAAATTTTTTTTTATTTTTATATATATCTTTATATAAATCAATGGTGTCCATCCGTGTAACTAAGTGATTAATCCATTTGCATATCAACTGGGTTTTTTTTTCCAACAAGACACTCTCCATTAACATCCAAAGTCGTTTGAATCCATAATCACACACTTCAAAGACATAAACGTGATTTATCTATACCAATCTTCATTATTTTTACATAATAAACTAGGCATAAATCAATTGTTAAAATTTGGCAACACTACGCGAGACTTGAAAGTTATAGAGAAACATAAATTTATGTTTTCATTCGGTAACTAGTGTGTTACACGTTGCATACATATATAGAGTTACATTGTTACTAAGATATTATACAGATAATTACAAAATAATTAAATAAATAAAATAAACAATGGAAATAATAAAAGATAAAACCTAGCCTAACTAATAGGAACAAAGGAGAGATATTAGGAATGGGTGAGTACTCCAACACGCCCCTGCAAGATCGATGGTGCTAGGTGAAACAACACCAATTATGGACATTAGGAAACAATGGCAAGATGTAGATAAGGACTTTATGAGAAGATCGCCCAATTGATAACTAGAGGGTGTGTGCAGAACCTGTAATTCGTTGTTCGAAACTAAGTCTTGAACAGAGTGAAAGTGAATAGTGTAACACCCTTATCTTTTATAAAGGGAATAAAAGAATTTATTAAAAACTATAACAGCGGACAATAAAAATTCCCTTTATTGAAAGATAGTGAATACAATTTTTCTTTTCAAATACATTTGATATCAAGGTTACAATGGACCATACAAAGTCAATAATGAGCAATTGAACATCTTTCCTTTTTGTTTCTATTTACTGTCCTCATGGCAAAGAATGGTTAGCAAGTGGTTTCGTGTCATTTGAGTCCCTGAGCATGCTGAACCAAAGGACCAAAGTTAGAGAAAAATATTTCTGAAATTCTGGAATTTGAAATCTGAGTTCAAGTTGGTCACTTTGTGAAGTTCGTATGAATAGCTCAGGCCTCTATAATTCACGAATCCTATTGCTAACATTAATATTCATTTCCTAGTTTCTAAATCAATTGGTTTCGTGCAATTTTGTAACATCCCGAATTTTAATTCTAAGAGTAATTAAAATAATGATAAGATTTGGAATTACGGATTATTCTAAAAAGGATTTAAAATGATGGATTACGAGTTCTTTGAATGCCATAAAGGAATCAAGAAGCATTGGCATCAGAAAGGAGGTTGAAAGATGAACCAAAGAGCATTAGAAGCGATGTTTTTGGTGTTATAAACACCCTATATTAGGAAATTCAAAATAAAAGATTTACAACTCTAAACACAAATTCCACCGTTGGATGTGAAGTAGGATAGGTGAGGAAGCTTGCTTTAAAATTTGAGGAAGATCCAACGGGTAACGAAAAAGTTATGGCCTTTCAAAGTCTGGATACTGCAAAATTGTGCAGCTTAATCGCCTCTTAATCGATTAAGCTGCAATTTAATCGATTAACGTTAGATTGAGTGAAAAGTCTTAATCGCCTCTTAATCGCCTCTTAATCGCCTCTTAATCGCCCCTTAATCGATTAAATCGTGTGCTGATGAAAAAAAATAAAAGGGGATCAAGCCCCATTTCATTCCCAATTCGTCCCTTCTTCTTCCCCCACCCCAAGAACACTCATTCCATGCCTTGAGACCCTAAAACCTCAAGCTATTGTGGCCATCCATCATCATCCTCAAGGTCCCAAGTGTCATCCTCTCTTCTCCCTCTCTTTTGGTGCTTCTCTCTCTCCATGGCTTCCTCCCTCTCTAGCTCCAACACTCCCATCAAATCCTAGGTATGTGAGAACAAGTTCTCTTCCTTCTATTTCTTCCATTGCAAGAGCTAATCATTATCACCTCTAACTCTTGTCTCTCTCTTTGTGTGTTAGGGTTTTATTGGCCCTTTCTCTCTCTTACGTTCCCACCACCGTGGCCGCCAACCACCGCCACTGTCGCCGCTCTTGGACCACCGCCACCACCTCCATAAGCCCAGCACCATAGCCACAACCCAGGTTCTTTTTAAAAAAGAAAGCCCGAGGTAAGAAGGTTTCGTATTACCTCTATTTAAAAAGTAAATTCTAGGAGTTTATAGTGGTGACTAAGAATAGGGTAATTAAGGAATAAGTTAATGAACCTTAGGGTAGTTCCCGTAAATATAAATGATCTATTTAAATTGACAATGGAATAAATTGAATGTGCATAGGATGAGTTCCGGAGTGAATGAATGGGATAGAATACTAAAAAGAGTTAATATAGAATGAAAAGTGTAGAAAAGCATAGAATAAAACCAAGGGAAGCTAGTTAAGGAAAATCAGTGAAACGTAAGTGTAAAAAGAATACATGATAATTGTAATTAAGACAATGAGAGGGAATGTAATAGTGACGGTTAAGTAGAATGGCTCAATATAATAGGGAAAAGAAATTAAATTAATAAGGTAGGGTAATTGAAGGGAGTAATGATATAAGAAAAAAATTAAGGAAATAATGTTGAGAGAGAGGAATTATAGAAGTAATTAAGAATTCGAAAAGGGAACTAAAATGTAACGACTATACTAACGTTAAGTGGAGGTAGATGTAGACTAGAATAATTAATAAACGGAATAAGGAAAAAGGAAAAGGAAGAGAAGAAGAAAAAGAAAAGAAAGAGAACTGGGAAATACTAAGAACTAATAAAGAGAATTAGAATACAAAGTATGCGACCAAGTGTGGTAAAGTTAATTAAAAGAAAGAGTATAATTGGTAAAGAGAAACACTTAGTATAAAAAAGTAAAGGAAGGGGACAAATGAAGTAAACAAATAAAAAGGGTAAACGGCGCAGGTGATTGTATTGACCCTGTGGCCTAATAAAAATGGAAAACGGCGCAGGTGGTTGTCTTGACCCTGTGGCCTAATAAAAATGGAAAACGGCGCAGGTGGTTGTATTGACCCTGTGGCCTAATAAAAATGGAAAACGGCGCAGGTGGTTGTATTGACGGCGCAGGTGGTTGTATTGACCCTGTGGCCTAATAAAAATGGAAAACGGCGCAGGTGGTTGTGTTGACCCTGTGGCCTAATAAAGATGGAAAACGGTGCAGGTGGTTGGATTGACCCTGTGCCCAAATAATAAAAAGGTAAAAAGGAAAAAGGGAAGTTTATGTAGATCTCTGTTTGAGGTTACATAAACGAGATGGGTGTATACAGATCACTGTTTGTGGTTGTATACACGTATGCAGATCACTGTTTGTGGTTGCATACACAGTGTTTGCAGATCACTGTTTGTGGTTGCATACACGGTGTGTAGATCTCTGTTTGGGGTTACACACAATAATATGGTGTAGATCTCTGTTTGAGGTTACACCCAATGGAAAGTGTAGATCTCTGTTTGAGGTTACACATAATGGAATAAAAAGAAAATAAAAATGGGAAAAAGTAATGAAAATGGTAATGGAAAGGAAAAATGGTTAATAGAACGGACAATGGAAAATGAAATAAGAAAGTGAACAATGAAAATGATATAGGAATTAAAGGAAATAAATAAGGGTAATAATTGTGGGACTGCTAAGGATAAGTGACAAATGGAATATGGATAAAGAATGGAAATGAGAGAATGATTAGAGGAATAGGAAATTAAACGAATATGAGAAGAATTAAAGGATTAGAAGAGAATAATTAAATGAATAATGTATGTTAGGTATTGGGTAGGCTTAGTTTATTACTATGCCTCTTTTAGGATTTATCATTTTAAGTTCTGTGTATTTTTCAGGTATCGAAGTGGAGCTTACATGGATTATGGCCGAGCAGGATCTTCATTCCACTACGTGGAATGTATATTGAATATTTCGAGTGGGCAATTGTTTTTGTAAATTGTAATATGAATTAGTAGCTGGCCCTGAAACTTGTATTACTTGGGCGTTAGGTTCTAATCTTTCTATTAAACTGTTTTGATTTATGTGTTTAAACATTTCTGGACTGACAAGTTTTTAGAAGAAAATGTTTGGGAAGTCCGGAAAACAGAGGAAACTCTGCCGGATTTTCGTAAAAGTTTTATAAGTAATTAAGTTTTAAAAAGGAATTTTCAAACACCGATTTTAATAAAACCTAATATTAACTAATAAAAGTGAGAGTGTTACAAATTTCGTGGCTGGACCAAAGAGATATTTGAAGCCAAACTTTGCCAAAACTATGCTGAATTTCAAATTTCAGCAAAGATAATTTCATCGAGCTAACTTTGTAAGCTTGGTACGACCAAACCGTGTAGCCAATCCATGACATCTATAGCTTGTTTTAAAGCTCTCATATCCTAGTTTATGTTTTGACCAATTTTTCCAATTTTTCATGTCAATTTCAAGACCAAATGCTCTGGTGAATTCAGCTTACCAAAGCTGTCCTGTTTGGACTGCAAGTTGGAGATGGAGGTATTGTCCATCCAAATGCAATCTTTCCAGCTCCGAATCCTTTCAATGACTTCAAATAGGTATGGGAGATCTCATTCATATCGCTAGGATAATTATTGAAGTATGTTTGATTGATTATGTGTGAAAAGAGAAATGAATAAACCATGACAAGGTTGCTTGGTTTGGAGACCAAGACAACCCATGGTTCTTTATAAAACCTTGACTTGAGCATGTTTAAAATGATGAATATGAGCTAATAGAAAGCTGAAACTTGGCCATTTTGCAATGAAATTGAATTTGATATGTCAAGTTGTGATTTTACGCCTTTTATTTATATTAAGTGAATTGAATATGAAGATGATGCTTTGAGTGCTTGAAATATGCATGAACATGTGTAATTATATGTAATTTTGATCTGTTTTGGATTGTGTTAGGTGAAAGTGAAGTGTATCAAAAATTGGTATATCAAAACCTCATTTCTGTATACAATTTTCTATAGTGGTAATCGATTACCAGGATAAAATTGGTACCAAAATTTGAATTTTTACGTGGTAATCGATTACCAAGACTCCTGATGTGCAAAATGCTAATTTTTAATACACTTAACTCTAACCTAATGCACTTATGGAATGTGGAATGTATTTTTATGAATAAATGAATATTTTTATGATGATCTTAATGATGATTGATTATGAATATGAATTCATAATTATGAAATGAATATTAATGAAAAGTGAAATGATAAATTATTTGCATTCGCACGAGAAGTTGCGGATGGTGAGGTAATGATATTATGATGATGATGGAATAATGACAAATGAGTTGAGGAAAAAGGCTGTGTGAATTCAATGCTCCTAATTAGGTGGATTATGTTTTGATGATGACAAAATAATTAACAAATCATGCCTTGAAGATATTGCATCATCAACATCAACAAGAAGTCAAGAAAAGAAGACAAGTGCCCAATCATTCTCAATCAAATATTAATTGTAAATTTCTAATTTATGTTGAGAGTGGTTGAGAGTGGGTAGAAATAGTTAGTCTCTTCTAGGAATAAATTTTTATATGTTTATTAAGTTGAGATTGACCAAAAATTAATACTTGAGAGGAAAAATAAAATTGAAAAATAATTTTTCCCATATCTGATCAAAATACTCGAGTATTTTGATAAAGACTCGAGTATATACTCGAGTATTTATAGAAAAACTCGAGTGTTTGTGCCAGGTCAGCAAATATGACCGTTAGTCTTGTTCGTGCACTGATTCACTCGTGACCGACCAAAAAGACTCGAGTATTTACCAAAAGACTCGAGTATTTTTGTCCAGTCAGCAAAAAATGAAGGTTGAAGAGACTCAAAAACCAATTGAGGACATTTGAGTCTCATCCATCCCCAAGAGAGTATTCTGAACCTTATTGTAAAATTGCTCTTTGAATTTGTGCAAGAACAAACAAGACAACAACACATTATTGATCACAAGCTTTCATAATTTCCTTTTCTCAAGTGTTAATTCCCAAAAAGCTCAACTTCTCACTCATATTGTCATTTTATTCCAAGTTGAGTTTTAGGCCTCAATTCTTACATTGAGCTGTGCTTATTTGTGCTAATCCATTGTGAGATTAGTAATACACATACAAAAAGCTTGATTATTCAAAGTCTTGGATTGTTCCCAAGCAAACCCTAAGTGGCTTAGGGTGTTGGAAGTCTTGAGAGGTTCTCAAGCACAAGACTAGGAGGTTCCTAGCCCGGTGGAGTTTCTTGAAGGGAGTTCAAGGAAGCTTTGTGTTTAAAAGTTATTTAGATTGCTTGCTATTCTGTTGGATAAGTTCCTGTTTAATATTGAATTGATTTGAGTTAAAATTGCTGAATTTTCGTTTCTGGTTTTTCTGCTATCTGATAGGAAAAACTCGAGTATTTCAGAAAAGACTCGAGTTGTTCATCACTGAAAAACTCGAGTATTTCACAAAAGACTCGAGTCTTTTGTGTCTGATTCCAGAAAATTCAGTCTTAGCTCCATTCTTCAATTGTTAGTCCAAATACTTGGTATTAGTGCTTCAAAATACTATTCACCCCCCTCTAGTATTTGCTTAGCCCGCTTGTTGGTTTCCAACAAGTGGTATCAGAGCTCGGTCGAAAGATCGAGTGTAACAACTTTTTCGAAAAAGATCCTTTTGGAAACTAAATGGGCTCTAGCAATAACTTTGGTGGAGAAGGAGCTTCAATAAACCGTCCTCCACTATTTAATGGTGAAGGATATGTTTATTGGAAAACTCGCATGAAAGTTTTTATTGAAGCAATTGATATGGATATTTGGGATGCAATTGAAAATGGTCCTTTCATTCCCAAAAAGAAAATAAATGATGAAATTGTTGAAATTCCAAGGAGTAGCTGGAATGATGATGAAAAGAGAAAAGTCTCATTTGATTTAAAAGCTAAAAACATCATCTTTTCGGCTCTATCCCATGATGAATTTTATAGAGTTTCCCAATGTAAATCGGCAAAAGAAATGTGGGATACTTTGCAAGTCACACATGAGGGAACAAGTGAGGTTAGAGATGCAAGATTGAATTCTCTAACTCACGAATATGAATTGTTCCACATGTTGCCAAATGAAACCATTAGTGACTTGCAAAAGCGATTCTCTCACATTGTTAATCATTTGATTTCCTTGGGAAAAGTATTTCGCAATGGTGAAACTACTAACAAAATTCTAAGATGTCTTGATAGGAGTTGGCAACCCAAGGTAACCACCATCAAGGAATCAAGAGACATAAATAGCATGGACTTAGCCACTTTGTTTGGCAAACTCCAAGAGCATGAGATGGAGCTTACAAGACTTGGGATGCATGAGGAATCGGACAAAAAGAAAAAGAGCATAGCACTCAAAGCTTCAACCAAAGCTACAAAAGAAGTTGAAGAATGCTCTACAAGTGGAGATTCCGATGGTGAACCAAATCAAGAAGAATTTGGGATGTTTGTGAAAAGATTCAACAAATTCTTCAAAGGGAAGAAAGGTGGATCTTCATCCAATTTCAAGAGAACCAAAGACTCCAAACAAAGAGAAAAGAGTACCAATGATGGAGTTAAGTGTCATGAATGTGGAGGGGTTGGTCACATAAGAATGGAATGTGCCACATTCTTGAAGAAGAATGACAAGAAGACCCAAGAGACCAAAGGGAAGCATGCATACATTGTTTGGGATGCACCGGAAAAGAGCAATGAATCATCTTCAAGTAGCTCCGGTGATGAAAATGCAAACCTTTGTCTCATGGCCAAGAACAATCATGAGTCCTCATCAAGAGCTAATCATGGCATGAGTGAAAGTGATGATGAGGTAACCTCTAGCTCTTCTTGTTCCTCTTCAAACTCCATTTCATATGATGATTTGCAAGAAGCCTACAATGAAATGTTAATTCAATTTAAAAGGCTTGCTAAAATTAATAAGGAAAAAGGAAAGAAAATTTTGGAGTTTCAACATGAAATTGATGAATTGCAAAAATCTATAAATGAGTTGAAACTTCAAAATGAATCCTTGGAACTTATTAATTCTAGTCATCAAAGTGATTGTGCAAATCATGAGGAAATTATCACTTCATGTGAGAGATGTGATGAACTTGAAAAAGAAGTGAAAGAGTTGAAAAAAAAACTCACAATCTCACATAGTGATAGAAACCTCAACCGGTTGTTGAACTCTCAAAGACATAATCACAACAAAACCGGTTTAGGATATGGTCATAAAAAGGACAAAAAGTACAAGGTGGTTGGAACATTTTCTAAGAAAAACTCATCAAAGAGACCAACTTGTACTTATTGTGGAAAGGTTGGACATATCAACATTGAGTGCCACATTAAGAAGTTTGAAATGAAAAAGGGCACTTATATGTGGATTAAGAAGGGAGAAAGTCCCAACACTAACCCTAAGGGACCCAACATTGTTTGGGTACCCAAAGTGAACAAGTGATTTCATTTTGTAGGTGTGTCTTCGAACGGGAAAACAATTGTGGTATCTTGATAGTGGATGTTCGAAGCACATGACGGGAGATAAGCGGCACTTCATTGAGCTTACTCCAAAGGAAAAGGGTTATGTCACTTATGGGGACAACAACAAAGGCAAAATCCTTGGTATTGGTAAAATCGGAAACTCTTCAAACTTGATTATTGATAATGTGCTCTATGTTCAAGGATTAGAACATAATCTCTTGAGCATAAGCCAATTATGTGATATTGGTAATCATGTAGTTTTTACCTCTACCCATTGCCTCATTAAAAGTGACAAAGATGAATCAATCAAATTTGTTGGTAGAAGGTCAAATAATACTTACTTAGTTGATTTGAACAAAGTCACTTCTTTGGTCTCTACTTGTTTAGTGAGCAAAGAAAATGACACTTGGTTATGGCATCGTAGGACCGCTCATATAAATGTAAACCAATTGAAGAAAATTCAATCTAAAGATCTAGTAGTTGGTTTACCAAAGCTAAATTTTTCTATTGAAGGTGTTTGTTCCCCTTGCAAGAAATGTAAACAAACTAAAAACACCTTTGGATCAAAAATGGTTATGTCCACATCAAGGCCATTAGAAATGCTTCATATGGACTTGTTTGGACCATCACAAATAAAAAGCTTTGGTGGCAACTATTATGCATTGGTGATTGTTGATGACTTCTCTAGGTTTACTTGGACTTTATTTTTAACTACTAAGAGTGAGACCTACAAATCTTTTAAACATCATGTCAAACTTTTGCAAAACCAAGTAAATCAAAAAGTAATTATTATTCGTACCGATCATGGTGGTGAATTCGAAAACCACAAATTTGATAAATTTTGTGCTAAAAATGGTATTGAGCATCAATTCTCCGCACCAAGGACTCCGGAACAAAACGGAGTGGTAGAGCGGAAAAATAGGGTGCTAGAGGAACTTGCTAGAACCATGTTAAATGATTCTCAAGTACCTCAATATTTTTGGGCCGATGCCGTCAATACGGCTTGTTATGTTTTAAATCGTATTTTGATAAGGCCCTCTTTGGATAAAACCCCCTATGAACTTTACAAGGGAAGAAAGCCAAATATATCTCATTTTCATGTCTTCGGATGCCAAGTTTTTGTTTTAAATAATGGAAAAGAACACATTGGCAAGTTTGATTCCAAATCCGATGAAGGCATATTTTTAGGCTATTCTTCTCATAGTAAAGCTTATAGAATTTTCAATAAAAGAACTTTAACTATTGAGGAATCAATTCATGTGGTTTTTAATGATTCTTCGAAAGAAGATAGTGTTTTATGTGATGCTAGTGAAGATGGCATAGTCTTTTCAAAAGAAGAAAAAGAGAGAGAGAATTCAAAAGTTGATGAAGGAGAAGTAAGGGAAGAACTTCCTCCAACTTGGAAATCGGTCAAGGCTCATCCTATAGACAATGTCATAGGAGATATGTCAAAGGGAGTACTTACTCGTAGGTCTATTCAAAACATTTGCCACTATGTCTCATTTGTTTCTCAAATTGAACCCGATTCAATTAAAAAGGCCATTGAGGATGATCATTGGGTTCTTGCTATGCAAGAAGAATTAAACCAATTTGAAAGAAATGAAGTTTGGGATCTAGTCCCTAAACCCGATGATCATACCATAATTGGTACTAAATGGATTTATAGAAACAAACTTGATGAATCCGGGTTGATTATAAGAAACAAAGCTAGACTAGTAGCTCAAGGGTACAACCAAGAGGAAGGTATCGATTATGATGAGACCTTTGCTCCGGTTGCACGTCTTGAAGCAATCCGAATTTTACTTGCTTATGCTTCAATCATGAAATTCACTTTATATCAAATGGATGTTAAAAGTGCTTTCTTGAATGGGTTTATAAATGAAGAAGTGTATGTCAAACAACCCCCCGGTTTTGAAAATAGTGAATTTCCAAACCATGTTTATAAATTGAAAAAGGCACTCTATGGATTGAAACAAGCTCCTAGAGCTTGGTATGATCGATTGAGTTCCTTTCTATTAGAAAACAAGTTTCAAAGAGGGAAGGTTGATAATACATTATTTATTTATAAAACCAAGGATGACATTTTGTTAGTACAAATCTATGTTGATGATATCATTTTCGGTGCTACTAACGTGTCTCTTTGTAGAAAGTTTTCAAATTTGATGAAAAAGGAATTTGAAATGTCAATGATGGGAGAACTCAAGTTCTTCCTAGGCTTACAAATAAAGCAAGTCAAGGAGGGGATAGTTGTGCATCAAGGGAAATATTGCAAAGAGCTCCTTGAAAAATTCGGATTGGACAAGTGCAAGGAAGCCTACACTCCAATGAGCACATCATGCTACCTAGACAAGGATGAACAAGGTACACCGGTTGATGTTAGTAAGTATAGGGGTATGATAGGTAGTCTCCTATATCTCACTGCATCTAGACCGGATATTATGTTTAGTGTATGCATGTGTGCTAGATTTCAAGCTAATCCTAAAGAATCTCACCTATCCGCAGTTAAACATATATTTAAGTATCTGAAAGGAACAATTAACACTGGTTTATGGTATCCTGCTGATGCCAATCTTAGTCTAGTTGGTTACTCGGATTCCGACTTCGCCGGATGCAAGCTTGATCGCAAAAGCACCAGTGGTACTTGCCATTTCTTGGGAAGTTCATTGGTGTCATGGTTTTCTAAAAAGCAAGCTTGTGTCGCTCTTTCTACCGCCGAAGCGGAATATATCGCAGCCGGTAGTTGTTGTGCTCAACTGTTATGGATGAAACAACAATTATCGGATTTTGGTTTGAAACTTGAAAATATTCCGATTAGATGCGATAACACGAGTGCAATCAATTTGACTAAGAATCCGGTGTATCACTCAAGAACTAAACACATTGAAATAAGACATCATTTTTTAAGAGATCATGTACAAAAGGGTGATTGCACAATTGAATTTGTTAGTACCACAAATCAATTAGCCGACATTTTTACAAAACCTCTACCAAGGGACACCTTTTATCATATTAGGAGAGAACTTGGTATTTTAGATGAAGCTAATATAGGCTAATTGCATTGTGTGTCATTTTTGGAAAATCACCATATTAGTCTTACTCTAATGTGTTATTGATTCTTAGTTAAATTGTCCTTGATGATATTTGAAATTGTATATGTTAATTGTGTGTGATTCTGTACTGTATTCCAAGTTGGTAATGAAGCATTTGTGTTTGATTTGTGTTTGGTCTTTTAAAACTGAGTTTTTACTTTCTGTTCTGTCAAAATACTCGAGTTTTTCCAAAAACACTCGAGTATTTTAATTCAAAATTAAATCAGTTTTAAATTGAAAAAGTTTTTAATCAGGGTCTGAGGAAAAATACTCGAGTGTTTCTCAAAACACTCGAGTCTTTATTAAAATACTCGAGTGTTTTTCAAAACACTCGAGTCTTTCGAAACCCCCAATTTTTGAACTTTCAGACCAAACTCGAGTATTTTCCAAAAACTCGAGTATTTTGCGTTTTCCTGAAATTTGAACTTTCGGACCAAACTCGAGTTTTTCAATTTTTACTCGAGTGTTTATGAATATACTCGAGTATTTTGAACGGTTTATATATACTCTCAGACTCGAGTTTTTGCGACCCTCTTCTCTCTCGGTTTTCTCATATCTCTCTCCTCAAAACTCAGATTTTCCTCAAAGTTTTGTCAAATCTTACTAGTTTTTCATCCTCTAAACTCTTCTCTCGGTTTTATTCTCCTCCAGATGCTCCAGCTCCTTCGATGTTTTGATGATGTTGACCTTTGGATTTTATCTTAATTTTCATTCAGTTTTTATCATGTTGGTCTTTGTTACATTTTCTGTATTTTGAGAACTTGGTGTTTTGAGACTTTGGGATTATTATTGCACCTTTGATTTGGACCTTTTATGATGTTTTTATGTTAATGAATTTGGTTTTCATTATGATGTTTGTGCAAAGCTTTAGGGGGAGCTCTTTATATTTATTATTAAGTCTATTTTTTTTTTGCATAGTTGGTTATGGGGTTTTCCGATTATGCACCTCTCCTCCCTTGATCTTTTTAAATTGTTACATCATTTTGGCGTATGACAAAAAGGGGGAGAGATATTACACTTGTCTTGTCTTGATATTGTTGCACCTAAAATTCTCTAATTATGGTATATACTCTGATAATTGTTAAATACTCTAATACCATAGGCTTGGTGCTAAAATTAAATTGTCATAACATCTTGCACAAGCTGAATTTTTAGATAGGTGAAAAGTATCATATAGTGAGGGGGAGTTGCATTTTCAAGTGGATTCAAGCTCAACAAATGGTACAAGTGATAATTATTTTGTCATCACCAAAAAGGGGGAGATTGTGAATTCAATGCTCCTAATTAGGTGGATTATGTTTTGATGATGAAAAAATAATTAACAAATCATGCCTTGAAGATATTGCAACATCAACATCAACAAGAAGTCAAGAAAAGAAGACAAGTTCCCAATCATACTCAATCAAATATTAATTGTAAATTTCTAATTTATGTTGAGAGTGGTTGAGAGTGGGTAGAAATAGTTAGTCTCTTCTAGGAATAAATTTTTATATGTTTATTAAGTTGAGATTGACCAAAAATTAATACTTGAGAGGAAAAATAAAATTGAAAAATAATTTTTCCCATATCTGATCAAAATACTCGAGTATTTTGATAAAGACTCGAGTATATACTCGAGTATTTATAGAAAAACTCGAGTGTTTGTGCCAGGTCAGCAAATATGACCGTTAGTCTTGTTCGTGCACCGATTCACTCGTGACCGACCAAAAAGACTCGAGTATTTACCAAAAGACTCGAGTATTTTTGTCCAGTCAGCAAAAAATGAACGTTGGAGAGACTCAAAAACCAATTGAGGACATTTGAGTCTCATCCAACCCCAAGAGAGTATTCTGAACCTTATTGTAAAATTGCTCTTTGAATTTGTGCAAGAACAAACAAGACAACAACACATTATTGATCACAAGCTTTCATAATTTCCTTTTCTCAAGTGTTAATTCCCAAAAAGCTCAACTTCTCACTCATATTGTCATTTTATTCCAAGTTGAGTTTTAGGCCTCAATTCTTACATTGAGCTGTGCTTATTTGTGCTAATCCATTGTGAGATTAGTAATACACATACAAAAAGCTTGATTATTCAATGTCTTGGATTGTTCCCAAGCAAACCCTAAGTGGCTTAGGGTGTTGGAAGTCTTGAGAGGTTCTCAAGCACAAGACTAGGAGGTTCCTAGCCCGGTGGAGTTTCTTGAAGGGAGTTCAAGGAAGCTTTGTGAAGAGTTCTTCAATCACCGGAATCAAATTGGGGTAGAAATCAAGAGTTTGGTACACTCTTGAAAGGGTTAGGTTGAGTGAGGCCATTCTCAATCAATCCTTTGTAATTTCTAACAATTTGATTATTAGTAGAAACTCCTAAGTGATTAGGAGGACTGGATGTAGCTCATTGTTGGAGTGAACCAGGATAAAATTGCTTGAGTGTTGGTTTATTGCTTTTAATCTACTTTCTAGCTCAATAGACTTAAGTCATTTCAATCAATTAGGATTTATACAATTAGGTAGCAAGTTCAAGGAATCTTTGTGTTTAAAAGTTATTTAGATTGCTTGCTATTCTGTTGGATAAGTTCCTGTTTAATATTGAATTGATTTGAGTTAAAATTGCTGAATTTTCGTTTCTGGTTTTTCTGCTATCTGATAGGAAAAAATCGAGTATTTCAGAAAAGACTCGAGTTGTTCATCACTGAAAAACTCGAGTATTTCACAAAAGACTCGAGTCTTTTGTGTCTGATTCCAGAAAATTCAGTCTTAGCTCCATTCTTCAATTGTTAGTCCAAATACTTGGTATTAGTGCTTCAAAATACTATTCACCCCCCCTCTAGTATTTGCTTAGCCCGCTTGTTGGTTTCCAACAGGCTGGTAATGAATCATACTTGCATACATGCATTGAGTGAAATTTGCTCCAATGTGTTGAGGTTTTTATACTAAATACATCGGGCGGAGGGAGCCTGTAAGCCGTAAATACGTCGGGCGGATGAAGCCTATAAGTCGTGAGTACGTCGGGCTGATGAAGCCGGTAAGTCGTGAATGCGTCGGGCGGATGAAGCTTGTAAGTCGCGAGAGGTGATGTTATTGAGATGAGATTAGCATGCATCATGCCACATAAAGATAAGATAATATAATTGTAAATCAAGGACTGAGCATGTGAAATGCATTACGATGATTATGAGTGTATGTTTGTCTATGATTACTCAATTAATTATCTACTTACGCGATATGACAAGTGATTTACTCCCATCTACCATTTTTGGTGGTAGGTAAAAGTAGCAGATAAAGTCAGTCCACCTGTCAAGCCAGAGACTCAAGCGGAAAGGAAGAGATTCATTGATTCATTTACTGGATTTGATCCGTTGTAATACCAAAATGATGAACTTTAATGAAAAAATTTTAACCACTAATCTTGAATAAAGGGAACTTTTACTCTTCCGTCGCAACAATTTCTAACAAATTATTTTGTTCCCTTTATAAAAGATGAGGGTGTTACAAATTGCTGTCAAATCCAACACTCCGATGCATATATAATCGGTTACAATACTCCTCTAACTAGTTACACATGCATTTTAGACAGCCTCAGCCTGCTTGATTTATGCAGTGCAACTAGTTACATGATGGCATAACCGGTTATACTGCATGATCAGGTTCTAATTTATAATTTTTGTGCATCCTTAATCCTATAAATCCAACTCTAATTTCCAATGGCCTTAGACCATCACATACTCACACATAATTCATGAATTCAAGTATTCAAACCACTTCCTTTATCTAATTCATTAAGCTTACTCACGAATAACCTTACACATAGTCCATTTCATAATCGTTTCATCATAATCAAATCAAATCATTCACATTCATTTCATTTCATAATCAATTTCCCCATATGTGTTTCATTCCAAACATACAAGCATAACTCAATTCATAACATACATAATGAAATAATCAAGCAACACATATTCATATTCATACCTAAGCTCATAATTAGGATATTCATATTAATTATTCAAACTTATTAATTCACCATTCAAATCCTAATCTTATTATGAGAGAAGTGACTCCTCTCTTACCTGTCAGGGAAGGAGAGTGATTAAACCTTGTTTCTTACCTTCCTCCTAAGGCTTGATTTCCAATGCCCTCCTAGTTCTCCAAGTCCTTTTCTACTGTTTTACTTCTAAGAAGAGACCTTCAACTTGATTCTTATGGTTTTGGAAGTCTTTGGAGATTTTGAGAAAGTTTTGGAAGAGTTTGGATATTAGATCTTAGGGAAAGTGTGAAGACGGCCTCTAGATGACCCCCAACCATGCCTAACCTATTTATAGAGGGTTTATGCCGACTTGGGGGTGGAAAAATCCAATATTTTTCCCCATAGCCTTTATTTTTAGCCCCGACATACGTAACCGATTACAGCCCCCTTGAACTGGTTATCCTGCTTGTTCAGGACCCAGATTGTTCCAGAAACCACTACATAACTGGTTATGCAGTTCCTCTTGTAACCGGTTATCGGGAGTTTTTGGAACTAAAACGACATGTTTAATAACATTTTTTTTCATTTTTAATTATAATCCCTTTTCTTAATACCTTAGGAGTCCAAATCATTAAATTTTATTACTTAAACCCCCTTTGCTAAATATTTAAGTAACCTATTTTATTAATTATTATCATTTCTTAACATCATATAAATTCATTCCTTTTTCATTCTTATTCTTATATTTCATTTCCAATTAATTTGAATTATTTATTTTCTTCCAAATAATGGTGGAAACTTATAAAATTAAATATTACATTTTTATTTATAATTTCCATAATGTTACAACTCACATCAATTATGGAAGGGATGACTAATGTTGGAATGGTAGAACTAACGCTGGACAAGGTGCGCCTTCTGAGGGATGGTTGGACGAGGGCGTCCTTGGCCCCTGAAGGATGTTAACTGTATGGGAGGAGTATGCTACAGTGATGGTGATGGAGTGAGCTTTTGGTTATGGCTTTCTTCCCCCGGGTTTCTTTGTGGCTTCTTCAAGGATTACTCACTATTATTCCTCTCAAGCTTCACTCCTCTACTGTTGCTAATTGTTTCTCAAGAGATCAGAGAAGCTAAAACTGTGACTGCTGAAAACTGATCACTGTTGGAGTGGAGAAGTTGATGATAACGTTATTGTTCTCGTTATTGGTGTTGTTCTCCCTTTTGGTTCTTCTTCTAAGGCTTTTACTGATGATGCTTTTGTGCTCTTTCTCAGGATCATGAGAAGAGAGATAAGGGTGTTACTCGCTATTGTGGTTGTGGAACTGATGTATCAAGTGAAGGGGAATGATGCTATTTATAATGTTGTCCCTGGACCATTAGATATTGCCTTCTCCTTCTGTGTTCACTGGGCAGTAATGTGTTCAGCATTTACCTGATGGATTTTTCCTTCTTTTCCTTGTGCAGCTTCATAGTTGAGAAAAAAGATGCAAGTAATTCTATTTCTGGTACTTGATGGGGAATGATATATGGCTAGAAGTGGTAAATGAAGGTGACAACATGATGTGGTGCAAGGCTTAAGGTAAGAGTCTTGTTGCATAAGCTGCGGGAAGGAAGGGAGGCTAATTACGTGATCCAATCTTTTGGTTCATGACCAGGTGCGCTCTGAGAGTGTGCTATAACGGTACGCTCTGATGGTGCGCCTTGTCCAGGTTCCGATTGTTCTTTCTATTGGGCTCACTCCCTTCTTGCAAAGATTTGCTCACGGCCCATGTAGGTTATCGACCATTCGATCTAGTTATACATGGCGAAGCTTATGGGGTTATAAATGGATAGTTCAACAAGGGAGTAGATGGAGGATAGGTAAGGGTTCAAAGGGTGTGTATTTGGAAGGATAGATGGCTTACCTCTATTTCTGGATCAAAAGTCAACTTGATGCCACATACCCATGATGCAGATGCTACAGTATATACACTTATTGATGCTGATCTTCACACATGGTGTTCGGAATTGGTAAGCTACATTTTTTCTTCAATTGAGGCAAAGCAAATCTTGAGTATCTTGCTGAGATGGAATGAGACCGAGGATAAACTCTTGTGGTGTGGTACGAAAGATGGAAGCTTGACTGTGAAGTTTGCATACAATTGGCTTATGCACAATGAGCTTAATACTTTGGCTGATCCGCCCTTTATTACATATCCAACTTTTTGTTTTTTGGGATAAAACAAAATTTCATTCCAAAAGTGGAGATATATAAGAAATACTCCTCATAAAAAAAAGTACAGATTACATACCCAACTAATTGATTAGAAAAGGTTATGGAACCTTATTATCCCAACAAAAGTTAAGCACCTATTGTGGCTATTCTCAAATGCCCTTCCACTATGTACCTAAAGGAGGGTGACCAACTAGAAATATTATTGTGTATCACCCTTTAACCCACCAAATTACTCCTCCAACTATTCAATATATGTTATTTTGTCTATCATTCATCTCCTCCCATATTCCGTGCTAATATTTCTATTAACCAACTATAATTTCATTCTTCCCTAAAAATTAACAAACATACTCGCTCCGTTTTTATATGTAATGTGTTTTAAGGTTTTGCGCGGATTTTAAGAAATGGTTAAATGATGTAAGGATTTGTTGTATTTTGACTATAATGCCCCTATATAATCATTATTGAAGAGAGATAAAGATATTGAGAGTGAAAAAGAGAGTGCAATAAATAGGGGTGTGTTTGGAAAAATAGCATTAATTATGTATTGAGTTTATAAAAGAACAAGACTTATAAAATATGGTACAAATGCTAAAACAACACTACTTATAAAATGGAGGGAGTAGTATTTTTAGTTGGTCACCCTTGATGAGATTACACCCTTTACAGTAGCCTATATGCATAATATTCTCAGATGCATCTGATTATCCTCTTTGTGAACAACAACCTGAAACCAAGGAGCACCCTTTTATGTGCTACCCAGTATCTCAAGCTTCCTGGTTTGCTTCTCCTCTATCTATCCGAATTGATCCAAGTTTGCCTTTTTGGAGCTGGATTCAGGGTTTACTAGAGGTAACTTCTTTTGTGGCTACTCATTGCAGGGCAATTTGGAAGGCACGAAATGCAAAGATTGTTGAAGCTAAGCTGATATTTAACATCCTGTAGCTATTGATGCAAGTGTGTCAATGGTATGCCTCCTGACTTTAAAATTGTAAACCAAAAGTAACATGAGTATGACCATGACTTTGATATATAGGGGCATTTCAAGTACTCAACGTTGGTTACTTCCACCTTTGACATGGCATACAGTTAATACAGATGCAGCGTGCTATAATGATGGTAAAACTGGGCTTGGAGCTATCGTCTGAGATGATCACGGGTGGGTAGAGATTTCCATGTCTCAGTTGGTGGAAGGTGGTAGTTTTTCACCCATTGTTGTGGAAGCTTTGGCACTTAAAGTCTTAAACTGGGTATTCAACTTGCTATCAACACGGTTTCATCAAGGTTGTGGCAATTTCAGACTCACAGATTTTATGCACTGCTATAAAAGGAGGATATGTTTTAAAAAAGTTGGCCTAAGAACTTAGGCGAGAATATTTTAGCCCATGAACAGAAACATATTGCTCTATTACACATTTACACCTCTTGTTATTAAATAGTAAAAACAATTACAAAACAAGAATATTTTTTAAAAAGAAAAATTGTCTAGTTGCTTCACTAAGAGTATCTTTAGTGCTTAGCATACATCATATATGCTAAAGATTATCATATCCTCAATTTCTTAGCAAATTATTTTAGCTAACTCAATACTCCAACCTTTAGCACATTTTATTATATGTTAAGATAGTCCCACATATCAATATTCAAAAATAAGTCTAACATACAAGAGCTACTTTTTGGCCTTAGCTTTGCCTCACTTGGCTTATAAGCTAGTCGGAGCATAACTCCTCGTATCTCTGCAATGCGTGTTAAGCTAGTTAGCTAATAAGCTAAGCTTCTAACACACCTTTATCAGTGTAAAGATGCTCTAATCACTATTTTGTTTGTTGTTGTTGAACAACTAATATTGAAGCTCCAGAGTCCAAATCAGGTGAAGCAAGCAAATCACCAATTACGCCCAACTCTGAAAACTCAGTCCAGTTTAACAATGCAGTTGTGATAGAGGACTTGATGCCGATACGTCTCCCAACTATAATAAAATCAAACTCATTCACCACAGTATTGAGGAAAGAAGTTATCTGTGAAGCATCATTTATTGTTATATCATCATATGTCATATTTTCAACACTACCATAAATCCCTTGTACATCCCTTAGCACCTCAGCGTCAAGCAGGGTGTCCCAATTGGTCATATCAGATTCCTTCTCCATCAAGTGAAACATAGACAAGCGAATATTTGATTCTTTGGCCGACCTTTTAGCCCAACACAAAGCTTCTCTATCGTCTGCCCCACCTATGAAAATTATGGCTACTTTATGATATGATGAATTAAAGCTAGAAGAGCCACGGTTCACTAGAATCCCAATTGAGCATGGTGCTTTTTCCAGGACCTTGCAATTAAGTGACCTTATGTTATTGTCACATGATTCAATTGTGCCATCATTTGTCCATCTTATATGAAAAGGAAGGATTATAAACGATGCGACTTTATCCATAGCAAGGTAACAAATATCATCATGCATGGAGGTGAATGGAGATATGGCTGTGTAGGGATTCACTGTTGCAGCACCTGCAAATTCATGCTCTAGAAGGCTAAAGGTTAATATGATTTCCCCTGAGAAATTATGTTCACTTACCCCGCTTATGAGTTGATCGCGGTGCGAAATGAAAATCGGAGTGCTCCTTCCGACTAGCTCCATAAGATGCATCACATCTACAACCATTGGATTGGTTGTTGTAGGAGATAAAAGTTCTAGAACATTTCTTATGGGACTTATGTGACAAGGTTCGTGGATACATGCAACAATTCGAAACTCGGCATGAGGTTTCAAATCTGAAATGTTCCTTTTCTGATAACCTGCATATTTTCTTGAAGGGTCATACAAAGACTTTACACCTATCTTTGAAAAGGTTGCCAAAATCAACCCCGAGATAACCATAACACCTATATGTGTATCTTGGAATATCTGCAATCAAACAAATTAGATAAGCATTCTTGGTATATATAAACATAATACAGCCAGAGAGAGAATGTAAGACGCCAACAATTTAAACTAGTACATCTTTCTATCACTTAGATTTACTAGTAATGCACCACTACTTTTCTTAAATGTATTTAAAAAAAAAAAAGACTAGGTGGAGTAGTATGAATGTTGTAACCACGGGGCCTGAGTAAGTTGTTTCCTTTTTTTTAATTATTATTATCATTCTAGCTAATCCGATCCTAACCATTAAGACAATGAAAAATTGTCTTCCTGCGCTGGCACATCAAAGATGCAAGTTTACCTTGTGCAATAAAATATTTTTATACACATAATTTTGAATATGGATGTTGGGGGAGCCAAAATTTGACACTAAAATATAATAAATAATTTTGTTTGAGCTTATGCATACAACGGAAATATCCTAGTGGAACAACCCACTTTTGTTTGAGGCAAGGTTCCATACTCAAATCATGATTAAGAAACTTGAACATATGTGTCTAATCGTCAAATGTGTATAAACATTAATATTAATGACATACTTATATTCAACATTCTTTTTAGTTAACTATTGTTTGGTTGAGTTCATGTGGATGACTGGTTCCGCTAACTAGAAAGCGTACTCATGTGATTTGGTGGGTACAAATAATATTCACTATATGTAATCTAAGCTATAAAAAGTTAAAAACTAATGATAAGATAGAATTCAAAAAATGTTAATTTTTTTAGAATTTAACTCCATATATTTAATGGTATTTAAAATTGAAAAAAAGCTAAATGTCACAAAAAGCATCCGTGAAACGCAACACGAATAAAACAGGAAAAAAAAAATTATTGCGTTTAAAGAAGTACTATACTTTTTCTCTCATACTATATCTCACCTGTTTGGTTGTTTGGAAATTCGTGAGTTACTAATTGGTAGTACATAGCATCTCTCTTTAATATTTAGTTTTCTTTTATTTTTTAATGAACTATTTTTTAGGACGGTATTAAGGAATTCTTTTTTATTTAATATTATGAAAATAGTATTAAAAAAATTTTCTTAACCTCAGCCCTTGCCTCAAGGGCTGAGGATAAAAGGCTTTATAAAATATTTTTCCATTGAAAACTTAAACATTTAATACTTGGAACTTAATAAATTTATGTTGCCAATACTTTTTTCTATTTTTTAACCTCTTATCCTTAACCCTAAGGACTGAGGTTAAGGAAACCCTATTAAAAATATAATGATAAAATGTTTCGTATTCAAATACTTACATGAAAATCAAATTAAATTAATTACCTTTGCTTCATATAATACGACATAGCCGATAATGTCGACAACTCCTTTGCAACTCAAAATGAGAGAAATGCAGATAGAGTCAATGATAGGCATGCTGCTATATCGGCAAATTCCCACGCACGATACTATTTTAATCAAAGTCACCAAAGTGATGATGAGCACTACATCAATGATCAATTTTGACTGTTTCACTGACAAGATGTCAAGATCCACCTTCATGATGCAGCTGGTGAGGAAGATAGGTGTAAGGAGCCATGTTGAAACCAATTCAAGTTGGTTCACCAATTCAGACCCTAAAGGAGGACCTTCTGGCACAGCAAGACCAAGTATAATTGCACCAGAAAACAAAGGCTGCCTTAATTTATTTTCAATCACTCCCAATAATAGGACCCATAAAACAATGATATATATGTATATTCTCCTCACAGGTCTACCTTCTGGTGTCTTTCTCACTACCCATTTCATTAAAGAGCGCCCAATGGTTAAAATAAAGACCAATAATCCAATAAATTTAGCCACATTCATAAGTCTAAATGTTAGATCTTCATTAAGGGCCTGAACCACTGCAGTCCCAATTCCTGTCACCACAGTGCCTGCAATATCTAACAATAGAGAAGAGGAAAGAGCAAGGCGTCCAATTTCAGAGTTGAGAATATGAAGTTCATTGAGTAAGCCTGCTATGACCGGGAATGAGCATATGCTCTGAGATATAAATACTGGAGCAATGATTAGTGTTTCTGCGTAATCATATCTTCTATCTTCTAGTAAAGGACCAAATGGTAATAAATAGCTATAACCAAGAACTATTGGTATAAGTGAGGAAATAGTAATGGCCCAAGCCTTCTTCCCTGCTCTTGAAACCCTTGAAAAATCCATTTGCACGTAACTCAAGAATAAGTAGAATGTGTATCCAAAGGCTGATATCAATTGTAACGTGTCCTCACTCCCAAAGGGAAACAACAACTTCTTGTATTCGTAGAACTCCCCAAACTTTAATGTAGGGCCTAAAACAAACCCCGCCTGCCATTATATGTAATTTTTTTTTATAAGTGTAGCCAAATACAAAATTACTTCTTAAATACATAAAATTATGCAATAACAAGTCAGGTCATCACTTTTTAAGTTTCTTTTTATAACAAACGGGCAAGGAGAAGACTTCAGATCAAAAAATGCACATCTTAATTAGGTTGTAAATGAATTGAACTTGAAAAAAAATTAAATTTGCTGAATAAGTTAATTAGCTAAACTTAAACTATCTCAATAATATATATAACACCTTTTATGAAAAATTTTACATGTAGAATACTATAATATTTACTACATACTAAAATTTAAAAGTTTTATACAATTTGGTTGGAAAGTGATATATTTATACATATATACTGTGTGTATATATATATATATTCTGTGTGTATATATATATATATATTCTGGAAAGTGGTTGCATTCAATTCAAGCTTAAGTTTGGGGGGAGGGGGGGGGGGGGGGCATGCATACCAATACTGATGAAACAAAATGAGGGATCCCCGTGTGCTTAAGCACAAAATGAAAACATTGCGTGATCACGAAAATTGTCAATATTTGCAACTGAAGGATTGTAGTTGGGGATTTCAAAGGTGATCCACCATCACTGTGATGAACCCATAAGCCTTCTGATGCTCCTAGTCTCGATGGCATAGAGATACAAACGTTTAAGTGATTTGGATCTTGGTCTCCAAATTCAGAAATGTCTATAAAAAGTGAATTGTTTAAATTTACATAATTCATTTTGGTAATGAATTAATTAACTCACCCTTGTCCACCAATTCCCAATGAAAAAACAATAATTATATATGGGAATTAAGGGGAAGGTGCAAGAAATTGCACAGTAGCTAAAATCCAAGGGACCTCATGAATGAAATATGAGAAGTTTTACATCAATGCCTGAGAAGTTACAACTTACAAATATATAGTATAGGCTAACTTTGCTTCGTTGTAATTTGAACAATATTTCTTGGTTATTTTCCATCTGCCGATGGCCTAGAATCTAGATAGATAAATATTTCTTCAGATACGAGGCGAGCTGGAGAATATTGGATGAGCATTTGCTGTTTCCAAATGGTTGTCCCACCAGTAACATTGTGCCATGTCATTTAGTAGTTCGGTCTTACACTTACGTCTCACAAAAGCCAGATAGGGTAGACCCTTAAAATGTGGAAAGTGTCAAACTTTGCCAACCAACATAACGTGAGAGAGTCTTCATGTGGTTGGAATTCGCCTGCTACAATTTTAGATATTTGTACCTAGTAAAATGAATGGTGCAACTTTCAAATTTAACATTTAATAAGGGTAAATAAAAAAATAAAAATTAATATTGCCTAACATTGTGAAATAATATCTTTATAAAAAAAATATCATCCAACCTTTTAATTGATGCCTTATATTATAACAAGGAATAGAGTATGAATTAATTCCCAAATTTGATTGCAGGATAACAATTTACTAATTGAAAACAATATAACGTTTTAATTTGCCACAAAAGTATTCAGGTGGTTCAATGCAGTTAAAGGCCATGCGGCAAATTTGTCACACGTGGAATTAAGATGATTTCCTGAACTAAGTAGATTAGATAAATTATGATTACAAGGTGTGGCAGAAATGCTATCATAATCCGGAATTGCGAATATCATCTGAACATTACCGCATGATGGAAGGCTTCACTTTACCAATCACATATATAGGACTCTTGAAGCTGCACAAAGGAGCAATGAAAGCATCGAGAAATGATATGGTTTATCACAATTTGGACAATTTGGACCTATAGAAACAAGATCATCTTTGAAAGGGAAACAATGAACTTGGAAAAGGTAATAGAATTAATCAACTTGAGAGCATGGTCACAGTTTAAAGCAACATTCGCAGGAGTAGCATTCTCATATAATGACTTGATTTTAGATCTAGTAATGTGCCTAAAGCAGTGCAAAAATACAGTACAATAGGACAGTGTAGTCAAAACACAGAAGGAGAAAGCGAAGTTGGCTACTGGAGGGACAACACAACACAACGAGATCAGGCAAACCAAGGAATAACACTCTGTTTTATCTACGAGAACATTGCTGAAGAAGAAGTAAAGGTCACGGCTATTTTTGATTCACTGTCACAATTCTGGTGTTATTAAGATGGTGCAGTAGCTAAAATAATGTACTTCTTTAAGTATTAGTTTATGTGTTATTATCTGTAACTATTATGGTGTACCGTGTACACTTAACACTTGTGCCCAATTAATAAAATAAATTTTGATTGCTGTTAAAAAAAAATAACATGCATTTACACCATTTCCTTATAATAAATTGTTAGTTTATTAACCAAAATGTTAGCATGACTAACCTATTTATTATAGTTAAGATATTTTTTTTAACACTTTTGCCATGAATAATAAGCTACGGTGGATATAATATGATATAACAAGTTTTAATTTTGTTGCTGTTTGTATAATATTTGGATTATGAATATAGTAAGTTCAATCTTTATATAGAGTTTAATTATACATCAATAATGATGTTAGGTCTTTTGCATTATTCTAAAATCATTTGGATAAGATTTGAATACAAAAATATGTTTTATAGTAAAAAGAAAATATTTTTTATCATAAAAAATTATTACATTTTCTTTAATAAAAAATAAATTTTATCATATTATTGTAAAAAAAAAAAAACACCAAATGCACTTGAAATTTGTATGAAATGTCATTAAGGATATAAATGTTTTTTTTTCAATCCTAGGAACACTTTCGTTAATAAGCTAGCCATTTATTACAAAGAGGGTGTGTATAGTGCAATGTTGATTGGTAAAGAGGGAAAGTAAGTATCATTTTCTAAACTAAAAGAGGTGTCTATGTCATTAGTGTAAATATTAGGGATGATAAATACAATTACCCCTAAAAAATACTTATCTATAGGAGTTCTTGAGCTTTGGAACCGCCAACCATTACTATGTTGTATGTGCTAGAAGATTTAGCTCTCCCAAACACCAAGTTTACTTATTGTTATATATTGTGTACTTATTGTGTTCTTCGTTAAAATTATTTTTTTTAACAGCAATTATTCTATTTAATTTTGGGGTTTTAACATAAAATCAAGCATTTTACCTTAAAATTATCATGTGTGTGTGTGTCGAGATGATTGAAGTTGTACAGTTTTTTCAATTAGCTTTTTTTTTTACGAAATTTAAACCATTAAATTGTCACTTTGGTTTCTGAATTTTTATCTATCATTCACTTTGATCCCTAAAATTAAGGAAATTACTTTTTAGTCCCTCTATTTGTAAATTATTACTCACTTTAGTCCATCGGTTAAGTCGCCGTTTATTTCCATTTACAACAATATGATGTGGTCCGGTAGATGACTAAAACGACTTCGTTTAGATCAAAACGTCGTTTTGAGTGGCGAAAACGTTGAGGATCAGCTTCGACGAATCGACCCTGAATCAAGCTAACCTAAACAAACTTTATACAAACCTACACATAGAGGAGAACCTAAACAAACCCATAACAAACGGAAGGCAACAACGATGGATCTTGATTAAAAGTTGAGGGGGTGCAGTTAATAATATTTTTTTTAAGGTTAAAAATTATCTTTATCCTTAAATATAAGATCATTTTGACATTTTTATTTTGTCCTTATTTTTAAGACCATTTACCAATTTTCAATGACCATTAATTATATTTTTTCACAAACACTCTTATTTATTTAACATTTTTTAGATTTTCAATAATATTAATAACGGTAATTTTGAAAATACATATCAAAAGTTTACATTTCCAATACAATTAACTAAATTAATTAACTTTCTTAATCAACGTGAAATCTCCCAAAAGGGTCCTATATATAAGGGCGGAGGAAGCAGCTAATTAAAAATATATATAGAACTTTACAAGCTTATAGTATTGAAATTCTTTAGCTAAGTGGTTTGTTTAACTGAATAATTTCATCTAATCCATAGCTCAAATATTATTGCGGATATTTTTCAACCAATTTTTTAAAGTTTATACAAAACCAAATTAGAAATTAAAAAAAAATAAGTTCACCGAATAATTGAACCCACAACAATGACAATGTGTAGCAAGGAACTAGCCACCGTGACATTCACAAAACATTGATATTAAAAGGCTCTAATATGTTTATAGAGTTTTCAAATCTCGGGGGGAGCAGGTGTTCCCAATAAAGGTCCGTTCCTGGAAGGCAAAGTACGAAGGCGAAAGTGATTCTAAAACAAATCAAATTGAGTTAAGTAAACCAAAACAAACTCAACATACCAAAACACAAAGGAGATAACAATTCACTTATATTCTAATGCATGTGGTTGTCTTAGGACTAATGTTGAGAGATTGAGAAAGCAAAATCAATGAAGTTGAGTTTGAAGAGGCAGTATGGACGGTGGTTGCGTGAATAAGAGGAATTGATTGTAACTCAAGTGATTGAGGATAATTTAGGTGGAGGGTGAAGGGAAGAATGCACAAGGGGAGGGAATGAGAGAGCTAGTTGAAGGATTAGATTGAAAGTTGTTAGGTTGTGGAAGTGATTGAGGGATAGCCTTTGGTTTTGATTGTGATTTAATGTTAGTGAAGAAATAGAAAGATGTATGCGACTAAGGGGTTTTTTTAATTTATATAATTTGCATTAATTAATTTATTTTTTTAAGGGCAAAATCATGTCATTTTTTGTCATTTAATAGGTCACATCAACTTGCCGGACATAAGTGACAACATAACCGATGAATTAAAGTGAATAACAATTTACAAATTAAAGGATTAAAAAACAATTCTTTAATTTTTGGGACCAAAGTTATTGGTTCAAATTCAAAGAAAAAAAATGCACGTAACATACATTTTCCCAATTATACATAAATAATAATTAAGAAAATCAGAGAAAAATGAAAAATAAATTACTCAAATAATAACTACAATAATAGTAACATTTGAAAAGTTCTTATTATTATAAAAAGATCTAAAATAGATTTAAACTTTAGAAGGTGAATCTTGATATCCTCTGTCCTACTCAAGGTTTTCAATCGAAAAATTCAAATATTTTGAGACATTTTGTGTGCTATAAATGCCTATCCTTTGATTCTTCGGGCTAAGCTTTAAGGGCGTTAGCATTATTTGGCACTTAATGTTCTCCAAAGACCAATTCTATAATGGGTGATGCTTCTATACTCGCTGTGGAGTTTTGTTATAATGCTACGCCCTTTTTGTTTAATTTTTTTTTAATTTTTAATGTATTTGGTAAATTAAAAATATGTTTTGTGTAACATCCTGAAAAAATTAATATTAAATATAATAACTTTAGATATAATATATATAAATATTTATTTAAGGATAGGATTAAGCCTTAGAAATTGTATAAGGGTAGTGAGACAATAGGAAGCATAGGCCGACCTAGTATGTAACCGTAGGACCTCAGACCGATCCCGGCTGAGCTAAATAGGTTCAGACGCGGAACCTGTGTCAAGTTCGGATTAGCCGACCTCAGCGTACCTCACAGTATTATCCGAGAAGGAAGCTCGGACTACTGATGTCCCTACGTATCCGAGCCGACGTATCCTAGCCGACACGTCCTAACTCCTCCGTGACAGCTCATGTTGAGCTGTTGGTCCCTTGGTTTTCAACCATCCGTACGGTACTATCCTTCACTTTATGTCATTGTCATTGCTTTATGTCCCTTTCAAGTACTATTCATGGCTTCCTTTGGAAGCCAATGAATCCTAGCCACATGTTTTGACTTCTCAGGGAAGCCTCTAATGAGGACCACACAAATATTTCCCCTAAATGAATAAAAGAAAAATCCCAACACATAACACAACACTTTTCACTTCTCTCATTCTTCTTCTCCCTACGTCTCACTCTCTTTCTCTCTCATTTTCTTCTCTGAAATCCAGCAACCAAAACCCCAACATATTTCCTCTTTCCCTCTCTTCTCACGAGCTCTCTTCCACCCAACCGGAGACCTCCTTTCCGTCGTCTTCCCTTCCGTTATGGAGCCCTTGGACCGCTGTGGAGTTTGTGTGTGGCTGGTGGAGCTTGTGTGCAGCTTGGAGGAACTCATGGCAGCTTGGAGAAAAGGAGTCAAGGGTGTGAAGTTCAAGAGATCAAGCATCAAGGAAACCATTCTCAAACTCTCAACTCGTACCTCTCACGGTTTGAGGTAAGGAGTGAGTGTTACCTCTACTTGAGTTTGGGTTTCTAGGGTGTTCATAAAGGGTTCTAAGAGTGGGTGTTAGATTAGGGAATGAATATAGGTTAATGTGAGAAAGGAAAGGTAAAAAGGGTAAAGGGAACTAATAAATGAACTAGAAACATGAGTTTGAAGTAGGGAGGAATATTGTTTTATGCTATATGTTGGTATTTACATGACGGATTGGTTGAATGCTTTATTCTTGTTGTTGTTGTTGTATAAGTGTTTATGAACTTTGTTGTATAAATGTTTATGAGCTTTGATATTTGTTATTTATATCTGTGGCCGAGCTGGGCCGAGCTGAGTGAGGTTGGGAAAGGGTATGAGGAAATGGTAAAGATGGAAGGTAGGAGAAATAGAGTAATAAGTCCGATAATGAGAAAGGTTAAGGGAAAAGGGGAATGGTTAAAGGGTTGAGCCGAGAGAGGCCGAGCTAAATAAATGGTTAAAAAGACTAAGAGGTTGAGCCGAGATAGGCCGAACTAAAATGGTTAAAAGGATAAGAGGAATAAAAGAGAAATGGTTGTGTGATCGGGTCATAGCAGACGCGTACCGGGTGCGTGCATTGATCGCGTCAAACGCATACTGGGTATGTGCAGCTGTAAGACGGGTATTGGGTACTCGCAGTTATGATTCACACAAGGTTCCGAGCACGAAATCGGTGGGATGTGTTCCTGGTCATAGCACACGCGTACTGGGTGCGTGCATTGATCGCGTAAGTCATAGAGATGCGCCGCTATAAGACGAGTACTGGGTGCTCACAGTTATGGACACTCTTTACTCCATAGAATGATCGGCGGAAGTGCTCCGGGTCATAGAAGACGCATACTGGGTTCGTGCATTAATCGCGTCGGACGCATACCGGGTATGTGCAGCTGTAAGACGGGTACTGGGTACTCACAGTTATGGACACTCCGATATCCGACTTTAAATGGTGTAAGACATGCACTGGGTGTATGCATCCGAGAAGAGTAAAAGATTGTAAGATATGTAAAAGTGGAATAATGAGTAATGAATCCGAGATAGAGATGGTAATCCGAGGTAAGAGGATAGTGGTCGAGATGCCGAGTGTAAGAATTAAGGAAAGAGTATAAGGGGAATCGATAGGATGTGCCGAGGTATAGTTAATAGGCAATGGATAAGCTGAGTAACGATGTGAGCCGAGCTAATTGATGTTGTACGATGTGATCCGAGCTAAAGGATGATGTATGCATGTGGTTTGATTACTTGTTATTATATGCTAACTGTCTACTTGTGTTTGGCTTGGTAGTTCGGTATGTCATTTTAGAAACTACTTGCTTAAGTTTTGTGTAATGCTCACCTCCTTACCATTTTTCAGGTACTGAGCCCGAGCAGACACAGTCCCCGGCCGAGCAGGTTCACTCTCCCTCACAGGGGGAGTAGGTCATTTAGAGTCGGATAGCTGACGGGGTCTCGGCCAGTTGGGCCGAGCTAAAATATTGTTTTGTATTTTGACTTACCGAACTGATGTACTTAAACCTATACTTTACGTATTTGATGTATTTAAGTCTTCCGCTTTATTAACTCTGATGTCCTTGGTATCTGGAAGGAAATATTATTTTGGGTAATTTATTATATCCGTGATTTATAAAAAGAAATTTTAAATCCTAATCTAATTTTGGGGTAATTAAGGGTAATTATTATATTGGGTGTTACATTTTTGGTATCAGAGCAGTTTCTCCTCGGCCTATTGGAGTTGCAAAGGACTCAAGTGGTTACTCACCAAGAGAGTGACAAATAAGTAAAGTCTAGAAGCCTAGGTTAGACAATAGAGATTATAGAAGTATATGTTGATATATATATCTTTACTTTTCGGGGGTTAATTGGCTTTCTCTCCATGACCGAGCAGCATGGCTGGGAGAAGAGCCGATAACGACCGAATTGCTATTGTGTTGGAGACTCTGGTACAACTGCAGCAGAACCAAGCGCAGGCTCAGCAGAATCAGGCTGAGAACCTCGCTCAGAACATCGCCGCAGCCGCAGCAGCTGCAGCTGCAACCCTTCAGCCTCAACTTCCGGCTCCGGTCGAGATCGACTGGATGAGCCGATTTTGGAAGAACGAACCACCTCGGTTCGAAGGAGGTTATAATCCAGATGGAGCTCAGAGATGGCTCCAGGACATTGAGAAGATTTTCCGATCTCTGCAACCTCCCTATGAGTACAGGGTGAGGTTGGCTGAGTTTGTGCTGGCGAGTGAAGCCGAGCACTGGTGGGAGCAGCAGAGCCGTGGACTGGAAGCGGCTAATGAAGCCATTATTTGGGATATGTTTCGAGATCGATTCCTCGGAAAGTACTTTCCCGAGGATGTCAGGAGAGAGAAGGAGCTCGCCTTTCTCAAGCTGGAACAGAGGAACTTGAGTGTCGAAGAATATGCTGCTCATTTCGAGGATTTGATCCGTTATTCAGGAAGCTACCGAGATGCTGATGAGCGTACTAAGTGCATCAAGTTTGAGTCTGGTCTCCGTGACGATATTCGGCTCGCATTCGAATATCAGAATGTGGCCAATCTCTCGCATTTGGTAAACATGGCTAGCACCTATGAGAAGGGGCTCAAGAGGAAAGCCGACGGAAAGCGGAGCAGGTCGGCACAGAAGGCAGTGGGGCCTATCCGAGGAAAAGGAGCTATTCAGAGATCTGCTCCCTATGTGAATCCGAGCTCAAGAGTGCCAACGACTCCTAGGAGCGGTGGTCAGATGGTTGTTGTTCCTGGTCCCTATCCGATATGCCAACACTGCGGAAGGCAGCACAGGGGAGAATGCTGGAGTCTGGATCCGAGCAGAGCAAGAGGATCCTGTTTCCGATGTGGCAAACCTGGTCATTTTGCAGCTCGGTGTACCGAGAATATTGTGAAAGAAGAGGTCAATGTGACCAAGGCTCATCAAACTAGTGTTAACCGACCTATGCAGAGAGACAAAGTTTACACTATGGATGGTGAAGAGGTGACCGATGCTGACGAGCTGATCCGAGGTACTTTTCAAGTAAACAGCATCACATGTGCTGTGTTATTTGATTGTGGAGCCACACATTCTTTTATTTCCCGTGACTGTATGAACAAACTAGGACTATCCCCTGTAGAAATGCCTTACAAATTATCCATTTCTACCCCAACCAATTCTTCTGTAATTACCTCCCAGATGTGTCTAGAATGTCCTATTCAAGTGTTAGGCCGAGAGTTTAAGGTCAACCTAATTTGTTTGCCCCTAACCAAACTAGATATCATCCTTGGCATGGACTGGATGTCCCAACACCATGTCCTGCTCGACTGCCGAGAGAAAACTGTCACCTTTAGTGGCCCTTCTGTTGCAAAGTTAGAGGCAACAGAGGAACCGACCTTAGACCGAATTCCTGTAGTCGGAGAATTTCCAGAGGTTTTCTCGGACGAAATGCCTGGCTTACCGTCGAGAAGAGAAGTAGAGTTCAGTATAGACCTTATTCCGGGAACTGGTCCGATCTCGATTGCTCCATACCGAATGGCACCTCCCGAGCTAGAAGAGCTTAAGAAACAACTGGAAGAACTTTTGGCCAAAAAGCTAATCCGACCAAGCGTATCACCTTGGGGAGCTCCGATTTTTTTTGTTAAAAAGAAAGATGGTAGCCTCAGAATGTGCATTGACTATCGGAAGCTCAATGCGGTAACGGTGAAGAACAAATATCCCCTTCCTCGGATTGATGAATTATTGGACCAACTCAAGGGAGCTTCGGTTTTCTCAAAGATAGACCTCCGATCTGGATACCACCAGATCCGAGTCCGAGATGAAGATATTCCGAAGACAGCTTTCAGGACAAGATATGGGCACTTTGAGTATGTGGTCATGCCCTTTGGACTTACCAACGCACCTGCCATCTTTATGGACTACATGAATAGGATCTTCCGACCCTATCTAGACTCGTTTGTGATAGTCTTCATCAAAAACATCCTCATCTACTCCAGAAGTCCGAGTGAGCATGAGAGGCATCTGAGAACGGTGTTGCAGGTCTTAAAGGACAAGGAACTTTACGCCAAGCTCTCTAAGTGCAGTTTTTGGCTCAAAGAGGTTCATTTCCTCGGCCATGTGATATCCGAGCACAGTGTTGCGGTTGATCCCTCCAAGGTAGAAGCTGTACTCAAGTGGGAGAGACCCAACTCGGTAACCGAGATCAGGATTTCCTCGGTCTTGCAGGGTACTACAGGAGATTCATTGAAGGATTTTCCAAACTGGCTCTACCGTTGACCTCGTTAACCCTAAAGGATGCACCTTACCAGTGGTCCGAAGTGTGCGAACAGAGCTTTCAAGAGCTAAAGAAAAGGTTGACGAGTTCGCCCGTGTTGATCATGCCTGATCCGACCAAAGCCTTTGACGTATTTTGTGATGCCTCGAAGCAGGGCCTCGGCTGTGTGTTGATGCAATGATGCAACAGGGAAAAGTGGTGGCTTATGCCTCTCGGCAACTTCGGCAACACGAGCAGAATTACCCCACCCATGATCTTGAATTGGCAGCCGTGGTGTTTGCCCTTAAGATCTGGAGGCACTACTTGTATGGCACGAAATTCGAGGTGTTCAGTGACCACAAGAGTCTCGGCTACCTTTTCGACCAGAAGGAGCTGAACATAAGGCAGCGCAGATGGGTAGAATTCTTGAAAGATTACAACTTCAACCTGCACTATCATCCTGGAAAAACCAACGTTGTGGCCGACGCGCTGAGCAGGAAGAGTCTTCATTTAAGCAACATGATGGTCCGAGAGATGCAGTTGATGCAGGAGTTTAGCGACCTCAACCTCGACATACAGAAGAAGGAAAACAGTGTTGTACTGGAAATGCTGCAAGTAACCAATGATTTTGTGGGTTTCATCAAGGAAAGACAGACTGCCGACCTGGAACTCCAGAAGCTACTAGAAAGAGCCGGAGACAAGGATGAGCTCGACTTCAATAAAGGACCTGATGGTCTCGTACGATTTCGGGGCCGAGTTTGCATTCCTATGGACTTTGAAGTCCGAAGAGAGTTAATGGAAGAAACTCATAAAACGAAGATGAGTCTTCATCCGGGAGCCACAAAGATGTACCAGGATCTGAAGAGGTTATTTTGGTGGCCGAAGTTGAAGACCGATGTGGCCGATTATGTGTCTCGGTGTTTAACATGCCAGAAAGCCAAGATCGAGCATCAGAAACCAAGAGGATTACTCAAATCCTTGGAGATTCTGCAATGGAAGTGGGACAGCATTTCGATGGATTTTGTGTCGGGTCTACCAAGGACGAGGTCAGGGCAGGAAGCCATTTGGGTTGTGGTGGACCGACTTACAAAGTGTGCTCATTTCCTGCCGATCAGCATGAAGTAAAGCCTAGAAAAGCTGACGCAACTGTACATAAAGGACATTGTCACTCTCCACGGTGTTCCGAGCAGCATAGTGTCGGACCGTGATCCTCGCTTCTTATCTCGATTCTGGCAGAGTTTGCAGCAAGCCATGGGTACAAAGTTGAGATTTAGCATGACTTATCATCCCCAAACCGATGGACAATCCGAACGCACCATTCAGACCCTTGAGGACTTGTTGAGGACATGTGTGCTCGAACAGTCGGAAAGCTGGGAAACACTATTGCCATTGGTCGAGTTCACCTACAACAACAGTTTCCATTCAAGTATTGGAATGGCTCCTTTCGAAGCATTGTATGGTCGGAAATGTCGGACGCCGTTAGGCTGGTTCCAGATAGGAGAAAACTTGTTGATTAGTCCTGACATTGTTCATGAGACGACCGAGAAGATTCGAATGATACAAGGAAAGATGAAAGCAGCTCAGGATCGACAGAAGAGCTATGCCGACAAGAGAAGGAAACCCTTGAACTTCATTGAGGGAGATCATGTATTCCTGCGGGTATCCCCTTTAACGGGAATTGGTCGAGCTAACAAATCAAAGAAGTTGACCCCTCGGTTTGTCGGACCATACCAGATATCGGAGAAGGTCGGACCAGTAGCTTACAGAATTGCTCTACCTCCGCACTTGTCTAAGCTCCATGATGTGTTCCATGTCTCGCAACTTAGGAGGTATATCCACGACCCCTAGCATGTGATAGCAGTGGACGAGCTGCCGCTAAAGGACAACCTGACCTTCGAAGTTCTACCAGTCCGAGTTGAGGACAAACAAGTCAGACAACTCAGAGGAAAGGAAATCTCCCTGCTCAAGGTCGTCTGGAATCGGAATGATATGGAGGAAGCTACTTGGGAACTCGAAGAGAAGATGAAGCAGTCATATTCGCAACTGTTCAATGCCGAGTAAATTTCGAGGACGAAATTCTTGTAAGTGGGAGAGGAACGTAACATCCTGAAATATTAATATTAAATATAATAACTTTAGATATAATATATATAAATATTTATTTAAGGATAGGATTAAGCCTTAGAAATTGTATAAGGGTAGTGAGACAATAGGAAGCATAGGCCGACCTAGTATGTAACCGTAGGACCTCGGACCGATCCCGGCCGAGCTAAATAGGTTCAGACGCGGAACCTGTGTCAAGTTCGGATTAGCCGACCTCAGCGTACCTCACAGTATTATCCGAGAAGGAAGCTCTGATTACTGTTGTCCCTACGTATCCGAGCCGACGTATCCTAGCCGACACGTCCTAGCTCCTCCGTTACAGCTCATGTTGAGCTGTTGGTCCCTTGGTTTTCGTACCATCCGTACGGTACTATCCTTCACTTTATGTCATTGTCATTGCTTTATGTCCCTTTCAAGTACTAGTCATGGCTTCCTTTGGAAGCCAATGAATCCTAGCCACATGTTTTGACTTCTCATGGAAGCCTTTAATGAGGACCACACAAATATTTCCCCTAAATGAATAAAAGAAAAATCCCAACACATAACACAACACTTTTCACTTCTCTCATTCTTCTTCTCCCTACGTCTCACTCTCTTTCTCTCTCATTTTCTTCTCTGAAATCCAGCAACCAAAACCCCAACATACTTCCTCTTTCCCTCTCTTCTCACGAGCTCTCTTCCACCCAACCGGAGACCTCCTTTCCGCCGTCTTCCCTTCCGTTCTGGAGCCCCTAGACCGCTGTGGAGTTCGTGTGTGGCTGGTGGAACTTGTGTGCAGCTTGGAGGAACTCGTGGAAGCTTGGAGAAAAGGAGTCAAGGGTGTGAAGTTCAAGAGATCAAGCATCAAGGAAACCATTCTCAAACTCTCAACTCGTACCTCTCACGGTTTGAGGTAAGGAGTGAGTGTTACCTCTACTTGAGTTTGGGTTTCTAGGGTGTTCATAAAGGGTACTAAGAGTGGGTGTTAGATTAGGGAATGAATATAGGTTAATGTGAGAAAGGAAAGGTAAAAAGGGTAAAGGGAACTAATAAATGAACTAGAAACATGAGTTTGAAGTAGGGAGGAATATTGTTTTATGCTATATGTTGGTATTTACATGACAGATTGGTTGAATGCTTTATTCTTGTTGTTGTTGTTGTATAAGTGTTTATGAACTTTGTTGTATAAATGTTTATGAGCTTTGATATTTGTTATTTATATCTGTGGCCGAGCTGGGCCGAGCTGAGTGAGGTTGGGAAAGGGTATGAGGAAATGGTAAAGATGGAAGGTAGGAGAAATAGAGTAATAAGTCCGATAATGAGAAAGGTTAAGGGAAAAGGGGAATGGTTAAAGGGTTGAGCCGAGAGAGGCCGAGCTAAATAAATGGTTAAAAAGACTAAGATGTTGAGCCGAGATAGGCCGAACTAAAATGGTTAAAAGGATAAGAGGAATAAAAGAGAAATGGTTGTGTGATCGGGTCATAGCAGACGCGTACCGGGTGCATGCATTGATTGCGTCAGACGCATACTGGGTATGTGCAACTGTAAGACGGGTACTGGGTACTCGCAGTTATGATTCACACAAGGTTCCGAGCACGGAATCGGTGGGATGTGTTCCTGGTCATAGCAGACGCGTACTGGGTGCGTGCATTGATCGCGTAAGTCGCCGAGATGCGCCGCTATAAGACGAGTACTGGGTGCTCGCAGTTATGGACACTCCTTACTCCATAGAATGATCGGCGGAAGTGCTCCTGGTCATAGAAGACGCGTACTGGGTGCGTGCATTGATCGCGTCAGACGCATACCGGGTATGTGTAGTTGTAAGACGGGTACTGGGTACTCACAGTTATGGACACTCCGATATCCGACTTTAAATGGTGTAAGACATGCACTGGGTGTATGCATCCGAGAAGAGTAAAAGATTGTAAGATATGTAAAAGTGGAATAATGAGTAATGAATCCGAGATAGAGATGGTAATCCGAGGTAAGAGGATAGTGGTCGAGATGCCGAGTGTAAGAATTAAGGAAAGAGTATAAGGGGAATCGATAGGATGTGCCGAGGTATAGTTAATAGGCAATGGATAAGCTGAGTAACGATGTGAGCCGAGCTAATTGATGTTGTACGATGTGATCCGAGCTAAAGGATGATGTATGCATGTGGTTTGATTACTTGTTATTATATGCTAACTGTCTACTTGTGTTTGGCTTGGTAGTTCGGTATGTCATTTTAGAAACTGCTTGCTTAAGTTTTGTGTAATGCTCACCTCCTTACCATTTTTCAGGTACTGAGCCCGAGCAGACACAGTCCCTGGCCGAGCAGGTTCACTCTCCCTCACAGGGGGAGTAGGTCATTTAGAGTCGGATAGCTGATGGGGTCTCGGCCAGTTGGGCCGAGCTAAAATATTGTTTTGTATTTTGACTTACCGAACTGATGTACTTAAACCTATACTTTACGTATTTGATGTATTTAAGTCTTCCGCTTTATTAACTCTGATGTCCTTGGTATCTGGAAGGAAATATTATTTTGGGTAATTTATTATATCCGTGATTTATAAAAAGAAATTTTAAATCCTAATCTAATTTTGGGGTAATTAAGGGTAATTATTATATAGGGTGTTACATTTTGAATTTTTCTGTTTTATTGATATATATACTTATATTATTTGGATTTGAATTTTTTTATTATATGTTTTGTGACACAGACAGATAAATTATATTGAGTAAATATGCATTAAAAATTGACATATTTTAATAAATTTGCATTAAAAATATGTATTAAAAAAATATTGTGAGTAAGTCTGTATTAAAAAAAATATTTTAAAAAAAACTTGCCCGGTGTATGATAAACCAGAGCAGGGTAGAATTTTCCTTCTGCAATACTGTGTTCTACTTGGAAGCAGCACTTTCTAAGGAAGTTACTCCATCCGGTTTAGAAGGTAAGGTTATAAAAAAACCTAGGTATTTTAGATTTAGAAAAATACTATTGGAAATGAAAAAAAATTAAATGACATAATTACTTTTTGGAGATGTTTTAGTAAAATGACATTAGGGATAAAATAAAATTTAAGAAGAATAATTAATTTATATTTTAAATCAAGATAAATACTTTTTTTTTCTTATATTTCAAACACGAGGGAGTATTCTTTTAGTGGAAATATAAACTTCTACTCTCTCTAGTCCTTATTATAGGTTACTTTTTGTGGTGGACCTGGCCGAGCTCAAAGCTCAACGGTCCGACCTCATCCTCCTACCAAGGTCCGACCTCCCTGTATGCTTGGCCGAGCTCAATGCTCAACGCCCGACCAGACATCAGACACGGGCCGACCTCATCTTCCTATCAAGGTCCGACCTCCTTGTCCGACACCACCCAAGATCCGACCTAGTCCGACACCGAGAGCAGGACAACTCATCCAACCTTATCCACAAGGACAGCTCATCCAACCTTATCCACAAGGAGCTCATCCAACCTCATCCACTCACAGCTCAGTACAGGCTGGCCCTAATTGGGCCTCAAGCAAGCCCATTAGGGCAACCAGCTCTCTCCTATATATATCGCCCTCTCCCTAGGGGCTAAGGTATGTCTCTCTTAACCTAAGAACTACGTGCGGCTTGATTCCCCTCTCATGGGATACGTAGGACCGGGGTCACCCTCGTCAGCTGCAACAACCCCCAAACACCTCATGTGGTGCTTCCGGCCTAGGGACATCACATTGTCGCCGTCTGTGGGAACCGATAAATTTCGATTCCCATCCACAATTAAAAAAAAAAAAAAGTTCACGTTCTGGGCTGAGGAAAAATGGCGTTCTTGAGATCTGCACAGTATTTTCTTCCCCCATGGAAGCACAAAATTCCCAGGTCCAGATCAAAGATATCTTCAATAAAAAGAAAAAAGAAAGAACAACAATGGCGGTGGAGACTACGGTGGAAGAAGGGTGCCTCCTTCGTTGGCACTGCTTGCTGGTGTTGCATGAAGCTAAGCACCGGTGCTCGTTCATCGGGGTGGTTGGTGCTGTTCGAGGCTAGTAACCAGCGCTGGTCTCATCGCGACCCGGTGCTCCACTCGAACACCGACACCGACGCAACCAGCTTCAGGATCCCTTCTTCTTCTGGGCCGCCGCCACCAGGCGTGCTGTTACCGTCGACGTTTCTGCTCCTGGTGCTGTTCGAAGAGGAAAATCTAATCTTCACCACGGTCCCCTTCTCTGATCTTTTGGCAGCAGTAGCTGCGTGTTCCTCTGCGAACCGAGGAAAACATCGAGCCAAGGCTCGATCATGATCGTAACGCCGCCACTTCTCCTTCTGATATTTGCAGCGTTGGCGGTGATGAGCTCAGCAGCAATCCTCTTGCTCCTCCGTGCTTGCTCCCGCTGCAAAACCATCTCCCCGGTTCCAGATTCCTTCGCACAGCACCGCCGTGAGTCGAGATCTTGCATCCATTGTGGACCGCGAAGGTCGCGTCCCGTTCTCCTCGTCGCATCCTCACTTCCACCGAACTCATTGAGCGTATCTCCTTCGTTCACGATCGCCGACGGCGACGCCGTCTTCTTCGTCTCCTTCGTCCATGATTCCCACCATCGTCGCAGAACCAGGGAACAAGAAGGGAGGCTGCAGCCTTTGACGCCTCCGCCACTCCTCGGTCTCGCCGTTTCGTTTGCCACCACCGCCATCACCGGTGAAGCCGTACCACCCGCGGTGGTCTTCGATCTAGGCAGGCCGCCGCCACTGCACTTAGTTGCAACCTTGTGGAGCACAACCCTCCTGCTACATTAGGGTTGAAACCCTAGCAGGCCACAAGGCCCAACAGTCTATAAAAAAAAGGGCCAAACGCCCAAGTTAAAAAAAAACATCAACAATTACCTAACGGGCCAACATGCCCAGGTAAAAAAAAAAATCAAAGAAGAAAAAGAAAGAAATAAAGAGGAGAGGATTGGGCTATCAACGTACCATGGGCCCAACAACTCAATACTCATTCCTATATCAGGGTAGTGTTCTATATCAAGTCTTGCAAATTATTTTTATTATTACACGTCATTATTTTGATGCATGATTCACATTGGTCAAAAGTATATCTTCGCCTGTTAATGTCATCAAATATTATTTACGACAATCAAACTTTGTCACATAATCCGAGTTCACTCTTCTCTCCTCGGATTTACATGATTTCGAAAATCATAATCCGAGTTTACTCTTCTCTCCTCGGATTTACATGATTTCGAAAATCATAATCCGAGTTCACTCTTCTCTCCTCGGATTTTCAAGGTAATTTCGGAAGACTCGCACAGTGTTTCACACTCGAGCCGATCTCTTAATCCGAGTATGATGACTATTCTGCTAGTTTCTCTCGCTCGACATCACACTAAGGAAAACGGAGATCGGACCTCAAAGCTCGACAAACCCCATTCGAAAAGGACGGACTGCATACTCCTAATCCGACATACTTCAATCCTAAATACTTCAGTTCAACATCCGTCAGTCCGACATGCTTCAGCCCGACAAACTTCAACCCGACATCACTCACCTCACTAAATCAGGGAAGAGATTATAGTTCTCATATTATTTTCGTATCTCTTCGCTTTTCTATGTGTTTACTCTACATGCTTTTTGATATTTATTTACCTGGTGCATGTGCTGTTAATACTTGCTTCCTTATAGTTTCTCTACTCGGTGCTTATTATTTGATATTCTACATATTGTTACATGACGTACTGCTGAACAAAATTGCTTATCTGGTCTTCTTGCTGTTAAACGTCCTTAAATCTCTGCCTCTTCTGTTGTGATAGTAGGATAATATTTAATTTCCGTTACCTCTCCTGTTGTCGTTTTTCACGAATTAAATGCTCTCATCTGGTTTGTTGACATATGTCTTCTGTTATGGAGTGTGATATACTTGAAATCATGCATCTCTTCGTGGACAATACTATCTTGTTGAACAACATCTTAAATTTCAATATTTGCCGCTTTCATATCTGTTGCGTATGACTTGCTCGAATCATCTTGCTCTTATGTCGGTGTTTTATTCTTGCCTACCAACAATCCTCATTGTTGTTATTTAATTACCATGTATTATCATGAATCGTCAAATTTAACGACAATCACTGATTACTATTATTTTACATGTAATGTAAGGTTTAGGGAAAATGATGGTCGAAAAAAGGAAGGCCGAGGTGCTACGACTGTCTCTATTTTTGAACGAAGCCATCTTACGATCTTTATTCTCATCTCGGCTTGGATCTTTTTTGGACGAACTGCTATGTTTTCCTCTATTATCTTATTGGCTCCACTTTTCATCTCGGCTTGGATCTCCTTTGGTTTTCACAGGACCACCACGGCTTCTCGAAGGTGAACAATTCCAAAGGCATATATTATTTCTTAGTTCATGCTTATTTCTGAGCTCGGAGATTCTCTATTTCAAATTGCGCGGTTTATCGAAGAGGGAGGCCGAGCCACTATTATTCTCTTTATTTCATGATTATATCTGATCTGCCGAGCTGCTATTATTCTCTCTAATTTATGCTTATATCTGATCTGCCGAGCTGCTATTATTTTCTCGGATTCATGTTTCTATCTGATCGGCCGATATACTATTATTCATGTTTCTACCGAGCTGTTATCATCTCGACCCTACCTTTGTGGTAGAACGGTCCCCCCTATCACCGCACTTACATGCATTCACGCATACAAGTCGGTACTAGTGCTACAGACAGTGCGTACGTACCAATCCTCTCATTTAGCGTTAGCCACCTAAATGTTGCACGGTGCTTATATACAGCGAACATCTTCCGAGATCGGCTTATAAGCTCAGGGTACAAGGGACACCCGGTAAAGTACAGCTTGTTGTGAAATGTTTTCACATAACTTCACTCAGCAACCTCTTTTACACTGGGGCCGAGGATAGCATCCGAGTTCCCTACCGCATTCACTTATATACAGCACCTTTTTTCAGAGGAAACCTTATAAGTTACTGCACTGGTCAGGGGGAGACATCCGAAGTCAAAAGGTTTAGACAACCACATCCTATGTGCAACAACTTGCGTTGGAAGTTCACTGTCCTCGGCGAATGGTGCAGGACCCGAGCTCTCCTTACCGCATACAGAGCACAACCCTCATCGGGTCTAAAACAATGATAAAAAATCCCTTTCTCCTTCTCGGCAAGGGGGGCAGGCAGGTTGTCAGCCGAGTTGTCAACCTCGGCATTGTTGTTGTTGTAATCCACCAGCGTGCCGTCTTTAACCCTGAACACCTTGAGGCGAAGGTCGGGGTTGAGGATATTAATCTGACTCACAGCATTCCCGAAGGTGTCAAAGATGTCGTCTGCCGACTTCTCTAGGTCAGAGAGGCATTCTCGGCCAATATTTTATGGACTGCACTTTCTTCACCTCTGCATTCCTCTCCGCCTTCCGTTGTGATAGAGGTCCCCTGTGAGCCTTGACAAGCTCGTCGGTTCGCTTACAGCTTGGCGTTTCCTAGGCTCCTTTGCACAGACACCACGACCTTGCTCGGCGATTCCTTGCTTTGCATGCTTACCCTTGGTTTCCTCTCACACATCCAAGTCCGAGCACCGCTGTTTCTTTAGAGGGGGAGGTGTGGTCTCGTCATTGGTCGCATTTTCAACAAGCAACTATGTCCATGACGGCATCCTCCTTAACAAACTCAGCATTGTGCTAGCCTTTCATCATGTGCTCGAGCTCTTCCGTCTTGTGCCATCACGGAGTTGGTCCAGCACCCAATCCTTGCGGTCGGACGTGCATAAATCATCATGGTTCTCGGAGACCTCGGTCATCATTCTTGTTGATGCTTTCACGGAAGGCGCTGTTGTTCTCGAATCAAAGGTTTTGAAAAGTAAAGGGGAGAGACACTCCCGACAACTCGTGAGATTTTGTCCGACTTCTTGAATTCCGAGAAACTCAGCAGTTGCGGTTAGCATGGATGAAGAAATTGACGCTACTTCTCTCCCATCCACAAGGAATCTGTTCATATGACTACTCTCATAACTTCATCACCCTCATCTCGGAGCATCCCCAAATCCATTCTGGAACTCCCCCCCGCGGGAACTCGGTTCGAGATGTTCCTCACCGAGCTTGTACTTGGTTCGAGATGTTCCTCACCGAGCTTGGACTCGGTTTGAGATGAGCCTCACCGAGCTTGTACTTGGTTCGAGATGTTCCTCACCGAGCTTGGACTCGGTTTGAGATGAGCCTCACCGAGTTTGTACTTGGTTCGAGATGTTCCTCACCGAGCTTGGACTCGGTTTGAGATGAGCCTCACCGAGTTTGTACTCGGTTAGAGATGTACCTCACCGAGCTTGCACTCGGTTCGAGATGTCCCTCACCGAGCTTGTACTCGGTTCGAGATGTTCCTCACCGAGCTTGTACTCGGTTCGAGATGAGCCTCACCGAGCTGGTGGCGGATCACCCCGAGTCCTCGGTTAGAGATGTACCTCACCGAGCTTGCACTCGGTTCGAGATGTCCCTCACCGATCTTGTACTCGGTTCGAGATGTTCCTCACCGAGCTTGTACTCGGTTCGAGATGAGCCTCACCGAGCTTCTGGCAGATCCCCCCGCGGGAACTCGGTTCGAGATCGAGGTACTCTTTCAGTTTCATCATCCGAGCACAAAAGAGCACTATCAACCATCTGCAACACTCTTCCGAGCGGAAGGCCACGCCTGCAAGCATGTCTCTACCTCATCACCAACTCAGCACTGATCAGACGGACGCAGAAAGGACCTCAACTCGGCACTTTCTCTACGACTCTTCCCGAGTTGGGGGGCTCACACGGCGGATCGACTTCTCCTAACCCGCCTTGCTATCCTTTGCTAGCCTTGAGCACATGATTGTGGACTAGTACTCAAACCCTTCCTAGAAGGTGGGGGGGTACTTAGTGCTATGATGCTTAGTGCTATGCCTTCTTTCTCCTAACTTGGCTCGAGACTCACAAAGTCTCGCCGAGCCGGGACCTCGAGCAACGTCGCAAAGCAGCTCATCATCCGAACTCCCTAGAACCTCGGAGCAAGGCTCAAATAGCCTTGACCGAGCTGGGGGGCTTATGTGGCGGACTCGGCCTATGTGGTGGACTGGGAAAAAGGACCTGAACCAAGACCTCGGAACAAGGCTTGATTGGCCTTGACCGAGCTGGGGGGCTTATGTGGTGGACCTGGCCGAGCTCAAAGCTCAACGGTCCGACCTCATCCTCCTACCAAGGTCCGACCTCCCTGTATGCTTGGCCGAGCTCAATGCTCAACGCCCGACCAGACATCAGGCACGGGCCGACCTCATCTTCCTATCAAGGTCCGACCTCCTTGTCCGACACCACCCAAGATCCGACCTAGTCCGACACCGAGAGCAGGACAACTCATCCAACCTTATCCACAAGGACAGCTCATCCAACCTTATCCACAAGGAGCTCATCCAACCTCATCCACTCACAGCTCAGTACAGGCTGGCCCTAATTGGGCCTCAAGCAAGCCCATTAGGGCAACCAGCTCTCTCCTATATATATCCCCCTCTCCCTAGGGGCTAAGGTATGTCTCTCTTAACCTAAGAACTACGTGCGGCTTGATTCCCCTCTCATGGGATACGTAGGACCGGGGTCACCCTCGTCAGCTGCAACAACCCCCAAACACCTCATGTGGTGCTTCCGGCCTAGGGACATCACACTTTTTAGAAGAATTTTTTGGTCCAAATCATAAGTCAGTTTATATTTTTTTATGCATTATTTATTGTTTTTTTCTCTTTTTTGCCCTTATTAAATGTTTTGATTATCTACGTAAATTTTGTTGTCCATTAATGAATGTAAATTTTCAAAAAAAGTTAAGATGATAAAATTGTACTATTACAATATATTTTCGTAGAATTCATAAAATTAACTACTTTATTTGATATATGTATTTCGATTAAGTATATTTTGTAAGCATATCCTATATCCTATGACAAAGACAGGAGAAACTAACTTTAAGTCAGGGATGCCCCATAAATGCTTCCATACCAGTAAGATGTAGGTTTAGACTTCTTAGCCCTTGGTTTCTTTCGTTTGAAGTTGTAAGTAGCCTTTTCCCTTCTGCCGAACATTCAACAATATCCTAACCGTAGTCCTTAAAGAGGCACATAGGCATGTATGAACTTGTGACTGTGAGTACCTTGACAGCATGTGAACACCTTAGTGCATCGACGTTCTAGCACATCTGACATCAGTCTACTCTAAAACCATCCCACACAGCACACTGCCTCTCAAGCACAAGCACAAGCTGCGAAATCGGCGAATGAAACAACGTTGATGCTCCCGTTAACTGCCAAACATTTAATGCTTGATTGTGGGATCTATCGAAGACAAAAGGACCAACAATTGTTGTCCTATTGCTTCTATTAGGATGTTTAGTATTCATCTGAACTGCGACCTCAATTATTGTCCTATTGCTTCTAAAAGCCCCCAAACCCTTACCACTTGCATCTTCCTTGGAAAACTTGTTAGGTTCGTGCTCAAGTGCCGTATATTATTGTCATTCTACCAATGTTCTTCGTGGATGCCTCGTTTGTTCTCCCTATCAACTAACTACTACATGCTAGATCCTGGTTTATGCATCAAAATTCATTTGAAGCACATTTTATCCTAAACACAATGTTAATTACTGAAGCACTTTAAGTTACAACTTACAAAACGTTTAGCCTATTGGTGGACTTTTTATCTCAAGATCAAATGGCATTTATTCAAATACTGAAAACTCCAATTTCTTCAATATTATTGGTACGTAGGCTGCCCCATTGTTGGAAAGTGAGAGCCTCTCTACTGGAGTAAGATCCCCCACAACATATAAAAACTGAATTGGATCTCAACCATTGATTTAATTTTAATAATATTAGGTAATTTCAATGGCAACAGAGAAGCTTGTTCGAATGGATGGGTTTCTAACTGCATCACCGCAATGCAGAATATTTTATAACTGCAGGGGATGAGGAATTCTTCAATTCTGCAAACTTAGATAGGTGCAGTGATGCTTCTAAAATTTTAACCATTGATTTAATTTTAACGGTAGAGATTAAAATGATAAAAATATTTAAAAAAAAAAGTAAAATATCAGTTTAGCCCTTTCCCCATTCTCCTCACCATCTCCACCATTCCATCCATCACTTCCACTACAACTTCAACGTCAGCCGAAAACCCTCCTCCGAATTTGAACGGCAAAGGCATTAATTGTAGATTTGGATTATGATGACGCCTAAATCATGGGTTATGATGGGTGGGTTTTGGCCAAAGTGGTAGATATGTTCTTTGGTCTCGACGGCGAAGTTAATGGAGCCGAGTTTCATATCGGCATCTATGGCATCCTACGGTGCAGTTGGAACTTGAGCTTTGACGATCCTCTGAGTTGATTTATGGATCAAGACTACAAGCAAGGGCGGTGGGAAAGCAATTCTGACGATGGGTTCAGTCTATGAACTCATGATGGTGGTTCCACGCCTTCTGCACATTCACGGAGGGTCTTAGCAATTGGAGGTGGTAAGTGGAAGAAGAGTGGGTGGAAGGACAGTTTTGGGTGGGGTGGCAGCAGGAGATCAGTGAAATGGTGGATGAGGCTGGGTTAAGGTTAAAAACAAGGATAAAAATGTCTTTTCATGCTAATTAAAGTTGCAGTATCACTGCTTTCTTATATGTTTGCAACATTGAAGAATTCCTCTCACAATTTTAGTTCATATTAGAAAGTTCAGAAGTCAGTCACATATCTTTCATAACACAATTGAGTTGGCTAACCACAGTCACATATCTTTCATAACACTACTGAGTTGGCTAACCACAAACATATCAAGCTCGTTAGCGAGTAATACAACTAGAAACTTGACATGACATTGTGGACAATCAGAATATAGGGGGAAAAGCTGAAAGCAATTCAATGCAATAACCAAACATAGCACGATAGCAAGAGAATGAGAGGAACTGACGAAGCATAAGGGAGGCAAGTTAAAGTTTTTGTGAAAATGTAAAATGATGACATAATAATTAAAAAAAAAAAACTAGTAACACACAAGTTGTCCACAGAACACATTCATCTCGAAACAAAATTCATAATTTTTCAGTGAAACTATTGAAAGCAAAGAGAGTTGGCATTAAACAAATACAAAATTAAGATCTTGGCTTTTCCTTCTTCTCCTTGAAAAGAGCCAGGAGAGAAACACCTGAGACCTTCACAACCTTGAACCTAACACCAGGAATATCTCCCACGGCATGGCCTTTTCGTCCAAATCCAGCAATCAAGACTTCATCCTACACAGGCCACACTTCATGTCAAACAGTGGATATAACTAACATTTTACTTACATGACAACAAAAAAGAATTCAAAACACTTTGTTACAATATAAAAAGAGGATACGTTAACTGGTAGAGCACATGGACATGAGTACTTACATTCTCTTCAATGTAGTTTAAGCAACCATCATTGGGGACGAATGCAGCAATCTTCTTTCCATTTTTGATGAGTTGAACTCTGGCACACTTACGAATGGCAGAGTTAGGCTGCTTAGCCTCGATACCGCTGCACATGGAACACCATGATAATTTCTTAATATCATTCTCTAATTGAGAAAATATTAACAATATACAGATCAAGTTAAAATAATCTTACATCTTCTCAAGGACAATACCCTTTGCATGGGATGAGCCAGCAAAAGGCTTCTTCCATTCATTGCCAAGATGGGATTTCTTGTATGACTTGTCTGCCCACCTTTGCCTCCTGCGGTGGGATTTCAGCTTGCGAGCAGCTCCCATTCCATGTGTCTTCCTGCAGACAGTTAGAAGATTTAATTTTGTACATTTTTGTACTCATGTATATCAAAAATTGTACTGCCAACCCTCGAGATTTTGCTTAATCAAACCCAATACCACTCTTGTTTACATCAAACTCCTAGAGGTTAATGGTTTTCTTTACACCGACATCTTAACACTAACCTCACTAAAGGGGAGGTGGTTTGAAACAGAAATAAAGTCAACCCTCACCTAAATAAACCATTACTACTTCCTCTAATGTCAAACAATACCATGTCTAAAAGAAGAAAATAAGAAAATATGCTTATTCATGGCCATTTTTCACATACCGACAAACATTTAACAAACAAGCTCATAATTTAAAAAAAAAAAAAAAAAACAGAAACTCAGTTCAACCAATTAATCTGAACACTACGAAAAAGTAAAAATTACAAGCACCTAGCCCTGAATGCGGTATATTAAGTGAACCCATTACTACAACTCAAAATAAATCAAATAATATAGCACAACCCCAAACCAAAATAAAGGGAATGAAGTCGAAAAAAAAAAAGACAATCTACAACCTGTACAAGTAAACATAAAAGTCCAATGATAAGGAAAAATAAATCTTTTCAAATGGGGTTTAACCAATTCGCTATTAGTAGATTAGATTTGAAACAGATCCACAAAAGAACACAAATAAATCCACAAAAACTAAAGTTCATCTTTGTATGTTCAATTTCGGAGAAAACATGAAATAAAAAAAAAAAGCAAAAAAAAAAAACTTTCAGAGAGTTTGAAGCGTAAATTCGTTACCCCATGGTTACGGCTAGTTAGTTCCTCTGCGCAGAGCTTGGAGAACGAGCAGCAACAGCAGAACAAAACCCTAATATTTGAGAAGAAAACAGGTGTTGCGGTTTTTTATATTGTGAGAGCACAGTGGAGAAAAACAATGCTGCGCTGGGTCTAAGTCTGATCCTGAAATAGAAGCTCACTAAATCTTGGGCCTACACATCACTGGGCCTCTTACAAAAATGGGCTTTCTAATATCAGTGTTGAATTCTAGTTCCCAAACCCCTAACTTTAGTCCCCAAACCCTCAAACAAATTTTTATTCCAAAAATACCCTCCACACCTTCTCTTTCTTTCTTCTTCCTTCTTCATTCTTTCTAGTTCTGCACACAGTAGCCACCCTTCAATAGCACCCAAAGAGAGAGCAAGAAGAGAGAGAATAACGGCGAAGGACATGTGGGAGAAGAAAACGGCGGCGACGGAGGATGTGGGGAAAGGAATGAAGGCAAGGTTGAAGGGGATATCAAGCGAGGAAAAGAATGGCAATGGCGGTAGTGCTGTTTTTGTAAGGAAAACATTCTCAGATATAAGCAACAATTATTCTCAGATCTGTGGAGATTCACTGAGTGGATTTATGTTGGATTAGTCATGGTCTGTGTAGCTGTAATGTTGTCTTTGACATTTTGGATCATCTTTGAGAGAGGAGGCACCGTTCTCGCATTAAACAGCATTATGGAGTCCATAACTTAAGATAAGAGACAATATTCAACAAATCTAGCACTATACCTCCATTCTCCTATGATTTGTTTGTTTTTTCTATTACATAATATGTTGGCGACTTTCGTTTTTTTTTTTCCAATCCTCCGTTCTTCTTCATTCTTATATGTTTTTTTTAATGTGGTTATCCCTGTCGTGACGATGGGGGGGGGGTGGCGTGGTGTGGTGTGGAGTGGTGGGTGGGTCATGGTGGCGTGGTGGCCTCTGGTGACCAGGTCGTGGCGGCCTCAGGTGACTGGGTCGTGGCGGCATGGTGGCTGGTTGGGGGTGGTGGTGTGGTGTGGTGGGTGGGTCATGGTGGCGTGGTGGCCTCTGGTGACTAGGTCGTGGCGGCCTCAGGTGACTGGGTCGTGGCGGCATGGTGGCTGGTTGGGGGTGGTGGCAGTAGAGAAGAAGAATAGAAGAAAGGAGCAAGAAGATGGGCTGGGGGTTTGAGTTTCCTGAGGGTTTGGGGTTTGGGAAGAAAATAAGAGGGAAGGACATATTTGACTTTTTGTGATTAAAATGGGGTTTGGGACCAAAGTTAGGGGTTTGAGAACTAATATTCATCAGTGTTAGTTCCCAAATTTTTTTTTTCAACTCTAAACTCCATTTTTTTTATGGGATCAGTCGATTTTTTTTTTTTATATCTTCAAGTTGAGAAATATATTTTTTTTTCATTGACCTTCCATAAAAAAAATATTTTTAAGGTTGAAAAATACATTTTTTTAATTCAGGATAGTGAAAAAAAATTTCGACTGAACCCATAAAAAAAATGGACTTTGGGATTGCAAAAAAAAAAAAAAAATTTAGAATTAACACTTTTCTAATATAACATGGGATATGGTTCTTGAACCCTTTTTTAGTTTTGGAACACAACCCCCCCTCTTTTAATAAGAACCCAAAGTAACCCAATTTCCGCGAAAGTCTCGATGCGATATGTAACACCCACTGGAATTATTCCTAAATTTGTATGTAAATATTAATTGGAAAAGAATAAAATAAAATGCTTTTATGTTGAAGAAATTATTATTTTACTACTTTTTATGATTTTTAATTAATTTTATGATTGAAACTAATATTATATCATTTTTGAGGGAAATGAATAAAATATGATATTTTAAGAATTCAAATTTTATGTGTGATAATCAATTGTCAGGTTACTATAATCAATTGTCACCGCTCTACAATAGCTAAGGTAAAGTGGTAACGGTGATTTCAACGTGTAATTCGTGGATTAAACCACGAATTGACACCTCATGCTTACCTTGGATTGTAAATCGGTGCAGGAGGTGGAGTGGGAGGTTCAATTGTAGATTAAATAGGTTGATTAAAGAAGTTTTTCCTCTCTTTCTTTGTTTTTCGCCAAGACTTTGTGTTGAGTTTATAGCTTTCTCTCTTCTTCTACAAGCATTTCCAAACCCAGAAAACCATACATACTTGATGTATTATATCTAATCTTCATATACACATCTCAAACACATAAAATCTTGGACTAAGTCATTAGTTTGAAGCCTGTGAAGATGCTTTGGTGAATTTGCAAACTGGTTATTGTTGGAAACCAACAAGGGGCTAACAATCGAGTAGATGGGGGGTGAATATTGATTTTTCGAAATCGTTGAAAAACACTTGGATTTTTGTTCATCTGTTTGATAGGAATGCCAAGCTGCTGCCGAGCAGACGCTTGTTAATCGATTAACCAAATCAATAAATGAAGTGGTTAAGTTATTAACCAAGCTGCTGCACACTAGTAGCTCGGTTTTTACAACTTAACAAGTGACGAGCAAGAACCCAAGGCAGTGAGCGCGAATTAGCCAATCAACTGCTCGGTAGAAATTTAAAACAACACCAAATCAGAGTTTAAAAAAATTAAAGAACAGAAAAGCAGCAAGCAAGAAAATAAAAGAGACACCAGAATTTGTATACTGGTTCACTCTCACCCACTTAAGAGCTACGTCCAGTCCTCTCTACAACCTTAGAGAGATTTTCAATTAATCAAATCAAATTGGCTACACGGGTTTCACAAGCGACCCACGCTATACCCCAGGCTTTACAATAGACCCACTATAAATCTATCACGTTTGAGAGTGCACCAAACTCACGAAATCTAACCCAATTTGATATTGATTCTACTGAAGCCCACGTTTAGCACTGCACAACCGAAGCTTCTTGACCAATAAGAACCCACTTCGAAAACAGAGTACAGAGATGAGATGAGGTTGGCTCCAATCTAAACACTCACTGATTTTGCTTTTGAAAGTTTAGAATTCAAGTGAGTAAATGGTTTAGTGGGAATGTCAGAGAGGATTGAAACAAGGTTTCAAGTGTGAAAGTTTTTCACTCTCTGTTTTTCAGAGAATAAAGACCGTTATGATTTGGAAGAGAAAATTGAAAATTTCAGTTTAGCTTGCAAATTTTTGTGTGTCTCTTCTTGTTTCTATTTCTGTTGGAGAGGAACCTCTTATATACTCCCTCTCTAATATCTGAGAAAAGAGAGAGAAAAAGGACCTACGGGAAACATAGGTTGTTTTCGTTCCAACGGAAATAAATATGTCAAATCACAGTATAAATGGTCATTCCCGCTTTAACCATTGGTTAAACTCAATTTGATTTTAAACTTAGAGAAGCACGTGAGTTTAATCTAAAGACACCTACCTAACACTTAAAATAATTTTAAAAGGTTGAAGGCTGAAGTTGAGTGGAGTCGAAGAGTGCTGTTGATTTGTTGAAGATGACGAGCAGTAATGCCGAGCTTGACTTCCTTTGAGCTTTGAGGGTGAGATGGCTGAGCAACTTAACTGGGTTGATTGATGCCGAGCAACATAGCTGAGCTGTTATGTTGTCGAGTGGCTATGCCTTGAGATCAAGAGCTCTGATGTGCCGAGCTTGATGATTACTTGCATTTGGCATCTGATCTTGTCATCTGTTCGAGCCTGGGGAATTGAGCGACAGATTTGAACTGAGCTTAACCAAGCTGATATTCTAGCCGACTGATTTACTCTGAGCGATAGCTCGGATTGATCACTTCCGAGTGCGTTAGAGCTTGCGCTTCATTTATTCCGACTTCATCAAACCGATCCTTAGTCTTCCGAGCAAGGATTCTAAGAGCACCGAGCGCTTCTCGGAAATTTTGACTCTTTTCATCATACTGATCGGATCCAATAGTTTTTGTCGGTAGCCGAGATCAGAGATCCTCATACTGAGCTGATTTTATTGTCAAGGCTGATGTCCGAGATACTTCAGAGCTGATTCATTTGGCTTCATCAAAACCTTGGCCGAGAACCGAGCGCATGATGAACTTGATGTCATCACACGAGTTTGCTCATTTTTCTTCATCAAGTCGAGCTGTTTGGAACAGTGGTCGAGCACCGAGCATCAACATTTGTTATCATCAAAATCTTTTTGATTCAACAATCTCCCCCTTTTTGATGATGACAAATGCTTGTTGATTTTTTTTGCTTGATTTTGTCCATCTATGCTCAGAAGACTCCCCCTGACTTGCTGCTCTGAAAGCTTGAAGAACCTGAGGACCAAGCTACTCTGCTCTGCCCTTAACATTCTCCCCCTCTGGCTGAGAATCGACGATGATAAAGCTGCTTTGCACATTCTCCCCCTTTTCTGAGCTCGAGAAAAAAATTTGAGCATCATCAACAATCTGAAACAGCAAAAACAACACCCTTTCTCCCCCTTTTGGCATGATAAAAAAGGAGCCAAAATTTAAGTACTTTGCCAAAAGAGAGGTTAGAAAACACCCTTTCTCCCCCTACTAGAATTTAACACATGAGAGAGTCGGAGGAAGAGGTTTGAATATAACAATTAAAATGGTAAAGAACAAGATCGAACACATTGACATTGAAATGAGACATTTGTTGATGACTGAATAAAAAAGTAAAAAAATGCTGAACAACACTTAGCCTATGCTGGACTCGTCCAGAATGTTGAGCTCTCGTCGAATTCGATAGAGAGTCTCTCTCGGCAGTAGCTTTGTAAACACGTCGGCTAATTGCTGCTCGGTTGAAACAAATTCGATTTTGCAGTCACCCTTTTTAAAATGATCACGCGAAAAATGATGTCTTATTTCAATGTGTTTGGTTCGAGAGTGATACAATGGATTCTTGGTTAGATTGATTGCACTTGTGTTATCACATTTGATAGGAATGTGATCCAGGTGCAAACCGAAGTCCGATAGTCGCTGCTTCATCCAAAGAATTTGAGCACAGCAACTACCAGCTGCGATGTAATTGGCCTCGGAAGTAGAAAGAGCAACACAAGCTTGCTTTTTAGAAAACCATGACACTAGTTAACTGCCGAGCAAGTGGCATGTTTCACTAGTGCTTTTTCGGTTAAGCTTGCATCCTGCAAAATCGGAGTTTGAGTACCCAACCAAACTAAGATTAGCATCCGTTGGATACCGTAAACTAGTGTTCACATATCCCTTTAGATATTTGAAAATATGTTTTACAACAGAAAGATGAGACTCTTTGGGATCGGCTTGAAACCGAGGACACAAACAAACACTAAGCATAATATTAGGCCGAGAAACAGTTAAGTATAGCAAACTCCCTATCATGCCTCTATACTTACTCACTTCTACGGGTTTACCTGATTCATCCTTATCGTAATAGGATGAAGTGCTAATCGGTGTTGCTGCGTTTTTGTAATTTTCCATGCCGAATTTATTCAAGAGTTCTTTGCAGTATTTAGTTTGATGCACAAAAGTTCCCCCGACAGCTTGCTTAACTTGCAGCCCTAAGAAGAACTTGAGTTCACCCATCATGGATGATTTGGGTCCAATATATGATGTTTTGAGTATGATTTAGACTCCCTTTTACTATGGATTTGGCTTGTTTCTCTTGTAAATTTAGGACTTTTTGTATAGTTTTTAGGAAGTTAGGTAATTTAGAATCCTTTGAACGTTTTGATCCATTTTGGGTTTATTTCAGGTACTTTCGGAGCTTATATGAAGAAAAAATATGGAGCATGAAAGGGGATGAAAAGACCTTGAAAATGGCGCAAGAACGAAGCAAAACGGAGCCGGAATGAGTCCCCCACGCCCAAACGTGTCTGCAGCGGAGAAACAACACCATTACAGACCTGGCATGCCCAGGCGTGAGGTCCTGGGCGCCCAGGCGCGCATAGTGCGTGAAAGTGACGCTGTTCGGTATTTTGACCATAACTTGAGCTACGCTTATCCAAATGAGGCGATCCTGGTAACATTTTAAAGCTAAGGAAAATATCTACAACTTTGCCAGAAATAGCCTTGCTCAAATTCGTCCATCTTTTGGGTCAAAATCAGGGCCGAAGTTGCTGTCAGATACGAGAAAGCCCAATTGGGCCACTTCCGGATCAGTTTTGCTCCAATTCAATTAGGATTAGTTTTATCTTTTAAATATACGTTTTAGAATTAGGTTAGGCAACCATTAGCAGTCATTAGAGAGAGAGAGGGAGATTACATTATTTTAGAGAGTTTTAGAAGAGGAGAAGATCAAGGATTGGAAGATCCAAGGCTTTTTCATGGTAATCATGTATTCTTCTACTGCTTTTGTTCTTATTTTCATGATGTGTAACTAAAACCATTGTGTTAGGAATTGGTGAATTTGTATGGATTTGTTTATTGATTCTATGAATTGATGTTTTTCCGTTTCTAAATCATGTGTTTGATTGCGTTTTATTTCCAATTCATAAATCTGGCCAATTTATGTCTTGTTCTCTAATTCTTCAATTGAGAGATTAGGAATTAGAATAGGTCATGCCTTCAAACAATATAGTTATTCAACAAGTAGGGATACAATTGGGTAATTATATAACATGATTAATTCCCTGTTCTTAATTAAGATTATTCAATAGTTTAATCTCTTAAGGAATCAAGGATTATCTAATTGAATAAGAAACGATAGTTATACAAGAGGGATCTAATAGTTACCAATTTAGGAATTTTTTCATGATTTAGGGAAAAACAGAGATTCATTATAAATAAACAACGCCTACAATGAAACCATATTCCTAACATCTTTCTCAAATCGCTCACAACTTCTATTTACTTTCTGTTTTTAATTTATTTTCTATTTTTATTTCAATTCAATCTTAATTAATTAGTTACAAACCAATAGATTTTGCATTTAACTACTCTTTGGTGAAAATTAATTGAACAATTTGCAATCCCTGAGGGACGATATCTGGTCTTATTGACTATATTACTATCCGATCTAGTATACTTGCTAGAGAGTGAACAATGGACATCTCGAATTCACCTTGCATTAAATCAGAGAACTTCTTTCAAAGAGACATGTTAGAAGCACCGAAAATTATATCATCAACATACACTTGAACTAACAAAATGTCTTTGCCCGATTTTTGAATGAACAATGTTGTATCAACCTTTCCTCTCTCAAAACCTTTTTCTAAAAGAAAGGAACTCAATCGGTCATACCAAGCTCGAGGAGCTTGTTTCAGACCATAGAGAGCCTTTTTTAGTTTGTAAACATGGTTTGGAAAATCATGACTTTCAAATCCAGGAGGTGGCTTGACATACACTTCTTCATTTATAAAACCGTTCAAGAAAGCACTCTTTACATCCATTTGGTAAAGTGTGAATTTCATAATTGATGCAAATGCAAGTAGAATTCGGATTGCTTCAAGTCTGGCAACCAGAGCAAATGTTTCGTCATAATCGATACCTTCCTCTTGATTGTAGCCTTGAGCAACAAGTCTAGCTTTGTTTCTGATAATTAATCCCGATTCATCCATTTTATTTCTATAAATCCATTTAGTGCCGATCACAGAATGATCGTTGGGCCGAGGCACCAATTCCCAAACATCATTTCGGATGAATTGGTTCAGTTCCTCTTGCATCGCAATTGCCCAATGTTCATCCTTAATGGCTTGATTAATAGAATCAGGTTCAATTTGAGAAACAAAGGAGACATAATTGCAAAAATTTAGAACTGACTGACGAGTTAACACTCCCTTAGATATGTCGCCGAGTACGTTCTCGATAGGATGGTCTTTGTTTGATTTCCATGCTGGAGGAAGCTCGGTCTGTTCGACATCCGAGCTCGTTCTTGGATTATCCGGTCTTGAGACTGGTGTGGCCGAGCTCCTTCTCGGTGTGAGCTCCTCCTACTGAGCTCCATCTTCAGCTGCATCAAGATCGTCTTTCCGAGCTTCTTCTAAATCAGTTGTGCTTGGCTTTTGCTCGGTTGCTTCACTTTCATCAAAACCTGCACAACTAACATTGTCTCTTCGAGAGACTCATCAAATACCACATGCACAGACTCTTCCACAGTGGAGGTCCTTTTGTTAAAAACTCTATAAGCTTTACTATGAGAAGAATAGCCCAAAAATATCCCTTCATCAGCTTTTGAGTCAAACTTGCCGAGATGCTCTTTGCCATTGTTTAAAATAAAAACCATGCATCCAAAAACGTGAAAATAGGATATGTTTGGTTTTCTTCCTTTGTAAAGCTCATAGGGAGTTTTCTTTGAAAATGGTCTGAGCAAGATGCGATTCATTACATAATAAGGAGTGTTCACTGCATCTGCCCAGAAATAATGCGGTATTTTGTACTCGTCCAACATGGTCCGAGCAAGCTCCTCAAGAACTCGGTTTTTCCGTTCAACGACCCCGTTTTGCTCGGGAGTCCGAGGAGCGGAAAACTGATGTTCTATGCCGAGTTTCGAGCAAAACTTATCAAATTTGTAGTTTTCGAACTCGCCACCGTGGTCTGATCGGATTACAACTACTTTTTGGTTTGCTCGGTTTTGGAGTCGTTTGACTAGCTCTTTAAAACTTTTAAAAGTGTCACTCTTTGAAGATAAAAATAGAGTCCACGTAAAATCTTGAAAAATCATCAACAATCACTAAAGCATAGAAGTTGCCACCAAAGCTCTTAACTTGCGATGGTCCGAACAAGTCCATATGAAGTAATTCTAATGGCCTTGTTGTGGACATCATCGTTTTGCGTGGAAATTTGTTTTTGGTTTGTTTGCACTTCTTACAAGAATTGCAAACACCTTCTATGTTAAAATTCAGCTTTGGTAGGCCGACAACTTAATATTTGGATTGAATTTTGAGTAATATGTCAGATTAGTCCTTGACTTTATAAGCGTCGATCAAGTTAGTCCCTGACTTTATCAAAATAGCAATTTAGTCCCTGAGATTTCATTTTAATTCAAATACGTCCCTATCTTTATCCCATTTTAAAGCAAATACATCCCTGCGATAGTGACAGCAGGGACTAACTTGATCGACGTTCTCCTATTTCAGGGACTAAATTGCTATTTCGATAAAGTCAGGGACTAACTTGACCGACGCTTACAAAGTCAGGGACTAATCTGACATATTACTCATTGAATTTTCTTTAATTGATTTACGTTTATATGAGCCGTCCTACGATGCCACAACCAAGTGTCACTCTCTTTTCTAACCATGCAAGTGGTTACCAGAGAAGTGATTTCATTCAATTCAACCAAATAAGTATTGTTAAAACGTTTTCCTATAAATTTGATAGAATTGTCTTTGTCACTTTTAATAATGCAATGAGTGGAGGTAAAGACAACATGATTGCCGACATCACATGATTGGCTAATGCTTAAAAGATTATGCTCTAGCCCTTTTACAAATAAAACATTGTCGATAATAAAGTTGGAGGAATTACCTACTTTATCTTCACCCATAATTTTATCTCTGTTGTTATCACCATAAGTGACAAAGCCTTTTTCCTTGTGCACGAGCTTGGTGAATTGTTGCTCGTCCCCGGTCATGTGCTTCAAGCATCCACTATCGAGATACCACCGGTTTTCCTTTGCTCGGAAGCACACCTGTAACACAAATATATCATTTGTTTGTTGCGAGTACCCAAACTGTTTTGGGTCCCTAGGGGTTAGCATGTGGACTTCCCTTTTTGATTACCCAAACATACGTGCCCTTGGCTACACCATAACACTTAATTCGGCACTCGTTTGGCGTGTGACCATGAAGACCATAGTAAGAACACGTCGGCCTCTTTGAGTTATTGAAATTTGAGAGTGAGCCGAGCTTTCTTACTGTTTTCTTCTTGGCCTTAGTGTAACCGAGACCCGCTTTGTTTGAGTAATTTCTCTGTTCGGCAAGTAACTTGTCGAACAAACCATCACTCTTTTTGACTGTTGCACTTTTATTTTTCAGTTCAGAAATTTCCTTTTCATATTTAGTGCAACAATCTAGATTTTCAATTTTCAAGTGAGTGATAGTATTTTCCAATGAATTGTTTCTGTATTTCAATTCTTCAATTGAATTCTCCAATTCAAGAACTTGCTCTTTGTAGTTTGAAAGATTCTTTTTCAACTTAATGAAATTTTTAGCAAGCTTCTTGAATTCGGTTTGCATTTTAAGATAGGCAGATTACAATTCATCAGTGTCATTAAATTCTGATTCTGAGTCAGAATCAGTTTCAGAGGTTACCTCAGTGTGTTTGAGTTCGGCTCGCTGAGGCTTCCTCGGTGTGTCTGCCCATCAAGCACAAGAACCTCGGTCCTTGCTCTTCACAGTCCGAGCATGATTCAGCTTCTTGTTGCTCGGCTTCTGTGCTGCTTGATGTGGCTTGATCAGCAAGCCTTCCCATAAGGCACAAGTTAGCCTCCTCATCATCATTCGAAGAGCTTGAGCTTGATGAATCGTTTGCTTCGGGTGCGTCCCAAACAATGTATGCTCTCTTCGGTTTACGGTTTCCTTTCTTCTTTTCTATGCTGCCCTTTTTCTGCAGTTTTGGACAGTTGGGCCGAATGTGACCTCGTTCACCACACTCATAGCATTTTTCTTGATCTTTTGATGTTGAGGTTTGTTGGTGAATGTCCTTGGTCTCCATTTCCTTTCCTTTGAAATTTCATTTTCCCTTGAAGAATTTGCCGAACTTTCTGACCATGAGTCCGAAAGCTTCCTCGTCCAACTCCGAGCTTGATTCAGAATCCGAGGAGACTTTGGATGTCTTGGTGGAGACCTTGAGGGAGATCCCCTTCTTTTTCTTGTCGGCTTCTTCATGCATGGACAAGCGGCCGAGCTCCATTTCATGCTCTTGTAGTTTGCTAAACAAGGTTGCTATATCCATGGTATCCAAATCCTTGGATTCCATGATTGCTGTAACTTTGGGCTGCCACTCCCTGCTAAGACATCTAAGCACCTTGTTAACAATTTCAGAATTCATAAAACTTTTTCCAAGAGCTATGAGATGGTTGATGATATGAGTAAAACGTTTTTTCATGTCATTAATATTTTCATTCGGTTGCATGCGAAAAAGTTCATACTCATGCATCAATGAGTTTAATCTAGCTCTTCTTACTTCACTTGTCCCCTTGTGAGTATGTTGCAAAGTGTCCCACATTTGCTTGGCATTCGAGCAGTGAGATACTCGGAAAAATTCATCATAAGACAATGCTGAGGTGATGATATTTTTTGCTTGTAAATCATATGAAACCTTTTTCTTATCATCATCGTCCCAGCTCGTCCTCAGAATTTCCACAACTTCATCACCTATTCTCCTTCTCGGAATATGGGGGCCATTTTCAACAGCATCCCAAACATCAATATCGATTGCTTCAATGAAAATTTTCATTCGGGCTTTCCAATAAGCATAACCATCACCATTGAATAGTGGTGGTCTGTTTATTGAAGAGTCTTCACCACCAAATGGATTGTTAGAGCCCATTGGTTTACCTCTAGGATCTTTTCGAAAAAGCTGTTAGGCTCGATCTTTCGACCGAGCTCTGATACCACTTGTCGGAAACCAACAAGGGGCTAACAATCGAGTAGAAGGGGGGGGGGGGGATGAATAAGAGATTGAAGCAAGTATATTGATTTTTCGAAATCGTTGAAAAACACTTGGCTTTTGATTCGTCTATTTGATAGGAATGCCAAGCTGCTACCGAGCAGACGCTGGTTAATCGATTAACCAAATCAATAAATGAAGTGGTTAAGTTATTAACCAAGCTGCTGCACACTAGTAGCTCGGTTTTTACAACTTAACAAGTGACGAGCAAGAACCCAAGGCAGTGAGCGCGAATTAGCCAATCAACTGCTTGGTAGAAATTTAAAACAACACCAAATTAGAGTTTAAAAAAATAAAGAACAGAAAAGCAGCAAGCAAGAAAATAAAAGAGACACCAGAATTTTTATACTGGTTCACTCTCACCTACTTGAGAGCTACGTCTAGTCCTCTCTACAACCTTAGAGAGATTTTCAATTAATCAAATCAAATTGGCTACACGGGTTTTACAAGCGACCCACGCTATACCCCAGGCTTTACAATAGACCCACTATAAATCTATCCCGTTCAAGAGTGTACCAAACTCACGAACTCTACCCCAATTTGATATTGATTCTGCTGAATCCCACGTTCAGCACTGCACAACTGAAGCTTCTTGACCAACAAGAACCCGCTTCGAAAACAGAGTATAGAGATGAGATGAGGTTGGCTCCAATCTAAACACTCACTGATTTTGCTTTTGAAAGTTTAGAATTCAAGTGAGTAAATGGTTTAGTGGGAATGTCAGAGAGGATTGAAACAAGGTTTCAAGTGTGAAAGTTTTTCACTCTTTGTTTTTCAGAGAATAAAGACCGTTGTGATTTGGAAGAGAAAATTGAAAATTTTAGTTTAGCTTGCAAATTTTGTGTGTCTCTTCTTGTTTCTATTTTTGTTGGAGAGGAACCTCTTATATACTCCCTCTCTAATATCTGAGAAAAGAGAGAGAAAAAGGACCTACGGGAAACATAGGTTGTTTTCGTTCCAACGGAAATAAATATGTCAAATCACAGTATAAATGGTCATTCCCGCTTTAACCATTGGTTAAACTCAATTTGAATTTTAAACATAGAAAAACACGTGAGTTTAATCTAAAGACACCTACCTAACACTTAAAATAATTTTAAAAGGTTGAAGGCTGAAGTTGAGTGGAGTCGAAGAGTGCTGTTGATTTGTTGAAGATGAAGAGCACTAATGTCGAGCTTGACTTCCTTTGAGCTTTGAGGGTGAGATGGCTGAGCAACTTAACTGGGTTGATTGATGCCGAGCAACATAGCTGAGCTGTTCTGTTGTCGAGTGGCTATGCCTTGAGATCAAGAGCTCTGATGTGCCGAGCTTGATGATTACTTGCATTTGGCATCTGATCTTGGCATCTGCTCGAGCCTGGGGACTTGAGCGATAGATCTGAACTGAGCTTAACCGAGTTGATCTTCTGGCTGACTGATTTACTCTGAGCGATAGCTCGAATTGATCACTTCCGAGTGCGTCAGAGCTTGCGCTTCATTTATTCCGACTTCATCAAACCGATCCTTAGTCTTCCGAGCAAGGATGCTAAGAGCATCGAGTGCTTCTCGGACATTTTGACTCTTTTCATCATACTGATCGGATCCAATAGTTTCCGTCGGTAGCCGAGATCAGAGATCCTCATACTGAGCTTATTTTATTGTCAAGGCTGATGTCCGAGATACTTCAGAGCTGATTCATTTGGCTTCATCAAAACCATGGCCGAGAACCGAGCGCATGATGAACTTGATGTCATCACACGAGTTTGCTCATTTGTCTTCTTCAAGTCGAGCTATTTGGAACAATGGTCGAGCACCGAGCAATGACATTTGTTATCATAAAAATCTCTTTGATTCAACAGTTATTTGGTAAGAATAGATCACCTCAGCGTCTCAAACTTGTTTTAATTTTTAGCTTATATATCCTAGTTGAAGTTGTAACACCCCTAATTTTCGTATTTCGAATAAATAAATAAATTAATTATAATTTTTCGTTTTATAATTAATTAAGTTTATTTGAATCTTTTATTTTTGTACATCATGTGCATAAAGAGATATAAAAATATGAGATATATTTTTATATAAGAATTTTGTACAAAAATATAAGATTTGCAATTCAGTCCTTGGGGTGGGACCTAATTGCAATATTAGAAAGGTTGTTGGAGGGAAATTAAACGAAATATGAATTTATGAAAATTCTGTCATGATAATCGATTACCACAACTTGGTAATCGATTACCATAGTGCACAAAACCCAGATTTGAGTGCGTTTGATGAGTAATCTATGCGTTAATCCTTAGATTGCCACGAAATCACCTCCTGATGTAGTGGGATCGACGCGTGCCCATCATGGCACACGAATTTGTCTATAAAAGCAAGTCTTGGTTGAGAATTTGCCTCATTTGCATGTTGAATGTTCTGAGAACACAGATTAAGGTTCTTGTTTTCGTCCCTCAAATTCTCCTTTGATTCTGAGAGTTAGGCAAAGAATGATAAGCTTTGCTTTAATACAAAAATCGTGAGTTGAGGGTGTGTGTGCTGGGAGAAATCAAGCTTGCAAGTTCAGTTCCAAATTTCGCAGAACTTGGAATCTGATTCCTGGAGCTTAGTTTGAAGCTCGATTGTGGTAAGCACACAAACCCTTTTGGTTTCAAACTTGTTCCTACCTCTAGTGTATGTTGCAGAGAATCCAATTTAACCATTTTCCCCAATTCTTGATTCGGTTTTGCATGTCCAATTTTTTGGTTTTGGTACCCTGTTCAACACTATCCTGCATGTAGAGGATATAGTGGATTTCGGTGTTGGAGCTTCTTTCTCTGCAAAGTTTTTGATAAAGCACGAACTAGAGGTAAGGGAAAAGCTTTACATTCACTAGAATAAGAGTGATTGTTGTGGTTTGTATAGGGAGTCAACTTGAGACTCAAAAGGGCATAGTTTGAATTAGGATTTTGGTTTGGAGACCAAATTTTGCTCTCTCTGTGTTTTGAGCAACATACATTATGTGCATGCAAAGTGTTGGATGCCTGAAATCATGATTTAATTGTATCTATAAATATTTGGTACCTTGAGTTGTTGAAAGTTGTGTTTATGCATAATTCATGGAATTGTGGAATTCTCTGTGAATTGGTGTGATTTCAGTGTTGGAGCATGTTTCAATTATGCCATTTGATTTTTGTGAATGATGGGTTTGAGCTGGAATTGATTAGAATTGAAAATGGTATGTTAAAACTCAGTTTTTATGCATCTGCTGATATGAATAATCTATTACCACGACCTAGTAATCGATTACCGGTGTATGATAATCGATTACCAGCACTGAAAAATTCAGCAAAATACCATTTTTAATTCCTAACCATTTTAACCTATAATTGAGTTTTAATTACCACAGAGATTACACTGAAATTATACTTGAAATAATAATTGATTATTATTTCTAAGTTGAAATGCATAAATTCATTTATTTATTTTATAATGAGTTGGATATTATAAAATAAATTGAAAGACAAATCAATTGGAGTATTGATGCATTCATGCATGGTGTAGGTGGATGCTATCGTTTTCATGTTTGAGAAACATGAGGAGGGCCTCTGGGAGTGCCAAATGTTGCTACTTGCTCGATGACACATTTCTGGGAATAGAATGTGGCCAGTATGGGAATATACTGTTGATATGATTATTACATCTTCGTGACGTGACGCACGCATGAGAAGCGGTGTTATGTATCATAAAGTGATTATTACGTCTTCGCGACGTGACGTTCACCAGGGGGTGACGTTATGTATCACTTCTGAGCTGAGTACGCTATATGTTTTGGGAACGTATTAAAGTATTCTGGGAATACACTGATGTTATGGATGGAAATCCGTGAGAATGTTTAGATGGAGAATCTCAGGAATTGAGAGATGACATGCATCATGCCACTATAATTAAGAGAATTAATTATAAATGAATCTGGCTTGATCATATGCACATACATGTTGATTGATAACTTGATTGTGTGTGATTGTTTAACTAAGTCTGCTCACTTCATCCCCGTTAATATGAGATATCCCATGGAAAAATTGACTCAGTTGCACAATAAGGAGATCGTCCAGCTGCATAGAGTTCCTTCCAACATTATCTCAGATCGTGGTCCTAGATTTTTATCTAGATTCTGGCAAAGTTTTCAGCAGGCATTGGGGTCAAGTTTAAAGCTTAGTTCAACTTACCATCCTCAAACTGATGGCCAAACGAAACGTACCATCCAATCCTTAGAAATTTTGTTGAGGACTTGCACCATGGAGCTACAAGGAAATTGGGACCAACTCTTACCCACTACAGCATTTTTGGCCTTAGGCCTCACATGAAAACCGTGGTGAAAGGTCAAAAAACCATGGCCTAAAATGTAGACCATGGTTTTATGAGCGTAGTACTTGTTGCCGTGGATTAGGGGTGTAAGTGATCCGGTCTGAGACCGCGAGACCGCTCAGACCGGATTGGACCAGACCAAAAAATGCAGTCTGGTCCGGTCTCACGGTCCGGTCCAGTCTTGAAAAGCTGAGACCATACATGAACGGTCCGGTCCGTGGTCCCACATGTTATTAGACCACTGGGACCGGACCGGACCGATTGGGGTTAATAATTAATAATAAATAAAAAACCATACAGATCTGGTTTAGTGTGACAATTCTATATAAATGATGTGTTCTTGTAGTTCTTGTTATTGTAGTTGTGCATATAATTAATATAAATATAAAGCTAAATGATAAAGAAAATAATACCAAAAGGAAGATGATCATCTGCATACTGGTCAAAATTAGGGAACAAACCCATCTGCAGACTTGGTTTTGATAAACATGGCAGAATGCAGATCTGGTTCAATAGTATTACAGATCTGTTTTTTTAATTTATTTTAATCCAATAATTAACTAATTAGCTAAATAGACCAGACCAGACCGGACCGGACCATTCATGAATGGTCCGGTCCAGTCCGGTCTTTGATGATAAATAATATTGGGACCAAACCAGACCAGACCATACTAAATTGAACGGTCCGGTCCATAATATGGCCCACAGACCGGACCGTTACACCCCTACCGTGGATTATTCCAATAGGCCACGGTTTTTTTACTTTAGGCCACAATACAATGAAAACCGTGGTTCAAAATAGAGGAAAAGTCCACGGTTTTCAAAATCACCAATAGGCCACGGTTTTCAAAATTGCCAATAGACCACGGTTTTGTGCTTGTTGTTGTAAGTTTAGGCCACGATTTTTTCATACCCTCTTTAGTTTGATACCCAATTTTAGGCCACGGTTTTCTAAATGTGGTCACACATTTAAGCCATAGTTTTCTTACATTTTAGACCACAGTCACACATTCAATCTAGGTTTAGTATAGGCTTAATTATGTCACAAGTCCCTGAAGTTTGGGATACTTTTGTCAGATACCCTTATTCTTTTTCTTTTCAATGTCTGACTCCCTGAAGTTACTTCTGAGTTTGTCATATATCTCTACTACCAATTCTGGCCAATTTTGCTGACATGTAACATCAAAATCCTGGTCAGAGGGTCAAGAGGTTAGGCACCTGGTGCCCCATGGGCGAAGATCCTTTTTTTTTAAATTAAAAAACTAAAAAACTTAATATTTTTATCTTTTTAGTTAAATAAAAAAAAAGAGAAGAAATGATTGAATAGAGAGGTCGCCTTCGCCCATGTGACATCCTGCGGCACCACATATGACCAATCTCCTGCATCTGATTAGGAATATGATGTTACATGCATGTAAGCAAAATTGGCCAGAATTGATAATAAGGGTATATGACCAGAAGTAACTTCAGAGACTTGTGACATGATTAAGCCTTTAGTATATATGTTGTTACGTTGAAGTCATAGCTATCTAATTAAAAATTGGCCATTAAATGGCATAAATAGAAACTCTATATATAGATGTTGAACAAAACAAATTATTTACATTCATTACAAACATCAATGACCAAAATAATCAAAAGTTTACAACTCATAAGTATCTAACACACCTATAAATCTAGGACTAGCAGTGCTCTATGAAAGTAAAGCATAATATCTGATAATATACGATCTATAACATTATAGATTTTATCCCTAATTCTATGACAAATTCTACTTAAACGTATCTTCATATCCCTTGAACATCAACAATTTGACGCAAAAGTAAAATAATCACGTCACCCTAACATCATCTACATTTGCATAATTACAAGTTTGCCAAACTTGTTGCTCTTTCAATCACTGACCTGCTCTTTCAATCACTGACCTACATGGAGCAATGTTCATACATAAAAAACAACATTAGTATTATCAGTCGTGACATATCTCAGCACCTTTGCATTAATCTTAAGCAACATTAGTTTTTATTCACATTGAATCCAAGTATTTTCCATCTAAATCAAACATAGAGAAAAAATACATTTATACTTGTATACTTATTCCCAATGAATCAAACAGGAAAAAATGGGAATCAAATATTAAACAGGAAAAATCAAGTTGAACATCTGCAGAATTTTAATCAAACAAAAAAAATTTCAAAACACAATTTACAAGTTCAATCAAACATGTCGTAATAAAAGTACTCATGAATGATCATTGCAACACCCCTTTTCTCAAGCCCGAGTAATTAAGAAATAAATCATTAAAACAAGTACCACTCGAAAATATTATGGACTTGGTATGTATTAGAATTTATGGGAAATAAATTTTTTTTCTTTTCCTTTGAAATTCTAATGGGTCGGGTGTGCAAAACCACAAAACCTCTGGATCTTGGAAAATAATGTTGGAAATCAAGCTTGCCCTAAAGGACGTAAATAGTCAATGCTAGAAGATTTCTAGAAGATAGAGTTTTGATGATAACAAACAAGTTTCAAGCATCAAGTTGCATCAAGTCAAGCATCAAGTATCAAGCAGTGCAAGGCTCAAGCTTTCATGTTAATTGTTGTATAAGCCTTGCCTATTGGAAATTTGTAAGGTAATGAAATTTTATTACAAGTGTGTATTGGCCAAATGAGTTTTTCAATTTAAGGAGAAGAAAAAGAGTTTTTAGTGAAAATCATTTTTGAACTTAGTTTCTGTGGAAGTGCATGATGAAACAACTCTGGATGATTTTATCTAAGTTATAAAAATCTATTTTTATAAGTGCAAGAGAGGATAATCGATTACCTTCTCAAAGTAATCGATTACTTTTGTTGCATCATAGAAAAACAAGAGTGTGAATAATCGATTAGGTGAACTTGAATAATCCATTACTTTCTGAATGAGAGTAATCGATTAACTAGATCAAGTAATCGATTATCAATGTTGCATCATACATTTTCCTGAGGCAGAGTAATCGATTACAGCCCTGAAGTAATCGATTACATGATGTTAAATTTCACAAAATTCAGAGACTCAGTAATCGATTATTAGATTAGTGGCAATCGATTATATGAGTTGCATCATATACTAAACAGGAGTGAAGTAATCGATTACTTGGAATGAATAATCGATTACTGGTTTTTCAAATGAATTTCAAAGTTTCCATTTTTAAGGTGATAATCGATTACCTTTCTGAAATAATGGATTACCTAAAGTTTTATTGAAAAACGTGTCAGAATCATTTTGATTTATTTCCAGATTGATTCTGTTTTATTTTCAAAATTCCAAATTGATTTTATTTTTGAAAATATTCCCTTTTGATTTAAGTTTCAAATCTTTTATTTTATTTCTTAAATCAATTTGCTGATTTGGTTTTGATTTTAAAAATTATTTTGTTGCTTCTTATGTTCTAAATTAGATTTTTATTTTTAATAAGAACAACTACACTACTACACTCCTACGTTCTGACAATTCTGATCATTCACGCTTTCTCTCTTATTCTTCTCAAAACTTCAAGCTTTTCATCGTTCATTATTTTTAGAGAAGAAAACCTTGTATTGGCCTGCACTCTTGTGATTTAATCTCATTATCATAGAACCTATATTGTTGTATCCGTGTTGTTGAGAACACAATATACGATTGTAATCACTCACATCATATTGTATTCAAACGTTAGTGGTTAGGGAGTGAATCCCTTAGTTGAACGTGTGGTACGATCGTAGGGTGAGAAACCCTGCTGTGTTATTGAGGCCCCTAGCGAACGGAGGTTCCTAGTAGTGTGCGGGGTGCTCTGGTTGTAATTGGGTGCGGCTCAATTCAAGTATATAAAAGGCTCAAGAGGGTCGCTTGGGGACTGGACGTAGGTCACTTGCTGGATTGACCGAACCAGTATAAAAATTGGTTTGCGTGTTCTTCTTCCTTATCTCTTTTACTTTCCGCAATTTCATTTATTTACGTTTCTGCTCAACTCTTATTTTTATTATCAATCGCTATCGCTCTCCATCACAATCTCTTAATCTCTCCAACGCGAAAATATTTTTAATTTTACGTGCTTTCTCAATAAATTAATAAAACTTGATTCACCCCCCTCTTGAGATTTTGAGCCACTATCCTAATAATTGGCATTAGAGCTAGTCTCTTGTGTTAAGACTTAACTGTCTCAAGAGTATGGCTTCAAACTCTCCGTTTGGTGGTGAAGGGAGTTCTATTAATCGTCCTCCCATATTTGATGGGGGTAGGGTACGCTTATTGGAAAGCCCAGATGAAAATTTTTATTTAAGGAGTAGGATTAAAAGTTTGGGATGCAGTCATAAATGGACCATATGTTCCGACTCATGTAGTTAATGGTAACACCGTTGACAAGCTTGTGGCTGATTGGACAGAAGAGGAGGAACGTAGAGTCCAATACGACTTGAAAGCGAAAAATATAATAACATCTGCTTTGAGTTATGATGAAATTTTCAGGATATCTACATGTGAGATAGCACAGCAAATGTGGGATACATTAGAGGTCACACATGAAGGTACCAATGAAGTCAAGAGATCAAGAATCAACACTCTGACGGGAGAGTCCAAAAGCGCTTCACAATGATAGTTAATCAGCTCGTAACCTTGGGGAAGAAATTCACCAACGAAGAACTAATCAACAAAGTGCTAAGGTGTGTAGGGAGAGAATGGCAACCAAAAGTGACGGCCATAATGGAATCCAGAAATCTTTCAACCATGACTCTCACTACACTATTCGGGAAACTATAGGAACACGAGAGTGAATTGAAAAGATTAGCACAACATGAAGAGGAGACCAAAAAGGTGAAGAGTCTCGCATTCAAAGCTGAAGCACCATCAACCGAAGGTGACTCAGACAAGGAACTAATTAGTGATGAACATATGGGGTTACTTGTCAAAAAATTCGGGAAGTTTATGAGAAAGAAGAACAAATTCACTACTCAAAATAAAAGAGACTCTAACAAAAGTGGAGGATCAGCTATCACATGTCATGAATGTGGCAAGCTCGGTCACATCAGAGCGAAGTGCTACCAGTTGAAAAAGAAGGAGAATTCAGAAAGAAACACCTCCAACTCAAGAAAAGGAAAGCAAGCATACTTGGCGTGATTAGACAACGAGGAAAGTTTGGATGATGATTCGGACGAACAGGAAGAAACAACCAACCTATGCTTAATGGCACATGAAGACGAGGTAAATTCCGATCTTGAACCTTCTTATCTTGAATTACAAGAGGCATTTGAAGAATTACATGAGGAATCGATGAGGTTATACTTATTGGTTTCTTTAGAAAAGAAAAAATCAGCTTTACTTTTACAAAAGAACCAAGAACTTTCTAAAGAAAATGAAGTTTTGAAAAATGAAAATAAAGAGCTGAATTCTAATTTGAAAAATTCTTCAAACACCTCTAGTAATGAAATTAAATTTAAAGCTAGTTCATCTTCTTGTAAGTTTTGCAAGGATTTAGTAAAAGAAAATGAGGATTTAAAAGAAACACTTGCAAAGTTTACAAAAGGTAGAAATACTTTAAATTTAATGCTAGGGAGACATAAATGTTTTTTCAATAGAGCCGGTTTAGGATATCAACCCGGCAGGCATCAAAAACAATTAAGCACCATTTTTGTCCCCACTAGCTCTCATAAAAAGCCTCTTATTATTTGTCATATTTGTAACACCCCGATTCGGCAACTTGAAAACTTAAACACAAAGTAGTGAAAATTAGGGCCATTTTTTTTTACAAGTGTGCGTCACACAAGATGAGAACATTTAGATTTTCAAAACATTATACAATTAAAACTCATGTTCTCATGTTGCACAACTCTTTCAAGTTCCAAACGAGATGTCACAGGACACCGCACTTTGAAACTCGTTTTCAAACATTATTTAAAACTTGGCCCGTTTAATTATTTCCAAATCATCAGCGTTGCATAAAACCGTTGCCGGGTTACAGCATGATAGAGCTAGGTACTAAGCACTTACAATGGAGTACAAGCTTTGAGGGGATTGCCTAACTTCTAGTCATGCACACCAAAATTATCTCTTTATCTTCGCATCTTGGCAGCCCACACTCTCGATCCACCAGTGGAGTTGTCGCCTCCAATCATCTCAGGAGTCTCACTTAGAGAGTCATCAGGTACTTGCCTTTCCTGGCACTAAGCCATCTACCGGTTGCAATATCAGCAATTGCCAATACGACAACACGGTAGGAGATAGTCAGTGTTCCGAACACCAACGGGTTGACCATACGGTCTCGGGTATAAAAGTAGACAGAGAATATAATAAAACAACATAACTACAACATCATCAACATGTAATACACGTAGCATAAATGAATCACATAAATCAAAACATATCATACTATTCTAAGCACATCAGTACCATCATTCTTAACCAATTAATTCATTCACGCTTTATAACCACATCCTCAGAATTCTTCTCGTGAACTTTCATAACTTTCTCAATCCTTCTTCCATCACAATTTCTGCACTTATCTCTTAATCCAGGAATTCCTTGTATTTATCTTACAATTCTTACTTGATATTTTGATGCACTTCTCTTTGAAATAACTTTGTCTATTAAGTTTTATTATTTCGGTTAACATCAATGATGAGGGGGAAACATCATTGAGCTCGCACACGTCTACATCTCCTCGGTCAACCACCCAACCTAGTCGGAAGCAAACAGGGTGCAGGACCTTTACCACGCGGGCACGACAGCTGTCACACAACAAATGGTCCCAGACCAGGAGGCCCTGCCTCAAATCATATCAATTCAAATATCATATCAATGCGTGCTCTCAGCGGCAATCACAAATGCCCCATTCCAGTCCCTCTCACTGTTCCTGAAATGCCATAGGGGTGACAGCACTATTCCGGTCCCGGGTGCAGAACTTACCACGGCATTAGACCCAGTCCCTACCACGTTAGTACGCCACATGTGGGATTCATTCCGTCCAGAATAGTACTCAAAGCCTCATGGCGTTTTACCGCCCTAGCTTACCCTATTGCATTCACGACCCGAATATCCTTGATATCCGGGGTACCTTCCTCTCCACTACTTCGATACGACACTCATGCCTCATCGCGTTTGTAAATGTCTTTTAAAGAATTTAACGTTTTAATTAATGGCTTAATCCTAACGATCGGCCCGTCCTTGGTGCATCCCTTCAACGAAGCCCGATCACTAAACGCAATTTATTCCCCCTAAAATCTCAATGGCCCTCGGCCTCACATCACTTTCATCTCATTCTCAACATTCTCATCATCTCATGCTCAGCATCATTCTCATCAACATCATCAACATTTTTTCCTTGTCTTTTGCAAAACATCTTTCGCAAAACTTTTTCGAAAACACGATTTCACAAAACTTTTTCAAAAATATCATTTTCACAAAAGCTTTTCTAAAACCTCTTTTCAAAACCTTTTTCAAAAATCACATTTTTGGGTGAGTGTTAATGGAGGAGCAAGCTCAACTCAACACTAAGCTTCTTCCCAAAAACATGAACGAGGAATCACATCTCACTTCCAACCACATTACATTTTCACAACCACGCCTTCCGCTCGCCTCACCAGATGTTTCATTCCTTCTCACTCAACTTTCACTTTCTTTCTTACTTTATCTCTTTTACATTCCACTCGCATCAAACGTTCTTTTTCTCAATCATTCCAACATCCTTCTCTTTAATCTTACTTATCGCTCATCATTCACTTAATTATACTCATGTTTCTCATCCTCATTCTCTTTTCTCTTTTCAATCTCATCTCATCACTTCCACGATTTTCTTATTACGGTTTCTCTATTCAGACATCATCAAACAATTCCAAACAGAATTAAATATGCACAACCAATAAACATTTAGCATGTAACTAAAACAAGTAAACATTTAGCACACAGATTTCTATTGCCTAATTCGCAGTATAATCACAATCCATCTGTTCGGATTGCGAGCAACCACGTTGCGGGATCACCGCACTCTCACTCACCTGGATGACGAATCATCCGCAAGCTTTCCAAGGTTCCCAGTCGATAGCCTTGCCACGTTTTCCTCACGTCCAATGGAACACCCGAACTAGAACATTTTTCCCCGTGCGTTAGAACGTTTTCGATAAATTATTAATTCTCGTTTTGAAAAATTCTTTGGAATAATTCTTTTCTTTAAAATGCATTACCAATTTCCAAAGATTCCAAAACCAAATCGGATTTCAAATAAAAAGATTTTCAAGAAAACTTTGAAACCATTAGAAATAATCTTCTTATTAAAACAAATTCATCTCTTTCTTAATTCAAAAACACTTCATTTATAAAACCATTTTCCTGAACCTTTAAACAAATTCAAGACTCTAGGAAATAAACCAAATCAAAATCAAACACTGATCAAAGGATATTATTTAAAAATCTCAAATTAATTTAAGTTATTTAGATCATACTCTTTAAATAAAACTATTTCTTTGAATTTCAAACATATACCTTTCACACACAAGATTCACAAACAAAATTCTAAAACAATTTCCATTCATCACATTCAGTTAGCACACAAGCAGTATATACAGGTTTCAAAACATACCAAACCTCCACAAACACACACCATGTAACACCCTAAATAATTACCCTTAAATACCCATAATAAAACAGTGAATTTAAATTTTTCTGATTAATACCATTTTAACTTATGAAAATCTCGGTCAAAACGGACAGAGTTTGCTTTGTAATATGGACATTTCAAAAATGAGTTCTTTTCCTGTAAACCTTTTAATTTAATAATTCAAGTGAAATCAGAAAGCCATCAAGGCCAAACCATATATTAAAGCATTTATATCAGAGTTTTAGTGCGGCGGAAAATTATAAACTAATACAAGTTTTAGCAGTTATTTAAATTCCATAAAATCTTCCGAAATTACTCCCTTCCCACAAGGAGTGGTCCTGACTATACCCCAAAATGATGTTTTTCAGTACATACACCTAATCATCATCATATACAAAAATCCCAAAAGTAGTCAGGACGAGACACACGACTCAACTAATGTGACTTACTCTCCCTGTGAGGGAGAGCGAACCTGCTCGACCGGGGGCTGTGCTAGCTCAATCGCAGTACCTGTGGAAATAGTAAGGAGTGGGCATTACACATAAAATGGGAAAAGCAGTTTCCAATATGACATAATAACCGACTAAGTCACACACAATTATCACATAGTTCAATCAATTTCACAACAGCCATATTCATACCAACATGCACCAATATTCCGATTCCATTATTTTTCCTAAGTTATAGTTCACTTTACCTATCCGACTAATCCACCTATGCTCCTATTTCCGTTTCCTTTTTACCCATTAATTACCTAACTCTTTAATTCGTTTTACATACCCTGTTGTCCTATTATTACTAGTACACTTCTAATACAATCCCAAATTATCTTGTTATATCCTTCTACCAACCTTCCTATCTTATGTTTCTTGTATTTTTTCCCATTTTCATTCTTCATTCCTTTCTTCCTACCCTTTTCATGTCCTTTATTTTCCAATTCCCATTTACGATGTATGTCACCTCAGGTCAAAGGCCCACATACATCTCCAGTTCACAAAGTATGTCACCTCAGGTCAAAGGCCAACATACCCACCCTATACACACATGATAAGTATGTCACCTCAGGTCAAAGGCCCACATACTTACCATATTCACAAAGTATGTCACCTCAGGTCAAAGGCCAACATACTCACTCTATACACACATGATAAGTATGTCACCTCAGGTCAAAGGCCCACATACTTACCATATTTACAAAGTATGTCACCTCAGGTCAAAGGCCAACATACTCACCACTTCCAAACAATCATAATAAGCAACAAATATCCATATACAATAGTAAGCACACCATTCCTAATAATCTCATATAAACCATCTAGTAAATAAACACAATTACATTTTACATCACTTAAACACTTAGAGCAGCAAATGAATAGTTCACAATAATTATCAAGAATACACCAAATATATATAACAATTAGGAACAACTCAGATAAGCACCTAAAATATCCTACACATTAGCACTTAACAATTATTCTCAAGTAACACCTATAATAACATATAGTAGCAAGATCATGCATTTAGCTAGTTCAATTTATTGGTTTGCCTAATCAAATTATATTTCCTATTCCCCATCATAGAGTTACACTAAGTTTGTTTCTAATATTACCATTATTTTCTAACTTAGGTTTCCTAATCCTTATACTAACACCTAACTCTTAGCAAGCATTATATACATACTATAAATTATTCCCCAGAGTATGGTAATACTCACTAATACCCACTAATACCCACTCCTTACCTCAACACTTAGAGATAAGGCGGTTACACTTGCTTTAAGCTTGAGAGTCTTGCCACCAATTGAGTTATGACCCGAGAGAAAAGTGAGGAACCTAAAATAATAGCCATACAAGAAGAGTTAGCATTTATGCCATAGCCTCTTGCCAAAACTCAAGAAAATGAGAAGCTTCCATGGCCTAGAGTTGAAAACCACCATGGAAGACAAGAGAGAGAAAGGGAAAACGAGTTTGGAGAGAGAAAAGAGGAAATCCATGGCATTAAACACTTACTTGGAGTGAAGAAGGAAGGGATTTGTTGATGGGATGAAGAAACCTCACTTGCTCTTGATGGATTTGATGATGGAGAATGGAACCCTAAGCGAGAGAGGAAGAGAGGTTCGAATTTTGGGAAGAAAAGAACGTGTGGATGATTTTATTTTTTTCATCAGCAACAACCTTTAATCGATTAGTAATCGATTAAGGCTTTTCACCTCAGCGGGCCTTAATCGATTAAGCTGCAACTTAATCGATTAAGCTGCAGGGTTTTGCAGTACCCAGACTTTGACAGGCCATATGTAACACCCCTAATTTTCGTCTCCCAAATAACCAAGAAATTAATTATAACAATTATTTTATAATTGATTTTGAAGGTTTTAGTTTTTGTACATTATGTGTTTTTATCATATAAAAATATGGTTATTTTGTACAAAAATGTGAATATTGTAATTTAGTCCTTGGGTTGGGACCTAATTGCAATATTAAAAAGGTTTTTGAAGAAAGAATAATTAAATTATTAATTTTTGAATTTTACCAGTATGTAACCGGTTAGAAGGGCTTTTATAACCGGTTACACGATGAACTCAGGAACTGGGTTAGTGGATTTTGATGAGTAATCACTTGATTAATCCAAAATTCGCCACGATTACTGCATGGGATGAGTGGAAATACACGCGTCCATCTGCATGTTCATCTAATTTACTTATAAATAGATCAATTGCTGAAGAAGGAGGGTTGATGCATCTGATTTCATACTAAGTGAGCGAATTAGGGTTCTGTTTTCGTCCAAGGAAATTCCTTCTTGTTTCTGAGAGTTAGGGTGAGAACTATACACCATTGCAAAGCTTACATCTTGAGCTTTGCAAAGATACCAAGTTTGTGAGTTGAGAGTTCGTGTGGAAGGAGAAATCAAGCTTGGAAGTTGGAGGTGGAAAACTGAATTCTCTGTTCTGGTTCTGGAAGCTGAATTCCAGATTCGATTTTGGTAAGCATAATTAACCTTTAAGTCTCAAACCTTTTTGATTCTCTAGTGCATGTTACCTATATTGAGTCCTAATTGGTTTCCCCAATTTCTTTGGCCAATTGCTATGTCAAATCTTCTGGTTTTTGGACCCTGTCAAACCTGTTGTGGACTGAAAATGGAGATTGTAGATTCTGGGGAGATCTGGCAAATTCCAGTGATTAGATTCATCAAGCACGAACCTAAGGTAAGGGGGAAGCTTACTATTTGCTAGAATGAGAATAAATTGTGGTAGAATATAGGATGAGTCACCAAGATACTCAAAGGGCATAAGTTGAAATGGTTAAATGGCTTGGAGGTCAATTTGAGCTCAATTGATGTTTTGAGCAATGTTATCTGAATGCATGTAAGCTATGTTGATGTTGATTTCATGACTTACTTGGATATTATGTGAATTGATGCATTAAGTTGTGAAATATGTGCAATTATGTGCAATTTGTGTATCCAAATTGAATGCATGCAAGATAGATATGTTTCTGTGTTTAAACATATTTATTTAAGGTATATGAACACTGTTAAAGGTTGAAATTTGGTTAGATTTGAGTAGTGAAGAGAATGGTTTGTTAAAACTCATGTTTTAGTGTCAGACTGCATAATCTAACCGGTTACTCGATATTCGTAACCGGTTAGACCCTGTTAAAATGCAAAAGAAAATAGGTTTACAAAATCAGCATTGTGGTCTTACAAATCCTACTCAAATCTAGGCCTTAATTTCATGGAAAACAATCTGAAAATAAGTTGATTTCACTGTTATAGTTCAGATTGCAGTTAAAGAGTTCATACCTTAAGGTAATGAGATAGTTTCAAGAGGAAATTATGCTCATTGGACAATGAAATGTGATTTAGACTTTTCAATGATATAAACAGTGGTTTTGAGGTATAAACATTGTTAAACTGGTTTATGGATTGGGTAGGGAATTCAAGAAAAAGGGTTTTCTGAATTACAATGGTAAGCAGTTCAGGTCTGTAATTCTAACCGGTTAGCCTGGAACTGTAACCGTTTAGTACCTGAATCTGAAAAATAAAAAGTTAAGTTTTTGAATACCATTGACTTTGTTTTACCCAATCTAAGTTTAAGGGCATGTTTTGAGATAATTCAAAGGAGAATTTTGTGTCAAAGACTATACCTCAAATAAATCATTCAAAAGAGAAATTAGAATATTTCTAAATCACAGTAACTAATGGAAAGACCAACCTTAGTAATTATGTATGCAATGCATGCATAGGGAAAGGTAATGAAATAGGTTGGCAGGGATGGTTTGTGATGTCGGGTACTTGACCCTGTACTCTAGGAGTACTAAACTGATGCAACCAACTTGATGACACATTCTGGGAATGTGGCCATTGTCTGGGACATGGTTTCTTGGACACGTTCTGGGAACGTGATGCACACTCTGGGAGTGGTGCTTGATTTTATTCCAAGTATGGTTTGCGATACGTTCTGGGAACGTATGTGAGTGTTCTGGGAACACATTGGTTTAATAATAGAATTAAAGATAAAACCAACCTTGATGATTGTGCATTCATATAGAATGGAAGTTTGGTTGGTTGGTAGGAACATTTATCATATTCTGGGAATATGAGGAGGGTACTCCGGGAGTACCAAATTATAACCTACTTGATGACACATTATAGATATGTGGCCAGTGTCTGGGACCTGGTTTTATACGTTCTGGGAACGTATGTTAGTGTTCTGGGAACACATTGATATGCAACCTACTTGATGACACATTATACATATTTGGCCAGTGTCTGGGACCTGGTTTTATACGTTCTGGGAACGTATGTTAGTGTTCTGGGAACACATTGATATGCAACCTACTTGATGACACATTATAGATATGTGGCCAGTGTTCGAGACCTGGTTTTTATGTGTTCTGGGAACGTATGCGTTCTGGGAACGTGGTGCACACTCTGGGAGTGGTGCTTATTATTCCAAGTATGGTTTGCTACACGTTCTGGGAACGTGGTGCACACTCTGGGAATGATGCGTATTATCCAAGTATGGTTCGGCATTACGTTCTGGGAACGAATGTCGGTGTTCCGGGAACACAACGGTGTATTGGATGGACGTCCAAGATAAACTTTTAGAGGCCTCAGTTGTGGAAGGAAATCATGCATCATGCCACCTGCATTGAAAGAATTATTATGATTAACCAGGTGTGCTCATATGATTATGCATCATGATTTGCTACATGTTAACTTGTGGATGTTAGTTTTATTCTCATTTGATTATGTGAATATGTATAGCTAACCCCCATGCCCTTATTAGGTGTTGATCGTGCATCTAGCTTGCACAAGAATCAGTAAAGGGAGATGTCCCTTAGATGCATGCAGAGTATAGAAAGTGTGGGTTGGGAACCCGTTGTGCAGATATCGAGGATCCGACCAGAAGGATGTTTGGACAAAGGACCAGTGACCAGCTCTATAACCTTTCTATTTTAATAGAATTTATATGATACATATTTTGGAAAAAGGTATCATAAGAGGAATTCAGTTTCATAATTACACCTATTTGGTATTAATGGACTTGTTACACTTGATATATTTTGGGGGTATAACATGATGATTTTTCTATGTTTCCGCAAACTCTGATTTTGTTAGTCAACCTCATTACTAATCAAGTGTTTGTGAAAAGGAATTTTCAAGGGAAGGGAAAATTATTATTTTCAGATCTTTTTCCAAAGATAACAAGTCCAAGTTTTCATAAACTTCTTACTTTTCTTATAGAGTAAGATGATATACAAGGAGTGTTACACTTTTATGGTATCAGAGCAATGGTCCTGACTCTTGGTCTTTGGGTGTGTGGTCCAATACGCTGGTCATCGATATCTGCAATGTTTCTTGGGAAGTATGCTCTCATATACTTCCAAACTAGAGCTAAGATTATGGGTAATGGCTCTAGATAAGTACTCATTCTGCTATTAAGAAGTGTTCTATGTAGTCTAAGTAGAAGTATGATAGTTGTATGCTTCTCTTTAGACATGTGGTCAACCTAAAACCATAGTGTTGGTTTATTTCGTTCTCATAGAACCAGTGATAAGGAAATCTTAAGGAGTTGTAGTTAAGTCCTTGACTCTGAGGAGGAGTGTTTACCCTCACTCGTGTTAAAGTTAATCAACTTTTCAGACCAAGTGTAGGGCAGTTATCTTCTTAAAGATTAACCTTGTTGAGTTTGTTAAACTCTGAAGCTATCCTTTCTTTTGCCCTTATAGATAAGGGTATTGATCGAAGTTGCTCAATGCCTTACCCAATCGGCTATCTCAAAGCAGAGAATCCTACAAATCTTCTTGTAGTGGTTTCCAAGGTATGTCTGAATCGTTCTATTAAGGTATTAGACTTTGTCTATCTACCTGTGTAATGATTACATTTGATCTTAAGTACGGTTCGGGAGCCGAGGGATCAAGTGATCTTGATTAATGACGATAGAACAACCCTGTATTGGGATTTCCAAGCTTCGAATCTGGAATCCAATGGACCCATGTGGTTGCTTCTGGGTAGCAGTGAAGGAATAAGGGGGATCAAGAAATCTTGGTTATAAGAAATGATGTCAGGTTTACCTTTGAGTAAAGCGATAGAGTTTGGAATCAAGTTAATTCTTGAAACTGATTCTATCTCTACTACCTATATAATATGGTACCATCGGGAATGGTCAAATGGGAGAAACACATAGAAAAGTGCTAACAGGGATCTGGTTGGATCGGATTAAAGGAGTCTAAGTGTTTTCTAAGACTGATTGGAGGTTGGATTAACCTCAAATCAGGATTCGGGACAGGAATCCACTTAAGACTGCATTTTGATCTCGATACGGACATTATGAGTAGAAAATAATGCCGTTCGGATTGACTAATGCACCTGTTCTTTTATGGATTATAAGAACGAGACCTTTAGATCCTATTTGGATTCGTTTGTGATTTATCCTAAGAATCTGGAGGAGCATGAGGAACATCTCAGGATTGTGTTGATAATCCTGCAGAAAAGAGTAGTTGTGTGCTAAGCTCACCAAAGTTGAGTTTTGGTTGAGCGAAGTTACGTTCGCAGGGCATGTGATCTTTAAAGTAAAGAAGTTCTTAGGGCTGGCTGGATTCTATCGCCGGAGTATTTAAGGATTTTCTAAGATCGCATGGCCTTTGATCAAGTTGACTTGGAAAGATCAACTGATGGTATTGAATGATAGGATGTTGTTTAATTATGGTGGGGTGATGATGGATTATACCCCAACATAATATGATTAGTCCAAGAAGAATTATGGAAACTGTGAGTAGACTATGATTTAAATCATTTCAGTGATGAATTCAGTTGGAATCAAGGTATTAGATTATGATCAAATCCTATTTTGAGTTGGATTGGACGATGTAAAGAAAATGGTTTTTAAAAGTCCTTTGGTTTTATTTCTAAAACTATACTTCATAACCGGTTAGAGTTTCTTGTAACCGGTTAGAAGCTGAAAGTCTAAAATAAACATTTAAGTAATTTGTGAAGGAACTTTTGGTATCGATAACCATCTTCCTCCAATCCAAACTCAATGTCAACCATCTAATTTAAAATTTGAAGAAGGATTTAAGGTGGTAAAATAACTTAATGCCTTGATTCATCATTGAAATTGATTTAAGAGGATTGAATCATAATACTTGTGGATTAATCGAGAATTGAAATTAAGGAGCTACTCCAAATCGGTGAAGGTAGAGAATTGAGCTGAATGATGCAAAAGAGACAATAGGTACTAAGATAAGAAGGTTGTAATTCATGAACAAGTTTGGAGTTCGAAAGTATGAATGACAATAAGAAGAGGAAGAGTTGAATGTAAGATAAAGTCGATGGATGGAGTTTCTTAAAGATTATGGCTTTGAGCTCCATCCTGGCATAGCAAACATAGTTGTCCACGATTTGAGTTGATAGGCTATTCTTGTGAGCTCAATGATGGTTAAGGAGGTTATTCTGATTGAGGAATTCAGAGACCTAAGTCGGGTAACCCAAGAGGAACCCTCTAAGTATTAGATTGGGAATGTTGCCAATCACCAACGAATTCCTGAATCGGATTCGTGAATTACCACCAGAAGATGAAGAGAAGAAAGAGAAGTTAACTTTTGAGGAAAAATGAGTTAGATCTCTATGAAGAAACAAAAGAGATTTAATCTTTAGAATCAAAGTCTGTGATTATGGATATTAGAAAATATATTATGGAAGTAAGGGATTTAGGAAGTGTTGTCTAGGACAACCTAGAGGAGTGATCCAAAGGCATGAACTTCAAGAATAGATTATGTTCGAACCCAAGTTAGCTATCAACTATCAAGGAATAAGGAATTTCTCGATGTTGGTAAGCATGCATGAGGACTATGGAAAGCACATGAATTTCCTGCGAGAAATGTTTGAGTTCAGAATAAGAGAAAGATTGATGAAATACAGGACCAACTGGAGAAAGAGGAAAAGTAGATGGGAAGAATATCAACCACAGAAATCTCAAGGTTAAGGAATCCTTGATTAAAGAAAAGTGACTAAGGAGGAAATAGGGAAGGGAACATTTGTCCATCTCAAGGTAATAATGTGAGGCACATCACTTGGAGTTTAGTTGTGATGTACCTAAGGGAATAGTCAATTCCGATTGTAGGAAGCTGGAGTATTATTCACCGAATTGTCTTGAAGGAAAAGGTGAGAAAGGAATGGACGAATCCAGCACGAGAAGAATTCACCGGCTGAGATGAGAGTTGAGTATAATCCTGACGTAGACAACCCAAGCCTATCTCTTCCTTTGATCTGAGTTAACGTAATCAAATGTTTTTACTACGTTAATCTAATCGTTTAAAGGTATCAATATTCTGTTGGAAGTTCAACTTCAATCTTTCTGTGATCAAAACCTTTATCACAGTTGGATGTGATAAATCACTGTGGACACTACAGAAATAGAAAGATTAGTTATGGCTAGAGAGATTAACAACCACCGGGATAGGACAAATCTTTGTCTCCCCAACGGAAATGTCTCTAGAACTTGACTATCTAACTAAGTCTGATAGTGATAATTACCCTATCTTTAAGTTCATCTAACTTAAAGACCTATTGTATGGTCTTTCTTGTGAAAGATTATATCTGAAAGGGATGATTTTGTTATTAATGGTTTGAATATTGGGACTGATCACCCTAATGTCTCAAACTATTAAGGAATGAAGTCATACAAATATTTTTTTGATCGTGCTCAAGAGATCAGAGTGCGCAGCCCAAAAAGTTTATTGGAAAGTGTTTTAATTGAAGAATAATTATGTGAAGTGTAAAGAGTACTTCTTTTAAAAGAAATTCTTTCACATGAGAGTTTTATGCAAAGAATCTTTATGGTTAAATTGAAATATTTTATTCGAAATGTTTCGAAATAAAAGAATTATATGGAAACTCTTTTAAGTGGGGAAGGACCCTAAAGAACAAATTTTTGAAAGCTAGATGAAGTTTTCTAGTATAAAAACATTATGGAAAAGTGGAAAATTTCAGAAGATGAATTTTGGGGACGAAATTCCTTTTAAGTGGGGGAGTAGTATAACACCCCTAATTTTCGTCTCCCAAATAACCAAGAAATTAATTATAACAATTATTTTATAATTGATTTTGAAGGTTTTAGTTTTTGTACATTATGTGTTTTTATTATATAAAATTATGAGATATATTTTTATATGGTTATTTTGTACAAAAATGTGAATATTGTAATTTAGTCCTTGGGTTGGGACCTAATTGCAATATTAAAAAGGTTTTTGAAGAAAGAATAATTAAATTATTAATTTTTGAATTTTACCAGTATGTAACCGGTTAGAAGGGCTTTGTAACTGGTTACACGATGAACTCAGGAACTGGGTTAGTGGATTTTGATGAGTAATCACTTGATTAATCCAAAATTCGCCACGATTACTGCATGGGATGAGTGGAAATACACGCGTCCATCTGCATGTTCATCTAATTTGCTTATAAATAGATGAATTGCTGAAGAAGGAGGGTTGATGCATATGATTTCATACTAAGTGAGCGAATTAGGGTTCTGTTTTCGTCCAAGGAAATTCCTTCTTGTTTATGAGAGTTAGGGTGAGAACTATACACCATTGCAAAGCTTACATCTTGAGCTTTGCAAAGATACCAAGTTTGTGAGTTGAGAGTTCGTGTGGAAGGAGAAATCAAGTTTGGAAGTTGGAGGTGGAAAACTGAATTCTCTGTTGTTCTGGTTCTGGAAGCTGAATTCCAGATTCGATTTTGGTAAGCATAGTTAACCTTTAAGTCTCAAACCTTTTTGATTCTCTAGTGCATGTTACCTATATTGAGTCCTAATTGGTTTCCCCAATTTCTTTGGCCAATTGCTATGTCAAATCTTCTGGTTTTTGGACCCTGTCAAACCTGTTGTGGACTGAAAATGGAGATTGTGGATTCTTGGGAGATCTGGCAAATTCCAGTGATTAGATTCATCAAGCACGAACCTAAGGTAAGGGGGAAGCTTACTATTTGCTAGAATGAGAATAAATTGTGGTAGAATATAGGATGAGTCACCAAGAGACTCAAAGGGCATAAATTGAAATGGTTAAATTGCTTGGAGACCAATTTGAGCTCAAATGATGTTTTGAGCAATGTTATCTGAATGCATGCAAGCTATGTTGATGTTGATTTCATGACTTACTTGGATATTATGTGAATTGATGCATTAAGTTGTGAAATATGTGCAATTATGTGCAATTTGTGTATCCAAATTGAATGCATGCAAGATAGATATGTTTCTGTGTTTAAACATATTTATTTAAGGTATATGAACACTGTTAAAGGTTGAAATTTGGTTAGATTTGAGTAGTGAAGAGAATGGTTCGTTAAAACTCATGTTTCAGTGTCAGACTGCATAATCTAACCGGTTACTCGATATTCGTAACCGGTTAGACCCTGTTAAAATGCAAAAGAAAATAAGTTTACATAATCAGCATTGTGGTCTTACAAATCCTACTCAAATCTAGGTCTTAATTTCATGGAAAACAATATGAAAATAAGTTGATTTCACTGTTATAGTTCAGATTGCAGTTAAAGAGTTAATACCTTAAGGTAATGAGATAGTTTCAAGAGGAAATTATGCTCATTGGACAATGAAATGTGATTTAGACTTTTGAATGATATAAACAGTGGTTTTGAGGTATAAATATTGTTAAACTGGTTTATGGATTGGGTAGGGAATTCAAGAAAAAGGGTTTTCTGAATTACAATGGTAAGCAGTTCAGGTCTGTAATTCTAACCGGTTAGCCTGGAACTGTAACCGGTTAGTACCTGAATCTGAAAAATAAAAAGTTAAGTTTTTGAATACCATTGACTTTGTTTTACCCAATCTAAGTTTAAGGGCATGTTTTGAGATAATTCAAAGGAGAATTTTGTGTCAAAGACTATACCTCAAATAAATCATTCAAAAGAGAAATTAGAATATTTCTAAATCACAGTAATTAATGGAAAGACCAACCTTAGTAATTATGTATGCAATGCATGCATAGGGAAAGGTAATGAAATAGGTTGGCAGGGATGGTTTGTGATGTCGGGTACTTGACCTTGTACTCTAGGAGTACTAAACTGATGCAACCAACTTGATGACACATTCTGGGAATGTGGCCATTGTCTGGGACATGGTTTCTTGGACACGTTCTGGGAACGTGATGCACACTCTGGGAGTGGTGCTTGATTTTATTCCAAGTATGGTTTGCGATACGTTTTGGGAACGTATGTGAGTGTTCTGGGAACACATTGGTTTAATAATAGAATTAAAGATAAAACCAAGCTTGATGATTGTGCATTCATATAGAATGGAAGTTTGGTTGGTAGGAACGTTTATCATATTCTGGGAATATGAGGAGGGTACTCCGGGAGTACCAAATTATAATCTACTTGATGACACATTATAGATATGTGGCCAGTGTCTGGGACCTGGTTTTATACGTTCTGGGAACATATGTTAGTGTTCTGGGAACACATTGATATGCAACCTACTTGATGACACATTATAGATATGTGGCCAGTGTCTGGGACCTGGTTTTATATGTTCTGGGAACGTATGTTAGTGTTCTGGGAACACATTGATATGCAACCTACTTGATGACACATTATAGATATGTGGCCAGTGTCCGGGACCTGGTTTTTATGCGTTCTGGGAACGTATGCGTTCTGGGAACGTGGTGCACACTCTGGTAGTGGTGCTTATTATTCCAAGTATGGTTTGCTACACGTTCTGGGAACGTGGTGCACACTCTGGGAGTGATGCGTATTATCCAAGTATGGTTCGGCATTACGTTCTGGGAACGAATGTCGGTGTTCCGAGAACACAACGGTGTATTGGATGGACGTCCAAGATGGACTTTTAGAGGCCTCAGTTGTGGAAGGAAATCATGCATTATGCCACCTACATTGAAAGAATTATTATGATTAACCGGGTGTGCTCATATGATTATGCATCATGATTTGCTACATGTTAACTTGTGGATGTTAGTTTTATTCTCATTTGATTATGCGAATATGTATAGCTAACCCCCATGCCCTTATTAGGTGTTGATCGTGCATCTAGCTTGCACAAGAATCAGTAAAGGGAGATGTCCCTTAGATGCATGCAGAGTATAGAAAGTGTGGGTTAGGAACCCGTTGTGCTGATATCGAGGATCCGACCAGAAGGATGTTTGGACAAAGGACCAGTGACCAGCTCTATAACCTTTCTATTTTAATAGAATTTATATGATACATATTTTGGAAAAAGGTATCATAAGAGGAATTCAGTTTCATAATTACACCTATTTGGTATTAATGGACTTGTTACACTTGATATATTTTGGGGTATAACATGATGATTTTACTATGTTTCCACAAACTCTGATTTTGTTAGTCAACCTCATTACTAATCAAGTGTTTGTGAAAAGGAATTTTCAAGGGAAGGGAAAATTATTATTTTCAGATCTTTTTCCAACGATAACAAGTCCAAGTTTTCATAAACTTCTTACTTTTCTTATAGAGTAAGATGATATACAAGGATTGTTACACTTTTATGGTATCAGGGCAATGGTCCTCACTCTTGGTCTTTGGGTGTGTGGTCCAATACGCTGGTCATCGATATCTGCAATGTTTCTTGGGAAGTATGCTCTCATATACTTCCAAACTAGAGCTAAGATTATGGGTAATGGCTCTAGATAAGTAGCTCATTCTGCTATTAAGAAGTGTTCTATGTAGTCTAACTAGAAGTATGATAGTTGTATGCTTCTCTTTAGACATGTGGTCAACCTAAAACCATAGTGTTGGTTTATTTCGTTCTCATAGAACCAGTGATAAGGAAATCTTAAGGAGTTGTAGTTAAGTCCTTGACTCTGAGGAGGAGTGTTTACCCTCACTCGTGTTAAAGTTAATCAACTTTTCAGACCAAGTGTAGGGCAGTTATCTTCTTAAAGATTAACCTTGTTGAGTTTGTTAAACTCTGAAGCTATCCTTTCTTTTGCCCTTATAGATAAGGGTATTGATCGAAGTTGCTCAATGCCTTACCCAATCGGCTATCTCAAAGCAGAGAATCCTACAAATCTTCTTATAGTGGTTTCCAAGGTATGTCTGAATCGTTCTATTAAGGTATTAGACTTTGTCTATCTACCTGTGTCATGATTACATTTGATCTTAAGTACGGTTTGGGAGATGAGGGATCAAGTGATCTTGATTAATGACGATAGAACAACCCTGTATTGGGATTTCCTAGCTTCGAATCTGGAATCCAATGGACCCATGTGGTTGCTTCTGGGTAGCAGTGAAGGAATAAGGGGGATCAAGAAATCTTGGTTATAAGAAATGATGTCAGGTTTACCTTTGAGTAAAGTGATAGAGTTTGGAATCAAGTTAATTCTTGAAACTGATTATATCTCTACTACCTTTATAATATGGTACCATCGGGAATGGTCAAATGGGAGAAACACGTAGAAAAGTGCTAACAGGGTTCTGGTTGGATCGGATTAAAGGAGTCTAAGTGTTTTCTAAGACTGATTGGAGGTTGGATTAACCTCAAATCAGGATTTGGGACAGGAATCCACTTAAGACTGCATTTTGATCTCGATACGGACATTATGAGTAGAAAATAATGCCGTTCGGATTGACTAATGCACCTGTTCTTTTATGGATTATAAGAACGGGACCTTTAGATCCTATTTGGATTCGTTTGTGATTTATCCTAAGAATCTGGAGGAGCATGAGGAACATCTCAGGATTGTGTTGAGAATCCTGCAGAAAAGAGTAGTTGTGTGCTAAGCTCACCAAAGTTGAGTTTTGGTTGAGCGAAGTTACGTTCGCAGGGCATGTGATCTTTAAAGTAAAGAAGTTCTTAGGGCTGGATGGATTCTATCGCCGGAGTATTTAAGGATTTTCTAAGATCGCATGGCCTTTGATCAAGTTGACTAGGAAAGATCAACTGATGGTATTGAATGATACGATGTTGTTTAATTATGGTGGGGTGATGATGGATTATACCCCAACATAATATGATTAGTCCAAGAGGAATTATGGAAACTGTGAGTAGACTATGATTTAAATCATTTCAGTAATGAATTCAGTTGGAATCAAGGTATTAGATTATGATCAAATCCTATTTTGAGTTGGATTGGAAAATGTAAAGAAAATGGTTTTTAAAAGTCCTTTGGTTTTATTTCTAAAACTATACTTCATAACCGGTTAGAGTTTCTTGGAACCGGTTAGAAGCTGAAAGTCTAAAATAAACATTTAAGTAATTTGTGAAGGAACTTTTGGTATCGATAACCATCTTCCTCCAATCCAAACTCAATGTCAACCATCTAATTTAAAATTTGAAGAAGGATTTAAGGTGGTAAAATAACTTAATGCCTTGATTCATCATTGAAATTGATTTAAGAGGATTGAATCATAATACTTGTGGATTAATCGAGAATTGAAATTAAGGAGCTACTCCAAATCGGAGAAGGTAGAGAATTGAGCTAAATGATGCAAAAGAGACAATAGGTACTAAGATAAGAAGGTTGTAATTCATGAACAAGTTTGGAGTTCGAAAGTATGAATGACAATAAGAAGAGGGAGAGTTGAATGTAAGATAAAGGCGATGGATGGAGTTTCTTAAAGATTATGGCTTTGAGCTCCATCCTGGCATAGCAAACATAGTTGTCCACGATTTGAGTTGATAGGCTATTCTTGTGAGCTCAATGATGGTTAAGGAGGAAAAAGATGAAGAGAAGAAAGAGAAGTTAACTTTTGAGGAAAAAGGAGTTAGATCTCTATGAAGAAACAAAAGAGATTTAATCTTTAGAATCAAAGTCTGTGATTATGGATATTAGAAAATATATTATGGAAGTAAGGGATTTAGGAAGTGTTGTCTAGGACAACCTAGAGTAGTGATCAAAAGGCATGAACTTCAAGAATAGATTATGTTCGAACCCAAGTTAGCTATCAACTATCAAGGAATAAGGAATTTCTCGATGTTGGTAAGCATGCATGAGGACTATGGAAAGCACATGAATTTCCTGCGAGAAATGTTTGAGTTCAGAATAAGAGAAAGATTGATGAAATACATTACCAACTGGAGAAAGAGGAAAAGTAGATGGGAAGAATATCAACCACGGAAATCTCAAGGTTAAGGATGATATACAAAGAGTGTTACACCATAACTTCTTCGTTACCCGTTGGATCTTCCTCAAATTTTAAAGCAAGCTTCCCCACATACTAATCTTTACATCCAACGGTGGAATTTGTGTTTAGAGTTGTAAATCTTTTATTTTGAATTTCCTAAGGTTCTATGTTTTTAACCCTAGTTCTACATGTATTTTTGGCTAGATTCTAACTTGTATCTCCATTTCTTCTACCCTAAGACCATCCCAACATAGATTATACTTGGAATTAAATTTGGGATGTTACACACCATACAAAATCATATTTTCAAGCATCAATTTAAACTTTAATCTTAATAAGTTAACTTAATTACATTTAGGAAAATAAATTAAACTTACTCTCCTAATTAATTTAAATAAACCGAATCACAAATAAATTTCAAAGACTTACAATCATTAGATTAATATTATAAAAATTCCTTTCACATAATCAGATCAAACCAAAAGAATTAGAAGAATACACATCACATAACATCATGCACCTAAGAATATAACTATCATCATAATCATTTTATGGAAATAATTTTCCTACCAATTAAATATGTGTTGGTCGAATATTACCCATGCAATTCTACAAAGATTTCATGCACAAATAGAAATACAAAATCATGAAATTATTTTCTTCATTTTAGACCAAAAACCGTACAGTAAGAAATTAACAAATTTTAATTTCATTTTTAAAACAAAAACAACACATAATTAAAATCACAAATTATCACACATATTTCTTTTTAAATTCATCTACTTCATGCATGTAATTCTTAAACCTTAAAGTCAATTTACTTTTTCATGTATGCAACCTATTTAGGGGACAACCTAGATACCTATTTTTCCGAGTCTTGACCGAAACATCATCATGAAAAAGGTCATGGTTTTTCATTCATTTTCAACATGCAAGAATCATAAAATTAAACCATGGAAAACAACTCATTACCTTATTTATTCACATCAACCTTCACAAAATAAATTCAAGTTCATCATTTTATAAAAATCAAAGTTACACTTTAAGTTTCCAAAAATAACATGCATGCACTTGAAATCAATGGATCTAACCTTGAAACAAACATGCATCAATTTTTTTTTTTTACAAAAGAGAAAGCATGAATCCTAAATTAATCCAACATGGCCGAATGGCCTTCTAAAAAAAAATAGCTCATGCACATAATCAAACACTTAATGAAAATCAGGTTTATGCTTAAAAATCATTTTGAAACTTGTTACTTTAAATTTTTTCTCAAAAACCGTGGCACACATAAGAAAGAAAACATGGTCTTTCCATTAAAATGGCATACACAAGGTCAAGCAATAGATCAAACCATGTTCGCACTCAAAAATCATTTTAAAACTTGGTTTTCTTTAATTTTTTCCTTAAAATCGAGACATATATAAAAGAAAGCACAATTCTTACTCTTGAAAAATAACATGCAAGACTAGAGATCTTAGCTTTCCATCTATTAGACAAAGGTAGTCACATACACACTTAAATCAAGAACATGCAAGGTTAAAGGCATACATTTTTTTTTACAAATCAAATTTAGATCATGAAATTACTTTGTCAAATAATCACAAACACACACATGGTTCACGGTTTAACAAGGAGATCTAACATGCAAAAACCAAAAATTAACAAACAAACTTAGATCATGGATTTATTCAACAAATAAACATAAAAACATACATAAGACACGGTTTGAAGAAAGAAAAATAGGCACGCAATGAGATTCACTTTAGGTTTCACAAAAGTCTTTAGTTTTCTTTAGATTTTTAGAATTTTAGTTAGAAAATTATTAGATTTAGCAAGAAAACTCCAACCGAAACATAAAGTATAAAGATCACATATTACAAATTAATTAGAGTCCTCAAAGTCCTTGATCTAACAAGATCAACACATAATGACAACATGCAAGAAGAAAAAGAAGTAGATCTTCAATTAAAAGAAAAGCTACACTATTACAAGTCTCCTCTTGGATCATCAAATCCTACCATGAAAGGAATTGGTCTTCTAGCTCCTAAGGCTCTTGATCTTCAAGGAAAACTCCTAGGTTTTGGCTTGGATCTCCTTCCTCCCTCTCCTTCATGTTTCGGCCAATTCTCTCTCTTTTCTCTCTATTTCTTTTCTCTAAGAGGTTGATGAGTCTCTTAGAGTATGTTTAGTGTGGGTGTGGAGAAATGAAAAGGGTGAAGAGAAGTGAAAAAAAAAAGAGAGAATGGACTAAGGCTCCACCAATTTATAAGCAAACTTATTTTCCTTCTTGTGCCCTTTAGGTGCAATTCGGCTATGAACATTGGCAAGGGCAATCTTGGGCTTCCAATTATTTGCATGGGTGCATTTTATCAAATGCAAGGAGACAAGGTAGCATAGGCTTAAGACTTTAGGGGTCTCTTAGGCTTAGAACTTGTTAGGGTTTTCTAACTTGGTTTGGGTTTGGTTCATGGTTCTAGTTCATTTGGTTAGGGCTTTTTCTTACTCACCAAGTCTTCTAGAAAATTAGCCCTAGTCTATACATATATACATACACACGGCATACACACACATACACACATATAATTTACACTTTATTTTCTTAATCATATTTACTTAAACATTCTAATTATTAATTCATACAATAAGGCAATCAATTCACCATAACAATGATCATGCATCATACAGCAAACACACAGCACACTCATGAAATTTCCAACCAAACCATTGGATTTATTTTCTTTAAAACACAAATTACAAAATTCGTATTTTATAATTCTGAAAATAAATTTTCGTAAATCAACCCAGAAAAATCTGAAAATTAAATTTTCAAAATCTACGTTTCAAGACGATCGTTTTGATATAAAAATCATGAAAATCCGAGTTACGGTTAAAAAGTTACAAATTTTTCAAGTTAGCAGACCAAAACTTAATTTCAAACAAAATCACTTTTTAAGGAAAAATTCACAATTCATTTCTTAAAAAATCAAATCACAAAATCATTCACTCCTCTTTCATAAAACATTTTGTTTATAAAAATCCAAGAAAGTCAAACTTTATTTCTTATTTACGTAAAACACTTTTCCAAAAATCTTTTATAAATTAAAACTTCATGGTTTATTTTTAACAAATTTCGTTCTCGCACGTACGGGAAAAATGCGGGGTGTTACATTCTCCCCAACTTAAAGATTTCTCGTCCTCGAGAAATGCTATGCAGAATCTGTCTGATCTGCGGACGCGTAGTCACCGGAAGAAATCCTTTCCCTTTTTAACTGTCGCAATCGTCGTATCTTCGAACATGTACTATCTATTCGTCGCCTTTTCAAATGAATCGGACGGATTACTTGCAAAAGTAATCTCTCGGGGTATTTTCAACAACAAACTTGATGGGTTACAAACAGTATGGTTTCACCGACAACAAAGGACTGAGAGGTTCAAAGGCACCAAAACAATGTTCAAGGATAACAGGATTACGAATATTTGGGATCAAGACGCTCCTACACTCAGTGTTATATCCTGCTATTCAAGCCTAAACAAGCTACTCCTCGAAACCTCACACTTTCTGACGACTCCCCAACTTAGATGACTCATACTGCTCTATTCCACACCCCTTATTATAGATTTAACCTCCACAAACACGATTTCACAAAACTTTTTCAAAAATATCATTTTCACAAAAGCTTTTCTAAAACCTCTTTTCAAAACCTTTTTCAAAAATCACATTTTTGGGTGAGTGTTAATGGAGGAGCAAGCTCAACTCAACACTAAGCTTCTTCCCAAAAACATGAACGAGGAATCACATCTCACTTCCAACCACATTACATTTTCACAACCACGCCTTCCGCTCGCCTCACCAGATGTTTCATTCCTTCTCACTCAACTTTCACTTTCTTTCTTACTTTATCTCTTTTACATTCCACTCGCATCAAACGTTCTTTTTCTCAATCATTCCAACATCCTTCTCTTTAATCTTACTTATCGCTCATCATTCACTTAATTATACTCATGTTTCTCATCCTCATTCTCTTTTCTCTTTTCAATCTCATCTCATCACTTCCACGATTTTCTTATTACGGTTTCTCTATTCAGACATCATCAAACAATTCCAAACAGAATTAAATATGCACAACCAGTAAACATTTAGCATGTAACTAAAACAAGTAAACATTTAGCACACAGATTTCTATTGCCTAATTCGCAGTATAATCACAATCCATCTGTTCGGATTGCGAGCAACCACGTTGCGGGATCACCGCACTCTCACTCACCTGGATGACGAATCATTCGCAAGCTTTCCAAGGTTCCCAGTCGATAGCCTTGCCACGTTTTCCTCGCGTCCGATGGAACACCCGAACTAGAACATTTTTCCCCGTGCGTTAGAACGTTTTCGATAAATTATTAATTCTCGTTTTGAAAAATTCTTTGGAATAATTCTTTTCTTTAAAATGCATTACCAATTTCCAAAGATTCCAAAACCAAATCGGATTTCAAATAAAAAGATTTTCAAGAAAACTTTGAAACCATTAGAAATAATCTTCTTATTAAAACAAATTCATCTCTCTCTTAATTCAAAAACACTTCATTTATAAAACCATTTTCCTGAACCTTTAAACAAATTCAAGACTCTAGGAAATAAACCAAATCAAAATCAAACATTGATCAAAGGATATTATTTAAAAATTTCAAATTAATTTAAGTTATTTAGATCATACTCTTTAAATAAAACTATTTCTTTGAATTTCAAACATATACCTTTCACACACAAGATTCACAAACAGAATTCTAAAACAATTTCCATTCATCACATTCAGTTAGCACACAAGCAGTATATACAGGTTTCAAAGCATACCAAACCTCCACAAACACACACCATGTAACATCCTAAATAATTACCCTTAAATACCCATAATAAAATAGTGAATTTAAATTTTTCTGATTAATACCATTTTAACTTATGAAAATCTCTGTCAAAACGGACAGAGTTTGCTTTGTAATATGGACATTTCAAAAATGAGTTCTTTTCCTGTAAACCTGTTAATTTAATAATTCAAGTGAAATCAGAAAGCCATCAGGGCCAAACCATATACAAGTTTTAGCAGTTATTTAAATTCCATAAAATCTTCCGAAATTACTCCCTTCCCACAAGGAGTGGTCCTGACTATACCCCAAAATGATGTTTTTCAGTACATACACCTAATCATCATCATATACAAAAATCCCAAAAGTAGTCAGGACGAGACACACGACTCAACTAATGTGACTTACTCTCCCTGTGAGGGAGAGCGAACCTGCTCGACCGGGGGCTGTGCTAGCTCAATCGCAATACCTGTGGAAATAGTAAGGAGTGGGCATTACACATAAAATGGGAAAAGCAGTTTCCAATATGACATAATAACCGACTAAGTCACACACAATTACCACATAGTTCAATCAATTTCACAACTGCCACATTCATACCAACATGCATCAATATTCCGATTCCATTATTTTTCCTAAGTTATAGTTCACTTTACCTATCCGACTAATCCACCTATGCTCCTATTTCCGTTTCCTTTTTACCCATTAATTACCTAACTCTTTAATTCGTTTTACATACCCTGTTGTCCTATTATTACTAGTACACTTCTAATACAATCCCAAATTATCTTGTTATATCCTTCTACCAACCTTCCTATCTTATGTTTCTCGTATTTTTTCCCATTTTCATTCTTCATTCCTTTCTTCCTACCAACGATGGAATTTGTGTTTAGAGTTGTAAATCTTTTATTTTGAATTTCCTAAGGTTCTATGTTTTTAACCCTAGTTCTACATGTATTTTTGGCTAGATTCTAACTTGTATCTCCATTTCTTCTACCCTAAGACAATCCCAACATAGATTATACTTGGAATTAAATTTGGGATGTTACACACCATACAAAATCATATTTTCAAGCATCAATTTAAACTTTAATCTTAATAAGTTAACTTAATTACACTTAGGAAAATAAATTAAACTTACTCTCCTAATTAATTTAAATAAACCGAATCACAAATAAATTTCAAAGACTTACAATCATTAGATTAATATTATAAAAATTCCTTTCACATAATCAGATCAAACCAAAAGAATTAGAAGAATACACATCACATAACATCATGCACCTAAGAATATAACTATCATCATAATCATTTTATGGAAATAATTTTCCTACCAATTAAATATGTGTTGGTCGAATATTACCCATACAATTCTACAAAGATTTCATGCACAAATAGAAATACAAAATCATGAAATTATTTTCTTCATTTTAGACCAAAAACCGTGAGCATACAGTAAGAAATTAACAAATTTTAATTTCATTTTTAAAACAAAAACAACACATAATTTAAATCACAAATTATCACACATATTTCTTTTTAAATTCATCTACTTCATGCATGTACTTCTTAAACCTTAAAGTCAATTTACTTTTTCATGTATGAAGCCTATTTAGGGGACAACCTAGATACCTATTTTTCCGAGTCTTGACCGAAACATCATCATGAAAAAAGGTCATGGTTTTTCATTCATTTTCAACATGCAAGAATCATAAAATCAAACCATGGAAAACAACTCATTACCTTATTTATTCACATCAACCTTCACAAAATAAATTCAAGTTCATCATTTTATAAAAATCAAAGTTACACTTTAAGTTTCCAAAAATAACATGCATGCACTTGAAATCAATGGATCTAACCTTGAAACAAACATGCATCAATTTTTTATTTTTTTTTTACAAAAGAGAAAGCCTGAATCTTAAATTAATCCAACATGGCCGAATGGCCTTCTAAAAAAAATAGCTCATGCACATAATCAAACACTTAATGAAAATCAGGTTTATGCTTAAAAATCATTTTGAAACTTGTTACTTTAAATTTTTTCTCAAAAACCGTGGCACACATAAGAAAGAAAACATGGTCTTTCCATTAAAATGGCATACACAAGGTCAAGCAATAGATCAAACCATGTTCGCACTCAAAAATCATTTTAAAACTTGGTTTTCTTTAATTTAAGAAAAATAACATGCAAGACTAGAGATCTTAGCTTTCCATCTTTTAGACAAAGATAGTCACATACACACTTAAATCAAGAACATGCAAGGTTAAAGGCATACATTTTTTTTACAAATCAAATTTAGATCATGAAATTACTTTGTCAAATAATCACAAACACACACATGGTTCACAGTTTAACAAGGAGATCTAACATGCAAAAGCCAAAAATTATCAAACAAACTTAGATCATGGATTTATTCAACAAATAAACATTAAAACATACATAAGACACGGTTTGAAGAAAGAAAAATAGGCACGCAATGAGATTCACTTTAGGTTTCACAAAAGTCTTTAGTTTTCTTTAGATTTTTAGAATTTTAGTTAGAAAATTATTAGATTTAGCAAGAAAACTCCAACCAAAACATAAAGTATAAAGATCACATATTACAAATTAATTAGAGTCCTCAAAGTCCTTGATCTTACAAGATCAACACATAATGACAACATGCAAGAAGAAAAAGAAGTAGATCTTCAATTAAAAGAAAAGCTACACTATTACAAGTCTCCTCTTGGATCATCAAATCCTACCATGAAAGGAATTGGTCTTCTAGCTCCCAAGGCTCTTGATCTTCAAGGAAAACTCCTAGGTTTTGGCTTGGATCTCCTTCCTCCCTCTCCTTCATGTTTCAGCCAATTCTCTCTCTTTTCTCTCTATTTCTTTTCTCTAAGAGGTTGATGAGTCTCTTAGAGTATGTTTAGTGTGGGTGTGGAGAAATGAAAAGGGTGAAGAGAAGTGAAAAAAAATGAGAGAATGGACTAAGGCTCCACCAATTTATAAGGAAACTTATTTTCCCTCTTGTGTCCTTTAGGTGCAATTCGGCTATGAACAATGGCAAGGGCAATCTTGGGCTTCCAATTATTTGCATGGGTGCATTTTATCAAATGCAAGGAGACAAGGTAGCATAGGCTTAAGACTTTAGGGGTCTCTTAGGCTTAGAACTAGTTAGGGTTTTCTAACTTGGTTTGGGTTTGGTTCATGGTTCTAGTTCATTTGGTTAGGGCTTTTTCTTACTCACCAAGTCTTCTAGAAAATTAGCCCTAGTCTATACATATATACATACACACGGCATACACACACATACACACATATAATTTACACTTTATTTTCTTAATCATATTTACTTAAACATTCTAATTATTAATTCATACAATAAGGCAATCAATTCACCATAACAATGATCATGCATCATACAGCAAACACACAACACACTCATGAAATTTCCAACCAAACCATTGGATTTATTTTCTTTAAAACACAAATTACAAAATTCGTATTTTATAATTCTGAAAATAAATTTTCGTAAATCAATCCAGAAAAATCTGAAAATTACATTTTCAAAATCTACGTTTCAAGACGATCGTTTTGATATAAAAATCATGAAAATCTGAGTTACGGTTAAAAAGTTACAAATTTTCAAGTTAGCAGACCAAAACTTAATTTCAAACAAAATCACTTTTTAAGGAAAAATTCACAATTCATTTCTTAAAAAATCAAATCACAAAATCATTCCCTCCTCTTTCATAAAACATTTTGTTTATAAAAATCCAAGAAAGTCAAACTTTATTTCTTATTTACGTAAAACACTTTTCCAAAAATCTTTTATAAATTAAAACTTCATGGTTTATTTTTAACAAATTTCGTTCTCGCACGTACGGGAAAAATGCGGGGTGTTACAATATTTGTGGTAGAAAGGGCCATGGTGCACATGAGTGCAAACACCGAAAAGTGAAGTTCGTTAAAATGAACAATGAAACTAAAAGGTGGCACAATGCAAACTATGGTAATACTAACATTCAAGGACCCAAAAAGATATGGGTACCTAAAAAGAAAACGTGAAATATTCTTTTGTAGGTTACTCCGGAAGAAAGGAAATCACTATGGTACTTGGATAGTGGGTGTTCCAAACACATGACTGGAGACAAATCGAAATTCTCACTTCTCATTCCAAAGGACCAAGGATACGTAACTTTCGGAGATAACAACAAAGGAAAGATACTCGGAATTGGTAAAGTAGGTATTCATCCAAACCCTTGCATCGAAAATGTTTTACATGTTGATGGCCTTAAGCATAACTTGCTAAGTATTAGTCAATTATGTGATAAGGGAAATAGGGTTATCTTTGATTATGATAATTGTATTATTGAGGGTAAAATTGACAATCTTATTAAGCTTGTTGCTAGCAGGGTAAACAATGTAATGTGTATTTAATTGATCTTAACTCAATTCCCTCAAGTGATGCTAAATGTTTAATTAGTAAAGAGGATGAGTCTTGGATATGGCATCGTAGGATAGGTCACATCCACATGAATCATTTGAACAAACTATCTTTAAAAACTTAGTAGTTGGTTTGCCAAAGCAAAAATTTTCTATTTATGAAAAATGTGATCCTTGTTCAAAATCAAAACTCTCAAGGGTACCTTTTCCTCCTAAAAATATTGTTTCTACTCAAAGACCCATGGAACTTTTACATATGGATCTTTTTGGACCATGTCAAACTAAAAGCTTTGGTGGCATCTATTATTGCTTGGTTATTGTGGATGACTATTCTAGGTATACATGGACTTTATTCATTACTCATAAAAATGATGCATTTCATGAATTCAAAAAGCTAGCAAATGTTGTTCAAAACCAAATGCATTTGAGCATTGCATCCATTAAGACTGATCATAGCGGTGAATTTGAAAACTATCTTTTTGAAAAGTTTTGCGAAAAACATGGAATTAAGCATTATTTTTCAGCTCCAAGAACTCTGGAACAAAACGGGGTTGTGGAGAGGAAAAATCAATCTTTAAAAGAACTTTCTCGAACAATGCTTAGTGACATGAACCTGCCTGCATAATTTTGGGCTGATGCAGTGAGTACAGCCTGTTATGTTATGAACCGTGTTTTAATAAGGCCTATTTTAAAAGAAAACCCCCTATGAGCTGTACAAGGGAAGAAAACCCAATATATCCCATTTGAGAGTCTTTGGATGAAAATGTTTTGTGCATAATAATGGTATAGATAATCTAGGATGTTTTGATGCTAGAGCTGATGAGGGTATATTCCTTGGTTATTCTGCTTTGAGCAAAGCCTATAGGATTTTCAATAAGACTCGTAATACTATTGAAGAATCTATTCATGTTACATTTGATGAATCTAACCCCAGAAAGCTGGGAAAGGTATCTGTTGATGATCTTGCAGGTATTCTAGGAGAACTATATGTTGATGAGGACCTGGAACCAATCCTGGAAGAAAAGAAGGAATCCCGAGGAATCGAAAAGGCAAATGAATCAAATGAAAATCAAATGCAAAATCAAGGGAATTCCACCGAGCCTAATGCAGATCTTCCTAAGGAATGGAAAACATCAAGACACCATCCAATCTATCAGGTTATAGGTGATATAACCAAAGGTGTAAGTACTCGTAATTCTCTTAGTAATTTGTGTAATCATATGGCTTTTGTTTCTCAAGTGGAGCCAAAGAATATTTTCGAGGCTACAATTGATGAACATTGGCTACTGGCTATGCAAGAAGAATTAAACCAGTTCGAAAGAAACCAGGTTTGGGAACTTGTTCCTAGGCCTGATTCTCATCAAATTATTGGAACAAAATGGATTTTTAAAAACAAACTTGATGAGGCTGGTATAATTATTCGAAACAAAGCTAGATTGGTTGCACAAGGCTACAACCAGGAAGAGGGGATAAATTATGATGAAACTTTTGCTCCTGTTGCTAGGTTGGAAGCCATTATATTACTTCTAGCATTTGCATGCATTTTAGATTTTAAATTAGAGTAATATGTCAGATTAGTCCCTGACTTTGTAAGTGTCGGTCAAGTTAGTCCCTAACTTTATCGAAATAGCAATTTAGTCCCTGAGATAGGAGAACGTCGATCAAGTTAGTCATTGCCGTCACTATCGCATGGATGTATTTGCTTTAAAATGGGATAAAGATAGGGACTTATGTGAATTAAAATGAAATCTCAGGGACTAAATTGCTATTTCGATAAAGTTAGGGACTAACTTGACCGATGCTTACAAAGTCAGGGACTAATATGACATATTACTCTTTTAAATTATATCAAGCGGACATAAAGAGTGCCTTTCTTAACGATTTTATAAATGAAGAAGTGTATGTTAGTCAACCTCCTAGTTTTGAAAATTTTGAACATCCTGATTATGTTTTTAAATTGAAAAAGGCTCTTTATGGACTTAAACAAGCTCCTAGAGCATGGTATGAGCGATTAAGCAAATTTTTATTAGAAAAGGATTTTGAAAGGGGGGAGGTTGACAACACACTTTTTATCAAAAAGAAAGGAAAGGACATTCTTTTAGTTCAGATTTATGTTGATGATATTATATTCGGTCCTACTAATGAAACCCTTTGCAAGGAATTTTTGAGTTTAATGCAGGAAGAGTTCGAGATGTCGTTGATGGGCAAACTCAAATTCTTTCTTGGATTACAAATCAAACATGCAAAGGATGCCATATTTATCAGTCAAACAAAGTACTGCAAAGAATTGTTCAAAAGATTCAGCATGGATAAAGCCAAAGCAGTAGCAACACCCATGAGTACTTCATGCTATCTTGATAAAGATGAAGGAGGTAAATCCGTTGAAATTAAAAAGTATCGAGGTATGATTGGTTCACTTCTATATTTAACGGCAAGTAGGCCAGACATTATGTTTAGCATATGCATATGTGCACGTTTTCAGGCGAATCCAAAAGAAACGCACATGGTTGCTGTCAAAAGACTAATGAAATATTTATCTGGCACAACTGATATGGGTTTATGGTACCTAAAGGTTCCACTTGTAACCTTGTTGGGTATTCCTTTTGCTGGTTGCAAAGTAGATAGGAAAAGAACTAGCTGCACATGTCACCTCCTAGATAGTTCTTTAATGTCTTGGGCTAGAAAGAAACAGTCTAGTGTAGCCCTATCCACAGCTGAGGCTGAATATGTCGCTGCGGGTAGCCGTTGTGCACAAATCTTATGGTTAAAACAACAACTTCTAGACTTTGGTGTAAGTCTAGATCACATTCCCATAAAATGTGATAACATTAGTGCAATAAACATAACCAAAAACCCAGTGCAACATTCTCGCACAAAGCATATAGAGATTCGTCACCATTTTATTCGTGATCATATTCAAAAAGGTGATTGTATTATTGAGTATGTGGACACTGCAAGGCAGTTAGCTGATATCTTTACGAAACCGCTTCCTAAAGAAAATTTCTTTTTTATTCGTAGAAAAATCGGTCTAACATCTGCCGCTCACCTTGCTTGAATATGTGAAGCATGCATATTTACTCCATTGTTATTATTACTGTATATATTCACTGTTTCAGGGGGAGTATAGTACACAAAGTGAGAAGAATCCTATTCATTTTTATCTCCACCATTTTTGATGTTGACAAAAGGGGGAGAAGGATTCTGAGCTTCATAGAATATTTCTCTGCATACCAAAAGAGGGAGATGAGTTGCATATCAAGAGGGGGAAATGGATTCTAGATTATATTATCCATACTAACCATTTGTGCAGGGGGAGATTATGAAAAGATTTATCATGTTTATTATTATTCCATGACATTTGAAATTTCCTAGGTTTCTATTGAATTATATTATGCTGGTTAACGTCTGTGATGCAGAAACTCAGAAAAAGTTTGGAAACTCAGAAAAGGTTTGTCATCATCAAAAAGGGGGAGTGTTGGAAATCAAGATTGCCCTAAAGGATGTAAAGAGTCAATGCTATAAGATTTCTAGAAGATAGAGTTTTGATGATAACAAAAAAGTTTCAAGTTTCAAGCATCAAGTCAAGCATCAAGTATCAAGCAGCTCAAGGCTCAAGCTTTCATGTTCATTGTTGTATAAGCCTTGCCTATAGGAAATTTGTAAGGTAATGAAATTTTATAACAAGTGTGTATTGGCCAAATGAGTTTTTCAATTTAAGGAGAAGAAAAAGAGTTTTTAGTGAAAATCAGTTTTGAACTTAGTTTCTGTGGAAGTGCATGATGAAACAACTCTGGATGATTTTATCTAAGTCATAAAAATCTATTTTTACAAGTGCAAGAGAGGATAATCGATTACCTTCTCAAAGTAATCGATTACTTTTGTTGCATCATAGAAAAACCAGAGTGTGAATAATCGATTAGGTGAACTTGAATAATCCATTACTTTCTGAATGAGAGTAATCGATTAACTAGATCAAGTAATCAATTATCAATGTTGCATCATACATTTTCCTGAGGTAGAGTAATCGATTACAGCCCTGAAGTAATCGATTACATGATGTTGCATTTCACAAAATTCAGACACTCAGTAATCGATTATTAGATTAGTGGTAATCGATTATATGAGTTGCATCATACACTAAACAGGAGTGAAGTAATCGATTACTTGGAATGAATAATCGATTACTGGTTTTTCAAATGAATTTCAAAGTTTCCATTTTTAAGGTGATAATCGATTACCTTTATGAAGTAATGGATTACCTCAAGTTTTATTGAAAAACGTGTCAGAATCATTTTGATTTATTTCCAGATTTGTTTTTACCTGATTGATTCTGTTTTATTTTCAAAATTCCAAATTGATTTTATTTTTGAAAATATTCCCTTTTGATTTAAGTTTCAAATCTTTTATTTTATTTCTTAAATCAATTTGCTGATTTGGTTTTGATTTTAAAAATTATTTTGTTGCTTCTTATGTTCTAAATCAGATTTTTATTTTTAATAAGAACAACTACACTCCTACACTCCTACGTTCTGATCATTCAAGCTTTCTCTCTTCTTCTTCTTCTTCTCAAAACTTCAAGCTTTTCATCGTTCATTATTTTTAGAGAAGAAAACCTTGTATTGGCCTACACACTTGTGATTTAATCTCATTATCATAGAACCTATATTGTTGTATCCGTGTTGTTGAGAACGCACTATACGATTGTAATCACTCACATCATATTGTATTCAAACCTTAGTGTTTACGGAGTGAATCCCTTAGTTGAACGTGTGGTACGGTCGTAGGGTGAGGAACCCTGCTGTGTTATTGAGGCCCCTAGTGAACGGAGGTTCCTAGTAGTGTGCGGGGTGCTCTGGTTGTAATTGGGTGCGGCTCAATTCAAGTATATAAAAGGCTCAAGCGGGTCGCTTGGGGACTAGACGTAGGTCACTCACTGGATTGACCGAACCAGTATAAAAATTGGTTTGCGTGTTCTTCTTCCTTATCTCTTTTAATTTCCGCAATTTCATTTATTTATGTTTCCGCGCAACTCTTATTTTTATTATCAATCGTTATCGTTCTCCATCACAATCTCTTAATCTCTCCAACGCGAAAATATTTTTAATTTTACGTGCTTTCTCAATAAATTAATAAAACTCGATTCACCCCCCCTCTCAAGATTTTGAGCCACGACCCTAACAAATAACATACACATTGATTAAACATTGGATTCGGTGTCCTTTGACATTAATAAAATTTAACTTAGGCATTTATAAAATAAAGAATGAGATAGCACTCTCTCGATCTTAAATAATCAATATAGATTTGTTATTGAAACTAATGATGAAGCTATCCCTCCTCATTTTAGAGCATATGTTACCATTCTTTGGAAATAGCACAGTCGAACCTGTTTTGAAATAATATCAGAGTAAGCAGAAAATCATTGGACTATGATTAATAGTTATAAACATAATATATATATATATATAGAGATCATTGAGTACATAGTCTAAGTAGTCTGAAAATCGAGTCCAGGAAACAAGTCCATAAAACAGAAATATAAAAAGTAGAGATCCATGCTCTAGAGCTCCCAAAATATGTACACTGTATATAACAACCCAAAAATAAAGGCTCTAGAGCTGATCCAGATGTAGCAGTAGCAGTAGTAGTAGTCCAAGTCACCAGAGTAGCATCCATCCATTCATCCATAGGGTTCACAGCAGGTGCAGATCGGGTCCAGGATCCGCACTACCTATGCTATGCATATACCTAAGAATCACTAGGTCTGGGATCTGTAGCAGGCGCAGTCCTGACAGTGTCTGTCGGACCAGGTGAGGGGACATCAGCATCTGTGAAAACTCTAGAAGCGGAGGAATGAGAACTAGTGGCTGTCCGAAAACAAAAACTATGGAACCTACGTACAGGTCGAGCTGGCTGAGGTGGTCCTCTAAAAGTATAGAAAGGGGTATGTGCATAGTATAGATAATGGGAACCCTAAACCTACGAGGGCGCACACGAGCAAGGGGGTTAGGGTGATAGAGAGTGAACTCCACTTCACCCTCAAAGGTAGTTCGGTGCTCCTCAAATGTCCATACTCCACTAGGTATGGGTCTGATCTCTACGCAGGCTAGGTATCTGGCCATCACCTATAAGGGCACAGGGATAAGCAACAACATACACATAATCGAAAGAGAATAAAGGTTGAACAATTTATATGCATATCAAATATGAAACAATCATATAATCAGTTACAAGTCATTACACAAGCATAAGTCAATGACAAGTAAAAATGCAATAATATGCTCACACTCAGGTTATTAATCAATTAACATTTAAATATTTATGTGTGGCATGATGTATGAATGTAATATTATCAGTCCTATCTTCCAAAGAAACTATTTCCCTTTTTTCGGGACGGCCACCTTATAACTTCATGTACAATTTGTGTACTCGGTACCTTTGTGGGGTACATTTCAATACAATTCCTTGGAAATGTATTACGCTCAAGCTTGGTAGTGATTAAAAACACCGCAACCTCGCAGACGTCATGCTCCAACGTAATAATCACATCATCAGTATCCTCACGCTGGCCACGTTTCCTTTTATTACAAATAAACGTGTCATCAAGCAGGACGTGTTCGGCGCTCCCAGAGGCCCTCCTCAGGTTATAAACATAACCGTGATAATTTGATCTATCCACCAACTCCATGCATGTATGCATTACAATAAATTCCATTGATTGGTATTTAAATTACTTGATAATATTCAACATTATGTCCAAGTAATTAAATCATTTTTTTCCTGAACATCTTCAAGAAAATATTTAAAATACCCAATCAGTTATTTTTCAGTCTCAAAATGTTTATTTGAGGTTTAAATTTATGGTTCAGAAATAAAAATGGTATTTTTAAGTATTTTCAGCACTGGTAATCGATCATCAGGAGCTGGTAATCGATTATCACGTGTATTTCTTCTTTCAGGTTTAGAAACAGGACAGCTAATCGATTACTACATCGTGGTAATCGATTACCCCTAACAGTAAAACATTAAAAATTGGGTTTTAGCATACCATTTTCATTTTTAACCGAGTCTAACCCAAACCAAACATTCACTGAGTTCATATATCACATTATGAACATGCTCAAACTATGAAAACACATCATATCACCAAGATCATAATCATTCACTTCATTATGCATAAAAACCATTAAATCAACAACTCAACATACTAAAACTCAATTTATTCAATTAATTCATTGGTTCAGTGTTTACACAGCATGCATGCATCATTTGTGATTTGCTCAAATAAGTTTTAGAACACAGTTTGATCTCCAAACCAAATTACCATTCAATCTAAGCCCTTAGAGTCTCTTGGTGGCTCTCTCATGAAAAACATTCGCATTAATCTCAAACTAGTGTGGGTTTAGCTTTCCCCTTACCTCTAGGTCGTGTACAAACAGAATCTTGACAAAGAGAAACACCGAGACTTCAAATCCACCAACACCACACTGAAACAGAGCAGTTTCAGCAGAGCACCAAAATCGAATCGGTTGACATATGAAATTGACACAAAAATTGGGGAAATTAGTTTCTCTAGACTCTCTGTAACATGAACTAACTGAAGGAATTGATTTGGAATGAAATGAGTACTGGAGCTTACCAAAATTAATGACCAAAGTGAGCTCCAGGACTTTGTTTCGGTTTTTCTGCAGAATTAGAACACCAACTTTGCAAGCTCGATTCTCCTAACACACACACCCTCAACTCACAATTTTGGTATCTTTGTGAAGCTCTGGATGCGAGCTCCACAACCGTGTATAATTTGTATGTTATTGTTCGGAATTGAAAGAGAACGAGAGGTTCGAATTCAAGAACCCTAAGTTGAGAATTTCTGCTGAGTTTCAACACCAAAGAACGAAAATGGATCAAATTGATCCACTCTCACGGCTTAAATAGCCCTACTTGATGAACATGCAAGGTGACACGAGTCCCCTTGACGTGTTTCTGGGTGATTTCGTGGCGATTAATGAGTAATCGCGTTGATTACTCATCAAACGCACTCAACCATGGCTGTTTTGCATGATAGTAATTGATTACCGGAGTCATGGTAATCGATTACCAAAGTGCAATTTTGAACAATTCATTATCTTATTAATTTCCCTCCAAAAATCTTTCCTAATATTACCCTAAGGTCCTTAAACAGGGACTAATATGCAAAACTCCTATTTTCTCATGAAAATAACCATTAATTTATTTTTCATGCATTCTCACTTAACAAATGCATACATAAAATACATATTTAATCGAAGATTAAAATAAAAGTTGTAACACCCCGCAAATTCCTCGTATTGATTTAAAATACTAAAGAGATTATTTTTGAGAAAAGTGTTTTGAAAGAGTATTTTCTTAAAGGATTTTCCTAATTCACGTTTTAAAAGTGATGAGTGATTTTAAAGAAAGGATTTTCATGAACAAAATATTAAGATTTTAGAAAATGGGTTTTTGGAAAAATTTATGTACTTGACATTTTTATATATTTAAAGGAATTGTGACTTTTATGTGTGAGTTATTTTATGTGAAAAGATTGTTTTTCTATGCATGAGTATGTATGCATGCACGGTTTGGTTATGTATGTGTATGTATTTGTGATATTGCTACGTGTATAAATATGTTTAGGATTAAATAAAAGTCTAATTAGTGGAAAAATATGATAATGCATGTATGTGTGTATGTATATGTGTATGCTTAGGATACATGGAATTAAATTAGTAAAAGAAGATAGTAATGCATGAGTGTATGTATGTATATGTGTATGGAGTGTGTATGTATGTAGATGCAAGCCTAGGATTTTACTTTCTTGGACAAGAAACCAAAATAGCCTAAACTAGAACTAAACTAAGTAAACCAAACCCTAACTAAATACCAACTAGTCATTTAACCTAAGTGACCCCTAGCAACCTAACCTACTTCATCTTGTCCCCTTAACTTTGATAAACACCACCCATGAAAATTTGTGTAAGCCCAAAACCGTCCCTCCCTCTTGTGTATGACTAAACCAAAATCTAAGGGCAAGAAGGGAATTATACGAGTTGTCTATATAAGCCTTGAGCCATAGTTCATTTCTACTCTTTTCCTTCATTTTCTATTCACTTCCTTCATTTCTTCATTCCACCAACACATTTAATCCCAAGAGCAACACAAAGCTCTTGAGATATAGAGAGAGAGAGGGTTAGGCCGTGAAGAAGAAAAGAGAAAGAAGAGAGAAGATCCAAGTCCTTCCACTTTGCACCTTTGATTTTCATTTCTCCATCACTTCCTTTTTCAAAGACTAGGAAGAAAACCACCCCTCAACCAAAAGAAGAAGAGGCCGAGACTAAAACCTAGGAGAAGAGGGGAGAAACAAATCTTGAAGTTGAAGTTGAGTTTAGATCTAAGTACGAGGAATTTTAAAGACGAGGGATTGGGGCAGCTGGCAGAGACAAGGACCTGAGGAGAGCGTACGCATTTAATTTGCTGGACCTCAGGTGAGAGAGAAGCTTTCCTAAGACACCGTGGTGTTTAGGTGATATATTAGGACGTTCTGTATCATCTCAAAGATCAAAACTTAGTGGTCTTGAGTCAGTAGTATAAGTGGCAATTGTTTGATTGTGTGGCCACTTATACGAATGTGACAAAGACCACATTGCTGTTGTGTAATGTTTGTGTGATTGATAGCATGCTTTTATTTATTTATTTAATTATACAAGATGAAATTGAGTACTGTTGATTAATATTAATAATATACTGATGGACGTCTGTTACGTCCTGAAATTGGAAAAGAAATAAGAGGTTTGAGGGAAGTAAAAGAAGAAAAAGTAAGAATGTTAAAAGATATGAAATGGATTGAAAAAAAAGAGATAAAGAGTTGATTGGAAAAAAAATTTGATGATACGAATGAGAACGAGCCAGAGCTGGGAAGAGTAATGTTGTTGTGAATATGAGATGTGATTTGAGCGGAGCTGGGCTCCTTTATTTTTCTTTTAGACTGAGACTAGTGTTGAGTTGAACTTGCTCCTCCATTAGTGCTCAGCAAAAATGTGATTTTTAAAAAGGTTTTTGAAAAGAGATTTTTGAAAAAGATTTATGAAAAGAAATTTTCGAAAGGGTTTATGAAAAGAGATTTTTGAAGCAGAATATAAAATATGAAAGTGTTTTTGAAATAAGATTTTCGGAGGAAGTTTATGAAACACTATTTTCAAAGGAGTTTTATGAAATAATCTTTTTTTTTGAGAAAAGCTTTTGGAAATAATCTTTTTGAGAAAGTTTTTGAAAGAATAGTTTTGAGAAATTCTTTTTAAAATGATAAAGTCTTTTGAAATGATATTTTCGAAAAAGGTTTTGCAAAAAAGATTGTTTTGAGAAAAGATTTTGACTGTTGAGAGGGATTGAGAAAATGAGATAAGAGTTTGTTGATGTGATCCCAGCTCTGCGCTATGTGAGAAGGATGAGAGAAAGATTGTGCCAAGTTAGTGGTCGGGACTCATTGAAGGGATGCACGAAGGATGGGCCAACCTTAGGTTAATTAAAAGATAAAAGACATTAAAAGACATTAACGCGGTGAGGTATGAGAGTGCGAAGTAGTAGAGAGGAAGGTACCCCGGATATCAGGGATATTCGGGTGGTGAATGCAATAGGGTAGGCTCGGACGGTAAAACGTCACGTTGGCTTGAGTACTATTCTGAGCGGAACGAATTCCATATGTGGTAGCCAGACGTGGTGGGGACTGGGTCCCAATGCCGAGGTAAGTTCTGCACCCGAAACCGGAATAGTGTTGTCACCCCTATGGCATTTCGAGAACAGTGGAGAGGGACTGGAGTGGGGCATCTTGATTGCCACCGTGAGACAGTGTGCCTTGATATATATATGAATTCAATGAATTGAATTGATTTGAGGCGGTAAACCTCCTGGCCTGGGGACAATTGTTGGGAGACAGCTGTCGTGCCCGCACGGTAAAGGTCCTGTACTCCTGTTCGCTTCCGACTAGGCTGGGTGGATGACCGAGGAGATGTAGACGTGTGAGACGATGGTAATGAAGGGAGTACCTCGATGATATTATTCTCCCCCAATCATCGATGGTTATGATTTGATAAGACTTAATGATGATAATTAAAAAGTAATTGTAGGGTTAAGCAATAATAAATCCTACCGCTACAGGATAAGCATGAGCTCTCTAGTACAGGATAAGGGTGAATAACTCATCCTTCTTATCCTCTAAGAGCCACGTCAGCCCTACTGGGTCGAACAGGCCCATAAGGCACCACAACACAACTTCCCCTATTAGTATCGCCATGCTATAGGGGCTAAGGTATGTCCTCTCATCCCTACTCTCAAGAACTACGTGTGGCTTGATCCCTTTATCACTAGGGGTACGTAGGACCGGGGTCACCCTCGTCAGCTGCAACAACCCCAAACACACATCGTGGTGGATCTATTTCTCAGATTCATTACATTGGCGCCGTCTGTGGGAAACGATAAACTTCGATTCCCATGCACAATAAAAAAAATGACAAAAACCCCGCTGTTCTTGAGTAATGCCCTCCTTGACGGTTTCCACTGGTGCCGTTCATGGTTGCTGCCACGTCGCTGTTCACCGTACTGTCTACGGTGCAACCACAGTGTGACTCACCGTGAGGTTGCTGTTCACGTTCTGCGTCCACATCTGAGTCGCAGTGGTGAGGTCTGTGGCATAACCCAGATCCAGATCGAGGCCCCACGTCCAGCAAGCATCCTTTATCGGTGAACCACATCTGGTTTTGGATTGGCGACTAGCAGCATATGAAGAAAGTCAATCACAAATCAGATCTAGAGAAACAGGGAAGCAAAATCCTTTCCTTCTGACCCATTTATTCGTTTAGTAAAGAAACGTTCAGGAATGTAATGTTACATCGGTTTACTATTTTTATTTTTCTATGATATATTCACTGTACAACCCCTTTCCTAGATGATTTTTGAAACGCAGCACCTAGAACAGGGAAGAAAGAATCAATAACAAGAAGCATCTGTGGTGGCTTCTCATCTTCCATTGTTGTCGCTACCGGTGCATGAACGGATGGTGAGGTCAGATCCAGATCAAAGTCTTCACATCCCGCAAGCATGGTTGAAGCCCCCCACTCCCCTAGAAACGTCGATTCTGTACGGTGGAGGGTGAAGGCAATGTCTCCGCCGTTCAAGCAACCGAGCCCTCCCAACGCTGTTCACGAAGGATCCATGGTGTTCGTGGCGCTGCTGATTCACGAGCTCCACGGTTCGCGGATACAAACGTTTCTTCTTCTTAGTCGATTCGGGGAGGAGGCGATTCACAATTCTCCGCCGCACCAGCACACCATAACCACCAGGATTCGAACGCCATCTCTGCGCCGCCAACAGCCACCATGGTCGGAACCGCGAACCATCTCCAACAGCGACTCGCGATTCACTCAACTCTGTGATCTTCGCCGCCATTTATATCGAGGGCGCGACTGCCAGCAGATCCGGTTTCCTTCGCCGTCGCCGGTGTGGCCACACCACCCGTGGCGGTCCCCTGTCCCTGTTCAGCACCGCTGCAGCATGCAACATAGCAGCATCAGCTCTGTGCAACGCAGCTGCTGCAAACCAGCAGTAGGGTTTCAACCCTAACAGGCTATTGGCCCAATTCAATATATATATATATATATATATATATATATATATATAAAAAGTCCAACATCAACACGCAGCAGGTAGCAGCACAGATGCTGCATTAGGGTTTCAACCCTAATGGGCTGTTATTCCCAAAAAAAAGGCCAATGGCCCAATATATATAAAAAAAGTCCAGCAGCCCCATCCAAAAAAAAGAAAAAAAAACAAGAGAAGAGTACGGGCCTAATCCATACTGGCCCAAACAATAAATGATGACAAACATGGCTTAACACTAAGAAGCCCAACAAAGATGTCCGAGCTATTGGACAACCCGTTCCGAGATTCTCATTAATGGGAAAATGGTTTTCCGAGCATCGCGAATACAATCATGTTACTCTATTGGGAACATAATGATAACGGCGAGGACCCCCGCGCGGAATTTCCTTCTTTGAGCTCGTCTCCGAGTATAGAGAACCCCGTGCTCGTTTCCACGCTCCGGATACATGTGCCAACTGTGCGCGGACCTTCGACAGCGTCCCCCTTTTGGTATCTCATACATCCGGAATGTCAAGAGCCACGCACTACTCCTCTCTCCTCGGATTTATAAGACGATTGCGTAAACCTTGCATCATGTTCCCTACTAGAGTCTTTCATTCCGGTTCAACTGCTTAACAGAACCCGCTTGGAAAGGATGGACAAAAGACTTCAATCTACTTGAGTCTCCTATTATGGGCCAACCGCTCGGCGAAGCTCGTTTCGAGATAATTACCAGAGGACTTCAACCCAACAGTCTTCGATCTGACATTCCTCACCCCAACGAATCAGGGAAGGAATCCTCGTTCCTATATTACTTTCCCATTTACTTGGCATTTTACGTGATTACTTTGCACACATGCTGATATTAATTTACCTGATGCAATACTTTTGACATGTGCTTCTAATGCTTGATTCCTTATAATTTCATTACATGTCAAAAATTATTTGATATTCCCTAATTATGATTTTTTGTATACATGCTGATACGTGGCATGTTGTTAGCCAAATTTCTTTGCTGCTGAATGTTTTTATATGTCTGTCTTTCCCGTCGTGATAGGATAATGGTATTTGATATACATTGCCTTTCGAACGACATTAGGCAGTTTCCGGTAATCGCACATTGTCATTTTTCATGAATTAATGCTTTCATTATTTGATTCGTTGTCATTAAATGCTCTAACATATTTATAAATGTCATTCACTACAATTATTGCGCGTGATACATCATGCATCTTTTCGTAGACAATCTTGCAGGATTTACGAGCATTCAATCTCCAATAATTTTCATTATCCTATTTATTACGTGCGATATTTTTAAATCACACTACTTCTATTATGATATTTTATATCCACCTGCCAATAATTTTCATTATTGCAATTCCCTTATTATAAATTGTCAAACGACGACCGCTAAAATTAATTTTTTTGTACACATATAAGAGGTACATGGTCTGAGCTATTAGACCACCCATTTCAAGATTTTCATCAAGGGGCATATTATTTTCCGAGCTCTGTGAATACAATTACGTCACTCTATTTGGAACATGGTGATAACGGCAAGGACCCCTCGCGCCAAATTTCCCTCTTTTACCTTGTCCCCGAAGTATAGAGAGCCTCGTGCTCGGTTCCCCACTCCGAATAAATGTGCCAACTGCGCGCGGACCCTCGGCAGCGTCCCCCTATTGGTATCTCATACATTCAGGATTGCGGGAACCATGCATTACCTCGGCTTCATAAGACAACTGTGGAAACCTCGCACCATATTCCCTAGCTAAGTCAACTGCTCGACGAAGCTCATTTGAAATGGAATAACAGAAGACTTCAATCCAACATTCCTCGCCTCAGTGATTCAGGTACAAACATAACGATCAGATCTGCCTAGCATGATGACCTATGTTAATTCGAGTCCGAGTATGACGACCCAACTTAATTCAAGTCCTTCACACCAGTTGTCGATCACTTTTTCCTTGGTTTACGCACCATCGCGACCTTACCTATATGGTAGAATGGTCCGCAATGCCAACACCCAGTGATCTAAGTCGGATCCCAGCATCTCCGAGGAACCACACAATGCTGATTCCACACCCACAACTCGCAAATATTCAACCTTCGCTCAGCGTTCGCCTACACAGATCTGAATCCGACAGTCTCTCAAAGAGGCTTGGATGAACACGATCTAATTGGCGGAAAATAACTATCACACCTTAAAGGACTTCTTAACTCGGCACAAGCCTCTTCAGGCTTTATCAAGTAAGGGGGTTGGTTATGCAATGAAGTAAAAGTTTGCTCCAGCTTTGTTAATATGATGATCTATCAGCTTGCCTTCTCTACCTGTTCTTGCTTCCTCGGCTTCATTCTTTCCCTTCTCGGAATCCTCGGCCGCTTCATCAGCTCGATAAACTTTCGATGACTTCCACTCGAGTGACCTTATTCGACCATGAAGATGACTGCTCGGCAGGTAGAATGGACTCCGACTCTACAAAATAATCTGAGAAGAACTGTAAAGCCCTAAGCAGCAGATGCTCCGGCAATATTTGGGTGCCTTCGCACCACATCTTTAGAACCACTCACCGAGATTTCGGACCTATACCGAGTCCGAGGCCCACTTTAATCCCGAGCGTTTCACAGACCTTATGAACTCGACACAAGCCTTTTCAGGCTTTACCGAGTAGGGGACTAGTATGTGATGAGGCATATACATAGTTGACATTGGCCGATCTTGATACTGGTATTATATGATGCATAAGTTACTCGAGATCAAATGTCGTGCCAGAGAGGACCACCACGTCCCATGAGGCAACAAATTGATAATTTACCTTCCTTAATAAGGACATATGTTAAACTCACTCACTTTGGATCATGTTCTTATGCACTTGCCCACGATCTCGGTTAGCCGGCCAGATCGGCGAGGCTACAAGTGAAAACGAGGATTGCGACCCGATACCTTGGCTTAGCCTCTCGGCTCAAAGCCTCTCGGCTCATATCTGGCCCAATACATCGCGGATCGAGGAATACACCTTGGCTAAGGTTGTCATTCCGACAACAATCCCTTGTAAATGTTAAGATCCAATTGGTGATAATCTTGGCACACCTCAAACTCAAATAACAGTTTAGGTCGTGCCAACATACCTTGGCACAAGCCTTTCGGCTCTCACCATGGCAAGCGCATAAAAGGATGTCTCCTTAAAAGCATCGTGACTTTAAAAACAATAGTCCAATTCGACTTTGAGCTCAGTACATGACGATACACGACTAAGGGCCTTGACTGCGAATAGTCTTATACGTCCTAATCAACCATCCACGACACTCCTCCGAATAAAAAGTTCTCAGCCACAAACAATGTTTTATGTCACCACCAACTCTCAGAAGCTCAGCACAGGCTCTTCGAGCCTATACGAGCTTGGGGTCTTGTAGGGTTAACCAATAATAAATCCTACCGCTACAGGATAAGCATAAGCTCTCTAGTACAGGATAAGGGTGAATAACTCATCCTTCTTATCCTCTAAGAGCCACGTCAGCCCTACTGGGTCGAACAGGCCCATAAGGCACCACAACACAACTTCCCCTATAAGTATCGCCATGCTATAGGGGCTAAGGTATGTCCTCTCATCCCTACTCTCAAGAACTACGTGTGGCTTGATCCCCTTATCATTGGGGGTACGTAGGACCGGGGTCACCCTCGTCAGCTGCAACAACCCCAAACACACATCGTGGTGGATCTATTTCTCAGATCCATTACAGTAATAAAGAGATTGATATAGTATGATTGAAGTCCCCTGGAGTGCTAATTGCAGGAACGAGATTGAGATATAAAAGTGAAAGACTTATAAGTGAGATTGATAAAATAATTGAGAAAGAAGGAATGTGTATAAGTTTGGGAAAACAAGAAAAATAATGATAATAACAATGAGGATAATAATGATATACTTGATTTTTGTGTTATATGTATGTTGTGTGTTGTATGTTTGTATTGTCTTGGTATCTCGCCTATTGTAATCCCACACCGTCGACGATGCGTCGTTCGGATCGCTTACTCTATCCTGTTCGTTGGCATATCGGTGCTGCTGACATCTCAACGGGCAGACGATGTATCGCATGGAGGTCATCACTAAAGATGAGTCGAAGATGGAATGGAGTGACGACCGCGAATCAGCAATAGAGATGATTTCATTTTCGGGAATGAAGAAAGGGCGCAAGAAGAAAGGAGAGTTTCATCCGGTTGTCTTCATTAGAGTAGTTCAGCGAAAGCGAAAGTAGCGAATTTAGTTTAAGTTATGATGTGTGAGTTAAGGATTACCGAGCAAAGAACCATTTATACTAAGCCAATTTTAAATTCTATGATGTGAAAGTATCCTCATTTTGGAAAGATTAAGTAATGTAATCTTTTGTAAACTGTTGTGAATACTTTTAATTTACTGCAATGAATCACTTTGCTTTTCGAAAATAAGTTCTTTGGTAAACATGAAAGTTTTATGAGAATAAATGTTTTAGTAACAACTCGATTTTCAGTAAAGGGTGGCACGCCTAACGTTGACACTTCAAAATGTTTTTTTTTTAAAAAAAAAATTGGTCTCATTTTTGGTAACTTTCATACATAAAAGTTAATCATTTTGAGTTGTGAAAATCGGGCTGTTACAGAATGGTATCAGAGCAATGGTTATCCTTAGTGGCCTTAAGCATGGGCTCGCATGCTTTGTTTGTGTAACTCTGTGTTTTTTTTAGCATAAGGATAGGAGCATAGGATTAAGTACTCGTCTTTCTAGGATGTGAGACTCTGTTTACGGATTAAGGTCTACCGTATTAGCCTAAGGAGCCTGTTCATCCTGTGGTTGAGGAAAGTAGACCAAATAGGAAGTAAATAGATTCTAAGATTGAGACCCCTAACCGTTGTTATTGCCTTCCTTTTTGAAAGAAACCAGTTTGTTGACCTAGACGTACCCTTGTCTAAGAGTAGCCGGTACCTTTGAGGGAGTAGGATGTTATTCTTGGAGTCCTTGTTTGTTGAATTGCTTCAACAAAATAGACAATATAGTTAAAACTTGAACCTTTTTCTTCATGAGCCATACTACCAAACCGTAGCTTTACCTATCTTTTCCAAGATTCATTAGCTTGATTTGCAGAGTTGAAAAAGTTATAGTTACCCAGATAGTTTAGGCTTGAATTATTAATGAGGGATTAGTGGTTGAAGTTGATTAAGAATAGAACGAAATAGTGAATTTAGTGATAAGTCTGATCAAAGTTGGGGAGCCATAAGAAAGAAAGGAGGTGCATGTTACCGGTTGTTAGAGGAAAGTATGACGAAAAGTTGGTATCTAGGATCGCCCTCCACCATAATCCGAGGTTTAGAGAGTGGAAGTGATAGGTTTGACCAATGTTTAGGATGAATCTACGGAGAAAAGTGAGGATGTTTGAGGAGGTAAGTAGACCCAAGTTGTAATAGGATTTCCTTGAGTTAGAGAAATGATAGACGAAAAGTCTTAGAGCTAGGAGGAGAATTAAAACAAGGAGTGGTTGTTTGAGTTAACGAGAACCCAAAGTTATAGGAATTAGTGAGTATCTGAGGGTTTTAGGTGGAACCCCATGCTTTTGGAGATGTATGAACTTTTGTTTACTTGATTTTCCTTAAGTCCGAACCTATGGTTGGACTTTCTGTGACGACGATCAACTGAGGGAACGACGTCTTCCTTCGGCTAGTCCGTTGGACTCAACCCGATTCGACACGCGAGCGGTCCTGCGAGTGCGACTTCTTTGTCTGAAAGCAACAAACGAGGAGCACGACAAGGTGAATTAGACCAGCAAAAGGGAATACGACCACGAAGCGAGAGAAGAGTATTCTTGTGGAAACCAAAGTGACGTAAGAATTTTATGCCCTGCTATCCAATCCACAAAGTATTTCTCGGGGACGAGAAATCTTTAAGTTGGGGAGAATGTAACACCCCGCAAATTCCTCGTATTGATTTAAAATACTAAAGAGATTATTTTTGAGAAAAGTGTTTTGAAAGAGTATTTTCTTAAAGGATTTTCCTAATTCACGTTTTAAAAGTGATGAGTGATTTTAAAGAAAGGATTTTCATGAACAAAATATTAAGAGTTTAGAAAATGAGTTTTTGGAAAAATTTATGTACTTGAAATTTTTATATATTTAAAGGAATTGTGACTTTTATGTGTGAGTTATTTTATGTGAAAAGATTGTTTTTCTATGCATGAGTATGTATGCATGCACGGTTTGGTTATGTATGTGTATGTATTTGTGATATTGCTACGTGTATAAATATGTTTAGGATTAAATAAAAGTCTAATTAGTGGAAAAATATGATAATGCATGTATGTGTGTATGTATATGTGTATGCTTAGGATACATGGAATTAAATTAGTAAAAGAAGATAGTAATGCATGAGTGTATGTATGTATATGTGTATGGCGTGTGTATGTATGTAGATGCAAGCCTAGGATTTTACTTTCTTGGACAAGAAACCAAAATAGCCTAAACTAGAACTAAACCAAACCCTAACTAAATACCAACTAGTCATTTAACCTAAGTGACCCCTAGCAACCTAACCTACTTCATCTTGTCCCCTTAACTTTGATAAACACCACCCATGCAAATTTGTGTAAGCCCAAAACCGTCCCTCCCTCTTGTGTATGACTAAACCAAAATCTAAGGGCAAGAAGGGAATTATACGAGTTGTCTATATAAGCCTTGAGCCATAGTTCATTTCTACTCTTTTCCTTCATTTTCCATTCACTTCCTTCATTTATTCATTCCACCAACACATTTAATCCCAAGAGAAACACAAAGCTCTTGAGATATAGAGAGACAGAGGGTTAGGCCGTGAAGAAGAAAAGAGAAAGAAGAGAGAAGATCCAAGTCCTTCCACTTTGCACCTTTGATTTTCATTTCTCCATCACTTCCTTTTTCAAAGACTAGGAAGAAAACCACCCCTCAACCAAAATAAGAAGAGGCCGAGACTAAAACCTAGGAGAAGAGGGGAGAAAGAAATCTTGAAGTTGAAGTTGAGTTTAGATCTAAGTACGAGGAATTTTAAAGACGAGGGATTGGGGCAGCTGGCAGAGACAAGGACCCGAGGAGAGAGTACGCATTTAATTTGCTGGACCTCAGGTGAGAGAGAAGCTTTCGTAAGACACCGTGGTGTTTAGGTGATATATTAGGACGTTCCGTATCATCTCAAAGACCGGAACTTAGTGGTCTGGAGTCAGTAGTATAAGTGGCAATTGTTTGATTGTGTGGCCACTTATACGAATGTGACAAAGACCACATTGCTGTTGTGTGATGTTTGTGTGATTGACAGCATGCTTTTATTTATTTATTTATTTAATTATGCAAGATGAAATTGAATACTGTTGATTAATATTAATAATATACTGATGGACGTCTGTTACGTCCTGAAATTGGAAAAGAAATAAGAGGTTTGAGGGAAGTAAAAGAAGAAAAAGTAAGAATGTTAAAAGATATCAAATGGATTGGAAAAAAAAAGAGATAAAGAGTTGATTGGAAAAAAAAATTTGATGATAAGAATAAGAACGAGCCAGAGCTGAGAAGAGTAATGTTGCTGTGAATATGAGATGTGATTTGAGCGGAGCTGGGCTCCTTTATTTTTGTTTTAGACTGAGACTAGTGTTGAGTTGAGCTTGCTCCTCCATTAGCGCTCTGATTTGGGTCCAATATATAGTGTTTTGAGCATTGATTTGACTCCCTTTTACTATGTGTTTAGCTTGTTTCTCAAGTATTTTGTATGACTTTTTGTTAATTCTTAGAAATAGTTCTTAGTTTTGAATCCTTGGAACGTTTTGATTTTTTGGGTATGTTTCAGGTACTTATGGAGCTTAAATGCAAAATATATTGATGGACTTGGATAGAGGATGAAAAGAGCTTCGAAACGGTCCAAGAACGGAGTAAAACGGAGTCCGGATGAGTCCGTAGCGCCCAAAACAGTCCAGGGCGCGCGTGCTGAAATTGTACAGACCCTGTGCGCGCCCCCGGCGTGAGGACGGATGCGCGCCAGGCGCGCAAACCGTGTGAAAGTGACGCTGCTCGGTATTTTGGCCATAACTTGAGCTACACTTATCCAAATAAGGCAATCTTGGTATCATTTTAAAGCTAAGGAAAAGATATACAACTTTGCCGGAAATAGCCTTGCTCAAATTCGTCCATCTTCAGGGTCAAAATCAGGGCCGAAGTTGAGTGTCAGACATGAGAAAGCCCAATTGGGCCACTTCCGGATCAATTTTGCTCCAATTCAATTAGGATTAGTTTTATCTTTTAAATATGCATATCTAGGGTTAGGTTAGGCAGCCAACTAGAGGAGAAATCATAAATTAGAATTGAAGAGGGAGATTACCAATACTTTGGAGCAATTGAAGATTGAAGAATTTGGGGTAATTTGTCTATGAATTTCCCTATTATGTCTTCCCTTCTTCTTATTTCTATGTTTAACTAAAACCCTCGTGTTAGGAACAAGGTGAATTTGTATGGAGTAGTTTATTTTAATTTATGATTTAGAGTTTTCCTATTTTTAATTCATGCGTTAATTGTGTTTTTATTGCATACGTAAACCTTATCAATTTATGTTTTGGATTTCTTAATTCGTAACGAGAGTTAGGATTTTGAATAGGCCTTGCAATTAACGGTATAATCAGTTTAGTTATAGAGATATGATTAAATGATTATTGACTTGGTAATTCCCTTGTGCTGAATATGATATTTTCTAATATTGTAATTTGTTGAGAGATCAATAATTAAATATTTAGAGAATAAGGGTGATGTTAGAGAGATCTAACTATTGCTATTTGAGAGGAATTGTCCATGAATTAAAGGAAAATCTAAATTATAATTGAATAAGTGAAACCTACAATGCAACCAACGTTCCTAACCACTTTTCTCCCATAGTTTCTCAAGTTTCCATTTAATTTCAGCAATTAATTAGTTTAGTTAATTCATAGTTTTAAATCTGAATTTTAATTTAAACCAACTTTTTAGTTATAGGACTTATTTTTAATTACATTAAGGTGAAAATATACTAAAAACACAACTCCCTGTGGGACGATATTCGGTCTTCCATAGACTATATTACTCGCTGACCCAGTACACTTGCTGGCTAATCAACAAGTTTTTGGCGCCGTTGCCGGGGAGTAGTATTCTTTAGTTTATTTTTTGTACTTAGTGTAATTTTTAGTGAGTTCTATATTAAAAAAAAAAACCGAAGCTACAGGTCTAAGGGGTGCAAAAGTTCAGTTTTGGGGTCAAATTCTGATTCTACCATCTTATCTCTTAGGATTAGATTTATCTTTATCTCTAGGAAGTTTTTTTTGTTTATCTTATTTTTTTCAGCAATAGATATTTTTTTTATTCTTATCTTTTAGGATTAGATTAATATCTTTTTAGGATTAGATTTATCTTCTTAGGATTATTTTTAGAATAGATTTTTTTTATTTATTTTTTATTTTCGTTTTTTTATTATTTTTTTAGGGATAGATTTTTTTTAGGATTAGATTTGTATTTTTAGGATTTGGACCCCATTAGCCCAATTTTTTCAATATTGCGCCCCAGACTTAGTTTTTATTTTCTATTTTTTTAGTTAGTTTTTAGTTTTATTTTTCTTTTTATTTTACTTAGTTTCTTGTCTCAACAGGTGTTGCGTAATCCTTTTGTTGTTTTTGTGCTCGCAGGTAATTTTATCTATTTGAGTGCAACAAAAGATAAGTAGCACAAGGGAAGAGGACACTTAGAAGATGGCTGAAGGGGGAGGATCCGACGGATCCATTCCGCCTCCTCCTTCCCGTATGACGTTAGGCGATTATGCAACCGTGAGCATGGACATGTTTGCCTCAAGCATGGTCCATCCACCAATCTCAGCAACCGCTTTCAAAATTGATCCCAATTACATACAACTCATCAAACAGGATCAGTTTGAGGGTGCGGCACATCAAACCCACGGGAGCATATCGCCAACTTCTTGAGCCTCCTCGACTTATTCAAAATCGAGGGTGCTTCGGATGAGGCCATTCGGATGAGATTGTTCCCCTTCTCACTGAGAGGCGAGGCAAAGACATGGTTGCACAATCAGGCACCTGAGAGTTTTTCCAGTTGGAAAGTGCTTGTCTCCAAATTCAATTACAAGTTCCTTCCAGCTGGACAACAAGCAAAGCTGAGGCAAGACATCAATTCCTTCAAGCAAGAAGAAGATGAGCCATTGCATGAAGCCTGGGAACGTTTCAACTTGCTGCCAAGAAAGAGTCCATACCCTATAGCAGATCATCAGGAAATTATTCTTTTCCATAATGGGCTCAATGGGCATGACCAGACTATGATTGATGCAGCAGCAGGTGGAGCATTGAGGAAGAAAACTGTTGAAGAGGCCAGAGAAATCATCACCAATTTGGTATTCAGCAGTAGTCAGGCTGTCAGAGAGAAAAACATTCAGAATGATAAAGGTTCAGACTCTTCTTTAATCCAGGCCCTCATCCAGCAAAATAAGGAGACGCAACAACAGCTAAAAGCATTGGTGAAGCAAGTTGCATCCCAGGCTCTCAAGTGCAATTTTTGTGGAGGAAGTCACCGGAATGGTGAGTGTGCTTATGAAGTTAGAAAGGGTCCAGCCACCATTGAGGAGCAAGAAAATCAACTTAATGCAACATGGTATAGGCCGGCACCCAATCCACCTCAACCACAAAAGAAGGATTGGGAGAAGGCGATTGAAGCATTAACTCTCAATACCCATTCCTTCATAGCTGAGTCTCGGGCGAGTTTCAATAATCAGCAAGCTAGAATCAAGAACTTGGAGATGCGGGTAGATCAAATAGCAAATCAAATATCAGAGATAGTAACCCACACCAAGGAAAGATGCATGGAAGTCACCCTTCGAAGTGGCAAGTCATATGAGGAGCCACTGAAAAAGGGTGATGCAACTGAGAGGGAGTATGAAAAGAGGGAAGAGTTCAAGCCATCAGCTGAGCAAGAGGAGCCTGAAGCACCGAAAGCGCAGGGTCCACCTGCGGATCTCAATCAAGGCACACCTAAACCAGCACCACTACCTTAGAGGGTACCTTTTCCTCAGAGGTTGAAGAAGGAAGATGACCAGAAGGAGTTTTCCAAGTTCCTGGAGATGCTACGGAAGCTGCACATCAACATCCCGTTTGCTGAGGCACTTGCACAAATGCCTCAGTACGCGAGATTCATGAAGGAGTTGCTAACAAATAAGAAGCGGATGCTCTTGACTGAGGAGACATTCCTAATAGCAGAGAAGTGCAGCAACATCATCAAGCGAAACCTTCCACCAAAGCTAAAGGACCCAGGTAGCTTTAACATTTCAGTTAGCATAGGCAAGGAGTATTCAGGTAAGGCTCTCTGTGACTTAGGAGCTAGTGTTAATGTTATGCCCTTGTCGGTGTTTGAAAAATTGAAAATAGAAAAGATTGAGCATACCTCGGCGTTAATTCAATTAGCTGATAGAACCTCCATCCGCCCTTATGGAGTGGTGGAGGACCTTCTGTTAAAGGTGAATGATTTTATCCTGCCCCTTGATTTTATGGTACTTGATATAGAAGAGGATAAGAATATTCCTCTAATTTTTGGAAGGCTATTCTTGGCCACAGCAGGGGCAGTGATTGATGTGCCTAGGGGAGAAGTGATTCTCCGAGTGAATGGTGAGCAATCCACTATAAAATTTTTTCCAAAACCACCAGTCACCACGGAGACCTTTGCCCCTCTTAAATTTATTCAGCACTCTAATGAAGGAAGTGTTGGAAAAAGGTGGAGTGACCACGCAAAAGTTTTCCCATTAAAAGGGTCATGGCAACCACCTTGACCTCTAAAAAGAGGTGACCCGTCAGGCTCGTGACGTTAAACAAGCGCTTGTTGGGAGGCAACCCAATGTTAGATAATTCCCTCTTAGGATAGTTTAGTTGTAGGTAGTTTAAAAAAAAAATATTGTCCTGCTTTCTTAGGTAGTTTTAATTTTTATTTTGTAGTGTAGGCTAGATTAGTTTGCTTGAGGACAAGCCAACATCTAAGTTTGGGGGAGTATATACAAAATAAAAATTTTTCAGATCTGAATTTTTTCTCCCATATTTTTGGTATTGGTATGTGTCCTTAGCAAAAGTAAGTGATTTTTCTAACCTTAGGACTTTTTCTCTGATGATGCATGTATATACTTAGTTTAGGATTAGACTCATTGGCTTTTGACTTTATTTGATTGAGCTGTAAATATGGTTGTGAACTGGTTATTTTGACAAATGCTTTCAGAACTTGTGATTAGTGAACTGACTTTAGCCAAGTGAGATTTTGAGCCTTATATAGAGGGGTATGAATCTTTATTGACATGTTCTGATATTGAGACCCCTATTCTTTCATGAGTGTGTTCTCTTTGATAAGTTTGCTCTAGAACTTGGCCGGTGACCATTTCAAAATTGATGATTGATTGCATGCATGAAAATGATTAAGGCACTTAGGTGTGTTTTTGAGGCCTTAAGATTGTTGCATTAAATTGTTCCCTTAGTTGCCCACTTTGAGCCTTATAATGATATATGATTTTTCTTTGGTACCCTGTAATTATTGATTGATTTTATTGTGAGTACCTTAGGAATTTTGGATGAGCAATTAAGTGGAATGTGATGCAAAAGAAAAGAAAAAAAAAGTAAAGTGTTATGTGCCTACTTCTCTTCCAATGAAAAAAAAAGAGAAAATAATAAATTGAATGAAAGTGAAAAGGAAGAGAGTAGAGGAATTAAATTGAAAAAGTGAGAAGAATAAAATTGTGATTGAGTTGTGCTTATTGTAATATACTTAGTGCTCATTCATGATTTCTAAGGGAATTTGTTTTCGCATTTAGCCCTTAGTTCATTATTCCTTCTTTCTTTTATCCCACCTAACACTTTAGCCAGGCCCCATTACAACCAATATTAAGACCTTTTGATTTTTGTGTGCAATTGATAAATTTCATTGGAGATGTTGGTCTATGGTCAAACATATGGTAGCACTTTATCATTGATGAACTTGTGTGCTTAATTGAAATATACCCTTATACACCTTTGAGAGAAATATTTGAGAGGTTGAGAGTGTTCACTAGTCCTGAGTTCTGATTGGGTTTGTTACTCTAACTAGTTTGTGATTGTGTAAATAGTTTGTGATAATATGTGTTGGAGTCATGAGTCGAAGTCTTAGATGAGGTATATATATGTTGATTTAGGGAGTTTGTCTTTTGTTTAGAATTTTATTTTACTTTTGCCTGGGACATGCAAAATGCTAAGTTTGGGGGAGTGATTTGGGTCCAATATATAGTGTTTTGAGCATTGATTTGACTCCCTTTTACTATGTGTTTAGCTTGTTTCTCAAGTATTTTGTAGGACTTTTTGTTAATTCTTAGAAATAGTTCTTAGTTTTGAATCCTTGGAACGTTTTGATCTTTTTTGGGTATGTTTCAGGTACTTATGGAACTTAAATGCAAAATATATTGATGGACTTGGATAGAGGATGAAAAGAGCTTCGAAACGGTCCAAGAACGGAGTAAAACGGAGTCCGGATGAGTCCGTAGCGCCCAAAACAGTCCGGGGCGCGCGTGCTGAAATTGTACAGACCCCGTGAGCGCCCCAGGCGTGAGGACGGATGCGCCCGAGGCGCGCAAACCGCGTGAAAGTGACGCTGCTCGGTATTTTGGCCATAACTTGAGCTACTCTTATCCAAATAAGGCGACCTTGGTATCATTTTAAATCTAAGGAAACGATCTACAACTTTTCCAGAAATAGCCTTGCTCAAATTGGTCCATCTTCAGGGTCAAAATCAGGGCCGAAGTTGAGTGTCAGACATGAGAAAGCTCAATTGGGCCACTTCCGGATCAGTTTTGCTCCAATTCAATTAGGATTAGTTTTATCTTTTAAATATGCATATTTAGGATTAGGTTAGGCAGCCAACTAGAGGAGAAAACAGAAATTAGAATTGAAGAGGGAGATTAGCAATACTTTGGAGCAATTGAAGATTGAAGAATTTGGGGTAATTTGTCTATGAATTTCCCTATTATGTCTTCTCTTCTTCTTATTTCTATGTGTAACTAAAACCCTCGTGTTAGGAACAAGGTGAATTTGTATGGCGTAGTTTATTTTAATTTATGATTTAGAGTTTTCCTGTTTTTAATTCATGCGTTAATTGTGTTTTTATTGCATACGTAAACCTGATCAATTTATGATATATGATTATTGACTTGGTAATTCCCTTGTGCTGAATATGATATTTTCTAATATTGTAATTTGTTGAGAGATCAATAATTAAATATTTAGAGAATAAGGGTGATGTTAGAGAGATCTAACTATTGCTATTTGAGAGGAATTGTCCATGAATTAAAGGAAAATCTAAATTATAATTGAATAAGTGAAACCTACAATGCAACCAACGTTCCTAACCACTTTTCTCCCATAGTTTCTCAAGTTTCCATTTAATTTCAGCAATTAATTAGTTTAGTTAATTCATAGTTTTAAATCTGAATTTTAATTTAAACCAACTTTTTAGTTATAGGACTTATTTTTAATTACATTAAGGTTAAAATATACTAAAAACACAACTCCCTGTGGGACGATATTCGGTCTTCCATAGACTATATTACTCGTTGACCCAGTACACTTGCTGGCTAATCAACACGCTCAACAAAAATGTGATTTTGAAAAAGGTTTTTGAAAAGAGATTTTTGAAAAAGATTTATGAAAAGAAATTTTCGAAAGGGTTTATGAAAAGAGATTTCTGAAGCAGAATATAAAATATGAAAGTGTTTTTGAAATAAGATTTTCGGAGGAAGTTTATGAAACACTATTTTCAAAGGAGTTTTATGAAATAATCTTTTTTTTTTAGAAAAGCTTTTGGAAATAATCTTTTTGAGAAAGTTTTTGAAAGAATAGTTTTGAGAAATTCTTTTTAAAATGATAAAGTCTTTTGAAATGATATTTTCGAAAAAGGTTTTGCGAAAAGATTGTTTTGAGAAAAGATTTTGACTATTGAGAGGGATTGAGAAAATGAGATAAGAGTTTGTTGATGTGATCCCAGCTCTGTGCTATGTGAGAAGGATGAGAGAAAGATTGTGCCAAGTTAGTGGTCAGGACTCATTGAAGGGATGCACGAAGGATGGGCCGACCTTAGGTTAATTAAAAGATAAAAGACATTAACGCGGTGAGGTATGAGAGTGCGAAGTAGTGAAGAGGAAGGTACCCAGGATATCAGGGATTTTCGGGTGGTGAATGCAATAGGGTAGGCTCGGACGGTAAAATGTCACGTTTCCTTGAGTACTATTCTGGGCGGAACGAATTCCATATGTGGTAGCCAGACGTGGTGGGGACTGGGTCCCAATGCCGTGGTAAGTTCTGCACCCGGAACCGGAATAGTGCTGTCACCCCTATGGCATTTCGAGAACAGTGGAGAGGGACTGGAGTGGGGCATCTTGATTGCCACTGTGAGACAGTGTTCCTTGATATATATATGAATTGAATGAATTGAATTGATTTGAGGCGGTAGACCTCCTGGCCTGGGGCCAATTGTTGGGAGACAGCTGTCGTGCCCGCACGGTAAAGGTCCTGTACTCCTGTTCGCTTCCGACTAGGCTGGGTGGATGACCGAGGAGATGTAGACGTGTGAGACGATGGTAATGAAGGGAGTACCTCGATGATATTATTCTCCCCCAATCATCGATGGTTATGATTTGATAAGACTTAATGATGATAATTAAAAAGTAATAAAGAGATTGATATAGTATGATTGAAGTCCCCTGGAGTGCTAATGGCAGGAACGGGATTGAGATATAAAAGTGAAAGACTTATAAGTGAGATTGATAAAATAATTGAGAAAGAAGGAATGTGTATAAGTTTGGGAAAACAAGAAAAATAATGATAATAACAATGAGGATAATAATGATATACTTGATTTTTGTGTTGTATGTATGTTGTGTGTTGTATGTTTGTATTGTCTTGGTATCTCGCCTATTGTAATTCCACACCGTCGACGATGTGTCGTTCGGATCGCTTACTCTCTCCTGTTCGTTGGCATATCGGTGCTGCTGACATCTCAACGGGCAGACGAAGTATCGCATGGAGGTCATCACTAAAGATGAGTCGAAGATGGAACGGAGTGACGACCGCGAAGCAGCAATAGAGATGATTTCATTTTCAGGAATGAAGAAAGGGCGCAAGAAGAAAGTAGAGTTTCATCAGGTTGTCTTCATTAGAGTAGCGCAGCGAAAGCGAAAGTAGCGAATTTAGTTTAAGTTATGATGTGTGAGTTAAGGATTACCGAGCAAAGAACCATTTATATGATGTGAAAGCTCATATGATGTGAGTTAAGTTATGTAACTAAGCCAATTTTAAATTCTATGATGTGAAAGTATCCTCATTTTGGAAAGATTAAGTAATGTAATCTTTTGTAAACTGTTGTGAATACTTTTAATTTACTGCAATGAATCACTTTGCTTTTCGAAATTAAGTTCTTTGGTAAACATGAAAGTTTTATGAGAATAAATATTTTAGTAACAACTCGATTTTCAGTAAAGGGTGGCACGCCTAACGTTGACACTTCAAAATGTTTTTTTTTTTTAAAAAAATATTTGGTCTCATTTTTGGTAACTTTCATACATAAATGTTAATCATTTTGAGTTGTGAAAATCGGGCTGTTACAAAAGTAATTAATTATAAATAACTTTATAATTAAACTTTCATTAAATTTTATTTTTTGTTGTTAAAATAAGAGTTTTTAATAATTTTTTATAGGTTAATTATAATAACACAAAACAGTACTCCCTTCGTCGCTAATTATAAGACTCGTTTGGGAGATTTTACGTCCATTAAGAAAGTTGATTAATTTTGTTATTTGTAATGAAAATGTAAACTTTTGATGTGTATTTTAAATATTTCTGCTATTATATTATTTTTTGGTAGAAGAAAAATCTTATTACCAACGTGCAAAATATACCTCATACATAAGACTGGCATTATTACCTAAGGTCCTTGCCACCTTCTAGGAAGGGTTCAAGGAGCCAAAAGCAACCCAAGGATTAAGAAATATTTAGTTCAATACAAAGCCTCTGAATAATTGTTTTATTAGACCAAGCTCTAAACCTAGGTAAGCAAAAAGCAACTCTATTAGCCACATCCCTTTTGATAATCTTGAAAATGCTGTCCAGATTCCTTTTTTTATCCCTGAAAGTCCTAAGGTTTCTCTCATGCCAAAGTTGATAGATCATTGCTGCCCACAAAGCTGCCACAGTCATTCTCCTATCCTTGTCCTTAAACGCATAAACAATCCATCTAGTCCATCTGCTGAACTTGACCTGAGGCTGCTGGATATCAAACCAGTTGCAACACATAAATACCAACTGCCTACTCCAATTACACTCAAAAAACAAATGATCTTTAGTTTCCAGGTCTGCATAACAAAGACAACAATGACTTGGGCTTTGCAGCCAAGCCATCCTGTCCAAAGTCTGCAGTTTGCCATGAATCAGAAGCCAGAAGATGAATATGTGATTAGCTACACTAATTCTGTTCAAAATAATAGCATGAAGAGGGAAATGAGTGTTGCTTCCTGAGAGGAAATCATAACCAGATTTTATGCTATACACACCAGAGGAATTGAGTGCCCATGTGTTTCCCTGAAATCTCTGCCTCAATTTGTCCCTGATCTTTAATAATTGTTTCCAGTGCCAATTATGATGAGAATAAGCTGAACAACTCCATAAATCCTGCTATTTGATATAGATAGAATGAATCCATCTCAGCCATAAAGAATCTTTGTCTGCTGCAATTGTCCAGATTTGTTTTCCTATGGCTGCTACATTCCATAGTTCACTGTTTTTGATATTCAAGCCCCCAGCCTTTCTTGGTATGCACACTACATTCCGAGCAACTTTAGCATGATAATTTCCCTGCTCATTCCTACCCCACAGGAACCCTCTGCAACATTTATCAATGTCCCTCAAGACTGCCTTAGGAAGAATGAAACAGGAAGCCCAATATATGTGCATATTCATCAATGCAGAATTAACTAGACATAGCCTTCCCTGATAAGATAAGTTTCTGGTTTTCCAGGTATTAATTCTAGCAGTTATCTTCTTCACAACAGTATCACAAATAGATTTATTCCATTTCTTACAAGTCAAAGGAATGCCTAGATATTTGCAAGGGAAAAAACCTGCCTTAAACCCTGTAATAGATAATAAAGTCTGCTTTGTATCCTCTTGAATTCCTGCCATGAATAAGGAAGACTTATCCAGATTAGCTTCAAGACCAGACCAACTTGAGAACTGGTTAAAAGCATTCCATAAAATTCTGATGCTAGCAGGATGGGCCTTACTGAAGACCATTAGATCATCAGCAAAGGCTAAGTTTATCAACTTGAGATCCTTGCACATAGGATGAAATCTAAAGTTCTTATTCTTAGCAGCATATTGAAAGCATCCAGTCAACAGCTCCATTGCCAAGACAAAAAGAAGGGGAGATACAGGGTCACCCTGTCTCAACCCTCTAGAACTATTAAATCTCTGGCCCTTCTTGCCATTAATCACAATGCTGAAAGACACTGAAGTAACACAAGCCATGATCCAATGAGTAAATTTTGCAGGAAACTTAAACAAGCCAAGCATCTCTTCAATGAATGACCAGTAAATAGTGTCATAGGCTTTCTTAAGATCTATCTTCATCATACACCTAGGAGAAATAGCTCTCCTACCATACAATCTAATGAGATCCTGAGTTATAAGGATATTATGAAGGATATTTCTACCTTGCACAAAAGCCCCTTGGTTTCCCTGCACCAAATGAGGAAGGACAGCACTTAACCCACTGCAAAGCAACATGGAAATGCATTTGTAAAGACTATTACAGCAAGCAATTGGTCTAAACTCAGACACCAAATTAGGAAAATCAGTCTTAGGTATCATGGACAGCAGGGTATGATTTACTTCTCTCAACATGTATCCAGAATGGAAAAAGCTCTGGACAGCCTCACAACAATCCTGACCAATAATATCCCAAGCTGCAACAAAAAAGCCAGACCCAAAGCCATCTGGTCATAGGGCTTTATCTTGATGAACAGAAAACATTGCATCTTTTATTTCATCATTTGTAAAAGGTTTCATGATGTTAATCTGTTGTTCCACAGAAAGAACATTACCTTCAGGAATTATCTCAGGATTAACAGAAGACCTAGCATCCCTTTTGGTGAATAAGGTCTGATAAAACTCCTGAAAACCCTGGTGAATATCAGCCTAGTTTGACAACATCTCTCCATTGCAGCTCTGTAATCGCAGAATTCTATTCTTATACTGCCTTTGCTTGATAGAATTATGGAAAACAGTAGTGTTCTCATCACCTTCCTTCAACCACAGCAACTTAGCCTTCTGCTTCAAGAAAGAAATTGCATTCTTCTTGACCTCCACATACTGCCTGATCATCTCTCTTTCAGCCAATTGCAAATTAATATCATCTGGATTCTGAGAAAGATCTTGTTGAATGCTGTTTAATTTTTCCTTTAGATACAACTCACAGTCATCTATCTTAGCAAAGCTTCTTCTATTCAAGTCAGAGAATGGCTTCTGTAATTTTTGGAGTTTCCTGCAGATCTGATACATCTTTGAACCAGAAAAAGCCTGACACCAAACTGTTTGGACTATTGTTTTAAAATTACAGTGAGAGCTCCACATATTAAAGTATTTAAAACCTGAGCCCTTAAACACCATGTTCTGATCCCAGTCCACTAAAATTGGACAATAATCAGATATGCCAGGATTCAGATAAACAGCCTCAGCATTCTGCCAATCATGACACCATCTGCTATTTACCAAGGCTCTATCTAGTTTGCACAAAATTCTGCTATCTCCCTCCTGTCTGTTAGACCAAGTAAAGAAATGACCCCTTGATTTATTATTGGAAATCTAAAAAGTGTTAAATAAATAGGAGTGTTTGTGGAAAAAAGTAATTAATGATCATTGAAAATCGGTATGGGGTCTTATAAATAGGGACAAAATAAAAGTGTCAAAAGGGTCTTATAATTAGAGATGGAGGGAGTATATTTTAAAACATTGTCGTTGTCGTCAATTAATTTGGCACAAAGAAGTTCTTTATAAGCGAAACTACAAAAGAAAAGAATATTGGAATATTTATCTGAATCGTTCTTCCCATCACTCCCAACATCTAGATATAGCGAATCGATTACATGCTTAAAGTTTTGAAGATAAAGGGTTCGAAAATGTTTTTGTATTCGACAATTTTTCACAAAGAGCAAAAAAAATTGCTAAACTATAACGATATATATGTAGTAGATATTCTTACCATATGCAAAAATAACAGAACTCAAAAAAAGTAAACCAATGAAGAAAATAAATTGGGATAAGAGACAAAATTGATCTTGCTTACTAAAATTCGGCACTATAAATTATTGTGTGAAGAGTGTGACACCCTCGATATAATACTTAAAAATTAGAGTAATGAATAGACTATTACTCAGTTGGATATGGACTTGTTTAGTATTAGAAAATATAGGACTAAAATTTTCCTTTTCATTTTCTAAAGAAACAGGTGCACAAAACAAAATATGGAATTCTTGGAGATTAGATTTTGTATCATTTAAAACATTATACTGAATTCGGCATTTTCTAAGACAAGGAAATCTTTTCACAATCAAGATAGCATTTGTTCTTAGAAATTGTATTTACGTAGTAAAAACTTAAGTGATGCCATCCATTCTTTCGTTTTGCGGAACTGATACCATTTTCAAATATCGAAGCCGAACTCTTTAAAATACTTTTATCAGAGTAAGCGAAAATAGCAGGACTATGCACAAGTTGTAGTATGAACATAAGATATATATATATATAGGTCATGAGATACATAGTCCATAGGTCATGTCTCCAAGATCCAGTACAAGCCCATAACAAAATAAACCATAACTCTAGAGTTCTCAAAAGTATATCTACAACATATATATACATCTCAAAATAAAAACTCCAGAGCTGGTCATATAGAACAAGTAGCAGCAGTAGTAGTAGTAGTAGAAGTCTCCTAGAAGCAGCAGTAGTAGTAGTCATCATCCAACATCAGCAGCAACATCTCCTCCATAGCAACCAACACACCGGATCCCTGATCCTCATCATCTACCCTATGCACATACCTAGGGATCATCGTCCCTCCACTGACTCCCGGTAGAGTGAACGACAGGCTCGCCTCCGCTCTCGTCCTCCACAGGGTCCTCCTCTATCTCATCCGAAGGAGTGGGTACCCTTCCACTGGGTACAGGGTCTGGTGATGGCGAGACCCTAACGAGACTCCTCGGATAATATAGGGGAGTCTCCTCTCGGACGACTCTGGAAGTGAAAGGGTGTGAGCGGGTAGGCCGGAATCGAAAACTGTGATATAAGCGAGCTGGTCGTGTGGGAGGTGACCATGGTAAGTGTAAAAGGGTGGTACATGCATAGTGTATATGATGGGGATCCTAAACCTACGAGGACGAAACCGAATCAGCGGGTTGGGGTGATAGAAGGTAACTTCTACCTCACCCTCAAATACCGCTCGGTGATCCTCGTAGATCCATATGCCACTAGGAAGTGGCCAGATCTCGATGCAAGCGATGTAACGTGACATCACCTACAAGGGCACAGGGATAAGCAATTCTATACACATAATAAATAGAGAATAAATATTTTTACAACATAAATGTGAATGTATGCAGCAATAAACAACAACCACATTTAGCATTTAGCAATTATTTTATGCAAATAGAATGCTCATACTTATTTTTAGTTATCAACTTTAAATTAGATGAGTGGCATGATGTATGAGTCTAGCTCTCAACCCTAACTCCATCAATCTATGTCACTCTCTGACGTCCATCCTTTACTTCATACCAGCACTCAACAATGCGTTGTACTCCTAGGTGTACAACATTCGTACATTCACCAAGAATGTACACGACAAGCTTGGAAATGGTACATAACGTGCTCCTCGAGCAACGTCCCGTCGTCTTAACGGAATAACCATATCATCAACATCTCACTTTCGCTGGCCACATCGTCAACCATAATGTGTCATCAAACAAGCCGTCAGTTGGCACTCCCAGAGGCCCTCCTCATGTTACCAAAACATGAAAAACGATCTAACACCCGACTCCAGGATGAATGCAATTTCTTAACTTAAAAGAATTGATTGGTATCTCAATTAATAATATCTCACATTATTAATTCAATAGTTTAATACCATCACCAATCAATTACTTTTAAGTCTTAGATCACTTGGATTATTATCACTTAAATATTAACAGAATGGTTCAGAATTAAAAATGGCATTCTTAATTTTCTGGACAGAAATACTCGAGTATTCTTCATAATACTCGAGTAGTTCTTCAGTCTTCCCAGATTACTCGAGTCGTTCATCAACCCAGAATATTCGAGTAGTTCATGCATTACTTGAGTGGTTCATCAGAAAACACTCTTGCTGCATCAGTCAATACTCGAGTCCTAGACTTGATACTCGGGTGTTGGTGCAAAAAGATGCACTGGTGCATCACGAAATACTCGAGTATTGAGCCATGTACTCGAGTCTTAACAGACAGTATAGACTGAAAATCTGGTTTTAACATACCATTTTCAATTCTAACCGTTTCTAATCCAATCCAATGATCAACAGTTCATATATCATATATTAAACATGTTCAAGCACTTAGAAAACATCAAATTACAGAATTAACAGAGATTCACAAGATTATGCATAAAACTTATAAAATCCACAACTTAACATACCAATTTGCATAATACACAGAATACTCATGATTTAAAGTTCTAAATAGCTTCCATGCAACATATCAAGCATGCTCAGAACAACTTTAGAGCACAGGTTGGTCTCCAAACCAATTTCCCTATTCAAACTAAGCCCTTAGAGCCTCTTGGTGGCTCTCTAATCAAATTCATGTAATTTAAACTCTATCTAGTGAATAGAAAGCTTTCCCCTTACCTCTCAGACGCGTACCAACAGAAAATTTTGAAAGAAAAGCTCCCCAACACAGAAACCACTTCAAGCACCAACATGCAGAGCAGTTTGAGTGGAGCACCAAAATTGAATTCGTTGTCACATGAAACAACAATAAAAATTGGGGAAATTAGTTTCCCTAGATTCTATGCAACACCGACTAACTAAAGAAACAAGTTTGAGACTCAGAGAGTGCGTGAGTTTACCAAAATCAATGACCAAAGTAAGCTCCAGAGATTGTTGACAACAAATGAACTCCAACTTCCAAGCCTCGATTCTTCCAATATACGAACTCTCGGCTCACAATTTTTGTGTCTATACAAAGCTTGAGATGTGAGCTTTGTATTGGTGTATGATTTGTGACTCGAATCAAAACAGAGATGGAGAATCGATCGAACCAATTCAGGAACCCTAACACATGCAAGACTTCACGAATTTGGCAAAATGGAGTGGTTGATCCGTCAACCAAAGCTTAAATAGATTGAGAGCATGCTCATGCAGCTCGACACGGAGGTGTGGACGTGTAGTGAAGGGTGATTTCGTGTCAAACGGCGAGAATCGTTGGTGGTGACTCACCAAAATGCACTAACTCGTGCAACTCTGACCATAATACTCGAGTCTTTTAAGCAATACTCGAGTATTTTGGTCAGTTTTTGAAAAATATTTATTTTATTTTCTTTCCCTCCAAAACCTTTCCTATATTTACTTCTAGGTCCCAAAATAGGGAGTAATGTGCAAATTATTTATTTTCACATAAATATAATTACCAAATTATATTCACACATTTACTAACATAAACACAGATTTTAATCAAAGATTAAAAATAGAAATAATTAATTATAATAAACTTTATAATTTACATTTCATTAATCAGGGATTAAAATTTTGGGGTGTTACACTACTCCCCCACTTACAAGGAATTTCGTCCCCGAAATTCAACTTATACAAACAACTCAGGATAGTCCTGACGCATCTTATCCTCTAATTCCCAAGATGCTTCCATCACATCACCACAAATCCAGATAACGTTGACCAAACAAATATCCTTCCCTCTAAGCTGCTTGACTCTTCAATCTTCAATACGGATAGGTATGGCTTCAAAGGTTAGGTTCTCATGGATTTCCAGGTCATCAGGTTGGATTCTAAGAATAATGGTGGGATCATGAACATATTTCTTCAACTGTGACACGTGAAACACATTATGAAGATTAGCTAATGACGGGGGCAGGGCTAATTGATAGGCTATTGGACCGACTCTTTTAAGAATCTGGTAGGGACCAATAAACTTAGGTGATAGTTTCTGGGTTTTCAAAGCTCTACTAACACCTTTGGTTGGTACTATTCTAATAAAAATGTGGTCACCTTCAGCATATTCTAAGGGTTTCCTCCTCCTATCAGCATAGCTTTTCTGCCTACTTTGAGCCGTCCTCATCTTTTCTTGTATCATCTTAATCTTCTCAGTTGTTTCTTGTACAAAGTCTGGTCCAACCAGAGAACTCTCCCCCACTTGAAACCAGCATAATGGTGTCTGACACTTTCTCCCTTACAGAACTTCAAATGGTGCCATTCCAATGCTCGCATGATAACTATTGTTGTAAGTAAATTCTACGAGCGGCAACATTTGTTCCCAACTCCCTTGACCTTCCAAAACACAAGCTCTTAAGATGTCCTCCAGTGACTGAATAGTCCTCTCCATTTGACCATCAGTTTGAGGATGGTATGCAGAACTCAACTTCAATCTCGAACCCAAAGCTCTATGTAGATCTTGCCAAAACTTCGATGTAAACCTTGGATCGCGATCTGACACGATACTTGATGGCACACCATGCAGGCGAACAACTTCCTTGATATACAACTGAGTGAGCTTTTCCAAAGAGTAGCGCATATTAATTGGAATAAAATGCGCTGACTTTGTCAAGCGATCTACAATCACCCAGATTGCATCATGACCAGTAGCTGTCCTTGGAAATCCAGACACGAAATCCATCGAGATACTATCCCATTTCCATAACGGAATATCTAAAGGAAGTAACCCTCCTCCTGGACTTTGGTGTTCCACCTTCGCCTTCTGACACACCAAACAACATGCCACGTACATAGCCACATCTTTCTTTAAACCAGGCCACCAAAATATCTTCTTCAAATCTTGATACATTTTGGTAGCTCCCGGATGCATACTCATCTTGCGCTTATGTGCTTCATCCAGAATTATTCTCCTTACCTCCAAATTATCGGGCACACAAATCCTTGCTTTAAAGCGAAGGATTCCATCCTTCCCTTCTTGGAATTCTAACTCTTTGCCTTCCTCCATAAGCCTCCTCTTTTCCTTAAGCTCATCATCTTCTTGTTGCAACTCTCGAATCCTTTGCAAGAATTCATTAGCGATCTGCAACATCCCCATCTTGACACTTATCGGCTTCACTTGCATCGTCAGGCTCAAATCTCTAAATTCTTCTATCAACACAGCTTCTTTGACCATCATCGAACTGATATGCATTGCATTTCAGCTCAATGCATCCGCCACAACGTTTGCTTTCCCAGGATGGTAATGAAGCTCAAACTCATAATCCTTCAAGAACTCCATCCATCGACGTTGCCTCATGTTCAAATCTTTCTGATCGAAAAGGTACTTTAAACTCTTATTGTAACACCTAAAATAATTACCCATTATTTTAAAGTAGTGACTTGAAATTTCTTGTTGAAAACCACTTGATTAGTTTCAATTCATATAAAAACTCATAATCCGGTTGTTCCTTTATAAAACTTCTCTGTAAAATCGAACTGAGTTTTCTTTGTTTGTAAAGCATTTCCAAACTATTACTTTAACCTGTCAAATTTATACGAAAGCAGATTTAAATACATCAGAGACCAGCAGGGCCCAAAATATTACTTAGTTCATTTAGTACAATAATTAAAAAGGGATACAAATAATTTTCTCATAATTGATAATTGTTCTAGAATACAAAGTAAAGGAAAATACAATAAATTTCCCAAAATACTATGACCAATAAGTGGTCACCCCAAAAATACCCTACACTCCACATGATGGAATGTATTTCCTGCTCGGCAGACTCGTGTATGCTCCTTCGGTACCTGTAAAAATATAGCAAGAAGGGCAGCATTACACAGAACTTGGAAAGATAGCTTTTAAGAAGCATAGCAATAAACTAAGCCCTACCCACTCGTTAACACTTTGACAATAATACTCACATTCTTATACAAACTCCTCCTAATTCCATTTCCATTAACCATAACCTTCCCAATAGCCATTTATACTTAGCATTTCCATAATTATTCTCATTAGTTATTTCCTCTAATTCCTTAATCATTCCTTTGTCCATTTCCTTATTTCGTTCTCCAATGTCCATTATATTATCCATTTTTATTTCTCTTTTTCTTTACCATTTTCATTTCCATTCTCATTATTCACTTCCCCTTAATTTCTTTATCCATTCCATCTTTCGTTTCCTTTATTCATTCACAATTTTACCTTTTTCTTCTTAGTGCATATGCATCCTCAGGTCAGAGGCCTACATACACACCCCATTTTATTTATCAGGTATGCATCTTCAGGTCAGAAGCCTACATACCTGCCACTTTATGAATGTATATGCATCCCCAGGTCAGTGGCCTACATACATTCATGCCATTTTAACATATTACTTGATAAATGAATGTATGCATCCCCAGGTCAGTGGCCTACATACATTCATTCCCTTTTAACATATTACTTGATAAATGAATGTATGCATCCCTAGGTCAGTGGCCTACATACATTCATTCCATTCAATCACATTATTAAATAAATGTATGCATCCACAGGTCAGGGGCCTACATACAGTTATTCCTTTCATACAAAATCACTTGATAAATGTATGCATCCACAGGTCAGGGGCCTACATACATTTATCCCATTTAAACATGTATGCATCCTCAGGTCAGGGGCCTACATACATGCCACAATATGAATGTATGCATCCTCAGGTCAGAGGCCTACATACATTCACATTCTTAATTACCATTTGTAGTGTCCTAATCACTATATGTCCTTAACCCTCTTAGTGCTCAAGATTATGGCAACTAGGAGCCCAGGAGAGGATCGAGTATTGATGTATGACTTATGATATTTCTGCAGTTCCAGTTGGGAAAAGCAGGATTTCCCTAGTCAACGTGTGTGTGCAGAGTGTCAACTTAGGGATGAGATTACTTACCTGAAACCCTAGTTGTGATGAGCTATTTATAGGGTTTGGAGGAGGCTGATATGGGCCCTTTGGGCCCTGTATCAGAGTTGTGCTGAACCAGGATTCTGTGAGATAATATTGGACGATTATGCTTCTAGAATCTGGATAGGATCAGCTGAAGATCTCATGTCTAGGCTGTTGCGAGAATCTAGGAGAGATTTGCGAAAGGGATAAGAAGCCTCGGCGAGCCTAAGCTTATCCACGAGCCGACGGTATGTCTCGGTCCTAGAGTCCCGAGCCTGATGGATTGGGGACCGATCGTAAGGCTCGGTTCCATCAAGTCCGAGCCTGGCCCTCTCGTATGCTCGGATCCCACGAGTCCGAGCGAAGGACTTTCATGACAGGTAAACCGAGCAAAATGCCCTTAGAGGAACCCTTTGGTGAGACTCGGGTCCGTATATGGTCGGTAGACTCTACAAGCCCCCCAGCTCGTAAGACTTGGAAAGTCTGTGGCGAGGTAACAAGTGGCTAGGGTTGACCTTTAGCATGTCTTGGTTCAGAAGTGTGTGACAACTGTTTCCAGCCTTAACCATGTAGCCTGTTCGAGGTGACGTTTTAGGTTCTCTAGGTACGACACGTGCCCTGGGAAGTTGTGCCAAATCATTTCAAATTTCGAACTTTGAAAAAGTAACTCCAATAACTGCCACGTCTTTCATTGTGGGTGGCTGAGCGGGTTAATGGGCCTTTGGCCCAACCGATGCATCGTGGAAGGAGGGAAGTTGAGGGGTTTTGAGGGGTATTTAAACCCTTTATTCATACCCTTCCACTACTTTACACTCATTTGCAATTTCATAAACTAGAAACCTTCTTCATTCTCTAACTCCAAACACATTTCTGTGCATCTCCTTAACGCATTCACAATCAATCATTGCAATCAAACTCTTCCACAAAGATCAAGCAGCAACCAAAAACAGGTAATCTTTTCTTCCCTTCTGACTCAAACAACTACTTCTGGTTCTGTCATTTCTTCTTTTTGAGAGGGTTTTGCTTTTTCTGGGTTTTGCAGGGATTTGGGGGTTTTAGTTCTAGGTTGGTAGTTAAAGGGTTTGGTATTAGGATTTCTCAATTATGAGGGGTTGGAGATACTGGAGGAAGTTTTACTATGAACTCTGTGAGAGATTAGGCGAAGAGCCTTCCAGTGATTCTAGTTCCTCTAGGGATTCTGGGGATTATGAGGCTGAATCCGTTCCTTTAGAAATTGGTTATGACACTGCTAATACTGGTAATAAAACTGTAAATCCTCCTACCCCCCCTTGTAGTGAAAGGATAAACGAGTCATTCGAGGTAGAACCTTTGACCACGGAGTATCCCACCGATCCCGCCGAGGAAAGTAGGAGGCTCTTAGCTTATAGGTTTGCCAAGCGTCGGGCTCAGGTTATGACTAGCCCAGAGTGCTTTACAAGAGGGAAAGAGTTTTTGGGAAAACCTATGAGGGTGAGGGGAAAAGGTCCAAGGCTTGGCCTTAGGTTTAGAATTAAAATATCTGTTATGAAAAATGCTAACGCCGAGCCTTTTACTTTTTCCCCAGATATGGTGGAGCGCAGGTGTGTGACCCATCCCGAAGAATTCCCTTTACCACCCAACCATGCGGAGTATGACGAAACTTTCGATCGAGAAGTACTCGGGACAAGGCCCTCTTTTCTTACAACGGATAGTTTGAACCATCTTCGACCTATTCTGACCCCTCCGAACGTAAACGGGAATATCTCGGAATTTGCTTTGACGCATGTGAGCATAGACGACCGCATATGCTTCAAAATGTAAAATCAAATCTCCGATTAAGGTGGATTAATTTTGATGATGACAATGTAATTAAATTATGGACTTAATTTGAAGAATGCAAGCCCAACAATAAAGAAGATCAAGTGCTTAGTTTAATTATTCATTCTCATTTATTCTTAATGTATTTTATTTTATGAGAGTGGGTAGTTTAGGTTTTTATTCTCACATAAGGTCAAATAATATTCATGCATGAAAGGTTGAGATTAAAACCAATCAGACTTGAGAAGAGAATTGAAGACAATGTTAGAAAACTTAATTTTTCCAACATTGACCAATTCACTCGAGTGATTCTCGATTCACTCGAGTGATTTATGAATTTTCAGTAATATAGCCGTTGGATATAGTAAAAAGGCAACACTATCAGAGTGGACCAAAAACACTCGAGTGTTTCCAAAAAGACTCGAGTGATTTAGGTCTGACAGCAAATTTTTTAAACGTTAGAAGAGGACAAAAAGGAAGAATAACTTGGTTTTTCCTTCCCTTTTGTCCCCTTACTTATATTCTGAATAGTGGCCATTATCCATAAGAACAAGCTTACATTCTTTTATTGATTCTCTCTCTCTCTCAAGTGTTAAAAATCATTTTCTCTCTAAACTCAACTAAGCATTCATCTTTATTATTTGTCTTAGTGAGTTAAGAGAGTGTGCTTCATTTGTAAGAGAATTATTTGTTGTAAAATTCTCAAACACTCAAACACTTTAGTTTGTTTAGAAAATCTTGGTGAGGTATCCAAGTACTTGGTGAGGTATCCAAGTTCTCAAGCCTTGGGAGGTTCTCAAGCACAAATACTAAGAGGATTCTTAGCTTGATGGGCTCTTGGAGGTTCAAAGGAGCTTAAGAAGAAGGGACTCTTCATCACCAAATCAAGTTGGGGTAGAAATTTCAAGAGTTTGGTACACTCTTCAAAAGGGTTAGGATTGAGTGAGGAATCTCAATTTATCCTTGTAATTTCTAACAATTTGATTACTAGTAGAAACTCCTAAGTTGATTAGGGGGACTGGATTAGCACTCTATATTGAGTGTGAACCAGGATAAAATTGGTGGTGTCTCTCTCTTTTATAGCTTTCTTAATTTTCAATTAAAACCAAACCCTAAGTTCTCTAGAAAGGGGCTTTTATAATTCTAGTAGCAATTGGGTGCAATTAACTTGTTTTCAACTTGTTTTAACTTAGTTTAATTGCCCTCTACTTTGATTTATATCTGCCCTGGATTAGTCTTTAAGAAATTGAATCATTTTGCTAAATTTCTCTGAAACTACTCCTTTCTGTTCTGCATAAAACACTCGAGTGTTTTTCAATTCACTCGAGTATTTCGTGGACTTTCACTCGAGTATTCTTCATTTCACTCGAGTAAATTGCCCAGTTTCAGAAAAACAAGCTTTTGATCAATTATCTTTTAATTGCACCGAAAATTAGTCACTGTTGCTTCCATATTACTATTCATCCCCCTCTAGTAATTGCTAAGCCCGCTTGTTGGTTTCCAACAAGTGGTATCAGAGCTCGGTCGAAAGATCGAGCGTAAAAGCTTTTTCGAAAAAGATCCTTTTGGAAACAATGGGCTCTAGCAATCAACAAGAACGGTCTATGTCTCTTAACCGACCTCCATTCTTCAATGGTGAAGATTATTCGTATTGGAAGGTTAGGATGAGAGTCTTTGTAGAAGCAATAGACACCGATATTTGGGATGCAATTGAAAAAGGTCCTTATATTCCTAGAAGAGTGATTAATGGTGAAGCCATTGTTATTCCTAGGACAAGTTGGAATGAAGATGATAAAAAGAAAGTTTCATATGATTTAAAAGCTAAAAATATCATCTTCTCCGCTTTGTCCAAAAATGAATTTCATAGGATTTCACAATGTCAATCGGCTAAAGAAATGTGGGATACCTTGCAAATTACTCATGAGGGAACTAGTGAAGTTAGAGACTCAAGATTAAATGCTTTAACTCATGAATATGAGCTCTTTCATATGTTCCCTAATGAGTCTATCAATGATATGCAAACAAGGTTCACACATATTGTTAACCAATTGATTGGCTTAGGAAAGGAATTTAGAGATGGTGAAACTACTAACAAAGTCTTGAGATGTCTTGATAGGAGATGGCAACCTAAGGTGACCGCCATCAAGGAAGCTAAGGATGTAAAATCTATGGACTTGACCACCTTGTTTGGAAAGCTCCAAGAACATGAGATGGAACTATCAAGACTTCACTTAAATGAAGATTCGGACAAGAAAAAGAAGAGCATCTCTCTAAAAGCCTCAACTAAAATGTCAAAAGAGGATGAAGATGAATCTTCAAGTGAAAGCTCCGATCATGCTCTAAATGAGGAAGAGATTGGCTTATTTTCCAAGAGGTTCAAAAAATTCCTCAAAGGCAAAAATGGTAGTTCATCATTCCCTAAGGACAAGAGACCTCAAGACAAAATATTCAAGGATAGCAAGCCAAGAAACAAGAGCTCAAGCGAAAGTGTCAAATGTCATGAGTGTGGTGGGATAGGACACATAAAAATGGAATGTCCCACCTACTTGAGAAAGAATGAGAGGAAGACTCAAGATGGCAAGGGGAAAAGAGCTTACATTGTTTGGGATGAACCGGAAAAGGATTCCAAGTCATCCTCAAGTAGTTCGGATGATGAGGAAGCCAAGCTATGCCTCATGGCCAAGAATGACAATGAAGCCTCCTCAAGTAGTGAAAGAAAAGACAATGAGAGTGAGGATGAGGTATCATCTAATCATTCTTACACCTCCTCTCATACTATTTCTTATGATGATTTGCTAAGTGAATATAATGAAATGTTAACTCAATTTGAGAGACTTGCTAAAGTTAACAAAGAAAAAGGAAAGAAGCTTTTGGAGTATCAAAAGGAAATCAATGAATTAGAAAAATCTATTAATGATTTGAAACTCCAAAATGCATCCTTGGAACTTGCTAACTCTAGTCATGTTTGTGAGAATGCAAATCACTTATATACCATCACTCATTGTGAAAAGTGTTGTGTGCTTGAAAAAGAAGTTAATGATTTGAAAATCAAACTCAACACTTTTAACAAAAGTGATAAAAACCTAGATCGGTTAATTGGTTCTCTTAGACACAACTCAAACAAAACCGGTCTAGGATATGTCCACAAGAAAAAGAAAAATAATGTGGTTGGTTCATTCTCAAAAATTGATTTCACAAAGAAACCAACTTGCTTTTATTGTGGAAAATTTGGACATACAAACAATAAGTGCCATATCAAATCTTTTGGAATTCAAAATGGTACTTATGTTTGGATTAAGAAGGAAGAATCATCCAAGACTAACAAAAAGGGACCCAACATAATTTAGGTACCCAAAATGAGCAAGTGATTATGTCTTTTAGGTGTGCCTTAGAACCGGAAAGCAACTTTGGATACTTGATAGTGGATGTTCTAGGCACATGACGGGAGATAAGCGACACTTCATTGAGCTTACTCCTAAGGAAAAGGGATATGTCACATATGGAGACAACAACAAAGGCAAAATACTTGGTATAGGTAAAATTGGTAATTCTTCCAACTTGGTTATTGATAATGTACTTTATGTTCAAGGATTAGAACATAATCTTTTGAGCATTAGTCAATTATGTGATATTGGTAACCATGTATTATTTACCTCTACTCATTGTCTCATAAAAAGTGACAAAGATGAATCTATCAAATTTGTTGGAAAAAGGTCTAATAACACTTACATGGTTGAATTGAATAATATCACTTCTTTAGTTTCAAAATGTTTAATTAGCAAAGAAAGTGATACTTGGTTATGGCATCGTAGGACCGCTCACATTAATGTAAATCAACTTAAGAAACTTCAATCCAAAGACTTAGTAGTTGGGTTACCAAAGCTCAATTTTCAAATTAAAGGTGATTTCACTCCTTGCAAGATGTGAAAACAAACTAAAAATCATTTTGGTTCCAAAAATGATGTGTCCACAACAAGACCATTGGAAATGCTTCACATGGACTTGTTTGGACCCTCTCAAGTAAAAAGCTTTTGTGGCAACTACTATGCCTTGGTGATTGTTGATGATTTTACAAGATTTACATGGACATTGTTTTTAAGTGCTAAGAGTGAGACCTACAAGTCTTTTAAACGCTACATTAAACTTGCACAAAACCAAGTAAATCAAAAAGTGATTATTATTCGAACCGACCATGGAGGTGAATTTGAAAACTATAAATTTGATAGATTTTGTGATAAGCATGGAATTGAGCACCAATATTCGGCACCTAGAACTCCACAACAAAATGGAGTTGTTGAGAGGAAAAATAGGGTGCTAGAGGAACTTGCTAGAACCATGTTAAATGATTCTCGAGTACCTCAATACTTTTGGGCCGATGCCGTTAATACGGCTTGTTATGTAATGAATAGAATTTTAATTAGGCCCATGATAAAGAAAACCCCCTATGAGCTTTACAAAGGTAGAAAACCCAATATATCCCATTTCCATGTTTTTGGATGCAAAGTGTACATTTTAAACAATGGAAAAGATCAACTTGGAAAATTTGATTCTAAATCGGATGAGGGAATATTTTTGGGTTACTCTTCTCATAGTAAAGCTTTTAGAGTTTATAATAAACGAACTATGACTATTGAAGAATCAATTCATGTTGTTTTTAATGAGTCTTCGAAAGAAGATAGTGTTTTATGTGATGGTAGTGATGATGATCTTGAGATTTCAAATGTTGACAAAGAGATGGAAAAATCAAAGGATGAAGGAGAAGTCAAAGATGAACTTGATCCGGCTTGGAAAACGGTGAAAGCTCACCCTATTGACAATGTCATAGGAGATCTTTCAAAGGGAGTATTAACTCGTAGGTCAATTCAAAACATTTGTCATTTTGTTTCCTTTGTTTCTCAAATCAAACCAAATTCAATTAAGGAAGCAATTATGGATGAACATTGGGTTATGGCCATGCAAGAAGAGCTAAATCAATTTGTTAGAAATGATGTTTGGGAATTAGTGCCTATACCCGATGATCATACCATAATTGGTTTAAAATGGATTTATAGAAATAAACTTGATGAATCCAGTTTGATTATAAGAAACAAAGCGAGACTTGTTGCCCAAGGGTACAACCAAGAGGAAGGTGTTGATTATGATGAGACCTTTGCTCCGGTTGCACGTCTTGAGGCAATCCGAATCTTGCTTGCCTTTGCATCAATTATTAATTTTACTCTTTATCAAATGGATGTCAAGAGTGCTTTCTATTAGAAAATGGCTTTCAAAGGGGAAAGGTTGATAATACACTATTCATCTATAAAACCAAAGAGGAAATTTTGTTAGTGCAAATATATGTAGATGATATTATCTTTGGTGCCACTAACGTGTCCTTGTGTAGAAAGTTCTCTAATTTGATGAAAAAGGAATTTGAAATGTCCATGATGGGGGAGCTCAAGTTCTTCCTAGGACTTCAAATCAAGCAAGTCAAGGAGGGGATTTTTGTGCATCAAGGAAATATTTCAAGGAGCTCCTTGGAAAATTCGGAATGGACAAATGCAAAGAAGCATACACTCCCATGAGCACAACATGCTACCTAGACAAGGATGACATAGGTAAACCGGTTGATGTTAGTAAATATAGGGGCATGATAGGTAGTCTTCTATATCTTACTGCATCTAGACCGGATATTATCTTTAGTGTATGCATGTGTGGCCGTTTTCAAACAAATCCTAAAGAATCACACCTATCCGCAGTTAAACATATTTTTAAATATCTTAAAGGAACAATTAACACCGGATTATGGTATCCTAGGGATGCTAGTCTTAGTTTAGTTGGCTATTCGGATTCTAACTTTGCGGGATGCAAGCTTGATCGTAAAAGCACTAGTGGTACTTGCCATTTATTGGGAAGTTCATTAGTGTCATGGTTTTCTAAAAAGCAAGCTTGTGTTGCTCTTTCCACCGCCGAAGCGGAATATATCGCCGCTGGTAGTTGTTGTGCTCAACTCTTGTGGATGAAACAACAATTATCGGATTTTGGTTTAAAATTAGAAAGTGTTCCATTAAAATGCGATAACACGAGTGCCATCAATCTAACTAAGAATCCGGTATATCACTCAAGGACTAAACACATTGAAATTAGACATCATTTCCTAAGGGATCATGTTCAAAAGGGTGATTGCACAATTGAATTTGTAAGTACCACAAATCAATTAGCGGACATTTTTACAAAACCATTGCCAAGGGATACCTTCTATCATATAAGAAGGGAACTTAGTATTTTAGAGGAGTAAAGTATAAACTAATTGATTTGTGCCATTTGAAAATCACCAAGTATGTCTAAATTTAGTGTGTGATGATACTTGTTTGAAATTACCTTGAGATGTTATGAATTTATGTCTTTAATTGTGTGTGATTATGTTTCCTATCTGTTGTTTTCATTTCATGTGTTTAATTTTGTGTTTTTTTGTTTCAAAACTGTGTTTTTCTGCATAACTGATAAAAACACTCGAGTGTTTCTTAAATCACTCGAGTGATTTTAATTCAAAATTAAATCAGTTTTAATTGGAAAAGTTTTTGAGCAGGTCTGATGCAAAACACGCGAGTCTTTTATAAAAGACTCGAGTCTTTTGGGCCGACACTCGAGTGAATCCCATTTCACTCGAGTGAATTAAAAGTTTCTGAAAATCCCTCTTTCGGCCATCACGCGAGTGAATTCAATTTCACGCGAGTGTTTTAAAATTCACTCGAGTGAATTCATCAGATATAGCCTACTGCTGCGATTTTCTTTTCATTTTACACAAATTTCTCTCTTTCTTCACTCGAGTTTTCTCTGTTCTCTCACTTCCATCTTCACAAATCTCACCCAAAACTAAAATTTCTTTCATATTTCAAGCATATTTCATCTTCTAAACTCATTCCCATCCCTATTTCACATCAAATTCAACCTTTTGCACATCAAAATTCATCATTCCCTTTCCAAAACCCTAACTCCCCAAAACCCCAATTTCTCAAAATTTCTTCTAGTTTTCACTTGTAAGTGCAAATGGCTTCATCTTCGGACAATAGAAGAAAAGGGAAAAAGCCAAGAATGGAGGAACCTCAACCAATTGAAGAGGAGGAAGATGATTTCTATCAAAGGGAAAATTGCATTGAAAGGGAAAGAAAATTTGCTTCCAATGATTATGCAACACAATCTTGGGTAAGTGAAGCTTATCTCCTTAGTAGAGGATTCCCCTTTGTACATGCCATTAAAACTCAAAAAATCATGGGTTTCCTATCATATAATGGCCCTATCTACATTAGGTTAGTTAGGCAATTTTATGCAAACTTTAGGCAAAATGGAAACTCATATGAGACCTCTGTGTTAGGACAACGATTTGAGGTTACCCCTAGGGCTTTATTCCAAGTCTTTGGGTTGTCACGATCGGGCGAGGGCACATCTAAAGGAGATGTTGACCCAATTTTTCGAAACTTTCTCCGCCCCGATCGTGTATATCTCAAGGGCGAGAAGAAAGCAAACCAAATGACTGCCAATAATAGAGTCCTCCACTATCTCATTTGTCATATCCTGTTGCCCCAAACATCTCCAAACTACTCCCGCCCAATTCAAATTGAGCTTCGTGTTATGGATGCCATTCTTAATGGAAATGTCTTGAATTGGGCCTCCATTATCCTTGCTAGAATGAAACAAGCCTCCGAATCCAAACCTAAGCAAAACCTACCTTACCCGATGCATGTCTGCAGGCTCCTTCAGCACTTTGAGATTCCTATTTCGGAAAAGGAGCCTGTCGTTCGTCTTCCTACAAAAATCCATGCCTTTTCTGACAACTCTTTGGGTAAGATGGACATCGAATACTTCGGTGATCGGTGTATGTATTTTGATGAGGCAGCTGCTCTGAGAGGTCAGGGCAATGTTCAGTAGGCTGCAGATCAGTTGGGCGTTGACCCTCAGCAGTTGGAGGAGGAGCAGGCCACTTTTGATCAGCAGGCAGGAGGGAGTAGTGGAGTACCCCAGGATGATCCTACTGATGGGATCAACTTTGATATGCCGGGGTCCTGGAACACCACATTTGCAGAGCACAGGGTATATATGGATGAGCGAATGGATGGTTTTGATGGGAGGTTTGCCTCATTGGCTCATGAGGCTCAGGACTTTAGGACCTATATGACTGGGAGAGTTGATCGTATTGATGGGAGCTTGGATGCTATTGACAATCAACTTCAAGAGCAGCGTGCAACTATGTTTGATATGAGGACTCATATGGACATCCAGCACTCAGCTCTTCATGGTAGGCTTGATGCCCATTCTGCTAGTGTGGATGCGAACTTTGGACATGTGCGCTCCGATCTCAGTCAGATTCTGACAGCTCTTGGGAGATTCCAGCCCTATCATCGTGATGATGATCAGCAACCACCACCCTCTTGAGTCCATGATGTTCCTTTGCACTACTTTTTATGTCTATGACTTTATTTTTAGCTATGTTGAAACTTTTGAGTATTTTGCTGTTTTTGGAGTTGGGTGTACTTTGTTTAAAACTCATGTTTCATGGTCTATGGATGGTGTGTGGAATGATGGATTTATGATATTTATGCATTAATCATGTTTTCTTCATGGTTTTCATGTTCTTTAAAGTTTTTTTTATTGCTTCATAGTCATATTTTGCTTCTTATTTACTCTCAAGGGAAAGTTTTCTTATTGGTATCCTTCATTCTCCACCGTGTTTCCAAAATGTTATCTTTTTGATCATGACAAAAAGGGGGAGAACGGTGATTAAAGAGAAAAGAGCATATTCTCTATTTTTCCGCTTTCTTACTTTCACTCTGATGATATATGCTCTTGCTCTGATACCAATGAGCACTTGTTTATGATTATTATTGTATTACGTTGTGCTTGGCATTTTCTGGATTGTACAGGTTAAAAAGGTTCCTAGATTGAGGGGGAGCTCTCAAGTGCTAGAGGTTTAATTATTTTGTCATCATCAAAAAGGGGGAGATTGTAAAATCAAATCTCCGATTAAGGTGGATTAATTTTGATGATGACAATGTAATTAAATTATGGACTTAATTTGAAGAATGCAAGCCCAACAATAAAGAAGATCAAGTGCTTAGTTTAATTATTCATTCTCATTTATTCTTAATGTATTTTATTTTATGAGAGTGGGTAGTTTAGGTTTTTATTCTCACATAAGGTCAAATAATATTCATGCATGAAAGGTTGAGATTAAAACCATAAGAGAGTTTATTCTCTTCACTTCCTATTTTATTACATACCATAAGAGAGTTTATTCTCTAAATTAATTAACTATACCTAGATATCACTAAAACATCCTTAGAATCCATGTTCCAAATAAAGGTAATACAACCCCTCTTACCTTCCTAATGAGAGGTGGTGATGAATCTCAAGCCCTAGCCCATGGATCCTTGGTGTTTGAGCTCCTTGTCCTTAGCTTCTCTACTCTTGGACTTGTACTCACTCTGGCCCTTGAATCCCTAGCTTAAATCTCCTATTTCTTGACTTTGATGATGAGATTTATGTATATAACTCTCCCTAGTTTCCAAGTTTGCAAATCCATAGAGGTAGAGAGGGAGAGGGTCACAAATTGGGTGAAGGAGAAGATGAAGGATTTGTTGGCCAAACTCTTACTTGATTTTGATGGGAATGATGGGTGGGTCAATTTTGTGGCTTGGTTTTGGGTGCTTGATGGTTGATGATGCCTAGGAGTTCTTGGTGATGGAAGGGATTTCATGAGGGTGGGGAGAGAGGCCATGGTGTTTTGGGTGGTGGTGTGTGACTTGATATCATAGTAAGGTTGGTGGTGGTGATAATCAATGGGGTGGATGATGGTGGGTGTGGATGGTGAAGGTGTTATGTTGTTGGTTCTTGGAACCATGAGGGAGGAAAATGAAAGAGATAAAGATAAGGAGTGAGTGGTGTTGGTTTGTTTTATGATGCCCCTTTCCAAGGAAGAAAGAGTCGTGTGGCTGGGATTGAGCAGCTTGGCCCCCAAGTTCAGATCTGGTGGCTGAAAATGCACCAGGCTGATCGCGCGCGCCTGGGCGCGGGTGTCGCGCGCCTGAGCGCGAGTCACGCACCATACTGGTGCTGCTGGGCGGGTTGGTGCGCGTGCTGGTGGGGCTGGTGGGGGTGTGGCGCAGATCTGGTGCGCCAGATGCGGAACTGGTGCGTGCGGGGCGCGCCTGGGCGCAGGCAACACGCGCCTGGGCGAAAATCTGTCTGAGTTGGTGCATCTGATGCACCCTTGTGCGCCTGGGCGTGCACCAGTAAGTCCAGACTTCGATTCGCCGTAACTTTTTCGTTAACCGTCGAATCTTGCTCAAATTTTGAGACAAGTTTCCTAAGACCCTTATCTTCACATCCAACGGTGGGAATTGGGTTTGGAGCTATGGATATTTTATTCCTAATTTTCTTGCATCGAATGCATTCTAGCACTTTAAACCCCGATTTAACTCCTGATTCAACTTCGATAATTTCGCCTCTTGATACGTATACATCCTACACAACCCCTAGTACCTAAAATTACTACTCACCTTGCTCCCAAAATTCTTTAAGCAATTAATCTATCCATTCCCTACACTTTAAACCTATTAATTCACTAATTATGCTTGGAATTAAATTAGGGATGTTACACTTATGGTCACTAAATACCCGAAACGTAGTACCATAGAGATAGTGCCTCCAAATCTTTAGAGCGAAGACAATAGCTGCCAGCTCTAAGTCATGAGTTGGATAGTTCATTTCATGAACCTTTAGTTGTCTCGAGGCATAAGCTACTACCTTTCCATCCTGCATCAACACACTCCCAAGTCCTTGTTTCGATGCATCACAGTACACCTCAAAATTATTCTGTGGATCAGGCAAAATTAACATAGGAGATGATGTCAATCTTTCCTTCAACTCTCGGAAACTCCTTTCACACTTCTAATCCCATATAAATGGTTGATCTTTCCGAGTTAACTTCGTTAATGGTAGCGCAATCTTCGAGAAATCTTCTATGAATCTTCTGTAGTATCCAGCCAAACCAAGAAAACTTCTCACTTCCGTGACCGACTTCGGTTGTTCCCATTGTAGAACTGAACTTACTTTCGCCGGGTCAACCGCTATACCCTTGTTTGATATCACATGTCCTAAAAAAATAACTTCCTCCAGCCAGAACTCACACTTTGCAAGTTTGGCGTACAATTGCTTCTCCTTTAGGACATTCAACACTATTCTCAAGTGTTCAGCATGCTCCTCCTGACTTTTGGAATAAATAAGGATATCATCAATGAACACAACCACGAATGAATCTAAATAGGGTCTAAATATTTGATTCATGTAGTCCATGAAAATAGCTGGTGCATTAGTCAATCCGAACGACATCACAGCATACTCATAATGCCCGTATCGGGATCGAAATGCAGTCTTAGAGATATCCTCTTCTTTAATCCTGATCTGATTGTACCCCGATCTCAGATCAATCTTAGAAAATACTGAAGCCCCACGAACTTGATCCATAAGGTCATCTTTCCTTGGTAAAGGATACTTATTCTTGATTGTGACCTTATTCAACTGCCGGTAGTCGATACACATCCTCATGCTACCATCTTTCTTTTTGACGAACAAGACCGGAGCACCCCAAGGTGACACACTTGGTCGGATCATCTGCTTCTGCAACAACTCTAAGGTGGCAAACCCGGTATCTCGTCAGCGAATACCTCAGGAAAATCTCTGACAACGGAAATATCTTCAATCCTTGGGCCATTCTCTTCTACTTTAGTGTTGAACAAACACATACAGCCTGAAGGTTTTGGGTTTCTATAGATCACAATTTTTCTATCACAATCAATGATCACTTGGTTTCGACTTAACTAATCCATTCCCAAGATCATATCCAATTGCGATAAGGGTAAACAGATCAAATCTACCCTAGAGATTTGTCCTAACACTTTCATAGAAGGGATTTAAAATGATGGATTAGGAGTGCTTTGAGTGCCATATAGGAGTCAAGGAGCATTGGCATCGAAAAGCAAATTTAAAGAAGACCAAACGAGTGTTAAAAATCGAGTTTTCGGTGTTATAAACACCCGACATTATGAAATTCAAAATAAAGGATTTAAGACTCAAAACACAATTTCCACTGTTGGATATGAAGGCATGACTTTTAGGAAGTCACTCGTCAAATTTGAGCAAGATCCGACGGTGAACGAAGAAGTTATCTCGAATTGAAGCAGGAAGAAAATAGGAGGAAAATAGGAAAATGAATAAATGGGGTATTGGGCAAAACTCTCGAGTCTTTTGGAAAAGACTTGAGTGTTCTGGTCAGTTGGAAAATGGGGATCTCAGGCACTACTCGAGTCTTTTGGAAAAGACTCGAGTGTTTTGGAAAAGACTCGAGTGTTTTGGAAAAGACTGGAGTCTTTTGGAAAAGACTGGAGTGTTTTTAAAGAAAACACTCGAGTGTTTTTTAAAACACTCGAGTCTTTTGTGCAGACAACCTTAAAACGCGTTTTGGCCTTCTTCCTCACTCACTCCTCCTTTTCTTTCTCTCTCTTAGGGCACGAATTCTTCCCCTTTCTCTCTCTAAATTCCTTCTCATTTCTCCACTCTAATCCATAATAAATCACTATAAATCAATCTTCATCACATACAAACATCATCTCCTCCATCAATCCCTCTCCTTTTTCTCTCTCTCACGGATTTCTCTCTCTCTCTCTCTCCAAGAAGAAGCTTTGTTCTTCCTTCTCCTCAAGGATTTGAGGCTCCAATCTCAACTATTATCAAGGACTATCATCAACCTCACATTCTCTCCCTTAAATTCAAGGTAAATTCCATCTTTCTCTTCTCCCCTTTTGGTCACACGAATTTCCCTCTTTTTCCCGATGAAATTTGAGCTCCATACTATGTAGTGCCACTTTCTCATGTTCTTTTTCATTCACATGGTGTAGAGGAACTCAAGACCCCTCTCCTCTCTCTTCCTTGGATCATAGCTCATTTGGTGGCAAGATTCTCAAGCTTAGGGCAAGTGAAATCGCATTGTCTCTAAGTGTTTGAGGTAAGGGAGTGGATATAGTGAGCTTTGCCTTGTTCTAGGGAGTAGGTTCTAGTTAGTATATAATGCTTGTTAGGGTTATGTGTTAGGGGAGAAAATTAGATTATAAATCCCTAGGTTATTGAATATGGAATTCTAATTGATTAAATATGCATGATGGTTGGATGTTAAGGCTAGGAAAAGGAAAAACCCAATAATATAAGAATGAATTATTTGATAAATGAAATTTGGTTAATGATTATAATGAAGAACAAGAGAATTTGGCTAAAATGATAATTGATGGATGTTGCAAGTATGTGTGGGTAATATGGAGTAAATTGATATAGGAAGGAAAATGGAATGGAAACGATTATATGTGATGAATGTGCGTAATTGTATCTAATTGCTAAATGAGTTTAAATGATAAGTATTATTAATTGTGAACAAAGGTCATGGCTTATGAATAGAACTTGTGAATATGGGAAATGGAAGTATAATGATTATGTTTAATAAAAGGTAAAAGATGATTTTAATATGTGGTGTTAAAGCGAAAATGTGAGAAGGTGAAATATGTAAATTAAAATGAAGTGTAATATAAATGTTGGACCATGAATGAGAATGCTATTTGGTATGATTGTGATAACTGAGAAAGGAAATGAATAAGGTAATTACATGAATGATTAGATGTTGAATGTGTGTTGTTGAATTTACATGTGATATAATTGTGGATGTGAGAATATGAAAGTATGTTTTGGCCTCTGATGTGAGGTAATGAATATGGAAATGTGATTAAATGCGTTGGCCTCTGATTTGAGGTGACGAGTAATGGAAAGTGATGAATATGCTGACCTCTGATATGAGGGGCACAATATGAATGGTAAAATGCGTTGACCTCCGACCTGAGGGACACGATATGAATTGGAATGAATGGGTGTTGACCTCTGACCTGAGGGACACCGGATTAAATAATGGGTTGGGTGTTGACCTCTGACCTGAGGGACACCAGATTAAATAATGGGTTGGGTGTTGACCTCTGACCTGAGGGACACCGAATAAAATATGTATTGGAGTGTTGACCTCTGACCTGAGGGACACAAAATGGATTATAATGAATGGGTGTTGACCTCTGACCTGAGGGACACATAATTTAAAAAGGGAATAAAATTGGATAAGTTAAAGGTAATGGAAACGCGATGTATGTAGGCCTTCAATTTGGTGGAGACATACATCGTGGTTGGTGTATGTATGTAGGCCTTCGATTTGGTGGAGACATACATACACCATAAATAAAAGGAAATGAATAAAGGAAACAGGGAATAAAATTGGACAACATATCGTAATGGGAACGCGATGTATGTAGGCCTTCGATTTGGTGGAGACATACATACACCGTAAATAAAAGGAAATGAATAAAGGAAACAGGGAATAAAATTGGACAAGGTATGGTAATGGGAACGCGATGTATGTAGGCCTTCGATTTGGTGGAGACATACATCGTGATTGGTGTATGTATGTAGGCCTTCGATTTGGTGGAGACATACATCGTGATTGGTGTATGTATGTAGGCCTTCGATTTGGTGGAGACATACATACACCGTAAAAATAAGGGAAAGGTAAGGGTTTAAAAAGGGAATTACTTGGAAACGGGGAAAATAAATACAGGGGAACAGATGGTGAAATGAATAATGAGAATGGAAATGTGGAATAAATATTGTAATGAGTATGGTGTGCAATATGTGAATATATGCTTAATTGCTAAATGTGTTTGACCTAGTGAGTTGTTATGTCTAGTTAGAAACTGCTTTCTATTTCTTGTGCAATGCTCACTCCCTTACGGTTTCAGGTTCGGAGATTGAGCTGGCGCAGCCCCCGGCCGAGCAGGAGTACTTTCCCTTACAGGGAGAGTAGGGTGTTAGGGGTTTAGTGTATAGTATGGACCTAAGCCTCTGATATTATTTTGATGTAAATTTTATATGCATAATTCGAATGAGGCTTAGGATGTTTTGTTTTGCTAAAGCTATAACTTTTGGTTTTAATGCTTAAAATTTGTATTTCCGCTAATACTCTGATTTATTTTTGCATACTGATATCATTGGAGCCCGTGGGGCCTTGATTTGATTTAGAAATATAATCTGAAGCCCTGCTGGCTATCAGTTGTTTATTTGAAATTGTTTATCACAGGTCAAATTTTGGATTAGTCCGAAAAACAAACAAAACTTCGTCCGTTTGACGGTTGATTTTAATATAATTAAAAAGAAATTTTTAAGTCCGTATTTTATTAAAGGGGAATTAAGGGTAAAAATCCTAGGGTGTTACAAGTTCTGGCCCAGTCAACAGATTTTCACATATTTGGAACCAACATAGAGGTGTTCTACACTTCCTGCCATATAGTGCCTCAAAGGGTGCCATACCAATGCTAGAGTGAATGCTGTTGTTGTAAGTAAACTCCACCAACGGTAACAACTGCTCCCAACTACCAGCCTGCTCTAGTACTCAAGCCCTCAATAGATCCTCCATGGTCTGAATAGTACGCTCAGACTGCCCATCAGTTTGAGGATGATAGGCTGTACTAAACCTCAACTTAGTACCCAAGGCCTGCTGAAGACTTTGCCAGAATCTGGACAGAAATCGTGGATCACGATCAGACACAATACTAGAAGGCACACCATGAAGCTTCACTATGTCCCGAATATACAACTGAGTCAGCTTCTCCAGTGGGTACTTCTTATGGATCGGGATAAAGTGAGAACACTTTGTTAAACGGTCTACAACCACCCATACACCATCACAACCCGCAGCAGTTCTAAGTAGGCCTGTCACAAAGTCCATGGCTATACTATCCCACTTCCATTCAGGGATGTCAAGTGATCGCAAAGGACCACCTGGCTTTTGATGCTCAATTTTTACCTTCTGACAAGTCAAGCAGTAGGACACAAGATCGGCCACATCAGATTTCAACCCTAGCCACCAGTAGATCTTCTTCAAGTCCTGATACATCTTTGTGGTACCGGGATGGAAACTCATTTTTGTTTGGTGAGCTTCCCACAATATGTCTCTTCGAATCTCGAAGTCCATTGGGACACATATTCTACCTCTAAATCTGATGAGTCCATCTCCAAATTTTTAGGGCAAACACCACAGCTGCTAATTCCAAGTCATGAGTCGGATAATTCTGCTCATGCTGTCGGAACTGTCTAGATGCATAAGCCACAACCTTGCCTTGCTGCATAAGTACACAACCCAAGCCTTGCTTTGAAGCATCACAATACACATCGAAGGGTTGGGTTGGATCCGGTAAAATCAAAACCAGAGAGCTCGTCAATCTCTTCTTCAGCTCTAAGAAACTGCTCTCACACTGTTGTGACCATTGATAAGGAACATCTTTCCTGGTCAACATTGTCAATGAAAGAGCCAATTTGGAGAAACCCTCAATGAATCTCCTGTAATAACCTGCCAATCCTAGAAAGCTTCTGATTTCTGTGACTGTTGTGGGCCTCTCCCACTTTAACACTGCTTCCACCTTAGAGGGATCCACAGCAACTCCCTGTGCAGAAATCACATGTCCCAGAAAATGGACTTCATCCAACCAAAAGTTACATTTAGACAACTTGGCATACAACTGCTTTTCTTTAAGGATTTGCAGCACTATCCTCAAATGCTTCTCATGTTCACCTGGACTCTTAGAATAAATCAGGATGTCATCAATGAACACAATGACAAAAGAGTCCAAATATGGCATGAAGATCCTATTCATGTAATCCATGAATATTGCAGGAGCGTTGGTCAAACCAAAAGGCATCACCATATACTCAAAGTTCCCATAACGCGTCCTGAAAGCAGTTTTTGGAATGTCCTCTTCACGGACACGAATTTGATGGTATCCCGATCGGAGGTCAATCTTAGAGAACACTGATGCACCCCTCAACTGATCCAACAAATCATCAATGCGAGGGAGCGGATATTTGTTCTTTACTGTTACTGCATTCAACTGCCTGTAATCGGTGCACATCCGGAAGCTACCGTCCTTCTTCTTGACAAAAAGGATAGGAGCACCCCAGGGTGATACACTTGGCCTGATAAGTTTCTTTGCTAATAGCTCCTCCAATTGCTTCTTCAATTCTTCCAATTCCGGAGGCGCCATTCTATAAGGTGCAGTTGAAATTGGACCAGTACCAGGCTTTAGCTCAATACAAAACTCAACTTCTCTTCTGGGAGGAAATCCGGGAGTCTCAGTAGAAAAGACTTCCAGAAACTCACAAACTACAGGGATTCGGCTGACATCAGATATCTCATCAATTTCCATAGCCGATAGAGAAGAATTATTAAAGATAACTGCTTTCTTACGGTAGTCAATTAGAACATTATGCTGAGTCATCCAATCCATACCCAGAATAATATCTAATTTAGTTAGAGGCAGACAAATGAGATTAACTTTGAATTCCCGCTGTTAGAACCTACAATCGGTGGGTGAAACAACTAGGACACACTAGGAGAACACCTAGAAGGGGGGGTTGAATAGGTGTAAAAGAAACCTTGAAAGATTTTCGAAAGAAACAAATCAAAACGATCAAAACAAATGATTTTCACAAAAATTCTTTAGCCTTAATCGATTAATGACATGAACTAATCGATTAATGCCTCTGTTAATGAATTAATCACTTTTCAATCAAATACGAAAATCAATCAATTAACACATATGATCAGAGATAAAGCGGAATTGATTAACACCAATATTCTTATTGATTACCTAGGTTATGAAAATGATTTTCCCCAAATCAATTTTGCACAATTAAGATTCAATTCAATCAATTATGAAAACTCACTTTTTCTAGGTTTTCAACCAAGAACACAATTAAAGACTTGAATTGTAAAGAGTAGAGAGTTTAGAGATACGACACAGTGATTTATCCTGGTTCACTTTCATCCACTTGAAAGCTACTCCAGTCCCCTCTTCAACCAAGAGAGATTCTTCACTATGAGGAATTAGAGTTCTCAAATTACAAGTAAATGCCTCACAAGACTTCCTTCTTGCTAGCCTACAAGAGATACCACACTCTTGCCTTGTAATCCTATTGATATCTAATCTAACCTCTTCTCTTGCTTGCCGATACCCACAACAAGACTTCCAATGCTTTGAGATTCTTCAAAGACTTCCAATTGCTTGCTTCACTACAAGACATCCAAGTGCTTGATGAAATGCCACACCAAGGCTTCCAATATAACTTTGCTTGATGAATAACTTCTTCAAGACTTCCAATTGTTGTAGATAGCTTGCCTCTTGCAAAGATTGCAACTCAAATAAAAATAAAATAACAATCCTATGAATCTCTTTCAAAAGCTATGAAAAGATCAACATGATAGATTCAAGGTTCTTGATCAAAGAATGTAAAAGTTAAAGCATTGAGCTTGAGAAAGTGAGAGAGAATAGAGTGGCTTTGATTCTTTGTAAAATTGATATGAAAATGATAGGTAATTGTAATAATGATTCACAAAGGTTAGGAAAAGGTTTTTATAGAATACCCAAAAGTTAGGAATGGTTAAAAGTGCTTTTGAGAAGTGAAAAACTCATTTAAAAACAGTAAGAGCTCGTGTTACTCGAGTAGCCAAGTCATTACTCGAGTAACAAGTGTAATCAGTGTTCACTACTCGAGTAATCTGAGTTACTACTCGAGTATTTACGCAAGGCTTCAAAATTCTAATCGAGTAATCAGCCCCTTAATCGAGTATTTGCGCAAGACTGCAAAATTCTACTCGAGTAAACAAGTGGCTAATCGAGTAGTCAGTTCAAAAAACACTTAAAAACTTGTTTTCTCAAAATCTAAACCTTTTCTTTCAAATCTTTAAGCCACCTATTGATTTTAGGCAAAGTGAATACTTAAAATATGATATAATCATGCAATCAAAAGAGATTCACTACCCTATAAGAAACTCTACCCAAACTCATAAACTAAAAGACTTGTGAGGCGAAAGATAAAATAATAAAACTCAAACTACCAAACAAAGTCTTCACGAGTTGGCTCTCTCTTCATCACTTGATGTTTGTTGTTGCTTGTTGAGCTTGAACTTGATCAACACGATTGAATCTTGTTCAAAACCTTTTGGCATTTATCAAAACATTCTTCATGGATCTTACAATCTCCCCCTTTTTGAAAATGACAAACATGTTTTGAAATTATGAAGTTCATTGAAGTTGTTGATGCTTGAACCATTTGATCACTTGGTGAGACTCTTGCTCCCCCTCAATAAATGCTTTTGACATTTGAAATCCAATTGAGTTAAGCTTGATTCTCCCCCTATCTCCAACAACTTTGCTAAACCTACATAAAAACAACAAAAACAACCTTTCTTCAAACATACCATTTCATTTCTCCAAAATGGTCAAAACTTAATATTTCTCCCCTTTTTCAAAACATCATATTTCTCCCCCTTTGGCATTATCAAAAAGAAATATATACCAATTGAAATATAAGATCTAAGCCAAAATAGAGAGATTAATAAGATATAACAACCAAAGCATGATAATCATCTAATGGTTACTCAATGATATCAATTATAACAAATTGTATACCAATAACATGATACTAATTGTAAAACAATTGTAAGAATTTGATACCAATAGTATTATCTCAATAGTATAAACAATATCACATTATAAGAAATAATACCAATTGAGAGAACTATGAGCAATATCCAACAATATCAAATTGAAAATACCAATTGTATAATATCTAAAGTTACCAATTTGTAGGATTTTCTCCTTAATACCAATTGAAGAAGCAAATGAATGAATAACATATGAAAGTCCTTTTGATCTTCAATCATACCTTCAAAAACAATCATGCTTTGCTTTTTGGTATCCAAATGGTTTTTGATCCATTTTTGTTAGTGTAGGGACTCTCACCCTTTTTCATCCAAACAAAACCTCCTTTAGGTATACCATGCACTTTAATATAACACACATTTGAAGTATGTCCATGAGTACCACAATAGAAACATGTTGGTGCATTTGAAAAATCAACTTTAGAAAAATCAACAACATTTCTATGAGATTTACTCTTAGCATTAGTATAACCCAAACCAAACTTGTTTGAATTTTCTCTTTGAAAATTTAACAATGTGCGCAATCTAATATCACCATTTGTGAAACTTGCAAGCTTATTTTTCAAAATAGCATTTTCATCTTTAAGCAACTTGCAATCCTCACAATCAACCACAATATTCAATCTACTAGCACAATCACAAGAAGAACTAGCATATATAAGATCAAGAGTTTCATTTTCAAGATTAAGCTCATCAACTTGTTTTTGAAGTTCTAAAATCTCTTGTTGATGTTTCAAAATGAGCTTCTTCCTTTCAATGTTTTTCAAAGCTAGTTTCTTAAATTGTTCATGCATTTCTTCATAAGCATTATACAACAATTCATATTTAGAAGAAATTTCGGATTTAGTAAGACTTACATCGCTTTCGTCACTTTGTTCACTTGATTCATCATTTGAACTTTCTTCATCATCTACTAGAGTTATCAAATTGAGACAAGCGGCATCTTCATCATCCGAAGAACTATTCGATGTGCTTTTCTTGTCATCTTCATCATCACTATTCAAACTATGTATGCTCTTTTAGTTTTCTTTTCTTTCTCCTTCTTCTTAAGATACTTAGAGCATGAGTACTTGAGATGACCGGGCTTTCCACATTCATGGAAAACTATACCTTCTTTTGATGTCTTGGTCTTGTAGTGTGGGGAATTCTTCTCTTTACTTTTGTCTTTGTTCAACCTTCCTTTTCTCCTTAGAATCTTATTGAACTTTCTTAGTAGAAGTTTCATCTCCTCTTCATCAATGTCCGAATCGGAATCTTCATCATCATCATTATCATCATCATCGGAACTCTCTTCCTTTTTATATGACCTTTTAGCTTTAAGAGCAATTCCTTTTCTTTCTTTGTTCTTATCCGACTCTTCATGTATATGCAAATGTTCAAGCTCCATTTCATGTTCTTGAAGTTTTCCGAAAAGTGTTGCTATGTCCATGGTGTCCAAGTCCTTTGATTCAACAATTGCGGTAACCTTGGGTTGCCATTCCCTACTTAGACATCTTAAAACTTTGTTAACAAGTTCACAATTCACGAAAGTTTTTCCAAGAGCAATGAGATGATTAACAATATGAGTAAAACGTTTTTGCATAAAACATATAGATTCATTAGGCAACATACGAAACAATTCATATTCATGCATCAAAGAATTTAATCTAGCACGCCTAACTTCACTAGTGGCTTCATGTGTGACTTGCAAGGTGTCCCACATTTCTTTGGCATCTTTACATTGGGAGACTCTAAAGAACTCATCATAAGATAGAGCGGAGGTGATGATATTCTTTGCTTTTAAATCATATTGAATTTTCCTTTTATCATCATCGGTCCACTTATCTTTGGGAGTAAGTGTAAGCACACCTTCTACATCTTTTGAGGGAATATAAGGACCATTTTCAATGGCTTCCCAAATGTTCACATCTATAGCTTCTATAAAGATTCTCATCCTAATTTTCCAATAACCATAACCCTCTCCACCAAACATAGGAGGGCGATTTATTGAAGCACCTTCACCACCAAAAGGATTCGTAGAACCCATTGTAGTTTCCTCAAGGATCTTAACGAAAAAGCTCAATGCTCGTGTCTTTCGACCGAGATCTGATACCAATTGTTAGAACCTACAATCGGTGGGTGAAACAACTAGGACACACTAGGAGAACACCTAGAAGGGGGGGTTGAATAGGTGTAAAAGAAACCTTGAAAGATTTTCGAAAGAAACAAATCAAAACGATCAAAACAAATGATTTTCACAAAAATTCTTTAGCCTTAATCGATTAATGACATGAACTAATCGATTAATGCCTCTGTTAATGAATTAATCACTTTTCAATCAAATACGAAAATCAATCAATTAACACATATGATCAGAGATAAAGCGGAATTGATTAACACCAATATTCTTATTGATTACCTAGGTTATGAAAATGATTTTCCCCAAATCAATTTTGCACAATTAAGATTCAATTCAATCAATTATGAAAACTCACTTTTTCTAGGTTTTCAACCAAGAACACAATTAAAGACTTGAATTGTAAAGAGTAGAGAGTTTAGAGATACGACACAGTGATTTATCCTGGTTCACTTTCATCCACTTGAAAGCTACTCCAGTCCCCTCTTCAACCAAGAGAGATTCTTCACTATGAGGAATTAGAGTTCTCAAATTACAAGTAAATGCCTCACAAGACTTCCTTCTTGCTAGCCTACAAGAGATACCACACTCTTGCCTTGTAATCCTATTGATATCTAATCTAACCTCTTCTCTTGCTTGCCGATACCCACAACAAGACTTCCAATGCTTTGAGATTCTTCAAAGACTTCCAATTGCTTGCTTCACTACAAGACATCCAAGTGCTTGATGAAATGCCACACCAAGGCTTCCAATATAACTTTGCTTGATGAATAACTTCTTCAAGACTTCCAATTGTTGTAGATAGCTTGCCTCTTGCAAAGATTGCAACTCAAATAAAAATAAAATAACAATCCTATGAATCTCTTTCAAAAGCTATGAAAAGATCAACATGATAGATTCAAGGTTCTTGATCAAAGAATGTAAAAGTTAAAGCATTGAGCTTGAGAAAGTGAGAGAGAATAGAGTGGCTTTGATTCTTTGTAAAATTGATATGAAAATGATAGGTAATTGTAATAATGATTCACAAAGGTTAGGAAAAGGTTTTTATAGAATACCCAAAAGTTAGGAATGGTTAAAAGTGCTTTTGAGAAGTGAAAAACTCATTTAAAAACAGTAAGAGCTCGTGTTACTCGAGTAGCCAAGTCATTACTCGAGTAACAAGTGTAATCAGTGTTCACTACTCGAGTAATCTGAGTTACTACTCGAGTATTTACGCAAGGCTTCAAAATTCTAATCGAGTAATCAGCCCCTTAATCGAGTATTTGCGCAAGACTGCAAAATTCTACTCGAGTAAACAAGTGGCTAATCGAGTAGTCAGTTCAAAAAACACTTAAAAACTTGTTTTCTCAAAATCTAAACCTTTTCTTTCAAATCTTTAAGCCACCTATTGATTTTAGGCAAAGTGAATACTTAAAATATGATATAATCATGCAATCAAAAGAGATTCACTACCCTATAAGAAACTCTACCCAAACTCATAAACTAAAAGACTTGTGAGGCGAAAGATAAAATAATAAAACTCAAACTACCAAACAAAGTCTTCACGAGTTGGCTCTCTCTTCATCACTTGATGTTTGTTGTTGCTTGTTGAGCTTGAACTTGATCAACACGATTGAATCTTGTTCAAAACCTTTTGGCATTTATCAAAACATTCTTCATGGATCTTACAATCTCCCCCTTTTTGAAAATGACAAACATGTTTTGAAATTATGAAGTTCATTGAAGTTGTTGATGCTTGAACCATTTGATCACTTGGTGAGACTCTTGCTCCCCCTCAATAAATGCTTTTGACATTTGAAATCCAATTGAGTTAAGCTTGATTCTCCCCCTATCTCCAACAACTTTGCTAAACCTACATAAAAACAACAAAAACAACCTTTCTTCAAACATACCATTTCATTTCTCCAAAATGGTCAAAACTTAATATTTCTCCCCTTTTTCAAAACATCATATTTCTCCCCCTTTGGCATTATCAAAAAGAAATATATACCAATTGAAATATAAGATCTAAGCCAAAATAGAGAGATTAATAAGATATAACAACCAAAGCATGATAATCATCTAATGGTTACTCAATGATATCAATTATAACAAATTGTATACCAATAACATGATACTAATTGTAAAACAATTGTAAGAATTTGATACCAATAGTATTATCTCAATAGTATAAACAATATCACATTATAAGAAATAATACCAATTGAGAGAACTATGAGCAATATCCAACAATATCAAATTGAAAATACCAATTGTATAATATCGAAAGTTACCAATTTGTAGGATTTTCTCCTTAATACCAATTGAAGAAGCAAATGAATGAATAACATATGAAAGTCCTTTTGATCTTCAAACATACCTTCAAAAACAATCATGCTTTGCTTTTTGGTATCCAAATGGTTTTTGATCCATTTTTGTTAGTGTAGGGACTCTCACCCTTTTTCATCCAAACAAAACCTCCTTTAGGTATACCATGCACTTTAATATAACACACATTTGAAGTATGTCCATGAGTACCACAATAGAAACATGTTGGTGCATTTGAAAAATCAACTTTAGAAAAATCAACAACATTTCTATGAGATTTACTCTTAGCATTAGTATAACCCAAACCAAACTTGTTTGAATTTTCTCTTTGAAAATTTAACAATGTGCGCAATCTAATATCACCATTTGTGAAACTTGCAAGCTTATTTTTCAAAATAGCATTTTCATCTTTAAGCAACTTGCAATCCTCACAATCAACCACAATATTCAATCTACTAGCACAATCACAAGAAGAACTAGCATATATAAGATCAAGAGTTTCATTTTCAAGATTAAGCTCATCAACTTGTTTTTGAAGTTCTAAAATCTCTTGTTGATGTTTCAAAATGAGCTTCTTCCTTTCAATGTTTTTCAAAGCTAGTTTCTTAAATTGTTCATGCATTTCTTCATAAGCATTATACAACAATTCATATTTAGAAGAAATTTCGGATTTAGTAAGACTTACATCGCATTCGTCACTTTGTTCACTTGATTCATCATTTGAACTTTCTTCATCATCTACTAGAGTTATCAAATTGAGACAAGCGGCATCTTCATCATCCGAAGAACTATTCGATGTGCTTTTCTTGTCATCTTCATCATCACTATTCAAACTATGTATGCTCTTTTAGTTTTCTTTTCTTTCTCCTTCTTCTTAAGATACTTAGAGCATGAGTACTTGAGATGACCGGGCTTTCCACATTCATGGAAAACTATACCTTCTTTTGATGTCTTGGTCTTGTAGTGTGGGGAATTCTTCTCTTTACTTTTGTCTTTGTTCAACCTTCCTTTTCTCCTTAGAATCTTATTGAACTTTCTTAGTAGAAGTTTCATCTCCTCTTCATCAATGTCCGAATCGGAATCTTCATCATCATCATTATCATCATCATCGGAACTCTCTTCCTTTTTATATGACCTTTTAGCTTTAAGAGCAATTCCTTTTCTTTCTTTGTTCTTATCCGACTCTTCATGTATATGCAAATGTTCAAGCTCCATTTCATGTTCTTGAAGTTTTCCGAAAAGTGTTGCTATGTCCATGGTGTCCAAGTCCTTTGATTCAACAATTGCGGTAACCTTGGGTTGCCATTCCCTACTTAGACATCTTAAAACTTTGTTAACAAGTTCACAATTCACGAAAGTTTTTCCAAGAGCAATGAGATGATTAACAATATGAGTAAAACGTTTTTGCATAAAACATATAGATTCATTAGGCAACATACGAAACAATTCATATTCATGCATCAAAGAATTTAATCTAGCACGCCTAACTTCACTAGTGGCTTCATGTGTGACTTGCAAGGTGTCCCACATTTCTTTGGCATCTTTACATTGGGAGACTCTAAAGAACTCATCATAAGATAGAGCGGAGGTGATGATATTCTTTGCTTTTAAATCATATTGAATTTTCCTTTTATCATCATCGGTCCACTTATCTTTGGGAGTAAGTGTAAGAACACCTTCTACATCTTTTGAGGGAATATAAGGACCATTTTCAATGGCTTCCCAAATGTTCACATCTATAGCTTCTATAAAGATTCTCATCCTAATTTTCCAATAACCATAACCCTCTCCACCAAACATAGGAGGGCGATTTATTGAAGCACCTTCACCACCAAAAGGATTCGTAGAACCCATTGTAGTTTCCTCAAGGATCTTAACGAAAAAGCTCAATGCTCGTGTCTTTCGACCGAGATCTGATACCAATTGTTAGAACCTACAATCGGTGGGTGAAACAACTAGGACACACTAGGAGAACACCTAGAAGGGGGGGTTGAATAGGTGTAAAAGAAACCTTGAAAGATTTTCGAAAGAAACAAATCAAAACGATCAAAACAAATGATTTTCACAAAAATTCTTTAGCCTTAATCGATTAATGACATGAACTAATCGATTAATGCCTCTGTTAATGAATTAATCACTTTTCAATCAAATACGAAAATCAATCAATTAACACATATGATCAGAGATAAAGCGGAATTGATTAACACCAATATTCTTATTGATTACCTAGGTTATGAAAATGATTTTCCCCAAATCAATTTTGCACAATTAAGATTCAATTCAATCAATTATGAAAACTCACTTTTTCTAGGTTTTCAACCAAGAACACAATTAAAGACTTGAATTGTAAAGAGTAGAGAGTTTAGAGATACGACACAGTGATTTATCCTGGTTCACTTTCATCCACTTGAAAGCTACTCCAGTCCCCTCTTCAACCAAGAGAGATTCTTCACTATGAGGAATTAGAGTTCTCAAATTACAAGTAAATGCCTCACAAGACTTCCTTCTTGCTAGCCTACAAGAGATACCACACTCTTGCCTTGTAATCCTATTGATATCTAATCTAACCTCTTCTCTTGCTTGCCGATACCCACAACAAGACTTCCAATGCTTTGAGATTCTTCAAAGACTTCCAATTGCTTGCTTCACTACAAGACATCCAAGTGCTTGATGAAATGCCACACCAAGGCTTCCAATATAACTTTGCTTGATGAATAACTTCTTCAAGACTTCCAATTGTTGTAGATAGCTTGCCTCTTGCAAAGATTGCAACTCAAATAAAAATAAAATAACAATCCTATGAATCTCTTTCAAAAGCTATGAAAAGATCAACATGATAGATTCAAGGTTCTTGATCAAAGAATGTAAAAGTTAAAGCATTGAGCTTGAGAAAGTGAGAGAGAATAGAGTGGCTTTGATTCTTTGTAAAATTGATATGAAAATGATAGGTAATTGTAATAATGATTCACAAAGGTTAGGAAAAGGTTTTTATAGAATACCCAAAAGTTAGGAATGGTTAAAAGTGCTTTTGAGAAGTGAAAAACTCATTTAAAAACAGTAAGAGCTCGTGTTACTCGAGTAGCCAAGTCATTACTCGAGTAACAAGTGTAATCAGTGTTCACTACTCGAGTAATCTGAGTTACTACTCGAGTATTTACGCAAGGCTTCAAAATTCTAATCGAGTAATCAGCCCCTTAATCGAGTATTTGCACAAGACTGCAAAATTCTACTCGAGTAAACAAGTGGCTAATCGAGTAGTAAGATCAAAAAACACTTAAAAACTTGTTTTCTCAAAATCTAAACCTTTTCTTTCAAACCTTTAAGCCACCTATTGATTTTAGGCAAAGTGAATACTTAAAATATGATATAATCATGCAATCAAAAGAGATTCACTACCCTCTAAGAAACTCTACCCAAACTCATAAACTAAAAGACTTGTGAGGCGAAAGATAAAATAATAAAACTCAAACTACCAAACAAAGTCTTCATGAGTTGGCTCTCTCTTCATCACTTGATGTTTGTTGTTGCTTGTTGAGCTTGAACTTGATCAACACGATTGAAGCTTGTTCAAAACCTTTTGGCATTTATCAAAACATTCTTCATGGATCTTACACCTGCTCCAATACTCGGAGTGGGCAATCCAAGCACATTTGAGAAGTGACTACTGAAGAATTTGTGGGGGTAGAAACTGACAACTTATACGACATATCTACAGAGGACAACCCTAATCTCTTCATGCAGTTAATAGAAATGAATGAATGAGATGCACCACAATCAAACAAAACACCACATGAAATGTCATTCACATGACAAGTACCTCTGATCAGCTCATCCTCATCAGTCACCTCTTCTCCATCCAGTGTATACACCTTGCCCCTCTGCAGTGGTTGGCTGCCACCTGCTTTCTGCACCCTAGTATCAATAGCTTCCTTCTTCATTGTGCTTTTGGGACAGTTGTTTGCAAAGTGTCCAGGCTGACCACATATAAAGCAAAGCCCTTCATTCCTGCTATGAGCCCAGCATACACCCCTGTGTGGCTTCCCACAATGCTTGCAATCTGGAATTGGACCATAACCAAATGTTGCTTGTCCTTTCCCCCTTGGAGCTACCCCTTTCTGATTGGAGTATGGACCTGATCTCTGCATAGGACCCTTGCCTCTGATAGGCCCAACAGATTTCTGAGATGACTTGTTCCGATCTGCATCAGCTTTCTTCTTAAGTCCTTTCTCATAAGTGCTGGTTACATTGACCAAATGAGAGAGATCAGAAATGTTCTGATATTCGAAGGCAAGTCGAATATCTTCCCGAAGTCCAGACTCGAACTTGATGCATTTAGCTCTCTCATCTGCATCTCTGTAGCCACAAGAGTACCGAATCAGATCCTCAAACCGTGCAGCATACTCACCAACACTCAGATCCCCCTGCTCCAACTTGAGAAACAGCAGATCCTTCTCCCTTCTGACATCCTCAGGAAAGTATTTCCCAAGAAAGCGGATTTTGAACAAATCCCAAGAAATGATCTGATTAGCAGCTTCTAAGCTCCTTCTTTGATACTCCCACCAATGCTCCGCTTTGCCTGACAGCATATACTCAACCAACCGGACTTTCTGATCCTCAGGTGGTTGCAAAGAGCGGAGAACCTTCTCAATCTCTTGGAGCCATTTCTGTGCTCCATCAGGATTGAATCCCCCCTCGAACCTAGGCGGTTCGCTCTTTCTGAATCTAGCCATCCAGTCAATCACCACAGGAGGTGGTGGTGGGGGTTGCATTGCTGCTGCTGCGGCGACCACTGCTGCTGCTATGTTTTGAGCCTGATTATCAGCCTGGTTTTGTTGTATATGAACCAGGGTCTCAAGAATAGCAGCAATTCGGTCATTATCGGCCCGCCTTCCTGCCATGCTGTTAATTCATGGAAGGACAGTCAGTTAAAGATTTAATAACTAAACAATTATATACATTACTATATGCAACCTATGCTAACTAACTTAGACACTAAACTCTTTACTTTGGTTACTCGCTCGGTGAGTAACCCTTGGAGTAGTGAGTCCATACTCCATGGCCGAGGGAAACTGCTCTGATACCATAAATGTAACACCTTCGCTAATTTACCCATAATTACCCATATATTAAATTTGTGTACTTGAAAATTTCTTTTTAGTTAATTAAAATCTACCGCCAAACGGACAGAGTTTCCTTTGTTTCAGGGACTTTCCCAAAAATAATTTAACCCTGCACCTGATAAACTTCAAATATAACATATCATTTCCAAAAGCCATCAGGGCTTGGAATAAACAGAACATCAGTCATCAGAGTATCAGCGAAAAATACTAAATACATCCAGTATGATGCACAACATATAACTATGTCAAAGATAATATCCTAAGTCTCTCCCAAGAAGATATACATTCCATATTCATCAAAAGAATAAAGGAGGCTTAAGTCTAATAAAACCCAATACCCAAATAACCCTACTCTACCTGTGAGGGAGAGCACACCTGCTCGACCGGGGGCTGTGCTAGCTCAAGCTCCGAACCTGAAAAATGTTAAGGGAGTGAGCATTGCACATGAAATAGAATTGCAGTTTCCTTATAGGTATAACAAATCCACTAGGCCAATCACAAATAGTAACATAACAAAATATAACACTTTGCAAGCATATTCACAGTCAACATTTTTCAATATTACCATTCCTTATCACAATTCCATATTCACTGTATATTTAGCATGTCCATAGCCATTTTCAATATTTATTTCCATTTCCTTTATCCATTTTCTGTTATTCCTTTTCCATTAGTGTGTGTAAACCCAAACAGAGATCTACACACAAAACGTATGCAACCACAAACAGTGATTTGCAAACATTTCCCCTTTTTCCTTTTTAATTATACACCACTAGGATTTTGGTTACCCGCTAGGTAATTGGCACACCTGTCTAGGGACTTGGAACACCTGCCCAGGACTTTACACCCATCCAGACCATAACCTATAGGACTATGTACATTTTTACCATTCCATTATTTATTTCAATTATTGGTGTGGAAAATTGATCCTGTGGGTCACCCGGTGCCTACAGGGCGATTTGACCTGATGGGTAATTGGCCTGGCAGGTAATTGGCCCTAACAGGTAATTGGAACACCCAGCCAGGTACCTAGTGTTCCGGGCCCCACTGATCAATTTCCACTTCAGTTCACCTTTACCATTTTTAATTATCAACAATCCAGTCCATTAATTATAAACATGATCACCATACCATCAATAATCACAAATAAGCATAAGTGTAATCCATTCCAATTCATATAAATACATAAAGATTGCCATTTCCAAATAATCACAAATAAGCATTGTATCTTCAATAATCATAATCATAATCTATTCCAATTTCAGCAAACACACATAACGCACAATATCCATATTGTCACTTTACAATCTCAATAAATAAATATAATCTAGCCATGACCATGTAAATCATACATATAATTCACAATAATCATTTCACCAATTATTCCACATAAATTCACATTCAAGGTTCACACTACATATCACTTTCTATTTATAAATTTTCTAAGTTCATTATTATGCATTCATCTTTCTTATATTAACCATGCCCTAAATCACTACCTAGGGTTTTATCCTTAACTTTTATAAACACATAACTCCTAGAAAATCACTATAACTATAGGGAGACTCATTTCTAGATCAAACCAACACCCACCCCCTTACCTCGAACACTTGGAGATAAGGTGATTTTACTTGCCCTAAGCTTGAAAGTCTTGCCACCCAATGAGCTATGATCCAAGGGAGGAGGGAGGAACCTAATATAAGTGCCATAGCAAGTAAAGATTAACATTCATGTCATGGGTCATGCCAAAGCTCAAGAAAAGTGGAGCTTCCATGGCTTAGAATAAAAAACCACCATGGATGGAGGAGAGAGAAAGAGGAGGATGAATTAGAGAGATAAAAAGGAAATTCATGGCATTAAACACTTACTTGAAGTGAAGAAGGAAGAGATTTGTTGATGGAATGAAGAAATCCCACGTGCTCTTGGTGGATTTAATGATGAAGAATGGAACCCTAGGGGAGAGAGGAAGAGTGGATCGAATTTGGTACAAAAAGAACGTGTTTTTTCTTTTATTTTTTTTCTCAGCAGGTCGATTTAATCGATTAAGAACCGATTAAGAGGCGATTAAGGTTTTGCACACTATCTGACCTTAATCGATTAAACTACAGGTTAATCGATTAAGCTGCATAGTTTTGCAGAATCCCGTACTTTGAAAGACCATAACTTCTTCGTTACCCGTTGGATCTTGCTCAAATTTGAAAGCAAGCTTCCCTACATACTAATCTTCACATCCAACGGTGGAATTTGTGATTTGATCTACCAATCTTTTATTTTAAATTTCCTAAGGTTCTATGCTTAAAGCTTCAATTTTACACTCCTAATTACCCCATTTCTCACTTAATATCACCACTTCTTCTACTCTAAGACTATCACAACATAAGCTACACTAAAAAATTAAGTTTGGGATGTTACATCAAGCCTCCTTCAAACTTGATACACTTGCTCCTTTCATCTGGATTGTTCTGGTAATATGGAGAGTACTTCATCAATTCCTCGAACTTGGCTGCGTACTCACCCACACTCATGTCTCCTTGCTTCAGTTGCAAGAACTCAACTTCCTTCTTTCTTCTCAAATCTTCTAGGAAGTATTTATTGAGAAACTTCTCCATAAACACACCCCAGTTCACATCCCTTCCTTCATAGTGCAGAAGCTGAACTGTATGGTTCCACCAATTCTCAGCCTCATCTTCTAACATATAGACTGCATACACCACCTTCTGAGCTTCCGTGCAATCTAATGTTCTGAAGATTTTATCCATGGTATGAATCCACTTATTAGCCTCCTCAGGTTTAAATGCTCCTTCAAACTTGGGTGGATTACAACTCCTAAAATCCGCCAAACTCTTAGCCTCGGTATTACCAACATTACACTGATGAGGTGGATTAACTGGTTGCGGTGGTTGCTGAGATTGATGTTGTTGTCGTTGCTGCATAGACTCCAACACAGCGGTGATTCTCTCAAGCATCGCGTTAGTATAATTTTGGTTTCTAGTTGTCATAATAGACCTGTACTATGGGCTTATGGTCACATATGATGAACTAAAGAAACATTCATCACACCACCTATACTAAGGCTTTAACCATAACCTCAAACAAAGCATTCAATTGTATCTATTGCTCGAATCAAGCAAGATACTAGGATTCAAAACAATAAATATGCCCTGTGGATACCTGCTTGATGTTGATGACTACCTTTCTGGGATTACTTCAACTACTACAAGATCTGACTTTTGCTCTGATACCACTTAGTGTGACACCGTCGATATAATACTTAAAAATTAGAGTAATGAATAGACTATTACTTAGTTGGATATGGACTTGTTTAGTATTAGAAAATATAGGACTTAAATTTTCCTTTTCATTTTCTAAAGAAACTGGTGCACAAAACAAAATATGGAATTCTTGGAGATTAGATTTTGTATCATTTAAAACATTATATTGAATTCGGCATTTTCTAAGACAAGGAAATATTTTCACAATCCAGATAGCATCTGTTCTTAGAAATTGTATTTACGTAGTAAAAACTTAAGTGATGCCATCCACTCTTTCGTTTTGCGGAACTGATACCATTTTCAAATATCGAAGCCGAACTCTTTAAAATACTTTTATCAGAGTAAGCGGAAATAGCAGGACTATGCACAAGTTGTAGTATGAACATAAGATATATATATATATATAGGTCATGAGATACATATTCCATAGGTAATGTCTCCAAGATCCAGTACAAGCCCATAACAAAATAAACCATAACTCTAGAGTTCTCAAAAGTATACCTACAACATATATATATATATATATCTCAAAATATAAAACTCCAGAGCTGGTCCTATAGAACAAGTAGCAGCAGCAGTAGTAGTAGTAGTAGAAGTCTCCTAGAAGCAACAGAAGTAGTAGTCATCATCCAACAACAGCAGCAGCATCTCCTTCACAGCAGCCAACAAACCGGATCCCTGATCCTCATCATCTACCCTATGCACATACCTAGGGATCATCGTCCCTCCACTGACTCCCGGTAGAGTGAACGACAGGCTCGCCTCCGCTCTCGTCCTCCACAGGGTCCTCCTCTATCTCATCCGAAGGAGTGGGTACCCTTCCACTGGGTACAGGGTCTGGTGATGGCGAGACACTAACAGGACTCCTTGGATCAGATAGGGGAGTCTCCTCTCGGACGACTCTGGAAGTGAAAGGGTGTGAGCGGGTAGGCCGGAATCGAAAACTGTGATATGAGCGAGCTGGTCGTGTGGGAGGTGGTCCATGGTAAATGTAAAAGGGTGGTACATGCATAGTGTATATGATGGGGATCCTAAACCTACGAGGACGAAACCGAATCAGCGGGTTGGGGTGATAGAAGGTAACTTCTACTTCACCCTCAAATACCGCTCGGTGATCCTCGTAGATCCATATGCCACTAGGAAGTGGCCGGATCTCGATGCAAGCGATGTAACGTGACATCACCTACAAGGGCAAAGGGATAAGCAATTCTATACACATAATAAATAGAGCATAAATATTTGTACAACATAAATTTGAATGTATGAAGCAAAAAAAACAATCACATTTAGCATTTAGCAATTATTTTTTGCAAATAGAATGCTCATACTTATTTTCAGTTATCAACTCTAAATTAGATGAGTAGCATGATGTATGAGTCTAGCTCTCAACCCTAAATCCATCAATCTATGTCACTCTCTGACGTCCATCCTTTACTTCATACGAACACTCAATAGTGTGTTGTACTCCTAGGTGTACAACATTCGTACATTCACCAAGAATGTACACGACAAGCTTGGAAATGGTACATAGCGTGCTCCTCGAGCAACATCCCGTCGTCTTAATGGAATAACCATATCATCAGCATCTCACTTTCGCTGGCCACATCGTTAACCATAATGTGTCATCAAGCAAGCCGTCTGTTGGCACTCCCAGAGGCCCTCCTCATGTTACCAAAACATGAAAAACGATCTAACACCCGACTCCAGGATGAATGCAATTTCATAACTTAAAAGAATTTATTGGTATATCTTAATTAATAATATCTCACATTATTAATTCAATAGTTTAATACCATCATCAATCAATTACTTTTAAGTCTTAGGTCACTTGGATTATTATCACTTAAATATTAACAGAATGATTCAGAATTCAAAATGGCATTCTTAATTTTCTGGACAGAAATACTCGAGTATTCTTCTTAATACTCGAGTAGTTCTTCAGTCTTCCTAGATTACTCGAGTAGTTCACAAGCTACTCGAGTCATTCATGCTTTTCCAGAAAATTCAGGTTTCAGGTCTTCTAAAAATACTCGAGTAGTTCATGAAATACTCGAGTCGTTCATCAACCCAGAATACTCGAGTAGTTCATGCATTACTCGAGTGGTTCATCAGAAAACACTCTTGCTGCATCAGTCAATACTCGAGTCCTAGACTTGATACTCGAGTGTTTGTGCAAAAAGATGCACTGGTGCATCACGAAATACTCGAGTATCGAGCCATGTACTCGAGTCTTAACAGACAGTACAGACTAAAAATCTGGTTTTAACATACCATTTTCAATTCTAACCATTTCTAATCCAATCCAATGATCAACAGAGTTCATATATCATATATTAAACATGTTCAAGCACTTAGAACACATCAAATTACAGAATAAAACTTATAAAATCCACAACTTAACATACCAATTTGCATAATACACAGAATACTGATGATTTAAAGTTCTAAATAGCTTGCATGCAACATATCAAACATGCTCTGAACAACTTTAGAGCACAGGTTGGTCTCCAAACCAATTTCCTTATTCAAACTAAGCCCTTAGAGCCTCTTAGTGGCTCTCTAATCAAATTCATGTAATTTAAACTCTATATAGTGAATAGAAAGCTTTCCCCTTACCTCTCAGACGTGTACCAACAGAAAATTTTGAAAGAAAAGCTCCCCGACACAGAAACCACTTCAAGCACCAACATGCAGAGCAGTTTGAGTGGAGCACCAAAATTGAATTCGTTGACACATGAAACAACAATAAAAATTGGGGAAATTAGTTTCCCTAGATTCTATGCAACACCAACTAACTAAAGAAACAAGTTTGAGACTCAGAGAGTGCGTGAGCTTACCAAAATCAATGACCAAAGTAAGCTCCAGAGACTGTTGATAGCAAACGAACTCCAACTTCCAAGCCTCGATTCTTCCAATATACGAACTCTTAGCTCACAATTTTTGTGTCTATACAAAGCTCGAGATGTGAGCTTTGTATTGGTGTATGATTTGTGACTCGAATCAAAACAGAGATGGAGAAACGATCGAACCAATTCAGGAACCCTAACACATGCAAGACTTCACGAATTTGGCAAAATGGAGTGGTTGATCCATCAACCAAAGCTTAAATAGATTGAGAGCATGCTCATGCAGCTCGACACGAAGGTGTGGACGTGTAGTGGAGGGTGATTTGGTGTTAAACGGCGAGAATTGTTGGTGGTGATTGTTAGAATTCAACGTGGAAGAACGTTGAAGAGTTTTGATGATGCCAAACAAGGACCTTTCAAAGTCAAGATGCAAGTCAAGTGTCAAGCAAGAAGCTTCAAGTGGTTTCCTCCCTTCCCTCATTAGGAATCAATGTAAGGCTAGAATAATTGTGTCACTTATGTTTAGGCCTTATTTAGAGTTCTTGGAGAAGAAGTGTTTTAAATCTAAAAATGTTTTAAATTGCAATAAAATGTGTTTTCATGAAAAGTTGTTTTATATCTTAGTTTTGGTGAAAATACTTGATGTTACAAAACTCTGAATATTTTTATATTATGCAAGAAGGAGTAATCGATTACTTGCTTGAGTTAATCGATTAACTTTGTTGCGTCATATAAAAATCAAAGAGATTGTAATCGATTAAGTGAACTTTGCTAATCCATTACTTTCTTATGAGAGTAATCGATTACCTGGCTCAAGTAATCAATTAAAATTGTTGCATCATATATTTACCTGAGACAAAGTAATCGATTACATGCTTTGTAGTAATCGATTACATGATGTTGCATCATATGCATAACAGAGGCTCAGTAATCGATTAATTGATTAGTGTTAATTGATTAAATGAGTTGCATCATATATTGACCAGGGGTGATGTAATCGATTAATCATTGTTGGTCTAATCGATTACTTGTTTTTCAAATGAATTTAAGAATTTCTCTTTTTGAAGGAATAATCGATTACCTCCCTGAAGTAATCGATTACCTTAAGTTTTATTGAAAAACGTGTCAGAATCATTTTGATTTATTTCCAGATTTGTTTTCATATAATTGATTCTAATTTATTTTCAAAATTCGAATTTGATTTTATTTTTGAAAATATTCCTTTTTGATTTAAGATTCAAATCTTTTATTCTTTAAATCTATTTGATTTTGATTTCAAAAATATTATTTTATTTGATTTCAGAAAAGCAATCTTTATATATTTCCTGATTTGTTTTTGATTTGATTTTGAATTTGATTTATTTCCAAAATCGTTTTTGATTTGATTCTGATTTTATTTTCAAATTCAAAATTCAAATATTCTTTTCAAATCTTTTTAAATAGAAGTCTTTCTCTCTTTTTCAAGAGAACGCTCCTGATAATACTTTTGAGAAAAACGCTTTTCACGTTTTATTCTTCTTCTTCTCCATATTCTCTTAGTCTTGGCCTATGCTATAGTGAAACCTTTATCCATATCCATTAGAACTTAATTGTTGTATCAGTGTTGCTTAGAAAACACCTTTGTTAGAGTGGCCTTTATATTGTTGTATCCGCACTATTAAGAGTGCACTATAGGTCTTGTACCCAATCACTCATATTGTAACCATTGTTGTAAGGGGTGTGTAACCCATAGAGACTAGGGAGTGAATCTTCTAGTGCGAACGTGCGGCGTTCGTGATTGTAGGGTGAGGAACCCTTGTGTATTGGGTAGTGCTAGACGAACGGTGGGGCACCTAGTAGTTAGGCTATCTGGTTGTTGTTGAGGTCCCTAGCGAAAGGAGGTTCTTAGTAGCTTGCGGGGCGCTCTGGTTGTATTTGGGGACGCAGGGGCGTCTTCGGTTTTTAGTGAAAAGCTCAAGCGGGTCGCTTGGGGACTGGAGTAGGCTACTTTGCCGAACCAGGATAAAATCTCCGGTGCAATCTCTTCTATCCCTATCTCTTTTATATTCCGTTGTTGTTATTTATCGTATTGCATCATAACAACTATTTTCTTAATAAATTAATTTAATTGTTTTAAATTAATTAGCGCGGTAACGTTTCTCGTTGTTATCGTTTTAATTGAACCGCGCGTATTAGTTTTTCTATAATTATTATTATTATCAGCTTCCGCGCAATCGCTTTTCAACATTATATTGTTTTCCCATGCAAAATCTCTTTAAGTTTATTGAAAACGATTTAAATCGAATATTTTCCAATGTTTTTGTAAACACGCAATTCCCCCCCCCCTCCTCCTCTTGGGTGACGACTGCCAATCCTAACAATTGGTATCAGAGCTTCGTGCTCTGGTAAAGGCCTAACAGCCTGAGTTAAAGATCCGTTGCAAATTGGCAGCATTGGGATAGTTTTAATTGTTTTTAATATGGAGGAATTTTCATTTGATGAAGCATCATTTTTTGATGGAAATAATTTTCATTATTGGAGTGCTAGAATGAAAATATTTTTACAATCAATTAGTTTTCGTTTATGGCATGTTGTTCTTAATGGTTTTGATTTTAAGCCAAAACATGTTTTAAATGATTTTGATAAAAAAATATTTTTCATTCAATATTCAAACTATGCATATTTTAAGAAATGTTTTAAATGTTGATGCATATGCTATAGTTGAAAATTGTGAAAATGCTAAAGATATTTGGGACACTTTACATATACACTATGCTACTAACGATCTTCATGGAAGTGTTAGTGTCCACAGGAAAGAGGAGAAGGAACAAGAAGAAAATGATATTGAGCATGAGATATTAAACTCCCTGGACGAAGATTATGATGATGAAACAGAAAGCGTGGCGAGTAGTTCATCATGCGATGAAGTTGAATTAGAGAGACTATTTGAAAGCTTCATGGACTCAATGGAGGATTTAAGGTTTTCGGATGAGGAATCAATGGCAGATGAACATGAAACATCCGATCACTTGGCTCATGAGGACAATGAGGTAACTTCAATTATTCCCTATTCTAAATTTCTGCAATATTCATTTAATGAGTTACATGATGATTTGACACATTTGGAAAATAGAAACTTGGACTCTTTACAAAAATTATCTCTAATTGAAAATGAATTCAATATTTTGAAAAATGGAGATATTTTTGATAAAGAGATATTTTTAGAAAACAGCTCCTCAACCATTTTGGAAAATTGCTTACATATTGAAAAATGGAGATAGTAATATTAGAAGGATGCGTTTTCCATGGATCTGCGGCTGATTGATTGGTCTCGGTCAACTGGGGTCCTGTCAAATGGACCGAGTCCCAAAAGACTTAGATTATCACTTGCGGTGTTTCGACATAACATCTTAATTGAGATTCCATTTCGCGACTTCACTTTTATCCCGTCCACCTTTTATTCCTTCAAGTGAGTCTAGCAAAGTCACTCTTAAAATCAATCTTCACCATACTCGCATTCTACTTCGATGCTACTTCCTTCCCGTTCGTTTAATAATTTCAATTCGGTATAGGAATTCCTAAAGATCGATTTCACTTGAGGGCCAAGGTCAAGGTCCAGTTGTTATTTCTCAATTCGGTGTTATTTTTAGGAGGTCTTGTTTTATCCCTAGTTTAACTCTCATTCGATCCTCCGCGGAGCGTTAGGAATTATCTGTTTAGTAGTCCTATGACTTATAGTATGATTACTAGTTATTGTCGCTCGGATAGGATCCGAATTGAGTCGTCAAGTCTCCCCTACTTAGTATCAACATACCTGAGTAAGTCGAAGGCAGGGAAGAAACTGGGTTGATTCCAAGAATTGATTAGCTAGGTTCTTAATTGGTTGGTGAGGTGGTACATGGGATTAAGTTGACTGCTAATCGGTATTATTGGTGTTGTTTCGAATTTTCTAGGATATAATGGCTCTTCATACTTACATATACGGCTAAGTTCTCATACAAGTTAGAGGGGTGGTTCGATCATTTAGTTGGATGTTCTCGGTGGAAATATAGAATATGAGTGTCTTGAATGGAGTTGGTTTGTGAATCACTGTTCATGAGTCTTAGTAAAGATCCTATATGATTAAAGTCTAATCGGGCTTTTGACAGAGATAGAATTCCTAGACGGTTTATTCGGATCTCAACTAGATGATTGCAATAATATAACATGTCAACAAACGCGAAGACCGAGGTGGTCAGTCCCAATCTCACATTTATTGACTGTACATCACTGCGTTATTGAATGATAGCATTATCTTTTAACAGATGCAAGAGAAAGGATGACCAATCCTGACCTTACACTCTATTAGAGGACGACACTATCACAATTGAGCTTGGTGAAATTTCTAGCTAAGGTTTTAACACTTATCGACTCCTTCTAGATTACACCACTCACACTTACTCTAGGCAAAGACGCTACAGTAATCAGTTGGTGCAACATTAACATGAAAAGTACCTTGGATAAGTTTATTCCTCGTTCTATGTGCCCATAGGACAGTTTGCAGCACGGTGTCCGGGTTGGCCGCATTGGAAGCAGAGACCTTCCTTTCTACGCTGCTCCAGCATCCAACACATACGAGTATGGGATCCTCCACAATGTGGACATGGTGGCCTGGTCCTTGAAGCGGTCGCACTCTGACCCGCATTCTCTAGCACCACTGCTCTGGTGCGGTTAACGGCATGCGGACCTGATCCTTGAGCCAGTCCCTTACCCTTGTTGAGACCTACTTCATTCGGTATATTCTTGCTCCTTTCCTCTGCTTCCTGCTGATTCAAACTCTTCTCATAAGCGCTAGTCATATTCACCAGCTGAGAGAGTTTAGCTATACCCTGGTGCACAAAGATAGTCTGAATCCTGGCATTGAGACCTGCTTCAAATTTAATACACTTGGTGCGTTCGTTTGCGTCCCGATAACTGCCAGAATAGCGAATTAGATCTTCAAATTGTGCCGCATACTCACCGACAGTCATACTTCCTTGCTCCAGATGCAGAAAAGCGATCTCTTTTTCCCTACGAACATCCTCAGGAAAATACTTTCCCAGGAAGTGAGCCTTAAACAGATCAAAAGTGATATCCTGATTAGCTGCCTCCAATTCTCTTCGCACTCGTTCCCACCAATACTCTGCTTCATCAGTCAACATATACTGTGCTAGCAACACAGTTTGTTCAGCATGTGGCGCCATGGTGCGAAGGATCTTCTCAATTTCCTTGAGCCATCGCTGAGCTCCATCAGGATTATACCCTCCTTCGAACCTAGGCGGATCGCATTTCCTAAATCGAGCCATCCAGTCGATTTCGACAGGAATGGGTGGTGGATTCAATGCTGCTGCTGCTGCAGCTGCGGCTGCTGGGATGTTTTCAGCTTGGTTCTGTTGCATTCGGGCCTGATTCTGATTCATTTGAATCAGGTTCTCCAATATAGCAGCCATCCGATCATTTTCGGTACGTCGCCCAGCCATACTGTTAGGTCACGAAGGGAACAGCCAGTTAAAGACTGAATACTTAATTAACAACCTAAATATCCTATTCCTAGACTTAAACTCTTACTAAACGAATCAGTTACTCGCTTGGTGAGTAACCATCGGAGATGTGAGTCCACACTCCAAAGGCCGAGGAAAACTGCTCTGATACCAAAATGTAACACCCTATAATTTATACCCATAATTCCCCTTAGTAAATATACGGATTTAAAAATTCATTTTTATTTCATTAAAATCGATCGTCAAACGTGTAAGATCCATGAAGAATGTTTTGATAAATGCCAAAAGGTTTTGAACAAGCTTCAAGTGTGTTGATCAAGTTCAAGCTCAACAAGCAACAACAAACATCAAGTTAAGAAGAGAGAGCCAACTCATGAAGACTTAGTTTGGTAGTTTGTGTTTTAATGTTTTATCTTTTGCCTCACAAGTCTTTTAGTTTATGAGTTTGGGTAGAGTTTATTAGAGGGTAGTGAATCTCTTTTGATTGCATGATTATATCATATTTTGAATATTCACTTTGTCTAAAATCCATAGGTGGCTTAAAGGTTTTAAAGAAAAGGTTTAGTTTTTGAGAAAACAAGTTTTTAGTGATTTTTATGCTGATTACTCGAGTAACACATATTTCACTCGAGTAAAATTTATCAAGCTTGCGGCTTACTCGATTAATCATTATTTTACTTGAGTAAAATGTTTTAAGCTTTCGGCTTACTCGAGTAACACTCATTTCACTCGAGTAACTCGATCAGATATGGTTTTTTAAATACGTTTTTCATTTCTCAAAAGCTATTCTAAGTGCTCTAACTTTTGGGTATCCTATATAAACCTTTTCCTAATCATTTCTATCATTGAGAATCAACTAGAATCATTTTGATACACAATTTTACAAAGAATCAAAGCCACACTATTCTCTCTCACTCTCTCAAGATCAAAGCTCTCATTTTCATATTCTTTGATCAAGAACCTTGAATCTCTCATGTTGATATTTCATAGCTTTTGAAAGAGATTCATAGGATTGTTATTGTTTTTCATTTGAGTTGTAATCTTTGCAAAAGGCAAGCTATCTACAACAAAGGAAGACTTGATTTTGTGAATCAAGCAAAGTTATATTGGAAGCCTTGGTGAGGCATTTCATCAAGCATTTGGAAGCCTTGTTGAAGAACAAGCATTTGGAAGTCTTGTGAGTGAAGCAAGCAATTGGAAGTCTTGTTGTGAGGGTATCGACAAGCAAGAGAAGAGGTTAGATTAGATATCAATAGGGTTACAAGGCAAGGGTGTGGTATCTCTTGTAGGCTAGCAAGAAAGAGTCTTGTGAGGCATTTACTTGTAATTTGAGAAACTCTAATTCCTCATAGTGAAGAATCTCTCTTGGTTGAAGAGGGGACTGGAGTAGCTTTCAAGTGGATGAAAGTGAACCAGGATAAATCACTGTGTCGTATCTCTAAACCCTTAACTCTTTACATTCAAGTCTTTAATTGTGTTCTTGATTGAAAACCTAGAAAAAGTGATTTTTCTATATTTGATTGAATTGAATCTTTATTGTTCAAATTAATTTAGGGAAAATCATTTTCATAACTAGGTTAATCAATAAGAATATTGGTGTTGATTGTTTCCGCTTAATCTCTGATATAATATTTGTTAATTGATTGATTTTCATTGGTTTTAATCGTTTAGATTTGTTTCTTGCGAAAATCTTTCAAAGTTTCGGATTTAGTAAGACTTACATCGCTTTCGTCACTTTGTTCACTTGATTCATCATTTGAACTTTCCTCTTCATGTACTAGAGCTATCAAGTTGAGACAAGCGGCTTCTTCATCATCCGAAGAACTATTTGATTGGCTTTTCTTGTCTTCTTCATCATCACTATTCCAAACTATGTATGCCCTTTTAGTTTTTGCATTTTTCTTCTCTTTCTCCTTCTTCTTGAGATACTTAGAGCATGAGTACTTGAGATGACCGGGCTTTCCACATTCATGGCAAACTATTCCTTCTTTTGAAGTCTTTGTCTTGTAGTGTGGGGAATTCTTCTCTTTACTTTTGTCCTTGTTCAACCTTCCTTTTCTCCTTAGAATTTTATTGAACTTTCTTAGTAGAAGCTTCATCTCCTCTTCATCAATATCCGAATCGGAATCTTCATTATCATCATCATCGGAACTCTCCTCCTTTTTATATGACCTTTGAGCTTTAAGAGCAATTCCTTTTCTTTCTTTGTTCTTGTCCGATTCTTCATGCATATGCAAACGTTCAAGCTCCATTTCATGTTCTTGAAGCTTTCCGAAAAGTGTTTCGAAGTCCATGGTGTCCAAGTCCTTTGATTCAACAATTGCGGTAACCTTGGGTTGCCATTCCCTACTTAGACATCTTAAAACTTTGTTAACAAGTTCACAATTCACGAAAGTTTTACCAAGAGCAATGAGATGATTAACAATATGAGTAAAACGCTTTTGCATAAAACATATAGATTCATTAGGCAACATACGAAACAATTCATATTCATGCATCAAAGAATTTAATCTAGCTCGCCTAACTTCACTAGTGCCTTTATGTGTGACTTGCAAGGTGTCCCACATTTCTTTGGCATCTTTACATTGGGAGACTCTAAAGAACTCATCATAAGATAGAGCGGAGGTGATGATATTCTTTGCTTTTAAATCATATTGAATTTTCCTTTTATCATCATCGGTCCACTTATCTTTGGGAGTAAGTGTAAGCACACCTTCTACATCTTTTGAGGGAATATGAGGACCATTTTCAATGGCTTCCCAAATGTTCACATCTATAGCTTCTATAAAGATTCTCATCCTAATTTTCCAATAACCATAACCCTCTCCACCAAACATAGGAGGGCGATTTATTGAAGCACCTTCACCACCAAAAGGATTCGTAGAACCCATTGTAGTTTCTCAAAGATCTTAACGAAAAAGCTCTATGCTCGTGTCTTTCGACCGAGCTCTGATACCAATTTGTGGAAACCTACAATCGGTGGGTGAAACAACTAGGAGACACTAGGAAAACACCTAGAAGGGGGGTTGAATAGGTGTTTAAGAAACTTTGAAAGATTTTCGTATTTGATTGAAAAGTGATTTTTCAATTTAGAAAAGGATTAATCGAGTAACTAATGTCATTACTCGAGTAATAGCATTCGAAAATCTTTGCTAAAACAAAATATACTAAGCCTCATTCAAAATATGCATATTGAATTTACATCCAAATATTATAATAGGCTTAGGTCCATATTATATTTTAAACCCATAACACCCTACTCTCCCTGTAAGGGAAAGTACTCCTGCTCGGCCGGGGGCTGTGTCAGCTCAATCTTCGCACCTGAAAATGTAAGGGAGTGAGCATTGCACACAACTCACCAGGCCAAACACACTTAGCATTTTATTCACATAAACACATTATCATCGCAAGCATACCACATTTTCCGATTTCATCATTTTATAAGTGTCGGGTCCCTTTTAGTTAATTCATTTCCACCTTATGAATCCCTTTTAATTATTTTCCCCGGTTCCAAATAAATCCCGTTATATCCCCTTACCTTTTTCCTTATTCTTTTCCTTTTTATTTACGGTGTATGTATGTCTCCACCAAATCGAAGGCCTACATACATACACCAATCACGATGTATGTCTCCACCAAATCGAAGGCCTACATACATCGCTTTTTCTTCACCATTTACCTTATTTTTTTCCATTATCCTTTCCCTTTTTCCTTTTTATTTAGAGTGTATGTATGTCTCCACCAAATCGAAGGCCTACATACATACACCAATCACGATGTATGTCTCCACCAAATCGAAGGCCTACATACATCGCTTTTCCATTATCGTTTTACCTCTTTATTATTTGGCCACAGGGTCAATACAACCACCTGCGCCGTGCCACAGGGTCAACACAACCACCTGTGACATGTACCATTTTATTTAGGCCACAGGGTCAATACAACCACCTGCACCGCGCCACAGGGTCAATACAACCACCTGTGACATTTACCATTTATCAGGCCACAGGGTCAATACAACCACCTGCGCCGTGCCACAGGGTCAATACAACCACCTGTGACATTTACCATTTTTATTTCCTTTTCCTTTTTATTTACGGTGTATGTATGTCTCCACCAAATCGAAGGCCTACATACATACACCATCGACGATGTATGTCTCCACCAAATCGAAGGCCTACATACATCGCCCCAGTTTCGTTGTATTATCTCCCCCAAATCGAAGGCCTACAATACAACCCCAATTTTACGATGTATCGTCTCCCCCAAATCGAAGACCTACGATACATCACCATATTTATCCAATATTAGTTGTCCATATTTTATGTCATTATTTTGTCTACCAATTCCGTTTAATATTTACCAAATCATTCCAAGCACAAGTACCATCACAATTATCACCAAATAGCCATAATTCACTTTCCTAATTAACACCATTCCAATGTTTAATAAATACCAAATAGAACACATAATTACATCCACCACTATTCATACAAATCACTTTTCACATAAACAATTAGTGTGCAATTAATAACAAACTTCACCTTTACATATAATCATGCAATAACCACATATTTCACTTGTCCGAATTATTGATTAAAAATCCTATCCTAGGGGTTCATGCCATTTAGTTTCCTCAATTAAATCCTAACCTCATTCTTTACTTCTTAGAGTTCCACAATTAATAATTAAGCCTATTTTTAACATTTTCCTTAGTTTCTAAATTAGGATTTCTAATTTCCTACCCTAACATATAAACTCCTAGTCAACCATTATATCTAAACACAAACCCTTTCCTAGAACAAGCCAATGCTCACTATATCCACCCCCTTACCTTAACCAAAGAGAGGGAAAGTGGAAGAACCCAAGCCGTAGCTCCAAGCGCTCCCAAAACCAAGAGCTCCGAACGCACGAAGATGGAGATAGTGATAATAATCTTCCCTAAGCCAAAGGAATGGAATGATAATGAGATTATTGCCCCATTCACAGAGAAATTCGAATTTCCCCAAAGGGAGGAAAGAGAGAGAAAGAAAACCCAACTTAGAGGGAGAGAGGAACTTCAAGAATCATGAATACTTACATGGAGAGACCAAGAGAGACTTGATGGTGGACTTTGGAGTGATTCCCTTGAAGCTTGATGGATTTTGGGTGAGAGATTGGGTGCCCTAGAGAGAGAAATTTCGTGCATTATGGCCAAAATCACGCGTGAACGACCTTTATTTTTTTCCACTGCAGGGTCGTTTAATCGATTATTAATCGATTAAGGGTTTCCTCACTTTCTGGACTTAATCGATTAAGCTGCAGCTTAATCGATTAAGTTGTAGGATTTTCAGCACCCCGACTTTGAACGGCCATAACTTCTTCGTTAACCGTTGGATCTTCCTCAAATTTTAAAGCAAGCTTCCTCACCTATCCTACTTCACATCCAACGGTGGAATTTGTGTTTAGAGTTGTAAATCTTTTATTTTGAATTTCTTAATATAGGGTGTTTATAACACCAAAAACATCGCTTCTAACGCTCTTTTGTTCATCTTTCAACCTCCTTTTTGATGCCAATGCTTCTCGATTCCTTTATGGCATTCAAAGAACTCCTAATCCATCATTTTAAATCCTTTTTAGAATAATCCTTACTTCCAAATCTTATCGTTATTCTAAATATTATTTGAATTAAAATTCGGGATGTTACAGTAATACTTGATCCTCTCTTGGGCTCCTGGTTACCATAATCTTGAGCACTTAGAGGGTTAAGGACACATAGTGTTCAAGGAAACTACATTGGCGCCGTCTGTGGGAAATGAATAACTAGTATTCCCACGTCCACTGTTCTCATGGCAAACGACAATGGTAATGAGGGAGATCTCCGCCGTCGCCTCCGGGGGAGGCCACCTAAGAACGGAAGGAATGTGAGGGACAGAATCGCTCCGGGAGGACCTACTGAAGGCAATCAGGCTAATGTCCCTCCAGTCCCTCTGGTTCCTCCAGTTCAGGCACAAGTCACTGTCCCTCCCCTTAATGAAGGCGGCGGAGGGTGGTCTAACCCTCGGACTGTTCCTGATGGTCACGTTTCAGAATGGCATGATACTGCAGATTCTGGACCACATCAATCTCGGAGGGCCCCTGCTGGATCACGAACTGATGAGGATCGTCGAGTAGAGCGTTCTGCTCGTCGTGATCATTCCCGAGCCGAGAGATCCGACAGGGAAATACCTCACTTGACGAGGGGTCACTTTGGAACGCTTCAAGGTGTCAACGTTCTGAAACAGAGGGCAGGTCTTACATGACTACCTCTTCGGCTCGAAGGAGAGAAGAGTCAATCATGGAAATTTTGAGAACTTAGACTTCCTTGATTGAGAAACAGAATCAGGCTATTGCTGCTCTTCAGTAGCAGAGCATGGCAAGAACAGCCGAGCAAGGCCCTCACGTGGCTCTCGGCAACCCGAGCAATCTTCCTCCACCCCCACCCCTCAACCCGAAGATGGTTCTTGAGCGTATTGTCGGGGAACCTCATCCTGGACATCCTTTCACAGTTGAGATTATGGCATTCCAAACCCCGCAGACTTATGTGGGCCATCAAAATATTCCTCGGTATACTGGGACAACCGATCCGATATACCACATTGCGGCTTACGAGTCTTCCATGATGTTTTATGAAGGAGGGGATTTCATGAAGTGTCGCGCTTTCTCAATGACTTTGGGCTCGGCACCTTTGCGATTGTTCAACTCCCTACCAGCTAATTCAATCCACTCTTGGACCGAGCTCAGAAGAGCGTTCTTGAATAAGTACACTGCCAGTATGTCGCAGCCAAAATCCGATCATTCATTAGCTGGAGTCGCACAGAGACCAGACGAGTCTCTACGAGATTACTTAGCTCGGTACCAGTAAGAGGCTAGTGGCATATCGGGTCTACAATCTGGAGTGTTTGTTCTCTTGCTTACCCAAGGGTTACGTGACAGAGATTTTAAGGATTGTTTGATAGGAGAACCACCCAAGGATATGGCAGAGCTCAGGGAAAGTTTCGGGAAGTTTGTAAATCTGGAAGAATTTCACAGAATCAGTACTGCGGCACGCGGTAGGGAAGAGCGTCAAGAGCAACGCCCTCGTCAAAACGATCGGTTCCGAGAAGGTAGAGGAAGGAAGGACAAGAGAGAGGGAGAAAGAGGAGAAAAACTGCCTCCAAAAGGCAAATATGACAAGTATACTCAGCTTACAGTCCCAAGGAGTCAAATCCTTTGCGAGACTATGCACACTGAGATGCGTAATATTACTCGGCCTCCAGCTTTGAGAAAATCTGCTCAAAAAGATAAGACAAAGTATTGTGACCATCATGGCGGATGGGGGCATACCACTGACCAGTGTACTATGCTAAAGGACTTGATTGAGGAAATGGTAAGGGACGGAAAGCTTCAACAATACATTGGAAAAGCAATGCGGAAGCGTGCCAAGAGAAAAAGTCATTCCCCACCTAGATCCGAGTAGAAACAAAGAAATAGAAGCCCCTCACCACCTGCAGGGGGAGCATCTACCCTACTGTCCGAGCAGGATAAGGGTCGAGAAACTTTTCTAATCAACACCATTGTTGGAGGATTTTTGCAGGTGGAGGGGAAAAAAGAGGGGACCGAAAGAAGTATGTGGGTCAAGTTCTTTCGGTGGCCAGCCGACCAATCCAAAATTCCAAAAACAAGAACATCGTCATCAGCTTCAGTGACGAGGATTTTGCTGACATTATCCAAGACCACAATGATCCAATGGTAGTTACAGCTAGGCTCGGTAATTATGAAGTAAAGAGGATTCTCGTTGATCAGGGGAGTTCAGCAAACATTATGTTCTTGGATCTGTTCGAAGCCTTGAAGTTGAAAAGATCTGACCTAACTCCGTTCGAAGGAAGTTTGATTGGCTTTACGGGCTATTCGATTGCTCCCCTTGGCCATATCCACCTCCCAGTTACCCTGGGGGAACAACCATCTACTCGAACTGAGATAGTGAAGTTTCTGGTTGTCCAGGCTCCGTCGGCATACAACGCCATCCTCGGCCGTACTGCACTCCAATCTTTTGGTGTCGTTGTATCAACTGTCCACCTAGCTATGAAGTTTCCAGGATCTGATGACAAGGTGGTAACGGTACGTTCTGAACAAGAGCTGGCTCGGAAGTGCTACAATATCAGTCTGGGTAAATTGAAGATCGAAGATGAGAAGATTATGCAAGAACCACTCAACAAGGGAAGTGTTAACCTGGCAGATCTTGATGTAAGGGAGGAGGATGAAACTAGGCCAACCCCTCAAGGGGACTTCAAGAAGGTAATTTTGGGATCCGATCCATCCCGTTGTGTCAAGATTGGTGTTGGCCTTGCTGAGGAAGTTGAGAAAGAACTGACATAACTGCTCGTAGAAAACAAAGATCTATTTGCCTGGACCTCGGCAGACATGCCAGGAATCGATCCGAATTTCATCTACCACAAATTAAGTGTGTAACTTGCCGCTAAGCCAATTTGTCAAAGGAAAAGGCGGGTCGGAACCGAGAAGGCTCAAGCAACAGAGGAAAAGGTTGCCGAGCTGCTTGAAGCAGGGTTCATCAGGGAAGTGGTATACACCGATTGGTTGGCTAATCCTATACTGGTCAAGAAATCCAATGGAAAGTGGAGAATGTGCGTGGATTATACATACTTGAGCAAGGTTTTCCCCAAGGACCAATACCCACTTCCCTGCATAGACAAATTAGTAGACAGCTCGACAAGATATCAGAGACTATCCTTCATGGACGCTTATTCGGGCTACAATCAGATCCCGATGAATCCCCCGGATCAGGTGAAGACATCATTCGTGACTGAAAATGCTACATATTGTTATAATGTCATGCCCATCGGACTTAAGAACGATGGGGCGAATTACCAGCGAATGATGAACAAGGTGTTCGGCTCACTTATTGAGCCCAGAATGGAGGTATACATCGACGATATGATTGCTAAGAGTTTGAAGGAAGAAGACCATGCTAAGGATTTGAAGATTATTCTTGGTAGAATTCGGCAGTTCGATATGAGGATGAATCCGGAAAAATGCACCTTTGGGGTTCCTGCTGGGTCATTCCTCAGATTTATGCTCACTGAACGAGGAATCGAGGCAAATCCAGAGAAGTGCCGAGCCATCCTCGAGATGAAGAGTCCATCTGACATCAAGGGTGTACAGAAGCTGGCAGGTCGGGTAGCGGCTCTTTCAAGATTTTTATCCCAATCAGCTCGGAAGGCTCTACCATGGTACCAACTGCTGAGGAAGGAAAAGGAAAAGACGTTTGAGTGGAACGAGGCATGCGAAAAGGCCTTCACTGACCTTAAGCAATACCTGGCATCCCCCCCAATCTTATATAGTCCTGTAACTGGAGTAATTCTGTTCCTTTACTTATCTGTGGGTGATTCAGTTGTCAGTTCGGTTCTAGTCCGGGAAAAATCAGGCAAAGAATCCCCTGTTTATTTTGTCAACCGAGCGCTTCAAGGACCAGAGCTGAGGTATCAGAAGGTGGAAAAATTGGCTTTTTGTTTGGTTATCACGGCTAGAAGACTGTGTCAGTACTTCCAGAGCCATCACATCAAGGTCAGGACAGCTCAACCTATCCGTCAGATTCTTCAAAAACCCGACTTGGCAGGAAGAATGGTGACTTGGGCCATTGAACTTTCCGAGTTCGACATCACTTTCGAACCGAGGACGACAATGAAGTCTCAGGTCTTAGCTGATTTCCTCACTGACTTTACTGAGCCACTAACGAGCTCAAACTTGGATTGGAGCATTTATGTTGATGGGTCGAGCAACAAGCTCGGAGCAGGTGCTGGAATAATCTTGGAGAACTCCGATGGAGTTACCCTTGAGTACTCTTTGAAGTTCGGATTTCCCACTTCAAATAATCAGGCAGAATATGAAGCTGTAATGGCTAGTCTCAGGATGGCGAAAGAGGTAGGGGCCCGAGAAGTCAAGATCTTCAGCGATTCTCAGCTGGTGGTCTCTCAAGTTAAGGGTGATTATCAAGCCAAGGAACCCATCCTCCAAAAGTATCTTGAGAAGGTAAAGTTCCTATCATCAGAGTTTGCCAAGGTTGAATTCTGTCATATCCCGAGGGAAAGCAATGGCCGAGCGGATATCCTTTCAAAACTTGCTTCAATGAAAAGCCCCGGAAATAACAAGACTTTGATCCAAGAAATGGTGCATGGACCTAGCGTTGTCCTCTCCGTTTCAGTGGATCCAAGTTGGACTGCACCAATCACAAGTTACCTAGAACAGGGAACCTTGCCTTCCGATCCAACCGAGGCTAAGAAGCTCGTCAGGAAGGCGTCATAGTTCACTATGGTTGATGGAATTTTGTTTCGCCGAGGGGTCAATAGCCCTATGCTCAGATGTTTGGATCCCACTGAAGAGAAACAGGCACTGGAAGAGGTCCACGGAGGAATCGGAAGCCATCATGTTGGGGGAAAATCATTGGCCAAAAAGATTCTAAGGGCAGGATACTACTGGCTGACCCTTCAGCAAGATGCGATCGATCATGTGAGGAGATGTGAGAAGTATCAATTTCACAGCGATGTGTATCAAAAGCCGGCCGAGGAACTCCACTCACTTTCATCTCCCTATCCTTTCTATCAATGGGGAATGGATTTGATTGGCCAGTTCCCCACCGCACCAGGACAGCTAAAATGGGTGGTAGTTGCCATAGATTACTTCACCAAGTGGATTGAAGCCGAGCCTCTAGCAACTATCTCGTATGCCAAGGTTCAGAAGTTTTTCGAAAGGCAGGTCGTAGCCCGGTTTGGAGTGCCACAAGTTCTGGTGACTGACAACGGGACTCAGTTTGCAGCAAAGGCATTCCAAGACTTGGTCAATGCTTTGAACATTGAGCACTATTTTTCCTCGGTTGAGCATCCTCAGACCAATGGACAAGTGGAATCAGTGAATTGAACTATCATCCAGGGAATCAAGAAAAGACTCATTGGTGCAAAAGGAAATTGGCTGGAAAACTTGCATGAAGTACTTTGGTCATATCGCACCACAATACAGACCTCGACGGGAGAAACTCCTTATCGGCTTACCTATGGTTGTGACGCGGTCATTCCGATAGAAAGGATCATCCCTTCATTCCGAGCCATGCAACAACCAAACCCCCTCAACAACACTTTACTGTGTGAGGACCTTATTCTATCGGATGAAGTCAGAGATCTAGCCGCCGAGCGGGAACGACATGCCAAGCTGCTGCAAGCAAAAGGGTAAAATCGCTCGGTAGTACCCAGAGAGTTCGAAGTAGGTGACCTCGTCCTAAGAAGAGCTGACATTGGCCTCAAAAATGCTAAAGACGGGAAACTGGCTCAAAACTGGGAAGGGCCATACCGAGTAGCTTCCAAAACGGGAACAGGAGCCTACAAGCTCGAAACTCTCTCTAGTGCTCTCATCAATAACACATGGAACGTGGCAAAGCTTAGAGCATATTACAGCTAAACTTTTTTATCCCTGTTTCAATTCTATTTTCAATTGTTTTTAGTTTCATTATTACCTTTGCTTTATGTTAGGATTGTTTATTTTTGATAATGGTGTACGCTCGGTGGAACTCCGAGCCCATTGTATTTACTGCTTCGAATAAATGAAAGTTCTGTTCTTGAATTCATTGTATTTACGTACTTTTCCTCATAACCGATTTGCCACCGTTTATGACGCGAACGATTATAAACAGCTCGAACAAGAGCTTATAACTCGTCAAGTACTTTAAAAGATTCCCGATTCAAACATGATTGTCTTAAAATCATTTTATACATCGCGGATAGAGGAACCCACCTCGGCTAATGTGTCGGAGTTCCGAGGTCTTAACACTTGAATTCATAACAAAAAGAATAAAAAGAAGCACAAAATAATAGCGGATATTATAAATATTGAGAATCTTTACAGCAACAGGTCCGAGCCCATATATTGGGGCAAATACAAGTTAAAAAGCAAAAGGAAAAATCTACTCTATGTCAAACAGTACTACGCTTTCAGGATCAAACTTATCCTCTTCCTCCTCGTCGCCTTCGGCACCCTCGACCCCCTCTTCCTCGGATTCCTCAGCCAAGTGGTCAGGTAGATCATTTCCGCCCATGTCTATTGGGACCCCATTCTCGTCCACGATCCGACCATTTTTAACAGAAAAGTTGGGGTCAGCACCCTTGGTCACGAGGCCAGGATTCAAGATGCGAAGTTGCTCGGCGGTGTTGAGGAAAGAATCTTCAACCGCATGATCCCAATTGTACATATTCTCCTTGGCTGCCTTTTTATGCTTAAGAGCTTTAGCTCTCATTTTATCCAGAGAAGCTCGGAGCCCAGCGGCCTCGTCCTTGGCATACTGGAGTTGCTCTCGAGCCACTACGGCGTCTTCCTCGGCTTTCCGAGCCTTCTCTATGGCCTCTTGCAGGGTTGCAGCATCTTCCTCGGCCTTTTTCAGGATTTCCTCGGATCGCCTCATTTTTTCATCGGCCTCTTGAAGAGCTTTCTCAGTCGTTTCCTTATCAGCCTCGGCCTTAGCTTTGGCGTCCTCAGCCTCTTGTTTCCCCTTTTGCAACCCTTCTTTTTCTGCAGCAAGTGTTTGAAGTCTTTTTTCAAAGGCTTCCACCTGGAGCTGTAGATAGTCCTCCCGACTCTCAGCTTCTTCCCGTTTTTTCTTCTCCTCGGTAGACACACCAGCATGAACGTCATCACCACGCTGACCGAGGTAACGAAGAATGCTCGCACCTCTTAGGAGACTCCTCACCAAGGCCGAACAATTGTTTTCCCAGGTACCTGGGGTCCAGGCACCTATCACTTGCGCATCCTCAGGAGGAAAGACAGTTGCGTTAAAGGTATCAAAATTCTTCTTAGCCCACACTGTCTTGGCGACAATGTCATCTATGCCCTCAACACCTTGAATCCCCTTGTGGGACTTACTCAATTTGAGCCAATCTCCAGCTACCCCCTTTCCTATGTCCGTCCGAGGCCTCTTGGGTGGACGTTCGGGGGTACCCCTAGCACTTGGCTGAGCTTCCGAGTTGACTATTTGCTCTATGCCTTCGGCGGCCGAAATCACCTCGGCAGGGACAGCCTGAGGAGCAACGGTTGGACTACTCTTTGGCGCTGGCTCGGAGGACTGGCTTTTGGCCGAGGAGCCAGAGCTTGCCTTCACAGCAGCCAGCTGAACCATCCTGGATGAAGCAGCAACACTTTTCTTGGCCTTTGATGCTTTCATCCCCATTTTTTCTGCAACAAGAAAAAATATGTTATATCGAGCAGCAAAAAAAAAAGAAAGTATGTTATACCCAGCTCGGCCTTCACTTCGGCCTGTGTTCTCTTCAACAGAATTTGTTTTGTATCAATCTGACCCTTCTCTTTAAGATATCCCAAACCCGATCACACAAACGCCTCTCGGCCCTGTTCAAATCCACTTTATAATCAAACTGGTATAAGGAGACCCGTCTATTGTAAATGTTGTCCGACCAGCTCAGCGGGAACCGAGGAACGATTTTAATCTCTTCTCCATCCTCAACTCTTTTCATAAACCAGCATACTTCGCCTCCTGTATACTCGTACTTGAAGAAGAGTGGTTTGAAGGACTTCCAAGAATCGGTTACCTTCGCGAAGAGGGCATGGTCCTTCCGAGCCTTCAATGACACCAAAAGCCCCTTAGAGTTACCAAATTTATTTACTTGGGGGGCATATATCCAGAAGAAGGCTCGTAACATCGCTACCAGACCTTCGGCATTGCAAAACTGTTGGAAAGCTCTGGCAAAGGCCCAACCGCTCGGGTGCAGCTGGCTCGGGGCTACGCCTAAGTGATTGAGGACCTCCATTTCAAAGGTAGAAAAGGGCATACGAATTCTGACTTTTGTCACTACCTCCTCGTAAAAGTAGAAATGCTATTGGTTTTCTGGCACTTGGAAGCAGATGCGATCATCTATGCCCGCATGTCTTAAAACAAATTCCGAGGCATTCCCATCTGCACTCGGAGGTGTTAGGATTGGACGAAGATGATTCAAGTTGTCCATCGTCAGCAACGAAGGCCTCGTTCCAAGTACTTCCCGATCAAAAACTCCATCGTACTACGCGTGGTTGGGTGGTAAAGGATATTCTTCGGGATGGGTGTCACACCTGCGCTCCACCATATCTGGGAAAAAAGTAAAAGGCTCGGCGTTAGCATTTTTTATAACAGATGTTTTAATTCTAAAACTAAGGCCGAGCCTTGGACCTTTTCCCTCCTCCCTCATAGGATCTCCCAAAAACTCTTCCCCTCCTGTAAAGCATTCTGGGCTGGTCCTTACCTGAGCCCGACGTTCGACAAACCTATAAGCCAACAACCACCTATTTTCCTCTGCGGGATCGGAAGGGTACTCTATGGTTAACGGTTCTACCTCAGGTGACTCGTTTGATCCTTGGCCACAAGGGGGGGTGGGAGGATCTACTGTATCATCAATATCAGAACTAATTTCTAAGGGAATGTTTTCGCGCTCAAAATCCCCAGAATCCCCAGAACTCCCAGAAAAACCTGAATCACTGTCACTGGAAGGCTCCGCTCCTAATCTCCTACAGAGTTCATGGTAAATCTTCTTCCAATCTCTCCAACCTCTCATGATTAGGAAATCCAAACCCTTCAACTACCTACCCAGAACAAAAACCCCCAAATTTCTGTAAAACCCTCTCAAAAAGTAGAAAAAACAGAACCAAAAATAAGATGTTTGAGTTAGAAGAAAAGGGAAGATTACCTGCTTTCGATTGTTGGTCTCTAGAAAAAGTTGGTAGCAACGGATGATCGTGAAAGTGCGAATAAGAATAAAGGGAATGTGTTTGGAGCAAATGAGAACAATGGTTTCTGGAACAAATGAGAACAAAGGTTTATGGTTTGTGGAGAGTGAAAATGAGTATAGCGCAAAGGAAATGTATTTAGAGCAAGCAAGAACAAAGGTTTCTGAAAGATGCAAGTGAGAGTAAAGGATTCGAATACCCCTCAAAACCTTTCAGTATCCCTCCACGATGCATATGTGGGCCGAAAGCCCACTAACCCACTCAACCACTCACAGGGTGAGACGTGGCGGTTACTGGAGTTATTATTTTGAAATTCGAAATTTAAAATGATTTGGCACAACTTCCCAGGATACGCGTCGTACCTAGAGAACCTAAAACGTCACCTCGAACAGGCTACATGATTACAGTTGTCACACACTCCCGAACTAAGACATCCGAAACGGTCAACCTTAGCCACTTGTTACCTCGTCACAAACTTTCCAAAGTCTTACGAGCTGGGAGGCTTGTAGGGTCTGCCGACCATACACGGACCCAAGTCTTACTAAAGGGATTCTCCAAGGGCACTTTCCTAGGTTTACTTATCATGAAAGTCCTTCGCTCGAACTCATGGACTCCGAGCTTGTCGTGTAAATTCTTGGTGAATGTACGAATGTTGTACACCTAGGAGTACAACGCACTGTTGAGTGCTGGATGAAGTAAAGGATGGACGTCAGAGAGTGACATAGAATGATGGAGTTAGGCTTGAGAGCTAGATTCATACATCATGCCACTCATTTAACCTAAAAGTTGATAAATGAAAGAAGTATGAGCATCTTACTTGCATTAAATATTTGCTATTTGCTAATTGCTAAATGTGGTTGTTGATTATTGCTGCATGTTTATACATTCATATTGTGCATATATTTATGCTCTATTGATTATGTGTGTAGAATGGCTTACCCCTTTGCCCTTGTAGGTGACGTCACGTTCATCGCTTGCATCGAGATCCGGCCACTTCATAGTGGCATATGGATCTACGAGGACCACCGCGCGGTGTTCGAGGGAGAAGTAGAGGTTACCTTCTACCACCCGAACCCGCTGATCCAATTTCGTCCTCGTAGGTTTAGGATTCCTATCATATACACTATGCACGTACCACCCTTTTACACTTATCATGGACCACCTCCCACACGACCAGCTCGCTCATATCACAGTTTTCGTTTTCGACCTTCCCGCTCACACCCTTTTTCTTTGAGAGTCGTCCGCAAGGAGACTCCCCTATCTGATCCGAGGAGCCCTGTTAGGGTCTCACCATCTCCTGACCCTGTACCTAATGGTAGGGTACCCACTCCATCGGATGAGATCGAGGAGGATCCTGTGGAGAACGAGAGCGGAGGCGAGCCTGTCGTGCACTCTACCGGGAGCCAGTGGAGGGACGATGATCCCTAGGTATGTGCATATGGTAGGTGATGAGGATCAGGGGAACCGGTGTGATGGATGATGTGGAGGAGATATTTCTGCTGATGATGATGTTGGATGATGACTACTGCTGCTACCTGGATGTTTCTACTACTACTACTACTGCTATTACTAGTGCTATGTGACCAGCTCTGGAGTTTTATATTTTGATATGTATATATTGTAGATATACCTTTTGAGAACTTTAGAGCGATGGTCTACTTCTGATGTACATATTATATTATGGACTTGTACTAGGGTTTTGGAGACTTTTGCGTATGGACTATGTATCTCATGACTCTTGATATATATAAAATCTATGTTCATATCTCAACTTGTTACATAGTCCTATCATTTTCGCTTACTCTGATAAAGATTTTAAAAAGAGTTCAGCTTTGATGTTTTAAAACGGTACCAGTTAGGCAAAATGAAATAATGGATGGTACACTTAAGTTTCTATTATATATAAATTGTAACTTACTTTATTATTTAAATAGGATGCCATCCAAGTTATGAAATGAGTTCTTGATTAAAGAAAATTCTGAATTCAATATTTATAATAATACGAAGTCTATTCTCCAAAGGTCCCATGTTTTGGTTTGTGCACCCGCTGTATTTTAAAGAAAATTTTATTTCCTACATTTTCTAAATGCAAACAAGTCCACTATTATTAGAGTAATAGTAAATTATTGTAATATTTACTTGGATTATATTGAGGGTGTCACACTGAGTGGTATCAGAGCAAAAGTCAGATCCTGTAGTAGTTGAAGTAGTCCAAAAAGGTAGTCATCAACATCAAGTAGGTATCCACAGTGCATATTTATTGTTTTGAATGCTAGTATCTTGCTTGTTTTGAGCACTAGATACAATTGAGTGTTTTGTTTGAGGTTATAGTTATAGCCTTAGTATAGGTGGTGTGATGAATGTTTCCTTAGTTCAACATATGTGACCATAAGTCCATAGCGCAGGTCTATTATGGCAACTAGAAACCAAAATCACACTAACGCGATGTTAGAGAGAATTACCGCGGTACTGGAGTCTATGCAACAACAACAATCTCAGCAACCATCTCAACCGGTTAACCCACCTCACCAATGCAATGTGGGTAGCACCAAGGCGAAGAGTCTGGCAGATTTTAGGAGTTGTAATCAACCCAAGTTTGAAGGAGGATTTAAACCTGAGGAGGCCAATAAGTGGATTCACACCATGGACAAGATTTTCAGAACATTGGATTGCACGGAAGCTCAGAAAGTGGCGTATGCAGTCTACATGTTAGAAGATGAAGCTGAGAACTGGTGGAATCATACGGTTCAGCTCCTACATTATGAAGGAAGGGATGTTAATTGGGGTGTATTTATGGAGAAGTTTCTCAATAAATACTTCCCGGAGGACTTGAGGAGAAAGAAGGAAGTGGAATTCTTGCAGCTGAAGCAAGGAGACATGAGTGTGGGTGAGTACGCAGCCAAGTTCCAGGAATTGATGAAGTACTCTCCATACTATCAGAACAACCCTGATGAAAGGAGCAAGTGTATCAAGTTCGAGGGAGGCTTAAGGTCTAAGCTGAAATCTATTTTCAGCTATCAACGGAATCAAAGCTTTCCTGCACTTGTGGACATGTGTAGGATGTATGATGATGACAAGAAAGCTGAAGGATTGCAAACATCAGAGAGAAAAGATAGCCAGAATTATGGGCCTCAAAGGCGCAAAGGTTTCAACAATCGAGGCAAAGGTCCGTATGATCGTCGGGGAAAAGGTAAAGGAAAAGTTGGAGGTAATGATGGAAGGAATTTTCGGAGCGGGGCTCCATTTTGTGACAAGTGCAAGCGCCGTCATCATGGCTGTTTTTATTGGGGAACAAGTGGTTGTTTTAATTGTGGAAAACCGGGACACTTTGCGAAGGACTGCAAGGAACCGGCCAAGGATAATTCAAGAGGGATAGCTGATAGGCCCATGGTTCAAGGGAGGGTTTTCACGCTTAGTGGTGTAGAAGCAAGCCAATCCTCTGATTTGGTGCAATGTAATTACTTGCTAAATGGTCAGCTTTGTCATGTGTTGTTTGATTCTGGTGCAATGCATTCATTTGTTTCGTATGAATATGTAAATCGTTTGAGTTTACCCATATCTGAGTTATCATACACTCTTAAAGTAGAAACCCCTACTAATGCTCCTGTAGTTGTTTCTAGAGCATGTCTTAACTGTTATATAGAAGTGTTAGGACAAACCTCTAGGGTAGATTTGATCTGTTTACCCTTATCACAATTGGATGTGATCTTGGGGATGGACTGGTTAAGTCGAAACCAAGTGATCATCGATTGTGATAGAAAAATCGTGATCTATAGAAACCCGAAACCCTCTGGCTACATGTGCCTGTTCAACACCGAAGTAGAGGAGAATGGTCCAAGCATGGAAGAGATTCCTGTTGTCAGAGACTTTCCGGAGGTATTCGCTGATGAGATACCTGGCTTGCCACCGAAGAGAGAGATTGAATTTGGCATCGACTTAGTTCCGGGAGCTGGTCCCATTTCTATCGCTCCTTATAGAATGGCACCACCGGAAATGGCCGAGATGAAGAAGCAGATCGAAGAGTTGTTGCAGAAGCAGATGATCCGACCTAGTGTGTCACCTTGGGGTGCTCCGGTTTTGATCGTCAAGAAGAAAGATGGTAGTATGAGGATGTGCATCGACTACCAGCAGTTGAATAAGGTCACAATCAAAAGCAAGTATCCTTTACCAAGGATAGATGACCTTATGGATCAAGTTCGTGGGGCTTCAGTATTTTCCAAGATTGATCTGAGATCAGGGTATCATCAGATCAGGATCAGAGAAGAGGATATCTCTAAGACTGCATTTCGATCCCGATACGGGCATTATGAGTATGTTGTGATGCCGTTCGGATTGACTAACGCACCAGCAATTTTCATGGACTACATGAATCGAATCTTTAGACCTTATTTAGATTCATTCATGGTTGTGTTCATTGACGATATCCTTATTTATTCCAAGAGCCCGGAGGAGCATGCTGAACACTTGAGAATAGTGTTGAATGTCCTAAAGGAGAAGCAGTTGTTCGCCAAACTTGCAAAAGTCAAATCCTGTAGTAGTTGAAGTAGTCCAGAAAGGTAGTCGTCAACATCAAGTAGGTATCCACAGGGCATATTTATTGTTTTGAATGCTAGTATCTTGCTTGTTTTGAGCACTAGATACAATTGAATATTTTGTTGGAGGTTATATTTATAGCCTTAGTATAGGTGGTGTGATGAATGTTTCCTTAGTTCAACATATGTGACCATATGTCCATAGCGTAGGTCTATTATGGCAACTAGAAACCAAAATCACACTAACGCGATGTTAGAGAGAATTACCGCGGTACTGGAGTCTATGCAACAACAGCAATCTCAGCAACCATCTCAACCGGTTATCCCACCTCACCAATGCAATGTGGGTAGCACCGAGGCGAAGAGTCTGGCAGATTTTATGAGTTGTAATCAACCCAAGTTTGAAGGAGGATTTAAACCTGAGGCCAATAAGTGGATTCACACCATGGACAAGATTTTCAGAACATTGGATTGCACGGAAGCTCAGAAAGTGGCGTATGCAGTCTACATGTTAGAAGATGAAGCTGAGAACTGGTGGAATCATACGGTTCAGCTCCTACATTATGAAGGAAGGGATGTTAATTGGGGTGTATTTATGGAGAAGTTTCTCAATAAATACTTCCCGGAGGACTTGAGGAGAAAGAAGGAAGTGGAATTCTTGCAGCTGAAGCAAGGAGACATGAGTGTGGGTGAGTACGCAGCCAAGTTCGAGGAATTGATGAAGTACTCTCCATACTATCAGAACAACCCTGATGAAAGGAGCAAGTGTATCAAGTTCGAGGGAGGCTTAAGGCCTAAGCTGAAATCTATTTTCAGCTATCAACGGAATCAAAGCTTTCCTGCACTTGTGGACATGTGTAGGATGTATGAGGATGACAAGAAAGTTGAAGGATTGCAAACATCAGAGAGAAAAGATAGCCAGAATTATGGGCCTCAAAGGCGCAAAGGTTTCAACAATCGAGGCAAAGGTCCGTATGATCGTCGGGGAAAAGGTAAAGGAAAAGTTGGAGGTAATGATGGAAGGAATTTTCGAAGCGAGGCTCCATTTTGTGACAAGTGCAAGCGCCGTCATCATGGCCGTTTTTACTGGGGAACAAGTGGTTGTTTTAATTGTGGAAAACCGGGACACTTTGCGAAGGACTGCAAGGAACCGGCCAAGGATAATTCAAGAGGGATAGCTGATAGGCCCATGGTTCAAGGGAGGGTTTTCACGCTTAGTGGTGTAGAAGCAAGCCAATCCTCTGATCTGGTGCAAGGTAATTACTTGCTAAATGGTCAGCTTTGTCATGTGTTGTTTGATTCTGGTGCAACACATTCATTTGTTTCATATGAATATGTAAATCGTTTGAGTTTACCCATATCTGAGTTATCATACACTCTTAAAGTAGAAACCCCTACTAATGCTCCTGTAGTTGTTTCTAGAGCATGTCTTAACTGTTATATAGAAGTGTTAGGACAAACCTCTAGGGTAGATTTGATCTGTTTACCCTTATCACAATTGGATGTGATCTTGGGGATGGACTGGTTAAGTCGAAACCAAGTGATCATCGATTGTGATAGAAAAATCGTGATCTATAGAAACCCGAAACCCTCTGGCTACATGTGCCTGTTCAACACCGAAGTAGAGGAGAATGGTCCAAGGATGCAAGAGATTCCTGTTGTCAGAGACTTTCCGGAGGTATTCGCTGATGAGATACCTGGCTTGCCACCGAAGAGAGAGATTGAATTTGGCATCGACTTAGTTCCGGGAGCTGGTCCCATTTCTATCGCTCCTTATAGAATGGCACCACCGGAAATGGCCGAGATGAAGAAGCAGATCGAAGAGTTGTTGCGGAAGCAGATGATCCGACCTAGTGTGTCACCTTGGGGTGCTCCGGTTTTGTTCGTCAAGAAGAAAGATGGTAGTATGAGGATGTGCATCGACTACCAGCAGTTGAATAAGGTCACAATCAAAAGCAAGTATCCTTTACCAAGGATAGATGACCTTATGGATCAAGTTCGTGGGGCTTCAGTATTTTCTAAGATTGATCTGAGATCGGGGTATCATCAGATCAGGATCAGAGAAGAGGACATCTCTAAGACTGCATTTCGATCCCGATACGGGCATTATGAGTATGTTGTGATGCCGTTCGGATTGACTAACGCACCAGCAATTTTCATGGACTACATGAATCGAATCTTTAGACCTTATTTAGATTCATTCATGGTTGTGTTCATTGACGATATCCTTATTTATTCCAAGAGCCCGGAGGAGCATGCTGAACACTTGAGAATAGTGTTGAATGTCCTAAAGGAGAAGCAGTTGTACGCCAAACTTGCAAAAGTCAAATCCTGTAGTAGTTGAAGTAGTCCAGAAAGGTAGTCGTCAACATCAAGTAGGTATCCACATGGCATATTTATTGTTTTGAATGCTAGTATCTTGCTTGTTTTGAGCACTAGATACAATTGAATGTTTTGTTTGAGGTTATATTTATAGCCTTAGTATAGGTGGTGTGATGAATGTTTCCTTAGTTCAACATATGTGACCATAAGTCCATAGCGCAGGTCTATTATGGCAACTAGAAACCAAAATCACACTAACGCGATGTTAGAGAGAATTACCGCGGTACTGGAGTCTATGCAACAACAGCAATCTCAGCAACCATGTCAACCGGTTATCCCACCTCACCAATGCAATGTGGGTAGCACGGAGGCGAAGAGTCTGGCAGATTTTAGGAGTTGTAATCAACCCAAGTTTGAAGGAGGATTTAAACCTGAGGAGGCCAATAAGTGGATTCACACCATGGACAAGATTTTCAGAACATTGGATTGCACGGAAGCTCAGAAAGTGGCGTATGCAGTCTACATGTTAGAAGATGAAGCTGAGAACTGGTGGAATCATACGGTTCAGCTCCTACATTATGAAGGAAGGGATGTTAATTGGGGTGTATTTTGTAACACCCTTATTTTATATACAAAATAATAAGTAAAAATATATAATCAAAATGTTGTAATTAAAAATTCCTTTTCACAAATCAAGTTTACAAAAACTTTGGGCATCCATTTACAATATAGTAGCACCCAAAATAAAGTTTCCTTCTTTCCCGATCTCTCGCTGCGCACTCTGATCCACAAGCTCCTTAGCAATCACCTAAAATGTTAACCACATAAGGGTGAGACCTTTTCACAACACAGTGAATCAGAAGATAATTTAAAGCTCATAATATAAACTCAAGAATAACAATCAAATCAAGTCAGGGATCAACCAATTCATTTCATTCCCATTTCCTTATACATTCCCTTTTTATCCATTTTCCATTATCCCTTTTTCCTTTCCTAAATCCTTTCTGTTACCATGTTCATTATTTATTCCCTTTAATTCCTTTATCAATTCTACTTTCATTTTCTTTATTCATTTTCCATTATGTGTAACCTCAGTCAGAGATCTACACCTTACCATCGCGTGTAACCCCAAACAGAGATCTACACACGGTGTATGCAACCACAAACAGTGATCTGCATACACTGTGTATGCAACCACATACAGTGATCTGCATACACTCCATCTCGTTTATGTAACCTCAAGCAGAGATCTACATAAACTTCCCTTTTCCTTTTTACCTTTCCATTATTCATTTTCCATTAATGTGTGTAACCCCAAACAGAGATCTACACACACAGTGCAAGCAACCACAGATAGTGATCTGCAAACATTTCCATTTTTACCGTACACCACTAGGATTTGGATTACCCGCTAGGTAATTGGCACACCTGTGTAGGGACTTGGAACACCTGCCCAGGACTTTACACCCATCCAGACCATCACCTGTAGGACTATGTACTTACCAATCCATTAATTATTCCAATTATTGGTGTGGAAAACTGATCCTGTGGGTCACCCGGCGCCTACAGGGCGGTTTGGCCTGATGGGTAATTGGCCTGGCAGGTAATTGGCCCTAACAGGTAATTGGAACACCTAGCCAGGTACCTAGTGTTCCGGGCCCCACTGATCGGTTTCCACTTTAGTTACCATTTTCAATTACTCAACAAACCAGTCCATTCATTTAATTTCCATAATCCAACAATCACACATATATTCACAATTAAACATTTATCATCTATGATCATAACCCTGCACATATAAATTCCATGTTCAGTCTCCAGTTCTTTTAATACCATTCGTTTATAATCCATAATCGTAAATTCCACCAATATTCACAAATATGCACAATTATAATCCATTCCAAATCAGCGCACATATAATCATGAATAAGCATTTATCATCAATCATCATATACATTTCCAAATAATCCCATTTAGGGTCACAATCCACAATTAGCATTTATAACCATTTTCCTTTATTATCACATAATCCAATCTACCCCTATATTATCATTTCACAAATAGATATCCGTTTAGCATTCAAAATTAACTTCACACATTTTCATTAGACGTGAACGCTCTTAATTAGCCAATCATATCATAACATTCAACCCTTTTCAATTTACCCATCATAATTACTTCTCAATTCCATTACTATTTCCGTCACATAGCATTTCCATTTTATCTAGCCATTTTTACCACCTGCTACTATCCGGCATAAAATCAAAATAACACCCTTAAAGCACTTAGTGTACAAAATAAATTCCCAACTTATGACCATAACAATTAACAATCAACATATATTAACCAATCAGTCGACATACTCAGGTATGTCGCAGAGTGCTTTTAAAATAAATCATCTCCCTAGGGTTCTTCACTTCCTACTTATTTGATATGCAAAGATTAAACATTAACAATTTCCAAAATAAAAACATTACTCAATATACTACCATTTCCCCTCTTTAATTTTAATTACCTATTAATTCATCACCCACAACCCAACTTAACTATTAAACTCAAATCCTATTATAAACCCCAACTATCCCTAACTCAAAGTGTGGAAAAGAGACTCCCCTTACCTGGAAATCCTAGCAATAACAATAGAGCCACGTTTACATCCGCGACTTGCTCCAGGGTCAAGGTCAATAGCGTAATGGATCTAAATAGGGACATATGATAAAACTAATTATAACATTAAAATATATATATATATATATCAAATAAATTCATTTTTGTCAAAATAGTAAATATATATCATTATACAATAAAAATATATCATTTTTCCCTAAAACATATCTTTATTTGAAAATATAGGGATAATAAAAATATTGACGGATCCTCGAATAAATTAGGTAGATGGATAGAGGGAGTTGAGGAGATTATATACCTAAGAAGGATTTGAGATTGGACGGTTGGATCTTGAGTTATTGGACCGAGAAAATAAGAAAATCCCAAATTTTGGAATCTCTGCGTCGAGCCCTTCTTCTCTGTCTCGCGGCTCTCTTTCTCTCTCATTCTATACTCCTCCTTTCTTTCTTTTCTATTGTTACGTTCTCTCTCACGTCATCCATATGCACTAAGTTGATATAAATTTCAGTATCTAAAGCATGAGAGACCATTTAGAGATAGGATTGAACTTTTCCGGACTTGATTTGTGCCCCTCTCTCACACCCTTCCTCTGATCTTTCTTTCTTTTTTTTGATTCCACGCTGGGTTGGGGTCTCTTTCTTCTATTTTTATTTTCTTTGGTTTGGGCATGGGCCGTTGGGTCGGGTGGGTAGAACATTAGGAACAACATAGTTATATATTTGTGGGTCAATAAGTGTAGGTATTTTGGATTATAGCTAAAAGTTTGACGATCCAAATAATAAAACACATTTAGGTAAAATAATATTGTATTTTGAATTACTCAAAACTGATTGAAAAATAATAAAGTTACCAGTCCCTCCGGACAGCTATTACGTAAGAAAAATTATCAAAATTCAAAGGTAAATATGTTTTCTCAACCTTGATATTAAACTTAATAATATATAATATTTATAATTTTGAAATAGAAAATCATTATATATAACTTATACTGGTAATATATTAAACCAGTGCAGAAGCTAAAAGTAAAACAACCTCCGAACACTATGAAAATTTACAGGGACGCTCAAAATATTAAGTTAAACATATTTTTCTAAAGAAACTATTTATAAAAATGCCTCTAAGGCTTGCCACTTGAATTCCCTGTCAAAATGTTAATTAAACTAAATAAAAGTACTACTTTATTTTTGGAAAGCGTATGATAACAAATTTATACTTATTTTGACTAGAAAACATATTTCAAATATAATGATTAAATCATAATTTTATTCCGAAACTCAAATATTGAAAACATCATATTAAATCATTTAATTATTTTGCTAGAGGTATTAGAAATAACAGGATGTTACATATTTATGGAGAAGTTTCTCAATAAATACTTCCCGGAGGACTTGAGGAGAAAGAAGGAAGTCGAATTCTTGCAGCTGAAGCAAGGAGACATGAGTGTGGGTGAGTATGCAGCCAAGTTCGAGGAATTGATGAAGTACTCTCCATACTATCAGAACAACCCTGATGAAATGAGCAAGTGTATCAAGTTCGAGGCAGGCTTAAGGCCTAAGCTGAAATCTATTTTCAGCTATCAACGGAATCAAAGCTTTCCTGCACTTGTGGACATGTGTAGGATGTATGAGGATGACAAGAAAGCTAAAGGATTGCAAACATCAGAGAGAAAAGATAGCCAGAATTATGGGCCTCAAAGGCGCAAAGGTTTCAACAATCGAGGCAAAGGTCCGTATGATCATCGGGGAAGAGGTAAAGGAAAAGTTGGAGGTAATGATGGAAGGAATTTTCGGAGCGAGGCTCCATTTTGTGACAAGTGCAAGCGTCGTCATCATGGCCGTTTTTACTAGGGAACAAGTGGCTGTTTTAATTGTGGAAAACCGGGACACTTTGCGAAGGACTGCAAGGAACCGGCCAAGGCTAATTCAAGAGGGATAGCTGATAGGCCCATGGTTCAAGGGAGGGTTTTCACGCTTAGTGGTGTAGAAGCAAGCCAATCCTCTGATCTGGTGCAAGGTAATTACTTGCTAAATGGTCAGCTTTGTCATGTGTTGTTTGATTCTGGTGCAACACATTCATTTGTTTCGTATGAATATGTAAATCGTTTGAGTTTACCCATATCTGAGTTATCATACACTCTTAAAGTAGAAACCCCTACTAATGCTCCTGTAGTTGTTTCTAGAGCATGTCTTAACTGTTATATAGAAGTGTTAGGACAAACCTCTAGGGTAGATTTGATCTGTTTACCCTTATCACAATTGGATGTGATCTTGGGGATGGACTGGTTAAGTCGAAACCAAGTGATCATCGATTGTGATAGAAAAATCGTGATCTATAGAAACCCGAAACCCTCTGGCTACATGTGCCTGTTCAACACGGAAGTAGAGGAGAATGGTCCAAGGATGGAAGAGATTCCTGTTGTCAGAGACTTTTCGGAGGTATTCGCTGATGAGATACGTGGCTTGCCACCGAAGAGAGAGATTGAATTTGGCATCGACTTAGTTCCGGGAGCTGGTCCCATTTCTATCGCTCCTTATAGAATGGTACCACCGGAAATGGCCGAGATGAAGAAGCAGATTGAAGATTTGTTGCAGAAGCAGATGATCCGACCTAGTGTGTCACCTTGGGGTGCTCCGGTTTTGTTCGTCAAGAAGAAAGATGGTGGTATGAGGATGTGCATCGACTACCGGCAGTTGAATAAGGTCACAATCAAAAGCAAGTATCCTTTACCATGGATAGATGACCTTATGGATCAAGTTCATGGGGCTTCAGTATTTTCCAAGATTGATCTGAGATCGGGGTATCATCAGATCAGGATCAGATAAGAGGATATCTCTAAGACTGCATTTCGATCCCGATACGGGCATTATGAGTATGTTGTGATGCCGTTTGGATTGACTAACGCACCAGCTATTTTCATGGACTACATTAATCGAATCTTTAGACCTTATTTAGATTCATTCGTGGTTGTGTTCATTGACGATATCCTTATTTATTCCAAGAGCCCGGAGGAGCATGCTGAACACTTGAGAATAGTGTTGAATGTCCTAAAGGAGAAGCAGTTGTATGCCAAACTTGCAAAAGTCAGATCCTGTAGTAGTTGAAGTAGTCCAGAAAGGTAGTCATCAACATCAAGTAGGTATCCACAGGGCATATTTATTGTTTTGAATGCTAGTATCTTGCTTGTTTTGAGAACTAGATACAATTGAATGTTTTGTTTGAGGTTATAGTTATAGCCTTAGTATAGGTGGTGTGATGAATGTTTCCTTAGTTCAACATATGTGACCATAAGTCCATAGCGCAGGTCTATTATGGCAACTAGAAACCAAAATCATACTAACGCGATGTTAGAGAGAATTACCGCGGTACTGGAGTCTATGCAACAACAGCAATCTCAGCAACCATCTCAATCGGTTATCCCACCTCACCAATGCAATGTGGGTAGCACCGAGGCGAAGAGTCTGGCAGATTTTAGGAGTTGTAATCAACCCAAGTTTGAAGGAGGATTTAAACCTGAGGAGGCCAATAAGTGGATTCACACCATGGACAAGATTTTCTGAACATTGGATTGCACGGAAGCTCGGAAAGTGGCGTATGCAGTGTACATGTTAGAAGATGAAGCTGAGAACTGGTGGAATCATACGGTTCAGCTCCTACATTATGAAGGAAGGGATGTTAATTGGGGTCTATTTATGGAGAAGTTTCTCAATAAATACTTCCCGGAGGACTTGAGGAGAAAGAAGGAAGAAGAATTCGTGCAACTGAAGCAAGGAGACATGAGTGTGGGTGAGTACGCAGCCAAGTTCCAGGAATTGATGAAGTAATATCCATACTATTAGAATAACCCTGATGAAAGGAGCAAGTGTATCAAGTTCGAGGGAGGCTTAAGGCCTAAGCTGAAATCTATTTTCAGCTATCAACGGAATCAAAGCTTTCCTGCACTTGTGGACATGTGTAGGATGTATGAGGATGGCAAGGAAGTTGAAGGATTGCAAACATCAGAGAGAAAAGATAGCCAGAATTATGGGCCTCAAAGGCGCAAAGGTTTCAACAATCGAGGCAAAGGTCCGTATGATCGTCGGGGAAAAGGTAAAGGAAAAGTTGGAGGTAATGATGGAAGGAATTTTCGAAGCGAGGCTCCATTTTGTGACAAGTGCAAGCGCCGTCATCATGGCCATTTTTACTAGGGAACAAGTGGCTGTTTTAATTGTGGAAAACCGGGACACTTTGCGAAGGACTACAAGGAACCGACCAAGGCTAATTCAAGAGGGACAGTTGATAGGCCCATGGTTCAAGGGAGGGTTTTCACGCTTAGTGGTGTAGAAGCAAGCCAATCCTCTGATCTGGTGCAAGGTAATTACTTGCTAAATGGTCAGCTTTGTCATGTGTTGTTTGATTCTGGTGCAACACATTCATTTGTTTCGTATGAATATGTAAATCGTTTGAGTTTACCCATATCTGAGTTATCATACACTCTTAAAGTAGAAACCCCTACTAATGCTCCTGTAGTTGTTTCTAGAGCATGTCTTAACTGTTATATAGAAGTGTTAGGACAAACCTCTAGGGTAGATTTGATCTGTTTACCCTTATCACAATTGGATGTGATCTTGGGGATGGACTGGTTAAGTCGAAACCAAGTGATCATCGATTGTGATAGAAAAATCGTGATCTATAGAAACCCGAAACCCTCTGGCTACATGTGCCTGTTCAACACGGAAGTAGAGGAGAATGGTCCAAGGATGGAAGAGATTCCTGTTGTCAGAGACTTTTCAGAGGTATTCGCTGATGAGATACGTGGCTTGCCACCGAAGAGAGAGATTGAATTTGGCATCGACTTAGTTCCGGGAGCTGGTCCCATTTCTATCGCTCCTTATAGAATGGCACCACCGGAAATGGCCGAGATGAAGAAGCAGATCGAAGAGTTGTTGCAGAAGCAGATGATCCGACCTAGTGTGTCACCTTGGGGTACTCCGGTTTTGTTCGTCAAGAAGAAAGATGGTAGTATGAGGATGTGCATCGACTACCGGCAGTTGAATAAGGTCACAATCAAAAGCAAGTATCCTTTACCAAGGATAGATGACCTTATGGATCAAGTTCATGGGGCTTCAGTATTTTCCAAGATTGATCTGAGATCGGGGTATCATCAGATCAGGATCAGAGAAGAGGATATCTCTAAGACTGCATTTCGATCCCGATACGGGCATTATGAGTATGTTGTGATGCCGTTCGGATTGACTAACGCACCAGCTATTTTCATGGACTACATGAATCGAATCTTTAGACCTTATTTAGATTCATTCGTGGTTGTGTTCATTGACGATATCCTTATTTATTCCAAGAGCCCGGAGGAGCATGCTGAACACTTGAGAATAGTGTTGAATGTCCTAAAGGAGAAGCAGTTGTACGCCAAACTTGCAAAGTGTGAGTTTGGCTGGAGGAAGTTAAATTTTTAGGGCATGTGATCTCAAATAAGGGGATAGCAGTTGACCCGGCGAAAGTAAGCTTAGTTTTACAATGGGAACAACCGAAGTCGGTCACGGAGGTGAGAAGCTTTCTTGGTTTGGCTAGTTACTATCAAAGGTTTATAGAAGGCTTCTCGAAGATTGCGCTAACCTTGACGAAGTTAACTCGGAAAGATCAACCATTTATATGGGATGAGAAGTGTGAAAGGAGTTTCTGAGAATTGAAGGAAAGATTGACATCATCTCCTATGTTGATTTTGCCCGATCCACAGAAGAATTTTGAGGTGTACTGTGATGCATCGAAACAAGGTCTTGGGAGTGTTTTCATGCAAGATGGAAAGGTAGTCGCTTACGCCTCGAGACAGCTAAAAGTTCATGAAATGAACTATCCAACTCATGACCTAGAGCTGGCAGCTGTTGTCTTTGCTCTAAAGATTTGGAGGCATTATCTCTATGGCACTACATTCCGGGTGTTTAGTGACCATAAGAGTTTAAAGTATCTCTTTGATCAGAAAGAGTTGAACATGAGGCAACGCCGATGGATGGAGTTCTTGAAGGATTATGAGTTTGAGCTTCATTACCATCCTGGGAAAGCAAACGTTGTGGCGGATGCATTGAGCCGAAAAGCAATGCATATCAGTTCGATGATGGTCAGAGAAGCTGCATTGATAGAAGAATTTAGAGATTTGAGCCTGACGATGCAAGTGGAGCTGACAAGTGTCAAGATGTGGATGTTGCAGATCGCTAATGAGTTCTTGCAAAGGATTCGTGAATTGCAACAAGAAGATAAGGGGCTTAAGGAAAAGAGGAAGCTTATGGAGGAAGGCAAAGAGTTAGAATTCCAAGAAGGGAAGGATGGAATCCTTCGCTTTAAAGCAAGGATTTGTGTGCCCGATAATTTGGAGGTAAGGAGAATAATTCTGGATGAAGCACATAAGCGCAAGATGAGTATGCATCCGGGAGCTACCAAAATGTATCAAGATTTGAAGAAGATATTTTGGTGGCCTGGTTTAAAGAAAGATGTGGCTATGTACGTGGCGTGTTGTTTGGTGTGTCAGAAGGCGAAGGTGGAACACCAAAGGCCAGGAGGAGGGTTACTTCCCTTAGAGATTCCGTTATGGAAATGGGATAGTATCTCGATGGATTTCGTGTCTGGATTGCCAAGGACAGCTACTGGTCATGATGCAATCTGGGTGATTGTAGATCGCTTGACAAAGTCAGCGCATTTTATTCCAGTTAATATGCGCTACTCTTTGGAAAAGCTCACTCAGTTGTATATCAAGGAAGTTGTTCGCCTGCATGGTGTGCCATCAAGTATCGTGTCAGATCGCGATCCAAGGTTTACATCAAAGTTTTGGCAAGATCTACATAGAGCTTTGGGTTCGAGATTGAAGTTGAGTTCTGCATACCATCCTCAAACTGATGGTCAAACGGAGAGGACTATTCAGTCATTGGAGGACATCTTAAGAGCTTGTGTTTTGGAAGGTCAAGGGAGTTGGGAACAAATGATGCCGCTCGTAGAATTTACTTACAACAATAGTTATCATGCGAGCATTGGAATGGCACCATTTGAAGTTCTGTAAGGGTGAAAGTGTCAGACACCATTATGCTGGTTTCAAGTGGGGGAGAGTTCTCTGGTTGGACCAGACTTTGTACAAGAAACAACTGAGAAGATTAAGATGATACAAGAAAAGATGAGGACGACTCAAAGTAGGCAGAAAAGCTATGCTGATAGGAGGAGGAAACCCTTAGAATTTGCTGAAGGTGACCACATTTTTATTAGAATAGTACCAACCAAAGGTGTTAGTAGAGCTTTGAAAACCCAGAAACTATCACCTAAGTTTATTGGTCTCTACTAGATTCTTAAAAGAGTCGGTCCAGTAGCCTATCAATTAGCCCTGCCCCCGTCATTAGCTAATCTTCATAATGTGTTTCACGTGTCTCAGTTGAAGAAATATGTTCATGATCCCACCATTATTCTTAGAATCCAACCCGATGACCTGGAAATCTATGAGAACCTAACCTTTGAAGCCATATCTATCCGTATTGAAGATCGAAGAGTTAAGCAGCTTAGAGGGAAGGATATTCGTTTGGTCAAAGTTATCTGGATTTGTGGTGATGTGATGGAAGCATCTTGGGAATTAGAGGATAAGATGCGTCAGGACTATCCTGAGTTGTTTGTATAAGTTGAATTTCGGGGACGAAATTCCTTCTAAGTGGGGGAGTAGTGTAACACCCCAAAATTTTAATCCCTGATTAATGAAATGTTAATTATAAAGTTTATTATAATTAATTATTTCTATTTTAATCTTTTATTAAAAGTCACAGATTTTAATCAAAGATTAAAAATAGAAATAATTAATTATAATAAACTTTATAATTAACATTTCATTAATCAGGGATTAAAATTTTGGAGTGTTGCAAAGAGCAACACATCGTGTGTTTGACTCCCTGCACACAATTCAAAAAGGCATCAGTACGCTGATGGGCTTTACAAATTGCATGCAGGGAGTCAAACACACATGAATATGCAAATTAATACACGATAACTACATATGCAACAAGTTTTCTTTCGTCACTTACATCATAGTACATTATGTTAATATATGCATTTCTTACAAATTTTATAATCTCCAATAATATTCAGAAGGGATTCAAAGATTTTTTGAAAATTAAATTCAATGGAAATCTCCCATTTCCACCTCCTGTTATAATATGGGCTAAACGATCTTAGAATGGAAGGCAGGTTGGTATAGTAGGTGGGTATGCAGGTACATTGTCCAAATTCAACCAACCAGATTTTCTCTCTTACTGTGTGTATGCTTTTCAATGGTGGAATACGGTAAAAATATTGACGTAAACTTTTGTTATTTGTAATGAAAAAGTAAACTTTTGATGTATATTTTTAAAATTATCCCTATTATATTATTGGGAATCTAAAAAGTGTTAAATAAAAAGGGGTGTTTGTGAAAAAAAGTAATCAATGATCATTGGAAATTGGTATGTGGTCTTATAAATAGGGACAAAATAAAAGTGTCAAAAGGTCTTATAATTAGGGACAGAGGGAGTATATTTTAAAACATTGTCGTTGTCGTCAATTAATTCGACACAAAGAATTTTTTTTATAAGCGAAACTACAAAAGAAAAGAATATTGGAATATTTATCTGAATCGTTCTTCCCATCACTCCCAACATCTAGATATAGCGAATCGATTACATCTTTAAAGTTTAGAAGACATAATTAAGTTTTTGAAGAGAAAAGGTTCGAAAATGTTTTTGTATTAGACAATTTTTCACAGAGAGCGAAAAAAATTTCTAAACTAAAACGATATGTAGTACATATTCTTACCATATGCAAAAATAACAAAACTCAAAAAAAGTAAACCAATGAAGAAAGTAAAATGGGATAAGAGACAAAATTGATCTTGCTAATAAAAATTCGACACTATACATTATTCTGTGAAGAGAAACACATCGTGTGCTTGACTCCGTGCACGCAATTCAAAAAGGCATCAATATACTGGTGGGCTTTACAAATTGCATGCAGGGAGTCAGGCACACATGAATATGAAAATTAATACACGATAACTACAAATGTAACAAGTTTTCTTCCATCACTTACATCATAGTAGATGATGTTAATATATGCAGATCTCACAAATTTTATAATCTCCAATAATATTCAGAAGGGATTCAAAGATTTTTTGAAAAAAAAAAATAGAATGGAAATCTCCCATTTCCACCTCCTTTTGTAATATGGGTTAAACGATCTTAGAATGGTAGGCAGGTAGGTATAGTAGGTGGGTTTGCAGGTACATTGTCCAGATTCAACCAACCAGATTTTCTCTCTTAATGTGTGTATACTTTTCAATGGTGGAATACGGTAAAAATATTGACGTAATAAATTTATCGAGTATCTTTTAATCATTGCAAAATGGTATGTTTCATCTATTTACAAATTTTGTGAAGCTGAATATGTTAAAAGGTTAAAGTGTTTTAATTATAAAGCATGAACAATATAATGCCTATATGTTTTTATATAAAAAATTTAACATACGAATGTTGTCGACACCTACTTTTCATCGCAAAACAACATACCCAAAGATAAACAATTTCATTTAAAATGAAAATAAAGAATAACTAATCACTTTTCATTTAACAAAAAGAAACAAAAACGTAACAAACTTCCAAATTTTAACAATGAAAATATTAGTTTGGTATCTTAAAATTTCACAAACTTTTATAACTCATGTCAAAGACGATCACAAAAAAATTTCATACAGTAGCAAGTAGGTAGTCTCAAATACTATTTATTCTCGCGATTCTTTTCATTGAATGTTAACTTTTCATGAATGGAATGCAATACAATACTAACGAAATAAATTTATTTAAGAGAATATTAAAATTATCAGTATATTGTAAATCATTTCGAAATAATTTCTTTCATTTCTTTTTATGTTTTACTATATTTGTAATACATAGATTTAAATATGTAGACAATTAATGTATTTTAGATATATAGCATATACGTATTAATGATAGAAACATAATTAGCTTCTTCAAAAATTTGTATGAATGATAGAAACATAAATTAATTTGGATCAGAAAAAGAGTAAAGTATTAAATATGTGACAACTACCACAAAGTAGAGTGTTGGATCCCTATTTATTTATAGAAATTGTTGATATGTTTTTTATGATAGTATATATTTTGTAAATTTTTTCGGTAAAAAAAAATTCATTACCACGTGCAAAATTCAGAAACAATGAAACGGCCATAGGCATTAACCTTGCCACCTTCTAGGAAGGGTTCAAGATCAATGAATATTTTTTAAATTTATTAACTGAAACTAATGGCGAATTAATAGCTACTTCTAAAATGTTATGAATATTTTTGACTTTTAGAAAATGCCAAAAAAATAATGAAGAAGATTTGTCAGTACCCGATTCAGTAAGAAAGCGAAGGAGTTATGTGCTGAAAGACTTGGAATTCAAAAGTAATATATTAGCAGGTTGGTAAGACTTATATTCCACTAATTCATGGGTTCAAATCCCATTGTCAACTAGAGCACCTCCATAAACGCATTTAAAGTCTTGAGACCTGCCATGTCCCACAATGAATCCTTGGGGCCCAACTAAAAAAAATTTATTTTTTGTTGTTAAAATATGAGTTGTTAATAATTTTTTATACGTTAATTATAATAGCACAAAACAATACTCCCTCCATCGCTAATTATAAGACCCGTTTGGGAGATTTCACGTGTAACACCCCGCAAATTCCTCGTATTAATTTAAAATACTAAAGAAATTTATTTTGAGAGAAGTGCTTTCGAAAGAATATTTTCTTAAATGAATTTTCTAAATCACGTTTTTAAAGAGGTAAATGATTTTAAAGAAATGATTTTCATTAGATAAAGTTATGAGTTTTGAAATTTATTCTGAAAAGGAGATTTATTTCCTATAAATGTGTGTGTGATATTTTAGTACTTCTAAAGGAATTCTTATTTTTGAATGGTTTTATAAGGAATAAAATGTACTTTCTATATGTGTGTATGTATGTACGGCTTTATATGCTTAGGATAAGGTGAGAATTTAATTAGTGAAAAAAATATATTGATATATGCATGCATGCATGAGTATGATGTGTGTGGTACGTGTGTGGATGTGTGTGTGCTACGTGTATGTATGCATGAAGAAGGACTAGAGTTTTATTTTTAAGTTAAGAGACCATGGACTAGGGTGAAACTATAAGTAACTAAGTTAGTGACCAAATTCTAACTATTAGCTAAAGAGTAACCAAACCTAGTGGACATAGTTCCTTAAATCACTCTCCATTGTCCCCTTAGAGATGATAATCTCCACCCATGCAACATTTGGAAGAGCCAAAATTACCCTCCCTTGAACATCATATGTTGGCACATGATCATCTAACCTTGGAATAATAGAGTACTTCATTCATAATATGATATTTAGTGCAAACTTGAAGTGGAATAAGTTAGCATCTAAATTCATGCTATGTGTGAACTTGTTATAATCTATAATTATATAAGGCTTGTGTGACTTTGAACATCTTTATATTATCTAAGGATTCGTGTTAATTCCAGTCAACTGCTCAAAATGTTTTATTTTGAAAAATTTACTGACTTGAGCATTGGAGATATCCAGAACAATCTGTTTTGCAGGAAACAGTGCTCCGAAAGGTAAGTTGACCACAAGCTAAAATCACTCTTAATCCCTATCATCAGAAAAATCAGTCATAGCATGCAAGAAAGCCTGGATTATGCAGAAAAAGAAGAATTCTGGAAGGTTGAGCAGAAGTAATCGATTACTATGTTGAGGTTGAGTAGAAGGTTGAGGTTATCAATCTTCTTCATTAAGCTCTTCCTGCTACTATGTCTGGTACAGTGTTCATGCTTTTGAGTTCATATTCATATTTTGAGATTAGGGGTTTGTTAGCATTGGTAGTATGACTGCATTATGTACCTGGTGATATCTGGTTTGAGAACTGCATTGTTGAACTTGGGTCTGGTCAGTTGAGTAGTTGGGTATATTGTCGCATTTGCTCATAGCTGTATATCTGGTTCATTGTGGTTGCTGTTTGTCTGATCTTTATCTGAGATAATGGCTACTCGTCGTACAAAAAGAAGAGCTCTAATCGTAGAATCTGAGGATGATGAGCCTTCACCCCCAGTTGTTCAGAATCAGATAGCTACTCCTTCTTCCAGGCGTGCTCCTAGACCTTCTCGATCTCGTCAGAATGAAGCTGGTCCTTCTGCTCCTCCACCTTCTGTTCCACAGCCTGCAGCACTCGAGAAATACAATTGTTGGTTCTCCAACTCGGCTCAAATTGTTGATTATGAAAAGTATTTTGCAGCGTGCTCAGTGATTTCTCCTAGATTCCTGGATGCAGAAACTTTTGATGATGATGAGTGTAATCTTCTCGCGGTGAAGCTACTGAAACAAAAAGAGTTATTTGAGTTCAGCACCATCGGCGGAGATTTCTATGAGGATCTTGTCAGAGTATTCTATACCAACTTAAAATGGGATTCCGATGAGAAGATTCTGTATTCTGAAGTGAAAGGAAGACATAAAGATCACTTTGGATACTTGGAAGAATATCACTCGACTTCCGATGGATGGAGTCTACTTCACCAGATCTGGCAGTGACAGTCTTTGGGGCGATGAGTATGACAAAAAGGCTGCTAAAGAAGAGTTTATCGATGACAACATCCCAACAGGAAAGGTCATGACTTTCGGTAATCTGAAATTTGAGTTTTGTGTGCTACACTTCATTCTGAATCGTTGCTTGATTCCTAGGCAAGGGAATTACTTCAGGGTGTTAGATTCTTTCTACAGGGCTTGGTTTCACGACAAACCCATCAATTGGGGTTGGTTTGTCTTGAATCATTTGACTGAAACTGCAAGTAAAGTTCGTCGCTCTATTGATCGTGATATGAAGCTGAAGACAACTCGCCTTCCTTATGCAACCTTGATCACCAACATCCTTAGGCGTTCCCGTATTCCTCTGAATGGAGAGTCGAGGACTGCTCCTAATGCGGATATGCGCATGGACACAAATTTTCTGGGAAACATGGGATGGGTAAACATGGAAGGACATGGTTGGATTCCTAAGTCTATGCGGCGAGAAAGAAAGGCAGCTCATAGGAATGAACCTCAAGAGGATGATGACCAAGATCAAGCACCAGCTCATGACCCTGATTTCACTCCGCTACAAGCTATCTTACCATCTGATCATATTCCTCCATACATGCAGAACTTTACGGATGAAGTTAGAGGATATATGAGAAGATCTGATGGCCATATGCGCTCAGTCGACTCTACTCTTGCTCAGCTTACCTCCGGGATGCAACAGATGAATGTCAACATGGAGGCTATGCAACAAGACATCTATCATTTGAGGCATCAGAATTGGGAACCCTTCACCAGTGATTTTTATCTTGTGGCTCCACTCCCTGATCTTATTATTTTTGCTATCAGGATTGTTTATCTTTGATTTATGCTGTTATTTTGACCCCTAGTTCTTTACTCTTGATTAACTGCATCTGTTTCTGGATTTAGATTTTCTTCTGACATGTCTTTGGATATTTCGTTGTGACTTCTCATGACAATTTGTTCTATTATTGGTTGATATATTTTTTTGTCATGCGGTGTCATTATATTTGTTTTGGACATCTCACCTTTTTGATGATGTCAAAAGGGGGAGAAATATATCATGAGAAAGTATGAGCAAAACAGGTCAACAGGAACAGGTTCATGAATGATTCATGAATTCAGGGGGAGAGATGCTAATCTTATGATTCAGGGGGAGTTGTGCTCTTTTAGTGTTAAAGAGCTGAATGCATCATATTGCTTATCATTAGATTGCGTTTAGAATATCATGTACTAACCTTTGTTTTGCAGGTAGTCTTTGTCATCATAAAAAAGGGGGAGTGTTGAAATTCATGTTTTCCCTTGATGATGTTTTGATGTGACACAACACAATTTAATAAATATGTTTGAACAGGTTCAGGTACTTTGATGATGCAAGAGTTGTATTCCTGATTGAAGATCTAGTCGCTTAGGGCTTAGTATTTGTGTAAAGCAAAAATTAGTCTAAAGCACTCAAGTATATTTTTATATTGCTAGATTATGATGATGATACTTTTCGTTTTTGAAAAACCTAGAAGAAGTATTTTTTAAAAACCTTTTTACTCCTGGAAAAGTTTTTGTGAAAATCTTTTATGAAAACCTTTAGTTACAAATTTTTTATGAAAAGTTGATTTTATTGTGGAATAATCGATTACCCCTTATGGAATAATCGATTATCTGCTGCAACTTGTAACCAGAGAGTAAGTAATGGGTTAATTTGGTTCATGTAATGGATTAATTACTTCCTTGAACTGGTCATTTAAGTGTCAGTAATCGATTACTTGAAGCTAATAATCGATTAGCTTTTAATGCTTCAACTTTTCTAAAAATCCTGAGAGCAAGTAATCGATTACATTGACCAAAGTAATCGATTACCTAGTTCAATTTTTTGAAAAACCTGCTGAAATCAATCTGATTCCCAGAATGATTTATTTCCTTTTCTGGATGATCGCGATTCTGATTTTTGGCTTCTTCTTCTACCTTTTTGAAAACACACTTGACACACACAAGATTAACTCTTCTCCTTCCCTTTTCTTTGAAAAACTTTTTAGAAGAAATATCATCATCATCATCATCATCATCATTTTTCATCTTTTCTTAATCAAGATCAAAAACCTTGAGTGTGCTTTAGTTTAATCCTTTGCTATAGGACTTTATTATAGTATCTGCTCTATTTAGAGAGCTTCAATGTTAGTTGCACAAATTTCTTCGTGCAAACCATTTCTATGTAAGGGGAGTGTTTACCCTTAGTGTTTAGGGAGTGTTATCCCTTAGGTTGAACGTGTGTCGCGTTCGTAGGGCGAGATCCCTTTGTTGGGTAGTGCTAGATGAAAGGTGGGTCACCTAGTATAAAATTTCCGGTGCAAGCTTTTCTATCTCTATCTTTTTTAATTTCTGCACTTTCATTTATTTACGTTTCCGCACTACTCTTAATTTTTCTATAAATCGATTTCGCTTTCCTTTTCAAACGTCTAATCTCTCAAACGCAAAACAATTTTTTAATTTGTAAGGGTTTTTGCAATAATTTAATAAAACTCGATCACACCTCCTTCTCGAGATTTTGAGGCCAAACCCAACAATTGGCATCAGAGCCAGTCTCTTGTTTTAAGACTTAACCGTATTAGGAGTATGGCTTCAAACTCTCTGTTTGGTGGTGAAGGGAGTTCTATTAATCGTCCTCCCATGTTTGATGGGGTAGGGTACGCGTATTAGAAAGCTCGAATGAAAATTTTTATTCAAGGAGTTGGATAAAAGGTTTGGGATGCGGTCGTAAATGGTCCCTATGTTCCTACCTATGTAATTAATTGTAACACCGTCGAAAAGCCTATGGCTGAGTGGACGGAAGAGGAGGAACGTAGAGTCCAGTACGATTTGAAAGCGAAAAATATTATAACATCTGCTTTGTGCTATGATGAGTTTTTCAGGATATCTTCATGTGAGACGGCATAGCAAATGTGGGATACGTTAGAAGTCACGCATGAAGGTACCAATGAAGTGAAAAGGTCAAGAATCAACACTCTGACGGGAGAATATGAATTGTTAAGAATGAAGGATGGGGAATCGATACATGAGATAGCGGTTCACAATGATTGTCAACCAATTAACAACATTGGGGAAGAAATTCATAAATGAGGATCTTATCAACAAAGTTCTAAGATGCTTGGGAAGAGAATGGCAACCCAAAGTGACGGCAATTGCTGAGTCAAGAAATCTTTCAATTATGGCACTGGCAACTCTCTTCGGAAAGCTACAAGAGCATGAAAGTGAACTGAAAAGATTAGCTCAACACGAAAAGGAGAGAAAAAAGGTGAAAAGTCTGGCATTCAAGGCTAAAGCACCAGCAACTGAAAGTTACTCGAACAAGGAACTAATCAATGATGAACACATGAGACTTCTGGTTAAAAAGTTAAGGAAGTTTCTGAGAAAGAAAAGCAACTTCAATTCCCAAAATAGAGGAGACAACAACAAAGGTGGAGAATCAGCCATTACATGTCATGAATGTGGCAAGCCCGGTCACATCAGAGCGGAGTGCTACCAATTGAAAAAGAAAGAAAATTCAGAAAGAAGCACCTCCAACCCAAGGAAAGGAATGTTGGAAGTCAATCTAGTGTTGCAAGACATGCTTCAAACTCTCTTATGGACTTCAAGTATAATTCAAGATGATGTTTTGATGATAACAAACCAACTCAAGTTCAAGCTCAGAAGTTTCCTTCATGATCAAGATTGAAGATTCAAGCAAGGCATAGATTAGAAACCTTTTCCTTAGATCATTTGTAAGGTAATGAAGTTTCTATTCTTTACGAGTTTACAAAAGCCAATAAGTTTTTTCTTTTTAAAAGAGAGAAGAAAAATGTGATTTTCATGAAAAGATTGTTTTCTACCTTTATCTTTGTGAAAATACTTATGTTACAAAACTCTGTATATTTTTATGTATGCAAGAGAGAGTAATCGATTAGCTGCTCAAGATAATCGATTAACTTTGTTGCATCATAGAAAAATCAGAGAGGTTGTAATTGATTAGATGAATCTTGTAAATCAATTACTTTCTTATGGGAGTAATCGATTACCTGGCTCAAGTAATCAATTATAATTGTTTCATCATATATTTTTCAGAGGCTTAGTAATCGATTACAGGCTCTGTAGTAATCGATTACATGATGTTGCATCATATGCATAACAGAGGCTCAGTAATCGATTAATTGTTTAAGTGTAATCGATTAAATGAGTTGCATCACATATTGAACAGGAGTGGTGTAATCAATTAATCATTGTTGGTCTAATCGATTACTTGTTTTTCAAATGAATTTAAGAATTTCTATTTTTGAAGGAATAATCGATTACCTTCAGAAAGTAATCGATTACTTCAAGTTTTATTGAAAAACGTGTCAGAATCATTTCGATTATTTCCTGATTTGTTTTTATATAAAAGATTCTGATTTATTTTATAAAATTCGAAAATGATTTTAAATTTGAATTATTTCCTTTTTAGTTTTAAGAATCAAATCTTTATTTTATTTCGTAAATCGTTTTGATTTTAAAACTTATTTCAAAATATTATTTTATTCTAATTTGATTTAAAAGTGAATTTGATTTATTGAATAAAATCTTTTTGATTCAAAAACGTTTTCTATTTTAGAAACAAACTCACTCCAACATTCAGTTGATCATTCATTCATCTTTTCTGATCACACGTTTCTCTCTTCTTCTTCTCTAATCTTCTGGTTTTCACGTTCATACTTTTGGAAGAACAAAAACCTTATTGGCTGGGTAACTCTTAGAGAAAAAGCACTTCATTATCATAAGAGCATATTGTTGTATCTGTGTTGTTGAGAACACACTTTGCTATTGTAATCACTCTCATATCCATTGTATTTGAACCTTAGTGGTTAGGGAGAGAATCCCTTAGTGGACGTTTGATACGTCGTAGGGCGAGGAACCCGGCTGTGTGACTTGAGGCCCCTAGCGAACGGAGGTTCCTAGTAGTGTGCGGGGAGCTCTTGGGTGTAAGAGGGTGCGGCTCTATTGCTGATTATAAGAACTCTCAGGCGGGTCGCTTGGGGACTGTACTAGGCCTTTCGACGGGAAGGCTGAACCAGTATAAAATTCACCGGTGCAAGCTTTTCTATCCCTATCTCTTTAATTTTCCGCATATTTCAATTATTTACGTTTCCGCGCTACTCAATTTATTTTATCTATCGTTTTCGCGATCCGTTTCAAAAGCTTAATCTCTCCATCTCAAAACAAATGTGGGATACGCTAGAAGTCACGCATGAAGGAACAACTGAAGTGAAAAGGTCAAGAATCAATACTCTGACTGGGGAATACGAATTATTCAGAATGAAAGATGGAGAATCAATTCAAGAGATCCAAAAACGGTTCATAATGATTGTAAATTAGCTGACAACATTGGGGAAGAAATTCACCAATGAGGATCTCATCAACAAAGTTTTAAGGTGTTTGGGAAGAGAATGGCAACCCAAAGTGACAACGATTGCTGAATCAAGAAACCTTTCAACTATGACGCTGGCAACTCTCTTCGGGAAGTTACAAGAGCATGAAAGTGAATTGAAAATATTGGCTCAACACGAAGAAGAGAACAAGAAGGTCAAAAGTTTGGCATTCAAGGCTGAAACACCAGCAACAGAAAGTGACTCGGACAAAGAACTGATAAATGATGAACACATGGGTCTGTTGGTCAAGAAGTTCGGGAAATTTCTGAGAAAGAAAAGCAACTTCAATAGAAGAGACAACAACAAGAGTGGAGGCTCATCCATCACTTGTCATGAGTGTGGCAAGCCTGGTCACATCAGAGCAGACTGCTACCAGCTGAAAAAGAAAGAAAATTCAGAAAAAATGCACCTCAAATTCAAAGAAAGGGAAGCAAGCATATTTGGCATGGCTGGATAACGAAGGAAGTTCGGATGAGGATTCAGACGAACAAGAAGAGACAGCCAACATATGTTTGATGGCACACGGAGATGAGGTAATTTCTGAACTTAATTTTTCTTATGATGAATTACAAGAGGCTTTTGAAGAATTACATGAGGAGTCAATGAGGTTATCCTTATTGATTTCTATAGAAAAGAAAAATTCAGCTTCTCTTTTAGAAAAGAATAAAAATCTTATTAAAGAAAATGAATTTTTGAAAAATCAAAATAAGGAGCTGAATTTGACTTTGAAAAATTCTTCAAACACATCGAGTAACAAAGTTAAATTTAAAGCTAGTTCTTCTTCTTGTAAGATCTGCAAGGACCTTGTTAAAGAAGTAGAGGATTTAAAAGAAACCCTTGCAAAATTTACGAAAGGTAGAAATACTTTAAATTTAATGCTAGGGAGACAAAAATGTTTCTTTAATAGAGCGGGTTTAGGATATCAACCCGGTAGGCATCAAAAGAAATTAAGTACCATTTTTGTCCCTGCTAGCAATCATAAGAAACCTTTAATTATTTGTCATATTTGTGGTAAAAAGGGTCATGGTGCACATGAATGCATACACCGAAAAGTGAAGTTCGTTAAACCGAACAATGAAACTAGAAGGTGGCAGGATTTAAACTATGGCTATACTAACGCTCAAGGACCCAAAAAGATACGGGTACCTAAAAAGAAACCTTCAATTTTTTCTTGTAGGTTACTCCGGAAGAAAGAAAATCGTGGTGGTACTTGGACAGCGGATGCTCAAAACATATGACGGGAGATAAATCTAAATTTTCGCATCTCATTCCAAAGGACCAAGGACATGTGACTTTCGGAGATAACAATCAAGGAAAGATTCTTGGAGTCGGTAAAATTGGTACACCTCCTAACCCTTGCATTGAAAATGTCTTACATGTTGAGGGCCTAAAACACAATCTACTAAGTATTAGTTAGTTGTGTGATAAGGGCAATAGGGGTTATTTTTGATTCTGATAGATGTATTATCGAGGGTAAAGTTGATAATCTTATTAAGCTAATTGCTCGCAGGATAAACAATATTTATGTTATTGATTTTAACTCAATACCCTCAAATGATGCGAAATGTTTATTAAGTAAAGAGGACGAATCGTGGCTATGGCATCGTAGAATAGGTCACATCCACATGGCTCATTTAAATAAAATTTCTTCTAAAAACTTAGTAGTTGGTTTGCCAAAGCAAAATTTTTCTATTTCTGAAAAATGTGATCCTTGTTCAAAATCAAAACTCACAAGGGCATCTTTTCCTTCTAAAAATCTTGTTTCAACTCAAAAGCCCTTGGAACTTTTACATATGGATCTTTTTGGACCATGTCAAACGAAAAGCTTTGGTGGCAACTATTACTGTTTAGTTGTTGTGGATGACTATTCTAGGTATACATGGACGCTTTTTATTACTCATAATAATGATGCATTTCATGAATTTAAAAAGCTAGCCAAGATTGTTCAAAACCAATTGCATTTGAGCATTGCATCCATTAAAACTGATCATGGTGGAGAATTTGAAAATCATCTTTTTGAAAAATTTTGCGAAAAACATGGAATTAAGCATTATTTTTCAGCTCCAAGAACTCCTGAGCAAAACGGGGTTGTGGAGAGGAAAAATCGTTCATTAAAAGAGCTTTCAAGAACAATTCTTAATGACATAAATTTGCCTGCATACTTTTGGACCTATGTAGTAAGTACAGCTTGCTATGTTATGAACCGTGTTTTAATAAGGCCTCTTTTAAATAAAACCCCTTATGAGCTGTACAAGGGGAGAAAACCAAATATTTCCCATTTTCGTGTTTTTGGATGTAAATGTTTTGTGCATAATAATGGTAGAGAAAATCTAGGAAGTTTTGAGGCTAGAGCTGATGAGGGCATATTCCTTGGATATTCTGTTTCGAGCAAAGCATATAGGATTTACAATAAATCTCGTAATACTATTGAAGAATCTATTCATGTATCATTTGATGAATCTAATCCCAGAAAGTTGGGAAAGGTATCTGTTAATGACATTTCAGGTATCCTTGGAGATCTATTCATTGATGAGGATGAGGAGCCAAATGCTAAAGGGAAGGAACATTCCGAAAGCAATGAAATATCAGTTGAATCAGTTGAGGAGAAAAGTCAAGAACAATCCATGGAGCTCAATGCTGATTTGCCTAAGGAATCGAGAACATCGAGGCATCATCCCATTGATCAAATCATAGGTGACATCACAAAAGGTGTAAGTACTCGCAATTCTATTAGCAATCTATGTAACTTCTTTGCATTTGTTTCTCAAGTGGAGCCAAAGAATATTTTTGAGGCTACTTGATGAGCATTGGCTTTTGGCAATGCAAGAGGAATTAAACCAGTTCGAAAGAAATCAGGTTTGGGAACTTGTTCCTAGGCCTGAGTCTCATCCGATTATTGAACTAAGTGGATTTATAAAAATAAACTCAATGAGGCTGGTTTAATTGTTCGAAACAAAGCTAGGCTAGTTGCACAAGGTTACAACTAGGAAGAGGGGATAGATTATGAGGAAACATTTGCCCTTGTTGCTAGGTTGGAAGCCATTAGACTGCTTTTAGCTTTTGCATGCATTTTAGATTTTAAATTATATCAGATGGACGTAAATAGTGCCGTTTTAAATGGTTTTATAAATGAAGAAGTATATGTGTGTCAACCTCCCGGATTTGAAAATTATAAACACCCGGATTATGTTTATAAATTGAAAAAGGCTTTGTCTGGACTCAAACAAGCTCCTAGAGCGTGGTATGACTGTCTTAGCAAATTTTTATTAGAAAATAATTTTGAAAGAGGGAAGGTTGATAACACACTTTTTATTAAAAAGAAAGGAAAAGACATTCTATTAGTTCAAATTTATGTAGATGATATTATTTTCGGTGCTACTAATGAAACCCTTTGCAAGGATTTTTTGAGTATGATGCAGGAAGAGTTCGAGATGTCTATGATGGACGAGCTGAACTTTTTCGTGGGATTGCAAATAAAGCAAGCAAAGGATGAGATTTTCATTAGCCAAACAAAGTACTGCAAGGAACTATTGAAACGATTTGGCATAGATAAGGCCAAGGCAATAGCAACACCTATAAGCACATCTTGCTATTTGGACAAAGATGAAGGAGGTAAATCCGTAGAAATCACTAAATATCGAGGTATAATCGGATCCCTTCTCTATTTAACGGCAAGTAGGCCGGATATAATGTTTAGTGTTTTTTTATGTGCTCGTTTTCAAGCGAATCCAAAAGAAACGCACATGGTTGCTGCCAAACGTATGATGAAATATCTGTCTGGCACAACTGATATGGGTTTATGGTACCCCAAATGTTCTTCGTGTAACCTTGTTGGGTATTATGATTCTGACTTTGCTGGGTGCAAAGTAGATAGGAAAAGCACTAGCGGCACTTGTCATCTTCTTGGAAATTCTTTAGTATCATGGGCTAGCAAGAAATAGTCAAGTGTAGCCCTATCCACAGCTGAGGTTGAATATGTCGCCGCGGGTAGCTGTTGTGCGCAAATCTTATGGTTGAAACAACAACTCCTAGACTTCGGTGTAAGTCTAGATCACATTCCCATAAAATGTGATAATACCAGTGCTATTAGTATTACCAAAAAACCAGTGCAACATTCTCGCACCAAGCATATTGAGATTCGTCACCATTTCATACGTGATCATATTCAAAAGGGTGATTGTATTATTGAGTATGTTGATACTTCGCGGCAGTTAGCTGATATCTTTACGAAACCGCTTCCAAAAGAAAATTTCTTTTTCATTCGTAGAGAAATTGGTTTAATTTCTGCCTCTCACCTATTTTGAGTATGTGATTTTTATCTCTCTTGTTGTTATTGATGCGTCTTCTCAGTGTTTCAGGGGGAGATAGCACATTTTTTTTATGATTCCAAAAGGGGAGAGATATTTTGATATTTTGACACAAGGAGAGAGATACTCTGAAGATGCTAATTTGAAGTGATATATATTGTTTATGCATCAATACAGGGGCAGATGCTATGAATTGTTATATTCTTTATAATTATTGTTCTAGGGAAGGTTAATGTTATATATATATATATATATATCTCTGTGTGTGTGTGTGTTTTTGCTTGTATAACACCTGTGATGCAAATAATAAAGAGAATATCAGAATCGTTGTTTGTCATCATCAAAAAGGGGGAGTGTTGGAAGTCAAGCTAGTGTTGGAAGACATGCTTCAAACTCTCTTATGGACTTCAGGTATAATTCAAGATGATGTTTTGATGATAACAAACCAACTCAAGTTCAAGCTCTCAAGTTTCCTTCATGATCAAGATTGAAGATTCAAGCAAGGCATAGATTAGAAACCTTTTCCTTAGATCATGAGGCAAAGAAGGTGGATGGAGTTTTTGAAAGATTATGACTTTAAACTCCACTATCATCCGGGTAAAGCAAATGTGGTTGCAGATGCTTTGAGTCGGAAAGCAATCCACATTAGTGCGATGATGGTTAAGGAAGTAGCGTTGATTGAGGAATTCAGAGACTTGAGCCTGTTGACACAAGTGGAGCCAACAAGTATCAAGTTAGGGATGTTGCAGATCACAAGTGAGTTCTTGGAAAGAATTCGGGAGTTGCAACGAGCGGATGAAGAATTGATGGAAAAGATGAGATTGGGTTCAGAAGGAAAGGAACCTGATTTCAAGGTTGGGCCGGATGGAATCCTTCGTTTTAGGACAAGGATTTGTATACCAAGAGATCAGGAGATTAGAAGACTGATTCTTGACGAAGCCCATAAAAGTCGGATGAGTATGCATCCTGGATCAACCAAAATGTATCAGGATTTGAAGAAGATGTTTTGGTGGTCTGGATTGAAAAAGGATGTTGCAGAATATGTGGCGGCGTGTTTGATTTGCCAAAAAGCTAAGGTAGAGCATCAGAAACCCGGAGGACAGTTGCAACCTTTGAGTATACCTCAATGGAAGTGGGATAGCATTTCAATGGATTTTGTGTCTGGTTTGCCAAGGACAGCAGCAAATCATGATGCAATCTGGGTAGTTGTGGATAGGTTGACCAAGTCGGCGCATTTTATTCCGATAAATATGCGTTATTCTTTGAACAAGCTTACCAAGATCTATATCAAGGAGGTAGTTCGTCTTCACGGAGTGCCTTCAAGTATTGTGTCTGATCGAGATCCCAGATTTTCGTCGCAATTCTGGAAAAGTTTGCATGATGCTATGGGAACGAGATTGAAATTGAGTTCTGCGTATCATCCACAGACTGATGGCCAGACGGAGAGAACGATTCAGTCTTTGGAGGATGTGTTGCGAGCTTGTGCACTTGAAGAACAAGGAAGTTGGGATCAAGTGTTACCTGTTGAAGAATTCACATACAACAATAGCTATCATGCGAGCATTGGAATGGCACCGTTTGAAGCGTTGTATGTAAGGAAGTGTCAAACCCCGCTATGTTGGTTCCAAGTGGGGGAGAATTTAATGGTTGGACCGGAAATGATTCAGCAGACATCTGAGATGATTAAGATGGTTCAGGCAAAGATGAAAGCGGCTCAAAGTCGGCAGAAGAGTTATGCTGATAAACGGAGAAAACCATTAGAATTTTCGGAAGGTGACCACGTATTCCTTCGGATAGTTCTAATGAAAGGAATTAGTAGAGCCTTGAGAACCCGAAAGCTTTCGCCTAGGTGTATAGGTCCATACCAAATCCTTAAGAGAGTTGGTGATGTTGCTTATCAACTAGCTTTACCACCCTCTCTATCCAATTTGCACAACGTCTTTCACGTTTCGCAATTGAAGAAGTATGTGCATGACCCATCAGCCATTCTGAAAATTCAACCCGACGACCTAACTCTGAAGGAAAACCTGACCTTTGAGACCAGACCAGTTCAGATAGAAGATCGAGAAGTTAAGCGGCTCAGGGGAAAGGAGATACCTTTAGTGAAGGTCATATGGGAAAATGCTGACATATCTGAAGCTACATGGGAGTTAGAGGAAAAGATGCGTCAAGAGTATCCGGAGTTCTTTTTGTAAACTAGAATTTTGGGGAAGAAATTCCTTTTAAGTGGGGGAGTATTGTAACACCCCTAATTTTCGTCTCCCGAATAATAGGAAATTAATAATAAAAGTTTTATTATTAATTTATAGAAATTTTCCAACTTTATGTTTTGTATTTAATTAGCCTAAAATATAAAAATAAGTTGAAATATTTTTATATGGCCAATAAATGCAAAATATAAGAATATTGCATTTTAGTCCCTGGAATAGGACCTAAATGTAATATTGAAAAGGTTCTTGGAGGGAAAGATTTAAAAATAGTAATTTTTAAATTTTGAACTAATCTAACCGGTTAGTAATGCCCTGTAACCGGTTAGACGATGAACCCAGAAACTGGGTTAGTGGAATTTGATGAGTAATCACTTGATTAATCCAATTAAACGCCACGAAATCAGTCTGAAATTAGTGGAAACCACGCGTCACCATGCATGCAAATCCAATTTGCCTATAAATTGTGGAATTTCAGAGGTGTTGAGGTGGATTGTTGCTGGTTTGTGTTGAAGAAGGGAAATTAGGGTTTCAATTTCGTTCTGGGCAATTCGTTTCATTCCGTGAGTGTTAGAGAGCGAAACACACATTTATGAAAAGCTTGAATCAAGGGCTTTTCAGTGGTATACACTTTGAGAGTTGAGTTTTCGTGTGGAAGGAGAAATCAATCTTGGAAGCCAAGAGTTGGAAACTGAACTCTGTATTCTTCCTGTTCTGGAAGCTGAATTTCAGCTTTGATTTTGAATCTTGGGTTTGTGAGAAATCTGGGGAGTTTTCTTCAAGTTCAGTGTTAATCTCCATCAAACTCTGTCCTAAGGTATGGGAGAAGTCTACCTTATACTAGATTTAGACTAAAAATCAAGTGAATTAGGATTTGAGTTAATAAAACTCAAAAGGGCATTAAGTGTTTAAAGCCCAAAGGCTTGGAGGCCAAAATTCTGGCTCAATTCTGTTTGAGCAAATTTAAATTGATGCATGCAAGTGATTTAAGGTTTAAAATCAAGAGATTAATTGTTGATTATGAGTTTTGTGGTATTGAATGGTGTTTGTGTTGATTTTTATGCAAATTAATACCATAAGCTTGATGCATGCAATATAAATGTGTTTCTGGGTATGAACATGTTTATCTTAAGGCATATGAACTCTGTGAATTTTGAAATTGGGTTAGATTTGAGAAAAGAAGAGAATGGTTTGTCAAAACTCTTGTTTAAGTGGACTGACTGCATAATCTAACCGGTTACTCGATATTTGTAACCGGTTAGACACTGCAAAATTTAAAAAAGAAAATCAGTTTACAAAACAGTCCTGAAGTCTCACTAATTTTGCTCAAATCTATACTTCAAATTTCAATAGAAACAATCTGATAATGAGTTAATAATGCTGCCTTGGTCAAAATTTAAGGTTAAGGGTTATTACCTTAAATTAATGAGATGATTTCAAGAGGAAATTATGCTCTTTGGAAATAGAATGTGATTTGGACTTTTGAATGATGCAAACAATGGTTTTTGAGGTATAAAACAATGTTAAATTTGTTATGGATTGGGTAGAGAATTCAAGAAAAAGGGTTTTTCTGAATTACAATGGTAAACAGTTCAGGTCTGTAATTCTAACCGGTTAGCCAGAAACTGTAACCGGTTAATACCTGAATCTGAAAAATAAAAAGTTAAGTTTCCGAATACCATTGGTTATGATTTTCCCAATCTGAGCTTAAGGGCTTATTTTTGGAAATAATTCAAAGAATAATTTTGGGCCAAAAAGTATACCACAAATAAATCATTCAAAAGGAGAAATTGGAATATTTCTAAATCACATTAACTAACGTAAAGATAAAACCAACCCTGATATTTGTGCATCCATATAGATTGGAAGTTTGGTTGGTAGGAACGTTTATCATATTCTGGGAATATGAGGAGGGTACTCCGGGAGTACCAAATGATAACCTACTTGATGACACATTATAGATATGTGGCCAGTGTCCGGGACCTGGTTTTTATGCGTTCTGGGAACGTGGTGCACACTCCGGGAGTGATGCTTATTATCCAAGTATGGTTCGGCATTACGTTCTGGGAACGAATGTCGGTGTTCCGGGAACACAAGGCTGTAGTGGATGGACGTCCAAGATGGACTTTTAGAGGCCTCAGTTGTGGATAGAAATCATACATCATGCCACTTGTATTATAAGAGATATAATGTTGAAAAATTGGTGTGTTCATATGTACTTGCATTATGATCTGTCCATGATATACTTGTGTTTGTAATTTTAGTCTTTATCCATTATGTGTATGTGTATACTTACTCCCTATGCCCTGTTTAGGTGATGGCCATATACCTAGCTTGCATCGAGATACGCCCTATCAATAGTGGCATATGGACGTATGAGGAGCACCGTGCCACTTTTGAGGGGGAGGTTGAGATCACCCTCTACCACCCAAACCCTCTGGTGCGAGTGCGACCTCGTCGATTTAGGATCCCATTAGTCTTTTTCATAGTTCCACCCTTTTATACATATAGAGGACCACCCCCAGCTCGACCTATGCGTCTTTTTCATAGTTTTCGTTTCAGAGCTGCCACTCGTTCTCATCCTTCCTCCCATAGAGTTGTCACTGAGGAGACTCCTTCTCCTGGTCCGACTGACTATGATAGGACTGCCTCTGCAGATCCTAGACCCAGTGGTGGGGTCTCCACACAGTCGGGCGAGGTCGAGGAGGACCCTGTGGAGGATGAGAGCGAGAAGGAGGTGCACGTTGAGCCGACTGTTTCTGCTAGAGGTGGACCCACTGGTTCATAGGAGCTTGCATAGCGTAGATGTTTTGGATCCTAGATCCTAGGGATAGAGCTGTGGAGGATCTGAGGAGCTGCTGAGGACACTGATGACTTGCTCTGGGACTTCTACTTTTGGGTTTTGTCATATATTGTATATATTTGAGAGGTCTTAGAGTGAGGTTTTATTTTATGCAGCAGGTCTGTATATGTTTCACCAAACTTGTTATCTCGACTTTTTACTACTTGCTACTGACTATACTGATGGGGTTTCTATGTTATGACATATATATATGATGCCTTATTTACCTCAGCAGTGCCCCATAAGTATTATTTTTACTTCCGCGAACTCTGATTTCTATTTTAAAAGGATTCGGCAATAAGTTTGTGTTTTATATATTCAAATCCAACTCGAGAGACAAATGATATGTTTAATAAGAATAACAAACAACGTTTTTTTATGATTAAGGAAATGTTCTCTCGAGAGCCTTTTTTAAATTAAGATATTACTAAGCCGTATTCAATTAATAGTTCATGTTAAAAAGGGTTTATAATCGAGCAAGTATTAATTTAAAAAGGAAAAATTTTCTAGTCCTAATTTTGATAGCAAGTATTTCAATCTTTTGGAAATATTAATTATTTTCAAGATACAAAATAGAGCGTCACACGTTTCTCTCTTCTTCTTCTCTAATCTTATGGTTTTCACGTTCATACTTTTGGAAGAACAAAAAACCTTATTGGCTGAGTAACTGTTAGAGAAAAAGCACTTCATTATCATAAGAGCATATTGTTGTATCTGTATTGTTGAGAACACACTTTGCTATTGTAATCACTCTCATATCCATTGTATTTGAACCTTAGTGGTTAGGGAGAGAATCCCTTAGTGGACGATTGATACGTCGTAGGGCGAGGAACCCTGCTGTGTGACTTGAGGCCCCTAGCGAACGGAGGTTCCTAGTAGTGTGCGGGGTGCTCTTGGGTGTAATAGGGTGCGGCTCTATTGCTGATTATAAGAACTCTCAGGCGAGTCGCTTAGGGATTGTACTAGGCCTTTCGACGGGAAGGCTGAACCAGTATAAAATTCACCGGTGCAAACTTTTCTATCCCTATCTCTTTAATTTTCCGCATATTTCAATTATTTACGTTTCCGCGCTACTCAATTTATTTTATCAATCGTTTTCGCGATACGTTTCAAACACTTAATCTCTCCATCTCAAAACAATTTTTTAATTTGTAAAGGATTTCACAATACATTAATAAAACTCGATTCACCCCCCCTCTCGAGATTTTGAGGCCAAAACCAACAAGGAAAGCAAGCATATCTGGCGTGGCTAGACAACGAGGGAAGTTCGGACGAGGATTCAGACGAACAAGAAGAGATAGCCAACATATGCTTGATGGCACATGGAGATGAGGTAAACTCTGAACTTGAACCTTCTTATGAGGAATTACAAGAGGCGTATGAGGAATTACATGAGGAATAAATGAGGTTATTCTTGTTGGTGAGTTTAGAAAAGAAAAAATCAGCTCGCTTTTTACAAAAGAATTCTGAACTTGAAAAAGAAAATGAAATTTTGAAAACCAAACACAAAGAGCTGAACAAAACCTTAAGTAAATCCTCAAAGACCTCAAGTAATGAAATTAAATTTAAAGCTAGTTCTTCTTCTTGTAAGTTTTGCAAAGATTTAGTAAAAGAAGTAAATGATTTAAAAGAAACGCTTGCAAAATTTACGAAAGGTAGAAATACTTTAAATTTAATGCTAGGGAGACAAAAATGTTTCTTTAATAGAGCCAGTTTAGGATATCAACCCGACATACATCAAAAACAATTAAGTACCATTTTTGTCCCTGCTAGCACTCATAAGAAACCTTTGATTATATGTCATATTTGTGGTAGAAAAGGCCATGGTGCACATGAGTTTGTTAAAAAGAACAATGAAACTAAAAGGTGGCATGATGCAAACTATGGTTATTCTAACGCTCAAGGACCCAAAAAGATATAGGTACCTTAAAAGAAAACTTGAATCTTATTCTTATAGGTTACTCCGGAAGAAAGGAAATCGTGGTGGTACTTGGACAGTGGATGTTTGAAACATATGATGGGAGACAAATCTAAATTTACACATCTCGTTCCAAAGGACCAAGGACATGTGACTTTCGGAGATAACAACCAAGGAAGAATTCTCAGAGTGGGTAAAATAGGTACTCCTCCTAACCCTTGCATAGAGAATGTTTTACATGTTGAGGGCCTAAAACATAACTTGCTAAGTATTAGTCAGTTATGTGATAAGGGCAATACGGTTATATTTGATTCTGATAGATGTATTATTGAGGGTAAAATTGATAATCTTATAAAGCTAATTGCTCGCAGGGTAAACAATGTATATGTATGTTGATGTACCAGCAAGTGGACTGGGTCAACGAGTAATATTGTCTGGAAGACCGAATATCGTCCCACAGGGAGTTGTGTTTTTAGTATATTTTCACCTTAATGTAATTAAAAATAAATCCTATAAACTAAAAAGTGTTTAAATTAATAATTCAGATTTAAAAACTATAATTAACTAAACTACTAAGTTGCTGAAATTAAATTAAAACTAGAGAACAATGGGAGAAAAGTGGTTAGGAACGTTGGTTGCATTGTAGGTTTCACTTATTCAATTATAATTCAGATTTTCCTTTAATTATCCTTCAATTCATGGACCATTCCTCTCAAATAGCAATAGTTAGACCTCTCTAACATTACCCTTATTTTCTAAATACTTAATCCTTGATCTCTCAACAAATTAAAATATAAGAAAATATCAATTTCAGCACAAGGGAATTATAAAGTCATATAATCATTTAATCATATCTCTATAACTAAACTGATTATACCATTAATTGCATGGCCTATTCAAAATCCCAACTCTCGTTGCGAATTAAGAGATCCAAAACATAAATTGCGCGGGTTTATGTATACAATAAAAACACAATTTGTAGTGGATCAGAGAAATAGATCCACCACGATGTGTTTTTGGGGTTGTTGCAGCTGATGAGGGTGACGCTGGTCCTACGTACCCCATGTGATAAGGGGATCAAGCCACACGTAGTTCTTGAGAGTAGGGATGAGAGAACATACCTTAGCCCCTATAGCATGGCGATACTTATAGGGGAAGTTGTGTTGTGGTGCCTTATGGGCCTGTTCGGCCTAGTAGGGCTGACGCGGCTCTTAGAGGATAAGAAGGATGAGTTATTCACCTTTATCCTGTACTAGAGAGCTCATGCTTATCCTGTAGCGGTAGGATTTATTATTGGTTAACCCTACAATTTATAATAGCACAAATCAAAGACCAAAATCATTTTGGGTAAGAAGAAGTCAAAACCGTGACATGCATGAGGAAAAGTTAATTCTTTTTGTTCAAAAACAACATGCAATGACTTGAATTAAATTTGAAAGCATCAAGACCCATGGATCTAGTCAAGGCCGAATCACTTGGCTCTTGATCTAGGGTTTTATAAGTTTAATTTATTCATTCTTAAAAATTAGAGATCAAGCTTTATTTGACACACACATGGATTCAAATCATCAAATTCTCATCGAATCAACATGCAACACCCAAGATCTTAACCGTATTGTTAAGCAAGTTTAGATCATGAATTTATTTACCAAACAAACTCTTAAACACATTTTAAATTACGGTTTAAGAAAGAAAATTAAACATGCAAAGAGATCCACTTTATTCTTTACAAAAATCTCATCAAACCTTTAGATTTAGAAGATTTAGTTTGAAAAGCTTTAGGATCTCTTATGAAAAATTTAAACGAGTTAGGAAATCCGTTGATTAGACGTTTACAAATTCCTTTAAGCTTTGAGAAATTAACATGTAAAGAGACACGCTTTAAACTTTACAAAAATATCCAAGACTTTTTAGATCTTTAAGATTTATGTTGAAAAACTTTAAGATCTTTCATGAAGACCTTAAACGAGTTATGGAATCCGTTAGTTAGAAGTTTACAAGTTTCTTTTAGCTTTTAAAAATCCATGATCAAGCACTAACATACTTGCACTCCTCATTTAAGCTTGGAAAGTTAACATGCAAGAAAGAAAACGAGAAGAATCACAAGATCAAAAGAGAAGATCTAATCTATTACAAGTTCTTCATGCTTATTGGAACTACCCACCAAATCTAAGGTTGATTTTCTAGCTCCTTAGTTCTTGAATCTTCAAGGGAAAGTTCTAGGGTTTTTGGCTTGGTCTCTTCTTCTTCTTCCCTTCTCCCTCACGGCCAACATCTTCTTTCTCTCTCTCTCTCGCTCTTTTCTTTTCTAAGAGTTAAAAGGGAACTCTTAGAAATGTGTTTGGTGGATGTAATGGGAAATGAAGGAAATGAGGTGAGAATGGGTGGAAATGAATTAAGGGCCATGCCTTATATAGGAAATTCATTCACTTCCCTTTTTACCCTTTTAAGAATTCGGCCAAGGTGCAATTGGGAGGGAAATTTTGGTAACTCCATTTGTTGCATGGGTGGAGATTATCAAACTTAAGGGGACATGGTGGAGGAAATTAAGGAACTAGGTTTCTTTGGGCTTAATTACTCTTTAGCTCCTAGTTAGGGTTTTTCCACACACCTAGTTTGGTCATGGTTAGGATTTAGTCTATTTGGTTCCTAGTACAATACTTAGGAAAATTCTAGGCTTGTACACATACATATATATGCGCCACATACACACACACATCATATGTTTCACACACATACACATTCATACATGTAGCACACATTCACATATGCATATACATATAAACACATATACATGCATCATACGTTACACACACACATGCATATACATTTATGCATTATATTTTTATTTCTTAATTATTTTTATTCTAAAACATATAATTACCAAGTTTACATGATAATTCAAACATTTTCAAGAAATCACATTAACACCATCACATATCAAACACATATCAACCAACACATATGTATAGAAAATAAAATCTCTTTTTCATGAAAATACCCTTGTTTATAAATCACCATTTCTTTAAGGCATAAAAATGTCTAACATATAATTATTTCTCAAAACTCTACTTTAAAACTTATAATATTTTCTTATGAAAATTATTTCTTCAAAATCACTCATCATTTTGAAAACGTGAATTAGGAAAATCATTTAAGAAAATATTCTTTCAAAACACTTTTCTCAAAAATAAATTTCTTTAGTATTTTAAATTAATACGAGGAATTTGCGTGGTGTTACAACTGTTATGCAAATTATAGGTACCAAGTAGTTATATATATGTAACAAAGTACGAGTTCAGTTGGGAGCAACATAAAAAGGAATGGTAGCGATAGGCATAGATAATTCATTGTAAGCACATAAAGGTTCATTTGATAACAACGCAAACGAAATATTAAGTAGTAAGCAGGAGTCATACATAGCAAAGTGTAACACCCCTCAAAATCCTCGTACGACTTTAATTTCTAAAAGAAATTATTTTTGGGAAAAGTATTTTTGAAAGGATATTTTCTTAAATAAATGTCTTGATTCACGATTTCAAGGTGGAAAATGATCTTAAAATGATTTTTCATGAAATAATATTATGATTTTCAAAGTTGAGTTTTTGGAGATAGGTATGTGCTTAAAATGATTTTAAGGAAATGATGAATTTTTCAAAAGAAACTATTTTATGAAAAGGTGATTTAATTTATAAAAATATATGTGTGCTTGGTATTTTTGAGTGTTATTGTGATTAATATGCATGAATGATTTATTTGTCTATGTGTGCATGAAAATGCATGTACGGTTTTTACATGCATGTATGCTTAGAATTTAATTAGTAAATGAACATGATGATGCATGCATGAATATAGGTGTGTTGGCATGATGTGTATATGCATGTGTGTGTGTTAGGCGTGTAGGTGAGTATGTGCATGAGTATATGTGTGTGTGTGTGCCGTATGTATGTGTGTGTGTGTGAAAGCCTAGAATTTTCTCTAAGTGTGGAGACCAAGTAACCAAATCCTAACCAAGTCCTAACTATATGGTGGAAACCCTAATGGAGAGCCAACTAACCATTAAGCCTAGATTGACCTTAAGCACCTAATGTCCCCTACATGCCCCCTTAAGAGATGCTAACCTCCACCCATGCAAAAATAGGGAAGGCCGAATTTACCCCTCCCTCTAGAAGCTTGTGGTCGAACCAACCAAGGGCAAAATAGGAAGCCATGAGTTGCTTATATAAGTCTTGGCCTTTGATGCATTTCACTCATTTCTCATTTCTTCATTTCCTTCGCCCAAACACCAAACCAAATACAAGTTCTAAGAGCTTCTCAAACTCTTAGACTAAGAAAAAGAAAATAGAGAAAGAGAAAAAAGAAGAGGAGGCCGTAAGTTAGGAGAAAGAAGAAGGAGAGGAGATCAAGCCCTAAACCTAGGAATTCTTTGAAGATCAAGTGCTAGAAGACCTATTTTCTTGGTATAAATCGAAGATCCTAGAAGAAGTAGAACTAGTTTTTTTGATTTGTGGTCTTGTAATCTTTCATTTCTTTCTTTGCATGTTAATTTTATGGTTTGATTTAAGGTTGCATGTGATGTTCTTGCTTTGATCTTGAGTTTTAAGAACTAAATAAATTTGTAATAAACTAAATGATGGACTCTGTGATTCGGTTGGTGTTGTTCATGATAGATCTTGATATTTTTCTTTTAGATCTAAAGTTTTGTTTATGATCTTTGTAAACTTGAAGTAGATCTTCTTGCATGTTTGATTTTAGTGTTTAAAACCGTGAACTATGAGATGTTTATGTGTTTATTTGGTAAATCAATGTTTGATCTAAACTTGTTTTTAACCTTTGGCCTTGCATATTGTTTGATGATTTATATGGTCTTGAACCCTTGCATGTTTCGGTTTGATCTAATCTCAATGAAAGTTGTGATTCTTGATTTGATCTTTGATTTTTGTTTTGATCTTGAATTGTTTTGAATTTTGTAAATGATTTTTGAAACAAATGCTTTAGTATTTTCCTAGAATATGCCTCGGTTTTGGTTTCTTTTCACTCAAGGTGATTTTTGTTTTCTATTTGTGTTCTTATGTTTAATTTCATGACTTGATCTACATGATTTAAGTGCATGCATGTTGATGTTGAGCTTTGGAAAGTTATTTTCATGTCTTTTTGAAAACAAATTGAAAATGTTTGTGTGGATCTATGATTTTTACATGCTTTGTTAGAAAGGCCTTAGACTTAAGCATGCATGACAATTTTGAATGAAAAGACTATGTGTTCTTTTGTTTCATGTCTCGGATTTTAGAAGAAAATTAGGGAGATAGGCTTTAAAATAATTTCCTTGTATGAACATGATTTAATCTAAGTGCTAATCTTGTGCATGATGCATTCGGCCATGTTTAATTTAAGATCCATGCTTTTTATTTTGAAAGAACTTGATATATGCTCTATGTTCTTGCATGATTTTAATTTGATTTAAGTTAAGAAAAATAAATTAAACACTACAAGAAAAGCCTTTTATTGCAACGACATTTTGCAACGACTTAAAAATGTCGTTGCATAAAGCAGGTGTTCTGCAACGACTTCGAAATGTCGTTGCGAATCAATATTTTACGCAACGACATTTTTATGTCGTTGCAAAACATCTGATTTAGACAACGACATTTTTAAGTCGTTGCAAAATATCGTTGCAATAAAGTTCGACTTATTTACGCAACAAGACCTGTCGTTGCCAAAGAGATTAGATTTTTTTTTTTAAAAAAATTAACAATAAAAAAAATTATGCTGGGAGGCTTTTAATAAGAGAACCCTAATGCCCCTTTCCCTCACTTTCCCCTTTCCCCTTCATCAACCGCAGCAACCCAACCTCTCGTCTTTCTCTTTCTTTCGACCCATTTTCTCTCACGAGCTCTTTACCGTCGGTTCAATGTTGCTGCCGATGGCACCATCACCACCTCACCATCGTGATACCTCCGTGAACTCCCAATCGTACCAAATGAATCGCTGCTAACACGTCTTTTCTTCAATCTCCGCAAAACTCCGTGTCACCGCTGCATCTCGATTCCACTGGTTCAACCACGGCTCTGCCACCGTTTGAGGCCGATTCCTCTGATTCGCTGGTGCTCCTCCTTGCGCCACCAAGGTTTGTCTCTTCCTGCCTCCTTCGTCTCTAATCTCTCTTGCTGCCGCATCCGCTAAACTAGGGTTTTAGTTTTACACACTAGAGGTTTTCTTTGAGCCGCCTCATATTTTCTTTCTGCCAAAATGGTTAGTAACTTGTCTTCCTTGTTCCGCGCTTCAGATCTAAAAAATGAGATTCATATGTTTTTCCTTCTGCTCTCTGTTCATGTTTATTACTTTAACAAATCTTCGGCATTTTTTACTCTTTATTCTCATGTTTGCTTCAATTTGTCATTGTTGTTGTAGAAAAATTGTTATCTTTGAAGTAATAAAATATGCGTAAATAATGGAGCAGTTCAAGATACAATACTAATCACACAAAAATATAATGAGAAACTCATAATAAAAAAAATTGCCCTGGTAAGTTAGATATCCTAAGTGAATGAGTGGTCTCTGAGAAAGCGCCATGGTCCTGTTCCTGTTCCCATCCTGCATATAAATTTATGATGTATATATAATCAAACTTCAAAATGAAAACTTTGTTTTCAAGCTCAATATCGCAATTATTATAAAATATTAATTAATTTTAAGAATACCCTTTGTTCCTTTAGGGTGGTTTGGAGTTGAAAGAAAAAGGAGAAAACGATATGTGGTGAAAGATAGAGCATATGCACTCTTTGTGAAACTCACTTTGAGGTTGTAATTCTTTGTTTGTATTGCTAATACAAATGCATTATTAGACTATTAGTAGTACAGTACTCTTCATATATGCGAATGATCCTCCAGACTTGTTGGTCAACGCACGGATGCATCATGTATACTAGTACTTTGAAACTAGCTTCAGAGTTCAGAGTCATAAAATTTATTTCATCCGGTAATAAATTATCATAAATAATTTCTCGGTAATCATACAATTTTATGTTGCTAAGTGTGTGACATGCATTTCCACTATCACTCTGTTAAGTGCTGATCGTTCAAGCTAAGCAAAAGTGATGATTTTTAGTTTTAGTTTTAGATCTCAGGGGAGGGAGGAGAGGTCTTGTCCTCTTTCCTTTTTTAGTTTAAGTAATACAATATTCTTTTGCTCATATTTTTCACTATTTCATAGGATTTAATTCCTTCTTCTTTGTATACTGCATGTGCGCATGTGCTACTGTTATCTGAAGGAGTTTTTCTTGTTTTGTTTTGTTTTTTAAACCATGTGAATATTTAAGAAATAAAGGAGATTTATGCAACAATGTAGTGAGATTTTCATGTTGATGCTATTGTGGTACTCAGCCTCTACTTTTAATTACTGACATTTGATTGGATCTGTTTAGAGACTTGTACAACAACTGCTATAATGTTTATTATAAAATGAATGCAGGAGGAGCTGGAAAAGCTTGAAAAGATGGAGGGAGCGTCTGTATTGTGCAAAGAGTAAGTTTTAGAACCAAAAATTTGTAATCTTTCATCAATGTTAGTCTAACTTATAATATCCTTTTGGTCCTTGCTTTGCTAGAATCCTGACTAATGTGGAAACAAGACCTGATCCTTTACTCCCAGTGTAAAATTTCCTCTCACTTCTCAAAACCTTTTGCATCTTTGTTTGAAGCCACATTATTTTCTCTTTTACCTCTTTTTAAATTAACAAAAGCTTTATCTTTTATGCTGAGAGAACAACCGGCCCCTTAAATCCTTCATGGGATATATGGTTTGAGGGCCGCCAAGAATCTAATGGCTGTAGTTGCTGGATTCTCTGATGATCAGTGTGCTATTTGCAACCATTAATGTCTGTTGACATAGGCTCCAACCAACAGATTGTCAAATTTTTACTTTTTCTTTGCTCTTGTCAATATTGTTGGCCAATCTTCCTACAAAGGTGAAAGAAGATCTTGAAGATCGTTATAGTAGGTAACTATTTGTACTTAAGATTTCTTACTGCTAAGTTTCGACTTTACATAGTTGCTTCACTTATTTGAAATTACATTAACTATCTTGCAGGCTTGCAGCCTTATTGTTACCATAGGTAATGACATAATATATAGATTTTTTTTAAAAATACTTCAAAAGAGGTAATTTATAATGTCAAAAGGGAAAAGCATTTTTTTTAGGCATTTAAATTGTATCCGATTTTGGATTGATATTTGTGTTAGAGTTGAAATCCTTTGGGTATGTCTAGTGTTAATCTTGAATCTAAAATCTACAGTGATGCTAACTTTCGAGGTTGAAGCAAGTGAGGCGAAAACTGAAATTTCACTTTAGAAACGATAGGTGGTGTCATTCCAGTTTTTGATATTGGCTTGGTCCTCCAGTTTTGAATGAGATCAGTTGCTTTGATCTTGAAATTTAGTTGTTAAGTCTATTTTAAATATGGATTTGCTCATTGGTTATGTTTGAGTTAGTAAGGTTGTGTTTATGGTTAATTCAAAGTCACAATACCATTTTGAATTTTATTTTTAATTTGAAGAAGTGAGTGAAAGAGAGGATGTGCAGGCCTTCTACTACTTCATTCAATCAGAGAACATGATTAAATTAATTTTAAATCTGCTGGAAAGTTTAAAATCATATTGTTAATTATCTATTTCTGTTCTTCAACCTGATTATACATATAGTAGTTGGATATATTCGTTTAAGTAATGGCTATTGAGGTAGGACCAACTTTGTTTGACCAAATTTACCTTATCCAGCATTTCTTTCTTCAGTGATAAATTCTTGAATCTTAGCCTCTCAGGGTGTAGTTGATCTAATAATGTAGGGAGTCAAGGACAACCAAGGCTAAAGTGCTCATTTCAAAACATAGTAACCTTAAAACTCTCTCTTTATATGTATAGTGTGTGTGGTTGTGTTTAAAGGTATACCAAACAATATTGCTTTATGCATGCATGATGTGTTCCAAGAATTATAACTTCATTTATTTTGTACAATTTATTTTTTGTTTCACAAGTATTCAATTAATTCCACTCCTTCTTTATTTATGTTGTTGCTAGCTTGTTACAGGTTTAACGTTATTGAAAGAAGTGACATTGGCCATGCATATGGAGATGAGAAGATATTTTTCTTATGTTAGAAATTTATGTCATGGGCTTTGAAGTGTTATTTTGGATTATTAGTTACTAAATAGATTTTTTATTTTTAATATTTTGGGCTGATGTAATATTGTGACTCAATAGAATGCTAAAGACATTCTCTATATTAGATTGTTGAGATTTGAGCTCATTATTTATGGGCAATTTAATAATATAAAATTTATTTATTATTTTTAATTATTATAATAATACTTCAAAATTTAAAATTCAAATGGCTTTATCAGCTTAAAAGGATTATTATTTTTTTTAATATAAATAAAGGCTATTGCAACGACAATTTTGTCGTTTCAAAAATCAAAAGGGTTTTGCAACGACATTTGTCGTTGCCAATGGCTGTCGTTGCCAATGATACTAAGCCATTGGCAACGACATTTGTCGTTACATAAATGGGAATCCACGTCAGCAATAAAGTATCATTGGCAACGACATTTATCGTTGCCAATAACAATGTCGTTGCCAAAAAGGTAAGCCACGTCACCTAAATGGGAATGCACGTTACGATAAATCAAAAAGGTAAGCCACGTCACCCTATTATTGCATTTTTGGCAACGACAAAGTATTTGTAACGACAGATGTCGTTGCAAAACCGGTGTGAATCGCAACAAAGGTTTGTCGTTGCGATACTTTTTCGCTACGCCCTGACCCGCAACAACTGATGTCGTTGCGAAAAATGTTTTTTGCAACGACTTTTCATTTTTCGCAACGACTTTTGTCGTTGCAATTGGCCGACTTTCTTGTAGTGAAAGTTTGATGTTTTTTCTAAGATTAAGCTCACGGATTTGTTAAGAAAAGAATAAATAATTTCATGATTTTGTGTGTTTGATAATGTGTGCATCTTGCTTGGATTTATGTGAGTTTCGGTCTATGCATGTTAATTAGGTTAGAATCCTTTTTCCATGAAGTAAAATGAAAATAATGAATATATTTTGTGAAATAATGTTAAGCTAATTGATTAGGAATAAGTTTTGTGTTTAAGTGAAAATATATGTGTGTGTATTCGGTTTATGAGTTTAAGTATGCCTAAATGATTTTGTTTTATAAAAATGAAATGTTTTTGAAATTAATTATGTGTTGAATGATTGAATCAAGTGTTGATTTGTGAAATATTTGCTTAAGAATGAATGTTTGTTTGTGATTAAGTTAAATGCTCGGTTAATTGTTTATGTGCCTTGATTTATTACAATGTGTTGTTATTTATGTGTGTAAATTGCTTTGAAATTTATTTGGTTTGATTTGTTTAAGTTTGTGAGATTGTGTTGGTGACTTGTTTTCTAATAAAAACTTGAGTTTTTAAAGAAGGAACCTTGAACTAAAGTTCATCAAATGGGAGTGGTGGTCAGTGCTTTGTTCAATTCATCAAATGCCCTCTTGCATTGGTCTCCAAATTCCCATGGGGCATCCTTTTGAAGCAACTTGGAAAGAGGAAGGGCAATGTTGCTAAAGTTCTGAATAAACCTGCAATAGAAACCTGCATGACCAAGAAAATAACACACCTCTCGCACGCAAGAGGGGTAAGGCAAATGTGATATTACATGCAGCTTAGCAGGGTCAACTTCTATGCCCTTGTGCGAAACAATGTGCCCTAAGACTATGCCTTGTTCTACCATGAAGTGGCATTTTTCAAAATTCAAGACAAGGTTAGTCTCAATGCACCTGTTAAGCACCTTAGTCAAATTATCAAGACATGCATCAAATGAGGAGCCATAAACACTAAAATCATCCATGAAGACCTCTATGCAATGCTCGAGCAAGTCAGCGAAAATACTCATCATACATCTTTGAAATGTGGCAGGAGCATTGCATAGGCCAAAAGGCATCTTTCTATATGCAAATGTGCCAAAAGGACAGGTAAATGTGGTCTTATGTTGGTCCTCTGGTGCAATGCAAATTTGAAAATAACCAGAGAATACATCTAAGAAGCAATAATGAGATTTACCTGCCAGGCGCTCCAACATCTGATCAATGAAGGGGAGAGGGAAATGATCCTTGCGAGTCGCCTGGTTGAGCTTTCTATAATCAATGCAGACTCTCCAACTGTTCTGCACTCTAGTGGGAATCAGCCCATCCTTCTCATTTTTGACAACTGTGACACCAGACTTCTTGGGGACAACTTGCACCGGGCTCACCCAAGTGCTATCTGAAATTGGGTAGATGATACCCGCTTGGAGCAGCTTGGTGACCTCTTTCTGAACCACATCAAGAATCTGGGGGTTCAATCGTCTTTGGGGTTGTCTCACTGGTTTAGCCCCATCCTCCAACAAAATGCGGTGCATGCACATGGAGGGGCTAATTCCAGGAATATCCGCTAAAGTTCATCCAATTGCCCTCTTGTTCTTTCTTATCACATCCAGCAGTTTCTCTTCTTGATCAACAGAAAGTGAGGTAGAGATGATCACTGGGAGTTTATGCTCATCCTCCAAGTAAGCATATTTGAGATGAGGAGGGAGGGACTTCAGGTCCAATGAGGGTGCCTGCATAATAGATGGAACTAAAGGGACAACAGAAATGGATTCTGCTGCCTGCACCTGAACAAGTGAATCAGACTCATGCATAACAGATATGGGGTTAGGGTTGGCATAATCTGAATCTATAACATATGAATCATCAGATGCAGTGGCAGAGTCTAGAAACTGAGCTATTTCAGTGCATGCGGTGCACCATCCAGAGTTAGTGCATGATGGACAAGTAAATGAATCAGTGAAAGATGGCAATTCAAAATCATGATGCAAAAAGTCAAGCATATGCTCATCTATCAAATCATCAAGCAAGTCCACATGGAAAACAGAGTGATCCTCAGGAAAATGTTTCATAGCATGGAAAATGTCAAATCGGATCACACTGCCATCAAACTCCATGGAAAGTGAACCTGAATGCACATCTATCTTGGTTCGGGCTATTTTCAAAAATGGCCTCCCCAAAATAATAGGAACAGCATTACGGGGAGAGTCATCTTCCATATCAAGTATGTAAAAATCAGCAGGGAAGATCAACTCTTCAACCCGAACCAAGACATCCTCTATCAAACCTGCGGGGTGGGCAGTACTTCTATTTGCCAATTGAATCACCACACCCGTAGGTTGAAGAGGTCCAAGAGAAAGAGACTTAAAAACAGACATAGGCATGACATTTATGGATGCTCCTAAATCTAGCATAGCATTTTCAAACTTAACATTGCCTATGATGCAAGGTATAGAGAAAGTTCCAGGATCCTTACATTTTTCAGGAATGTGAGGGATAGGTTTACCTATGAGAGCGGAGACATTCCTTCCCATGCTTATCCTCTCATTGCCCTTGAGTCTTCTCTTATGAGTGCACAACTCCTTAAGGAACTTCGCATACCTTGGAATCTGTTTTATTGCATCAAGAAGGGGTATGTTGACTTCCACCTTCCTGAATGTGTCAAGAATGTCCTTGTCCACCTCTTCCACCCTTTTGTTTTGAGGCACTCTTGGTGGGAATGGAAGAGGAACAGGAGGAGGTTGTTGTTGTTGATCAGACCACTTCAGATTGGGATGGTTCCTCCATCCAGGGTTGTATCTATTGGAAGAGAGGTCATGATTGTGTTGTTGTGGGCCTCTATTGTTGTATATGTTTGCTGCATAGGCCTCAGGTTGGTCACCACTTGTCATCGGCTGTTGCTGCTGAAGGGAAGGGCATGCATCTGTGGGGTACTCAATGGATGTGCATATGCCACACACTCTAGCAGGAAGTATCATCTTTTTCTGATTGACAGCCAATTGTGTGACCAATGTTGTAAGTGAATCAATTTTCTGCTCAAGCTTCTCAACCTTGCCCGAGTCTGCACCAACATCATTTACATCCCTCACAACTATTGCATCACTGTTGCTTCTTGCATGGAATTGTTGACAGTTTGAAGCCATCTTCTCAATTTTGCTCCTGGCTTGTAAGGGTGTCATATCTCCCAATGTACCACCACTTGCAGCATCTACCATGTTTCTTTCCATGAAGTTGAGACCTTCATAAAAGTACTGGATGAGAAGCTGCTCTGAGATCTGATGGTGAGGGCAGGAAGCACACAACCTCTTGAATCTCTCCCAATAATCATAGAGACTCTCTCCATGTTGTTGCCTGATACCAGAAATTTCTTTTCTGATTGCAGTGGTCCTATTTGCAGGGAAGAATTTTTCCAGAAATGCCCTCTTCAAGTCATCCCAGCTTGTGATGGAACCAGGGGCCAAGTTAGATAACCAATCTTGTGCTAGACCCTCTAAGGAATGTGGAAATGCTCTGAGACAGACATGATCCTCTTGCACATCATGTGGTTTCATTGTGGTGCACACTATATGGAATTTCTTGAGATGCTTATGAGGATCCTCACCTGCAAGACCATGAAAATTGGGCAACAAATGGATTAGTCCTGTTCTAAGCTCAAAAGGAACATCCTCATCAGGATACCGGATACACGAGTCTTCAATAGTGAAGTCAGGTGCAGCCAGCTCCCTAAGTGTCCTTTCCCTTGGTGGGGGTTGAGCCATGTTATCACAATGTATAGAATCAGATTGAATAAAAGTAGAAGGAATAGAAGAAATAGAAACAGAATCAGAATTAGATGGACTATAAGATGACTCTGACTCACTACCTAATGACTGATTCCTATTTTGTCTAACTAATCTGTGATAAGTTCTATCAATTTCAGGGTTGTAAGGATGCAAATAACTTGGGTTGCCCCTAGTCATGTACTGAACAGAACAGAATCAACCATAGCATACTGTAACAGATATGCATGACCAAAATTGACAACAAAATTTTTTATTTTTTTAAATTTTTTTATTTATTTTTTTCAGCACCCTAAAATCATGAAAACATATCACAAAAAGTTTGAGGACAAAATTCAAAAGGGAACCAAGTCAAACAAATAAGTTACGAACAAAAAAGAAGAAAAATAAACTTGTAAAATAAAAAAGAAATAGTAAACAACCGAATTTTTGGGTCCTTCCCATTATCGAAGTTTCGATTTCACAATTTCATTAGCTTATTTGGAAAATTCTCTTCGCAAGATTTGATAATGGATGATGACTGACTTTTAGTTTCAAAGAAAAAAAATGGTCGTATTTTCAAAATATAAATATTTTACTTTGGAATAAAAGTTGGGTCGTCACATAGTAGATGAAAGCCTTAGAGTTAGAAGGGAATTAGAAGAAGGAGTGATTGTTTGTGGGTTAGTGAGATCCTAGAGTGTGGGAGATGGTGAGTATTTTAGGCTAAACCCGATGTTTTTGGAGATGTGTGAATTTTGTTTGTTTGATTTCCCCTGGGTCTGTACCCAAACTTGTGCTCGCTGTGGTGGCGATCAGCTAAAGGAACGACATCTTCTTCGATTAGTCTGTGTGGCTTAACCCGGTTCGACACGTAAGTGGTTTGCTATGGAGCTCCTTCATCCGAGAGCAACACACGAGAGTGTTGTGCAGAGCCTACTGTCAGTAAGAGAGAGGACGACCTTAAAGCAAAAGTGAGGATGATGTGAGAGTTGCTATGCCCTGCTTCCCAATCCGCAACGTATTTCTCGGGGACGAGAAATCTTTAAGTTGGGGAGAATGTAACACCCCTCAAAAACCTGGTCCGGTTTTAATTTCTAAAAGAAATTATTTTTGGGAAAAGTATTTTTGAAAGGATATTTTCTTAAATAAATGTCTTGATATAAAATTCTCTTCGATTTGATATAAAATTCGTCCAATTCCGAGTTACGGATCAAAAGTTATGGCTGTTTGAAATTCGTGCTGATAAAACTTGAAAAAGGTTTTCTGCAATTCACAACCAGTGATGATCTGAGTGACAGTGGCTTAACAAAACATCATCATATGATAATAGTAGTGTGGATATAAATTTTCGTGCAAAAATACCACCCACAACTATGTGAACTAGCAACCACAGAATCAATCAAATACACTGATTGCAACAAAATAGCAAAACAGCAAACAGCGCAACTTCAACCAGTTATCAGAATTGACTACTAGACCCTAAATCAGACACGACACACTATAATAACTATACTAACTACGACACTAACTAACTACTAATGACCTTTGGCAAGAACCGATATTCCCCGGCAACGGCGCCAAAATTTGATCGAGGCCGTACCCGATCAAAATAAAAGGTGTTTATTCTGTAGTACTAGGAAGGTGATCCTAGGTCGTTTCCCAGCGAATATCGGTCTAGGCAAAGTATCAAACACGTAGTGTGCAGTAAAATGGGGGGGTTTTTGTGTGTGACAAATGTGAAGAACAAAACATAAACAGAATATAAAAACTAAGAAAATCAGAAACAAAAGCGGGCAAACCCCTTTGGCTACGTACACTACTCAATCCTAGCTCACTAAAGATCGATTCCTCTCCTCTCCTCTGTCCAACTCGTGATAACCAAATACTAAGCGAAAATTCAGTTATCACTCCAAACCCTAACTTCTAATTAAGCATCATAAACCAGAATTGGAGTTTTTACGAGTTAATACAAATTAAGCATTTATATTCATGTATTATCTCTACGAAATGGAATTAAGCAAACCACTACACATCGATAAACATGAAAACAGAGAAGAGAAAACGAAATTGCATTAATAACAAGAGCTCAAGAGTAGATAATGCAATACCAAAGGGATTAACCCTTGAAGTCTAGCCTTCCATGGCCATAAATGAAGAAAAACGAGTAGAAATGGGGAAGAACAAAACCCTAGCAGCCACCACCACTTGGGAGAGCCAAGAGAGAAGTTCTAACCTAGAGAGAGAGTGAGAAATCTGAAATGGGAGTGTGTTCTTGGGGGTTACACGAATTTCCCCTCTTTAGTTATGAAAATGGGCCTAAAACATGGGTCCAAGTCCTAAGAAACACTATTCTAAAAATTACAATTAAAAAGGGACCTAAATGCAAATTACAATCTTCACTTCAATGCTTCAATCTTCATTTCCAAACTTCGCAAAGTGTCCTTGTGCCAAATATTACCTGAAAATAGAAATAGAATTAATTAGGCTAAATAATCCCAAATTAAACAATATTCGGAATATTAGTCCAATAAACTCAAAATCACTAAATCAAGCTAATCAATGTCAAATGGGCAACAAGTATCAATAATAGGAGTAAAATAATGCAAGGAATAATGGGAAATAAAATGCTCATCACATTGGTTGATTTTTATCCTGGATGAGTCCTACTGGAATTTTATTCAGTGGTTGATGTATTCGGACAGGATGTCCCAATGGAAGTGCGTACACCCATTTGGTTGATTATTTTTCCCACGTCCCAGTGGAAGTCTTTACCCACTTGGTTGATATTTTGGGAGTCCTAAATGGGGTCGTTGCATTAATTAATAATAAAATGATTAAACTCCTATCTCATAAAACCATCACAAAGTGGCTGGGCCGCTGATGGAATTTTCAGAAAAGCACTAGCACCAGTTAATGCCAAAAGAAAAGATGAATTTGAGATTGAGAAGGATTATGAACTTTGGGTCTCTATATTGGAGACATGATGTTCAAGGATGTGATTAGAGAATAAAAGAAAGTAAAGAATAAAAAGAAAAGTTTGTGTGACGTTATCATGCATGGAGAAGAAGTTGCTCCGATCTAGATTTGGAACTTCGGTAAGGTTAAATCAGAATATCCCAAGCACAAGGATGCTAGGAAGACCGATTTCCCAAATCGATCATGGAGTTGCTCCGATCTAGATTCGGAACTTCGGTGTATGTTAAATCAGAATATCCCTAGCACAAGGATGCTAGGAAGACCGAGTTCCCAATCGATCGTGATGCTTGAATGTGAATCGCTCCGGTTTGATGAAACATAAGATTGAGAATATCCCGAGCCTGAGATACTCGGATGCCAAACCGCGTAGCATGAATGAGGAGTAGGCATGCATCATGACACTAATTGAGATATTATAAAAGACAGTTTGAGCATATGTACTTGCATCTAGTATTGCTATTTGATAAATTGTGCTTGTTATTTCTAGCCGCTGTTATGCTCATTTGTTATTGCTTTTAGCTATGACTCACTCCCAGTCCCTTGTGTAGGTGATGGCGAGAAACATGTTCTGCGTGGAGATGAGGCCGCTCCTTAATGGGGAGGGGAATTTTGAGAACCATAGGGCTACATATGAGGGGGATGTGGAAGTTATCTTCCGCCATCCTAATCCATATTCCCGTATGCGTTCGCTTAGATTAAGAATCCCAATGGTTTCTCTTATATATACTATGTTATATTTTGAGTCATGAACCATATGCTCTAGGTTATTATGAATTTTGTTGTAATATATGTAATATAAGGTAATGACCTAGAGTGTTAAGTCAAGTAATTATGTATTTTGTTTAAATGAAGAATGTGGTATGTAACCTTTTTAATATGAATGAAATATGATGTAACATCACTTGTCTTCATGACTCGATGTTTATATAATTCCGCAAGATTTGATAATGGATGATGACTGACTTTTAGTTTCAAAGAAAAAAAATGGTCGTATTTTCAAAATATAAATATTTTACTTTGGAATAAAAGTTGGGTCATCACATAGTAGATGAAAGCCTTAGAGTTAGAAGGGAATTAGAAGAAGGAGTGATTGTTTGTGGGTTAGTGAGATCCTAGAGTGTGGGAGATGGTGAGTATTTTAGGCTAAACCCGATGTTTTTGGAGATGTGTGAATTTTGTTTGTTTGATTTCCCCTGGTTCTGTACCCAAACTTGTGCTCGCTGTGGTGGCGATCAGCTAAAGGAACGACATCTTCTTCGATTAGTCTGTGTGGCTTAACCCGGTTCGACACGTAACTGGTTTGCTATGGAGCTCCTTCATCCGAGAGCAACACACGAGAGTGTTGTGCAGAGCCTACTGTCAGTAAGAGAGAGGACGACCTTAAAGCAAAAGTGAGGATGATGTGAGAGTTGCTATGCCCTGCTTCCCAATCCGCAACGTATTTCTCGGGGACGAGAAATCTTTAAGTTGGGGAGAATGTAACACCCCTCAAAAACCTGGTCCGGTTTTAATTTCTAAAATAAATTATTTTTGGGAAAAGTATTTTTGAAAGGATATTTTCTTAAATAAATGTCTTGATATAAAATTCTCTTCGATTTGATATAAAATTCGTCCAATTCCGAGTTACGGATCAAAAGTTATGGCTGTTTGAAATTCGTGCTGATAAAACTTGAAAAAGGTTTTCTGCAATTCACAACCAGTGATGATCTGAGTGACAGTGGCTTAACAAAACATCATCATATGATAATAGTAGTGTGGATATAAATTTTCGTGCAAAAATACCACCCACAACTATGTGAACTAGCAACCACAGAATCAATCAAATACACTAATTGCAACAAAATAGCAAAACAGCAAACAGCGCAACTTCAACCAGTTATCAGAATTGACTACTAGACCCTAAATCAGACACGACACACTATAATAACTATACTAACTACGACACTTACTAACCTATGGCCTTGCATATTGTTTGATGATTTATATGGTCTTGAACCCTTGCATGTTTCAGTTTGATCTAATCTCAATGAAAGTTGTGATTCTTGATTTGATCTTTGATTTTTGTTTTGATCTTGAATTGTTTTGTTTCGAAACAAATGCTTTAGTATTTTCCTAGAATATGCCTCGGTTTTGGTTTCTTTTCACTCAAGGTGATTTTTGTTTTCTATTTGTGTTCTTATGTTTAATTTAATGACTTGATCTACATGATTTAAGTGCATGCATGTTGATGTTGAGCTTTGGAAAGTTATTTTCATGTCTTTTTGAAATCAAATTGAAAATGTTTGTGTGGATCTATGATTTTTACATGCTTTGTTAGAAAGGCCTTAGACTTAAGCATGCATGACAATTTTGAATGAAAAGACTATGTGTTCTTTTGTTGCATGTCTCGGATTTTAGAAGAAAATTAGGGAGATAGGCTTTAAAATAATTTCCTTGTATGAACATGATTTAATCTAAGTGCTAATCTTGTGCATGATGCATTCGGCCATGTTTAATTTAAGATCCATGCTTTTTATTTTGAAAGAACTTGATATATGCTCTATATTCTTGCATGATTTTGATTTGATTTAAATTAAGAAAAATAAATTAAAGTTTGATGATTTTTCTAAGATTAAGCTCACGGATTTGTTAAGAAAAGAATAAATAATTTCATGATTTTGTGTGTTTGATAATGTGTGCATCTTGCTTGGATTTATATCAGTTTCGGTCTATGCATGTTAATTAGGTTAGAATCCTTTTTCCATGAAGTAAAATGAATATAATGAATATATTTTGTGAAATAATGTTAAGCTAATTGATTAGGAATAAGTTTTGTGTTTAAGTGAAAATATATGTGTGTGTATTCGGTTTATGAGTTTAAGTATGCCTAAATGATTTTTTTTTATAAAAATGAAATGTTTTTGAAATTAATTATGTGTTGAATGATTGAATCAAGTGTTGATTTGTGAAATATTTGCTTAAGAATGAATGTTTGTTTGTGATTAAGTTAAATGCTCAGTTAATTGTTTATGTGCCTTGATTTATTACAATGTGTTGTTATTTATGTGTGTAAATTGTTTTGAAATTTATTTGGTTTGATTTGTTTAAGTTTGTGAGATTGTGTTGGTGACTTGTTTTCTAATAAAAACTTGAGTTTTTAAAGAAGGAACCTTGAACTAAAAAGTATTTGAAACAAAACGAGTTTTTACGATGTTTTTGGATTTTATTAAATTGATTTTGTGGAACATTTCCTTGCTGTCCAAGTTTATTTAAATTTGTTTTTGATTTCTAAAATTGAATTCATGAGACTCAAAGTTTGGTTTTCAAATGGTAATTGATTTTTAGAAAAAAAACCCGGATTGAAACCGGTGGATTTTTCGGTGTTTTCAAAAGCGGTTGAGGTGCTGTCCAAGACGGACCAGCAACCTATCCAATTGATTTAAATTGTTTTATTTGATGTTTTCCAAATGATTTCAAAGTGTTTAAGGAACTAAGAAAAGTTCAAAGTGTTTTATTTGCTGTCCAAGACGGTGCGCATTTAATCGCTGGACCTCAGGTGAGAGAGTAGCTTTCCTAAGACACCGTGGTAGTAGGTGTTATATTAAGACGTTCCGTATCAGCTCAAAGATCGGAACTCAGTGGTTCTGAGTCAGTAGTATAGTGGCAATTGTTTGCTTTGTGTGTCCACTTATACGAAGAGGACAAAGACCACCTTGTTGTGTGTGATGTTTGTATGCTAATGATGTGCTGTTTATACTGGTTCATCTATGCATGTTGATATTATTATTTGTTGAGTATGAGCTAATGTCTGGGAATGACGATAAAAAGAGATTAGAAATAAAAGACACCAGGAAAAGATATAACCCTTGTTTGGCTTAAGTCCTTGTGGAATAAGGCTGCCCTGATGAGACATTGAGAGTGGAGACAATGATAAGAGGATTGAGAATGATTGGAAAGGAAATAGAAAAGAAAGATTGAAAAGTGATAAAGAGATGAGATTAGATGTAACACCCCTAATTTTCGTCTCCCGAATAATAGGAAATTAATAATAAAAAGTTTTATTATTAATTTATAGAATTTTTCCAAGTTTATGTTTTGTATTTAATTAGCCTTAAATATAAAAATAAATGGAAATATTTTTATATGGCAAATAAATGCAAAATATAAGGAAATTGCATATTGGTCCCTGGGTGAGGACTAAAAAGCAATATTAGAAAGGTTCTTGGAGGGAAAGATTTAAAAATAATAATTTTTATATTTTGAACTGATCTAACCGGTTAGTAATGCCTTGTAACCGGTTAGACGATGAACACAGAAACTGGTTTAGTGGATTTTGATGAGTAATCACTGGGTTAATTCGTTTAATCGCCACGAATCCCACTAATTGCATGTTAGGAGACGCGTGTCTTCCTGCATGGCAACGAATTTTGGCTATAAATGGACGAATTTCTGAGGAAGCAAGGGTTGTTGGTCTGATTTTGGGTTGAAGGGGGTGATTAGGGTTCCAACTTCGTCTGAGGCGATTCTCATTCTTCTTTGAGTGTTGGAAAGGGAAAGATACACCTTTGGAAAGCTTACATCCTGAGCTTTCCATTGATATAGAGATTGTGAGTTAAGAGTGTGTGTGTGAGGAGAAATCAGCCATCAAAGTTCAGTGTTGAAAACTGAACTCTGTTACTCTTTGGTTCGGGAAGCTGTTTTGAGACTCTGATTTTGATCCACACAGGTAACCTCTAGGTCCCAAATCTCTTTCATTCATTAGTGCATGTTGCCTAGACCAATGTCTAATCGTTTTCCCCAATTTTCTTGGCCAATTTCCATGTCAAACCTTCTGATACTTGGACCCTGTTGATAAAAAAATCGTGGCTGGAAGCAGAACTGTGGATTTGGGGAAATCTGTGGTTTGATCTTCAAGCTCAGTGGAAATACTCATCAAAATCAACTTAGAGGTAAGGGAGAAGTCTATACTATACTAGATTTAGACTAAAAATCAAATGAATTAGGATTTGAGTTCATGAAACTCAAAAGGGCATTATGTGTTGTTAAGCACAAAGGCTTGGAGGCCAATTTCTTGCTCACTGTGGTTTTGAGAAATTTTCAATTGATGCATGCAAGTTAAATGAAGACTGATTTCTGTGTTTAAGTGTTTGATTTCAGTTTTGTTGTGCTAAATTGGGTTTATGTGAATTTTCATGCAAATTGATTCAATAAACTTGATGCACGCAATGTGAATGTGTTTCTGGGTGTAAACATGTTTACTTTAAGGCATATGAACTTGGTGTATACTGGAATTTGGTTAGATTTGAGAAAGGAAGAAAATGAGTTGTGTAACATCCCAAACTTAATTTATAGTGTAATCTATGCTGTGATGGTCCTAGGGTAGAAGAATTGAGGGCATAAGTTAGAAACTTAGCCAATTGAGCATGCAACCTTAGGTTTAAAACATAGGAATTTAGGAAATTAGAATAACAAGATTGGTAGCTTAAAACATAAATTCCACCGTTGGATGTGAAGTAGGATAGGTGAGGAAGCTTGCTTTGAAATTTGAAGAAGATCCAACGGGTAACGAAGAAGTTATGGCCTCTCAAAGTTTGGGTACTGCAAAACTGAACAGCTTAATCGATTAAACTGCAGCTTAATCGATTAAGGTCAGAAAATGGGAAATGGCTTAATCGATTAATAATCGATTAAAAGCTGTAGATGCTGAAAAAAAAATAAAGGGCGTCCATCTCTTAGATTTTGCAAAGCTCGAACTCTCTCTCTTCTAGGGCACAAATTCACTCACTCTAATTGACCAATTCTCAAGAGAATCACTCCAAGTCCACCCCCAAGTCCATCCTTGTAGCTCCAAGTAAGTGGTTGTTGCTTATGTTCTTCTTTTCCTTTCCCCTAGAATTCGAATTTCTCTCTCCCTCTTTCTCCCATGGCACTTCAATCATCAACCTAGGGAAGTCTTGATGGGGTCACGAATTTCCCTCAAGATTCTTGGGCAAAGCTTAATATTTTGTCTCTTTATTTCATTAATTTTAGGTTCCTCCCTCTCCTTTGAGTTGTGGCCATTGCTCAAGTGTGCTCCAAGCACAAATTTTCTCTCTAACTCTAAGAACATGAGGTAAGGAGGTTTGTGTTACCATATTCTAGGGGTTAGGTTGTGTTATGTATATAGTGGGTTACTAAGAGTTATGTGTTAGATTAGAGTAAAAACCCTAGGTATGGTTATTGCATAAAAATATTGGATGTGTTATTTTGTGTTTAAATGTGGTAATTGCTATTTAAGTTGTGAGAACTGGTATTATGCTAGATTATATGGGAAATCTAGAATTTTTATAAAGGATAATGAATATTATGTTGGAATAAGAATAAATATTTCCTTGGAAAAATTGAAAGTATAAGTATATGCTAAATGTGTAAATGATTGCGTGGAAATCATGTTAATAATTGTGATTAGTTGTTGTGTAATTTTATTATGTATGTCTACCTGAGAAGTGAAATATATGCAATATTTGTGGCTACGTGAGTATGTGAGTTGTTGTAATGATTATGATATTTGATATTGGCATGAATGTCCCTTAGAAATTACCCTGTATTTTTGGGAATTTAAAAGTATTCTGAGATGATAAAATGGAACTAATGAGAATGAGCACAAAGAGATGGAATAAGCGAAATAAATTGTTAAAAGATTTAAAGGAAAAAGAGTGTGTGATCCAGATCTTGTAAGACGTTGTCCTTAGGAGACTGTACGCATAGATCGCGTAAGACGCACATTGTGCGCAGTTGTAAGACGTTGTCCTTAGGAGACTGTACGCAGTTATGGACACACACACACACACCATATATTAATAATGTTATAATTGGATTGTGCTACTCCAGATCTTGTAAGACGTTGTCCTTAGGAGACTGTACGCATAGATCGCGTAAGACACACATTGTGTGCAGCTGTAAGACGTTGTCCTTAGGAGACTGTACGCAATGATGGACGCACATTATGATTTTGGGAATCCAGGTCTTGTAAGACGTTGTCCTTAGGAGACTGTACGCATAGACCGCGTAAGACACACATTGTGTGCAGCTGTAAGACGTTGTCCTTAGGAGACTGTACGCAATGATGGATCCCCGTGATAAATTCTAAAAATGCTATGAATGCTTCCAAGAGTATGAGAAAAGAGCATGTGAAATTAGTAAAGTTGAGAAAGATAACAAATTGTGCGAGTTATAATTGTATGAATTAGGGAAAGTAAATGAGATGGAGGACTATGTAACTTGTATATTATGGAAATGCATGGACTATGGGAATTAAAACTACAAGAGAACTACTTTAATGTGGAAAGAATATAATTGAACTTTTTGGGAATGCTCATTGGATTATATGCACTACATGACTAGATGTGTTTGGTTTGGTGGTTCAGTATAGCATAATAGAGACTGCTTCCCTATTTTATTGTGTAATACTCACCTCCTTACCATTTTTCAGGTACTGAGTTGGAGTATACACCAGGATCGGCCGAGCAAGATTACTCTCCCTCACAGGGAGAGTAGGGTTGGGTCTTAGATATATTTATTTTGGCCTAAGCCTCCGTATTCATTTGATGTATATGGGCTGTATATGCTTTTGAGAGAGGCTTAGGATTAGTTTCTTTTGTGCATGGTTTATGATTCCTTTTTGGGCATAGTTGCTGTTATGGTCTCTTGATTCACATATTTTGCATTTCTGCTGGTACACTGACATACTGATGCCGATGATTTACACTTGAGCCCATGGGGCAACTGTAGTGGACCGGACCCATAAGCCGACCGCATGCCTTCAATGCCGACCAACGACTCAACGGATAAGTTTAAAACTCCCTAGTACATGATAAGGATGAAGGACTCACCCTTCTTATCCTCTAAGAGCCACGTCAGCCCTATTGGGCCCAACAGGCCCATAAGGTATCACAACATACCTAGCAGGTAATCCCCTATAAGAACCACTATGCTATAGGGGCTAAGGTATGTCTCTCATCCCTACTCTCAAGAACTACGTGTGGCTTGATCCCCTTTATCACTGGGGGTACGTAGGACCGGGGTCACCCTCGTCAGCTGCAACAACCCAAAACACACATCGTGGTGTCTCCCTAGCAAGGGAACACTACATTGGCGCTGTCTGTGGGGATCGGAAAACTGGTGCTGGTGCTATTCTTAGCAAACTGGTGCTCAACAAAACTGGTGTCTCTCACTATGGCTGGTTCTATTCTTAGCAAACTGGTGCTGTTCGAAGCTCTCCCTCCTCTGCGGTAGGTCCTGAACCGCCACACGGAGCTTTTCAAGCTCTTCGGCTATGGTAGCACCAGATCCAGAATGACAGAAGCAAGAAAAGAAGACGTCAATGGGCACCATGTTGTAGAACCGAAGGCCACTGCCGCTGCGCCCCATCATGGCGCTCCAGTCATGATAAAAATAGCGTAGATGATGAGCGATTCGCGTCGCGGTTTCAGATTTCAGACCCGCCACGCAGAGCTTGTCCCAGGTTCGAGCACGACGCCACCATGGAGCACCGCCACTTCTCCTTTTGATTTTTGCGGTGTTACCTTCTGATTTTTGCGGCGTTGGCGGTGATGAGCTCGGTAGCGATGGTGCCAATCCTCTTGCTCCAACACGGGTCCAGATCCCTTTGCCTCCGCCACCGCCGTTCGAAACTGAGGCCAGATCTCGGTGGTGTGAGAAGGCCACCATTTTCTCGAACCAGTCATGGCAGCGGAGAAGAGCGAACTCAACCATTGCAGAATCGCGAGCCACCGCGACTCCTCATCCCCCCTGTGTCTCTCCTTCGAGCACCATCAACCATGAAGCTCCTCACCGTTCCCGTCACCAACGACCACCGGCGCCAGCCCTCGTGTTCTACGCCGTTTCCGACGCCGCCGGTGTGGGCAGCATCACCCCAGATCAGCGCCGCCGCTGCACGTTGAGCAGCCCCTATCCATGCAGAACCAAGAGGGAACCCTAGGGTTCCCAAAGCAAAAACGGGCCACCAGGCCCAAATAAAAAAAAACAAAAAAAACAATAAAAATAAAAAAAGGGCCTAATCAGGCCCAATTTACAAAAAAAAAAAGAGGCCAGCAGCCAAAAAAAAAACAAAAAGAAGGGGGAGGAATGGACTATTGGCCCAAGCTGCACCAAAAAGAAAAACGGGCCTCAACAACTCTATGGGCCAACAATTCAGCAACCTACCTTTAAATCAGGGAAGTTACTCTTTTTAATAATGCCACAAATATTTTATTGACTCACATGACTATTAGTTAGAGACAAAAATAATTTATATTTTGCCATTTAGTTTGATTACATGTTGTTTATTATTTATTATTTAATAGCTATAAATTGTCAATCTTGAACGACAATAACTAATTAATTATTATTTTTGTGTGCATATGCGAGGTACACGTACGATGGCCCGAGCGACTGAATAACCCATTCCGAGATCCCCATTAATGGACAAATAATTTTCCGAGTATCACGAATACAATAATGTTACTTTATTTGGAATCTAGTGGTGATGGCGAGGACCCCCGAGCCGAGTTCTCCTCTTGAAGCTCATGCTCCGAGCGAAAAGCGAGGACCCCCACGCCGAGGTCCCCTCTTGAAGCTTGTGCTCCGAGCGAAGAGCGAGGACCCCCGCGCCAAGTTCCCCTCATGAAGCTCGTGTTCCGAGCATAGAGAAAATCATATTTAAGGAAAACAAAGGTCGACCCTTAACGCTCAACAAAGCCCATTTTGAGAGGATTGACAAAAGACTTCAATCCAACAGTCTTCGATCCAACATTCCTCACCTCAGCGAATCAGGGAAGGAATTCTCGTTCCTATATTTCTTTCCTATTTACTTGGCATTTTACATGATTACTTTGCCCACATGCTTATATTAGTTTACCCGATGCAATATTTTGGACATGTGCTTTAAATACTTAGTTCCTTCTAATCCCTTTACAAGTCGCTTATTATTTGATATTCTCCATGCTGTTACGTAATGTTTTGTTGAGCAAATCTTCGTGCTGCTGAATGCCCTTAAATATTTGTCTCTCCTGCTGTGATAGGATAATAATTCTTTATATAGATATATCGCCTGTTGAATGACGTACATTAGTTTCCGACAATCGCACATTGTCATTATTCCTAAATTAATGCTTTCATTTGGCTTGTTGTCATTAAATGCTCTGACATATTTATAAATGTCATTCATTACAATTATTGCGCATGATATACCTGAAATTATGCTTCTTTTCATGGGCAATCCTGTCTGGTTGCACGGTATTTAATTATTGTCATTATTATATTTGTTACGTGTGATTTTTTTTTAATCATGCTGCTTTTGTTCTGATACTTTATATTCACTTACCAATAATTTTCATTGTTGCTATTCAATTATAATAGATTGTCAAATTAACGACGATCACTGATTATTGTTCTTAAACATGTAATGTAAGGTTCAAGAAAGGATGGTCGGACCTATTGAAAAGGAAGGCCGAGCAGTTAGGATTCTCTCTAGAGTTGACGGGACCATCACGACTCCACGATAGAGAACAGTCCAAAAGTCAAAACGGTTACCGTAAAAACATGTGCTCTTGTAACAACCCGTCACGAGGCTAGCCTAGAATGGGCACTACACACCCACGACGGTCAAACTGTTACGAGTCATGCTATCGGGGCCTCCGTCCACAATGAACTCTCGATCAACAAAACAACGACATGTGAAGCCACAAGTTACGGTCAATTAAGGGCATTACCACGACCAATCCAGGGAAGTTAATTTCTTTTACTTAAGTCATTTCAATGGTATTGATTATGTACACCATTGCATGCCAATGATACAGTTAATTATTATACTTATTAACATTATTTGGTTTAATACCACTAATTGCTCCGACACATTTTTGATACACGTATCGTTTATTATTATTATTACGTGTGATCTTTTTAGAATCATACTATTTACATACTAATATTTTATTCCGTAAACTTGCCAATAATTTTCATTATTGCAATTTAATTATTATACATTGTCAGTTCAAATGACGATTACTGATTATTAATTTTGTATACATATACGAGGTACAAATATGGGTAAACAGTCCATCCCACCGGTTTCCTACCAGATCCCTACACCCGCAATAGGATATCAGGCTATGATATCAACCGACCAATGACATCCTCGAATTGATCGGTCCCTTCTACCACGACACCCTTGCCTCTCATGGTCACTAAAAGCCCAAAGACGATCCCCGTCAACATCTCTTCTCGAGATCCCAGCATTGCTCACAAGGGCGCTATACAATAGTTCGCCCATAACGGCATACAGGGTGTTTGGGAGGAAGAAGATGAAGAGTACCAAGCAAGCACACGATCTAGCAGTAGAAGAAAAAATGTCTCTATGCCAAATTGATGCCGAGCATATCAACGTTCATGCCAAAAAGGATGTCGAACGCATCAAAATTCAAAAATAGTCTAACTATAAAGACAAACAGGGAAGGATCTTTCTCATTATCTCATTTATGTGATGTACATTGCATGGTTTAAACCTCACATTCATCATTATTGAATCACTTGTTGCACAACATTATATTATCTTAGATAATACTCATAATTAACAGTGAAACAGCTCATACTTCGCTATTAATGTCATTACATATCATTAACTACTTGATATTCTTATAGTTGTTTTCATACATCATGTAAAGGTACAAATTTGATGGTCGGAACTACCGGACGTGATAGCCCGAGCACGATGGCCAAAGAATGATGCGAGTGTTTCGCGCATAACCCAAGTCAGGATTCCTATCATCCGAAAGCATGCACAAGCAGACCACAGATCTCGTGCCTCTCAGACGCCTTCTCTAACCCCGCCCTCACAACTTGCAAACATTCAACCCCGTCACAATGCACTCCTTCACAGGTCTAAATCCTCAAGCCTCTCACACAGGTTTGGATGAATCTGATCTAATTGGCAAAGCATTCTCGGAGGGGGAATCCGATTTAGTTGGGGAAGTACACTCGGATTAGGCGATTCTGCTGCACATTCATTCTCTCAATCACCAATCCTTCTGATGTCTCCTCGGATAACACTCCTGTTATCGGGTTAAAGGTTTTGAAAAGAAAAAGACGAAGGCATGTCCGACAACTCAGAAAACAGCCGATCCAAATTAAAGGATATAACACTCCTCTCGCTTGATCAGGGAATTAATCTTTCCTTATCCTAAATTTAATTCATTACTCTTTATTACATTTATGTTTTATATCTTAATTATACATATTGGCTTCCTTGAGATGATTGTAATTGTTGGCCATGAGTGGTACACATGGTCACTTTATTTATGCTACGAGTATCATACTACCTACATAGTCTCTGAATATGACTCATTGTTTATAAAGTGAATGCATCACTCTTGTCTCATTTCTAATTTAATATTCTAATTCCTATCTCTGTATTTGTGATGAAAGGTACAACTGGGGAGGTACAAGCAACTCAGGATCTCTAAAAGAGTCTCACATCATTCGTCCACCCTCATGTTCCGACAATTGCAAAGATCGTGTTTTATTCAACATTCATGCATCTACCGAACGCAACAGGGCCTTATCAGACATCCTTTGATATTATGCAAGCAAGCTCCGTTTCGGCTTTGTTGTTCCGAGCTTCCCTTCGACGACCTTCTAATAAGGATCCGACAGACTATTCCGTTTTCCGAGGGGTTCAGCAGTTATAATTGATTAACATCATTGACGAAAGAATCAGTGCTACATCCTGTCCTATCCACAAGGAATTTTCTCAAATTGTTTTGTTGAAGATGATCTCACTTTTTGCCCTCTCGGCTTAATTTCTCGGCTTCAACTTCGGCTTATTTCTCTAGCTCGACAACATTGTTCTCCGACATTGAGCGCATCTCAGCCAGCTGGGGTCTGAGGACTCCCTCTCAAGTAGCCATACTCTGCCACATCGTCCGCTGCTCGGGAGTAGCAACATACTCTAAGTCCCCATGCTCGCCATACGCCAAGTATCATTGTCACCGATCAGTATCTCTGAAAACCTCCCGCCGAGCATCTCAATTCTTATGAACTCGGCACAAGCCCTTTCAAGCTTTACCGCTTTTCTCACTCTTTGTCTTCTCAGCATCCCCGGTATGCTCCTTCTGCTCGTCAAGAATCCGATCATGTTCTCCTATGTGTCAGCATATTTCCGCCAGCTGGGGAGTGAGCACTTCCTCCCGAGCGGCCACATTCCATCTCATTGCCCGCTGCTCGGGATCAGCAACTTACTCTAAGGCCTTGGAGTCATTTGGGAAGAACTTTAACAAGGAAGTTTCTATGCTCGCCACGCGCTGACGATCATTTTTGTCAACCAGTACCTTTGGAGATCTCCCATTGAGTTTTTGGGCTTATACCGAGTTTGAGGGTGCCTCGGACATCAGCATCAAGCATCTCAATTCTTATGAACTGAACACAAGCCTCTTGGGGGGCTTACGTTGTAATGGGATAGGTACATAGCCGACATAGGCCGACCTAGACACTGGTAACATATGATCATCTCCCTGTAAAGGATGTTGCAACATTTCCGCCTATCGCCATCAGATTTGGTATCCACCTCTCTCATTGAGGACTTACTTTAATTCAATCACTCACTTTGGATCACATTCCTACACACTTGCATGCCCACGATCTCGGTTAGCCGACCAGGTCGGCATTGCTACAAGTGGAAAGGAGGACTGCGACCCGATACTTGACCACAGGTCGAATACATCGCGGGCAGAGGAATACGCCTCGGCTAAGGTGCTCATTCTGACAGCATGAACCCGTAAAGCTTACGATCCAATTGGTGATGAGACTCTTGACACACCTCAATACAACGGGGTGTAAGAGTCTCCTTTAGGTTTATTCTTTCAGTGTCATTGTTTGAGCACAAAGAATGCTATCAACCATTTGTGATACTCTTCCAGGAAAAGGGTCTTGGCTTTAAACAGTCTTCTATGTCACCTCCAACCTCGGAAATCGGACGTCTGATCTGCCCAACACAGAAAAGATCTAAACTCGGCTCAGAGTCTATATGACACTTCCCGAGCTGGGGGGCTTATGTAGTGGACCGGACCCATAAGCCGACCGCATGCCTTCAATGCCGACCAACGACTCAACGGATAAGTTTAAAACTCCCTAGTACATGATAAGGATGAAGGACTCACCCTTCTTATCCTCTAAGAGCCACGTCAGCCCTATTGGGCCCAACAGGCCCATAAGGTATCACAACATACCTAACAGGTAATCCCCTATAAGAACCACTATGCTATAGGGGCTAAGGTATGTCTCTCATCCCTACTCTCAAGAACTACGTGTGGCTTGATCCCCTTTATCACTGGGGGTACGTAGGACCGGGGTCACCCTCGTCAGCTGCAACAACCCAAAACACACATCGTGGTGTCTCCCTAGCAAGGGAACACTACAGCAACTATGTGTTGCATATATTTATATTTGAGCCCTGCTGGCTATTGTTGATATTATATACATGAGTTTATCAGGTTGAAGATTTAGAAAAGTCCGAAAAACAAACGAAACTCCGTCCGTTTGACGGTTGATTTTTATAATTTAAAAATGAATTTTTAAGTTCATATTTTTAATATAAGGGGAATTAAGGATAATTAAGTATAGGGTGTTACATTTATGGTATCAGAGCAGTTTCTCCTCGGCCTTGGAGTTATGCAAACTCCACACGATTACTCACTTAGCGAGTAATGAATGCTCCTAGTAAAAGTTTAGGAATTTAGTAGTATGATTATAGTACTATGTATACATTAAATATTTTAAGTCTTATTTTTCTGCTCTCTTTGGCTAAGCAGTATGGCGGGAAGGAGGGCTGCTAATGATGGGCTTGCGGCCATTCTGGAGCATCTGTCACAAATGCAGCAGCAGCAAGGAGAGCAGATGGCAGCTGCCGCAGCCGCAGCAGCCACAGCAGCTGCAACAGCTATGAAACCAGCTCCAGTAGAGGTGGACTGGATGGCTAGGTTCCGCAAGAATGATCCACCTTGCTTTGAGGGTGGAAATGACCCTGATGGAGCCCAGAGATGGATTCAGGAGATCGAGAAGATCCTCCGCTCTATTCACCCACCCATGGAGCAGCATGTGCGTCTGGCGGAATTTATGCTAACCAATGAGGCTGAGCATTGGTGGGACCAGCAGAGGAGGGGATTGGAGGCAGCCAATCCGGTGGTTCCTTGGGAAGTATTCAAGGGTCTTTTTCTAGGGAAGTATTTCCCTGAAGACGTGAGAAGGGAGAAGGAGATTGCCTTTCTTCAGTTGACTAAGGGCTCTATGTCAGTTGGGGATTATGCAGCTAGATTTGAAGATCTCATCCGATTCTCTGACTATCGGGATGCCAGTGAGCGCGGCAAATGCGTCAAGTTTGAATCTGGACTTAGGACTGACATTCGCCTTTCATGCGAGTATCACAATATTGATAATTTGGCCCGTTTGGTCAACATGACGAGTACTTATGAGAAGGGGCTTAAGAGGAAAATGGCAGAAGATAAAAGCAAGACTGTTCAGAGAAGTGTTGGTCCTATGAGGCGCAAGGGAGCGGTGCATCGGCCAGGCCCCTATCCATAGCCTAGAGCGGGCCCTATGGGGGGTTCTCCTGGTCCTATTCCGCCCTGTCCTCATTGTGGCAAGCAGCATAGGGGTGTATGTTGGACTCAGAATCAATCGAATATCACTTGTTTTAAGTGTGGACAGCCCGACCATGTTTCAATGAATTGCCCGCAGAATGCAGTTAAGAAAGAAGCAAATGTGACTAGGGCGCAGAGGATTGCTGATGGCCGCCCACTTCAGAAAGGGAATGTGTACACTCTTGATGGAGAGGAGGTGACAGAGGCTGATGAGCTGATTCGAGGTATTGGTCATATAAATGATATTGCATGCGGTATTCTATTTGACTGTGGAGCTCACACTCTTTTATTTCTTTCAATTGCATGGAGAGACTAAAGTTATCTGCTGTTGAGATGCCTTTTAAGTTGTCTGTTTCTACCCCTACAAACTCAGCTGTGGTTACATCTTTGATGTGCTTGGATTGCCCTCTTCGAGTATTGGAGCGGGAATTCAAAGTGAACTTGATATGTTTGCCCTTAACCAAGCTGGATATCATTCTAGGCATGGACTGGATGTCCCAGAACCGTGTCCTTCTTGATTGTAGCCAGAAGTCAGTAATTTTCTGTCAAGTCTCTGTGTCGGCCATGGACGATGAGGAAGCATCGGATATTAGCAAAATCCCAGTGGTTTGTGAGTTTCCGGATGTTTTTCCAGCTGAAATACCTGGATTGCCTCCAGCCAGAGAAGTAGAATTTGGCATTGATCTTATGCCTGGTGCCGGCCCGGTATCTAAAGCGCTGTACAGAATGGCTCCTCCAGAGTTTGAAGAGTTAAAGAAGAAGTTGGAGGAGCTTTTGGCGAAGGGTTTCATAAGACCGAGTGTTTCCCCGTGGGGAGCTCCTATCCTCTTTGTTAAAAAGAAGGATGGAAGTGTACGCATGTGCACTGATTACCGACAGCTGAATGCGGTGACGGTGAAGAATAAGTATCCGCTCCCACGCATTGATGATTTGTTGGATCAGCTTAGGGGAGCTGCGGTTTTCTCAAAAATTGACCTCCGATCTGGATACCATCAAATCCGTATCCGATAGGGGGACATTCCTAAAACTGCTTTTAGATCTCGGTATGGGCATTTTGAATATGTGGTGATACCTTTCGGTCTCACGAATGCACCTGCTATCTTCATGGATTACATGAACAGGATCTTCAGGCCGTACTTAGACTCATTTGTCATTGTGTTCATTGATGACATTCTTATTTATTCCAAGAGCCAGAAGGAGCATGGAGAGCATTTGAGAACAGTGCTCCAAGTTCTCAAAGACAAGCGTCTTTATGCCAAGTTTTCTAAATGTAGTTTCTGGTTGAATGAAGTGCATTTTCTAGGGCATGTGATTTCTGAGAAGGGAGTTGCGGTTGACCCTTCTAAGGTGGAAGCGGTGCTTAAGTGGGAGAGACCCAAGTCCATCACAGAAATCAGAAGTTTCCTTGGTATGGCTGGTTATTATAGGAGGTTCATTGAAGGGTTTTCTAAGCTAGCCCTTCCTCTGACTACTCTTATGCGGAAGGGTGTTCCATTTGAATGGTCCCCAGAATGTGAAGAGAGTTTCCAGGAGTTGAAGAGGCGATTGACTAGTTCCCCGGTGTTGATCTTGCCGGATCCGACTCAATCCTTCGTAGTGTATTGTGACGCTTCAAAACAAGGGTTGGGTTGTGTGCTGATGCAGCAAGGACAAGTCATAGCCTATGCATCCAGGTAGTTGAGACAGCATGAGCAGAACTATCCCACTCATGATCTTGAGTTGGCAGCAGTAGTTTTTGCTTTGAAAATCTGGAGGCACTATCTGTATGGTTCAAAATTTGAAGTCTTTAGTGATCATAAAAGCCTTCGCTATCTTTTTGATCAAAAAGAGTTGAATATGAGACAGAGGAGGTGGATGGAGTTTCTGAAGGACTATGATTTCAATCTCCAGTACCATCCGGGAAAAGCAAATGTAGTGGCTGATGCACTAAGTCGCAAGACTTTGCATGTCAGCAATTTGATGGTGAAGGAGATGCAGCTAATCCAAGAATTCAGTGACCTCAATTTGAACATGCAAGTGAAAGAGAAGAGCATTGTTCTAGAAATTCTGCAGGTTACTAATGACTTGATTGGCCTTATTAGAGAGAGACAAACTGATGATGCAGAATTACAGAAGTTGTTGGAAGGGGCATCGGGCAATGAAGAGCCCGATTTTGTGAAAGGTTCAGATGGCATTATCCGATTTAGGGGTCGGATATGTGTTACCATGGACTTCGAGATCAGAAGGGATATCTTGTGGGAAGCACATCGGACCAAAATGAATTTCCATCCTGGTGCAACAAAAATGTACCAAGATCTGAAAAAGATTTATTGGTGGCCAAAGTTGAAAACCGATGTAGCAGATCATGTATCTCATTGTCTTACTTGCCAGAAAGTTAAGATTGAGCATCAAAAGCCTGGTGGTCCATTGCGATCACTTGATATACCGGAGTGGAAGTGGGATAGTATAGCTATGGATTTTGTGACAGGTCTACCTAGGACTGCTGCAGGATGTGATGCAGTTTGGGTGGTCGTGGACCGTCTCACAAAGTGTGCCCACTTTATTCCGATTCACAAGAAGTACACTCTGGAGAAGTTGACTCAGTTGTATATCAGGGACATAGTGAAACTACATGGTGTTCCTACCAGTATTGTATCCGATCGTGATCCAAGATTTCTGTCTAGATTTTGGCAGAGTCTTCAGGAGGCATTGGGTACTAAGCTGAAATTCAGTACGGCTTATCATCCGCAGACAGACGGACAATCTGAGCGTACTATCCAGACACTGGAGGACTTGTTGAGAGCATGTGTTCTTGAGCAGGCTGGTAGTTGGGAGCAGTTACTGCCGTTGATGGAGTTCATTTATAATAACAGCTTTCACTCCAGTATTGGCATGGCACCATTTGAGGCTCTCTATGGCAGAAAGTGAAGGACGCCTCTGTGTTGGTTCCAAATAGGAGAGAATCTGTTGACAGGTCCTGATATTGTGAAAGAAACAACTGAGAAGATCACAATGATCAAGAACAAAATGAAAACATCCCAGGATCGCCAGAAGAATTATGCTGATAGGCGTAGGAGACCCTTGGAATTTGATGTTGGGGATCATGTGTTTCTATGAGTGTCTCCGGTCACTGGGATTGGTAGAGAAATTAGGTCCAAGAAACTAACTCCTAGGTTTGTTGGACCTTATGAGATCTTGAAGAAGGTTGGTCCGGTAGCTTATAGAATTGCTATGCCCCCTCACTTAGCTAGGCTTCATGATGTATTCCATGTTTCACAGCTAAGAAAATACATTCATGATCCTACTCATGTGGTCACATTGGACGATTTGCCTTTGAAGGAGAATTTGACTTTTGAGGTGTTGCCAGTGAGGATTGAAGACAGGCAGGTGAGACAATTAAGAGGCAAGGAGATCAGCTTGGTAAAAGTCATTTGGAGCAGGAACAATGTGGAGGAGGCTACTTGGGAGCTAGAAAGCAAGATCAGACAATCTCATCCACACTTGTTCGAGGACAACGGAATTTTGAGGACGAAATTCGGGTAAGTGGGAGAGGATTGTAACATCCCAAACTTAATTTATAGTGTAATCTATGCTGTGATGGTCCTAGGGTAGAAGAATTGAGGGCATAAGTTTAAAACATAGGAATTTAGGAAATTAGAATAACAAGATTGGTAGCTTAAAACATAAATTCCACCGTTGGATGTGAAGTAGGATAGGTGAGGAAGCTTGCTTTAAAATTTGAAGAAGATCCAACGGGTAACGAAGAAGTTATGGCCTCTCAAAGTTTGGGTACTGCAAAACTGAACAGCTTAATCGATTAAACTGCAGCTTAATCGATTAAACTGCAGCTTAATCGATTAAGGTCAAAAAATGGGAAATGGCTTAATCGATTAATAATCGATTAAAAGCTGTAGATGCTGAAAAAAATAAAGGGCGTCCATCTCTTAGATTTTGCAAAACCCGAACTCTCTCTCTTCTAGGGCACAAATTCACTCACTCTAATTGATCAATTCTCAAGAGAATCACTCCAAGTCCACCCCCAAGTCCATCCTTGTAGCTCCAAGTAAGTGGTTGTTGCTTATGTTCTTCTTTTCCTTTCCCCTAGAATTCGAATTTCTCTCTCCCTCTTTCTCCCATGGCACTTCAATCATCAACCTAGGGAAGTCTTGATGGGGTCACGAATTTCCCTCAAGATTCTTGGGCAAAGCTTAATATTTTGTCTCTTTATTTCATTAATTTTAGGTTCCTCCCTCTCCTTTGAGTTGTGGCCATTGCTCAAGTGTGCTCCAAGCACAAATTTTCTCTCTAACTCTAAGAACTTGAGGTAAGGAGGTTTGTGTTACCATATTCTAGGGGGTAGGTTGTGTTATGTATATAGTGGGTTACTAAGAGTTATGTGTTAGATTAGAGTAAAAACCCTAGGTATGGTTATTGCATAAAAATATTGGATGTGTTATTTTGTGTTTAAATGTGGTAATTGCTATTTAAGTTGTGAGAACTGGTATTATGCTAGATTATATGGGAAATCTAGAATTTTTATAAAGGATAATGAATATTATGTTGGAATAAGAATAAATATTTCCTTGGAAAAATTGAAAGTATAAGTATATGCTAAATGTGTAAATGATTGTGTGGAAATCATGTTAATAATTGTGATTAGTTGTTGTGTAATTTTATTATGTATGTCTACCTGAGAAGTGAAATATATGCAATATTTGTGGCTACGTGAGTATGTGAGTTGTTGTAATGATTATGATATTTGATATTGGCATGAATGTCCCTTAGAAATTACTCTGTATTTTTGGGAATTTAAAAGTATTCTGAGATGATAAAATGGAACTAATGAGAATGAGCACAAAGAGATGGAATAAGTGAAATAAATTGTTAAAAGATTTAAAGGAAAAAGAGTGTGTGATCCAGATCTTGTAAGACGTTGTCCTTAGGAGACTGTACGCATAGATCGCGTAAGACGCACATTGTGCGCAGTTGTAAGACGTTGTCCTTAGGAGACTGTACGCAGTTATGGACACACACACACACACACACACCATATATTAATAATGTTATAATTGGATTGTGCTACTCCAGATCTTGTAAGACGTTGTCCTTAGGAGACTGTACGCATAGATCGCGTAAGACACACATTGTGTGCAGCTGTAAGACGTTGTCCTTAGGAGACTGTACGCAATGATGGACGCACATTATGATTTTGGGAATCCAGGTCTTGTAAGACGTTGTCCTTAGGAGACTGTACGCATAGACCGTGTAAGACACACATTGTGTGCAGCTGTAAGACGTTGTCCTTAGGAGACTGTACGCAATGATGGATCCCCGTGATAAATTCTAAAAATGCTATGAATGCTTCCAAGAGTATGAGAAAAGAGCATGTGAAATTAGTAAAGTTGAGAAAGATAACAAATTGTGTGAGTTATAATTGTATGAATTAGGGAAAGTAAATGAGATGGAGGACTATGTAACTTGTATATTATGGAAATGCATGGACTATGGGAATTAAAACTACAAGAGAACTACTTTAATGTGGAAAGAATATAATTGAACTGTTTGGGAATGCTCATTGGATTATATGCACTACATGACTAGATGTGTTTGGCTTGGTGGTTCAGTATAGCATAATAGAGATTGCTTCCCTATTTTATTGTGTAATACTCACCTCCTTACCATTTTTCAGGTACTGAGTTGGAGTATACACCAGGATCGGCCGAGCAGGATTACTCTCCCTCACAGGGAGAGTAGGGTTGGGTCTTAGATATATTTATTTTGGCCTAAGCCTCCGTATTCATTTGATGTATATGGGCTGTATATGCTTTTGAGAGAGGCTTAGGATTAGTTTCTTTTGTGCATGGTTTATGATTCCTTTTTGGGCATAGTTGCTGTTATGGTCTCTTGATTCACATATTTTGCATTTCTGCTGGTACACTGACATACTAATGTTGATGATTTACACTTGAGCCCATGGGGCAACTATGTGATGCATATATTTATATTTGAGCCCTGCTGGCTATTGTTGATATTATATACATGAGTTTATCAGGTTGAAGATTTAGAAAAGTCCGAAAAACAAACGAAACTCCGTCCATTTGACGGTTGATTTTTTATAATTTAAAAATGAATTTTTAAGTTCATATTTTTAATATAAGGGGAATTAAGGGTAATTAAGTATAGGGTGTTACAAGTTGTTAAAACCCTTGTTTTTATGTTCAGGCTGCATAATCTAACCGGTTACACGATTTTCGTAACCGGTTAGACACTGTAAAATTTTCAAAGAAAAATTTGTTGCAAACCGGTTCTGAAACCTTAAAGGATTTTTACTCAAGTTGAAGCCTTAAATTCAGTATACATAGTCTGAAACATGAGTTGTTATCAGGCAAAAAATTCAGATTGGAAAGATTGCCATTTATGCCTTAAAATGATGGAATAATTTCAAGTGAAATTATGTTCATTGGAAAAGAATATGTGATTTGGACTTTTGAATGATGAAACAATGGTTTTTGAGGTATAAAAATAAAGTTAAAAGTGTTTTGGATTGGGTAGAGAATTCAAGAAAAAGGGTTTTTCTGAATTGCAATGGTAAACAGTTCAGGTCTGTAATTCTAACCGGTTAGCCTGAAACTGTAACCGGTTTGTACCTGAATCTGAAAAATAAAAAGTTAAGTTTTAAATACCATTGAAGTTATATTACTCAATCTGGGTTTTAAAAAGGCATATTTTGAGAAAATTCAAAGGGGAATTTTATGCCAAATATTATACCTCAATTAAATCATTCAAAAGTAGAAATTTGAAATGTTTCTAAATCACATTAATTAATATAAAGATAAAACCAACCCTGATGTTTGTGCATACATATAGACTGGAAGTCTGGTTGGTAGGAACGTTTATCATATTCTGGGAATATGAGGAGGGTACTCCGGGAGTACCAAAGTATAACCTAGTTGATGACACATTATAGATATGTGGCCAGTGTCCGGGACCTGGTTTTTATGCGTTCTGGGAACGTGGCATTCTGGGAACGTGGTGCACACTCCGGGAGTGATGCTTTTTATCCAAGTATGGTTCGACATTATGTTCTGGGAACTAATGTCGGTGTTCTGGGAACACAATGGTGTATTGGATGGACGTCCAAGATGGACATTTAGAGGCCTCAGTTGTGTATAGAAAATCATACATCATGCCACTTGCATTATAAGAGTTATAATGTTGAAAATTGGTGTGCTCATATGTACTTGCATTATGATCTGTCCATGATATATTTGTGATTGTAACTTTAGTCTTTATCCATTATGTATATTTGTATACTTACTCCCTGTGCCCTGTTTAGGTGATGGCCAGATATCTAGCTTGCATCGAGATACGCCCTATCCCTAGCGGTATATGGACGTATGAGGAGCACCGTGCCACCTTCGAGGGGGAGGTGGAGATCACTCTCTACCACCCTAACCCTTTGGTGCATGTGCGACCTCGTCGATTTAGGATCCCATTAGTCTATACTATGCATGTTCCACCTTTTTACACTTATAGAGGACCACCCCCGGCTCGACCTATGCGTCGTTTTCATAGTTTTAGATTTAGAGCTGCCACTCTTTCCCATCCTTCATCCCATAGAGTTGTCACTGAGGAGACTCCTTCTCCTGGTCCGACTGAGTATGATAGGACTGCTTCTGCGGATCCTAGACCCAGTGGTGGGGTCTCCACACAGTCGGGCGAGGTCGAGGAGGACCCTGTGGAGGATGAGAGCGAGGAGGAGGTGCATGTTGAGCCGACCGTTTCTGCTAGAGGTGGACCCGCTAGTTCATAGGAGCTTGCATAGCATAGGGGTTTTGGATCCTAGATCCTAGGGATAGAGCTGTGGAGGATCTGAGGAGCTGCTGAGGACATGGAGAACTTGCTCTGGGACTTCTGCTTTTGGACCTTTGTTATATATTGTATATATTGAGAGGTCTTAGAGTGAGCCTTTATTTTGGAACAGTTGGTCTGTTTATGTTCTACCAAAACTTGCTATCTCGACTTTTATCACTTGCTACAGTTTGTACTGATGGGGTATGTATCATGCCTTTTATCCTATATATATATATATAGATATGCTTTATTTTCCTCAGCAGTGCCCCATAAGTATTGTTTTTACTTTCGTGAACTCTGATTTTAATTGACAAAGGAATTCGGCGATAAATTTATATTTTATATATCCAAATTTCATTCGAGAGGCAAATAATGCATTCAACCGATAAGTGCTCGTAACATTCTTACTGATCACGTAAACGCGCTCTCGAAAGTCTTTTCAAAGCTAAGTTATTACTATGCCGAATTCATGTAACGGGTTATGTTGAAACGAGGTTTTCAATTAAGCAAGTACTAGTATTAAAAAAAATATTTTTTAGCCATAATTTTGATAGCAAGTAGTAATCTATTTGGAAATATTAATTATTTTCAAGTTAAAAAGAGAGCGTCACATTAGAGTTGATTGTTTGATAATGATGCGAATGAGCCAGAGCGAGGAAGGAATGTTGATGTGTTTGGAAAGTAAAAGGTGTCGAGGTTGAAGCTTGATTTTTGTTTTCTTGGACTGAGTCTAGTGTTGAGTTGAGCTTGCTCCTCCACCAGTTCTCAAGAAGAGAAAGTTTTTGAGAAAACTTTTGAAAAGAATTTTTGAAAAGAATTTGCGAACTGAATTTTTGAAAAAAAAATTTATGAAATGAATTTTTGGAAAGGGTTCCCAAAATGAGATTTTAAAAAAGATTACAAAATGAAATTTTGAAGGGATTCCCAAAATGAGAAAAATTTTCTAAAACAAATTTTTGAAAAAGAAATTGTGAAATGAGTTTTTGAAAAAGGGATTTTTGATAAGAAATTACAAAAAAGGGATTTTTGAAATGGGTTTTCGAAAGGAGATTTTTGAAAAGAGTTATAAAACGAAATTTTTAGAAAAGGATTTATGAACTGAAGTTTTTGGAAGAAAGTTTTACAAAATGAAACTTTTTGAAAGGAATTTGAGAAAGGATATTTTTACGAAAAGAGGCTTTGGAGAAGAGTTTTTGTGATGAGATTCAAGTTGTGAAGGTGATCCCGCTCTGTGCCAGGTTGAGGAATGAAAGGAAAAATGATGCAAAGATAGCGGTCGGGACTCATTGAAGGGATGTACGAAGGGTGAGCCGACCATTAGGTTAAGTAAAAGATAAAAGCTTTTAAAAGACATTAACAGCGAACGCGGTGAGGTATGAGTGTTAACCCGAAGTAGTGGAGAGGAAGGAACCATAAGTATCTTCGGATACTTAGGAGGAGATTGCATTAGGGGAGGACGATGACGGTGAAACGTCAAGAAGTCTAGAGTCCTTTTCTAGGCGGAACGAACTCCACAAGTGGCGTACTAACGTGGTAGGGATTGGGTCTAATGCCATGGCAAGTTCTGCATGATCAGCTAGAAATTGTACTGTCGCCCCCTTGATTGCAAGTCTAGAACAGTGAGAGGAACTGGAGTGGGGCATCTTGTTTGCCACTGTAGTGAGACAGTGTGCCTTGTTTATGTATATGAATTGAATTGATATGATTTGAGGCTGAGTCCTCCGGGTCTGGGACCATTTGTTATGAGACAGCTGTCGTGCCCGCACGGTAAAGGTTCTGTACTCCTGTTTGCTTCCGAATAGGTGGATGGATGGCCGAGGAGATGTAGACTTGAAACGTGAGTGCTAACTACGAACGGATGCGTACCTCGATGATTCTTTAATCCCCCGATCATCGATGGTTATAATTCGATAAGACTTAATAATGAAAATATTTATAATTAGGAAAGTAAAGCATGTGAATGGTTGACGATGAAGATGGAAAGTGTGGAAGGAAAAGATGTGACCCTTGAAGAGGGAAAGGAAATAAGTGAAGGGTTAGAGGTTGAGTATAAAGGGAATTAAGGAATAAATAATAATAATAATAATGTGAATATGATGATATGCTTGAGTGTTGTGTTGTGTGTGCCTTGTTTGTATTGTGTGTGCTGTCTTGATATCCCGCCTACGGTAAATCCACAACGTCGACGACTTGTCGTTCGGTTCGCTAACTCTCTCCTGCCCGTTGGTATATCGGTGTTTCTGGTACTCCAACGTGCAAATGGAGTATCGCATGGAGATTGCAACATGGACTAGACATGGATGTGGCTGGAAGCATACCTCGTCCGGTTGGGTATGGTTTGGCAACACGCAGATCGTGATTCCGGATCCTGAGCATCGACTTTGCGGAGCTAACTTAGGACCTCTCTTGGAGCAAGTGTCTATTCGTGGATACAGAGACTACGAGGAGAAGGTGCGATGTGAAGCTCAGCGGATTCCTGCTACTCCAGCTAGGATGCAATGGGTGCCAAAGTATGGCGGACCAGCAGCGAGGAAGATGGCTTCATCTTCTGGAGTTAAGAAAGGATACAAGAAGGAGGACCGAGAGTTGCACCCTATAGTTTTCATTAGTAAGAGTCAGAGGTAGGGTAAAGAGTTTACGTGTTGTGAGTATGTGAGTCAAGGATCATCTGCGCAATGTATCACTTTTGTAACTACGCCCTACTTTTATTTTGTGAACTGGTCGAATCTTTGTTTTAACAAAATGTGAAATCGTTTTGAATATTTGAAAGTTGGGTGCGGAAAGGTTCCAAGTAACAACCCGGTTTTCAAGTAAGGATGTGGGCATGCACCAACAGCTTTAAAAAAAAAAAAAATTGGCCCCATTTTTAGCAACTTTTTTAAATAAATGACGATTGTTTTCGGGTGGTGAAAATCGGGTTGTTACAGAAGTGGTATCAAGAGCTGTGAAAGTGAAATGAGAAGCAAAATGGAGTGGGTGTTCTACGGTTTTGGGCATAAAAAGGCAACCAACAATTTCCCTTCTTGCCCTTGGGTCAATTCGGTCAAGAGTGCAACTAGGAAGGGTAAAATTGGCATCCTCAAGGCTTGCATGGCTCAAGCCAAGCCATTGGACAAATGGAGAAGAATTAGGGCTAATCCCACTTCCTATTGGTTGGCCAAACCTCTTAACCACACTTAACACTAACATAAGCCTAGGTGCTAACGGGTAACTAGCCTAGGGTTCAAGAAGTCAACAAAATGGCATCACATGCACACTACTCACACACCCACGGCGACACATATGCACACACATGCATAATTTCATTTTCATTTTTCTTTTCTTATAAAATCACATTTCCTTAAAAATATAAAGCATAAATGCTTTAAGGAAATTTAATCCAAAATGCCAAAAATCCGAAATTCATAAGGTTTGTCTCAAAATAAAATCATTTGCTTAAAAATCCAAAAATCATTTGAAAACACAAAATAAATACTTTTGAAAACACACCTTTTAAAATACTTTATCCAAATAATCTTTTTAGGGTTTGAAAACAAATATGAGGTATTCAGACGGGGTGTTACATTCTCCCCAACTTAGCGATTTCTCGTCCCCGAGAAATACAGTACCTGAATCAAACAGGTGCGGAAAAGAACTTCTCATCTTGCTCTCAAGCTCCCATGTCGCATCCTCTCCATTATTCCGACTCCATACTACCTTAACTAAGGGAATATCCTTCCCTCTCAACTTCTTAACACTACTACCATCTGTGGTAGACCAACCCTCGGACTACCCTAAAACATCCTTGGCCGACCAGAATACTCATTGGCCGACCAGAATACTCATTCTGCCAGGTCACACATCTTTGGGCCGAGCGCATGCCATAGGACCCACCTTAGCGACTCTGGACCGAGCACAGGGACCTCTTCCTCTAAAGAGTCCAAGCTAAGGGCGCGTGAGCCTAGCTCGCTAACCAGATAAGACTAACCGCTAACAGGATAAGGATGAATGACTCATCCCTTATCCTATAAAGGGACATGTCAGCCCTACTGGACCTCCGTACAGGCCCATAGGGTACAACACCGCTCCCCCTATAAATAGCTGTCTCCAGCTAGGGGCTCAGGTACGTTGTCTCTCCCTAATCAGACACTAGCACACACTCGTGATTAGGGAAACCTTAGTTATCCCCACTGGATAGCTAGCATACAAACAAAATCACACAGTAACGTCAGACCATTTTCTAGCTCTTAGGTCTTCCATACCCTTGAGCTAGGGATATACTCTGAACATTGTGTCTAGGACACTACATTGGCGCCGTCTGTGGGGAATCCATGACTCTGCAACCACCCGTCTTAAGATGGTACTCAGCTTTGCCCAGGAACTCTGTCAACTCCTGGGCAGAAATGAAGAAAGTTTTTCTGAACAGATACACTGCTAGTTGCGTCCAGCCGAAGTCCGACCATGCACTAACAGGCGTTATGCAGCAACCTGAAGAGCCTTTGCGAGAATATCTTTCATGCTTCCATTCGGAGGCAGGGACCGTTCCTAACTTGGAACCAAGCTTTGCAGTTTTTCTCTTCACTCAGGGTCTCTGAAACGGAGATTTCAAAAACTCGCTAGTGGGCAAACCGCCGAGGGATATGGCGGAGCTGAGACATCGTTCTACTAACTTCATAAACTTAGAAGAATTCAGCAAATGGCAAAGGAACAGAGACAGAGGCGAGCGAGGAGAGCCGTCCTCCCAGGGAAAACCAAGAAAAGACGAAAGAAGAGATGACAGAAGGGATGACCGAAGAGAGGATCAAAGGAGAGGACCCCGAGGGGATAGGAGATTTGGACCTCCCCAAGGGAAATTCGAGCAATACACCCCTCTCACAGTTCCAAGAAGCCAAATTCTGCAGGAGACAATGCAGACTGACCTCCGAGCAATAGAAAGACCACCCCCTTGAAGAGAAGTCAACGCCAGGATCGCTCCAAATTTTGCTCGTATCATGGTGGGTATGGGCACACCACAGATGAATGCACTTGGCTCAGGGATGTGATCGAGCAGTTGATCAGGGACGGCAAGTTACAGCAGTATGTCAGGGAAGCACTCAACCGACATGCTCGGAGAAGAACTCCATCCCCAGACAGGAATGGCCGATCCTTAACCAGGCAGGCCGATCAAAACATCAACCAACAACAACCACCCAACCAGCAGAGAGTGGCCATGGTAGAAGTGGCCACGACGGATCAATCCCCACAAAACCTGCGAATCAACACTATTGCTGGAGGTTTTGCGGGAGGAGGAGAAAAACGATCCGACAGAAAGAAATACATCAATCAAGTTCTTGCCGTCCACAACCATCCAATCCGAAAGAGAGCTACAACAAGTATCCCCATTTTCTTTTCTGATGATGATCTTGAGGGGGTGATCCCGGGTCATAACGACCCTATGGTCATCACTGCATTGATCGGCAACTATGAGGTTGCCATGATATTTGTCGATCAGGGTAGCTCGGCAGATATCATGTTCCTGAACCTTTTTGAAGCACTGAAGTTAAAAACCTCAGACCTGACCCCTTTCGAGGGGAAGCTGATCAGCTTTACTGGAGATGTAGTGGTTCCCAAAGGACACATCCAGCTGCCAGTGACCCTTGGGAACCACCCCTTGGCGAGGACCGAGATCATCAAATTCCTCGTCGTCGATTGCCCATCGGCATATAACGCCATCCTTGGCAGGACATGCTTGCAGGCCTTCGGCGCGGTCGTCTCAACTGTCCATCTGGCTATGAAGTTTGAAGGCTCCGACAGAACTGTAGTTACCATCCGAGCAGATCAGGAGAAGGCTCGAATGTGCTACAATGCCAGTTTGGCAAAAATCAAGATTCCAGAAGAAATTCAGCCAAAGATAAGTTTGAACAAAGGAAGTGTACTCTTGACGGACCTAGATGTCAGGTCCGATTTTGATGATTCAAGACCGACCCCACAAGGAGAGTGGGAGTTCATTGTGTTGGATGAGAAGCTACCACACAGAAAAGTGAAACTAGGAACCAACCTTCCAGAAGAAATACGAGCAGAAATGCTCGAGCTTTTAAAGAAGAACAAAGATCTTTTCGCTTGGACCTCAGCAGACATGCCGGGGATTGATCCGAACTTGATATGTCATCGGCTCAGCGTTCATCCGACCGCCAAGCCAGTCGCCCAAAAGAAGAGAAAGGTTGGCACCGAAAAGGCTGCAGTAATATATGAGAAGGTATCCGAGCTCCTTTCCGCCGGGTTCATCAGGGAGGTTAGCTACTCGGAGTGGCTCTCCAATACCGTTCTGGTCAAAAAATCAAATGGGAAGTGGCGCATGTGCGTCGACTATACCGACTTGAACAAAGCGTGCCCAAAGGACCAGTACCCCCTCCCCATCATCGATAAACTAGTGGACAACTCATCTGGCTATCAACTCCTCTCTTTTATGGATGCATACTCGGGATACAATCAAATCCCGATGTACCCTCCTGATCAGGAGAAAACGGTCTTCATCACTGAAAGGGCAACTTACTGCTACACGGTAATGCCTTTCGGATTGAAAAACGCTGGTGCAACCTACCAGCGTATGATGAACAAGGTCTTCTCGGGTTTGATCGGACCCACTCTCGAGGTGTACATTGATGATATGATAGCCAAGAGCAAGAAGAAGGAGGACCATCCTCGGGACCTCGCAGCTATTTTGGACAGAATCAGAAAATTCAACATGTGCCTGAACCCCGATAAGTGCACCTTCGGGGTCTCAGCCGGGGCCTTCTTAGGTTTCATGCTCACGGAGAGGGGTATCGAGGCCAACCCAGAGAAATGTCAAGCTATTTCGAACATGCACAGCCCATCTAATGTCAAAGAAGTTCAGAGGCTAACTGGTCGGATGGCAGCCCTCTCCAGATTTCTCCCTCAAGTAGCCAAGAAAGCTTTACCATGGTACCAACTGCTCAGAAAAAACAAGAATTTTCATTGGAATGACTCTTGCGAACAAGCGTTTGCAGAACTCAAGCAATACCTCTCGGCCCCTGCCGTCCTCACCAGTCCTCGGGAAGGGGAAACTCTGTTTTTGTACTTGTCCGTGAGTGAAACATCGGTTAGCTCGGTCTTGGTCAAAGACGACTCAGGAACCGAGCGTCCCATCTACTTTGTCAGCAAGGCCCTCCAAGGGCCTGAGATAAGATATTCCAAGATTGAAAAGATCGCCTTTGCTTTGGTAGTTGCTACTAGGAGGCTCCGGCAGTACTTTCAGAACCACCCCATAGTACTCAGAACAACTCAGCCGATCAGGCAGGTTCTCCACCGACCTGACTTGGCAGGAAGGATGGTCTCTTGGTCTGTGGAACTATCAGAGTTCGACATCACCTACGAGCCAAAGAAAACTCTCAAGTCCTAAATTTTGGCAGATTTCGTTTCAGAGCTATCAGATTCTACTTGTTCCAACCTCTCCCAACCATGGAAGATTTATGTTGATGGCTCCAGCCACAATAAGGGGGCAGGAGCAGGGATAATCCTTTAAAACGGAGCAGGCATTTGTGTGGAATATTCCCTCAAGTTCGACTTCCCCACCTCGAACAACCAAGCAGAGTACGAGGCGGTGATAGCCGGCTTGCGAATGGCCCATCAAATGGGGACGTCAGAAATAGAAGTTTTCAGGGATTCCCAGCTAGTAGTATCCCAAGTTAAAGGTGAGTTCCAAGCCAAAGAACCAATCCTCCAGAAATATCTAGAACAAGTCAAAACCCTCACAGATCTCTTCCCCCAGTTCTCTATCACCCACATCCCTAGGTCTTCTAACAGCCGAGCAGATATCCTGTCAAAGCTCGCAAGTACTAAAGGGCCAGAGAACAACAAAACCCTAGTCCAAGAAACTGACCATCAGTCGAGTGTTATCTTAGCTATATCTTTGACCACCAGCTGGATGGACCCCATCAAGCAGTATCTCCAATTCCAAATCCTACCAACCGACCCCTCCCAAGGAAAGAAGATAGTCAGGCAAGCGGCTCAATACACCATGGTCGGCGACATTTTGTACAAACGGGGAATGGACTCCCCAATGCTAAGGTGTCTGGACCGAGCGGAAGCTGATCTGGTACTGGCCGAGGTTCATGAGGGAATATCGAGCCACCATGTAGGTGCAAAAGCATTGGCTCGCAAAGTGCTCCGAGCGGGCTACTATTGGCCTACACTTCTCAGCGACGCCCCGGAACATGTTAAAAAATGCGAGTCCTGTCAGCTTCACGGAAAGGTGTTCCAACGTCCCCCGACGGAGCTTCACTCAATGATCGCACCATGGCCCTTCTATCAGTGGGGTATGGACATCATTGGGAAATTCAAAACAGCTCCAGGACAACTGAAGTTTGTAGTAGTTGCCGTTGATTATTTCACAAAGTGGATTGAGGACGAGGCATTGGCTACAATCTCCTCCGCCAAGATTCAGAAGTTCTTTCTCAAACAAATCATCACTCATTTCGGTGTCCCACACACCCTGGTCACCGACAACGGTACTCAATTCACTGCTAAGGTTTTCCAGGAACTTGTCGACCACTTCCATATCACCCACCACTTCTCATCAGTCGAGCACCCACAAACCAACGTGCAGGCTGAAGCTGCGAATAAAACCATCATTGACGGTTTGAAGAAAAGATTGTTGGATGCCGAGGGTTCATGGGCTGACCTCCTTCCCGAGGTATTATGGTCTATCAGAACGACCATACACACCTCAACAGGAGAAACCCCATTCCGACTTACCTACGGTTGTGAGGCCTTGCTACCTATTGAAACTCGGATCCCTACCATTCGTATATCCGAGCGACCAATAGAGGTAAACGAAGATTTGCTAAAGGAAGAGCTAACCCTCAGCGAGGAAATCCGATCTCTAGCCTCGGACCAAGAGAAAAAAGCTAAGGAAAGGCAGTCCCGAGAATATAACAAATGGGTGGTTCCGAGGAGTTTTGCTGTGGGAGACCTGGTCCTTAGGCGAGCTGATATTGGTCTGAAAAATTCAAGAGAAGGGAAGTTGGCAAGGAACTGGGAAGGTCCCTACCGAGTCATCTCGAAGACCGGCTCGGGGGCCTACAGACTAGAAACACTAACCAATCAACAGTTGAACAACTCCTGGAATGCTACCAAGCTTAAGCCCTACTATAGCTAAGTGGAAATCACAACACTTTCTGCAAAGCTACAATTCTGTCATTTGAAATTCTGTCATTTAAAATTCTGTCATTTAAAATTATTGTCATTTATCTTAAACATGATCTTAGTTATCCCTTTTTGTATTTGACTCCTGTTTACAAACGGATCAAGTAAATTTAATGAAGTTTTTTGTTTCAATTATCTCTCGTATCTTCTTACTGTCAACGTACTAACCATTTCCCCTCGGCTCGCCACCGAGGCGAACTTGGGTGTTTATACATGACCTTCTAACAAGGACATAAACTAACAGTCGCAAGTACTTTAATGCCCGGCCAAAAACTCGATACAGTTTCCACAAGCCGAGGACCGAGGATCCCACCTTGGCCAAAGGTCGGAGATTCGAAATCTAAACAACAGTTTATAACGAGATAAAATACATGAAAAACAGAATGAGATTCACTTCTTACAGCACAATATTACAAAAAGAAATGTTTAGGTCTAGCCGACCATTTCATATTTGAAAGAAATTCAAAACAAGATCAAATTACAAAATAACACAGCAAAATACATCTCAAAGGAGCTAATCCTCGTCCTCGGACAAAGCAATGGACGACCCATCAAAATCTTCTTCGTCGTCTTGCTCCAAGTCAAGGGGATTCGGCAGGTTGGGTGTTGACAAATCCACTTCAGTGTCATTGTGGGAATAATCAACCATCCGATTACCATCAACCCCATAGTATGGACTAGCCCCAACCACTCGGATCCCAGGGTTCATGAACAATAACTGTTTCACAGCATTCACAAAAGAATCAACAGCAGAATGATCCCAGTTGAAATGGTTCTTGTGAGCCAGCACTTTATGCTTTAAGGCCTTCCGACGAATTTTGGTCAGTTCCCCCTGAGCCTTTGCCAGTTCCCCTTGCAACCTATTCACCTCCACCTCTGAGCTCGTCAAACGACCCTCAACACCTTCAAGCTCAAGCTCGGCAAGCCTTTGCCTAGCTTCAGTCAATTTTGCTTGGGCCGCTTGCAGCAACATTCCTTTCTCAGCATCCTTTCCCGCCGTATCCTCTAGGGCCTTTTGAGCAGTCTCCCGAGCTCTCTCAGAAGCATCAAATCTTTTTTGAAGCTCGGCATTTGCTTCTGTTAGAGCTTGAAGATTTGCCTCACTTTGCTTAACTTGACTTAGCAGATTTTTAGTTTCAGCAGCAACAGCTTTCCTTTTCTCCTTCTCAGCTGCCGAGAGGGTGGCACTGATATCTTCAGCATTTTTGCTTAGGTGAAAAATATAACTGGTAGCCCTCAGCATGTTTCTGCCCAAGAGATCACAATGGCACCTTAAGGTGCTTGCCGTCTGATTCGACAACCTTTTTTCATCATTTGGCGTATAAACCAAACCGACAAACTTCTCCTTCACCTTCTTAGCCCAAACACTCTCCTCGTCTGGGTCAGACATATCAAACCATAGATTGGTCCTTTGAAGGTCGGCAACCTTCGTCTTCACCACCTCCACAACCTTGCCTTTGCCTTTATCCAATTTAGCCCTTTTGGCAAGGGGCACCCGATCCTCCCCATCCTCCTCTTCCCTCACAACCTGAACCAAAGGAACCCCAGTAGCAATTTCCACCCCTTTAGCCGATGAAGGTTGGACGTCTTGCATCACTTCAACCTCAGAGGGACAAGCCTCAGAAATGGTCACCGAGCGAGTGGCTTCCGAAGAAACATCCCCGCTCCGAGAACCAACCGACCCTGCAGTTGCCTTTGCTTTTGCAAGCTCCTTCATGCGAGCAACAACCTTGTTTTCCTTAGCCATTTTTTCTGCAAAACAAAAAATCCAAGTGTTAAAAAAAAATTAAAAAATAAAAATTAAAAAATAAAAAAAAATACGTATTTGTACCAAGCTCGGCTTTTATAAGCTCTTGAGGAAAAATAATGATGTTCCTGATATCTACTGGACCATTCCGCCTAAGTGATCGAGGCCGTACCCGATACAAATAAAAACAGTTTAAGTATAGTACTAGGAAGTGACTCCTAGGTCGTCTCCCAAGGAATATCTTATCAAGCAAAAGGTCGAACACATAGTATGCATAGAAAACAGGGGGGTTTTTTTTGTATTGAATATTGAATAATTGAAATCAAAACAAAATTAAATCAAAACGAAGAAACAGATAAGGAAAAGCGGATAAACCCCTTTGGCTCGCGTTCACAACTCTATCATCGGTCACAAAAGATCAATTTCTTTCCTCTTCACTGTCCAACTCGTGAGAATTAAATACTAAGCGAAAATTCAATTCTCACCCCAAAACCCAAACCTCTAATTAAGCATTAAAAGCCAAAGCATGGAGTTTTTACGAGTTTGCATAAATTAAGCATTCATACATATGGATTATCTCTATATAATGGAACTAAGCGAACCATAACATATCAATAAGCATGAAAACAGTGAATAAAAATGAAATAGCATTAAGAACAAAACCTCAAGAGTATGTGATACATTACCAAAGGGATTTAACCTAAGAGTTTAGCCTTCCATGAAGAAAAATACCAAAAAAAAACGTGTAGAAAGGGAAGAGAGAGAAACCCTAGCAGCCTCCACAAGCTTGGAGAGCAAAACTAAGCCTTCTCTATGAGAGAGAATGTAAAAAAACGTGGAATGGAAGGTCTCCCCTAGGGTTTACACGAATTTGGCTTTTTAAATCACAAAACGGGCCTAAATCATGGGCCCAAATCCTAAGGAAAGCTTATCTCTAAATTAAATCTAAAAATATCTTATAGATAAAATCTAAATCATAAAAGATATAACTAAATCTCAACTAATCCTAAAGATAGATTACAATCTTCACTTCATCATATATCTTCTCTTCCAAAATTAAATCTTCATTCCCAAAATGTCCAAAAAGCCCTTGTGCCAAATATGACCTGAAAATAGAAATAGAATTAATTAGGCTAAATAATCCCAAATTAAACAATATTCAGAATAATAGTCCAATAAACTCTAAATCACTAAATCAAGCTAAACAATGTCAAATAAGCAACAAGTATCAATAATAGGAGTAAAATAATGCAAGGAATAATGGGAAATAAAATGCTCATCAAATACCCCCACACTTATCCTTTTGCACTCCTGGGCAAAACTAAGAATTAGGACTGAGAAAATCAATATGCACCAAAATGAATCATGTAACAAGATTACTAAAACTAATGAATGCAAACCTAAGAGATTACATACTTCACAATGAATTCTAGGAAATGCAAAGAAATGGGCAAAATCGAGCACATGAAGAAAATAAGGACCAAAGAATCAAGGCATCCATGAATATCATCCAATTATTTCAAATATGCAAAGAAAACCAATAACATCAAGAGGGTAGTCACAAAGATGATAGAAACTCACAAGGATCACTCAATAGTGTTTACACTCAAGTGTTTAAGGTTAATCAGTGTTTACACTCAAAGCACATCATGAAAAACAAACACAACCATAGGCTTGACAAGCCTCTAACATCAACAATCAACACACATGCACATTAAGATCAAAAGGTCTTTTCAGGGTTGTAATGGGGCCAAGGACAAGGTAGGATAAAAATATGGGAAATGTAGCTAAAACCCAGGGAATAGAGGAGCAATGGGGAACAAGTAAAAAAATAAGCACAATCCACCCCAGAATAAAATGGTAAACATAACAACAACCTCTAATTCCAATCCTCCATGCCTCAATCAACCTTTTATTCCATTTTTTTTCTTTTTCTTCTTCCTTCTTCTTTCTTTCTTTTTTTTTTCATCATTCATTTTTTCAATTTTTTTTTCATTGCAGAACTTCATGAACGAAAGGAAAGAAGAAACAACAAAAATGGCATAATGAGATAAAGCCATAATTACATCACCGACCATAGAGGCAAAACCCAGAACTCACAAGAGATGAAGAACAAAGCACCCTCGCTTACTTAATACCCATTCCCAAAACAATTCCAAAGCTCCAACGTTCCCTAAGGTTAGGACAATCATGGTTTTTCAGTCATAGGCTTGTAATGAGCTAAAGAACAAAGAAAAGGGATATAAAGGCTCAAAGGGGCTATCAAAGGATAAATTCATTCAAGGTAGGCTCATATGGCTAGTGGCTTATTCAAGAAAAAAAACAATGCCTAAATCATTTCAAAATGTGCATGGGAATATCAAGTATCAACAAGAGTCAAGTCAAGTTCTAGAGTGCAAGTAATCCAGAGTGCAATCACACATGAAAGAAAAATTAGGTGGCATATATAGCTATCCACCCACAATTAAGGCTCAAATCCTCACAAAAGGGACAATTCTATCACAGTGTTACCACCTCTTAATTATCAAAAGCAACTTTACACACAGAAATGCATGAATTCAGACACAAGATACCAAGACTCTACTAAAATGAAGCAAAAACATGCAAGAAAATGCCCAAAACTTAGCAAAACCTAAAAAATCAAAGCAAAAATATGCAACCTAAACTACTCTCCCCCCCACACTTAAATCACACATTGTCCTCAATGTAAAACAAATAGCAGAATCAGACAGATATAGACAAGTGGAATAAAAGTAGTAAAGAAGGAGAAAAGAAGACTCCCTAAATCATGGTGGGTCAAAAATGGGGTCGACCAATGAGGCTTCCTCCACAGGTGCATCATCCAAAGAAGGGGTAGTGAGGAAAGGCTTGAGTCGGTGGCCATTGACTTTGAAGCTCTTGTCTGTGGACTCACTCTTGATCTCCACAGTGCCATAAGGAAACACCTGGGTGACTACAAACGGTCCAATCCATTTAGAACGGAGCTTTCCACTCATGACTCCAAGCCTAGAGTTGTAGAGCAACACTTTTTGACCAACCAAGAACTCCTTTCTGCAAATTGAGCTATCATGGAGCTTCTTGGTCTTCTCTTTGTAGAACTTGGAGTTCTCATAGGCCTCCAAACGGATCTCATCTAGCTCACTCAACTGCAGCTTCCTCTCCTCACCCGCTTGATCAAGAGCTAAGTTGCATTGCTTCACAGCCCAATATGCACGGTGCTCTATCTCCACAGGCAGGTGGCATGCCTTACCAAAAACAACCCGATAAGGTGACATCCTTATGGGTGCCTTGTAAGCAGTCCGATGGGCCCATAGAGCATCCTCCAATCGTGTGCTCCAATCCTTTCTATTAGGCTTCACCATCTTCTCCAAAATCCGCTTGATCTCTCTGTTTGAAATTTCAGCTTGCCCATTGGTTTGGGGGTGATATGGTGTAGAAACTTTGTGCACAACCCCATACTTCTTGAGCAAAGCTTGCATGGATCTATTGCAGAAGTGTGTGCCTTGATCACTGACTATGGCTCTAGGTATGCCAAACCTGCAAAGGATATTAGTCCTGACAAAATCTACAACAACCTGAGCATCATTAGTCCTGGTGGCCTTAGCTTCCACCCATTTGGATACATAATCCACAGCAAGTAAGATATAATAAAAACCAAAAGAAACAGGAAAGGGGCCCATGAAATCTATACCCCGGACATCAAACACCTCACAGAACAACATAGGTTGTTGCGGCATCTGTTGCCTCCAAGATAGGGTGCCTCCTGCCCTTTGACATTGCTCACATGAGCTGCAGATTTTGCTTGCATCCTTGAAGATGGTAGGCCAATAAAATCCAGAATCCAGCACCTTTCGTGCTGTCCTTTGAGTGCCAAGGTGGCCTCCAACTGGTGAAGCATGGCAAAATTGGAGAACCGATTGGATCTCCTGGTCTGGAATGCACCTGCGAATGACCTGATCACTGCAAAAACGCCACAAATAGGGGTCATCCCATACATAATACTTGGCATCGCTCTTCAATTTGTCTCTTTGAGCTTTGGATGCCAATGGTGGAAAAACAGATGCAACTATATAATTTACAATATCAGCAAACCAAGGAATAAGGGGAGGGGGATGTGAAACATGCAAAACTAAAAGCTGCTCATCCGGGAAGTCATCCCGGATAGGAAATGCATCCTCCTCTCTCTCTATTCTGCTCAAGTGGTCTGCGACAAGGTTATGCGCACCACTCCGATCCTGAATCTCAAGATCAAACTCCTGGAGGAGCAACATCCATCTAATCAACCTAGGTTTTGAATCTGTCTTTTTCAAAAGATACTTCAGAGCAGCATGATCAGTATACACCACAATCTTAGAACCTAACAGATATGATCTAAACTTATCAAGTGCAAAGACAATGGCTAACAGCTCTTTTTCAGTTGTGGTGTAATTAACTTGTGCGGAATCTAAAGTCCTAGATGCATAATAAATCACATGAGACATCTTACCAACCCTTTGGGAGAGAACTGCTCCCAAAGCATAATTCGAGGCATCGGTCATGAGCTCAAATGGGAGAGTCCAGTCAGGTGGTTGGATGATGGGAGTGGTGGTGAGTGCTCTCTTTAGCTCATCAAATGCCTTCTTGCATTGGTCTCCAAACTCAAATGTGGTATCCTTTTGAAGCAAGTTGGATAGTGGAAGGGCTATCTTGCTAAAGTTTTGAATAAACCTGCGATAGAAACCTGCATGGCCAAGAAAAGAACGCACCTCTCGCACGCAAGAGGGGTAAGGCAAATGTGATATTACATGCAGCTTAGCAGGGTCAACCTCTATGCCCTTATGCGAAATAATGTGCCCTAAGACTATGCCTTGTTCTACCATAAAATGACATTTTTCAAAATTCAAGACAAGGTTAGTCTCAATGCACCTATTAAGCACCTTAGACAAACTATCAAGACATGCATCAAAAGAGGAACCATATACACTAAAATCATCCATGAAGACCTCTATGCAATGCTCAAGTAAGTCATTAAAAATACTCATCATACATCTTTGAAAAGTGCCAGGAGCATTGCATAGGCCAAAAGGCATCTTCCTATAAGCAAATGTACCAAAAGGACAGGTAAATGTAGTCTTATGTTGGTCCTCTGGTGCAATACAGATTTGGAAATAACCAGAGAAACCATCTAAGAAGCAATAGTGAGATTTACCTGCCAGGCGCTCCAACATCTGATCAATGAAGGGAAGAGGAAAGTGATCCGTGCGGGTCGCCTGGTTGAGCTTCCTATAGTCAATGCAGACTCTCCAACTGTTCTGCACTCTAGTGGGAATCAGCTCATCCTTCTCATTTTTGACAACTGTCACCCCAGACTTCTTGGGAACTACTTGAACCGGGCTTACCCAAGTGCTGTCTGAAATGGGGCAGATAATGCCAGCTTGCAGCAGCTTGGTGACCTCTTTCTTCACCACATCAAGAATCTGGGGGTTCAACCATCTCTGGGGTTGTCTCACTGGTTTAGCCCCATCCTCCAATAAAATCCGATGCATGCACATGGAGGGGCTAATACCAGGTATGTCTGCCAAAGTCCATCCTATTGCCTTTTTGTTTGCTCTAATCACATCCAGCAGTTGCTTCTCTTGAGCAACAGAAAGGGAGGTAGAGATGATCACTGGAAGTTTCTGCTCAGCCTCCAAGTAAGCATATTTGAGATGAGGAGGAAGGGGCTTCAGGTCCAATAAAGGTGCCTGCATCACAGATGGAACTAAAGGAGCAGCAGAATTGGATTCTGCCGCCTGCACCTGAACAAGTGAATTAGACTCATGCAAAACAGAAATGGGGTTAGCATGATCTGAATCTATATCATATGAATCAACAGATGCAGTAGCAGAATTTAAAAACTGGTCAATTTCAATGCATGCAGTGCACATTTCGGAATCAGAACATGCAGAACAAGTAAATGAGCTAGTGAAAGATGGCAAATCATAATCATGCAAAAAGTCTAGAACATGCTCATCAATCAGATCATCAATCAAGTCAACATGAAAAACAGAGTGGTCATCAGAAAAATATTTCGTAGCATCAAAAATATTGAATCGAACCACACTGTCATCAAATTCCATGGAAAGTGTACCTGCATGCACATCTATCTTGGTTCGGGCTGTTTTCAAAAATGGTCTCCCTAATATGATAGGGACAGCACTACGAGAGGTGTCCTCTTCCATATCAAGAATATAAAAATCAGCAGGAAAGATAAGCTCTTCAACCCGAACCAGGACATCCTCTATCAAACCTGCGGGGTAGGCAGTAGATCTATTTGCCAAGTGAATAACCACACCCGTAGGTTGAAGGGGTCTAAGTGAAAGAGATTTGAAAACAGACATAGGCATAACATTAATAGATGCTCCTAAATCTAGCAAAGCATTCTCAAATTTAGTATTACCTATGATACAAGGCACAGAGAAAGTTCCAGGATCCTTACACTTTTCAGGAATATGAGGGACGGGTTTACCTATAAGAGCAGAGACATTTCTTCCCATGTTGATCCTCTCATTGCTCTTGAGCTTCCGTTTGTGTGTGCATAGATCCTTCAAGAACTTTGCATACCTTGGAATTTGCTTGATTGCATCAAGAAGGGGTATGTTGACTTCCACCTTCCTGAATGTGTCAAGTATCTCTTTGTCAATCTCTTCCATTTTCTTGCTTTGAGTCACCCCCCTTGGTGGGAAAGGAAGAGGAATGGGGGGTGGTTGTTGGGCAGCAGCAGGTGTTGTGCTTGTGGAAGGCTGAGTTGGATGGGATTTTCTGGTACTTGTGTGCTCACTCTCCTCGACCATTTGGCTCTTCTTGTTGGTTGAAACTAGATCATCTTTGTTGAGGTCAGATTCTGGTGTGGGTGTGACAATCTGCTTCCCTGACCTTAGACTAATGGCATTCACATTCTGGTTTGGATTGATCACTGTTTGGGATGGCAACTTGTTAGAATTCTGAGATTGCATAGTGTTGATTGTTGTTGCCATCTGTCCCATCTGATTGGTCAAAGATTGAATTGAGGCCTCTTGTCTTTGAATGGATGCTCTAGTTTCCTGTTGGAATTGGAGATTTTGCATGGTCATCTGTTTCATCAGCTCTTCCAATGAAGGCTGCTGCTCAGTACTAGGAGCTGGTGGTGCAGAATTAGCCTGTTGTTGTCTCTGTTGCTGGATTGGAGGAGGTACATATGGTGCAGAATTAGCCTGTTGTTGTCTCTGTTGCTGGACTGGAGGAGGTACATATGGTGGTCTAGAATTGTTCTGAAATTGAACCTGTGAAGGTTGCTGCTGATCAGACCATCTCAGGTTGGGATGGTTCCTCCAACCAGGGTTGTATCTATTGGTAGCGAGATCAAAGTTCAGTGGCTGCTGATTTCTACTGTTGAAGATGTTGGCGGCATATGCCTCAGGTTGGTCAGCACCAGTCGTGGGCTGCTGCTGCACAGAAGGGCATGCATCTGTGGGGTGCTCAGCGGATGTGCATATGCCACATAATCTAGCAGGCAGAGACAACTTCTTCTGGTTGATGGCCAATTGAGTGACCAAAGTTGTAAGTGAATCTATCTTCTGTTCAAGCTTCTCAACCTTACCAGAACTTGTGCCAACATCATTCACTCCTCTCACTATGATTGCATCGCTGTTGCCCCTTGCATAGAATTGTTGACAATTGGAAGCCATCTTCTCAATCTTGACTTTGGCTTCTAAAGGTGTCATGTCTCCTAGGGCACCACCACTTGCAGCATCAAGCATGTTTCTCTCCATGAGGTTGAGACCTTCATAGAAATATTGAATAAGCAGCTGCTCTGAGATCTGATGGTGGGGGCAGCTCGCACACAGTCTCTTGAATCTCTCCCAATACTCATAGAGACTTTCTCCACTTTGTTGCCTGATGCCTGATATATCCTTTCGGATTGCTGTTGTTCTGCATGCAGGGAAGAATTTCTCCAAAAATGCCCTCTTCAGGTCATCCCAGACTGTGATAGAACCAGGGGCCAGATTGTACAACCAATCCTTGGCTAGCCCCTCTAGGGAGTGTGGGAATGCCTTAAGACAAACATGATCCTCTTGCACATCATGTGGTTTCATATTAGCACAGACAATATGGAACTTCTTGAGATGTTTATGAGGATCCTCACCTGCAAGACCATTAAACTTGGGCAACAAATGAATTAGTCCAGACCTTAGCTCATACGGGTCATCGGGATACTGGATGCACAAATCTTCAATAGTGAAATCAGGTGCAGCCAGCTCCCTCAATGTCCTCTCACGTGGTGGAGGTTGAGCCATATTTTCAGAATAATCAGAATAAGAATCAGAATTTATAGGAATAGAAGAAAAAGAAGCAGACTCACTATGTAAAGACTCAATAGACTCACTACCTATGGACTGGTTCCTATTTTGTCTAACTAGTCTGTGATAAGTTCTATCAATTTCAGGGTTATATGGATGCAAGTAGCTTGGGTTGCCCCTAGTCATGTACTGAACAGAACACCATGAAGCATAGCAAACTATCACTAATATACATGACCAAAATAGGCAACAAAATTTTTTATTTTTTAAAAATTTTTTCTTTATTTTTTTCAGCACCCTAAAATCACGAAAACATACCACAAAAAGTTTGAGGACAAAATTCAAAAGGGAACCAAGTCAAACAATTAAATCAGAGACCAAAAACTAAGAAAATAAAACTTGTAAAATAAAAAAGAAATAGTAAAACGGCTTTTTCAGGATCCAGACGAAGGAGTTTTCTAACAAAGTGAGAAAAATAAGATTATTCAGAAAATTCCCTTCGATTTGATATAAAATTCGTCAAATTCCGAGTTACGGGTCAAAAGTTGCGACGATTTGAAGACAGTGCTGCTAAAACTTGGAAAATTTTTCTGGAACTCACAACCAGTGATGATCTGAGTGATCGTGGTGCCTCAAAACCTTTTTATATGATAAAAGTAGTGTGGATATAAATTTTCGTGCAAAAAATTCCACCCACAACTATGTGAACAAGCAACCACAGAATCAATCAAATACACTAATTGCAACAAAATAGCAAAACAGCAAACAATGCAACTTCAACCGGTTATCAGAATGGACTACTAGACCCTAAATCAGACACGACACACTATAATAACTATACTAACTACGACACTAACTAACTGCTAATGACCTTTGGAAAGAACCGATATTCCCCGGCAACGGCGCCAAATTTGATCGAGGCCGTACCTGATACAAATAAAAACAGTTTAAGTATAGTACTAGGAAGTGACTCCTAGGTCGTCTCCCAAGGAATATCTTATCAAGCAAAAGGTCAAACACATAGTATGCATAGAAAACAGGGGGGTTTTTTTTGTATTGAATATTGAATAATTGAAATCAAAACAGAATTAAATCAAAACGAAGAAACAGATAAGGAAAAGCGGATAAACCCCTTTGGCTCGCGTTCACAACTCTATCATCGGTGACAAAAGATCAATTTCTTTCCTCTTCACTGTCCAACTCGTGAGAATTAAATACTAAGCGAAAATTCAATTCTCACCCCAAAACCCAAACCTCTAATTAAGCATTAAAAGCCAAAGCATGGAGTTTTTACGAGTTTGCATAAATTAAGCATTCATACATATGGATTATCTCTATATAATGGAACTAAGCGAACCATAACATATCAATAAGCATGAAAACAGTGAATAAAAACGAAATAGAATTAAGAACAAAACCTCAAGAGTATGTGATACATTACCAAAGGGATTTAACCTAAGAGTTTAGCCTTCCATGAAGAAAAATACCAAAAAAACGTGTAGAAAGGGAAGAGAGGGAAACCCTAGCAGCCTCCACAAGCTTGGAGAGCAAAACTAAGCCTTCTCTATGAGAGAGAATGTAAAAAAACGTGGAATGGAAGGTCTCCCCTAGGGTTTACACGAATTTGGCTTTTTAAATCACAAAACGGGCCTAAATCATGGGCCCAAATCCTAAGGAAAGCTTATCTCTAAATTAAATCTAAAAATATCTTATAGATAAAATCTAAATCTTAAAAGATATAACTAAATCTCAACTAATCCTAAAGATAGATTACAATCTTCACTTCATCATATATCTTCTCTTCCAAAATTAAATCTTCATTCCCAAAATGTCCAAAAAGCCCTTGTGCCAAATATGACCTGAAAATAGAAATAGAATTAATTAGGCTAAATAATCCCAAATTAAACAATATTCAGAATAATAGTCCAATAAACTCTAAATCACTAAATCAAGCTAAACAATGTCAAATAAGCAACAAGTATCAATAATAGGAGTAAAATAATGCAAGGAATAATGGGAAATAAAATGCTCATCACTAAGGTAGGAAAAGAAGGTATCACAGGTGATCCTCTCGGCTACCAACAGCTCGGTTTCATACTGATACTGGTAAAGTTTGGGGTTACAGTTAAATAAATCAGGCGACCAAGACAGGGGAAACCGAGGTTGATCACCCTCCATAAACCAATAGTCCCCAGTTCCGACGAACTGATACTTAAAGTATAAAGGCTTGAAAGTCTTCCATGAATCTATGAATTTATCAAAAAGGGCATGTCCGTTGCGCGCTTTCAACGACACCCACAGTCTCTTGTACGACCCCTTCTCAAAGACGTTCACTTGCGGTATGTACAACCATAGAAATGCTCGGAGCGAGCAAGTCAACTTTTGAGCTTCACAAAACTTTTGAAAGGCCCGAATGAAGGCCCAACCACTAGGGTGCAGTTGGGTAGGAGCCAAGCGCAACCGACGCAACAGCTCTATTTGTATATCAGAAAAGGGCATCTTCACCCCCAGCCGAATAATAACTTCTTCGTACATGAAAAACTCTTTGCGATCCGCGGCGATCGCCGTACATACTCGGTCGTTGGCTGCAGGTGAGTTAATTGCATAAGACGTCCCTGCTTCATCCGTGGGGCAGGGGAGTATGTGAGCTCGGATATGACTTAGATTGCTGTTGACTAAAGCCGACGGGATACCGAGCACCTCCAAGTCAACCCAGTCATAATCTCCAGAGTTCGGAGGCACAGGAAACTCGTGAGGATGTGAGATGCACCGTCGAACCATACCTGGGGAAAGGGAATACTCGGCATCAGAGTCTATAAAATCAAAATTCTTAAATGGCCTAACCCTAGGTTTATTAGTCCTATAGCCGAGCCTACTACACCTTCCCCTAACCCTAACAGCTTTTCCCCAGAAGGGTTTCTCCCAGGAACGGTTCGAAGGGCGGCGGGATACTTGGGCCCGCTCTTCCGCCGCATGATACAGTAGTTTCCTACTTTCCTCCTCCTCGAAATTCCGAGGGTAATCTACTGATAATGGTACCTCCTGCCATCGGATCTGCCATGCGATGGCGGAAAGGTGAGGGTAAGGAGTCCAGCACCTCCAGATCGGAAGAAGAAGAAGATGAAGAGGAAGAATCCTCAAGATCACTCAAACCCAGAATCCTAGACCACTCCTCATACTGAGACCAATTGATACTCATAATGAAATCTAACTTACCCAGAAACCAACCAAGAAAATTAGAAAACACAGAAACCAAAAACCAAAAACCTAGAACCTAAGGAAACAACAGTTCAGTAGAAAAAGGAAAAGAGAACAGAAGCAAAACCAAAACCAGAAAGCAAAATACCTGAGAATTGAGGACGAAAACTGGCACGAGCGAACTGAAGAATCATGACAGAAGCCAAAAAGCTTCAAAGACAAACTGGCAGAAGAACGATGGAGTAGAAAATTGTAATCCAAAAGGCCAAGGAGACGAATTGCAGAAAGAGGAGGAATGTCAGAAGTCCAAGTTTTGGGAGGAAAGTATGGAAAAGGAAAGAAAGAGGAGTAGTTGAAGTTCAAGAGGTAACTTCCCCCCACGTTTGAAAATTTGGGCCTAATTACAAAAGCCCAAAAGCCTGCATCGAGCCACGGAGAAGCCACGTGGCGCGCAATTAGTGGAAAGAAACATTTCGAAAACCCAAAAGGCAGCACGCACCATCATGACCCCTCTGACACAAGGCAGCACGTGTCAGGAGAAGGACATCCAAACGTCCTTTCAGTCAGTCAATGGGACAGCGAGGCAGGGTGAGCTGTCCAGAACTCATCATCCCCTACCGAGCCTATCCCTCGGCACCTTGAAAGTCACCTACGAAGAATGCTCAGCTCGGCTCAAGACTCAAGAAGTCTTACCGAGCTAGGGGGCTTATGTGGTAGACCAACCCTCGGACTACACTAAAACATCCTTGGCCGACCAGAATACTCATTGGCCGACCAGAATACTCATTCTGCCAGGTCACACATCTTTGGGCCGAGCGCATGCCATAGGACCCACCTTAGCGACTCTGGACCGAGCACAGGGACCTCTTCCCCTAAAGAGTCCAAGCTAAGGGCGCGTGAGCCTAGCTCGCTAACCAGATAAGACTAACCGCTAACAGGATAAGGATGAATGACTCATCCCTTATCCTATAAAGGGACACGTCAGCCCTACTGGACCTTCGTACAGGCCCATAGGGTACAACACCGCTCCCCCTATAAATAGCTGTCTCTAGCTAGGGGCTCAGGTACGTTCTCTCTCCCTAATCAGACACTAGCACACACTCGTGATTAAGGAAACCTTTGTTATCCCCACTGGATAGCTAGCATACCAACAAAATCACACAGTAACGTCAGACCATTTTCTAGCTCTTAGGTCTTCCATACCCTTGAGCTAGGGATATACTCTGAACATTGTGTCTAGGACACTACACCATCTATCCTTAGAGGTAGGGTCTCAAATGTGAGATTCTCTTTTAGTTGTACCGAATCGGGTTCAATGATGTGTGAGGGATCATGAACATACTTTCTCAATTGGGATACATGAAAAACATTGTGAAAGTTTGAAAGAAAAGGAGGTAAGGTAATTTGATAGGCTAAAGGTCCTATGCGTTTGAGAATTGGGTAAGGTCCAATAAAACGAGGTGTAAGTTTTCGGGTTTTGAGCATTCTACCAATTCCAGTAGTTGGCACTACCTTCATGAAAACAAAATCTCCTTCATTGAATTCTAGCGGACTTCTTCTCTTGTCCTGGTAACTCTTTTGTCTACTTTGAGCAGTCCTCATCCTGTCTTGAATCAACCTCACCTTTTCAATCGTCTGCTGAACTACGTCTAGTCCCATCATCAAATGCTCACCAGTCTCGAACCAACACAACGGCGTTCTTCACTTTCTGCCATACAGAGCTTCATATGGTGCCATTCCAATGCTTGAATGGAAACTGTTGTTGTAGGTAAACTCAATCAAATGCAGAAAAGAATCCCAATCACCAGTACTCTCAATCACACAGGCTCTCAACAAATCCTCCAATGTCTGGATAGTTCGCTCTGACTGTCCATCCGTCTGTGGGTGATATGCGGAACTTAAATCCAACTTGGTTCCGACTGTTGTTTGCAAACTGACCCAAAATTTCGAAGTAAATCGTGGATCTCTGTCTGATACTATACTTGAGGGTACTCCATGTAATCTTACTACTTCCTTCAAATACAGCTCAGCCAGCCTATCCATTGAATACTTCACGTTGACAGGAATAAATCGCGCCGTCTTCGTCAGTCTGTCCACTATTACCCAAACAACATCATGGCCTTGTCGAGACTTGGGAAAACTAGAGACAAAATCCATAGTGATACAATCCCATTTCCATACTGGTACTTCCAACGGTCTTAACTCACCACCAGGCTTCTTATGTTCCACCTTCGCCTTCTGACACGTCAAACATCGTGATACATACTGATGAGCATTTTATCTCCCATTATTCCTTGCATTATTTTACTCCTATTATTGATACTTGTTGCCTATTTGACATTGTTTAGCTTGATTTAGTGATTTAGAGTTTATTGGACTATTATTCTGAATATTGTTTAATTTGGGATTATTTAGCCTAATTAATTCTATTTCTATTTTCAGGTCATATTTGGCACAAGGGATTTTTGGACATTTTGGGAGTGAAGATTTAATTTTGGGAGTGAAGATTTAATGTTGGAAGAGAAGATATATGATGAAGTGAAGATTGTAATCTATCTTTAGGATTAGTTGAGATTTAGTTATATCTTTTAAGATTTAGATTTTATCTATAAGATATTTTTAGATTTAATTTAGAGATAAGCTTTCCTTAGGATTTGGGCCCATGATTTAGGCCCGTTTTGTGATTTAAAAAGCCAAATTCGTGTAAACCCTAGGAGAGACCTTCCATTCACGTTTTTTACATTCTCTCTCATAGAGAAGGCTTAGTTTTGCTCTCCAAGCTTGTGGAGGCTGCTAGGGTTTCTCTCTCTTCCCTTTTCTACACGTTTTTGGTATTTTTCTTCATGGAAGGCTAAACTCTTAGGTTAAATCCCTTTGGTAATGTATCACATACTCTTGAGGTTTTGTTCTTAATGCTATTTCATTTTTATTCACTGTTTTCATGCTTATTGATATGTTATGGTTCGCTTAGTTCCATTCTATAGAGATAATCCATGTGTATGAATGCTTAATTTATGCAAACTCGTAAAAACTCCATGCTTTGGCTTTTAAAGCTTAATTAGAGGTTTGGGTTTTGGGGTGAGAATTGAATTTTCGCTTAGTATTTAATTCTCACGAGTTGGACAGTGAAGAGGAAAGAAATTGATCTTTTGTGACCGATGATAGAGTTGTGAACGCGAGCCAAAGGGGTTTATCTGCTTTTCCTTATCTGTTTCTTCGTTTTGATTTAATTCTGTTTTGATTTCAATTATTCAATATTCAATACAAAAAAAAAACCCTTGTTTTCTATGCATACTATGTGTTCGACCTTTTGCTTGATAAGATATTCCTTGGGAGACGACCTAGGAGTCACTTCCTAGTACTATACTTAAACTGTTTTTATTTGTATCGGGTACGGCCTCGATCACATACTCCGCTACTTCTCTTTTCATTCCAGGCCACCAGAAAATCTTTTTGAGGTCCTGATACATCTTTTGTGAACCAGGGTGTAAACTCAATTTACTCTTGTGAGCTTCCTCCAAAATCATTCCCTTTATCTCCACATCGTTCGGCACACAGATACGGTTTCTATACTTCAGAATTCCATCACTACCAACCTTGAATTCTACTTCTTTCCCTTTGTCCGAAAGCTCCTTCTTAGTTTGAAGTTCCTCGTCCTTCGGCTGGAGTTTCTTTATCCGTTCCATGAATCCACTCGAAACAGTTAGTTGCCCCAACATCATACTCCTTGTTCCTAACCCCATCCCCAAATTCAGATCCCGAAATTCTTCAATCAATTCCAACTCCTTGATCATCAGCGCAGAAACATGCAACGACTTCCTACTAAAAGCATCAGCAACCACGTTCGCCTTTCCAGGATGATATTGCAGCTCAATCTCGTAGTCCTTTAAGAATTCCATCCACCTTCTCTGACGCATATTCAACTCTTTTTGCTCGAACAGGTACTTTAAACTCTTGTGATCACTAAAGACTTCGACTCTTACACCGTACAAGTAGTGTCTCCAAATCTTCAAAGCAAACACCACTACTGCTAGCTCCAAATCATGGGTTGGGTAATTGAGCTCATGAGTCTTCAGTTGCCGTGAAGCATAGGCCACCACTTTCCGCTCTTGCATCAATAAGCATCCTAAACCTTGCTTCGAAGCGTCACAATACACACTGAAAGATTTCGTCGTGTCCGATAAGACTAACACTGGTGCGGTTGTCAATCTCCTCTTCAGCTCTTGAAAATTCTCCTCGCACTTCGTCGACCATTCGAATTGTTGACCTTTCCTCGTCAGCTTCGTCAAAGGCAACGACAAACGAGAAAATCCTTCGATAAATCGACGGTAATACCCAGCCAGTCCTAAGAAACTACGGATATCTGTCACAGACGTCGGTGTCTTCCACTCCAATACAACATTTACTTTCGCAGGGTCCATTGAGATTTCGTCCTTCGAGATCACATGCCCCAAGAAATGCACTAAGTCTAACCAAAAATCGCACTTCGACAACTTGGCGTACAGCTGCTTGTCCTTCAATGTTGTCAAGACTACTCGCAAATGCTCAGCATGTTCCTCCTTAGACTTGGAATAAATCAAAATATCATCGATAAAAACGACAGCAAATGAATCCAAGTAAGGATGAAATATTCTATTCATGTAATCCATGAATATTGCAGGAGCATTCGTTACACCAAAAGGCATAACCAGATACTCGTAATGACCATAACGAGTTCTGAAAGCAGTCTTAGGAATATCTTCCTCCTTTACTCTTATCTGATGATACCCTGATCTCAGATCGATCTTAGAAAATACAGTCGCTCCCTTTAATTGATCCAACAAATCGTCAATACTGGGTAGAGGGTACTTGTTTTTGATTGTCACCTTGTTCAATTGCCGATAATCCGTGCACAAACGCATACTACCATCCTTCTTCTTGACGAATAAAACCGGTGTTCCCCAGGGTGAAACACTAGGTCTTATCATCTTCTTCTCCAACTTCTCCTCCAATTGCTTCTTCAATTCAGCTAACTCTGCCGGTGCCATCCTATAGGGTGCTTTTGAAATCGGTCCGGTTCCAGGGATCACGTCAATTGAGAATTCCACTTCTCGAATTGGCGGTAAACCAGGTATCTCATCCGGAAAAACTTCGGGAAAATCCCAAATTACGGGTAACTCATGCAGTTCCTTGTCCTTCTTGAGATCCAGTGAGGCCAAAAACATATAAGCTACCGCGCCGTCCTTCAATGAAGTTTGAATTTGCTTGGCAGATAAATGCTCAAGGTCATCGGGTTTAGGCAAAGAAGATTGAATTTCACTAAAGACTAACGACTTTTCGGAATAGTTCAGAAGAACATGATTCCTAGTAAGCCAGTCCATTCCTAGGATAACGTCTATTTGAGAAAGGGGTAGTTGAATCGAATCAACAAGATAGGTGTTTCCTTCTATTTCTAAGGGACAATTGGGACAATAGGTCGACACTATCACGGGTTTGTCAGTAGGGGTAGACACAATCAAGTCATAGGGTAAAACATCTACTTTCAAATTTAATCTACTCACCACATCATGAGAAATAAAAGAATGAGTTGCACCCGAATCATACAATACTAATAAAGAATTCTTATAGATGAGACATTCACCTTGGATAAGATTAGCAACGTTTGCAGCTTCAATTCCACTCATCGTGAACACTCTTCCTGGCATATTAGGACGATTAGCATTCCCCGAATTAGCCGCTCGCTTAGGCTCCCGACAATCTCTCGCAATGTGACCAGGCTTATCACAGTTGAAACAATTCACACTCCTTGATGGACACATCGGACCAAAATGATTCCGACCACACTTGTTGCAACGAGGAGGTACACTCACTGATCTAACTCCACCGAAATTGCTGCGATCACCACGATCCGTGCGATTCCCTCCAGAATTGTTGCCCCCACGAGTTCCACCGCGATTATCGTTGCCTCCGAAGCCTCCACCTTGTCCGCTTCCTCCAAAACGTAGGTCTCTCCTGCCACCAGAATATGGGTGCGGAGCCCTATACCTTCCACCAGTATCTCTGTGAAAAGGAAAATTACGAACCGGTCCATGGGATGAAGAAGAGCTCACAGCCGTCCCCTTCGCTTTCAAACCTCCTTCGTATATACGACAGCGATTCACCAGACTAGCGAAATCGTCTATCTCTAAATGAGAAAAAGTTAACTTAATCTCAGGCTTAAGACCATCCCTAAACTTAGCACACTTAGATCGCTCATTCTCTCCTCCAGCATATTGAGGTACATACTTGACTAACTCCTCAAATTTCGAAGCATACTCATCGATCGACAAATTCCCTTGAGTAAGCCTCAAAAATTCCATCTCCTTCTCAGTTCTCAAATACATCGGGAAATACTTCTCAAGAAATCTCTGCTTAAAAGCTTCCCAGGTCATGGCTTCTCCCTGATTTACCATCACGTGCTTAGTAACTCGCCACCATGATGCAGCCTCCCTTGTCAACATGTACCCAGCATAAGCCAACTTCTGCTCATCATTACATTGAACCATACCCCCGAAAATACGCTCTAAATCCCCAATCCACTCTACGGCCGCATCTGGAGCAAAGCATCCCGTAAATTCCTTCGGATTTCGACGACAAAACTCATCTAATCCCTTATAGCCTTGGGCTTCCAGATTTTGAGCTTGCTGCTGAGTGTTGAAATTCTGCTGCGCCTGACGATGCAACGCTTGGAGATTATCGTTGACTCCCGTCATCATGGCTACCATCCGAGTCATGAAGTCTGCCGCATCCGAGTGATCAGCATCCTCACCAGGGTTTCGCGAACTTGGGCCGGAAGGTCTTCCACGCGTACGACTCATCTTGAGATAAACCAGATAGAGAATTCAACATACAATAACACAGAATCCTAGACTCTAGACACACAGAGTACACAGAGTAGACACGCAAGACTGGGCTTAAGGCCACTGAGGATTAACATTGCTCTGATACCAACTCTGTAACAGCCCGATTTTCGCTTCCGCAAACTTAACTAAATTGTTATTATTTTGTTGCAAAAATGAGGCCATTTTTTTTAAACTATAAGTTCTTTAATGACCAACACCACCCTTTCGAAAATCGAGTTGTCACTTTCGAAACTCCCCACTCAAAACATCATCATTGAACTATAAAACGGTTTTCATTTAAAAGAGAAACAAGTGCCACCAGTACTGGAGTCACACTCCAAAGGTTTTCCAAAATAGGCCATCATTACAAAAGAACTTACAAACCAAAATAAAAGATAGTTGATTACATCATTAGTTCATTACAAGATAATCCTCGACTGAAAACTCAGATCCTAGACACCAGACATTTTCTAGACACAGATTGCAAGACATCACTCATCAGCAGAACTAGCATTCGTCTCCATATCCTCGCTCGGATCGGTCTCCGCAACAGGATCAAATTCGCTAGCACTCTCCTCTTCCATAGGTTCAGGGACCACTGTTGCCAAGGGTGCAGGATCACCATTTAGCTCATGGTGTTCCCGGGGTCCACCATCTTGATAATCTCGCAGAGTGACTTGCCCAACATGTACGTCCATGCCTGCTCCCCGCAGAATGTGCCTCGGATCGTCGATCTCCAAACGAGTATCTCCTCTCCAGATCCATCCATCAGGTACCATCTCCCATGCACCTTCCTGAAGAGGCCACATGTGGATCGCTACATGATACGCCATCTACCCGTTGCAATAACGGCGAATGCCAATACGACAACCAGGTAGGAGAGAGTCAGCGTGCCATACGTAACAGGTTGACGGTAAGGTCGCAGAATAGACACGATAGAAATAAGAACAATACCAAGGACACTTGACGAACAGATATACAGAACAAGACATGAGAACCAGAATACATCGAACACTTGAGAGATAACGCTCTTCCCAAATTGATCTCAAAACAATAATAAATAAAGGCATTCTAAATATAAAATAAACCACACATAAGAGAAAATGTTGCCAACCATTACCACAACATACCTCCACTGATCATTATCATACCTGCCTGTTCTTTTAAATATTTAACATCTCTTTATTCTCTTGTTATTAAGATTTATCGTATTTAACTCACTCAATGAGGTAGGGGAATCACCATCACTGAGGAACGCACACTCTACATCTCCTCGGTCTCCATCCACCTAGTTGGAAGCTGATAGCCTCTAGCAAGTGCACTAGAATGGTCAAGTTATAGTATAAAAAGTATCGAATCCACAGGGATTTTGTAATTGAATACCAACAAATTATAAGTTTAATTATTCAAACCAAATCATTAATTTGTGTTTCAATTAATACAAGTGTGAAATAAAATAAAACAGAAGAAAATAATATGTGAATAAAATAAATATATTTGAGTGAATTATGGATTGAAACTATTAAGAATTGAAATTTCTAAGGATTGGTTTTACCGCAATGAATATTAACAAATTAATAATAATTATTTTCTTATAATGTTTGATTTATTTTGAAGATGAATTGTCCTAAAGTAGATATTAGTTCCTTTCAGAATCTAATAACGTATTTGACATGCATAATTTCTACTTTCGTGATAATTATAACATGACAAACCATTAAATTTATGACATTGAATTGAACTTCTCTTAATAATTAAAACAAATTTCGTGATTTAATTTCTTAAGTTCAATTATATATATCAGACATTAATGTTCACCTTTCAGTTCTTCCACTAACATCTATAATCATGCAATAGTGGGATCCGACACAATAACATGCATTAAGAATAACATAATTGAATCTAAAATAATCAAACATATACTAAAGAAAACAATTAATATATCATTGCTAATATATCAAAGGGCTAACCAATCCTTAGAATAAAATTATTTACTCAGTCATGTATTAATTACAAAGCCTTATAGATAAATATAAATGAATGGAAAAGAAAAAGTTAGTTTATGAACTTCCCTTTCCTTCAATATAAGGAATGTATTTAACTTCTTCTCTTCCCTTAATACATTTCTTCTTTTTCTTTAATTCTCCTCGAATTCTCTCCATTTCTTCTCTCTAAAAATTTCTCCCCTCCCCTCATACTGTCCGTGTCATGCCTTTTTATACATGCTTGCCCCTATTAATTATAGTGCTTTTTTTTCGTAATTAGTTGTTACAACCAAAGGAATTTGCTATTCTCACGTTTGCCAACCAAAAGTATCATGGTTACATGCAAAGTTGGCCATAAATAGTTTGAAGTTTTAGACATACATGCAAACCACGTAACAACTCATTTCCATATTAATTGATGAAGTTTTAATCTCCATCTTTTATGTTCCTTATCTTCCGCAGCTTTCCTTCCCTTTTGTTAATTAACCTTCATTTCTTTTGTTTCTTTCCCTTGTTTTCCGTATATTGCTTTTGAATGTTTCTTTTCTTCTTTTCCTTGTTTATTTGCATTATCCTGTAACAACAATAACAATAACAACAACAAAAATAATAATAATAATAATAGTAAGAATAATAATAATGTTAATAGTAATAATAACATTTATATTAATAATGATATTAACAAATATAAACTTTATGGTATAAAATATACAAAATATATCAAAAAACCAAAATAGATTATGATTATGATTTATAAACTAAAATTTTATAGAAATAACTGGAAATAATTATGATTTATATAATTAAAAACCAAAATAGATCCAAATACATCATACTAAATAATAAAATTTTAGTCTTATTATAATTATTTAATATGTATGTATCAAATATCTCAAAATTTATAAATTCTATGAAAAATAATTAGAAATAAAGGTAATATGAGATCAAATACATATAAATATAATCAAATTATGCCAAAATACATAGATATATTTGGCATTTATCAAATATCCCCATACTTAAACATTGCTTGTCCTCAAGCAATAACTCAATCTTTGAAAGAAACCAGACAATTCAAAGAAATTATTCAATTGGGATCTCAAACAAGTTTAGAACGAAATCAATTGATATTAACCTTAATGATAAAAATTAAGTGATAACCCAATTAGAATCTTTCATCCTGTGAGTTCAAATAAGTTTTTGATTATGGTTCACTCTTTTTTTTTTAAGGGTTTCATGTGTATGAGGATAAAGAAACTTCGCTCAATTTCTTTTAGGAAAGTGAATTACTATGAACTTAACCATAGATCTGTATCTCCACTATTTATTTACATGCATGCAATAATCAAGAGGTCTTTTTCTTTGGTTGTAACGTGGCTAGGGGTTTGTGTGTAAAGGTGGGGTAAAAGAAAGAAAGGATTTATTCAAAGGGCTAATATTATTTATATTGAAGTAGTAATTTTTATGAAAAGCGTCGCTTAGGCCTTGGAGAATTTTTTTTTATATATATATTTTTTATATATATATAGCACTTTTTGGATTACTTTCAACTTTGTATTTCTCCTTGGATTTTGGGTACTACCCTTTTTGTTCCATCCTCCCTTATTGTACAAATCATTATTATAAGCATTTTTTTTATGATCCAATTTATGATCAATGTGTTTGTTTGACGACCTGTACAAGGGAACGGGACGGTTATCCTCCTTTAAGAGAACTTCGATCCTTTTTTTTTTTAACTTTTTTTATAGATTAATGTCTTTTCACGAGTTGCCCAAGTGAACACTTTTCAAAAAGATACCACTTAATGATGTTAAACTGGATGACAAGAAAAGTATAATGCGTTTGGTCTCAATCACGGGCAACTACTGGATAAATGTGTTTAATTTTTGAAGGCTTATAATCCTAAGTGCCTCAATCACTTCATAACATGCATGCAAATTTTAATTCGCCTCGATAAGACCGCAGGTCATGCTCTAGAATGCACAATCTAAGTGAAAATCATACAAATATCAAGGAAGAGGGGTTAAAAATTGATGATGTGTATACCCCTTTAAAGGCTCAAAACTCACATTTGTAGTCTCAAAGCAATGACACGAATGAAAACACGGAATTTTGCTAATTCTTAGCTTTCAAATGATATTCTCAATCTAGTCTCAATCAATTGACAATTTTTTTGTTAAAATTAAGTTCCCAATGAAAAAAATAACTTCAAAAATCTGAATTTAATCAAATATAAAGTTATTACTTGAAACAAACAGTTTAACTTAATTAATAAAAAAACAGATCGATTCTACAACATGAGTCTTCAAGAGCAGGTTGTTTCACCATGTTGGAGATATCAAATTCAACTTTCTCGTCACCAATGGTGAAAGAAAGTTTTCCATTTTTCACATCAATGATAGCACTAGCAGTGGCCAAGAATGGTCTTCCAAGAAGAATAGGAATTGAGGAGTCTTCTTCCATTTCAAGAACCACAAAGTCAACTGGAATGAAAAAATTGCCAACCTTGATGGGAACATCTTCAATAATTCCAACAACATATTTAATAGAACGGTCGGCTAGTTGGAGTGAAATTCTTGTGGGTTTAAGTTCTCCAATATCGAGCTTTTTGCAAATTGAAAGAGGCATCAAACTTACACTTGCTCCCAAATCACATAGAGCTCTTTCAAAGGTCATATTACCAATTAGACACGGGATGTTAAAACTCCCTGGATCTTTTAGTTTGGGTGGCAGTTTATTTTGAATAATTGCACTACATTCTTCAGTCAAAGCAACTATCTCGCATTCTTCTAGCTTTCTTTTATTTGAAATAATATCTTTTAAAAATTTAGCATATGAGGGCATTTGCAAGAGTGCTTCGGTGAAGGGTATAGTGATTGAAAGTTTCTTTAAAATTTCCAAAAATTTTCCAAACTGTTTGTCTAGTTTAGCTTTGGCTAACCTTTGTCGAAATGGGATTGGAGGTTGATAAGGAGCAAGTGCAGGGTTGACTGCTTCTTTATTTTGCTCTTTGCTTTGATTATCCTTCTTTGGTTCTTCCTCTGGTTGAGTTGGTTGTGCATTATCCACCTTTGGTTCATTATATGCTTTACCACTCCTCAAAGTGATAGCTTTTATGAGTTCATTTGGGCTCTCGGGTTTGCCAGGTAGCATTCCCAAAGCTCTTGATGATGAGGCTGCTTGCTGAGCTATTTGTGTTTCTAGCATTTTGTTGTGGGTTGCTAGATTGTCGAATTTGGAAGAAAGTTGTCGAATAGCATCAGTTACGGTCTCATTTTGCTTCACTTGGGTAAGGATGAAAGATTCTAGTAGATTCTCCAAGTTAGACTTTTGAGGAGGTGGTGGTGGGTTATTGTAATTTCTCTGTGGGAAACCAGGTGGTTGTTTGGGAAGTGAGGAAGGGTTTAGAACATTGTTGTTTCTATAGGACAGGTTGGAGTTGTTCATTCTTTGATTATAATTTTTTATATAATCCACAGTCTCTATAGGTTGATCTTGTGTATGTTGGACTAATAAACAATTCTTAGCAGCATGGCCATTAGTACCACAAATTTCACAATTGGAAGCACTAACGACGTTGACAGAATTGGTGTTTATTTGTTCAATCTTCTTGGTGAGAAGATCGACTTTGCTGGCTAGTACACCGAGAGCATCAACTTTAGAAGCTAAGTGATTTAAGGCACTTATTTCTATCATTCCAGCAGATGATGGTGATGGTTTGTTGTTTGTAGGACCTCTCACTGATGAGTATCTTCTTCGATTGAGGGAGATCCTATCAAGCAACTTGATTGCTTCGTCAGCGTTTTGTTCCATGAATGAGCCATTAGCAATGGAGTCAAGGCTCATTTGAGAATCAGGACTCAATCCATTGTAGAAGGTTTGAATCAAGAGAGGCTTGGGAATGCCATGGTGAGGGCATTTGATCATTGGTTCTTTGAAACGCTCCCAAGCTTCAAAGATGGACTCACCTCCTCTTTGGATAAAACTCATTAATTGTCCCCTATATTCAGCAGTTTTAACAGGGGGAAAGAAATGGTTGAGGAAGTGTTCAGCTAATTTGTCCCATTTATCGAAATAATTGTGAGGGAATGATCTTAACCAACGAGCAGCATCATCTCTTAAAGAGAAGTCAAACAATCTTAGTCGAATGGCATCGACTGAGACTCCGTTCATCTTCACAGTATCACAATATTTGAGAAAGTTATCAATGTGTAGCTTTGGATCTTCTAGTGGTGATCCTCCAAATTGGTTTTGTTGGATCGTGTTCACTAGACTCATTTTAAGTTCAAAATTATTTGCTTCCACATTTGGTCTTGTTATGCTTGAATGAAGTCCTTCAAGGGTAGGGGCACCATAATCTTTCAATGGCTTATCTTCTTCGGCCATCTCTTTGATTATGGTTTCTTGTATTTGATTTTGAAATTGTAGTTGTCTTAGTTTCCTTCTCCTCCTTAGAAGAGTTCTTTCGATTTCGGGATCTCCTTGAACAAGTGGTTCAAGTCGATCACGGGGCATACAAGGTGAAGGCCAACAAAAGACAAAAAAAAAATAAAAAAAAATTAAAAAAAATTAAAAAAATAATAATAATAAAAATAAATAAATAAATAAAATAAAATAAAAGAAAATTGTGGTTTGATCTAATCGTCTATAATAATAGTTAATATCAATTAAGCAAAATCCCCGGCAACGGCGCCAAAAAACTTGATAGCCTCTAGCAAGTGCACTAGAATGGTCAAGTTATAGTATAAAAAGTATCGAATCCACAGGGATTTTGTAATTGAATACCAACAAATTATAAGTTTAATTATTCAAACCAAATCATTAATTTGTGTTTCAATTAATACAAGTGTGAAATAAAATAAAACAGAAGAAAATAATATGTGAATAAAATAAATATATTTGAGTGAATTATGGATTAAAACTATTAAGAATTGAAATTTCTAAGGATTGGTTTTACCGCAATGAATATTAACAAATTAATAATAATTATTTTCTTATAATGTTTGATTTATTTTGAAGATGAATTGTCCTAAAGTAGATATTAGTTCCTTTCAGAATCTAATAACGTATTTGACATGCATAATTTCTACTTTCGTGATAATTATAACATGACAAACCATTAAATTTATGACATTGAATTGAACTTCTCTTAATAATTAAAACTACTTTCGTGATTTAATTTCTTAAGTTCAATTATATATATCAGACATTAATGTTCACCTTTCAGTTCTTCCACTAACATCTATAATCATGCAATAGTGGGATCCGACACAATAACATGCATTAAGAATAACATAATTGAATCTAAAATAATCAAACATATACTAAAGAAAACAATTAATATATCATTGTTAATATATCAAAGGGCTAACCAATCCTTAGAATAAAATTATTTACTCAGTCATGTATTATTACAAAGCCTTATAGATAAATATAAATGAATGGAAAAGAAAAAGTTAGTTTATGAACTTCCCTTTCCAGGAATGTATTTAACTTCTTCTCTTCCCTTAATACATTTCTTCTTTTTCTTTAATTCTCCTCGAATTCTCTCCTTTTCTTCTCTCTAAAAATTTCTCCCCTCCCCTCATGCTCTCCGTATCATGCCTTTTTATACATGCTTGCCCCTATTAATTATAGTGCTTTTTTTTTCGTAATTAATTGTTACAACCAAAGGAATTTGCTATTCTCACGTTTGCCAACAAAAAGTATCATGGTTACATGCAAAGTTGGCCATAAATAGTTTGAAGTTTTAGACATACATGCAAACCACGTAACAACTCATTTCCATATTAATTGATGAAGTTTTAATCTCCATCTTTTATGTTCCTTATCTTCCGCAGCTTTCCTTCCCTTTTGTTAATTAACCTTCATTTCTTTTGTTTCTTTCCCTTGTTTTCCGTATGTTGCTTTTGAATGTTTCTTTTCTTCTTTTCCTTGTTTATCTGCATTATCCTGTAACAACAATAACAATAACAACAACAAAAATAATAATAATAATAATAATAATAACAATAATAATAATGTTAATAGTAATAATAACATTTATATTAATAATGATATTAACAAATATAAACTTTATGGTATAAAATATACAAAATATATCAAAAAACCAAAATAGATTTTGATTATGATTTATAAACTAAAATTTTATAGAAATAACTGGAAATAATTATGATTTATATAATTAAAAAACCAAAATAGATCCAAATACATCATACTAAATAATAAAATTTTAGTCTTATTATAATTATTTAATATGTATGTATCAAATATCTCAAAATTTATAAATTCTATGAAAAATAATTAGAAATAAAGGTAATATGAGATCAAATACATATAAATATAATCAAATTATGCCAAAATACATAGATATATTTGGCATTTATCAGAAGCCAACAGGAGTACAGGACCTTTACCACGCGGGCATGAAAGCTGTCTCAAAACAGATGGTCCCAGACCAGGAGGATCTCGTCCTCAAATCATATAATAAAGGCTCACTGCCTCGCAGTGGCAAAACACATTGCCCCATTCCAGTCCCTCTCAACTGTTGTAGACTGGCATTCAAGGGGGTTACAGTACCACTTCTAGTTAGCTATGCGGTCCTTACCACGGCATTAGACCCAGTCCCCACCACGTTAGTGTGCCACTTATGGGATTCGTCCCGCCTAGAAATGTACTCGAGGCTTCTTGACGAGTCACCGTCATTGCCCTCCCCTCATGCAATCTCCACCTGAGTATCCGCAGATACCCATAGTATCTTCCTCTCCACTACTTCACACTCTCATATCTCACCGCGATTATTAATGTCTTTTAATGTCTTTTAGTATTCTTAAAGTCTTTTAATTAACCTATAGTCGGCTTGCCCTTAGTCCATCCCTTCGACAAGTCCCGACCACTAACATCTTTTCCCCACTTTCACAAACACAATCACACTCATATTCTCAAGCCTCTCGGGCAAACATCTCACATCATCACTTTCTCAAAAATCCACATTGCTCTTACACTATCACTTTCATTACAACAATCTCAACTTCACAAGCATCATTCTCTTACTCAATACATCAACATCTCATCACATTTCTCATACCGCATCATGTACCATTCCTTCACTCAATCTCATACGTTCATCCTTTCATTATCACTCGTGAATCACTTAAACTTCTCAACACAACACGAATAAGAAATGACTTAAGATAATAAATAACGAGCATAAGGGCGTAACACAATAAACATTACATAAACACATTGCACCACCGTCCGGTAACAATGTTACGGGCTCACTGCTATCTCATACTCACTCACCTCTTATTCCAGCAAGAAAAGCACTTTGCCCTTGAAGGTCTCTAACTTCCCTTTGAGAATTGTCACCACCGTCCACTGAATAACCTTAAATAAATAAATACACTTTTATTAAAAATCATTTCAATTAGAAATTACTACTTTGATCCTCAAATCAAAACCCTTTACTTTCTTTAACCTTTATTAAAATATTGGTATCTATCAAAACAACTCTCAATCTTTTCTATTACTTAAAACCCTTTTGAAAATCATTTGAAAATCTTTTGAAAACTCACATTAGAACAATTGAAATGAATAATTTATGTGGCTGTATGGGAAAGTCCAGCCACTATATTCAAGTTAGAAATCATTGAAAATTCACAATTCTTTACTCTAAATCTTTGTGAATCAATAACACTTGAAATCCTTATCTTTTCACAACTCAAAAACATTTTTTAAACTTGAAGTACTTGGAAATTGTAGGGTCTGCCGACCCAATAAGGACTAAGTCTTATATAAGGGATTCTTCAAGGACCCCTCCCTCGGTTTACTCAGCACAAACGTCCCTCGCTCGGACTCGCTGGTTCCGAGTACAAGAAAAGACCAGGCTCGGACTTGATGGGGCCGAGCCTCGCCAATGGTCTTCAGCCCATCGGCTCGGGACTCCAGGGTCGAGATATAACGTCGGCTGGTAGATAGACTCAGTTACCACAGCTTCCTATCCCTTCCGCAAATCTCTCCTGGAATCTCGCAACAGCCTAGACATGGGATCATAAGTTGACCCTATCCAGATTATAAGAGAATAAACCTCCGATATTATCTCACAGAATCCAGGTTCAGCTTAACTCTGGTACAAGGCCCATACGGCCCATATCAACCTCCTCTAAACCCTAAAAATGGCTCATAACAGCTAGGGTTTCAGGTACGTACTCTCATCCCTAAGTTGACACTCTGCACACACTTGTTGACTAGGGAAACCCTGCTTTTCCCAACTGGAACTGCAGAAAAACCATAAGGTCACACATAAACACTTGATCCTCTCTTGAACTCCTGATTACCATAATCTTGAGGACTTAGGGGGTTAAGAACATAGTGTTCTAGGACACTACATTGGCGTCGTGTGTGGGGATCGAATAATCAGTATCCCCACCACTCACCGCACTAATGGCGAATGATAATGACAACAACCAAGGAGACCTTCATCGTCGCCTTAGGGGAAGGCCACCAAAGAACGCTGGACCAAGGAATGTTGTTGAAAGGAATGTAAGGGACAGACTTGCCCCTGGAGGACCCCTTGAGGGCAACCAGGTTGAAAATCCCCAGGATCCTCCAGTTGTCCAGCCTACTGATCCAGTTGTTCCGGAGGTCCAAGCGCCAGCCACCGTCCCTCCGGTTGTTGAAGGCCACGAACGACGATCTCAGCCGCGTCGCGTTTCAGATGGCCATGTGTCGGAATGGCGTGACACAGCGGATTCTGGGCCACATCAATCTAGGAGGGCCCCTGCTGGATCACGAACTAGGGAGGACCGACGAGTCGAACGTCACGCTCGCGATAACTCCCGAGCCGAGCGATCTGATAGGGGAGTACCACAGTTTGCTAGAGGCCGTTTTGGAACGCTTCAGGGTGGCGAACGTTCCGGATCTCAAGGAAGATCCTACATGACAACCTCTTCGGCCAGGAGGAGAGAGGAGTCAATTATGGAAATACTGAGAACCCAAACTTCATTGATTGAAAAGCAAAACCAGGCTATTGCTACTCTACAGCAGCAAAGCATGGCTAGGCTTGCCGAGCAAGGCCCTCGCGCGGCTCTCGGCAACCCAATTAACCTTCCCCCACCGCCACCCCTCAATTTGAATGTGACTCCCGAACCAGCAGTTACAGAGCCCCATCCTAGACACCCCTTTACAGCAGAAATTATGGCATTTCGGACTCCACAAACCTACATGGGCCATCAGAATGTCTCCCGGTACAATGGGACGATCGATCCGATGGATCACATTGCATCTTACGAGTCTTCCATGATGTTTTATGGAGGAGAGGATGAAATGAAATGCCGAGCTTTCTCAATGACGTTAGGCCCGGTGCCGTTGAGATGGTTCAACTCCCTACCAGCTAACTCCATTAGTTCTTGGGCTGAGCTTAGAAGAGTTTTCCTGAATCGATATACAGCCAGCATGTCACAGCCCAAATCTGACCATTCATTAGCTGGAGTTGCACAAAGACCTGGCGAGTCTTTATGCGACTATCTGGCTCGGTATCAGCAAGAGGCCAGTGGCATATCTGGTTTGCAGTCGGGGGTATCCGTTCTTCTGCTTACCCAAGGACTGCAAGATGGAGATTTCAAGGATTGTCTGATCGGGGAACCACCTAGTAACATGGCGGAACTGAGAGAAAGATCCAGGAAATATGTTAATCTAGAGGAGTTCCGAAGGATTAGCACTGCAGCAAGGAGTGCCGAAGGACGACATGAGCAACGTCCTCGTCAAAACGAGGCTCGTCAGAATGATCGTTTCCGAGATAAGGGAAGGAAAGATAAGAGAGAACAAGAGAGAGGAGAAAAACTTCCTCCCAAAGGCAAATATGATGAATATACCTAGTTAACAGTCCCGAGGAGTCAAATCCTTCGTGAGACTATGCATACAGAGATGCGTAACATCACTCGGCCACCAGCCTTGAGAAAGGCGGCCCAAAAGGATAGGACGAAGTATTGCGACCATCATGGTGGATGGGGGCATACCACCGACCAATGTATCCAGCTGAAGGATTTGATCGAAGAGATGGTAAGGGATGGTAAGCTTAAACACTACATTGGAGAAGCGTTGCGCAAGCGTTCCAGAAGGAAAAGCCCCTCGCCTCCCAGAACTGAACAGAAGAGGAATAAAAGCCCTTCACCACCAGCGGGCGGAGCCCCTATCCAGCAATCCGAGAAAGGCAACGATTTTCTCATTGGCACCATTGCTGGAGGATTTGCTGGTGGTGGGGAAAAGAAGTGCGATCGCAAGAAGTATGTGGGACAAGTTCTCTCGGTGGCAAGCCGACCGATACAAAAACCCAGAAAGAAAAGTGTGGTCATCAGTTTTAGCGATGAGGATTTTGAAGACATCCTACAGGACCACAATGACCCAATGGTCGTCACGGCAAGGATTGGCAACTACGAAGTAAGAAGGATTCTCGTCGATCAAGGGAGTTCGGCGGACATCATGTTTTTGGATTTGTTCGAAAAATTGAAGTTGAGAAGGTCCGATCTCACCCCGTTCGAAGGAAGCTTGATCGGCTTCACGGGACATTCAATTGTTCCTTTAGGCCATATCCACCTCCCAGTGACCATGGGGGAACCACCTTCTGCTCGGACTGAAATGGTGAAGTGGTTAGTTGTCCAGGCTCCCTCGGCGTACAATGCTATCTTTGGCCGAACAGCACTCCAGTCTTTCGGCGCCGTTGTTTCGACGGTCCATTTGGCCATGAAATTCCCAGGGTCAGATGACAAGGTAGTAACAGTACGGTCCGAACAGGAGTTGGCTCGGAAGTGCTACAACATCAGTTTGGGGAAGCTAAAGCTGGATGATGAGAAAATTATGCAGGAACCATTGAACAAAGGAAGTGTCAACCTGGCTGATCTCGACGTAAGAGAGGAAGATGAAACTAGACCGACCCCTCAGGGGGACTTCAAAAAGGTAATCCTAGGCCCCGAGCCATCTCGTTGCGTCAAAATCGGAGTTGGCCTATCTGAGGAACTAGAAAAGGAGCTTGCTGAATTACTAATGGAAAATAAGGACTTGTTTGCCTGGACTTCGGCAGACATGCCGGGAATCGATCCTAACATCATCTCCCACAAGCTAAGTGTGTATCCTGGCGCTAAGCCAGTGTGTCAAAAAAAGAGAAGGGTCGGAATCGAGAAAGCACAGGCAACGAATGAGAAAGTAGCCGAGCTATTGGAAGCAGGATTTATCAGAGAGGTAGTGTACACTGATTGGTTGGCAAATCCCGTGTTAGTCAAGAAATCCAATGGGAAATGGAGGATGTGCGTGGACTACACAGATTTGAACAAGGTTTGCCCCAAGGACCAGTACCCACTTCCTTGCATTGATAAACTGGTGGATAGCTTGGCAGGTTATCAAAGGCTATCCTTCATGGATGCTTACTCAGGGTACAATCAGATCCCAATGTACCCCCCGGATCAGGTAAAAACCTCGTTTATCACAGAAAACGCCACATATTGTTACAATGTGATGCCGTTCGGGTTGAAGAACGCTGGGGCAACTTACCAGCGGATGATGAACAAGGTGTTTAGTCCTCTGATTGGGCCGAGGATGGAGGTTTATATAGACGATATGATTGCAAAAAGCTTAAAGGAGGAAGATCATGCTAAAGATTTAAAGGAAATCCTAGGAAGGATCCGGCAATTTAATATGACATTGAACCCGGAAAAATGCACATTCGGAGTTCCGGCAGGGTCCTTCCTCGGATTCATGCTTACTGAGTGCGGAATCGAGGCAAATCCAGAAAAGTGTCGAGCTATTCTGGAAATGAAGAGTCCGTCGGATATCAAGGGTGTACAGCAACTGACGGGTCGGGTTGCAGCTCTCTCAAGATTTCTATCTCAATCAGCTAGGAAGGCCCTTCCCTGGTACAAGCTGTTGAGGAAGGAGAAGGAAAAGGCGTTTGAATGGGATGAAGCATGCGAAAAGGCCTTTACTGATCTTAAGCATTATTTGGCATCACCTCCAATTTTGTCTAGTCTGAACAATGGTGAAACTCTTTTCTTGTACTTATCAGTGGGAGACTCGGTGATCAGTTCGGTTTTGGTTCGGGAGGAATCTGGTAAAGAGCTGCCCATCTATTTTGTTAGCCGAGCTCTCCAGGGACCAGAGTTGAGATATCAAAAAGTGGAGAAATTAGCTTTCTGCTTGATTGTTACTGCCAGACGACTGCGCCAATATTTCCAAAGCCACCATATTACGGTCAGAACGGCCCAGCCGATCCGTCAAATATTGCAGAAACCTGATTTGGCTGGAAGGATGGTAACCTGGGCAATTGAGCTTTCCGAGTTTGAAATCACTTTCGAACCAAGAAAGGCGGTGAAGTCTCAAGCTTTGGCTGATTTCCTCACCGAGTTTACTGAGCCATTGACGAGCTCAACCTCAGATTGGAATATTTATGTGGACGGATCAAGTAACAAACTTGGAGCGGGGGCAGGAATAATTTTGGAAAACTCCGAGGGGGTCACCCTCGAGTACTCTTTGAAGTTCGGATTTTCAACGTCGAATAATCAAGCGGAGTATGAAGCCGTTTTGGCAGGATTGAGGATGGCAAAAGAGGTGGGGGCCCGAGAGGTCAAAATTTTTAGTGATTCTCAGTTGGTGGTTTCACAGGTCAAGGGCGAGTTTCAGGCTAAGGAACCTATCCTTCAAAAGTACTTGGAAAAGGTAAAATTCTTATCCTCCGAATTTATGAAGGTCGAAATCTGCCACATTCCGAGGGAAAGTAATAGCCGAGCGGATATTCTTTCCAAACTCGCATCAACAAAAAATTCTGAAAACAACAAAACTCTGATTCAAGAAATGGTGCATGGACCTAGCGTTGTCCTCTCCATTTTAGTGGATCCGAGCTGGATCACTCCAATTGTAGGTTACTTGGAACAAGGGATTGTGCCAACTGATCCGGTCGAGGCCAAAAAACTTGTCAGAAAAGCATCGCAGTTTGCCCTTGTAAGTGGAGTCCTGTTTCGCCGAGGGGTTAGCGGCCCAATGCTCAGATGTTTGGACCCTGCCGAAGCAAAACAAACGCTAGAGGAAGTTCACGGGGGGGTTGGAAGTCATCATGTTGGGGGGAAATCACTGGCTAAAAAGATCCTAAGGGCAGGATACTACTGGCCGACCCTTCAACAAGATGCAATCCACCATGTGAAGAGATGTGAGAAATGTCAGTTCCACAGTGATGTATATCGGAAACCCGCCGAGGAACTTCATTCGCTTTCATCTCCATATCCCTTCTATCAGTGGGGAATGGATTTAATCGGACCGTTCCCTACCGCACCAGGACAGATCAAGTGGGTGATAGTGGCCATTGATTATTTCACAAAGTGGGTTGAAGCTGAGCCGCTTGCTACCATTTCATCAGCAAAGGTTCAGAAGTTCTTCGAGAGACAGGTCGTAGCTCGATTCGGAGTTCCGCAAGTGGTAGTAACAGATAATGGAACACAATTTGCGGCAAAGGCATTCAAGGATTTGGTCAACGCTTTTAGCATTAAGCACTATTTTTCCTCAGTCGAGCATCCCTAGACTAACGGGCAAGTAGAGTCCGTTAACCGATCCATCATTCAGGGAATCAAAAGAAGACTCGAAGGTGCGAAGGGGATTTGGCTGGAAAACTTGTATGAGGTACTTTGGTCGTATCGCACAACCATACAAACCTCAACAGGAGAAACACCTTATCGACTCACTTATGGGTCTGACGCAGTCATTCCCATTGAAACAATCATCCCTTCATTCCGAGTTATGCAACAGCTGAATCCCCTCAACAGCACTATATTGTGTGAGGATTTGATTTTGTCGGAGGAAGTCAGAGATTTAGCCGCCGAACGAGAGAAGCATGCCAAGACGATGCAAGCGAAAGGATATAATCATACGGTTATGCCCAAAGAGTTCGAGCTAGGCGACCTTGTCCTAAGAAGAGCTGATATTGGTCTCAAAAATGCAAAGGACGGAAAACTGGCCCAAAGCTGGGAAGGACCATACCGAGTAGCCTCTAAGACTGGAACAGGAGCCTACAAGCTCGAAACTCTCTCGGGAGCCCTCATCAACAACACTTGGAACGCGACAAAGCTCAGAGCATACTATAGTTAGAATTTTTCTTTCATTTCAATTTTATAGTATATTGTTTTTATTGTTTATTTCTTTTAAACATTGGTGTACGCTCGGTGAAATTCCGAGCCCATTGTACTTTCTGCTTCTGGTTAATAAAAAGACTTGTTATTGAATTCATTGTATTACGTACTTTTCCTCATATTCGACTAGCCACCGTTTATGACGCGAACGATTATAAACAGCTCTAACAAGAGCTTATAACTCGTCAAGTACTCTTAGTAAGATTCCCGATTAAATCATGATTTTTTCGAATCATTTTATATTGCGGATAGAGGAACCCACCTCGGCTAAAGTGCTGGAGTTCCGAGGTCTTAACACTTGAATTCTTAACAAAGAGCATAAAAAGAAGCATAACATGATTAAGGATATTATAAAATATTCCAAATGAAACAGTAATACAAGTTTAAACCCATCTACTGGGGCAATTACAAAAAATAGCAGAATAATCAAACTATTCTAAATCGGACAATACAGTGCTGTCAGCATTGAATGTGTCCTCTTCTTCTTCTTCACCTTCAACATCCTCAGTTCCTTCCCCTTCGGAATCTTCGGCCAAATGGTCAGGAAGGTCGGCGTTGTTCAGATCTATGGGAACTCCACTCGGGCTGACAATTCGACCTTTTTTCACAGCAAAATTAGGGTCAGCGCCCTTGGTCACGAGCCCGGGATTCAGAACACGGAGTTGCTCGGCAGTATTGTAGAAAGAATCTTCAATTGCATGGTCCCAATTGAACAGATTCTCCTTAGCTGCTTTCTTATGCTTGAGAGCTTTCGCACTCATCTTCTCCAAGGAAGCTCGGAGCCTGAGTATCTCGTCCTTAGCATACTCATGTTGCTCCTGAGCCACTGCAGCAGCTTGCTCGGTCGAACGAGCTTTCTCCGTAGCCACCAGAAGAGCAGCAGCATCCTCCTCAGCCTTTTTCTGGATTTCTTCCGACCTCTTTATCTGTGCCTCGGCAGCCTGAAGTGTTTTCTCAGCCCGAACCTTGGCCCCCTCAGAATCTTGAGCAGTCTTTTGAAGCCGCTCGTTTTCAGCTGCCATTTCTTGTATCCTTTTATTCAGACCTTGGACCTGAATTTCCAAGTAGTCTTCCCGCTCGTTGGCTTCATATCTTTTCTTTTTTTCCTCGAGGGCCAATCCAGCATAGACGTCATCACCATGATGACCAAGGTGATGGAAAAGGCTCGCACCCCGTAAAAAGCTTCTCACCAACGATTTACAGTTATTTTCCCAAGTCCAAGGGGTCCAAGACTCGATTACTTCAGCATTTTCAGGAGGGAAGACGGTGGCAATGAATGAGTCGGACATTTTCCTACCCCACACCGTCTTGGCAGCTACATCTTCCTTACCCTCGGGAATTTCAATCCCTTTGTTAGACCTGCTCAAGTTGAACCAATCTCCAGCGAGATCTTTTCCTTTGTCCTGCCGAGTCCTCTTGAGGGGGCGCTCGGGAATGTCTTGGGGAGATGAACGAGCTTCCACTTCAATATTCACCGCGTCGGAAACACGACCCTTTTTGATCACCTGTTCAACACCTGTAACCCTTACAGTGGGGGTGGTATTGGGGATAACGATCGGGCTTTCAGAATGGGTCGGCTCAGAAGATTGACCCTTGATTGGAGATCCGGATGCAGTCTCTTTGAGTGCAGCCAGCTGCGACACTCTAGCTGCCCGAGCTTCGCTTTTTTTGGCCTTGGTCGCTTTCTTTCCCATGGTTTCTGCAAGAAAAATAGGTTAGCACCAAAAAATAAATAAATAAATAAATACCCAGCTCGGTTTTCACTTCATCCCGTGTTCCTTTTAACAAGATTCGCTTAGTATCTATTTGCCCATGGGTTTGAAGATAAGTCCAAGCATCATCACACACCCCACGTTCGGATCTTGTAAGCTCTGTTTTAAAGTTAAATTGGTATAGAGAAGGCCCTGGGCTATAAATATCGGTGGTCCAATTCAAAGGGAACCGAGGTACAGACTTAATTACTCCATCTTCAACGACTTGCTCCATAAACCAACATTCTCCAGTTCCCGTATGTTCATATTTGAAAAAGAGGGGTTTAAAAGATTTCCACGAGTCGGTTACCTTGGCAAATAGGGCGTGCTCCTTCCGAGCCTTTAGCGATACCCAAAGCCCCTTTGAATCTCCGAATTTGTTGACTTGTGGGGCATACAACCAAAATAAAGATCGTAAAGTCGCCGTCAACCCCTAGGCGTCACAAAATTGCTGAAAGGCTCGGACGAAAGCCCATCCGCTCGGATGAAGTTGGCTCGGAGCAATGCCCAAGTGTTTCAGGACTTCAATTTCAAGAGTGGAAAAAGGCATGCGAATACCAATTTTGGTGGCTACTTCTTCGTAAAAGTAAAAAAATCGAGAATTCTCTGGAATTTGAAAGCATATCCGATCGTCAATGCCCAGAGGTCTCAATACGTATTCCGAGGTGTTTCCGTCAGCGCTCGGAGGAGTTAAAACTGGTCGAAGGTGGGTAAGACTATCTTCTGTCAGCAAGGAAGGTCTTGTCCCCAACACCTCCCGATCAAAAATGGCACTGTACTGCGCGTGATTCGGCGGCAACGGGTACTCTTCAGGATTTGTCACGCACCTGCGTTCCACCATATCTGGGGAAAAAGTAAAAGGCTCGGCATTAGGATTTTTTACAACACGCGTTTTCGTTTTAAATTTAAGGCCGAGCCCTGGACTTTTTCCCCCCTCTCTAGTTGAGCTTCCTAAAATTTCTCCCTCGGTATCACGGTCAGGACTGATTCTAATTTGAGCTCGGCGCTCGGCAAATCTATAAGCTACCAACCACTTATTCTCGTCGGCGAAATTCAAGGGGTATTCTACAGTTAACGGTTTTAACTCAGTGAATCCCTGGTTTAAAGGGGGAGTAGAAGTGGGTATAGAATCATCAATTTCATCTCCCTCATTTCCAGAAAACTCAGAGTCTCCCTCATTCCCAGAAGACTCGGAAGAACTTAAAGTCCCCAAATCACTATCGCTGGAGGGTTCTCCTAATCTTCTGCAAAGCTCACGGTAAATCCTTCTTAAATCTCTCCATCCCCTCATGATTTAAATAAAAAGAAGCCTAAACACTACTCACTTAGAACAAAACCCAGAGACAACCCAGAACCTCTAAAATCAAAGCTCACTGGGAAACCCAAAACAAAAAACCCCATTCACGAAAATTGAAAAACCGCAGAAGTTATAAGAAAAGTTGGAAAAAATACCTGCTTTTTGGTTGCTGAAAGAGATGAGAAAACTGGGTTTAAAGAAGTTGTTTTGAGAAAGTTAGGATAGCAGGAGAAGAGTTCGGGATCAAATGCGGAGGAATTGGGAAGGAGATTAGAGGAGAGGGAAATGGGGGATTCTAGTTGAGAAGATTCTGGAGGAGGCAAAGAAATGAGAAATGTTAGTAAAGATATGAAGGAGTGATTTGGAGTAATGACAGGAACTTTTCAGTTTCCCCCCGTATCGCATATACGGGCCGAAAGCCCATAAACGCATGCAACCACTCGTTAGAAGAGACGTGGCAGTTTCAGGAGGCGCTTTTTTCAAATTTCAAAATTTGTAATGATTTGGCACAACTTACAAGAGAGCGCGCCGTACCTAGAGAAACCAAAACGTCAACTCGGACAGCTGTCACACATTCGAACTGAGACATCTAGGAGGTCTAACCCTAAGCACATGCTACCTCGTCACAGACTTTATAAAGTCTTACGAGCTGGGGGGCTTGTAGGGTCTGCCGACCCAATAAGGACTAAGTCTTATATAAGGGATTCTTCAAGGACCCCTCCCTCAGTTTACTCAGCACAAACGTCCCTCGCTCGGACTCGCTGGTTTCGAGTACAATAAAAGACCAGGCTCGGACTTGATGGGGCCGAGCCTCGCCAATGGTCTTCAGCCCATCGGCTCGGGACTCCAGGGCCGAGATATAACGTCGGCTGGTAGATAGACTCAGTTACCACAGCTTCCTATCCCTTCCGCAAATCTCTCCTGGAATCTCGCAACAGCCTAGACATGGGATCGTAAGTTGACCCTATCCAGATTATAAGAGCATAAACCTCCGATATTATCTCACAGAATCCAGGTTCAGCTTAACTCTGGTACAAGGCCCATACGGCCCATATCAACCTCCTCTAAACCCTATAAATGGCTCATAACAGCTAGGGTTTCAGGTACGTACTCTCATCCCTAAGTTGACACTCTGCACACACTTGTTGACTAGGGAAACCCTGCTTTTCCCAACTGGAACTGCAGAAAAACCATAAGGTCACACATAAACACTTGATCCTCTCTTGAACTCCTGATTACCATAATCTGGAGGACTTAGGGGGTTAAGAACATAGTGTTCTAGGACACTACAGAAATAAAATCTTGGACAGCAAGGAATAAAAGAAATTAAATCATAAAATCACTTTAAGAAAATACTCAAATTCATTTATTCATTTCCTTCACCAAACCGAATGGAATCAAATCAAGACAACACAATTCAAACAAGTTTTTCTTAAAACAAAGTCATGAGACATAATCATTTCAAGAAAACAATTTCATGCAAAAGAATCTAGTTTCTTCAACCTAGAGTAGGCCGAATCATCACTAGATGAAAACAAAATCTTGGATGCACTTTTCTTCCTGCAAAACCTTGAAAATATTAGGTCAACAACATGCATTTGTAAAGCACATGGTTTTAGAAAATCCTCAACTCTTTTCTTTTTCAAAACCGTGACATATAAGTCACTTCAAACACATTTTTATTTTCATTTTCCTTTGCATGCACTTTTAAAATCATAGAAATCAAAAGAAATTACATGCAAGGAACTTTTTCATGAAAAATCATTAAGTTTCTTTGTTCTCAAAGCTTGACCGAATGGTACTCTAACAAAATCAAGAGGAAAACTTAAATCCTTGACTTTGAAAACTTATGAATTAGATCAAAACATAAATCATTTAGAAGAGAATTGTTTCCCTTGGTTTCTCATCAAAACCGTGACATGCAATTCAAGAACAAAAACTTTTTGAGCAAGAAAACCACATGCAAAGCTTTTTAAGATCAAAACCATGAAAATCAAGGCAAATATCAAACCTCTTTCAAGATCAACATAAAAGATTAAAGACCTTTTGAAAAGAAAAATCAAAGATCAAAGCTTTAAAGAAATCCAAGCATGAAAATCACTTAGATCAACTTCATCAAGCATCAAACTAACATGCATGAACTTAGAATGGAATGAAAGTCATCACAACCTAGTTTTCTAAGCAAGGCCGAATAGGAATGTCCATGGTTTAGGGTTTTACAATTTTGGAGAGTCTTTGAAACTCAAGATCAAGGCTTAACAAACACTTACAAACATAAATCTACAAGGAACTTAAACATGCATCAACAAATGGTTTTACAAGACTTAGAAAAATTAAAACTACTTAGAACAACTTAGGATCTTCGAATAAACTAAAGAAGTAGAGAAGATCTTCAACCTTCTTCAAAAATCCTAAAGCTTTGAGCTTGGTCTTCCTCTTCCTCTTCTCCTTGGTTCACAGGTTCTCCCTCTCTCTACTAAGTTTCGTTCTTTCTAAGAGTATGAATGTTACTCTTAGAATTGTGTTTGGTTGTGGAAGTGAAATGAGAAGCAAAATGGAGTGGGTTTTCTACGGTTTTGGGCATAAAAAGGCAACCAACAATTTCCCTTCTTGCCCTTGGGTCAATTGGGTCAAGAGTGCAACTAGGAAGGGTAAAATTGGCATCCTCAAGGCTTGCATGGCTCAAGCCAAGCCATTGGACAAATGGAGAAGAATTAGGGCTAATCCCACTTCTTATTGGTTGGCCAAACCTCTTAACCACACTTAACACTAACATAAGCCTAGGTGCTAATGGGTAACTAGCCTAGGGTTCAAGAAGTCAACAAAATGGCATCACATGCACACTACTCACACATCCACGGCGACACATATTCACACACATGCATAATTTCATTTTCATTTTTCTTTTCTTATAAAATCACATTTCCTTAAAAATATAAAGCATAAATGCTTTAAGGAAATTTAATCCAAAATGCCAAAAATCCGAAATTCATAAGGTTTGTCTCAAAATAAAATCATTTGCTTAAAAATCCAAAAATCATTTGAAAACACAAAATAGATACTTTTGAAAACACACCTTTTAAAATACTTTATCCAAATAATCTTTTTAGGGTATGAAAACAAATATGAGGTATTCTGACGGGGTGTTACAATGATGATACCTGAAAGGCTCAAAATAAACTTATGATTCACTTAGATGATATAGTCATAACTCAATGATATATCAGTCTTTGCTTCATATTGGTTATTTGCAAATAATATTTTTTACAGTTAATTGTTTTGACATTGTAATTTTTTGCAGGCCGGAAAATGAAAAATGGCCTGTTAACTCAATGATATATCAGTTTTTAGTTTATGTTGGCTTTTTCATGCTCAAAAAGTTGCAAGCCATATTTCTGCAACAAAGAAAAATAATGAATCATCATGAGTTGAGAACAGGTACAGTAGTAAGCATAGAATTTAGTGATTACTGGGCTTACATGTGTGGCATTGGGGGGCAAATCATATGGTATTTCTCCCACTAAGTAGTTATCACTGACGTCACCGGAGATTCGCCAAGCTCATTTGGTTCCTTGACAAATCTTGATAGTTTGTAAGTTTCTTCTTTCTTACACCCCATACATTCTCTCCTAAACTTGTTTTATATATTTCATCTTAAACTCCGAAAAGGTCTTCTCTTATATTAGTGTGTTGTTGGTTTGACTGTTGTCTGGTGCTTATATGCAGGTTCCTTCAGAATAACAGATTCACTGGATCAGTCACCTACCTGGCACAACGTCCACTCATTGATTTGTAGGTTATTCTTAACATTTCTCACGTATATTATTTTAGTTTTATCATTTTACTCATTTGTCTATTTTGCCAGGAACATTCAAGATAATCTGTTTAGTGGCATTCTTCCGCAGCATTTTCAGTCCATACCAAACTTATGGTCACTGAGAACTATTACCATTTACCAGTTTTAATCCCCTTCTTGTTTCATTTTTGGATATAAAATAATGGACACATAAATCGAAATAGCTTTTATGGTTGGTGGAGGAACTTTACTAGCAACAGGTTTGGCAGTCTTAATTGCAATCTGGTTGAGTAAATTTCAAGCACAGAGAATGGAGTGCATTGAAAGCAACCATAGTTCATTGCCTTCTCATTCGATCACTGCTGCCAAAGGTAATTTGACATTTATATTTATGCTAACAAGCTGAAGGATAACTCTTCCATTCTCTAGTTTCTTTTGATCTTTCCTATTACATCATAATTCTGTCTCTTCATATCACACTCCTTACTTTTCTTTTTTCTACACAATACCAAACGGACACTTTTAGTCAATGCAGCATATATGACTCGATCCTCCTAGCATTGAAATTATGTGAAAATTATTCTGTACATTCCACATGCAGAATTAACAATAAGATTGTATGTCTCTTTGATTGCTAATCTCAGTTTCAGCAGGGAGATGTTGAGGGAGTGGCAATTTGCACATTTGACTGGTAATTAATTTTTAGCTAACTACTTCTGTTGATCTTTATGAAATTGACATTGCTATGGTTCTTTTCTCTAATTGTCTATGTGTTTTAGGATTATCTTTTCCATTGAAAAAAGTAAACATGTTAATTAGTACCTGAATGGCTTTTTTATGTAATATGAAGTAAAAGCAATATGAAACTCAACTCCCAATAAGAGTAATGTTCTTGTTCAATCTGATTTACTTGGTGTTTATTCTTGTCAAGCTTGATGGTCAATAAGTCCTGCTCATTTTATCAATTTATTTTTCTTCTATTGAGACAATTGCTTTAATCCTTGGTTTTCTGTAACCTTGCCTTCCTTAACAAGAGGGTGAAGTTTATCTTTGGAGTATATTTAAAGTTATCTGGGTTGGCTGGAATGGCAAGGACTGGGTTGATGATTTCTAGTCTTCTCTTATTCTTAAAGGTGAATAATTAGTTTCTAAATATTTTCATGGAAATATACTGAGCATGCTTGTATTTTCACTATCTGTTTTGTTATGCTGCTCAATTTTTTTTGATATGATAACTTAGTTGTCTTGCAGTTTTTCCCAACTGCTGAGGAATCAATGGATTACTACAATAAGAAAAGATGTATATATTGATGGAAAAGGACTCTTTCTGCCTAGTCAGATTGTAAGTTCAGGTTTCCAATGTGTTAATTAGGTGGAGAACTGGACATTCTGGGGTTATTACTTGAACTTATTATGTTTATTTTTTGTTTTCTTTAGAGGTATGTTCATGTCGTTCTTCTACTCAAGGTAGCAAATTAAAAATTATTTCTTTATTGAATGCATATAATGTAAGTATGAGTGTAATGTAATGTAATCTAAGTATATAATTGAATAACATTTTTACATTTCCCCCTTTATAATTAGTCCTTCACTCCTTCTGCTCGACTTAGTTACTTAGTTGCTACTTCTTATGTTGTTTCCTTAACAGTTATGTTGTTGGGGTCTTTATTTTACCAAATTATCATTTGTATTAGTAAATGGGTATTCTTACATGAGAGACTGGATTAACACTTTGCCCTTAGGGAAATATTTATTCTCTCTTAGCTCCTTCTCTTAGTCTCTCAGAATTTGTTTGTAATGACTAGTTAAGAGTTAGAACATGTTGTGTTTTAGAGCTATTACTTATTCATTATGCACAATTTGTGTTTTGCTTCATCATGTATTTAACTCAACTCCTTTATATATTTGTTGTTGCCAGATGTTACAGATTTAAAGTTATTAAAGGAAAATCGACATCAACCATTCCTAGAGATGGGAAGATATTTGCTAAGTTAAAAAGTTTATATCATGAGCTTTGGAATATTATTATGAATTATAAAGTATTAAATAGATATTTTTAGTTTTTTTAATATTTTGGGTTGATGTACTAATTTGGCTTAATAAAATGCCAAAGACATTTTGTATAGATCCGCACTTTTATTTATAGATAATTATTATTTGATTTGTAGTTCTATAAATTGTATTATATATTTTAAATTATGATCTTATCAAAAGTATATTAGAATTTCAAGCATGAAAAAGGTTTATAAGATCAAATGGATTATTTTCTTTAATGTAAATAAAGGCTATTGCAACGACAATTAGTCGTTGCAATAGTCAAAAGCGTGTTATAGCTGGGGTGTTTTGCAACGACAAATTTGTCGTTTCCAAAGAGTAGTTATGTTTATTGCAACGACTATTGTCGTTGTGGAAAAAGTGCCCACCTCATTTTTGATAACCTATGTTTCGCAACGTCGTTGCAAAACACAAGTTTATGGCAACGCCGATATGTCGTTGCGATACCTGTTCTCGTCGTTGCGATACCTGTTCTCGTCGTTGCGATACTTTTTCGCTACGCCACCTGTCGTTGCGAAAAATATTTTTCGCAACGACTTTTGGTTTTTCGCAACGACTTTTGTCTTTGCAATTGACCAGTTTTCTTGTAGTGAAATTAAATTATTGAAAGAATATGATAATGCATGTATGTGTGTTTATGTGTGTGATATGTAACACCCCGCATTTTTCCCGTACGTGCGTAAACGATTTTTAACGAAAGAACCCTTGAAATAACGTTTTCAGAAAAAGTATTTTTCGTAAAAGAGAAATGAAGTATTGATTTCCAAGAATTTTTGGTAATAACATATTTTCATGAGTGAAAAGTGAATGATTTTGTTGAGATGAAAAAATGATTTGTTGAATTGTGATTTTTATTTGAAAGATGATTTTGCTAAAAATGAAATTTTGGGTCTGTTATCTTTAAAAATTCATAACTTTTAAACTGTAACTCGGAATTTGATGATCTTTACATGAAATTGATCGTTTTGAAACCTAGAATTTGAAAATGTAATTTTTAGAATTTTCTGGGCTGTTTTATAAAAATTTATTTTCAGATTATAAGAAAAACGAATTTTGAAGAAAAATGTGTTTTGTGATGATGCGTTTTGGCATGAATTTTATGTGTTGTATGTTTAATTTAATGTATGTGTAATATGTGATGCATGCAAATATGATATCTTAAGTTTAAATGCCTTGTTATATGAATTAATTGATTTGTGGTGTGAATTAATAATTTTTAAGTAAAAATGATTAGAAATAAACTAATGATTTAGGAAATAAAAATAAGGAACATGTGTGTGCATGAGTGAGTGCCACGGTTGTGGGTACATGTTGGTGTGTGTATGTTTCATACGTGGGTGTGTGCATGTGTGTGTAGGCTTAGAATTGTAGGGATTAAGGCACTAAGTAATCAAACTAGAACCAAACCAAACTAAATGGAAAAACCCTAACTATTAGCTAACTATCCCATTAGCCCTAGTTGACCCCTAAGACATAGACCACTTCACTTTGTCCCCTTGACTTTGGTGACAATTAGCCATGCAAATTTGTGAGGACCAAACCGCCCCTCCCATTCATGCTTAGACCGAATTTCTACAAGGGCAAAAGAGGGAGAACTCGTGAGTCTTTATATGGGTAAAGCCTTAGTTCATTTTTCCCTTCACCACGTCCATTTCTTCTAAACACAAATACTACTCTAAGGGTCCATTCAAACTCTTAGAGAGAAATAGAGAAAGAAAGAAAGAGGGTGTAGCCGTGAGGTATGGAAGGGGAAGAAGAAGGAAACCCACCTTAGATCAAACCTTTCCCTTTGAAGATCTAAGTGATTAGGAGCTTAAAGAACCACCCTTCTTGCTAGGAGACTCGATGAACAAGAGGAAGAAATGTAATAGCCTAGTTTTCCTTTTTAGTTTGTAGAACCCTTTCTTTTTCTTTTGCACGTTTGTTTTTATGATTTGTAAAGTGAATTTATGTGCTATTTCTTCTTGATCTTGGACTTTCATGGACTAAAGTAATTTGTAATAAGTGTAACTCTATGTGTGTGATTCGGTTTGCATCTCCTTGCTAGATCTTAATACTTTTCTTGATCTTCATGTTTTTCTCACTAAAACTTAAAGATCTAAAGTTTTTGTTTAAGTTTTGTAAAGCTTAATCTAGATCCTTCTTGCATGTATGTCTTTCTTGTTCTAAATCATGATCTATGTATGTTTATGTGTTTATTTGACCAATCAATCCATGATCTAAGTTTAATGAATGGTAAAATCAATTATTTCATCTTGCATGTCTATTTCCCTTGATAAAACCGTGAGCTATATTGTTTTTAAGAAAAGATTTGATAAATAAATTTATGCTTGAACTTGATCTAAGATCTTTAGTATTGCATGCCAAATTTTCTTGTTTAAAATGGTGATCTATGATGTGCTTGTGTGATCCTTTCATGAACAAATACATGATTTAAATTTACTTGAAAATAAAGTTGAGATTTTGTACTTTATATGTTGAGTTCATGATGTTCTTGTTGATTTATGTGCAAGCACTTTATGATCCAAGTTTTTAAAGTATGCATGATAATTTTTAAGAAGAAAAAACATGTTTTTACTTTAGGCATGTCACGGTTTTTGAAGAAGAAAATTTAAGAAACAAGTTTTAAAATAATTTTTGATGTAGGAACTTGATTTAGCTAAGTATTTGATTTTTGTGTGTGATAAATTTTGTAAATGGCCATTCAGACATATTTAATAAAAATGGATTCCATGCTTTCTTTTATGTGAAGAGTTGATGCATGTGCATGTTAAGACTAGATCTAGTGACTTTAGATGCATGCATGTTATGTTTGGAGTTTAAAATGTAATCTTAATTTTTATTTAAGACGAGGTGATGAACTTGAGTTATTTGTGTATGTGATGTGCATAAATGATGTGGTGTGATGTTTTATTTAACTTTGTGACTTTTGTATGTTAAAAATTGAATCAAAAATCTTGTTTTCCTTACATGTTGGTAATCGGCCGTGAAGGAAAGAAATAGGAAATTTTATTTGATCATTGTCTAAGTGCATATATAATAAAATTAATTTAATTTGAGAACTTAGGAATGTACATGCATGAATAAATTGAATATGTGTATGGATTTTGAGGTGGTTTGTGATCCTAATTGTTATCTTGATTTTGTTAAGAGAATAAATGAAATTTGTTAATTATTCCTCTTAATGATGCTCTCGGTTTTTAGTCCCAAAAAGTAAGAAAATAATTTCATTGCTTGTGCTTGCATGTGTGCATGATTCTTTGAAAACTTATGCCTAGGTGCTTCGGTCAAGGCATACTAGAGTAGCTAAGAAAATTTGTCTCCATGATATGACTTTGTGAATGGTTATATTTTCATGAACGTGATGCTATGTGTGTGATTGGAATGATATGTTGTATGTTTTGATCTTCTTTGCGGTTTTTAGAGAATAAAATAAATAAGTTTACTGAATGATTGAAAAAGGAATTTTGTGTTGTTAATTTAATAATTTTAATATGATTAGTATTATGTGAAGTTGTGAATGTTTAAGTGATGCATTACTTGAATGTGTTTTCTATATTTGAATTGAAAAATGTTTTACTAGAAAATATGATTTAAGAAACTCAAATTAATTTGATGTAATTTTGGAATTTTGTTTTCTTAAGTTCTGGATTTTGTTTAATAACTAAAGATAATGATTTTTATAACCTGGACATTTTAAAGTGAACTTCTGTTTTAAAGAAATTAATTTAGAGTTGTTTCAAAGTTTTCTTGAAAACCTTTTTATTTGATTTGGATTTAATTTTGAAATGTAAACAATGTGTTTTCAAGAAGAAATGATTTCAAAGTGTTTTAAAATAAATTAAATGAATTCGTTAAAACATTTCTAACGCACGGGGAAAAATGCTATAGTTCGGACGATCGACGCGAAGGAACGAGGCGGGATTGGCGATCGACAAATCTTGGAAAGATTTGCGGAGACCTACGGTATTTGAGGTGAGAAAGGGGTTTCCCTTAAGATGCCGCGGTAGTAGGTAACTTATTAAGAGGTCCAATCATCTCAAAGGTTGGACTCCAATCTCATTTAGCGTAGTGGTGTATGTGATAGCGATTGTTTGATTGTTTGATTGGCTATCCACCCGAACGGCTGAGATTGGTTTATTAAGCTTGCTATTATACTTTCTGGATGATTATATTTGAGTTATTTACTTGTCTTATGAACTGTTTACTGATTAAGTAATTATGTTGTTGTTTGAGAAATATTGTGTGCTGAATACTGTGTGGATAAGAAATAAATTGTGAAAGTAAGAAAGTGTAATTGAAAGAAAGAAGAGTAATGATGAAGGTTGTGTAAGTAAGGAATAACGACGAGAAGTTAAAAAGTGATGGCAAAGAGATACAGAGATGAGATTGAGATGAGTTATGGAAGTGAGTTGAGATATGGAATTGAGATGCGGTGTCGCTCCTTTGTTTTCGGTTTTAGTCTGAGACTAGTGTTGAGTTGAGCTTGCTCCTCCATTAGCGCTCAGCAAAAATGTAATTTTATTTACGTTTTTGGAAAGAAGCCTAGTGTTGAGTTGAGCTTGCTCCTCCATTAGCACTCATCCAAAAACATGCCTTTTTTAAAAAATGGTTTTTGAAAGGAGGTTTTTGAAAAGATATTTTGAGGAGGTGTGAAACAATGTTTCCAAACGAGTTTTATGAAACAATCTTTTTGAAAAGATTTTTGTGAAAGGATATGTTTTTGAGAAAAGTTTTTGGAACCAATCTTTTTGATAAAGTTTTTGGAATGATAGAAAAAATTTTTTGAAACAAAATTTTTAAGGGAGTCTTTTAATGATATTTTTGGAAGTCTTTTCGAAATAACATTTTTGAGAAAAGGTTTGGTGAAAACAATATTTTGTGAATGTTTGTGAAAATAGATTTTTGTGAAAATCCTTGGAAATAGTACTTTTGAGAAAATTTTGTGAAAGGTTATCTTGGGAAGGTTTTGTGAAATGTTTTGTGCAAGAAAGTTTTGTGAAGTTATGTTTTCGAAAAGTTTTTGCAAAAAGGTGCTTGTGAGAGAGATGAGGAAATGAGTTTTGAGAAAGTGAGGGATTATGTGATGAAATGAGAAAAGAAAGAGTGTGATGTGAGATGTTGAAATGAGATGTGATGAATTGGGGAACAGTTTGAACGATTAGTGGTCGGGCTTCGTTGAAGGGATGCACCAAGGACGAGCCGACTGTTAGGACTAAGCCGTAAATAAATCTTTAAAATCCTTAAATCCTTAAAGATTATTAAAAAACATGAATAACGTGGTGAGGCATGAGTGTGTGTCGAAGTAGTGGAGAGGAAGGAACGATAAGTATCTGCGGATACTTAGGACGAGATTGCATTAGGGGAGGACGATGACGGTGATACGTCAAGAAGTCTAGAGTACTGTTCTAGGCAGAACGAACTCCATAAGTGGTGCACTAACGTGGTGGGGACTGGGTCTAATACCGTGGTAAGTTCTGCACTCGAGACTAGAACTGTAGTGTCGCCCCCTAGATTGCAAATCGAGAACAGTGAAAGGGACTGGAACGGGGCATTTGTGTTGCCGCCGAGGGCGTGCATTGATTATATGAAATGATATTGTTGAGGCTGGGCCTCCTGGTCAGGGACCATTTGTGTGTGAGACAGCTGTCATGCCCGCGTGGTAAAGGTCCTGTACTCCTGTTTGCTTCCGACTAGGTGTGGATGGATGACCGAGGAGATGTAGACGTGAGAGTCGTTTTTCCTCAATGATGGTTCCCCAAGTCATTGAGTGAATTGAGATGATAAAACTTAATAACATAAAAATCCAAAAAGGAAAGTACAGCTGTGGTATTTGAGTATTGAGTTGAGAAATGGGAATAAGTTTTGAGAAGTGATAAAGATATGGTGTTTATATGATGGTGATGATATTGATTATGTTTGTTTATATGTCTTGGTTGTTATTTATTGTCTTATCTTAATAATTGCCTAGTGTAAATCCACATAGTCGACATTACATGTTTTGGGTAACTCACTCTCTCCTATATGTCTGTTGGTATCGGAAAATTTTGTATGATCCTTAGATGGGAAAGTATCGCTAAGGAGACGGCTGAGAGTGACACTGATGGCGACCTGAGGATTTGACGTACCAAGAATCAGAGTAGCGCAGCGGAAGCGTTAGTATCGATGACTAGCAGCTAGGTAATTCCCTTTCAGACTCCATTGCAGTTACTTAGAAATCCTGGCTCTAACATGCTGTAACCCCAACTAAAGTTTATTCTGGTATTAACGTTTTGAAATGAGTAACGGGCCGTGTTTTAAACAATGTTTTTGAAAACGAGTTTCAAAGTGCGGTGTCTTGTGACATCTCGGTTTGGAACTTGAAAGGTTTATGCAATGTGAGAACATGAGTTTTAAATTGTAACTGTGTTTTGAAAACCCAAGTGTTCTCATCTTGCATAACACTTGTTAAAAAAAAATTTGCCCTAATTTTCACTAAATTTAATTATAAACAGTTGTGGTTTTCAAGTGGCCAAATCGGGGTGTTACATGATACGTGTATATGTATGTGTGTGCATGCTAGGGCTTCATTTTATTTTAAGATAAGAAGCTTATGAGGTAGATTAGAACCAAATGGGAATTTATGGGTAGAAAAACTTAATTAGTAGAAACAAATAAGCATGAAATGACTAAAAGCCTAAAATCACTCCTCTTTGTCCCCTTTGCTAAACACCACCCATGCAACAAATTGAGTTGCCAAAATTGCCCCTCCCATTTGCACCCTTGGCCGAATTTCATGAGGGCAAAAGAGGAAGTGCATGAGTTGCCTATATAAGCCACCACCCTTAGTTCATTTCCATTAATTTCTTTCATTTCCTTTCATTTCCACACACACACTTAGTTGAGACCAAAATTAAGCTCTCTACATTAGAGAGAAAAGAGAAAGAGGGCCGTGAGTGAGAAGAAGAAGAAGGAGGGAGAAGATCTAGCCAAAAACCTAAGCCTTCCTTGAAGATCCAAGACCTTAGAAGCTAGGAGATCAACTTTTCTTTGGTGGGTATTTCGAATAAGCATGAAGAAGTTGTAATAGTGTAGATTCTCTTTTGATTTTGTAATCTTCCTTTCTTTTCTTCCTTTGCATGTTTTATTTATGTTTGATCATGAACTTTTAAGACTCAAAGAAACTTGTAAATTTCTAAACAACGGACTCTATAACTCGATTAAGGTTTTCATGAAAGATCTTAAAGTTTTTCAAACTAAATCTTAAAGATCTAAAAAGTTGTTGAGATTTTTGTGAAGTTTGAAGTAAACCTCTTTGCATGTTAAAATTTTCTTTCTTAAAACCATGAACCATGATGTGTTTAAGAGTTTGTTTGATAAATAAATGTGTGATTTAAACTTGGTTGATAATAAAGTTAAGATCTTTGGTGTTGCATGTTGATTTGAGGATGATTTTGATGATTTGAGTACATGCATGTGTTAATTGAACTTTGATCTTGAAATTTTAAGAATAAATGAACTTATAAAACACTAGATCATGAGCCCTATGTTTCGGCCATGACTAGAAGATTTGGTTTTGATGCTTTTAATTGGATTCAAGTCATTGCATGTTAATCTTATGATTAGAAAAGTTGATTTGAGTGGTTGAAAGGTTTTGATTTTAACTTAACCATAATAAAAAGCTTTGATCTTGTGTTGATCTATGAAAAAGTCTTAATCTTTAGCACATGCATGTTGTTTTTGAACCAAAAGATTTAACCTTCCTTCATGCATGTCACGGTTTTGACCTTTTCTTACCCAAAGTGACTTTGATCTTTGATTTGTGCCATTATAACTGATTTTATGACTTGATCTATAAGACCTAAGTACATGCATGTTAATTTCTTTTTGATTTAAGAAATCTTGTGTTTTTGCATGTTGAAAAAGTGAACCAAAAACCTTGTTTTTGTCAAAATGGGGTTCGGCCTATGCATGTTAAATACACTAGGATTCTTTTTCAATGAAGTGACATAAAAGCAATGAGTATGTTATGTGAAATTATGTTAAAATAAATTGTTTGAAATTGTGTTGTGAATGTTTAATTTCTATTCGGTTTTTGGATTAAAAATAAAGGAAATAAATGAACTAATTGGTTTGGAAGAATGTTTTGTGTTTAAATGAATATATATGTGTGTGTGTATGTGCATTCGGTTGAGAGTAAAAGAAAGAGTAAATAATTTTGTTGCATGAAAAAGAAAGTGGAATTTAAGTGCTTAAAATAAATCAAGTTGATTTGTGTGTTTTACATTTGTAATTTTTGACATGTTTTCTTTGATTTCATTCGGTTATATACTGTAAATGAGTTTAGGAAATTTATTTGCATGAAATTAAATTTACATGGTGATTTTTGATAAAGTTGTTTAAAGTAAGACAAATAAATGTGCTTGATTTAAATTTTTAGTTCAATTTGGTTTGTGAATTTATGCATGACTAAGTGTTTTTGTTTTATGAAAATGAAATAGCATAATGATGTATCAAGTTGTCTTGGTTGATTTCAAATGTTTATTTGTGAAAGTGTTTGCTTGGAAATGAATGTTTAGTTTATAATTAAGTTAAGCGATTGGTTTTGAAATTAATCACTTTCAGATTTTTATTAAAATGATTTTTTGTGATGTAATCCTTCGTTGTCCCGAATTATTTAAAATTGTTCCTTCACTTTAAAAATGTGTTTATGTAATTTAAAGTGTGGTTTCAAGTGGTAATTGATTTAAGAAAAACCCGGATTAAAAACGGTGAATTTTTCGGTGTTTTCAAACGTGATTAAGGTGTTGTCCAAGACGGACCAGCAACTAAATTAAATAATTTAAATTACTTTATGAAATGTTTTCAAAATGGTTTTTGAGAGTACTTGAGGTATTAGAGAATATTAGAGTTGTTTGAAAGAAAACGGTTATGTTTTAAGTCTTCCGACGAGGAACGAAAAGTGTTTTGAGATAAGAAAAGATTTTCTTAATACAAGGTAATAACGTAAGCGTGTTTTATTTAATACGAGGAATTGTATAGGCGGGGGATTGGGGCAGCTGGCAGCGGAAAGGATTTGAGGAGAACGTACGCATTTAATCGCTGGATCTCAGGTGAGAGAGAAGCTTTCCTAAGACACCGTGGTAGTTAGGTGATATATTAGGACGTTCCGTATCAGCTCAAAGATCGAAACTTAGTGGTTCTGAGTCAGTAGTATAGTGGCAATTGTTTGTATTGTGTGGCCACTTATACGAAGAGGACAAAGACCACATTGTTGTGTGTGATGATTGTATGCTGATGATATGATATAGCATGCTTTATTTACTGTTTAATTATGTATAATGATTTTCAAATTGTTAATTAAGATGAGTAGCATGCTGATGGATGTCTGCTATGTCCTGAAAACGAAAATAATTGAGTAAGTTTATGAAAGTAAAAGACACAATGAGAGAGAAATAATGATAAAAGATATTAGACTGTTTGGACAAGAGAAATGTGTTGAGAAGAGATAAAGGGGTGAGTTTATGAAAAGAGTTGATGATAATGATGAGGATGAGCCAGAGCTGGGGAAGATATTGTTGTTGTTGAAACGAGATGTGACTTGAAAGGAACTTGATTTCTTTGTTGAGATTATTATGAGGCTGGTGTTGAGTTGAGGTTGCTCCTCCACTAGTACTCACTAAAATGAGATTTTTGAAAAAGGTTTACAACTGAGATTTTTGAGAAAACTTGTGAAATGATATTTTGGAAAAGATTGTGAAAGGAGGTTTTTGCGAAATGTTTGTGAAACGAGGTTTTTAAAAATTTTGTGAAATGAGTTTCTGGTGAAATGGGATTTTTAGAAAGCTTGGGAAATAAGATTTTTCGAAAAGTTTATGAAAAGAAATTTTTTTGAAAAGAGTTTACGAAATAAGATTTTTAAGGGAATTCACAAAATGAGATTTTTGTAAAAGTTTATGAAAAGAGATTTTTGAAAAGATTTACAAAAGGAGATTTTTGAGAAAGTTTACAAAACTAGATTTTTGAGAAAGTTTTACGAACTAATACTTTTGAGAAAGTTTCTGAAAGGATATTTTGTGAAGATTTGTGAAACAAGATTTTGGAGAAAGATTATGAGATGATATTTTTGCGAAAGATATGAAATGATATTTTCGAGAAAGTTTATGAAATGAAAAAGTTTGAGAAAAGAGATTTTGAGAAATAAGATTTTTGAGAAAGATTGTGGAATGAGATTGAGATATGAGATTGATTGAGAAAGATTGTGAAAAGAGATGCAAATTTGCCAATGTGATCCCAGCTCTGTGCTATGTTGAGAAAGGAAAGGAACAGTGATGTTGAAAGATAGCGGTCGGGACTCATTGAAGGGATGCGCGAAGGATGGGACGACCATTAGGCTAATTAAAAAGATAAAAGACTTTAAAAGACACTAACACGCGAACGCGGTGAGTTATGAGTGTCGTATCGAAGTAGTGGAGAGGAAGGAACCATGAGTATCTGCGGATACTCAGGTGGAGATTGCATTAGGGGAGGACGATGACGATGAAACATCAAGAAGTCTTGAGTACTTTCTAGGAAGATCGAATTCCACATGTGGCATACGAATGTGGTAGGGACTGGGGGCCAAAGCCGTGGTAAGTTCTGCAGCGCAACTAGAATAGTACTGACGTCCCCTAGATTGCAAATCTTGAACAGTGAGAGGGACTGGAGTGGGGCATCTTGATTTCCACTGTACCCGAGTTTTCTACAGTGTGCCTTGATTATATATATATGAATTGAAATGATATGAATTGATTTGAGACTGTACCCGAGTTTTCTACAGTTCTCCTGGCTTGGAGCCAATTGATTGTTGAGACAGCTGTCGTGCCCGCACGGGAAAGGTCCTGTACTCCTGTTTGCTTCCGACTAGGTTGGGTGGATGACCGAGGAGATGTAGACTTGAGATGTGAGTGCTAACTGTGAAAGAAACGCGTACCTCAATGATACTTTAACCTCCCCCGATCATCGATGGTCATAATTCAATAAGACTTGACAAAGAAAAGATTTATACTTAAGAGAAGCAAAAGTTATGAAGAATTGAAAATGAGAAAGGAATTGAGGATGGAAAGTATGGAAAAGTGAGTGAAACCCCATGAAGAGAGATTTGAATGGAAGTAAGGAAATAAGGAAGAAAGAGTGTTTAAGAGAAGTAAAAGAAAGTTGGGCAAGACGATAATGAATGATAATAATGATGATAATGAATGATGATAAGGAGTAATGTTAATAATAAGATGATTGAATGTTATGTTGTGTGAATGTTGCTTGTCTTTCTTGTATTCCCTTGATATCTCGCCTATCGTAATCCCACACCGTCGACGATGCGTCGTTCGGATCGCTTACTCTCTCCTGTTCGTTGGCATATCGGTGCTGCTGGTATCTCAACGGGCAGATGGAGTATCGTATGGAGATCGCCACTTGGAGTAGGCATGGGAGTGGTTGGAAGCATACACCAAACCCGGAGCATCAACTGAGCGGAGCTAATTTGGGACCGCATCTGGGGCAAGTCACTGTGCGAGGATATAGGAACTATGAGGAGAAGCAGCGGTACGAGACTCAGCGAAACTCCACCACTCTGAATGGAGTAGAGTTGGAGCCGAATGACAAAGGGAAAGCAGTGACCGAGGTGGCATCTTCGTCGGAAAGGAAGAAAGGACGCAAGAAGAAGAAGGAGCTACATCCGATTGTCTTCGTCAGGAAGGCTTTAGAATAGGATTAATAGTTTAAGGGTAGTGTTGTTCGTTTAGGTTTGTTGTGAATGTTTGAATTAAGGATTACCTAAGTGATGAGCTAATTATGTAACTTAGCTTATTTTCGAACATGCCCTGCTTTTTAAGATGTGTTTGAATGAAACTTTGTGGGAATTATGTAAGTTCTTTGGATGTAATGCAAAGAACTCTTTTGAGTTAAAACCAAATCATTTTCATGACAAATGCTTTTGGAAGACCCAAGTGAGTAAGTGTTTGTTTTAGTAACAACTCGGTCTTCGATAAACGATGTTAAGTATACCCATGACATCTCAACAATGTTTTACAAAAAAAAAATTTGGCCTCATTTTTGCCACTTTAATAAGTAAAAGTTAATTATTTTGGTTTACGAAAATCGGGCTGTTACACCAAAGATTATACCTCAAATAAATCATTCAAAGGAGAGTTTGATATAATTCTAAATCACAATAATTAATTCAAAGATAAAAACCAACCTTCGTAATTGTGCATTCATTTATAGAGAATGGAGAATAGGTTGGCAAGAAAGGATTCTCATATTCTGGGAATATGAGGAGGGTACTCCGGGAGTACCAAATTGTAACCTACTTGATGACACATTCTGGGAATGTGGCCAGTGTAACACTCCGATTTGGCAACTTGAAACTTAAACTAGATATAGTGAAAATTAGGGCCATTTTTTTTTCAAGTGTCATGTAAGAATGAGAACACTTAGACTTTTAAAACATAGTTACAATTTAAACTCGTGTTCTCACATTACATAAACTCTTTCAAGTTCCAAACCGAGATGTCACAAGACACCGCACTTTGAAACTCGTTTCCAAAAGCATCATTCAAAACGTAGCCCGTTTACTTGTTTCAAATATTCATGTTTAATAAAACTTTAATTGGGGTACAGTATGGTAGAGCTAGGTAACTAAGAACTTATAATGGAGTACATTCCGTCAGGGAAATTCCTAGCTTCTAGTCATGCTTCCTATTACTTGTCGTCTAACTCCAGAGTTTGGTTGATGAAGCCCACCACGCTCCCGCTGCGCCATCTACCCGTTGCAATATCAGCAGTTGCCGATACGACAACAAGGTAGGAGAGAGTCAATGTTCCGAACACTAACGGGTTGACCTTGCGGTCTCAGAGTAGATTTGAAGTAGAGAGAGACAAATGATATACATAGCAATATAACTAAAACAACATACTAAAGAATGAAATCATCATCAACATAAATGCATCTGGCACGTTATACACATAGCATGAATCACAACAATAATATAATCATCATCATCATCATAAACACTATTACATTATTCGAGTTCTCATTCCCAAAATCTTTCTCATGAGATTTCACCACTGTTCTCGTTCCTTCTTTCCTCAAAATTTTCACACTTATTACTTATTCCAAGAATTCACTCATCTTTATTCGATGCTTAATGCTTTGATATCTTTCTTTGAAACATCTTCGTCTTTTAAGTTTTATTGTTTCGGTTAGCATCAATGATGAGGGGGAAACATCATTGAGCTCGCACACGTCTACATCTCCTCGGTCAACCACCCAACCTAGTCGGAAGCAAACAGGAGTACAGGACCTTTACCACGCGGGCACGACAGCTGTCACACAAACAAATGGTCCCAGACTAGGAGGACTCAGCCTCAAATCAAATCAATTCATATCATATAATCAAGGCACGCTCTCAGCGGCAATCACAAATGCCCCGTTCCAGTCCCTCTCACTGTTCTCGATTTGCAATCAAGGGGGTGACAGTACAATTCTAGTTCTGGTGCAGAACGTGCCACGACATTAGACCCAGTCCCCACCACGTTAGTGCGCCACTTGTGGAATTGTTCTGCCTAGAAAGTACTCTAGACTTCTTGACATTTCACCGTCATCATCCTCCCCTCATGCAATCTCCTCCTAAGTATCCGTAGATACCTATGGTTCCTTCCTCTCCACTACTTCGATACGACACTCATACCTCACCGCGTTTGTAAATGTCTTTTAAAATCTTTTAAAGTTTCAGCGTTTTAATTAGCGGCTTAGTCCTAACAGTCGGCTCGTCCTTGATGCATCCCTTCAACGAAACCCGACCACTAATCGCAATTCGTCCCCCTAAATCTCAATGGCAATCTTGCCTCAAATCACTTTCATCTCACTATCATGATTCTCATAAACTCATTCTCAACATATCTCTCATCAACATCATCAGTATCTTTTCCTCGTCTTTCTCAAAATATCTTTTCGCAAAACTTTTTCGAAAGCATGATTTCACAAACTTTTACTTCACAAAACATTTTCAGAAACCTCATTTCATAAATCCTTTCACAAAACTTTTTCAAAAATAATGTTACCAAGAACTTTCACAAAAATACCATTTTCACAAAAGCTTTTCAAAAATCTCTTTTCAAAACCTTTTTCAAAAACAATCACATTTTTGGATGAGTGTTAATGGAGGAGCAAGCTCAACTCAACACTAAGCTTCTTTCCAAAAACATGAACGAGGAATCACATCTCCACTCAAACCACATCTCACTTTCACAACCATGTTCTCTTTCAAATCTCAACTCTTTATATCTTTTACAATTTCATTCGCATCGCGTTTCATCTCTTTCTCAATCATTCTCATACTTTCTCTTCATTCTCAACTCATCACTTATTTCTTTCTCAATTATTTCTCATGTTCTTGCTCATTTCTCTTTTCTATTTTCCATTTATCTTATTACTTCCACGGTTCCATCATCATCATTTCGCTATCCAGACAAAATTAAACAATATCTAAACAAAATAAAGTATGCACAGCAGTAAACATCTAGTGATGCATAGCAAATTAACATTTAGAATGCAAAAAGAACATCCAACACACATATTTGTATCACCTAATTCGCAGTACTTTCCAAGATTTCCAGTCACTAACCTTGCCACGTTTCCTTCGCGTCCGACACCCGAACTAGACATTTTTCCTCGTGCGTTAGAAACGATTTACGTGAATTCTTAATTTTGTTTTAAAAACTTTTTGAAATAATTCCTTTCTTAAAGACACATTACCAATATCAAAAAGGTTTCAAATCCAAATAAGATCTCAAAAAGAGTTTTCAAGAAAACTTTGAAATAATCTCTTTATCAAAATAAAATCCATTTATCTTAACTTAAAACACTTTGATTGAAAAAATCAATTTCTTTAATCATTGAATGAAAAACAACTCTTTAAAAATCTTTATTAAATCAAATACAAAATTCAAGAAGGTAAAACTTCAAAACCAATCAGATTAATTTATTTAATTTCTAAATTTCACAACATCATCAAACACTGATCAAAGAATGCCATATAACAGTTTCAAATCAATTTAGGTTGTTTAAATCATTCTTTTTCAATTAAAACATTTTTCACACATAAATTTCATAAACAGTATTTCAAACAATTCCAATACATTTAAGGAGCACAAAGAACAGTCACATGCACATTTTAAAGCACACACAAATCATCCACAAACGTGTACACAGGAAGTCATTTTTTAATTATTTACAATCATTAAATTAATTAAATTATAATCTTAATACATTAGTTCAATTACTCTTAATAAAATAATTTAACTTAATCTTTTAATCTATCTTATCACAACCGAATCATACATGTGATTAACAAATAAATTTTAAAACTAAAATCATTGAATGATCATCATGAAAATTTCATTTTATCAAACCAACTTATTTATTTTCTAAAATCAAAAAGATGAAAGTAAGCACATATCACTTTCACATAGCGTCTAGGCATATAGGAATATATTTCATGAAAACAATTTCCTAACTACATGCACATGCTTTGACCGAATTCTACATGTATAGTATGGCAAGAATTTAGTGCACACTCAAAGACATAAGACATGAAATTATTTTCTTTACTTTAATACTAAAAACCGTGAGCATCCAGAAAAGAAAACCAACAAATTTAATTTCATTTTTAAGACAAAATCAAAGCAATCAATTAGAGTCACAAAATATTTCAAATATTCACACACATTTTCTTTTATATTCAATTACTTCAAGCATGCACTTTTAGAATCTCCTAAATTCATTTAACCTCATCATGCATGTATCCTAAATAAGGGACAATCATTGATCTCTACCTAAGCCTAGGATGGCCGAATGTCAACACACAAAAAGGCATGGTGTAACATCCCGAATTTTCGTTTGTATTATGAATTCCGAGTTTTACTAAATTAAAGGATTAAAACTTAAAATTAACCACTAAAGCATTGAGCATTTTCTTAAAATATCCTACGAAATTTACGAAAGTATATTTTATTTATATATTTGAAAGTAATTTGGTTTAAAACAATTATCCTATCTGAAAAATGTACTTGCTATATTTTAATTTGCTTTTGACATTTAATATTAAACTTGTTTTAAGAACTTCGAGATCTTTAACTTCATGATTTTATACATATAATTAATTACATTTTATTCTTAGTACTTCGTGTTGTTTAAAATAAATAAATAAATAAAGGAAAATAGATAGTAGCAATTTTAAAATAATACTAACACTACTACTACTACTACTACTACTACTACTAATAATAATAATAATAATAATAATAATAATAATAATAATAGTAATAGTAATAACAATAATAATAATAATAATAATAATAATAATAATAACAATAACAATAATAATAATAATAATAGATTTTAAAAAAAAATAAAAAAGGAAGGGAGGGGGTTCGAATACCCCCCCCCCCCCACACTTCTTCTCTGCTAGTTGGCCGCCGGCCCTAACCCTCTCCCCTCTCTCCCTCCGGCTCTTCGACTCCTCCTGGATCGCCGCCGCCGAGCCCAGCCGCCGCCAACCGCTGTTGCTGAACCCTTCTCCCTCAAGCTCGCGACGCGCGTCCTCCTTACCCACCGTGTCGCGAATCGCGACTCCCTCCTTCAGATCGAACCGAACCGGCATGTGGGGTTCTACTCGCCGTGCACCGCCGCCACCAATCTTTGAATCGCGAACCAAGGACAACTCGCCAGCCATCTCCGTCCTCCCTCATCGTCAAAGCCGCTGCAGTCACGCGTTCTTCCGCCTCAACCCAGTCGCGAATCGCGACTCTCTCTGGGCCAAGCACGAACCGCCGCCGCCGCTGTGGTCTTCGCCACCATCTCTCTCCTGTTCGCATCTGATCCAAGAGGCCCCTGTTTGTGTTCCTTTGACGCGGGTCGTTGCAGTTGATGCCAAGGAGCTGCCGCCTCCGCCATGAACGTTGTGGTTGCGGGTCCAAACCAGACCAGAACCCACCCCTTGGTTGTACTTCAACTGGATGCTAGAGAACCGAACGGACGCCGTTATCGTCATCGGCCACGGTTGCGGGTTCGATTCAAACCGCCATCACCAACATAGTCGAGGAGTCAAACCGACCCCGGTCATGTAAGCCGTAGTTGGTGGATTTTGACTAGTTCGACGCAAGCCGCAGCGGGATCGCCTCACCGAGCCGTAAATCAGGTTCTAAAAGGACCCTGAGGTAAGGGGTTCTTTACCTTGCTTTAGAGGGTATTTTCTAATTAGTATATAATACTTGCTAAGAATACGTGGGTGTGCTTATAGCTGATCATTCGGTAATTAATTTAAATTAAATATAAAGTAAGAAAGTAAATGAAATTAACTATAAATTGATGCTGATAATTGAATATGCAGGCTAAGTGTTATATGTTATCATGTATGTTTATTTGAAGAATATGAACTCTGGTTGTTAATTGTGAATGATTATAAATGATTATTATTCTTTATGTCTGGTTGATTTAAAGAGTAATATGTGAATCATATAAGTGGTTGAATTGTGATGTTGTGTGCTAAATGGGTATCGCATAATGAATTGAATATAATTGGATAATAAATAAAAGAAAGTAAGTATGTATGAGATGTAAACTAGAATGAGAATTAAGGAATATAAAGAGTTAAAAATGTCCTGGCATAAATTTAGGGAATTGAAAATATAAAGTGTGGAAATTGTTGTGTATGCGTGTATAATGTGTGTTGAATGACGAATGAGATAACAAGTTAATAATGAAAGTCAAGAGAGAAAAGGATAATTATAAAGAAAATTAAAGAAGTGAAACGATAATAAATGAAAAGAATAACTAAATAAAATAAACAGAATGAGAATTAAAATAGTAAAAGGATACTTGTCACAGGTTAGGTCGGGAGGACCTGGTCGTATGACCCTGTGGCCAATTGATAAAAGAATTAATAAAAGAATGGGCCAACGCAGGTTAGATCGTGGGATCTGGTCGTAAGACCCTGTGGCCAACGCAGGTTAGATAGTATGATCTGGTCGTGAGACCCTATGGCGCAGGTTAGGTCGAAAGATCTGGTCGTGAGACCCTGTGACATAGGTTAGGTCATATGAATCTGGTTGTTAGACCCTGTGGATAGATGATAAAGAGTATTTTGGTGCAGGTTAGGTCGGTGGGCCTGGTCGTGAGACCCTGTAGCCAAATTAATAAAAAGAAAGAAGTAAAGAAAGATTAAAAAGAAAGAAAGAGAAGTAAACGAGAAAAATATAAAAGAAAGAAATAAAGAGAAAATTGAAAGATAATATGATGTGAGTGAGAGAAAAGAGAATCAACAGTACATGAAAAAGATAAAAGAGCAAAAGATATGGGTTTAAGAAGGGCTAAGGGAACTATTGTTTGTGTGTGATGCATGATTGGTTTGATGATTGAAAATATGTGTTACGTGCTAAGTGTGTTTGACTTAGTAGGTCATTATGTTTAGTTAGGAACTACTTTCTACTTCATGTGTAAAGCTCACCCTTACAACCATTTTTCAGGTTTTGAGATTGGAGCTTACACAGTTTCTGGCCGAGCAGGTTGAACCTCCACTACGTGGAGTATCTATTTATTATTTACGAGTGGACTGCAGTTTTAGATATGTTAAAAACTACTATTTTGTAATTTAAAAATATCTATTAGTTGTACACCCCTATTTGTGATATTCGGGGCATTAGGATCTGTTTCTGGATGATATTTAAACGTTTTATGTTTTAAAAGTTTGTGGACTGAACAGGTTAAGCAGGTACAAAATTGGAAAATTTGGGAAAGTCCGTAAAACAGAGGAAACTCTGTCCGTTTTTCCGGAAAAATATTCTTAAGTATTTTAATTTTAAAAGAAATTTTCAATTACCATTTTTTATAAAATCCTAATTTAATTAAATAATTGTGAGGGTGTTAAATTATGGTATCAGAGCAGTTTTTCCTCGGCCTTGGAGTTTGGACTCAAAACTCCTATGGTTTACTCACCAAGCGAGTAGCCAATAGACAGTTATATGTCTAAGTTAGTTTGATTAGGAATTAGGACTTGGAATAATATCGCTAATTCATAGTTGATTTCTTGGTGTTTGTTTCAAACTTCACCAAGTGTTCAAATCCAATTTCCCCATTTGTTGTATTGTCATACTTGGAAAATGTGTAATTGTCAAGACTAAGGGTAGTGAAAGACCCCAACGGGTCAGGGCATGCTAGCTGCCACCCCAACGGGAAGGATTAACCCTTGGTATTGAATAAGAACACGAATTCCAATGGTGACAATTTAGACAAAATAATTCCAATGCCATTTCCATACATTTAAAACCATAATTTAAGTCGTGCCACTCTTCTCTATGGGAATAGCAAGTTGCCTACGTATGGTAGAATTCGATCATACGAAAATGACTTCACCACCAATGGAATGTATGGTTGGACTTGCTCACTCCAATGTTACACCATTGAAGTTTCTAGGTTTAGGAGTACAAAATGATAATTTGAAATCCCCTGTAGATTTGAAATTCTCTAAAGTCAGAATGTGCAGCGGAAATACCTGGAAGATCATTCTACAAAATCCTATAGGTCTTTCGTTCCTCTTCACGTATCAAATCTACATACGGTGTCCCGAACATGGAGGGTTGATTCTGTTGTGCAGAACCTTAATATTGGTTTAGCGTCTTGAACCTTTATTTCTTCGCTCAAATCTTGACATCTTGGATATTAATTGTTGAATCTATATTTCATCTTTCTGCGAAAATTGGTTGATTGTGAATGAATTTTATTAATTCGTGATACACTCGTTAATGTACAACTTCTTAAGTACATTATACCCTCCATTTCCAGCTCAATTGATTGCCTGAGTACAAACCAAAAGTTTGCCTTTTCGTATTTTGCATGGATTCGATTCTACATACACCCATGGCCTTCTGATATCAAATGGGATTTCTCTATTGTCCCTGACAATGGAATTGTATTTTGAACAAGCTTGACTTCGTGTGTTTCAAATATGATTAGAGAGTTATCAATTCTTCCTTATATCATGTATTTGTTCCCGAAGGCAACATACAGTTATGACTTGATAAGTCAATACCTGAATCTGTCTTTGGTTCAGAATCCTTACAATCTCTTGCACGCCAACAAGTTTGATTATCTGGTCATTCTTTTCAATTCTATTTGCCTTGTGACCGTCGTAGACTCGAATTGTCTCTTGCAAAATCTAAACACATTCTTGCTAAGTTGAAAGATTAAAAGTAACATGGAATCATTTTCATGTGAACCATGATTGAATGATCATATTTATTTTGATCATGTCTCCTAATATTTTCAAAGAGGCAACTCCTGAGACTCTATCCTTACTTCTTGTTAGAAACCAAAAACGATTCTTTTTATAGCCTCTGGGCTTGTCTTATCCCTGGATTTGATTGGCACTTTCAGGAGTTTGTTATGTCAAGTAGTCGGCTGAATCTCCTATCCTATCCAAAATAATGTTGACATCAAAGGAAGTCTGAATACCACCAACTGTTATCCCATATTGTTGTGCTACTGTCTAAATTAAGGATCCTAAGCCCGCATACTCGTTAGGAGTAGAGTGATAGGTATTAGAATCCTCGAGAGAACCGAGCTACATTAGATTTCGGCAAGCCATCAGGTACCATTATCAAGACTAATCAAGTCAACCAGCACTCCTTAGAAAATGCATCTTCCGATAATTTCCTATTGAAAATGCATTCTCCGGGATTATTTCCATGGTCTTCTTGCTTTACGTGTACCTAGCCGTGCTGCTGTCTCTCAACGCCTGTGGTTTCATGATCCTTCCATGTTGGCGGTCTACCCATACTCGTCAGTCAACAGATAGCATGGACCTTCTCAACCTTGTCACCCAGCACATCCTTGATCACCTTGCAAAGATCATTAAACTCCTCCTTGAGTGCTTCGAGTTTCTTCTTCTCGTCTTCACTCTTTTCGAGCCTCAGGCATCAAGTGGGAGAACATAGAAGTAGACACGAGAATTGGCCAAATCGTAGAAATTCAGTATAACCCAATGCTCCTCAATAGGTGCCACCTTCAATCCCGAAGAACCGTCAAGAAGTTAGCTGATCCTTAGAACTGACCAAGCCTATTATTTGACATAGACATAACCAGGTAGGTTGATGCCAAGTGGGGGAGAACATAGTAACCCAACGGGAATCTAGTCCAAGTAAATAAAGGAAACAAGGAAAGTCGAGCGCGAATGAGGCATATAGTGTCCCAAGGCGAACACGAAGATGCTAAGAAGTATGGATTGCGAAATATCTTAAGTAGAAGAACGAAACTGATGGGGAAGTAAACAGCGTGGTCGAAAATCACGTTAAGGGATGGTTCTCCATTTATGGAATTGGTCGGAATATCGGGGACGAAATTCCAGTAAGTGGGGAAGAATTGTAACATCCCGAATTTTCGTTTGTATTATGAATTCCGAGTTTTACTAAATTAAAGGATTAACCCTTAAAATTAACCACTAAAGCATTGAGCATTTTCTTAAAATATCCTACGAAATTTACGAAAGTATATTTTATTTATATATTTGAAAGTAATTTGGTTTAAAACAATTATCCTATCTGAAAAATGTACTTGCTATATTTTAATTTGCTTTTGACATTTAATATTAAACTTGTTTTAAGAACTTCGAGATCTTTAAATTCATGATTTTATACATATAATTAATTACATTTTATTCTTAGTACTTCGTGTTGTTTAAAATAAATAAATAAATAAAGGAAAATAGATAGTAGCAATTTTATAATAATACTAACACTACTACTACTACTACTAATAATAATAATAATAATAATAATAGTAATAACAATAATAATAATAATAATAGTAATAACAATAACAACAATAATAATAATAATAATAATAATAATAGATTTAAAAAAAAATAAAAATAAAAAAAAAAGGAAGGAAGGGGGTTCGAATACCCCCCCCCCCCAAACTTCTTCTCTGCTAGTTGGCCGCCGGCCCTAACCCTCTCCCCTCTCTCCCTCCGGCTCTTCGACTCCTCCTGGATCGCCGCCGCCAACCGCTGTTGCTGAACCCTTCTCCCTCAAGCTCGCGACGCGCGTCCTCCTTACCCACCGTGTCGCGAATCGCGACTCCTTCCTTCAGATCGAACCGAACCGGCATGTGGGGTTCTACTCGCCGTGCACCGCCGCCATCAATCTTTGAATCGCGAACCAAGGACAACTCGCCAGCCATCTCCGTCCTCCCTCATCGTCAAAGCCGCTGCAGTCACGCGTTCTTCCGCCTCAACCCAGTCGCGAATCGCGACTCTCTCTGGGCCAAGCACGAACCGCCGCCGCCGCTGTGGTCTTCGCCACCATCTCTCTTTGGTTCGCATCTGATCCAAGAGGCCCCTGTTTGTGTTCCTCTGATGCGGGTCATTTCAGTTGATGCCAAGGAGCTGCCGCCTCCGCCATGAACGTTGTGGTTGCGGGTCCAAACCAGACCAGAACCCACCCCTTGGTTGTACTTCAAACTGGATGCTAGAGAACCGAACTGACGCCGTTATCGTCATCGGCCACGGTTGCGGGTTCGATTCAAACCGCCATCACCAACATAGTCGAGGAGTCAAACCGACCCCGGTCATGTAAGCCGTAGTTGGTGGATTTGGACTAGTTCGACGCAAGCCGCAGCGGGATCGCCTCACCGAGCCGTAAATCAGGTTCTAAAAGGACCCTGAGGTAAGGGGTTCTTTACCTTGCTTTAGAGGGTATTTTCTAATTAGTATATAATACTTGCTAAGAATACGTGGGTGTGCTTATAACTGATCATTCGGTAATTAATTTAAATTAAATATAAAGTAAGAAAGTAAATGAAATTAACTATAAATTGCTGCTGATAATTGAATATGCAGGCTAAGTGTTATATGTTATCATGTATGTTTATTTGAAGAATATGAACTCTGGTTGTTAATTGTGAATGATTATAAATGATTATTATTCTTTATGTCTGGTTGATTTAAAGAGTAATATGTGAATCATATAAGTGGTTGAATTGTGATGTTGTGTGCTAAATGGGTATCGCATAATGAATTGAATATAATTGGATAATAAATAAAAGAAAGTAAGTATGTATGAGATGTAAACTAGAATGAGAATTAAGGAATATAAAGAGTTAAAAATGTCCTGGCATAAATTTAGGGAATTGAAAATATAAAGTGTGGAAATTGTTGTGTATGCGTGTATAATGTGTGTTGAATGACGAATGAGATAACAAGTTAATAATGAGTGTCAAGAGAGAAAAGGATAATTATAAAGAAAATTAAAGAAGTGAAACGATAATAAATGAAAAGAATAACTAAATAAAATAAACAGAATGAGAATTAAAATAGTAAAAGGAGACTTGTCACAGGTTAGGTCGGGAGGACCTGGTCGTAAGACCCTGTGGCCAATTGATAAAAGAATTAATAAAAGAATGGGCCAACGCAGGTTAGATCGTGGGATCTGGTCGTAAGACCCTGTGGCTAACGCAGGTTAGATAGTATGATCTGGTCGTGAGACCCTATGGCGCAGGTTAGGTCGAAAGATCTGGTCGTGAGACCCTGTGACATAGGTTAGGTCATATGAATATGGTTGTTAGACCCTGTGGATAGATGATAAAGAGTATTTTGGTGCAGGTTAGGTCGGTGGGCCTGGTCGTGAGACCCTGTAGCCAAATTAATAAAAAGAAAGAAGTAAAGAAAGATTAAAAAGAAAGAAAGAGAAGTAAACGAGAAAAATATAAAAGAAAGAAATAAAGAGAAAATTGAAAGATAATATGATGTGAGTGAGAGAAAAGAGAATCAACAGTACATGAAAAAGATAAAAGAGCAAAAGATATTGGTTTAAGAAGGGCTAAGGGAACTATTGTTTGTGTGTGATGCATGATTGGTTTGATGATTGAAAATATGTGTTACGTGCTAAGTTTGTTTGACTTAGTAGGTCATTATGTTTAGTTAGGAACTACTTTCTACTTCATGTGTAAAGCTCACCCTTACAACCATTTTTCAGGTTTTGAGATTGGAGCTTACACAGTTTCTGGCCGAGCAGGTTGAACCTCCACTACGTGGAGTATCTATTTATTATTTACGAGTGGACTGCAGTTTTAGATATGTTAAAAACTACTATTTTGTAATTTAAAAATATCTATTAGTTGTACACCCCTATTTGTGATATTCGGGGCATTAGGATCTGTTTCTGGATGATATTTAAACGTTTTATGTTTTAAAAGTTTGTGGACTGAACAGGTTAAGCAGGTACAAAATTGGAAAATTTGGGAAAGTCCGTAAAACACAGGAAACTCTGTCCGTTTTTCCGGAAAAATATTCTTAAGTATTTTAATTTAAAAAGAAATTTTCAATTACCATTTTTTATAAAATCCTAATTTAATTAAATAATTGTGAGGGTGTTACACATGGTTTTTGGTTCACTTCTTAGGCACACAAAAGTCACACATTCACATCTAGACATATAGGTTTTCAAAGCAACTTTCTCAAAGCATCATACCACACAACTCATTTACATCCACATGCATCAATTTTATTAAAACAACATCTCTCCCAAGAATGCATAAAATAGACTCAAGATTAGAACTTTTCTCAAACCAAAAATAAAGATTTACTTTAATTTCATGAAGACAACATGCATGCTCTAGAAATCATTAGATCTATTCCTAGAACAAATATGCATCTACTTTTCACAAAATAAAAGCAAACATCCTAGTTTTATTAGACATGGTCGAATGGCCTCTACAAAATTTTATACACACAAAATTTAAATCATGCACAAAAATAATCATTTAATCAAGCAGGACCGAATGGCCTTCTAAAAAAATAAAACATGCACATAGTTAAACACTTAATGAAAATCATGCTTGAATCTTGGAAAAATCATTTTTAAAACTTGGTTTCTTTACTTTTCCCTTAGAAACCGAATAATACAAAGAAAGAAATTACAACCTTTACTTTGAAAAATAACATGCACACACTCAAATCAAATAAGAACATTATTAGACCAACATGCAAGACTAGAACTTTGAACTTTTTCACAAGTCAAGTTTAGATCTTAAATTTATTCAACAAATAATTATAGAAATATGCATAGATCATGATTTAGTAAAAAGATTTAACATGAAAAGCTAAAGAACTAGACCTTTTCAAAAATTAAATTCAGATCATGAAATCATTCATGGAAATACACATAGATCATAATTTTAGCACAAAGATTTAACATGCAAAAACCAAAAATTACACTTTATAGACAAACAAGTTTAGATCATGGATTTATTTACCAAATCATCAAATAAACACAAATAGTCCACGGTTTAGAGGAGTAAAAATAGACATGCAAAGAGATATATTTTAGGTTTCATAAATATCTTAGTTTTTCTTTAGATCTTTAAAGATTTAGTTAGAAAAATAGTAGATCCATCAAAAGAAATTCCAACCGAAACACAAAGTATAAAGATCACATATTACAATTATTTTAAAGTCCTTAAAGTCCAAGATAAAAGAATAACAACACATAAACTTCAACTTTCAAGCCATGAAAACAACATGCAAGAAGAAAGAAATAAAGATCTATAAACAAGAAAAGGAAAACTAAATTATTACAACTCTTCATCTTGATCTTCAATCCTACCATGAGAAAGGTTGGTTCTCTAGCCCTCGTCATTCTTGATCTACAAAGGAAAGGCTTGGTTGAACTAGGATCTCCATCTTCTTCTTCTCCTAAGCTCTCGGCCACTCTCCCTTCTCTCCCTCTTTATTTTTTTTCCTTTTCTTTCTAAGAGTTTGGATGAGTCTCTTAGATGTGGTGTTTGTGTTGGAAGTGGAAGAATGAGAAATTAATGGGTGAATGAACTAAGGCTACTAGTATAAATAGACCAACTCACAATTCCCTCTTTGCCCTTAGGTTTTTGGTTCGGTTGCACACAAGAGGAGGGGCGGTTTTGGGCTTCCAAATAATTGCATGGGTAGAGATTATAAAATGCAAGGAGACAAGGTGGGATGGGCTAGAGGTTAGGGGTCATTCTAGGGATAAGACTTAGTTAGCACATAGTTAGGGTTTTCTAACTTGGTTTGGTTTGGTTTGGTGCATTTAGTTACTAGTTTCTTAACCTTCAAGTTTTAATCCTAGCTCTATACATATATACATACACACGCCGCACATACACACATATATATACACATACATACTGTGATGTCCCAAGGTCGGAGGCACCACATGAGGTGTTTGGGGGTTGTTGCAGCTGACGAGGGTGACCCTGGTCCTACGTATCCCATGAGAGGGGAATCAAGCCACACGTAGTTCTTAGGTTTAGAGAGACATGTTCCCTTAGCCCCTAGGGAGAGAGGGATATATATAGGAGAGCTGGTTGCCCTAATGGGCTTGCCTGAAGCCCAAGTAGGGCCAGCTTGTAATGAGCTATGAGTGGATGAGCTGGCCTTGTGGATAAGGAGGGAAGACGTCATCATGTCCTTGGTGTCAGACTTGGGAAGGTGTCGGACTCAGACGTCAGACCTGGGTAGGAGCATGAGGTTGGCCCGTATCTGGTGTTTGTTCGGCCGTTGAGCCTTGAGCTCGGCCCAGAGCACAGAGGGGTGAGAGCATGATATCGGCCCGTGTCTGATGTCTATTCGGCCGTTGAGCCTTGAGCTCGACCAAGCATACAGAGGGCCTGCTGAAGGGTCCTCTGGTCCTGAGTGAGGGCCACGTGGAGCTCGGCTAGGCCGAGTCCACCACATAAGCCCCCCAGCTCGGTCAAGGCTATTTGAGCCTTGCTCCGAGGTCTTGGTTCAGGTCCTTTTCCCAAGTCCACCACATAAGCCCCCCAGCTCGGCGAGACTTTGTGAGTCTCGAGCCGAGTTAGGAGAAAGAAGGCATAGCACTAAGCATCATAGCACTAAGTACCCCCCACCTTCTAGGAAGGGTTTGAGTACTAGTCCACAATCATGTGCTCAAGGCTAGCAAAGGATAGCAAGGCGGGTTAGGAGAAGTCGATCCGCCACATAAGCCCCCCAGCTCGGGAAGAGTCGTAAAGACTGCCGAGTTAAGGTCCTTTCTGCGTCAGTCCAATCAGTGCTGAGTTGGTGATGAGGTGGAAACTTGCTTGCAGGCGTGGCCTTCCGCTCGGAAGAGTGTTGCGGATGGTTGATAGTGCTCTTTTGTGCTCGGATGATGAAACTGAAAGAGTACCCCGATCTCGAACCGAGTTCCCGCGGTGAGGGTCATCTCGAACCGAGTGCAAGCTTGGTGAGGTACATCTCGAATCGAGTACAAGCTCGGTGAGGTACATCTCGAACCGAGGTCCCGCGGGGGGCATCCGCCACCAGCTCGGTGAGGCTCATCTCGAACCGAGTACAAGCTCGGTGAGGCTCATCTCGAACCGAGTACACGCGGGGGAATCTGCTCGAACCGAGTTCGCTCGGTGAGGGTCATCTCGAACCGAGTACAAGCTCGGTGAGGCTCATCTTGAACTGAGTACAAGCTCGGTGAGGCTCATCTCGAACCGAGTACACGCGGGGGAATCTGCTCGAACTGAGTTTGCTCGGTGAGGGTCATCTCGAACCGAGTACAAGCTCGGTGAGGCTCATCTCGAATCGAGTGCAAGCTCGGTGAGGCTCATCTCGAACCGAGTACAAGCTCGGTGAGGTACATCTCGAACCGAGGTCCCGCGGCGGGGGGGGGGGGGGATCCACCACCAGCTCGGTGAGGCTCATCTCGAACCGAGTACAAGCTCGGTGAGGAACATCTCGACCTGAGTTCCCGCGGGGGGAGTTCCAGAATGGATTTGGGGATGCTCCGAGATGAGGGTGGTGAAGTTATGAGTGTAGTCATATGAACAGATTCTTTGTGGATGGGAGAGAAGTAGCATTAATTTCTTCATCCATGCTATTAATTAACCGCAACTGTTGAGTTCCTCGGAATTCGAGAAGTCGGACAAAATCTCACGAGTTGTCGGGAGTGTCTCTCCCCTTTACTTTTCAAAACCTTTGATTCGAGAACAACAGCACCAGGGGGAGGCATGCAAAACAAGGAATCGCCGAGCAAGGTCGTGGTGTCTGTGCAAAAGAGCCTAGGAAACGCCAAGCTGTAGGCGAACCGACGAGCTTGTCAAGGCTCACGGGGGACCTCTATCAAAGCAGAAGGCGGAGAGGAATGCAGAGGTGAAGAAAGTGCAGTCCATAAAATATTGGCCGAGAACGCCTCTCTGACCTAGAGAAGTCGGCAAACGACATCTTTGACACCTTCGGGAATGCTGTGAGTCAGATTAATATCCTCAACCCCGACCTTCGCCTCAAGGTGTTCAGGGTTGAAGATGGCATGCTGGTGGATTACAACAACAACAATGCCGAGGTTGATAACTCGGCTGACAACCTGCCTGCCCCCCTTGCCGAGAAGGAGAAAGAGATTTTTTATCGTTGTTTTAGACCCGATGAGGGTTGTGCTCTGCATGCGGTAAGGAGAGCTTGGATCCTGCACCGTTCGCCGAGGACAGTGAATTTCCAATGCAAGTTGTTGCACATAGGATGTGGTTGTCTAAACCTTTGACTTCGGACAACTCCCCCTGACCAGTGCAGTAACTTATAAGTTTTCCTCTGAAAAAAGGTACTATATATAAGTGAATGCGGTAGGGAACTCGGATGCCATCCTCGGCCCCAGTGTAAAAGAGGTTGCTGAGTGAAGTTATGTGAAAACATTTCACAGCAAGCTGTACTTTACCGGGTGTCCCTTGTACCCTGAGCTTATAAGCCGATCTCGGAAGATGTTCACTGTATATAAGCGCCGTGCAACATTTAGGTGGCTAATGCTAAATGAGAGGATTTGTACGTACGCACTGTCTGTAGCACTAGTACCGACTTGTATGCGTGAATGCATGTAAGTGCGGTGACAGGGGGGACCGTTCTACCACAAAGGTAGGGTCGAGATGATAACCATATGCGTGAATGCATGAATTGACCGTTCTACCACCAGGGTAGGGTCGAGATGCTAACAGCTCGGTAGAAACATGAATTGACCGTTCTACCACAAATGTAGGGTCGAAATGATAACAGCTTGGTAGGAGCATGAATTGACCGTTCTACCACAAAGGTAGGGTCGAAATGATAACAGATCGGTAGGAGCATGAATTGACCGTTCTACCACAAAGGTAGGGTCGAGATGATAACAGCTCGGTGGGAGCATGAAGTGACCGTTCTACCACAAAGGTAGGGTCGAGATGATAACAGCTCGGTAGGAACATGAAATAAAGAGAATAATAGCCGCTCGGCAAATCAGATAGGAACATGAATTAGAGAAAATAATAACAGCTCGGCAGATCAGATATAAACATGAAATAATGAGAATAATAGTAGCTCGTCCTCCCTTTTCGATAAACCGCGCAATTTGAAGTAGGGAATCTCTGAGCTCAGAAATAAGCATGAACTAAGAAATAATGTATGCCTTTGGAATTGTTCACCTTCGAGAAGTCGTGGTGGTACTGTGAAAACCAAAGAAGATCCAAACCGAGATGAAAAGTGGGGCCAGCAAGATAATAGAGGCAAACATAGCAGTTCGTCCAAAGAAGATCCAAGCCGAGATGAGAATAGAGATCGTAAGATGGCTTCGTTCAAAATAGAGATAACCGTAACGCAGGCAAACATAGCAGTTCGTCCAAAGAAGATCCAAGCCGAGATGAGAATAGAGATCGTAAGATGGCTTTGTTCAAAATAGAGATAACCGTAACGCCTTGGCCTTCCTTTTTTCGACCGTCATTCTCCTGAATCTTACATTACATGTAAAATAATAAGTGATCGGCATTAATTTTGACACTTTATGATAATTCATGATAATTAAATAACAACAATGAAAGCTGTTGGTAGGCAAGAGTAAAACACCGACATAAGAGCAAGATGATTTGAGCAAGTCATACGCAACAGATATGAAAGGGGCAAATATTGGCAATTAAGATATTGTTCAACAAGATAGTATTGTCCGCATGATTTCAGGTATATCACATTCCATAACAGAAGACATTTATAAACATGTCAACGAACCAGATGAAAGCATTTAATTCGTGAAAAACGACAACAGGAGAGGTAACAGAAATCAAATATTATCATACTATCACAATAAAAGAGGCAGAGACTTAAGGACATTTAACAGCAAGAAGATTTGGTTAACGGTACGTCATGTAGCAACACGGAGAATACCAAATAATAAGCAATAAGTAGAGAAACTATAAAGAAGCAAGGATTAACAGCACATGTCGGAATAGTGCACCAGGTAAATAAATATCAAAAAGCATGTAGAGTAAACACATAGAGAAGCGAAGAGATAGGAAAATAATATGAGAATTATAATTTCTTCCCTGATTTAGTGAGGTGAGTGATGTCGGGTTGAAGTTTGTCGGACTGAAGCATGTCGGATTAGGAATATTGGTTGTAACTCTTTTAGAAATAAATATAATGCCATGAGCTGATATGATATTTTCTGCCAACTCTGATTTTATAAGTACCTCCAAATTTAGAAACCTCTACTTTTATTCAAGTTATGATGATGATCTCCAATTTTATTTCGAACTCAGATTTAGCCCCAAATGCATAGTCAAGTTTCAATCAAATGAAATTTTTGGTATTATAATTTTTATAACACCAACAAGTATTTATCATTAATATACTCAATTTACTTTATATTAAAATGATTATACGGAGAGTTTTACAACATATACATATTAATGATAGAAACATAATTAGTTTCTTCACGAATTTGTATGAATGATAGAAACATAAAATAATTTGGATCAGAAAAAGAGTAAAGTATTAAATATGTGACACCTACCACAAAGTAGAGTGTTGGATCCCAATTTATTTATACAAATTGTTGATATGTTTTTTTATGATAGTATATATTTTGTAAATTTTTTCGGTAAAATAAAAAAATTCATTACCACGTGCAAAACTCAGAAGCAATGAAACAACCATAATAATGGCGAATTAATAGCTACTTAATAGCTAAATAATAATTTAACCTTGCCACCTTCTATGAAGGGTTCAAGATCAATGAATATTTTTTAAATTTATTAACTGAAACTAATGGCGAATTAATAGCTATTTCTAAAATGTTATGAATATTTTTGACTTTTAGAAAATGGCAGAAAAATAATGAAGAAGATTTGTCAGTACCTGATTCAGTTAGAAAGCGAAGGAGTTATGTGCTGAAAGACATGGAATTCAAAAGTAATATATTAGAAGGTTGGTAAGACTTATATTCCACTAATTCATGGGTTCAAATCCCGTTGCCAACTAGAGCACCACCATAAACGCCTCGACAGGCTCGCATCGGTCTTTCATTCTTATTATTATCGACACGCCTCGATAGACTCGCACCGCAGTGTTCTTTTAATACCGACACGCCTCGACAGGCTCGCATCGGTGCCGACACGCCTCGACAGGCTCGCATCGGGCTTCTTTTATCTTTTATTTTCGACATGCCTCGACAGGCTCGCGCCGCTTTTATTCTTTTAATACCGACACGCCTCGACAGGCTCGCATCGGTGCCGACACGCCTCGACAGGCTTGCATCGGGCTTCCTTTACCCTTCTTTCTTTTTCTTTTTCCTTTTCTTCTTCTCTTCCTTTTTTTTTTCTTATTCATATATCTTTTCTCTTCTTTTGATTTTCAGTATTATTCCCTTTTCTCTCATTTCTTTCCTTCGTGACTTATTTTCATTTTATTTATTTTCCTATACTTAAGTATCTCTCTTTCTTTTCTTTTTCTTCTTCTATTTATTAATTATCCTAATTTATATTTAACTCTACTCAGCTTTAGTGTTGTTGTTATATTTTAAATTCCCATTTCTAATTCTTAGTTTATTTCTATGATTCCTCTATCTCACTATTATTTACTTATTCTTCTTACATTATTACCCCATTCAATTTCACTACCATATTAACTTAATTTGTTTTCCCCTATTATATTACGTCATTCTACTTAACTGTCACAATTACCTCCTCTCCCATTCTGTTATTATCTTTTCACTAAATTCTTTTACCAACTACCTACTTGTATTTGAAAATTCAGTTTATTATTTCGTTTCTATTTCATTAATACCCGACAATCTCTTAACTAAGTCTACTCCGCACTTACTTATCGTTCTCGCATTTTAACTCTTCTTTTATTTCACCTTCAGTTTAATCATTCCACTCTCCTTGTCTATTACAATTATTCTTTATTCTTTTCCTCTTACTTTTCGTTGGTTTTCCCCAACTAATTCCCCTTGGTTTTATTTTATGTTTTTCTACATTTTTATTCTATATTAACTATTTTAATATTCTGAATACACTCACTCATTCTGAACTTTATTATACGCACATACATTTTATTCCCTAAGGGGTGGTTTTCATTAACTATTTTAAATAAATCATTTATATTAGTGGGGACTACCCTAAGGTTCATTAACTTATTCCTTAATTACCGTATTCTTAGTCACCACTATAGAATCCTAGAATTTACTTCCTAAGTAAAGGTAACACAGCCCTTCTTACCTCGGTTGACGAAAGTAAAGAGATAACCTCAACTCCGGGGAGGGAGCGGCGATCCGTGAAGCTTTAGTGACCTGGGTGATGAACGGGTCGACGGCGATCGACGCCGGTGGCGAGAACGACTACGGGCTGGACCAAGGCAAGAGCTTCGAGCTTCGGGGCACCCAACATAAGCCCGGCATGATCACGGGTCGGTAACAGCACCGGTGAGATCCGTGGAGAGAGAAAGCTCGTGGGTGAGAGGGGAAAGGAAGGAGGGAGAAGCTACGGCTAGGGTGTTGGGCTGTGGAGGTGGTGGTCCATGGCGGTGGCGGGTCGCGGTGGCTGGAGCAGGGCGTGGTGGCGGAGAGAGAGAGGTAGCGAGAGTAAGGAGGGAGAAAGTGAAGAGAAGTTGATGATCAACACTTGGGAGCTTGAGGGATGATGATGGTTGGCCACAAGAGTTTGAGATTTTAAGGCTTAAAGTTATGGATTGAGTGTTTTTGGGGTGGAGAAGGAGAAAGGAATGGGTTTGGGGTGAAATGGGGTTGATCCCCGTATATATTTTTTTCACTGTCAGCATGAAATACTCGAGTATTCCTCAGAATACTCGAGTATTTTACCCAGTTCCCCATTAATTCATTTTTCTATTTTCCTTTTATTTTCTTCCTGCTTCAAATCATCATAACTTCTTCGTTAACCGTCGGATCTTGCTCAAATTTGAAAGCAAAATTCCTAAAATCATTATCTTCATATCCAATGGTGGAATTCGTGGTTAGAGATGTAAATCATTTATTTTGAATTTTCCAATTTAGGGTGTTTATAACACCGAAACGTCGACTTTTAACACTCGTTTGGTCTTCTCTAAATTTCTTCTCCGATGCCAATGCTCCTTGATTCCTTTATGGCACTCAGAGAATTCCTACTCCATCATTTTAAACTCCCTTTTGGATAATCCTTACTTCCAAATCTTATTATTATTCTAATTATTATTAGAATTAAAATTCGGGATGTTACAGTAGCAGGTAGGTAGTCTCAAATACTTTTTATTCTCGCGTTCAATTTCGTGATTATTTTCATTGAATGTTAACTTTTCATGATAACATTTTAAACTCCCTTTTGGATAATCCTGATTTTCTCTCTTAATGTGTGTATACTTTTCAATGGTGGAATACGATAAAAATATTGACGTAATAAAAATATACGACCTTGACCAAACAAATATCCTTCCCTCTAAGCTGCTTGACTCTTCGGTCTTCGATGCGAACAGGCTTAGCTTCAAAGGTCAATGAATATTTTTTTAATTTATTAACTGAAACTAATGCCGAATTAATAGCTACTTCTAAAATGTTATGAATATTTTTGACTTTTAGAAAATGGCAGAAAAATAATGAAGAAGATTTGTTAGTACCTGATTCAGTAAAAAAGCGAAGGAGTTATGTGCTGAAAGACATGGAATTCAAAAGTAATATATTAGCAGGTTGGTAAGACTTATATTCCACTAATTCATGAGTTCAAATCCCGTTGCCAACTAGAGCACCACCATAAACGCATTTATAGTCTTGAGACCTGTCATGTCCCACAATGAATCTTAGGGGCCCAACTCAAAAAATTTTGTTTTTTGTTGTTAAAATTTGAGTAGTTAATAATTTTTAATATGTTAATTTAAATAGCACAAAACAGTACTACCTCCATCGCTAATTATAAGACCTGTTTTTGGAGATTTTACGTCCATTAAGAAAGTTCATTAATTTTGTTATTTGTAATGAAAATGTAAACTTTTGATGTGTATTTTCAAAATTACCCCTATTATTAAAAAGTGTTAAATAAATAGGGGTGTTTGTGAAAAAAAGTAATTAATGATCATTGAAAATTGGTATGGGGTCATATAAATAGGGATAAAATAAAAGTGTCAAAAGGGTCTTATTATTAGGGACGGAGGGAGTATATTTTAAAACATTGTCATTGTCGTCAATGAATTTGGCACAAAGAATTTTTTTAATAAGAAACTACAAAAGAAAAGAATATTGAAATATTTATTTGAATTGTTCTTCCCATTGCTCCCAACATCTAGATATAGCGAATCGATTACATCCTTAAAGTTTAGAAGACATAATTAAGTTTTTGAAGAGAAAGGGTTCGAAAATGTTTTTGTATTAGACAATTTTTCACAGGGAGCGAAAAAATTGGTAAACTAAAACATATGTAGTAGATATTTTTACCATATTAAAAAATAACAGAACTCAAAAAAATTAAACCAATGAAGAAAATAAAATGGGATAAGAGACAAAATTGATCTTGCTTATGAAAATTCGGCACTGTAAATTATTCTGTGAAGAGACACACATCGTGTGCTTGACTCCGTGCATGCAATTCAAAAAGGCATCAGTACACTGATGGGCTTTACAAATTGCATACAGTGAGTTAGGCACTCAGGCACACATGAATATGAAAAATAATGCACGATAACTATATATGCAACAAGTTTTCTTCCGTCACTTACATCATAGTAGATGATGTTAATATATGCAGATCTCACAAATTTTATAATCTCCAATAATATTCAGAAGGGATTCAGAGATTTTTTGAAAATTAAACTGAATGGAAATCTCTCATTTTCAACTCCTTTTATAATATGGGCTAATTGATCTTAGAATGGTAGGCAGGTAGGTATGGTAGGTGGGTATGCAGGTACACTGTCCAGATTCAACCAACCTGACTTTCTCTCTTAATGTGTGTATACTTTTCAATGGTGGAATACGATAAAAATATTAACGTAATAAATTTATCGAGTATCTTTTAATCATTGCAAAATGGTATGTTTCATTTATTTACAAATTTTGTAAAGCTTAATATGTTAAAAGGTTGAAGTGTTTTAATTATAAAGCATGAACAATATAATGCCTATATGCTTTTATATAAAAATTTTAACTTTCGAATGTTGTCGACGCCTACTTTTCATCGCAAAACAACATACCCCAAGTTAAACAATTTCATTTAAAATGAACAGTAGCAGGTAGGTAGTCTCAAATACTTTTTATTCTCGCCTTCAATTTCGTGATTATTTTCATTGAATGTTAACTTTTCATGAATGGAATGCAATACAATACTAACGAAATAAATTTAATTTAGAGAATATTAAAATTTTCAGTATATTGTAAATCATTTCGAAATAATTTCTTTCATCTCTTTTTATGTTTTACTATATTTGTATTACATATATTTAAATATGTAGACAATTAATGTATTTTAGATATATAGCATATACGTATTAATGATAGAAACATAATTAGTTTTTTCACGAATTTGTATGAATGATAGAAACATAAAATAATTTGGATCAGAAAAAGAGTAAAGTATTAAATATGTGACACCTACCACAAAGTAGAGTGTTGGATCCCGATTTATTTATAGAAATTGTTGATATGTTTTTTTATGATAGTATATATTTTGTAAATTTTTTTGGTAAAAGAAAAAAATTCATTACCACGTGCAAAACTCAGATGCAATGAAACGACCATAATAATGGCGAATTAATAGCTACTTAATAGCTACATAATAATTTAACCTTGCCACCTTCTATGAAGGGTTCAAGATCAATGAATATTTTTTTAAATTTATTAACCAAAACTAATGGCGAATTAATAGCTACTTCTAAAATGTTTTGAATATTTTTGACTTTTAGAAAATGGCAGAAAAATAATGAAGAAGATTTGTGAGTACCTGATTCAGTAAGAAAGCGAAAGAGTTATGTGCTGAAAGACATGGAATTCAAAAGTAATATATTGGCTGGTTGGTAAGACTTATATTCCACTAATTCATGGGTTCAAATCCCGTTGCCAACTAGAGCACCACCATAAACGCATTTATAGTCTTGAGGCCTGTCATGTCTCACAATGAATCTTAGGGGCCCAACTCAAAAAAAAATTGTTTTTTGTTGTTAAAATTTGAGTTGTTAATAATTTTTAAGACGTTAATTTTAATAGCACAAAACAGTACTCCCTCCGTCGCTAATTATAAGACCTGTTTGGGAGATTTTACGTCTGTAACAGTCCGATTTTCGTAAGCCAAAAATATTTACTTTTACTTATCAAAATTACAAAAATTGAGGCCAGATTTTTTATTTTTTTTTTGTTGAAAACATTGTGAATGAGTTTGGAAAACATTTTTGAAAAGTCCTTGGTGTTCTCAACACCATTTTTGAAAACCGAGTTGTCACTAAAAACAGTAGGGGTGTAAGCGATCCGGTCCGAGAGCGCGAGACCGCTCGGACCGGACCGAAAAATGCTGTCCTGTCCAGTCTCATGGTCCGGTCTGGTCCCAAAAAATTCAGACCGTACTTGAACGGTCCGGTCCATGGTCCCAGACATTTTTAGACCGCTGAGACCGGACCGAACCGATAGGCTTAATAATTATAAAAAAAAACCTACAGATCAAGTTTGGCAGCCCAAAATGATTTGCTGCATGTGTTTGGCAACCCAAAATGTGTTGCTTTTGGCAATTTTAAGGCGTTGGCTTTTGACTTCGGTTGAAATACCAAAACTACAGTTGTGCTTGCATAGAAAAATTTCATACGTACTGATTTATCAACTGAGAATGGCAATTTATAATGCATGAAGCCTCCAATTTGATATTTTCCTGTTGTGCAATTAGTCCCAAGATTAGATTCTGTGTTGCAATGTGTTTCTTAGTATTGAACTAATAATTCTAATTTGCAGGCCGCTTTCATGCATTTGAAATATCAGATCTGTTTTTTTTAATTTAATAATAAACTAATTAAGCAAAATAGACCGGACCGGACCATTCATTAACGGTCCGGTCCGGTCCGGTCTTTGAGGATAAATAATATTGGGACCGGACCGGACCGGACCTTACTAAATTGAGTAGTCCGGTCCGTAATATGGCTCACAGACCGGACCGGACCGGACCGTTACACCCCTAAAAAACAGTCCCTTTCATAAAACTTTTCTCTTCATAAAAATAATTTAGTTTCAAGGACATTAATATTCAGAATGGATTTCAAAGGTTTACATCGACCTCACTTCCCAAGTAAAGTACTTTACAAAGCAGGATTTAAATTTAGCTGTATTACATAAATGCCACATTGCTTGGTAATCCTTGACTCAAAAACACAATCCACAACTTAATCTAAACACTCTACATTCGCTTCCTTCTGGTGAAGACATCCGGATAGAACTCTCCCTTCTCCTTGCGCCCTTTCTTCACTCCCCATAAAATGCAATCGTCTCCATCGCTGCTCTGCGGTTGTCATTCAGCTCCATCTAAAAGGATGATCTCCAAGTGGTACTCCGTCTTCCCGTTGAGACATCAGCAACACCGATATGCCAACGAACAGGAGAGAGTAAGCGATCTGAACGACGCATCGTCGACGGTGTGGAATTACGATAGGTAAGATAGAAGGGCCATACAAACACACAATAAAACATACAAGCACACAATGATCAAGTATATTATCACATTATTATTAGTCTTATCATCATTATTCTTATCTTTCATTATCTTCTCGAACTTAATTTCTTTCCTCATATACATTCTTTCCTGCTCAATCCTTTTCCTTCTCATGCTCATAATTTCCTCTCACACATTATCATCAGATACTCATTTCGTTCTCGGCTATCACACACGTCTACATCTCTTCGGTCATCCACCCAACCTAGTCGAAAGCAAACAGGAGTACAGGACCTTTACCGTGCGGGCACGACAGCTGTCACACAACAAATGGTCCCAGACCAGGAGGACTCAACCTCAATCAATAATATCAATTCATAACATGGCACACTTTCTCACTACAGTGGCAAACAAGATGCCCCACTCCAGTCCCTCTCACTGTTCTTGATTTGCAATCTAGGGGGCGACAGTATGTTTCTAGTGGGCCCAACTTGCCACGGCATTAGACCCAGTCCCCACCACGTTAGTGCGCCACATGTGGAGTTCGTTCTGCCTAGAAACATACTCTAGACTTCTTGACGTTTCACCGTCATCGTCCTCCCCTAATGCAATCTCCTCCTATGTATCCGCAAATACTTATGGTTCCTTCCTCTCCACTACTTCGCACTCTCATACCTCACCGCGTATGTCTTTTAAGTCTTTTATCTTTTTAATTATCCTAAGGTCGGCCCATCCTTCGTGCATCTCTTCAACGGGTCCCGACCACTAACTTTGCACAGCCTTTCTCTCATCATTTCTCACATAGCATAGAGCTGGGACCACATCAACAACTCGAATCACATTTCTCAACTTCCTCAGCATTCCCCATTTCTCATACTCATCTCATTTCGAAATCCTTTCTCAAAACCACCTTTTCAAAAGCTATCTCAAAACACCATTTCATAACTTTCACAGAAACATAGTTTTCACCAACTTTTTCTCAAAAATGTTATTTCAAAAGACTCTCTTGATAAGCCTTTTCCAAAAATCCCTCTTTTCAGACCTCTTTCCCAAAATTTCCTTTCACCAACTTGGCTCAAAATTTTCTTTACATAGCTCTTTCACAAAAATTGATTTTCACAACTCCTTTCAAAAAGTTCCTTTTCAAAAGTCTTCTCAAAAACTGCTATTCGAAAACCTTTTCAAAAATCTCTTTTCAAAATCTTTTACAAAAATCTCTTTTCAAAACCTTTTTCAAAAACTGCTTTTCAAAAACCTTTTCAAAAATTTCAACTTTGCTGAGCGCTAATGGAGGAGCAAGCTCAACTCAACACTAGTCCCAGACTAAAACCAAAACAAAGGAGCCCAGCTCCACTCAAATCTCATCTCATCTCATATCAACATCATTCTCCCTAGCTCTGGCTCGTTCTCAACACTATCATTCATTCATTCTTTCCCCAATCTCAAATCTTTTATTTCTTTCTATTCTCTCTCATATCTTTCATCATTGTTCTTTCATTTTCATTTTCTCATTCAGGACGTAACAGACGTCCATCAACCGTTTACTTATCGTAATCATCAGTGATAAACATTATTAAACATAATTAAATAAAGGCATACTATCAACACACAACATCACACAAGAGCATTGTGGTCTTTGTCACCTTCATATAAGCAGCCACACAAAGCAAACAATTGCTGCTTATACTACTGACTCCAACCACTGAGTTCCGATCTTTGAGATGATACGGAACGTCCTAATAAATCACCTAGCTACCACACTGTCTTAGGAAAGCTTCTCTCTCACCTGAGGTCCAGCTTTTTAATGCGTGTCGTCTCTTTGAATCCTTCTTGCTGCCGGCTGCCCCAATCCCTCGTCTTTCAAATCCCTCGTACTAATTGAAATACGCTCTCGTTATTAACTTGCATTATGAAACTATTTTCCATAACTTAGACACTTCACATCCCTCGTATTAAATAAAAACACTCTTTGTTTTAAACGACTCTTTTATTCAAAATTAACACTTTAAAACTCAAGTTTTTATCGCAAAAAAACTTTGGGTAGCCATGAACATAATTTAAAATCTCAAGTAAATCAAATTAGATTATGTTAAAAATCAATTACATACTCAAGTATTTCTCAAACACCAATTAGCACACAATCACAATAGCACTTAAATAAGTTAAATCATATAAATCATCCATATTTCAAATATCAATTAGCATGGAGGATAATCACATTAAATTTCCAAAGCATTCATAAATTCACATAATGAAAATCACATTTCATCTTCATATCTACCTTCTTTATAAAAAGAAAACCGAATTGAACATGTCAAGACAAACCAAGAATTACTTGTTCAAACGCTTCAAATCCACTTGATTATCTTAAAACGTCATGCAAGTCCCTTTTTAATTAATAAAATCACTTAGACATACTCATATCAATAAACCGAGTTGAGCCAAAGATGCAAATCAAACACATTTAATTTTCTTACTTTAAACAACTTAATTCCTTTCAAAAATCATTATGTGAAATTATTTTTTATGCAACTAAACCTCCTAGGCTTGACTATACTATATGGCCGAATGAAGTTAAAGAAACAAGTTAAAAATTACAAATCCAAAACACATATATCACTTAGTTTATTTCAAGCACTTTAAACCTTGTTTCCTTTTTCATGAAACAAAATCATTTATCCTTCTTTTATCTTTTCAATTAAAACCGAATTGGAAGAAAATAGTCACAATGCAATTTCAAACAATTAATTTAACCTAGGTTCACAAGACATACTCATTACTTTTATTTCACTTCATTGAAAAGAAATCTAGCCTACTAAACCTAGCTAGGCCGAACCATCATCATGACAAAAACATGGTTTTGAATGCACTTTTCAAACATGAAACCTTAAAATCACCAAAGCATATCATGCATTTTTAGACATATAGTTTTGAAAACACTACTTCCCTTTTCAAACACAAAGCCATGACATGCAACACAAGGATCAAGACCTTTTGGTTCAAAAACAACATGTATGCATTTGCAGTTCAACTTTTTCATAGGTCAAAATGAGATTTAAAGCTTTTTAAAGGTCAAAAACCCACAAATCAAAGTTTCATCAAAACTAAACCCAAAATTAAACATTTCAACAATTCCAATTAATTTTTCTAAGCATGAGATTAACACGCAAGGACTTAAAATAAATTGAAAAGCATCAAGACCCATAATTCTAGTCAAGGCCGAATTATTTGGCTCTTGATCTAGGGTTTTATAGGTTTATTTATTTTTAAAATTCAAAGATCAAGGCATAAACAAGACATGCAAAGGAAAATAAAAATCACAAGGCCATAAAATAAAACATGCAAGACTCAAGAACAAACCCTTTTAAAGATCAAGGCAAAGATCAACCATAGATCAACACATGCAAAAGAAGATCAAGGCAAAAATATAAACTTAGGCTCAAGCCTTCAAGCAACCGTGAGGAATAAGTTAGAAATTAATCTTTCTAAACATAGAAGTGGCATGAAATCACTTAGATCAAATTAAAAACATAAGACCTAAATTTTCTACTCATGGCCGAATCATGTTAGCTCTTGATTTGGTGATTTATGAGTTCATTTAGTCCTAGAGACCCAAGATCAAAACATAAAGAGAACATGAAAAGAAAAATAAGGATTATAAGGCCACAAAATCAACATGCATGAGGAAATCAAAGCAATCTATGGACTTTAAACACATCCTCAACAAAACCGTGATAAGAGATCAAAAAATTTTCAACATCAACATTCAAGATCAAACATAAAAATAACATACATGACACTTAGACTTCAAGATCACTCAAAATAGTTATATGCATCACAAAAATTAACCAAAGTCCATTAGAAGTCTTTTACAACACAAAATCATTCAATTTAAAACTCTATCTTCCTTAATTCCTAACTTAAATCTTCAAATCTCCTCTTCTCTTCCCTTAATGGTTTGCCTCGGTCTCTCTTCCTCTAGGGTTGATGGGTGGTTTCTCCTTGATCTTTGAAGAAGAAGACGGTTGAGAAAGGAATTGAAGAAGTTTGGGTTAGGGGCTTTGAGGTTTTCACTCTTCTTTCTCTCTTTTCCTCTCACGGCCTCACTCTCTTTCTCTTTATGTCTCAAGAGCTTGATGGTGCTCTTGGGACTAAATGTGTTTGTGTTTGTGTGAGAAGGGAAATGAATGAAGAGAATGAAATGGAACTAGCCAATACATACTCATTCACATGGTCATAAGGCAAAGGCAAGGGGTGGAATTTTTCATTTTTAGCCTTGGTTCAAAGTGTAAACTTAAGGGCAATTCGGTCCAGCTCATTTGTTGCATGGGAGGGGTTATGTCGTGGGAGACATGGAGGAAGGAAAGTCCTCCTAGGTACCATGACTCACACCACCTAGGTTTCCACTTGTTTCCCATTCAAATTTTCTATTTAATTTCCACTTTCTTAATGAGTAAGAAAATGCTCTCCTACTTGGTTCTCTACTCCTCACATGGCCGATCCACATGCTCATACATACTCATGTAATTTATTTTCATGTTCAACACATAGCATGAATTATGAGATGATGCATACATTCAACACATACCTAAGCATGCACATAAAATTAACACTTGTAGAGCATCACACGGCACACACACATAGATTCACACATTCATGCATCACACATTGTTCAAGTACATATATATTATCTCATACATTCTCACATACATTATTTTCAATAATTAAATCCTCATATAGTCTTAAGCATGCTTATACATACCAAAACCGTATACACACCTAGGGAATAATTCTATTTCATCACAAAATAATTCAAACAAAATCATAAATATTTTTATACAGACATCAAACACATAAACTTTTCAAAACTCAAGTCCTAGATGTTTAGCATTATTTCAGAAAATCATTTAGGAAAACACTTTTTCAAAATGCTTTTCTCAAAAATAGATTTCTTTAGTGTTTTATATAAATACGAGGAATTTGCGGGGTGTTACATTCTCCCCAACTTAAAGATTTCTCGTCCCCGAGAAATACATTGTGGACTGGGCAGCAGGGCACTAACATTCTCATGTCATTTTGATTCCCATAAGAGTATCCTCCGTCCACCTCATGGTCGTATCCCTTTTTGTTGACCTCTTTCATCTTGCTGTATTCCTTGTTTGTTGCTTCTTGATGAATAAATCTCCTTCGCACATCCGCTTGTGTGTCGAGTCGGGTTAAGCCCAATGGACTAACCGAAGAAGATGTCGCTCCCTTAGCTAATCGTTGTCACAAAAAGTCCAACCATAGGTACGGACTTAGGGGAAATCAAGCAAACAAAATTTCACACATCTCCAAAAGCATAGGGTCTAGCCTAGAACCCTTAGATCTTCGCTATTTTCTACAACTTAGGTCCTACTTTTCTCACAATAATCACTCCTTCCTTCAACTCTCCTTCTAGCTCTAGGGTTTTTGTTTATCATTTCCCTAACTTAAGGAGGTTATATTACAACTTGGGTTCACTTACCTTCTCGAATAAACCTCACTTTTCTCCTTAGGTTCATCCTAAACATTAACCAAACTTATAACCTTTGTAACACCCCGCATTTTTTCCACACGTGCGTAAACGATTTTCGACAGAATAAACTTTAAGATTCTAATTTATAAGAGATTTTCAGAAATAAAAAATTTACGTGAGAAAGAAATCAAGCATTGATTTTCAAGGATTTTTATAAACAAAATCTTTTTATAAATGTGAGGTGAAGAATTTTGTTGAGTTTTGAAATGATTTGAATTATAAAGAATTAGTTGTGATTTTATTAAAAAGTGATTTTTATATAAAGTAAAGTTTTTGAACTGTTAACTTGAAAAATTCGTAACTTTTTAACCGTAACTCGGATTTTCATGAACTTTATATCAAAACGATCGTTTTGGAACGTAGATTTTAAAAATGTAACTTTTGGAATTTTCTGGGTTGTTTTATAAAAATTTATTTTCAGAATAGTGAAATACGAGTTTTAAGAATTGTGCTTTGAAGAAAGTAAATTTGTTGATTTGGCATAAATTTTTATGTGTTATGTGCTTGATTTAATGTGTGTGTACTGTGTGATATGTGGAAATAATTATGTGGATGTAATTTGTTAAAATTGATTGCCTTGTGTGTAATTGTAATTGAACAAGATGAAGAAAATAAAAATGTGAAGTATGTATGTGTGATGTGTGTGTTACGGTATGTATTTGTGTATATGTATGTGTATATTGTACATGTATATGTGTGTGTATGTATGTTAGGAATAGAGTTTCAAGAAGCTTATGAGTTAAGAAATTGGAAACTAAAGGAACCAAACCAAGCCAACTAAGTTATAATCAAACCAAACTAATGTCTAAACCCTAACTATGTGCTAACTAAGTCTTAGTCCTAGAATGACCCCTATGCTCTAGCCTATCCCACCTTGTCTCCTTGCATTTGCTAATCTCCACCCATGCAAAATTTTGAAAGCCCAAATCTACCCCTCCCAAGGTGCATGGCCGAACCACCCAACAAAGGGCACAAGGAAGAAAATAATTTTGCTTATAAATTAGGGAGAGCCTTAGTTCATTTTCCACTTCAATTTTCTTCACCCATTTCATTTCCTTCACACCAACACAAACACAACTTCTAAGAGACTCATCAACCTCTTAGAAAGAAAAGAAAAGAAATAGAGAGAAAGAGAGAGTGGTGGTCGTGAGTTTAGAAGGAGAAGAAGAAGGAGTTCAAGCCCAAAACCTAGGAGTTCTCTTGAAGATTTAAGTGTAGGAAGACTAAAAGCTTAACCTTTATCATGGTAGGAACCAAGACCAAGAAGAAGATTTTGTAATAGCTTAGCTTTTCCTTCTAGTTTATAGTTCTACTTCTTATTTCTTCTTGCATGTTGTTTTTATGTGTTGGTCTTCTTTAATCATGGACTTTCAAGGACTTTAAAATAATTGTAATATGTGATCTTTATACTTTGTGTTTCGGTTGGAATTCTTTTGATAGATCTAATGTTTTTCTAAACTAAATCTTTTAAGATCTAAAGGAAAACTAAGATTTTTGTGAAAATTAAAATGAATCTCTTTGCATGTCCATTTTTCCTTCTTCAAACCGTGACTTATGTATGTTTTTATGTTTATATGTTGAATAAATTTAAGATCTAAACTTGATTTGTGAAAAGCTTAAAGTTTCTAGTCTTGCATGTTGGTTCAATGATGTCTTTATTTGTTTAAAGTGTGTGCATGTAATTATTTTTGCTTGATGAATGAAAATTTTTTGGATCTTTAGTTGCATGTTATTTTTCAAGAGAAAAGATTATATTTTCTTCTTTGTATTATTCGGTTTTAAGGAGAAAATTAAGGTAACAAGTTTTAAATTAATTTTTGAGTATGAACATGTGTTGATTTAGTGTTTAACCTTGTGCATGTTTGGTTTTTAAAGAAAAATTTAAGAAATAAGTTTTTTTTAAAATGATTGTTCAAGTTCAAGCATGAATATGTTTAGATCTAGTGTAGTTATGTGCATAATTTGATTTAATACTTGATTTCGTGTGTGTTATATTTTGTGAGGCCATTCGGCCATACTTAATTAAAAATGAAACTCATGTTTTTTTTGGGAGAGTTGATGCATGTTTGTTCTAAGACTAGATCTAACAATTTCTAACACATGCAAGTTATTTTCATGAAAGATTAAATAAGATCTTTATTTTTAAGAAAGAGTTATAATCATGAGTTCATTTGTGTGTGTGATATGAATGAATGATGTAATGTGTTACTTTACTTAACTTGATGTGGTATTGTTGCTTTGAAAGTTGTTTTGAAAGTTTGCATGCCTTAGTTTCAATCACAAGATTTTAAGTTGAAAAATGAGTGAAAACCATGCCTTTTGGTGTGTTGACAATCGGCCACCTAGGGAGAAATAGGAAGCTAGGCTTGTTCCTCAATTAGGTTGCATACATGATGATTCTATTTGAACTTAAAAGACCTAAAAAGATACATGCATGAAAGAAATAAATTCAAAATAAAATAAGTGTGATGGTTTGTAATTTAATTGTTGTGTTGATTTGGTTATGAAAATGAAATCTAAAATTGTTTATTTTTCTTTTGATGCTCACGGTTTTAGATTAGAAGAGAGAAAATAATTGCATGTTTTTAAGTTTTCAAATGTGCACTAAATCCTTGCAATTTTATGAGTATAATTCGGTTAATACATGTTTAAATTGGTTGGACAATTGTTTTCATAAAATGATGTTTGCTTGCTTTTATCTTTTAACTTTAGAAAATAAATAAATTGATTTGATTATGAGAAAAGATTTTTAGTTTTAAAATTTATTTGTGAGTAGAAAATAATGACTATGTGCGATTCGGTTTTGTTAAGTTGAATTATTTCCTTAAGGATAATTGGATTAATATATATTAAAGTTATAATTTAATTAATGTAAATAAGTAAAAATGTGATATACTGTGTATATGTTGTGAATACTTGGAATCTGTGTGTGGGACTGTTCTTTGTACTGCTTGAATGTATTGGAATTGTGTTGAATACTGTTTGTGAAATTTATTCGTGAAAAATGTTTTATTTGAAAAGAATGATTTAAACAACTTAAATTAATTTGAAATCTTTAATTGATCAGTGTTTAATGATATTGAGAAGACTTGAGATTAAATAAATCAATTGATTGGTTTTGGAGTTTTATTTTCTTGAATTATGTATTTGGTTTAATAAAGGTTTCAAAGAATTGTTTTCCCTTCAATGTTAAGAGAAAATGATTTTTTAACCCAAAGTGTTTTAAACTAAGAGAAGTAGATTCTGTTTTGGAGAAGGAATTGTTTTAAGAGGTTTTTCTTGGAAACATTATATAAAGGAAACGATTTAGATTTAAAGTCTTTTGGATATTGGCAATGTGCTTTAAAAAGGGAATTATTTCAAAGTGTTTTAAAATGAAATTTAGAATTCACGTAGTTTCTAACGCACGGGGAAAAAATGTCTAGTTCGGGTGTCGGACGCGAAGGAAGCGTGGCAAGGATAACGACTGGAAATTTCGGAAAGTTTTTGGATGTGTCGTCATCCAGGTGAGTGAGAGTGTTGTGGTCCCGTAACGCTGTTGCTCGCAATCTGAATGGACGGATTGTGAGAGTACTGCGAATTAGGCAACATGATGTTGTGATTAGATGTCTATCTGTCTTCTTTGCATACTAAATGTTTACTTGTTTGCATACTAGATGTTTATTCGTTGAGCATTCTTTATTCTGTTTAGAAAATGTTGGATTATGTTTGGATAGTGAAATGATGATGATGGAACTGTGGAAGTAATAAGATAAATTGAAAAGAGAAAAGAGAAACGAATGAGAAACATGAGAAATAATTAAGAAAGAAATAAGTGATGAGATGAGGTTGAAGAGAAAGTATGAGAATGAGTGAGAAAGAGATAAAGTATGATGAGAATGGAATGCAAAAGAGATAACGAATGAAAGAAAGAGAATTGATATTTGAATGGAAAGAGTTGAGATTGGAAGGAGGATGTGATTATGAAAGTGAGAAAGTGGTTGAGTAGTGTAACATCCCGCATCTTCTAGACTCAAATAGACCAATGAGGTTTTATTTAAAAAGAATTTTTGAGAATTTAAAAAGGATTTTTTCAGAAATTAAGAGAGATTTTTCAGTTAAAGTGTTTTAGCAAATGATTTTTATTTAAAGTTGATTTCATGAAAACCAAGTTATAATCTTGTCATTAGAGATTTCTTAAAGAAACGAATTTTCTTTTTATATGATTTGAGGTTTTTAATAAATGGTTTCTTTAAAAAATTTTGATTGTGTGAAAATAAGATTTTATTTCAAAGATAAGCTTATTTTGAAAATAAATTGATGAAGTGAATTGATTTTCTTTAAAGTTGCATCTTTGGAATTTTAAAAAAATGTGAATGTGTGTTTTCTTATCTTAAGAAATAAAATTGAATGATAAATTTGAAATGTATGAATTGTGTGAATGTGGATGTATTTATGATGTATGTATGATGTATGTGTATGCCGTGTATTTTAGAGTATGAAACATGATATGTCAAAGGGTGGTATGCATGTGTGTGTATGAATGATTGAATATGTGTTAATACATGCATGATTCCATGACCTAAATGCTATGTGCTTGTTATGATGATATGAAAATAAAAGTATTGCATGTGTATGATGTGCATGTGTGTGTGCATGGTTAGGCCGTGAGTGATGAGAGGAACCCAAATTAGGATGCATTTTCTTATTCATTAAGAAAGTGAAAATCAAATAGAAAATTTAAGTGGCAAACAAGTAGCAACCTAGGGTGATGACTCATGGTGCCTAAGGATGACTTTCTTCCCTCCTTGTCTCCCACGAAAAAGACCCCCATGAAACTTTAGGAGTGGACCGAATTGCCCTTAGGCTTGCACCTTGGACGAGGGCAAGATAGGAAATTTCCTCACCCTTGTGTGGTCCTTTAAGCCGTATATGTGTGGGTGTGTTAGGCTAGTTGATTCATTTTCCCATTTCTTTCATTCATTTCCTTCACAATTCTCACACCAACACAAACACTCTAGTCCAAGAGCAACACAAAAAGCTCTTGAGACCTTAGAGAAGAAGGTGTGGCCGAGAGAGGAGAAGAGGAAAATAAGAGTAGAAACCCCAAACTCCCAACCCAAATACCTTTGATTCTTCCTTCAAACACATTCTTCCTCAAATACCACAAAGAAAACCAACCTATCAACCCTAAGAAGGAGAGGCCGAAACAACTATAGGAGGAAGAGAGGAGATTTGAAGCTTAAAGATTAGGATTTTTATTTAAGGTAGTTGTTTAGGAAGTTTTAGTGTAATGATATTAGTTTTGTAAAGGACTTGTGATGGACTTTGTTTAAATTTAATTTTTGAGATGCATATATTTATTTTCTCATGATCTTGAAGTTTGAATGTCTTGCATGTAATTTCTATGGCTTGATCTTGAATATTTATGCTTGGAAGTTTTGATCTTTAATTTGTGAAAATTCTTCTTCATGGTTTTGGTTGATGTTTGTATTTAAGTTGTGTTTTTACTTTGATCTTTCTTGCATGTCTTGATTTATGGTAGATCTTTGCAAAAACATGAGGTTTGAACTATGTGTATGTATTTTGAGTAAAAGTCTTAATTTTCTTTTGATGCATGTCACGATTTCAAGGAAGAGATTATGATAATAAATTTTAAAAATGATTTTTGGTACAAAAAGGATTTTTAAACAAGATTTTTGTGTGTGTGATGATGATGATTGTAGGGTCTGCCGACTATATTAGGGCTCAAGTCTTATTGAAGGGACTCTTTAAGGCCCCTTCCCTCGATTTACTCAGCACACACGTCCCCCGCAGACTTATGTGGGTCATCATAATATTCCTCGGTACAATGGAACAACTGACCCGATGGACCACATAGCTGCCTACGAGTCCTCTATGATGTTTTATGGAGGAGGGGATTTTATGAAGTGCCGAGCTTTCTCAATGACTTTAGGCTCGGCGCCTTTGAGATGGTTCAATTCTCTACCCGCCAATTCAATCCGATCGTGGGCCGAGCTAAGACAAGCATTAATAAACAGATACACGGCTAGTATGTCACAACCCAAATCAGACCACTCACTGGCTGGAGTTGCACAGAGACCCGACGAGTCTCTACGCGATTACCTAGCTCGGTACCAACAAGAGGCCAGCGGCATATCAGGTCTGCAATCAGGAGTATCTATTCTCTTGCTCACTCAAGGATTGCAGGATGGAGATTTTAAGGATTGCTTGATTGGGGAACCACCTAAGAACATGGCCAAACTTAGGGAAAGATCTAGGAAATACGTTAATTTAGAGGAATTCTGAAGGATCAGTACTGCAGCAAGGGGTGGCGAGGGGCGACATGAGCAACGTCCTCGTCAAAACGACATTCGTCAAAATGATCGTTTTCGAGATAGGGGAAGGAAAGACAAGAGAGAGAGGGGAAAAACTTCCTCCAAAAGGCAAGTATGATGAATATACCCAGTTGACAGTCCCGAGGAGTCAAATCCTTCGTGAGACTATGCATACAGAGATGCGTAACATCACTCGGCCACCAGCTTTAAGGAAAGCTGCTCAAAAGGATAGAACGAAGTACTGCGATCATCACGGTGGATGGGGGCATACCACTGACCAGTGTACCAAGTTGAAGGACTTAATCGAAGAAATGGTAAGGGATGGTAAGCTTCAACAATATATTGGCGAAGCGTTGCGCAAGCGCTCCAGGAGAAAGAGTCCTTCACCACCCAAAACCAAACAAAAAAGAACCAGAAGCCCTTCACCACCTGCAGGGGGAGCCTCTGCCCAACCATCCGAGAAGGAGAAGGATTCTTTTCTCATCGGTACCATTGCTGGAGGATTTGCAGGTGGAGGGGAGAAGAAGTGTGATCGTAAGAAGTATGTGGGACAAGTCCTTTCGGTGGCCAGCCGACCGATCCAAAAGCCCAGAAAGAAAAACATAGTCATCAGCTTCAGTGATGAGGATTTTGAGGACATCTTACAAGACCATAATGACCCAATGGTAGTTACAGCCAGGCTCGGCAATTACGAAGTCAGAAGGATTCTTGTCGATCAGGGGAGTTCGGCAGACATCATGTTTCTGGACCTGTTTGAAAAATTGAAATTGAGAAGATCTGATCTCACCCCATTCGAGGGAAGTTTGATTGGCTTCACGGGACATTCAATTGTTCCCTTAGGCCACATCCATCTCCCAGTGACCATGGGGGAACCACCCTCTGCTCGGACTAAAATGGTAAAGTGGCTAGTTGTCCAGGCCCCCTCGGCATACAACGCTCTCTTTGGCCGAACTGCACTCCAATCTTTTGGCACTGTCGTATTGACGGTCCACTTGGCCATGAAATTCCCAGGGTATGATGACAAGGTAGTAACAGTGCGGTCCGAGCAGGAGTTGGCTCGGAAATGTTATAATATCAGCTTGGGCAAGTTGAAGCTTGATGATGAGAAGATCATGAAAGAACCGCTTAACAAAGGAAGTGTCAATTTAGCAAATCTGGACGTAAGAGAGGAGGATGAAACTAGGCCGACTCCTCAAGGGGACTTTAAAAAGGTGATTTTAGGCCTCGATCCTTCTCGATGCGTCAAGATGGGGGTTGGCCTTTCCGAGGAATTGGAAAAAGAACTGACTGAATTGCTGGTGGAAAACAAAGACTTGTTTGCATGGACCTCGGCATATATGCCAGGGATCGATCCGAACTTCGTCTGCCACAGGTTGAGCGTGTATCCTGGAGCCAAGCCAGTTTGTCAGAAGAAAAGAAGAGTCGGAGTTGAGAAGGCACAGGCAACAGATGAGAAGGTAGCCGAGCTACTAGAAGCAGGATTTATCAGGGAGGTGGTGTATACTGATTGGTTGGCCAATCCCGTGCTTGTAAAGAAGTCCAATGGGAAATGGAGGATGTGCGTTGACTACACAGACTTGAACAAAGTTTGTCCTAAGGATCAATACCCATTTCCCTGCATCGATAAACTTGTGGATAGCTCGGCGGGTTATCAAAGGCTTTCATTTATGGATGCTTATTCGGGGTACAATCAGATCCCAATGTATCCCCCGGATCAGGTGAAGACTTCATTTATCACAGAAAAGGCCACATATTGTTATAATGTGATGCCATTTGGATTGAAAAACGCTGGGGCAACTTACCAGCGGATGATGAACAAGGTGTTCGGCCCCTTGATTGGGCCGAGAATGGAGGTATACATAGATGATATGATTGCAAAGAGCTTGAAAGAAGAAGATCACGCTAAGGATTTGAAGGTAATTTTGGGAAGGATCCGACAGTTCAATATGAGGTTGAACCCGGAAAAATGCACGTTTGGAGTCCCAGTCGGGGCTTTCCTCGGAATCATGCTTACCGAGCGCGGAATTGAGGCAAATCCAGAAAAGTGTCGAGCCATTCTCGATATGAAAAGTCCGTCAGATGTCAAGGGTGTTCAACAACTGACAGGTCGGGTTGCGGCTCTCTCGAGGTTTCTGTCCCAGTCAACTAGAAAGGTCCTCCCCTGGTACAAACTGCTGAGGAAAGAAAAGGACGAGACATTTGAATGGGACGAGACATGCGAAAAGGCCTTTACTGACCTTAAGCAGTACTTGGCATCTCCCCCGATCCTGTCAAGTCCAGTAAATGGAGAAATTCTGTTCCTTTACTTATCAGTGGGTGATTCCGTAGTAAGTTCGGCTTTGGTCCGAGAGGAATCTGGCAAAGAATCCCCCGTCTATTTCGTCAGCCGAGCTCTTCAGGGACCTGAGTTGAGGTATCAGAAAGTGGAGAAATTGGCTTTTTGTCTGGTTATCACAGCTAGACGATTATGTCAATACTTCCAGAGCCACCATATCACAGTCAGAACAGCTCAGCCGATTCGTCAAATACTTCAGAAACCTGATCTGTCAGGAAGAATGGTGACGTGGGCCATTGAGCTTTCCGAGTTTGAAATCACTTTCGAACCGAGGAAGGCAATGAAATCTCAGGCCTTAGCTGATTTTCTCACCGAGTTTACTGAGCCGTTGATGAGCTCAAACTTGGATTGGAATATTTATGTTGACGGATCAAGTAACAAACTCGGGGCTGGTGCAGGAATAATCTTGGAGAACTCCGAGGGGGTCACCCTCGAGTATTCTTTGAAGTTTGGATTTTCAACTTCGAACAATCAGGCGGAGTATGAAGCCGTGTTGGCCGGGCTGAGAATGGCAAAAGAAGTAGGGGCCAGAGAAGTAAAAATTTTCAGTGATTCTCAGTTAGTAGTTTCACAAGTCAAGGGCGACTACCAGGCTAAGGAACCAATCCTTCAAAAATATTTGGAGAAGGTGAAGTTCCTATCCTCGGAGTTTGCTAAGGTCGAATTCTGCCACATCCCAAGGGAGAGTAACAGCCGAGCAGATATCCTCTCTAAAATTGCTTCGACAAAAAGTCCTGAGAACAACAGAACGTTGATCCAAGAAATGGTGCATGGACCTAGCGTTGTCCTCTCCATTTCGCTGGATCCGAGCTGGATTGCTCCGATAACGGACTACTTAGAACAAGGGGTTTTTCCAAGTAGTCCAACAGAGGCCAAGAAACTCGTCAGAAAAGCTTCACAGTTTGCCCTGGTTGATGGAGTCTTGTTTCGCCGAGGGGTCAGCGGCCCAATGCTTAGATGTCTAGACCCTGCCGAGGCAAAACAGGTGTTGGAAGAAGTTCACGGGGGCATTGGAAGTCATCATATTGGGGGGAAGTCACTGGTTAGAAAGATTCTAAGGGCAGGATACTACTGGCCGACTCTTCAACAGGATGCGATCAACCATGTGAAGAGGTGCGACAAGTGTCAATTTCACAGTGATGTGTATCAGAAACCAGCTGAGGAACTCCATTCACTTTCATCTCCCTATCCTTTCTATCAATGAGGAATGGATCTGATTGGACAGTTCCCCACCGCCCCAGGACAGCTAAAGTGGGTGATAGTGGCCATTGATTATTTTACCAAGTGGGTGGAAGCCGAGCCTCTTGCGACCATATCCTCGGTCAAGGTGCAGAAGTTCTTCGAAAGGCAAGTTGTGGCTCGGTTTGGAGTGCCACAAGTGCTGGTGACTGACAACGGAACCCAATTCGCAGCAAAGGCGTTCCAAGACTTAGTCAATGCTTTGAGCATAAAACATTACTTTTCCTCGGTCGAACACCCTCAGACTAATGGCCAAGTAGAATCTGTGAACCGATCTATCATCCAAGGGATCAAGAAAAGACTTGAAGGAGCGAAAGGGAATTGGTTGGAAAACTTGCACGAATTACTTTGATCGTATCGAACCACCGTACAAACTTCAACAGGAGAGACACCATATCGGCTCACTTATGGTTGTGACGCAGTCATCCCCATTGAGAGGATCATCCCTTCATTCCGAGCTATGCAACAACCGAATCCCCTCAACAACACTTTATTGTGTGAGGATCTTGTTTTATCAGAAGAAGTCAGGGATTTAGCGGCCGAACGAGAAAAGCATGCTAAGATTATGCAAGCAAAAGGGTATAAGTGCTCGGTCGTATCCAGAGAGTTCGAGGTAGGCGACCTTGTCTTGAGGAGAGCTGATATTGGTCTCAAAAATGCAAAGGACGGAAAATTGGCCCAAAGCTGGGAAGGACCATACCGAGTTGCCTCCAATACGGGAACAGGAGCCTACAAGCTCGAAACTCTCTCGGGTGCCCTCATCAACAACACATGGAACGTGGTGAAACTTCAAGCTTATTACAGTTAGTTTTTCATTATTTCAATTTCGTTTCCGATAGTTTTAGTTGTTAAATTGCATTTGCTTTTTGAATTGTTTCTTTTGATAATGGTGTACGCTCGGTGAAACTCCGAGCCCATTGTAATTGGCTTCAAATAAATAAAAGTTCTCGTTATTGAATTCATTGTATCACGTACTTTTCCTCGTAACCGATTAGCCACCGATTACGATGCGAACGATTATGAACAGCTCTAGCAAGAGCTTATAACTCGTCAAGTACTTTAAATAAGATTCCCGATTAAATCATGATTTCATAAAATCATTTTACATCGCGGATAGAGGAACTCACCTCGGCTAAAGTGCTGGAGTTCCGAGGTCTTAACACTTGAATTCTTAACAAAGAGTGTAAAAAGAAGCATAACACGATTACGAATATTATAAAATATTCCAAACGAAACACAACAATATAAGTTTAAACCCATTTACTGGGGCAATTACAAAAGGAAAAGCAAAATGATAAAGCTATTCTAAGTCGGATAGTACAATGTCGTCGACATCAAATTTGTCTTCTTCTTCTTATTCTTCTTCACCTTCGGCATCCTCGGCATCGTCCCCTTCGGAATCCTCGGCCAAATGGTCAGGCAGATCGGCACTGTTCAGATCTATGGGAACCCCAGTTGGGCCGACAATTTGACCATTTTTTACAGAAAAATTAGGGTCAGCACCCTTGGTCAAGAGCCCGGGATTCAGAACGCCGAGTTGCTCGACAGTGTTGTAGAAAGAATCCTCAACCCCATGATCCCAGTTGTATAAATGCTCCATGGCAGCTTTCTTGTGTTTGAGAGCTTTTGCTCTCATCTTCTCCAAAGAAGTTCGTAGCCCCACAATCTCATCCTTAGCATACTCATGCTGCTCTTGAGCCGCGACGGCAGCCTGCTCCGCTTTCCGAGTTTTTTCTATCGCCGCTCAAAAAGCGGCAGCGTCCTCCTCAGCTTTTTTCATAACCTCTTCTGAGCGCCTTATCTTCTCTTCGGCCCCCTGGAGTGTCTCCTCGGCCGTAACCTTGGCTCCCTCGGCATCTTGTGCCACCTTTTGCAACCGTTCATTTTCAGCGGCCAAAGTTTGCAACTTCTTGTTCAGACCTTCAACTTGAAGCTGTAAATAATCTTCCCGCTCGGCCGCCTCAGTCCTTTTCTTCTTTTCTTCGGGGGCTATCCCAGCATGAGCGTCGTCTCCATGATGACCGAGGTGATGAAGTATGCTCGCACCCCTCAGGAGACTTTTCACCAACGATTTACAGTTGTTCTCCCAAGTCCCAGGGGTCCAGGCCTCAATCACTTCAGCATTCTCGGGAGGAAAGACAGTAGCAACAAGTGTATTAGTCATTTTTCGGTGCCACACTGTCTTGGCGACAGCTTCTTCCTTTCCCTCAGGAATCTCTACCCCTTTATGTGACTTGCTCAAATTAAGCCAATCTTCAGCGAGACCTTTTCCCTTTTCCAGCCGAGGCCTCTTGAGGGGACGCTCGGGAGTGCCTTGAGGAGTTGTTTGAGCCTCCACTTCGATGTTTATAGCGTCGATGACACGATCCTTTTTGATCACCGGCTCAACGCCTTTGATTCTAACAGTCGGAATGACATTGGGGATAATGGTCGGACTTTCAGAAGGGGTTGGTTCAGAAGATTGACTCATGTTTGGGGAGCCAGATGCAACTTTGATTGCAGCCAACTGTGATACTCTAGCTGCTCGAGCCTCGCCTTTCTTGGCCTTGGTTGCTTTCTTCCCCATTGTTTCTGCAAGGAGAATAGATTACAAAAAATGTATATATAGTACCCAACTCAGCCTTCACTTCATCTCGTGTTTCTTTCAACAAGATTCCTTTGGTATCAATTTGACCATTTGCTTGAAGGTCGTTCCAAACATGGTCGCACAATCGCCTTTCGGCTCTTGTCAAATCCGTCTTAAAGTTGAATTGATACAAGGAGGGTCCTCGGTTATAAATGTTAGTCGTCCAACCCAGTGGAAACCGAGGCACGACCTTGATCACTCCATCTTCTTCAACTCGTTCCATGAACCAACATACTCCAGCCCCAATGTGTTCGTATTGGAAGAAGAGAGGTTTGAAAGACTTCCAAGAATCGGTCACCTTGGCGAAGAGGGCATGCCCCCTCCGAGCCTTTAGGGACACCCAAAGCCCCTTGGAATCACCAAACTTATTTACCTGGGGAGCGTATAACCAGAAGAAAGATCGTACAGTTGCTACCAAGTTTTCAACATCACAGAATTGCTGAAAGGCTCGGATAAAAGCCCACCCACTTGGATGCAGTTAACTAGGAGCTATTCCTAGATGAGTGAGGACTTCGATCTCGAAGGTGGAAAAGGGCAAGCGGATGCCGACTTTGGTTGCTATTTCTTCATAGAAATAAAAAAATTGGCGATTTTCCGGTACTTGAAAGCATATCCGGTCGTTGATTCCCAAAGGTCTCAACACGAATTCTGAGGCATTTCCATCGGCGCTCGGAGGTGTTAACATTGGTCGAAGATGGTTAAGACTATCTGTTGTCAACAATGAAGGTCTCGTCCCTAGCACTTCCCGATCAAAAACAGCGTCATACTGCGCATGATTGGGCGGCAGTGGATATTCTTCAGGGTTGGTAACACACCTGCGCTCCACCATATCTGGGGAAAAAGCAAAAGGCTCGGCGTTAGGATTTTTTGCAGCACATGTTTTTATTCTAAAATTAAGGCCGAGCCCTGGACTTTTCCCCCTCTCCCCCGGTGGACTTCCTAAAGGTTTTTCCTCGGTGCGACGGTCGGGACTAGTTCTGACTTGGGCCCGACGCTCAGCGAACCTATACGCTAGTAACCACTTACTCTCATCTGCGGGATTTGACGGGTATTCTACGACTAGCGGATCTGCCTTGGTGGATCGATGGCCAGATGGGGGAGTAGAAGGGTGTGTAGAATCCTCAGTATTAGAGTTTCCTTCATCCCCAGAATTTCCAGAAGAACTCGAAGAATCACTATCACTAGAAGCTTCCTCTCCTAATTTCCTGCAGAGTTCACGATAAACTTTCCTCAAATGTCTCCAACCTCTCATGGTTTGAAGGCAAAGAATCCTAAACACAGCTTACCCAGAACGAAATCCCAAAACCCAGAAATCCCCTAAAAGCCAAACTCCCTGCAAAACCCATAACCAAAACCCAGAACCCAGAAAACCCCTTAATCCAAACTCCCTGCAAAGCCCATAACCAAAACCCCTTTACGAAAAGCAGAAATCACACAAAAAGAGGAAATCGCAGAAATGGAAATAAGAAGAGTATAGGAAGTTACCTGCTTTCAGTTGCTGGAAAGGATAATGGGAGAAGGTTATGGATTTGAAGGCGGAGACGTGGAAAGGAGATTGGAAAAAGAGTAATGGGATTCTATTTTGAGAAGATTCTGGAGTGAGGAAAGGAAAAATGAATGTGGGAAGTAAGAGGTTGAAAGGATTCGGACTAATGAAGGAAACTTTTCAGTTTCCCTCCATGCTACGCATTTGGGCCGAAAGCCCATCAACCCATGCAACCACTCGATGGATGAAGCGTGGCGGTTTCAACAGATACTTTTTCAAATTTCAAAAATTGCAATGATTTGGCACAACTTACAAGAGAACGTGCCGTACCTAGAGAAACCATGATGTAACCCCAAAATTTTTGTGGAGAAAATTTATTTTAATGGGCTATGATAATTGAGTTGAGAAGAATCAAGTTGCAAAGTGTAGTGCCTTGTGACACTCCGGTTTGGAACTTGAACTTTAGCATGAGATATGGGAACACTCTTTAATTACGAAAGGGTTTTGAAAACTTAGTGGTTCTCATACTCATGCTATTCAACCACGTTACATGTAAAAAAAAAAATATGCCCACATTTCCACTACCTTTTGGAATTAAAACAGTATATTTTTCAAGTGGCCAAATCGGGGTGTTACAAGTAGAGATGTGATTCCTCGTTCATGTTTTTGGGAAGAAGCTTAGTGTTGAGTTGAGCTTGCTCCTCCATTAACACTCACCCAAAAATGTGATTTTTGAAAAAAGTTTTTTGAAAAGAGAATTTTGAAAGAGTCTTCGTGAAAATAACATTTTGTGAAAGTTTTTGGAAAGATTATTTTTGAAAAAGGTTTTGTGAAAGGATGGCTGGAAATGTTTTGGTGAAGTAAAAGTTTTGTGAAATCATGTTTTTGAAAAAGTTTTGCGAAAAGACATTTTGAGAAAAACGAGGAAAGATGCTGATGATGTGACAAGAAATATATATTTCTTGTCACATATATGTTGAGAATGAGATCATGAGAATGGTGATGACGAGAGAGTGATTTGAGGCATGATGCCATTTGAGATTTAGGGGGAAAGGATTACGATTAGTGGTCGGGCTTCGTTGAAGGGATGCACCAAGGACGAGCCGACTGTTAGGATTAAGCCGTTAAATAAAGTGTAAAACTTTAAAAGACTTAAAAGACATGTACAAACGCGGTGAGATATGAGTGTCGTATCGAAGTAGTGGAGAGGAAGGAATGATAATTATCTGCCGATACTTAGGACGAGATTGCATGAGGGGAGGACGATGACGATGACACGTCAAGAAGTCTAGAGTACTTTCTAGGAAGAACAGTCCCACAAGTGGCGCACTAATGTGGTGGGGACTGGGTCTAATGCCGTGGCACGTTCTGCACCGGAACTAGAATTGTACTGTCGCCCCCTTGATTGCAAATCGAGAACAGTGAGAGGGACTGGAACGGGGCATTTGTGATTGCCGCTGAGAGCGTGCATTATGTTATGTGAATTTTGATTACGATTTGAGGCAAGGCCTCCTGGTCTGGGACCATTTGTTGTGTGACAGCTGTCGTGCCCGCGTGGTAAAGGTCATGTACTCCTGTTTGCTTCCGACTAGGTTGGGTGGTTGACCGAGGAGATGTAGACGTGTGTGAGCTCAATGATGTTTCCCCCTCATCATTGATGCTAACCGAAATAATAAAACTTAAAAGATAAACATATTTCAAAGAAAATTATATCAAAAGATATCAAGTGTTGAATAAGAGCTATAAGTCGAGCACGAGAATTGATTCGTGATGTAAGAAATCATGAGGCAACGATATGTATGGAAAAGGAATTGTGAGGCAAGTGGGAGAAAGGTTTTGGCTTTAAGTGATGATATTGGTGTGTTAAGAATATTTCTATATGCCTTGTTTTTATATGATTCATATATGCTAAGTGCATGACATGTTGCATATGTTGATGATGATGTGATGGCATTAGGATAAGTGTTTATGTTCCGCTGTTCTAGTTTTATTGTCTATTTATTTTTATATTAAGTCTACCCGAGACCGCAAGGTCAACCCGTTAGTGTTCGGAACACTGACTCTCTCCTACCATGTTGTCATATTGGCACTTGCTGATATTGCAACTGGTAGATGGCGCAGCGGAAGCGTGGTGGGCTTCATCGACCAAGGCTCGGAGTTAGACGACAAATACTAGGAAGCATGACTAGAAGCTAGGAATTCCCCTAGCGGAATGTATTCCAATGTAAGTTTCTTAGTTGCCTAGCTCTATCATACTGTACCCCGACAAAGGTTTTATTAAGCATGAATGTTTCGAAACAAGTAAACGGGCTACCTTTGAATAATGCTTTTGAAAATGAGTTTCAAAGTGCGGTGTCTTGTGACATCTCGGTTTGGAACTTGAAAGAGTTTATGTAATGTGGGAACACGTATTAAAATTGTAATTATGTTTTAAAAGTCTAAGTGTTCTCATGTTCACATAACACTTGTTTTATAAAAAAAATGGCCCTAATTTTTACCACTTTTAGTTTAAGTTTTCAAGTTGCCGAATCGGGGTGTTACAGAATGGTATCAAAGCGAGGTTAAACTAAGTAACCTTATACATGGGCTTACGTACTCTGCCGTGTGTCTCTGTGTGAGTTAGTATTAGGATGGCGATAGAACGTTAGGAGTACGCGTGTAACACCCCAATTTGGACATAGAATTTTCACTAAATATTTGCGCCATTTTTTTTTTCAATGTCAATTCGGTTTAATTCTTTTACAAAAAGATTTTCATAAATACAATTTAGTTCATTTGGTTTACAAAAATGTTTTGGTACTTAGACTTGCGTCATAAAATTCTATTCCCAAAAAGAGATGTTAACATCCAAAACATTTCCAAAAATCATTTTCTCAATGTCATATTTAGTCGATGGTTAACTTGCGGAAAAATAGTTTAATTACTTTATGAACATGAACAAAGAAACTTCTTTTATCTCATTTAAAATAATCCATATTACAACTGGGGTTACATTCGGGATAGAGTAATCATGTCCTACCCATCCAAAGATGGAATACAAAACAAAAACTATCCTAGACTATTAGTCTTCATCATTTTCCTCCACCGCAATTGTTTGGAATATTCTTTGATTGCTGCTTCTGCTTCCTCCTCGTATGTACGTCGTCTCGTGATCCTCTTTCGACTTGAGCAACCGCTACTCGAGATAGTACATGATCTGTCATCTGTGAACATTGTTCCCCAATGTCCACAGGAAAGGGAAATAGAGAGAGTAAGCACTTCCGAACGATATGATCGTCGACGGCGCGGGCTTACAATAGGGGAATATTAAGACCAAAAGGGTAATTATCATGAAACCATATCCATTATATTTAATTATCTTTAGGCTCTAAGTTTCATTGTCATAACCACCGGAAATTCAAGAGGGGGTACCACCACCGAGGCTCAAGGGTTTGGTAGCACACACGTTACATCTCCTCCATCATTCCAACCACATCCTAGTTCGGAAAGCAGATGGGACGCACAGGAACCTTAGCCACACTGACATCGAAGTCGGTAAACGAAAAGGATATACCATCGCCAGTGGTCAGTAAGATATAAAAATTCATGTGACCAACACCGGCGGTCAACAAGATTCATTTCATAAAAGTTTCCAAAAACCCAACCCTTACCGAACTTCTAGCCCTGTTCAGGTTCCCTCTCACCATCTATGATTTGCTCAAGGGGGCGACAACACTATCTCCAATTGGCCTGCAGTCCTCGCTACGACGAAAGCCCAGACTCCTGCGTGAACCTTGTCATTGTAGTCCCGTCCCGCCTAGAGAAGTACTCGAGGCTTCTTGACGTTTCACCGTCCTTGCCCTCCCCTATTACAATCATCACTTGAAGAACTCCTATCTCCAAGCATACCTGAGTATCCGTAGAGAAACAGGGTGTCTTTCCTCTCCACTACTTCACTCTCAGCGCAAGGTTTAAAATAAAGGGTTCCTATGTCTTTTAAGTTATCGGAGATTTTTTACAAAATTTAACATTCCTAGTTGTGGTCGACCCATTCTAAATCTTGCTTCTAACGGCTCTCGACCTCTAAGGGATTAGCTTCTCATGGACACTTCCAGGTCACAGGGGATTCAACACTTAAATATCAAGCATGTCATCATAACAATGCGATCCGGGGGTAGTATTATAACTTTCATAAACCTCTGTAAAGGTTCCACATTAATTCCTTAACCATAAAGTCTTTAATCAATTCCCAAAAATTATCCACCATGACATCTTATGAATCAATTATTTTTCAATAATAAGTTGATATATCATATTCACCAGACATGTTATCATTAATAATTATGATAGATCCAACATCATAATAAAACAAGATATACAACACATACAATTATATCTGAGGGATCGTGTTTTCGTATGAACGGCGGGACATACACACACAATTGCCGTTCTACTACTCACTCGATAGATCCCTAGTTCCGACCTTTAGATGATACGGAATGTTCTAATATTACCATACATGCCACTATGTCTTAAGAAGGCTTCTCTCTCACCTGAAGTTGAAGCTACACAACTAGTGTCCTCTTGCTTTGAAGTCACGTCACCCAAATCCGAACGAAAGCCTTTACCAAATAATATTTACAAAATAATTTCATAAATAACTACTCCATTACAAGTAAACAAACCACAAGACCTATGTCCTTAACAACAATTTCCTTTATAACTTTTTAGGAAATCCAAAAGACTTGAACCCAAAACTTCCGATACTTAAAATAAATCATACTTTACAAAATCAAAACCTTTAAAACGTCAATGGAAATTTTTAAAACTAATTATTAAATCAAAAGAGATTATTAACTCGAAAATCAATAACAACTACCACTCAAGGATTAACATAAGCCATTTAAAACAAATAACTTAAACTTGATGCAACCTTTTTAATCATTTGGACAGCCATGAAACACATTTTTAAAAATCAATACAAACACTTAATATATCAACAATCATTCTAAAATATGAACTCATTAAGTCAAAACAAGTTCTATTTTAAATATCATGCAACTATATAAAAATCTTCTCTGGACAATACACGAAATAAGGTTGCATTACTTCACAGTTACCCAAAAATTCTTTCTTTTCAATTTCCTACTAAAAGATTCACATCCAAATTCTAAAAATGAAATTAAGCTTAAGAAATAATATTTTTCCATACTTATTCAATTACGGGCAGCACTTAAATTATTTCAATCCACCTTAAATCCTATAGACATACTACTAAGGTCAATATAAAACAAATATGGACATCCACTCAAACAAATTGCACTTATCTAATGAAATACTATAACTTGCCTAAAACTCTTAACATTATATTTTTATATCAAAATACAACCCACTTCTTATTTACTAAATTCAAACAATTTGATAACTATACCCAAACATACACACATACATTAAAATCATTTTTATAATTACTTAAATCAATTTATTAAATTTGGACAGCATGTAATACAAACTTAAAAATCACTTTTACAAGACATTCCACAATTATCATACTAGCACCAGTAAGACAACAATTCAGTAAACAACTAGAACATTAAGACATACATTTACAAAGCCACTTTTATATTTACTTTTTAACTCTATATATAAAAAGTCTTAGCATAAAATTCACATATTGATTTAATCCAAAAAAATTTTTATCATTGATGCAACTAATTTAGAATTTTGGACAGCATACATATTCTAACTTAAAAATTCATTTTCTCTTAAACAGAAAATCGAAAACACATGTCGTTTCTTCCTAAATTCTTATTACAACTTCTACTATAATAAAATGACTAAATTAAAACAAAATAAAATAGTTGCATCTGCTGTACAGCCACAGAAAAAGTTGCATCACTTAAACAAGTTCAAGAAAAACAATCCAAAACAATTATATACAATTCTAACTTATGCCAAAGACCTATAACTACAATTATTTCTAATAAAATATTACTTTTTCATTAATTCTAAATTCTGGACAACAACTTAATATTTTTATTTAAATTACTTTAATCACTCAAAAATACTTATTTCTATTGGTTTCTATATTACATTGTTTAATCTCCTCAGCTCCAAAAGGCCTGAGCAGCCTCAGCTGTTGGCCTGTAGATAATGTAGCTCCTTGCTCCACTTCCTCTTCTGTCATACACCAGGGTCTGCCTCCATCAGATAGAAGAGACCTATAGAAGTCCTCAAAAGCCTCTACAATCTAATCTTGATTAGTATGAATCCATTCCCTGGTATCTTTAATCATCAAAATCCTGTTCCTGTACCTTCTAGCTTTAATTGCTTGATGAAAAACTTTTGTGTTCAAATCACCCTCACACAGCCAATCCTGCTTTGACTTCTGCCTCAAGAAGACAACAGCTGCCTGGTAAGCCTCATAGTGCTCCTTCCTAGCCTCTTTCTCCAATTTCTGAAGATGAATATTCATAGGATCATTCTGGAGCATTTCTTGTACAACATCCAGGTTTGCCCTAGCTTGAGTTTCCTTCTTATCAATATCCCTGTACTTTCTATTATTAAGCTCTCCAAGCCCTGCCTTGAGCCTCTTCTGATTCCTCATAATTCTGAACATTGCAAACCCATCATGCTCTAGGCTCCAATTCTGCTTCACTATGTCAAGAAATTCACTGTCCATCGCCAGATGATTTAGGAACTTGAAAGACCCCTTTCTACTAATTGCATTATTGGTCCATTTCACAACCATAGGGCTATGGTCAGAGGTGCCATTATTGATAAACACAGTTTGTACTTCTGGCCAAACCCAGCACCATTCCTCATTCACCAACACTCTGTCCAGCTTACTCAATATTCTATCTTCCCCTTCCTGTCTATTATTCCATGTATAGTAGCAGCCACTATACTTCATATCCTCCAGCTGACAATGAAACACAAAATCTCTAAATCCTTCAATTTGACTTAACTCCAGCTGGTGCTCCCTATCTTCTCTTGAATGTTTAGGCAGCAGTTAAAGTCTCCCAGCAGCACCCATTTCTCCATCATACTCACCCCTATCTCCATTAGCTCCTTCCACATGTCTTCTCTTCTATCAGCATCATTATGACCATATACAAAAGTAGCATAAAACACCACATTATCAGGCCTGTGCACTATCATACAGTGAACAAATTGGCTTGAATGGCTTACCACATCTATATGAAACATGTCTTTCCTCCATACAACCCATATCCTCCCTATTGGGTGATCCTCTAGGTTAATAAAGGAACCCCAACCCAAAAATAGCTTGGTTCTCAAATCATCATAAGAGCTAGCTCTAATTTTATTTTCTAAGATAGCCAAAACACCTATATTATACAAACTCAACAACCTTTTAACCTCTTTTTGTTTCAGGGGTTGGTTAAATCCCCTGGTGTTCCATGCTCCAATACTATCCATTAATAATGAGGGCTGTGGAATCCTTCTTATTCCCTTTACGCTGGCCTTTTCTTCTAGTCATAACAGGAGTCCATTGGCCTTCTTTTTGATCATTCTCCTTCTGCCCCTCCTGATTCTTATCCATCCTTTCTAGCTGGGTTTCTTTGACCACAGTAACCTCCTCATCCTCCTCCACACATTTTCCTTTTAAAGCTTCAGTGACAGCTTCAGTTGCTATTTCTATATTGGCTTCAGGTATTATCCCATCCTCTATCTGTTTCTTTAGTCTCAAGGCATCATCCCCTTTTTCTATGTCTTCTCTGGATGGCTTCTTTTTCTCCACCCACACCTTCTTGGTCTGCTTTCTACAGGTTTTACTATCATGACCATACATGGAACACAAAGCACATAGGACTGGTTTCCATTCATAGTCAACCCTCTGAGTAATAATATTCTCCTTCTCATCCTCAAAGAAGATATCATCTGGTAGGATAGAAGGATTGACCTCCACCAGCACCCTTGCATAATTAATTCTATTCCTCTCTTTAGTCACATTATCCACCATTATAGGGGTCCCCACAAGACTGGCTATCTTTCTTAGAGAATTAGTACCCCAAAACTTTAGGTTTAGGTTTGGTAGTTGAATCCAAACTGGAACCGTCTCATGAAAGCTCTTGGAAACTGGCTTCCCTGACCATGGTGCTATAATTAGAGGTTTTCTATCAAAGTGGTAAATGCCAACTTCTAAGACTGCATTCTTGGCTTCCATTGTGTTGAATCTGACAACCACAATCCCATCACCATTCATTAGGACTTTATCAATTCCATGTTGCCCCCATATTTTCCTAAGGTATCCATTCAATACTGCATAGGGAGGTCTGGCCCCCAAGACATAACAAACAATCGCCTGCTGCCAATACTTTTCCTCATTCTCAATATCAGATGCCTCTATCTTCCCTACTGCAACCCCCTCTTTGATGGTGGGCTACACAAAATTCAGTTTTTCGCCTGCATTACGTAGTTTAGTAATATCGAACGAGTCCCATACTGATGCTCTTCTAGGTTGTTCACCAACAAATGCTGAAACTGGACTTTGAGTGCTAGTGCCTTCTGTACTAGTATTCATTGTTACCCTGTCTTTATTCATGCATCCGTCTTCCTCAACAATCGCATTCCCTTTAATTTTAGCACGTAATTCATCAAGATTTTTCAATATTGACCCAGCTTTCTTAGGGCTCAAGTCTTCTATGTCGTCCATGTCATCTTCATCAAGGTTCAGGAGATCACGGTTTTTCGAGATAGAAGTTGTGTTAGGTGTTTTAGGTGATGGATGGGGTGAGGGGGACTTGGGTGGGCGCCCCTTCTTTCTTGCCATGGTGGCAAGCAGCGGTGATCAGAGATCAACCGCGAGCCAAGGAGGGGGGTCACAGGAGAAAACCCTAGCAGAGAAAAGTCAACCCAAGTCAAACCCTAGTATTTTGGTTATTTGATATAACTGATTTAATTTTGAATTAATATACTCGAGTGTTTTTGGAAAAACTCGAGTATTTTGACAGAACAGAAAGTAAAAACTCAGTTTTAAAAGACCAAACACAAATCAAACACAAATGCTTCACTACCAACTTGGAATACAGTACAGAATCACACACAATTAACACATACAATTTTAAATATCATCAAGGACAATTTAACTAAGAATCAATAACACATTAGAGTAAGACTAATATGGTGATTTTCCAAGAATGACACACAATGCAATCACCCTTTTGTACATGATCTCTTTAAAAGTGATGTCTTATTTCAATGTGTTTAGTTCTTGAGTGATACACCGGATTCTTAGTCAAATTGATTGCACTCGTGTTATCGCATCTAATCGGAATATTTTCAAGTTTCAAACCAAAATCCGATAATTGTTGTTTCATCCATAACAGTTGAGCACAACAACTACCGGCTGCGATATATTCCGCTTCGGCGGTAGAAAGAGCAACACAAGCTTGGTTTTTCGAAAACCAAGACACCAATGAACTTCCCAAGAAATGGCAAGTACCACTGGTGCTTTTGCGATCAAGCTTGCATCCCGTGAAGTCGGAATCCGAGTAACCAACTAAACTAAGATTGGCATCAGCAGGATACCATAAACCAGTGTTAATTGTTCCTTTTAGATACTTAAATATATGTTTAACTGCGAATAGGTGAGATTCTTTAGGATTAGCTTGAAATCTAGCACACATGCATACACTAAACATAATATCCGGTCTAGATGCAGTGAGATATAGGAGACTACCTATCATACCCCTATACTTACTAACATCAACCGGTGTACCTTGTTCATCCTTGTCTAGATAGCATGATGTGCTCATTGGAGTGTGGACTTCCTTGCACTTGTCCAATCCGAATTTCTCAAGGAGCTCTTTGCAATATTTCCCTTGATGCACAAATATCCCCTCCTTGACTTGCTTTATTTGTAAGCCTAGGAATAACTTGAGTTCTCCCATCATTGACATTTCAAATTCCTTTTTCATCAAATTTGAGAAATTCTACAAAGAGACACGTTAGTAGCACCGAAAATGATATCATCAACATAAATTTGTACTAACAATATGTCATCTTTGGTTTTATAAATAAATAGTGTATTATCAACCTTCCCTCTTTGAAACTTGTTTTCTAATAGAAAGGAACTCAATCGATCATACCAAGCTCTAGGAGCTTGTTTCAATCCATAGAGTGCCTTTTTCAATTTATAAACATGGTTTGGAAATTCACTATTTTCAAAACCGGGGGGTTGTTTGACATACACTTCTTCATTTATAAACCCATTCAAGAAAGCACTTTTAACATCCATTTGATATAAAGTGAATTTCATGATTGAAGCAAAAGCAAGTAAAATTCGGATAGCTTCAAGACGTGCAACCGGAGCAAAGGTCTCATCATAATCGATGCCTTCCTCTTGGTTGTACCCTTGAGCTACTAGTCTAGCTTTGTTTCTTATAATCAACCCGGATTCATCAAGTTTGTTTCTATAAATCCATTTAGTACCAATTATGGTATGATCATCGGGTTTAGGGACTAGATCCCAAACTTCATTTCTTTAAAATTGGTTTAATTCTTCTTGCATAGCAAGAACCCAATGATCATCCTCAATGGCCTTTTTAATTGAATCGGGTTCAATTTGAGAAACAAAAGAGACAAAGTGGCAAATGTTTTGAATAGACCTACGAGTAAGTACTCCCTTTGACATATCTCCTATGACATTGTCTATAGGATGAGCCTTGACCGATTTCCATGTTGGAGGAAGTTCTTCCCTTACTTCTCCTTCATCAACTTTTGATTTCTCTCTCTCTCTTTTTCTTCTTTTGAAAAATCAATGCCATCTTCACTAGCATCACCTAAAACACTATCTTCTTTCGAAGACTCATTAAAAACCACATGAATTGATTCCTCAATAGTTAAAGTTCTTTTATTGAAAATTCTATAAGCTTTACTATGAGAAGAATAGCCTAAAAATATGCCTTCATCGGATTTGGAATCAAACTTGCCAAGGTGTTCTTTTCCATTATTTAAAACAAAAACTTGGCAGCCGAAGACATGAAAATGAGATATATTTGGCTTTCTTCCCTTGTAAAGTTCATAGGGGGTTTTATCCAAGAGGGCCTTATCAAAATACGATTCAAAACATAACAAGCCGTATTGACGGCATCGGCCCAAAAATATTGAGGTACTTGAGAATCATTTAACATGGTTCTTGCAAGTTCCTCTAGCACCCTATTTTTCCGCTCTACCAGTCCGTTTTGTTCCGGAGTTCTTGGTGAGGAGAATTGGTGCTCAATACCATTTTTAGCACAAAATCTATCAAATTTGTGGTTTTCGAATTCACCACCATGATCGGTACGAATAATAATTACTTTTTGATTTACTTGGTTTTGCAAAAGTTTGACATGATGTTTAAAAGATTTGTAGGTCTCACTCTTAGTAGTTAAAAATAGAGTCCATGTTAATCTAGAGAAGTCATCAACAATCACCAATGCATAATAGTTGCCACCAAAGCTTTTTACTTGTGATGGTCCAAACAAGTCCATATGAAGCATTTCTAATGGCCTTGATGTGGACATCACCAATTTTGATCCAAAGGTGTTTTTGGTTTGTTTACATTTCTTGCAAGGAGAACAAACACCTTCAATAGAAAAATTTAGCTTTGGTAAACCAACTACTAGATCTTTAGATTGTATTTTCTTCAATTGGTTTACATTTATATAAGCGGTCCTACGATGCCATAACCAAGTGTCATTTTCTTTGCTCACTAAACAAGTAGATACCAAAGAAGTGACTTTGTTCAAATCAACTAAGTATTATTTGACCTTCTACCAACAAATTTGATTGATTCATCTTTGTCACTTTTAATGAGGCAATGGGTAGAGGTAAAAACTACATGATTACCAATATCACATAATTGGCTTATGCTCAAGAGATTATGTTCTAATCCTTGAACATAGAGCACATTATCAATAATCAAGTTTGAAGAGATTCCGATTTTACCAATACCAAGGATTTTTCCTTTGTTGTTGTCCCCATAAGTGACATAACCCTTTTCCTTTGGAGTAAGCTCAATGAAGTGCCGCTTATCTCCCATCATGTGCTTCGAACATCCACTATCAAGATACCACAATTGTTTTCCCCTTCGAAGACACACCTACAAAATGAAATCACTTGTTCACTTTGGGTACCCAAACAATGAAATCACTTAGGGTTAGTGTTGGGACTTTCTCCCTTCTTAATCCACATATAAGTGCCCTTTTTCATTTCAAACTTCTTAATATGGCACTCAATGTTGATATGTCCAACTTTTCCACAATAAGTACAAGTTGGTCTCTTTGATGAATTTTTCTTAGAAAATGTTCCAACCACCTTGTACTTTTTGTCCTTTTTATGAACATATCCTAAACCGGTTTTGTTGTGATTATGTCTTTGAGAGTTCAACAACCGGTTGAGGTTTCTATCACTATGTGAGATTGTGAGTTTGTTTTTCAACTCTTTCACTTCTTTTTCAAGTTCATCACATCTCTCACATGGAGTGATGATCTCCTCATGATTTGCACAATCACTTTGATGACTAGAATTAATAAGTTCCAAGGATTCATTTTGAAGTTTCAACTCATTTATAGATTTTTGTAATTCATCAATTTCTTGTTGAAACTCCAAAATTTTCTTTCCTTTTTCCTTATTAATTTTAGCAAGCCTTATAAATTGAATTAACATTTCATTGTAGGCTTCTTGTAAATCATCATATGAAATGGAGTTTGAAGTGGAACAAGAAGAACTAGAGGTTACCTCATCATCACTTTCACTCATGTCATGGTTAGCTCTTGATGAGGACTCATGGTTGTTCTTGGCCATGAGACAAAGGTTTGCATTTTCATCACCGGAACTACTTGAAGATGATTCATTGCTCTTCTCCGGTGCATCCCAAACAATGTATGCACGCTTCCCCTTGGTCTCTTGGGTCTTCTTGTCATTCTTCTTCAAGAATGTGGCACATTCCATTCTAATGTGACCAACCCCACCACATTCATGACACTTAACTCCATCATTGGTACTCTTTTCTCTTTGTTTGGAGTCTTTGGTTCTCTTGAATTTGGATGAAGAGCCACCTTTCTTCCCTTTGAAGAATTTGTTGAACCTTTTCACAAACATCCCAAATTCTTCTTGATTTGGTTCACCATCGGAATCTTCACTTGTAGAGCATTTTTCAACTTCTTTTATAGCTTTAGTTGAAGCTTTGAGTGCTATGCCCTTTTTCTTTTTGTCCGATTCCTCATGCATCCCAAGTCTTGTAAGTTCCATCTCATGCTCTTGGAGTTTGCCAAACAAAGTGGCTAAGTCCATGCTATTTATGTCTCTTGATTCCTTGATGGCGGTTACCTTGGGTTGCCAACTCCTATCAAGACATCTTAGAATTTTGTTAGTAGTTTCTCCATTGCGAAATACTTTTCCCAAGGAAATCAAATGATTGACTATGTGAGAGAATCGCTTTTGCAAGTCACTAATGGTTTCATTTGGCAACATGTGGAACAATTCATATTCGTGAGTTAGAGAATTTAATCTTGCATCTCTAACCTCACTTGTTCCCTCATGTGTGACTTGCAAAGTATCCCACATTTCTTTTGCCGATTTACATTGGGAAACTCTATAAAATTCATCATGGGATAGAGCCGAAAAGATGATGTTTTTAGCTTTTAAATCAAATGAGACTTTCCTCTTTTCATCATCATTCCAACTACTCCTTGGAATTTCAACAATTTCTTCATTTATTTTCTTTTTGGGAATGAAAGGACCATTTTCAATTGCATCCCAAATATCTATATCAATTGCTTCAATAAAGACTTTCATGCTAGTTTTCCAATAAACATATCCTTCACCATTAAATAGTGGAGGACGATTTATTGAAGCTCCTTCTCCACCAAAGTTATTGCTAGAGCCCATTTAGTTTCCAAAAGGATCTTTTTCGAAAAAGTTGTTACACACGATCTTTCGACCGAGCTCTGATACCACTTGTTGGAAACCAACAAGCGGGCTAAGCAAATACTAGAGGGGGGTGAATAGTAATTTGAAGCACTAATACCAAATAATTCGAATGATAATTGAATAATGGAGCTAAGACTGAATTTTCTGGAATCAGACACGAAATACTCGAGTCTTTTGTGAAATACTCGAGTTTTTCAGTGATGAACAACTCGAGTCTTTCTAAATATACTCGAGTTTTTCTTGACAGATAGCAGTAAAACCAGAAACGAAAATCCAGCAATTTAACACAAATCAATTCAATACTAAACAGGAACTTATCCAACAGATTAGCAAGCAATCTAAATAAACTTTTAACACCAAGATTCCTTGACCTTGCTACCTAATTGTATAAATCCTAATAGATTGAATTGACTTAAGTTGATTGAGCTAGAAAGTAGATTAAAAGCAATAAACCAACACTCAAACAATTTTATCCTGGTTCACTCCAACAATGAGCTACATCCAGTCCTCCTAATCACTTAGGAGTTTCTACTAATAATCAAATTGTTAGAAATTACAAAGGATTGCTTGAGAATGGCCTCACTCAACCTAACCCTTCAAGAGTGTACCAAACTCTTGATTTCTACCCCAATTTGATTCCGGTGATTGAAGAACTCTTCAAAAGCTTCCTTGAACTCCCTTCAAGAAACTCCACCGGGCTAGGAACCTCCTAGTCTTGTGCTTGAGAACCTCTCAAGACTCCAACACCCTAAGCCACTTAGGGTTTGCTTGGGAACAATCCAAGACTTTGAATAATCAAGCTTTTTATATGTGTATTACTAATCTCACAATGGATTAGCACAAATAAGCACAGCTCAATGTATGAATTGAGGCCTAAAACTCAACTTGGAATAAAATGACAATATGAGTGAGAAGTTGAGCTTTTTGTGAATTAACACTTGAGAAGAGGAAATTAAGAAAGCTTGAATCAATATGATCTTGTTGTCTTGTTTGTTCTTGCACAAATTAAAAGAGAAATTTTACAATAAGGTTCTGAAATGCTCTCTTGGGTTGGATGAGACTCAAATGCCCTCAATTGGGTTTTTGAGTCTCTCCAACGTTCATTTTTGCTGACTGGACAAAAATACTCGAGTCTTTTGGTAAATACTCGAGTCTTTTTGGTCGGTCACGAGTGAATTGGTGCACGAACAAGACTAACGGTCATATTTGCTGACCTGGCACAAATACTCGAGTGTTTTACAAGATACTCGAGTATATACTCGAGTCTTTCTCAAAATACTCGAGTATTTTGATCAGACATGAGAAAAATTAATTTTCAATTTTATTTTTCCTCTCAAGTATTAATTTTAGTTAATCTCAACCTAATAGTCATATAAAATTTTATTCCTAGAGGAGACTAACTATTTCTACCCACTCTCAACCACTCTCAACATAAATTAGAAATTTACAATAATATTTGATTGAGAATGATTGGGCACTTGTCTTCTTTTCTTGACTTGTTGTTGTTGTGAATGTTGCAATGTCTTCAAGACTTGATTTGTTAATTACTTTGTCATCATCAAAATATAATCACCATAATTAGGAGCATTGAATTTACAGTCTGGTGCGAGCCGAGGAAGGCGTATCGGCGTCGATGCGAGCCTAGGAAGGCGTGTCGATTAAAAATATTAAAAAGAGAATAAAAGTCCGATGCGAGCCTAGGAAGGCGTATCGGCATCGATGCGAGCCTGGTAAGGCGTGTCGATTAAAAAGATTAAAAAGACGATTAAAAAGAAAATAAAAGTCCGGTGCGAGCCTAGGAAGGCATATCGGCATCGATGCGAGCCTGGTAAGGCGTATCGATTAAAAAGGAAAAAAAGAAAGGAAAATGAATAATGAATATGGGAACTCCTAGCGCTCAGTACCGTACGGCTGGCTGGGGCTGGACTACCTAATGAAAATGGAAAAAGAATAAAAGAATGGGAAAGGAAGAATGAAAAGAGAATCAATAATTAAAAGAATGTGAGAATAAGTAAAGAACTAAAAGAGATTAATTATATGAATAATTATGCATAAAGTATATTAATAATTATATAGGCTTAGTTATTTGCTATGTCTTCTTTTAGGATTTATCTTTTTAAGTTCTGTGTAATGCTACCCTTCTTGATATAATTTTACAAGTACGGAAGCGGAGCTTACACTGTTGCGGGCCGAACTGGAAACTCTCCACCACGTGGAGTGTATTTATGATACCCTGAGCGGATTTTATTATTAAAACTGTTATTTTTGTAATATAATATGCTTAGTAATTGTATGCCCTGAATTTGTACTAATTGGGCTTTAGGATCTGATCTGGTTATTGAACTATTATGTTTTAAGCTTTTAATTATTCTGGACTGACAGGTTTTAAGAAGAGAATTTTTGGGAAGTCCGAAAAACAGAGGAAACTCTACCGGATTTTCGAAAAACCTTTCATAAGAAATCAAAGGCTAAAAAGAATTTTCAAACTCTGATTTTACTAAAATCTAAAATTAACTAAATAAAGTGAGGATGTTACAATTCACACCCTCTTTCATGACCTACACGTTGCACACACATATACATGCATATATATATAATCATGCTCCTTAATTAAATTCTCACATAATTCCAAACATACATACATACATATATATATTCACACATTTTCACATTCATTTACTAATTTAATTCCATATAATAGTATACACACACAAAACCGCACATACATACACATAGAACAATAAATCATTCATGCATAGAAATTTTAATGGCACCCAAAAATATCAAGCACACATTCATAGGAGACAAAACACATTTTCTATAAAATATTTCTTATCATATAATCATTTCCAAAAATCACCTTTAAAAATTATGGCATTATTTCATGAAAATTATTTCTTTCAATTCATTCATCACTTTCAAAACGTGATTTAAGAAATTTATTTAAGAAAACATCCTTTTAAAAATATTTTTCTCAAAAACCATTCTTTTTATAAATAAAAACAGTTCGAGGATTTTGAGGGGTGTTACAGTGTTTGTGGAAAAAAGTAATTAATGATCAATGAAAATTGGTATGGGGTCATATAAATAGGGACAAAATGAAAATGTCAAAAGGGTCTTATTATTAGGGACAGAGGGAGTATATGTTTTTATAGCGAATCGATTACATCCTTAAAGTTTAGAAGACATAATTAAGTTTTTGAAGAGAAAGGGTTCGAAAATATTTTTGTATTAGACAATTTTTCACAGGGAGGGAAAAAATTGTAAACTAAAATGATATGTAGTAGATATTCTTACCATATTCAAAAATAACAGAACTCAAAAAAATTAAACCAATGAAGAAAATAAAATGGGATAAGAGACAAAATTGATCTTGCTTATGAAAATTCGGCACTGTAAATTATTCTGTGAAGAGACACACATCGTGTGCTTGACTCCGTGCACGCAATTCAAAAAGGCATCAGTACACTGATGGGCTTTACAAATTGCATACAGGGAGTCAGGCACACATGAATATGAAAAATAATGCACGATGACTACATATGCAACAAGTTTTCTTCCGTCACTTACATCATAGTAGATGATGTTAATATATGCAGATCTCACAAATTTTATAATCTCCAATAATATTCAGAAGGGATTTAGAGATTTTTTGAAAATTAAATTAAATGGAAATCTCCCATTTTCACCTCCTTTTATAATATGGGCTAATTGATCTTAGAATGGTAGGCAGGTAGGTATGGTAGGTTGGTATGCAGGTACATTGTCCAGATTCAACCAACCTGATTTTCTCTCTTAATGTGTGTATACTTTTCAATGGTGGAATACGATAAAAATATTGACGTAATAAATTTATCGAGTATCTTTTAATCATTGCAAAATGGTATGTTTCATCTATTTACAAATTTTGTAAAGCTTAATATGTTAAAAGGTTGAAGTGTTTTAATTATAAAGCATGAACAATATAATGCCTATATGCTTTTATATAAAAAATTTAACTTTCGAATGTTGTCGACGCCTACTTTTCATCGCAAAACAACATACCGCAAGTTAAACAATTTCATTTAAAATGAACAATAGCAGGTAGGTAGTCTCAAATACTTTTTATTCTCGCGTTCAATTTCGTGATTATTTTCATTGAATGTTAACTTTTCATGAATGGAATGCAATACAATACTAACGAAATAAATTTAATTTAGAGAATATTAAAATTTTCAGTATATTGTAAATCATTTCGAAATAATTTCTTTCATCTCTTTTTATGTTTTACTATATTTGTATTACATATATTTAAATATGTAGCCAATTAATGTATTTTAGATATATAGCATATACGTATTAATGATAGAAACATAATTAGTTTTTTCACGAATTTGTATGAATGATAGAAACATAAAATAATTTGGATCAGAAAAAGAGTAAAGTATTAAATATGTGACACCTACCACAAAGTAGAGTGTTGGATCCCAATTTATTTATAGAAATTGTTGATATGTTTTTTTATGATAGTATATATTTTGTAAATTTTTTCGGTAAAAGAAAAAAATTCATTACCACGTGCAAAACTCAGATGCAATGAAACGACCATAATAATGGCGAATTAATAGCTACTTAATAGCTACATAATAATTTAACCTTGCCACCTTCTATGAAGGGTTCAAGATCAATGAATATTTTTTAAATTTATAAGCTGAAACTAATGGCGAATTAATAGCTACTTCTAAAATATTACGAATATTTTTGACTTTTAGAAAATGGCAGAAAAATAATGAAAAAATATTTGTCAGTACCTGATTCAGTAAGAAAGCGGAGGCTTTATGTGCTGAAAGACATGGAATTCAAAAGTAATATATTAGCAGGTTGGTAAGACTTATATTCCACTAATTCATGGATTCAAATCCCGTTGCCAACTAGAGCACCACCATAAACGCATTTATAGTCTTGAGACCTGTCATGTCCCACAATGAATCTTAGGGGCCCAACTCAAAAATTTTTTGTTTTTTGTTGTTAAAATTTGAGTTGTTAATAATTTTTAATACGTTTATTTTAATAGCACAAAACAGTACTCCCTCCGTCGCTAATTATAAGACCTGTTTGGGAGATTTTACGTCCATTAAGAAAGTTCATTAATTTTGTTATTTGTAATGAAAATGTAAACTTTTGATGTGTATTTTCAAAATTACCCCTATTATTAAAAAGTGTTAAATAAATAGGGGTGTTTGTGGAAAAAAGTAATTAATGATCATTGAAAATAGGTATGGGGTCATATAAATAGGGACAAAATAAAAGTGTCAAAAGGGTCTTATTATTAAGGACGGAGGGAGTATATTTAAAAACATTGTCGTTGTCGTCAATGAATTTGGCACAAAGAATTTTTTTTATAACAAAACTACAAAAGAAAAGAATATTGAAATATTTATTTGAATTGTTCTTCCCATCGCTCCCAACATCTAGATATAGCGAATCGATTACATCCTTAAAGTTTAGAAGACATAATTAAGTTTTTGAAGAGAAAGGGTTCGAAAATGTTTTTGTATTAGACAATTTTTCACAGGGAGCGAAAAATTTGGTAAACTAAAACGATATGTAGTAGATATTCTTACCATATTCAAAAATAACAGAACTCAAAAAAATTAAACCAATGAAGAAAATAAAATGGGATAAGAGACAAAATTGATCTTGCTTATGAAAATTCGACACTGTAAATTATTCTGTGAAGAGACACACATCGTGTGCTTGACTCCGTGCACGCAATTCAAAAAGGCATCAGTACACTGATGGGCTTTACAAATTGCATACAGGGAGTCAGGCACACATGAATATGAAAAATAATGCACGATAACTACATATGCAACAAGTTTTCTTCCGTCACTTACATAAGTAGATGATGTTAATATATGCAGATCTCACAAATTTTATAATCTCCAATAATATTCATAAGGGATTCAGAGATTTTTTGAAAATTAAATTGAATGGAAATCTCTCATTTTCACCTCCTTTTATAATATGGGCTAATTAATCTTAGAATGGTAGGCAGGTAGGTATGGTAGGTGGGTATGCAGGTACATTGTCCAGATTCAACCAACCTGATTTTCTCTCTTAATGTGTGTATACTTTTCAATGGTGGAATACGATAAAAATATTGACGTAATAAATTTATCGAGTATCTTTTAATCATTGCAAAATGGTATGTTTCATTTATTTACAAATTTTGTAAAGCTTAATATGTTAAAAGGTTGAAGTGTTTTAATTATAAAGCATGAACAATATAATGCCTATATGCTTTTATATAAAAATTTTAACTTTCGAATGTTGTCGACGCCTACTTTTCATCGCAAAACAACATACCCGAAGTTAAACAATTTCATTTAAAATGAACAGTATCAGGTAGGTAGTCTCAAATACTTTTTATTCTCGCTGTGGTGGACCTTACTTGGCTGGGCTTAGGCGCCTCCCAACAGGTCCAACCCAACCAAGCTTGGGTTCCCTCTCCTCACTCTCCTATATATATCCCCCTCTCCCTAGGGGCTAAGGTACATCTCTCTAAACCTAAGAACTATGTGCGGCTTGATTCTCCTCTCATGGGATACGTAGGACCGGGGTCACCCTCGTCAGCTGCAACAACCCCAAACACACACCGTGGTGTATCCCTAACAATGGATCATCACATTGGCGCCGTCTGTGGGGATCGATAAACTTCAATCCCCATCCACATTCAAACACAACAAAAACCAGAAAATAAAAGAAACGTGTTCATGGCTGCCGCGGTTCACCGTGGAGGAGCGGTACGACGGTGGGACCGGTGCCGTTAACGACACGCGAGCCACCACCAAGAATGGTGAACGCAGCAACGGGTCTCCTGTGCCGAGCGATCACCTCCCATCTTCCTCGGTTGTCGCAAGACCAGCCACGGCAACCACCATGAAGACCACCTTTGGCCACCACAGCTTCTGAATCTTCCTCGTGTTGGAGCTCGTCATCTCCCTTCTGACCGCATGCTGTACGGTGAGGACGGTGTCACTCACGGCAATGACGGTGTAACACCTAGGATTTTTACCCTTAAAACCCGCTATCAAATATGTGAATTTGAAATTTCATTTTAATTTAATAAAAATCACCCGTCAAACAGACGGAGTTTTGTTTGTTTTTAGGGCTATTCCAAAATTCAACATGTGATAAACAATTTTAATTAAACATCCAATAGCCAGCAGGGCTTCAGATTATATATATAGGTCATATCAAGGCCCTATGAGCTCCAAATATATCAGAGTGCATAAAATAATCAGAGTATTAGCGGAAATACTAAGTTTGAGTATTGAAAACCAAAACTTATAACTTTTTCAAAACAAAACATCCTAAGCCTCATTTAAAATATTTATAAAAAATTTTACATCAAAATAGTGTATGAGGCTTAGGTTCATAATATCCTCTAAATCCCCTAATAACCCTACTATCCCTGTAAGGGAAAGAACTCCTGCTCGGCCGGGGCTGTGCCAGCTCAATCTCTGTACCTGAAAAATGTTAAGGGAGTGAGCATTGCACATGAAATAGAATGCAGTTTCTAACTAGACATAACAACCCGCTAGGTCAAACACAACTAGCAAATAAAGCATATATTCACATATAGCACGCCATGCACATTTCATTATTTCCATGTTCATTATTCATTCTAGATTTCCATTTTCATTATTCATTCCAAATTTCCATTTTCATTATTCCATTCAAAATCCAATTCCTTTTCTTTTTATTCATTTCACATACTCATTTTATTTCGGTACATCACCTCAAATCAGAGGCCAATGTACAATTTCATTCAACACATTTATCACCTCAAAACAAAGGCCCACATTCTTTTCCTTATTTAAATTATGTGTCCCTCAGGTCAGAGGTCAACACTTCAATTTCTTAATTCACGGTGTGTCTCTCAGGTCAGAGGTCAACACACCAATACACATTTCATCCGGTGTCCCTCAGGTCAGAGGTCAACACCCAATCACTATATTTCATTCTGTGTCCCTCAGGTCAGAGGTCAACACTTGTAACACCCCGATTTGGCCACTTGAAAAATATGCTGTTTTAATTCCAAAAGTAGTGAAAATATGCGCCAAAATTTTTTTTATAAAACATGTAACATGGTTGAGTAGCATGAGTATGAGGACCACTATGTTTTTAAAACCCTTTCGTAATTAAAAAGTGTTCCCATATCTCATACCGAAGTTCAAGTTCCAAACCGGAGTGTCACAAGGCACTACACTTTGCAACTTGATTCTTCTCCACTCAATTATCATTGCCCATTAAAATAAATTTCTTCCACAAAAGATTGGGGTTACATCATGGCATTGCAATGAAAATAAGTAAATACAGGGAATACAAAATACTTCAGGGAAAATGAAAGACTACCACCAGGCCCATTGAACTGAAGACGAAAGTCCACGGGGAATGCTTCGCCAGAGTCGACCTCAATTACTTTCGTCTCCGAGTAGCTAAGTCCTCGCCCAATTCCTCTGGCTCCTCAGCCTCGAGGTCAATGTGGGTAGACAAAAGCATCGGGTATCCACCATAATAGTCAGCTGGCCCACCGAACTCGGTGTCTTCACGCCACTTCCGATCTCGATAACCCACTTTCCATCCTCCTTCGCCTCGAATGTCGAACGCGAACTTGATAGGATCCATAGACTAAGGGAATGGATACCATAACAACAAACAGACAAGCATGTTATGCCAACGATGTGGGATTACAATAGGTAAGATATTAAGAATTCACAAAAACATATAAGCAAACCACACATACAAGCGATCATATTCAAATCTCTCTTTTACTTCATTTCTTTTCCTTTCTCAAAACTTTACATATCCATAGAACTTCCGCCAATCGCTTCCGCTGCGAACTCTGATTCCATCATCCATCTCATCCTCTTTTCCATGCTTTCACTTAAGAATTATTTCTTAACAATATCAGTTATCTTTTCTTAATTAAGTTTTATGGATTCGTATCCATCAATGATGCGGGGATTTTAAATCATCATTGAGGAGGGTCGCTTTCAAAGTTAGCACACACGTCTACATCTCCTCGGTCATCCACCCAACCTAGTCGGAAGCAAACAAGAGTACAGGACCTTTACCACGCGGGCACGACAGCTGTCACACACATAAATGGTCCCAGACCAGGAGGATCTCGTCCTCAAATCAATTCAATAATATCAATAATCAAGGCTCACTGTCTCGCAGTGGCAAACACAATGCCCCGTTCCAGTCCCTCTCACTGTTCTCGATTTGCAATCTAAGGGGCGACAATATATTTCTAGGGAGCTCGTAGAACTTACCACGGTATTGGACCCAGTCCCCACCACGTTAGTGCACCACTTATGGAGTTCGTTCTGCCTAGAAACATACTCTAGACTTCTTGGCGTATCACCGTCATTGTCCTCCCCCAATGCAATCTCCTCCTAAGTATTCGCAGATACCTATGGTTCCTTCCTCTCCACTACTTCGCACTCTCATACCTCACCAGGCATGTTAATGTCTTTTAAAAGTCTTTTATCTTGTTAATGTCAATCCTAATGGTCGGCCCATCCTTCGTGCATCCCTTCAACGAGTCCCGACCGCTATCTTTGCACAATCTTTCTCATCAGAGCACAGAGCTGGGATCACATCCACCACTTCCATCTCATTCCAGAGTTTCATTTAACAATCTCCTTCCAACTCCTTTTCTCCAAATCTCATTTCATAAACTTTCGCAAAATATCACTTCGTAAACTTTTTCATAAACTCTCTCCAAATCACTTTTCACAAACTCTCTTAAAACTCTCTTTTCGTAAATCTTTTCAGAAATACTTTTTTTTTCTTTTTTTTTACAAACCCTTTCACAAAATCTCCTTTCGAAAATATTCTCAAACTCACATTTCGTACTCTGCTTCAAAATCTCGTTTCAAAAACTCTTTTCAAAAATTCTCATTTTCAAAAACCTTTTTAGAATAAAAACTTCATTTTTCAAAAACTTTTCGAAAACTTATTGTATCAATGAGCACTAGCGGAGGAGCAAGCTCAACTCAACACAGTCTCATTTCAACAATATCACAAAGGCACCATGCTCCGTCTAAATCCCATCTCATTTCACAACACAAGATCACTTTCCCTAGCTCTGGCTTAACCTCATCATGATCATCAAATCCTTACTCATCCGCGATTACAATTCCCACAACATCTCAATATCTTTCTCAACTTTCTCTTATATTTCTTTTATTCTTCTTATTCACCATTATCATTCACATTATTACTAATAACAGTTCAAATCTCATCATTCATAATAAATTCATCAGATAAACGAATAAACAATCATATTATCATTCAGACATCATCATATAAATTCATTACTGAATTTCATGTGGTCTTTGTCTCCTTCACACGAGTGGCCACACAATCAAACAATTGCCACCGTGTTACTGACTCAGAACCACTAAGTTTCGACTTTTGAGATGGTCGAAACGCTTAATATGTTACCTAAATACCACGGTGTTTGGGGGAAACTTCTCTCTCACCTCAACCGATGACGATCTTCAATGCGCTCCTTAGTTTCCATTGCGACGTTCGTAACTGCTTCCCGATCGTTACTGGCACTCAAATATTTCCCTCTTATTAAAAATCATTCTTATTCAATTATCTTGAAAATAAAGAAACATTACAAAACTTTTTATTCGAAAACAAAGTATTCGCTTCCTCTTAGTCAATTTGGGTTTTAAACTCCCAATCAAAATCAAGTAAAACATTTATTTAATAAGACGTTTAGAAAATTAAAACTTAAAATACTCTTTTCAAAAATTTGCTAAAAACATAATTAGTTCTCTGACCTCTTTAAAAGTCACATTTATCTTAAGGGTTCTTAAATATAAAACACTTCTCAAATTAAAATCATGTACTTTAGAAATCATATGAAAATTTTTTGAAAACAATACTTTTTCAATCAAATCCCTTTATTTTTTGTCAAAACCGAATTAAGCCAAAGAAAATAACACAAAGAATCAAATTGAAAACCTTTTGCAAATATCAACATTCAAATCATTTCCAAACACACATATTGAACATGTTAAATCATGTATAATTCATGCATGTATACACAATAAGAATCAAACACAAACTTCTATCATTTCCTATACATGGCCGAATCCTATCACACATAAGGCAAGGTTATATTTCAAACACACATACAAAACATGCACATATGGAGCATAATCATTTAAACACATTATCCTACTTTAAACATCACAACCGAAAATAACTATTAGAAGAAAAGGAATATATTCAATTAAATTCATGCAAACATCTTTCAAATCATTTAGCTTTATTCCTAAATTAACATGCAATTGAGAATCAATTTATTTCTTTTATTTCTCAACCAAACCGAATTGGTCATAGAAAATGATTCAACTCATAATAATATAATTACATACCAAACCACTCAAAGTTAACTCAAACAATAACACACAAGAAAATAAAAATGGTTTGAATGAAATTTGTTCCAAAACCGAGTAGGATCATAAAAATCACTTTTAAGTTTTTAATGAAAAATTTAGGTTTTCTCATACTTAAAATCCATAGATCCATCAATGAAACACACATGCAAAACAAAATAAACACACTTTGATATTTGTAAGGACAAAACCGTGAGCTCCATAAAAAATTCATCAAACTTTAATTTTATAAATTTATCACAATAAAATCAAAGATCGTATCAAAAATCTTTAGATCACATGAATTTCAACATGCATACAACTAGAATAAAGATCAAACATGATTCCCTATTTTTCCTAGGTTTGGCCGAATGACAAGGTACACAAAAGCAAAATCTTGGGTTCTATTTTCACATGCAAAGATTAAAACTCATGGATCATATCATGCAAAACTTTTTAAAGCATCATTTTCTTTTTCAAACATCAAGAAATCATCATCACACACACACAAGATCTTGTTTAAAATCCTTTTTGTACCAAAAATCATTTTCAAACTTGTTATCATAATTTTTCTTTCAAAAATCATGACATGCATCAAAGAAAATTAAGACTTTTTACTCAAAACAAACACACAAGTTCAAACGTCATACTTTTGCAAAGATCTACCATAGATCAAGACATACAAGAAAAGATCAAGGTAAAGACACAAACTTAAACACAAATCTCAACCAAGACCGTGAAGAAGAACTTTTTCAAGTTAAAGATCAAAGCTTCCAAGCATAAATGTTCAAGATCAAGCCATAGAAATTACACGCAAGACATTCAAACTTCAAGATCATGAGAAAAATAACACATGCATCACAAAATCAAAGTTTTAAACAAAGTCCTTTACAAAGTCTTTTACAAAACTAAAATTATTACACTAAAACTTTCTAAACAACTACCTTAAATAAAAATCCTAATCTTCAAGCTTTAATCTCCTCTCCTTCTCCTAGGGTTGCTTCGGCCTCTCTTTCTTAGGGTTGATAGGTTGATTTTTGTTTTTGATCTTTGAAGAAGGAAGTGTTGGAAGAAAGAAATCAAAGGATATTTGGGTTGGAAGTTTGGGTTTTCCACTCTTATTTTCCTCTTCTCCTCTCTCGGCCATCCTCTCTTTCCTAAGGTCTCAAGAGCTTTTGTGTTGCTCTTGGAACTCATGTGTTTATGTTTGGGTGTGAGAATGTGAAGGAAATGAATGAAAGTGAGAAATGAACTAGAACCAACACACACACACACGGTTCTATAGGCAAAGTCAAGGGTGAGTAAATTTCCTCTTCTAGCCCTCGGTCCAAGGTGCAAGCTTAAGGGCAAGTTGGTCCACTCCAAAGGTTGCATGAGAGGTCTTTTTCGTGGGGGACAAGGAAAAAGAAAAGTGTAGTGTCCTTGAACACTATGTTCTTAACCCTCTAAGTGCTCAAGATTATGGAATCAGGAGCCCAAGAGAGGATCAAGTGTTAATATGTGACTTTGTGGTGTTTCTGCAGTTCCAGTTGGGAAAAGCAGGGTCTCCCCAGTCAACAAGTGTGTGCAGAGTGTCAACTTAGGGATGAGAGTACGTACCTGAAACCCTAGCTGTGATGAGCTATTTATAGGGTTTGGAGGAGGCTGATATGGGCCGCTTGGGCCCTGTATCAGAGTTGTGCTGAACCAGGATTCTGTGAGATAATATCGGATAATTATGCTTAGAATCTGGTTCGGATCAACTGAAGATCTCATGTCTAGGCTGTTAGCGAGAATCTAGGAGAGATTCGCGGAAGGGATAAGAAGCCTGAATGAGACTGAGTCTATCCACAAGCTGACGATATGTCTCGGCCCTAGAGTCCCGAGCCTGATGGGTGGAGGACCGATTGTGAGGCTCGGCCCCATCAAGTCCGAGCCTGGTCCTTCAGTATGCTCGGAGCCCATGAACCCGAGCGAGGGACGTGCATGCTTAGTAATCCGAGGGAAGTGCCCTTATGAGAATCCCTTTAGTAGGTCGTATATCTCTGTAAGGTCGGAAGACCCTACAAAAAGTCTCTCCTAGGCTTCATGAGTCATCACCCCAGGTTTCCACTTGTTTGCCATTTGAATTTTCCATTTTCTTAATGGCTAAGGGAAGGCATCCTAACTTGGTCCTCCTAATCTCTTCATGGCCGAACAATACACACACATACACATCATACACATATTTTCATTTCATCATAGCAACACATAGCATAGGATCATGGAATGATGCATACATATATTTAATCATGCATATTATATTTCACACACGACACACACACATGCATCTTTTCACAGTCATGCATTCACATTCACACATACATCCTACATATATTTGCATTTACATACTTCATGCATTCATCCATTTAAAGTTCCTAATTAATTTGCATATACAATTCCTTGCACAAAACACACATATTCTTATTTCAAAATTCCAAAGATACAACTTTAAAGAAAATCAATTCACTTTATCAATTTATTTTCAAAATAAGCTTATCTTTGAAATAAAATCTTATTTTCACACAAATCAAAAACTTTTGAAGAAACATTTATTAAAAACCTCAAATCATACAAAAAGAAAATTTGTTTCTTTAAGAAATCTCTAATGACAAGATTATAACTTGGTTTTCATGAAATCAACTTCAAATAAAAATCATTTGCTAAAACATTTTTCTGAAAATCTTCCTTAAATTCCCAAAAATTCTTTTTAAATAAAACCTCATTGATTTATTTGAGTCCAGAAGATGCGGGATGTTACAACACTCATTTCCTTTATTTCATTTGGTGTCCCTCAGGTCAGAGGTCAACACCCAACACATTTCATTTCATCTTGTGTCCCTCAAGTCAGAGGTCAACACTCCTTTTCTTTAATTCATTTTGTGCCCCTCATAACAGAGGTCAGCCATCTCATCACTTTCCATTAATCATCACCTCAAAACAGAGGCCAACGCACTTATTACATTTTCATTTCACATTACCTCACATCAGAGGTCAAATCATACTTTCATCACTTTACACAAACAACTTAGCACATATAATCACAAATACACTTACACACATTTCCCATTCATTCTTTATCCATACTCATTCCCTATATCAACTATCAAATCTTTTCATTAATCGTTACCTCAAATCAGAGGCCAACGCATATACCACATTCTCAATGTTCGGCGCCTCATTTCAGAGGTCAAGAATTATTCACCTTCGTGTTCAATCAATTTTAACACATTTAAATACAACAACACACATTCAACAACTAATTATTCATGTAATTACCTTATTCCTTTCCTTTCTCAGTTATCACAATCATACCAAATAGTATTCTCTTTCATAATCCAACATTTATATTACTCTTCATTTCAAATTACATATTTCACCTTCTCACATATTTGCTTTATCACCACATAATAAAATCACCTTTTACTTTTTGTTTACACAAAATCATTTGCTTCCATTTCCGATATTCACAAGTTCAATTCTTAAGCCATGACCTTTGTTCACAATTGACAATACTTAACATTTATACTCATTTAGCATTTAGATACAAATACGCACATTCATCACATATAATCGTTTTCATTCCTTTTTCTTCCTATATTAATTTATTCCATAACACATACACATATTTGCAATAGCAGTGAATTATCATTTAATACAAGGCTTTACAATTAAAATCAATAATCATAGAATTCATTTATGTCAACTTCACTATCATATTACCCAATTTCTCATGCACTTCAATATACTCAATATTCAAGTTTCATTTATCAATTAATTCACTATCATATCATTGGTTTTCCTTTTTCCTAATCTTTACATCCAACATCATACATATTTACTTAGTTAGAATTTCATATTCAATTACCTAGGGTTTTATAGTCTAATTTTCTCCCCTAAAACATAACCCTAACAAATCATTATATACTAATTAGAACCAACTCCCTAGAACAAGGCAATGCTCACAATATCCACCCCCTTACCTCAAACACTTGGAGATAAGGTGATTTTGCTTGCTCCAAGCTTGAAAGCCTTGCCACCAATTGAGTTAGAATCCAAAGGAAGAGGGAGGAACCTAATATAATAGCCATAACAAGAAGAGTTAGCATTTATGCCATAGCCTCTTGCCAAAACTCAAGAAAATGTGAAGCTTCCATGGCCTAGAGTTGAAAACCACCATGGAAGACAAGAGAGAGAAAGGGAAAACGAATTTAGAGAGAGAAAAGAGGAAATCCATGGCATTAAACACTTACTTGAAGTGAAGAAGGAAGAGATTTGTTGATGGAATGAAGAAATCCCACTTGCTCTTGGTGGATTTGATGATGGAGAATGGAACCCTAGGGGAGAGAGGAAGAGAGAAACGAATTTGGGAAAGAAAGAGCGTGTGTTTTGCTTTTATTTTTTTCACCAGCGGCAGCTCTTAATCGATTAAATTGCAGCTTAATCGATTAAGAGGCGATTAAGCTGCACAATTTTTCAGTATCCAGACTTTGAAAGGCCATAACTTCTTCGTTACCCGTTGGATCTTCCTCAAATTTTAAAGCAAGCTTCCCTACATACTAATCTTCACATCCAACAGTGGAATTTGTGTTTAGAGTTGTAAATCTTTTATTTTAAATTTCTTAATATCCTGTGTTATTAATCCTAAAACAAGCCTTCAATCCACTATTTTTAACTCAATATCATTATTTCCTTCACTCTAAGCTTGACCCATCATCAATTATACTAGGAATTAAATTTGGGATGTTACATACGGCGATGACATCGAGTTCGTCGTTCGCAACTCCATACGCGGGAAATGCTCCTCCACTGCCACCATTGCGATGGTCTGGCGAGGAAGAAGAAGAAACAATGCGTTCTCCGTGGTGATGAAACCCTCGCTGTGACGACCGCCTCCACCGCTGCCGTCACCAACCACCCTGCATTTTCTTCTCATCTCCACCACCGCGTTCGCGACACCACCAAAGCAAAGCGACCCAGCCAAGTAAGGTCCACCACATAAGCCCCCCAGCTCGGCGAGACTTTGTGAGTCTCGAGCCGAGTTAGGAGAAAGAAGGCATAGCACTAAGCATCATAGCACTAAGTACCCCCCACCTTCTAGGAAGGGTTTGAGTACTAGTCCACAATCATGTGCTCAAGGCTAGCAAAGGATAGCAAGGCGGGTTAGGAGAAGTCGATCCGCCACATAAGCCCCCCAGCTCGGGAAGAGTCGTAAAGACTGTGCTGAGTTGAGGTCCTTTCTGCGTCGGTCCAATCAGTGCTGAGTCGGTAACGAGTTAGGAATATACTCGTAGTCGAGGCCTCTTGCTCGGAAGAGTATCAATAATAGCGTTCTTCATGCTCGGATGATGACAGTAAAAGAGTAGCCCGATAAGGGATTCTTACACCTCTCTCATCGAGGTATGCCGAGAGTAAAACCTCAACTGGATCGTAACGTTCACCGGGGACACTGTCGGCAAGATGCTCTCAACCGAGGTGTACACTCGATCCACAATGTACTCGACCGATGACCGGGTTATCGGGTAGCAATCCCCATTTCCACCTGTAGCCTCACCGATCTCGACCAGGGAAGGGAATATCTCGAACTGAGTTCGCTCGGTGAGGAACATCTCGAACCGAGTTCGCTTGATGAGGCTCATCTCGAACCGAGTTCCCGCGGGGGGATCCGCCACCAGCTTGGTGAGGAACATCTCGAACCGAGTTCGCTCGGTGAGGCTCATCTCGAACCGAGTTCCCGCGGAGGGATCCGCCACCAGCTCGGTGAGGAACATCTCGAACCGAGTTCGCTTGGTGAGGAACATCTCGAACCGAGTTCGCTCGGTGAGGCTCATCTCGAACCAAGTTCCCGCGGGGGGATCGGCCACCAGCTCGGTAAGGAACATCTCGAACCGAGTTCGCTTGATGAGGCTCATCTCGAACCGATTTCGCTCGATGAGGCTCATCTCGAACCGAGTTCGCTCGGTGAGGAACTTCTCGAACCGAGTTCCCGCGGGGGGATCTGCCACCAGCTCGGTGAGACTCATCGGGTCTCGAACCGAGCTCACGCGGGGGAGTTTCGAAATGGATGAAGGTGGGGTCCACTTGTGGCCTCGCCGATCTGGCCGGCTAAACGCGAGATCGTGGGCAAGTGTGTAGGAACATGATCCGGAGTGAAATGAAATGGATTAGAGTAAGTCCTCAATGAGAGAGGTGGATTCCGAATTCGGAGACGTTGCGACATCCCATACAAGGAGAAAAAGTCGGGAGTCATCTAGTGTCGATATATAGGTCGACTTCGCATCCTTTCCCTTGCATCACATGCCCCCCACTTGGTAAAGCCCGAAAGGGCTTGTGCCGAGGACAGTGATCTTTCAGTGCAAGTTATTTTGGTTAAACTTGTTGAACATAGTATGTGGTTGTCTAGACCTTTGACTTCGGACGACTTCCCTTGACCAGTGTAGTAACTTATAAGTTTTCCTCTGAAAAAAGGTACTGTATATAAGTGAATGCGGTAGGGATCTCGGATCCAGTCACCATCGCCAAGGTGGGTATCCTCGGCCCCAATGTGAAAGAGGTTGCTGAGTGAAGTTATGTGAGAACATTTCACAGCAAGCTGTACTTTATCGGGTGTCCCTTGTACACTGAGCTTATGAGCCGATGTCATTTATAAGATGTTGACTGTACATAAGCGCCATGCAACATTTAGGTGGCTAGTGCTAAATGGGAAGCTAGTACGTACGCAAATGTCTGTAGCACTAGTACCGATTTGTATGCATGAATGCATGTAAGTGCGGTGACAGGGGGACCGTTCTACCACAAAGGTAGGGTCGAGATGATAACAGCTCGGTAGAAACATGAATTAAAGAGAATAATAGCAGCTCGGCAGATCAGATAGAAACATGAATTAGAGAGAATAATAGCAGCTCGGCAGATCAGATATAAACATGAAATAAAGAGAATAATAGTAGCTCGGCAGATGAGATATAAACATGAAATAAAGAGATCCAAAGAAGATCCAAAGAAGATCCAAGTCGAGATGAGAATAGAGATCGTATGTAACACCCCAAAATTTTAATCCCCGATTAATGAAATGGTAATTATAAATTAATTATAATTAATTATTTCCATATTAATCCTTGATTAAAATATGTGTTTATATAGTTGGTATATGTGTGTGAATTGATTTAATAAATATAATAAATGCCTAAGATGAGTATTTTGCATATTAGTCCTTGGGTTGGGATCTAGAGGTAATTATAGGAAATATTTTGGAGGGAAAGTAAATAAAATAATTATTTTTCAAAAATTGGGAAAAATACTCGAGTATTTTCTAAAAAACTCGAGTATTCTGGGTCAAACTGCACGAGTGAGTGCGTTTGGTGAGTCACCACGAACGATTCTCTTCTCTCGCCACGAAAACACCTTCTTGCCAACGCCATGGGTGGCGTGTCGACGTGCATGAGCTATCTCTGCTTCTATTTAAACTCATCAACATCCCTTAGTTGAAGATTTTGGATCAAATTGCTTTGTTGAAGAAGTTAGGGTTCTGAGTTTGTGCTCTTCGATTCTTCTTCTGTGAGTTGAATTGAGTGATAATATATACATGAATACAAAGCTCACATCTCGAGCTTTGTATAAACACCAAAATCGTGAGGATTAAGTGAGTGTGTTGGGAGACTTGGAGATTAGAAGTGAAGCTGTTCTTGGCCAAGCTTGTGTCTAGAGCTTACTTTGATCTTGATTTCTGGTAAGCTCACGAATTCTTGAGTCTCAAATTCGATTCCTTTAGTTAGATTATGTTGCATAGAGTCCAGAAAATCTAATTTCCCCAATTTAATCTTCTGTTTCATGTACAAACCAATTCCATTTTGGTGTGGTACTCAAAATGCTCTGCATGTGGCATTTGAAGTTGGTCTGAGAATTTTGGAGCCTTTTTCTTGTCAATTCTTGTTTGGAAAACATCTGAGAGGTAAGGGGAAGTAATTATATTCACTAGATAGAGTTTAATTTCATTAAATGTGTTAGAGAGCCACCAAGAGGCTCTAAGGGCTTTGTTTGAATAGGAACTTTGGTTTGGAGACCAATCCATGCTCTACGACTGTGATGAGCAAGTTCTATATCATGCATGCAAGCTTAAATGAACTTTGTTTCATGAATATTGTGCTTATTTTGCAATTTGAAGTGTTGAGTTGCTAAATTGTATATTTCATGCATAATGGATTGATTCTCTGTCAAATTTGTTATTTGATATGAAATGAGTATGTTAACATGTTCAATATGTGGTATATGAACTATTGTGATCACTATTTTGGGTTAAAAATGTTTGGAAATTGAAATGGTATGTAAAAACCAAGTTTCACTCTGTTCTGTCTGCAGATACTCGAGTATTTGGCTTAATACTCGAGTATTTCGTGGTGCACCAGAGTGAAAATTGGTGCACCAACTTGGGAATCAGATTGAACACTCGAGTAATGTATGAACTACTCGAGTATTCTGGGTAATGGAATACTCGAGTATATTTATGAAGACCTGAAATCTTAAATCTCTGAAAAGACATGAACGACTCGAGTATAATTATGAACAACTCGAGTAGAATCTGGAAAATGATAAACTACTCGAGTATGTTGGGAAAAACTCGAGTATTTTTAGTCAGATACTTAAAAATACCATTTTTAATTCTAAGTCATTTTGTAACTCTTAGAGGACAATAAACCAAGTGATCCTGGACTTAGAGGAAATTGATTGACGTTATGATGTTTTCATTTGAATAATGATACGTTGCTCGGGAGGCACGTAATGTATTAATAAAAGGATAAAACATCAATCAATCTCTTTTAAGTAAGGTAATGCATTCATTCTGAAGTTTGGTTGGTAGGACGTATATCATGTTTTTGGTAAACATGTGGAGGGCCTCTGGGAGTGCCAATACGCTTGCTTGATGACACGTCGTTGACGTGGTCGGCTGAGGGAATGCCGATATGGTTATACCGTTTGGATGACGGTCCGTTTGGATGACGGGATATGCTCGGGTGGCATGGATACCAAGCTTGTCGTGTACATTCTAGGTGAATGTACGAATTGTTGTATACCTAGGAATACAACGCACTGTTGAGTGCTGGGTTGTGAGGGATGGACGTCAGAGAGTGACATAGTATGATGGAGATAGGCTTGAGAGCTAAAGTCATGAATCATGCCACTCATTTAAATTAATGATGATAAATGAAATAAGTGTGAGCATCCTATGTGCATTCACTAACTGCTAAGTGTTATATGTGATTGTTGTTATTTGATGCATGTTTACATATTCATATTGCACAATTTATTCTCTATTGGTTACGTGTATAGAATTGCTTACCCCTATGCCCTTGTAGGTGATGTCTCGTTACATTGCTTGCATCGAGATCCGGCCACTTCCTAGTGGCACATGGATCTATGAGGACCATCGCGCGGTGTTCGAGGGTGAGGTAGAGATTACCTTCTACCACCCGAACCCGTTGATCTGATTCCGTCCTCGTAGATTTAGGATTCCCATCATATACACTATGCATGTACCCCCGTTTTACACTTACCATGGACCACCTCCAACGCGACCAGCTCGCTCTTACCATAGTTTTCGTTTTCGACCTACCCGCTCTCACCCTTTTACTTCGAGAGTCGTCCGCGAGGAGACTCCCCCTTCTGATCCGAGGAGCCCAGTCAGGGTTTCACCATCCCCTGACCCGGTACCCAGTGGTAGGGTACACTCTCCCTTGGACGAGATCGAGGAGGATCCGGTGGAGGACGAGAGTGGGAGCGAGCCTGTCGTGCATTCTACTGGGAGTGACTGGAGGGACGATGGTCCCTAGGTATATGCATATGGTATGTGATGAGGATCAGTGGGTCCGATGTGTGGATGCTGTGGAGGAGACTTGCTGCTGCTGCTGTGTTGTTGATGATGCTACTACCTTACTACTTTTACTTTTGGGAGACTGCTGCTACTACTACTACTACATCTGATGATGCCAGATTTGCAAGACCACCCTTGGAGTTTCTATTTTGATTATGTACACATATTGTAGATATACTTTTGGAATACTCTAGGGTTTTGGTCATATTACTATGTAGATCAGATTATGGACTTGTATTTTGAGATCTTGGAGACATGATGATGAGACTTTGTATTTATGACTTTTACTATATATAAAACCTATGTTTATATTACTAGTGACTGCATAGTCTGATGATTTCCGCTTACTCTGATTTAATCTATTTAAGAGCTCGGCTATAAATATTATTTGATGGCATTAATTTTATCGAAAAAAGCATGGGTAACTTTGATTACTTGTATGATACAAAGAGGTTTCCAAAGAGCGAATTTTACCCTATTTGTGAAAAGGTTTTAGAGATCACCGAACTCTATACAAATGTTTTGAAATGGTTTAAAGTTTATTCTCCAAGAATTCCAAATGACGATTTGTGCACCCGCTTTGAAAGAAAATCTTATTTTCCCTATTTTCTTAACACTCACAAATCCATACATTATCCAATATGAAAGCTTAATTACTTTATTATATTTGGGTAATCCGGAAGGGTGTCACATCGTAAGATGGCTTCGTTCAAAATAGAGACAATCGTAGCACCTCGGCCTTCCTTTTTTCGACCATCATTCCCCGAATCTTACATTACATGTAAAATAATAATAATCAGTGATCGGCATTAATTTTGACACTTTATGATAATTCATGATAATTAAGTAACAACAATGAAAACTGTTGGCAGGCGAGAATAAAACACCGACATAAGAGCAAGATGATTTGAGCAGGTCATACGCAACAGATATGAAAGCGGCAAATACTGAAATTTAAGATATTGTTCAACCAAACAGCATTGTCCACAAAAAGATGCATGATTTCAGGTATATCACATTCAACAATAGACGACAGTTATAAACATGGCAGCAAACCAGATGAGAGCATTAAAACATGAAACACGACAACCAGAGAGGCAATGTACATCAAATATTATCATACTATCACAACAGGAGAGGCAGAGATTTAAGGACATTTAACAACAAGAATATCAGATAAGCAATTTGTTCAACAGTACGTCACGTAGCAACATGTAGAATATCAAATAATAAGCACCAAGTAAAGAAACTATAAGGAAGTAAGTATTAAAAGCATATGTCAGAAATAGTGCACCAGGTAAACCAATATCAAGAAGCATGCAAAGTAAACACATAGAAAGGCGATGAGATAGGAAAATAATATGGGAACTAGGATTTCTTCCCTGATTCAGGTGAGGAGAGGAGTGTCGGATTGAAGAATGTCGAATTGAAGTATGTCAGATAGAAGAATGTCGGATTGAAGTATGTTGAAGTGAAGCATGTCGGATAGAAGAATTCACTGTGCGAGACACTGTGGTCGACTCGAGTGTGAAACAGTGTGCGAATCTTCCGAAATTATCTTGAACATCCGAGGATAGAAGAGTAAACTTGGATTAAGATTTCAGAAATTATCTTGTAAATCCGATGAGATAAAAGTAATGTGTGGTACTATGAATGTAAGAGATATAAAAAGGATGGCGCTACCGAGGGTCGGCCGGAATCGGCACATGTATCCGAAATGGGAACTGAACGCAGGCTTCTCTGTGTTCGGCACACGAGCTCAAAGGAGAAACTCGACACGGAGTCCTTGTCATCGTCAATTGATTCCGAATAAAATAATTATGCTTTCGGTTCATATCACTCGAAAAACTCTTTGTCCATAGATGAGAACTTCGAAATGGGTTACTTGGACGAAAAACATAAGTATCTCGGGCCATCACCCTCAACAAATCGAACCATCATTTTTTTGTACCTCGCATTGGCCATACAAGAATAATAATTAATGATCGTCGTCCGACAATTTATAATAACAATAATGATAATTATTGGCAGTTAATATAATATATAATATTGCTATAAAAATAGTAAGTGACACGTAATGACATAAATTAGCAAAAGTATAATTTAATTTTGCTGTTAACTAATAGTCATGTGAGTCAATAAAAATAAAACGAGCAATCATTTAATATGATATATAATTGTAGTAGTTATAAGTGATATGAAAAAGATGTCACTTCCCTGATTGTGGAGTGTTAACTGGAAGCCTGATTCAGGTTATTTTTGAAATGAGTTGGGCCGTCAACCCACTTTTGCTTTGAGAACCCTAAGGAGGGTTTCTTCTCCATCTTCGAACAGCAGCAGTGCGGCCGCCACACCATGGATGGTGCCGTTTGCAACCCTTGGCGGCGGTGCCACACAAGGAGTTCAACCACGAAGATGCAGCGGCGGTTCTGCGGGTTTTGAACCAGGAGTGAGCTTCTGCGTGGCGACGGGGTGGTTCTTTCTTCCCCGGTTCGCAAACCATTCGTCACCGCAAAGGCCACGGTGGCTGAGAATGAAGGGGGAAGAGAACCCGCGATCAATTGCGAGGGAGAGAGAGACAGCGACGCCGTGGCTGGTTTCTGGGCACTGATGGCTTGCGATTTTGGCTGGGTCGCTTTGCTTTGGTGGTGTCGCGAACGCGGTGGTGGAGATGAGAAGAAAATGCAGGGTGGTTGGTGACGGCGGCGGTGGAGGCGGTCATCATAGCGAGGGTTTCATCACCACGGAGAGCGCATTGCTTCTTCTTCTTCCTCGCCAGACCATCGCAATGGTGGCAGTGGAGGAGCGTTGCCCGCGTATGGAGTTGCGAACGGCGAACTCGATGTCGTCGCCGTCATTGCCGTGAGTGACACCGTCCTCACCGTACAGCATGCGGTCAGAAGGGAGATGACGAGCTCCAACACGAGGAAGATTCAGAAGCTGTGGTGGCCAAAGGTGGTCTTCATGGTGGTTGTCGTGGCTGGTCTTGCGACAACCGAGGAAGATGGGAGGCGATCGCTCGGCACAGGATACCCGTTGCTGCGTTCACCATTCTTGGTGGTGGCTCGCGTGTCGTTAACGGCACCGGTCCCACCGTCGTACCGCTCCTCCCCGGTGAACCGCGGCAGCCATGAACACGTTTCTTTTATTTTCTGGTTTTTGTTGTGTTTGAATGTGGATGGGGATGGAAGTTTATCGATCCCCACAGACGGCGCCAATGTGATGATCCATTGTTAGGGATACACCACGGTGTGTGTTTGGGGTTGTTGCAGCTGACGAGGGTGACCCCGGTTCTGCGTATCCCATGAGAGGGGAATCAAGCCGCACGTAGTTCTTAGGTTTAGAGAGACGTACCTTAGCCCCTAGGGAGAGAGGGATATATATATATGAGAGTGAGGAGAGGGAACCCTAGCTTGGTTGGGTTGGGCCTGTTGGGAGGCGCCTAAGTCCAGCCAAGTAAGGTCCACCACAGTCATGTCCCACAATGAATCTTAGGGGCCCAACTCAAAAATTTTTTGTTTTTTGTTGTTAAAATTTGAGTTGTTAATAATTTTTAATACTTTAATTTTAATATCACAAAACAGTACTCCCTCCGTCTCTAATTATAAGACCTGTTTGGGAGATTTTACGTCCATTAAGAAAGTTCATTAATTTTGTTATTTGTAATGAAAATGTAAACTTTTGATGTGTATTTTCAAAATTACCTCTATTATTAAAAAGTGTTAAATAAATAGGGGTGGTTGTGGAAAAAAGTAATTAATGATACATGAAAATTGGTATGGGGTCATATAAATAGGGACAAAATGAAAGTGTCAAAAGGATCTTATTATTAGGGATGGAGAGAGTATATTTTAAAACATTGTCGTTGTCGTCAATGAATTTGGCACAAAGAATTTTTATTATAACGAAACTACAAAAGAAAAGAATATTGAAATATTTATCTGAATTGTTCTTCCCATCGCTCCCAACATCTAGATATAGCGAATCGATTACATCCTTAAAGTTTAGAAGACATAATTAAGTTTTTGAAGAGAAAGGGTTCGAAAATATTTTTGTATTAGACAATTTTTCACAGGGAGCGAAAAAATTGGTAAACTAAAACGATATGTAGTAGATATTCTTACCATATTCAAAAATAACAGAACTCAAAAAAATTAAACCAATGAAAAAAATAAAATGGGATAAGAGACAAAATTGATCTTGCTTATGAAAATTCGGCACTGTAAATTATTCTGTGAAAAGACACACATCGTGTGCTTGACTCCGTGCACGCAATTATAAAAGGCATCAGTACACCGATGGGCTTTACAAATTGCATACAGGGAGTCAGGCACACATGAATATGAAAAATAATGCACGATAACTACATATGCAACAAGTTTTCTTCCGTCACATACATCATAGTAGATGATGTTAACATATGCAGATCTCACAAATTTTATAATCTCCAATAATATTCTGAAGGGATTCAGAGATTTTTTGAAAATTAAATTGAATGGAATCTCTCATTTTCACCTCCTTTTATAATATGGGCTAATTGATCTTAGAATGGTAGGCAGGTAGGTATGGTAGGTGGGTATGCAGGTACAATGTCCAGATTCAACCAACCTGATTTTCTCTCTTAATGTGTGTATACTTTTCAATGGTGGAATACGATAAAAATATTGACGTAATAAATTTATCGAGTATCTTTTAATCATTGCAAAATGGTATGTTTCATCTATTTACAAATTTTGTAAAGCTTAATATGTTAAAAGGTTGAAGTGTTTTAATTATAAAGCATGAACAATATAATGCCTATATGCTTTTATATAAAAATTTTAACTTTCGAATGTTGTCGACGCCTACTTTTCATAGCAAAACAACATACCCCAAGTTAAACAATTTCATTTAAAATGAACAGTAGCAGGTAGGTAGTCTCAAATACTTTTTATTCTCGCGTTCAATTTCGTGATTATTTTCATTGAATGTTAACTTTTCATGAATGGAATGCAATACAATACTAACGAAATAAATTTAATTTAGAGAATATTAAAATTTTCAGTATATTGTAAATCATTTCGAAATAATTTCTTTCATCTCTTTTTATATTTTACTATATTTGTATTACATATATTTAAATATGTAGACAATTAATGTATTTTAGATATATAGCATATAGGTATTAATGATAGAAACATAATTAGTTTTTTCACGAATTTGTATGAATGATAGAAACATAAAATAATTTCGATCAGAAAAAGAGTAAAGTATTAAATATGTGACACCTACCACAAAGTAGAGTGTTGGATCCCAATTTATTTATAGAAATTGTTGATATGTTTTTTTATGATAGTATATATTTTGTAGATTTTTTCGGTAAAAGAAAAATTCATTACCACGTGCAAAACTCAGAAGCAATGAAACCACCATAGTAATGGCGAATTAATAGCTACTTAATAGCTACATAATAATTTAACCTTGCCACCTTCTATGAAGGTTCAAGATCAATGAATATTTTTTAAATTTATTAACTGAAACTAATGGCGAATTAATAGCTACTTCTAAAATGTTATGAATATTTTTGACTTTTAGAAAATGGTAGAAAAATAATGAAGAAGATTTTTCAGTACCTGATTCAGTAAGAAAGCGAAGGAGTTATGTGCTGAAAGACATGGAATCCAAAAGTAATATATTAGCAGGTTGGTAAGACTTATATTCCACTAATTCATGGGTTCAAATCCCGTTGCCAACTAGAGCACCACCATAAACGCATTTATAGTCTTGAGACCTGTCATGTCCCACAATGAATCCTAGGGGCCCAACTCAAAAAAAATATGTTTTTTGTTGTTAAAATTGGAGTTGTTAATAATTTTTAATACGTTAATTTTAATAGCACAAAACAGTACTCCCTCCGTCGCTAATTATAAGACCTGTTTGGGAGATTTCACGTCCATTAAGAAAGTTGATTAATTTTGTTATTTGTAATGAAAATGTAAACTTTTGATATGTATTTTCAAAATTACCCCTATTATTAAAAAGTGTTAAATAAGTAGGGGTGTTTGTGGAAAAAAGTAATTAATGATCATTGAAAATTGGTATGGGGTCATATAAATAGGGACAAAATGAAAGTGTCAAAAGGGTCTTATTATTAGGGACGGAGGGAGTATATTTTAAAACATTGTCGTTGTCGTCAATGAATTTGTCACAAAGAATTTTTTTTATAAGCGAAACTACAAAAGAAAAGAATATTGAAATATTTATCTGAATTGTTCTTCCCATCGCTCCCAACATCCAGATATAGCGAATCGATTACATCTTTAAAGTTCAGAAGACATAATTAAGTTTTTGAAGAGAAAGGGTTCGAAAATGTTTTTGTATTAGACAATTTTTCACAGGGAGCGAAAAATTGGTAAACTAAAACGATATGTAGTAGATATTCTTACCATATTCAAAAATAACAAACTCAAAAAAATTAAACCAAAGAAGAAAATAAAATGGGATAAGAGACAAAATTGATCTTGCTTATGACAATTCGGCACTGTAAATTATTCTGTGAAGAGACACACATCGTGTGCTTGACTCCGTGCACGCAATTCAAAAAGGCATCAGTACACTGATGGGCTTTACAAATTGCATACAGGGAGTCAGGCACACATGAATATGAAAAATAATGCACGATAACTACATATGCAGCAAGTTTTCTTCCGTCACTTACATCATAGTAGATGATGTTAATATATGCAGATCTCACAAATTTTATGATCTCTAATAATAATCAAAAGGGATTTAGAGATTTTTTGAAAATTAAATTAAATGGAAATCTCCCATTTTCACCTCCTTTTATAATATGGGCTAATTGATCTTAGAATGGTAGGCAGGTAGGTATGGTAGGTGGGTATGCAGGTACATTGTCCAGATTCAACCAACCTGATTTTCTCTCTTAATGTGTGTATACTTTTCAATGGTGGAATACGATAAAAATATTGACGTAATAAATTTATCGAGTATCTTTTAATCATTGCAAAATGGTATGTTTCATCTATTTACATATTTTGTAAAGCTTAATATGTTAAAAGGTTGAAGTGTTTTAATTATAAAGCATGAACAATATAATGCCTATATGGTTTTATATAAAAATTTTAACTTTCGAATGTTGTCAACGCCTACTTTTCATCGCAAAACAACATACCCCAAGTTAAACAATTTCATTTAAAATGAACAGTAGCAGGTAGGTAGTCTCAAAAACTTTTTATTCTCGCATTCAATTTCGTGATTATTTTCATTGAATGTTAACTTTTCATGAATGAAATGCAATACAATACTAACGAAATAAATTTAATTTAGAGAATATTAAAATTTTCAGTATATTGTAAATCATTTCGAAATAATTTCTTTCATCTCTTTTTATGTTTTACTATATTTGTATTACATATATTTAAATATGTAGACAATTAATGTATTTTAGATATATAGCATATACGTATTAATGATAGAAACATAATTAGTTTTTTCACGAATTTGTATGAATGATAGAAACATAAAATAATTTCGATCAGAAAAAGAGTAAAGTATTAAATATGTGACACCTACCACAAAGTAGAGTGTTGGATCCCAATTTATTTATAGAAATTGTTGATATGTTTTTTTATGATAGTATATATTTTGTAAATTTTTCGGTAAAAGAAAAAATTCATTACCACGTGCAAAACACAGAAGCAATGAAACCACCATAGTAATGGCGAATTAACAGCTACTTAATAGCTACATTATAATTTAACCTTGCCACCTTCTATGAAGGTTCAAGATCAATGTGTGAGACCCACAATTTTACCCAATTTATTTGTGATTTTGTAATTGAAATTAGGAAATTATGCTTGATTTTGATACCTGGATTTAATTAAAAATCATAGGAAATATACATATATATGAAAATATATATATATATATATATATATACGTGACATATATGTATATATTATATATATACCAACGTTTTCCCTAGCTTATTTAAATGAAATATTGTAATATAAAGTATTTGATTTAAATTATCTTAAAAGATGAAATGCCTTTTGATGGATTAGAGTATCCTATCTTTAGAAATTCATATCTTTTAAACCGTACGTTGAAAAATTACAAATGATATGTCAAAACGATCGTATCGAAATCTAGATTATGAAAATGTAAAACTTTGATTTTTATTTCATAGTTTTCGAAATTTTATTATTGCTACAGTAGTAAACGAATTTTTGAGTTTTAAGAATCAATGTATGGTTTTAATGCATTAAATAGTCTTTTGACTCAAGTATATTTTATTTTAAAAAATAAATATACATTTCTGAAGTTTTATAATGTACTTTCATTTAAATAAAGTGTATTTTCGTATTTTATTATTTTAAAATATTTGAAAAGCTTAGAAAGTGTATTTTTGAAGGAAATAATCTTAGAACTTCAAAAATTCATAACTTTCAAACCGTAAGTCCAAAAATTATAAACTTTATATGAAAATGATCGTATGAAAATGTAGAATCTTAATATGTAAAAATAAAATTTTTATTTTAATTTTTACGAAAAATTTTGTACAGTAGGTAGAAAATCAAATTTTGATAGTTAATATGATTGGGTAATTATGTAGGCACCTCCACAATGAACCAATGAAAAATTTTCTCACCTATTTTAATATATATTAACCGTCCAAAAATTAGTAGAAAGAAGGGAAGAATAGTTCTGAAGTTTGTGAGAATAAGCCATGAATTAAAAGGCTTTAGGAATCAACAAAATCCCATTTAATGCTAGTTCATGTTCCAAGTAGTGTTTGAAAATTTTTGAATGAGACTTGATGAAGGGGGGACGAATTTTTCTCTGAAAAATGGACGGGAAATGCATCCTCAACACCTATAAATAGATAGCCTTAGTTCCCACATTTTTCCCACACAAACACTTGATAGTTTTACAAGAGAAAAAAATAAAACTCTAAGAGAAAAGAGAGAGAGAGGGTCGAGTAAGCTAAGGAAGGAGGGAGGAAGTGCTTTGTTGCTTGAAGTTTTCTAAAAGCTTAAGGAGTAGAGGTAACCCAAAATCACTTATTTATTTAAGTTATTTTTTTAGTTGTTTTGTTGTTATTATTGAATAAAAACTTCTAACTTCTTCTATAGTCAAGTTCTAAATTTTTCTTTTCATTTTAAATTTATTTTTGAATATATGAAATTGTTCTTAAGTCATATGAATTAAGAATGAGAAAAGGGACACAAAAAGAGTGTTTAAAGGGATTTATCTCCCCTTTTCTTTAATTCTTAAGATGGCTAAATGTTTTGATGTGTTTAATTTATTTATTTTCTGGGTTTATTTTAATCCTTAGAACATAAGAATTGTAGAGAATTTTGTATGAGCAAATGAGTATATATTCATTGTCTTTTTAATGGTTTTGTTCTTTGTTTTAAGAAATGAAAAAGAAATAAGTAAATAACAATGGAAAAATATAATAATTTCTAATATGTATATATGAACCGTGGCATATAAAAAAAAATTGAGGATTGATTTGTGTATTTTAGTATGTGTATTGTATTGTTGTTTAATAAAATAAAAGAGTATGGAAATGGATAAAAAGATTAAAATGAATTTTTATTTTGGTTTTTATTTTTCTTTATTTTTCTGGACCGTGTGTATGTATGTATGTATATTGTGTGATAATTATTGAGTTATAATTAAGTCTCTAAAAAGAATGAAAACAAATAAGTACTTTTCTCTAAAGTAGAAATGAAATGAAAATGATTTAAAGGAACTAAAATTGATTTTTGGAAATAAAGTGAATTCTGGAAATTTTTGATGTTCTTGAAGTGTATGGAATTATATGTCATGAAAATTTTTATGTAATTGTTATTGTTTGTTTGTATTTGATTTTCTTTTGTTAGGATTTAAGTTTAATAAGAACAATGAATTAGGATAATAAGCAAAAAAAAAAATTTTGTGGAAAAAAAATTAATAAAAAAGAATAGGCCGTGAGGTCTATTGCATTATTTTAAAATTATTTTTGTAATTTGTTTGATTGTTTGATGTATAGTTAAATTATAGTTGATTGTTTACAAGAAAAAGGAATAAATGGTAGTTGTTAAAAACCTATAAGAACATGTATTTTTGATTAATTGTATGAGTATGTGGTTGATATGTTTGTAAAAGTTATTTGCTGGAAAAAGTGATTATTTTTCTAAAAGAGATCTATTTTATATTTTATTAATGATTAAAACTCTTATTTTTAATATACAAAATGATGTAATTATATTATATAGATGCTTTAGGAATTAAAAATATTTTTCTGATATTTTTCTATGCTGGTCGAAATTTAGAGGAAGAAATAAAGTGAATTGAACTTTTCTAATTGATTTGATAATTGCTTTAGTTTGTCTATGGAATGAATTACATGTGTTATGGAAAAGGTTTATTTCTGAAAATTTAGTTTTGATTCTGGAAATTTAGTTTTTATTCTGGAAAATTAATTGTTAAGATCCCAAATGATTATTTTTAAAGGTGTTAGTGATACTTTGTCTGTATGTGCAATTATAATGTAGAAACAAATAGAAATGAGTGTTTTTGATTGATTAATTTGATTTTATAGAAAATATTAAGTTATTGTCCAGAAATTATAAATAATGAAAAAGTAATAATTTATTTGAAATATTAGTGTTTTAAAGTTTTTAGCATAAGTAGGAATTGTGCATGATTGTGTATGATTGTTTGTATTGTTTTCTTGAACTTGTTTAAGTGATGCAACTTTTCTGTGGCTGTACAGCAGATGCAACTATTTTATTTTGTCTAATTTTGTCATTTTATTATAGTAGAAGTTGTAATAAGAATTTAGGAAGAAACGGCATGTGTTTTCGATTTTCTGTTTAAGAGAAAAATGAGTTTAAAGTTTGTATGTGAGTACTACAAATTTGATAAATTGATTTAAGTAATTATAAAAATGATTTTTATGTATGTGTGTGTGTGTTTGGGAATGGTTATCATATTGTTTGAATTTAGTAAATAAGAAGTGGATTGTGTTTTGATATAAAAATATAATATTAAGAGTTTTAGGCAAGTTATAGTATTTCATTAGATAAATAAGTGTATGCTATGAATATTGTTGTCTAATTACTTCTCTAAATAATCTATATGTAACTATTTTTATAAGTTATAAGTATTTTTGAGTTATAATTCTTAGTTCTTTGAAAATAGAGGTCAGAACTTTAATTTAATGAAAATTGTGAGTAAGTGCAATTTGTTTAAGTGGCTTATAATGGTAGTTGTTATATAAGCATTTGGAACTGAATTATGAGTTAATGAAAGTAGAAGTAGTCTCTTTTGATTTAATTGATTAAGTTCTAAATTTTGTATTTAATTTATAGATCTTAGGATGTGTAAATGGTTGTATATTTTTGAAAAGTGATTTTGATTTAATGATAGGTTTTAAAGATTTTATTTAGTAATGTTTAAGAGACCTTGAGTTTCGGAAAAGGATTGATTTACTTTTCAAGTGTTGTATATGCTAATACAAAGTCTTTTGATTTCAAAGGTTATTTAAGAAAGTGGTATTTGTTAGAAGTGTGTTTTCCAAAAAGGAATTATTTTAAATTACCTGATGCCTTAAAAAGGACTTCTGTTTTAAAAAGAATTTCGGTTTTAAGGAACTTTGGTGCTTTGGGTTTAGTTTTTACTTAAGTAGGTAGATGGTATAAGGTATTTATTGATATTGATTGTATGTCGTTCATCATTTAAGAAATAAAAGGAATTAAAAGTAAACGAGCTGCTGGAGCTGTGAACGCAAAAGGTTGAAAATAGAGTAAGCGTGGAGCTCAGGTGAGAGAGCAACTTTCCTAAGACATAATGGCACTGAGGTAGCATTAGGACGTTCCATATCATCTCAAAGGTCGGAACTAGGAATCTATAGGTTGAGTAGTAAGACGGCAAATGTATGTGTGTTCCGCCGTCCTTACGAAAAATACGATTCCTCAATATTGATTGTATGTCTGTTAATAATTATTTCATCATGTTGTATATCCTGAAGTTGTATATGGTATATTGCCTTAATGATTTTGGAAATGATAAAATGATAAGTGATGAGATAACAAATATGTTGGGATTATTTTGGGATAAGGGTTTATCCTATGGAAGTGTGCTCAAGGTATATTGAATTGTTGTTCCTATGAAAAGAACTTGAAATATTTGGAAGTATGATTGTGAAAATAAATTATGAGAAATGATTATTTGAATCTTGTGAAATTTGAGGATCGTTGTTAGTGTACAGTGATGGTGCAAGCGGCACAATGACTTTATTATATCCCCTTAAGTGACTGGCCACGTGAATGATTTTGCCGTGAATTCATGTCTTGTGGAATCCACTGTATTGTAGGGAGGTGTTTGCTGTTACCCTTAGAGGTCGAGGCCCGTTAGAAGCAAGGCTTAGAATGGGTCGACCAAAACTTAGGATTAAGAAAAGATATAAAAGACTTAAAAGACTTTAGGTCCAAATCCTTTCTAACTACGTTGAGAGAGAAGTAATGGAGAGGAAAGATACCGTATACTTGGAGGTCGTGCATCCCTCCAAGTGGTGATTGTGATAGGGGAGGGCAATGACGGTGACTCGTCAAGAAGCCTATGAGCGCTTCCCTAGGCGGGATGATGTTACAATGATCAAGGTCACCTGTTGGGCGTTGATCGTAGCGAGAACTGCATGTACAACTAGGGATAGAGCTGTCGCCCCCTTGAGCAAATCTTAGATGGTGTAGAGGGAATCCGAACAAGGCTAAAAGTCACTGATTTTCTTATGACGATCATGGCGGTTGGCCATATTGATGGTTCCAACATGGCGGATCTCGAGTTGTTTACTATGTTTTGTTTGCTGGCCAACATGCGTGGTTTCAGCTGGTACGTACCCTTTGACTTCGATGCCTGTGTGGTTAGGATTCCTGTGCGTCCCATCTGCTTTCCGAACTAGGTTGTGGTTGGATATTAAAGGAGGAGATGTATCGTGTGTGCTAACCTACCCTTGCCTCAATGATTTCCCTCCCTAAATCATTGATGGTTGTGAAAAGACTTAGTGGAAAGTTATGAGTATGGAACACTTGAATAATGAGATTAAATTTTGATGATATGATAAGGATAACGTAGTAATGTTATAATTATGGTGAACCCATGATAACTATGAGATGTTAATGGGATAAAGTTATAATGTAAAGCTTATGCTTTGTTAAAGTTGTATGTGTGTGAGTTCTAATGTGATCCCTTAGAGTAAGTCCATGCCGTCGACGACTATTTCGTCCGGATCGTTGACTCTCTCTCTTCTTTCCTTTCCATGTGGAGATTGGGGACAATGTTCACAGATGTCAGATCATGTAGCATTTCAAGTTATGGTTGCTTAAGTTGGAGAATGATCGTGAAATGGAGCATCATTATGAGTAGGACGTAAAAGCGGCAGCCGAGGAATCTTTCAGATACTTGTGATGAAGGATAGCAATGAAGATTAGTAGTCTAAGTTAGTATAGTCTCTATTTTTGTATTCCATCTCTAGATGGGTAGGACATGATTAATCTATCCCGAATGTAACCCCTGTTGTAATAAATGATTATTTGAAATGAAATAAAAGAAATTTCTTTTGTTATATATTATGTTCATAAAGTAATTAAACTATTTTTCCGCAAGTTAACCATCGACTAAATATGACATTTAGAAAAATGAGTTTTTGGAAATGTGTTGGATGATAACATCTCTTTTTGGAAATAGAATTTTATGACGCAAATACCAAAACATTTTTGTAAACTAAATGAATCAAATTGTATTTATGAAAATCTTTTGGTAAAAGGATTAAACTGAATTGATTTTGATAATGTTATAAAAAATGGCGCAAATTTTTAGTGAAAATTCTAAGTCCAAATTGGGGTGTTACACAATGAATATTTTTTAAATTTATTAACTGAAACTAATGGCGAATTAATAGCTACTTCTAAAATGTTATGAATATTTTTGACTTTTAGAAAATGGTAGAAAAATAATGAAGAAGATTTGTCACTACCTGATTCAGTAAGAAAGCGAAGGAGTTATGTGCTGAAAGACATGGAATTCAAAAGTAATATATTAGCAGGTTGGTAAGACTTATATTCCACTAATTCATGGGTTCAAATCCCGTTGCCAACTAGAGCACCACCATAAACGCATTTATAGTCTTGAGACCTGTCATGTCCCACAATGAATCCTAGGGGCCCAACTCAAAAAAATTTTGTTTTTTGTTGTTAAAATTGGAGTTGTTAATAATTTTTAATACGTTAATTTTAACAGCACAAAACAGTACTCCCTCAGTCGCTAATTATAAGACCTGTTTGGGAGATTTCACATCCATTAAGAAAGTTGATTAATTTTTTTATTTGTAATGAAAATGTAAACTTTTGATATGTATTTTCAAAATTACCCCTATTATTAAAAAGTGTTAAATAAATAGGGGTGTTTGTGGAAAAAAGTAATTAATGATCATTGAAAATTGGTATGGGGTCATATAAATAGGGACAAAATAAAAGTATCAAAAGGGTCTTATTATCAGGGACGGAGGGAGTATATTTTAAAACAATGTCGTTGTCGTCAATGAATTTGGCACAAAGAATTTTTTTTATAAGCGAAACTACAAAAGAAAAGAATATTGAAATATTTATCTGAATTGTTCTTCCCATCGCTCCCAACATCTAGATATAGCGAATCGATTACATCCTTAAAGTTTAGAAGACATAATTAAGTTTTTGAAAAGAAAGGGTTCGAAAATGTTTTTGTATTAGACAATTTTTCAAAGGGAGCGAAAAAATTGGTAAACTAAAACGATATGTAGTAGATATTCTTACCATATTAAAAAATAACAAAACTCAAAAAAATTAAACCAATGAAGAAAATAAAATGGGATAAGAGACAAAATTGATCTTGCTTATGAAAACTCGGCACTGTAAATTATTCTGTGAAGAGACACACATCGTGTGCTTGACTCCGTGCACGCCATTCAAAAAGGCATCAGTACACTGATGGGCTTTACAAATTGCATACAGGGAGTCAGGCACACATGAATATGAAAAATAATGCACGATAACTACATATGCAACAAGTTTTCTTCCGTCACTTACATCACAGTAGATGATGTTAATATATGCATATCTCACAAATTTTATAATCTCCAATAATATTCAGAAGGGATTTAGAGATTTTTTGATTAAATTGAATGGAAATCTCCCATTTTCACCTCCTTTTATAATATGGGCTAATTGATCTTAGAATGGTAGGCAGGTAGGTATGGTAGGTGGGTATGCAGGTACATTGTCCAGATTCAACCAACATGACTTTCTCTCTTAATGTGTGTATACTTTTCAATGGTGGAATACGATAAAAATATTGACGTAATAAATTTATCGAGTGTAACACTCCTTGTATATCATCTTACTTTATAAGAAAAGTAAGAAGTTTATGAAAACTTGGACTTGTTATCGTTGGAAAAAGATCTGAAAATAAGAATTTTCTCTTCCCTTGAAAATTTAATTTCAGAAACACTTGATCAATGATAAAGGTTGACTACCAAAATCAGAGTTTGCGGAAACATAGTAAAATAATCATATTGTACCCCCAAAATATATCAAGTGTAACAAGTCCATTAATACCAAATAAGTATAATTATGAAACTGAATTCCTCTTATGATACCTTTTTCCAAAGTATGTATCATATAAGTTCTATTAAAAATAGAAATGTTATAGAGCTGGTCACTGGTCCTTTGTCCAAACATCCTTCTGGTCGGATCCTCGATATCTGCACAACGGGTTTCCAACCCACACCTTCTACACTCTGCATGCACCTAAGAGACATCTCCCATTACAAATTCTTGTGCAAGCTAGATGCACGATCAACACCTAATAAGGGCATGGGGTTAGCTATACATATTCGCATAATCAAATGAGAATAAAACTAACATCCACAAGTCAACATGTAGCAATTCATGATGCATAACCATATGAGCACACCCGGTTAATCATAATAATTCTTTCAATGCAGGTGGCATGATGCGTGATTTCTTCCACAGTTGAGGCCTCTAACAAAGTCCATCTCGGACGTCCATCCAATACACCGTTGTTTTCCCGGAACACTGACATTCGTTCCCAGAACGTAATGCCAAACCATACTTGGATGATAATCATTCACTCCCAGAGTGTGCATCACGTTCCCAGAACGTGTAGCAAACCATATTTGGATAAATAAGCATCACTCCCAGAGTGTGCATCACGTTCCCAGAACGCATACGTTCCCAGAACGTATAAAAACCAGGTCCCGGACACTGGCCACATATCTATAATGTGTCATCCAGTAGGTTGCTTATCAAAGTGTTCCCAGAACACCAACATATGTTCCCAGAACGTATAAAACCAGGTCCCAGACACTGGCCACATATCTATAATGTGTCATCAAGTAGGTTATAATTTGGTACTCCCGGAGTACCCTCCTCATATTCCCAGAATATGATAAACGTTCCTACCAACCAAACTTCCATTCTATATGAATGCACAATCATCAAGGTTGGTTTTTATGTTTAATTCCATTATTAAACCAACGTGTTCCCAGGACACTCATATACGTTCCCAGAATGTATCGCAAACCATACTTGGAATAAAATCAAGCACCATTCCCAGAGTGTGCATCACGTTCCCAGAACGTGTCCAAGAAACCATGTCCCAGACAATGGCCACATTCCCAGAATGTGTCATCAAGTTGGTTGCATTAGTTTAGTACTCCTAGAGTACGGGGTCGAGTACCCGAACATCACAAACTATCCTTGCCAACCTATTTCATTACCTTTCTCTATGCATGCCTTGCATACATAACTACTAAGGTTGATCTTTCCATTAATTACTGTGATTTAGAAATATTCCAATTTCTCTTTTGAATGATTTATTTGAGGTATAACCTTTGGCATAAAATTCCCCTTTGAATTTTTCTCAAAACATGCCTTTTTAAACTTAGATTGAGTAATACAACTTCAATGGTATTTAAAAACTTAACTTTTTATTTTTCAGATTCAGGTACTAACCGGTTACAGTTTCAGGCCAACCGGTTAGAATTACAGACCGGTTAGAATTACAGACCTGAATTGTTTACCATTGCAATTCAGAAAAACCCTTTTTCTTGAATTCTCTACCCAATCCAAAACACCTTTAACATTGTTTTATACCTCAAAAGCCATTGTTTGCATCATTCAAAAGTCCAAATCGCATTTCATTCTCCAATGAACATAATTTCCTCTTGAAATTATTTCATTAACTTAAGGCATTAACTTTAATCTTTCAAGTCTGAACCTTGGCATTATAATAACTCATATTCAGACCATGTATACTGAAATTAAAGCTTAGATTTGAGAAGAGAACATTAAGATTTCAGGACTGATTAATAAACTAATTCTCTTTGAAATTCTGCAGTGTCTAACCGGTTACGAATATCGTGTAACCGGTTAGATTATGCAGTCAGTCCATTAAAACAAGAGTTTTAACAACTCATTTTCTTCCTTTCTCAAATCTAACCCAAACTCAATATGCACAAAGTTCATATGCCTTAAAACAAACATGTTTACACCCAGAAACACATTCATATTGCATGCATCAAGTTTATGGTATCAAATTGCATGAAAATTCACATAAACACAATTTAATACGACAAAACTTAGATTAAGCACTTAAACTCAGAATTAAGCATCGACATAGCTTGCATGCATCCAGATAACATTGCTCAAAACAACAATTGAGCTCAAATTGGCCTCCAAGCAATTTAACCATTTCAACTTATGCCCTTTGAGTTTGTTGGTGACTCATCCTATATTCTACCACAATTTATTCTCATTCTAGCAAATAGTAAGCTTCCCCCTTACCTTAGGTTCGTGCTTGATGAATCTAATCACTGGAATTTGCCAGATCTCCCCAGAATCCACAATCTCCATTTTCAGTCCCCAAACAGGTTTGGCAGGGTCCAAAAGCCAGAAGTTTTGACATAGCAATTGGCCAAAGAAATTGGGGAAAATAGTTAGAATTCAAAGTAGGTAACATGAACTAGAGAATCAAAGAGGTTTGAGACTTAAAGGTTAACTATGCTTACCAAAATCGAATCTGGAATTCAGCTTCCAGAACCAGAACAACAGAGAACTCAGACTCAAACTCTTAGCTTCCAAGCTTGATTCCTCCACCCACACGAACACTCAACTTACAAGGTGTATATCACTGGAAAGCTCTTGATTTAAGCTTTCCAGAAAGGTGTGTTTCACTCTCTAACTCTCAAAGAAAAGACGAATTGCTCAGAACGAATTTGGAACCCTAATTACCCTTCTTCAACAAGAATTGCAGCAATCAACCCTTGATTCTTCAGCAATTCCACTATTTATAGACAAATTAAGATAGCATGCAAGGCGACACGCGTCTCCCACCATGAATCGAGTGGGATTCGTGGCGAATTCTGGGTTAAAACGCGTGATTACTCATCAAACGCACTAACCCAGTTTTCTGAGTTCATCGTGTAACCGGTTACAAAGCCCCTCTAACCGGTTACATACTGGTAAAACTTAAAAATTAATAATTTAATTACTCTTTCTTCAAAAACCTTTTTAATATTGCAATTAGGTCCCAACCCAAGGACTAAATTGCAATATTCATATTTTTTTACAAAATAACCATATAAAAATATATCTCATATTTTTATAATAAAAACACATAATGTACAAAAACTAAAACCTTCAAAATTCAATTATAAAATAATTGTTATAATTAATTTCTTGGTTATTTGGGAAACGAAAATTAGGGGTGTTACACTACTCCCCCACTTAAAAGGAATTTCGTCCCCGAAATTCATCTTCTGAAATTTTCCACTTTTCCAAAATATTTTTATACTAGAAATCTTCATCTAGCTCCCAAAAATTTGTTCTTTTAGGGTCCTCCCCCACTTAAAAGAGTTTCGATATATTCCTTGTATTTTGAAACATTTCAAATAAAACCTTTCAGGAAAAACTTCCCAAACTAAACCACAAGGATTTTTCATATAAAACTCTTGTGTGAAAGAATTTCTTTTAAAAGAAATACTCTTTATACTTCACATAAATATTTTTCAATTAAAACATTTTCCAATAAACTTTTTGGGCTGCGCACTCTGATCTCTCGAGCACGATCAAAGAAACATTTGTATGACTTCATTTCTTAATAGTTTGAGACATTAGGGTGATCAGTCCTAATATTCAATCCATTAATAACAAAGTCATCCCTTTCAGATATAATCTTTCGCAAGAAAGACCATACGACAGGTCTATAAGTTAGATGAACTTAAAGATAGGGTAATTATCACTATCAGACTTATTTAGATAGTCAAGTTCTAGAGACATTTCCGTTGGGGAGACAAATATTTGTCCTATCCTGGTGGTTGTTAATCTCTCTAGTCATAACTGATCTTTCTATTTCTGTAGTGTCCACAACGATTTATCACATCCAACTGTGATAAAGGTTTTGATCACAGAAAGATTGAAGTTAAACTTCCAACAGAATATTGATACTTTCAAACGATTAGATTAACGTAGTCAAAAACATTTGATCACGTTAACTCATATCAAAGGAAGAGATAGGCTTGGGTTGCCTACGCCAGGATGACACTCAACTCTCATCTCGGCCGGTGAATTCTTCTCGTGCTGGATTCGTCCATTCTTTCTCACCTTTTCCTTCAAGACAATTCGGTGAATAATACTCCAGCTTCCTACAATCGGAATATGCTATTCCCTTAGGTACATCACAACTAAACTCAAAGTGATGTGCCTCACAGTTTTCACCTCGAGATGGACAAATGTTCCCTTTCCTATTTCCTCCTTAGCCATTTTTCTCCAATCGAGGATTCCTCACCCTTTATATTTTCGTGGTAGATATTCTCCCACTTACCTTTCCTCTTTCCCCCGTTGGGCCTTCATTTCATCAATCTTTCCCTTATTCTGAATTCTGATACTTCACGCATGAAATTCATGTACTTCCCGTAGTTCTCACACATGCTTACCAACATCGAGAAATTCCTTATTCCTTGATAGTTGATAGCTAACTTGGGTTCGAACATAATCTATTCTGGAAGTTCATGCCTTTTGATTTCTCATCTAGGTTGTCCTAGACAACACTTCCTAAATCCCTTACTTCCGTAATATATTTTCTAATATCCATAATCACCAACTTTAGCTCTAAAGATTAAATCTCATTCGTTTCTTCATAGAGATCTAACTCCTTTTCCTCAAAAGTCAACTTCTCTTTCTTCTCTTCATCTTCTGATGGTAATTCACGAATCCGATTCAGGAATTCGTTGGTGATTGGCAACATTCCCAATCTAATACTTAGAGGGTTCCTCTTGGGTTACTAGACTTAGGTCTCTAAATTCCCCAATCAGAATAGCCTCCTTAACCATCATTGAGCTCACAGAAATAGCCTTTCAGCTCAAATCGTAACTACGTTTGCTAAACCAGGATGATAATGGAGCTCAAAGCCATAATCTATAAGAAACTCCATCCATCGCTTTTATTTTACATTCAACTCTTCCTCTTCTTATTGTCATCCATACTTTCGAACTCCAAACTTGTTCATAAATCACAACCTTCTCATCTTAACACCTATTGTTTCCTTTGCATCATCCAGCTAAATCCTCTACCTTCTCTAAATGGAGTAGCTCCTTAATTCGAACTCTCGAGTAGTCCATAAATATTATGATTCAATCCTCTTAAATCAATTTCAATGATGAATCAAGGCATTAAGTTATTTCATCCCATTAAATCCTTCCTTAAACTTTACTTAGGTAATTGATATTGAGTTTGGATTGGAGGAAGATGTCTACTTATACCAAAAGTTCCTTCACAAAGGACTTAAATTTTTATTTTAAACTTTCAGCTTCTAACCGGTTACAAGAAACTCTAACCGGTTATGAAGTATAGTTTTAGAAGTAAAACCAAAGAATTTCAAAACCATTTTCTTTACATCATCCAATCCAACTCAAAATAGGATTTAATCATAATCTAATACCTTGATTCCAACCGAATCCATCACTGAAATGATTTAAATCATAATCTGCTCACATTTTCCATAATTCCTCTTGGACTAATCATATTATGTTGGGGTATAATCCATCATCACCCCACCATAATTAAACAACATCCTATCATTCAATACCATCAGTTGATCTTTCCAAGTCAACTTGGCCAAAGGCCATGCGATCTTAGAAAACCCTTAAATGCTCTGGTGATAGTATCCAGCCAGCTCTAAGAAAATTTCTCACCTCAGTCACAGTCTTAGGCTGTTCCTATTTCAACAATAAACTTACCTTTGCTGGATCCATCACAATTCTTCTTTAAAGATCACATGCCCTGCGAACGTAATCTTCACTCAACCAAAACTCATCTTTGGCGAGCTTATCACACAACTACTCCTCCTGCAGGAGTTTCAACACAATCCGGAGATGTTCCTCATGCTCCTCCGAATTCTTAGAATAAACCACAAACGAATCCGAATATAATCTAAAGGTCTCGTTCTTATAGTTCATAAAAGAACAAGTGCATTAGTCAATCCGAACGACATTATTTCCTACTCATAATGTCCGTATCGAGATCAAAAATGCAGTCTTAACTGTATCCCTGTACCGAATCCTGATTTGGGGTTAATCCAACCTCCAATCAATCTTAGAAAACACTTAGACTCCTTTAATCGGATCCAACCAAAATCTTTTCTACTTGTTTCTCCCATTTGGCCATTCCCGATGGTACCATATTATAACGGTAGTAGAGATAGAATCAGCTTCAAGAATTAACTTGATTCCAAACTCTATCTCTTTACCCAAAGGTAAACCTGGCATCATTTCCTACAACCAGGATTCCTTTAACCCCCTTTTCCCTTTAATATTGCCTCCTAGAAGCAACATATGGGTTCATTGGATTCCCGATTCGAAACTTGGGAATCCCAATACAGGGTTGTTCTATCGTCATTAATCATGATCACTTGATCCTTCAGCTCCCAAACCGTGCTTAAGATCAAATGTAATCATGACACACGTAGATAGACAAAGTCTGATACCTTAATAGAACGATACAGACGTACCTTGGAAATGACTACAAGAAGATTTGTAGGAGTCTCCACTTGAGATAACAGATTGGGTAAGGCATTGAGCAACTTCGATCACTACCCTTATCCGAAAGGAACAAAAGAAAGGATAGCTTTAGAGTTGAACAAACTCAGCAAGGTTGATCTTTAAGAAGATCACTGCCCTACGCTCGGTCTAAAAAGTTGATTAACTTTAACACGAGTGAGGGTAAACACTCCTCCTCAGAGTCGAGGACTCAACTACAACTCCTTAAGATTTCCTTATCACTGGTTCCTATGAGAACGGAATAAACCAACACTATGGTTTTGGGTTTACAACAAGTCTAAAGAGAAGCATACGACTATCATACTTCTACTTAGACTTCCCAGAACACTTCTTAATAGCAGAATGAGCTACTTATCTAGAGCCATTACCCATAACCTTAGCTCTAGTTTGGAAATATATGAAAGCAAACTTCCCAGGAAACATTGCAGATATCGATGACCAGCGTATTGGACCACACACCCAAGGACCAAGAGTCAGGACCATTGCTCTGATACCATAAAAATGTAACACTCCTTGTATATCATCTTAATTTATAAGAAAAGTAAGAAGTTTATGAAAACTTGGACTTGTTATCGTTGGAAAAAGATCTGAAAATAAGAATTTTCTCTTCCCTTGAAAATTTAATTTCAGAAACACTTGATCAATGATTAAGGTTGACTACCAAAATCAGAGTTTGCGGAAACGTAGTAAAATCATCATATTGTACCCCCAAAATATATCAAGTGTAACAAGTCCATTAATACCAAATAAGTATAATTATGAAACTGAATTCCTCTTATGATATCTTTTTCCAAAGTATGTATCATATAAGTTCTATTAAAAATAGAAATGTTATAGAGCTGGTCACTGGTCCTTTGTCCAAACATCCTTCTGGTCGGATCCTCGATATCTGCACAACGGGTTTCCAACCCACACCTTCTACACTCTGCATGCACCTAAGAGACATCTCCCTTTACAGATTCTTGTGCAAGCTAGATGCACGATCAACACCTAATAAGGGCATGGGGGTTAGCTATACATATTCGCATAATCAAATGAGAATAAAACTAACATCCACAAGTCAACATGTAGCAATTCATGATGCATAACCATATGAGCACACCCGGTTAATCATAATAATTCTTTCAATTCAGGTGGCATGATGCATGATTTCTTCCACAGTTGAGGCCTCTAACAAAGTCCATCTCGGACGTCCATCCAATACACCGTTGTGTTCCCGGAACACTGACATTCGTTCCCAGAACGTAATGCCAAACCATACTTGGATGATAAGCATTCACTCCCAGAGTGTGCATCACGTTCCCAGAACGTGTAGCAAACCATACTTGGATAAATAAGCATCACTCCCAGAGTGTGCATCACGTTCCCAGAACGCATACGTTCCCAGAACGTATAAAAACCAGGTCCCGGACACTGGCCACATATCTATAATGTGTCATCCAGTAGGTTGCTTATCAAAGTGTTCCCAGAACACCAACATATGTTCCCAGAACGTATAAAACCAGGTCCCAGACACTGGCCACATATCTATAATGTGTCATCAAGTAGGTTATAATTTGGTACTCCCGGAGTACCCTCCTCATATTCCCAGAATATGATAAACGTTCCTACCAACCAAACTTCCATTCTATATGAATGCACAATCATCAAGGTTGGTTTTTATGTTTAATTCCATTATTAAACCAACGTGTTCCCAGGATACTCATATACGTTCCCAGAATGTATCGCAAACCATACTTGGAATAAAATCAAGCACCATTCCCAGAGTGTGCATCACGTTCCCAGAACGTGTCCAAGAAACCATGTCCCAGACAATGGCCACATTCCCAGAATGTGTCATCAAGTTGGTTGCATTAGTTTAGTACTCCTAGAGTACGGGGTCGAGTACCCGAACATCACAAACTATCCTTGCCAACCTATTTCATTACCTTTCTCTATGCATGCCTTGCATACATAACTACTAAGGTTGATCTTTCCATTAATTACTGTGATTTAGAAATATTCCAATTTCTCTTTTGAATGATTTATTTGAGGTATAACCTTTGACATAAAATTCCCCTTTGAATTTTTCTCAAAACATGCCTTTTTAAACTTAGATTGAGTAATACAACTTCAATGGTATTTAAAAACTTAACTTTTTATTTTTCAGATTCAGGTACTAACCGGTTACAGTTTCAGGCCAACCGGTTAGAATTACAGACCGGTTAGAATTACAGACCTGAATTGTTTACCATTGCAATTCAGAAAAACCCTTTTTCTTGAATTCTCTACCCAATCCAAAACACCTTTAACATTGTTTTATACCTCAAAAGCCATTGTTTGCATCATTCAAAAGTCCAAATCGCATTTCATTCTCCAATGAACATAATTTCCTCTTGAAATTATTTCATTAACTTAAGGCATTAACTTTAATCTTTCAAGTCTGAACCTTGGCATTATAATAACTCATATTCAGACCATGTATACTGAAATTAAAGCTTAGATTTGAGCAGAGACCATTAAGATTTCAGGACTGATTAATAAACTAATTCTCTTTGAAAATCTGCAGTGTCTAACCGGTTACGAATATCGTGTAACCGGTTAGATTATGCAGTCAGTCCATTAAAACAAGAGTTTTAACAACTCATTTTCTTCCTTTCTCAAATCTAACCCAAACTCAATATGCACAAAGTTCATATGCCTTAAAACAAACATGTTTACACCCAGAAACACATTCATATTGCATGCATCAAGTTTATGGTATCAAATTGCATGAAAATTCACATAAACACAATTTAATACGACAAAACTTAGATTAAGCACTTAAACTCAGAATTAAGCATCGACATAGCTTGCATGCATCCAGATAACATTGCTCAAAACAACAATTGAGCTCAAATTGGCCTCCAAGCCATTTAACCATTTCAACCTATGCCCTTTGAGTCTCTTGGTGACTCATCCTATATTCTACCACAATTTATTCTCATTATAGCAAATAGTAAGCTTCCCCCTTACCTTAGGTTCGTGCTTGATGAATCTAATCACTGGAATTTGCCAGATCTCCCCAGAATCCACAATCTCCATTTTCAGTCCCCAAACAAGTTTGGCAGGGTCCAAAAGCCAGAAGATTTGACATAGCAATTGGCCAAAGAAATTGGGGAAAATAGTTAGAATTCAAAGTAGGTAACATGAACTAGAGAATCAAAGAGGTTTGAGACTTAAAGGTTAACTATGCTTACCAAAATCAAATCTGGAATTCAGCTTCCAGAACCAGAACAACAGAGAACTCAGACTCAAACTCTTAGCTTCCAAGCTTGATTCCTCCACCCACACGAACACTCAACTTACAAGGTGTATATCACTGGAAAGCTCTTGATTTAAGCTTTCCAGAAAGGTGTGTTTCACTCTCTAACTCTCAAAGAAAAAGACGAATTGCTCAGAACGAATTTGGAACCCTAATTACCCTTCTTCAACAAGAATTGCAGCAATCAACCCTTGATTCTTCAGCAATTCCACTATTTATAGACAAATTAAGATAGCATGCAAGGCGACACGCGTCTCCCACCATGAATCGAGTGGGATTCGTGGCGAATTCTGGGTTAAAACGCGTGATTACTCATCAAACGCACTAACCCAGTTTTCTGAGTGCATCGTGTAACCGGTTACAAAGCCCCTCTAACCGGTTACATACTGGTAAAATTCAAAAATTAATAATTTAATTACTCTTTCTTCAAAAACCTTTTTAATATTGCAATTAGGTCCCAACCCAAGGACTAAATTGCAATATTCATATTTTTGTACAAAATAACCATATAAAAATATATCTTATATTTTTATAATAAAAACACATAATGTACAAAAACTAAAACCTTCAAAATTCAATTATAAAATAATTGTTATAATTAATTTCTTGGTTATTTGGGAAACGAAAATTAGGGGTGTTACATCGAGTATCTTTTAATCATTGCAAAATGGTATGTTTCATCTATTTACAAATTTTGTAAAGCTTAATATGTTAAAAGGTTGAAGTGTTTTAATTATAAAGCATGAACAATATAATGCCTATATGTTTTTATATAAAAATTTTAACTTTCGAATGTTGTCGACGCCTACTTTTCATCGATAAACAACATACCCCAAGTTAAACAATTTAATTTAAAATGAACAGTAGCAGGTAGGTAGTCTCAAATACTTTTTATTCTCGCGTTCAATTTCGTGATTCTTTTCATTGAATGTTAACTTTTCATGAATGGAATGCAATACAATACTAACGAAATAAATTTAATTTAGAGAATATTAAAATTTTCAGTATATTGTAAATCATTTCGAAATAATTTCTTTCATCTCTTCTTATGTTTTACTATATTTGTATTACATATATTTAAATATGTAGACAATTAATGTATTTTAGATATATAGCATATACGTATTAATGATAGAAACATAATTAGTTTCTTCACGAATTTGTATGAATGATAGAAACATAAAATAATTTGGATCAGAAAAAAGAGTAAAGTATTAAATATGTGACACCTACCACAAAGTAGAGTGTTGGATCCCAATTTATTTATATAAATTGTTGATATGTTTTTTTATGATAGTATATATTTTGTAAATTTTTCGGTAAAAGAAAAAATTCATTACCACGTGCAAAACTCAGAAGCAATGAAACCACCATAATAATGGCGAATTAATAACTACTTAATAGCTACATAATAATTTAACCTTGCCACCTTCTATGAAGGTTCAAGATCAATGAATATTTTTTAAATTTATTAACTGAAACTAATGGCGAATTAATAGCTACTTCTAAAATGTTATGAATATTTTTGACTTTTAGAAAATGGCAGAAAAATAATGAAGAAGATTTGTCAGTACCTGATTCAGTAAGAAAGCGAAGGAGTTATGTGCTGAAAGACATGGAATTCAAAAGTAATATATTAGCAGGTTGGTAAGACTTATATTCCACTAATTCATGGGTTCAAATCCCGTTGCCAACTAGAGCACCACCATAAACGCATTTATAGTCTTGAGACCTGTCATGTCCCACAATGAATCCTAGGGGCCCAACTCAAAAAAAATTTGTTTTTTGTTGTTAAAATTTGAGTTGTTAATAATTTTTAATACGTTAATTTTAATAGCACAAAACAGTACTCCCTCCGTCGCTAATTATAAGACATGTTTGGGAGATTTCACGTCCATTAAGAAAGTTGATTAATTTTGTTATTTGTAATGAAAATGTAAACTTTTGATGTGTATTGTCAAAATTACCCCTATTATTAAAAAGTGTTAAATAAATAGGGGTGTTTGTGGAAAAAAGTAATTAATGATCATTGAAAATTGGTATGGGGTCATATAAATAGGGACAAAATAAAATTGTCAAAAGGGTCTTATTATTAGGGACGGAGGGAGTATATTTTTTCTCATTTTGTATACTGGTCAAAGGTCGTTGTTTTCTGTTCTTCTTTCTGTCGAGTCTACCTTGAGACCTTACAGTCAACTTGTTAGTGTATGGCACACTAATTCTCTCCTACCTGGTTGTCGTATTGGCGTCCGCCGGTATTGCAACGGGTAGATGGCATATCATGTAGCAATCCACATGTGGCCTCTTCAGGGAGGAGCATGGGAAATGGTCCCTGATGGTTGGATCTTGCGCGGCGAAACTCGATTGGAGATCGACGATCCGAGACATATTCTTCGAGGAGCGAGCATGGACGTGCACGTGGGACAAGTCACTCTCCGTGATTATCAGAATGGTGGACCGAGGGAGTATCACGAGTTTGGTGGTGATCCTGCACCCTTGGCGGCTGCGATTCCTCAACCAATGGAGGAAGAGGATGCTAGTGATTCCGATCACGAAGCGGAGGCGGATTCGAGCGAAGATATGGAGATGGATGCTAGTTCCGCTGAAGAGTGATTCCCTGTTGTCCGTGTCTAAAGAATGTTGTGTGTCTAGGATCTGAGTTCCAGTCGAGGATTATATTGCAATGTACTACGGATGTAATCAGCTACTTTTCATTTTGGTTGTAATCTCTTTTGTAATGATGGCCTACTTTTGGAAAACCTTTGGAGTTTGACTCCAGCACTTGTGGCTCATGTCTTTTTTTAAATGAAAACAGTTTAATTTTTCAATAATGGTGTTTTGAGTGGGGAGTTTCGAAAGTGACAACTCGATTTTCAAAAGGGTGGTGTTGGTCGTTAATGAACTCATGCTTTTAAAAAAATGGCCTCATTTTTGCAATAAAATAATAATAATTTAGTATGCTTTCGGAAGCGAAAATCGGGCTGTTACAGAGGTGGTATCAGAGCAATGTTAATCCTCAGTGGCCTTAAGCCTAATCTTATATGCTTACTCTGTGTAACTCTGTGTGTCTAGAGTCTAGGATTCTGTGTTATCGTGCGTTGAACCCCTTTCTTCTTTATTTTAAGATGAGTCGTACGCGTGGAAGACCTTCCGGTTCAAGTTCGAGAAACCCTGGTGAGGATGCTGATCACCCGGATGCGACAGATTTCATGACTCGGATGGCAGCTGTGATGACGGGAGTCAACGATAATCTTCAAGCGTTGCATCGTCAGGCGCAGCAGAATTTCAATGTTCAGCAGCAAGCTCAAAATTTGGAAGCCCAAGGCTACAAGGGATTAGATGAGTTCTGTCGTCGTAACCCGAAGGAATTTGCGGGAGGCTTTGCTCCGGATGCAGCTGTGGAATGGATCGAGGATTTAGAGCGTATATCTGGGGGTATGGTGCAGTGCAACGATGAACAGAAGTTGGCTTATGCTGGGTATATGCTGACAAGGGAGGCTGCAGCATGGTGGCGCGTGGCTAAGCAAGTGATGGTGAATCAGGGAGAAGCGCTGACGTGGGAAGCTTTTAAGCAGAAGTTTCTCGAGAAGTATTTTCCGTTGTATCTGAGGACTGAGAAGGAGATGGAATTTCTGAGGTTGAGTCAAGGGAATTTGTCGATTGATGAGTATGCTTCGAAATTCGAAGAGCTGGTTAAGTATGTACCCCAATATGCTGGAGGGGAGAATGAGCGGTCGAAGTGTGCTAAGTTTAGAGATGGTCTTAAGCCTGAGATTAAATTAGCTTTTTCTCATTTAGAAATAGATAATTTCGCAAGTTTGGTGAATCGCTGTCGTATGTACGAAGGAGGTCTGAAAGTAAGAGGAGCGGCTGAGAGGGTAGTGAACCCTTCTTCATCTCATGGACCGGTTCGTAATTTTCCTTTCCGTTGAGACTCTGGTGGAAGGTATAGGGCTCTGCACCCGTATTCTGGTTCGAGTGGAAGAAGAGATCTACGCTTCGGAGGCAACGGTAATCGCGGTGGAAACCGTGGGGGCAGCAGTTATGGAGGAAATCGTATGGAGCATGGCGGTGGTAGTTGCAATAATTTCGGTGGAGTGAGATCAGGGAACGTACCTCCTCATTGCAACAAGTGTGGTCGTAATCACTTTGGCCCGATGTGTCCATCAAGGAGTTCGAACTGTTTCAACTGTGACAAGCCTGGTCATATTGCAAGAGATTGCAGGGAGCCTAAGCGAACAGCTAATTCGGGGAATGCTAATCGTCCTACTATGCCCAGAAGAGTGTTCACGATGAGCGGAATTGAAGCTGCGAATGCTGCTAATCTCATCCAAGGTGAATGTTTCATTTATAAGAATTCCTTGTTAGTATTGTATGATTCGGGTGCTACTCATTCTTTTATTTCTCATGATGTGGTGAATAGATTAAATTTGAAAGTAGATGCCTTACCCTATAACTTGATTGTTTCTACCCCTACTGATAGACCTGTGATAGTGTCTACCTATTGTCCTAACTGTCCCTTAGAGATAGAAGGAAACACTTATTTTGTTGACTTGATTCAGCTACCCCTTTCCCAAATAGACATTATACTAGGAATGGACTGGCTTACTAGGAATCATGTTCTACTGAACTGTTCTGAAAAGTCGTTAGTCTTTAGTGAAACCCACTCTTCTTTGCCTAAACCCAATGACCTTGAGCATTTGTCTGCCAAGCAAATTCGAACTTCATTGAAGGAAGGCGCGGTAGCCTACATGTTTCTGGCTTCGTTGGATGTCAAAAAGGACAAGGAACTGCATGAATTACCCGTAGTTCGGGAATTTCCCTAAGTTTTTCCAGAAGGAATACCTGGTTTACCGCCAATTCGAGAAGTAGAGTTCTCAATTGACGTGATACCTGGAACTGGACCGATTTCCAAAGCACCTTACAGGATGGCTCCGGTAGTGTTAGCCGAATTGAAGAAGCAATTGGAGGAGATGTTGGAAAAGAAGATGATAAGGCCTAGTGTTTCACCCTGGGAAGCACCGGTTTTCTTCGTCAAGAAGAAGGATGGTAGTATGCGTTTGTATACGGATTACCGACAATTGAACAAGGTGACGATCAAGAACAAGTACCCTCTGCCCAGAATTGACGACCTGTTGGATCAATTGAAGGGAGCGACTGTATTTTCCAAAATCGACCTTAGATCGGGATATCATCAGATAAGAGTAAAGGAGGAAGATATTCCCAAGACTGCTTTCCGAACTCGTTATGGTCATTACGAGTATCTGGTTACGCCTTTCGGTGTAACAAATGCTCCTGCGATATTCATGGACTACATGAATAGAATTTTTCACCCTTACTTGGATTCATTTGTTGTCGTATTTATCGATGATATTTTGATTTATTCCAAGTCTAAGGAGGAACACGCTGAGCATTTAAGGACGGTTTTGTCAATGTTGAAGGACAAACAGCTTTACGCTAAGTTGTCGAAGTGCAACTTCTGGTTGGACTCAGTGCATTTCTTGGGGCATGTAATCTCGAAGGATGGAATCTCAGTAGATCCTGCAAAAGTGGAGGCTGTATTGGGATGGAAGACACCAACATCTGTGACGGAAATTCGTAGTTTCTTAGGATTAGCGGGGTATTATCGTCGATTTATCGAAGGATTTTCTCGTTTGTCTTTGCCTTTGACGAAGCTGACGAGGAAAGGTCAACAATTCGAATGGTCGGCGAAGTGCAAGGAGAATTTCCAAGAATTGAAGAGGAGATTGACAACCGCACTAGTGTTAATTTTACCGGACACGACAAAGTCTTTCTATGTGTATTGTGACGCTTCGAAGCAAGGATTAGGATGTGTGTTGATGCAAGAGCGAAAAGTAGTGGCCTATGCTTCACGGCAACTGAAGATTCATGAGCTCAATTACCCAACCCATGATTTGGAGTTAGCGGCAGTAGTGTTTGCTTTGAAGATTTGGAGGCACTATTTGTACGGTGTAAAGGTTGAAGTCTTCAGCGATCACAAGAGTTTGAAGTATCTGTTCGAGCAAAAAGAGCTGAATATGTGTCAAAGAAGGTGGATGGAATTCCTAAAGGATTATGATATTGAGTTACAGTATCATCTTGGAAAGGCGAATGTAGTTGCTGATGCTTTGAGTAGGAAGTCATTACATGTTTCTGCGTTGATGATTAAGGAGTTGAAGTTGATTGAGGAATTTCGGGATCTGAATCTAGGAATGGAGTTAGGACCAAAAAGTATGATATTGGGGCAGTTGACTGTTTCAAGTGGATTTATGGAGCGAATAAAGGAACTTCAGCTGAAAGACGAGGAACTTCAAGCTAAGAAGGAGCTTCCGGAAAAAGGAAAGGAAGTGGAATTCAAGATTGGTGGTTATGGAATTTTGAGATATAAGGATCGTTTCTGTGTACCGAACGATCTGGAGACGAAGGGAATGATATTGGAGGAAGCTCACAAGAGTAAATTGAGTCTACACCCTGGTTCTCAGAAGATGTATCAAGATCTTAAGAAGGTATTCTGGTGGCCTGGAATGAAGAGAGAAGTGGCAGAATATGTATCGCGATGTTTAACGTGTCAAAAGGCGAAAGTGGAACATAAGAAGCCTGGTGGTGAGTTGACACCATTGGAAGTACCAGTGTGGAAATGGGATTGTGTCACCATGGATTTTGTCTCTAGTTTTCCAAAAACTCGGAAAGGTTACGATGCTATTTGGGTAATCGTGGACAGATTGACGAAGACGGCACGGTTTATTCCTGTCAACATGAAGTATTCGATGGATAAGCTGGCTGAACTATATTTGAAGAAAGTAGTAAGATTGCATGGAGTGCCCTCAAGCATAGTATCAGACAGAGATCCTCGTTTCACTTCGAAATTTTGGGTCAGTTTGCAAACAGCAGTCGGAACCAAGTTGGATTTGAGTTCCGCATATCACCCTCAAACGGATGGACAGTCAGAACGAACTATCCAAACGTTGGAAGACTTGTTGAGAGCCTGTGTGATTGAGAGTGCCGGTGAATGGGATTCTTTCCTGCATTTGATTGAGTTCACCTATAACAACAACTTTCATTCAAGTATAGGAATGGCACCGTATGAAGCTCTGTATGGTAGAAAGTGCAGAACGCCGTTGTGTTGGTTCGAGACTGGTGAGCACTTGCTCATAGGACCGGATGTGGTGCAACAGACGAATGAGAAGGTGAGGTTAATTCAGGAAAAGATGAGGACTGCCCAAAGTAGACAGAAAAGTTACCAGGACAAGAGGAGAAGTCCGCTGGAATTCAATGAAGGAGATTTTGTATTCATGAAGGTAGTGCCAACTACTGGAATTGGTAGAATGCTCAAAACCCGAAAACTTACACCTCGTTTTATTGGACCCTACCCAATTCTCAAACGCATAGGACCTTTAGCCTATCAATTTGCCTTACCACCTTTTCTTTCAAACTTGCACAATGTTTTTCATGTATCCCAACTGAGAAAGTATGTCCATGATCCTTCACACATCATTGAACCCGATTCAGTGCAATTAAAGGAAAATCTTACATTTGAGGCTTTACCTCTAAGGATAGATGGTAATAGTGTCAAGAGGTTAAGAGGGAAGGATATTCCCTTAGTTAAGGTAGTATGGAGTCGGAATAATGGGGAAGATGCAACATGGGAACTAGAGAACAAGATGAGAAGTTCTTTTCCGCACCTGTTTGATCCAGGTACTGTATTTCTCGGGGACGAGAAATCTCAATGTTGGGGAGAATGTAACACCCCGTCTGAATACCTCACATTTGTTTTAATTGGTAAAGTAATCGATTTGAGAAAATGTTTTCAAAGGGTATTTTGAAAAAGTATTTCTTGAATTAAATTTATTTTGTGATTTCAAATGATAAAAGGTTTTAAGGAAAATGATTTTTGTGGGAAAACCTTATGAATTTGGATTGAGTTTTGGATTCAAATTGTTTAAAGTATTTAAGTATTTAATAATTGGTATTTTGTATTTTGTGGAAAATGTGATTTTAAAAAAAAATAAAAATGATTTTGAGGTGCATGTGTGTGCATATGTGTCGCCGTGTGGTGTGTGTGTGTGGCATGCATCATGCAAAATTTTTGACTTCCTTGCACCCTAGGTTAGTAGCCAAATAGCCCTAGGTTTAGTTTAGTGATAAGCTTGATTAGGAGTTTGACCAACCAATATGAAGTGAGATTAAGCCTAATCCTACTTCTTTTGTCCAATGGCTTGGCTTGAGCCATGCAAGCCTTCCAATTGCCAACTTTACCCTTGAACCACTCTCTTTGGTCGAATTCCTTTTAAGGGCGAGAAGGGAAATTGTTTGTGTGCCTTCTTATACCCCAACCGTAGTTCCTTTCCCATTCCTCCACAATTCATTTCTAAAACTAAACATACTCTCTAAGAGTAACATCCAACTCTTAGAAAGAAATAGAAACATAGAGAGAGAGAGTGAGAAACCGTGAGCTCAAGAGGAGAGGAAGAAGGAGATTAAGCTCAAAGCCTTAGGATTCTTGGAGACTAAGAGAAGAAGGTTGAAGATCCTTTCTTTTTCTTTAGCTTATTCGAAGATCATTGGGTATTAGTAGTAGTTTTCAATTTTCCAAGTCTTGTAAAGTTCTTTGTTGTTGCATGTCCAATTTCTTTGAAGATCTATGTTTGTAAGCACTTGTAAAGCCTTGATCTTAAGTTCCAAGAACATCATAAGCTTGTAGAACCTAAAAACCATGGACACTCCTATTCGGCCTTGTTTAGAAAATTAGGTTGTGATGATTTCGTTTTTGTTTTGAGTTCATGCATGTTAGCTTAATGCTTGATGAAGATGATCTAAGTGGTTTAAGTGCTTTGGTTTTCACTTTGAATTTTCTAAACCTTGATCTTTGATTTTCATTCCAAAAAGTCTTTGATCTTTTGTGTTGATCTTGAGAAAGGTTTGATTTTCACCTTGATTTTCCATGGCTTTGATTTTTAAATCTTGCATGTGATTCTTTGCTCAAAAAGTTTTGTTTCCTTGACTTGCATGTCACGGTTTTGAGGGGAATCAAAGGAAAACAATTTTCTTTTCAAATAATTTTGCTTTGATCTAAATTTATGTGTATTTCAAAGTTAAAGATTTAAGTTTTTCACTTGATCTTGTTGGTGTACTTTTCGGCCAAGCTTTGAAAACAAAGGATCATAACTATTTTTCATGAAAAGCTTCTTGCATGAGTTTTCTTTTTGATTTCCATGATTTTAAGGCACATGCAAGGAAAAATAAAAATGAAATTGTGTTTGAAGTGACACAAGTAGGTCACGGTTTTGGTGAGAAAAAGGAGTAGTGTTTTCTAAAACCATGGATTTATATGTGCATGTTTTTGATTTAATATTTAAAGGTTTTTGCATTAAAAAGAAATGCATCAAAGGCTTTGTTTTCCTCTAGTGATGATTCGGCCTATGTTAGATTGTATAGGCTAGATTCTTTTTGCATGAAATTGTCTTCTTGAAATGATTATGTTTTATAACTTTGTTTTAAGAAAATTTGTTTAAATTGTGTTGTTTTACTTTTGGGTCAATTCGGTTTTCATGAAAGAAAGGGATAAATGTATTTGATTATTTCTAAAAGTATTTTTATAGTTTGATTTCTTTATCCTTTGCTGTCCAAGAACTTATTTCAAAGTATTTCACTTTTAAAAATGTTTTTGAGTTGTGAAAAAAAAAGTGGATTTCAAGTGTTATGTGATTTATAAAAAGTTGGAATGAAAATTGTGGATTTTTCAATATTTTCCAATTTAAAATGGTGGCTGGACTTTTCCATACAGCCACATAAACCATTTGTTTTATTTATTTTAATGTGAAGTTTTCCAATGATTTTCCAAGGATTTCAATTATGAGAAAAGATTGAAAATTGTTTTGATAAACACTTGAATTTTAAGCAAAGAATAGAGAAAGTAAAGAATTTCCTATTTAAGAAATCAAGTTATAAATTTTAATTGAAATGATTTTTGATAAAAGTGTATTTATTTACCTCGAGGTTATTCAATGGACGGTGGGAACTATTCTCAAGGAGAAGCTAGAGATCCCCAAGGTCAAAGTATTTCTCTTGCTGGATTAAGAGGTGAGTGAGATTGTGGTGAGCCCGTAACATGGTTGTTCGTATGGTGGTAACATGAGTCTACGCGATATTTTGTTCTATGTTTCTTGAATTAGTGCATGTTTATTCCTATCCTTTGTTAGTTCCTTTCTCATTCTTTGTAAAAGTTACTCTTCACGAAATGAGTCTGAATGTCGTTATGAATGCGTATGAGAAAGCGAAAGTAAAGTATGAGGATATGCAAAAAAGAGATATGTGTTGAGACTCAAGATAGTGTGGTGGAGTAAGAAAGTATCAGATGAGAACATTACGCTCGTGGAGCTGAGATTTGTGCTAGAGAATGCGTGATGGAAATGATTGTGCAAAAGAGATATGTGATTGTCTGTGAGAATGATGTGATGGCATGGAGGCCGTGTGGCTTGAGAAAGTGATGGTTTGATTATGTGAAAGTGGAGAAAGATGTAACCCTTAGTGGTCGGGTCTTGTCGAAGGGATGGAATAAGGGCAAGCCGATCTTAGGTTAACTAAAGATGATAAAAGACTTTTAAAAGATTTTAAAAGACACTAAAAGATATTAATGTGCGCGGTGAGGTATACAAGTGTGAAGTAGTGGAGAGGAAGATACTATGGGTATCTGCGGATACTCAGGTGGAGAATGCATGAGGGGAGGGCAAGGACGGTGAAACGTCAAGAAGCCTCGAGTACATTTCTAGGCGGGACGAATCCCACAAGTGGCGCACTAACGTGGTGGGGACTGGGTCTAATGCCGTCGAAAGTACCGCATAGCTAACTAGAAATGATACTGTCACCCTCTTGAATGCAAGTCTACAACAGTGAGAGGGACTGGAACGGGGCATTGTGTTTGCCACTGCGTGGACAGTGAGCCTTAATGTTATTGATATGATTTGAGGACGAGATCCTCCTGGTCTGGGACCATTGTGTTGAGACAGCTGTCATGCCCGCGTGGTAAAGGTCCTGTACTCCTGTTGGCTTCCGACTAGGTTTGGATGGGGACCGAGGAGATGTAGAGTGTGCGTTTATCCTCAGTGATGGTGATTCCCTTACCTCATTGAGTGAGCTGAGATATGATAAAACTTAATAACCAAAGAGTAAAGATATAATTGATGATGAAAATATTGATGAGTCGAGGTTGTTCTGAGAATCATGTTGGTTTATGCTTCCTCATTTTATGTGTTTATTTATTTACGTATCTCGTTTATTTCGATTATGGCGTTACCCTCTTTGTTATCCTATGCTGTTAACCTGGCATATTCGTGTGTTCTCTACGCTCTTGGTATTTTGTCTCATTTTGTATACTGGTCAAAGGTCGTTGTTGTCTGTTCTTCTTTCTGTCGAGTCTACCTTGAGACCTTATGTAACACCCCGATTTCGGCAACTTGAAAACATCATCTCTTTTAACAAAACATAGTAAAAATTTGGGAAATTTTTTTTTTAAAATGGTGACATGGGCATGAGAACCTTTATGTTCCAAAAACATTCCAATAACTTAATTGAAATAAAATTATGTTCTCATGTCACATATCAAAAGTCAAGTTCCAAACCGAGATGTTACTTAACATCGCACTTTGTAACTTGGCTTCATAAATCTGTTTTGAGAAAACATTTTCATTTTATAAAACTTTATTCTTTCAAAAGCCATACTCAATAAAATACCAAGTGGGGTACAGAATGATATGCCAATGTAAACCAAGTAGTTGCAAGGGATACAGTGCTCAAGGGAATTACCTATTACTATTCTTGACCTCTAATCTTCTTCGCTGAAGCCCACTGCCGAAACCACGTCGAGAAGAAAGTACACATCCTACTACAGGGTCGACCATCTACCCGTTGCAATATCGGAGTAACCCGACACGACAACATGGTAGGAGAGATGGTCAGTATTCCCGAAGTACAACATGACCAGACAATAGGACAATAACTAGAGGCATATAATAAGGACATAGGAACTAACAATTCTCATGCAATGCATATGACATGTATATTCATGTAAGCACATAGGAAACATTTATAAATAAAACATATCATGACAAACCAAACATATATAAGAACCATAACTCAACCCAATTCACATCACTGCACTTGGCATCACCAGCCTTCAAATATTCAAGTCTTATCATCATCTTTCTCAATCTTTCCAACAATCACTTATACTTTTCTTCTTTGAATCTTTCTCAATAAATTCTTTATACATTCTCTCTTAGGATCTTTTATCATTATTAAGTTTTATCAATTCGATTAGCACCAATGATGAGGGGGAAACATCATTGAGCTCGCACACGTCTACATCTCCTCGGTCATCCACCCAACCTAGTCGGAAGCAAACAGGAGTACAGGACCTTTACCATGCGGGCACGACAGCTGTCACACAAACAAATGGTCCCAGACCAGGAGGCCCTGCCTCAAATCATATCAATTCAAATATCATATCAATGCGCGCTCTCAGCGGCAATCACAAATGCCCCGTTCCAGTCCCTCTCACTGTTCCTGAAATGCCATAGGGGTGACAGCACTATTCCGGTCCCGGGTGCAGAACTTACCACGGCATTAGACCCAGTCCCTACCACGTTAGTACGCCACATGTGGGATTCATTCCGCCCAGAATAGTACTCAAAGCCTCATGGCGTTTTACCGCCCTAGCTTACCCTATTGCATTCACAACCCGAATATCCTTGATATTCGGGGTACCTTCCTCTCCACTACTTCGATATGACACTCATGCCTCACCGAGTTTGTAAATGTCTTTTAAAGTCTTTTAAAGTTTTGAGTTTTAAATTAAACGGCTTAATCCTAACAGTCGGCTCGTCCTTGGTGCATCCCTTCAACGAAGCCCGACCTGTAATCGCAAACTGTTCCCCCTAAATCTCAATGGCTTCATGCCTCATATCACTTTCATCTCGCTATCATGATTCTCATACAACTCATTCTCAACATATTTCTCATCCACATCATCAGTATCTTTTCCTCGTTTTTCTCAAAATATCTTTCCGCAAAGCTTTTTCGAAAACATGATTTCACAAAACTTTTACTTCACAAAACATTTTCAGAAACCTCATTTCATAAATCCTTTCAAAAAACCTTTTCAAAAATAATGTTTCCAAAAACTTTCACAAAAATACAGTTTTCACAAAAGCTTTTCAAAAATCTCTTTTCAAAACCTTTTTTTTTCAAAAACAATCACATTTTTGGATGAGTGTTAATGGAGGAGCAAGCTCAACTCAACACTAAGCTTCTTTCCAAAAACATTAACGAGGAATCACATCTCCATTCAAATCACATCTCACTTTCACAATCACATTCTCTTTCAAATCTCAACTCGGTATATCTCTTTCATTCGCATTGCGTTTCATCTCTTTCTCAATCATCATTCTCATACTTTCTCATCATAAGGGCCACGAGGCCATAGGCAAGGAGTATGAGGACCTCGGCTAGGCCGAGTCCACCACATAAGCCCCCCAGCTCGGTCAAGGCTATCTGAGCCTTGTTCCGAGGTCCTGGTTTAGGTCCTTTTCCCAAATCCACCACATAAGGGCCGAGTTCACCACATAAGCCCCCCAGCTCGGTCAAGGCTATCTGAGCCTTGTTCCGAGGTTCTAGGGAGTTCGGACGATTAGTCTGCCAAGAGCTGGATCCAGCTGTCTCTTACGTCTTTTCATTATGACGGAGCGGGTTTGACAGCTGTCTACTCACCAGTACCGAAGTGACGTTTGCTTTTACCGGATCTGACACGTGTCATAAATCGTGACCTACGAAGCGTCACCATCATTGTGACGTTGCTCGAGGTCCATTACTTCAGCTGCTACATGCCACGTGTCCCAGTTGATATGGCCGCATGTTGGGTTGGGCCTCTTGGGCCAAGCCCAAATTTTGAAAGTGGGGGGAAAACGGTTTCTCTCCCCCTTCTTTCTCAAAACCGCAGCATTCTCTCTCTTTTCCATAGTTATTCTCTCTCTCAACCCTATTGCCTTCTCTCTCTCTCTCCACCGAAAATTGTTTCTCTTCCCCATGAAAACAACGATTCTGTTCTTCCATAGTTGAATTCCATTTCTCTTTTCTGCACTTCACTGCCTTCTTCTCTGTCAGCGGATCCTGCTTTGGTTTTTCAAGCTTCGTTCTCCTTTGATCTCCTACTCATAAGGTACTGGTTGTTCTCTCCTTCCTTCTTCTTTGTTCTTTGTTTTTTCTTTTTCTTTTACTGCTTCACGATTTACACGGTGGGGGATTAGTATTTCTTGTTTTTTGTTTCTATTTCCATGGTGGTGGGGTTTTTTTTTTCTTAGGTTTTGTGGTTTTGATTTTGGGGAATAATGTTGGGGTTTGGTTTGAGGTTTCTCTAGATTGGGCGTGTTTTGGGGTTTTTTGGAGAGTTTTTGATTCATGTTTTTTTTTTGTTTATATTTCAGAAAACCAAAGGAGTAGATTGGGTTCAGTATGAGTAGGGAATGGTTTAGGAAGTGGGCTGGGGTAGTCTCCCTGTCATCAAGCAGTAGTGAGGAGGAGGACGACACTTCCTCCTCGTCCTGTTCCTCTACGGAGGTAGACGAGGCGCTCCATCGCCAAAGGGAGTATAGGCAGAAATACGAGAGGTGGGTTCTAGAGGTTGATCCCGTTGAGGTAATCTATCCTCGGAATTGGGAGGAGAAGAGGGAGTGGATACGGCAATACGCCTGGGCCGAGTTTGTTGACGGTAGGGAGCGTGCCGATTTCGAGAGGATGGAGAAGGAGGGAATGTACGAACGAGGGGTACCTATGGTAGAGGGGAGATGCTCGCCCCTCGGAACGACTTCGAGGGGGTTCTCTGGGGGGGTTATTTTTCGTAACCCGTAAGACTAATACCGAGCTCCCCTGTTCTTCCACAGCTACCATGCCACCCAGGAAGTGCGTCAGTCGACCTGAACTTTACCCTGCGCCTTTTGATGCCGATCAATACGAGTGGGTTGACGTGGAGCACAATGGAGTCCAATCTAGCCTTTGTTCCGAGGACAAGGTTGCCAAGGTAAGGAGGGCCGTGCTGCCTTGCCCAGGGGACGCCACCGGGACCTCTTACGAAGTACTCCCCTGTTCGGCAAATGACAGGATATGCAGCCGGACTGACAATAATTCCTTCTTCTTTTATGCCGATCTGATTCATAATCTCAGCGTGACCCTCCCGTTTACCGATCTGGAAATGAGGATCTTGAGTGAGCTCGGACTAGCTCCTTCCCAACTTCATCCCAATACTTGGTCGTTTCTCCGAGCATTCCAGAAGTACTGCGGAGCCAGGAATTTGGTATGCACTGTTCGGATATTTTTGTGGATGTACAACCCGTTCGTCAGTAATAAGGACGGGGTCACTGGTCGTCTTTGGGTGTCGACTAAGGCCCGAGCTCACTGTGGGCTGTTCGGCATGTTCTCCGAATCTTGGAAACATTTTAAACCAAGATTTTTTAAATACAAGTACGTTGGAACGGGGCTACCTTGGTTTCGGTCTGAGACGGGACCGAAAAGTTCCCTTTGGAGTGGACCCCCGAGTTCTTTAACCGCCATACCAGCACGCCACAAAGGTGGTCGGGTGTAACCTTGGATGCCGACGAGTCCGTAACGGCCCACCATTTTCAGACCGAATATCGTGCTCGGAAATTCCAACTTGATGTTGGAGTTTTCATGAAGTGTCCAGACAATGAAGTCTTGACGAAAATTGGTAGTTACTTTTGCTCTTATACTTGTACATTTTCTTTTCAATTCTCTTACTAATTTTTCCTTGTCCTTTTTTTTTTGCAGAAGAACATTGGTCAGAGATGTCCTCCAGAGCGCTGAAAGCTTCTTTAGAAGCTCGGAGGAAGAAGAAGTCCGAGGTTCCTTCAGCTGATGCCGTGTCGTCCGAGGTTTCCACTGATACGCTCTCGGCCGACTCTGGTCCACTCCATCCAACCCCACCTGCCGTCATCATTGCCCCACCTCCTCCTGCATCGCCTAGTCCAAGTGCCGAGGTAGCCATTGTTGCAGATACGCCACCTTCAGGCACTGGAACCAACCGAGGCTGCTGACTACCCTTGCCAAACCTTCACTGAAAGATACACTTGTCAAGATGTCGGGTGCCGAGTGGAAGAAAAAAGCTGAAGAGATGGCTTGCCAATTGAAAAGGGCCACAACCATGTTTAACGTGCTGGCCGAAGTGGCTGATGATGTGGTGGATGGTGTTTCGCCTGCTAAGAAAAAGGCTCGGTCGGCTATGGCGGCCGAGGTGGAGGAACTGAAGAGTGGCAAAAGATCAGCCGAACAAAAGTTATCCGAGGTTGAGGAGGAGCACCGCCGACAGATGGAGGAGCTTCAAAAAAGACATGAAGAAGTTTTGGCCCAAGCCAAAGCAGATGCTGAGGAGGCTGGTCGGCAGGAGGGCCTTGCCGAGGTGGAAAAAGTTAGGACTTTGCTAAAGAAGAGGGCTGCTCAGGCTCTTAAACACAAGGTAGCCGCATATGAATCGGATTTCAATCTTGAGAGGGCGGCAAGTAAAATTTTTACCAGTGCAATAGAGCAGATTCTTCACCTAAACCAAGGGCTCCGAATACGGTATATCGGCGCTTCTTCTGGGTTCGGGGTGGAGGAGGGGAAGATGGTCGATTACGATAAGGATGGGCTCGAGGTTGACCTTGACCAACCCGAGAAGAATCTGCCCAATCCTTTGGTGGAGAAACCGGATGAGGAGTTCAACCCAAACTCGGTTGTCCTGTCCGATGTTGAAGATGAAGCAGCATAAGCCCCTTATGCTGGGCAGCTTGCGATTTGTCAATGTTTTTTGTAACATGTTTGACAATGTTGGATTGTATTTTGCTTTATTGTGTACAACATTTTATTCTTATGCAAGTTCTTTCCAGTTTTAACTTGTTGCATGCTGTTATATTTATGCAAGTTTTTATTCTAACTTGTTGCATACGTACTATGTCCGAGGTCGTTTCTATGTAGAACTACTTGTGAGAATACAAGTCCTTTACCAACTTGTTGTATTTCGGCCTGATTGGACCTAAAAAACTTGTACCCAAGACCTTGGTGTTTAAAATCTAGTATAAATAATTCGGATAAACTCGGATGACTCAGTGAGTGCAGTAATCTTATAAGTTTTCCTCTGAATAAAGGTACTGTATATAAGTGCATACGGTAGGGAACTCGGATCTACCCGCCTTAGCCGAGGTGGGTGTCCTCGTCCCCGATGTAAAAGAGAATGCTGAGTGAAGCTATGTGGAAACATTTCACAACAGTCTGTTCTTTATCGGGTGTCCCTTGTACACTGTGCATATGAGCCGATCTTATCTAGAAGACGTTGGCTGTGCATAGCGCCATGCAACATTTAAGTGGCTAGTGCTAAATGAGAAGCTAGTACGTAGGTATATAAGACTGTGGCACTTGAGTAATGGGCAAGTTTGTACTTTTTTATTAATTATAAACATGAGTACATTGCCTATGAATTAAAAAGGTGGGTGTATCCCAAAGTGGAAAATAAGAGCATGACTAGGGGAAGTAAGTGTAAAATGTCAACAGAAATGAAGATAGAACTTAAACTTTTAGCTGGGGCGGCTGATAACGTCTGAGGTAAACCTAGCTGAAGTAGGTTCTCAGTTTTGCAACGTTCCAAGAATTTTTGAGTTCGGCCCCTTCGAGGGTCTCCAGTCTGTATGCCCCAGAGTATGTTTTTGAGATGACTCTGTAGGGGCCTTCCCAATTTTGAGAAAATTTCCCATCTCTTCGGTTTTTAAGACCGATGTCAGCTCTCCTGAGAACGAGATCACCGACCTCAAAAGACCTGGGTTGTACCGTTTTGTTATACTGCTTGGCTTGCCTTTCTTTTGCTTTCTTTTCCCGAGCAGAGGCAGCGCCTCGGATCTCTTCGGCCAGTATCAAGTTCTCTTTGATCAAATTTCCGTTTTCTTCCTCGGGTCTGTCCCTCATTCGGAAGGTATGAATCCTTCGTTCGATGGGGATGACCGCATCACAACCATAGGTGAGTCTGAAGGGGGTTTCTCCGGTTGAGGACTGAGCCGTGGTCCTGATTGACCAGAGGACCTCGGGTAAAAGATCGGCCCATGCCCCTTTGGCCTGTGTAATTCTCTTCTTGAGGCCGTCAACAATAGCTCGGTTGGCGGCCTTGGCTTGGCCATTAGTCTGGGGGTGCTCTACCGAAGAAAACCGATGAGAGATCCCGAGATTCTCAGATAATATCTGGAAGTTGTTGGCAGCGAATTGACTACCATTGTCGGTGATTAGTGTGAGTGGAAGGCCAAAACGGGAGATGACTTGTTTCATAAAAAAATTTTGGATCCTTGCCGAAGTGATGGTTGCTAAGGGCTCAGCTTCGATCCATTTGGTGAAGTAGTCTATTGCTACCACGATGAATTTTAGCTGGCTTGGAGCCGTTGGGAACTGTCCCACAATGTCCATCCCCCACATGCTGAAAGGCCAGGGGGAAGCTAGAGAGTGGAGCTCCTCGGAGGGTTTCTGATAAACATCGCTGAAGAATTGGCATTGAGGACATCGTCGAACATGGTCAATGGAATCCATAACTAAGGTCGGCCAGAAATATCCAGCCCTTAGTATCTTCCTTGCCAAGGATTTTCCTCCGACGTGGTGGCTCCCCATTCCTCCATGGACCTCGTTCAAGGTCTCTTGAGCTTCCTCAGAGGTAAGACATCAGAGGAGTGGGGAAGACATTCCTCTTCTATAAAGGACTCCATCCATAATGACATACTCAGCCGCCTTTCTCTTAAGTTTCTTTGCTTCCTTTTGATCGATAGGGAGTATTCCATGTTCGAGGTATGCCCTTATCGGATGCATCCAGTTCGCATTGCGTTTCATCTCGGTATATCTCTTTCATTCGCATTGCGTTTCATCTCTTTCTCAATCATCATTCTCATACTTTCTCATCATTCTTGTGATGTCCTAGACGGTGAGGTCCTCCAAGGGTGTAGGAGAAGACCTTCAAAGGAGCCTCTGTCTAGGGTTTCTATATGATGTTTGGTGGGAGTCCTCAAATGGCTAAGGAAGAGAGCTAGGAAGTAACCCTAATCACTGGTGTGTGAGGGTGATAATTAGGGTTAGAGGACGTACCTGAGCCCCATGTAGTACGGAGCTACTTATAGGGAGGAGCTGGTTGCCCTAATGGGCTTGCTTTAGGCCCAAGTAGGGCCAGCCTGTACTGAGCTATGAGCGGATGAGTTGTCCTTGCGGATAAGGTGATGAGCTGTCCTTGTGGATAAGATGGGAAGACGTCATCATGTCCTTGGTGTCGGAATCTTTGGGAGTTGTCGGACTTGGGAAGGTGTCGAACATGGGAAGGTGTCGGACAGGGAAGTCGGACCTGGGTAGGAGCATGAGGTCGGCCCGTATCCGGTATCTGTTCGGCCGTTGAGCCTTGAGCTCGGCCCATCACTCAGAGGGCTTCTTATAGGGCCACGAGGCCATAGGCAAGGAGTCTGAGGACCTCGGCTAGGCCGAGTCCACCACAATTCTTAACTCATCACTTATTTCTTTCTCATACTTCTCAAGTCTTACTCTTTCTCATTACCACATTCAACTTTTCCATTTAACCTTGATTCTTACTCTTTCTCATGATTCTTATTATCATTAATCACACTTCCAGATTTTCCAGACAGAATATAATAATCACAGAGATATCCAGTCCATAATAAATTCAATCATGCAATATATTTAACAAAACAGGAAGGCATCTAACACATATATGCATCACGTATGATAATGCAGCATGCAACATATTAGACTCGATGTACTCAGCTTAGAACTGAGTCTACGCGTCACGATGACCTAGGCCTACTGCATCTCTCACCTCTTGCTCCAGCTTCTGAAATCGTTGCGAGTCCTTCCCAACAAGTCAGCTATTCCGCTTCTCTACTTATACGCACCTTGTACTAAATAGACGATACTACGTTACAAACCTATTTTAAATAATCGTCCTACTTATATCAAAACGCTTTTTCGAAAACTCTTTTTATTTCTCGTCGGAAAATTGTAGATCGTTAAAACTTTTTCAATTCAAATATTTCTCAACTTAAATGCCACTTAAAACTTAAACTTTAAACCAACTAAATAAATTTTTAGGGTTGAAAAACAATTTAATAAAATCTGGACAGCAAGTATACAAGTTCATAAACCATTTTTCAGAAAACCCGAAAACACCGAAAAATCAAACTTTAGTTCAAATAAGACTTTGTTATAAAATAAACACTTAAATAATTTATTTTTCAAACTTAAAACCATGAAATGAATTAAGGGCAGCAACCATTAAGTCCAAAGTTATTCAGTTAAATCGAGATTAAATTATTTCAAAACCAATTCATTCTCAAACCAATTACATAACACTTTGATTAACTAGATAATTCATTTATGCATAACCTAAACATACCATCAAATAAGCACTCATTCAATCATTTAAAGACATCACAATTATCATACAAGTCAGCCAAGTCATAATATCAAGTACAAAACTCATATTCATCAAAACATTCAAATAAACACTTAGTGCGATTACAAGTAAAACACACAAGATAAAATCAAAAACTAAATCAAATAAACTTATTAAATCTTAAAAATTTCCAGAACACACAAATATATGCCAAGGTTCATCATATAAAATTTTCAAGCCATTTAAATAATCCTAAGCTAGGTTTCAAATCAAATTTCACATTAAAAGCAAATTGGTACTGTTGCTGGTCAGAGGCAAAAACGTCATTATTAAAAATAGTTACTCAACTCCGAATTGCATAAATATTTTTATAAGTCTCCCTTATACAGTCAAGACTATCTCATAAAATTTTCAGATTATTTGGAGTTGTGCAAGTCATACTTTTCCAATTTAATTTGTCACTAAGTCCAGAAAATCTGAACCAACCGGTTCACTGTTTTGCATTTAGTAAAAATATCAAATCAACTTCAAATCTCTTCAAATTTTAAAGAAAACATCTAGAGAGGTTCAGGAAGCTACCATAAAAATTTCAAGAAATTTCAAGCAGAACAAGTTCGAAAATTATATTTCTCCTTAAACTGAAAAACTTATTTTCTTAAAATCATTTTCATAAAGTTGGCTCTCAAAGAAATAGAAAACAAATTCCAAAAATCATTTAAAAATTCAGAGAGGTTTAATTTAATATAATTAGGACAGTGACAAAATTTCAGAGTTATTAAATATGCACAACCATCAATTATCAAAGTTAAAAGCACACTCATCACAATTTTCAGCATAACATTTGTCCAACAATTTATTCAACCATTTCTTTTCATGAAAATTAAAAATGCACACATACATACAAATCAACACAAAAGTCCATTTATCAATTATTTTTCTTCAAAAAACCAAATTAACATATTATGAAAACAATTTTCTTTAACTCAATTAAAACATGCATCACATTTACAAGTGAAAATTTAAGCTTTTTAACTAAAAATCAAGAAGCACACTAAACTAACCTAGATCCTAACATGCACATACTTAAAATTTATGGATCTTAAGAAAAATCATACATGCATTAAGTTAAACTCTTTTTTTTCTAAAAATAATTTCCCTTACATGCATATAGAACCGAATCAAATGAGAAAACAAAATTATTAGCACAAAAACCGTGTGTGTATGTGTGAGTGATGGCCTTAGTTCATTCTTCATTTCCTTCACATTTTCACACCAACACAAACACTTAGTTTCAATAGCACCTCAAACTCTTGAGACCCTTAGGAAAGAAAGAATGGCCGAGAGAGGAAAAGAGAAAAAGAAGAGTGAAAACCCCAAACTCCCAACCCAAATACCTTTGATTTCTTCCTTCAATCACATCCTTTTTCAAAGATCAAGAAGAAAACCAACCCTTAACCCTAAGAGAGAGGAGGCCGAAGCAATCTTAGGAGAAGGAGAGGAGATTTGAAGCTTGAAGATTAGGATTTTGTTTAAGGTAGTTGTTTAAGAAAGTTTTAGTGTAATAATTTTGTAATGTAAAGAATTCTATGATGGACTTTGTTTAAATTTAATTTGGTGATGCATGTATGTATTTTCTCATGATCTTGAAGTTTAAATGCTTTGCATGTCATTCTTATGTATTGATCTTGAATATTTGTGCTTGAAAGCTTTGATCTTCAACTTATAAGTTTTCTTCTTCACGGTTTGGTTGAGATTTGTGTTTAAGTTCATGTTTTTACCTTGATCTTCTCTTGCATGTCTTGATTTATGGTAGATCTTTGCAAAAGCATGAAGTTTGAACTTTGTGTGTTTGTTTTGAGTAAAAAGTCTTAATTTTCTTTTGATGCATGTCACGATTTCAAGGAGAAGATTATGAAAACAAATTTTGAAAATGATTTTGGTACAAAAAGGATTTTAAACAAGATTTTGTGTGTGTGATGTTGATTTCGTTGATGTTGGAAAAGAAAATGATGTTTAAAAAGTTTGCATGATATGATCTATGAGTTTTGATCTTTGCATGTGAAAATAAAACCCAAGATCTCACCTTTGTGCACTTTTGTCATTCGGCCAAATCTAGGGAACATAGGAAATTACATTTGATCCTTATTTTAGTTACATGCATGTTGAGAATTATGTGATTTAAAGCTTTAAAGTACATGCATGAAATTTTTGGAGGTGAAAGATCTTGATATGACACTTGATGTTATTATGACAAATTTATTTAAAGAAATAAAATTAAAGTTTGATGAAATTTTATGTGAAGCTCACGGTTTTGTCCTTATAAGTATTAAAGTTTGTTATTTTGTTTTGCATGTGTGTTTCATTGATAGATCTAGGGATTTCAAGCATATGAAAATCTTTGGATTAAAAACTTAAAAGTGATTTTGTGTTCCATTCGGTTTTAGGAACAAGTTTTACTCAAGCTATTTTTATTTTCTTGAGTGATTATTGTTTGAGTTAGCTTTGAGTGAATAAGATTGAATTGGTATGTGATCATGAGTTTGAATTATTTTCTATGACCGATTCGGCTGGATAAAAGAAATAAATTGATTTTCATTTGCATGTTAAATTAGGGATAAAGCTAATTGATTTGAAAGATGTTAGCATAATTTTAAGTGAAGATATTCCTTTTCTTTTAATAATTATTTTCGATTGTGATGTTTAAAGTAGGGTATTGTGCTTTAAATGATTATTCTTCCATATGTGCATGTTTTGTATGTGTGTTTGAAATTGTGAATATAGCCTTATCTTATATAGAAGGGGTTCGGCCATGTATAGAAAATAATAGGAGTTTGTGCTTGATTCTTGTTTTGTATGCATGCATGATAAGTGTGAAATTGAGGCATGAATTATGAATGATTTAACATGTTCAATATGTATGTTCGAAAATGATTGAAATGTTTAATAATACTTGTAAAAGGTTTTTGATTTAACCCTTGTTGGTATTTTTCCTTGACTTAATTCGGTTTTTGAAAGAAATAAAGTGAGTACAGTGATTTGATTTATTGAAAAGTATTGGTTTGAAAAGATTTTCATTTGATAATTAAAATACATGGTTTTAATTTAAAGGTGTTTTATATTTAAAAAAACCCTTAAGATAAATGTAGCCTTTAAAGAGGTCAGAGAACTAATTATGTTTTCAACCAGTGTCTGAAAAGAGTATTTTAAGTTTTTAAGTTTTTAAACGTATTTTTAAATGAATGTTTTAATTGATTTTGATTGTGAGTTTAAAACCCAAAGTGATTTCAAATTATTGAGAAGAAACGAATGCTTATTTTCAAATAAAAGTTTTGTAACGTTGCTTTATTCCGAGACAATTATATAAGAAAGATTTTTAATGAGAGAGAACTATCTGTGTAACACTCCTTGTATATCATCTTACTCTATAAGAAAAGTAAGAAGTTTATGAAAACTTGGACTTGTTATCGTTGGAAAAAGATCTGAAAATAATAATTTTCTCTTCCCTTGAAAATTCCTTTTCACAAACACTTGATTAGTAATGAGGTTGACTAACAAAATCAGAGTTTGCGGAAACATAGTAAAATCATCCTGTTATACCCCCAAAATATATCAAGTGTAACAAGTCCATTAATACCAAATAGGTGTAATTATGAAACTGAATTCCTCTTATGATACCTTTTTCCAAAATATGTATCATATAAATTCTATTAAAATAGAAAGGTTATAGAGCTGGTCACTGGTCCTTTGTCCAAACATCCTTGTGGTCGGATCCTCGATATCTGCACAACGGGTTCCCAACCCACACTTTCTATACTCTGCATGCATCTAAGGGACATCTCCCTTTACTGATTCTTGTGCAAGCTAGATGCACGATCAACACCTAATAAGGGCATGGGGGTTAGCTATACATATTCGCATAATCAAATGAGAATAAAACTAACATCCACAAGTTAACATGTAGCAAATCATGATGCATAATCATATGAGCACACCCGGTTAATCATAATAAATCTTTCAATGCAGGTGGCATGATGCATGATTTCCTTCCACAACTGAGGCCTCTAAAAGTCCATCTTGGACGTCCATCCAATACACCGTTGTGTTCCCAGAACACCGACATTCGTTCCCAGAACGTAATGCCGAACCATACTTCGATAATACGCATCACTCCCAGAGTGTGCACCACGTTCCCAGAACGTGTAGCAAACCATACTTGGAATAATAAGCACTACTCCTAGAGAGTGCACCACGTTCCCAGAACGCATACGTTCCCAGAACGCATAAAAACCAGGTCTTGGACACTGGCCACATATCTATAATGTGTCATCAAGTAGGTTGCATATCAATGTTTTCCTAGAACACTAACATATGTTACCAGAACGTATAAAACCAGGTCCCAGACACTGGCCACATATCTATAATGTGTCATCAAGAAAACTCTTTTTCTTGAATTCCCTACCCAATCAATAAACCAGTTTAACAATGTTTATACCTCAAAACCACTGTTTATATCATTCAAAAGTCTAAATCACATTTCATTGTCCAATGAGCATAATTTCCTCTTGAAACTATCTCATTACCTTAAGGTATTAACTCTTTAACTGCAATCGTAATCAACTTATTTTCAGATTGTTTTCCATGAAATTAAGGCCTAGATTTGAGTAGGATTTATAAGACCACAATGCTGATTTTGTAAACTTATTTTCTTTTGCATTTTAACAGGGTCTAATCGATTACGAATATCGAGTAACCGGTTAGATTATGCAGTCTGACACTAAAACATGAGTTTCAACAAACCATTCTCTTCACTACTCAAATATAACCAAATTTCAACCTTTAACAGAGTACATATACCTTAAATATATATGTTTAAACACAGAAACATATCTATCTTGCATGCATTCAATTTGGATACACAAATTGCACATAATTGCACATATTTCACAACTTAATGCATCAATTCACATAATATCCAAGTAAGTCATGAAATCAACATCAACATAGCTTGCATGCATTCAGATAACATTTCTCAAAACATCAATTGAGCTCAAATTGGCCTCCAAGCCATTTATCCATTTCAACTTATGCCCTTTGAGTCTATTGGTGACTCATCCTATATTCTACCACAATTTATTCTCATTCTAGCAAATAGTAAGCTTCCCCCTTACCTTAGGTTCGTGCTTGATGAATCTAATCACTGGAATTTGCCAGATCTCCCCAGAATCCACAATCTCCATTTTCAGTCCACAACAGGTTTGACAGGGTCCAAAAACCAGAAGATTTGACATAGCAATTGGCCAAAGAAATTGGGGAAACCAATTAGGACTCAATATAGGTAACATGCACTAGAGAATCAAAAAGGTTTGAGACTTAAAGGTTAACTATGCTTACCAAAATCGAATCTGGAATTCAGCTTCCAGAACCAGAACAACAGAGAATTCAGTTTTCCACCTCCAACTTCCAAGCTTGATTTCTCCTTCCACACGAACTCTCAACTCACAAACTTGGTATCTTTGCAAAGCTCAAGATGTAAGCTTTGCAATGGTGTATAGTTCTCACCCTAACTCTCAGAAACAAGAAGGAATTTCCTTGGACGAAAACAGAACCCTAATTCGCTCACTTAGTATGAAATCAGATGCATCAACCCTCCTTCTTCAGCAATTCATCTATTTATAAGCAAATTAGATGAACATGCAGATGGACGCGTGTATTTCCACTCATCCCATGCAGTAATCGTGGCGAATTTTGGATTAATCAAGTGATTACTCATCAAAATCCACTAACCCAGTTCCTGAGTTCAGCGTGTAACCGGTTACAAAGCCCTTCTAACCGGTTACATACTGGTAAAATTCAAAAATTAATAATTTAATTACTCTTTCTTCAAAAACCTTTTTAATATTGCAATTAGGTCCCAACCCAAGGACTAAATTACAATATTCACATTTTTGTACAAAATAACCATATAAAAATATATCTCATATTTTTATATAATAAAAACACATAATGTACAAAAACTAAAACCTTCAAAATCAATTATAAAATAATTGTTATAATTAATCTCTTGGTTATTTGGGAGACGAAAATTAGGGGTGTTACACTACTCCCCCACTTAAAAGGAATTTCGTCTCCGAAATTCATCTTCTGAAATTTTCCACTTTTCCAAAGTGTTTTTATACTAGAAAACTTCATCTAGCTTTAAAAAATTTGTTCTTTAGGGTCCTCCCCCACTTAAAAGAGTTTCCATATAATTCTTTTATTTCGAAACATTTCGAATAAAATATTTCAATTTAACCATAAAGATTCTTTGCATAAAACTCTCATGTGAAAGAATTTCTTTTAAAAGAAGTACTCTTTACACTTCACATAATTATTCTTCAATTAAAACACTTGCCAATAAACTTTTTGGAAAAACTTTTTGGGCTGCGCACTCTGATCTCTCGAGCACGATAAAAGAAATATTTGTATGACTTCATTCCTTAATAGTTTGAGACATTAGGGTGATCAGTCCCAATATTCAAACCATTAATAACAAAATCATCCCTTTCAGATATAATCTTTCACAAGAGAGACCATACAACAGGTCTTTAAGTTAGATGAACTTAAAGATAGAGTAATTATCACTATCAGACTTAGTTAGATAGTCAAGTTCTAGAGACATTTCCGTTGGGGAGACAAAGATTTGTCCTATCCCGGTGGTTGTTAATCTCTCTAGCCATAACTAATCTTTCTATTTCTGTAGTGTCCACAGTGATTTATCACATCCAACTATGATAATGGTTTTGATCATAGAAAGATTGAAGTTGAACTTCCAACAGAATATTGATACCTTCAAACGATTAGATTAACGTAGTCAAAAACATTTGATTACGTTAACTCAGATCAAAGGAAGAGATATGCTTGGGTTGTCTACGTCAGGATTATACTCAACTCTCATCTCAGCCGGTGAATTCTTCTCGTGCTGGATTCGTCCATTCCTTTCTCACCTTTTCCTTCAAGACAATTCGGTGAATAATACTCCAGCTTCCTACAATCGGAATTGACTATTCCCTTAGGTACATCACAACTAAACTCCAAGTGATGTGCCTCACATTATTACCTTGAGATGGACAAATGTTCCCTTCCCTATTTCCTCCTTAGTCACTTTTCTTTAATCAAGGATTCCTTAACCTTGAGATTTCCGTGGTTGATATTCTTCCCATCTACTTTTCCTCTTTCTCCAGTTGGTCCTGTATTTCACCAATCTTTCTCTTATTCTGAACTCAAACATTTCTCGCAGGAAATTCATGTGCTTTCCATAGTCGTCATGCATGCTTACCAACATCGAGAAATTCCTTATTCCTTGATAGTTGATAGCTAACTTGGGTTCGAACATAATCTATTCTTGAAGTTCATGCCTTTGGATCACTCCTCTAGGTTGGCCTAGACAACACTTCCTAAATCCCTTACTTCCATAATATATTTTCTAATATCCATAATCACAGACTTTGATTCTAAAGATTAAATCTCTTTTGTTTCTTCATAGAGATCTAACTCCTTTTTCCTCAAAAGTTAACTTCTCTTTCTTCTCTTCATCTTCTGGTGGTAATTCACGAATCCGATTCAGGAATTCGTTGGTGATTGGCAACATTCCCAATCTAATACTTAGAGGGTTCCTCTTGGGTTACCCGACTTAGGTCTCTGAATTCCTCAATCGGAATAGCCTCCTTAACCATCATTGAGCTCACAAGAATAGCCTATCAACTCAAATCGTCGGCAACTATGTTTGCTATGCTAGGATGGAGCTCAAAGCCATAATCTTTAAGAAACTCCATCCATCGCCTTTATCTTACATTCAACTCTTCCTCTTCTTATTGTCATTCATACTTTCGAACTCCAAACATGTTCATGAATTACAACCTTCTTATCTTAGTACCTATTGTCTCTTTTGCATCATTCAGCTCAATTCTCTACCTTCTCCGATTTGGAGTAGCTCCTTAATTTCAATTCTCGATTAATCCACAAGTATTATGATTCAATCCTCTTAAATCAATTTCAATGATGAATCAAGGCATTAAGTTATTTTACCACCTTAAATCCTTCTTCAAATTTTAAATTAGATGGTTGACATTGAGTTTGGATTAGAGGAAGATGGTTATCGATACCAAAAGTTCCTTCACAAATTACTTAAATGATTATTTTAGACTTTCAGCTTCTAACCGGTTACAAGAAACTCTAACCGGTTATGAAGTATAGTTTTAGAAATAAAACCAAAGGACTTTTAAAAACCATTTTCTTTACATCATCCAATCCAACTCAAAATAGGATTTGATCATAATCTTATAACTTGATTCCAACTGAATTCATCATTGAAATGATTTAAATCAGAGTCTACTCACAATTTCCATAATTCCTCTTGGACTAATCATATTATGTTGGGGTATAATTCATCATCACCCCACCATAATTAAACAACATCCTATCATTCAATACCATCAGTTGATCTTTCCAAGTCAACTTGATCAAAGGCCATGCGATCTTAGAAAATCCTTAAATACTCCGGCGATAGAATCCAGCCAGCCCTAAGAACTTCTTTACTTTAAAGATCACATGCCCTGCGAACGTAACTTCGCTCAACCAAAACTCAACTTTGGTGAGCTTAGCACACAACTACTCTTTTCTGCAGGATTCTCAACACAATCCTGAGATGTTCCTCATGCTCCTCCAGATTCTTAGGATAAATCACAAACGAATCCAAATAGGATCTAAAGGTCCCGTTCTTATAATCCATAAAAGAACAGGTGCATTAGTCAATCCGAACGGCATTATTTTCTACTCATAATGTCCGTATCGAGATCAAAATGCAGTCTTAAGTGGATTCTTGTCCCGAATCCTGATTTGAGGTTAATCCAACCTCCAATCAGTCTTAGAAAACACTTAGACTCCTTTAATCCGATCCAACCAGAACCCTGTTAGCACTTTTCTACGTGTTTCTCCCATTTGACCATTCCCGATGGTACCATATTATAAAGGAAGTAGAGATAGAATCGGTTTCAAGAATTAACTTGATTCCAAACTCTATCGCTTTACTCAAAGGTAAACCTGACATCATTTCTTATAACCAAGATTTCTTGATCCCCCTTATTCCTTCACTGCTACCCAGAAGCAACCACATGGGTCCATTGGATTCCAGATTCGAAGCTTGGAAATCCCAATACAGGGTTGTTCTATCGTCATTAATCATGATCACTTGATCCCTCGGCTCCCAAACCGTACTTAAGATCAAATGTAATCATGACACAGGTAGATAGACAAAGTCTAATTGTAACATCCCAAATTTTAATCCCAAATATAATTAGAATAATAGCGAGGTTAAAATAATAGTAATAATAATAACAAGGTTAAATGAGTGTTAAAAGGGAATCTTTTAGCGTTAGAACTGTATAATAATAGAAAATTAAGAATAAAGTACTTAAATGATTTAATATGATGTTTTTAAGGTTTGAGTGTCGTAATAAAATTTTGATTTCATTATAATTGAAATATACTTTCTAGCCAAAATAAGTATAAATTTGTTATCATAAGCTTTACAAAAATAAAAGAGTACTTTTATTTAGTTTAATTAATATTTTGACAGAGAGCTCAAGTGACAGGCCTAGAGGCATTTTCACAAATAATTTCTTTAGAAAGATGTGTTTAATTTAATATTTTGAGCGTCCCTGTAAATTTTCATAGTGTTCGGAGACTGTTTTATTTTTAGCTTCCGGACTGGTTTTAATATATTACCAGTATAAGTTATATTTAATGATTTATTATTTCATAGTTATGAATATTATATTTTACCAAGTTTGATATTAGCATTGAGAAAATATGGTTATAGTTGAATTTTGATACTTTTTGTCAAACAATAGATATCCTTAAATATCAGTTAATCAAATTGTCTCTTTTCAAATTAAACCGGTAACTTTACTATTTTTAATCTATTTTGAGTAATTCAAAATATAATATTATTTTACCTAAATATATTTTATTTTTGAGTTTGTCAAACTTTTAGTTATCATGCAAAAATACTTACACACATTAACCCACAAATGAGAACAAAACATAAAATAATATATAAAAAATATATATATAATCCTAAATCTACCCAACCCCACCGTAACCAAAAAAAAAAGAAACAACAAACGTGTGGCCCGAAGGCCACCACCTTGAGACAAGAGAAACAAAAGGGAGCACCACCATAAGTATAGAAAAGAAAGAAGGAATGAACACGTGAATCAGAGAGAGAAGGAAAAGAAGCAAGAAACATGGGCGACTGAGATGAAGAGTTTTAAGGTTTTTCAATTTTCCCAGTTTAATTACTCAAGATCCAACCGTTCAATCTCAAATCTTTCTTAGGTATATAACCTCCTCAACTCCCTCTATCCATCTACCTAATTTATTTTAGGATCCGTTAATATTTTTATTATCCCTATATTTTCAAATAAAGAGATATTTTGAAAAAAAAGTGATATATCCTTATTGTATAATGATATATAATTATTATTTTGACAAAAATGAGTTTATTTGATATATATTTTTAATGTTATAATTAGTTTTATCATATGTCCCTATTTAGATTCAACACGTCGTTATTGACCTTGACCCTGGAGCAAGTTGCGGATGTAAATGTGCCTCTGTCGTTACTGCTAGGATTTCCAGGTAAGAGGGTTCGTATTACCTTAGCTTAGGAAGTAGATTCTCTTTAGTTATAGTGATGGCTAGGGGTAGAGAGGGAGTATAGCATAAAAACCTTAGGGTATTTGATAATGAAAATAAAGGAAATAATTAATGAAAAATAGAAGGAGAAGCTAGTAAAATTTGTGAGAACAAACATATAAGTGATAATGGACTAAGTAGATATATAATTTGAGAGTAATGAGAATAACTAGTTGATGAACCATAAGAAAGGTATAAAGGAAATTAAGGGTGAATGATAGAGTGAAAATAATTAGAGACTGGTGGTAAGCTTGAAAAAATATGGAGATTGTGGAAAGAATGAAATATTATATTATTGAGATAATTATGAGATAGGTAAAGAAAAGGGAAAGTGTTAATGATAGACTGGTTCTAATTCGGAAAGATTATGGATACTATGTATGGAAAATGAAGAAGAATGTATGTTAAGAGAAAATGATAAATGTGTGATAGGAGAAAATGTTGATTTAGTGCTAAATGAATAATGTGAGTGATAAATGTGTATAAAGAGGGGATTAATAACGAAAGGGGCATCTGTGGCTAAAACGGGCTACGAGTGCTAAAGTGTGCAATGAAATTGAATAGAAATTATATAGGGAATGAGATAAAAGTGAGTGAATACTTGAACAATGGAATTATATGGTTAATGTGAGAAGAACCCACCTATTGAAGTGTTGATATAGGAATGTGAAAAGATGAGTTTACGATGTGAATGGATATATATGTTAAAGACCCTTCCCTCGGAAGCGATAATTGTTAATGGACCCTCCGTGTTGGAGTGGATATATGTGTTAATGACTCTCCCTAAGTGGAGTATGGATATAATGACCCTCCCAAAGGGAGTGAGAATATGATAATGTTTATGAATGACCCTTCCTATGGAAGTGGAAATATGTATAATCTATATGGACCCTCCCCAAGTGGAGTGTTGAAATATAATGGACCCTCCATATAGGAGTGGATATGTGTATGCTTATGGACCCTCCATAGAGGAGTGGATAGATGCATTATATGGACCCTCCCTATGGGAGCGTGGTTATGAATGTTATGGACCCGCCTATATGGCGCGTGTAAATGTGATTAGGACCGCCCTTGTGGTGTGCGAATAAATGGAATTAATACCCGCTGAAAGGTGTGCGAAAGAATGGAAAGTAATGGAAAGACTTGAAAGGCATAGGAAAGTATGTAACTGAAAACTTAGGGAAATGCTGAGTTGTATAAAAGGAAAGTGAAGTAGTGTGTGATCTGGTTAGTATAGTGTACGGTAGGTCCTTGGTTTATTGCTATGCTTTTGTAGAAGCTATATTTCTAAGTTTTGTGTAATACTACCCTTCTTGATATATTTTTACGGGTACCGAAGCGGAGCATGCACTAGTCGTGGCCGAGCAGGGGCACACTCCACAACGTGGAGTGTGAATATTAGGGGTGTATTATTATGTTATTCCAGCAATGAAAACTTTGGCTTTTGATGTAAATAAATATGATGTATTATCTTTTGGGGAAATCAAACTACTTTATAACTTGAATATTATTTTGGAGACAATGTTCTCGAATGTATTGAACTGAATTGTATTTTGCCCTGTTGGCATACTTGAAATTGCTATCACAGGTTTTCAAGGCAAACTATTATTTTTGGAATGTCTTTAAAACAAAGGAAATTCTGTCCGATTTGACAGAGATTTTTATAAGTTTAAATGGTTTTAAAAAGAAATTTTCAAGTCACTAATTAAATCGGGGTAATTAGAGTATTATTTAAGATAGGGTGTTACACTAATACCTTAATAGAACGATTCAGACATACCTTGGAAACCACTACAAGAAGATTTGTAGGATTCTCTGCTTTGAGATAGCCGATTGGGTAAGGCAACTTCGATCAATACCCTTATCTATAAGGGCAAAAGAAAGGATAGCTTCTGAGTTTAACAAACTCAACAAGGTTAATCTTTAAGAAGATAACTGCCCTACACTTAGTCTGAAAAGTTGATTAACTTTAACACAAGTGAGGGTAAACACTCCTCCTCAGAGTCAAGGACTTAACTACAACTCCTTAAGATTTCCTTGTCACTGGTTCTATGAGAACAAAATAAACCAACACTATGGTTTTAGGTTGACCACATGTCTAAAGAGAAGCATACAACTATCATATTTCTACTTAAACTACATAGAACACTTCTTAATAGCAGAATGAGCTACTTATCTAGAGCCATTACCCATAATCTTAGCTCTAGTTTGGAAGTATATGAGAGCATACTTCCCAAGAAACATTGCAGATATCGATGACCAGCGTATTGGACCACACACCCAAAGACCAAGAGTCAGGACCATTGCTCTGATACCATAAAAGTGTAACACTCCTTGTATATCATCTTACTCTATAAGAAAAGTAAGAAGTTTATGAAAACTTGGACTTGTTATCGTTGGAAAAAGATCTGAAAATAATAATTTTCCCTTCCCTTGAAAATTCCTTTTCACAAACACTTGATTAGTAATGAGGTTGACTAACAAAATCAGAGTTTGCGGAAACATAGTAAAATCATCATGTTATACTCCCAAAATATATCAAGTGTAACAAGTCCATTAATACCAAATAGGTGTAATTATGAAACTGAATTCCTCTTATGATACCTTTTTCCAAAATATGTATCATATAAATTCTATTAAAATAGAAAGGTTATAGAGCTGGTCACTGGTCCTTTGTCCAAACATCCTTCTAGTCAGATCCTCGATATCTGCACAACGGGTTCCCAACCCACACATTCTATACTATGCATGCATCTAAGGGACATATCCCTTTACTGATTCTTGTGCAAGCTAGATGCACGATCAACACCTAATAAGGGCATGGGGGTTAGCTATACATATTCGCATAATCAAATGAGAATAAAACTAACATCCACAAGTTAACATGTAGCAAATCATGATGCATAATCATATGAGCACACCCGGTTAAACATAATAATTCTTTCAATGCAGGTGGCATGATACATGATTTCCTTCCACAATTGAGGCCTCTAAAAGTCCATCTTGGACTTCCATCCAATACACCGTTGTGTTCCCGAAACACCGACATTCGTTCCCAGAACGTAATGCCGAACCATACTTGGATAATACGCATCACTCCCAGAGTGTGCACCACGTTCCCAGAACGTGTAGCAAACCATACTTTGAATAATAAGCACCACTCCCAGAGTGTGCACCACGTTCCCAGAACGCATACGTTCCCAGAACGCATAAAAACCAGGTCCCGGACACTGGCCACATATCTATAATGTGTCATCAAGTAGGTTGCATATCAATGTGTTCCCAGAACACTAACATACGTTCCCAGAACGTATAAAACCAGGTCCCAGACACTGGCCACATATCTATAATGTGTCATCAAGTAGGTTATAATTTGGTACTCCCGGAGTACCCTCCTCATATTCCCAGAATATGATAAACGATCCTACCAACCAAACTTCCATTCTATATGGATGCACAGTGATTAAGGTTGGTTTTTATGTTTAATTCTATTATTAAACCAATGTGTTCCCATAACACTCACATACGTTCCCAGAATATCGCAAACCATACTTGGAATAAAATCAAGCACCACTCCCAGAGTGTTCATCACGTTCCCAGAACGTGTCCAAGAAACCATGTGCCAGACAATGGCCACATTCCCAGAATGTGTCATCAAGTTGGTTGCATCAGTTTAGTGCTCCTAAAGTACAGGGTCAAGTACCCGACATCACAAACCATCCCTTCCAACCTATTTCATTACCTTTCCCTATGCATGCATTGCATACATAATTACTAAGGTTGGTCTTTCCATTAATTACTGTGATTTAGAAATATTCTAATTTCTCTTTTGAATGAGTTATTTGAGGTATAGTCTTTGACACAAAATTCTCCTTTGAATTATCTCAAAACATGCCCTTAAACTTAGATTGGGTAAAACAAAGTCAATGGTATTCAAAAACTTAACTTTTTATTTTTCAGATTCAGGTACTAACCGATTACAGTTCCAGGCTAACCGGTTAGAATTACAGACCTGAACTGTTTACCATTGTAATTCAGAAAACCCTTTTTCTTGAATTCCCTACCCAATCCATAAACCAGTTTAACAATGTTTATACCTCAAAACCACTGTTTATATCATTCAAAAGTCTAAATCACATTTCATTGTCCAATGAGCATAATTTCCTCTTGAAACTATCTCATTACCTTAAGGTATTAACTCTTTAACTGCAATCTGAACTATAACAGTTTAATCAACTTATTTTCAGATTGTTTTCCATGAAATTAAGGCCTAGATTTGAGTAGGATTTATAAGACCACAATGCTGATTTTGTAAACTTATTTTCTTTTGCATTTTAACAGGGTCTAACCGATTACGAATATCGAGTAACCGGTTAGATTATGCAGTCTGACACTAAAACATGAGTTTCAACAAACCATTCTCTTCACTACTCAAATATAATTAAATTTCAACCTTTAACAGAGTACATATACCTTAAATAAATATGTTTAAACACAGAAACATATCTATCTTGCATGCATTCAATTTGGATACACAAATTGCACATAATTGCACATATTTCACAACTTAATGCATCAATTCACATAATATCCAAGTAAGTCATGAAATCAACATCAACATAGCTTGCATGCATTCAGATAACATTGCTCAAAACATCAATTGAGCTCAAATTGGCCTCCAAGCCATTTAACCATTTCAACTTATGCCCTTTGAGTCTATTGATGACTCATCCTATATTCTACCACAATTTATTCTCATTCTAGCAAATAGTAAGCTTCCCCCTTACCTTAGGTTCGTGCTTGATGAATCTAATCACTGGAATTTGCCAGATCTCCCCAGAATCCACAATCTCCATTTTCAGTCCTCAACAGGTTTGACAGGGTCCAAAAACCAGAAGATTTGACATAGCAATTGGCCAAAGAAATTGGGGAAACCAATTAGGACTCAATATAGGTAACATGCACTAGAGAATCAAAAAGGTTTGAGACTTAAAGGTTAACTATGCTTACCAAAATCGAATCTGGAATTCAGCTTCCAGAACCAGAACAACAGAGAATTCAGTTTTCCACCTCCAACTTCCAAGCTTGATTTCTCCTTCCACACGAACTCTCAACTCACAAACTTGGTATCTTTGCAAAGCTCAAGATGTAAGCTTTGCAATGGTGTATAGTTCTCACCCTAACCCTCAGAAACAAGAAGGAATTTCCTTGGACGAAAACAGAACCCTAATTCGCTCACTTAGTATGAAATCAGATGCATCAACCCTCCTTCTTCAGCAATTCGTCTATTTATAAGCAAATTAGATGAACACGCAGATGGACGCGTGTATTTCCACTCATCCCATGCAGTAATCGTGGCGAATTTTGGATTAATCAAGTGATTACTCATCAAAATCCACTAACCCAGTTCCTGAGTTCATCGTGTAACCGGTTACAAAGCCCTTCTAACCGGTTACATACTGGTAAAATTCAAAAATTAATAATTTAATTACTCCTTCTTCAAAAACCTTTTGAATATTGCAATTAGGTCCCAACCCAAGGACTAAATTACAATATTCACATTTTTGTACAAAATAACCATATAAAAATATATCTCATATTTTTATATAATAAAAACACATAATGTACAAAAACTAAAACCTTCAAAATCAATTATAAAATAATTGTTTTAATTAATCTCTTGGTTATTTGGGAGACGAAAATTAGGGGTGTTACAATCTGAGTGCCAGTAACGATCAGGAAGCAGTTACGAACGTCGCAATGGATACTAAGGAGCGCATTTAAGATTGTCATCGGTTGAGGTGAGAGAGAAGTTTCCCCCAAACACCGTGGTATTTAGGTAACATATTAAGCGTTTCAACCATCTCAAAAGTCGAAACTTAGTGGTTCTGAGTCAATAGCACGGTGGCAATTGTTTGGTTGTGTGGCCACTCGTGTGAAGGAGACAAAGACCACATGAAATTAGGTAATGAGTTTATATTATGATATCTGAATGCTAGTATGTTGTTTATTCGTTTATTTGATGAATTTATTATGCATGATGAGATTGAAAATAATGTGAATAATAATGAATAAGAAGAATAAAAGAAATGTAAGATAAAGTTGAGAAAGATGTTGAGATGTTGTGGAATTTATAATCGCTGATGAGTAAGAATTGATGATTATGATGTGGATGAGCCAGAGCTAGGGAAAAGAGATGTCGTGTTGTGAAATGAGATATGATGTGAGTGGAGCTCGGTTCCTTTGTGATATTGTTGAAATGAGACTGGTGTTGAGTTGAGCTTGCTCCTCCGCTAGTGCTCATTGAAACAATAAGTTTTCGAAAAGTTTTTGAAAGGAAGTTTTTATTTTAAAAAGGTTTTTGAAAATGAGAACTTTTGAAAAGAGTTTTTGAAACGAGATTTTTGAAGCAGAGTACGAACTGTGAGTTTGAGAATGTTTTCGAAAGGAGATTTTTGTGAAAAGGGTTTGTGAAAAGATATTTTTGAAAAGATTTACGAAAAGAGATTTTTAGAAACTTTGTGAAAAGAGGTCTTGAAACACTATTTTGGGCATGTTTGTGAAACTATTTTGGAAAGAGTGACAAAACAAGGAGTTGAGAAAGTTTGAGAAAGGAGATTGTTAAAAGAAATTGTGGAATGAGATGCAAGTGGTTGATGTGATCCCATCTCTGTTCTATGTGAGAAATGATGAGAGGAAATATGTGCAAAGATAGCGGTCGGGACTCATTGAAGGGATGCACGAAGGATGGGCCGACCATTAGGTTGATTTTAAAAAAAAAAGATAAAAGACTTTTAAAAGACATGCATATACACGGTGAGGTATGAGACTGCGAAGTAGTGGAGAGGAAGGAACCATAAGTATCTGCGGATACTTAGGAGGAGATTGCATTAGGGGAGGACGATGACGGTGAAACGTCAAGAAGTCTAGAGTATGTTTCTAGGCAGAACGAACTCCACAGGTGGCGTACGAACGTGGTAGGGACTGGGTCCAATGCCGTGGCAAGTTCTGCGAGCTCCCTAGAAATATACTGCCGCCCCCTAGATTGCAAATCTAGAACAGTGAGAGGGACTGGAGTGGGGCATATTGATTGCCACTGTGAGACAGTGTGCCATGAATATTTATGAATTGATATGATTATGATTTGAGGCTGAGACCTCTTGGTCTGGGACCATTTGAGTTTGAGACAGCTGTCGTGCCCGCACGGTAAAGGTCCTGTACTCTTGTTTGCTTCCGACTAGGTTGGGTGGATGACCGAGGAGATGTAGACGTGTGTGCTAACTTTGAGAGCGACCCTCCTCAATGATGATTAAAAATCCCTCGCATCATTGACGGACACGAATTCATAAAACTTAATTAAGAAAAGATAACTGATATTGTTAAGAAACAATTCTTAAGAGAACATGGAAAAGAGGATGAGATGGCGTGATGATGGAATCAGAGTTGCACAGCAGAAGCGAGTTATAAAAAGTTTTGGAGGAAGAAAAAGTAATGATAGTAGAGTAAAAGTTTGTATGTAAAGTAGGAATAAATGTGATTACTTTTATGTGTTGCTTGTTTACATGTTTTTGTTATTCCTTAATATCTTGCCTATTGTAATCCCACATCGTTGGCATAACATGCTTGGGAATACTTACTCTCTCTAGTCTTCTGTTCTGTGTGCTTGTTGTTATGATGTCTATTCCCTTAGTCTATGGATCCTGTCATGTTCACGTTCGACATTCGAGACGAAGATAGATGGGAAGTAGCATGAAGACACCGAGATCGGTGGGTCAGCTGACTATCATGGTGGACACCCGATGCTCTTGCCTACCCGCAAGAATTGGATGAAGACATAGATACTCGGAGGCGGACGTGATCGAGACCGACCCTAGCGAGGCATTATTCCGTGGACCTCTGTCTTCAGTTCAATGGGCCTGGTGGTAGTCCTTTTATTTTCCCAGAAGTATTTTGTATTCCATATATTTACTTAGCATCATTGCAGTACCATGATGTAACCCCAAACTTATGTGGATTAAGTTTATTTTTAATAACCAACACTGATCTTGATTACAAAAGCAAATGGGCTATGACCGTTGAGTTGAGAAGGATTAGGTTGCAAAGCGTAGTGTTTGTAACACTTCGGTTTGGAACTTGAACTTTAGCATGATGTGTGCGAACACCTTTTATTTATGAAAGCATTTTGAAAACGACATGGTTCTCATACTCATGCTACTCAACCATGTTACCTGTTTTAAAAAAAAAAAATTTGGTCCATATTTTCACTACGTTTTATGATTAAAGAAATATATTTTCAAGTTGCCAAATCGGGGTGTTACAGTTGTGGTATCAGAGCAATGGTTGATCTAAGTAACTAAATACAAGGGAAACATACTTCCTTTGTGTGCCTTGTGTGCTAGTCTAGGATGATTAGAGATAGGAATGTTGCGAGTGTGCGCATGCTGTTTGAATGCGTCAGAATTTGTCGTAGAATCCGAGAATTCGAATCCTAGCAAGACCTAAATTTATCCTTTGAACTTATCATTCCTTGATGGAACCCTTGCTTGTTGTGATTCCTTTTGCTCAGAATAACCTTTGTACTCTTGATTTGATTTGAACCATGAGCCTACCTCATATTGCTTGTTACCCAACTTGATCTCTAAAGTAGCCTTGAACCTTCCTAATTTGATTGAACCCGAATTTGTGAACTCGGTTTATAAACCCTCCCTGTTGTTAAGCTGTTTGATTCCCAAATTTTTGGTGATGACTTATGCCAGTCAAGTAGCTAACCCTGAACTAGGAGTGAATTGCGAGGCGTTGTTAGGCTAGACTTGCAATATCTGAGGAAAATAAGGACTAGAAGGTACGGATAAGGGAGATGTGTTGGTCATAAGGTAGAGTGTTGGATCCCAATTTATTTATAGAAATTGTTGATATGTTTTTTTATGATAGTATATATTTTGTAAATTTTTTCGGTAAAAGAAAAAAATTCATTACCACATGCAAAACTCAGAAGCAATGAAACCACCATAATAACGGCGAATTAATAGCTACTGAATAGCTACATAATAATTTAACCTTGCCACCTTCTATGAAGGTTCAAGATCAATGAATATTTTTTAAATTTATTAACTGAAACTAATGGCGAATTAATAGCTACTTCTAAAATGTTATGAATATTTTTGACTTTTAGAAAATGGCAGAAAAATAATGAAGAAGATTTGTCAGTACCTGATTCAGTAAGAAAGCGAAGGAGTTAAGTGCTGAAAGACATGGAATTCAAAAGTAATATATTAGCAGGTTGGTAAGACTTATATTCCACTAATTCATGGGTTCAAATCCCGTTGCCAACTAGAGCACCACCATAAACGCATTTATAGTCTTGAGACCTGTCATGTCCCACAATGAATCCTAGGGGCCCAACTAAAAAAATATTTGTTTTTTGTTGTTAAAATTTGAGTTGTTAATAATTTTTAATACGTTAATTTTAATATCACAAAACAGTACTCCCTCCGTCGCTAATTATAAGACCTGTTTGGGAGATTTCACGTCCATTAAGAAAGTTGACTAATTTTATTATTTGTAATGAAAATGTAAACTTTTGATGTGTATTTTAAAAATTACCCCTATTATTAAAAAGTGTTAGATAAATAGGGGTGTTTGTGGAAAAAATTAATTAATGATCATTGAAAATTGGTATGAGGTCATATAAATAGGAACAAAATAAAAGTGTCAAAAGGGTCTTATTATTAGGGACGGAGGGAGTATATTTTAAAACATTGTCGTTGTCGTCAATGAATTTGGCACAAAGAATTTTTTTTATAAGCGAAACTACAAAAGATAAGAATATTGAAATATTTATCTGAATTGTTCTTCCCATCGCTCCCAACATCTAGATATAGCGAATCGATTACATCCTTAAAGTTTAGAAGACATAATTAAGTTTTGTAAGAGAAAGGGTTCGAAAATGTTTTTGTATTAGACAATTTTTCACAGGGGGCGAAAAAATTGGTAAACTAAAACGATATGTAGTAGATATTCTTACCATATTCAAAAATAACAGAACTCAAAAAAATTAAACCAATGAAGAAAATAAAATGGGATTGTGAAGAGACACACATCGTGTGCTTGACTCCGTGCACGCAATTCAAAAAGGAATCAGTACATTGATGGGCTTTACAAATTGCATACAGGGAGTCAGGCTCACATGAATATGAAAAATAATGCACAATAACTACATATGCAACAAGTTTTATTCCATCACTTACATCATAGTAAATGATGTTAATATATGAAGATCTCACAAATTTTATAATCTCCAATAATATTCAGAAGGGATTCAGAGATTTTTTGAAAATTAAATTGAATGGAAATCTCCCATTTTCACCTCCTTTTATAATATGGGCTAATTGATCTTAGAATGGTAGGCAGGTAGGTATGGTAGGTGGGTATGCAGGTACATTGTCCAGATTCAACCAAACTGATTTTCTCTCTTAATGTGTGTATACTTTTCAATGGTGGAATACGATAAAAATATTGACGTAATAAATTTATCGAGTATCTTTTAATCATTGCAAAATAGTAAGTTTAATCTATTTACAAATTTTGTAAAGCTTAATATGTTAAAAGGTTGAAGTGTTTTAATTATAAAGCATAAACAATATAATGCCTATATGTTTTTATATAAAAAATTTAACTTTGGAATGTTGTCGACGCCTACTTTTCATCGCAAAACAACATACCCCAAGTTAAACAATTTCATTTAAAATGAACAGTAGCAAGTAGGTAGTCTCAAATACTTTTTATTCTCGCGTTCAATTTCGTGATTCTTTTCATTGAATGTTAACTTTTCATGAATGGAATGCAATACAATACTAACGAAATAAATTTAATTTAGAGAATATTAAAATTTTCAGTTGTGGTGGACTCGGCCTAGCCGAGCTCCACGTAACCCTCGCTAAGGACCTAAAGGACTCTTCAGGTAGTCCTCTGTATGCTTGGCCGAGCTCAAAGCTCAACGGCCGAACAGACATCAGACACGGGCCGGCCTCATGCTCTTACCTAGGTCCGATATCCTTGTCCGACACCTCCCCATGTCCGACACCTCTCTTAGAGTCCGACACCAAGGACAGGATGACGTGTCTCACCTTATCCGCAAGGACAGCTCATCCACTCATAGCTCAGTACAGGCTGGCCCTATTTTGGCCTCAAGCAAGCCCATTAGGGCAACCAGCTCCCCCCTATAAGTAGCTCCGTACTACATGGGGCTCAGGTACGTCCTCTAACCCTAATTATCACCTTCCCACACCAGTGATTAGGGTTACTCCCTCGCTCTCTCCTTAGTCACCAGAGGACTCCCACCAAACATCACACAGAAACCCTAGACAGAGGCTCCTTTGAAGGTCTTCTTCCCTAACCCTTAGAGGACCTCACCGTCTAGGACATCACATCAGTATATTGTAAATCATTTCGAAATAATTTCTTTCATCTCTTTTTATGTTTTACTATATTTGTATTACATATATTTAAATATGTAGACAATTAATGTATTTTAGATATATAGCATATACGTATTAATGATAGAAAAATAATTAGTTTCTTCACGAATTTGTATGAATGATAGAAACATAAAATAATTTGGATCAGAAAAAGAGTAAATTATTAAATATGTGACACCTACCACAAAGTAGAGTGTTGGATCCCAATTTATTTATAGAAATTTTTGATATGTTTTTTTTATGATAGTATATATTTTGTAAATTTTTTCGGTAAAAGAAAAAAATTCATTATCACGTGCAAAACTCAGAAGCAATGAAACCACCATAATAATGGTGAATTAATAGCTACTTAATAGCTACATAATAATTTAACCTTGCCACCTTCTATGAAGGTTCAAGATCAATGAATATTTTTTAAATTTATTAACTGAAACTAATTGCGAATTAATAGCTACTTCTAAAATGTTATGAATATTTTTGACTTTTAGAAAATGGCAGAAAAATAATGAAGAAGATTTGTCAGTACCTGATTCAGTAAGAAAGCGAAGGAGTTATGTGCTGAAAGACATGGAATTCAAAAGTAATATATTAGCAGGTTGGTAAGATTTATATTCAACTAATTCATGGGTTCAAATCCCGTTGCCAACTAGAGCACCACCATAAACGCATTTATAGTCTTGAGACCTGTCATGTCCCACAATGAATCCTAGGGGCCCAACTCAAAAAAATTTTGTTTTTTGTTGTTAAAATTTGAGTTGTTAATAATTTTTAATACGTTAATTTTAATAGCGCGTGTAACACTCCTTGTATATCATCTTACTTTATAAGAAAAGTAAGAAGTTTATGAAAACTTGAACTTGTTATCGTTGGAAAAAGATCTGAAAATAATAATTTTCCCTTCCCTTGAAAATTCTTTTTCACAAACACTTGATTTGTAATGAGGTTGACTAACAAAATCAGAGTTTGCGGAAACATAGTAAAATCACCATATTACCCTCCCAAAATATATCAAGTGTAACAAGTCCATTATTATAAAAAAATATTATGATAGGACTGAATTCCTTTTATGATACCTTTTTCCAAAATATGTATCATATAAATTCTATTAAAAATAGAAATGTCATAGAGCTGGTCACTGGTCCCTTGTCCAAGCATCCTTCTGGTCGGATCCTCGATATCTGCACAACGGGTTTCCAACCCACATTTTCTACACTCTGCAAGCACCTAAGGGACATCTCCCCTTATTGATTCTTGTGCAAGCTAGATGCACGATCAACACCTAATAAGGGCATGGGGGTTAGCTATACATATTCGCATACTCAAATGAGAATAAAACTAACATCCACAAGTTAACATGTAGCAATTCATGATGCATAATCATATGAGCACACCCGGTTAATCTTAATAATTCTTTCAATGCAGGTGGCATGATGCATGATTTCCTTCCACAACTGAGGCCTCTAACAAAGTCCATCTCGGACGTCCATCCAATACACCGTTGTGTTCCCGGAACACTGACATTCGTTCCCAGAACGTAATGCCAAACCATACTTGGATGATAAGCATTCACTCCCAGAGTGTGCATCACGTTCCCAGAACGTGTAGCAAACCATACTTGGATAAATAAGCATCACTCCCAGAGTGTGCATCACGTTCCCAGAACGCATACGTTCCCAGAACGTATAAAACCAGGTCTCGGACACTGGCCACATATCTATAATGTGTCATCCAGTAGGTTGCTTATCAAAGTGTTCCTAGAACACCAACATACGTTCCCAGAACGTATAAAACCAGGTTCCAGACACTGGCCACATATCTATAATGTGTCATCAAGTAGGTTATAATTTGGTACTCCCGGAGTACCCTCCTCATATTCCCAGAATATGATAATCGTTCCTACCAACCAAACTTCCATTCTATATGAATGCACAATCATCAAGGTTGGTTTTATCTTTAATTCAATTATTATACCAATGTTTTCCCAGAACACTAACATACGTTCCCCGAACGTACCGCAATCCATACTTGGAATAAAATCAAGCACCACTCCTAGAGTGTGCATCACGTTCCCAGAACGTATCCAAGAAACCATGTCCCAGACAATGGCCACATTCCCAGAATGTGTCATCAAGTTGGTTGCATTAGTTTAGTACTCCTAGAGTACAGGGTCAAGTACCCGAACATCACAAACTATCCTTGCCAACCTATTTCATTACCTTTCTCTATGCATGTATTGCATGCATAATTTACTAAGGTTGGTCTTTCCATTCATTACTGTGATTTAGAAATATTTCAATTTCTCTTTTGAATGATTTATTTGAGGTATAGTCTTTGAAACAAAATTCTCCTTTGAAATATCCCAAAACATGTCATTAAACTTAGATTGGGTAAAACAAAGTCAATGGTATTCAAAAACTTAACTTTTTATTTTTCAGATTCAGGTACTAACCGGTTACAGTTCCAGGTTAACCGGTTAGATTTATAAACCTGAACTGTTTACCATTGTAATTCAGAAAACCCTTTTTCTTAAATTCCCTACCCAATCCATAAACCAGTTTAACAATGTTTATACCTCAAAATCAATGTTTATATCATTCAAAAGTCTAAATCACATTTCATTGTCCAATGAGCATAATTCTCTTGAAATTATTCCATCAATTTAAGGCATAAATTGTAATCTCTCCAATCTGAATTTATTGACATTATCACAACCCATATTCAGACCTTGTGTATTGAAATTAAGGCTTAGATATAAGTAAAAACTATTAAGATTTCAGGACTGATTTATAAACTGATTTTTCTTTGAAAATCTGCAGTGTCTAACCGGTTACGAAAATCGTGTAACCGGTTAGATTATGCAGTCAGACCATTAAAACAAGAGTTTTAACAACTCATTTTTTCCCTTTCTCAAATCTAACCAAATTTCAGTATACACCAAGTTCATATGCCTTAAAATAAACATGTTTACACCCAGAAACACATTCATATTGCATGCATCAAGTTTATGGTATCAAATTGCATGAAAATTCACATAAACACAATTTAATACAACAAAACTTGGATTAAGCACTTAAACTCAGAATTTAGCATCAACATAGCTTGCATGCATCCAAATAACATTGCTCAAATCAACAATTGAGCTCAAATTGGCCTCCAAGCCATTTATCCATTTCAACTTATGCCCTTTGAGTCTCTTGGTGACTCATCCTATATTCTACCACAATTTATTCTCATTATAGAAAATAGTAAGCTTCCCCCTTACCTTAGGTTCGTGCTTGATCCAAAACATTGCAGAGAGAAAGGCTCCAACATAGATTCCCCACAAATCCTAGGTTCTGCTCTCAGCCACGATTTTCCATCATCAGGGTCCAAAGACCAGAATATTTGACATAGCAATTGGCCAAAGAAATTGGGGAAAAAAATTAGGACTCAATATAGGTAACATGCACTAAAGAATCGAAGAGATTTGAGGCTTAATGGTGGACTGTACTTACCAAAATCAAAGCTGAAACTCAGCTTCCCGAACAAGAAGAAAACAGAGCTCAGACTTGATTTCCTAGCTTCCAAGGTTGATTCCTCTTTCCACACTCACTCTTAACTCACAAATTTGGTATCAACACAAAGCCCTTGATGTGAGCTTTGTGAATGTGTATCAATCGCTCAACAAAACTCAGGAACGAAAGAGAATTTGCCTCCACGAATCTAAAACCCTAAATCAGCCTTTCCACCAACAATTCAGATGAACAACCCTTAATTCATCAGAAATTCGGCCTTTTATAGACAAATTGAAAGGGCATGCATGTTGACGCGTGTATTACCACTAATCTTGTGCAGTAGTCGTGGCGAATTTTGGGTAATTCAAGCCATTACTCATCAAAATCCACTAAACCTGTTCCTGGGTTCATCGTTTAACCGGTTATAGGACATTACTAACCGGTTAGATTAGTACAAAATTTAAAAATTAATATTTTTAAATCTTTCCCTCCAAGAACTTTTTAATATTACCTTTAAGTCCTCATTCAGGGACCAAAATGCAATATCCTCATATTTTGCATTTATTGGCCATATAAAAATATTTCAACCTATCTTGGAAAATAATAAAACTTTTATTATTAATTTCCTATTACTCGGGAGACGAAAATTAGGGGTGTTACACTACTCCCCAACTTAAAAGGAATTTCGTCCCCGAAATTCATCTTTTGAAATTTTCCACTTTCCCAAAATATTTTTATACTAGAAATCTTCATCTAGCTCCCAAAAATTTGTTCTTTTAGGGTCCTCCCCCACTTAAAAGAGTTTCGATATATTCCTTGTATTTTGAAACATTTCAAATAAAACCCTTCAGGAAAAACTTTCCAAACTAAACCACAAGGATTTTTCATATAAAACTCTTATGTGAAAGAATTTATTTTAAAAGAAATATTCTTTATACTTCACATAAATATTTTTCAACTAAAACATTTTCCAATAAACTTTTTGGAAAAACTTTTTGGGCTGCGCACTCTGATCTCTCGAGCACGATCAAAGAAACATTTGTATGACTTAATTTATTAATAGTTTGAGACATTAGGGTGATCAGTCCTAATATTCAATCCATTAATAACAAAGTCATCCCTTTCAGATATAATCTTTCGCAAGAAAGACCATACGACAGGTCTTTAAGTTAGATGAACTTAAAGATAGGGAAATTATCACTATCAGACTTAGTTAGATAGTCAAGTTCTAGAGACATTTCCGTTGGGGAGACAAAGATTCGTCCTATCCCGGTGGTTGTTAATCTCTCTAGCCATAACTGATCTTTCTATTTCTGTAGTGTCCACAGCGATTTATCACATCCAACTGTGATAAACGTTTTGATCACAGAAAGAGTGGAGTTGAACTTCCAACAGAACATTGATACTTTCAAACAATTAGATTAACGTAGTCAAAAACATTTGATTACGTTAACTCAAATCAAAGGAAGAGATAGGCTTGGGTTGTCTACGTCAGGATTATACTCCACTCTTATCTCAACCGGTGAGTTCCTCTTGTGCTGGATTCGTCCATTTCTTTCTCACCTTTTCCTTCGAGACAATTCGGTGAGTAATACTCCAGCTTCCTATAATCGGAATTGACTATTCCCTTAGGTACATCACAACTAAACTCAAAGTGATGTGCCTCACAGTTTTCACCTTGAGATGGACAAATGTTCCCTTCTCTATGTCCTCCTTAGTTCCCTTTCTTCAATCGAAGATCCCTTAACCTTGATATTTCCGTGGTTGGTATTCTCCCATTTACTTTTCCTCTTCCTCCAGTTGGGTCTTTATTTCATCAATCTTTCTCTTATTCTAAACTCAAACATTTCCCGCAAGAAATTTATGTACTTTCCCGTAGTTCTCATACATGCTTACCAACATCGAGAAATTCCTTATTCCTTGATAGTTGATAGCTAACTTGGGTTCAAACATAATCTATTCGGGAAGTTCATGCCTTTGGATTTCTCATCTAGGTTGTCCTAGACAACACTTCCTAAATCCCTTACTTCCAAAAATATACTTTCTAATATCCATAATCACAGACTTTGATTCTAAAGATTAAATCTCATTCGTTTCTTCATAGAGATCTAACTCCTTTTCCTCAAAAGTCAACTACTCTTTCTTCTCTTTATCCTCTGATGGTAATTCACGAATCCGATTCAGGAATTCGTTGGTGATTGGCAGCATTCCCAATCTAATACTAGAGGGTTCCTCTTGGGTTACCAAACTTAGACCTCTGAACTCCTCGATCAGAATACCTCTTTAACCATCATTGAACTTACATGAATAGCCTATCAACTCAATCGTCTGCAACTACGTTTGCTATGCTAGGATGATAATGGAGCTCAAAGTCGTAATCTTTTAGAACTCCATCCATCGCCTTTGTCTCACATTCAACTCTTCCTCTTCTTATTATCATTCATACTTTCGAACTTCAAACTTGTTCATGAATCACAACCTTCTTATCCTAATATTTATCGTCTCTTTTGCATCGTCCAACTAAATCCTCTACCTTCTCCAATTGGATTAGCTACTTAATTTCAACTCTCGATTAGTCCATAAATATTATGATTCAATCCTCTTAAATTAATTTCAATGATGAATCAAGGCATTAAGTTATTGTACCACATTAAATCCTTTCCTTAAATTTTACTTAGGTAATTGACATTGAATTTGGATTGGAGGAAGATGTTTTTGATATCAAAAGTTCCTTCACAAATGACTTAAATTTTTAGTTTAAGCTTTTTAGCTTCTAACCGGTTACAAGAAACTCTAACCGGTTTATGAAGTACAGTTTTTGAAATAAAACCAAAGAATTTCAAAACCATTTTCTTTACATCATCCAATCTAACTCCAAATAGGATTTAATCATACTCTAATACCTTGTTTCCAACCGAATTCATCACTACAACATCCTATCATTCAATACCATCAGTTGATCTTTCCAAGCCAACTTGGTCAAAGGCCATGCGATCTTAGAAAATCCTTAAATACTCTGGCGATAGTATCCAGCCAGCCCTAAGAAACCTCTCTCCTCAGTCACAATCTTAGGTTGTTCCCATTTCAACACTAAATTTATCTTTGCTGGATCCATCGCAATTTCTTCTTTAAAGATCACATGTCCTGCGAACGTAACTTCGCTCAACCAAAACTCATCTTTGGCGAGCTTAACACACCACTACTCCTCTTGCAGGATTCTCAACACAATCCCGAGATGTTTTTTTTTCATGTCTCTCCGGATTCTTAGAAGAAACCAGAAGCGAATCCAAATATAATCTAAAGGTCCAGTTCTTATAGTCCATAAAAGAACAAGTGCATTAATCAATCCGAACGGCATTATTTCCTACTCATAATGTCCGTATCGAGATCAAAAATGCAGTCCTAAGTGGATTCCTGTCCCAAGTCCTGATTTGGGGTTAATCCAACCTCCAATCAACCTTAGCACTTTTCTACGTGTTTCTCCCATTTGACCATTCCCGATGGTACCATATTATAAAGGTAGTAGAGATAGAATCAATTTCAAGAATTGACTTGATTCCAACCTCTATCGCTTTATTCAAAGGTAAACCTGGCATCATTTCCTACAACCAGGATTTCTTTAACCCCCTTTCTCCTTTAATATTGCTTCCCAGAAGCAACATATGGGTTTATTGGATTCCCGATTCGAAACTTTGGGAATCCCAATACAGGGTTGTTCTATCGTCATTAATCATGATTACTTGATCCCTCGGCTCCCAAACCGTACTTAAGATCAAATGTACTCATGACACAGGTACATAGACAAAGTCTAATAGAATGATCCAGACGTACCATGGAAATGACTACAAGAAGATTTGTAGGAGTCTCCACTTGAGATAACAGATTGGGTAAGACATTGAGCATCTTCGATCACTACCCTTATCCGAAAGGAACAAAAGAAAGGATAGCTTTAGAGTTTAACAAACTCAGCAAGGTTGATCTTTAAGAAGATCAATGCCCTACACTCGGTCTAAAAAGTTGATTAACTTTAACACGAGTGAGGGTAAACACTCCTCCTCAGAGTCGAGGACTCAACTACAACTCCTTAAAATTTCCTCATCACTGGTTCTATGAAAACATAATAAACCAACACTGTGGTTTTGGGTTTTCAACATATCTAAAGAGAAGCATACGACTATCATACTTCTATTTAGACTTCATAGAACACTTCTTAATAGCAGAATAAACTACTTATCTAGAGCCATTTCCCATAACCTTAGCTCTAGTTTGAAAGTATATGAAAGCATACTTCGCAAGAAACATTGCAGATATCGATGACCAGCATATTGGACCACACACCCAAGGACCAAGAGTCAGGACCATTGCTCTGATACCATAAAAGTGTAACACTCCTTGTATATCATCTTACTTTATAAGAAAAGTAAGAAGTTTATGAAAACTTGGACTTGTTATCGTTGGAAAAAGATCTGAAAATAATAATTTTCCCTTCCCTTGAAAATTCTTTTTCACAAACACTTGATTTGTAATGAGATTGACTAACAAAATCAGAGTTTGCGGAAACATAGTAAAATCACCATATTACCCTCCCAAAATATATCAAGTGTAACAAGTCCATTATTATCAAATAAATATTATGATAGGACTGAATTCCTTTTATGATACCTTTTTCCAAAATATGTATCATATAAATTCTATTAAAAATAGAAATGTCATAGAGCTGGTCACTGGTCCCTTGTCCAAGCATCCTTCTGGTCGGATCCTCGATATCTGCACAACGGGTTTCCAACCCACATTTTCTACACTCTACAAGCACCTAAGGGACATCTCCCCTTATTGATTCTTGTGCAAGCAAGATGCACGATCAACACCTAATAAGGGCATGGGGGTTAGCTATACATATTCGCATACTCAAATGAGAATAAAACTAACATCCACAAGTTAACATGTAGCAATTCATGATGCATAATCATATGAGCACACCCGGTTAATCTTAATAATTCTTTCAATGCAGGTGGCATGATGCATGATTTCCTTCCACAACTGAGGCCTCTAACAAAGTCCATCTCGGACGTCCATCCAATACACCGTTGTGTTCCCGGAACACTGACATTCGTTCCCAGAACGTAATGCCAAACCATACTTGGATGATAAGCATTCACTCCCAGAGTATGCATCACGTTCCCAGAACGTGTAGCAAACCATACTTGGACATCACTCCCAGAGTGTGCATCACGTTCCCAGAACGTATAAAACCAGGTCCCGGACACTGGCCACATATCTATAATGTGTCATCCAGTAGGTTGCTTATCAAAGTGTTCCCAGAACACCAACATACGTTCCCAGAACGTAAAAAACCAGGTCCCAGACACTAGCCACATATCTATAATGTGTCATCAAGTAGGTTATAATTTGGTAGTCCCGGAGTACCCTCCTCATATTCCCAGAATATGATAATCGTTCCTACCAACCAAACTTCCATTCTATATGAATGCACAATCATCAAGGTTGGTTTTATCTTTAATTCAATTATTATACCAATGTGTTCCCAGAACACTAACATACGTTCCCCGAACGTACCGCAATCCATACTTGGAATAAAATCAAGCACCACTCCCAGAGTGTGCATCACGTTCCCAGAACGTATCCAAGAAACCATGTCCCAGACAATGGCCACATTCCCAGAATGTGTCATCAAGTTGGTTGCATTAGTTTAGTACTCCTAGAGTACAGGGTCAAGTATCCGAACATCACAAACTATCCTTGCCAACGTATTTCATTACCTTTCTCTATGCATGTATTGCATGCATAATTTACTAAGGTTGGTCTTTCCATTCATTACTGTGATTTAAAAATATTTCAATTTCTCTTTTGAATGATTTATTTGAGGTATAGTCTTTGACACAAAATTCTCCTTTGAAATATCCCAAAACATGTCATTAAACTTAGATTGGGTAAAACAAAGTCAATGGTATTCAAAAACTTAACTTTTTATTTTTCAGATTCAGGTACTAACCGGTTACAGTTCCAGGTTAACCGGTTAGATTTACAAACCTGAACGGTTTACCATTGTAATTCAGAAACCCCTTTTTCTTAAATTCCCTACCCAATCCATAAACCAGTTTAACAATGTTTATACCTCAAAATCAATGTTTATATCATTCAAAAGTCTAAATCACATTTCATTGTCCAATGAGCATAATTTCTCTTGAAATCATTCCATCAATTTAAGGCATAAATTGTAATCTCTCCAATCTGAATTTATTGACATTATCACAACCCATATTCAGACCTTGTGTATTGAAATTAAGGCTTAGATTTGAGTAAAAACTATTAAGATTTCAGGACTGATTTATAAACTGATTTTTCTTTGAAAATCTGCAGTGTCTAACCGGTTACGAAAATCGTGTAACCGGTTAGATTATGCAGTCAGACCATTAAAACAAGAGTTTTAACAACTCATTTTCTTCCTTTCTCAAATCTAACCAAATTTCAGTATACACCAAGTTCATATGCCTTAAAATAAACATGTTTAAACCCAGAAACACATTCATATTGCATGCATCAAGTTTATGGTATCAAATTGCATGAAAATTCACATAAACACAATTTAATACAACAAAACTTAGATTAAGCACTTAAACTCAGAATTTAGCATCAACATAGCTTGCATGCATCCAGATAACATTGCTCAAATCAACAATTGAGCTCAAATTGGCCTCCAAGCCATTTATCCATTTCAACTTATGCCCTTTGAGTCTCTTGGTGACTCATCCTATATTCTACCACAATTTATTCTCATTCTAGAAAATAGTAAGCTTCCCCCTTACCTTAGGTTCGTGCTTGATCCAAAACATTGCAGAGAGAAAGGCTCCAACATAGATTCCCCACAAATCCTAGGTTCTGCTCTCAGCCACGATTTTCCATCATCAGGGTCCAAAGACCAAAATATTTGACATAGCAATTGGCCAAAGAAATTGGGGAAAACAATGAGGACCCAATATAGGTAACATGCACTAAAGAATCGAAGAGATTTGAGGCTTAATGGTGGACTGTACTTAACAAAATCAAAGCTGAAACTCAGCTTCCCGAACAAGAAGAAAACAGAGCTCAGACTTGATTTCCTAGCTTCAGAGGTTGATTCCTCTTTCCACACTCACTCTTAACTCACAAATTTGGTATCAACACAAAGCCCTTGACGTGATCTTTGTGAATGTGTATCAATCGCTCAACAAAACTCAGGAACGAAAGAGAATTTGCCTCCACGAATCTAAAACCCTAAATCAGCCTTTCCACCAACAATTCAGATGAACAACCCTTAATTCATCAGAAATTCGGCCTTTTATAGACAAATTGAAAGGGCATGCATGTTGACGCGTGTATTACCACTAATCTTGTGCAGTAGTCGTGGCGAATTTTGGGTAATTCAAGCGATTACTCATCAAAATCCACTAAACCAGTTTCTGGGTTCATCGTCTAACCGGTTACAGGACATTACAAAATATAAACTTGGAAAATAATAAAACTTTTATTATTAATATCCTATTACTCGGGAGACGAAAATTAGGGGTGTTACAGCGCAAAACAGTACTCCCTCCGTCGCTAATTATAAGACCTGTTTGGGAAATTTCACGTCCATTAAGAATGTTGATTAATTTTTTTTATTTGTAATGAAAATGTAAACTTTTGATGTGTATTTTCAAAATTACCCCTATTATTAAAAAGTGTTAAATAAATAGGGGTGTTTGTGGAAAAAAGTAATTAATGATCATTGAAAAATGGTATGGGGTCATATAAATAGGGACAAAAAAAAAGTGTCAAAAGGGTCTTATTATTAGGGACGGAGGGAGTATATTTTAAAACATTGTCGTTGTCGTCAATGAATTTGGCACAAAGAATTTTTTTTATAAGCGAAACTACAAAAGAAAAGAATATTGAAATATTTATCTGAATTGTTCTTCCCATCGCTCCCAACATCTAGATATAGCGAATCCATTACATCCTTAAAGTTTAGAAGACATAATTAACTTTTTGAAGAGAAAGGGTTCGAAAATGTTTTTGTATAAGACAATTTTTCACAGGGAGCGAAAAAATTGGTAAACTAAAACAATATGTAATAGATATTCTTACCATATTCAAAAATAACAGAACTCAAAAAAATTAAACCAATGAAGAAAATATAATGGGATAAGAGACAAAATTGATCTTGCTTATGAAAATTCGGCACTGTAAATTATTCTGTGAAGAGACACACATCGTGTGCTTGACTCCGTGCACGCAATTCAAAAAGGCATCAGTACACTGATGGGCTTTACAAATTGCATACAGGGAGTCAGGCACACATGAATATGAAAAATAATGCACGATAACTACATATGCAACAAGTTTTCTTGTGTAACATCCCCAAATTTACTAAGTGTTTAAGTGCCTTAGTGAATATATATATGAATATATATTTACTAAGTATTAATAATGCACGATAACTATATATGCGTATTTACGATTTTAATCTTATTAGGACTATATGTTAAGTCCAAACGTTTTCATGAACCTTTTCTTATGATTTGAGTAATCCCCAAATTTTAAATTCTTTTAAGTACTATATATAAATGTATGTGTTATTTTAAATCGATTTTTTTGACTAAGACTATCTTCTACCTTCTATTGAAAACGATTTTAAAAGAATACTATATTAACTTCTATTAATTAATTACCAAATGAATTTTTCAAAGTTTATTTGCCTTGTGTTTCCCCACATGGTAATTTTGAAATTCTGTTTTCCTAGTATGCCTATATTTTTCAAAGTAACCTTTTTAGAGAAAACCTTACAGGTGACAAACTTGTAATGGAAAACAACAACTTATTTTCTATACCTATGATTGAAATGCATTTTCCATCACATGTCTTAAACATATTTCCCACTTTCTATGGATACATATATATAGTATTCAATCACTTAAGTTTCTCTATAAAAAACTCACGCTTATTTTGGAAACCCGATGCATTGAACTATTTCCTTTCAAAACTTTATTTTCATCCATACGCCGATCATAATTCCCTGTAATCCTAAGGGAGTCTCACTATTTGCAAAACTTTTCAAACCCTTTTCTCCTCCTCAATGCAAAACTCCTTTTTGGGTGTGTATGGATTGTTTTACTTGATCTTGTGTTGAATCCATGTTTTGCTTTTCTTTTAAGAAATGAACTCTTTGATGAAATTCAAATGATGTTTCTCTTACTTAAATTGTATTTGATTTTAAAAATGAAAATCTTTATACACACATATATATATCATAATACTTTGATGTTTGTGTTGTGTTTGATTATCTTTATCTGGATTGTATATGAATATGTGTTGTGAAAGTTTGAATGTCTAGGTTTTATTGAATAGTGTTAGGTAGTGTTGGATATAAGGCTAAGTAGGTCTGTGTTGTCAGGTATTGCCCATAGGCTTCGAGCTTCATGTTTTGAACCTTAAGGAACTAAGTGGGACTTTATGGTCAAAGTCTCAATAGAAATCAAGTAGATATAGTAATAGAAACCCAACCGGGGTCGTATCCTAAGTGGGGGAGCGGATTCCCCAAAGATTGTGTCCATTCTGAAGTAGGTTAAGACCTCCCATTCAACCGAGCATATAGATCCATATCTTCGCTTTCCTTTGAAGTGAGCCGAATTTCGGGGATGAAATTCATATAAGTGGGGGAGAATTGTAACATCCCCAAATTTACTAAGTGTTTAAGTGCCTTAGTGAATAGAATTGCCCTAAGTGTCGTAGCATTCTTAGGTTTCGATTTCGGTTAGAAACGTTAATTAGTATTAGAATTAGTGCGTGCTTAAGTGTTTAGAGTGTAGTATTTAGCTAAGAATGGGTTTGTGTGAAGTAGAAATAAGTTAGAATAGGTTTAGAGTGAAGAGAAAGGAATGTGTTAGGTTAAGATTGTGGTTTAGAAATGTTATTAAAGGATTAAGAGTATAGGACTTTAGGAAATTAAGAATAATAGATCCATAGCTCTGAACCCAAATTCCACCGTTGGATATTAAGATAAGTGTGTTAGGAAGCTTGCCTCAAAATTTGAGCAAGATCCGACGGTTAACGAAAAAGTTATGGTACTTTGAAGTTCAAGGGTTTAAGTGGGCTGAACTGGTTACTCGAGTAACACTGGAGTTAATCGAGTAATGGCCGTAGGGTGCACTTAAGTTACTCGATTAACATTTGATTTAATCGAGTAAGGCCGAATGATGCTCACGAATTAATCGACAGCATCTGCTAATCGAGTAAGGAAGGCTGTTGTAAGCCAAATTTACATAGGTTACTCGATTAACCAAAGTGGCTAATCGAGTAACCACCGTCAGATCAGCTTAAAAACACGAGTTTGGGGTGTTGAACTCATTTCTCTCTTCCTCTTCTTCGAGTTCTTCTTCTCTTCTCCTCCCCAATCCTTCTCAATCACCAAACTATCATCAAATAACTCTAATCCATCAACCTATAATCACTTCCCATCAACTCCCTGTCATTCCCCATCAACCAAAACACCAATTTCTCTCTCTCACACTCAAATCCCCAAATTCCCCTCTCTAAACCCTAACAATCCCAATCCATCAAATTGAGTCTCCCAACCATTCAATTGATCTTAGGAGATGCTAAAGGACAAGGATTAGGAGTCTTGGTGCATGGGTTGGAGCTTGGTGTGGAGCTCCCACAAAACCTTCGAGTTCTCCTCTTCCCTTCAAGAGGTAAGGGGTGTACTTTGGTCTAGTATTAGAGGAAGGGTTTATTAATAGTAATAGAGTTATAATTGGGTATATTATTGATTGGTTAGGTTGATTGGTAGGAGGGTAGAGTATAGTTAGAAACTCTAAGTGTTAGGGATATGTTATTTATGTATATATGTTATATAAATTGATTTTTATAAATTGTTAAGTAGGAAGTGAAGAACCCTAGGAAGATGATTTAAATTACGGTCCCTGAGACATACCTGAGTATGTCGACTGATTGTTGATTGATATTGTTTGTATTAATATTATTAAAGTGTATATAAGTAAATTGTAAATGACATTCATATAGTTATACATTAAATAGGGCCAAGTATTTCTCAATTGAATTTAAACCAATTAAATGACATTTTCTAAAGAACAAAGAGGGCCTTAAATTCAATTGAGAAACACTTGAGATATTGGATCATGCATGGTGTAAAGGTGGACGTTAGGAGCAGGGGAAAAACACACGTCGCTTCGCAATTGATGAGGACAAGAGTAAATGTTAGGAGTTATTATGGAGAACTTTGATCCTGCAAAGGATACGGGTTTGCTTCCCGTATTGGGGGTTGGTTCTATGCAAACCATAATAATTCTATTTACTTTGGTTTCTTTGGGCCAGTCGAGGGTGATTTCTGCTAAAGCCCGATTTGGACAAATCAACCCAAATCGCATGAGGAACCTTCCTAAGTGGAGGTGAAGTGTTGTGCAAGCGGGTGAGCGAGGGACCTTCCTAAGTGGAGGTGAAGCACCCAACTAGATGTTGAGAAATGCTTACTCCTGGTCGGTTTTTCCCCAGAGCGGAGGGAGGGTTGTGAGGTGGTTGTGTTATTATTGATATGGTAAAGGGAAAGTGTATAGGTACATTGTGTGAGGAACCCTCCTGCGGGGAGAATGTGAAGCACAATGTACCCAATAGTGTAAAAGTGTTAAAAGTTAAAGTGTTAAAATTGTATAGGTACATTGTGTGAGGAACCCTCCTGCGGGGAGAATGTGAAGCACAATGTACCCAATCGTTAAAAGTGTAAAAGTGTTAAAAGTAAAGTGAAAAGTGTGCAAGTGAAAGGGAAAGTGTGAATGCATTATGAAGGTGTTTTAATTCGTCGAATCCAATACAAAAGTGTAAAAGTGTTTAAAATGAAATAAAGTGTGCAATGTTGGATTCGAGAATTAATCCACCTAAGTGTGATGTTAGCAAGGCATAACCATGTGATTGTGCATTGTAGTATTATATAAAAGTGTTATACCCTTATATTTAGAAGTCATAAACTGAATAGAGTCATTGTGCCTTACTTGCTAATTGAATGATAAATTGTATAATTGTTATTGTTTGTGTTTGAATATACCTATTTATGATCTATTACTGTTTTTAAGCGTTTTCTTTGATCTAGATTTCAAAGTACTCACCCTTACAGTGGACATATTAGGTACACCAAGGAGATAGGCACGAAAGGATCAAGGCCGAGAACGGTATACTCATAGTAGAGAGTATATTGGTATAAGTGACCCAAGGGTCACGGAGTCTGAGCAACCATTCATAGGTCCTGTTTTGTAATATATATATATATATATATATATATGTAAATATAATTGTAATTAATGAATTTTATTTTGTTTTAGCATTCTGTGTATTGGAAAAGTTAAATGTATGCCCTTATTTTGATAAGTTTTAAAGTATGGCCTAATGTTAAACATTTGGAATTGGAAGTTTTATTTTTATTTGATTTTGAAAACGGTTATGGACTGACAGGTTTAATTTTAATTTCATTCGGGGGAAGTCCATTTTACAAAGGAAACTCTGTCAAAATTTTTATAAACCCCGAATAAAAATGTAGGATGTTACATCTTGCGTCACTTACATCATAGTAGATGATGTTAATATATGCAGATCTCACAAATTTTATAATCTCCAATAATATTCAGAAGGGATTCAGAGATTTTTTGAAAATTAAATTGAATGAAAATCTCCCATTTTCACCTCCTTTTATAATATGGGCTAATTGATCTTAGAATGGTAGGCAGGTACGTATGGTAGGTGGGTATGCAGGTACATTGTCCAAATTCAACCAACCTGATTTTCTCTCTTAATGTGTGTATACTTTTCATTGGTGGAATACTATAAAAATATTGACGTAATAAATTTATCGAGTATCTTTTAATCATTGCACGCAAAATGGTATGTTTCATCAATTTACAAATTTTGTAAAGCTTAATATGTTAAAAGGTTGAAGTGTTTTAATTATAAAGCATGAACAATATAATGCCTATATGTTTTTATATAAAAATTTTAACTTTCGAATGTTGTCGACGCCTACTTTTCATCGCAAAACAACATACCCCAAGTTAAACAATTTCATTTAAAATGAACAGTAGCAGGTAGGTAGTCTCAAATACTTTTTATTCTCGCGTTCAATTTCGTGATTCTTTTCATTGAATGTTAACTTTTCATGAATGGAATGCAATACAATACTAACGAAATAAATTTAATTTAGAGAATATAAAAATTTTCAGTATTTTGTAAATCATTTCGAAATAATTTCTTTCATCTCTTTTTATGTTTTACTATATTTGTATTACATATATTTAAATATGTATACAATTAATGTATTTTAGATATATAGCATATACGTATTAATGATAGAAACATAATTAGTTTCTTCACGAATTTGTATGAATGATAGAAACATAAAATAATTTGGATCAGAAAAAGAGTAAAGTATTAAATATGTGACACCTACCACAAAGTAGAGCGTTGGATCCATATTTATTTATAGAAATTGTTGATATGTTTTTTTTATGATAGTATATATTTTGTAAATTTTTTCGGTAAAAGAAAAAAATTCATTACCACGTGCAAAACTCAGAAGCAATGAAACCACCATAATAACGGCGAATTAATAGCTACCTAATAGCTACATAATAATTTAACCTTGCCACCTTCTATGAAGGTTCAAGATCAATGAATATTTTTTAAATTTATTAACTGAAACTAATGGCGAATTAATAGCTACTTCTAAAATGTTATGAATATTTTTGACTTTTAGAAAATGGCAGAAAAATAATGAAGAAGACTTGTCAGTACCTGATTCAGAAGAAAGCGAAGGAGTTATGTGCTGAAAGACATGGAATTCAAAAGTAATATATTAGCAGGTTGGTAAGACTTATATTCCACTAATTCATGGGTTCAAATCCCGTTTGCCAACTAGAGCACAACCATAAACGCATTTATAGTCTTGCGACCTGTCATGTCCCACAATGAATCCTAGGGGCCCAACTCAAAAAAATTTTGTTTTTTGTTGTTAAAATTTGAGTTGTTAATAATTTTTAATACGTTAATTTTAATAGCACAAAACAGTACTCCCTCCGTCGCTAATTATAAGACCTGTTTGAGAGATTTCACGTCCATTAAGAAAGTTGATTAATTTTGTTATTTGTAATGAAAATGTAAACTTTTGATGTGTATTTTCAAAATTACCCCTATTATTAAAAAGTGTTAAATAAATAGGGGTGTTTGTGGAAAAAAGTAATTAATGATCATTGAAAATTGGTATGGGGTCATATAAATAGGGACAAAATAAAAGTGTCAAAAGGGTCTTATTATTAGGGACGGAGGGAGTATATTTTAAAACATTGTCGTTGTCGTCAATGAATTTGGCACAAAGAATTTTTTTAATAAGCGAAACTACAAAAGAAAAGAATATTGAAATATTTATCTGAATTGTTCTTCCCATCGCTCCCAATATCTAGATATAGCGAATCCATTACATCCTTAAAGTTTAGAAGACATAATTAAGTTTTTGAAGAGAAAGGGTTCGAAAATGTTTTTGTATTAGACAATTTTTCACAGGGAGCGAAAAAATTGGTAAACTAAACCGATATGTAGTAGATATTCTTACCATATTCAAAAATAACAGAACTCAAAAAAATTAAACCAATGAAGAAAATAAAATGGGATAAGAGACAAAATTGATCTTACTTATGAAAATTCGGCACTGTAAATTATTCTGTGAAGAGACACACATCGTGTGCTTGACTCCTTGCACGCAATTCAAAAAGGCATGATGGGCTTTACAAATTGCATACAGGGAGTTAGGCACACATGAATATGAAAAATAATGCACGATAACTACATATGCAACAAGTTTTCTTGCGTCACTTACATCATAGTAGATGATGTTAATATATGCAGATCTCACAAATTTTATAATCTCCAATAATATTTAGAAGGGATTCAGAGATTTTTTGAAAATTAAATTGAATGGAAATCTCCCATTTTCACCTCCTTTTATAATATGGGCTAATTGATCTTAGAATGGTAGGCAGGTACGTATGGTAGGTGGGTATGCAGGTACATTGTCCAGATTCAACCAACCTGATTTTCTCTCTTAATGTGTGTATACTTTTCATTGGTGGAATACGATAAAAATATTGACGTAATAAATTTATCGAGTATCTTTTAATCATTGCACGCAAAATGGTATGTTTCATATATTTACAAATTTTGTAAAGCCGAATATGTTAAAATGTTGAAGTGTTTTAATTATAAAGCATGAACAATATAATGCCTATATGTTTTTATATAAAAATTTTAACTTTCGAATGTTGTCGACGCCTAATTTTCATCGCAAAACAACATACCCCATGTTAAACAATTTCATTTAAAATGAACAGTAGCAGGTAGGTAGTCTCAAATACTTTTTATTCTCGCGTTCAATTTCGTGATTCTTTTCATTGAATGTTAACTTTTCATGAATGGAATGCAATACAATACTAACGAAATAAATTTAATTTAGAGAATATAAAAATTTTCAGTATTTTGTAAATCATTTCGAAATAATTTCTTTCATCTCTTTTTATGTTTTACTATATTTGTATTACATATATTTAAATATGTATACAATTAATGTATTTTAGATATATAGCATATACGTATTAATGATAGAAACATAATTAGTTTCTTCACGAATTTGTATGAATGATAGAAACATAAAATAATTTGGATCAGAAAAAGAGTAAAGTATTAAATATGTGACACCTACCACAAAGTAGAGCGTTGGATCCATATTTATTTATAGAAATTGTTGATATGTTTTTTTTATGATAGTATATATTTTGTAAATTTTTTCGGTAAAAGAAAAAAATTCATTACCACGTGCAAAACTCAGAAGCAATGAAACCACCATAATAACGGCGAATTAATAGCTACCTAATAGCTACATAATAATTTAACCTTGCCACCTTCTATGAAGGTTCAAGATCAATGAATATTTTTTAAATTTATTAACTGAAACTAATGGCGAATTAATAGCTACTTCTAAAATGTTATGAATATTTTTGACTTTTAGAAAATGGCAGAAAAATAATGAAGAAGACTTGTCAGTACCTGATTCAGAAGAAAGCGAAGGAGTTATGTGCTGAAAGACATGGAATTCAAAAGTAATATATTAGCAGGTTGGTAAGACTTATATTCCACTAATTCATGGGTTCAAATCCCGTTTGCCAACTAGAGCACAACCATAAACGCATTTATAGTCTTGCGACCTGTCATGTCCCACAATGAATCCTAGGGGCCCAACTCAAAAAAATTTTGTTTTTTGTTGTTAAAATTTGAGTTGTTAATAATTTTTAATACGTTAATTTTAATAGCACAAAACAGTACTCCCTCCGTCGCTAATTATAAGACCTGTTTGAGAGATTTCACGTCCATTAAGAAAGTTGATTAATTTTGTTATTTGTAATGAAAATGTAAACTTTTGATGTGTATTTTCAAAATTACCCCTATTATTAAAAAGTGTTAAATAAATAGGGGTGTTTGTGGAAAAAAGTAATTAATGATCATTGAAAATTGGTATGGGGTCATATAAATAGGGACAAAATAAAAGTGTCAAAAGGGTCTTATTATTAGGGACGGAGGGAGTATATTTTAAAACATTGTCGTTGTCGTCAATGAATTTGGCACAAAGAATTTTTTTAATAAGCGAAACTACAAAAGAAAAGAATATTGAAATATTTATCTGAATTGTTCTTCCCATCGCTCCCAATATCTAGATATAGCGAATCCATTACATCCTTAAAGTTTAGAAGACATAATTAAGTTTTTGAAGAGAAAGGGTTCGAAAATGTTTTTGTATTAGACAATTTTTCACAGGGAGCGAAAAAATTGGTAAACTAAACCGATATGTAGTAGATATTCTTACCATATTCAAAAATAACAGAACTCAAAAAAATTAAACCAATGAAGAAAATAAAATGGGATAAGAGACAAAATTGATCTTACTTATGAAAATTCGGCACTGTAAATTATTCTGTGAAGAGACACACATCGTGTGCTTGACTCCTTGCACGCAATTCAAAAAGGCATGATGGGCTTTACAAATTGCATACAGGGAGTTAGGCACACATGAATATGAAAAATAATGCACGATAACTACATATGCAACAAGTTTTCTTGCGTCACTTACATCATAGTAGATGATGTTAATATATGCAGATCTCACAAATTTTATAATCTCCAATAATATTTAGAAGGGATTCAGAGATTTTTTGAAAATTAAATTGAATGGAAATCTCCCATTTTCACCTCCTTTTATAATATGGGCTAATTGATCTTAGAATGGTAGGCAGGTACGTATGGTAGGTGGGTATGCAGGTACATTGTCCAGATTCAACCAACCTGATTTTCTCTCTTAATGTGTGTATACTTTTCATTGGTGGAATACGATAAAAATATTGACGTAATAAATTTATCGAGTATCTTTTAATCATTGCACGCAAAATGGTATGTTTCATATATTTACAAATTTTGTAAAGCCGAATATGTTAAAATGTTGAAGTGTTTTAATTATAAAGCATGAACAATATAATGCCTATATGTTTTTATATAAAAATTTTAACTTTCGAATGTTGTCGACGCCTAATTTTCATCGCAAAACAACATACCCCATGTTAAACAATTTCATTTAAAATGAACAGTAGCAGGTAGGTAGTCTCAAATACTTTTTATTCTCGCGTTCAATTTCGTGATTCTTTTCATTGAATGTTAACTTTTCATGAATGGAATGCAATACAATACTAACGAAATAAATTTAATTTAGAGAATATTAAAATTTTCAGTATTTTGTAAATCATTTCGAAATAATTTCTTTCATCTCTTTTTATGTTTTACTATATTTGTATTACATATATTTAAATATGTATACAATTAATGTATTTTAGATATATAGCATATACGTATTAATGATAGAAACATAATTAGTTTCTTCACGAATTTGTATGAATGATAGAAACATAAAATAATTTGGATCAGAAAAAGAGTAAAGTATTAAATATGTGACACCTACCACAAAGTAGAGCGTTGGATCCATATTTATTTATAGAAATTGTTGATATGTTTTTTTTATGATAGTATATATTTTGTAAATTTTTCGGTAAAAGAAAAAAATTCATTACCACGTGCAAAACTCAGAAGCAATGAAACCACCATAATAATGGCGAATTAATAGCTACCTAATAGCTACATAATAATTTAACCTTGCCACCTTCTATGAAGGTTCAAGATCAATGAATATTTTTTAAATTTATTAACTGAAACTAATGGTGAATTAATATCTACTTCTAAAATGTTATGAATATTTTTGACTTTTAGAAAATGGCAGAAAAATAATGAAGAAGATTTGTCAGTACCTGATTCAGTAAGAAAGCGAAGGAGTTATGTGCTGAAAGACATGGAATTCAAAAGTAATATATTAGCAGGTTGGTAAGACTTATATTCCACTAATTCATGGGTTCAAATCCCGTTTGCCAACTAGAGCACAACCATAAACACATTTATAGTCTTGCGACCTGTCATGTCCCACAATGACTCCTAGGGGCCCAACTCAAAAAAATTTTGTTTTTTGTTGTTAAAATTTGAGTTGTTAATAATTTTTAATACGTTAATTTTAATAGCACAAAACAGTACTCCCTCCGTCGCTAATTATAAGACCTGTTTGAGAGATTTCACGTCCATTAAGAAAGTTGATTAATTTTGTTATTTGTAATGAAAATGTAAACTTTTGATGTGTATTTTCAAAATTACCCCTATTATTAAAAAGTGTTAAATAAATAGGGGTGTTTGTGGAAAAAAGTAATTAATGATCATTGAAAATTGGTATGGGGTCATATAAATAGGGACAAAATAAAAGTGTCAAAAGGGTCTTATTATTAGGGACGGAGGGAGTATATTTTAAAACATTGTCGTTGTCGTCAATGAATTTGGCACAAAGAATTTTTTTTATAAGCGAAACTACAAAAGAAAAGAATATTGAAATATTTATCTGAATTGTTCTTCCCATCGCTCCCAACATCTAGATATAGCGAATCGATTACATCCTTAAAGTTTAGAAGACATAATTAAGTTTTTGAAGAGAAAGGGTTCGAAAATGTTTTTGTATTAGACAATTTTTCACAAGGGCGAAAAAATTGGTAAACTAAACCGATATGTAGTAGATATTCTTACCATATTCAAAAATAACAGAACTCAAAAAAATTAAACCAATGAAGAAAATAAAATGGGATAAGAGACAAAATTGATCTTGCTTATGAAAATTCGGCACTGTAAATTATTCTGTGAAGAGACACACATCGTGTGCTTGACTCCGTGCACGCAATTCAAAAAGGCATCAGTACACTGATGGGCTTTACAAATTGCATACAGGGAGTCAGGCACACATGAATATGAAAAATAATGCACGATAACTACATATGCAACAAGTTTTCTTGTGTCACTTACATCATAGTAGATGATGTTAATATATGCAGATCTCACAAATTTTATAATCTCCAATAATATTCAGAAGGGATTCAGAGATATTTTGAAAATTAAATTGAATGGAAATCTCCCATTTTCACCTCCTTTTATAATATGGGCTAATTGATCTCAGAATGGTAGGCAGGTACGTATGGTTGGTGGGTATGCAGGTACAATGTCCAGATTCAACCAACCTGATTTTCTCTCTTAATGTGTGTATACTTTTCAATGGTGGAATACGATTAAAATATTGACGTAATAAATTTATCGAGTATCTTTTAATCATTGCAAAATGGTATGTTTCATCTATTTACAAATTTTGTAAAGCTTAATATGTTAAAAGGTTGAAGTGTTTTAATTATAAAGCATGAACAATATAATGCCTATATGTTTTTATATAAAAATTTTAACTTTCGAATGTTGTCGACGCCTACTTTTCATCGCAAAACAACATACCCCAAGTTAAACAATTTCATTTAAAATGAACAGTAGCATGTAGGTAGTCTCAAACACTTTTTATTCTCGCGTTCAATTTCGTGATTCTTTTCATTGAATGTTAACTTTTCATAAATGGAGTGCAATACAATACTAATGAAATAAATTTAATTTAGAGAATATTAAAATTTTCAGTATGTTGTAAATCATTTCGAAATAATTTCTTTCATCTCTTTTTATGTTTTACTATATTTGTATTACATATATTTAAATATGTAGACAATTAATGTATTTTAGATATATAGCATATACGTATTAATGATAGAAACATAATTAGTTTCTTCACGAATTTGTATGAATGATAGAAACATAAAATAATTTGGATCAGAAAAAGAGTAAAGTATTAAATATGTGACACCTACCACAAACTAGAGTGTTGGATCCCAATTTATTTATAGAAATTGTTGATATGTTTTTTTATGATAGTATATATTTTGTAAATTTTTCGGTAAAAGAAAAAAATTCATTACCACATGCAAAACTCAGAAGCAATGAAACCACCATAATAATGGCGAATTAATAGCTACCTAATAGCTACATAATAAATTAACCTTGCCACCTTCTATGAAGGTTCAAGATCAATGAATATTTTTTAAATTTATTGACTGAAACTAATGGCGAATTAATAGCTACTTCTAAAATGTTATGAATATTTTTGACTTTTAGAAAATGGCAGAAAAATAATGAAGAACATTTGTCAATACCTGATTCACTAAGAAAGCGAAGGAGTTATGTGCTGAAAGACATGAAATTCAAAAGTAATATATTAGCAGGTTGGTAAGACTTATATTCCACTAATTCATGGGTTCAAATCCCGTTGCCAACTAGAGCACCACCATAAACGCATTTATAGTCTTGAGACCTGTCATGTCCCACAATGAATCCTAGGGGCCCAACTCAAAAAAATTTTGTTTTTTGTTGTTAAAATTTGAGTTGTTAATAATTTTTAATACGTTAATTTTAATAGCACAAAACAGTACTCCCTCCGTCGCTAATTATAAGACCTGTTTGGGAGATTTCACGTCCATTAAGAAAGTTGATTAATTTTGTTATTTGTAATGAAAATGTAAACTTTTGATGGGTATTTTCAAAATTACCCCTATTATTAAAAATTGTTAAATAAATAGGGGTGTTTGTGGAAAAAAGTAATTAATGATCATTGAAAATTGGTATGGGGTCATATAAATAGGGACAAAATAAAAGTGTCAAAATGGTCTTATTATTAGGGACGGAGGGAGTATATTTTAAAACATTGTCGATGTCGTCAATGAATTTGGCACAAAGAATTTTTTTTATAAGCGAAACTACAAAAGAAAAGAATATTGAAATATTTATCTGAATTGTTCTTCCCATCACTCCCAACATCTAGATATAGCGAATCGATTACATACTTAAAGTTTAGAAGACATAATTAAGTTTTTGAAGAGAAAGGGTTCGAAAATGTTTTTGTATTAGACAATTTTTCACAGGGAGCGAAAAAATTGGTAAACTAAACCGATATGTATTAGATATTCTTACCATATTCAAAAATAACAGAACTCAAAAAAATTAAACCAATGAAGAAAATAAAATGGGATAAGAGAAAAAATTGATCTTGCTTATGAAAATTCGGCACTGTAAATTATTCTGTGAAGAGACACACATCGTGTGCTTGACTCCGTCCACGCAATTCAAAAAGGCATCAGTACACTGATGGGCTTTACAAATTGCATACAGGGAGTCAGGGACACATGAATTTGAAAAATAATGAACGACAACTACATATGCAACAAGTTTTCTTGCGTCACTTACATCATAGTAGATGATGTTAATATATGCAGATCTCACAAATTTTATAATCTCCAATAATATTCAGAAGGGATTCAGAGATTTTTTGAAAATTAAATTGAATGGAAATCTCCCATTTTCACCTCCTTTTATAATATGGGCTAATTGATCTTAGAATGGTAGGCAGGTACGTATGGTAGGTGGGTATGCAGGTACATTGTCCAGATTCAACCAACCTGATTTTCGCTCTTAATGTGTGTATACTTTTCAATGGTGGAATACGATAAAAATATTGACGTAATAAATTTATCGAGTATCTTTTAATCATTGCAAAATGGTATGTTTCATCTATTTACAAATTTTGTAAAGCTTAATATGTTAAAAGGTTGAAGTATTTTAATTATAAAGCATGAACAATATAATGCCTATATGTTTTTATATAAAAATTTTAACTTTCGAATGTTGTCGACGCCTACTTTTCATCGCAAAACAACATACCCCAAGTTAAACAATTTCATTTAAAATGAACAGTAGCAGGTAGGTAGTCTCAAATACTTTTTATTCTCGCGTTCAATTTCGTGATTCTTTTCATTGAATGTTAACTTTTCATGAATGGAATGCAATACATTACTAACGAAATAAATTTAATTTAGAGAATATTAAAATTTTCAGTATTTTGTAAATAATTTCTTTCATCTCTTTTTATGTTTTACTATATTTGTATTACATATATTTAAATATGTAGACAATTAATGTATTTTATATATATAGCATATACGTATTAATGATAGAAACATAATTAGTTTCTTCACGAATTTGTATGAATGATAGAAACATAAATTAATTTGGATCAGAAAAAGAGTAAAGTATTAAATATGTGACACCTACCACAAAGTAGAGTGTTGGATCCCAATTTATTTATAGAAATTGTTGATATGTTTTTTTATGGTAATATATATTTTGTAAATTTTTTCGGTAAAAGAAAAAAATTCATTACCACGTGCAAAACTCAGAAGCAATGAAACCACCATAATAATGGCGAATTAATAGCTACCTAATAGCTACATAATAATTTAACCTTGCCACCTTCTATGAAGGTTCAAGATCAATGAATATTTTTTAAATTTATTAACTGAAACGAATGGCGAATTAATAGCTACTTCTGAAATGTTATGAATATTTTTGACTTTTAGAAAATGACAGAAAAATAATGAAGAAGATTTGTCAGTACCTGATTCAGAAAGAAAGCGAAGGAGTTATGTGCTGAAAGACATGGAATTCAAAAGTAATATATTAGCAGGTTGATAAGACTTATATTCCACTAATTCATGTGTTCAAATCCCGTTGCCAACTAGAGCACCACCATAAACGCATTTATAGTCTTGAGACCTGTTATGCCCCACAATGAATCCTAGGGGCCCAACTCAAAAAAAATTTGTTTTTTGTTGTTAAAATTTGAGTTTTTAATAATTTTTAATACGTTAATTTTAATAGTACAAAACAGTACTCCCTCCATCGCTAATTATAAGACCTGTTTGGGAGATTTCACTTCCATTAAGAAAGTTGATAAATTTTTTTATTTGTAATGAAAATGTAAACTTTTGATGTGTATTTTCTGTAACATCCCAAACTTTATTTTAAATTAGATTATTAATAAAAAACCTAAGAAAAATTGGAATAATGACTTAACGAATTTTAGTGGATAGGTGAGTGGTAATTATAAGTCCAAGGGGCTGTATAGAAGGCAATTGTGGCTTCGGGCAAAGTCATATAAGCGAAATCGGGAGTTAAATCGGCGTTTTCGATGTTAGAAATCGACCGAAAAGAGAAAATTAGAAATTTATTATAGGATGCCAAGAAAATAAATTCCACCGTTGGATATGAAGTTTATGGGTTGAAGACCTTGTCTAAAAATTTGGGCCCGATCTGACAGTTGACGAAAAAGTTACGGCAAATCGAAGTTTCAAGTTCCTAGTGCACGCCCAGGCGCACCGGTGCACGCCCAGGCGCACCAGGGTGCAATTGGTGCACCAACTCAGGGAGCTAGACGCTCAGGCGCGCCAATCATGCGCCTAGGCGCGCCCCGTGCGCACCAGTCGCACCAGCCAAGGGAAAATGGGGCACCAGCGCGTCCCACCAGCACCAGCAGGCGCGCCAGCTCGCATCAACTGCACCAATTGGTGCGTGACCGCGCTCAGGCGCGCGCGACACCAGATCAGATCTGGTGCGTTGGATTCAGCTTGGGCACCAAGTTGGCCCATCTCAGCCACCTGATTTCCTTCTTCTTGGCCAGAAACATATAAACAACAACAAAAACACACAACACCACCATTCTAACAATCATCCTCACTAATTCCACTTGGTTCCCAAGAACCCAACTTCACCATCATCAACTTCACCCCTTCTTCCTCACCAATTCCCTTAAACCCAAGAGCAAGATTCCATCATCCTCTTCTCATACACTTGATTTTTGAGCAAATCAAACTCAAAATCACTAAACCTCCTCCTAGCTAGCATCAAGGAATAGGTTGAAGCTCTTCTCTCTTCCTCCCTCTACCACACGAATTGCTTCTTCTTTCTCCCTCTTGGATTTCAAGTTCTACCAACACTTGGGGTAAGTAGAGGCTTAAGTCATGATAATAATTCCTTTCCAATTCTTTTTAGCTCATTAAAATTGTATTTAATCTCCTATAGGGCTCAAGCTATTCTCATTCCAAGTGGATCAATCTTCAAGGTCACCATCAACTTCTCAATTCTAAGCTGAGGAATCATCACATAGGACCTCCCTCACCTCAAGGAACTCTTATATTTTCTGGATTTGAGGTAAGAAGGGAAGTGTTACCTTTACTTAGGGGGTATTTTCTAGCTTGCATATAGGGGGAATTAAGGGCAGGAAATAAAAATAGAAAAGAGGAACCTTAGGGTAAATGATGGAATTAGAATTTGGTACAATTGAACAAAAAATTAGAATTGAGGAATATGCTAGTTTCTATATTTATTTGTGGTTGCTCTAACAAAAATTGGGTTTAATAATGATGATAGTAGAATATGGCATGGCTTGAGGATTAACAAGGAACATAGTGATTGGAAAGTCGATTATGTAATTAATTTTGGTAATTAGAATGGAATTATGAGAAACATGAGACAATTGGGAATATTGATGATGGACGTAGATTATTCTCTGTTTTGAATGTCAATAATGAATGTAGCGAATAGGAAGTTGAATTATGTTATTAATTCTAGAGTTTGGAATGGAAATGTAATGAACATGAGACAATTGGGAATATCGATGGTAGATGTAGATTTAATTCTGGTTGGAAGGTCAATATTGAATGTAATGATTAGGAAGTTGATCATATTATTAATTTTAATGATTAGAATGGATTTGGAATGAATATGAATGATGAAGGAGTATAAAATGCAGTTAATGGAATTATAAAGGAAAATGGTTGAATGACAAAGAAATCAAGAAAAGGATTAAGGGATTGAGAAAGACGTAATTAGATGGTATGACTGATTGATTACGATATCGAATATTATTATGACCCTCCAGATGGAGAGGATTACATTTATGACCCTCCCTACGCGGAGCGGGAAGTTATATTTTCATGACCCTCCATGTAGGAGCGGAACTTATAAATGATGTTTTCATGACCCTCCGAAAGGAGTGGATATTTTCAGGACCCTCCGAAAGGAGTGGATGTTTTCATGACCCTCCGAAAGGAGTGGATATTTTCAGGACCCTCCGTGAAGGAGTGGATGTTTTCATGACCCTCCGAAAGGAGTGGATATTTTCAGGACCCTCCATGAAGGAGTGGATGTTTTCATGACCCTCCGAAAGGAGTGGATATTTTCAGGACCCTCCGTGTGGATATTTTCAGGACCCTCCGTGAAGGAGTGGATGTTTTCATGACCCTCCGAAAGGAGTGGATATTTTCAGGACCCTCCGTGAAGGAGTGGATGTTTTCATGACCCTCCGAAAGGAGTGGATATTTTCAGGACCCTCCATGAAGGAGTGGATGTTTTCATGACCCTCCGAAAGGAGTGGATATTTTCAGGACCCTCCGTGAAGGAGTGGATGTTTTCATGACCCTCCGAAAGGAGTGGATATTTTCAGGACCCTCCGTGAAGGAGTGGATGTTTTCATGACCCTCCGAAAGGAGTGGATATTTTCATGACCCTCCGAAAGGAGTGGATGTTTTCATGACCCTCCGAAAGGAGTGGATGTTTTCAGGACCCTCCGAAAGGAGTGGATGTTTTCATGACCCTCCGAAAGGAGTGGATATTTTCAGGACCCTCCGTGAAGGAGTGGATGTTTTTATGACCCTCCGAAAGGAGTGGATATTTTATAAGATTGTACGAGCAATAACATGACCCTTCTTAGGGAGTGAATAGTATCAGGACCCCTCTGTAGAGGAATGGAACATATTATATGAATGAGACTTCCGTTAGGAGTGAGTATTGAATGAGACTAAAAAGACAGGTAGACAAGTGTGTAAATGTTAGAAAGAAATGATAGAAATCAAGAAAGGTTAAGGAAATAGTCGGAAAGAATAAGAGATGAATATGGACAACAAAGGGGTATTAAGGAATCAAGGGAAATTGAAATAGAAAATATAATACAAGTAATAATGGGTAGTAATCTCTTAGTTGTTCTCTATGTCATTTTAGAATGTATTTTCTAAGTTCCGTGTAATGCTACCCTTCTTGATATATTTTTACAGGTGAAGGTGAAACTTACACGTGCATGGCCGAGCAGGATCACATTCCACGGCGTGAAATGTGAAGATAGTTGGGAAACTAATATTGGACCAGAGTCTTATCTTTGGAAACATTGAATATTTTGTTGATGTAACTAAACCTAGTAGCTGTTTTTGTGGAAAAACTAAAGTGTTTTAAGACTTGTGTATATGTTTATAAACCTGATGTAATGGTGCTATGGCACACTGTTTATATTTTGCCCTGCTGGCAACTGAAATGAGGTGAATGAATATTTTGAACAGGTTGAAAGTGAAACAAATTTTTGGAAAAGTCCAATAAACAAACGAAACTCCGTCCGTTTGACGAGAGAATTTTTATAAGTTAAAAAGAAAATTTCAAATTCACTATTTTTCATAAGGGTAATTAGGATTAAATAATCAGGGTGTTACATTTTCAAAATTACCCCTATTATTAAAAAGTGTTAAATAAATAGGGGTGTTTGTGGAAAAAAGTAATTCATGATCATTGAAAATTGGTATGGGGTCATATAAATAGGGACAAAATAAAAGTGTCAAAATGGTCTTATTATTAGGGACGGAGGGAGTATATTTTAAAACATTGTCGTTGTCGTCAATGAATTTGGCACAAAGAATTTTTTTTATAAGCGAAACTACAAAAGAAAAGAATATTGAAATATTTATCTGAATTGTTCTTCCCATCGCTCCCAACATCTAGATATAGCGAATCGATTACATCCTTAAAGTTTAGAAAACATAATTAAGTTTTTGAAGAGAAAGGGTTCGAAAATGTTTTTGTATTAGACAATTTTTCACAGGGGGCGAAAAAATTGGTAAACTAAACCGATATGTAGTAGATATTCTTACCATATTAAAAAATAACAGAACTCAAAAAAATTAAACCAATGAAGAAAATAAAATGGGATAAGAGACAAAATTGATCTTGCTTATGAAAATTCGGCACTGTAAATTATTCTGTGAAAATGTAACACCCCAAAATTTTAATCCCCGATTAATGAAATGGTAATTATAAATTGGTAGTTGGAGAGACTAAGGAACCCTAGGAATACACCTAGAAGGGGGGGTTGAATAGGTGTACAAGAAACCTTGAAAGATTTTCGAACAAAACAAATCGAAACAATCAAAACAAAAGATTTTTGCAAATTCTACAGCATTTAATCGATTAACCTGCAATTTACTCGAGTATTAATCGATTAAATATATGCTTAATCGATTAAATCTGACAGAAAACAGAAAAATCAATTTTTCATTCGAATACGAAAATCAATCAATTAACACGTAAGATGAGAGATTTAGCGAAAACAATTAACACCTATATTCTTATTGATTATCCTAGTTATGAAAATGATTTTCCCTTTATCAATTTGAACAATAAAGATTCAATTCAATCAATTATGAAAATCAATCTTTCTCTAGGTTTTCAATCAAGAACACAATTAAAAACTTGAATGTAAAGAGTTAATGGTTTAGAGATACGACACAGTGATTTATCCTGGTTCACTTTCATCCGCTTGAAAGTTACATCCAGTCCCCTCTTCAACCAAGAAAGATTCTTCACTATGAGGAATTAGAGTTCTCAAATTACAAGTAAGTGCCTCACAAGACTCCCTTCTTGCTAGCCTACAAGAGATACCACACCCTTGCCTTGTAATCCTATTGATCTTCTCTCTAATCTAACCTCTACCCCTTGTTGATAATCGACACAACAAGTCTTCAATTGCTTGATGATAATCCACACACCAAGGCTTTTCTTTGCTTGATTCACAACCAAGACTTTCTTCTTCTCCAATGAGATTTGCTTGATGATAATCGACACACCAAGGCTTCTTTGTTGTTGTAGTTGGCTTGCCTTCTTGCAAAAATTACAACTCAATGAATACACATGACACTCTTATGAATCTCAATCAATAGCTATGACAATTCACAATAAGAGATTCAAAGGTTCTTGATCAAAGAATATGAAAATATGAAAGCTTTGATCTTTGAAATTGAGAGAGAATAGAGTGGCTTGATTCTTGTAAATTTGATTATGAAAGTGTTCTCATTAATCACAAAGATTAGGAATAGGTTTTTTATAGAATACCCAAAAGTTGTAGCACTTAAAAACTGATTTTGAGAAGTGAAAATCGTATTTTAAAAAATCAGATCAGCAGTGTTTAATCGATTAAATCTTGCCTTAATCGAGTACTAATCGATTAAATTCATCCTTAATCGATTAAACATGTCTGATACTTGTTTAAAACTTGTTTTCTCAAAACCAAACCTTTCCTTTAAAACCATTAAGCCACCTATTGATTCTAGGTTAAGTGAAAACTCAATTTATGATTAAATCATGACTTATGAATGAGATTCACTACCCTCTAAGATACTCTAACCAAACTCATCAAATAAAAGACCTATGAAGCTTGAGAGGCAAAAGATAAAACAAATACAATTATACTCAAACTAAGTCTTCATGAGCTTGCTTTCTCTCTTCTTCATTTGATGTTTGTTGTTGCTTGTTGAACATGAACTTGATCAACACATGATAGCTTGTTCAAAACACTTTGTCATTATCAAAACATTCATCATGGAACTTACAGATTCCTTTAGTTAGATTATGTTGCATAGAGTCCAGAAAATCTAATTTCCCCAATTTAATCTTCTGTTTCATGTACAAACCAATTCCATTTTGGTGTGGTACTCAAAATGCTCTACATGTGGCATTTGAAGTTGGTCTGAGAATTTTGGAGCCTTTTTCTTGTCAATACTTATTTGGAAAATATCTGAGAGGTAAGGGGAAGTAATTATATTCACTAGATAGAGTTTAAATTTCATTAATTGTGTTAGAGAGCCACCAAGAGGCTCTAAGGGCTTAGTTTGAATAGGAACTTTGGTTTGGAGACCAATCCATGCTCTATGACTGTGATGAGCAAGTTCTATATCATGCATGCAAGCTTAAATGAACTTTGTTTCATGAATATTGTGCTTATTTTGCAATTTGAAGTGTTGAGTTGCTAAATTGTATATTTCATGCATAATGGATTGATTCTCTGTCAAATTTGTTATTTGATATGAAATGATTATGTTAACATGTTCAATATGTGGTATATGAACTATTGTGATCACTGTTTTGGGTTAAAAATGTTTAAAATTGAAATGGTATGTAAAAACCAAGTTTCACTCTGTTCTGTCTGTAGATACTCGAGTATTTGGCTTAATACTCGAGTATTTCGTGGTGCACCAGAGTGAAAATTGGCGCACCAACTTGGGAATCAGATTGAACACTCGAGTAATGTATGAACTACTCGAGTATTCTGGGTAATGGAATACTCGAGTATCTCATGAATTACTCGAGTATATTTATGAAGACCTGAAACCCTAAATCTCTGAAAAGACATGAACGACTCGAGTATAATTATGAATAACTCGAGTAGAATCTGGAAAATGATAAACTACTCGAGTATTTTGGGAAAAACTCGAGTATTTTTAGTCAGATACTTAAAAATACCATCTTCAATTCTAAGTCATTTTGTAATTCTTAGAGGACAATAAACCAAGTGATCCTGGACTTAGAGGAAATTGATTGACGTTATGATGTTTTCATTTGAATAATGATACGTTGCTCGGGAGGCACGTAATGTATTAATAAAAGGATAAAACATCAATCAATCTCTTTTAAGTAAGGTAATGCATTCATTCTGGAGTTTGGTTGGTAGGACGTATATCATGTTTTTGGTAAACATGTGGAGGGCCTCTGGGAGTGCCAATACGCTTGCTTGATGACACGTCGTTGACGTGGTCGGCTGAGGGAATGCCGATATGGTTATACCGTTTGGATGACGGTCCGTTTGGATGACGGGATATGCTCGGGTGGCATGGATACCAAGCTTGTTGTGTACATTCTAGGTGAATGTACGAATTGTTGTATACCTAGGAATACAACGCACTATTGAGTGCTGGGTTGTCAGGGATGGACGTCAGAGAGTGACATAGTATGATGGAGATAGGCTTGAGAGCTAAAGTCATGCATCATGCCACTCATTTAAATTAATTGTGATAAATGAAATAAGTGTGAGCATCCTATGTGCATTCATTAACTGTTAAGTGTTATATGTGATTGTTGTTAAATGATGCATATTACATATTCATATTGCACAATTTATTCTCTATTGGTTACGTGTATAGAATTGCTTACCCCTATGCCCTTGTAGGTGATGTCTCGTTACATTGCTTGCAACGAGATCCGGCCACTTCCTAGTGGCACATGGATCTATGAGGACCATCGCGCGGTGTTCGAGGGTGAGGTAGAGATCACCTTCTACCACCCGAACCCGTTGATCCGATTCCGTCCTCGTAGATTTAGGATTCCCATCATATACACTATGCATGTACCCCCGTTTTACACTTACCATGGACCACCTCCTACGAGACCAGCTCGCTCTTACCATAGTTTTCGTTTTCGACCTACCCGCTCTCACCCTTTTACTTCGAGAGTCGTCCGCGAGGAGACTCCCCCTTCTGATCCGAGGAGCCCAGTCAGGGTTTCACCATCCCCTGACCCGGTACCCAGTGGTAGGGTACACTCTCCCTCGGACGAGATCGAGGAGGATCCGGTGGAGGACGAGAGTGGGAGCGAGCCTGTCGTGCATTCTACTGGGAGTGATTTTGAGGGACGATGATCCCTAAGTATATGCATATGGTATGTGATGAGGATCAGTGGGTTCGATGTGTGGATGCTGTGGATGAGACTTGCTGCTGCTGTGTTGATGATGATGCTACTACCTTACTACCTATGTTTCTTGGAGACTGCTGCTATCACTACTACTACATCTGATGATGCCAGATCTACGTGACTACCCTTGGAGTTTATGTTTTGGTTATGTACATATATTGTAGATATACTTTTGGAGTACTCTGGGGGTTTAGATACACTATTATGTAGATCTGTTTATGGGCTTGTATATGTTGGATCTTGGAGACTTTGATTATGGGACTATGTACTCACTACTCTTCATATATATATATATATATATATATTGAAAACTTATGTTTATCTTACCATTAAATCGCATAGTCCGATAAATTCCGCTTTACTCTGATTTAATCTACTTAAGAGCTCGGCTATAAATATTATTTGATGGTATTAGTTTTATCAAACAAAGCATGGGTAACTTTGATTACTTGTATGATACAAAGAGGTTTCCAAAGAGCGAATGTTACCCTATTTGTGAAAAGGTTTTAGAGATCGCCGAACTCGATACAAATGTTTTGAAATGATTTAAAGTTTATTCTCCAAGAATTCCAAATGATGATTTGTGCACCCGCTTTGAAAGAAAATTTTTATTTCGATTATTTTCTTAACACTCACAAGTCCATACATTATCCAAATATGAAGGCTTAATTACTATATTATATTTGGGTAAATCAGAAGGGTGTCACACTGAGTGGTATCAGAGCAAAAGTCAGATCCTGTAGTAGTGGAAGTAGTTCAGAAAGGTAGCCATCAACATCAAGCAGGTATCTCCAAGGCAATTACATTACTTTGAATGTTTTTATTTTGTTTGTTGAGGTTTAAATACCCTTGATTTGTTTGTATCTTGTCTCTTTGAGTACAAGACACAATTGATTGTAGATTTAATAAGTTTAAGATAGAGCCTTAGAATAGGTAGTGTAATGGAAGTTTCTTTGGTTCAACATATGTGACCATAAGCCCATAGCGCAGGTCTAATTTGGCAACTAGAAACCAAAATCCCACTAATACGATGCTAGAAAGGATCACCACGGTGCTGGAAGCCATGCAACAACAGTCTCAACAACCATCTCAACCGGTCAACCCGTCTCATCAAGGTAATGTGGGTAACGCTGAAGCGAAGACTTTGGCTGATTTTAGAAGCTGTAATCCGCCAAAGTTTGAAGGAGGATTTAAACCGGAAGAGGCCAACAAGTGGATTCACACCATGGATAAGATCTTGAGAACGTTGGAGTGTTCTGATGTTCAAAAGGTGACGTATGCAACCTACATGTTAGAGGAGGAAGCTGAGAACTGGTGGAATCACACGATGCAGCTTCTGCAATATGAAGGAAGAGAGATAAGTTGGGGAGTATTCATGGAGAAGTTTCTCCAAAAGTATTTCCCTGAGGACTTGAGAAGGAAGAAGGAGGTAGAGTTCTTGCAGCTGAAGCAAGGAAACATGAGTGTGGGTGAGTATGCAGCTAAGTTTGAGGAGCTGATGAAATACTCTCCATATTATCAGAACAATCCAGATGAGAGGAGTAAATGCATTAAGTTTGAAGGAGGCTTGAGGCCAAAGTTGAAGTCGATCTTCAGTTACCAGCGGATTCAAAGCTTTCCTGCACTGATAGACATGTGTAGGATGTATGAAGATGATACCAAGGCTGAGGAGATGCAAGTCTCAGAGAAGAAGGACAGTCAAGGCTATGGACCTCAGAGGCGTAAAGGTCTCAACAACCGAGGCAAAGGACCGTATGATCGCCGAGGGAAAGGCAAAGGAAAAGCTGGTGGTTCTGATAGAAGGGATTATCGGAGCGAGGCTCCATTCTGTGACAAATGAAAGCGCAATCACTATGGCCGTGTGTGTTGGGGGAAAAGTGGTTGCTTTAACTGTGGAAAGCCGGGACATTTCGCAAGGGACTGCAAGGAACCGGCCAAGGCCAACTCAAGAGGGGCTGCTGATAGGCCTATGGCTCAAGGGAGAGTTTTCACCCTTAGTGGTGTGGAAGCAAGTCGGTCTTCTGATCTGGTGCAAGGTAAATACTTGCTTAATGGTCAGTCTTGCTATGTTTTGTTTGATTCTGGTGCAACGCATTCATTCGTTTCGTATGAATGTGTAAACCGGTTAGGCTTGATGATGTCTGAAATGCCTTATGCTCTCAAAGTAGAAACCCCTACCAATGCTCCTATTATAGTTTCTAGAGCATGTCTTAACTGTTGTATAGAAGTGTTAGGACAATCCTCTAAAGTAGATTTGATCTGCTTACCCTTAGTGCAATTAGATGTGATCTTGGGAATGGACTGGTTAAGTCAAAACCAAGTAATCATTGATTGTGATAGAAAAGTAGTGACCTATAGAAGCCCAAAACCCTCCGGCTACGTGTGCCTGTTCAACTCTGAGGTGGAGGAGAATGGTCCAAGGATGGAAGAGATCCCCATTGTCAGAGACTTTCCGGAAGTTTTTGCTGATGAGATCCCTGGTCTGCCACCAAGAAGAGAAATTGAATTCGGTATCGACTTAGTTCCGGGAACTGGTCCCATTTCTATCGCTCCCTATAGAATGGCACCACCGGAAATGGCGGAAATGAAGAAGTAGATTGAGGAATTGTTACAGAAACAGATGATCTGACCAAGTGTGTCACCTTGGGGTGCTCCGGTTTTGTTTGTCAAGAAGAAAGATGGTAGTATGAGGATGTGCATCGACTACCGGCAACTGAATAAGGTCACCATCAAGAACAAGTATCCATTGCCGAGGATAGATGACCTTATGGATCAAGTTCGTGGAGCTTCAGTATTTTCTAAGATCGATTTGAGGTCAGGATACCATCAGATCAGGATAAGAGAAGAAGATATCTCTAAGACTGCATTTCGATCTCGATACGGACATTATGAGTATGTCGTGATGCCGTTCGGATTGACTAATGCACCAGCCATTTTCATAGACTACATGAATCGAATCTTTAGACCTTATTTAGATTCATTCGTGATTGTGTTCATTGATGATATTCTCATTTACTCTAAGAGCCCGGAGGAGCATGCCGAACACTTGAGGATAGTGTTGAGCATCCTAAAGGAGAAGCAATTGTACGCCAAACTTACAAAGTGTGAGTTCTGGCTGAAGGAGGTTAAGTTCTTGGGGCATGTGATTTCGGACAAGGGAATAGCCGTTGATCCTACGAAAGTGAGTTCGATTTTGCAATGGGAGCAACCAAAGTCGGTCACGGAGGTGAGAAGCTTTCTTGGTTTGGCTGGTTATTATAGAAGGTTTATCGAAGGTTTCTCGAAGATTGCACTGCCTCTGACGAAGTTGACTCGGAAAGATCAACCATTCCTATGGGATGAGAAATGTGAAAGGAGTTTTCAAGAGTTGAAGGAAAGGTTGACATCGTCTCCTATATTGGTTCTGCCCGATACACAAAAGAGTTTTGATGTGTATTGTGACGCGTCGAAACGAGGTCGTGTGTTTTGATGCAAGAGGGACAAGTCGTCGCCTATGCCTCGAGACAGCTAAAAGTTCATGAAATGAACTATCCAACCCATGATCTGGAGCTGGCAGCTGTGGTGTTTGCATTAAAGATCTGGAGGCACTATCTCTATGGCACTACGTTCCGGGTGTTCAGTGACCATAAGAGTTTAAAGTACCTCTTTGATCAAAAGAGTTTAATATGAGGCAACGCCGATGGATGGAGTTTTTGAAGGATTATGAGTTTGAACTCCATTATCATCCTGGAAAGGCCAATGTTGTGGCAGATGCATTGAGTAGGAAGGCAATGCACATCAGTGCAATGATGGTCAGAGAAGGTGCACTGATAGAGGAATTCCGGGATTTGAATCTGACGATGCAAGTGGAGCCGACAAGTATCAAGATGGGGATGCTGCAGATTGCTAATGAGTTTCTACAAAGGATTCGGGAATTGCAAGGCAAGGATGAGAAGCTCATAGAAAAGAGGAAGTTGAGGGGAGAAGGCAAGGAATTGGAGTTTCAAGAAGGGAAGGATGGAATCCTTCGCTTTAAAACAAGGATTTGTGTGCCTGATGATTTAGAAGTAAGAAGGATGATTCTGGATGAAGCGCATAAGAGTAAGATGAGTATGCATCCAGGAGCTACCAAAATGTACCAGGACTTAAAGAAGCTATTTTGGTGGCCTGGTTTGAAGAAAGACATCGCTGAGTATGTGGCCTGTTGTTTGGTGTGTCAAAAGGCCAAGGTGGAACATCAAAGGCCAGGAGGAGAGTTACTTCCTTTGGAGATTCCGTTGTGGAAATGGGATAGCATCTCGATGGATTTCGTGTCGGGATTGCCAAGGACATCTACTGGTCATGATGCAATCTGGGAGATAGTGGATCGTTTGACCAAGTCGGCGCATTTCATTCCCGTGAATATGCGCTATTCGTTGGAAAAGCTCACCTAGTTGTACATCAAAGAAGTTGTTCGTCTGCACGGTGTACCATCAAGCATTGTATCTGATCGCGATCCGAGGTTTACATCGAAGTTCTGGGAAGATCTGCATAGAGCCTTGGGTTCAAGATTGAAACTGAGTTCTGCATACCATCCTCAGACTGATGGCAAAACGGAGAGGACTATTCAGTCATTGGAAGACATTCTACGAGCCTGTGCTTTGGAAGGACAAGGGAATTGGGAACAGATGTTGCCACTCGTGGAATTCACTTACAACAACAGTTACCACACGAGCATTGGAATGGCACCATTTGAAGCTTTGTATGGGAGAAAGTGCCAGACGCCGTTATGTTGGTTCCAAGTGGGGGAGAATTCTCTGGTTGGACCAGATTTTGTGCAAGAGACCACGGAACAGATCAGGATGATACAAGAAAAGATGAGGGCAACTCAAAGTAGGCAGAAAAGCTATGTTGATAAGAGAAGAAAACCATTAGAGTTCGCCGAAGGAGACCATGTGTTTATTAGGATAGTACCAACCAAAGGTGTTAGTAGAGCCTTGAAAACTCAGAAACTATCACCTAAATTCATTGGTCCCTACCAAATCCTCAAAAGAGTCGGCCCAGTAGCTTATCAATTGGCTTTGCCTCCGTCATTAGCTAACCTTCATAATGTATTCCATGTGTCTCAACTAAAAAGATATGTCCATGACCCCACCATTGTCCTTAGAATCCAACCTGATGACTTAGAAATTCATGAGAACCTAACCTTCAAAGCTGTGCCAGTTCGTATTGAAGATCGAAGAATTAAGTAGCTTAGAGGAAAAGACATTCGTCTGGTCAAAGTCGTCTGGGTGTGTGGCGATGTAATGGAAGCATCGTGGGAACTAGAGGATAAGATGCGTTAGGATTATCCTGACTTGTTTGTATGAGTTGAATTTCGGGGACGAAATTCCTTGTAAGTGGGGGAGTAGTGTAACACCCCAAAATTTTAATCCCCGATTAATGAAATGGTAATTATAAATTAATTATAATTAATTATTTCCATATTAATCCTTGATTAAAATATGTGTTTATATAGATTGTATATGTGTGTGAATTGATTTAATAAATATAATAAATGCCTAAGATGAGTATTTTGCATATTAGTCCCTGGGTTGGGACCTAGAGGTAATTATAGGAAAGATTTTGGTGGGAAAGTAAATAAAATAATTATTTTTCAAAAATTGGGAAAAATACTCGAGTATTTTCTAAAAAACTCGAGTATTCTGAACAGAGTTGCACGAGTTAGTGTGTTTGGTGAGTCAGCACCAACGATTCTCGTGTGCTGACACGAAATCGTCTTCTTCAACACGTCCTGTGCTTCGTGTCGAGCTGCATGATTGTTCAATCGAGCTATATAAGCTGTGGTTGACGAATCAATTCCTCTATTTGCCAAATTCGTGGGTTTTGCTTCAAGTTAGGGTTCCTGGATTGTCCTCTTCGATTCTCTTTCTCAGAGTCAAATTGAAACACAAATCATACACGAATACAAAGCTTACATCTTGAGCTTTGTATAGAGAGTAAAATCGTGAGGATTGAGTGAGTGTGTTGAGAGAATTGGAGCTGAGAAGTTGGAGCTTGTTCTGTCAAAGTGTTGCTTGGAGCTTACTTTGATCTTGATTTCTGGTAAGCTCACGAATTCTTGAGCCTCAAATTCGATTCCTTTAGTTAGATTATGTTGCATAGAGTCCAGAAAATCTAATTTCCCCAATTTAATCTTCTGTTTCATGTACAAACCAATTCCATTTTGGTGTGGTACTCAAAATGCTCTGCATGTGGCATTTGAAGTTGGTCTGAGAATTTTGGAGCCTTTTTCTTGTCAATACTTATTTGGAAAACATCTGAGAGGTAAGGGGAAGTAATTATATTCACTAGATAGAGTTTAAATTTCATTAATTGTGTTAGAGAGCCACCAAGAGGCTCTAAGGGCTTAGTTTGAATAGGAACTTTGGTTTGGAGACCAATCCATGCTCTATGACTGTGATGAGCAAGTTCTATATCATGCATGCAAGCTTAAATGAACTTTGTTTCATGACTATTGTGCTTATTTTGCAATTTGAAGTGTTGAGTTGCAAAATTGTATATTTCATGCATAATGGATTGATTCTCTGTCAAATTTGTTATTTGATATGAAATGATTATGTTAACATGTTCAATATGTGGTATATGAACTATTGTGATCACTGTTTTGGGTTAAAAATGTTTAGAAATTGAAATGGTATGTAAAAACCAAGTTTCACTCTGTTCTGTCTGCAGATACTCGAGTATTTGGCTTAATACTCGAGAATTTCGTGGTGCACCAGAGTGAAAATTGGCGCACCAACTTGGGAATCAGATTGAACACTCGAGTAATGTATGAACTACTCGAGCATTCTGGGTAATGGAATACTCGAGTATCTCATGAATTACTCGAGTATATTTATGAAGACCTGGAACCCTAAATCTCTGAAAAGACATGAACGACTCGAGTATAATTATGAATAACTCGAGTAGAATATGGAAAATGATAAACTACTCGAGTATTTTGGGAAAAACTCGAGTATTTTTAGTCAGATACTTAAAAATACCATGTTCAATTCTAAGTCATTTTGTAACTCTTAGAGGACAATAAACCAAGTGATCCTGGACTTAGAGGAAATTGATTGACGTTATGATGTTTTCATTTGAATAATGATACGTTGCTCGGGAGGCACGTAATGTATTAATAAAAGGATAAAACATCAATCAATCTCTTTTAAGTAAGGTAATGCATTCATTCTGGAGTTTGGTTGGTAGGACGTATATCATGTTTTTGGTAAACATGTGGAGGGCCTCTGGGAGTGCCAATACGCTTCCTTGATGACACGTCGTTGACGTGGTCGGCTGAGGGAATGCCGATATGGTTATACCATTTGGATGACGGTCCGTTTGGATGACGGGATATGCTCGGGTGGCATGGATACCAAGCTTGTCGTGTACATTCTAGGTGAATGTACGAATTGTTGTATACCTAGGAATACAACGCACTGTTGAGTGCTGGGTTGTCAGGGATGGACGTCAGAGAGTGACATAGTATGATGGAGATAGGCTTGAGAGCTAAAGTCATGCATCATGCCACATTTAAATTAATTGTGATAAATGAAATAAGTGTGAGCATCCTACATGCATTAATTAACTGCTAAGTGTTATATGTGATTGTTGTTAATTGATGCATATTACATATTCATATTGCACAATTTATTCTCTATTGGTTACGTGTATAGAATTGCTTACCCCTATGCCCTTGTAGGTGATGTCTCGTTACATTGCTTGCATCGAGATCCGGCCACTTCCTAGTGGCACATGGATCTATGAGGACCATCGCGCGGTGTTCGAGGGTGAGGTAGAGATCACCTTCTACCACCCGAACCCGTTGATCCGATTCCGTCCTCATAGATTTAGGATTCCCATCATATACACTATGCATGTACCCCCGTTTTACACTTACCATGGACCACCTCCCACGCGACCAGCTCGCTCTTACCATAGTTTTCGTTTTCGACCTACCCGCTCTCACCCTTTTACTTCGAGAGTCGTCCGCGAGGAGACTCCCCCTTCTGATCCGAGGAGCCCAGTCAGGGTTTCACCATCCCCTGACCCGGTACCCAGTAGTAGGGTACACTCTCCCTCGGACGAGATCGAGGAGGATCCGGTGGAGGACGAGAGTGGGAGCGAGCCTGTCGTGCATTCTACTGGGAGTGATTGGAGGGACGATGATCCCTAAGTATATGCATATGGTATGTGATGAGGATCAGTGGGTCCGATGTGTGGATGCTGTGGATGAGACTTGCTGCTGCTGCTGTGTTGATGATGATGCTACTATCTTACTACCTATGTTTCTTGGAGACTGCTGCTATCACTACTACTACATCTGATGATGCCAGATCTACGTGACTACCCTTGGAGTTTATGTTTTGGTTATGTACATATATTGTAGATATACTTTTGGAGTACTCTGGGGGTTTAGATACACTATTATGTAGATCTGTTTATGGGCTTGTATATGTTGGATCTTGGAGACTTTGATTATGGGACTATGTACTCACTACTCTTCATATATATATATATATATATATATATATTGAAAACTTATGTTTATCTTACCATTAAATCTCATAGTCCGATAAATTCCTCATTACTCTGATTTAATCTACTTAAGAGCTCGGCTATAAATATTATTTGATGGTATTAGTTTTATCAAACAAAGCATGGGTAACTTTGATTACTTGTATGATACAAAGAGGTTTCCAAAGAGCGAATGTTACCCTATTTGTGAAAAGGTTTTAGAGATCACCGAACTCGATACAAATGTTTTGAAATGATTTAAAGTTTATTCTCCAAGAATTCCAAATGACGATTTGTGCACCCGCTTTGAAAGAAAATTTTTATTTCGATTATTTTCTTAACACTCACAAGTCCATACATTATCCAAATATGAAGGCTTAATTACTATATTATACTTGGGTAAATCGGAAGGGTGTCACAGAAGAGACACACATCGTGTGCTTGACTCCGTGCACGCAATTCAAAAAGGCATCAGTACACTGATGGGCTTTACAAATTGCATACAGGGAGTCAGGCACACATGAATATGAAAAATAATGCACGATAACTACATATGCAACAAGTTTTCTTGCGTCACTTAAATCATAGTAGATGATGTTAATATATGCAGATCTCACAAATTTTATAATCTCCAATAATATTCAGAAGGGATTCAGAGATTTTTTGAAAATTAAATTGAATGGAAATCTCCCATTTTCACCTCCTTTTATAATATGGGCTAATTGATCTTAGAATGGTAGGCAGGTACGTATGGTAGGTGGGTATGCAGGTACATTGTCCAGATTCAACCAACCTGATTTTCTCTCTTAATGTGTGTATACTTTTCAATGGTGGAATACGATAAAAATATTGACGTAATAAATTTATCGAGTATCTTTTAATCATTGCAAAATGGTATGTTTCATCTATTTACAAATTTTGTAAAGCTTAATATGTTAAAAGGTTGAAGTGTTTTAATTATAAAGCATGAACAATATAATGCCTATATGTTTTTATATAAAAATTTTAACTTTCGAATGTTGTCGACACCTACTTTTCATCGCAAAACAACATACCCCAAGTTAAACAATTTCATTTAAAATGAATAGTAGCAGGTAGGTAGTCTCAAATACTTTTTATTCTCGCGTTCAATTTCGTGATTCTTTTCATTGAATGTTAACTTTTCATGAATGGAATGCAATACAATACTAACGAAATAAATTTAATTTAGAGAATATTAAAATTTTCAGTATATTGTAAATCATTTCGAAATAATTTCTTTCATCTCTTTTTATGTTTTACTATATTTGTATTACATATATTTAAATATGTAGACAATTAATGTATTTTAGATATATAGCATATACGTATTAATGATAGAAACATAATTAGTTTTGTAACACTCCTTGTATACCATCTTACTTTATAAGAAAAGTAAGAAGTTAAATTAAAGACTTTAGGGTTTTTTCTCTCTTCTCTCTCACGGTGTTTAGGGTTCTCTAACGCCGGCGTGGCCGCCATGGCCAAGAAGAGGGGGCGGCCCCCAATGTCACCCTCGTCAAATACACCTGGTTCGTCTTCAAAGCATGAGAAATCGCAACAAGTTTTTGATTTGTCCCAACTTGATGAGGAGGATCTGGAAGCAATAGATGCCTTGACGCCTAAGCAACTGGAGTCGTTGGTGCAGAGTATTGAATTGATCCGGGACAGGGTCAAGAAACAAGGTTTACCTGTGAATCAAACAGAGAGTAGTGATCAGCAACAAGAGAATAATGAAGATACAAGCCCACGATCGCAGGCACCAGAAATAACAGAAAAGAATAAAGATGAGATGCCAAAACAGAATGTATGGGATAGTTTTGATATTTCAAAACTACGAAATGCGGGTGGTAAACTAAATTTTCACCAGCCTATGATGAAAGATGGCATTGCCTTGGGGAAAATAGAGCCTACAGATGTAGAGGATGAGGTTAAGTACTGGCAAAATGCTATAGTTTGTTATGTGTTAGGAGCCAATCCCCCTTACCCTGTTCTTAGTGGCTTTATCAAAAAAGCTTGGGGACAGTATGGGATAGATAAGTTGTTAATGAATGTTGATGGTACTTTGATAGTGAGATTTAATACCATTGAAGGGAGAAATAGTGTTCTGGATGTTGGAGTATTTCATTTTGACAGGAAGCCATTGATAATTGCTCCATGGACAGGAAGGCCTGTTTCAAAGAATTTTCTTGACAAGGTGCCTATATGGATTCAGTTGCCAAATCTGAATCTAAAATTCTGGGGGGCTAATGCTCTTGGGAAGATAGCCAGTTTGGTTGGAACCCCTATTATGGCTGATAAAGTCACTGAAGAGAGGAATAGAATCAGTTATGCTAGGGTTTTGGTTGAGGTAGACCCTGCCATTCTACCAGAAGAGATTCATTTTGAAGATGAAAAGGGAATAATTGTGTCTCAAACAGTGAAGTATGAATAGAAGCCAACATTGTGCACAAAATGTTCAGCATATGGACATGATGCAAAGATGTGCAAAAAAGGAGTTAGACAGGAGTGGGTTGTTAAAAATAAACCAACCCAACAGGACATGGAGAAGATAGATCAAGCTTTAAAATTGAAGGAAAATATTGATAAGGGGATTGTTCCTCAGGAGAATGTAGCAGAAGCTCTAGTCTCTGTGGCAACAGTTGTAGAGGATCTGACAGTGTCTAAATCAGCTGAAGATAAAGGGAAACATAAAGAAACAGATAATGAAGGGTGGATCTCAGTGTCCACTAGGAGTAAGGTCAAACAGAGGAGTATGGAGGGGCACAAAGGGGAATCTTCAAATGTACCCCCTCATGGATAAGATTGGAGCATGGAATATTCGAGGGTTGAATCACCCTCGAAAACAAAAAAAGGTTCGTGAGTTGTTGAATAATTATAATTTAGGATTGTTTGCTTTTCTAGAAAATAAGTTGAGAGGAAGCTCTTATCAACAGGTTCAGAGGAGTATTGCAAATGGCTGGGGTTCTTATATAAACCTAGATGTAAGTGTGATTGGGAGGATTTGGGTTCTTTGGAGGCTAGATGTGTTTGAGGAAACAGTGGTTGCTAGGTCTGCACAATATGTGATGTGTCATGTTATCTTCAAGCAGAATCAAAATCAAATGTTTGTGACTTTCATTTATGCTGAAAACGACCAAAATGAAAGGAAGGAGTTATGGAGGGTGATACAGGGTATGCAGACTCATATAAATATTCCTTGGATTGTTATAGGGGATTTCAACACTTTTCTTAGTCAGCAAGAGAAGATTGGTGGCTGCCCTATTGATATAAACAGTGTCAGAGATTTTCAGCTTTGTGTGGATGATTGTGGCCTTATGGATATGAAGCAAATAGGTTGCTATTTTACTTGGTGTAACAAACAGATTGGTCCTGATAGAATAGTGTCTAAGCTTGACAGGGCACTAGTAAATGGGACTTGGTGCAGGGATTGGCCAACGGCTGTTGCAGAATTTAATTTACCAGGTTTGTCTGATCATTCAGCAATTGTTATTGATTGGGGCATGCAATTGAAAAAAACTAGATCTAGTTTTAAATTTTATAACATGTGGGAAAATCATCCTCAATTCTATGCTTTAGTTGAGAATGATTGGAAAAGGAATGTTGAGGGCAGTGGTATGTTTGTCATATGTAGAAAGCTTGGCTACCTTAAGAGTAGCTTATCCTTATTTAATAGGCAGTTTTTTTCAAATATTACTGAAAGAGAAAAGGAGTTGAGGCTGAAGCTTGAGGCAATTCAAACAGAGATGATTCAGAATCCTTTAGATCCAGTGCTCCATGAGGCTGAGAGATGCATTTCAATGAAGTATAGTAAAATTCAGGATGATGCCCTTTCTTTCCTAAGGCAAAAGGCTAAGCTAGATTGGTTAAAAGATGGTGATTGTAATACAAAGTATTTTCATGACTCTATAAGGAAAAGGAATTACCAGAATAGGATTTTAAGGGTTCAGAATGATGTTGGTGAGCCTATTACAGGCCCTGATGATATAATAACTCTTTTTGAGGAGTTTTATTCAGATCTTTTTATGGCCAGGCAGAGGGAGGAGATCTTTTCTCAGCAGGTAGTAGAGCAAGGGAATTGTTTGACAACTACTCAACAGCTGTGTTTAATCCAGCCAGTGACAAATGAAGAGATTAAACAAGCCTTGTTTTCTATTGACAAGAATAAGGCCCCAGGGCCTGATGGTTTTGGAGCTGGTTTCTTTCAAAAGGCTTGGGATATTGTGGGTCAGGATCTTTGTAATGCAGTACAACATTTCTTTCAGACAGGATTTATGCTCAGAGAGATTAATCACACAAATCTGGTTCTAATTCCTAAAATTGATTCTCCTACTCAGGTGCATCAGTTTAGGCCTATTGCATGCTGTTCAACTATGTACAAATGTATTTCTAAAATCATCAGCAAGAGGTTGGCAGAAGTGATTCAGTATGTGGTGCAAGACAATCAAACAGCTTTCATCAAACACAGGAGTATTCTACACAATGTTCTGATTTCTCAAGAACTAGTGAGAATGTATGGGAGAAGGAGAGTCTCTCCTAGATGTATGTTGAAATTGGACATTAAAAAAGCATATGACACAATTGATTGGTCCTATATTGAGAATGTTCTCCTAGCTTTGAAATTCCCTTCAAAATTTATTAGGTGGGTTATGGCTTGCATCAGGACAGTATCTTTCTCTATAGTTATTAATGGTCAGCAGGGGAAGAGATTCAGGGCATCTAGGGGCATTAGACAGGGAGATCCTTTGTCTCCTCTGCTTTTTGTGTTATCTTTGGAAATGCTAACAAGGATTTTAAGTCTTGCTGCATATGAGAGGAATTTTAGATTCCATCCCTATTGCAAAGAGGCCAGGTTGATTAGCTTAGCTTTTGCAGATGACCTTATGGTCTTTTGTAAGGCTCATCCTGCCAGTCTCAAAATTGTTAAGCATGCTTTGAATGAGTTTACAAATTGGACAGGGTTGCAATTTAGCACTGAAAAATCCCAGATTTTCATGGCTGGAATTACTCAGGATACTAAAAGGCAACTATTGAACATCACTAATTATCAGGAAGGTTGCTTCCCTTGCAGATACTTAGGTGTTTCATTATCTTCTAGAAAATGGAATGCTTCTACTTGCTCAGTGTTGTTAGAAAAGGTTCTAAAAAGTATAAGATATTGGAGAACTAGGAACCTATCATATCAGGCCAGGGTGTGTTTAATAAATTCAGTGTTGATGAGCTTCCATGTCTACTGGGCATCTATGTTTATTATTCTTACTGCTGTGATCAAGGAAATTCAGAAAGAGTGTAGAAAGTTCCTCTGGAATGCAAATGAAAGTGGTGGTTATCAGGCAAAAGTAGCTTGGTCTTTAATCTGTACTGATAAGGGCTATGGAGGTTTGGGAATTCAAGATTGTGTGATTTGGAATCAAGCTGCTCTGGGTAAACAAGTGTGGAATTTGGCAGAGAAAAAGGACTGTATGTGGGTGCGTTGGATTCATAGTGTCTACTTAAAAAACCAAAATTTTTGGGATTGTGAGTGGATTCAAGGGCAAAGTTGGCAGTGGAAGCAATTATTGAAAATCAGAGATAAATTAAGAGGGGGATTTATAGCTAATCGATGGACTGCATGTCACGATGGAGCTTATACTATGCAATCAGGGTACAAATTTTTAAAGGGGAACCTAGAATTATTTCCTATGTCAAAGATGATTTGGAATCGGTTGAATGTGCCTAATCATAGCTTCATTTCTTGGTTAGCTAGTCATTGCAAACTACTTACAAGAGATAAGTTAAGTTGGAGCTACTTACCCAATTTCTGCAGCCTTTGCTTATCTTCAACAGAAACGATTCGTCATCTTTTCTTCGAGTGCTCGTGGAGTGGGGATCTGATGACCAAATGTGCAGCTTGGCTTGGATTGCATAGGTTTCCTCTGCGTGCTGATCGTTGGAGACGGTGGGTGCTGTACACGAGGAGGCGGAGTGAATTTTGGAAGGTCTTAAGGGCAATTGTGGTTGCAGTACAATATCATATTTGGGCTGAGAGAAATTCCAGAACATTTGCAAACTGTTCAAGAACTGTTGATTATAGATTTAGTCTAATTAAGAAAGACATTGCTTTTAGAATTTTATTTTTTTGTAAGAATTTTAGGAGCTGGTCCAATGTGGACTTAGTCAACAAAGTATGTAATGAGATTCAAGGTTTTTATTGATTAGGAGAACCCTTCCTAGAAGGTGGCTCTTAATCCATTTTTCATAGGTTGATTAAGCTGAACCCTTCCTAGAAGGTGGCAGTTTTTTTAATCTATGCAGGTGACTGTTATGTACTTTGATCGTGGTAATAGATTTTTTCTTATACCAAAAAAAAAAGTAAGAAGTTTATGAAAACTTGGACTTGTTATCGTTGAAAAAAGATCTGAAAATAATAATTTTCCCTTCCCTTGAAAATTCTTTTTCACAAACACTTGATTTGTAATGAGGTTGACTAACAAAATCAGAGTTTGCGGAAACATAGTAAATTCACCATATTACCCTCCCAAAATATATCAAGTGTAACAAGTCCATTATTATCAAATAAATATTATGATAGGACTGAATTCCTTTTATGATACCTTTTTCCAAAATATGTATCATATAAATTCTATTAAAAATAGAAATGTCATAGAGCTGGTCACTGGTCCCTTGTCCAAGCATCCTTCTGGTCGGATCCTCGATATTTGCACAACGGGTTTCCAACCCACATTTTCTACACTCTGCAAGCACCTAAGGGACATCTCCCCTTACTGATTCTTGTGCAAGCTAGATGCACGATCAACACCTAATAAGGGCATGGGGGTTAGCTATACATATTCGCATACTCAAATGAGAATAAAACTAACATCCACAAGTTAACGTGTAGCAATTCATGATGCATAATCATATGATCACACCCGGTTAATCTTAATAATTCTTTCAATGCAGGTGGCATGATGCATGATTTCCTTCCACAACTGAGGCCTCTAACAAAGTCCATCTCGGACGTCCATCCAATACACCGTTGTGTTCCCGGAACACTGACATTCGTTCCCAGAACGTAATGCCAAACCATACTTGGATGATAAGCATTCACTCCCAGAGTGTGCATCACGTTCCCAGAACGTGTAGCAAACCATACTTGGATAAATAAGCATCACTCCCAGAGTGTGCATCACGTTCCCAGAACGCATACGTTCCCATAACGTATAAAACCAGGTCCGGGACACTGGCCACATATCTATAATGTGTCATCCAGTAGGTTGCTTATCAAAGTGTTCCCAGAACACCAACATACGTTCCCAGAACGTATAAAACCAGGTCCCAGACACTGGCCACATATCTATAATGTGTCATCAAGTAGGTTATAATTTGGTACTCCCGGAGTACCCTCCTCATATTCCCAGAATATGATAATCGTTCCTACCAACCAAACTTCCATTCTATATGAATGCACAATCATCAAGGTTGGTTTTATCTTTAATTCAATTATTATACCAATGTGTTCCCAGAACACTAACATACGTTCCCCGAACGTATCGCAAACCATACTTGGAATAAAATCAAGCACCACTCCCAGAGTGTGCATCACGTTCCCAGAACGTGTCCAAGAAACCATGTCCCAGACAATGGCCACATTCCCAGAATGTGTCATCAAGTTGGTTGCATTAGTTTAGTACTCCTAGAGTACAGGGTCAAGTACCCGAACATCACAAACTATCCTTGCCAACCTATTTCATTACCTTTCTCTATGCATGTATTGCATGCATAATTTACTAAGGTTGGTCTTTCCATTAATTACTGTGATTTAGAAATATTTCAATTTCTCTTTTGAATGATTTATTTGAGGTATAGTCTTTGACACAAAATTCTCCTTTGAAATATCCCAAAACATGTCATTAAACAGATTGGGTAAAACAAAGTCAATGGTATTCAAAAACTTAACTTTTTATTTTTCAGATTCAGGTACTAACCGGTATTCCAGGCTAACCGGTTAGATTTACAAACCTAAACTGTTTACCATTGTAATTCAGAAAACCCTTTTTCTTAAATTCCCTACCCAATCCATAAACCAGTTTAACAATGTTTATACCTCAAAATCAATGTTTATATCATTCAAACTAAATCACATTTCATTGTCCAATGAGCATAATTTCCTCTTGAAACTATCTCATTACCTTAAGGTATTAACTCTCAATTTTTAAATCTGAATTATTACAATAAAATCAACTTATTTTCAGATCGTTTTCCATGAAATTAAGGCCTAGATTTGAGTAGGATTTATAAAACCAAAATGCTGATTTTATAAACTTATTTTCTTTTGCATTTTAACAGGGTCTAACCGGTTACGAATATCGAGTAACCGGTTAGATTATGCAGTCTGACACTAAAACATGAGTTTTAACAAACCATTCTCTTCACTACTCAAATCTAACCAAATTTCAACCCTTAACAGAGTACATATACCTTAAATAAGTGTGTTTAAACACAGAAACATATCTATCTTGCATGCATTCAATTTGGATACACCAATTGCACATAATTGCACATATTTCACAACTTAATGCATCAATTCACAAAATATTCAATTAAGTCATGAAATCAACATCAACATAGCTTGCATGCATCCAGATAACATTGCTCAAAACAACAATTGAGCTCAAATTGGCCTTCAAGCCATTTAACCATTTCAACTTATGTCCTTTGAGTCTCTTGGTGACTCATCCTATACTCTACCATAATTTATTCTCATTCTAGCAAATAGTAAGCTTCCCCCTTACCTTAGGTTCATGCTTGATCCAAAACATTGCAGAGAGAAAGGCTCCAACACAGATTTCCATGAAATCCACAGTTCTGCTCTCAGTCACGATTTCTATCAACAGGGTCCAAAGACCAGAAGATTTGACATAGCAATTGGCCAAAGAAATTGGGGAAAACAATTAGGACTCAATATAGGTAACATGCACTAGAGAATCAAAGATATTTGAGGTTCAATGGTGGACTGTACTTACCAAAATCAAAGCTGAAACTCAGCTTCCAGAACAAGAAGAAAACAGAGCTCAGACTTGATTTCCTAGCTTCCAAGGTTGATTACTCCTTCCACATGAACACTCAGCTCTCAAATCTTATATCATTGGAAAGCCCTTGATTCAAGCTTTCCAAAAGTGTGTGTTTTGCTCTCTAATACTCAAGAACCAACACGAATTTCCCGGAACGAAAAAGAAACCCTAACTCAGCCACCTTCAACACTAAAACCAGAAATCAACCCTAAATCTTCAGAATTTCCACAATTTATAGACGAATTGGGCTTGCATGCAGAGCGACGCGTGTCTCCCACCATGAATCGAGTGGGATTCGTGGCGAATTCTGGGTTAAAACGCGTGATTACTCATCAAACGCACTAACCCAGTTTTCTGAGTTCATCGTGTAACCGGTTACACAGACCTTCTAACCGGTTACATTCTGATAAAATTCAAAAATTAATAATTTAATTACTCTTTCTTCAAAAACCTTTTTAATATTGCAATTAGGTCCAACCCAAGGACTGAATTACAATATTCATATTTTTGTACAAAATAACCATATAAAAATATTTCCCATATTTTTATATATAAAAACACACAATGTTCAAAAACTAAAACTTTACAGACCAACATAAATCAATTATAAATTAATCGTTATAATTAATTTCTTGATTATTTGGGAGACGAAAATTAGGGGTGTTACACTACTCCCTCACTTAAAAGGAATTTCGTCCCCGAAATTCATCTTTTGAAGTTTTCCACTTTTCCAAAATATTTTTATACTAGAAATCTTCATCTAGCTGATGTTAATATATGCAGATCTCACAAATTTTATAATCTCCAATAATATTAAGAAGGGATTCAGAGATTTTTTGAAAATTAAATTGAATGGAAATCTCCCATTTTCACCTCCTATTATAATATGGGCTAATTGATCTTAGAATGTTAGGCAGGTACGTATGGAGGTGGGTATGCAGGTACATTGTCCAGATTCAACCAACCTGATTTTCTCTCTTAATGTGTGTATACTTTTCAATGGTGGAATACGATAAAAATATTGACGTAATAAATTTATCGAGTATCTTTTAATCATTGCAAAATGGTATGTTTCATCTATTTACAAATTTTGTAAAGCTTAATATGTTAAGTGTGACGCTCTCTTTTTAACTTGAAAATAATTAATATTTCCAAATAGTTTATTTCTTGCTATCAAAAATCAGGACTAGAAATATTTTTTTTCTTTTTAAAACTTGTACTTGCTTGGTCATAAATTCTTTTGAATTCGGCTCAGCACGATATTAAGTTCGAAAAGACTCTCGAGATAGCATTTCCTTATGTAGTGTCCCGGTATTGATGGAACACCACGATGTGTGTTTGGGGTTGTTGCAGCTGAGGAGGGTGACCCCGGTCCTACGTACCCCCAGTGATAAGGGGATCAAGCCACACGTAGTTCTTGAGAGTAGGGATGAGAGAACATACCTTAGCCCCTATAGCATGGCGATACTTATAGGGGAAGTTGTGTTGTGATGCCTTATGGGCCTGTTCGGCCCAGTAGGGCTGACATGGCTCTTAGAAGATAAGAAGGATGAGTTATTCACCCTTATCCTGTACTAGAGAGCTCATGCTTATCCTGTAGCGGTAGGATTTATTATTGGTTAACCTACAAGCCCCCCAAGCTCGTATAGGCTCGAAGAGCCTGTGCTGAGCTTCTGAGAGTTGGTGGTAACATAAAACATTGTTTGCAGGCGTGGTCTTCCGCTCGGAAGAGTGTTGCGGATGGTTGATAGTTCTCTTTTGTGCTCGGATGATGAAACTGAACGAGTACCCCGATCTCGAATCGAGTTCCCGCGGGGGGATCCGCCACAGGCTCGGTGAGGCTCATCTCGAACCGAGTGCAAGCTCGGTGAGGCTCATCTCTAACCGAGTACAAGCTCGGTGAGGCAAGCTCGGTGAGAAACATCTCGAACCGAGTACAAGCTCGGTGAGGCTCAACTCGAACCGAGTGCGAGCTCGGTGAGGTACATCTCGAACCGAGTACAAGCTCGGTTCATATAATCCATGAAAATAGCAGGTGCATTTTTCAATCCGAACGGCATCACAACATACTCATAATGACCGTATCGCGATCGAAATGCAGTCTTGGGTATATCCTCCACCTTTATCCTGATCTGATGATAACCCGATCTCAGATCAATCTTGGAGAATACTGCAGCTCCCCTCACTTGGTCCATAAGGTCATCAATCCTTGGCAAAGGATACTTATTCTTAATAGTGACCTTATTCAGCTGCCTATAATCCACGCACATCCTCATACTTCCATCTTTCTTCTTTACGAACAATAATGGAGCTCCCCAAGGCGAAACGCTTGGCCCGATCATTTGTTTCTGCAACAGCTCCTCGATTTGCTTCTTCATCTCTGCCATTTCTGGTGGTGCCATCCTATAAGGAGCAATAGAGATGGGACCAGCTCCAGGGACTAAGTCGATCCCAAACTCTATCTCTCGCTTCGGAGGTAATCCTGGTATCTCTTCAGGAAATACTTCCGAAAATTCCCTCACCACTGGAATTTCTTCAATCGGCATCGACTCTTCTTCTCCAGCCGTCGAGAATAAACACATATAACCCTCCGGCTCAAGGGTCCTATATTGAATCGTCTTTTCCTCACAATTGATGATCACTTGGTTCTTCATCAACCAATCCATTCCCAAGATCACATCCAATTGTAATTTAGGGAGACAAACCAAATCTACCCGGGATGAACGACCCAGAATTTCTACATTACACCCTAAACAGACTTTAGCGGTGTAGATCGGTATTCCCGTAGGGGTGTCTATGCTAAGATACCAGGGTGAATCAGAAACAATAAGATTCAGCCTACTCACACATTCAGGGGAAACAAAAGAATGTGTAGCTCCAGAATCAAACATGATTTTGCAAGGTTGATTATTGAGCAGAAAATTACCTTGCACGAGATTTGGGGTTTGGGTTGCTTCACTACCACTCAGGGTAAATACTCGTCCTTGCACCACAGGCTTTCCAGCAGATCCCTTTGCATCTCCCTTTGCAGATTCCTTGCATTCGCGGGCAAAGTGACCTTGCTTCCCACACTTAAAACATCCTCCTGTGGACCAGCAAAACTGACCATGATTATAACGCTTGCACTTCTCGCAATAAGGAGCATTATCGCGAGGCTTGTTTCGGTTATCCATCACTGCCTTGCCCTTTCCCTTGTTCTTAGAATATGGACCATTATTCCGATGGTCAAACTTCTTCTTTCTCTGGGGTCCATAATTCTGTCCAACCCCTTTCACTTGACTTCCTATCAGTTCCGCCTTCTTATCATCTTCATACATTCTGCACATGTCCACAAGTGCAGGGAAACTCTGAATCCTTTGATAACTGAAGATAGACTTCAGCTCCGGTCTTAGTCCACCTTCAAACTTCACACACTTACTCCTTTCATCAGGGTTATTCAAGTAATAGGGAGAGTACTTCATCAATTCCTCGAATCTGGCCGCATACTCCCCTACACTCATATCCCCCTGCTTCAATTGCATGAATTCCACTTCCTTCTTTCTCCGCAAATCTTCTGGAAAATATTTATTAAGAAATTTCTCCATAAATACTCCTCAGTTGATTGCCCTCCTTTCAAAATTCAGCAATTGGACCGTGTGATCCCACCAGTTTTCAACTTCCCCATGAAGCATGTAAACTGCATAGGTCACCTTCTGTTCGTCAGAACACTCCAGAGTTCGGAAAATCTTATTGATCTCGTACAACCACTTGTTCGCCTCATCAAGTCTATATCCTCCCTCAAACCTTGGCGGATTGCACTTCCTGAACTCCGACAAAGTCTTAGCATCATGATTCGTCATGTTGCCAGCAGATGGGTTACCAGCTCTCCCTTGAGAGGATTGATGCCTCTGCTGCTGCTGCATGCCTTCCAGCACGGTCGTGATTCGTTCTAACATCTCATTAGTAACATTTCTATTTCGGGTTGCCATAGAAAGACCTGCACTATGGGCTTTGGGGTTACTAAAAAGGTCTTTAAAAACATAAATACTACCACTAACTTACTCAAATCATATTCAATCAACATTGAATATCATACTTAGCTGCATCTTCGGGGCCATGAGGAACAGGACCAATGCTCTGATACCACCAAAGGTGTGACGCTCTCTTTTTAACTTGAAAATAACTAATATTTCCAAATAGTTTATTTCTTGCTATCAAAAATCAGGACTAGAAAATTTTCTTTTTCTTTTTAAAACTTGTACTTGCTTGGTCATAAATTCTTTTGAATTCGGCTCAGCACGATATTAACTTCGAAAAGACTCTCGAGATAGCATTTCCTTAGTCATAGAAAACATTATTAATAGTTATTATTGAAAACATATCACTTGCTTCTCATGTGGGATCTGAACACATAACATAGGAAATATAAATTTATCGTCGAATCCCTTGTAAATAAAAATCAGAGTTCTCGGAAGTAAAAATAATACTTATGGGGCTCTGCTGAGGAAAATAGGACATCATATATATATATCATATCATAATATGAAACCCCATCAGTACAGTAAGTAGCAAGTAACATCAGTCGAGATAGCAAGAGTTTATAAAAACATATACAACCCAGTTGTAAGAAATAAAACCTCACTCTAAGACCTCTCAAAAATATATACACTAAACACATGGTCTCAAAATAGAAGTCTCAGAGCAGGTCTTCAGTGTCCTCAGCAGCTCCTCAGATCCTCCATCGCTCTATCCCTAGGATCTAGGATCCAAAACACTTATGCTATGCTGGCTCCTATGAACCAGCGGGTCCACCTCTAGCAGAAACAGTCAGCTCAACATGCACCTCCTCCTCGCTCTCATCCTCCACAGGGTCCTCGTCGACCTCGCCCGACTGTGTAGAGACCCCACCACTGGGTCTAGGATCTGCAGAAGCAGTCCTATCATAATCAGTCGGACCAGGAGAAGGAGTCTCCTCGGTGACAACTCTATGGGAAGAAGGATGGGAACGAGTGGCAGCTCTAAAACGGAAACTATGAAAACGACGCATAGGTCGAGCCGAAGGTGGTCCTCTATATGTGTAGAAAGGTGGAACATGCATAGTATAGACTAATGGGATCCTAAATCGACGAGGTCGCACACGCACCAGAGGGTTAGGGTGGTAAAGAGTGATCTCAACCTCCCCCTCAAAAGTAGCACGGTGCTCCTCATACGTCCATATACCGCTAGGGATAGGGCGTATCTTGATGCAGGCTAGGTATCTGGCCATCACCTAAACAGGGCACAGGGAGTAAGTATACACATATACATAATTGATAAAGACTAAAATTACACTCACAAGTATATCATGGACAGATCATAATGCATATACATATGAGCACACCAATTTTTCATCATTATAACTCTTATAATGCAAGTGGCATGATGTATGATTTTCTATCCACAACTGAGGCCTCTTAATGTCCATCTTGGACGTCCATCTTGGACGTCCATCCAATACACCCTTGTGTTCCCGGAACACCGACATTCGTTCCCAGAACGTAATGCCGAACCATACTTGGATAATAAGCATCACTCCCGGAGTGTGCACCACGTTCCCAAAACGCATACGTTCCCAGAACGCATAAAAACCAGGTCCCGGACACTGGCCACTATCTATAATGTGTCATCAAGTAGGTTATAATTTGGTACTCCCGGAGTACCCTCCTCATATTCCCAGAATATGATAACGTTCCTACCAACCAGACTTCCAATCTATATGGATGCACAAATATTGGGGTTGGTTTTATCTTTGCGTTAATTAATGTGATTTAGAAATATTCCAATTTCCATTTTGAATGATAAATTTGAGGCATAATATTTGACATAAAATTCTCCTTTGAATTTTCTCAAAACATGTCTTTTATCTTAGATTGGATAAACAAAGTCAATGGTATTCAAAAACTTAACTTTTTATTTTTCAGATTCAGGTACTAACCGGTTACAGTTTCAGGCTAACCGGTTAGAATTACAGACCTGAACTGTTCACCATTGCAATTCAGAAAAACCCTTTTTCTTGAATTCTCTACCCAATCTATACACCACTTAAACCTTGTTTAATGCCTCAAAATCACAGTTACCATCATTCAAAATTAAAATCTCATTTATTTCAATCCGAATTCCTTCTTTCTCCGCAAATCTTCTGGAAAATATTTATTAAGAAATTTCTCCATAAATACTCCCCAGTTGATTGCCCTCCTTTCAAAATTCAGCAATTGGACCGTGTGATCCCACCAGTTTTCAGCTTCCCCATGAAGCATGTAAACTGCATAGGTCACCTTATGTTCGCCAGAACACTCCAGAGTTCGGAAGATCTTATTGATCTCGTACAATCACTTGTTCGCCTCATCAAGTCTATATCCTCCCTCAAACCTTGGCGGATTGCACTTCCTGAACTCCGACAAAGTCTTAGCATCATGATTCGTCATGTTGCCAGCAGATGGGTTACCAGCTCTCCCTTGAGAGGATTGATGCCTCTGCTGCTGCTGCATGCCTTCCAGCACGGTCGTGACTCGTTCTAACATCTCATTAGTAACATTTCTATTTCGGGTTGCCATAGAAAGACCTGCACTATGGGCTTTGGGGTTACTAAAAAGGTCTTTAAAAACATAAATACTACCACTAACTTACTCAAATCATATTCAATCAACATTGAATATCATACTTAGCTGCATCTTCGGGGCCATGAGGAACAGGACCAATGCTCTGATACCACCAAAGGTGTGACGCTCTCTTTTTAACTTGAAAATAATTAATATTTTAAAAATAGTTTATTTCTTGCTATCAAAAATCAGGACTAGAAATTTTATTTTTCTTTTTAAAACTTGTACTTGCTTGGTCATAAATTCTATTGAATTCGGCTCAGCACGATATTAAGTTCGAAAAGACTCTCGAGATAGCATTTCCTTAGTCATAGAAAACATTATTAATAGTTATTATTGAAAACATATCACTTGCTTCTCGAGTGGGATCTGAACACATAACATAGGAAATATAAATTTATCGCCGAATCCCTTGTAAATAAAAATCAGAGTTCGCGGAAGTAAAAATAATACTTATGGGGCTCTGCTGAGGAAAATAAGACATCATATATATATATATATATATATATCATTTCATAATATGAAACCCCATCAGTACAGTAAGTATCAAGTAACATCAGTCGAGATAGCAAGAGTTTATAAAAACATATACAACCCAGTTGTAAGAAATAAAACCTCACTCTAAGACCTCTCAAAAATATATACACTAAACACATGGTCTCAAAATAGAAGTCTCAGAGCAGGTCTTAAGTGTTCTCGGCAGCTCCTCAGATCCTCCACCGCTCTATCCCTAAGATCTAGGATCCAAAACACCTATGCTATGCAGGCTCCTATGAACCAGCTGGTCCATCTCTAGCAGAAACAGTCGTCTCAACATGCACCTCCTCCTCGCTCTCATCCTCCACAGGGTCCTCCTCGACCTCGCCCGACTGTGTAGTGACCCCACCACTGGGTCTAGGATCTGCAGAAGCAGTCCTATCATAATCAGTCGGACCAGGAGAAGGAGTCTCCTCGGTGACAACTCTATGGGAAGAAGGATGGGAACGAGTGGCAGCTCTAAAACGGAAACTATGAAAACGACGCATAGGTCGAGCCGGGGGTGGTCCTCTATATGTGTAGAAAGGTGGAACATGCATAGTATAGACTAATGGGATCCTAAATCGACGAGGTCGCACACGCACCAGAGGGTTAGGGTGGTAGAGAGTGATCTCAACCTCCCCCTCAAAAGTGGCACGGTGCTCCTCATACGTCCATATACCGCTAGGGATAGGGCGTATCTCGATGCAGGCTAGGTATCTGGCCATCACCTAAATAGGGCACAGGGAGTAAGTATACACATATACATAATTGATAAAGACTAAAATTACACTCACAAGTATATCATGGACAGATCATAATGCAAATACATATGAGCACACCAATTTTTCAACATTATAACTCTTATAATGCAAGTGGCATGATGTATGATTTTCTATCCACAACTGAGGCCTCTTAATGTCCATCTTGGACGTCCATCCAATACACCCTTGTGTTCCCGGAACACCGACATTCGTTCCCAGAACGTAATGCCGAACCATACTTGGATAATAAGCATCACTCCCGGAGTGTGCACCACGTTCCCAGAACGCATACGTTCCCAGAACGCATAAAAACCAGGTCCCGGACACTGGCCACATATCTATAATGTGTCATCAAGTAGGTTATAATTTGGTACTCCCGGAGTACCCTCCTCATATTCCCAGAATATGATAACGTTCCTACCAACCAGACTTCCAATCTATATGGATGCACAAATATTGGGGTTGGTTTTATCTTTGCGTTAATTAATGTGATTTAGAAATATTCCAATTTCCATTTTGAATGATAAATTTGAGGCATAATATTTGACATAAAATTCTCCTTTGAATTTTCTCAAAACATGTCTTTTATCTTAGATTGGATAAACAAAGTCAATGGTATTCAAAAACTTAACTTTTTATTTTTCAGATTCAGGTACTAACCGGTTCCAGTTTCAGGCTAACCGGTTAGAATTACAGACCTGAACTGTTCGCCATTGCAATTCAGAAAAACCCTTTTTCTTAAATTCTCTACCCAATCTATATACCACTTAAACATTGTTTTATGCCTCAAAATCACAGTTTCCATCATTCAAAATTAAAATCACATTTATTTCCAATCCCACTTCCTTCTTTCTCCGCAAATCTTCTGGAAAATATTTATTAAGAAATTTCTCCATAAATACTCCCCAGTTGATTGCCCACCTTTCAAAATTCAGCAATTGGACCGTGTGATCCCACCAGTTTTCAGCTTCCCCATGAAGCATGTAAACTGCATAGGTCACCTTCTGTTCGTCAGAACACTCAAGAGTTCGGAAGATCTTATTGATCTCGTACAGTCACTTGTTCGCCTCATCAAGTCTATATCCTCCCTCAAACCTTGGCGGATTGCACTTCCTGAACTCCGACAAAGTCTTAGCATCATGATTCGTCATGTTGCCAGCAGTTGGGTTACCAGCTCTCCCTTGAGAGGATTGATGCCTCTGCTGCTGCTGCATGCCTTCCAGCACGGTCGTGATTCGTTCTAACATCTCATTAGTAACATTTCTATTTCGGGTTGCCATAGAAAGACCTGCACTATGGGCTTTGGGGTTACTAAAAAGGTCTTTAAAAACATAAATACTACCACTAACTTACTCAAATCATATTCAATCAACATTGAATATCATACTTAGCTGCATCTTCGGGGCCATGAGGAACAGGACCAATGCTCTGATACCACCAAAGGTGTGACGCTCTCTTTTTAACTTGAAAATAATTAATATTTTAAAAATAGTTTATTTCTTGCTATCAAAAATCAGGACTAGAAATTTTTTTTATCTTTTTAAAACTTGTACTTGCTTGGTCATAAATTCTTTTGAATTCGGCTCAGCACGATATTAAGTTCGAAAAGACTCTCGAGATAGCATTTCCTTAGTCATAGAAAACATTATTAATAGTTATTATTGAAAACATATCACTTGCTTCTCGAGTGGGATCTGAACACATAACATAGGAAATATAAATTTATCGTTGAATCCCTTGTAAATAAAAATCAGAGTTCGCGGAAGTAAAAATAATACTTATGGGGCTCTGCTGAGGAAAATAGGACATCATATATATATATCATATCATAATATGAAACCCCATCAGTACAGTAAGTAACAAGTAACATCAGTCGAGATAGCAAGAGTTTATAAAAACATATACAACCCAGTTGTAAGAAATAAAACCTCACTCTAAGACCTCTCAAAAATATATACACTAAACACATGGTCTCAAAATAGAAGTCTCAGAGCAGGTCTTAAGTGTTCTCAGCAGCTCCTGAGATCCTCCACCGCTCTATCCCTAAGATCTAGGATCCAAAACACCTATGCTATGCAGGCTCCTATGAACCAGCGGGTCCATCTCTAGCAGAAACAGTCGGCTCAACATGCACCTCCTCCTCGCTCTCATACTCCACAGGGTCCTCCTCGACCTCGCCCGACTGTGTAGAGACCCCACCACTGGGTCTAGGATCTACAGAAGCAGTCCTATCATAATCAGTCGGACCAGGAGAAGGAGTCTCCTCGGTGACAACTCTATGGAAAGAAGGATGGGAACGAGTGGCAGCTCTAAAACGGAAACTATGAAAACGACGCATAGATCGAGCCGGGGGTGGTCCTCTATATGTGTAGAAAGGTGGAACATGCATAGTATAGACTAATGGGATCCTAAATCGACGAGGTCGCACACGCACCAGAGGGTTAGGGTGGTAGAGAGTGATCTCAACCTCCCTCTCAAAAGTGGCACGGTGCTCCTCATACGTCCATATACCGCTAGGGATAGGGCGTATCTCGATGCAGGCTAGGTATCTGGCCATCACCTAAACAGGGCACAGGGAGTAAGTATACACATATACATAATTGATAAAGACTAAAATTACACTCACAAGTATATCATGGACAGATCATAATGCAAATACATATGAGCACACCAATTTTTCAACATTATAAATCTTATAATGCAAGTGGCATGATGTATGATTTTCTATCCACAACTGAGGCCTCTTAATGTCCATCTTGGACGTCCATCCAATACACCCTTGTGTTCCCGGAACACCGACATTCGTTCCCAGAATATAATGCCGAACCATACTTGGATAATAAGCATCACTCCCGGAGTGTGCACCACGTTCCCATAACGCATACGTTCCCAGGACGCATAAAAACCAGGTCCCGGACACTGGCCACATATCTATAATGTGTCATCAAGTAGGTTATAATTTGGTACTCCCGGAGTACCCTCCTCATATTCCCAGAATATGATAACGTTCCTACCAACCAGACTTCCAATCTATATGGATGCACAAACATTGGGGTTGGTTTTATCTTTGCGTTAATTAATGTGATTTAGAAATATTCCAATTTCCATTTTGAATGATAAATTTGAGGCATAATATTTGACATAAAATTCTCCTTTGAATTTTCTCAAAACATGTCTTTTATCTTAGATTGGATAAACAAAGTCAATGGTATTCAAAAACTTAACTTTTTATTTTTCAGATTCAGGTACTAACCGGTTACAGTTTCAGGCTAACCGGTTAGAATTACAGACCTGAACTGTTCACCATTGCAATTCAGAAAAACCCTTTTTCTTGAATTCTCTGCCCAATCTATACACCACTTAAACCTTGTTTTATGCCTCAAACTCACAGTTTCCATCATTCAAAATTAAAATCACATTTATTTCCAATCCTACATAATTTTCTCTTGAAAATTACTTTATGAATTTAAGGTATAACTCTTTACTTCCAATCTGAATCATAACCCTTTTGTTCAGATCATTTATAATGGATTTACAGTATAAATTTGAGCAAAACTCCCAAACACCTAAGGACTGATTTATTAAACAAATTTTCTTTAAAATTCTGCAGTGTCTAACCGGTTACGAAAATCGAGTAACCGGTTAGATTATGCAGTCAGTCCTTCAAATTGAAGGTTTTAACACACAATTTCCTTTAATTCTCAAATCTAACCACAATCCATCATTCAATGAAGTTCATATACCTTAAACCAATATGTTTCATCACAGAAATCATATTCAAAGTGCATGCATCAAGTCTTTGCATCAAATTGCATAAAATCCACATAAACACAATTTAACACAACAAAACTCATTCTAATCATTCAGATCTAGAATTTAACATTCATACACTTTGCATGCATCAATCTAAACTTGCTCAAACAGAATTGAGCCAAGATTTTGGCCTCCAAGCCTTTGTGCTTAAAAACACATAATGCCCTTTTGAGTTTTGCCAACTCAAATCCTAATTCATTTGACATTTAGTCTAAATCTAGTATAGTATAAACTTCTCCCATACCTCTAATTCTGAAGTTGATGACGACCTGACACAGAAGTTGAAGGAAACCCCCAGATTTCACACAAACCCCAGTTCTGCTCTCAGCCACAAATTTCACCAACAGGGTCCAAAGATCAGAGGATTTGACACAGAGATTGACCAAAGAAATTGGGGAAAACAATTAGAAATTGTTCTAGGCAACATGCACTAACGAATGAAAAAGATTTGAGACCTAGAGGTTACCTGAGCTGATCAAAATCAAGGCTCCAATACAGCTTCGCGAATCAGAAAATTCTAAGCTCAGTTTTCCCAACCTCAACTTCAAATGGTGATTTCTCCTCACACAAAGACTCTCAACTCACAAACTCTATGTCAACACAAAGCCCTTGATGTGAGTTTTGTGAATGTGTATCACTCGTTCAATAAAAATCAGAGATGAAGGAGAATTTGCTCCCACAAATTAAGAACCCTAATTTCGCTTCTCAACACCAAACCAAGAAGAATCAACCCCCAATCTTCAGAAATCCCACAATTTATAGGCAAATTACTCTTGCATGCAGGGTGACGCGTGTGTTGCCACTAATCTCAGGCAGCAATCGTGGCGATTACGGAGTTAATCAAGTGATTACTCATCAAAATCCACTAAATCAGTTTCGGGTTCATCGTCTAACCGGTTAGCTCAGTTCAAAATTTAAAAATTAATATTTTTAAATCTTTCCCTCCAAGAACCTTTTCAATATTACTTTTAAGCCCTCATTCAGGGACCAAAATGCAATATTCTTATATTTTAGGCATTTATTTGCCATATAAAAATATTTCAACTTATTTTTATATTTTAGGCTAATTAAATACAAAACATAATCTTGAAAAATTCAATAAATTAATAATAAAACTTTTTATTATTAATTTCCTATTATTCGGGAGACGAAAATTAGGGGTGTTACACTAAAAGGTTGAAGTGTTTTAATTATAAAGCATGAACAATATAATGCCTATATGTTTTTATATAAAAAATTTAACTTTCGAATGTTGTCGACGTCTACTTTTCATCGCAAAACAACATACCCCAAGTTACACAATTTCATTTAAAATGAATAGTAGCAGGTAGGTAGTCTCAAATACTTTTTATTCTCGCGTTCAATTTCGTGATTCTTTTCATTGAATGTTAACTTTTCATGAATGGAATGCAATACAATACTAACGAAATAAATTTAATTTAGAGAATATTAAAATTTTAAGTATATTGTAAATCATTTCGAAATAATTTATTTCATCTCTTTTTATGTTTTACTATATTTGTATTACATATATTTAAATATGTAGACAATTAATGTATTTTAGATATATAGCATATACGTATTAATGATAGAAACATAATTAGTTTCTTCACAAATTTGTATGAATGATAGAAACATAAAATAATTTGGATCAGAAAAAGAGTAAAGTATTAAATATGTGACACCAACCACAAAGTAGAGTGTTGGATCCCAATTTATTTATAGAAATTGTTGATATGTTTTTTTATGATAGTATATATTTTGTAAATTTTTTCGGTAAAAGAAAAAAATTCATTACCACGTGCAAAACTCAGAAGCAATGAAACCACCATAATAATGGCGAATTAATAGCTACTTAATAGCTACATAATAATTTAACCTTGCCACCTTCTATGAAGGTTCAAGATCAATGAATATTTTTAAATTTATTAACTGAAACTAATGGCGAATTAATAGCTACTTCTAAAATGTTATGAATATTTTTGACTTTTAGAAAATGGCAAAAAAATAATGAAGAAGATTTGTCAGTACCTGATTCAGGAAGAAAGCGAAGGAGTTATGTGCTGAAAGACATGGAATTCAAAAGTAATATATTAGCAGGTTGGTAAGACTTATATTCCACTAATTCATGGGTTCAAATCCCATTGCCAACTAGAGCACCACCATAAACGCATTTATAGTCTTGAGACCTGTCATGTCCCACAAGGAATCCTAGGGGCCCAACTCAAAAAAAAATTTGTTTTTTGTTGTTAAAATTTGAGTTGTTTATAATTTTTAATACGTTAATTTTAATAGCACAAAACAGTACTCCCTCCGTCGCTAATTATAAGACCTGTTTGGGAGATTTCACGTCCATTAAGAAAGTTGATTAATTTTGTTATTTGTAATGAAAATGTAAACTTTTGATGTGTATTTTCAAAATTACCCCTATTATTAAAAAGTGTTAAATAAATAGGGGTGTTTGTGGAAAAAAGTAATTAATGATCATTGAAAATTGGTATGGGGTCATATAAATAGGGACAAAATAAAAGTGTCAAAAGGGTCTTATTATTAGGGACGGAGGGAGTATATTTTAAAACATTGTCGTTGTCGTCAATGAATTTGGCACAAAGAATTTTTTTTATAAGCGAAACTACAAAAGAAAAGAATATTAAAATATTTATCTTAATTGTTCTTCCCATCGCTCCCAACATCTAGATATAGCGAATCGATTACATCCTTAAAGTTTAGAAGACATAATTAAGTTTTTCAAGAGAAAGGGTTCGAAAATGTTTTTGTATTAGACAATTTTTCACAGGGGGCGAAAAAATTGGTAAACTAAACCGATATGTAGTAGATATTCTTACCATATTCAAAAATAACAGAAATCAAAAAAATTAAACCAATGAAGAAAATAAAATGGGATAAGAGACAAAATTGATCTTGCTTATGAAAATTCGGCACTGTAAATTATTCTGTGAAGAGACAAACATCGTGTGCTTGACTCCGTGCACGCAATTCAAAAAGGCATCAGTACACTGATGGGCTTTACAAATTGCATACAGGGAGTCAGGCACACACGAATATGAAAAATAATGCACGATAACTACATATGCAACAAGTTTTCTTGCGTCACTTACATCATAGTAGATGATGTTAATATATGCAGATCTCACAAATTTTATAATCTCCAATAATATTAAGAAGGGATTCAGAGATTTTTTGAAAATTAAATTAAATGGAAATCTCCCATTTTCACCTCCTTTTATAATATGGGCTAATTGATCTTAGAATGGTAGGCAGGTACGTATGGTAGGTGGGTATGCAGGTACATTGTCCAGATTCAACCAACCTGATTTTCTCTCTTAATGTGTGTATACTTTTCAATGGCGGAATACGATAAAAATATTGACGTAATAAATTTATCGAGTATCTTTTAATCATTGCAAAATGGTATGTTTCATCTATTTACAAATTTTGTAAAGCTTAATATGTTAAAAGGTTGAAGTGTTTTAATTATAAAGCATGAACAATATAATGCCTATACGTTTTTATATAAAAAATTTAACTTTCGAATGTTGTCGACGCCTACTTTTCATCGCAAAACAACATACCCCAAGTTAAACAATTTCATTTAAAATGAACAGTAGCAGGTAGGTAGTCTCAAATACTTTTTATTCTCGCGTTCAATTTCGTGATTCTTTTCATTGAATGTTAACTTTTCATGAATGGAATGCAATACAATACTAACGAAATAAATTTAATTTAGAGAATATTAAAATTTTAAGTATATTGTAAATCATTTCGAAATAATTTATTTCATCTCTTTTTATGTTTTACTATATTTGTATTACATATATTTAAATATGTAGACAATTAATGTATTTTAGATATATAGCATATACGTATTAATGATAGAAACATAATTAGTTTCTTCACAAATTTGTATGAATGATAGAAACATAAAATAATTTGGATCAGAAAAAGAGTAAAGTATTAAATATGTGACACCAACCACAAAGTAGAGTGTTGGATCCCAATTTATTTATAGAAATTGTTGATATGTTTTTTTATGATAGTATATATTTTGTAAATTTTTTCGGTAAAAGAAAAAAATTCATTACCACGTGCAAAACTCAGAAGCAATGAAACCACCATAATAAAGGCGAATTAATAGCTACTTAATAGCTACATAATAATTTAACTTTGCCACCTTCTATGAAGGTTCAAGATCAATGAATATTTTTCAAATTTATTAACTGAAACTAATGGCGAATTAATAGCTACTTCTAAAATGTTATGAATATTTTTGACTTTTAGAAAATGGCAGAAAAATAATGAAGAAGATTTGTCAGTACCGGATTCAGTAAGAAAGCGAAGGAGTTATGTGCTGAAAGACATGGAATTCAAAAGTAATATATTAGCAGGTTGGTAAGACTTATACTCCACTAATTCATGGGTTCAAATCCCGTTGCCAACTAGAGCACCACCATAAACGCATTTATAGTCTTGAGACCTGTCATGTCCCACAATGAATCCTAGGGTCCCAACTCAAAAAAAATTTGTTTTTTGTTGTTAAAATTTGAGTTGTTAATAATTTTTAATACGTTAATTTTAATAGCACAAAACAGTACTCCCTCCGTCGCTAATTATAAGACCTGTTTGGGAGATTTCACGTCCATTAAGAAAGTTGATTAATTTTGTTATTTGCAATGAAAATGTAAACTTTTGATGTGTATTTTCAAAATTACCATTATTATTAAAAAGTGTTAAATAAATAGGGGTGTTTGTGGAAAAAAGTAATTAATGATCATTGAAAATTGGTATGGGGTCATTTAAATAGGGACAAAATAAAAGTGTCAAAAGGGTCTTATTATTAGGGACGGAGGGAGTATATCTTAAAACATTGTCGTTGTCGTCAATGAATTTGGCACAAAGAATTTTTTTTATAAGCGAAACTTCAAAAGAAAAGAATATTGAAATATTTATCTGAATTGTTCTTCCCATCGCTCCCAACATCTAGATATAGCGAATCGATTACATCCTTAAAGTTTAGAAGACATAATTAAGTTTTTGAAGAGAAAGGGTTCGAAAACGTTTTTGTATTAGACAATTTTTCACAGGGGGCGAAAAAATTGGTAAACTAAACCGATATGTAGTAGATATTCTTACCATATTAAAAAATAACAGAACTCAAAAAAATTAAACCAATGAAGAAAATAAAATGGGATAAGAGACAAAATTGATCTTGCTTATGAAAATTCGGCACTATAAATTATTCTGTGAAGAGACAGACATCGTGTGCTTTACTCCGTGCACGCAATTCAAAAAGGCATCAGTACACTGATGGGCTTTACAAATTGCATACAGGGAGTCAGGCATGCACGAATATGAAAAATAATGCACGATAACTACATATGCAACAAGTTTTCTTTCGTCACTTACATCATAGTAGATTATGTTAATATATGCAGATCTCACAAATTTTATAATCTCCAATAATATTCAGAAGGGATTCAGAGATATTTTGAAAATTAAATTGAATGGAAATCTCCCATTTTCACCTCCTTTTATAATATGGGCTAATTGATCTCAGAATGGTAGGCAGATACGTATGGTTGGTGGGTATGCAGGTACATTGTCCAGATTCAACCAACCTGATTTTCTCTCTTAATGTGTGTATACTTTTCAATGGCGGAATACGATAAAAATATTGACGTAATAAATTTATCGAGTATCTTTTAATCATTGCAAAATGGTATGTTTCATCTATTTACAAATTTTGTAAAGCTTAATATGTTAAAAGGTTGAAGTGTTTTAATTATAAAGCATGAACAATATAATGCCTATATTTTTTTATATAAAAAATTTAACTTTCGAATGTTGTCGACGCCTACTTTTCATCGCAAAACAACATACCCCAAGTTAAACAATTTCATTTAAAATGAACAGTAGCAGGTAGGTAGTCTCAAATACTTTTTATTCTCGCGTTCAATTTCGTGATTCTTTTCATTGAATGTTAACTTTTCATGAATGGAATGCAATACAATACTAACGAAATAAATTTAATTTAGAGAATATTAAAATTTTAAGTATATTGTAAATCATTTCGAAATAATTTATTTCATCTCTTTTTATGTTTTACTATATTTGTATTACATATATTTAAATATGTAGACAATTAATGTATTTTAGATATATAGCATATACGTATTAATGATAGAAACATAATTAGTTTCTTCACAAATTTGTATGAATGATAGAAACATAAAATAATTTGGATCAGAAAAAGAGTAAAGTATTAAATATGTGACACCAACCACAAAGTAGAGTGTTGGATCCCAATTTATTTATAGAAATTGTTGATATGTTTTTTTATGATAGTATATATTTTGTAAATTTTTTCGGTAAAAGAAAAAAATTCATTACCACGTGCAAAACTCAGAAGCAATGAAACCACCATAATAAAGGCGAATTAATAGCTACTTAATAGCTACATAATAATTTAACTTTGCCACCTTCTATGAAGGTTCAAGATCAATGAATATTTTTCAAATTTATTAACTGAAACTAATGGCGAATTAATAGCTACTTCTAAAATGTTATGAATATTTTTGACTTTTAGAAAATGGCAGAAAAATAATGAAGAAGATTTGTCAGTACCGGATTCAGTAAGAAAGCGAAGGAGTTATGTGCTGAAAGACATGGAATTCAAAAGTAATATATTAGCAGGTTGGTAAGACTTATACTCCACTAATTCATGGGTTCAAATCCCGTTGCCAACTAGAGCACCACCATAAACGCATTTATAGTCTTGAGACCTGTCATGTCCCACAATGAATCCTAGGGTCCCAACTCAAAAAAAATTTGTTTTTTGTTGTTAAAATTTGAGTTGTTAATAATTTTTAATACGTTAATTTTAATAGCACAAAACAGTACTCCCTCCGTCGCTAATTATAAGACCTGTTTGGGAGATTTCACGTCCATTAAGAAAGTTGATTAATTTTGTTATTTGCAATGAAAATGTAAACTTTTGATGTGTATTTTCAAAATTACCATTATTATTAAAAAGTGTTAAATAAATAGGGGTGTTTGTGGAAAAAAGTAATTAATGATCATTGAAAATTGGTATGGGGTCATTTAAATAGGGACAAAATAAAAGTGTCAAAAGGGTCTTATTATTAGGGACGGAGGGAGTATATCTTAAAACATTGTCGTTGTCGTCAATGAATTTGGCACAAAGAATTTTTTTTATAAGCGAAACTTCAAAAGAAAAGAATATTGAAATATTTATCTGAATTGTTCTTCCCATCGCTCCCAACATCTAGATATAGCGAATCGATTACATCCTTAAAGTTTAGAAGACATAATTAAGTTTTTGAAGAGAAAGGGTTCGAAAACGTTTTTGTATTAGACAGTTTTTCACAGGGGGCGAAAAAATTGGTAAACTAAACCGATATGTAGTAGATATTCTTACCATATTAAAAAATAACAGAACTCAAAAAAATTAAACCAATGAAGAAAATAAAATGGGATAAGAGACAAAATTGATCTTGCTTATGAAAATTCGGCACTATAAATTATTCTGTGAAGAGACAGACATCGTGTGCTTTACTCCGTGCACGCAATTCAAAAAGGCATCAGTACACTGATGGGCTTTACAAATTGCATACAGGGAGTCAGGCATGCACGAATATGAAAAATAATGCACGATAACTACATATGCAACAAGTTTTCTTTCGTCACTTACATCATAGTAGATTATGTTAATATATGCAGATCTCACAAATTTTATAATCTCCAATAATATTCAGAAGGGATTCAGAGATATTTTGAAAATTAAATTGAATGGAAATCTCCCATTTTCACCTCCTTTTATAATATGGGCTAATTGATCTCAGAATGGTAGGCAGATACGTATGGTTGGTGGGTATGCAGGTACATTGTCCAGATTCAACCAACCTGATTTTCTCTCTTAATGTGTGTATACTTTTCAATGGTGGAATACGATTAAAATATTGACGTAATAAATTTATCGAGTATCTTTTAATCATTGCAAAATGGTATGTTTCATCTATTTACAAATTTTGTAAAGCTTAATATGTTAAAAGGTTGAAGTGTTTTAATTATAAAGCATGAACAATATAATGCCTATATTTTTTTATATAAAAAATTTAACTTTCGAATGTTGTCGACGCCTACTTTTCATCGCAAAACAACATACCCCAAGTTAAACAATTTCATTTAAAATGAACAGTAGCAGGTAGGTAGTCTCAAATACTTTTTATTCTCGCGTTCAATTTCGTGATTCTTTTCATTGAATGTTAACTTTTCATGAATGGAATGCAATACAATACTAACGAAATAAATTTAATTTAGAGAATATTAAAATTTTAAGTATATTGTAAATCATTTCGAAATAATTTATTTCATCTCTTTTTATGTTTTACTATATTTGTATTACATATATTTAAATATGTAGACAATTAATGTATTTTAGATATATAGCATATACGTATTAATGATAGAAACATAATTAGTTTCTTCACAAATTTGTATGAATGATAGAAACATAAAATAATTTGGATCAGAAAAAGAGTAAAGTATTAAATATGTGACACCAACCACAAAGTAGAGTGTTGGATCCCAATTTATTTATAGAAATTGTTGATATGTTTTTTTATGATAGTATATATTTTGTAAATTTTTTCGGTAAAAGAAAAAAATTCATTACCACGTGCAAAACTCAGAAGCAATGAAACCACCATAATAAAGGCGAATTAATAGCTACTTAATAGCTACATAATAATTTAACTTTGCCACCTTCTATGAAGGTTCAAGATCAATGAATATTTTTCAAATTTATTAACTGAAACTAATGGCGAATTAATAGCTACTTCTAAAATGTTATGAATATTTTTGACTTTTAGAAAATGGCAGAAAAATAATGAAGAAGATTTGTCAGTACCGGATTCAGTAAGAAAGCGAAGGAGTTATGTGCTGAAAGACATGGAATTCAAAAGTAATATATTAGCAGGTTGGTAAGACTTATACTCCACTAATTCATGGGTTCAAATCCCGTTGCCAACTAGAGCACCACCATAAACGCATTTATAGTCTTGAGACCTGTCATGTCCCACAATGAATCCTAGGGTCCCAACTCAAAAAAAATTTGTTTTTTGTTGTTAAAATTTGAGTTGTTAATAATTTTTAATACGTTAATTTTAATAGCACAAAACAGTACTCCCTCCGTCGCTAATTATAAGACCTGTTTGGGAGATTTCACGTCCATTAAGAAAGTTGATTAATTTTGTTATTTGCAATGAAAATGTAAACTTTTGATGTGTATTTTCAAAATTACCATTATTATTAAAAAGTGTTAAATAAATAGGGGTGTTTGTGGAAAAAAGTAATTAATGATCATTGAAAATTGGTATGGGGTCATTTAAATAGGGACAAAATAAAAGTGTCAAAAGGGTCTTATTATTAGGGACGGAGGGAGTATATCTTAAAACATTGTCGTTGTCGTCAATGAATTTGGCACAAAGAATTTTTTTTATAAGCGAAACTTCAAAAGAAAAGAATATTGAAATATTTATCTGAATTGTTCTTCCCATCGCTCCCAACATCTAGATATAGCGAATCGATTACATCCTTAAAGTTTAGAAGACATAATTAAGTTTTTGAAGAGAAAGGGTTCGAAAACGTTTTTGTATTAGACAATTTTTCACAGGGGGCGAAAAAATTGGTAAACTAAACCGATATGTAGTAGATATTCTTACCATATTAAAAAATAACAGAACTCAAAAAAATTAAACCAATGAAGAAAATAAAATGGGATAAGAGACAAAATTGATCTTGCTTATGAAAATTCGGCACTATAAATTATTCTGTGAAGAGACAGACATCGTGTGCTTTACTCCGTGCACGCAATTCAAAAAGGCATCAGTACACTGATGGGCTTTACAAATTGCATACAGGGAGTCAGGCATGCACGAATATGAAAAATAATGCACGATAACTACATATGCAACAAGTTTTCTTTCGTCACTTACATCATAGTAGATTATGTTAATATATGCAGATCTCACAAATTTTATAATCTCCAATAATATTCAGAAGGGATTCAGAGATATTTTGAAAATTAAATTGAATGGAAATCTCCCATTTTCACCTCCTTTTATAATATGGGCTAATTGATCTCAGAATGGTAGGCAGATACGTATGGTTGGTGGGTATGCAGGTACATTGTCCAGATTCAACCAACCTGATTTTCTCTCTTAATGTGTGTATACTTTTCAATGGTGGAATACGATTAAAATATTGACGTAATAAATTTATCGAGTATCTTTTAATCATTGCAAAATGGTATGTTTCATCTATTTACAAATTTTGTAAAGCTTAATATGTTAAAAGGTTGAAGTGTTTTAATTATAAAGCATGAACAATATAATGCCTATATTTTTTTATATAAAAAATTTAACTTTCGAATGTTGTCGACGCCTACTTTTCATCGCAAAACAACATACCCCAAGTTAAACAATTTCATTTAAAATGAACAGTAGCAGGTAGGTAGTCTCAAATACTTTTTATTCTCGCGTTCAATTTCGTGATTCTTTTCATTGAATGTTAACTTTTCATGAATGGAATGCAATACAATACTAACGAAATAAATTTAATTTAGAGAATATTAAAATTTTAAGTATATTGTAAATCATTTCGAAATAATTTATTTCATCTCTTTTTATGTTTTACTATATTTGTATTACATATATTTAAATATGTAGACAATTAATGTATTTTAGATATATAGCATATACGTATTAATGATAGAAACATAATTAGTTTCTTCACAAATTTGTATGAATGATAGAAACATAAAATAATTTGGATCAGAAAAAGAGTAAAGTATTAAATATGTGACACCAACCACAAAGTAGAGTGTTGGATCCCAATTTATTTATAGAAATTGTTGATATGTTTTTTTATGATAGTATATATTTTGTAAATTTTTTCGGTAAAAGAAAAAAATTCATTACCACGTGCAAAACTCAGAAGCAATGAAACCACCATAATAAAGGAGAATTAATAGCTACTTAATAGCTACATAATAATTTAACTTTGCCACCTTCTATGAAGGTTCAAGATCAATGAATATTTTTCAAATTTATTAACTGAAACTAATGGCGAATTAATAGCTACTTCTAAAATGTTATGAATATTTTTGACTTTTAGAAAATGGCAGAAAAATAATGAAGAAGATTTGTCAGTACCTGATTCAGTAAGAAAGCGAAGGAGTTATGTGCTGAAAGACATGGAATTCAAAAGTAATATATTAGCAGGTTGGTAAGACTTGTACTCCACTAATTCATGGGTTCAAATCCCGTTGCCAACTAGAGCACCACCATAAACGCATTTATAGTCTTGAGACCTGTCATGTCCCACAATGAATCCTAGGGTCCCAACTCAAAAAAAATTTGTTTTTTGTTGTTAAAATTTGAGTTGTTAATAATTTTTAATACGTTAATTGTAATAGCACAAAACAGTACTCCCTCCGTCGCTAATTATAAGACCTGTTTGGGAGATTTCACGTCCATTAAGAAAGTTGATTAATTTTGTTATTTGTAATGAAAATGTAAACTTTTGATGTGTATTTTCAAAATTACCCCTATTATTAAAAAGTGTTAAATAAATAGGGGTGTTTGTGGAAAAAAGTAATTAATGATCATTGAAAATTGATATGGGGTCATTTAAATAGGGACAAAATAAAAGTGTCAAAAGGGTCTTATTATTAGGGACGGAGGGAGTATATCTTAAAACATTGTCGTTGTCGTCAATAAATTTGGCACAAAGAACTTTTTTTATAAGCGAAACTTCAAAAGAAAAGAATATTGAAATATTTATCTGAATTGTTCTTCCCATCGCTCCCAACATCTAGATATAGCGAATCGATTACATCCTTAAAGTTTAGAAGACATAATTAAGTTTTTGAAGAGAAAGGGTTCGAAAACGTTTTTGTATTAGACAATTTTTCACAGGGGGCGAAAAAATTGGTAAACTAAACCGATATGTAGTAGATATTCTTACCATATTAAAAAATAACAGAACTCAAAAAAATTAAACCAATGAAGAAAATAAAATGGGATAAGAGACAAAATTGATCTTGCTTATGAAAATTCGGCACTATAAATTATTCTGTGAAGAGACAGACATCGTGTGCTTTACTCCGTGCACGCAATTCAAAAAGGCATCAGTACACTGATGGGCTTTACAAATTGCATACAGGGAGTCAGGCACGCACGAATATGAAAAATAATGCACGATAACTACATATGCAACAAGTTTTCTTTCGTCACTTACATCATAGTAGATGATGTTAATATATGCAGATCTCACAAATTTTATAATCTCCAATAATATTCAGAAGGGATTCAGAGATTTTTTGAAAATTAAATTGAATGGAAATCTCCCATTTTCACCTCCTTTTATAATATGGGCTAATTGATCTTAGAATGGTAGGCAGGTAGGTATGGTAGGTGGGTATGCAGGTACATTGTCCAGATTCAACCAACCTGATTTACTCTCTTAATGTGTGTTTACTTTTCAATGGTGGAATACGATAAAAATATTTACGTAATAAATTTATCGAGTATCTTTTAATCATTGCAAAATGGTATGTTTCATCTATTTACAAATTTTGTAAAGCTTAATATGTTAAAAGGTTGAAGTGTTTTAATTATAAAGCATGAACAATATAATGCCTATATGTTTTTATATAAAAATTTTAACTTTCGAATGTTGTCGACGCCTACTTTTCATCGCAAAACAACATACCCCAAGTTAAACAATTTCATTTAAAATGAACAGTAGCAGGTAGGTAGTCTCAAATACTTTTTATTCTCGCGTTCAATTTCGTGATTCTTTTCATTGAATGTTAACTTTTTATGAATGGAATGCAATACAATACTAACGACATAAATTTAATTTAAAGAATATTAAAATTTTAAGTATATTGTAAATCATTTCGAAATAATTTCTTTCATCTCTTTTTTTGTTTTACTATATTTGTATTACATATATTTAAATATGTAGACAATTAATGTATTTTAGATATATAGCATATACGTAATAATGATAGAAACATAATTAGTTTCTTCACGAATTTGTATGAATGATAGAAACATAAAATAATTTGGATCAGAAAAAGAGTAAAGTATTAAATATGTGACACCAACCACAAAGTAGAGTGTTGGATCCCAATTTATTTATAGAAATTGTTGATATGTTTTTTCATGATTGTATATATTTTGTAAATTTTTTCGGTAAAAGAAAAAAATTCATTTCCACGTGCAAAACTCAGAAGCAATGAAACCACCATAATAATGGCGAATTAATAGCTACTTTATAGCTACATTATAATTTAACCTTGCCACCTTCTATGAAGGTTCAAGATCAATGAATATTTTTTAAATTTATTAAATGAAACTAATGGCGAATTAATAGCTACTTCTAAAATGTTATGAATATTTTTGACTTTTAGAAAATGGCAGAAAAATAATGAAGAAGATTTGTCAGTACCTGATTCAGTAAGAAAGCGAAGGAGTTATGTGCTGAAAGACATGAAATTCAAAACTAATATATTAGCAGGTTGGTAAGACTTATATTCCACTAATTCATGGGTTCAAATCCCGTTGCCAACTAGAGCACCACCATAAAGGCATTTATAGTCTTGAGACCTGTCATGTCCCACAATGAATCCTAGGGGCCCAACTCAAAAAAATTTTGTTTTTTGTTGTTAAAATTTGAGTTGTTAATAATTTTTAATACGTTAATTTTAATAGCACAAAACAGTACTCCCTCCGTCGCTGATTATAAGACCTGTTTGGGAGATTTCACGTCCATTAAGAAAGTTGATTAATTTTGTTATTTGTAATGAAAATGTAAACTTTTGATGTGTATTTTCAAAATTACCCCTATTATTCAAAAGTGTTAAATATATAGGGGTGTTTGTGGAAAAAAGTAATTAATGATCATTGAAAATTGGTATGGGGTCATATAAATAGGGACCAAATAAAAGTGTCAAAAGAGTCTTATTATTAGGGACGGAGGGAGTATATCTTAAAACATTGTCGTTGTCATCAATGAATTTGGCACAAAGAATTTTTTTTATAAGCGAAACTACAAAAGAAAAGAATATTGAAATATTTATCTGAATTGTTCTTCCCATCGCTCCCAACATCTAGATATAGCGAATCGATAACATCCTTAAAGTTTAGAAGACATAATTAAGTTTTGGAAGAGAAAGGGTTCGAAAACGTTTTTGTATTAGACAATTTTTCACAGGGGGCGAAAAAATTGGTAAACTAAACCTATATGTAGTAGATATTCTTACCATATTCAAAAATAACAGAACTCAAAAAAATTAAACCAATGAAGAAAATAAAATGGGATAAGAGACAAAATTGATCTTGCTTATGAAAATTCGACACTTTAAATTATTCTTTGAAGAGACACACATCGTGTGCTTGACTCCGTGCACGCAATTCAAAAAGGCATAAGTACACTGATGGGCTTTACAAATTGCATACAGGGAGTCAGGCACACATGAATATGAAAAATAATGCACGATAACTACATATGCAACAAGTTTTCTTCCGTCACTTACATCATAGTAGATGATGTTAATATATGCAGATCAACCAAATTTTATAATCTCCAATAATATTTAGAAGGGATTCAGAGATTTTTTGAAAATTAAATTGAATGGAAATCTCCCATTTTCACCTCCTTTTATAATATGGCCTAATTGATCTTAGAATGGTAGGCAGGTAGGTATGGTAGGCGGGTATGCAGGTACATTGTCCAGATTCAACCAACCTGATTTTCTCTCTTAATGTGTGTTTACTTTTCAATGGTGGAATACAATAAAAATATTTACGTAATAAATTTATCGAGTATCTTTTAATCATTGCAAAATGGTATATTTCATCTATTTACAAATTTTGTAAAGCTTAATATGTTAAAAGGTTGAAGTGTTTTAATTATAAAGCATGAACAATATAATGCCTATATGTTTTTATATAAAAATTTTAACTTTCGAATGTTGTCGACGCCTACTTTTCATCGCAAAACAACATACCCCAAGTTAAACAGTTTCATTTAAAATGAACAGTAGCAGGTAGGTAGTCTCAAATACTTTTTATTCTCGCGTTCAATTTCGTGATTCTTTTCATTGAATGTTATCTTTTCATGAATGGAATGCAAGACAATACTAGCGAAATAAATTTAATTTAGAGAATATTAAAATTTTAAGTATATTGTAAATCATTTCGAAATAATTTCTTTCATCTCTTTTTATGTTTTACTATATTTGTATTACATATATTTAAATATGTAGACAATTAATGTATTTTAGATATATAGCATATACGTATTAATGATAGAAACATAATTAGTTTCTTCACGAATTTGTATGAATGATAGAAACATAAAATAATTTGGATCAGAAAAAGAGTAAAGTATTAAATATGTGACACCAACCACAAAGTAGAGTGTTGGATCCCAATTTATTTATAGAAATTGTTGATATGTTTTTTTATTATAGTATATATTTTGTAAATTTTTTCGGTAAAAGAAAGAAATTCATTGCCACGTGCAAAACTCAGAAGCAATGAAACCACCATAATAATGGCGAATTAATAGCTACTTAATAGCTACATAATAATTTAACCTTGCCACCTTCTATGAAGGTTCAAGATCAATGAATATTTTTTAAATTTATTAACTGAAACTAATGGCGAATTAATAGCTACTTCTAAAATGTTATGAATATTTTTGACTTTTAGAAAATGGCAGAAAAATAATGAAGAAGATTTGTCAGTACCAGTAAGAAAGTGAAGGAGTTATGTGCTGAAAGACATGGAATTCAAAAGTAATATATTAGCAGGTTGGTAAGACTTATATTCCACTAATTCATGGGTTCAAATCCCGTTGCCAACTAGAGCACCACCATAAACGCATTTATAGTCTTGAGACCTGTCATGTCCCACAATGAATCCTCGGGGCCCAACTAAAAAAAATTGTTTTTTGTTGTTTAAATTTGAGTTGTTAATAATTTTTAATACGTTAATTTTAATAGCACAAAACAGTACTCCCTACACTCGATCTAAAAAGTTGATTAACTTTGAGGGTAAACACTCCTCCTCAGAGTCGAGGACTCAACTACAACTCCTTAAGATTTCCTTATCACTGGTTCCTATGAGAACGGAATAAACCAACACTATGGTTTTGGGTTTACAACATGTCTAAAGAGAAGCATACGACTATCATACTTCTACTTAGACTTCCTAGAACACTTCTTAATAGCAGAATGAGCTACTTATCTAGAGCCATTACCCATAACCTTAGCTCTAGTTTGGAAGTATATGAAAGCAAACTTCCCAGGAAACATTGCAGATATCGATGACCAGTGTATTGGACCATACACCCAAGGACCAAGAGTCAGGACCATTGCTCTGATACCATAAAAATGTAACACTCCTTGTATATCATCTTACTTTATAAGAAAAGTAAGAAGTTTATGAAAACTTGGACTTGTTATCGTTGGAAAAAGATCTGAAAATAAGAATTTTCTCTTCCCTTGAAAATTTAATTTCAGAAACACTTGATCAATGATAAAGGTTGACTACCAAAATCAGAGTTTGCGGAAACATAGTAAAATCATCATATTGTACCCCCAAAATACATCAAGTGTAACAAGTCCATTAATAACAAATAAGTATAATTATGAAACTGAATTCCTCTTATGATACCTTTTTCCAAAGTATGTATCATATAAGTTCTATTAAAAATGGAAATGTTATAGAGCTGGTCACTGGTCCTTTGTCCAAACATCCTTCTGGTCGGATCCTCGATATCTGCACAACGGGTTTCCAACCCACACCTTCTACACTCTGCATGCACCTAAGAGACTTCTCCCTTTACAGATTCTTGTGCAAGCTAGATGCACGATCAACACCTAATAAGGGCATGGGGGTTAGCTATACATATTCGCATAATCAAATGAGAATAAAACTAACATCCACAAGTCAACATGTAGCAATTCATGATGCATAACCATATGAGCACACCCGGTTAATCATAATAATTCTTTCAATGCAGGTGGCATGATGCATGATTTCTTCCACAGTTGAGGCCTCTAACAAAGTCCATCTCGGACGTCCATCCAATACACCATTGTGTTCCTGGAACACTGACATTCGTTCCCAGAACGTAATGCCAAACCATACTTGGATGATAAGCATTCACTCCCAGAGTGTGCATCACGTTCCCAGAACGCATACGTTCCCAGAACGTATAAAAACCAGGTCCCGGACACTGGCCACATATCTATAATGTGTCATCCAATAGGTTGCTTATCAAAGTGTTCCCAGAACACCAACATACGTTCCCAGAACGTATAAAACCAGGTCCCTGACACTGGCCACTTATCTATAATGTGTCATCAAGTAGGTTATAATTTGGTACTCCCGGAGTACCCTCCTCATATTCCCAGAATATGATAAACGTTCCTACCAACCAAACTTCCATTCTATATGAATGCACAATCATCAAGGTTGGTTTTTATGTTTAATTCCATTATTAAACCAACGTGTTCCCATAACACTCATATACGTTCCCAGAACGTATCGCAAACCATACTTGGAATAAAATCAAGCACCACTCCCAGAGTGTGCATCACGTTCCCAGAACGTGTCCAAGAAACCATGTCCCAGACAATGGCCACATTCCCAGAATGTGTCATCAAGTTGGTTGCATTAGTTTAGTACTCCTAGAGTACGGGGTCGAGTACCCGAACATCACAAACTATCCTTGCCAACCTATTTCATTATCTTTCTCTATGCATGCCTTGCATACATAACTACTAAGGTTGATCTTTCCATTAATTACTGTGATTTAGAAATATTCCAATTTCTCTTTTGAATGATTTATTTGAGGTATAACCTTTGGCATAAAATTCCCCTTTGAATTTTTCTCAAAACATGCCTTTTTAAACTTAGATTGAGTAATACAACTTCAATGGTATTTAAAAACTTAACTTTTCATTTTTCAGATTCAGGTACTAACCGGTTACAGTTTCAGGCTAACCGGTTAGAACTGTTTACCATTGCAATTCAGAAAAACCCTTTTTCTTGAATTCTCTACCCAATCCAAAACACCTTTAACATTGTTTTATACCTCAAAAGCCATTGTTTTCATCATTCAAAAGTCCAAATCGCATTTCACTCTCCAATGAACATAATTTCCTCTTGAAATTATTTCATTAACTTAAGGCATTAACTTTAATCTTTCAAGTCTGAACCTTGGCATTATAATAACTCATATTCAGACCATGTATACTGAAATTAAAGCTTAGATTTGAGCAGAGACCATTAAGATTTCAGGACTGATTAATAAACTAATTCTCTTTGAAAATCTGCAGTGTCTAACCGGTTACGAATATCGTGTAACCGGTTAGATTATGCAGTCAGTCCATTAAAACAAGAGTTTTAACAACTCATTTTCTTCCTTTCTCAAATCTAACCCAAACTCAATATGCACAAAGTTCATATGCCTTAAAACAAACATGTTTACACCCAGAAACACATTCATATTGCATGCATCAAGTTTATGGTATCAAATTGCATGAAAATTCACATAAACACAATTTAATACGACAAAACTTAGATTAAGCACTTAAACTGAGAATTAAGCATCGACATAGCTTGCATGCATCCGGATAACATTTCTCAAAACAACAATTGAGCTCAAATTGGCCTCCAAGCCATTTAACCATTTCAACTTATGCCCTTTGAGTCTCTTGGTGACTTATCCTATATTCTACCATAATTTATTCTCATTCTAGCAAATAGTAAGCTTCCCCCTTACCTTAGGTTCGTGCTTGATGAATCTAATCACTGGAATTTGCCAGATCTCCCCAGAATCCACAATCTCCATTTTCAGTCCCCAAACAGGTTTGACAGGGTCCAAAAGCCAGAAGATTTGACATAGCAATTGGCCAAAGAAATTGGGGAAAATAGTTAGAATTCAAAGTAGGTAACATGAACTAGAGAATCAAAGAGGTTTGAGACTTAAAGGTTAACTATGCTTACCAAAATCGAATCTGGAGTTCAGCTTCCAGAACCAGAACAACAGAGAACTCAGACTCAAACTCTTAGCTTCCAAGCTTGATTCCTCCACCCACACGAACACTCAACTTACAAGGTGTATATCACTGGAAAGCTCTTGATTTAAGCTTTCCAGAAAGGTGTGTTTCACTCTCTAACTCTCAAAGAAAAAGACGAATTGCTCAGAACGAATTTGGAACCCTAATTACCCTTCTTCAACAAGAATTGCAGCAATCAACCCTTGATTCTTCAGCAATTCCACTATTTATAGACAAATTAAGATAGCATGAAAGGCGACACGCGTCTCCCACCATGAATCGAGTGGGATTCGTGGCGAATTCTGGGTTAAAACGCGTGATTACTCATCAAACGCACTAACCCAGTTTTCTGAGTTCATCGTGTAACCGGTTACAAAGCCCCTCTAACCGGTTACATACTGGTAAAATTCAAAAATTAATAATTTAATTACTCTTTCTTCAAAAACCTTTTTAATATTGCAATTAGGTCCCAACCCAAGGACTAAATTGCAATATTCATATTTTTGTACAAAATAACCATATAAAAATATATCTCATATTTTTATAATAAAAACACATAATGTACAAAAACTAAAACCTTCAAAATTCAATTATAAAATAATTGTTATAATTAATTTCTTGGTTATTTGGGAAACGAAAATTAGGGGTGTTACAACCTCTCTGTACCTCATTTCAATATAATGAAAGCCTAAAGCTTCACCAAGTATACGAACCCATTATCTCTTCTATTAATCATTTACTTATCGCACAAAGCGGTCTGAAACAATTGGCGACTCCACTGGGGAAGCTATGGCTTCCAAACCTTGAAAGAAATGGGATTTACGTGGTGTAACAAGGGCCTGTGGGAAATGCCGCTCTGGAGGCGATACCCGCAGTTGCCGTCTAAGACCCGACACCCAGTCCTGCAAGCCGAAGGACGGGAGTGGATCCTGGAAGGCTGAGCTTCAGATCCAATCGGCGAAGCTACGGCTTCCAACTTTGAAGGAAATGCTCCTAGAAGCGCCACTTAAAAGATAGCTCCCGAAGGCGCTCCACTGACATCAACAGTCTCCAACAGAAGAGGCGTCTCAGCAAAGGGATTGTCTTTCAACCCAAAGGCGACACTTCAGAAGGCGACAACGTTCGCTCTACTTAGCTTTTCAGAAGGCGGTTACACAACCGAAAGGGCAAAGGTACGCCCTTACGGATGAAGGCGCTACGCAAGAAAGTAGAGACTTAGGAGAAAAATGCGCAATCAGAGAGCTTACGTGGAAAAATGCTTCATGTTGTCTGCACTATGAGCTAAGTACACACAATCTTTGACTCAGTCTAATTTATCATTCATATGCTAGCAAGTCTTTTCATGAAATTGATTATAATAGATATGAATCATGATGACATGAAAAATGTATCCAATCACGTATCGGTTGCTGTATGTTAGTTAAGGAAATAGGGTTGCTGTATGCTCACCTTTTTTGCATCTATGTCTTAACATGCTTTTGGCAGTATCGCTTTTACATGACATCATGCTCTACGTAGTTAGTTTCATGTCTAAGAATATCCCGATAAGAACGATTTATTTTTACTCTGTCTAGAATAACATTGTTCTAACAAGACATGATATGATATGTGGCTATGTGTGTCACGGTTGAAAATTACATGTGTATGGTCACAATCATGAATGCTGCCGCCCTGATATGTATCGAATGTCTGACTAGAAAAAAAAAACAATAACTAGAAAACTCTATGCATTTGAATGTTTGCTGTAGAACTGAAATTAGTGTATCATACTAGTCATTCTTGCCATGATCTTGTTAATTTTTCTTGGCTCAACCAAGGCATGATGTAAAGAAAACTGTTTTTCATAAGTTCCATCATGCGAGAGCAATGTTTTCTGTTATAAGCTATATGAATTAAATGTTGAGAAGGTGCGCTTTGGGAAAGCGTTGTATGAAAACATTATTTCCATATAATCTAAAGGTCTCGTTCTTATAGTTCATAAAAGAACAAGTGCATTAGTCAATCCGAACGACATTATTTCCTACTCATAATGTCCGTATCGAGATCAAAAATGCAGTCTTAAGTGTATCCCTGTCCCGAATCCTGATTTGGGGTTAATCCAACCTCCAATCAATTTTAGAAAACACTTAGACTCCTTTAATCGGATCCAACCAAAATCTTTTCCTAGAACGTATAAAACCAGGTCCCAGACACTGGCCACATATCTATAATGTGTCATCAAGTAGGTTATAATTTGGTACTCCCGGAGTACCCTCCTCATATTCCCAGAATATGATAAACGTTCCTACCAACCAAACTTCCATTCTATATGAATGCACAATCATCAAGGTTGGTTTTTATGTTTAATTCCATTATTAAACCAATGTGTTCCCAGAACACTCACATACGTTCCCAGAACGTATCGCAAACCAAACTTGGAATGAAATCAAGCACCACTCCCAGAGTATGCATCACGTTCCCAGAACGTGTCCAAGAAACCATGTCCTAGACAATGGCCACATTCCCAGAATGTGTCATCAAGTTGGTTGCATTAGTTTAGTACTCCTAGAGTACAGGGTCAAGTACCCGAACATCACAAACTATCCTTTCCAACCTATTTCATTACCTTTCTCTATGCATGTATTGCATGCATAATTACTAAGGTTGGTCTTTCCATTAATTATTGTGATTTAGAAATATTCCAATTTCTGTTTTGAATGATTTATTTGAGGTATAGTCTTTGACACAAAAATTCTCCTTTGAAATATCCCAAAACATGTCATTAATCTTAGATTGGGTAAATCGAAGTCAATGGTATTCAAAAACTTAACTTTTTATTTTTCAGATTCAGGTACTAACCGGTTACAGTTCCAGGCTAACCGGTTAGAATTACAGACCTGAACTGTTTACCATTGTAATTCAGAAAACCCTTTTTCTTAAATTCCCTACCCAATCCATAAACCAGTTTAACAATGTTTATACCTCAAACCACTGTTTATATCATTCAAAAGTCTAAATCACCTTTCATTGTTCAATGAGCATAATTTCCTCTTGAAACTATCTCATTACCTTAAGGTATTAACTCTCAATTTTCAATCTGAATTATTACAATAAAATCAACTTATTTTCAGATTGTTTTCCATGAAATTAAGGCCTAGATTTGAGTAGGATTTATAAAACCAAAATGCTGATTTTATAAACTTATTTTCTTTTGCATTTTAACAGGGTCTAACCGGTTACGAATATCGAGTAACCGGTTAGATTATGCAGTCTGATACTAAAACATGAGTTTTAACAAACCATTCTCTTCACTACTCAAATCTAACCAAGTTTCAACCTTTAACAGAGTACATATACCTTAAATAAATATGTTTAAACACAGAAACATATCTATCTTGCATGCAATTCAATTTGGATACACAAATTGCATATAATTTCACATATTTCACAACTTAATGCATCAATTCACATAATATCCAATTAAGTTATGAAATCAACATCAACATTGCTTGCATGCATCCAGATAACATTCCTCAAAACAACAATTGAGCTCAAATTGGCCTCCAAGCCATCTATCCATTTCAACTTATGCCCTTTGAGTCTCTTGGTGACTCATCCTATATTCTACCACAATTTATTCTCATTCTAGCAAATAGTAAGCTTCCCCCTTACCTTAGGTTCGTGCTTGATCCAAAACATTGCAGAGAGAAAGGCTCCAACATAGATTCCCCACAAATCCTAGGTTCTGCTCTCAGCCACGATTTCCATCAACAGGGTTCAAAGACCAGAAAATTTGACATAGCAATTGGCCAAAGAAATTGGGGAAAACAATTAGGACTCAATATAGGTAGCATGTACTAAAGAATCGAAGAGATTTGAGGCTTAATGGTGGACTGTACTTACCAAAATCAAAGCTGAAACTCAGCTTCCAGAACAAGAAGAAAACATAGCTCAGACTTGATTTCCTAGCTTCCAAGGTTGGTTACTCCTTCCACACGAACACTCAGCTCTCAAATCTTATATCATTGGAAAGCCCTTGATTCAAGCTTTCCAAAAGTGTGTGTTTTGCTCTCTAATACTCAAGAACCAACACGAATTTCCCAGAACGAAAATGAAACCCTAACTGAGCCGCCTTCAACACTAAAACTAGAAATCAACCCTAAACCTTCAGAATTTCCACAATTTATAGACGAATTGGGCTTGCATGCAGAGCGACGCGTGTCTCCCACCATGAATCCAGTGGGATTCGTGGCGAATTCTGGGTTAAAACGCGTGATTACTCATCAAACGCACTAACCCAGTTTTCTGAGTTCATCGTGTAACCGGTTACAGAGCCCTTCTAACCGGTTACATACTGATAAAATTCAAAAATTAATAATTTAATTACTCTTTCTTCAAAAACCTTTTTAATATTGCAATTAGGTCCCAACCCAAGGACTAAATTACAATATTCACATTTTTGTACAAAGTAACCATATAAAGATATATCTCATATTTTTATATATAAAAATGCATAATGTACAAAAACTAAAACCTTCAAAACCAATATAAATCAATTATAAAATAATTGTTATAATTAATTTCTTGGTTATTTGGGAGACGAAAATTAGGGGTGTTACACTACTCCCTCACTTAAAAGGAATTTCGTCCCCGAAATTCATCTTTTGAAATTTTCCACTTTTCCAAAATATTTTTATACTAGAAATCTTCATCTAGCTCCCAAAAATTTGTTCTTTTAGGGTCCTCCCCCACTTAAAAGAGTTTCGATATATTCCTTGTATTTTGAAACATTTCAAATAAAACCTTTCAGGAAAAACTTCCCAAACTAAACCACAAGGATTTTTCATATAAAACTCTTGTGTGAAAGAATTTCTTTTAAAAGAAATACTCTTTATACTTCACATAAATATTTTTCAATTAAAACATTTTCCAATAAACTTTTTGGGCTGCGCACTCTGATCTCTCGAGCACGATCAAAGAAACATTTGTATGACTTCATTTCTTAATAGTTTGAGACATTAGGGTGATCAGTCCTAATATTCAATCCATTAATAACAAAGTCATCCCTTTCAGAATGAATCTTTCGCAAGAAAGACCATACGACAGGTCTTTAAGTTAGATGAACTTAAAGCTAGGGTAATTATCACTATCAGACTTAGTTAGATAGTCAAGTTCTAGAGACATTTCCGTTGGGGAGACAAAGATTTGTCCTATCCCGGTGGTTGTTAATCTCTCTAGTCATAACTGATCTTTCTATTTCTGTAGTGTCCACAGTGATTTATCACATCCAACTGTGATAAAGGTTTTGATCACAGAAAGATTGAAGTTAAACTTCCAACAGAATATTGATACTTTCAAACGATTAGATTAACGTAGTCAAAAACATTTGATTACGTTAACTCAGATCAAAGGAAAAGATAGGCTTGGGTTGCCTACGCCAGGATGACACTCAACTCTCATCTCGGCCGGTGAATCCTTCTCGTGCTGGATTCGTCCATTCTTTTCTCACCTTTTCCTTCAAGACAATTAGGTGAGTAATACTCCAGCTTCCTACAATCGGAATTGACTATTCCCTTAGGTACATCACAACTGAACTCAAAGTGATGTGCCTCACAGTTTTCACCTTGAGATGGACAAATGTTTCCTTCCCTATGTCCTCCTTAGTCCCCTTTCTTCAATCGAGGATCCCTTCACCTTGATAGTCGATAGCTAACTTGGGTTCGAACATAATCTATTCTTGAAGTTCATCCCTTCGGATTTCTCATCTAGGTTGTCCTAGACAACACTTCCTAAATTCCTTGTCTCCATACTATATTGTCTAATATCCATAATCACCGACATTAATTCTAAGGATTAAATCTCATTCATCCCTTCCAGCTCCTCATCCTCTGGTTGTAATTCACGAATCCGATTCAAGAATTTGTTGGTGATTGGCAACATTCCCACTCTAATACTTAGAGGGTTCCTCTTGGGTTACCCGACTTATGTCTCTGAATTCCTTGATCGGGATAACCTCCTTAACCATCATTGAGCTCACAAGAGTAGCCTATCAACTCAAATCGTCTGCAACCATGTTTGCTATGCCAGGATGGAGCATCAAAGCCATAATCTTTAAGAAACTCCATCCATCGCCTTTATCTTACATTCAACTCTCCCTCTTCTTATTGTCATTCATACTTTCGAACTCCAAACTTGTTCATGAATCACAACCTTCTTATCTTAGTATCTATTGACTCCTTTGCATTATCCAACTCAATTTTCTACCTTCTCCGATTGGAGTACTCCTTAATTTCAATTCTCGATTAATCCATAAGTATTATGATTCAATCCCCTTACATCAATTTCAATGATGAATCAAGGTATTAAGTTATTTTACCACACTAAATCCTTTCTTAAATTTTTACTTAGGTGGTTAACATTGAGTTTGGATTGGAGGAAAATGTTTATTGATACCGAAAGTTTCTTCACAAAGGACTTAAATTTTTATTTTAAACTTTCAGCTTCTAACCGGTTACAGGAAATTCTAACTGGTTATGAAGTACAGTTTTTGAAATAGAACCAAAGAATTTCAAAACCATTTTCTTTACATCATCCAATCCAACTCAAAATAGGATTTATTCATAATCTAATACCTTGATTCCAACTAAATTCATCACTGAAACGATTTAAATCATAACATACTCACCCCTTCTCCAGAATTTCTCTTGGACTAATCGTATTATGTCGGGGTATAATCCATCACCACCCCGCCATAATTAAACAACATCCTATTATTTAATACCATCAGTTGATCTTTCCATGTCAACTAGGTCAAAGGCCATGCGATCTTAGAAAATCCCTCAATAATCCGGCGATAATATCCAGCCAGCCCTAAGAAACCTCTCACCTCAGTCACAATCTTAGGCTGTTCCTATTTCAACCCTAAACTTACCCTTGCTGGATCCATCGCAAATTCTTCTTTAAAGATCACATGCCCTGCGAACGTAACTTCACTCAACCAAAACTCATCTTTGGCGAGTTTAACATACAACTACTCCCCTTGCAGGATTCTCGACACAAACCTGAGGTGTTCCTCATGCTCCTCTGGATTCTCAGGATAAACCACAAACGAATCCCAGTGTAATCTAAAGGTCTCGTTCTTATAATCCATAAAAGAACAAGTGCATTAGTCAATCCGAACGGCATTATTTCCTACTCATAATGTCCGTATCGAGATCAAAAATGCAGTCTTAAGTGTATCCCTGTCCCGAATCCTGATTTGGGGTTAATCCAACCTCCAGTCAATCTTATAAAACACTTAGACCCTTTTAATCTGATCCAACCAAAATCTTCTTAGCACTTTTCTACGTGTTTCTCCCATTTGACCATTCCCGATGGTACCATATTATAAAGGTACTAGAGATAGAATCAGTTTCAAGAATTGACTTGATTCCAAACTCTATCGCTTTACTCAAAGGTAAACCTGGCATCATTTCCTACAACCCAGATTTCTTTAACCCCCTTTCTCCTTTATTGCTTCCCAGAACCAACATATGGGTTCATTGGATTCCAGATTCGAAACTTGGGAATCCCAATACAGGGTTGTTTTATCGTCAGTAATCATGATCACTTGATCCTTCGGCTCCCAAACCGTGCTTAAGATCAAATGTAATCATGACACAGGTAGATAGACAAAGTATAATACCTTAATAGAACGATCCAGACGTACCTTGGAAATGACTACAAGAAGATTTGTAGGAGTCTCCACTTGAGATAACAGATTGGGTAAGGCATTGAGCAACTTCGATCACTACCCTTATCCGAAAGGAACAAAAGAAAGGATAGCTTTAGAGTTGAACAAACTCAGCAAGGTTGATCTTTAAGAAGATCACTGCCCTACACTCGGCCTAAAAAGTTGATTAACTTTAACACGAGTGAGGGTAAACACTCCTCCTCAGAGTCGAGGAGTCAACTACAACTCCTTAAAACTTCCTAATCACTAATTCTATGAAAACATAATAAACCAACACTGTGGTTTTGGGTTTTCAACATGTCTAAAGAGAAGCATACGACTATCATACCTCTACTTAGACTTCATAGAACACTTCTTAATAGCAGAATGAGCTATTTATCTAGAGCCATTACCCATAATCTTAGCTCTAGTTTGGAAGTATATGAGAGCATACTTCCCAAGAAACATTGCAGATATCTATGACCAGCGTATTGGACCACACACCCAAGGACCAAGAGTCAGAACCATTGCTCTGATACCATAAAAGTGTAACACTCCTTGTATATAATCTTACTTTATAAGAAAAGTAATAAGTTTAAGAATACTTGGACTTGTTTTCGTTGGAGAAAGTTCTGAAAATAAGAAATTATCCCTTCCCTGGAAAATTTATTTTCACAAACACTTAATTAATAATGAAGGTGACTAGTAAAATCAGAGTTTTGCGGAAACATAGTAAAATCACCATTTTACCCTCCCAAAATATATCACGTGTAACAAGTCCACTATTATCAAATAAGTATTATGATGAAACTGAATTCCTTTTATGATACCTTTTTCCAAAATATGTATCATATAAATTCTATTAAAAATAAAAATGTCATAGAGCTGGTCACTGGTCCCTTGTCCAAACATCCTTCTGGTCGGATCCTCGATATCTGCACAACGGGTTCCCAACCCACATTTTTTACACTCTGCAAGCACCGAAGGGACATCTCCCCTTACTGATTCTTGTGCAAGCTAGATGCACGATCAACACCTAATAAGGGCATGAGGGTTAGCTATACATATTCGCATAATCAAATGAGAATAAAACTAACATCCACAAGTTAACATGTAGCAAATCATGATGCATGATCATATGAGCACACCCGGTTAATCGTAAAAATTCTTTCAATGCAGGTGGCATGATGCATGATTTCTTCCACAGTTGAGGCCTCTAACAAAGTCCATCTCGGACATCCATCCAATACACCGTTGTGTTCCCGGAACACTGACATTCGTTCCCAGAACGTAATGCAAAACCATACTTGGATGATAAGCATTCACTCCCAGAGTGTGCATCACGTTCCCAGAACGTGTAGCAAACCATACTTGGATAAATAAGCATCACTCCCAGAGTGTGCATCACGTTCCCAGAACGCATACGTTCCCAGAACGTATAAAAACCAGGTCCCGTACACTGGCCACATATCTATAATGTGTCATCCAGTAGGTTGCTTATCAAAGTGTTCCCAGAACACCAACATACGTTCCCAGAACGTATAAAACCAGGTCCCAGACACTGGCCACATATCTATAATGTGTCATCAAGTAGGTTATAATTTGGTACTCCCGGAGTACCCTCCTCATATTCCCAGAATATGATAAACGTTCCTACCAACCAAACTTCCATTCTATATGAATGCACAATCATCAAGGTTGGTTTTTATGTTTAATTCCATTATTAAACCAATGTGTTCCCAGAACACTCACATACGTTCGCAGAACGTATCGCAAACCAAACTTGGAATGAAATCAAGCACCACTCCCAGAGTGTGCATCACGTTCCCAGAACGTGTCCAAGAAACCATGTCCCACACAATGGCCACATTCCCAGAATGTGTCATCAAGTTGGTTGCATTAGTTTAGTACTCCTAGAGTACAGGGTCAAGTACCCGAACATCACAAACTATCCTTGCCAACCTATTTCATTACCTTTCTCTATGCATGTATTGCATGCATAATTACTAAGGTTGGTCTTTCAATTAATTACTGTGATTTAGAAATATTTCAATTTCTCTTTTGAATGATTTATTTGAGGTATAGTCTTTGACACAAAAATTCTCCTTTGAAATATCCCAAAACATGTCATTAAACTTAGATTGGGAAAAACGAAGTCAATGGTATTCAAAAACTTAACTTTTTATTTTTCAGATTCAGGTACTAACCGGTTACAGTTCCAGGCTAACCGGTTAGAATTACAGACCTGAACTGTTTACCATTGTAATTCAGAAAACCCTTTTTCTTAAATTACCTACCCAATCCATAAACCAGTTTAACAATGTTTATACCTCAAACCACTGTTTATATCATTCAAAAGTCTAAATCACCTTTCATTGTCCAATGAGCATAATTTCCTCTTGAAACTATCTCATTACCTTAAGGTATTAACTCTCAATTTTCAATTTGAATTATTACAATAAAATCAACTTATTTTCAGATTGTTTTCCATTAAATTAAGGCCTAGATTTGAGTAGGATTTATAAAACCAAAATGCTGATTTTATAAACTTATTTTCTTTTGCATTTTAACAGGTCTAACCGGTTACGAATATCGAGTAACCGGTTAGATTATGCAGTCTGATACTAAAACATGAGTTTTAACAAACCATTCTCTTCACTACTCAAATCTAACCAAGTTTCAACCTTTAACAGAGTACATATACCTTAAATAAATATGTTTAAACACAGAAACATATCTATCTTGCATGCAATTCAATTTGGATACACAAATTGCATATAATTGCACATATTTCACAACTTAATGCATCAATTCACATAATATCCAATTAAGTCATGAAATCAACATCAACATAGCTTGCATGCATCCAGATAACATTGCTGAAAACAACAATTGAGCTCAAATTGGCCTCCAAGCCATCTATCCATTTCAACTTATGCCCTTTGAGTCTCTTGGTGACTCATCCTATATTCTACCACAATTTATTCTCATTCTAGCAAATAGTAAGCTTCCCCCTTACCTTAGGTTCGTGCTTGATCCAAAACATTACAGAGAGAAAGGCTCCAACATAGATTCCCCACAAATCCTAGGTTCTGCTCTCAGCCACGATTTCCATCAACAGGGTTCAAAGACCAGAAAATTTGACATAGCAATTGGCCAAAGAAATTGGGGAAAACAATTAGGACTCAATATAGGTAGCATGTACTAAAGAATCGAAGAGATTTGAGGCTTAATGGTGGACTGTACTTACCAAAATCAAAGCTGAAACTCAGCTTCCAGAACAAGAAGAAAACAGAGCTCAGACTTGATTTCCTAGCTTCCAAGGTTGATTACTCCTTCCACACGAACACTCAGCTCTCAAATCTTATATCATTGGAAAGCCCTTGATTCAAGCTTTCCAAAAGTGTGTGTTTTGCTCTCTAATACTCAAGAACCAACACGAATTTCCCAGAACGAAAACGAAACCCTAACTGAGCCGCCTTCAACACTGAAACCAGAAATCAACCCTAAACCTTCAGAATTTCCACAATTTATAGACGAATTGGGCTTGCATGCAGAGCGACGCGTGTCTCCCACCATGAATCGAGTGGGATTCGTGGCGAATTCTGGGTTAAAACGCGTGATTACTCATCAAACGCACTAACCCAGTTTTTTGAGTTCATCGTGTAACCGGTTACAGAGCCCTTCTAACCGGTTACATACTGATAAAATTCAAAAATTAATAATTTAATCACTCTTTCTTCAAAAACCTTTTTAATATTGCAATTAGGTCCCAACCCAAGGACTAAATTACAATATTCACATTTTTGTACAAAATAACCATATAAAAATATATCTCATATTTTTATATATAAAAACGCATAATGTACAAAAACTAAAACGTTCAAAACCAATATAAATCAATTATAAAATAATTGTTATAATTAATTTCTTGGTTATTTGGGACACGAAAATTAGGGGTGTTACAATGGGGCTCTGCTGAGGAAAATAAAACATCATATATATATATATATATATAGCATAATATGAAACCCCATCAGTGCAGTAAGTAGCAAGTAACATCAGTCGAGATAGCAAGAGTTTATAAAACATATACAACCCAGCTGTATGAAAAAAAACCTCACTCTAAGACCTCTCAAAATAAATACAATATATCACATAGTCTCAAAATAGAAGTCTCAGAGCAGGTCTTTAGTGTCCTCCGAAGCTCCTCAGATCCTCCACAGCTCTATCCCTAGGATCTAGGATCCAAAACATCTTGGCTATGCAGGCTCTTATGAACCAGCGGGTCCACCTCTCGCAGAAACAGTCGGCTCAACATGCACCTCCTCCTCGCTCTCATCCTGCACAGGGTCCTCCTCGACCTCGCCCGACTGTGTAGAGACCCCACCACTGCGTCTAGGATTTGCAGAAACAGTCCTATCATTATCAGTCGGACCAGGAGAAGGAGTCTCCTCAGTGAAAACTCTATGGGAGGAAGGATGGGAACGGGTGGCAGCTCTAAAACGAAAACTATGAAAACAACGCATAGGTCGAGCCGGGGGTGGTCCTCTATATGTGTAAAAAGGTGGAACATGCATAGTATAGACTAATGGGATCCTAAATCGACGAGGTCGCACACGCACCAGAGAGTTAGGGTGGTAGAGAGTGATCTCAACCTCCCCCTCAAAAGTGGCACGGTGCTCCTCATACGTCCATAAACCGTTAGGGGTAGGGCGTATCTCGATGCAAGCTAGGTATATGGCCATCACCTAAACAGGGCACAGGGAGTAAGTATACACAAATACATAATTGATAAAGACTAGAATTTACAATCACAAATATATCATGGACAGATCATGATGCAAATACATATGAGCACACCAGTTTTTAACATTATAACTCTTATAATGCAAGTGGCATGATGTATGATTTTCTATCCACAACTGAGGCCTCGAAAGTCCATCTTGGACGTCCATCCAATACACCCTTGTGTTCCCGGAACACCGACATTCGTTCCCAGAACGTAATGCCGAACCATACTTGGATAATAAGCATCACTCCCGGAGTGTGCACCACGTTCCCAGAACGCATACGTTCCCAGAACGCATAAAAAACCAGGTCCCGGACACTGGCCACATATCTATAATGTGTCATCAAGTAGGTTATAATTTGGTACACCCGGAGTACCCTCCTCATATTCCCAGAATATGATAAACGTTCCTACCAACCAGACTTCCAGTCTATATGTATGCACAAACATCAGGGTTGGTTTTATCTTTACATTTATTAATGTGATTTAGAAATATTCCAATTTCTATTTTGAATGGCCTGTTTGAGGCAAAATATTTGACATAAAAATTCTCCTTTGATTTTTCTCAAAACATGTCTTTAAAACTTAGATTGGGAAAAATATAATCAATGGTATTTAAAAACTTAACTTTTTATTTTTCAGATTCAGGTACTAACCGGTTACAGTCTGAGGCTAACCGGTTAGAATTACAGACCTGAACTGTTTACCATTGCAATTCAGAAATACCCTTTTTTCTTGAATTCTCTACCAATCTATACACCATTTAAACCTTGTTTTATGCCTCAAAAATCACAGTTTCCATCATTCAAAATTAAAATCACATTTGTTTCTAATAAGACATAATTTTCTCTTGAAAATTATTCCTTTAAATCAAGGTATTAACCCTCATCATTTAATCTGAACCAAGACAATGTTGTCAACTCATTTTTCAGATTGTTTGCAATGAATTTAGAGTATAGATTTGAGTAAAGTTAGTGCAATTTCAGGACTGTTTTATAAACTGATTTTCTTTTGAAATTTTGCAGTGTCTAACCGGTTACGAATATCGAGTAACCGTTAGATTATGCAGTCAGTCCACTAAAACAAGAGTTTGACAATTCATTTTCTTTCTTTCTCAAATCTAACCAATTCTCTTTATTCATAGAGGTCACATACCTTAAAATAAACATGTTCATACTCAGAAACACATTTAATTTGCATGCATCAAGTTCATAGCATCAAATTGCATAAAAATCACATAAACACAATTTAATGCAACAAAACTTAGAATAAGCATTCAAATTCAGAATTCAGCTTCCATATACTTTGCATGCATCACAACAAAGTTGCTCAAAACCACAGTGAGCAAGATTTTGGCCTCCAATGTGACGCTCTCTTTTTAACTTGAAAATAATTAATATTTCCAATAGTTGAATACTTGCTATCAAAATTAGGACAAGAAAATTTTTCATTTTTAAAACTCATACTTGCTAGTGCATCAATCTTTTGTAATATAAACTATTTTCGACTTCGGCTTGGTAATGTCCTAGTTTTGAAAAGACTCTCGAGATAACATTTCCTTAATTATAAAAAAAACATTGTTTGAATTTACTATTAAAACATATCATTTGCCTCTCGAGTGATATTGAATACACAAAAAAATAACCTTATCGCCGAATCCTTTTTAAATAGAAATCAGAGTTTGCGGAAGTAAAAATAATACTTATGGGGCTCTGCTGAGGAAAATAAAACATCATATATATATATATATATATATATATCATAGCATAATATGAAACCCCATCAGTACAGTAAGTAGCAAGTAACATCAGTCGAGATAGCAAGAGTTTATAAAACATATACAACCCAGCTGTATGAAATAAAACCTCACTCTAAGACCTCTCAAAATATATACAATATATCACATAGTCTCAAAATAGAAGTCTCAGAGCAGGTCTTCAGTGTCCTCAGCAGCTCCGCAGATCCTCCACAGCTCTATCCCTAGGATGTAGGATCCAAAACATCTAGGCTATGCAGGCTCCTATGAACCAGCGGGTCCACCTCTCGCAGAAACAGTCGGCTCAACATGCACCTCCTCCTCGCTCTCATCCTCCACAGGGTCCTCCTCGACCTCGCCCGACTGTGTAGAGACCCCACCACTGGGTCTAGGATTTGCAGAAACAGTCCTATCATTATCAGTCGGACCAGGAGAAGGAGTCTCCTCAGTGAAAACTCTACGGGAGGAAGGATGGGAACGGGTGGCAGCTCTAAAACGAAAACTATGAAAACAACGCATAGGTCGAGCCGGGGGTGGTCCTCTATATGTGTAAAAAGGTGGAACATGCATAGTATAGACTAATGGGATCCTAAATCGACGAGGTCGCACACGCACCCGAGGGTTAGGGTGGTAGAGAGTGATCTCAACCTCCCCCTCAAAAGTGGCACGGTGCTCCTCATACGTCCATAAACAGCTAGGGGTAGGGCGTATCTCGATGCAAGCTAGGTATATGGCCATCACCTAAACAGGGCACAGGGAGTAAGTATACACAAATACATAATTGATAAAGACTAGAATTTACAATCACAAATATATCATGGACAGATCATGATGCAAATACATATGAGCACACCAGTTTTTAACATTATAACTCTTATAATTCAAGTGGCATGATGTATGATTTTCTATCCACAACTGAGGCCTCTAAAGTCCATCTTGGACGTCCATCCAATACACCCTTGTGTTCCCGGAACACCGACATTCGTTCCCATAACGTAATGCCGAACCATACTTGGATAATAAGCATCACTCCCGGAGTGTGCACCACGTTCCCAGAAGGCATACGTTCTCCGAACGCATAAAAAACCAGGTCCCGGACACTGGCCACATATCTATAATGTGTCATCAAGTAGGTTATAATTTGGTACTCCCGGAGTACCCTCCTCATATTCCCAGAATATGATAAACGTTCCTACCAACCAGACTTCCAGTCTATATGTATGCACAAACATCAGGGTTGGTTTTATCTTTACATTTATTAATGTGATTTAGAAATATTCCAATTTCTATTTTGAATGACCTGTTTGAGGCAAAATATTTGACATAAAAATTCTCCTTTGATTTTTCTCAAAACATGTCTTTAAAACTTAGATTGGGAAAAATATAATCAATGGTATTTAAAAACTTAACTTTTTATTTTTCAGATTCAGGTACTAACCGGTTACAGTCTGAGGCTAACCGGTTAGAATTACAGACCTGAACTGTTTACCATTGCAATTCAGAAATACCCTTTTTTCTTGAATTCTCTACCAATCTATACACCATTTAAACCTTGTTTTATGCCTCAAAAATCACAGTTTCCATCATCAAAATTAAAATCACATTTGTTTCTAATAAGACATAATTTTCTCTTGAAAATTATTCCTTTAAATCAAGGTATTAACCCTCATCATTTAATCTGAACCAAGACAATGTTGTCAACTCATTTTTCAGATTGTTTGCAATGAATTTAGAGTATAGATTTGAGTAAAGTTAGTGCAATTTCAGGACTGTTTTATAAACTGATTTTCTTTTGAAATTTTGCAGTGTCTAACCGGTTACGAATATCGAGTAACCGTTAGATTATGCAGTCAGTCCACTAAAACAAGAGTTTGACAATTCATTTTCTTTCTTTCTCAAATCTAACCAATTCTCTTTATTCATAGAGGTCACATACCTTAAAATAAACATGTTCATACTCAGAAACACATTTAATTTGCATGCATCAAGTTCATAGCATCAAATTGCATAAAAATTACATAAACACAATTTAATGCAACAAAACTTAGAATAAGCATTCAAATTCAGAATTCAGCTTCCATATACTTTGCATGCATCACAACAAAGTTGCTCAAAACCACAGTGAGCAAGATTTTGGCCTCCAATGTGACGCTCTCTTTTTAACTTGAAAATAATTAATATTTCCAATAGTTGAATACTTGCTATCAAAATTAGGACAAGAAAATTTTTCATTTTTAAAACTCATACTTGCTAGTGCATCAATCTTTTGTAATATAAACTATTTTCGACTTCGGCTTGGTAATGTCCTAGTTTTGAAAAGACTCTCGAGATAACATTTCCTTAATTATAAAAAAAACATTGTTTGAATTTACTATTAAAACATATCATTTGCCTCTCGAGTGATTTTGAATACACAAAAACATAACCTTATCGCCGAATCCTTTTTAAATAGAAATCAGAGTTTGCGGAAGTAAAAATAATACTTATGGGGCTCTGCTGAGGAAAATAAAACATCATATATATATATATATATATATCATAGCATAATATGAAACCCCATCAGTACAGTAAGTAGCAAGTAACATCAGTCGAGATAGCAAGAGTTTATAAAACATATACAACCCAGCTGTATGAAATAAAACCTCACTCTAAGACCTCTCAAAATATATACAATATATCACATAGTCTCAAAATAGAAGTCTCAGAGCAGGTCTTCAGTGTCCTCAGCAGCTCCGCAGATCCTCCACAGCTCTATCCCTAGGATGTAGGATCCAAAACATCTAGGCTATGCAGGCTCCTATGAACCAGCGGGTCCACCTCTCGCAGAAACAGTCGGCTCAACATGCACCTCCTCCTCGCTCTCATCCTCCACAGGGTCCTCCTCGACCTCGCCCGACTGTGTAGAGACCCCACCACTGCGTCTAGGATTTGCAGAAACAGTCCTATCATTATCAGTCGGACCAGGAGAAGGAGTCTCCTCAGTGAAAACTCTACGGGAGGAAGGATGGGAACGGGTGGCAGCTCTAAAACGAAAACTATGAAAACAACGCATAGGTCGAGCCGGGGGTGGTCCTCTATATGTGTAAAAAGGTGGAACATGCATAGTATAGACTAATGGGATCCTAAATCGACGAGGTCGCACACGCACCCGAGGGTTAGGGTGGTAGAGAGTGATCTCAACCTCCCCCTCAAAAGTGGCACGGTGCTCCTCATACGTCCATAAACAGCTAGGGGTAGGGCGTATCTCGATGCAAGCTAGGTATCTGGCCATCACCTAAACAGGGCACAGGGAGTAAGTATACACAAATACATAATTGAAAAAGACTAGAATTTACAATCACAAATATATCATGGACAGATCATGATGCAAATACATATGAGCACACCAGTTTTTAACATTATAACTCTTATAATTCAAGTGGCATGATGTATGATTTTCTATCCACAACTGAGGCCTCTAAAGTCCATCTTGGACGTCCATCCAATACACCCTTGTGTTCCCGGAACACCGACATTCGTTCCCATAACGTAATGCCGAACCATACTTGGATAATAAGCATCACTCCCGGAGTGTGCACCACGTTCCCAGAAGGCATACGTTCCCAGAACGCATAAAAAACCAGGTCCCGGACACTGGCCACATATCTATAATGTGTCATCAAGTAGGTTATAATTTGGTACTCCCGGAGTACCCTCCTCATATTCCCAGAATATGATAAACGTTCCTACCAACCAGACTTCCAGTCTATATGTATGCACAAACATCAGGGTTGGTTTTATCTTTACATTTATTAATGTGATTTAGAAATATTCCAATTTCTATTTTGAATGACCTATTTGAGGCAAAATCTTTGACATAAAAATTCTCCTTTGAATTTTCTCAAAACATGTCTTTAAAACTTAGATTGGGAAAAGTATAGTCAATGGTATTTAAATACATAACTTTTTATTTTTCAGATTCAGGTACTAACCGGTCTCAGGCTAACCGGTTAGAATTACAGACCTGAACTGTTTACCATTGCAATTCAGAGAACCCTTTTTCTTGAATTCTCTACCCAATCTATGCACCATTTAAACCTTGTTTTATGCCTCAAAAATCACAGTTTCCATCATTCAAAATTAAAATCACATTTGATTCCAATAATACATAATTTTCTCTTGAAAATTATTTATTGAATTAAGGTATAAACCCTTTACTCTCAATCTGAACCATGACACTTTATATTCAGATTATTTATAATGGATTTACAGTATAGATTTGAGCAAAATTCCCAAAGACTTAAGGACTGATTTAATAAACTAATTTTTCTTTGAAATTCTGCAGTGTCTAACCGGTTACAAATATCGAGTAACCGGTTAGATTATTCAGTCAGTCCTTCAAAATAAAGGTTTTGACACATCATTTTCTTTAATTCTCAAATGTAACCACATTCCATCATTCAACAAGGTTCATATACCTTAAACAAACATGTCTCATCACAGAAACCAAATCCAAAGTGCATGCATCAAGTTCTTTGCATCAAATTGCATAAAAATTCACATAAACACAATTTAACACAACAAAACTCATAAACAACAATTAGTTTCTGATTTCCAGTCTTAATTCATTTGCATGCATCACATTAATGTTGCTCAAACATAATTGAGCCAAAACTTTGGCCTCCAAGCCTTTGTGTTTAAAACACATAATGCCCTTTTTGAGTTTTGTGAACTCAAATCCTAATTCATTTGATTTTCAGTCTAAATCTAGTATAGTGTAGACTTCTCCCATACCTCTAAGTCGATTTTGATGAATATTAACACTGGTTTTGAAGAAAACTCCACAGATTCCTCTCAAATCCAAAGTTTTGTTTTCAGCCACGAGTTCCATCAAGAGGGTCCAAAGATCACAGGATTTGACACAGATATTGACCAAAGAAATTGGGGAAAACCATTAGGACTCAAAATAGGTAACATGCACGAGGAAATAGAAAAGATTTGGGACTTAATAATGAGCTACACTTACCAAAATCAAGGCTGAAACTCAGCTCCCAGATTAGGAAAGATGCAGAATCCAGACTTCAACCTCAAGCTTCCCAGATGGATTCCTATTTCCACACACACTCTTGACTCACAAATTTGGTATCAACACGAAGCTCTGGATGTAAGCTTCGTGTTCGTGTATCACTCTTTTAACAACACTCTGAGATGAAGGAGAATTTGCCCACACGAATTAGGAACCCTAATTCAGCCTCTCAACACCAAATTCAGAAGAATCAACCCCCAAACCTTCAGAAATCCATCAATTTATAGAGGGATTTGTTGACATGCAGGAAGACACGCGTCTTCTACCATGCATTAAGTGGGATTCGTGGCGATTAATCGAATTAACCCAGTGATTACTCATCAAAATCCACTAACCCAGTTTCTGGGTTCATCGTCTAACCGGTTAGATTAGTACAAAATTTAAAAATTATTTTTTTTAAATCTTTCCCTCCAAGAAACTTTTTTAATATTACTTTTAAGTCCTCATTCAGGGACCCAAAATGCAATATCCTCATATTTTGCATTTATTTGCCGTATAAAAATATTTCAACCCATTTTTATATTTTAGGCTAATTAAATACAAAATATAAACTTGGAAAATTTCTATAAATTAATAATAAAACTTTTTATTATTAATTTCCTATTATTCGGGAGACGAAAATTAGGGGTGTTACATCCAAGCCTTTGTGCCATATTGCACATAATGCCCTTTTTGAGTTTTGCTAACTCAAATCCTAAATCACTTGAATTTTAGTCTAAATCTAGTATAAGCTAGACTTCTTCCATACGTTAAGACTAAGTTTGATGATAATCAACACTGAATTTGAAGAAAACTTCACAGATTCCTCACTAATCCTTGGTTCTGCCCTTCACCCACGATTTCAGCAACAGGGTCCAAAAACCACCAAATTTAACGTAGGAATTGGACAAAGAAATTGGGGAAAATGATTAGAACTTAATCTAGGTAACATGCACTAGAGAATCAAAGAGATTTGAAGCTTAATGGTGGACTGTACTTACCAAGATCAAAGCTGAGATTCAGCTTCCAGAACAGAAAGAAAACAGAGTCCAGACTCAAACTCTTAGCTTCCACGCTTGATTCCTCCACCCACACTAACACTCAACTCACATGGTGTATATCACTGAAATGCCCTTGATTCAAGCTTTTCAGAAAGGTGTGTTTCACTCTCTAACTCTCAAAGAAGAAGACGAATTGCTCAGAGCGAATTTGGAACCCTAATTACCCTTCTTCAACACAAATTGCAGCAATCAACCCCCATTTCTTCAGAGATTCCACTATTTATAGACAAATTGAGATAGCATGCATGATGACGTGTGTATTTCCACTAATCTCAGGCAGTAATCGTGGCGATTACGGGATTAATCAAGTGATTACTCATCAAATTCCACTAACCCAGTTTCTGGGTTCATCGTCTAACCGGTTACAGGGCAATACTAACCGGTTAGATTAGTACAAAATTTAAAAATTAATATTTTTAAATCTTTCCCTCCAAGAACCTTTTTAATATTACCTTTAGGTCCTCATTCAGGGACCAAAATGCAATATCCTTATATTTTGCATTTATTTGCAATATAAAAATATTTCGACTTATTTTTATATTTAAGGCTAATTAAATACAAAACATAAACTTGGAAAATTTCTATAAATTAATAATAAAACTTTTTATTATTAATTTCCTATTATTCGGGAGACGAAAATTAGGAGTGTTACACTTCCCATCGCTCCCAACATCTAGATATAGCGAATCGATTACATCCTTAAAGTTTAGAAGACATATTTAAGTTTTTGAAGAGAAAGGGTTCGAAAAAGTTTTTGTATTAGACAATTTTTCACACGGAGCGAAAAAATTGGTAAACTAAATTGATATGTAGTAGATATTCTTACCATAATCAAAAATAACAGAACTCAAACAAATTAAACCGTTGAAGAAAATAAAATGGGATAAGAGACAAAATTGATCTTGCTTATGAAAATTCGACACTGTAAATTATTCTGTGAAGAGACACACATCGTGTGCTTGACTCCGTGCACGCAATTCAAAAAGGCATCAGTACACTGATGGGCTTTACAAATTGCATACAGGGAGTCAGGCACACATGAATATGAAAAATAATGCACGATAACTACATATGCAACAAGTTTTCTTCAGTCACTTACATCATAGTAGATGATGTTAATATATGCATATCTCACAAATTTTATAATCTCCAATAATATTCAGAAGGGATTCAGAGATTTTTTGAAAATTAAATTGAATGGAAATCTCCCATTTTCACCTCTTTTTATAATATGGGCTAATTGATCTTAGAATGGTAGGCAAGTAGGTATGGTAGGTGGGTATGCAGGTACATTGTCCAGATTCAACCAACCTGATTTTCTCTCTTAATGTGTGTATACTTTTCAATGGTGGAATACGATAAAAATATTGACGTAATAAATTTATCGAGTATCTTTTAATCATTGCAAAATTGTATGTTTCATCTATTTACAACTTTTGTAAAGCTTAATATGTTAAAAGGTTGAAGTGTTTTAATTATAAAGCATGAACAATATAATGCCTATATGTTTTTATATAAAAATTTTAACTTTCGAATGTTGTCGACTGTAACACCCTTATTTTATATACAAAATAATAAGTAAAAGTCTATATTTAAAATAGTGTATTTAAAAATTTCCTTTCACAGATCAAGTTTAAAAATTAATATTGGGCATCCATTTACAATATAGATAGCATAACTATCGTTTCCTTCTTTCCAGTCATCCGCTGCGCCACTCTGATCCATAAGCTCCTTAGCAAACACCTAAAATGTTAACCACATAAGGGTGAGACCTTTTCACAACACAGTGAATCAGAGGATAATATAAAGCTCATAATATAAACTCAAGAATAACAATCAAATCAAGTCAGGGATCAACCAATTCATTTCATTCTCATTTCCTTATACATTCCTTTTTATCCATTATCCATTAACTCTATTCATTTCCTTAATCCTTTACATTACCATTACGTTACTTTTTCCATTATTAATTCCTTTTATTTTAATTCCTTTTCCATTGGGTGTAACCTCAAGCAGAGATCTACACCTTACACACAGTGTATACAACCACAAACAGTGATCTGCATACCCCCATCTCATTTATGTAACCTCAAACAGAGATCTACATAAACTTTCCTTTTTACTTTTTACCTTTTCATTATTCATTTTCCATTAATGTGTGTAACCCCAAACAGAGATCTACACACAGTGTAAGCAACCACAGACAGTGATCTGCAAACACTTCCATTTTTACCGTACACCACTAGAATTTGGATACCCGCTAGGTAATTGGAACACCTGTCTAGGGACTTGGAACACCTGCCCAGGACTTTACACCCATCCAGACCATAACCTGTAGGACTATGTACTTTTACCATTCCATTTATTTAATCAAATTATTGGTGTGGAAAACTGATCCTGTGGGTCACCCGGCGCCTACAGGGCGGTTTGGCCTGATGGGTAATTGGCCTGGCAGGTAATTGGCCCTAACAAGTAATTGGAACACCTAGCGGGTACCTAGTGTTCCGGGCCCACTGATCAGTTTCCACTTTAGTTACCTTTACCATTTTCAGTTAAACAACAATCCATTCCATTCTTTATAAAACATAATCCAAAATTCCAGCAACATTCACAAATATACATATAGCAACCATTCCTAATCAACATCACATAGCATTATAGCACAAATAATCATAACCTTTACACCTAGACTTACATTCTAATTCCAGTCCATTTATTTGTATTTCACAGCCAACATTCAACATCACTTGCATATATATATCACCCATTTTCACATAATATCACATAGTCATGAATAACATTCAAATTATCAAATATTCCCATTCAATTTCACATTCAGCACTTGCCTTCCATAACCATACTCTATCACCCTTAACAATTTGCCCTTATAACTATTTTTCTTTATTATCATAAAATCCAACTCATAATCTTTAATCCCGTTCAAGTTACATATTCAAAAACACTTCTTCTATCATTATTAATCCCATTGCATATCCTTTTTCCTATTCTCATTATCTTTTCTATTATAATTAGCCATTCACATCATCAAATCAAAATAATACACACAACCTTTAAAATTCACATATATCCACAAATCAGTCGACATACTCAGGTATGTCTCAGAGTGCTTAAAATAAATCATCTCCCTAGGGTTCTTCACTTCCTACTTAATTAATATACAAAAGGGTTAACATAAACAGTTTCCATAATAACAAAATTAACCAATTTACAACTTTTACCCTTAATCACTTCTAATCACATCCTAATATGGCTCCCACAACCCAACTCAACTATTAAACTTAAATCCTATTATAAACCCTAACTATCCCTAACTCAAAGTGTGGAAAAGAGACTCCCCTTACCTAGAAATCCTAGCAATAACGGCAGAGCCATGTTTACATCCGCAACTTGCTCCAGGGTCAAGGTCAATAACAACGTGTTGAATCTAAATAGGGACATATGATAAAACTAATTATAACATTAAAATATATATATTAAATAAAATCATTTTTGTCAAAATAATAAATATATATCATTATATAATAAAAATATATCATTTTTCTCTAAAACATCTTTATTTGAAAATATAGGGATAATAAAAATATTGACGGATCGTCAAATAAATTAGGTAGATAGATAGAGAGAGTTGAGAAGATTATATACCTAAAAAAAAGATTTGATATTGAACGGTTGGATCTGAAGTTATTGGATTGGGAAGGTTGAAAAACGTATAGTTTTCTCATATTCTCTCGAACCGTCTCCGTTTCTCGTCCTTCTTGCTCTCTGGCTTAATGGCTTTCTCTTTTCTTTCTACTAGTGAGTCTGAGTGTTTCATTTTTTTTTTCTTTTATCTTTTCTTTAACCTGGTGGCCTAAGGGCCACACGTTTCATATATTAGTTTTTTTTTTTTTTTTGCTTTGTTTGCTTTACGGTGGGTTGTGGGGTTTTGGGTAGAAACTAGGGATTATAATATATTATATATATTATTTTATGTTTCGTTCTTATTTGTGGGTCAATGTGTGTAGGTATTTTGGATTATAACTAAAAGTTTGACGATCCAAACCATAAAATACATTTAAGTAAAACAATATTGTATTTTTAATTACTCAAAACTAATTAGAAAATAATAAAGTTACCGGTCCCTCCGGATAGTTTTTGCGTAAAAAAAATAATCGAAATTCAAAAGTAAATATATTTTCTCAATCTTGATATTAAACTTGATAATATATAATATTTAAAATTTTGAAGTAAAAGATTAGTATATATAACTTAAACAGGTAATATATTAAACCAGTCCAGAAGCTAAAAATAAAACAGCCTCCGAACACTATGAAAATATACAGGGAAGCTAAAAATATTAAGTTAAGCATATTTTTCTGAAGAAACTATTTATAAAAGTGTCTCTAAGGCTTGCCACTTGAGCTCCCTGTCAAAATGTTAATTAAACTAAATGAAAGTACTACTTTATTTTTGGAAAACGTATGATAACAAATTTATACTTATTTTGACTAAAAAACATATTTCAAATATAATGATGAAATCAAAATTTTATTCCGAGACTCAAATATTGAAAACATCATATTAAATCATTTAATTATTTTACTAAAAGTATTAGAAATAACGGGATGTTACAATTCTCCCCCACTTATTGGAATTTCGTCCCCGAAATTCCGTTCAACATTCTTAATTGGAGAACCATCCCGGAAAAAGGGTTTCTAAGCTATGAGGCCTACTTCACTTTAGTTCTACTCCCCCACTTAGAATTGGCATATCGTTCCGCATGAGTACACCTCTAAGCTCTTGAGTACCGACAATGGTTTAACTTAGTCAGCCTCAAAGCGAAGATCCTATCGGGTTTTTCTAAGATCAGCTGGGTTTCCCTTCGGAATTCTATGCTCTAAACACTATTACTCTTAAGGGTTGATTATAATATAGCTTCAGAAGCTAACACTTATCCTATTCCTACGCTCTTAACAACCACATTCATCATTCAAGCAAACATAGGTCATGTAATCGTCATTCAAAAGTTAAAGCATACACCACAGCAACTCACAATATCATATACTTCAAATATCACATCATACCAAGTTCAAGCATACATACAACCTTCCTAGCAACATGAATTTTAAGCAAAGACATGACTCTATCCTACTTTCTCCTAGGTTAGTTATTGTCTACCTTACTTAACTTAGGGCTAACTCCTACCTCTACACATATATACATAACAATCACCAAACATTTGAAAATCGGTTCATAAAGGGGTTCGGGGGAAAGGACTTGTTCGATTGGCAATCATAAATACATTTTCATCGATTCAGTTCCCCAGTGCTATGAAAATTGCGCAAGTGGTGTCCCTGTATAAAGAAGAATATTATTATAAATTTTCAGGTCAGTCAGAGTTCCTCAAGTTCATATAAAAATTGCAAGCAAACTCCAACGACCTCCAAAATTTAAAGGAACATCACCGGAACGTAACTAAAGGTTGAATAGAATTATCAAACCGATTAGAGCACGTTAAATTCATTTTATTTAAAACACAGATGTTGCTCCAATTGGCTTGATAGATTACATGAAACTTTGGTTCAACTTTCGGGCACTTATGCAAAAATTTTCAAATCAATCGAGTGACCCAAACCCAAAAATCTAGTTTTCTATTTTCTGTAAAAATCTTGATTTCCGGCAACCACCTAATCGGAACACTAATCTTTTAAATCATTGGTTTAAACAACCACTAGATATGGAGATTTAGAATTTAGCAAAAAGATTCCATACTAGTGATGCTTTTAGAAAAATAGTTTTGCATTTATAAAACAAAATCCTTTGGAAACAGGTTCCTCCCTGGGTGAAGGAACAAGGAGTTTACTTGAAAATTCACTGAAACATTGAATTTGTGCACGTCATCATCAAGAGCTACCTCTATCTAGTTTCAGAAGAATCTAGATGAGGAAGTGTAATCTTGTTTCACTTCGTCAGACTTAAAGAAAAGGGATATGTTGTTACTTTAAATAAAATTAGTTTAGTAAGTTTTCAAAGTTTGTAACAATTACATTCCCTTCTTCTTCAAGTTCGAAAATTGAGTTTCGTTCCAAGTGGACTTGGGTTTGTATATGGAGAATTTCTATTTAATCGACGAGTGACTTGGTTAAAGCACGTGGGTTAAATCACCGGTAGATTACTTAGAAATTCTCGCATCCTTTATTATTTTCTTAATAATTTGTCACGTATCACGTAACCCCACAATCCATTTGGAATGATTGTGGTTCGGTGCACTCTTTTGAAATTCATTTTGAACACTCACATTGTCAAACAAGCAATCATACTATTTTTCACTCCCAAACATCAAGTACATGCATCATTCCGACAAACACAGCTATGCACAAATCATAATCTTATCTATCCTAGGATTCACAACCACTACTATAATGAAATAATACATTTATGCGAATAGGTCAACAACTTAGGGAAGAAGTATGCATGAACATAATACATATGAATAAACAAACATATGCAATGCAACACGATCATTTCGTAATGACATCTAGTATTTATTATAGTACAATCAAGTGTGTTATGTATACACATATACATGTGGAACAACACATACACATGTGTATAGATACACACAAATACTATCATGGATCTAATCCGAAACTTGTGCAAAGACCTCCCGATTGAATTTAAACCCTTGGTTCTGAATGAATAAAAATCTCTTGTCATTCAAAAATCCAATTATTGTCACTTGGGGTTTAAGTTCAATCGATAGGACTCTATACTTATCTTCCGTTTAGTGTTAAAGTCATCGGAACTAAATTAGTAGTGGAGTCAGCTACTAACCTGATATAAAAGTTGTTATTGTTCTTTGTGGATTCTAATTTAAGCGATGCGAACTAAATCACTCGTTTAGATTAGAATCGGGCAAGAAGTTATTTTTAATTTTCCTGATTTCACCTCTAATTTACGTCCTCTTGCTTTAATGCTAAACTATTCCGCATATAATCATATTGTGAGGACCTTTCGATTGAATCCGAACCGCTTCCCCGAGTTGGGCAAAAGTCCTTTTATATTAGTAAATCAAATTGGTGCGGTTCAAATTCAATTGGTCAGTACTCAATGCTTGTTTCACATTTGGGGTCACAGTTAATTGAATCGAGATTAGCTACGGAACCAACTATTGCTTTACTCTAAATATTATTTTTCGCTCTCCTAGATACTAATCTAATCAATGTGAATTTAATCATTTGGTTAGATTAGCATTGAGACCGTAATCTATTTGATTTGTGTGGCTCCATTTCTAACCCCTGTCCAATTACTTTGATACCAAACTAGTTGTCAAACACATGTATTCGAAGCATAAACAATTACACATAGCAAAGCAAAGAGAAGCGTATCATTGGCATTAAGGTTTCGTACATAGGAAATCGTTTGCAACTTCACGATAGTGCACAAACTTTTGAATTTCGGTGACTTCACCTCCCGATAGATATAATGTCGGATTGGCCATTTCCAACACTACATTTGATCGGTGGTAGTAGCCCTCGCAATTCGATTGAGTTCCTGTACTACTTGTTCGAAATTAACTAGATTTCCTTTGTATAAAACTTTAACTTTCGACTAGTCCAAAAACTCAACAATTACGCTTTCGACTAATCGTGTTCGTACCTCTTAGGTTTCCTGTTTGCAATTGGGTGAATGCTCAGAATCTCCAATTCTTTGAATCACTAAGGGATCCTGCTTAGTTTCCAAAGAATTCGATCCTCTTTTCGCTTTCATAAAAATTTCTTAGTTTAACACTTGTTGTTATTTCCCATTGCAAACATAAACTTACTCAATAGTATTTATCATTTACAATTTTCCACATAAAAGGCTCTCACCTTTATAGGAGAAGCTCGAGATGAGAGTGTTCGCAGCGAAATTGGGACAACCTTCCCCTCAGGCCGAAAGGAAGGAACTGCTCTGATACCATAAATGTAACACCCTTATTTTATATACAAAATAATAAGTAAAAGTCTATATTTAAAATAGTGTATTTAAAAATTTCCTTTCACAGATCAAGTTTAAAAATTAATATTGGGCATCCATTTACAATATAGATAGCATAACTATCGTTTCCTTCTTTCCAGTCATCCGCTGCGCCACTCTGATCCATAAGCTCCTTAGCAAACACCTAAAATGTTAACCACATAAGGGTGAGACCTTTTCACAACACAGTGAATCAGAGGATAATATAAAGCTCATAATATAAACTCAAGAATAACAATCAAATCAAGTCAGGGATCAACCAATTCATTTCATTCTCATTTCCTTATACATTCCTTTTTATCCATTTTCCATTAACTCTATTCATTTCCTTAATCCTTTACATTACCATTACGTTACTTTTTCCATTATTAATTCCTTTTATTTTAATTCCTTTTCCATTGGGTGTAACCTCAAGCAGAGATCTACACCTTACCATTGTGTGTAACCCCAAACAGAGATCTACACACAGTGTATACAACCACAAACAGTGATCTGCATACCCCCATCTCATTTATGTAACCTCAAACAGAGATCTACATAAACTTTCCTTTTTACTTTTTACCTTTTCATTATTCATTTTCCATTAATGTGTGTAACCCCAAACAGAGATCTACACACAGTGTAAGCAACCACAGACAGTGATCTGCAAACACTTCCATTTTTACCGTACACCACTAGAATTTGGATACCCGCTAAGTAATTGGAACACCTGTCTAGGGACTTGGAACACCTGCCCAGGACTTTACACCCATCCAGACCATAACCTGTAGGACTATGTACTTTTACCATTCCATTTATTTAATCAAATTATTGGTGTGGAAAACTGATCCTGTGGGTCACCCGACGCCTACAGGGCGGTTTGGCCTGATGGGTAATTGGTCTGGCAGGTAATTGGCCCTAACAGTTAATTGGAACACCTAGCGGGTACCTAGTGTTCCGGGCCCACTGATCAGTTTCCACTTTAGTTACCTTTACCATTTTCAGTTAAACAACAATCCATTCCATTCTTTATAAAACATAATCCAAAATTCCAGCAACATTCACAAATATACATATAGCAACCATTCCTAATCAACATCACATAGCATTATAGCACAAATAATCATAACCTTTACACCTAGACTTACATTCTAATTCCAGTCCATTTATTTGTATTTCACAGCCAACATTCAACATCACTTGCATATATATATCACCCATTTTCACATAATATCACATAGTCATGAATAACATTCAAATTATCAAATATTCCCATTCAATTTCACATTCAGCACTTGCCTTCCATAACCATACTCTATCACCCTTAACAATTTGCCCTTATAACTATTTTTCTTTATTATCATAAAATCCAACTCATAATCTTTAATCCCGTTCAAGTTACATATTCAAAAACACTTCTTCTATCATTATTAATCCCATTGCATATCCTTTTTCCTATTCTCATTATCTTTTCTATTATAATTAGCCATTCACATCATCAAATCAAAATAATACACACAACCTTTAAAATTCACATATATCCACAAATCAGTCGACATACTCAGGTATGTCTCAGAGTGCTTAAAATAAATCATCTCCCTAGGGTTCTTCACTTCCTACTTAATTAATATACAAAAGGGTTAACATAAACAGTTTCCATAATAACAAAATTAACCAATTTACAACCTTTACCCTTAATCACTTCTAATCACATCCTAATATGGCCCCCCCAACCCAACTCAACTATTAAACTTAAATCCTATTATAAACCCTAACTATCCCTAACTCAAAGTGTGGAAAAGAGACTCCCCTTACCTAGAAATCCTAGCAATAACGGCAGAGCCATGTTTACATCCGCAACTTGCTCCAGGGTCAAGGTCAATAACAACGTGTTGAATCTAAATAGGAACATATGATAAAACTAATTATAACATTAAAATATATATATTAAATAAAATCATTTTTGTCAAAATAATAAATATATATCATTATATAATAAAAATATATCATTTTTCTCTAAAACATCTTTATTTGAAAATATAGGGATAATAAAAATATTGACGGATCGTCAAATAAATTAGGTAGATGGATAGAGAGAGTTGAGAAGATTATATACCTAAAAAAAAGATTTGATATTGAACGGTTGGATCTGAAGTTATTGGATTGGGAAGGTTGAAAAACGTATAGTTTTCTCATATTCTCTCGAACCGTCTCCGTTTCTCGTCCTTCTTGCTCTCTGGCTTAATGGCTTTCTCTTTTCTTTCTACTAGTGAGTCTGAGTGTTTCATTTTTTTTTTCTTTTATCTTTTCTTTAACCTGGTGGCCTAAGGGCCACACGTTTCATATATTAGTTTTTTTTTTTTTTTTGCTTTGTTTGCTTTACGGTGGGTTGTGGGGTTTTGGGTAGAAACTAGGGATTATAATATATTATATATATTATTTTATGTTTCGTTCTTATTTGTGGGTCAATGTGTGTAGGTATTTTGGATTATAACTAAAAGTTTGACGATTCAAACCATAAAATACATTTAAGTAAAACAATATTGTATTTTTAATTACTCAAAACTAATTAGAAAATAATAAAGTTACCGGTCCCTCCGGATAGTTTTTGCGTAAAAAAAATAATCGAAATTCAAAAGTAAATATATTTTCTCAATCTTGATATTAAACTTGATAATATATAATATTTAAAATTTTGAAGTAAAAGATTAGTATATATAACTTAAACCGGTAATATATTAAACCAGTCCAGAAGCTAAAAATAAAACAGCCTCCGAACACTATGAAAATATACAGGGAAGCTAAAAATATTAAGTTAAGCATATTTTTCTGAAGAAACTATTTATAAAAGTGTCTCTAAGGCTTGCCACTTGAGCTCCCTGTCAAAATGTTAATTAAACTAAATGAAAGTACTACTTTATTTTTGGAAAACGTATGATAACAAATTTATACTTATTTTGACTAGAAAACATATTTCAAATATAATGATGAAATCAAAATTTTATTCCGAGACTCAAATCTTGAAAACATCATATTAAATCATTTAATTATTTTACTAAAAGTATTAGAAATAACGGGATGTTACATCGACGCCTACTTTTCATCGCAAAACAACATACCCCAAGTTAAACAATTTCATTTAAAAGGAACAGTAGCAGGTAGGTAGTCTCAAATACTTTTTATTCTCGCGTTCAATTTCGTGATTATTTTCATTGAATGTTAACTTTTCATGAATGGAATGCAATACAATACTAACGAAATAAATTTAATTTAGAGAATATTAAAATTTTAAGTATATTGTAAATCATTTCAAAATAATTTCTTTCATCTCTTTTTATGTTTTACTATATTTGTATTACATATATTTAAATATGTAGACAATTGATGTATTTTAGATATATAGCATATACGTATTAATGATAGAATTATAATTAGTTTCTTCACGAATTTGTATGAATGATAGACACATAAAATAATTTGGATCAGAAAAAGAGTAAAGTATTAAATATGTGACACCTACCACAAAGTAGAGTGTTGGATCCTAATTTATTTATAGAAATTGTTGATATGTTTTTTTATGTTAGTATATATTTTGTAAATTTTTTCGGTAAAAGAAAAAAATTCATTACCACGTGCAAAACTCAGAAGCAATGAAACCACCATAATAATGACGAATTAATAGCTACTTAATAGCTACATAATAATTTAACCTTGCCACCTTCTATGAAGGTTCAAGATCAATGAATATTTTTTAAATTTATTAACCGAAACTAATGGCGAATTAATAGCTACTTCTAAAATGTTATGAATATTTTTGACTTTTAGAAAATGGCAGAAAAATAATGAAGAAGATTTGTCAGTACCTGATTCAGTAAGAAAGCGAAGGAGTTATGTACTGAAAGACATGGAATTCAAAAGTAATATATTAGCAGGTTGGTAAGACTTATATTCCACTAATTCATGGGTTCAAATCCCGTTTCCAACTAGAGCACCACCATAAACGCATTTATAGTCTTGAGACCTGTCATGTCCCACAATGAATCCTAGGGGCCCAACTCAAAAAAATTTTGTTTTTTGTTGTTAAAATTTGAGTTGTTAATAATTTTTAATACGTTAATTTTAATAGCACAAAACAGTACTCCCTCCGTCGCTAATTATAAGACCTGTTTGGGAGATTTCACGTCCATTAAGAAAGTTGATTAATTTTGTTATTTGTAATGAAAATGTAAACTTTTGATGTGTATTTTCAAAATTACCCCTATTATTAAAAAGTGTTAAATAAATAGGGTTGTTAAATAAAATAGCACTGACTAACTGATTATTGATATGGCTAAGTGATTAGTTCAATTAAAATGTTAAAAATAATTATGCTATTTGAAAACCATGCTTTCTATACTTTAATATATTTTGACATTTTAAATTTTGAACTTGTTTTAAGAATTTTAAGATTCTTAACTTTATAATTTTATATAAGTACTTACTAAATGCTTACATTTTATTATTAGTATTTTTTTGAGATTTACAATAAACAAATAAAGAAAAATAATAATAATAATAATAAAAATAAAAAAAAAAGAAAAAAAATAAAGGGGAAGGGACTCGAACCCCCTCCCTGTTCTACCCCAGCCGGCCCTAAAACACCCATCACTCTTCTTCACCAAGCTTCCACTCCCCCGTCGACCTCCCTCCGCCGCCTCCAAGCTTGCGGCCACCAGCCACCATCGCCACCATCACCGGCGCTGTTGCTATCATGTCTCTCTCTCCCTCTTCCGCGTCTCACTCTTCCTCTCTCCTTGGGCCGTTGCGCCGTTGCCACTCGAATCCTCCCTCCATTCTCGACTTGTGCAGCCAACACTCACCATGAACTGGGAACTCGCGATCTCCCTCTCTTTAAGTGCTACGAATCGCGAGTTCTAACCCTCCATTACCACCGAATGAAGCCACGCCGCCACCACTATCAAAGTTTGCGGAACCGCGAACTGGAACCATGGACAAAGGTCAAGATCGACGCCTCCTCCACGTTGTGTCTTTGTTGAAGGTTCAACCCAAATCCGAACCACCTCCGGTGTTGTCGCCACCCCTCCCTCAGTCATCGCCACGGGCATACAAATCGCGAGCCGACCTTCATCCCTGCCTCCTTGTGTCACGTCTGCAGTGGGTTCGAATCGAACCGCCATGATGGGACCTTCACCAATCTCAAACCGGCAACCGTCACGGGTCTGGACTGAACCACCGCCACCCTTAGGAGGAGCAGCCGTGCCTTCCCTCATTGCCTTGGTTGGGGTAACCATCAACCCCTTGGATTGATCTACAACAAAGAAGAAGATGAAGTGAGTCAAATCGGTTGGACCATTGTTTCCATGAACCGAACCGGGTTGAAGCGGATGTGGGTTTCTACTGAACCAGGGTTTGTTGCTGCTGCTGGTTGGGTTCAACCGTGTAACAGCCCGATTTTCGACAACCGAAATAATTGACTTTCATTTCTTAATGTTACAAAAATGAGGCCAAATTTTTTTTTTTATTGTTGAAGGACTGGAAAACATATTTGACAAAGTTATTAGTGTCCTTCACCTTCTCTTTCGAAAACCGAGTTGTTACGTGAAACCAAAACTCTTCTACTTTGTTTTCGAAAACATCTCACTAAGAAAACAGTTTAGTTTCACTTAAACATCTCCATTCATTTACTCAAAGAACTTTAAACATGCTTCATAAAGCGAGTCCCCGCATTTTTTTAAAAGTCGGGCATGCTTCAAAATAGTTAGAGTACAGCCAAAGTTCATCACTTAGGTAATCCTTAAAGTTCAAACACTTAAAACAACTAAACTACTTGCACTTATCCTTAAACTTTCCTATTGGAAGCGAGCGGGTGTAGTTTCTTGTCTCTCTTGCGTTCTCCTCTCGTCCTTGAAGAAGATGCTGCTTGGGTGGTCATCTCCTCATTGTCAGTGGACATCCGCTTCATTCCATCTACTACAGTAGAATTCTTCTGCTCCTCGTACTGGACCCTCTCCTCGTAGCTCTAAAACCCTCATATATTGACTTGCCCTAGATGTGGCCCCAGATTGGCTCCGCTCAGTTGATGTTCTGGGTCTGGAATCGCAATCTCCGTGTGACCGGTCCATGCCCAGCCTTGCGGGGTGTGCTTCCACCCTCTTCCATGCTTATTCCATATGGTGAGGTTCATGCAATACTCCATCTGCCCGTTGAAATACCAGCAGCACCAATATGCCAACGAACAGAAGAGAGTAAGCGATCCGAACGACGAATCGTCGACGGTGTGGAATTTCCGTAGGCAAGATAATATGACACACACATAGAACACAACGTACACACAATAGCAAACAAACACACTACTATCATTAACACAGTCCATACTTACTCATCTTATTCTCATTATTTCCTCCATACTTCTCCATTCTTGTTTCCGATATCGTTCATAGATCTCATCATCTTTTCCGCTTTTCCATTCTCAAACTCTTTCTCATTTCCCACATTTTTCGATTCTCAACCATATTACTCTTCTCTTATAATGTTTTATTAAATTACAACCATCGATGATCAGGGAAGTTGAAGGATCATCGTGGTACGCATTTCTTACGTAGTTAGCACTCACATCTCAGGCCTACATCTCCTCGGCCAACCAACCACCTAGTCGGAAGCAAACAGGAGTACAGGACCTTTACCGTGCGGGCACGACAGCTGTCACAACATAAATGGTCCAAGACCAGGAGGCTCAGCCTCAATATCAAATCACATAATAACATGGCACACTGCCTCGCAGTGGCAAACAATTGCCCCACTCCAGTCCCTCTCACTGTTCTCGATTTGCAATCTAGGGGGCGACAGTATTGTTGTAGTGCGCGCACAGAACTTACCACGGTATTAGACCCAGTCCCCATCACGTTAGTGCACCACTTATGGATTTCGTTCTGTCTACAACAATACTCTAGACTTCTTGACGTTTCACCGTCATCGTCCTCCCCTAATGCAATCTCGTCCTAAGTATCCGCAGATACTTATCGCTCCTTCCTCTCCACTACTTCGGGTTAACACTCATCGCTCACCGCGTTCGCTGTTAATGTCTTTTAAATTCTTTTAAATATTTAATTATCCTAACAGTCGGCTCACCCTTAGTGCATCCCTTCAGTGAGTCCCGACCACTAACTGTGCACAATCTTCCTCTCATCAAAATCACACATAGCCCAGAGCTGGGAGTTCCTCACTTGTTTCGTATCTCATTTCTCAAACTTTCTTCTCAACCACACTCTCATCCTTCCAAATCTTCCTTTTTACCATCCTTTACCACAATCTCAATTTCACAACGTTCCAAATCGCCAATTTCCAAAAACTTTCACCAAAGATACTTTTTTTTAAATAAACCTTCATCACATCTCGTTTCAGAGAGGCTTTCTCAAAAACATCGTCTTCACAAAATATCCTTTTCATAAAACCTTTTTCAAAAGTTCGCGTCATAAAACTTCTTGGAAAATGTTGTTTCACAAACTTCTTCAAAATCCCGTTTCAAAACCTTTTTCAAAACTTTCTTTTCACAAACCCTTTTCAAAAGTTATTTTCGCAACCCAAAATTTCCTTTCATAATTCCTCTTTCAAAAACCATTTTTCAAAACACATTTACTTTGCTGAGCGCTAGTGGAGGAGCAAGCCCAGCTCAAAACTAGTTCCCAGACTAAAACCAAGAACAGAGGAGCTCAGCTCAACTCAGTCCATTTCTCCTTCCGACAATTCACATCACTCTCTCCCAGCTCTGGCTCGTTCTCACTCTCTCTTTCAATTTCCTTTCTTGGTCTCAACTCTCATCTCTCTTTCCCACTCTTATCATTCTTCTCTTATCATGCCATCACTTTCACTTTCATTTCATTTTCCCATTAAGGACCCAATAACGTCCAACACCCGTCCACTCATCATAACAATAAACATCATTACACATAAATAAAAAAATAACAAAGCATGCTATCACACACAACATCACACAATAGTATTGTGGTCTTTGTCACCTTCGTATAAGTGACCACACAAGGCAACCAATTGTCACTTATACTACTGACTCCAACCACTAAGTTCCGATCTTTGAGATGATACGGAACGCCCTACTAAATTACCTAGCTACCACGATGTCTTAGGAAAGCTTCTCTCTCACGTGGGCTGACGATAATTCTCACGGCACGCTCCTTGGTTTCCACTGCGATGCTCGTAACTGCTCCCGATTGTTACTGAACTCAAATAATTTCTTATTAAAATTTGGTCTCACCGAATTATTTAGAAAACGAAACACCTTTACCAAAACTCTTTATTTAAAAATCACTTTGATTTTAATTCATCCTAGGTTAAAACATTTCTTTAGCATGAATAGTCTCTTGTCCTTTAGAAGGGCCACATTTACTCTAAGGTTTTCTTATAAAAATCATTGGTTAGATAGAAAACCATGGGTTTCAGAAACCATTTGAAAATCTTTTCAAAACAATCCTTTTCAATTAATTAAATCATTTCATTCATCTTACTTTCTTCAAAACCGAATCAAATTAAAAGAAAATAACACAAAGAATTAAATCAAAACCTTTTTGGAACATCAAACTCTCACACACAAACAAATATAACATCATAAGCCATTCATAATTCATGCACACAAGATAAGAATCAAATACATGCACCTAATTTTCATGCATGGCCGAATCTCCTCCTTTATGAAGCGAGGTTTTATATTTCAAATACTAATGATTACTAACACATGCACTTAGGGAAAACAACACACGTCATCACATTCTAGATAAGAATTAAAGAATAGGACACATTTACTTAGGATTAGACTATCATTATTCAAGTTACATATGATGAGAAATCAACCCTTTTCCTTTACTTCCCTACCAAGACCGAATAGGACCTAAGGACAACACTCAACACAAACATTTATCAAATCAGTTTCATTTAGTCTAGATTACCTCAAATAATATAAGATAAGGAAATAAAAATAGTTTGAGTGGAGTTCACACCAAACTAAATGAAACTTCGAGGAAAACACAATCATATACCGAATCAATTTCATTTATTCAAGGCTAATTCAAATAATGTCACATAGGGGAATAAAATGACTTAAGGTTTGTTCCTAAACCGAATGGGATCATGAAAAAGTTACTTTTAAGTTTGAAATCAAAGATTCAAGTCCCATAGGTTTAGAAATCTTGAGTCTAACAATTTAGCACACATGTAAAATAAAATGAATTAATTTAGACAATAATAAGCATATAACCGTGAGCTTTCCCCAAGAAATTAAGTAAGTAAAATTTAATTTCTTAACACCATAATAGTAAAGAGGCATGACCAAATTTCTAACCTCTAAGAAAACTCATGCATGTACTTAGAATTTCTAAATGAGGTAAATTCCAACTTGCATGTAAAGGAAATGATGATCTAGCATGGTTTCCTAGACTTGGCCGAATGGTGGCAAGCACAAAGGCAAGATCTTACAAATTATGTTTCTTATGCAAAGAACAAGGTTCAAGATCCAATCATTCAAGACTTTTTAAAACAACATCTTACTTTGCAAGCTATCACCGAATCATCCTCATCATACATAAGATCTTAGTTTTTAAATTCTTTTATACAAAGATTATTCCTAAAGCTTGTTATGTTCGTTTCCCTTTGAAAAATCATGACATGCTTCAAAGAAAGTTCAAACTTCACATTTCCCCCAAAATCAAGCATAGATCAAGACATGCAAATCAAGATCAAGGTAAAAATATAATCCTAAACACAAAGCCTAGCCAAAGCCGTGAGGAACAAGAATAGAAATTAAAACATTCAAGCACAATTATTCAAGATCAAGTTATAAAAATGACATGCAAGGCAACAAAACTTCAAGATCATAAGAGAACAAAGGCACGCATCACAAAATTTAAACTTAACAAAGTCCATAATAAAGTCCTTTACACAACCAAAATTACTATACTATACTTCCTTAAATAACTACCTTAAATTAAAATCTCTAACTAAACTTTAAACTTCAAGCCTCTTCTCCTCTCCTCTTAGAGTTTGCTTCGGCCTCCTCCTCTCTAGGTTGATGGGTGGCTTTTCTTTTGTTCTTGGAAGAAGAATATGGTTGAGAAAGGGATTAAGGATGTTTGGGTTGAGGATTTGGAGTTTTCACTCTTCTTCTTTCCTTCTCTTCTCACGGCCTCTCTTTTTCTCTCGAAGGGTTCCAAGAGTTTGATGCAGTCTTGGACCAAGTGTTTGTGTTTGGGAAAGGAAAAGAAATGAGTTTGCCAACACTCACCCACTCCCACGGTTTTGAGGGTAAAACAAGGTATGGAAAATTTCCTATTCTACCCTCAGTTCGATTGGCTGGTCCAAGGGCAATTCGGCCCATCCAAAAACTTGCATGGGAAGAGTCATGTCACAAGGGGACAAGGTGGAAGAAAGTCTCTCCTAGGCCTCATGAGTCACATACCCTAGGGTTCTTCCTAATTGCCATTTGTTTCCTACTTTCTTAATGGCCAAGGGAATAAGCTTTTACCTGGCTCCCTTTCCTCTACATTCGGCCGAACAACATATGCACACATACACACATAATTTCATTTCATGTTATCATCACAAACACATAACATGAAATCATGAAGTAGTGCATACACTTAACACATATTTAAGCATGCATATGGCACCGTAGCACATCATGTCTTATGCTCTAAAACACACGACACACATACATCATGCACACATTCTCGTTCATACTCATACAATTCATGTATCCATTTATTTAAATTTACTAATCAAATTTCATATATACTTCCTTGCACAAACACACAATTCACAAATTCAAAATTTCCAAGAATGAAATCTTTAAAGAAATCGACCCACTCTATCCATTTAATTACAAAATACTTTTAATCTTGAGATAAAACCATATTTTTCACACAAATCAAAAAAATTTTCAAGGGTATCATTTAAAACTTCAAATCATTTTGATAAAAAGAGGATTCGTTTCTTTAAGGATCCTCAAAATCAACTTCAAGTAAATTCACTTGTCAAAATATTTTAACTAAAAAAAAAGAATCTTTATTAAATCCTGAAAATTATTTTTGAATGAAATCGTATTGATGTATTTGAGCCCAGAAAATGCGGGGTGTTACAAACCGAGTTGGGCCGGTGCGGATGCTTGGATCGGGATCGAATGGACGGTTGCCGAATCGGGAGCTCTCTGCACGCCTTCAAATTGGTTCTAATAGAACCCTGAGGTAAGGGGTTCTTTACCTTGCTTTAGGGAGTATTTTCTGATTAGTATATAATACTTGCTAAGAATATGTGGGTATGCTTGCGATTGATTATTCGGGTAATTAATTTAAATTAAATATAAAATAAGAAAGTAAATAAAATGAACTATAACTTGATACTTGTGATTGAATATGCAGGCTACGTGCTATATGTTATCATGTTTGTTTATTTGCTAGTTGTGAATTGTGAATGATTATAAATGATTATTTTTCTGTATGTCTGGTTGATTTAAAGAGATATATATAAACCATTTAAGTGGTTTGAATCGTGATGTTGTGTGCTAAATTGGTATCGCGTAATGAATTGAATAATTGAATAATAAATAAAAGAAAGTAAATATGTATGAGATGTAAACTAGAATGAGAACTAAGGAATATAAAGAGTTAAAAATGTCATGGCATAAACTTAGGGAATTGAAAATATAAAGTGTGAAAAGTGTTGTGTATGCTTGTATAATAAACGTGTGTTGAAGGACGAATGAGATAACAAATTAATAATAAAAGGCAAGAGAGAAAAGAATAATTAAAAGAAAGTAAAGAAAGGAGAAAAGAGAACTGCATGAATTGTAAAAGGAAACTGGCGCAGGTTAGATCGCGAGATCTGGTCATGAGACCCTGTGTCAAATTGATAAAAGACTAATAAGAGAATGGGCCAACGCAGGTTAGATCTTGGGATCTGGTCATAAGACCCTGTGGCCAACGCAGGTTAGATAATATGATCTGGTCATGAGACCCTATGGTGCAGGTTAGGTCGAATGGATCTGGTCATGAGACCCTGTGACATAGGTTAGGTCATATGTATCTGGTCAATAGACCCTATGGTAGAACAATAAACAGTGGTTCGGTGCAGGTTAGGCGGTGTGGCCTGGTCATGAGACCCTGTAGCTGAACCGATAAAAAGAATGAAAGCAAGAGAGAAAGGGTAAAACTAAAGGAAAGAGAACAAGGTAAAAGAAAGAGTCAAAATAAAGAAGACAGAATAACGAGAAAGATCATAGAGTGAAAGGAAGAGGAACGGGTAATTGTGTGTGAACTGGTGATTTATTAAATGGAAATTTGGAAAATGAGACCTAACGAAGATATTATGAATGGAATAAATGAATGGATACTAATAAGGCTAATGTTTGTGTATGATGCATGTTGGGTTTGCCTAAATGAAATTATATGTGTTACGTGCTAATTGTGGTTGACTTGGTAGGTCATTATGCCTAGTTAGAAACTACTTCTCTACTTCATGTGTAAAGCTCACCCTTGCAATCATTTTTACAGGTCCAAAGTTTGAGCAGACACAGTTTCCGGCCGAGCAGGGGTACACTCCACACGCGTGGAGTGTAATTTAGTTAAGAGAGAATTATATTCTTTTTATTATAATTAATTTATTTTGGTTTAGAAACAATTCGTTGTAAGCCCTGAGTTTTGTTTTAATTTGTTAGCAGGGCATGAAAAATCAAATTAGTATATCTATAAACATTTTCTGAACTGTACTGGTTTGACAGGTGTAATAAATGTAATTTTTGGGAAATCCGAAAAACAGAGGAAACTCTGCCGGATTTTCATCAAGATTTAAAAAGAAATTTTCAAGTCCAAATTAAAAATCAACTTAATTAATTGTAATTAAGTTATGTAAAATGTGAGGGTGTTACACCCTCCGTCGCTAATTATAAGACCTGTTTGGGAGATTTCACGTCCATTAAGAAAGTTGATTAATTTTGTTATTTGTAATGAAAATGTAAACTTTTGATGTGTATTTTCAAAAGTACCCCTATTATTAAAAAGTGTTAAATAAATAGGGGTGTTTGTGGAAAAAAGTAATTAATGATCATTGAAATTTGGTATGGGGTCATATAAATAGGGACAAAATAAAAGTGTCAAAAGGGTCTTATTATTAGGGACGGAGGGAGTATATTTTAAAACATTGTCGTTGTCGTCAATGAATTTGGCACAAAGAATTTTTTTTATAAGCGAAACTACAAAAGAAAAGAATATTGAAATATTTTTCTGAATTGTTTTTCCCATCGCTCCCAACATCTAGATATAGCGAATCGATTACATCCTTAAAGTTTAGAAGACATAATTAAGTTTTTGAAGAGAAAGGGTTCGAAAATGTTTTTGTATTAGACAATTTTTCACAGGGAGCGAAAAAATTGGTAAACTAAAACTATATGTAGTAGATATTCTTACCATATTCAAAAATAACAGAACTCAAAAAAATTAAACCAATGAAGAAAATAAAATGGGATAAGAGACAAAATTGATCTTGCTTATGAAAATTCGGCACCGTAAATTATTCTTTGAAGAGACACGCATCGTGTGCCATACTCCGTGCACGCAATTCAAAAAGGCATCAGTACACTGATGGGCTTTACAAATTGCATACAGGGAGTCAGGCACACATGAATATGAAAAATAATGCACGATAACAACATATGCAACAAGTTTTCTTCCGTCACTTAAATCATAGTAGATGATGTTAATATATGCAGATCTCACAAATTTTATAATCTCCAATAATATTCAGAAGGGATTCAGAGATTTTTTGAAAATTAAATTGAATGGAAATCTCATTTTCACCTCCTTTTATAATATGGGCTAATTGATCTTAGAATGGTAGGCAGGTAGGTATGGTAGGTGGGTATGCAGGTACATTGTCCAGATTCAACCAACCTGATTTTCTCTCTTAATGTGTGTATACTTTTCAATGGTGGAATATGATAAAAATATTGACGTAATAAATTTATCGAGTATCTTTTAATCATTGCATAATGGTACGTTTCATCTATTTACAAATTTTGTAAAGCTTAATATGTTAAAAGGTTGAAGTGTTTTAATTATAAAGCATGAACAATATAATGCCTATATGTTTTTATATAAAATTTTTAACTTTCGAATGTTTTCGACGCCTACTTTTCAGCGCAAAACAACATACCCCAAGTTAAACAATTTCATTTAAAATGAACAGTAGCAGGTAGGTAGTCTTAAATACTTTTTATTCTCGCGTTCAATTTCGTGATTCTTTTCATTGAATGTTAACTTTTCATGAATGAAATGCAATACAATACTAACGAAATAAATTTAATTTAGAGAATATTAAAATTTTCAGTATATTGTAAATCGTTTCGAAATAATTTCTTTCATCTCTTTTTATGTTTTATATATTTGTATTACATATATTTAAATATGTAGACAATTAATGTATTTTAGATATATAGCATATACGTTTTAATGATAGAAACATAATTAGTTTCTTCACGAATTTGTGTGAATGATAGAAATAAAAAATAATTTGGATCAAAAAAAGAGTAAAGTATTAAATATGTGACACCTACCACAAAGTAGAGTGTTGGATCCCAATTTTTTATAGAAGTTGTTGATATGTTTTTTTATGATAGTATATATTTTGTAAATTTTTTCGGTAAAAGAAAAAAATTCATTACCACGTGCAAAACTCAGAAGCAATGAAACGACCATAATAATGACGAATTAATAGCTACTTAATAGCTACATAATAATTTAACCTTGCCACCTTTTATGAAGGGTTCAAGATCAATGAATATTTTTTAAATTTATTAACTGAAACTAATGGCGAATTAATAGCTACTTCTAAAATGTTATGAATATTTTTGACTTTTAGAAAATGGCAGAAAAATAATGAAGAAGATTTGTCAGTACCTGATTCAGTAAGAAAGCGAAGGAGTTATGTGCCGAAAGACATGGAATTCAAAAGTAATATATTAGCAGGTTGGTATGACTTATATTCCACTAATTCATGGGTTCAAATCCCGTTGCCAACTAGAGCACCACCATAAACGCATTTATAGTCTTGAGACCTGTCATGTCCCACAATGAATCCTAGGGGCCCAACTCAAAATTTTTTTTTGTTGTTAAAATTTGAGTTGTTAATAATTTTTAATACGTTAATTTTAATAGACAAAACAGTACTCCCTCCGTCGCTAATTATAAGACCTGTTTGGGAGATTTCACGTCCATTAAGAAAGTGGATTAATTTTGTTATTTGTAATGAAAATGTAAACTTTTGATGTGTATTTTCAAAATTACCCCTATTATTAAAAAGTGTTAAATAAATAGAGGTGTTTGTGGAAAAAAGTAATTAATGATCATTGAAAATTGGTATGGGCTCATATAAATATGGAAAAAATAAAAGTGTCAAAAGGGTCTTATTATTAGGGACGGAGGGAGTATATTTTAAAACATTGTCGTTGTCGTCAATGAATTTGGCACAAAGAATTTTTTTTATAAGCGAAACTGCAAAAGAAAAGAATATTGAAATATTTATCTGAATTGTTCTTCCCATCGCTCCCAACATCTAGATATAGCGAATCGATTACATCCTTAAAGTTTAGAAGACATAATTAAGTTTTTGAAGAGAAAGGGTTCGAAAATGTTTTTGTATTAGACAATTTTTCACAGGGAGCGAAAAAATTGGTAAACTAAAACGATATGTAGTAGATATTCTTACCATATTCAAAAATAACAGAACTCAAAAAAATTAAACCAATGAAGAAAATAAAATGGGATAAGAGACAAAATTGATCTTGCTTATGAAAATTCGGCACAGTAAATTATTCTGTGAAGAGACACACATCGTGTGCTTGACTCCGTGCACGCAATTCAAAAAGGCATCAGTACACTGATGGGCTTTACAAATTGCATACAGGGAGTCAGGCACACATGAATATGAAAAATAATGCACGATAACAACATATGCAACAAGTTTTCTTCTGTCACTTACATCATAGTAGATGATGTTAATATATGCAGATCTCACAAATTTTATAATCTCCAATAATATTCAGAAGGGATTCAGAGATTTTTTGAAAATTATATTGAATGGAAATCTCATTTTCACCTACTTTTATAATATGGGCTAATTGATCTTAGAATGGTAGGCAGGTAGGTATGGTAGGTGGGTATGCAGGTACATTGTCCAGATTCAACCAACCTGATTTTCTCTCTTAATGTGTGTATACTTTTCAATGGTGGAATATGATAAAAATATTGACGTAATAAATTTATCGAGTATCTTTTAATCATTGCAAAATGGTATGTTTCATCTATTTACAAATTTTGTAAAGCTTAATATGTTAAAAGGTTGAAGTGTTTTAATTATAAAGCATGAACAATATAATGCCTTTATGTTTTATATAAAAATTTTAACTTTCGAATGTTTTCGACGCCTACTTTTCAGCGCAAAACAACATACCCCAAGTTAAACAATTTCATTTAAAATGAACAGTAGCAGGTAGGTAGTCTCAAATACTTTTTATCCTCGCGTTCAATTTCGTGATTCTTTTCATTGAATGTTAACTTTTCATGAATGGAATGCAATACAATACTAACGAAATAAATTTAATTTAGAGAATATTAAAATTTTCCGTATATTGTAAATCGTTTCGAAATAATTTCTTTCATCTCTTTTTATGTTTTACCATATTTGTATTACATATATTTAAATATGTAGACAATTAATGTATTTTAGATATATAGCATATACGTATTAATGATAGAAACATAATTAGTTTCTTCACGAATTTGTGTGAATGATAGAAACATAAAATAATTTGGATCAGAAAAAGAGTAAAGTATTAAATATGTGACACCTACCACAAAGTAGAGTGTTGGATCCCAATTTATTTATAGAAGTTGTTGATATGTTTTTTATGATAGTATATAGTTTGTAAATTTTTTCGGTAAAAGAAAGAAATTCATTACCACGTGCAAAACTCAGAAGCAATGAAACAACCATAATAATGGCGAATTAATAGCTACTTAATAGCTACATAATAATTTAACCTTGCCACCTTCTATGAAGGGTTCAAGATCAATAAATATTTTTTAAATTTATTAACTGAAACTAATGGCGAATTAATAGCTACTTCTAAAATGTTAGGAATATTTTTGACTTTTAGAAAATGGCTGAAAAATAATTGTAGGGTTAACCAATAATAAATCCTACCGCTACAGGATAAGCATGAGCTCTCTAGTACAAGATAAGGGTGAATAACTCATCCTTCTTATCCTCTAAGAGCCATGTCAGCCCTACTGGGCCGAACAGGCCCATAAGGCACCACAACACAACTTCCCCTATAAGTATCGCCATGCTATAGGGGCTAAGGTATGTTCTCTCATCCCTACTCTCAAGAACTACGTGTGGCTTGATCCCCTTATCACTGGGGGTACGTAGGACCGGGGTCACCCTCGTCAGCTGCAACAACCCCAAACACACATCGTGGTGTTCCATCAATACCGGATCGTGGTGTTCCATCAATACCGGGACACTACATTGGCGCCGTCTGTGGGGAACGGTAAACTCCGATTCCCATACACCATTCAATAAAAAAAATAATAATAATAATAAAAAAATAAAGGAGGCAACGAGGTGCTGCTGATGCTCTTCATGAAGAAGCCAATCTTCATCTCCATCGTGGCTGTTCAAACCGTCGGCAGCAGTGAGAGTAACGCATATGTCTCCTGCTCCGTGGCAGTCCGTCGGCGTGCTTCTGTGTCCATCGCTAGCCCCGTCATCCACCGTGGCTCCCATCACATCTAGCGAGCATCATGACGCGGTGAGCATGATGCCAAGCACGAGCGCCGCCGCTTCATACCTCCCTTCAGGTGAGCATGAGGCCAAGCACGAGCGCCGCCGCTTCATACCTCCCTTCAGATCCATACACACCAAGCCCACAGCCACCGTCCCGTCACACCGCGAACAGAATCTCGGTCTCTGAAGGCCTTAGATCGCAAGACAAGGAAGCGGCCTCTTGACCCATGGTGAACCACTCCGAGGTATGCAGGACACGGCAGCAACACCTCTACCATTCCTCAGTCTTGGTCCAATATATGCCACCACCGCCACAAACACGATCATCTCGATCCCTCCTCCCCTGGTGTCTGCGGCTTTGCTTCTCGCTCCGATCTCTTCGGATCGACCACCACCGACACAAGCACTGCCAGCAGATCCGGTTTCCTTCGTAGCCGCCGGTGTGGCCGCACCACCCGTGGCAGTCTCCTGTCCCTATTCAGTGCCGCTGCAGCATGCAACATAGCAGCATCAACTCTGTGCAGCGCAGCTGCTGCAAACCTGCTGCATTAGGGTTCCCAAGCCCTAATGGGCTGTGTGGCCCAATAAAAAAAAGAAAAAGAAGAGCTAAACAGAAAAAAGAAAGTGGGTCAATGGCCCACTATCTCTCCAAAAAAAAGGAGGAATGGACTATCAGCACTCATTTGGCCCAACTGGACGAATTCTTTACAAGGCATTTTAAGGGATATCAACAACGGGCCCAACAGGCCCTAACAAAAAAAAATAGAAAAGGGCCTCAACAGGCCCTAACCAAAAAAAACGTAGAAAAGGGCCTCAACAGGCCCTAACAAAAAAAAAGTGAACGACAACAAAACAGGGAAGTAACTTTTTTATTCAATTGTCAATATCACTTATTAGCGCATGATTAATTTGATTACATGTCATTTATTAATTGCCAATATTTATTATTTAATGGTTATAAATTGTTAACTTTGAACAACAATAACTAATCAATTATTATTTTTTTGCACACATGCGAGGTACATGTATGATAGCCCGAGCCAGTGAGTAAACAGTCTAAATGGCCCAACCTATACGGGCTTATTTGATACGGGCTAAACATGCCCAAATTAATTTAAAGAAAATGAAGGCCAGGCCTCGCTGCTCAACAAAAGCTCATTTGAAAAGGATTGATAGAAGACTTCAAACCGATGCTCCTCATCTCACTAAATCAGGGAAGGAATTCTCGTCCCCATATTATTTTCCTATTTACTTGGCATTCTATGTGGTTACTTTGCACACATGTTGATATTAACTCAGCTGACGCAATATTTCTGAAATGTGCTTTTAATACTTAGTTCCTTTTAAATCCTTTACATATCGCTTATTATTTGATATATACATCGCGCATTCTCATTTTTCATGGATAAGCTTTCATCACGATATTACAATTATCAATTACAATTATAAATGTCCTTCAATTACAATTATTGCGCATGATATACCTGAAATTATGCGTCTTTTCAAGGGCAATCCTGTCTATTTGCACGATATTTAACTATTGTCTTTTCAGTCACGATATTATTATATTATTACGTGTGATATTACTAAATCATACTACCTCTATACCGATATTATACATCGTATCTTTGTCAATAATTGTCATTATTGTTGTTTGATTGCTATAAATTGTCAATTTAATGATGACTACCAATTATTTTACATATGCGAGGTACGAGTATTATAGCCCACTTCTCTAAAAGGCCCATTCCGAGTAGTGACCTTTTTAAACAAAGCCCATTCCGAGCTTCAGACCGCCAAAAGATATCCTCAAAATTAATTGGTGCTAAACTGCTCAGTCACTATTGGCGTCTAATATTAGTATCCTCAACGTGCCAAAGCCTGCCACATCCTCGCACCCTCTGCCATAACACCCTTGCCTCTCACGGTTACTTACAGCCAAAAGACATCCTTGTTAACATCCCTCCTCGGGATCCAGCGATGCTCACACGAGTGCTACACAGTGATTCGCCCATAATGGCATACAGGGGTTTTGGAAGAAAAAGGGTGAGGAATACCGGCTAACCACACATTCTAGTGATAGAAGAAGAAAGGCCTCAATGCCAAAAGGATGCCGGGCATATCAACATTATTCAGAAATAGTCTAACCACGAAGACTAACAGGAAGGATCTTTCTCATTACCCCATTAATATTATTTCAATTTCATGGTTTAATTGTCCTATTCATTATTATTGAATCACTCACCACATGACATGTGTTATCTTAGATAATAATCGTAATTAACAGTGAACTAATTCATACTTCGCTATTAATGTCATTACATATCATTTACTACTTGATATTCTAATAGCTGTTTTTATACATCATGTAAAGGTACAAATTTGATGGTCGGAACTACCGGGCGCAATAGCCCGAGCACGATGGCCAAAAATGATTCGAGTGTTTCACGCATAACCAAGTCAGGATTCCTATCATCCGAAAACATGCACAAGCCGACCACAGGTCTAAATCCACAAGCCCATTGTATTTACTGCTTCAATTAAATAAACGTTCTGTTATTGAATTCATTGTATCACGTACTTTTCCTCATAACCGATTAGCCACCGCTTATGACACGAACGATTATAAACAGCTCCAACAAGAGCTTATAAATCGTCAAGTACTCCAAAGAAGATTCCCGATTCGAACATGATTTGTTATAACAATCATCGTATACATCGCGGATAGAGGAACCCACCTCGGCTAAAGTGCTGGAGTTCCGAGGTCTTAACACTTGAATTCTTAACAAAAAGAACAAAAAGAAGCACAAAATCATAACGGATATTATAAATATTCACTCATTTCGGATCACGTCTTGACGCACTTGCCTACGATCTCGGTTGGCCGACCAGATCGGCATGGCTACAAGTAAAAACGGGAATTGCTACCTCGATAACTTGGCCATCGGCCAAATACGTCGCAGGATCGAGGAATGCATCTCGGCCAAGGCAGTCATTTCGACAGCATCCCCCATAGACGTTACGATCCAATTCATGATATTACTTTTAACACACCCCGATAAGAGAGGTGTATGAATCTCCGAATCGCGATACTCTTCCGAGTAAAAGACCTTGGCTGCGAACATTCTTTTACGTCACCGCCAAGCCTCAGAAAAGAACGACTGATCCGCCCAAAAGGGCTCTAAACTCGGCACAGTCTCTATGACTCTTCCCGAGCTAGGGGGATCCATACCGTGGACCGGACTCCGGTCCGACCTACACTCATAACTTCATCACCCGGAGCACCCCCAAATCCATTCTGGAACTCCTCCCGCGGGAACTCGGTTTGAGATGAGCCTCACCGAGCTTGTACTCGGTTCGAGATGTTCCTCACCGAGCTGGTGGCGGATCCCCCCCGCGGGACCTCGGTTAGAGATGAGCCTCACCGAGCTTGTACTCGGTTCGAGATGTTCCTCACCGAGCTTGTACTCGGTTCGAGATGAGCCTCACCGAGCTTGCACTCGGTTCGAGATGAGCCTCACCGAGCTTTTACTCGGTTCGAGATGTTCCTCACCGAGCTTGTACTCGGTTCCAGATGTTCCTCACCGAGCTTTTACTTGGTTCGAGATATTCCTCACCGAGCTTGTACTCGGTTCGGGATGAGCCTCACCGAGCTTGTGGCGGATCCCCCCGCGGGAACTCAGTTCGAGATCGAGGTACTCTTTCAGTTTCATCATCCGAGCACAAAAGAGCACTATCAACCATCCGCAACACTCTTCCGAGCGGAAGACCACGCCTGCAAACAATGCTTTATGTCACCGCCAACTCCTAGAAGCTCAGCACAGGCTCTTCAAGCCTATCCGAGGTTGGGGGGCTTGTAGGGTTAACCAATAATAAATCCTACCGCTACAGGATAAGAATGAGCTCTCTAGTACAGGATAAGGGTGAATAACTCATCCTTCTTATCCTCTAAGAGCCATGTCAGCCCTACTGGGCCGAACAGGCCCATAAGGCACCACAACACAACTTCCCCTATAAGTATCGCCATGCTATAGGGGCTAAGGTATGTTCTCTCATCCCTACTCTCAAGAACTACGTGTGGCTTGATCCCCTTATCACTGGGGGTACGTAGGACCGGGGTCACCCTCGTCAGCTGCAACAACCCCAAACACACATCGTGGTGTTCCATCAATACCGGATCGTGGTGTTCCATCAATACCGGATCGTGGTGTTCCATCAATACCGGATCGTGGTGTTCCATCAATACCGGGACACTACAATAATGAAGAAGATTTGTCTGTACTTGATTCAGTAAGAAAGCGAAGGAGTTATGTGCCGAAAGACATGCAATTCAAAAGTAATATATTAGCAGGTTGGTATGACTTATATTCAACTAATTCATGGGTTCAAATCCCGTTGCCAACTAGAGCACCACCACAAACGCATTTATAGTCTTGAGACCTGTCATGTCCCACAATGAATCCTAGGGGCCCAACTCAAAATTTTTTTTTTGTTGTTAAAATTTTAGTTGTTAATAATTTTTAATACGTTAATTTTAATAGCACAAAACAGTACTCCCTCCGTCGCTAAGTATAAGACCTGTTTGGGAGATTTCACGTCCATTAAGAAAGTTGATTAATTTTGTTATTTGTAATGAAAATGTAAACTTTTGATGTGTATTTTCAAAATTACCCCTATTATTAAAAAGTGTTAAATAAATAGGGGTGTTTGTGGAAAAAAGTAATTAATGATCATTGAAAATTGGTATGGGGTCATATAAATAGGGACAAAATAAGTGTCAAAAGGGTCTTATTATTAGGGACGGAGGGAGTATATTTTAAAACATTGTCGTTGTCGTCAATGAATTTGGCACAAAGATTTTTTTTTATAAGCGAAACTGCAAAAGAAAAGAATATTGAAATATTTATCTGAATTGTTCTTCCCATCGCTCCCAACATCTAGATATAGCGAATCGATTACATCCTTAAAGTTTAGAAGACATAATTAAGTTTTTGAAGAGAAAGGGTTCGAAAATGTTTTTGTATTAGACAATTTTTCACAGGGAGCGAAAAATTTGGTAAACTAAAACGATATGTAGTAGATATTCTTACCATATTCAAAAATAACAGAACTCAAAAAAATTAAACCAATGAAGAAAATAAAATTGGATAAGAGACAAAATTGATCTTGCTTATGAAAATTCGGCACTGTAAATTATTCTGTGAAGAGACACACATCGTGTGCTTGACTTCGTTCATGCAATTCAAAAAGGCATCAGTACACTGATGGGCTTTACAAATTGCATACAGGGAGTAAGGCACACATGAATATGAAAAATAATGCACGATAACAACATATGCAACAAGTTTTCTTCCGTCACTTACATCATAGTAGATGATGTTAATATATGCAGATCTCACAAATTTTATAAACTCCAATAATATTCAGAAGGGATTCAGAGATTTTTTGAAAATTAAATTGAATGGAAATCTCATTTTTACCTCCTTTTATAATATGGGCTAATTGATCTTAGAATGGTAGGCAGGTAGGTATGGTAGGTGGGTATGCAGGTACATTGTCCAGATTCAACCAACCTGATTTTCTCTCTTAATGTGTGTATACTTTTCAATGGTGGAATATGATAAAAATATTGACGTAATAAATTTATCGAGTATCTTTTAATCATTGCAAAATGGTATGTTTCATCTATTTACAAATTTTGTAAAGCTTAATATGTTAAAAGGTTGAAGTGTTTTAATTATAAAGCATGAACAATATAATGCCTATATGTTTTTATATAAAAATTTTAACTTTCGAATGTTTTCGACGCCTACTTTTCATCGCAAAACAACATACCCCAAGTTAAACAATTTCATTTAAAATGAACAGTAGCAGGTAGGTAGTCTTAAATACTTTTTATTCTCGCGTTCAATTTCGTGATTCTTTTCATTGAATGTTAACTTTTCATGAATGGAATGCAATACAATACTAACGAAATAAATTTAATTTAGAGAATATTAAAATTTTCAGTATATTGTAAATCGTTTCGAAATGATTTCTTTCATCTCTTTTTATGTTTTACTATATCTGTATTACATATATTTAAATATGTAGACAATTAATGTATTTTAGATATATAGCATATACGTATTAATGATAGAAACATAATTAGTTTCTTCACGAATTTGTATGAATGATAGAAACATAAAATAATTTGGATCATAAAAAGAGTAAAGTATTAAATATGTGACACCTACCACAAAGTAGAGTGTTGGATCCCAATTTATTTATAGAAGTTGTTGATATGTTTCTTTATGATAGTATATATTTTGTAAATTTTTTCAGTAAAAGAAAAAATTCATTACCACGTGCAAAACTCAGAAGCAATGAAACGACCATAATAATGGCGAATTAATAGCTACTTAATAGCTACATAATAATTTAACCTTGCCGCCTTCTATGAAGGGTTCAAGATCAATGAATATTTTTTAAATTTATTAACTGAAACTAATGGCGAATTAATAGCTACTTCTAAAATGTTATGAATATTTTTGACTTTTAGAAAATGGCAGAAAAATAATGAAGAAGATTTGTCAGTACCTGATTCAGTAAGAAAGCGAAGGAGTTATGTGCTGAAATACATGGAATTCAAAAGTAATATATTAGCAGGTTGGTATGACTTATATTACACTAATTCATGGGTTCAAATCCCGTTGCCAACTAGAGCACCACCATAAACGCATTTATAGTCTTGAGACCTGTCATGTCCCACAATGAATCCTAGGGGCCCAACTAAAAAAATTTTTTTTTTGTTGTTAAAATTTGAGTTGTTAATAATTTTTAATACGTTAATTTTAATAGCACGAAACAGTACTCCCTCCGTCGCTAATTATGTGATGTCCTAGACGGTGAGGACCTCCAAGGGTGTAGGAGATGACCTTCAAAGGTACCTCTTTCTAGGGTTGATCTGTGATGTTTGGGGGAAGTCCTCAGATGGCTAAAGGAAAGAGCCAAGAAGCAACCCTAATCACTGGTGTGTGAGGATGGCAATTAGGGTTAGAGGACGTACCTGAGCCCCATGTAGTACGGAGCTACTTATAGGGGGGAGCTGGTTGCCCTAATGGGCTTGCTTTAGGCCCAAGTAGGGCCAGCTTGTATTGAGCTAGGAATGGATAGGTTGTCCTTGCCGATAAGGTTGTGAGCTGTCCTTGTGGATAAGGTTGTGAGCTGTCCTTGCGGAAAAGGTTGTGAGCTGTCCTTGTGGATAAGGAAGGGGGGACGTCATCGTGTCCTATACGTCGGACTCGGGGAGGTGTCGGACCTGGATGGGAACACGAGGTCGGCCTGTATCTGGCATCTGTTCGGCCGTTGAGCATTGAGCTCGGCCGAGCACTTAGAAGGCCTCCTGAAGGGTCCTCAGGACTTCGGCGAGGTGGTTTGAGGACCTCGGCTAGGCCGAGTCCACCACATAAGCCCCCCAGCTCGGTCAAGGCTATCGGAGCCTTGTTCCGAGGTTCGCTGAGTCCACCACATAAGCCCCCCCAGCTCGGTCAAGGCTATCGGAGCCTTGTTCCGAGGTTCTGGTTTAGGTCTTTTCCCCAAATCCACCTCATAAGGTCCGAGTCAACCACATAAGCCCCCCAGCTCGGTCAAGGCTATCGGAGCCTTGTTCCGAGGTTCTAGGGAGTTCGGACGATGATTTGCCGGTAAGTTGGATCCAGCTGTTTCTGATGTCCTTTCATTATGACAGAGCAGGTTTGACAGTTGTCAAGTCACCCGTACCGATGTAACGTTTGATTTTACTGGATCTGACCCGTGTCAGAAATCACGACCTTCGAAGCGTCATCATTACTGTGACGTTGCTCGAGGTCCATTGTTTCAGCTGCTGCATGACACGCTTCCCAATTGGTATGGCTGCATGTTGGGTTGGGCCTTTTAGGCTTGGCCCAACTTTCGAAAGTGGAGGGAAGGTGGTTCCTCTTCCCTTATCTAGGCACAAACCGTTCTGCTTCTTCTTTCCACCACACGGCTGCACCTTCTTTCACTTACACGAGATCCACTCTCCCACCTTCTCTCGAGATTACATTCTGGAATTGTGCTCTTCTTTCCTTCTTTCTCCGCAGATAACAAATCACTCTCCACCCCCTTCGTTCTTCGCGGTTGCCTACTTGAGGTATTCTCTCACTTCTTTTTCCCTTTTGTTTTTATTTCTTCTCCTTCCCTGTTCTGGTTCACCTGGGTAGGATTTAGGGTTCTAAAGTTTTGTTTCTATAGGGGTGGTTTTTTCTGTCTGTTGGGTTTTGTGCTAGCCTTGGGGGATCCAATTGGTGGCTTATAATGTTTCTGGGTTTGGGGCGTTTTAGGACTTGCTTTGCGGGTTTTTGCACTGCTTTTTCTTTTTCCAGAAATTGAAGGGATACACTGGGTTTATTATGAGTAGGGGACGGGTTAGGGAATGGTCTGTAATTACTTCCTTATCCCGTAGTAGTAACGAGGAAGAGGACGGCCCCTCTTCCTCCTCCTGCTCTTCCTTGGAGGTCGACGAGGAATATGAGTCTAACCTAGGGATAGGTTTTAGAGGTTGATCCCGTTGAGGTAGCCTAACCTCGGGATTGTTGGCAGAGGAAAGAGTGGATATGAATGGGGGGGGTATCTGTGGTAGAGGGAAGGTGCTCGCCCCTCGGGACGACTTCGAGGGGGGTTTCTGGGGGGTTATTTTGTAACCCGTAAGACTGACATCGAGCTCCCCTGTTCTTCCACAGGTACCATGCCGCCCCGGAGATGCGTGACCCGACCTGAGCTGTATCCTGCGCCCACCAATGCCGACCAATATCTATGGGTCGACGTGGAGCCGAAGGGAGTGCGGTCTAATCTAGATTCCGAGGATAAACTCTCCGACGTGAAGAGAGTTATATTACCCTGTTCGGGCGACGCCGCTGGTACTTCTTACGAAGTTCTTCCCTGTTCGGCGAATGACCGAATTTGCACCAAGACCGATGTCAACTCCTTCTTTTTTTATGGCGATTTAATTCACAACCTTGGCGTTACCTTGCCGTTTACTGACCTTGAGATGGGGGTTCTGAAAGAGCTCGGCCTAGCTCCCTCGCAACTCCACCCCAACACTTGGTCATTCTTGAGGGCGTTTCATAAATATTGTCGGGCCAAGGGATTAGTATGCACAGTCCGACTTTTTCTGTGGATGTACAACCCGTTCATCAATAACAAAGACGGGATCACTGGGCGACTTTGGGTATCGGCCAAAGCCTGAGCTCGCTGTGGGCTCTTCGGGATGTTTACGGAATCCTGGAAGCACTTTAAACCCAGGTTCTTCAAGTATAAATTTGTGGGTGCTGGCCGACCTTGGTTCCGGGACGAGACGGGTCCGAGGTTTCCCCTAGAGTGGACCTCGGAGTTCTTTGACCGCCACCTTGGTACTCCACAAAGGTGGTCGGGCGCAACTCTTGATGCGGACGAGGCTGCCACAATCCATCACTTTCAAAATGAATATCAAGCTCGGAAAGTCCAACTTGATATTGGGGTTTTTATGAAGTGTTCCGACAATGACGTATTAGCCAAAATTGGTAGTTAACCTCGCTCTTGTGACTTGCAAAAATATGTATACAAACACACTTTTTTTTTTGATTTGTCTTCATCTCTTTTTTTTTGTTTGTAGAGGAATATTGGTCAGCGATGTCGTCTAAGGCGTTGAAGGTTGCGCTGAGTCGCAAAAGGAAGAAGTCGGAGAGCACTTCCACTGATGCCGCGACGGCCGAGGCGATGTCAGCCGACTCCGCTCTACCACATTCTACTCAGCCTGCGGTGATCGCTACCTCGTCCCCTCCTCATCCTCCCTCTCCCAGTACCGAGCCTGTCCATGTTGCTGGTGCCCCAAGGCCAACAACTCCTACTACTAAGCCCTCGGTTAAAGAGTCGCTTGTGAAGATGTCGGGGGCCGAATGGAAGAAGACGGCCGAAGGGTTGGATTATCATTTAAGAAGGTCGACTAACTTTTTCAATGTGTTGGCCGATGTCGCCGATGACGTTGCGGAAGGCATGTCGCCGGCCAGGAAGAAGGCCCGGTCTGATATGGCGGCGGAGGTGGCGGAGCTGAGGGAGAATAAAAAGAGCAAAAGTTGGCCGAGTTAAAGGAGGAGCACCGGTGGAAGTTAGAGGAGCTCCGGAAGAGTTAGAAGGAGGCCCTGGCCCGGGCAACGGCGGTTGCAAAAGGGGCAGGTCGGCAAGAAGGGCTAGCCGAGATGGAGAAGGTGAGAACACTTTTGAAGAGAAGAGCCGCTCAAGCTCTTAAACACAAAGTAGCCACACGTGAAGTGGATTTCAACCTTGAGAGGGCGGCGGGTAAAGTTTTTACCAGCGCGATAGAGCAAATTCTGCACCTGAACCAAGGGCTCCAAATACGGTACCTTGGCGCCTCTGCTGGTTTTGGGGTGGAGGATGGGAAAATGGTCGATTATGACAAGGACGGGCTTGAAGTCGACCTAAACCAACCCAAGGAGAACCTACCCGACCCTTTGGTGGAGAAGGCAGATGAAGAGTTCAACTCGAGCTCGGTTGTCCTATCTGATGTCGAAGATGAAGCAGCGTAAGTCCCTTATGCTGGGCAGCTTGTGATTTGTGACTTGTCAATGTTTTTTGTAACATGTTTGACAGTGTTGGATTGTATTTAACTTTATTGTGTACAACATTTTGTTCTTATGCAAGTTCTTTCCAGTTTCAACTTGTTGCATATTATCAGTCTATGCAAGTTTTTATTCTAACTTGTTGCATTCGTATAGAGTCCGAGGTCATTTTTAAATAACTAAGTAGAACTACCTTTGAGGATACAAGTTTTTTGTCAACTTGTTGTATTTGGATTTGATCGGATTTAAAACTTACCAATGTTAAACTCGGATGACTCAGTAAGTGCAGTAATCTTATAAGTTTTCCTCTGAATAAAGGTACTGTATATAAGTGCATACGGTAGGGAACTCGGATCTACCCACTTTAGCTGAAGTGGGTGTCCTCGGCCCCGATGTAAAAGAGAGTGCTGAGTGAAGCTATGTATAAACATTTCACAGCAGTCTGTTCTTTATCGGGTGTCCCTTGTACACTGTGCATATGAGCCGATCTTATCTGGGAGACGTTGGCTGTGCATAGCGCCATGCAACATTTAGGTGGCTAGTGCTAAATGAGAAGCTAGTACGTGCGTATATAAAACTGTGGCACTTGAGTATGAGCAAGTTTGTACTTTTCCCCTATTCTATTAAAGCTGGGTATGAATACCTGATTGGAGAAGTGCCAGCTTTTCCCTTCTATCGAATCATCTGGAATCCGTTGAGCATTGCAAAGCATAATTTCTTCTTCTGGCTTCTGATTCAGAATGGGTTGAAGACGAAAGACAGACTCCATTTCCTTCAAATCTCGCCTTTGTGTGAACTTTGTGACAGAGAGGTGGAGACGAACAAGCATCTTTTTTTCGAGTGTGACTGGAGCAAGAAGCTAATTGAGCTGGCTGGGAATTGGATTGGTGTGGAGATTAAACACTATAGGCTACCAAATTGGGTTAGATGGCTTCATTTTGGGTTTAAGCAAAAGCTTCGCCGGCGAGTCATCACGGCGGTTTTTGCTGCATGCATCTATGCAGTTTGGTCAGAGCGTAATCGGAGGGTGTTCAGACAGCAAAGCCTTGCCCCTGAACAAGTGTTGATTCTTATCCAACAAGAGTTGTCTATTAAGATTTTTTATGGGTGTAATTGGGCTAATAATAATGGGCCGTTCAGCACCATTTTAGATAGAATAAGGATTATGATTTAGGCCTGTTTAGTTTATTGTCTTCATTTTTGTTGTTGGAATTTTCTAACCCTTGGAACCCTTCCTAGAAGGTGGCTATGGGGTTAGATTATTGCCTTGATGTGTATTCATTTGTTCGTTGGTAATGCAATCTTTTTCTTTACCAAAAAAAAAAGTTTGTACTTTTCATTAATTACCATGAGTACATTGCTTATAGATTGAGAATGTGGGTATGTCCCCACGTGGAAAATGAGAGCAATATTAGGAAAAGTAAGTGCAAAATATTAATAGAAATGAAGATAAAATTATGAAGATAAAATTTAAACTTTTAACTGGGGCAGCCGATAACACCTGAGGTAAACCTAGCTGAAGTAGGTTCTCAGTTTTGCCACGTTCCAAGAATTTTTAAGCTCGGCCCCTTCAAGGGTTTCTAGTCTATATGACCCAGAGTGTGTTTTTGAGATGACTCTGTAGGGCCCTTCCCAGTTTTGAGCAAATTTCCCGTCTCTTCGGTTTTTAAGACCGATGTCGGCCCTCCTAAGAACGAGATCGCCGACCTCAAAAGTCCTGGGTTGTATCGCTTTGTTATACTGCTTGGCTTTCCTTTCTTTCGCTTTCTTTTCCCGAGCAGAAGCGGCGTCCCGGATCTCCTCGGCCAAAATCAAGTTTTCTTTTATCAAATTTCCGTTTTCCTCCTCGGGTCTGTCCCTCATTCGGAAGGTATGAATTCTTCGTTCGATGGGAATCACCGCATCACAACCATAGGTGAGTCTGAAGGGGGTTTCTCCGGTTGAGGACTGAACCGTGGTCCTGATTGACCAGAGGACCTCGGGTAGAAGATCGGCCCATGCTCCTTTGGCCTGTGTGATTCTCTTCTTGAGGTCGTCAACGATAGCTCGGTTGGCGGCTTCTGCTTGGCCATTAGTCTGGGGGTGCTCAACCGAGGAAAAACAATGGGAGATCCCGAGACTCTCAGCTAATATCTGGAAGTTGTTGGCGGCGAATTGACTGCCGTTGTCGGTGATCAATGTGAGAGGAAGGCCGAAACGGGAGATGACTTGTTTTATGAAAAACTTCTGGATCCTTGCTGAAGTGATGGTTGCTAGGGGCTCAGCTTCGATCCATTTGGTGAAGTAGTCTATTGCTACCACGATGAATTTTAGTTGGCCTGGAGCCGTTGGGAACTGTCCCACAATGTCCATCCCCCACATGCTGAAAGGCCAGGGGGAGGCTAGAGAGTGGAGCTCCTCGGACGGTTTCTGGTAAACATCACTGAAGAATTGGCATTGAGGACATCGTCGAACATGGTCAATGGAATCCATTACTAAGGTTGGCCAGAAATATCCGGCCCTTAGTATCTTTCTCGCCAAGGATTTCCCTCCGACGTGATGGCTCCCCATTCCTCCATGGACCTCGTTCAAGGTCTCCTGAGCTTCCTCGGAGGTAAGACATCGGAGGAGTGGAGATGACATTCCTCTCCTATAAAGGACTTCATCAATAATAACATACTCAGCTGCTTTTCTCTTAAGTTTCTTTGCTTCCTTTTGATCGGCAGGGAGTATTCCATGTTCGAGGTACGCCCTGATCGGGTGCATCCAGTTCGGCGATACCGAAATGGCCATTACTACACTTGGGGTTGCGATTTGCTCTTGAATGAGGCTTTTATTATTCCCTCCGCCTTTTGTGCTTGCCAACTTGGAAAGCACATCGGCTCGGGAATTTGAACTGCGGGGGATATGGGTGATGGAAAATTTTTCAAAATCGAGAGCGAGGGATTTCACTTTGTCGAGATATTTCTGCAGGATGGGTTCCTTGGCTTGGTAGTCCCCAACAACTTGGGAAACCACCAACTGGGAGTCGCTCATAACTTGAACTTCGGACGCACCGAGCTCTTTGGCCATGCGGAGGCCAGCAATGACTGCCTCGTACTCGGCCTGATTATTCGAAGTTAGAAACTCGAACTTCAGGGAATACTCGATGCTGAACCCTTTTGATTGCTTGAACCGTCAACATATATTACCCAAATATCCGAGCTAGAGCTTTGGTGGGGCTCTGTAAACTCGGACACAAAATCTGCTAACACTTGTGACTTGATTGCCTTCCTCGGTTCATAGGAGATGTCGAACTCGGATAGTTCGATTGACCAGGCCATCATTCTCCCCGCGAGGTCGGGCTTTTGCAGAACTTGTTGAATGGGCTGGGCGGTTCGTACGACGATAGGGTGGCTTTGAAAATATTGTCGTAACCGCCGTGCAGCCAGGATAAGACAGAATGCAAATTTCTCAATCTTGGAATACCGAAGCTCGGGGCCCTGGAGAGCTCGGCTTATGAAATAAACGGGGAATTCACTCTGACCCTCATCTCGAACCAACACGGAGCTAAGGGCTGACTCCCCAACGGAGAGGTAAATAAAGAGGTTCTCCCCCTCACGGGGGCTGGAGAGAACTGGAGGGGAAGAGAGGTATTCTTTCAGAGCAAGGAAAGAGGCTTCACAGTCCTGATCCCAATTGAAAGTTGTGTCCTTTTTCAAAAGTTGGTACCAGGGTAAGGCCTTTTTAGCAGCTTGAGGAAGAAATCTAGACAGAGCCTCCATCCTGCCAGTTAATTGTTGCACCCCTCTGAGGTCGGCAGGGCTTTTCATCTCCAGTATAGCGCGGCATTTGTCGGGGTTTGCTTCGATTCCTCTCTCGGAGAGCATGAACCCGAGGAAAGCGCCAGCGGGGACTCCGAAAGTACACTTCTCCGGATTCAACCTCATCCTATGGGTTCTTACCCTTTCCAGGACCGTGGTTAGGTCCTTGGCATGGTCTTCCCTTTTCTTACTCTTTGTGATCATGTCGTCGATGTAAACTTCCATGGTAGCGCCAATGATCCCGTCAAAAACTTTATTCATCATCCTTTGATAGGTTGCGCCAGCATTCTTAAGGCCGAAAGGCATGACGGTGTAACAGTAAGTTGCCTTTCCGGTCATGAATGTGGTCTTATCTTGATCAAGGGGATACATAGGGATCTGGTTATATCCCGAATATGCATCAGTGAATGATAACAATTGGTAACCTGCCAAATTATCGACGAACTGGTCAATAATCGGCAGTGGATATTGGTCCTTGGGGCAGGCTTTGTTGAGGTCGGTGTAATCTACACACATCCTCCAACTACCGTTTGCCTTTTTAACCAGGACTGTATTTGCAACCCATTCGGCGTATGGGACTTCTTTTATAAACCCGGCTTCGAGCAACTCGGACACCTTTTCCTGGATAACTTTTGCCTTCTCAGTTCCGACCCGTCTCATTTTCTGCGCCACCGGCCTTGCTTTCGGGTCTACACTGAGCCTGTGACAGATAAAGTTCGGGTCGATCCCCGGCATATCGGCCGAGGTCCAGGCGAACAGGTCCAAATTAGCTCGCAATAGTGCGATGATTTCCTCCTGTACATCCTTAGGGAGGTCGGCGCCCACCTTGACAGTTCTGCTGGGGTCGGCGGGATCGATGGGAACTGCCAACCACTCTCCTTGAGGAGACGGTCTGAGGTCATCTTGTTCAGCCCGGACGTCCAACTCGGCCAAAAGGACCTTCCCTTTGGCTAGTGCCGGACCCGAGAGTTCTTCTTGCTTTTTCTTACTTTCCCGTAGACTCGCGTTGTAGCATAGTCGGGCTCTGGGCTGATCAGCTTTGACGGTGACAAGGTTGTCGTCAGAACCAACGAATTTCATTACTAGGTGAACTGTTGAGACCACTGCTCCAAAGGCTTGAAGGCAGGTTCGTCCCAATATCACATTGTAGGGGGATTCATAGTCAATTACCAAAAACTTAATAAACTCCGTTCGGGCCGAAGGTAGTTTGCCCAAGGTCACCGGGAGGAGGATGGCTCCAAGGGGGCGTATTGTCTCGCCCGTGAAGCTGATAAGATGCCCTTCAAAATGTACGAGGTCGGCGGATCTTAGTTCTAATGCTTGAAATGTGTGGAGAAAAAGAATGTCGGCCGAGCTCCCCTGGTCAACGAGAACTCAGGCGACTTCGAAGTTGCTAATCATGGCCGCGATCACCATTGGGTCATTGTGATCCGGGATGATATCTCCTAGATCCTCATCAGAGAAACTGATTGGGATGTTCCGGGATGGTTTCTTACCCATAGGCTTGTGGCGAACGGCTAACACCTGCTGAACATACCTTCTCCTTTCCGACTTCCTTTCGCCGCCACCGGCGAAACCACCAGAGATAGTGTCCACCCGGAAGTTTGCCGGTACTTTGAACAGATCCTGTATAACCAAATTTCTTGGATGTTGTTGGCACCCATCAGGAGCTGAGGCTTGAATGGTGTTTTGATGCGACGATAGTGACGGTGGGTAAGGAGGGGGGGGGGGGTGGTGGGGACCTTGCTGCCCAGCTAACCCCAAGGTGCGACCGCAGGTCTTCAGCTGGCGGGATTCTCCCAGAGCATTCCCTCCTCCTTTTCTGATCCGGTTGAGCTTCAGACATGGTAGAATCTTCTGAGTGGGGTTGAAGTTTATCTTTCTCCACAGACGGCGCCAATGTGATGTCCTAGACGGTGAGGACCTCCAAGGGTGTAGGAGATGACCTTCAAAGGTACCTCTTTCTAGGGTTGATCTGTGATGTTTGGGGGAAGTCCTCAGATGGCTAAAGGAAAGAGCCAAGAAGCAACCCTAATCACTGGTGTGTGAGGATGGCAATTAGGGTTAGAGGACGTACCTGAGCCCCATGTAGTACGGAGCTACTTATAGGGGGGAGCTGGTTGCCCTAATGGGCTTGCTTTAGGCCCAAGTAGGGCCAGCCTGTACTGAGCTAGGAGTGGATAGGCTGTCCTTGCGGATAAGGTTGTGAGCTGCCCTTGTGGATAAGGTTGTGAGCTGTCCTTGCGGATAAGGTTGTGAGCTGTCCTTGTGGATAAGGAAGGGGGGACGTCATCATGTCCTATATGTCGGACTCGGGGAGGTGTCGGACCTGGATGGGAACACGAGGTCGGCCTGTATCTGGCATCTGTTCGGCCATTGAGCATTGAGCTCGGCCGAGCGCTTAGAAGGCCTCCTGAAGGGTCCTCAGGACTTCGGCGAGGTGGTTTGAGGACCTCGGCTAGGCCGAGTCCACCACAAATTATAAGACCTGTTTGGGAGATTTCACGTCCATTAAGAACGTTGATTAATTTTGTTATTTGTAATGAAAATGTAAACTTTTGATGTGTATTTTCAAAATTACCCCTATTATTAAAAAGTGTTAAATAAATAGGGGTGTTTGTGGAAAAAAGTAATTAATGATCATTGAAAATTGGTATGGGGTCATATAAATAGGGACAAAATAAGTGTCAAAAGGGTCTTATTATTAGGGACGGAGGGAGTATATTTTAAAACATTGTCGTTGTCGTCAATGAATTTGCCACAAAGAATTTTTTTTATAAGCGAAACTGCAAAAGAAAAGAATATTGAAATATTTATCTGAATTGTTCTTCCCATCGCTCCCAACATCTAGATATAGCGAATCGATTACATCCTTAAAGATTAGAAGACATAATTATGTTTTTGAAGAGAAAGGGGTCGAAATTGTTTTTGTATTAGACAATTTTTCACAGGGAGAGAAAAAATTGGTAAACTAAAACGATATGTAGTAGATATTCTTACCATATTAAAAAATAATTGAACTCAAAAAAATTAAACCAATGAAGAAAATAAAATGGGATAAGAGACAAAATTGATCTTGCTTATGAAAATTCGGCACTGTAAATTATTCTGAAATACATGGGATTCAAAAGTAATATTGGTATGACTTATATTCCACTAATTCATGGGTTCAAATCCCGTTGCCAACTAGAGCACCACCATAAACGCATTTATAGTCTTGAGACCTGTCATGTCCCACAATGAATCCTAGGGGCCCAACTCAAAAATTTTTTTTTTGTTGTTAAAATTTGAGTTGTTAATAATTTTTAATACGTTAATTTTAATAGCACAAAACAGTACTCCCTCCGTCGCTAATTATAAGACCTGTTTGGGAGATTTCACGTCCATTAAAAAAGTTGATTAATTTTGTTATTTGTAATGAAAATGTAAACTTTTGATGTGTATTTTCAAAATTACCCCTATTATTAAAAAGTGTAAATAAATAGGGGTGTTTGTGGAAAAAAGTAATTAATGATCATTGAAAATTGGTATGGGGTCATATAAATAGGGACAAAATAAGTGTCAAAAGGGTCTTATTATTAGGGACGGAGGGAGTATATTTTAAAACATTGTCGTTGTCGTCAATGAATTTGGCACAAAGAATTTTTTTTATAAGCGAAACTGCAAAAGAAAAGAATATTGAAATATTTATCTGAATTGTTCTTCCCATCGCTCCCAACATCTAGATATAGCGAATCGATTACATCCTTAAAGTTTAGAAGACATAATTAAGTTTTTGAAGAGAAAGGGTTCGAAAATGTTTTTGTATTAGACAATTTTTCATAGCGAGCGAAAAAATTGGTAAACTAAAACGATATGTAGTAGATATTCTTACCATATTCAAAAATAACTGAACTCAAAAAAATTAAACCAATGAAGAAAATAAAATGGGATAAGAGACAAAATTGATCTTGCTTATGAAAATTCGGCACTGTAAATTATTCTGTGAAGAGACACACATCGTGTGCTTGACTCCGTGCACGCAATTCAAAAAGGCATCAGTACACTGATGGGCTTTACAAATTGCATACAGGGAGTGAGGCACACATGAATATGAAAAATAATGCACGATAACAACATATGCAACAAGTTTTCTTTCGTCACTTACATCATAGTAGATGATGTTAATATATGCAAATCTCACAAATTTTATAATCTCCAATAATATTCAGAAGGGATTAAGAGATTTTTTGAAAATTAAATTGAATGGAAATCTCATTTTCACCTCCTTTTATAATATGGGCTAATTGATCTTATAATGGTAGGCAGGTAGGTATGGTAGGTGGGTATGCAAGTACATTGTCCAGATTCAACCAACCTGATTTTCTCTCTTAATGTGTGTATACTTTTCAATGGTGGAATATGATAAAAATATTGACGTAATAAATTTATCGAGTATCTTTTAATCATTTCAAAATGGTATGTTTCATCTATTTACAAATTTTGTAAAGCTTAATATGTTAAAAGGTTGAAGTGTTTTAATTTTAAAGCATGAACAATATAATGCCTATATGTTTTTATATAAAAATTTTAACTTTCGAATGTTTTCGACGCCTACTTTTCATCGCAAAACAACATACCCCAAGTTAAACAATTTCATTTAAAATGAACAGTAGCAGGTAGGTAGTCTCAAATACTTTTTATTCTCGCGTTCAATTTCGTGATTCTTTTCATTGAATGTTAACTTTTCATGAATGGAATGCAATACAATACTAACGAAATAAATTTAATTTAGAGAATATTAAAATTTTCAGTATATTATAAATCGTTTCGAAATAATTTCTTTCATCTCTTTTTATGTTTTACTATATTTGTATTACATATATTTAAATATGTAGACAATTAATGTATTTTAGATATATAGCATATACGTATTAATGATAGAAACATAATTAGTTTCTTCACGAATTTGTAAGAATGATAGAAACATAAAATAATTTGGATCAGAAAAAGAGTAAAGTATTAAATATGTGACACCTACCACAAAGTAGAGTGTTGGATCCCAATTTATTTATAGAAGTTGTTGATATGTTTCTTTATGATAGTATATATTTTGTAAATTTTTTCGGTAAAAGAAAAAAATTCATTACCACGTGCAAAACTCAGAAGCAATGAAACGACCATAATAATGGCGAATTAATAGCTACTTAATAGCTACATAATAATTTAACCTTGCCACCTTCTATGAAGGGTTCAAGATCAATGAATATTTTTTAAATTTATTAACTGAAACTAATGGCGAATTAATTGCTACTTCTAAAATATTATGAATATTTTTGACTTTTAGAAAATGGCAGAAAAATAATGAAGAAGATTTGTCAGTACCTGATTCAGTAAAAAAGCGAAGGAGTTATGTGCTGAAATACATGGAATTCAAAAGTAATATATTAGCAGGTTGGTATTACTTATATTCCACTAATTCATGGGTTCAAATCCGTTGCCAACTAGAGCACCACCATAAACGCATTTATAGTCTTGAGACCTGTCATGTCCCACAATGAATCCTAGGGGCCCAACTCAAAAATATATTTTTTTTGTTGTTAAAATTTGAGTTGTTAATAATTTTTAATACGTTAATTTTAATAGCACAAAATAGTACTCCCTCCGTCGCTAATTATAAGACCTGTTTTGGAGATTTCACGTCCATTAAGAAAGTTGATTAATTTTGTTATTTGTAATGAAAATGTAAACTTTTGATGTGTATTTTCAAAATTACCCCTATTATTAAAAAGTGTTAAATAAATAGGGGTGTTTGTGGAAAAAAGTAATTAATGATCATTGAAAATTGGTATGGGGTCATATAAATAGGGACAAAATAAGTGTCAAAAGGGTCTTATTATTAGGGAAGGAGGGCGAGTATATTTTAAAACATTGTCGTTGTCGTCAATGAATTTGGCACAAAGAATTTTTTTTATAAGCGAAACTGCAAAAGAAAAGAATGTTGAAATATTTATCTGAATTGTTCTTCCCATCGCTCCCAACATCTAGATATAGCGAATCGATTACATCCTTAAAGTTTAGAAGACATAATTAAGTTTTTGAAGAGAAAGGGTTCGAAAATGTTTTTGTATTAGACAATTTTTCACAGGGAGCGAAAAAATTGGTAAACTAAAACGATATGTAGTAGATATTCTTACCATACTCAAAAATAACTGAACTGAAAAAAATTAAACCAATGAAGAAAATAAAATGGTATAAGAGACAAAATTGATCTTGCTTATGAAAATTCGGCACTGTAAATTATTCTGTGAAGAGACACACATCGTGTGCTTGACTCCGTGCACGCAATTCAAAAAGGCATCAGTACACTGATGGGCTTTACAAATTGCATACAGGGAGTCAGGCACACATGAATATGAAAAATAATGCACGATAACAACATATGCAACAAGTTTTCTTCCGTCACTTACATCATAGTAGATGATGTTAATATATGCAAATCTCACAAATTTTATAATCTCCAATAATATTTAGAAGGGATTCAGAGATTTTTTGAAAATTAAATTGAATGGAAATCTCATTTTCACCTCCTTTTATAATATGGGCTAATTGATCTTAGAATGGTAGGCAGGTAGGTATGGTAGGTGGGTATGCAGGTACATTGTCCAGATTCAACCAACCTGATTTTCTCTCTTAATGTGTGTATACTTTTCATGGTGGAATATGATAAAAATATTGACGTAATAAATTTATCGAGTATCTTTTAATCATTGCAAAATGGTATGTTTCATCTATTTACAAATTTTGTAAAGCTTAATATGTTAAAAGGTTGAAGTGTTTTAATTATAAAGCATGAACAATATAATGCCTATATGTTTTTATATAAAAATTTTAACTTTCGAATGTTTTCGACGCCTACTTTTCATCGCAAAACAACATACCCCAAGTTAAACAATTTCATTTAAAATGAACAGTAGCAGGTAGGTAGTCTCAAATACTTTTTATTCTCGCGTTCAATTTCGTGATTCTTTTCATTGAATGTTAACTTTTCATGAATGGAATGCAATACAATACTAACGAAATAAATTTAATTTAGAGAATATTAAAATTTTCAGTATATTATAAATCGTTTCGAAATAATTTCTTTCATCTCTTTTTATGTTTTACTATATTTGTATTACATATATTTAAATATGTAGACAATTAATGTATTTTAGATATATAGCATATACGTATTAATGATAGAAACATAATTAGTTTCTTCACGAATTTGTAAGAATGATAGAAACATAAAATAATTTGGATCAGAAAAAGAGTAAAGTATTAAATATGTGACACCTACCACAAAGTAGAGTGTTGGATCCCAATTTATTTATAGAAGTTGTTGATATGTTTCTTTATGATAGTATATATTTTGTAAATTTTTTCGGTAAAAGAAAAAAATTCATTACCACGTGCAAAACTCAGAAGCAATGAAACGACCATAATAATGGCGAATTAATAGCTACTTAATAGCTACATAATAATTTAACCTTGCCACCTTCTATGAAGGGTTCAAGATCAATGAATATTTTTTAAATTTATTAACTGAAACTAATGGCGAATTAATTGCTACTTCTAAAATATTATGAATATTTTTGACTTTTAGAAAATGGCAGAAAAATAATGAAGAAGATTTGTCAGTACCTGATTCAGTAAAAAAGCGAAGGAGTTATGTGCTGAAATACATGGAATTCAAAAGTAATATATTAGCAGGTTGGTATTACTTATATTCCACTAATTCATGGGTTCAAATCCGTTGCCAACTAGAGCACCACCATAAACGCATTTATAGTCTTGAGACCTGTCATGTCCCACAATGAATCCTAGGGGCCCAACTCAAAAATATATTTTTTTTGTTGTTAAAATTTGAGTTGTTAATAATTTTTAATACGTTAATTTTAATAGCACAAAATAGTACTCCCTCCGTCGCTAATTATAAGACCTGTTTTGGAGATTTCACGTCCATTAAGAAAGTTGATTAATTTTGTTATTTGTAATGAAAATGTAAACTTTTGATGTGTATTTTCAAAATTACCCCTATTATTAAAAAGTGTTAAATAAATAGGGGTGTTTGTGGAAAAAAGTAATTAATGATCATTGAAAATTGGTATGGGGTCATATAAATAGGGACAAAATAAGTGTCAAAAGGGTCTTATTATTAGGGAAGGAGGGCGAGTATATTTTAAAACATTGTCGTTGTCGTCAATGAATTTGGCACAAAGAATTTTTTTTATAAGCGAAACTGCAAAAGAAAAGAATATTGAAATATTTATCTGAATTGTTCTTCCCATCGCTCCCAACATCTAGATATAGCGAATCGATTACATCCTTAAAGTTTAGAAGACATAATTAAGTTTTTGAAGAGAAAGGGTTCGAAAATGTTTTTGTATTAGACAATTTTTCACAGGGAGCGAAAAAATTGGTAAACTAAAACGATATGTAGTAGATATTCTTACCATACTCAAAAATAACTGAACTGAAAAAAATTAAACCAATGAAGAAAATAAAATGGTATAAGAGACAAAATTGATCTTGCTTATGAAAATTCGGCACTGTAAATTATTCTGTGAAGAGACACACATCGTGTGCTTGACTCCGTGCACGCAATTCAAAAAGGCATCAGTACACTGATGGGCTTTACAAATTGCATACAGGGAGTCAGGCACACATGAATATGAAAAATAATGCACGATAACAACATATGCAACAAGTTTTCTTCCGTCACTTACATCATAGTAGATGATGTTAATATATGCAAATCTCACAAATTTTATAATCTCCAATAATATTCAGAAGGGATTCAGAGATTTTTTGAAAATTAAATTGAATGGAAATCTCATTTTCACCTCCTTTTATAATATGGGCTAATTGATCTTAGAATGGTAGGCAGGTAGGTATGGTAGGTGGGTATGCAGGTACATTGTCCAGATTCAACCAACCTGATTTTCTCTCTTAATGTGTGTATACTTTTCATGGTGGAATATGATAAAAATATTGACGTAATAAATTTATCGAGTATCTTTTAATCATTGCAAAATGGTATGTTTCATCTATTTACAAATTTTGTAAAGCTTAATATGTTAAAAGGTTGAAGTGTTTTAATTATAAAGCATGAACAATATAATGCCTATATGTTTTTATATAAAAATTTTAACTTTCGAATGTTTTCGACGCCTACTTTTCATCGCAAAACAACATACCCCAAGTTAAACAATTTCATTTAAAATGAACAGTAGCAGGTAGGTAGTCTCAAATACTTTTTATTCTCGCGTTCAATTTCGTGATTCTTTTCATTGAATGTTAACTTTTCATGAATGGAATGCAATACAATACTAACGAAATAAATTTAATTTAGAGAATATTAAAATTTTCAGTATATTATAAATCGTTTCGAAATAATTTCTTTCATCTCTTTTTATGTTTTACTATATTTGTATTACATATATTTAAATATGTAGACAATTAATGTATTTTAGATATATAGCATATACGTATTAATGATAGAAACATAATTAGTTTCTTCACGAATTTGTAAGAATGATAGAAACATAAAATAATTTGGATCAGAAAAAGAGTAAAGTATTAAATATGTGACACCTACCACAAAGTAGAGTGTTGGATCCCAATTTATTTATAGAAGTTGTTGATATGTTTCTTTATGATAGTATATATTTTGTAAATTTTTTCGGTAAAAGAAAAAAATTCATTACCACGTGCAAAACTCAGAAGCAATGAAACGACCATAATAATGGCGAATTAATAGCTACTTAATAGCTACATAATAATTTAACCTTGCCACCTTCTATGAAGGGTTCAAGATCAATGAATATTTTTTAAATTTATTAACTGAAACTAATGGCGAATTAATTGCTACTTCTAAAATATTATGAATATTTTTGACTTTTAGAAAATGGCAGAAAAATAATGAAGAAGATTTGTCAGTACCTGATTCAGTAAAAAAGCGAAGGAGTTATGTGCTGAAATACATGGAATTCAAAAGTAATATATTAGCAGGTTGGTATTACTTATATTCCACTAATTCATGGGTTCAAATCCGTTGCCAACTAGAGCACCACCATAAACGCATTTATAGTCTTGAGACCTGTCATGTCCCACAATGAATCCTAGGGGCCCAACTCAAAAATATATTTTTTTTGTTGTTAAAATTTGAGTTGTTAATAATTTTTAATACGTTAATTTTAATAGCACAAAATAGTACTCCCTCCGTCGCTAATTATAAGACCTGTTTTGGAGATTTCACGTCCATTAAGAAAGTTGATTAATTTTGTTATTTGTAATGAAAATGTAAACTTTTGATGTGTATTTTCAAAATTACCCCTATTATTAAAAAGTGTTAAATAAATAGGGGTGTTTGTGGAAAAAAGTAATTAATGATCATTGAAAATTGGTATGGGGTCATATAAATAGGGACAAAATAAGTGTCAAAAGGGTCTTATTATTAGGGAAGGAGGGCGAGTATATTTTAAAACATTGTCGTTGTCGTCAATGAATTTGGCACAAAGAATTTTTTTTATAAGCGAAACTGCAAAAGAAAAGAATATTGAAATATTTATCTGAATTGTTCTTCCCATCGCTCCCAACATCTAGATATAGCGAATCGATTACATCCTTAAAGTTTAGAAGACATAATTAAGTTTTTGAAGAGAAAGGGTTCGAAAATGTTTTTGTATTAGACAATTTTTCACAGGGAGCGAAAAAATTGGTAAACTAAAACGATATGTAGTAGATATTCTTACCATACTCAAAAATAACTGAACTGAAAAAAATTAAACCAATGAAGAAAATAAAATGGTATAAGAGACAAAATTGATCTTGCTTATGAAAATTCGGCACTGTAAATTATTCTGTGAAGAGACACACATCGTGTGCTTGACTCCGTGCACGCAATTCAAAAAGGCATCAGTACACTGATGGGCTTTACAAATTGCATACAGGGAGTCAGGCACACATGAATATGAAAAATAATGCACGATAACAACATATGCAACAAGTTTTCTTCCGTCACTTACATCATAGTAGATGATGTTAATATATGCAAATCTCACAAATTTTATAATCTCCAATAATATTCAGAAGGGATTCAGAGATTTTTTGAAAATTAAATTGAATGGAAATCTCATTTTCACCTCCTTTTATAATATGGGCTAATTGATCTTAGAATGGTAGGCAGGTAGGTATGGTAGGTGGGTGATCGAGGCCGTACCCGATCAAAATAAAAGGTGTTTATTCTGTAGTACTAGGAAGGTGATCCTAGGTCGTTTCCCAGCGAATATCGGTCTAGGCAAAGTATCAAACACGTAGTGTGCAGTAAAATGGGGGGGGGTTTTTGTGTGTGACAAATGTGAAGAACAAAACATAAACAGAATGTAAAAAACTAAGAAAATCAGAAACAAAAGCGGGCAAACCCCTTTGGCTACGTACACTACTCAATCCTAGCTCACTAAAGATCGATTCCTCTCCTCTCCTCTGTCCAACCCGTGATAACCAAATACTAAGCGAAAATTCAGTTATCACTCCAAACCCTAACTTCTAATTAAGCATCAGAAACCAGAATTGGAGTTTTTACGAGTTAATACAAATTAAGCATTTATATTCATGTATTATCTCTACGAAATGGAATTAAGCAAACCACTACACATCGATAAACATGAAAACAGAGAAGAGAAAATGAAATTGCATTAATAACAAGAGCTCAAGAGTAGATAATACAATACCAAAGGGATTAACCCTTGAAGTCTAGCCTTCCATGGCCATAAATGAAGAAAAACGAGTAGAAATGGGGAAGAACAAAACCCTAGCAGCCACCACCACTTGGGAGAGCCAAGAGAGAAGTTCTAACCTAGAGAGAGAGTGAGAAATCTGAAAATGGGAGTGTGTCTTGGGGGTTACACGAATTTCCCCTCTTTAGACATGAAAATGGGCCTAAAACATGGGCCCAAGTCCTAAGAAACACTATTCTGAAAATTACAATTAAAAAGGGACCTAAATGCAAATTACAATCTTCACTTCAATACTTCAATCTTCATTTCCAAACTTCCCAAAGTGTCCTTGTGCCACATATGACCTGAAAATAGAAATAGAATTAATTAGGCCAAATAATCCCAAATTAAACAATATTCGGAATATTAGTCCAATAAACTCTAAATCACTAAATCAAGCTAATCAATGTCAAATGGGCAACAAGTATCAATAATAAGAGTAAAATAATGCAAGGAATAATGGGAAATAAAATGCTCATCAAATACCCCCACACTTATCCTTTTGCACTCCTGGGCAAAACCAAAAGATAGGACTATGAAGATCAATATGCACCAAAGTGAATAATGCAACAAGATGACTACAACTAAGAAATGCTAACCTAAGAGATTACATACTTCACAATGAATTCTAGGAAATGCAAAGAAATGGGCAAACTCAAGCACACAAAATGGTTAAGGATCAAAGAGTCAAAGCATCCGCGAACATCATCCAATTACTTCAAGTATGCAAAGAAACCAATGACATCAAGAGGATAGTCACAAAGATGATAGAAACTCACAAGGATCACTCAAAAGTGTTTACACTCAAGTGTTTGGGGTTAATCATTATTTACACTCAAGGCACATCATGAAAAACAAACACAACCATAAGCTTGACAAGCCTCTAACATCAACCATCAACACACATGCACAAAATGATCAAAAGGTCTTTTAAGGGTTGTAATGGGGCCAAGGACAAGGTAGGATAAAAATATGGGAATGTAGCTAAAACCAAGGGAATAGAGGAGCAATGGGGAATAAGTAAAAAGTAAGCAAAATCCACCCCAAAATCAACAACCACTAATTCCAATCCTCTTTGCCTCAACAACCTTTTATTCACTTTTTTTTTTTTTTTTTTTTTTCTTTTTTTTTTCTTTTTATTTTTGCATTTTTTTTTTTTTGTTTTTGAGAGATATACAAAAAGAAAAGAAGAAACAACACAAATGGCATGAAGATGAAGCCATAACTATAACAACCAATGAGGCAAAACCAAGAACTCAACCAATTAAAGCATAAAGCATACTTCTTACCTAATACCCATTCCCAAAACAATTCCAAAGCTCCAAAATTCCCTAAGGTTAGGACAATCATGGTTTTTCAGTCATAGGCTTGTAATGAGCTAAAGAACAAGGAAATGGATAAAAAGGCTCAAAGGGGCTAGCAAAGGATACATTCATTCAAGGTAGGCTCATATGGCTAGTAGTTTATTCAAGAAAGAAAGTGCCTAAATCATTTCAAAATGTGCATGAGCAATCAAGTATCAACAAGAGTCAAGTCAAGTTCTAGAGTGCAAGTAATCCAGAGTGCAATCACACATGAAAGAAAATTAGGTGGCATATATAGCAATCCACCCACAATTAAGGCTCAAATCCTCACAAAAGGGACAATTCTATCACAGTGTTACCACCTCTTAATTATCAAAAGCAACTTTACACACAGAAATGCATGAATTCAGACACAAGATACCAAAACTCTACTAAAATGAAGCAAAAACATGCAAGAAAATGCCCAAAACTAAGCAAAACCTAAAAAAAAAAAAAAAAAAAAATCAAAGCAAAATATGCAACCTAAACTACTCTCCTCCCCACACTTAAATCACACATTGTCCTCAATGTAACACAATCAGCAGAATCAGATAGATATAGACAAGTGCAATGAAAGTAGTGAAGAAGGAGAAAAGAAAACTCCCGAAGTCATGGTGGGAAGAAGGTGAGTGCTCTCTTCAGCGGATCGAATGCCATCTTGCATTGGTCTCCTAATCGAAGGACTATGTTTCTGAAGTTCACAAGTGGCACCCCAGGTAGATATGCTAAAGTCCATCCGACTGCCCTCTTGTTCTGTCTAATCATATCTAGCAGTTTCTCCTCTTGATCAACAGAAAGTGAGGTAGAGATGATCACTGGGAGTTTCTGCTCATCCTCAAAGTAAGCATATTTGAGATGAGGAGGGAGGGGCTCCAGGTCCAATGAGGGTGCCTGCATAATGGATGGAACTAAAGGGACAGTAGAAATGGATTCTGCTGCCTGCACCTGAACAAAAGAATCAGACTCTTGCATAACAGAGAGGGGGTTAGCAAAATCTATAATATGAGAGTCATCAACAGATGCAGTGTCAGAAGCTAGAAATTGATCAATGCATGACATGCACATTTCGGAATCAGTACATGCAGGACAAGAAAATGAGTCTGTAAATGATGGCAAATCAGGATCATGCAAAACATCAAGCACATGTTCATCAATCTCATCAAGAAAGTCTATATGAAAGACAGAGTGATCCTCAGGAAAATGTTTCATAGCATGGAAAATGTCAAATCGGATCACACTGCCATCAAACTCCATGGAAAGTGAACCTGAATGCACATCTATCTTGGTTCGGGCTGTTTTCAAAAATGGCCTCCCCAAAATAATAGGAACAGCATTACGGGGGGAGTCATCTTCCATATCAAGTATGTAAAAATCAGCAGGGAAGATCAGCTCTTCAACCCGAACCAAGACATCCTCTATCAAACCTGCAGGGTGGGCAGTACTTCTATTTGCCAATTGAATCACCACACCCGTAGGTTGAAGAGGTCCAAGAGAAAGAGACTTAAAAACAGACATAGGCATGACATTTATGGATGCTCCTAAATCTAGCATAGCATTTTCAAACTTCACATTGCCTATGATGCAAGGTATAGAGAAAGTTCCAGGATCCTTACATTTTTCAGGAATGTGAGGGATAGGTTTACCTATGAGAGCGGAGACATTCCTTCCCATGCTTATCCTCTCATTGCCCTTGAGTCTTCTCTTATTAGTGCACAACTCCTTAAGGAACTTCGCGTACCTTGGAATTTGTTTTATTACATCAAGAAGGGGTATGTTGACTTCCACCTTCCTGAATGTGTCAAGAATATCCTTGTCCACCTCTTCCACCCTTTTGTTTTGAGGCACTCTTGGTGGGAATGGAAGAGGAATGGGAGGAGGTTGCAGGACAACAGCAGGTTTTGTGGTTGAGCTTGAGGAAGGTTGAGTTGGATGACTCTCCTTGGTGCTAGGGTGTTCACCTTCCTCTATCACTTGGCTCTTCCCTTTAGAGGAAGCTAGAGCATCATTGTTGAGGTGAGGTTGTGGTGTGGGTCTGACAATCTGCTTTCCTGACCTCAGGTTGATGGCACTCACATTCTGATTCTGAGGGTTGATCACTGTTTGGGAAGGTAACTTGTCAGAATTTTGAGATTGCAAGTTGTTGAGAGAAGTTGCCATTTGACCCATCTGATTTGTCAAAGTCTGAATGGATACCTCTTGTCTCTGAATGGCTGCTCTAGTTTCTTGTTGAAATTGGAGGTTTTGCATGGTCATTTGCCTCACCAACTCCTCCAAGGTAGGTTGGTTGGATGGAGGGGCTGATGGTGCAGGATGAACCACTTGTTGCTGTTGTTGTTGCCTTTGCTGCTGGATTGGAGGAGGTACATATGGTGGTCTGCTCGGTCCAGCGGTGTTCTGAAATGGAACATTAGGAGGAGGTTGTTGTTGTTGATCAGACCACTTCAGATTGGGATGGTTCCTCCATCCAGGGTTGTATCTATTGGAAGAGAGGTCATGATTGTGTTGTTGTGGACCTCTATTGTTGTATATGTTTGCTGCATAGGCCTCGGGTTGGTCACCACTGGTCATCGGCTGTTGCTGCTGAAGGGAAGGGCATGCATCTGTGGGGTGCTCAATGGATGTGCATATGCCACACACTCTAGCAGGAAGTATCATCTTTTTCTGATTGACAGCCAATTGTGTGACCAATGTTGTGAGAGAATCAATTTTCTGCTCAAGCTTCTCAACCTTGCCCGAGTCTGCACCAACATCATTTACATCCCTCACAACTATTGCATCACTGTTGCTTCTTGCATGGAATTGTTGACAGTTGGAAGCCATCTTCTCAATTTTGCTCCTGGCTTGTAAGGGTGTCATATCTCCCAATGTACCACCACTTGCAGCATCTACCATGTTTCTTTCCATGAAGTTGAGACCTTCATAAAAGTACTGGATGAGAAGCTGCTCTGAGATCTGATGGTGAGGGCAGGAAGCACACAACCTCTTGAATCTCTCCCAATAATCATAGAGACTCTCTCCATGTTGTTTCCTGATACCAGAAATTTCCTTTCTGATTGCAGTGGTCCTATTTGCAGGGAAGAATTTTTCCAGAAATGCCCTCTTCAAGTCATCCCAGCTTGTGATGGAACCAGGGGCCAAGTCAGATAACCAATCTTGTGCTAGACCCTCTAAGGAATGTGGAAATGCTCTGAGACAGACATGATCCTCTTGCACATCATGTGGTTTCATTGTGGTGCACACTATATGGAATTTCTTGAGATGCTTATGAGGATCCTCACCTGCAAGACCATGAAACTTGGGCAACAAATGGATTAGTCCTGTTCTAAGCTCAAAAGGAACATCCTCATCAGGATACCGGATACACGAGTCTTCAATAGTGAAGTCAGGTGCAGCCAGCTCCCTAAGTGTCCTTTCCCTTGGTGGGGGTTGAGCCATGTTATCACAATATATAGAATCAGATTGAATAAAAGTAGAAGGAATAGAAGAAATAGAAACAGAATCAGAATTAGATGGACTATAAGATGACTCTGACTCACTACCTAATGACTGATTCCTATTTTGTCTAACTAATCTGTGATAAGTTCTATCAATTTCAGGGTTATAAGGATGCAAATAACTTGGGTTGCCCCTAGTCATGTACTGAACAGAACAGCATCAACCATAGCATACTGTAACAGATATGCATGACCAAAATCGGCAACAAAATTTATTATTTTTTAAAATTTTTTTCTTTATTTTTTTCAGCACCCTAAAATCATGAAAACATATCACAGAAAGTTTGAGGACAGAATTCAAAAGGGAACCAAGTCAAAGAATTAAAACAGTGACCAAAAACTAAGAAAATAGAACTTGTAAAATAAAAAAGAAATAGTAAACAGGCTTTTTCAGGATCCAAACGAAGGGGTTTTCTGACGAAGTCAGAAAAATCAGATTATTCAGAAAATTCCCTTCGATTTGATATAAAATTCGTCAAATTCCGAGTTACTGATCAAAAGTTATGCCTATTTATAGTAAGTGCTGCTGAAACTTGGAAAATTTTTCTGGAACTCACAACCAGTGCATATCTACACTAACTAATCTAATTAACTATTGTATGATCTTTGGCAAGAACCGATAATCCCCGGCAACGGCGCCAAATTTTGATCGAGGCCGTACCCGATCAAAATAAAAGGTGTTTATTCTGTAGTACTAGGAAGGTGATCCTAGGTCGTTTCCCAGCGAATATCGGTCTAGGCAAAGTATCAAACACGTAGTGTGCAGTAAAATGGGGGGGGGTTTTTGTGTGTGACAAATGTGAAGAACAAAACATAAACAGAATGTAAAAAACTAAGAAAATCAGAAACAAAAGCGGGCAAACCCCTTTGGCTACGTACACTACTCAATCCTAGCTCACTAAAGATCGATTCCTCTCCTCTCCTCTGTCCAACCCGTGATAACCAAATACTAAGCGAAAATTCAGTTATCACTCCAAACCCTAACTTCTAATTAAGCATCAGAAACCAGAATTGGAGTTTTTACGAGTTAATACAAATTAAGCATTTATATTCATGTATTATCTCTACGAAATGGAATTAAGCAAACCACTACACATCGATAAACATGAAAACAGAGAAGAGAAAATGAAATTGCATTAATAACAAGAGCTCAAGAGTAGATAATACAATACCAAAGGGATTAACCCTTGAAGTCTAGCCTTCCATGGCCATAAATGAAGAAAAACGAGTAGAAATGGGGAAGAACAAAACCCTAGCAGCCACCACCACTTGGGAGAGCCAAGAGAGAAGTTCTAACCTAGAGAGAGAGTGAGAAATCTGAAAATGGGAGTGTGTCTTGGGGGTTACACGAATTTCCCCTCTTTAGACATGAAAATGGGCCTAAAACATGGGCCCAAGTCCTAAGAAACACTATTCTGAAAATTACAATTAAAAAGGGACCTAAATGCAAATTACAATCTTCACTTCAATACTTCAATCTTCATTTCCAAACTTCCCAAAGTGTCCTTGTGCCACATATGACCTGAAAATAGAAATAGAATTAATTAGGCCAAATAATCCCAAATTAAACAATATTCGGAATATTAGTCCAATAAACTCTAAATCACTAAATCAAGCTAATCAATGTCAAATGGGCAACAAGTATCAATAATAAGAGTAAAATAATGCAAGGAATAATGGGAAATAAAATGCTCATCAGTGGGTATGCAGGTACATTGTCCAGATTCAACCAACCTGATTTTCTCTCTTAATGTGTGTATACTTTTCATGGTGGAATATGATAAAAATATTGACGTAATAAATTTATCGAGTATCTTTTAATCATTGCAAAATGGTATGTTTCATCTATTTACAAATTTTGTAAAGCTTAATATGTTAAAAGGTTGAAGTGTTTTAATTATAAAGCATGAACAATATAATGCCTATATGTTTTTATATAAAAATTTTAACTTTCGAATGTTTTCGACGCCTACTTTTCATCGCAAAACAACATACCCCAAGTTAAACAATTTCATTTAAAATGAACAGTAGCAGGTAGGTAGTCTCATATACTTTTTATTCTCGCGTTCAATTTCGTGATTCTTTTCATTGAATGTTAACTTTTCATGAATGGAATGCAATACAATACTAACGAAATAAATTTAATTTAGAGAATATTAAAATTTTCAGTATATTGTAAATCGTTTCGAAATAATTTCTTTCATCTCTTTTTATGTTTTACTATATCTGTATTACATATATTTAAATATGTAGACAATTAATGTATTTTAGATATATAAAATATACGTATTAATGATAGAAACATAATTAGTTTCTTCACGAATTTGTATGAATGATAGAAACATAAAATAATTTGGATCAGAAAAAGAGTAAAGTATTAAATATGTGACACCTACCACAAAGTAGAGTGTTGGATCCCAATTTATTTATAGAAATTGTTGATATGTTTTTTTTATGATAGTATATATTTTGTAAATTTTTTCGGTAAAAGAAAAAAATTCATTACCACGTGCAAAACTCAGAAGCAATGAAACGACCATAATAATGGCGAATTAATAGCTACTTAATAGCTACATAATAATTTAACCTTGCCACCTTCTATGAAGGGTTCAAGATCAATGAATATTTTTGAAATTTATTAACTGAAACTAATGGCGAATTAATAGCTACTTCTAAAATGTTATGAATATTTTTGACTTTTAGAAAATGGCAGAAAAATAATGAAGAAGATTTGTCAGTACCTGATTCAGTAAGAAAGCGAAGGAGTTATGTGGTGAAAGACATGGAATTCAAAAGTAATATATTAGCAGGTTGGTAAGACTTATATTCCACTAATTCATGGGTTCTAATCCCTTTGCCAACTAGAGCACCACCATAAACGCATTTATAGTCTTGAGACCTGTCATGTCCCACAATGAATCCTAGGGGCCCAACTCAAAAAAATTTTGTTTTTTGTTGTTAAAATTTGAGTTGTTAATAATTTTTAATACGTTAATTTTAATAGCACAAAACATTACTCCATCCGTCGCTAATTATAAGACCTATTTAGGAGATTTCACGTCCATTAAGAAAGTTGATTAATTTTGTTATTTGTAATGAAAATGTAAACTTTGGATGTGTATTTTCAAAATTACCCCTATTGTAACACTCCTTGTATATCATCCTACTTCTTAAGAAAAGTAATAAGTTTAGGAGAAATCGGGCTGTTATAGAAGTCAGTTCAGAAATCCAATACAGAACTGTGACAGTTTTGAACCTCCAACTTCATGAATCGATTTCTCCTAGCTCGGGAACTCTCAACTCACAAACCTTATATCAATACAAAGCCCTTGATTCAAGCTTTGTAATGGTATATCACTCGAAATCTAACTCTTAACAAAGAAGGAGAATCGAACGAAACACAGCAAGAACCCTAAAACAGAGATTGACACCAACACACTCCCAAAAACCCTAACTTTGATCTAATTAATGGCCTTATATAGCAAGACTAGAGAGCCATGCATGTTGACACGTCCTAACCCACCAAGAGAAGGATGAATTCGTGGCAAATTTCTGGGTTTTGGCTCTATTATTCATCAAATTCCACTTCCTCTTATGAGCTGTCTGCACTCACTAACCGGTTACTGGGTACGGGTAACCGGTTACTCCAGTGCAAAATTCAAAAATTAAGATTTTAATTCCTTTCCTGCTAAATGTGACGCTCTCTTTTTAACTTGAAAATAATTAATATTTCCAAATAGATTACTACTTGCTATCAAAATTAGGGCTAGCAAATTTTTCCTTTTTAATACTAGTACTTGCTTAATTGAAAACCTCGTTTCAACATAACCCATTATATGAATTCGGCATAGTAATAACTTAGCTTTGAAAAGACTTTCGAGAGCACGTTTTCGTGATCAGAAAGAATGTTACCAGCACTTATCAGTTGAATGCATTATTTGGCTCTCGAATGAAATTTGAATATATGAAATATAAATTTATCACCGAATTCCTTCGTCAATTTAAAATCAGAGTTCGCGGAAGTAAAAATAATACTCATGGGGCACTGCTGAGGAAAATAAAGCATATATATATGTGATAAAAGTCATGACATATAACCCCATCAGTACTAACAGTAACAAGTGATAAAAGTCGAGATAACAAGTTTTGATAAAACATATACAGACCAACTGTACCAAAATAAAGGCTCACTCTAAGATCTCTCAATATATACAATATATAACAAAAGTCCAAAAGCAGAAGTCCCAGAGCAAGTCCTCCGTGTCCTCAACAGCTCCTCAGATCCTCCACAGCTCTATCCCTAGGATCTAGGATCCAAAACCCCTATGCTATGCAGGTTCCTATGAACCAGCGGGTCCACCTCTAGCAGAAACAGTCGGCTCGACATGCACCTCCTCCTCGCTCTCATCCTCCTCAGGGTCCTCCTCGACCACGCCTGACTGAGTAGAGACCCCACCACTGGGTCTAGGGTCTGCAGAAGCAGTCCTATCATAATCATTCGGACCAGAAGAAGAAGTCTCCTCAGTGACAACTCTATGGGATGAAGGATGGGATCGAGTGGCAGCTCTAAATCTAAAACTATGAAAGCGACGCATAGGTCGAGCCCGGGGTGGTCCTCTATATGTGTAAAAAGGTGGAACATGCATAGTATAGACTAATGGGATCCTAAATCGACGAGGTCACACACGCACCAAAAGGGTTAGGGTGGTGGAGAGTGATCTCCACCTCCCCCTCAAAGGTGGCACGGTGCTCCTCATACGTCCATATATCGCTAGGGATAGGGCGTATCTCGATGCAGGCTAGGTACCTGGCCATCACCTAAACAGGGCACAGGGAGTAAGTGTACACATATACATAATGGATAACGACAAAAGTTACAATCACAAATATATCATGGACAGATCATAATGCAAATACATATGAGCACACCAATTTTTCAACATTATAACTCTTATAATGCAAGTGGCATGATGTATGATTTTCTATCCACAACTGAGGCCTCTAAAAGTCCATCTTGGACGTCCATCCATTACACCCTTGTGTTCCCAGAACACCGACATTAGTTCCCAGAACATAATGCCGAACCATACTTGGATAAAAAGCATTACTCCCGGAGTGTGCACCACGTTCCCAGAACGTCACGTTCCCAGAACGCATAAAAAAAACCAGGTCTCGGACACTGGCCACATATCTATAATGTGCCATCAAGTAGGTTATACTTTGGTACTCCCGGAGTACCCTCCTCATATTCCCAGAATATGATAAACGTTCCTACCAACCAGACTTCCAATCTATATGTATGCACAAACATCGGGGTTGGTTTTATCTTTATATTAATTTATGTGATTTAGAAACATTCCAATTTCTACTTTTGAATGATTTAATTGAGGTATAATATTTGGCATAAAATTCCCCTTTGAATTTTTTCAAAATACGCCTTTTTAAGACCCAGATTGAGTAATATAACTTCAATGGTATTTAAAACTTAACTTTTTATTTTTCAGATTCAGGTACTAACCGGTTACAGTTTCAGGCTAACCGGTTAGAATTACAGACCTGAACTGTTTACCATTGCAATTCAAAAAAACCCTTTTTCTTGAATTCTCTACTCAATCCAAAACACTTTTAACTTTATTTTTATACCTCAAAAACCATTGTTTCATCATTCAAAAGTCCAAATCACATATTCTTTTCCAATGAACATAATTTCACTTGAAATTATTCCATCAATTTAAGGCCACCTAAGAACACTGGACCAAGGAATGTTGGTGGAAGGAATGTAAGGGACAGACTTGCCCCTGGATGACCCCCTGAGAACCAGGTTGAAAATCCCCAGGATCCTCCAGTTGTCCAACCTGCTGATCCAGTTGTTCCGGAGGTCCAAGCGCCAGCCACCGTCCCTCCGGTTGTTGAAGGCCACGAGCGACGATCTCAGCCGCGTCGCGTGTCTGATGGCCATGTGTCGGAATGGCGTGACACAGCGGATTCTGGGCCACATCAATCTAGGAGGGCCCCTGCCGGATCGCGAACTAGGGAGGAGCGACGAGTCGAACATCATGCTCGCGATAACTCCCGAGCCGACCGATCTGATAGGGGAGTACCACACTTTACTAGAGGCCGCTTTGGAACGCTTCAGGGTGGCGAACGTTTCGAATCTCAAGGAAGATCCTACATGACAACCTCTTTTTGCCAGGGGGAGAGAGGAGTCAATTATGGAAATACTGAGAACCCAAACTTCATTGATTGAAAAGCAAAACCAGGCTATTGCTACTCTACAGCAGCAAAGCATGGCTAGACTTGCCGAGCAAGGCCCTCGCGCGGCTCTCGGCAACCCAATTAACCTTCCCCCACCGCCACCCCTCAATTTGAATGTGACTCTTGAACCGGCAGTTACAGAACCCCATCCTGGACACCCCTTTACAGCAGCAATTATGGCATTTCGGACTCCACAAACTTATATGGGCCATCAGAATGTCTCCCGGTACAATGGGACGACCGATCCGATGGATCACATTGCATCTTATGAGTCTTTCATGATGTTTTATGGAGGAGAGGATGAAATGAAATGCCGAGCTTTCTCAATGACGTTAGGCCCGGCGCCGTTGAGATGGTTCAACTCCCTACCAGCTAACTCCATTAGTTCTTGGGCTGAGCTCAGAATAGTTTTCCTGAATCGATATACAGCCAGCATGTCACAGCCTAAATCAGACCATTCATTAGCTGGAGTTGCACAAAGACCTGGCGAGTCTTTACGCGACTATCTGGCTCGGTATCAGCAAGAGGCCAATGGCATATCTGGTTTGCAGTCGGGGGTATCCGTTCTTCTGCTTACCCAAGGACTGCAAGATGGAGATTTCAAGGATTGTCTGATCGGGGAACCACCTAGTAACATGGCGGAACTGAGAGAAAGGTCCAGGAAATATGTTAATTTAGAGGAGTTCCGAAGGATCAGCACTGCAGCAAGGAGTGCCGAAGGACGACATGAGCAACGTCCTTGCCAAAACGAGGCTCGTCAGAATGATCGTTTCCGAGATAAGGGAAGGAAAGATAAGAGAGAACAAGAGAGAGGAGAAAAACTGCCTCCCAAAGGCAAGTATGATGAATATACCCAGTTAACAGTCCCGAGGAGTCAAATCCTTCGTGAGACTATGCATACAGAGATGCGTAACATCACTCGGCCACCAGCCTTGAGAAAGGCGGCCCAAAAGGATAAGACGAAATATTGCGATCATCATGGTGGATGGGGGCATACCACCGACCAATGTATCCAATTGAAGGATTTGATCAAAGAGATGGTAAGGGATGGTAAGCTTCAACACTATATTGGAGAAGCGTTGCGCAAGCGTTCCAGAAGGAAAAGCCCCTCGCCTCCCAGAACTGAACATAAGAGGAATAAAAGCCCTTCACCACCAGCGGGCGGAGCCCCTATCCAGCAATCCGAGAAAGGCAACGATTTCCTCATTGGCACCATTGCTGGAGGATTTGCTGGTGGTGGGGAAAAGAAGTGCGATCGCAAGAAGTATGTGGGACAAGTTCTCTCGGTGGCAAGCCGACCGATACAAAAACCCAGAAAGAAAAGTGTGGTCATCAGTTTTAGCGATGAGGATTTTGAAGACATCCTACAGGACCACAATGACCCAATGGTCGTCACGGCAAGGATTGGCAACTACGAAGTAAGAAGGATTCTCGTTGATCAAGGCAGTTCGGCGGACATCATGTTTTTGGATTTGTTCGAAAAATTGAAGTTGAAAAGGTCCGATCTCACCCCGTTCGAGGGAAGCTTGATCGGCTTCACGGGACATTCAATTGTTCCTTTAGGCCATATCCACCTCCCAGTGACCATGGGAGAACCACCTTCTGCTCGGACTGAAATGGTGAAGTGGTTAGTTGTCCAGGCTCCCTCGGCGTACAATGCTATCTTTGGCCGAACGGCACTCCAGTCCTTCGGCGTCGTTGTTTCGACGGTACACTTGGCCATGAAATTCCCGGGGTCGGATGACAAGGTAGTAACAGTACGGTCCGAACAGGAGTTGGCTCGGAAGTGCTACAACATCAGTTTGGGGAAGCTAAAGCTGGATGATGAGAAAATTATGCAGGAACCGTTGAACAAAGGAAGTGTCAACTTGGCTGATCTCGACGTAAGAGAGGAGGATGAAACTAGACCGACCCCTCAGGGGGACTTCTAAAAGGTAATCCTAGGCCCCGAGCCATCTCGGTGCGTCAAGATCGAAGTTGGCCTATCTGAGGAACTAGAAAAGGAGCTTGCTGAATTACTAATGGAAAATAAGGACTTGTTTGCCTGGACTTCGGCAGACATGCCGGGAATCGATCCTAACTTCATCTGCCACATGTTAAGTGTGTATCCAGGCGCTAAGCCAGTGTGTCAAAAAAAGAGAAGGGTCGAAATCGAGAAGGCATAGGCGACGGATGAGAAAGTAGCCGATCTATTGGAAGCAGGATTTATCAGAGAGGTAGTGTACACTGATTGGTTGGCCAATCCCGTGTTAGTCAAGAAATCCAATGGGAAATGGAGGATGTGCGTGGACTATACAGATTTGAACAAGGTTTGCCCCAAGGACCAGTACCCACTTCCTTGAATTGATAAACTGGTGGATAGCTCGGCAGGTTATCAAAGGCTATCCTTTATGGATGCTTACTCGGGGTACAATCAGATCCCAATGTACCCCCCGGATCAGGTAAAGACCTCGTTTATCACAGAAAATGCCACATATTGTTACAATGTGATGTCGTTCGGGTTGAAGAACGCTGGGGCAACTTACCAGCGGATGATGAACAAGGTGTTTGGTCCTCTGATTGGGCCGAGGATGGAGGTTTATATAGACGATATGATTGCAAAAATCTTAAAGGAGGAAGATCATGCTAAAGATTTGAAGGAAATCTTAGGAAGGATCCGGCAATTTAATATGAGATTGAACCCGGAAAAATGCACATTCGGAGTTCCAGCAGGGTCCTTCCTCGGATTCATGCTTACTGAGCGCGGAATAGAGGCAAATAAAGAAAAGTGTCGAGCTATTCTGGAGATGAAGAGTCCGTCGGATATCAAGGGTGTACAGCAACTGACGGGTCGGGTTGCAGCTCTCTCAAGGTTTCTATCTCAATCAGCTAGGAAGGCCCTTCCCTGGTACAAGCTGTTGAGGAAGGAGAAGGAAAAGGCGTTTGAATGGGATGAAGCATGCGAAAAGGCCTTTACTGATCTTAAGCATTATTTGGCATCACCTCCAATTTTGTCTAGTCCGAACAATGGTGAAACTCTTTTCTTGTACTTATCAGTGGGAGACTCGGTGATCAGTTCGGTTTTTGTTCGGGAGGAATCTGGTAAAGAGTTGCCCATCTATTTTGTTAGCCGAGCTCTCCAGGGACCAGAGTTGAGATATCAAAAAGTGGAGAAATTAGCTTTCTGCTTGATTGTTACTGCCAGACGACTGCGCCAGTATTTCCAAAGCCACCATATCACGGTCAGAACGGCCCAGCCGATCCGTCAAATATTGCAGAAACCTGATTTGGCTGGAAGGATGGTAACCTGGGCAATTGAGCTTTCCGAGTTTGAAGTCACTTTCGAACCAAGAAAGGCGATGAAGTCTCAGGCTTTGGCTGATTTCCTCACCGAGTTTACTGAGCCATTGACGAGCTCAACCTCGGATTGGAACATTTATGTGGACGGATCAAGTAACAAACTTGGAGCGGGGGCAGGAATAATTTTGGAGAACTCCGAGGGAGTCACCCTCGAGTACTCTTTGAGGTTTGGATTTTCAACGTCGAACAATCAAGCGGAGTATGAAGCCGTTTTGGCAGGATTGAGGATGGTAAAAGAGGTGGGGGCCCGAGAGGTAAAAATTTTTAGTGATTCTCAGTTGGTGGTTTCACAGGTCAAGGGCGAGTTTCAGGCTAAGGAACCTATCCTTCAAAAATACTTGGAAAAGGTAAAGTTCCTATCCTCCGAATTTATGAAGGTCGAAATCTGCCACATTCCGAGGGAAAGTAATAGCCGAGCGGATATTCTTTCCAAACTCGCATCAACAAAAAATTCTGAAAACAGCAAAACTCTAATTCAAGAAATGGTGCATGGACCTAGCGTTGTCCTCTCCATTTCAGTGGATCCGAGCTGGATCACTCCAATTGTAGGTTACTTGGAACAAGGGATTGTGCCAACTGACCCAGTCGAGGCCAAGAAACTCGTCAGAAAAGCATCGCAATTTGCCCTTGTAAGTGGAGTCCTGTTTCGCCGAGGGGTTAGCGGCCCAATGCTCAGATGTTTGGACCCTGCCGAAGCAAAACAAACGCTGGAGGAAGTTCACGGGGGGGTTGGAAGTCATCATGTTGGGGGGAAATCACTGGCTAAAAAGATCCTAAGGGCAGGATACTACTGGCCGACCCTTCAACAAGATGCAATCCACCATGTGAAGAGATGTGAGAAATGTCAGTTCCACAGTGATGTATATCAGAAACCCGCCGAGGAACTCTATTCACTTTCATCTCCATATCCCTTCTATCAGTAGGGAATGGATTTAATCGGACCGTTCCCTACCGCACCAGGACAGATCAAGTGGGTGATAGTGGCCATTGATTATTTCACAAAGTGGGTTGAAGCTGAGCCGCTTGCTACCATTTCATCAGCAAAGGTTCAGAAGTTCTACGAGAGACAGGTCGTAGCTCGATTCGGAGTTCCGCAAGTGGTAGTAACAGACAATGGAACCCAATTTGCGGCAAAGGCATTCAAGGATTTGGTCAACGCTCTGAGCATTAAGCACTATTTTTCCTCAGTCGAGCATCCCCAGACTAACGGGCAAGTAGAATCCGTTAACCGATCCATCATTCAGGGAATCAAAAGAAGACTCGAAGGTGCGAAGGGGAATTGGCTGGAAAACTTGTATGAGGTACTTTGGTCGTATCGCACAACCATACAAATCTCAACAGGAGAAACAGCTTATCGGCTCACTTATGGGTCTGAAGCAGTCATTCCCATTGAAACAATCATCCCTTCATTCCGAGTTATGCAACAGCCGAATCCCCTCAACAGCACTATATTGTGTGAGGATCTGATTTTGTCGGAGGAAGTCAGGGATTTAGCCGCTGAACGAGAGAAGCATGCCAAGACGATGCAAGCGAAAGGATATAATCGTACGGTTGTGCCCAGAGAGTTCGAGCTAGGCGACCTTGTCCTAAGAAGAGCTGATATTGGTCTCAAAAATGCAAAGGACGGAAAACTGGCCCAAAGCTGGGAAGGACCATACCGAGTAGCCTCTAAGACAGGAACAGGAGCCTACAAGCTCGAAACTCTCTCGGGAGCCCTCATCAACAACACTTGGAACGCGGCAAAGCTCAGAGCATACTATAGTTAGAATTTTTCTTTCATTTCAATTTTATAGTGTCAATTGTTTTTATTGTATTGTTTATTTATTTTTAATGATGGTGTACGCTCGGTGGAATTCCGAGCCCATTATACTTTCTGCTTCTGGTTAATAAAAAGACTTGTTATTGAATTCATTGTATTACGAACTTTTCCTCATACTCGATTAGCCACCGTTTATGACGCGAACGATTATAAACAGATCTAACAAGAGCTTATAACTCGTCAAACACTTTTAATAAGATTCTCGATTAAATTATGATTTTTTCGAATCATTTTATATTGCGGATAGAGGAACCCACCTCGGCTAAAGTGCTGGAGTTCCGAGGTCTTAACACTTGAATTCTTAACAAAGAGCATAAAAAGAAGCATAACATGATTACGGATGTTATAAAATATTCCAAACGAAACAGTAATACAAGTTTAAACCCATCTACTGGGGCAATTACAAAAATATAGCAGAATAATCAAACTATTCTAAATCGGACAATACAATGCTGTCAGCATTGAATGTGTCCTCTTCTTCTTCTTCACCTTCAACATCCTCGGCTCCTTCCCCCTCGGAATCCTCGGCCAAATGGTCAGGAAGGTCGACGTTGTTCAGATCTATGGGAACCCCACTCGGGCCGACAATTCGACCTTTTTTCACAGCAAAATTAGGGTCAGCACCCTTGGTCACGAGCCCAGGATTCAGAACGCGAAGTTGCTCGGCAGTGTTGTAGAAAGAATCTTCAATTGCATGGTCCCAATTGAATATATTCTCCTTAGCTGCTTTCTTATGCTTAAGAGCCTTCGCACTCATCTTCTCCAAGGAAGCTCAGAGCCTGAGTATCTCGTCCTTAGCATACTCATGTCGCTCCTCAGCCACTGCAGCAGCTTGCTCGACCATATGAGCTTTTTCTGTAGCTACCTGAAGAGCAGCAGCATCCTCCTCAGCCTTTTTCTGGATTTCTTCCGACCTCTTTATTTGTGCCTCGGCATCCTGAAGTGTTCTCTCAGCTCGAACTTTGGCCCCCTCGGAATCTTGGGCAGCCTTTTGAAGTCGCTCGTTTTCAGCTGCCAGTTCTTGAATCTTTTTTATTCAGGCCTTGAACCTGAATTTCCAAGTAGTCTTCCCGCTCATTCGCCTCATATCTTTTCTTCTTTTCCTCGGGGGCCAATCCGGCATAGGCGTCATCACCATGATGACCAAGGTGATGGAAAATGCTCGCACCCCGTAAGAAGCTTCTCACCAACGACTTACAGTTATTTTCCCAAGTCCCAGGGGTCCAAGCCTCAATTACCTCGGCATTTTCAGGAGGGAAGACAGTGGCAATGAATGAGTCGGACATCTTCTTACGCCACACCGTCTTGGCAGCGGCATCTTCCTTACCCTCGAGAACTTCTATCCCTTTGTTAGATTTGCTCAAATGGAACCAATCTCCAGCGAGACCTTTTCCTTTGTCCAGCCGAGTCCTCTTGAGGGGGCGCTCGGGAATGCTTTGAGGAGATGAACGAGCTTCCACTTCAATATTCACCGTGTCGATAACACGGTCCCTTTGGATCACCTGTTCAACACCCGTAACCCTTACAGATGGGGTGGTATTGGGGATAACGGTCGGACTTTCAGAATGGGTCGGTCCAGAAGACTGACTCTTGATTGGAGATCCGGATGCGGTCTCTTTGAGTGCAGCCAGCTGCGATACTCTAGCTGCCCGAGCTTCACTCTTCTTGGCCTTGGTTTCTTTCTTCCCCATTGCTTCTGCAAGAAAAATGGATTAACACAAAAAAAAAATGTAGTACCCAGCTCCGCCTTCACTTCGTCTCGTGTCTATTTCAGCAGAATTCGTTTGGTATCAATTTGACCATTTGCTTGAAGGTATTCCCAAACATGGTCGCATAATCGCCTTTTGACTTTTGTCAAATCCGCCTTATAGTCGAATTGGTACAAGGAGGATCCTCGGTTATAAATGTTAGTCATCCAACCCAATGGAAACCGAGGCACAACCTTGATCACTCCACCTTCTTTAACCCGTTCCATGAACCAACATACTTCGGCCCCAGTATACTCGTATTGGAAGAAGAGAGGTTTGAAAGATTTCCAAGAGTCTGTCACCTTGGCGAAAAGGGCATGCCCCCTCCGAGCCTTTAGGGACACCCAAAGACCCTTGGAATCACCAAACTTATTTACTTGGGGAGCATATAACCAAAAGAAGGACCGTACTGTCGCGATCGAGTTTTCAACGTCGCAGAATTGTTGGAAGGCTCGGACGAAATCCCACCCACTTGGATGCAATTGGCTAGGGGCTATTCCTAGATGAGTGAGGACTTCAACCTCGAAGGTGGAAAAGGGCAAGCGGATACCGACTTTAGTTGCTATTTCTTCGTAGAAATAAAAATATTGACGATTTTCCGGCACTTGGAAGCAAATCCGGTCGTCGATTCCCAAAGGTCTTAATACGAATTCTGAGGTATTTCCATCGGCTCTCGGAGGTGTCAATATTGGCCGAAGATGATTAAGACTATTTGTTGTCAACAATGAAGGTCTCGTCCCCAGTACTTCCCGATCAAAAACAGCATCGTACTGCGCATGATTAGGCGGCAGAGGATATTCTTCAGGGTTGGTAACACACCTGCGTTCCACCATATCTGGGGAAAAAGCAAAAGGCTCGGCGTTAGGGTTTTTTATAGCACGAGTTTTTATTTTTAACTTAAGGCCGAGCCCTGGACTTTTTCCCCCTACCCCCGGTGGACTCTCCAAAGGTTCTTTCCCCCTGGTGTCAGGATCGGGGCTAAGCCTAACTTGGGCTAGACGCTCGGCAAATCTGTAAGCTAACAACCACTTATTCTCATCTGCGGGATTCGATGGGTATTCTACAGCTAATGGTTTTAACTCGGTGGATCCCTGGTTAGTTGGGAGAATAGTAGAAGGATGTATAGAATCATCCATATCGAAATTTCCCTCATTCCCAGAATTCCCAGAAAAACCAGAAGAACTTGAAGAACTCGAATCACTATCACTAGAGGGTTCCTCTCCTAATCTCCTGCAAAGTTCACGATAAATCCTCCGCAAACCTCTCCATCCTCTCATGATTAGTTAACTACTTACCCAGAAACCCAAGTTGCCCAGAAATCCTAAACAACACTCAAAACCTAGAAATCACTTAAAGTCCAGACTCCCTGCAAAACCCAAAACCAAAACCCCTAAAGCAGAAATCGCACAAAAGGAGGAAATCGCAGAAACGGAAATAAGAAGAGGAGAGGAATTTACCTGCTTTTGGTTGCTGGAAAGGATGATGGGAGAGTGCTGAGGATTTGGAGGCGGAGACGGTGGAAAGGAGATTGGAGAGGGAATGAGGGGATTATGATTTGAGAAGATCCTGAAGTGAGAAGGAAAATGAGTGAGGGTAGTAAGAGGGTTCGAACTAATGTAGGAAACTTTTCAGTTTCCCTCCATGACACGCATTTGGGCCGAAAGCCCATCAACCCATGAAACCACTTGCTGAATGAGACGTGGCGGTTTCAACATACGCTTTTTCAAATTTCAAAAATTGCAATGATTTGGCACAACTTACAAGAGAACGCGCCGTACCTAGAGAAACCAAAACGTCACCTCGGACAGCTGTCACACATTCGAACTAAGACATATAGAAGGTCCAAACCTAAACACATGCTACCTCGTCACAGACTTTATAAAGTCTTACGAGCTGGGGGGCTTGTAGGGTCTGCCAACCGTATAAGGGCTTGTAGGGTCGGCGCTTGTAGGGTCTGCCGACCCTACAAGGGCCCTCTCCTCGGGTTGCTCAGCACAAACGTCCCCCGTTCGGACTTGTTGGCTCTGAGCATACAAAAGGACCAGGCTCGGACTTGATGGGGCCGAGCCTTACAAACGGTTTTCCACTCATCAGGCTCGGGACTCTAGGGCCGAGACATACCGTCGGCTTGTGGATAGATTCAGACCCATTCAGGTTTCTTATCCCCTCCGCAAATCTCTCCTAGATTCTCGCTAACAGCCTAGACATGAGACCTTGAGCTGATCCTATCTAGATTCTAAGAGTTTAAACCTCCGGTATTATCTCACAGAATCCTGGTTCAGCTCTACCTTGATACAGGGCCCATACGGCCCATATCAGCCTCCTCCAAACCCTATAAATAGCTCATAAAAGCTAGGGTTTCAGGTACGTACTCTCATCCCTAAGTTGACACTCTGCACACACCTGTTGACTGGGGAAACCCTGCTTTTCCCAACTGGAACTGCAGAAACACCAAAAAGTCACATATTAACACTTAATCCTCTCTTGGGCTCCTGGTTCCATAATCTTAAGCACTTAGAGGGTTAAGAACATAGTGTTCCAGGACACTACATAATCTATGTTGGGATGGTCTTAGGGTAGAAGAAATGGAGATATAAGTTAGAATCTAGCCAAAAATACGTGTAGAACTAGGGTTAAAAACATAGAACCTTAGGAAATTCAAAATAAAAGATTTACAAATCAAAACTTAAATTCCACCGTTGGATGTGAAGTATAATAGGTGAGGAAGCTTGCTTTAAAATTTGAGCAAGATCCGACGGGTAACGAAGAAGTTATGGCATTTTGAAATACCAAGGAAAAAGAGAATTGGTCTGACTACTCGAGTAGTACCTGAACTAATCGAGTAATTCACCAATTAATCGATTAGTTCACTGGGTAATCGAGTAGTTTGAGCAAACAGAATGTCCAGAAAATTTGGACTACTCGAGTAGTCAGTGCGTATTGCATCAGAAAAAAATAAATAAAACGTGAATGAGGGTCTTCTTCCCCATTCATTCCCCTTTGCCTTCTCTCTCTAGGGCTCGAAACCCTCCCCTTTCTCTCTCTAAATTCCTTCTCATTTCTCCACTCTAATCCATAATAGACTACAAAAAATCAATCCCCATCATGCACTAACACATAATCATTCCTCAATCTCCTCTATTTCCCCTCCCCACCTTGCTTTCTCTCTCAAGCCATGGGTATGAGTTAAGGTTCAAAGGTTTCAACACCCACTCTTGATTTCCACCATTTCAAGCTCAAAGTAAGTGAGATTCAAGCTTTCCTCCTCATTTCCTTCATGTTATACGAATTTTCCCCCATAATCTCTAACTAATTTCACTTCTTTTGCTTCATGGCTCATTTTCTCTCTCCTCCATCCATGGTGGTTTTTGATTCTAAGCCATGGAAGCTTCACTTTTCTTGAGTTTTGGCATGACCCATGATATGAATGTTAATCTTTTCTTGTTATGGCTCTTATAGTAGGTTCTAGTTAGTATATAATACTTGTTAGGGTTATGTGTTAGGGGAGAAAATTAGATTATAAATCCCTAGGTTATTAAATATGAAATTTTAATTAATTAAATATACATGATGATTGGATGTTAAGACTAGTAAAAGGAAACCCAATAATATGACAATGAATTATTTGATAAATGAAACTTGGATAAGGATTAAATTGAATTACATGAGGAATTGGGTAATATGATAATGAAGTTGACATAAATGAATTCTATGATTATTGATCTTAGTTGTAAAGTTGTGAATTAAAAGATAATTAATTACTATAGCAAATATATGTATGTGTTGTGGAATAAATGGATATAGGAAGGAATGGAACGGAAACGAATATATGTGTTGTTAAAGCAAAAATATGTGAAGGTGATAATATGTATGTTTCGGTTGAATATATTTGTACACTAAATGTTAAATATGTATAAAGGTGAAAATGGAAGTAAAATGGATGGGATCGAGTGGCAGCTCTAAATCTAAAACTATGAAAGTGACGCATAGGTCGAGCCGGGGGTGGTCCTCTATATGTGTAAAAAGGTGGAACATGCATAGTATAGACTAATGGGATCCTAAATCGACGAGGTCGCACACGCACCAAAGGGTTAGGGTGGTAGAGAGTGATCTCCACCTCCCCCTCAAAGGTGGCACGGTGCTCCTCATACGTCCATATACCGCTAGGGATAGGGCGTATCTCGATGCAGGCTAGGTACCTGGCCATCACCTAAACAGGGCACAAGGAGTAAGTGTACACATATACATAATGGATAAAGACTAAAGTTACAATCACAAATATATCATGGACAGATCATAATGCAAATACATATGAGCACACCAATTTTTCAACATTATAACTCTTATAATGCAAGTGGCATGATGTATGATTTTCTATCCACAACTGAGGCCTCTAAAAGTCCATCTTGGACGTCCATCCATTACACCCTTGTGTTCCCAGAACACCGACATTAGTTCCCAGAACATAATGCCGAACCATACTTGGATAAAAAGCATCACTCCCGGAGTGTGCACCCCGTTCCCAGAACGTCACGTTCCCAGAACGCATAAAAAAAACCAGGTCCCGGACACTGGCCACATATCTATAATGTGTCATCAAGTAGGTTATACTTTGGTACTCCCGGAGTACCCTCCTCATATTCCCAGAATATGATAAACGTTCCTACCAACCAGACTTCCAGTCTATATGTATGCACAAACATCGGGGTTGGTTTTATCTTTATATTAATTTATGTGATTTAGAAACATTCCAATTTCTACTTTTGAATGATTTAATTGAGGTATAATATTTGGCATAAAATTCCCCTTTGAATTTTCTCAAAACATGCCTTTTTAAGACCCAGATTGAGTAATATAACTTCAATGGTATTTAAAACTTAACTTTTTATTTTTCAGATTCAGGTACTAACCGGTTACAGTTTCAGGCTAACCGATTAGAATTACAGACCTGAACTATTTACCATTGCAATTCAGAAAAACCCTTTTTCTTGAATTCTCTACTCAATCCAAAACACTTTTAACTTTATTTTTATACCTCAAAAACCATTGTTTCATCATTCAAAAGTCCAAATCACATATTCTTTTCCAATGAACATAATTTCACTTGAAATTATTCCATCAATTTAAGGCATAAATAGCAATCTTTCCAATCTGAATTTTTGCATGATAACAACTCATGTTTCAGACTATGCATACTGAATTTAAGGCTTAGATTTGAGTAAAGACCCTTTAAGGTTTCAGAACTGATTTGCAACTAATTTTTCTTTGAAAATTTTACAGTGTCTAACCGGTTAGAAAAATCGTGTAACCGGTTAGATTATGTAGTCTGACCACTAAAACAAGAGTTTTAACAACTCATTTTCTTCCTTTCTCAAATCTAACCAAATTCCAGTATACACCAAGTTCATATGCCTTAAAGTAAACATGCTTCCACCCAGAAACACATTCATATTGCATGCATCAAGTTTATTGAATCAAATTGCATGAAAATTCACATAAACCCAATTTAGCACAACAAAACTGAAATCAAACACTTAAACACAGAAATCAGTCTTCATTCAGCTTGCATGCATCAATTGAAAATTGCTCAAAACCACAGTGAGCAAGAAATTGGCCTCCAAGCCTTTGTGCTTAAAAACACATAATGCCCTTTTGAGTTTCATGAACTCAAATCCTAATTCATTTGATTTTTAGTCTAAATCTAGTATAGTATAGACTTCTCCCTTACCTTACAACAGAGTTTGATGGAGATTTGACACTGGTTTGAAGAAAACTCCACAGATTCTCACAAATCCTCAAGTCTGCCCTCAACCACGAATTTCCCCAACAGGGTCCAAAGACCAGAAGTTTTGACATAGAAATTGGCCAAGAAAATTGGGGAAAAAGATTAGACAATGATCTAGGCAACATGTACTCACGAAAGAAAGAGATTTGAGGCCTAGAGATTACCTGAGCTACTCAAAATCAAGGTTCCAACACAGCTTCCAGAATCAGAGAGGAACAGAGTTCAGTTTTCAATCCTGAACTTTGATTGCTGATTTCTCCTCACACACACACTCTTGACTCAAAATCTCTATATCAACACAAAGCTCTTGATGTTATATTACTCAAAGACGAAGGAGAATCGAAGGAAACGATTCGGAAACCCTAATTCAGCTTCTTCAACAAGAATCCAGAGGAACAACCCCTAATCCATCAACAATCAACCTATTTATAGCCAAATCCAGGTTACATGCAGCTGGACGCGTGTGTTGCCACTCAATTCATGCAGCAATCGTGGCGATTAAACGAGTAATCCAAGTGATTACTCATCAAAATCCACTAAACCAGTTTCTGAGTTCATCGTCTAACCGGTTACAGGGCATTACTAACCGGTTAGATTAGTTAAAAAATTAAAATTTATTATTTTTAAATCTTTCCCTCCAAGAACCTTTCTAATATTGATGTTTAGTCCTCACCCAGGGACCAGAATGCAATTTCCTTATACTTTGCATTTATTTGCCATATAAAAATATTTCCACTTATTTTTATATTTAGGGATAATTAAATACAAAACATAAATTTAGAAAAATTCTATAAATTAATAATAAAACTTTTTATTATTAATTTCCTATTATTCGGGAGACGAAAACCATACTTGGAATATAATCAAGCACCACTCCCAGAGTGTGTATTACGTTCCCATAACGTATCAAGAAACCATGTCCCAGACACTGGCCACATTCCTAGAATGTGTCATCAAGTAGGTTGCATCAATTTGGTACTCCCAGAGTACACTGCTCATGTTTCCAGAACATGATAAACAACCCTTGCCAACCTATTTCATCACCTTTCACTTTACATGAAAGCACACATAATTACTAAGGTTGGTCTTTCCTTTAATCTCAATTAATTAATTAACATTACGGCTTAAGTCTTAAACTCATTTCAATGATAAATTTAAGGTATTAAATTAATTACCATACTTCATTAAATTCACCCTTGAACTTAACTAGGTAATTAACATTGTGCTTGAGTAGAGAGAGCATTCTCATAATCATCAACATCACATAATAAGGAAAAATTAAGGTTTGTTAAAGTTCCAAGTCCTAGTCGGTTACAACCTCTTCTAACCGGTTTAGACCGTATCAATACATAAAATGCAACACTTGATTTTTAAATCCTTTTCCTTTGCTCTCTCAATTACAGACCCAACACAACTTCCTTTCAGACTTAATACCTTAACCCTAACAAATCTAATCATTGAAATATTGTTTAAGTCATAATTCAAAGCACAATTCCATAAACTTCCCTTTGAAGTTATCATAAACATTAAGGCATAAACTCATCGAAGTTCAACTATAATTAAACAACACCTTGGTCATTAAATTGCAGTGATAGACCCTATGAAATTTGACTTAGAATTGAGTACATTTGATAGGAATCACTCAAACAATTCAAAAATTGTTTTGTTCTGAATGCTGTCAGCTAGTAACTAGTTACTGCAACTCAGTAACTGGTTACTGGCTGCAGAATTTGCACTAAAAAATGGGGTTTGACATACCAAATTCTTTAATACTCAATTCCAATCCAAATCAAGGCATAAACAGAGTTTTATTACCTTAGTATAAACATGTCCCAATGCTCAACATGTCACAAATTCATGTATTCAAAACTTATATATTAGACGTACATAAATCACATATAAGTTCCATGTATAACATTATGATAATTATACCATATTCCGTCAATTAATTAAATCACCATGCTCATATTATACATGTAGTTCCCATAAGATAGATTAATATAAGTTATTTGAGATGGGTTTAAAAGAAAGATGATTGAAATGGCTTTTTCATTGTTTTTCTTCAATTTTCTAGTTTCAGGTACAACTAGTAACCGGTTACTGACTGCAGAACATACACTAAAAAGAGAGTTTTTCAATACCATTTTCAATCACACCTCATTTTAACCCAAACCAACCCCAAACAGAACTTCATTGCCATAAACTAAACATGTTTGAACACTGAAACTAACAAGAAACTTGTTGATTTCATTTCCATTCCTCATTATGCATAAAAACCATAATTTCAACAACTCCAAATATCAAACTCACATGTACTCAGAATTAGCATGGTTTAAGCATCAAATAAGTTCACTTGCAGCATATTAAACTTATTCAAACAAGTGTTATATTTCAATTTGGCCTCCATGCCAATATCCTATTCCAAAATTAATGCCCTTAAGCCTCATGGTGGCTCATCCTACTTTCTCAACATATTTATTCTCATTCTAGCAAATAGTAAGCTTCCCCCTTACCTTAGGTTCGTGCATTGAACAAGATTTGAGCAGAGATTTGAGGTAGAACACCAAACACCCAAAGCTCCTCCTTAAACCAGAACCATTTTGACAGGGTAGATTGATCAAGGAATTTGGGACATGAAATGGACATGGAAATTAGGGAAAATGGTCATTATCAAAACCATGCAACATGAACTTTGAAAGGAAACCAAGTCTAGAACACGAGAAGGCTTGAGCTTACCAAAATCGAAGCTCAAAGTTGTAACACCCCGTAAATTCCTCATATTAAATTAAAACACTAAAGAAATTATTTTTGAGAAAAGAGTTTTGAAAGAGTATTTCCTTAAAGAATTTTCTAAAATTCACGTTTTTAAGATAAAGAACGGCTTTAGAGAAGTGATTTTCTAAAATAAACTAAGTTTAAATGTTTATGATTTATTTTGTAATTGTGTGTGTATATATGGTTTTAGTATGCTCAGGATGATATGAAGAATAAGTGAATAAAGAAATGTGATTGTAATACATGAATGTATATTCGTGTATGTGTACGATGCATGAATGTATGTATTTATATGTGCCTTGCGTGTATGTGTGTGATATATGTGTCAAGTATGTGCATTAATCCATGAATTCATGTTATGTATTGTCATGACCAACATGAAAATAAATCATATATGTGTATGCCGTGTAAACATGATGCCCTCAAGATGTTATTTGTGTGTGTGCTTATGTGTTGCTATGATAAACATGAAAACAAATTGTGTATGAATGTGTGTATGCCTATGTATATGTTAATTGTATGCATGAATGTATACTATGTGTTGATGAAAATAAAATCATATATGTGCATATGTGTGTGTGTATGTGGTTAGGCCGTATGAGGATAGAAAGACTTACTAGGAGCCCTTTTTCCTTAAGCCTTAAGAAAGTGAAATTTAAATAGAAATTGGGAGGAGAAGTAGGGTGAGTGACTCATGAAGCCTAGGAGGACTTTCCTCCCTCCATGTGTCCCATGGTTTGACCCTCTCCCATGCAACAAATGGGTTGGCCCAAATTGCCCTTCCTTCCACACCATGAACCAAGGTTAGAAAAGGGAATTTCCACACCCTTGCAATTGTCCTTAAAACGTGGATATGAGTGTTGGCTTTGGTTCCCATCTCATTTCTTTCATCCCTTTTTCTTTCACAAACACATTTTCTCTCAAGAGCACTATCAAGCTCTTGGAGACTTAGAGGAGGAGAGTGAGGCCGTGAGAGGAAAATAGAGGAAGGAGAGTGCAAACCCCAAACTTTTAGCCCAAACACCATTGATTTCTTTCTTCCACACATCTTTCTTCATCAAAGTTTAAGAAGAAAACCTCCACCAACCCTAGAGGAAGAGATAGACCGAGGCAAACCCAAGAAGAAAGGAGGAGGAGATTTAAAGATTTAGGATTAGGGACTAATGTAGAAAGAGTCTTGATTTAATTATTTTGTTTTGTAAAAGAATTTATTTGGACTTTGATTTAATTTTGGTGGTGCATGTAATTACTTTTGAGTGATCTTGAGATCTAAATGTCTTGCATGTTATTTTTGTACTTTTATCTCTTACTTGTAAATGTTCTTCATCACGGTTTTGTTGAGGTTGTGTTTAGAGTTCATAGATTGCTTTGATCCCCACATGCATGTTGATTTTGTGATCTTGTAACTCTTATTTTTCTTTGCAAGTTTTCTTTATGCTTTGATCTTGAATTTTTATGAATGAGTGAACTCATAAATCACCAAAATCAACAACTAAGTGATTCGGCCATGAGTAGAAGAAATAGATCTTGATGTTTTAATTTGATCTAAGTGATTTCATGCCATTTCTATGATTAGGGAAAGCTAATTTCAAACTTATTCTTCACGGTTTAATTGAAGATTTGAGTTTAAGTTTGTATTTTTGCCTTAATTTTCTTTTGCATGTCTTGATCTATGATTTATTTTGAAGAAAACATGAAGCTTAAATTTATTGTATGTGTGTCATGGTTTCCACAAGAAAGCAAGTCTAACAAGCTTTAAAAATAGTTTTGAACATAAAAAGAGGCTGACTCAAGGTTTGTGTGTGTGATGATGATTTGGTTGATGTTTGGAAAAATGAAGTGATGCTTTTCAAACCTTGCATGATGAATATAAGTATTTGCAAGTAGAAATGAAATTATAAGACTTGCCTTCTTATATGACATCATTTCGGTCAATTCGAGGAAAGTAGGAAATCATGCTAGAACATCATTTCCCTTACATGCATGTTGAAAATTGTCTTACCTAGAGATTTTAGGTGCATGCATGTGAATTTTTAGAAGTTAAAGGTTTTGACATGACTCTTGATTTTATGGTGTGAAGAAATTGAATTTTTGGTTTGCTAAAATTTTGTGCAACTCACGGTTTTCACCAAGGAAATAAGAGACCAAGTTTTAGAAAATGATCCTTGCCTTAATCCATGATCTACTTGTATGCATGATGAACATTTGAGAATTTAACCTTGTTTCATCATGATGACATTTGGCCTATTTATGTTAGCTAGCCTAGGATTTCTTTTTCAAGGAATGATTTAAAGGAATAAGTATGTTCTTAAGGAATAGTGATAAAATAAATTGTTTGAACTTGTGTTGTGGACATGTGTTCTCTATTCGGTTCTTTGCTTAGAAATAAAAGGGATAAATAGATAAATTAAATTAATCTTGGAAGAATATGTGTTTGCATGAATATGTGCTTATGAGTGTGCTGTGTGTATTCGGGTGAGAATTAAAAAAAACTAGGATCTAAGTACCTAAAATGAAATAGATTGATTCATGTGATTTGAGTTGTGGTGATTGATTTATTTTCTATACTTTTATTCGGTCAAGTAATTTAAATGGATTTAGGGAGTTTAATTGTGTGACTGAAATTTGCATGAGTGTTTCATGAAAAGAAATCAGGTGTGGATACATAGTTGTTTGATGCTGATTGTTTAAGTGCTTCTAATAATTTAGTAAAGTGTTGCTTGTTGTTGTATGTGATGTGATTTGTTTGGAGTTATATTGTGGTTGTATATTAGTTATGTGTGAATGGTTTTAAAATAAGTTGTTCTTAATAAAATTGGATTTGATTTACTTGAGATTTTTAAATTATGTTCATGGCTGTCCTAAGTTGTTTTATGGTAAAACATGGGTTTTAAAGTGTTGGTTTTTAAGACTAAAAAGTTATTTAAAGTAAAAAGGTATTTTACAATATTTTCAGAATTTTATTAAAGTAATTTTGTAAAACTATGTTTGCTGTCCAGAATTACTTGGACGTGCTTTTTACGTTTAAAAATGCTTTCGTATGATTTAGAATCAAGCTTTCAAGTAGCAAATGATTTTGATTATGTTTTCAAAGTTTTCCCAACAAAGAAAGGACAAGTGTTAAACTAAGAAGAGATTTTCTCAAGTAAGCTAATAACGTAAAGTGTTTTATTTAATATGAGGAATGATAAGGAAAAGAGATTGGGGCGGTGGGAAGCACACGGATTCGAGGAGAGCACACATTCACTAGCTGGACCTCAGGTGAGAGAGAAGCTTTCCTAAGACACCGTGGTAGCTAGGTGATTTATTAGGACGTTCCGTATCATCTCAAAGATCGGAACTTCGTGGTTGGCGTCAGTAGTATAAGCGGCAATTGTTTGCTTTGTGTGGCCACTTATACGAAGGTGACAAAGACCGCAATTCTATTGTGTGATGTGGTGTGTTGATAGCATGCTTGTATTTATTTATTTATGTTTGATAATGATTATTGCTGTTGGTTATGATGAATAAATGGCTGATGAACGTTGGAATAAGAAAATGAAAACGAAGAGGAATAGTTGAGGAGGTGAGGAAGTTGAAAGTAATGGGATGATGAGAAAAGAGAAACGATAGAGAATGAGAGATTGAGTGGGAAAGAGAGATAAGAGTTGACTGAGAAAGGAAGTTGATAATAATGTTGAGAACGAGCCAGAGCTAAGGAAAGTGATGTGAATTGTTGGAGTGAGAGGTGAATTGAGTGGAGCAAGGCTCCTTTGTTTTGGTTTTAGACTGGGAACTAGTGTTGAGTTGAGCTTGCTCCTCCACTAGCGCTCAGCACAAAATGTGTTTTGAAAAAGGAATTTTCGAAAATATTTATGAAAGAAATTTTTGAGTTGTGAAGACAACTTTTGAAAAAGGTTTGTGAAATGAAATTTTTGAAAATATTTTTGAAATGGGGTTTTGAAGAAATTTGTGAAACCATATTTCAAAGGAGTTTTATGACACGATCTTTTGAAGAAGTTTTATGAAAGGATATTTTGTGGAAACAATGTTTTCGAGGAAGCCTCTTTGAAACAAGATTTGAAGAAGGTTTATTTGAAATGGTATTCTGGTGAAAGATAATTTTGTGAAAATTTTGGAAATGGTGTTTTTGGAAAATTGTGAAATTGATATTTTGAAAAGAATGGTAAAAAAGGAAAATTTGGAAGAATGAGAGTGTGGTTGAGAAGAAAGTTTGAGAAATGAGATATGAAACAAGTGAGGAACTCCCAGCTTTGAGCTATGTGTGATTTTGATTAGAGAAAGATTGTGCCAAGTTAGTGGTCAGGACTCACTTAAGGGATGCACTAAGGGTGAGCCGAATGTTAGGTTAATTAAATAATTAAAAGATTATAAAAGACATTAACAACGAACGTAGTGAGATATGAGAGTTAACCCGAAGTAGTGGAGAGGAAGGAACGATAAGTATCTGCGGATACTTAGGACGAGATTGCATTAGGGGAGGATGATGACGGTGAAACGTCAAGAAGTCTAGAGTATTGTTATAGGCAGAACGAACTCCATAAGTGGTGCACTAACGTGATGGGGACTGGGTCTAATACCGTGGTAAGTTTTGCGCACGCACTATAACAATACTGTCGCCCCCTAGATTGCAAATCGAGAACAGTGAGAGGGACTGGAATGGGGCATCTTGTTTGCCACTGCGAGACAGTGTGCCTGTGTATATATATGAATTGATTTGAGGCTGAGCCTCCTGGTCTGGGGCCATTTATGTGTTTAGACAGCTGTCGTGCCCGCACGGTAAAGGTCCTGTACTCCTGTTTGCTTCCGACTAGGTGGATGGTTGGCCGAGGAGATGTAGACTTGAGATGTGAGTGCTAACTACGAGAGAAACGCGTACCTCGATGATCCTTTAACTCCCCCGATCATCGATGGTTATAACTCGATAAGACACTAATTATATTTATGAGAGTAAGAGTTCAATAAGTGCAAAGAATGAATAAGAGATTGAGAATGGACGATGTGGAAAAGATATTGAGATTTGCAAAAGGGATGAGGAACAAGAGAGGAGAAGTATGAAGGAAATGATGATAAGATGAAATAAATATGGATCGTGAATAATGAGGATAGTATGTTTGCTTGTTGTTATGTGTGTATGTTGTGTGTTATGTGTGTGTGTCCTATTATCTTGCCTACCGTAATTCCACACTGTACGCGTCCGGATCGCTTACTCTCTCCTGTTCGTTGGCGCATCGGTGTCGCTGGTATTCCAACGGGCAGATGGATCAGCGTTTGGAAATCTCTACATGGCTTCGTGAGGGGAAAGGAGGGAGAGCTTCCCGTTACGGATGGGTATGGACCGGATATTCTCAGTTGGTGATCGTGGACCCGGAGCACAAGCTAGGTGGAAAAACAACGAGTTCGTGTTTGAAAAGTGTGTCCTTTATAGGACATAATTCTGAACCACCACCACAGGATAAGAAGAAGGAGAATACCGTGAAGCTGTTCGGAGTGGAGCTGAGGCCAAGATCTGAAGGAGAACCAAAGGATTTAGTCGCCTCATCTTCCGGTACAAAGGCACCCGCAAGGGAGCCAGTAGTGGAATTAGACTAAGTTGTTGTTTGCATTTGTATCTAGGATTACCTAAGTGATGAGCTATTGCTGTACCGTAAGTATTTCGGAACATGCCCGACTTCTAAGAAATGTATGAACTCTCTTTCATGAAATCGTTTAAGTAGAAATTAAATTGTTTTCTTTATAAAACGTTTTCGGAAAACAAGGTGAAAAAGTTTTGAGATCTAAGTAGCAACTCGATTTTCGAAAGAGAAGGTTGAAGGAGAGTAATAACTTTCCAAATATGTTTTCAAGTCCTTCAACAATGATTCAAAAAAAAAAATTTGGCCTCATTTTTGCAACATTAATAAATGAAAGTCAATTAATTTTGGTTTTCGAAAATCGGGCTGTTACAGAAGTTAGTTCCAGAAACCCAATACAGAACTGTGACAGTTTTGAACCTCCAACTTCATGAATCGATTTCTCCTAGCTCAGGAACTCTCAACTCACAAACCTTATATCAATACAAAGCCCTTGATTCAAGCTTTGTAATGGTATATCACTCGAAATCTAACTCTTAACAAAGAAGGAGAATCGAACGAAACACAGCAAGAACCCTAAAACAGAGATTGACACCAACACACTCCCAAAAACCCCAACTTTGATCTGATTAATGGCCTTATATAGCAAGATTAGAGAGCCATGCATGTTGACACGTCCTAACCCACCAAGATAAGGATGAATTCGTGGCAAATTTCTGGGTTTTGGCTTGATTATTCATCAAATTCCACTTCCTCTTATGAGCTTTCTGCACTCACGAACCGGTTACTGGGTACGGGTAACCGGTTACTCCAGTGCAAAATTCAAAAATTAAGATTTTAATTCCTTTCCTGCTAAAAACCCTTCTAATATTGTAATTAGGTCCCAACCCAAGGACTAAATTACAATATTCATATTTTTGTACAAAATAACCATATAAAAATATTTCTCATATTTTTATATATATAAAAACACATAATGTTCAAAAACTAAAACTTTCCAAACCAATATAAATCAATTATAAAATAATTGTTATAATTAATTTCTTGGTTATTTGGGAGACGAAAATTAGGGGTGTTACACTACTCCCCCACTTAAAATGAATTTCTCCCCGAAATTCATCTTCTGAAATTTTCCACTTTTCCAAAATGTTTTTATACTAGAAAACTTCATCTAGCTCCCAAAAATTTGTTCTTTAGGGTACTCTCCCACTTAAAAGAGTTTCGATATAATTCTTTTATTCCGAAACATTTCTAATAAAATATTTTAACAATAAAAGTTCTTTGCGTAAAACTCTTATGTGAAGGAATTCTTTTAAAAGGAATACTCTTTTGAGTAATACACTTCACATAAACATTCTTCAAATAAAACACTTTTCATCAAACTTTTTGGAAAATCTTTTTGGGCTGCGCACTCTGATCTCTCGGGCACGATCAAAGAAACATTTGTATGACTTCGTTCCTTAACAGCTTAAGATATTAGGGTGATCAGTCCTAATATTTAAACCATTAATAACAAAATCATCCCTTTCAGATATAATCTTTCGCAGGAAAGACCATACGACAGTTCTTTAAGTTAGATGAACTTAAAGATAGAGTAATTATCACTATCAGACTTAGTTAGATAGTCAAGTTCCAGAGACATTTCCGTTGGGGAGACAAAGATTTGTCCCATCCCGGTGGTTGTTAATCTCTCTAGCCTTAACTGATATTTCTATTTCTGTAGTGTCCACAGATATTTATCACATCCAACTGTGATAAAGGTTTTGATCACAGAAAAATTGGAGTTGAATTTCCAACAAGATATTGATATTTTCAAACGATTAGATTAACGTAATCGAAAAACATTTGACTATGTTAATTCAGATCAACGGAAGAGATAGACTTGGGTTGTCTACGCCAGGAGTAGACTCAAGTCACATCTCAGCTGGTGAACTCTTCTCTTGCTTGATTCGTCCATTCCTTTCTCACCTTTTTCTTCAAGACAATTCATGAATAATACTCTAGTTTCCTGCAGTCGGAATTGACGATCCCCTAAGTTACATCACAACTAAATCCAAAGCGATGAGCCTCACATTTTTCACCTTGAGATGGACAAATGTTCTCTTCCCTATTTCCTCCTTAGTCACCTTTTCTTCAGTCGAGGATTCCTTAACTAAGTTGTTCCAGAAAACACTTCATAAGTCCCTTACCTTCAGTAATAGATATTCTAATATCCATAATCCCTGACTTTAATTCCAAAGAATAAATCTCATTCGTTTCTTTCAACTCCTCATTTTCTGGTTGTAATTCACATTTTCGAACTCCAAACTTGTGCATGAATTACAACCTCCTTATCTTGGTATTTATCGTTTCTTTTGAATCATCCAACTCAATTTTCTACCTCCTCCGATTGGTGTAACTTCTTAATTTTAACTTTTGATTAATCCATAAAAGAACAGGTGCATTAGTCCATTCGAACGACATTATTTCCTACTCATAATGTCCGTATCGAGATCAAAATGCAGTCTGAGGTGTATCCTTGTCCCAAATCCTGATTTGAGGTTAATCCGACCTCCAATCAATCTTAAAAAAAAACACTTAGACTCCTTTAACCTGATCCAACCATAACTTTCTTAGCAACTCCTCTACGTGTTTCTTTCATTGAACCATTCCCATTGGTACCATATTATAAGGATCGTAGAGATAGAATCAGTTTCAAAATTAACTTGATTCCAAACTCTCTCTTTACTCAAGGGTAAACCTGACATCATTTCTTGTAACCAAGATTTCTTTAACCCCCTTTTTCCTTCACTACTGCCCAGAATAAAACACATGGATTTATTGGATTCCAGATTCGAAGCTTGGGAATCCCAATACAGGGTTGTTCTATCATCATTAATCATGATCACTTGATCTCTCGGCTTCCAAACCGTGCTTAAGATCTGATGTAATCATGACACAGGTAGATAGACAAAGTCTAATACCTTAATAGAACGATTCAGACATACTTTGGAAACTACTACAAGAAGATTTGTAGGAGTATCTACTTTGAGATAGCAGATTGGATAAGGCATAGAGCAACTTTGATCAATACCCGTATCCATAAGGAACAAGTGAATGGATAGCTTTAGAGTTCAACAAACTCAACAAGGTGGATCTTTAAGAAGCTAACTGCCTTGCACTCGGTCTGAGAAGTTGATTAACTATAACACTAGTGAGGGTAAATACTCTTCTCCAGAGTCAAGGACTTAACTACAACTCCTTTAAGATTTCCTTATCACTGGTTCTATGAGAACAAAATAAACCAACACTATGGTTTTGGGTTTACAACATGTCTAAAGAGAAGCATACAACTATCATACTTCTACTTAGACTACATAGAACACTTCTTAATAATAGAATAAGCTACTTATCTAGAGCCATTACCCATAACCTTAGCTCTAGTTTGGAAGTATATGAAAGCATACTTCCCAGGAAACAATGCAGATATCGATGAGCAGCGTATTGGACCACACACCCAAGGACCAAGAGTCAGGACCATTTCTCTGATACCATAAAAATGTAACACTCCTTGTATATCATCTTACTTCATAAGAAAAGTAATAAGTTTATGATTACTTGGACTTGTTATTATTGGAAAAAGAGCTGAAAATAAGAATTTCCCTTCCCTTGAAAATTCCTTTTCACAAATACTTGATTAATAATGAAGTTGACTAATAAAATCAGAGTTTGCGGAAACATAGTAGAATAATCATATTATACTCCCAAAATATATCAAGTGTAACAAGTCCACGGATACCAAATAAGTATTATTATGAAACTAAATTCCTCTTGTAATACTTCTTTCAAAATATGTATCATATAAATTCTATTAAAAATAGAAATATTATAGAGCTGGTCACTGGTCGATCTGTCCAAGCATCCATCTGGTCGGATCATCGATATCTGCATGAAGGGTTCACATCCCACTCTTTCTATACTCTGAATGCACCTAAGGGACATCTCCCTTAACTGACTTTTGTGCAAGCTAGATACACGATCAACACCTAATAAGGGCATGGGGGTTAGCTATACATATTCGCATAATCAAATGAGAATAACACTAACATCCACAAGTCAACATGTAGCGAATCTTGATGCATATTCATATGAGCACACCCGGTTAATTATAATAATTCTTTCAATGCAGGTGGCATGATGCATGATTTTCTTCCACAACTGAGGCCTCTAACAAAGTCCATCTTGGACGTCCATCCAAAACACCGTTGTGTTCCCGGAACACTGACATTCGTTCCCAGAACGTAATGCCAAACCATACTTGGATAAATAAGCATCACTCCCAGAGTGTGCATCACGTTCCCAGAACGTGTAGCAAACCATACTTGGAATAATAAGCATCACTCCCAGAGTGTGCATCGCGTTCCCAGAACGCATAGTTCCCAGAACGCATAAAAACCAGGTCGCGGACACTGGCCACATTCCCAGAATGTGTCATCAAGTAGGTTGCATATCAATGTGTTCCCAGAACACTAACATACGTTCCCAGAACGTATATAACCAGGTCCAGGTCCCAGACACTGGCCACATTCCCAGAATGTGTCCTCAAGTAGGTTACAAATTTGGTACTCCCGGAGTACCCTCCTCATATCCCCAGAATATGATAATCGTTTCCTACCAACCCAACTTCCATTCTATATGCATGAATGTACAAACATTAAGGTTGGTTTTTATCTTTAATTCTATTATTATACCAATGTGTCCCTAGAACACTAACATACGTTCCCAGAACGTATCGCAAACCATACTTGGAATATAATCAAGCATGTAACAGCCCGATTTTCGCTTCCGCAAACTTCACTGAATTATTATTATTTTGTTACAAAAATGAGGCCATTTTTTTTAAAATATAGTTCATTAACGACCAACACCATCCTTTCGAAAATCGAGTTGTCACTTTCGAAAACTCCCCACTCGACATCATCATTGAAAATAAAACTGTTTCCATTTAAAATAAAAACAAGTGCCACAAGTACTGGAGTTACACTCCAAAGGTTTTTCCAAAATAGGCCATCATTACAAAAAGAGATTACAAAACCAAAACAAAAGATAGCTGATTACATCGTTAGTTCATTACAAGATAATCCTCGACTGAAAACTCAGATCCTAGACACCAGACATCCTCTAGACACCGATTACAAGACATCACTCATCAGCAGAACTAGCATCCGTTTCCATATCCTCGCTTGGATCCGTCTCCGCTACATGATCGGATTCGCTAGCACTCTCCTCTTCCATAGGTTCAGGAACCACTGCTGCCAAGGGTGCAGGATCAACATTTAGCTCATGGTGTTCCCGTGGTCCACCATCTTGATAATCTCGCAGAGTGACTTGCCCAACATGCATGTCCATGCCTGCTCCCCGCAGAATGTTCCTCGGATCGTCGATCTCCAGACAAGTATCTCCTCTCCAGATCCATCCATCAGGTACCACCTCCCATGCACCTCCCTGAAGAGGCCACATGTGGATCGCTACATGATACGCCATCTACCCGTTGCAATATCGGCAAATGCCAATATGACAACCAGGTAGGAGAGAGTCAGCGCGCCATACGTAACAGGTTGACCGAAAGGTCGCAGAATAGACACGATAGAAAGAAGGACAATACCAAGGACACTTGGCGAACAATATACAAAACAAGACACGAGAACCAGAATACATCGAACACTTGAAGATAAACGCTTTTCCCGAATCAAACTCAACATCATAAATAAGGGTATATAAAATAAACCACACATAAGAGTAATACTCACCAACCATTACCACAACATACCACCACTGAACATTGTCATACTTGCCTATTCATTTAAATACTTAACATCTCTTTTATTCTTTTGTTATTAAGTTTTATCATACTTAACTCACTCAATGAGGTAGGGGAATCACCATGACCGAGGAACGCACACTCTACATCTCCTCGGTCTCCATCCACCTAGTCGGAAGCTAACAGGAGTACATGACCTTTACCACGCGGGCATGACAGCTGTCTCAAAACAGATGGTCCCAGACCAGGAGAATCTCGTCCCCAAATCATATAATAAAGGCTCACTGCCTCGCAGTGGCAAAACACATTGCCCCGTTCCAGTCCCTCTCACTGTTGTAGACTTGCATTCAAGGGGGTGACAGTACCACTTCCACTTAGCTATGCGGTCCTTACCACGGCATTAGACCTAGTCCCCACCACGTTAGTGTGCCACTTATGGGATTCGTCCCGCCTAGAAATGTACTCGAGGCTTCTTAACGAGTCACCGTCATTGCCCTTCCCTCATGCAATCTCCACCTGAGTATCCGCAGATACCCATAGTATCTTCCTTTCCACTACTTCACACTCTCATATCTCACCGCGAATATTAATGTCTTTTAATATTCTTAAAGTCTTTTAAAATTAACCTATAGTCGGCTTGCCCTTAGTCCATCCCTTCGACAAGTCCCGACCACTAACATCTTTTCCCCACTTTCACAAACACAATCTCATTCACATTCTCAAGCCCCTCGGGCAAACATCTCACATCATCACTTTCTCATAAATCCACATTGCTCTTACATCATCACTCTCAGCACAACAATCTCAACTTCACAAGCATCATTCTCTTACTCAATACATTAACATCTCATCACATTCCTCATCTCTCATAACATACCATTCCTTCACTCAATCTCATACGTGAATCACTTAAACTCATCGAACGGGAAAATCACTATCTCATCACGGAATGATAAGAAAAGACTTAAGATAAATAACGAACACAAGAACGTAACGTAAATAAACATTGCATAAACACATTGCACCACCATCCGGCAACAATGTTACGGGCTCACCGCAATCTCATGCTCACTCACTCACCTTTTATTCCAGCAAGAAAAGCACTTTGCCCTTGAAGGTCTCTAACTTCCCTTTGAGAATTGTCACCACCGTCCATTGAATAACCTCAAATAAATAAATACACTTTTATTAAAATCATTCCAATTAGAAATCTCTACTTGATCCTCAAATCAAAACCCTTTACTTTCTTTATCCTTTATTAAAATATTGATATTTATCAAAATAACTCTCAATCTTTTCTCATATATAAAATCCTTTGAAAATCCTTTGAAAATCTTTTGAAAACTCACATTAGAACAAATGAAATGAATAATGTATGTGGCTGTATGGGAAAGTCCAGCCACTAATACACGTTATAAAACCCTTGGAAAAACCCACAATTCTTTACTCTAAATCTTTGTAAATCAATAACACTTGAAATCCATGTCTTTTCACAACTCAAAAACATTTTTAAACTTGAAATACTAGGAGATAAAATCTTGGACAGCAAGGAATAAAAGAAATTAAATCATGAAAACACTTTTAAAATCATCAAACACATTTGGTTCACTTTCTTCCATGAAGGCCGAATCAAAACAAAACAACATCATTCACTTAAATTTTTCTTAAAACAAATCATGAAACATAATCATTTTAAAGAAACAAATATATGCAAAGAATTTAGCCTCTTCAATCTAGAGTAGGCCGAATCATGATCATGGAAAAACAAGACTTTTGATGCATCTTTTCTTCACAAAATATTAACTCAAAACATGCATTTGTAAAGCACATGGTTTTAGAAAAATCCTCAACTCCTTTCTTCTTCAAAACCGTGACTTTCTTCAAACACAAATCTCATTTCCCTTTGCATGCACTTTTAAAATCATGGGAATCAAAAGAAATTACATGCAAAGAACTCTTTTCATGAAAAATAATTAGGTTTCTTTGTTTTCAAAGCTTGACCGAATGGTACTTTAACAAAATCAAGAGGAAAACTTAAATTTCTAACTTTGAAATGCTTATTAGATCAAAACATAAATCATTTGGAAAAGAATTGTTTCCCTTGGTTTCTCATCAAAACCGAGACATGCAAGTCAATCTACCAAAACTTTTTGAGCAAGAAAACCACATGCAAAGCTTTTTAAGATCAAGATCATGGAAATCAAAACAAGTATCAAACCTCTTTCAAGATCAACACAAAAGATTAAAGACCTTTTGAAAAGAAAAATCAATGATCAAAGCTTTAAAGAAATCCAAACATGAAAATCACTTAGATCAACTTCATCAAGCATCAAACTATCATGCATGAACTTAGAATGAAATAAAAATCATCATGACCTAATTTTCTAAGCAAGGCCGAATAGGAATGTCCATGGGTTTAGGTTCTACAAGCTTGAAGAGTTCTTGAAACTTAAGATCAAGGCTTAACAAACATAGATCTTCAAAGAAATTGAACATGCAACAACAACAAGAACTTTACAAGACTTAGAAAATTAAAATCACTAAGAACAACTTAGGATCTTCGAATAAACAAGAGGAAATAGAAGGGATCTTCAACCTCTTCACTTAGTCTTCAAGGATCTAAGGCTTTTGAGCTTGTTCTTCTTCCTCCTCTCCTCCTTGATGCTCACGGTTTCTCCCTCTCTCTCCAAGTTTCTAGTTCCTTTCTAAGAGTATGAATGTTACTCTTAGAATTGTGTTTGGTTGTGGAAGTGAAGATGAGAGCAAATGGGTTGAGTGCTACGGTTCAAGGCTTATAAGAAGGCACACCACAATTCCTTTCTTGCCCTCAAGATAATTCGGTCAAGAGTTGTTGGGTGAAGGGTAGAATTGGCTAAACTAAGGCTTGCATGGCTCAAGCCAAGCCATTGGACAAATGGAGTAAAATTAGGGCTAATCCCACTTCCTATTGGTTGGTCAAACATCTTAACCACACTTAACACTAACATAAACCTAGGTGCTAATGGGTAACTAGCCTAGGGTTCAAGAAGTCAACAAAATGGCATCACATGCACACTACTCACACACCCACGGCGACACATATGCACACACATGCACAATCTCATTTTCATTTTCTTTTTCACACAAAATCACATTTTCCATAAAATACAAAATATCAAAATGCAAAATGCTTAAATACTTTAATACGAAAATTCAATTCCAACTCAATCCAAAAATTCAATTTAAATTTCATAAGGTTTTTCAAAACAAAATCATTTGAAATCACAAAATAATTTTAATTCAAGAAATACTTTTGAAATCACACCTTTTAAAATACTTTATCCAAATAATCTTTTTAGGGTTTTCAAACAAATATGAGGTATTCAGACGGGGTGTTACAAAGCACCACTCCCAGAGTGTGCATTACGTTCCCAGAACGTATCAAGAAACCATGTCCTAGACACTGGCCACATTCCTAGAATGTGTCATCAAGTAGGTTGCATCAATTTGGTACTCCCAGAGTACACTCCTCATGTTTCCAGAACATGATAAACAACCCTTGCCAACCTATTTCATCACCTTTCACTTTACATGAAAGCACACATAATTACTAAGGTTGGTCTTTCCTTTAATCTCAATTAATTAATTAACATTACGACTTAAGTCTTAAACTCATTTCAATGATAAATTTAAGGTATTAAATTAATTACCATACTTCATTAAATTCACCCTTGAACTTAACTAGGTAATTAACATTGTGCTTGAGTAGAGAGAGCATTCTCATAATCATCAACATCACATAATAAGGAAAAATTAAGGTTTGTTAAAGTTCCAAGTCCTAGTCGGTTACAACCTCTTCTAACCGGTTTAGACCGTATCAATACATAAAATGCAACACTTGATTTTTAAATCCTTTTCCTTTGCTCTCTCAATTACAGACCCAACACAACTTCCTTTCAGACTTAATACCTTAACCCTAACAAATCTAATCATTGAAATATTGTTTAAGTCATAATTCAAAGCACAATTCCATAAACTTCCCTTTGAAGTTATCATAAACATTAAGGCATAAACTCATCGAAGTTCAACTATAATTAAACAAAACCTTGGCCATTAAATTACAGTGATAGACCCTATGAAATTTGACTTAGAATTGAGTACATTTGATAGGAATCACTCAAACAATTCAAAAATTGTTTTGTTCTGAATGCTGTCAGCTAGTAACTAGTTACTGCAACTCAGTAACTGGTTACTGGCTGCAGAATTTGCACTAAAAAGTGGGGTTTGACATACCAAATTCTTTAATACTCAATTCCAATCCAATTCAAGGCATAAATAGAGTTTTATTACCTTAATATAAACATGTTCCAATGCTCAACATGTCACAAATTCATGTATTCAAAACTTATATATTAGACATACAGAAATCACATATAAGTTCCATGTATAACATTATGATAATTATACCATATTCCGTCAATTAATTAAATCACCATGCTCATATTATACATGTAGTTCCCATAAGATAGATTAATATAAGTTATTTGAGATGGGTTTAAAAGAAAGATGATTGAAATGGCTTTTTCATTGTTTTTCTTCAATTTTCTAGTTTCAGGTACAACTAGTAACCGGTTACTGACTGCAGAACATACACTAAAAAGAGAGTTTTTCAATACCATTTTCAATCACACCTCATTTTAACCCAAACCAACCCCAAACAGAACTTCATTGCCATAAACTAAACATGTTTGAACACTGAAACTAACAAGAAACTTGTTGATTTCATTTCCATTCCTCATTATGCATAAAAACCATAATTTCAACAACTCCAAATATCAAACTCACATGTACTCAGAATTAGCATGGTTTAAGCATCAAATAAGTTCACTTGCAGCATATTAAACTTATTCAAACAAGTGTTATATTTCAATTTGGCCTCCATGCCAATATCCTATTCCAAAATTAATGCCCTTAAGCCTCATGGTGGCTCATCCTACTTTCTCAACATATTTATTCTCATTCTAGCAAATAGTAAGCTTCCCCCTTACCTTAGGTTCGTGCATTGAACAAGATTTGAGCAGAGATTTGAGGTAGAACACCAAACACCCAAAGCTCCTCCTCAAACCAGAACCGTTTTGACAGGGTAGATTGATCAAGGAATTTGGGACATGAAATGGACATGGAAATTAGGGAAAATGGTCATTATCAAAACCATGCAACATGAAATTTGAAAGGAAACCAAGTCTAGAATAAGAGAAGGCTTGAGCTTACCAAAATCGAAGCTCAAAGTCAGTTCCAGAAACCCAATACAGAACTGTGACAGTTTTGAACCTCCAACTTCATGAATCGATTTCTCCTAGCTCAGGAACTCTCAACTCACAAACCTTATATCAATACAAAGCCCTTGATTCAAGCTTTGTAATGGTATATCACTCGAAATCTAACTCTTAACAAAGAAGGAGAATCGAACGAAACACAGCAAGAACCCTAAAACAGAGATTGACACCAACACACTCCCAAAAACCCCAACTTTGATCTGATTAATGGCCTTATATAGCAAGATTAGAGAGCAATGCATGTTGACACGTCCTAACCCACCAAGAGAAGGATGAATTCGTGGCAAATTTCTGGGTTTTGGCTTGATTATTCATCAAATTCCACTTCCTCTTATGAGCTGCCTGCACTCACTAACCGGTTACTGGGTACAGGTAACCGGTTACTCCAGTGCAAAATTCAAAAATTAAGATTTTAATTCCTTTCCTGCTAAAAACCCTTCTAATATTGTAATTAGGTCCCAACCCAAGGACTAAATTACAATATTCATATTTTTGTACAAAATAACCATATAAAAATATTTCTCATATTTTTATATATATAAAAACACATAATGTACAAAACCTAAAACTTTCCAAACCAATATAAATCAATTATAAAATAATTGTTATAATTAATTTCTTGGTTATTTGGGAGACGAAAATTAGGGGTGTTACACCTATTATTAAAAAGTGTTAAATAAATAGGGGTGTTTGTGGAAAAAAGTAATTAATGATCATTGAAAATTGGTATGGGGTCATATAAATAGGGACAAAATAAAAGTGTCAAAAGGGTCTTATTATTAGGGACGGAGGGAGTATATTTTAAAACATTGTCGTTGTCGTCAATGAATTTGGCACAAAGAATTTTTTTTATAAGCGAAACTACAAAAGAAAAGAATATTGAAATATTTATCTGAATTGTTCTTCCCATCGCTCCCAACATCTAGATATAGCGAATCGATTACATCCTTAAAGTTTAGAAGACATAATTAAGTTTTTGAAGAGAAAGGGTTCGAAAATGTTTTTGTATTAGACAATTTTCACAGGGAGCGAAAAAATTGGTAAACTAAAACGATATGTAGTAGATATTCTTACCATATTAAAAAATAACAGAACTCAAAAAAATTAAACCAATGAAGAAAATAAAATGGGATAAGAGACAAAATTGATCTTGCTTATGAAAATTCGGCACTGTAAATTATTCTGTGAAGAGACAGACATCGTGTGCTTGACTCTGTGCACGCAATTAAAAAAGGCATCATTACACTGATGGGCTTTACAAATTGCATACAGGGAGTCAGGCACACATGAATATGAAAAATAATGCACGGTAACTACATATGCAACAAGTTTTCTTCCGTCACTTACATCATAGTAGATGATGTTAATATATGCAGATCTCACAAATTTTATAATCTCCAATAATATTCAGAAGGGATTCAGAGATTTTTTGAAAATTAAATTGAATGGAAATCTCCCATTTTCACCTCCTTTTATTATATGGGCTAATTGATCTTAGAATGGTAGGCAGGTAGGTATGGTAGGTGGGTATGCAGGTATATTGTCCAGATTCAACCAACCTGATTTTCTCTCTTAATGTGTGTATACTTTTCAATGGTGGAATACGATAAAAATATTGACATAATAAATTTATCGAGTATCTTTTAATCATTGCAAAATGGTATATTTCATCTATTTACAAATTTTGTAAAGCTTAATATGTTAAAAGGTTGAAGTGTTTTAATTATAAAGCATGAACAATATAATGCCTATATGTTTTTATTTAAAAATTTTAACTTTCGAATGTTGTCGACGCCTACTTTTCATCGCAAAACAACATACCCCAAGTTAAACAATTTCATTTAAAATGAACAGTAGCAGGTAGGTAGTCTCAAATACTTTTTATTCTCGCGTTCAATTTCGTGATTCTTTACATTGAATGTTAACTTTTCATGAATGGAATGCAATACAATACTAACAAAATAAATTTAATTTAGAGAATATTAAAATTTTCAGTATATTGTAAATCATTTCGAAATAATTTCTTTCATCTCTTTTTATGTTTTACTATATTTGTATTACATATATTTAAATATGTAGACAATTAATGTATTTTAGATATATAGCATATACGTATTAATGATAGAAACATAATTAGTTTCTTCACGAATTTGTATGAATGATAGAAACATAAAATAATTTGGATCAGAAAAAGAGTAAAGTATTAAATATGTGACACCTACCACAAAGTAGAGTGTTGGATCCCAATTTATTTATAGAAATTGTTGATATGTTTCTTTATGATAGTATATATTTTGTAAATTTTTTCGGTAAAAGAAAAAAATTCATTACCACGTGCAAAACTCAGAAGCAATGAAACGACCATAATAATGGCGAATTAATAGCTACTTAATAGCTACATAATAATTTAACCTTGCCACCTTCTATGAAGGGTTCAAGATCAATGAATATTTTTTAAATTTATTAACTGAAACTAATGGCGAATTAATAGCTATTTCTAAAATTTTATGAATATTTTTTACTTTTAGAAAATGGCAGAAAAATAATGAAGAAGATTTGTCAGTACCTGATTCAGTAAGAAAGCGAAGGAGTTATGTGCTGAAAGACATGGAATTCAAAAGTAATATATTAGCAGGTTGGTAAGACTTATATTCCACTAATTCATGGGTTCAAATCTCGTTGCCAACTTTAGCACCACCTTAAACACATTTATAGTCTTGAGACCTGTCATGTCCCACAATGAATCCTAGGTGTGGTGGACTCGGCCTAGCCGAGCTCCACGCGACCCTCACTCCGAACCTAAGGGCCCTTCAGGAAGTCCTCTATATGCTTGGCCGAGCTCAAAGCTCAACGGCCGAACAGACATCAGACACGGGCAGTCCTCATGCTCCTATCAAGGTCCGACCTCCTTGTCCGTTACCTCCCAGAGTCCGACACCAAGGACAGAATGACGTGTCTCACCTTATCCACAAGGACAGCTCATCCACTCATAGCTCAGTACAGGCTGGCCCTACTTGGGCCTCCAGCAAGCCCATTAGGGCAACCAGCTCCCCCCTATAAGTAGCTCCGTACTACATGGGGCTCAGGTACGTCCTCTAACCCTAATTATCACCCTCACACACCAGTGATTAGGGTTACTTCTTGGCTCTCTCTTTAGCCACTTGAGGACTCCCACCAAACATCACACAGAAACCCTAGACAAAGGCTCCTTTGAAGGTCTTCTTCCCTAACCCTTGGAGGACCTCACCGTCTAGGACATCACATTGGCGCCGTCTGTGGGGAAAGAGAAACTTCATCCCCACCTAAAAGATTCTACTATGTCTGAGACACAACCAGTTCAGAGGAGGGGGAGGGGGCGCCCAAGGAGGGTGCCGTCAACTGAGGACTTGCGCTTGCACCTGGAAGCAAACAGAGCAGCAAGGTCCCCACAGCCGCCCCCTCCACCACCTCCACCTCCTCCCCCGCCGCCACCCCCGCCCCCACCGCCACCTCCACCGCCAGAGTTCACGCACACCCACAGTGGACCTTACACCATCCACACCGGAGACACTGCAAATCCAACTTAGCACCACGGAGGAGGTCGGCGCGTGAAGCTACGCTCCGAGCTCGGAGAAACCAACACAAAACATAACCGCCACCGTGGCGAACGTGCCCACTCTGTCAACACTACACATCGCTCTCACTCTCGTCAATCTTCACTCTCTCGAGATGCAGAGCTCTTGTCCTTGATGAGACAACAGATGAGGATCGTAGAACAGCAAGGTAAAGCCATCGCGGATCTTCAGCAAGTTACTATGCAACGTTTGGCTGAACGAGCCGTTGTTCAAGCTCCAGCCCAAAACGAATTTCCTCCTTCCCCTCCCCCTCCTCCATCACAACCCCCATTAACACCGCAAACCTTTACAACACCACACACTGTCGTCACACAACTTACACAAACACCACCCCCTGACCAGCAACAACCTGATCTGGATGATTCCCATCCCAGACACCCTTTTACACCAGCCGTCATGGCTTATGAACCACCACCTGGGTACCTCGGACCCAACAACATTCCCAGATATAATGGCCTCACAGACCCTCAAGAGCATATTCTTTCTTACGAGGGAGCTGTCAACTTCCATGGAGGAGGAGATTGGCTCAAGTGCCGAGCTTTCTCCATGACCCTCCAAGCCCCAGTCCTCCGATGGTACTCAACGTTACCCTAGAATTCTGTCAACAACTGGATAGAAATGAAGCGAGTATTTCTCAACAGGTACACTGCTAGCTATGTGAAACCCAGATCGGACCACACACTAGCAACAATGACGCAAAAATTGGACGAATCTCTACGTGCCTATCTGCACAGATTTCACAATGAATCCAGCTCAGTTCCCAACTTGTCTCCAGAGGTGGCCGTCCTCCTTTTGACCCAAGGATTGGCCGAAGGAGGGTTCAAAGACTCACTGATAGGAAAGCCACCGAGAGACATGGCCGAACTCAGACAACGATCCAACAAATATATCAACCTTGAGGAATTCAACAAAGGTCTGGCAAGTAGGATGGAGAACTTCAAGCTGCTTCACAGAATGCCCTTCCCCGAGGTCGTCCTCGCGAAAACAGGGATGATAGAGGAGGAAGAGCAGATCAAGGAGACCGAGGTCGCCCTCACGTCGGCCAGCAAGACGACCGCCGACGCCCTTACATCACTAAGTATGATTCTTACACCCCCCTGACGGTCCCGAGGTCACAAGTTTGGAGAGAGACCATGCAAACCGAACTCAGGGGCGTACCTCGGCCACCTTTCCTCAGGAACCAAAATAACATCAGGGACAGATCTAAATACTGCAATTTCCATGATGGTTATGGTCACCATACCGATCAGTGCACCTGGCTTCGAGACGTTATCGAAGACATGGTGACAAGGGGCAAGTTGCAACAGTATGTGCGAGAAGCGGTAGAGAGGAGAGGCCGAAGAAGGTCTCGTAGCCCAGACAACGACAAAGGAAAAGCCAAAGATGACCCGTCTCCGGAAAAGAAGGAAGAAGAACCACAGCGGGTGAACATGGTCGTAGTCCAAGACCTGGATAAGTCACCGGAAAATTTCCGAGTCGAAACCATCTCGGGAGGTTTTGCCGGTGGCGGAGAGAAGAGGGAAGAAAGGAAGAGGTACGTCAATCAGGTCTTGGCTGTTCACCACAAGCCCGTCTACAAAAAACCATCTCGGAACATCCCCATCATTTTTTTCTGACCAGGACATGGAAGACGTCATCCCAGATCACAATGACCCTATGGTGATCACGGCGTTGATCGGAAATTTTGAAGTCACCCGAGTTTTCATTGATCAGGGAAGCTCGGCCGACATTCTCTTTCTTCATACATTTCAAGCACTGAAACTGAGGTCAGCCGACCTTGTGCAATTTGAAGGCAATCTCATCAGCTTCACAGGGGAGGCAATTCGCCCCCTTGGAGCCATCCATCTCCCGGTGACCTTAGGCAAGCAGCCTTCGGCCCGAACGGAGATCATCAAGTTTTTAGTTGTTGATTCTGAATCCCCGTACAATGTGATACTAGGGCAAACCTGCCTGCAGGCTTTTGGGGTAGTGGTTTCAAAGGTTCACTTAGCGATGAAATTCGTCGGTTCTGACGACAAGGTCGTCACAGTCAAGGCCGACCAAGTGAGAGCCTGGCTCTGCTATAATGCGAGCCTACGGGAAGCAAAAAAGAAACAGAAAGAGCTAACCGATCAGACATTGGCCAAAGGGAGAGTTCTATTGGCTGATGTTCAGGTCAGACAAGATGTTTTTAGGTCATCCCCTCGAGGGGGATGGTCAGCAATCCCCCTCGATCCTTCCAGCCCTGGTAAGGCTGTCAAAGTAGGTACCAACATCCCTCAAGAAATCCAAGGTGCAATGAAGGAAAATCTCTTTTCCCTTTTAGTTCTCTCCAGCCCTCCGCAGGGGGAGAATCTGTTCATTTATTTGACTGTTGGAGATCCCACCCTCAGTTTTGTTTTGGCCCGAGGTGAGGGCCGAAGTGAGTTCCCCATTCACTCCTTGAGCCGAGCTCCCCAAACTCCCCAAACTCCCGAACTCTGGTATGTCAAGATCAAAAAATCTGCATTTTGCAAAACTCCCGAGCTCGGTATCTCTCATCGGTTCACCTCGGTCGAGCACTACCAGGCCGAGTAAAAGACCTCCTGAAAGTGAGCTCGGAATTAAAAGGGCCCCAACAGAGGCGTTTCAGAAAATTACTCTGGGAGACCCTCGAAGGAACCGAGCTCAAGAATCCCCAGAACTCTGCAACAGTGAGAACCTATTCCAATCAGGTTTACCTCAGCAGTTACCAACTTCCTCAGCCAAAGTTTAAATTTAAGTTTCATTTTAGTTTCTGTTCATGTGTTTACATCTACCAGTCATATTCCACTCAGGTTCTACTCCATTGTGATATACTCACGTTATTTCCATGAAAGGGAATGTACCCACCCTTATTGTTAATGAAAAAGTACAAACTTGCCCGTACTCAAGTGCCACAGTTTTATATACGTACGTACTAGCTTCTCATTTAGCACTAGCCACCTAAATGTTGCATGGCGCTATGCACAGCTAACATCTTGTAAATGATATCGGCTCATATGCACAGTGTACAAGGGACACCCGATAAAGTACAGCTTGCTGTGAAATGTTTTCACATAGCTTCACTCAGCAACCTCTTTCACATTGGGGACGAGGACACCCACCTCGGCTAAGGTGGGCAGATCCGAGATCCCTACCGTATCCCCTTATATACAGTACCTTTTTTCAGAGGAAAACTTATAAGATTACTGCACTTACTGAGTTATCCGAGCTTAACATAATTTGTTACATTAAGTTTTATGACGAATTTTTTATGTCCGATCAAATCCGAATACAACAAGTCAAACAGGACCTGTATTGTCAAAAACATTTTTTACTTGGTTATCTAAAATGCTACAAGTCTCAAACACTTGCATTCTTTCTTAAGTTTTCTTGGTGACCACCTAACCAATCGCAGTTCGGATCCGAGGTCTTACGAATAAACATGCAACGAGTTAGGAGAGTAAAACTCGCATTCGTGCAACAAATTAAAGTAAAGGCTTGCACCAATTGACCTCGGACACAATGTGTATGCAACAAGTTAAAATAAAAACTTGCATCAAAATAACATGCAACAAGTTAAACTAGAAAGAACTTGCATAAAAATAAAATGTTATACAAAGTCAGCAAAGTACACTTGTTACAAAGACATGTTGTACAAAATGCAAGCGGCCCAGCATAAGGGACTTATGCTGCTTCATCTTCAACATCGGAAAGGACAACCGAAATCGGGTTGAACTCCTCATTAGGTTTCTCCACCAAGGGGTTGGGAAGGTTCTCCTCGGGTTGGTCGAGGTTGACCTCGACCCCGTCTTTGTCATAGTCGACCATCTTCCCATTTTCCACCCCGTACCCAGCAAAAGCACCGATCACCCGAATTCGGAGCCCTTGATTCAGGTGAAGAATCTGCTCTACGGCACTAGCGAAGATTTTAGCTCCTCCCTTCTCAAAGTCAAAGTTGGCCTCGGACGCCGCAATCTTGTGCTTAAGTGCTTGAGCAGCCCTCTTCCTCAGCATGGATCTCACCTTTTCAACTTCGGCCAGGCCCTCTTGTCGACCTTCCTCCTTGGTTGCCACTTTAGCTGCCTCCTCTGCCGTCTGAGCCTCCTCCCTTATTTTGGCCACAGCCTCTTCATCATTTTTCAGAAGCTCCTCCACCTGCTGGCGGTGCTTCTCTTCCAACTCAGCCAGCTTCTGGTCGGCGGAGCTCTTGCTACTCCGGAGATCAGCAACCTCGGCCGCCAGGTCGGACCGAGCCTTCTGCATGGCAGGAGACACCCCCTCAGCCACATCATCAGAGACCTCGGCCAACACATTGAACATGGTTGTTTCCCTCTTCAGTTGACAAGCCATCTCCTCGGCCATCTTTTCCCACTCTGCTCCCGACATCTTAATGAGAGCGTCTTTGACGGTAGGCTTGGCGATGGTGGTCAGCGGCCTTGGGAGAATATCAGTTCCCCTCCTTGGAAGACTCAATGAAGGCGGGGTATCCGCAGCAATGACCACCTCGGTACTCGGACTCGGAGATTGAGGAGGAGGTGGGGCAATAACAACCGTAGGAGGAGTAGGATGGCTCGGAGCCGAGTCGGTTGAAGCTGTATCAGTCGAGACCTCGGCAGGAACTGTCTCACTAGAAGCGTTGTCGGTCCTCTGCCTCTTCCGAGCTGCCATTGCAAGTTTCAATGCCTTCGACGACATATCGGACTAGTGTTCGTCTGAAAGCAAAATAACAAAGAAAAATTAGTAAGGAAGTTGAAAGGAAATATACAAGTGTAAGGATAAAGTTAAATACCAATTTTGGTCAAGACTTCGTTGTCAGGGCACTTCATGAAAGCTCCAATATCGAGCTGGAATTTCCGAGCCCGGTACTCAGTTTGGAAGTGATGGGCCGTTACACCCTCATCGGCGTCAAGTGTTGCGCCCGACCACCGCTGTGGCGTGCTGATATGACGATTGAAGAACTCTGGGGTCCACTCCAAAGGGAACCTCGGACCCGTCTCGGACCCGTCTCGGACCGAAACCAAGGAAGCCCCGTTCCAACATACTTGTACTTAAAAAACTTGGGTTTAAAATGTTTGCAAGAATCGGTGAACATGCCGAATAACCCACAGTAAGCTCGGGCCTTAGCAGATACCCAAAGGCAACCAGTGACCCCGTCTTTATTGCTGACGAACGGGTTGTACATCCACAGGAAGAGCCGAACCGTACAAACCAACCCCTTGGCTCCGCAGTACTTTTGAAATGCTCGGAGAAACGACCAAGTATTGGGGTGAAGTTGTGAAGGAGCCAGTCCGAGCTCGTTCAAGACCCTCATTTCCAGATCGGTGAACGGAAGGGTCACGCTGAGATTGTGAATCAGGTCGGCATAAAAGAAGAAGGAATTATTATCAGTTCGGCGACATATCCTGTCATTTGCCGAACAGGGGAGTACTTCGTAAGAAGTCCCGGTGACGTCCCCTGGGCAAGGCAGCACGGCTCTCTTCAACTCGGCAAGCTTGTCCTCGGAGCAGAAGCTGGACTGGACTCCTTTGGGCTCCACGTCGACCCACTCATACTGATCGGCGTCGAAAGGCGCAGGATAAATCTCAGGTCGACTGGCGCACTTTCTAGGCGGCATGGTACCTGTGGAAGAATAAGGGAGCTCGGTGTTAGTCTTATGGGTTACAAAGAATAAACCCCCAGAAAACCCCCTCGAAGTTGTTCTGAGGGGCGAGCATCTCCCCTCGAAGATTGAGAATGATGAATGAAGAAGTGATTGAGGAAATGGTTGAAATTTAAAAGATGTTTATAAGAGAATGTTAATAAGTTAATATAATAAAAATTTTGATGTTATGCTTGAGTGCTGTGTGGTGTGCCTTGCTTGTATTGTGTGTGTTGTCTTGATATTCCGCTTGCGATAAATCCACAAAGTCGACGACTTGTCGTTCGGTTCGCTAACTCTCTCCTGCCCATTGGCATATCGGTGTTTCTGGTACTCCAATGTGCAGATGGAGTATCGCATGGAGATTGCAATTTGGACTAGACATGGATGCGGCTGGAAGCGTACCCCATCTGGCTGGGTATGGATTGGCGACACTCAGATTGTGATTCCGGATCCAGAGCATCGACTTTGCGGAGCTAACGTAGGACCACTGTTGGGACAAGTTTCTGTCCGTGGCTACAGAGATTACGAGGAGAAGGTGCGATGTGAAGCCCAGAGGATTTCTTCTGCTCCAGTTAGGATGCAGTGGGTGCCCAAGAATGGTGGGCCAGCAGCGACAACAGTGACGTCTTCTTCTGGAGTTAAGAAAGAGTGCAAGGAGGATCGGGAGCTTCACCCGATAGTTTTCATCAGGAAGAGTCGTAGGTAGGGTAATTAGCTTAAGTTATTGCAAGTATGAGTCAAGGATTATCTTAGCAATGTATCACTCTTGTAACTATGCCCTACTTATTTTGTGAACTGACCGACTTTTATTTTGACAAGAGATGTGAAATTGTTTTGGAAGAATGAAAGTGAAAGTGCGTAAAGGTTTTACGTAACAACCCAGTTTTCAGGTAAGGACGTTAACATGCACCAACCGCTTTGTAAAGACGATTTAAAAAAAATGGCCTCATTTTTAGCAACTTTTAAATATATGATGATTGTCTTCGGGAGGCGAAAATCGGGCTGTTACAGAGTGGTATCAGAGCGATGTTAATCCTTTGTGGCCTTAAGCCATGCTTTGCTTTGCTTGCTTGCTTGTTTGCTTGTTTGTTTGTGTGATGGTGAGTGCTTGCTAGTGCAAGGATAAGAGTCTAAGATTAGGTTCTTGTCTTTCTAAGACTTGGTTGTCCCTAGTACCTGCAATGTTAGATTAAGGACCCTGTTGGTTAAGTAGAAAGTAGAAGAGAACCGATTTTAAGATTAACATCCTATATCCTTTGCCTAAGTTGTTGACCCCGATGTATCTTTTTGGTATTACCCTTAAGAAAATAGAATGTTATTCTTGAGACCCGTGTTTGTTGAATTGTTTCAACAACGACAATCAGTCGGAATCCAAATTCTTTCCTCAGCCTTCCTATTAAACCCTAAGATTTGCTGATCTTGTAACACCCCGCAAATTCCTCGTATTAATTTAAAGTAGCACAAAGATTTATTTTGAGAAAAGTGTTTTGGAGAAGAGTATTTTCTTAAATGAATTTCTTACTTCACGTTTTTTTTAAGTAATGAGTGATTTTAAAGGAATGATTTTTCATGAAACAATGTCATGAGTTTCTGAGATCGAGTTTTTGGAAATGATTATATGATTAAAATTCTTTTAAGAAAATGTTGAATTTTTCTACAAGAAATTATTTTATGAAAAGGTGTTTTGTGTGTGCTTGTTATTTTTGGTATTTTAAAAGAATTATCACTCTTATGCATGAATGATTTAATAAATGAGAAAATGTATTTATATAGGTATGTACGCATGTGTATATATGTATGGTTTTTATATGTATGTGTACTTGGACTTAGGTGTAAATTTAATCAGTGCATGAATGTGATTATATATGCATGTATGTATGTGTGCAATGTGTATGTGCATGATATACGTATATGTGTCAAAGGTGTGCCTTACTACATGAGTTCATGCTAGGTGGCAAAATGAGAATAAATTGCATGTGTATTTGTATGTGTGTGGTGCGGCCAAGTGTAGGACTAGAAGACCAAGTGAAGTGCATCTCTTAAACATTAAGAAAGTGAAGTTTAGATGGAAGTAGGAGGAAACTAGGGGGGTATGACTCATGGAACCTAGGAGGACTTTCCTTCCTCCATGTCTCCCACGAATGACCCCTCCCATGCAACTTTGAAGCTAGACCAAATTGCCCTTCCTCCTACACCTTGAACCAAGGTTAAGATAGGAAATTTCCATGCCCTTATTCTAGCCTATAAGCCGTGTGGGTGAGTGAGTGTGTGTCCAATTGATTTATTCTTTCTTCATTTCATTTTTTCCACCCAACACACTTTCTCCCAAGAGCATCATCAAGCTCTTGAGACAAAGAGAGAAAGAGAGGAGACCGTGAGGAGAAGAGAAGGAAAAGAGAGTGAGAATCCAAACCTTTAACCCAAACCCCTTGATTTCTTCCTTCACACACATCCTTCTTCAAAGATCAAGGAGAAACCACCCATCAACTCTAGAGGAAGAGAGGCCGAGGCAAACCATTAAGGGAAGGGAAAAGGAGATCAAGACCTAAACCTAGGAAATCCTTAAAGATCAAGTGTTCAAGAGGACTAGAAGCCTTTCTTCTTGGTATAACCGAAGATCCTAGGAGTATTAGGACTAGTTTTATTTTGTAATTTTGTAATCCTTGTTTATTTTCTTTGCATGTTCATTTTATGTTTTGAGAAATGACTCTATGTGTTGATCTTTCTTAACTATGGACTTTTAAAGACTCAATTTAATTTGTAATATGTGTTTGATGATTCGGTTGGTGTTGGTTATGCTTGATCTGGATGTTTTTCTTTTAGATCTAAAGTTGTGTTTATGATCTTTGTGAATTTAGAGTAGATCTTCTTGCATGTGTGATTTTGATGTTTAGAACCGTGAACTATGAGATGTTTATGTGTTTATTTGGTGCATCAATGTTTGATCTAAACTTGTTTTTAATATTTAGTCTTGCATGTCTTGATTTTTAGCCTAATCTTGAGAAAATCTTTGAATTATGTTTTGATTTTTGGTTTTGTTTTGGTCTCGAACCCTTGCATGTTTTGATTTGTGCATTGATCCTTGATTTTTGTGTTGATTTTGTTTTAAGTTTATGAATGATTTTTTTTAACAAAAGCTTCCTTATTTTCTTAAATTGTGTCTCGGTTTTGACCCCTTTTTCATTTAAAATGATTTTTGTCTTGATTTGTGCTCATATGTTAATCTCATAAATTGATCTACATGGATTAGATGCATGCATGTTGATGTTGAACCTTGAAAAGTTATTTTTATAATTCCTTTGAAAATAAATTGGAAAATGTTTTTGTTAATTGCATGATTTGCTAGAAAAGCTTAAGATTCACCTTTGCATATTAATTAAGTAAAAAGATTATGTGATCTCTTGTGTTGCATGCCTCGGTTTTTGGAAGAAATTAGGGAGATAAGTCTTAGAATAATTTTCCTCGTATGATCATGATTTAATCTAAGTGTTGAGTTTATACATGTTACCTTCGGTCATGTTTAATTTAAGATTCATGCTTTTTATTTTGAGAGACTTGACATATGCTCTAAGTTCTTGCATGATTCTTAACTTGATTTAAGTCAAGGAAATAAATTAATGTTTAATAATTTTCTATGTATAAGCTCACGGTTTTGCTAGGAAAAAGAATAAATAATTCCATGATTTGGTGTGAGTGTTTGACAATGCATGAATCTTGCTTTGATAAGTGTATAGTTTCGGTTTATGGATTTGGATATGCTTAAGTGTTTTTGTTTTACAAAAGTGAAATGTTTTTGAAAGTAGTTATGTATTAAATAATTTGAATTAAATGTTTGATTTGTGAAATATTTGTTTAAGAATGAATGTTTGTTTGTGATTAAGTTAGATACTTGATTAATTGCTTATGTGTCTTGTTTGATCAAAGTATGTGGTTGGCCGTGTATGTAATCATTTTAAATCCAATTTGATTTGATGTATTTGAGTTTGTGAGAATGTGTTAATGGTTGTTTAAGTGTTGTTTTATAACAAAACTTGAAGTTTTAAGTTGTTGGTTTTAAATTAAAGAGCATTTGAAATAAAGAGAGTTTTACGATGTTTTTGGGTTTTATTAAATTGATTTTTTTGAGAAACATTTCTTTGCTGTCCAAGGTTATTTAAAATTGTTTTCTTGATTTCTAAATTGAGTTCATGAGACTCAAAGTTTGGTTTTTCAAAAGGTAATTGATTTGAGCAAAACCCGGATGGAAATCGGTGAATTTTTCGGTGTTTTTGAACGGGGTTATGGTGCGGTCCAAGACGGACCAACAACCAAATTAAATAATTAAATCGTTTTATGAGATGTTTTCAAATGGTTTTAAAGAAATTAAAGCGTTAGAAAATATGGGAGTTGTTTTGAGAAAACCATCATGTTTTAAATTTTCCGACGAGGAATGAAGCGTGTTTGAGTTAAGAAAAGATTCTCTTAATACAAATTAATAACATAAGTATATTTTATTTAGTACGAGGAATAAACTTAAAGACGAGGGATTGGGGCAGCCGGCAGCACAAAGGATCCGAGACGACGGTACGCATTAAGTTGCTGGACCTCAGGTGAGAGAGAAGCTTTCCTAAGACACCGTGGTAGTTAGGTGATTTATTAGGAGGTTCCGTATCCTCTCAAAGATCAGAACTAAGTGGTTCGGAGTCAGTAGTATGGTGGCAATAGTTTGCTTTGTGTGGCCACTCATACGAAGGTGACAAAGACCACATTATTATGGTATGCTAGTTGTGTGTGTGGATAGCATGCTTATATTTATTTATTTGATTATGCATGTTGGAATTTAATGTTGTGGTTGATATGCGTATTATGCTGATGGACGTCTGTTACGTCCTGAATAAGGAAATGGAATTAATGAAAGTGAAAGTAAAGTTAGAAGTGCGAGAAAATAATAATGATAAGATATAAAGAAAAAAAGAGTTGAGGTGGGGAATGAATGAATGATAATGTTGAGAACGAGCCAGAGCTGGGAAAGTGATGTTGATTATGTGAAGGAGATGTGATCTGAGTGGAGCTGGGCTCCTTTGTTTTTGGTTTTAGTCTGGGACTAGTGTTGAGTTGAGCTTGCTCCTCCACTAGCGCTCAGCAAAGTTGTAACTTTTGACAAGGTTTTCGAAAAGAGATTTTTGAAAAGGTTTTTGAATAGCAGTTTTTGAGAAGATTTTTGAAACGGAACTTTTTGAAAAGATTTGTGAAAATCTATTTTTGTGAAAGAACTATGAAAAGAAAATTTTGAGAAAGTTGTGAAAAGATTGTTTTGAAAAGAGATGTTGGAATGAGATGATGGTGAGAAATGGAGTATGATGAGAAAGTTTGAGAATTGAGATTGGAAATGGTGATGTGATCCCAGCTCTGTGCTATGTGAGAAATGATGAGAGAAAGTTGGTACAAAGTTAGTGGTCGGGACTCATTGAAGGGATGCACGAAGGATGGGCCGACCTTAGGATAATTAAAAAGATTAAAAGACCTAAAAGACATACGTGATGAGGTATGATAGTGCGAAGTAGTGGAGAGGAAGAAACGATAAGTATCTGCGGATACTTAGGACGAGATTGCATTAGGGGAGGACGATGACGGTGAAACGTCAAGAAGTCTAGAGTATGTTTCTAGGCAGAACGAACTCCATATGTGGCGCACTAACGTGATGGGGACTGGGTCTAATGCCGTGGTAAGTTCTGCGGGCCCACTAGAAACATACTGTCACCCCCTAGATTGCAAATCGAGAACAGTGAGAGGGACTGGAACGGGGCATTGTGTTTGCCACTGCGTGGACAGTGAGCCCTGTTATTATTATTGAAATGATTTGAGGACGAAATCCTCCTGGTCTGGGACCATTTATGTGTTGTGACAGCTGTCGTGCCCGCGTGGTAAAGGTCCTGTACTCCTGTTTGCTGCCGACTAGGTTGGGTGGATGATCGAGGAGATGTAGACGTGAGTGATCGTCGAAATTGAGATGAATACTTCGATAGTATTTTAACATTCCCCAATCACCAAAGGTGATTAAATAATAAGAATGGAGGAAAAGAGGGTACAGTGATGAAATGGAAACGAATGAGAAAAGGAAAGAATGTTTATAAGATGTAAAAGTAAAGAAGAAGGAGAAGGTTAACAATAATGCTAATAATGTAAGAAGATAATGATGATGATGTCAGTAATTTATTTGGTTGCTGTGTGTCTGTGTATCATATTGCATGCTTGTATGGTCCTCTTATTTTGCCTAGTGTAATCCCACACCGTCGACGATTCGTCGTTCGGATAGCTTACTCTCTCCTGTTCGTTGGCATATCGGTGCTGCTGGTATCTCAACGGGCAGATGGATTACTGGATAGAAGTCACCATACGAGGCTACAGGAACTACAAGAGAAGATTCGGTATGGGGCTCGAGGGAACTCCATCACTCTCAATGGAGCAGAGTCGGAATCTACTAGCAAAGAGGGAATCACAACCAGGAAGGCATCAGCTTCGAGAGCAAAGAAAGGACGCATGAAGAGGAAGGAACTTCACCCAATTGTTTTCAATAGGATAGTTAAGGATAGTGTGGTTAGATTAGGTTATGATGATTGTTGAAGGATTACCGATGCCATGAGCCATTATGTAATTGAGCTAAGTTTTTAATCTGACTTGTGAAACACATCTTTTTGCAAGGTTAATTCATGTAAAGTTTTTGAAAACTGTTAATACGATTTTGAACCAAGTTCCTTTATGAAAATGGATGTTTTAGGAAACGAACGGTTTTCGTAACAACTCGGTTTTCAAAAAGGGTGTTGAGAACACCAAGGATTTTACGATAACGTTTAAAAAACACATTCACAATGTTTTCAAAAAAAAAATCTGGCCTCAATTTTTGTAACTTTGATGAATAAAAGTTAATTATTTTGGTTTACGAAAATCGGGCTGTTACAGATCTGATTTGTGGTATTAGGAGTGTCATAGTATCCAAATAGTGTAGGCTTGAATGACCATGGATGGATAAATGATGGATGATGAGTAAAATGTAGAATCAGGGTGAACCTAGTGGTAAGCTTGATTGAAGTTGGGGAGCCACAAGGAAGAAAGTAAGTGTATATTGACCTTAATTTGAGGGAATAGTGAGGATGATTAGACCTCTTTTATCCTATAGTTAGATGTCTAGACGGAGAAAGTGGTAGGTTAGTGAGAACCTAAAGTGTAGAAAGTAGTGTGTATCTCAGGATTTTAGGTTAAACCCGGTGCTTTTGGAGATGTGTGCATTTTGTTTGCTTGTTTTTCCCTGGGTTTATACCCAAGATTGTGCTCATGATGACGACGATCAGCTAAAGGAACGACATCTTCTTCGGTTAGTCTGTGTGACTTAACCCGGTTCGACACGTAAATGGATATGCCATGGAGCTTTTCATCCGAAAGCGACAGATGAAGAGTGTTGTGCAGAATCTACTGTCAGGACGACCCTAAAGCGAAAGTAAGAATGACGGGAAGAGTTGCTATGCCCTGCTGCCCAATCCACAACGTATTTCTCGGGGACGAGAAATCTATAAGTTGGGGAGAATGTAACACCCCTCAAAATCCTCGTATTATTTTAATTACTAAAAAGAATTGTTTTTGAGAAAAGTATTTTGAAAGGATATTTTCTTAAATAAATGTCTTGATTCACGTTTTCAAAGTGGTAAATGAATTTAAAGAAATGATTTTTCATGAAATAATGCCATGATTTTTTTAAAAGTTAATTTTTGGAAATGATGATATGATAAGAATTATTTGATGAAAGAGTGTTTTGTGCTTGATATTTTTGGGTGTAATTATAATTTCTATGCATGAATAATTTATTTTTCTATGAGTGCATGAAGATGTATATACGGTTTTGTATGCTTAGTATTATGTGGAATTTAATTAGTAAATGAATGTGATCATATGTGCATGAGTGTATGTGTTAGGCGTGAAAATGAGTGGATGTATGCATGAATATATGTGTGTTGGTATGATATATATGTGCATGTGTGTATGTGTGCCGTGAAGGTGTGTGTGTGTGTAGCCTAGAATTTTTCTTGAGTGGAGACTAAGGAACCAAATCCTAACCAAGTCTCAACCAAAACCCAAACTAAACCCTAACTAAATAGTTGAAACCCTAATGGAGAACCCACAAGTCAAAAGCCTAGAATGAACCCTAAGTCCCTCATGTCCCCTACCTTGTCTCCTTAGAGATGATAAACTCCACCCATGCAATTTTGTGGGGAGTCGAATTTACCCCTTCCTCTTTAGCTCATGACTGAACCAACCAAGGACAAAATAGGAAACCATGAGTTGCTTATATAAGCTTGGCCTTTGGTGTATTTCATTCATTTCTCACCTCACTTCTTCATTTCCTTCGACCCATATACCAAACCCAAACACAAGATCTAAGAGCTTCTCAAAACTCTTAGACCAAGAAAAGAAAAGAGAAAGATAGAGAAAGAAGAAGAGGAGGCCGTGAGTAGGAGAAGGGATAAGAAGAGAAGATCAACCCTAAAACCTAGGAAATTCTTGAAGAACAAGTGTTAGAAGACCCTTTTTCCTTGGTATAAATCGAAGACCTAGAAGTATTAGACTTAGTTTTGTTTGTAATCTTGTAACTTTCTTTTCTTCTCTTGCATGTTCATTTTTATGCACTTATGTGTAATCTTTTGTTAACTATGGACTTTTAAAGACTTGAATTAATTTGTAATATGTGTAGTTATGTTGATGATTCGGTTGGTGTTGTGTATGTTGGATCTTGATGTTTTTCTTTTAGATCTAAAGCTTTGTTTATGATCTTTGTGAATATAGAGTAGAACTCTTTGCATGTGTGATTTTGATGCTTGAAACCGTGGGTCTTGAGATGTTTATGTGTTTACTTGGTGAATCTATGTTTGATCTAAATTTATTTTTAATTTTTGGTCTTGCATGTTAGTTTATGATGTTGATCTTGAATCGTGTATGTGTGATTTTGATTTGATCTTAATGAAAGTCTTGATTCTTGATTTTTGTTTTGATCTTGATTTTGTTTTGAGTTTTATAAATGTTTTTGAAACAACAAGCTTTAGTATTTTCTTTGTGTATGTCTCGGTTTTGACCCCTCTTCCTATAAAATGATTTTGTCTTTGACTTTTTCTTTTATGTTTAATTTCATGACTTGATCTACATGATTTAGATGCATGCATGTTGATGTTGAGTCTTGAAAAATTATTTATATGTTCTTTGAGAAATAAATTGAAAGTGTTTGTGTTAATGTATGATTCTTGCATGATTTGCTAGAAAAGCTTACGAAAATGAAATTTTTGAAAAGAGTTTACGAAATACATTTTTGAAGGGGTTCCCAAAATGAGAAAAATTTTCCAAAATTGATTTTCTGAAAGTGATTGTGAAAAGAGGTTTTGAAAAAGGATTTCGAAAGGAAAATTTTTGAAATGAGTTTTCTAAATGAGATTTTGAAAAAGATTTATGAAATGACATTTTGAATAGGAGTTGAGAAATTGTGAAGTGAGATTTTCTATGAAAAGAGAGAGATGTGTATAAAAGGTGGTTTTGAGAAAAGTTTTTTTGATGAGATTCGAGTCGTGATTGTGATCCCGCTCTGTGCCAAGTTTGAGAAAGGAAAAGTGATGCAAAGTTAGCGGTCAGGACTCATTGAAGGGATGCATGAAGGGTGAGCTGACCATTAGGTTAATAAAAGATAAAAGCTTTTAAAAGACATTAACAGCGAACGCGGTGAGGAATGAGAGTTAACCCGAAGTAGTGGAGAGGAAGGAACCATAGGTATCTTTGGATACTTAGGAGGAGATTGCATTAGGGGAGGACGATGACGGTGAAACGTCAAGAAGTCTAGAGTACTTTTATAGGCAGAACGAACTCCACAAGTGGCACACTAACATGGTGGGGACTGGGTCCAATGCCGTGGCAAGTTCTGCGTGCACACTAGAGTTGTACTGTCGCCCCCTAGATTGCAAATCGAGAATAGTGAGAGGAACTGGAGTGGGGCATCTTGTTTGCCACTGTGGTGAGACAATGTGCCTTGTTTATATGTGAATTGATATGAATTGAGGCTGAGTCCTCCTCGTCTGGGACCATTTGTTGTGTGACAGCTGTCGTGCCCGCACGGTAAAGGTTCTGTACTCCTGTTTGCTTCCGACTTGGTGTATGGATGGCCGAGGAGATGTAGACTTGAGACGTGAGTGCTAATTACGAACGGACGCGTACCTCGATGATTCTGTAATTCCCCTTAATCATCGATGGTTATAATTTAATAAGACTTATTAAGAAAAGATGTATAATTAAGAAAAGTAAAGTTTATGAAGTTTTGACGATGAGAAGGTGAAGTTGGAACAAGTGATGGAAACCCTGGAAGAGGGAAAAGGGATAAGTGAAAGATTGAGAATGATGAATGAAGAAATGATTGGAATTTAAAAGATGTTTATAAGAGAATGTTAATAAGTTAATATAATAAAAATTTTGATGTTATGCTTGAGTGCTGTGTGGTGTGCCTTGCTTGTATTGTGTGTGCTGTCTTGATATTCCGCCTGCGGTAAATCCACAACGTCGACGACTTGCCGTTCGGTTCGTTAACTCTCTCCTGCCCGTTGGCATATCGATGTTTTTGGTACTCCAACGTGCAGATGGAGTATCACATGGAGATTGCAACTTGGACTAGACATGGATGCGGCTGGAAGCGTACCCCATCTGGCTGGGTATGGATTAGCGACACTCAGATTGTGATTCCGGATCCAGAGCATCGACTTTGCGGAGCTAACCTAGGACCACTGCTGGGACAAGTTTCTGTCCGTGGCTACATAGATTACGAGGAGAAGGTGCGATGTGAAGCCCAGAGGATTTCTTCTGCTCCAGTTAGGATGCAGTGGGTGCCTATGAATGGTGGGCCAGCAGCGACAGCAGTGACGTCTTCTTATGGAGTTAAGAAAGAGTGCAAGGAGGATCAGGAGCTTCACCCGATAGTTTTCATTAGGAAGAGTCGTAGGTAGGGTAATTAGCTTAAGTTATTGCAAGTATGAGTCAAGGATTATCTTAGCAATGTATCACTCTTGTAACTATGCCCTACTTATTTTGTGAACTGACCGACTTTTATTTTGACAAGAGATGTGAAATTGTTTTGGAAGAATGAAAGTGAAAGTGCGTAAAGGTTTTACGTAACAACCCGGTTTTCAGGTAAGGACGTTAACATGCACCAACCGCTTTGTAAAGACGATTTTAAAAAAAATGGCCTCATTTTTAGCAACTTTTAAATATATGATGATTGTCTTCGGGAGGTGAAAATCGAGCTGTTACAAAAATCCTTTCACAAAACTTTTTCAAAAATAATGTTTCCAAAAACTTTCACAAAAATATTGTTTTCACAAAAACTTTTCAAAAATCTCTTTTCAAAACCGTTTTCAAAAATCACATTTTTGGATGAGTGCTAATGGAGGAGCAAGCTCAACTCAACACTAGGCTTCTTTCCAATAACATGAACGAGGAATCACATCTCCATTCAAACCACATCTCACTTTCACAATCACTTCTCTTTCAAATCTCAACTCTGTATATCTTTTACAATTTCATTCGCATCGCGTTTCATCTCTTTCTCGATCATCATTCTCATACTTTCTCATCATTCTCATCTCATCACTTATTTCTTTCTCAATTATCTCTCATGTTCGTGTTTATTTCTCTTTTCTTTTTTCCATTTATCTTATTACTTCCACAATTCCATCATCATCCTTTCGCTATCCAGACAAAATTAAACATTGTCTAAACAAAATAAAGTATGCGCAACAAGTAAACATCTAATGATGCATAGAAAATAAACATTTAGTATGCAAACAGAACATCTAACACACATATTTGTATCGCCTAATTCGCAGTACTCTCGCAATCCTTCTATTCGGATTGTGAGAAACCACGTTACGGGACCACAACACTCTCACTCACCTGGATGACGACACATCCAAAAACTGTCCAAGATTTCCAGTCGCTAACCTTGCCACGTTTCCTTCGCGTCCGACACCCGAACTAGACATTTTTCCCCGTGCGTTAGAAACGATTTACGTGAATTCTTAAGTTCATTTTAAAACACTTTGAAACCATTCCTTTCTTAAAGACACATTACCAATATCCAAAGGGTTTTTAAATTCAAATCATTTCTTTTTCAAAACAGAATCTATTCCTCAGATTTAAAAACACTTTGGTTGAAAAAATCATTTTCTTTAAACATTGAATGAAATCTTGAGAAAACAACTTTTGAAAATCTTTCTTAAATCAAATACAAAAATTCAAGAAGGTAAAACTTCAAAACCAATCAATTGATTTATTTAATTCTAAACATTATAAGATACTGATCAAAGAAGGTTCTTTCCAATTTAAGTTATTTAAATCACACTTTTTAAATAAAACATTCTTCGCAAATAAATTTCACAAACAGTATTCAATACAATTCAAACAGCACAAGAACAATCACATGCACATTTCAAAGCATTCCAATCATTCACAAATGTGACACCCTTTCTAATAGATCAAGTATAATATAGTAATTAAACTATGATAAAGGCTAATACATATGGACTTGTAAGTATTATAAAATGTGAAAGTAAAATTTTCTTTTAAAGCGGGTGCACAAACCAAAATTTGGAATACTTGGAGAAGAACTTCTAACTCATTTCAAACAGTTGTATCGAATTCGACAATTTCTAAAACCTTTTCATGAATTGGGTAACATTCGTGTTTCAAAATCGTATTTATATAATAGAAAGGAAATGAAGCTACCCTCGCTTTGATTCGCGAAATTGATACCATGTAGCCGAACTCGTTTAATGATTAAATCAGAGTAAGCGGATAATTATAGGACTATACAATTAAATAAAAGATAAACATAGGTTTGATATATATATATATATATATACACATAAGAAAAGAGTCATAAGTACATAGTCCCAACATAAGTCTCCAAGATCCATATACAAGTCCATAGAGATCTATGCTCAAGATAAAACCATAACCCTAGAGTGCTCAAAAGTATATCTACAATATATACATAACCAAAATATGAACTCTAGAGGTGGTCACATAGATCTGGCAACATCAGCAGTAGTAGTGATAGCAGTAGCAGTCTCGAGGTAGCAAAAGTAACATCATCATCACAGCAGCAGCAGTATCTCCTCCATGGCATCCCCACACCGGATCCCCTGATCCTCATCATACACCCTATACACATACCTAGGGATCATCATCCCTCCAATCACTCCCAGTAGAATGTACGACAGGCTCGCCTCCGCTCTCGTCCTCCACCAGATCCTCCTCGATCTCATCCGAGGGAGAGTGTACCCTGCCACTGGGTACGAGGTCAGGAGATGGTGTGACCCTGACTGGGCTCCTCGGATCAGAAGGGGGAGTATCCTCGCGGACAACTCTAGAAGAAAATGGGTGTGAGCGGGTAGGTCTAAAACGAAAACTGTGATAAGAGCGAGCTGGTCGTGTGGGAGGTGGTCCATGATATGTGTAAAACGGGGGTACGTGCATAGTGTATATGATGGGAATCCTAAATCTACGAGGAAGAAATCGAATCAACGGGTTCGGGTGGTAGAAGGTGATCTCCACCTCTCCCTCGAACACCGCGCGATGGTCCTCATAGATCCATATGCCACTAGGAAGTGGCCGGATCTCGATGCAAGCGATGTAACGAGACATCACCTACAAGGGCATAGGGGTAATCATTTCTATACACATAATCAACAGAGTATAAATTTGTACAATATGAATATGTAAGTATGCAACAATGAACAACAATCGCATTTAGCACTCAGCAGTTATTGAATGCACATAGGATGCTCATACTCATTTCATTTATTACACTTAATTTAAATGAGTGACATGATGCATGAATTTAGCTCTCAAGCCTATCTTCATCAAACTATATCACTCTCTGACGTCCATCCCTGACAACCCAGCACTCAACCGTGCTTTGTATTCCTAGGTATACAACAATTCGTACATTCACCTAGAATGTAAACGACAAGCTTGGAATCCATGCCACCGAGCATATCCCGTCATCCAAACGGACCGTCATCCAAACGGTATAATCATATCGGCATCCACTAAGCCGACCACGTCAGCAACGTGTCATCAAGCAAGCATATTGGCACTCCCAGAGGCCCTCCACATGTTTACCAAAAACATGATTTACGTCCTACCATCCAACTCCAGAATGAATGCATCACTTTCTAAGCTTCAAGGAAATTGATTAATACCTTACTGGCCACCTAGGCATAGTTTATCTTTAAAAAGAATCATCACCAAACGGTACACTTATATTAATCAATCTCTTTTAAGTTCAGATCCTTTGGATTATTATAGTTAAATTCTTATCCAACTAAGTCAGAATTGAAAATGGTGTTTCTCAGGTTCAGGTAAATTACTCGAGTATAATTCAGCATACTCGAGTGTTTTTCAACTTTTCAAGATTACTCGAGTGTTCTTAGGGTTACTCGAGTGTTCATGACTTTCTGGGGATTTGGGTTTCAAATTCATTAAATTACTCGTGTAGTTCATGGGTTACTCGAGTGTTCATCATGATTTCCAGAATACTCGAGTCACCCCTGCATTACTCGAGTGGTTTGCCTTAACATGTCCCCAGGTCTTACTCGATACTCGAGTACTAGACACAATACTCGAGTGTTCTTGCTCAAATTACATTGTTTTACAAACATTTTACTCGAGTACCCTGTCCAATACTCGAGTGTTTCCCAGCAGAACAGACTGAAATCTTAGTTTTAACACACCATTTTCAGTTCTACTCAATTCTAGTCCAATTCAGGGATCCACAAAGTTAATATATCATAAATAGAACATGTTACAACACTCATTTCATATCAAATTACACATTTGACAGAGAATCAATCCTTAATGCATAAAGTACACAATTTGACAACTCAACACCTCAAATTGCATATTAAGCACAATACTCATGAAATAATGTTCATTTAAGTTCACATGCATGATTTAGAACTTGCTCAACACAGTTTTAGAGCATGACTTGGTCTCCAAACCAAAGTTCCTATTCAATCTAAGCCCTTAGAGCCTCTTGGTGGCTCTCTAATGCATTTAATGGAATTTAAACTCTATCTAGTGTACGAAATTACTTCCCCTTACCTCTCAGACGTGAATCAACAAAGGATTTGCAAGAAAAGGCTCCTCAATACCCAGAACAGCTTCAAGCATCACATGCAGAGCAGTTTGAGTGCACCACCAAAATTGAATTGGTTCACACATGAAATAGAGATAAGAATTGGGGATTTTAGATTTTCTAGACTCTATGCAACACATACTAACTATAGAAATCGAATTTGGAACTCAAGGACTCGTGAGCTTACCAGAAATCAAAATCAAAGTAAGCTCCAAACACAGCTTGACCAAGAACAGCTCCACTTCCAAGGCTTGAATCTTCCACCACACTCACTCAATCCTCACGATTTGGGTGTTTATACAAAGCTCGTGATGTGAGCTTTGTATTAGTGTTTGATTTGTGGTTCAATTTGACACAGAGAAAGAGAATTGAAGGAGATGAATCAAGAACCCTAGCTGCTCCAACAACTTCGAATTTGACCAAGAATCTCCACAAATTGGTGTTGCTGAGCTTAAATAGAGTGTGTAAACACTCATGCAGGTCGACACGATTACTATGGTGGTGGCAAGGTGATGATTTCGTGTCAACGACACGGAATCGTTGATGGTGACTCACCAAACGCACTAACGTTGAGAAACTCTGACCAGAATACTCGAGTTTTTCGATAAATACTCGAGTATTTTGTCCCATTTTTGAAAAATAATTATTTTATTTACTTTCCCTCCAAATTCTTTCCTATAATTACCTCTAGGTCCCAAACCAGGGACTAATATGCAAAATACTTATTTAATGCATAATTTTATTTATTAAACAAATCCACACACATTTCCTAACCACATAAACACATATTTTAATCAAGGACTAAAAATAGAAATCATTAATTATAATTAATTTTATAATTAACATTTCTTTAATCGGGGATTAAAATTTTGGGGTGTTACAACAAACATATACACAGGAAGTCACATTTTTAATTATTTACAATCATTAATTAAATTATAGCCTCAATAAATTAATCCAATTATTCTTAAGAAAATAATTTAGACTCAATCTTTTAATTTAACTTAACAAAACTGAATCATTCACATAGTCATTAATTTCTAATCACAAATAATTATAACAACTTAAGATCATTTAGTCATCATCATGCAAATTTCTTTTTACATAATTAAATCAAATACAAAAAAGAATTAAGAGAAACACATATTATTTTCATCAATCACATAACACTATGCATCTAGAAATATAGCTATCATCAGGGTCATTTTATGAAAATAATTTTCCCATTAATTAAACATACAGTGGCCGAATTATACACATACAATTTTTGTAAAGATTAATGCACAAGTAAAGACATAAGAGCATGAAATTATTTTCTCTATTTTATAATGAAAACCGTGAGCATGCCATGGAAAAATTAGCAAATTTTAATTTCATTTTCAAAACAAAATCAACACAACAATTCACACACATTTTCTTTTAAAATTAATTAATTCATGCATGCACTTTTTGAAATCTTTTAACCTCATTATGTATGCAACCTATATGGGAACAAGCCTAGATCTCTACCTCAGCCTAGGATGGCTTAAAGTCAACATACCACATCATCATGCATCAACATAATTAAAACAAATTCTTTTTCAAACATTTTTGGCATACATAAAATAAATTCAAGGTTACACTTTAAATTTCCAAAAATAACATGCATGTACTTTAAATCATTAGATCTAGTCCTAAAACATACATGCATTCTGTAACACCCCGCATTTTTCCTGTACGTGCATGAACGAATTTGATTAAACAAAACCCTAAAATTCTGTTTTGTAAAAGATTTTTCAGAAAAGAGTTTTGAGGACAGGAAATAAAGTATTGGTTTTCTGGATTTCTACAAACCAAATGTTTTTATAAATAAAAAGTGAATGATTATGTTAATGCTTGGCTAAATGGCGGTTTTAATAAAGATGATTTTTGAAAACGATTTTTCTTTTGGGATTGAAAAATATGAATCTTGAGTTGTGTCTTGAAGAAAATAAATTTATTAATTTGGCTTGAAAATTTTATGAGTGCTTGATTTAATATGTGTGTATGTGTGTTTAACGTGTGATGCACGAAGATGGCCATTAAATGTGATTTCTTAGAGTTAATTTCATTATGTATGAATTGGACATTATAGTAGAAAATAAAATGTGAATTATGTGCATGTGAGTGTTATATATGTAGGTGTATGAATATGTATGTATGAATGTGTGTAGTTGTATGTGCATATGTGTGTTTGACCATATAAGGCATGGAAAATGAATAAGGAAATGTGATTGCAAAATAAAATAAAGGACATGTCTGTGTGTGAGAAGGTGCCACGGTTGTGCATGCAAGTGTTAGTGTGAGTGTGCTATATGTGTGTGCTACGTGTGAGTATGCATGTGTGAGTGGGTGTCAACCCAAGATTCTAGGAGCTTAAGGAGTAAGGAAACCAAGCCAACTAAATGTAACCATGGACCAAACCAAATGACAAATCCTAACCAAAAGCCAAATACTAGTTAAACCTAAGATGACCTCTAGAAGCCTAGTTTACCCCATTTGGTCTCCTTGACTTTACAAACATCATCCATGCAAAATGAAGAAGACTAAATCGCCCTTCTTGGTTGCACTTGGCCGAACTACTCCCAAGGCCAAATTAGGAAATTGTGAGCTTGCCTTTATATAGGATAAGTGTAACATCCCCACTTTTAATAGTTAATTTTAGATTTTAATAAAACCAGAGTTTGAAAATTCATTTTTGATTTTATTTACTTAAGAAAATTCTTAGGAAAATCCGGCAGAGTTTCCTCTGTTTTTCGGACTTCCCAAAAATTTCCTTCTAAAAACCTGTCAGTCCAGAATTATTTAAAAACATAAACATAACAGATTAAAAATCAGTTCAGATCCTAACGCCCGATCAGTACCAGTCTCAGGGCATATAACTACACATATTATACATTACAAAAATAACAGTTTTTAATGTAATAAAATCCACTCAGGTATCACAATTTCAATCCACGTAGTGGAGAGTTCCCAGTTCGGCCCGCAACAGTGTAAGCTCCGCTCCCGTACCTGTAAAATGATATCAAGAAGGGTAGCATTACACAGAACTTAAAAAGATAAATTCTAAAAGAAGACATAGCAAATAACTAAGCCTACACAATTATTAATACATTTTATTCATAGTTAGTCATAATTTTTAATCTCTTTTAGTTCTTCAATTATTCTCACATTCTTTTAATGATTGGTTCCCTTTTCATTCTTTCTTTCCCATTCTTTTATTATTTTTTTTTCCATTTTCATTAGGTAGTCCAGCCCCAGCCAGCCGTACGGTACTGAGCGCTAGGAGTTCCCTTATTCATTATTCATTTTCCTTTCTTTTTCCTTTTTAATCGATACGGCTTACCAGGCTCGCATCGATGCCGATACGCCTTCCTAGGCTCGCACCGGACTTTTATTTTCTTTTTAATCGTATTTTCTTTTATTTTTAATCGACACGCCTTACCAGGCTCGCATCGATGCCGATACGCCTTCCTAGGCTCGCACCAGACTTTTATTCTATTTTTAATCTTTTTAATCGACACGCCTTCCTAGGCTCGCATCGACGCCGATACGCCTTCCTAGGCTCGCACCGGACTTCCATTTTTCCTTTTTAATCGACACGCCTTCACAGGCTCGCATCGATGCCGATACGCCTTCCTAGGCTCGCATCGGACTTCCATTTTTTTCTTTCCTTTCTTTCTCTTTCTCTTTCTCTTTCTCTTTTCTTTCTCTTTCTCTTTCTCTTTCTCTTTTCTTTCTCTTTCTCTTTCTTTTACTCTTTTCTTTCTCTTTCTCTTTCTCTTTCTCTTTCTCTTTGTCATATATCTTTTCTTTTTTTTTCTTTTCTTATAGACTTATCATTACATTATTTACTTTTCACTCTTTTCAATATCCTTCTTTTTCTTTTTCTTATAATTTAAATAATTCTTTTATACTCTTATGAATCCTTTTAGCCTTTATCTTCGTTTATGACTTATCACATTTTCTACGTTTTCTACTTTATTCTTTTTCTCTTCGTTGGTTTCCCCCGATTTTATCCAACTCTAATCAATACGGTCAAATATAATATATTCTAGTTCTTGTTACTAATTCTTAATTATTTCTCAGTTTCCTTATCTCAATCAATTACCCAATTCTTTGTTCCTATTTCATTAACTATATTAGTTTTAATTGCTCTATTCTCTTAATCTAACTTTTCAATTATTTCACTCCAACTTCCCTCATAATGTACTCTCTCTTAGTTTTATTATCTTTTCGTAAATCCGCTTATCGTTTTCCTTATTTTATTTTAAATATTAATTCATCATTTTATTTCTATTCTCTACTTTACTCCGCGTGCATTCCTTATTCCTTATTCTAGACTCTCTTTTACCGTTTTTGTTCCTTTACCTCCCCTATAGCTTTTACTTTATAATTTCCCACATTTTGTTTTATATTAACTATTTCAATATCCTAAACACACTCATCAATTTCGGGACTTATTCTATGCTCAAACATTTTATTCCTTAGGGTGTGGATTCTCGTCACAATTTTATTTACTTTATTTCTATCAACGGGGTACCCTAAGGTTCATTAACATACTTTTAATTACTCTATTCCTAGCTACCACTATAGCATCCTAGAATTTACTTCTTAAGCAAAGGTAACGCGAACCCTCTTGCCTCGGGCTTGTTAAATAGAACCTGGATTTTAGCTCGGCGACGATGACGGCATCGGTGTTGCCCCTCGTTAGCTGGAACGATCGCGGCTGAACCAAGGCAAGAGCTTCGAGCTTCGAGGATCCCGACACGAGCCCAGCACGATCACGGACTGGTAACGGCGCCGGTGTGATCCGAGGAGAGAGAGAGAGCTCGTGGTTGAGAGGGAGAGCTTGGAAGGAGGGAGAGGCTATGGTGGTTTGGTGATGGTGGCGGTCACCACCGCGAGTGGCGGCTGCGGTGGTGAGGGGCGGCGGTGTATGTGGGTGGAGAGGGAGAGAGAGAAAGCTTGAGGGAAAGATTCACGGGGAGGGAGGAGTTAGTGATGGTGTTGATGATGATGGTGGATAGTAGTGGAGGTGGCGGTGGCAGCCTTGGCGGCGGCGGCCGTGGTGGAGGGTGAGTGGGGAGGAGAGAGAGCGTGTGAGGGAAGGGGAGAGAGAGAAAGAACAAGAGAGGGAGAGAGACGGGTTGAGGGAGGGAGAGGGTGGCCACAGTGGGCGGCCAAGGGCGACGGTGGAGGTGCTGGACGGAGGGAGGAAGCAAGAGAATCGGAGGGAGAGAGAAAGTGGGGTTGGGGATGGGGGTTTCGACCCCCAAAAAGCGAATTTAACGTTTCAGATCAAAGAATACTCGAGTGTTTCTGTAAACACTCGAGTGTTTTGACCCAAAATACTCGAGTATTTCACAAAATACTCGAGTATAATGATCAGATACTACTAGTTTGCTTTTCTATTTTTCTTTCATTTTCTCCCAACTTCAAATAGCCAGAACTTCTTCGTTCACCGTTGGATCTTGCTCAAATTTGACGAGCAACCTCCTAAAAATCATATCTTCATATCCAATGGTGGAAATTGTGTTTGGAGTCTTAAATCTTTTATTTTGAATTTCCCCTTGCTATTATGTTTATTATTGAATTATCTATTTTTCTGGCCCGATCCTAACTTCAATTTAACGCTCTTTTCTTCTCTAATTCGCTTAGTATTATTATTATTATCTTCTAATGCTAGGATTCTCATTTGGAATACCTATTTGTGGTTTGTTATTTTCATTTTAATTATTCTAATTATTATTTATTTATTTGTCTTCGGGATTAAAATTTGGGATGTTACAATAAGTCATAGTTCATTCACCCATTTCATTTCCCATTCCTTCACATCTACACAAACGTATCTCTAAGGGATTCACCAACCCCTTAGAGAAAGAAAAGAAAAGAAATAAAGAGAAAGAGAAAGAGAGAGGGTTGTAGACATAAAGAGGAAGAAGGAGGCATTCAAGTTCAAACCTAGGAGCTTTCCCTTGTAGATCCAAGTGTTAGAAGACTACAGAACAACTTTGTCATGGTAGGAACCAAAGATCAAGGAGGAGATTGTAATAGTTTAGAATTTTCTTCTAGTTTTAGATCTTTCTTTTCTTCTTGCATGTTTTGTTTTATGGTTTGCATGTTTTGAAAATTTTATGAGTGCTTGATTTAATATGTGTGTATGTGTGTTTAACGTGTGATGCACGAAGATGGCCATGAAATGTGATTTCTTAGAGTTAATTTCATTATGTATGAATTGGACATTATAGTAGAAAATAAAATGTGAATTATGTGCATGTGAGTGTTATATATGTAGGTGTATGAATATGTATGTATGAATGTGTGTAGTTGTATGTGCATATGTGTGTTTGACCGTATAAGGCATGGAAAATGAATAAGGAAATGTGATTGGAAAATAAAATAAAGGACATATGTGTGTGAGAAGGTGCCACGGTTGTGCATGCAAGTGTGAGTGTGAGTGTGCTATATGTGTGTGATACGTGTGAGTATGCATGTGTGAGTGGGTGTCAACCCAAGATTCTAGGAGCTTAAGGAGTAAGGAAACCAAGCCAACTAAATGTAACCATGGACCAAACCAAATGACAAATCCTAACCAAAAGCTAAATACTAGTTAAACCTAAGATGATCTCTAGAAGCCTAGTTTACCCCATTTGGTCTCCTTGACTTTACAAACATCATCCATGCAAAATGAAGAAGACTAAATCGCCCTTCTTGGTTGCACTTGGCCGAACTACTCCCAATGCCAAATTAGGAAATTTTGAGCTTGCTTTTATATAGGATAAGTCTTAGTTCATTCACCCATTTCATTTCCCATTCCTTCACATCTACACAAACGTATCTCTAAGGGATTCACCAACCCCTCAGAGAAAGAAAAGAAAATAAATAAAGAGAAGGAGAAAGAGAGAGGGCCATAGACATGAAGAGGAAGAAGGAGGCATTCAAGTTCAAACCTAGGAGCTTTCCCTTGTAGATCCAAGTGTTAGAAGACTAGAGACCAACTTTGTCATGGTAGGAACCAAAGATCAAGGAGGAGATTGTAATAGTTTAGAATTTTCTTCTAGTTGTAGATCTTTCTTTTCTTCTTGCATTTTTGTTTTATGGTTTGTAAGATGATTTCATTCGTTGATCTTTCTTGATCTTGGGCTTCATGGACTAAGCATAATTTGTAATATGATTAACTAGTGTTTGATGTTCGGTTAAGACCTTTCCTTGCTAGATCTAAACTTTTTCCAAATAGATCTTAAAGATCTAAAGAGAAACTAAGGTTTTTGTGAAAGCTAAAATAGAACTCTTACATGTCTACCTTTTCTTTTTCTAAAACCGTGATGTGTATTGTGAAATTAAGTGGCTTGCATGTTGTGTGTATGTATTGATCTTGAGTATTTGTGTTTGAAAACTTGATATTTAAAGTGTACATTTTCTTCTTCACGATTTTATGTAAGATTTGTGTTCAAGCTTGTGTATTTGCTTTGATTCCTTTTTGCATGTTTGATCTCTTGCAAAACCGTGACCCATGGATATTTATGTGTTTATTTAACATGAGAAACCATGATCTAAACTTAAATTGTGAAAGAACTTAAGCCTTTAGTTTTGCATGTAGGTTTAATGATGATCCTATATGATTTAAGTGGGTGCATGTAATGATTTTTGATTTATGAAGTGAAAAATGAAGATCCTTGACTTGCATGTAATTTTCAAGCAAAAAGATTGTGTTCTTCTTTCTCTATGTCATACGGTTTTAAAGAAAAATTGGAGTAACAAAGTTTTAAAATGATTTTCAATAAACATGTCTAGATCTAGTGTTGGTTATGTGCATAATTTGATTTAGTATTTAAATTTTGTGTGTGCCACATTTTGTGAGGCCACTCGGCCATGTCCAAAAATAATGGAATCTAAGCTTTTATTTTGTAGAAAGTTCATGCATGACTTTTGTGGGTGTTGAAAAATGAGTAAGCAACCTTGTTACCTTGCATCATTAGGTTTGGTCATCCTAGGGTAAGTAGGTAGCTAGATTTGTCTCTCAATTAGGATACATGCATCATGAAACTAATTGAATATAAGAACCTTAAAAGAGTTTGCATGTCATGAATAGGTGTTGCAAAGAAAATGTGTTGTGAATCTTTGAAATGCTTGGTGATTTAACTTGTGGGCTTAATTTAGGTTTTCTTAAAAGGAATTAGAATTGATAATTTCTCCAATTATGTGCTCACGGTTTCTAGGTCATAAGAGAGAAAATGATTTCATTTGTGCAAAACCTTACCTGTATGATTCGGCCAAGCTTGTGCATGTAATTGGAAAATGGTTTTCATGAAACAACTTATGATTATAGCTATGTGTGTGATACTGTATGGTGTGTGTCTTTCTTTTATCTTTTTGGTTTTAAGAAATAAAAATAAACGAATTGATTTGATTATATGAGCAAAGAAATTTTGTAATGATAATTCTATAATTTCAAGATGTTAAAACTTATTAGAGATTAGGAATTAGTAACCATGGTGATTCAGTCCTTGGTGAATTAATCTCAATGCTTAATCTAAATTGTTTTCTTAAGAGTAATCTAATTTAATTAAATTAATTAAGGTTAAGATTTAAATAATAATTGGTGAATGATACGAAATGTGATTTGCATGAATGGTAATTGTGAATGTAATCATTCTTTATACTAGCTAAATGTATTGAACTAATGTTGTTTTGAAATACCGTTTGTGGATTTGTATGTGAATGCTCCTTGTACTGATTGTGTGTGTGTGTGGCTGTTATGGGTGCTAATTAAATGTGTTGAGTCCTGAATCTGTTTGTGAGTTTTGTTTGTATTCTGAAGAAATTGGAATTGTTTGATTTAAAAAAAATATGATTTAACATAACTCAAACTAATTTAGAAATTTTGTCTCCTTTGAGTTGTATCTTAAAAGATTTTCAAAGTACGCTTTTGAGATTTTGTTTTCTTGAATTTTGGTATTCTGTTTTTTTTAAAACATAAAAACACTGATTTTTACAACCAGAGTGTTTTCAAATTAAGAGAATGGATTTGTTTTAATAAAAGAATTATTTTAATTATTTTAAAGTGTCCTTGAAAAATCTTTTCAAATTAAATGGGATTTGAAACCTTCGGATATTGGCGACGTGTTTTCAAGACTAGAATTATTTCAAAGAATTTCAAAACGAAATTAATAATTTATCGAAACGTTCTAACGCACGGGAAAAATGTCTAGTTCGGGTGTCGGACGCGACGGGAACGTGGCAATGCTAGCAACGGAAAATCTTGGAAGGCATTCGGATGTTTCGTCATCCAGGTGAGAGAGAAGCTCCCCTTAAGACGTCGTGGTATTGGGCAACATATTAAGGCGTCCAATCATCTCAAAGGTTGGACCCAGTCTCGTTAAGGCGAGGCAGAGGGATAGTGAGTGTTTGTTTGTTTGTTTGTGTGTCGTGGGCTATCCCTACAAGTCGCTGAGACCGAAGTGTTGTCTATGGTTAATATGTTTGTTAAAATGATATGATGTTTACTATGCATGAGTTGTTGATTAGTGTAGTGTGTGAAGTAATTTAATTAAGTTGTTATAAGATGTTTGATTTTACCCTGAGACCCGAAATAACAATGAGGAAATGAGATTGAAAGAGATAAAGGTGATGTGAGTAAAGATAAAGAGTTGATATTGGAAAGAGAACGTGATTATGGAAGCAAGAAGTGGTGGAGTAAAGATGTGATCCCTCATGCATGTTTTTGGGAAGAAGCTTAGTGTTGAGTTGAGCTTGCTCCTCCACTAACAGTCACCCAAAAATATGATTTTTGAAAATAGTTTTTGCAAAAGAAACTTTTGAAAAGAATTTTATAAAGTCATCTTTTGAAAAGGTTTTGCGAAAAGAGTTTTTGAGGAAGAAGAGGGAATGAGTTTTGAGGAAGTTGGAAAGAATTATGCTGAACATGAGCTGACGAGAATGTTAATATTGAGATTAGACTGATGTGTGGCTTGAGGCTATTGTGATTTTAGGGGGAACGGATTTACGTTTAGTGGTCGGGCTTCGTTGAAGGGATGCACCAAGGACGAGCCGACTGTTAGGATTCAGCCGATAATTAAAACTCTAAAACTTTAAAAGAATTAAAAGACATTTATATACGCGGTGAGGTATGAGTGTCGTATCGAATTAGTGGAGAGTAAGATACTATGGGTATCTGCGGATACTCACGTGGAGATTGCAGGAGGGGAGGGCAACGACGGTGAAACGTCAAGAAGCCTCGAGTATATTTCTAGGCGGAACGAATCCCACATGTGGTGCACTAACGTGGTGGGGACTGGGTCTAATACCGTGGTAAGTTCCGCATCGCGCACTAGAAATTATACTGTCGCCCCCTCGATGCAAGTCTACAACAATGAGAGGGACTGGAATGGGGCATTGTGTTTGCCGCCGAGGGCGTGCATTGATTATGTGATTATGATTTGGGGCTGAGCCTCCTGGTCTGGGACCATTTATGTGTTGTGACAGCTGTCGTGCCCGTGTGGTAAAGGTCTTGTACTCCTGTTGGCTTCCGACTAGGTTGGGTGGGGTACCGAGGAGATGTAGACGTGTGTGAGCACAATGATGCTTCCCCCTCATCATTGATGCTATCCGAAATAATAAAACTTAAAGGCACAAAGATGTTTTAAGGATATACAATAAAGTATTCAGCATCGAACATTTATAAAACAAGTGTACAAGAAAGAATTCTCGGAATGCGTGAGGGTTGGAAAAGTATGATGAAAGAAAAGGAGGGTTAAGAGAAATTGTGAAAGTTATTAAGAAAGGTTGTAAGAATGTGATTATGAAAAGTGAAATACAAGTTGGGATTATGAGTGTATAATAATAGTATTGTTGATTGTTTGTGTGTTGTTTATTGTTTTTCCTTAGTATTTGCCTATTGTAATTCCACACAGTCGACATAACTGTTTGGGTCGCTTACTCTCTCCTCTTCTCTTGTTTCCTCTTTTCCTCCTGTTCTTCTCTTCTTATGTACTTCTTCTCTCTTCTCTGGAAAATTTGTACGGCTATTAGAAGCAAAAGAGATTGAGGTTCCAGATCCAGCTTGCTCGGGAGGTAGGGATGCCTCCGATATAAGGAGACGACTCAGTGGAGAAGCTCCTGGGGCAGCAGATAAGGACAACGCTACTGGCGGACCGCGAGCGGTATCTATCAATAGTCGGAGCTAGATAAGGAGTCTTAGGTCGCATGACTAGAAGCTAGGCAATCCCCCTCAAAGCATTGCACTCCATTGTAAGTTCTTGGTTACCTAGCTCTAGCATACTGTACCCCGGCAAGAGTTTAATTTATACTGATGTTTTGAACAATCAAACGGGCTACATTTAGAACGATGTTTTAGGAAACAAGTTTCAAGGTGCGGTGTCTTGTGACATCTCGGTTTGGAACTTGAAAGGTTTTACGCAATATGAGAACACAAGTTTTAAACTGTAACTGTGTTTTGGAAACCTAAATGTTCTCATCTTGTGTAACACTTAAAAAAAGTTTTGGGCTGTGCACTCTGATCTCTCGAGCACGATCAAAGAAACAGTTGTATGATTTTATTCCTTAATAGTTTGAGACGTTAGGGTGATCAGTCCTAATATTCAAACCATTAATAACAAAATAATCCCTTGCAGATATAATCTTTCGCAAGAAAGACCATACGACAGGTCTTTAAGTTAGATGAACTTAAAGATAGGGTAATTATCACTATCAGACTTAGTTAGATAGTCAAATTCTAGAGACATTTCCGTTGGGGAGACAAAGATTTGTCCTATCCCGGTGGTTGTTAATCTCTCTAGCCATAACTGATCTTTCTATTTCTGTAGTGTCCACAGTGATTTATCACATCCAATTGTGATAAAGGTTTTGATCACAGAAAGATTGAAGTTGGACTTCCAACAAGATATTGATATTCTCAAACGATTTAACGTAATCGAAAACATTTAACTACGTTAATTCCGATCAGAGGAAGAGATAGGCTTGGGTTATTTACATCAGGATTGCACTCAACTCTCATCTCAGCCGGTGAATTCTTCTCGTGCTGGATTCGCTTGTTGTCCAACACTTTCTCACCTTTTCTTTCAAGACGATTCAGCGAATAATACTCCAGCTTCCTACAATCGGAATTTACCATTCCCTTAGGTACATCACAACTAAACTCCAAGTGATGTGCCTCACAGTTTTCACCTCGAGATGGACAAATGTTCCCTTCCCTATTTCCTCCTTAGTCACTTTTCTTCAATCGAGGACTCCTTAACCTTGATATTTCCGTGGTTGATATTCTCCCATTTACTTTTCCTCTTTCTCCAGTAAGGCCCGTATTTCATCATTCTTCCTTTTATTCTGAACTTAAACATTTCTCGCACGAAATTCATGTACTTACCCATAGTTCTCATACATGCTTACCAACATCGAGAAATTCCTTATTCCTTGATAGTTGATAGCTAACTTGGATTCGCACCGTAATCTACTCTCGAAATTCGTGCCTTTGGATTTCTCATCTAGGTTGTTCTAAACAATACTTCATAAATCCCTTTCCTCCATAATATACTTTCTAATATACATAATCCTTGACTTTAATTCCAAAGATTAAATCTCATTTGTTTTCTTCATAGAAATCTAACTCCTCATTTCCTGGTTGAAATCCACGAATCCGGTTCAAGAATTCGTTGGTGATTGGCGACATTCCCAATCTAACACTAGAGGGTTCCTCTTGGGTTACCAGACTTAGGTCTCTAAATTCCTCAATCAGAATAGCCTCCTTGACCATCATTGAGCTCACAGAAATAGCCTTTCAGCTCAAATCGTCTGCAACTACGTTTTCTAAACCAGGATGATAATGGAGCTCAAAGCCATAATCTTTAAGAAACTCCATCCATCACTTTTATTTTACATTCAACTCTTCCTCTTCTTATTGTCATCCATACTTTCGAACTCCAAACTTGTTCATAAATCACAACCTTCTCATCTTAACACCTATTGTTTCCTTTGCATCATCCAGCTAAATCCTCTACCTTCTCCAATTGGAGTGGCTCCTTAATTTCAACTCTCGATTAATCCATAAGTATTATAATTCAATCCTCTTAAATCAATTTCAATGATGAATCAAGGCATTAAGTTATTTCATCACATTAATTCCTTCCTTAAACTTTAATTAGGTAATTGACATTGAGTTTGGATTGGAGGAAGATGTCTACTAATACCAAAAGTTCCTTCACAAAGGACTTAAATTTTTATTTTAAACTTTCAGCTTCTAACCGGTTACAAGAAACTCTAACCGGTTATGAAGTATAGTTTTAGAAGTAAAACCAAAGAATTTCAAAACCATTTTCTTTACATCATCCAATCCAACTCAAAATAGGATTTAATCATAATCTAATACCCTGATTCCAACTGAATCCATCACTAAAATGATTTAAATCATAATCTACTCACATTTTCCATAATTCCTCTTGGACTAATCACATTATGTTGGGGTATAATCCATCACCACCCCATCATAATTAAACAACACCCTATCATTTAATACCATCAGTTGATCTTTTCCAAGTCAACTTGGTCAGAGGCCATGCGATCTTAGAAAATCCCTCAACATTCCGGTGATAATATCCAGCCAGCCCTAAGAAACTTCTCACCTCAGTCACAGTCTTAGGCTGTTCCTATTTCAACCCTAAACTTACCCTTGCTGGATCCATCGCATTTTATTCTTTAAAGATCACATGCCCTGCGAACGTAACTTCACTCAACCAAAACTCATCTTTGGCGAGCTTAACACACAACTATTCCCCTTGCAGGATTCTCAACACAAACCCGAGATGTTCCTCATGCTCCTCCGGATTCTCAGGATAAACCACAAACGAATCCTAGTGTAATCTAAAGGTCTCGTTCTTATAATACATAAAAGAACAAGTGCATTAGTCAATCCGAACAGCATTACTTCCCACTCATAATGTCCGTATCGAGATCAAAAATGCAGTCTTAAGTGTATCCCTGTCCTGAATCCTGATTTGGGGTTAATCCCACCTCCAATCAACCTTGCACTTTTCTACGTGTTTCTCCCATTTGACCATTCCCGATGGTACCATATTAGAAAGGTAGTAGAGATACAATCAGTTTCAAGAATTGATTTGATTCCAAACTCTATCTCTTTACCCAAAGGTAAACCTGGCATCATTTCCTACAACCAGGATTTCTTTAACCCCCTTTTTCTTTTAATATTGCTTCCCAGAAGCAACATATGGGTTCATTGGATTCCCGATTCGAAACTTGGGAATCCCAATACAGGGTTGTTCTATCGTCATTAATCATGATCACTTGATCCCTCGGCTCCCAAACCGTGCTTAAGATCAAATGTACTCATGACACAGGTACATAGACAAAGTCTAATAGAATGATCCAGACGTACCATGGAAATGACTACAAGAAGATTTGTAGGAGTCTCCACTTGAGATAACAGATTGGGTAAGACATTGAGCAACTTCGATCACTACCCTTATCCGAATGGAACAAAAGAAAGGATAGCTTTAGAGTTTAACAAACTCAGCAAGGTTGATCTTTAAGAAGATCACTGCCCTACACTCGGTCTAAAAAGTTGATTAACTTTAACACGAGTGAGGGTAAACATTCCTCCTCAGAGTCGAGGACTCAACTACAACTCCTTAAAATTTCCTCATCACTGGTTCTATGAAAACATAATAAACCAACACTGTGGTTTTGGGTTTACAACATGTCTAAAGAGAAGCATACGACTATCATACTTCAACTTAGACTTCATAAAACACTTCTTAATAGCAGAATGAGCTATTTATCTAGAGCCATTACCCATAACCTTAGCTCTAGCTTGGAAGTATATGAAAGCATACTTCCCAGGAAACATTGCAGATATCGATGACCAGCGTATTGGACCACACACCCAAGGACCAAGAGTCAGGACCATTGCTCTGATACCATAAAAGTGTAACACTCCTTGTATATCATCTTACTTTATAAGAAAAGTAAGAAGTTTATGAAAACTTGGACTTGTTATCGTTGGAAAAAGGTCTGAAAATAATAATTTTCCCTTCCCTTGAAAATTCTTTTTCACAAACACTTGATTAGTAATGAGGTTGACAAACAAAATCATAGTTTGTGAAAACATAGTCAAATCATCATATTGTACTCCCAAAATATATCAAGTGTAACAAGTCCATTATTACCAAATAAGTATAATTATGAAACTGAATTCCTCTTATGATACTTTTTTCCAAAATATGTATCATATAAGTTCTATTAAAAATAGAAATGTCATAGAGCTGGTCACTGGTCCTTTGTCCAAACATCCTTCTGGTCGGATCCTCGATATCTGAACAACGGGTTCCCAATCCACACTTTCTATACTCTGCATGCACCTAAGGGACATCTCCCTTTACTGATTCTTGTGCAAGCTAGATGCACGATCAACACCTAATAAGGGCATGGGGGTTAGCTACACATATTCGCATAATCAAATGACAATAAAACTAACATCCACACGTTAACATGTAGCAAATCATGATGCATAATCATATGAGAACACCCGGTTAATCATAACAATTCTTTCAATGCAGGTGGCATGATGCATGATTTTCTTCCACAACTGAGGCCTCTAAAAGTCCATCTTGGACGTCCATCCAATACACCGTTGTGTTCCCGGAACACCGACATTCGTTCCCAGAACGTAATGTCGAACCATACTTGGATAATACGCATCACTCCCAGAGTGTGCACCACGTTCCCAGAACGTGTAGCAAACCATACTTGGAATAATAAGCACCACTCCCAGAGTGTGCACCACGTTCCCAGAACGCATATGTTCCCAGAACGCATAAAAACCAGGTCCCGGACACTGGCCACATATCTATAATGTGTCATCAAGTAGGTTGCATATCAATGTGTTCCCAGAACACTAACATACGTTCCCAGAACGTATAAAACCAGGTCCCAGACACTGGCCACATATCTATAATGTGTCATCAAGTAGGTTATCATTTGGTACTCCCGGAGTACCCTCCTCATATTCCTAGAATATGATAAACGTTCCTACCAACCAAACTTCCATTCTATATGAATGCACAATCATCAAGGTGGTTTTATCTTTAATTCCATTATTATACCAACGTGTTCCCAGAACACTAACATACGTTCCCATAACGTATCGCAAACCATACTTGGAATATAATTAAGCACCACTCCCAGAGTGTGCATCACGTTCCCAGAACGTGTCCAAGAAACCATGTCCCAGACAATGGCCACATTCCCAGAATGTGTCATCAAGTTGGTTGCATCAGTTTAGTACTCCTAGAGTACAGGGTCAAGTACCCGACTTCACAAACCATCCCTGCCAACCTATTTCATTACCTTTCCCTATGCATGCATTGCATACATAATTACTAAAGTTGGTCTTTCCATTAATTACTGTGATTTAGAAATATTCCAATTTCTCTTTTGAATGATTTATTTGAGGTATAACCTTTGACACAAAATTCTCCTTTGAATCATCTCAAAAACATGCCCCTAAGCTTAGATTGGGAGATCATAAACAATGGCATTTCAAAAACTTAACTTTTTATTTTTCAGATTCAGGTACTAACCGATTACAGTTCCAGGCTAACCGGTTAGAATTACGGACCTGAACTGTTTACCATTGTAATTCAGAAAACCCTTTTTCTTGAATTCCCTACCCAATCCATAAACCAGTTTAACAATGTTTATACCTCAAAACCACTGTTTATATCATTGAAAAGTCTAAATCACATTTCATGTCCAATGAGCATAATTTCCTCTTGAAACTATCTCATTACCTTAAGGTATTAACTCTTTAACTGCAATCTGAACTATAACAGTGTAATCAACTTATTTTCAGATTTTTTTCCATGAAATTAAGGCCTAGATTTGAGTAGGATTTATAAGACCACAATGCTGATTTTGTAAACTCATTTTCTTTTGCATTTTAACAGGGTCTAACCGGTTACGAATATCGAGTAACCGGTTAGATTATGCAGTCTGACACTAAAACATGAGTTTTAACAAACCATTCTCTACACTACTCAAATCTAACCAAATTTCAACCTTTAACAGAGTACATATACCTTAAATAAGTGTGTTTAAAAACAGAAACATATCTATCTTGCATCCATTCAATTTGGATACACCAATTGCACATAATTGCACATATTTCACAACGTAATGCATCAATTCACATAATATTCAATTAAGTCATGAAATCAACATCAACATAGCTTGAATGCATCCAGATAACATTGCTCAAAACAACAATTGAGCTCAAATTGGCCTCCAAGCCATTTAACCATTTCAACTTATGCCCTTTGAGTCTCTTGGTGACTCATCCTATATTCTACCACAATTCTAGCAAATAGTAAGCTTCCCCCTTATCTTAGGTTCGTGCTTGATGAATCTAATCACTGAAATTTGCCAGATCTCCCCAAAATCCACAATCTCCATTTTCAGTCCACAACAGGTTTGACAGGGTCCAAAAACCAGAAGATTTGACATGGCAGTTGGCCAAAGAAATTGGGGAAACCAATTAGGAATCAATATAGGTAACATGCACTAGAGAATCAAAGAGATTTGAGACCAAAAGGGTTTGTGTGCTTACCAAAATCGAGCCTCAAAGTCAGCTCCAGAAACCAGAAGCTGAGGTTTGACAGCACCAACACCCTTACTTTGCAAGCTTCATTCTCTTGATTCAGGAACTCTCAACTCGCAAACTTTATATCAATACAAAGACCTTGATGTGAGCTTTGTAACCGTGTATCACTCATGTTCTAACTCTCAGAAACGAAGGAGAATCGAGGAGACGAACTTGAAAACCCTAAACAGAGCATTTCTTCAACACTAAGGCAAAATCAACCTTGATTCAATCGTGATTGAGCTTTATATAGAACAAATTAGTGTTCATGCAAGCTGACGCGTGTTTCCCACTTGGTTTGGACTGGATTCGTGGCGAATTTTGGATTAATCCATGGGATTACTCATCAAACGCACTAATCCCAATTTCTGAGTTCATCGTGTAACCGGTTACACAGCCCTTCTAACCGGTTACATACTGATAAAATTCAAAAACTAATAATTTAATTACTCTTTCTTCAACAACCTTTTTAATATTGCAATTAGGTCCCAACCCAAGGACTAAATTACAATATTCACATTTTTGTACAAAATAACCATATAAAAATATATCTCATATTTTTATAATAAAAACACATAATGTACAAAAACTAAAACCTTCAAAATTCAATTATAAAATAATTGTTATAATTAATTTCTTGGTTATTTGGGAAACAAAAATTAGGGGTGTTACATCTGGGTTGTTTTATAAAAATTTATTTTCAGAATTATAGAATACGAGTTTTAGAATTTGTATTCCAAAGAAAATAAACTTATTGATTTGGCTTGAATTTTCAGGTGATGTGTGTTTGATTTTCTTGTGTATATGCTTAATGTACGATGTGTGGAAAGTATTGTGTGAATGTGATTGTTTGAATTAATTGTATTATTGTGTGAAATAATAAATATAAGTAAATATGATGAGAAAATAAAAATGCAAAATATTTATGTGCATGTGTGTATAATACGGTTGTGTGTATATATGTGTATACCCGTGTATGTGTGTGTATGTAGGGTAGGATGTATAATTTTCTAGAAGCTTATAAGTTAAGGAATTGGAAACCAAGTAGGAAACTAAGTTAGCAAACCCTAACTAAAATACTAACTAGTACTTAAACCTAGATGGCCCTTAAAACACTAGCCATGCTACCTTGTCTCCCCTTAGTTTTGATAAAATCCACCCATGCAAGTTTTTGCAATGCCAAAACCGTCCCTCCTAGTTGTGAATGACCAAATCAAAACTTAAGGGCATAAGAGGAATTCGTGAGTTACTTATATATAGGAAGTGCCTTAGTTCATTTTCACCCCATTCATTTCTCTTTTCCACCAACACTAAACACCACCCTAAGAGACTCATCAAGCTCTTAGAGAAAAGAAAAGAAAAGAAATAGAGAAAGAAAGAAGGAGATGGCCGTGAGCCTTAGGAAGGAGAAAGAAAGAGATTTCAAGTTCAACCAAGCCTTTCCTTTGTAGATTAAGAGTGATGAGAGCTAAAGAACCAACCTTTCTCATGGTAGGATTGAAGATCAAGATGAAGAGTTGTAATAATTTAGTTTTCCTTTTCTTGTTTATAGATCTTTATTTATTTCTTCTTGCATGTTGTTTTCATGGCTTGAAAGTTGAAGTATATGTGTTGTTATTCTTTTATCTTGGACTTTAAGGACTTTAAAATAATTGTAATATGTATGACTTTATGCTTTATGTTTCGGTTCATAGTGTTCTTGATGGATCTAATAATTTTCTTTGTAACTCCCCAAAATTTTAATCCCCGATTAATGAAATGGTAATTATAAATTAATTATAATTAATTATTTCCATATTAATCCTTGATTAAAATATGAGTTTATATAGTTGGTATATGTGTGTGAATTGATTTAATAAATATAATAAATGCCTAAGATGAGTATTTTGCATATTAGTCCCTGGGTTGGGACCTAGAGGTAATTATAGGAAATATTTTGGAGGGAAAGTAAATAAAATAATTATTTTTCAAAAATTGGGAAAAATACTCGAGTATTTTCTAAAAAACTCGAGTATTCTGGGTCAAACTGCACGAGTGAGTGCGTTTGGTGAGTCACCACGAACGATTCTCTTCTCTCGCCACGAAAACACCTTCTTGCCAACGCCATGGGTGGCGTGTCGACGTGCATGAGCTATCTCTGCTTCTATTTAAACTCATCAACATCCCTTAGTTGAAGATTTTGGATCAAATTGCTTTGTTGAAGAAGTTAGGGTTCTGAGTTTGTGCTCTTCGATTCTTCTTCTGTGAGTTGAATTGAGTGATAATCTATACACGAATACAAAGCTCACATCTCGAGCTTTGTATAAACACCAAAATCGTGAGGATTGAGTGAGTGTGTTGGGAGACTTGGAGATTAGAAGTGAAGCTGTTCTTGGCCAAGCTTGTGTCTGGAGCTTACATTGATCTTGATTTCTGGTAAGCTCACGAATTCTTGAGTCTCAAATTCGATTCCTTTAGTTAGATTATGTTGCATAGAGTCCAGGAAATCTAATTTCCCCAATTTAATCTTCTGTTTCATGTACAAACCAATTCCATTTTGGTGTGGTACTCAAAATGCTCTGCATGTGGCATTTGAAGTTGGTCTGAGAATTTTGGAGCCTTTTTCTTGTCAATTCTTGTTTGGAAAACATCTGAGAGGTAAGGGGAAGTAATTATATTCACTAGATAGAGTTTAATTTCATTAAATGTGTTAGAGAGCCACCAAGAGGCTCTAAGGGCTTAGTTTGAATAGGAACTTTGGTTTGGAGACCAATCCATGCTCTATGACTGTGATGAGCAAGTTCTATATCATGCATGCAAGCTTAAATGAACTTTGTTTCATGAATATTGTGCTTATTTTGCAATTTGAAGTGTTGAGTTGCTAAATTGTATATTTCATGCATAATGGATTGATTCTCTGTCAAATTTGTTATTTGATATGAAATGAGTATGTTAACATGTTCAATATGTGGTATATGAACTATTGTGATCACTATTTTGAGTTAAAAATGTTTAGAAATTGAAATGGTATGTAAAAACTGTAGGATTCTCATGTTTTGATGCTAACAATCTCTCTCCAAGCAACAACATTGGCAACAAGCAAGCTACACCACATGAAGATTAGAATTAGGATTTTTATTAATTCTATTTCAATGTAATCTTTATTTTTATGCAATGCATCTCATTGGTGTGGGTAGCTTAGGTGATTTTAAGAATATTTAAATAATGTTTGATTAAGAGTGAAGATATTTTAAATCTTGATTAAATAGCTCTATTAAAAGTTTTGTGAAAATCCTTTTAGAAAAACCTTGTTTTTATTCAGATTCTGATCAGTTCACTCGAGTAATGAGTATTGGTTCACTCGAGTAATTTATGTCATGACAGGTTAATCGAGTAATGGTTTACACATCACTCGAGTAACTTAATCTGACATGTTTTAATCGAGTAATGTTATATGGTTTACTCGAGTAATTTAATCAGTATTTGGAAAATTATAAAAGGACTTAATTTTCTCTTTCACATAGAGATACACATTCATTCTTACAATTTTCTATATACTTTCAAGAGCAATTCAAGAGTTATTTTTTACATCTTTCAAGAGCTATCAAGATTCAACAAAGAACTTTTCATTCTTCACTCTATTTCTTTCATTGTTCAAATATTCTTGAGATCATAATTTTTGTTCTTAGTGGTTGTTGAAGATTTGCAATTTGTGATTGCATCATTGAAGTTTCAACACAAGTGAAGAATCTCACAAGGAAGACTTTGAGGATCAAATCAAAGCAAGAAAAGAGGATTGGTTGGAAGCATCTTCAATCAATTAGCAAGGAAATCTAGAATACTCAAAAGGGGTAGATTAGATCAAAGTGTTTGGTACACACTTTGTGTTGGGTTTTAAGATAGGAGAACTAAGAATCTAGTTGCATCTTAAAACATTGTAAAATCTACATTTGAAGATTTCTAGTGAAGAATCTCTCTTGATTCAAGAGGGGACTGGAGTAGCTTTCAAGTGGGTGAAAGTGAACCAGGATAAATCCTTGTGTCTCTTTTATTTTTCATTCCTTGTATTGCATTAATTCATTAACAATTGCATTTTTAGGTTAGAATTGGGGTTTTCTTAATTCAACTCAATTGATCTAAAATTGCATGTTAATATTACTTGAAATTGTTCATATTAATCATTCATAATTTGTTGAATCATCATAGCATTGTTATTCTTGAAGAACTCCTTTGAAAACTGAGTTTTAATTGAATTTTACCCAGTTTACTCGAGTAAAGTTCTTGTCACTCGAGTAATCTGCTTTCAGTTTATGAACATTACTCGAGTAGGTTTTCTGTTACTCGAGTGATTTAAAAATAGTTTTCGTAATACTCGAGTGATTTGCTGAATACTCGAGTGAAATTATTTTTGCTTGCGTATTACTCGAGTGAAGTCTTGAGTTACTCGAGTAATCTGACTTGAATTTTTTAAGAAAATTTATTTTCATAAAACCATTCTCTTAGGTGGACGAAAAATCTGTAATAAGGCTTCAATATTCTATTCACCCCCCCTCTAGACTATATTGAGCCGCTTGTTGGTTTCCAACAAAAACCAAGTTTCACTCTGTTCTGTCTGCAGATACTCGAGTATTTGGCTTAATACTCGAGTATTTCGTGGTGCACCAGAGTGAAAATTGGCGCACCAACTTGGGAATCAGATTGAACACTCGAGTAATGTATGAACTACTCAAGTATTCTGGGTAATGGTATATTCGAGTATCTCATGAATTACTCGAGTATATTTATGAAGACCTGAAACCCGAAATCTCTGAAAAGACATGAACGACTCGAGTATAATTATGAACAACTCGAGTAGAATCTGGAAAATGATAAACTACTCGAGTATGTTGGGAAAAACTCGAGTATTTTTAGTCAGATACTTAAAAATACCATTTTTAATTCTAAGTCATTTTGTAACTCTTAGAGGACAATAAACCAAGTGATCCTGGACTTAGAGGAAATTGATTGACGTTATGATGTTTTCATTTGAATAATGTTACTTTGCTCGGGAGGCACGTAATGTATTAATAAAAGGATAAAACATCAATCAATCTCTTTTAAGTAAGGTAACGCATTCATTCTGGAGTTTGGTTGGTAGGACGTATATCATGTTTTTGGTAAACATGTGGAGGGCCTCTGGGAGTGCCAATACGCTTGCTTGATGACACATCGTTGACGTGGTCGGCTGAGGGAATGCCGATATGGTTATACCGTTTGGATGACGGTCCGTTTGGATGACGGGATATGCTCGGGTGGCATGGATACCAAGCTTGTCGTGTACATTCTAGGTGAATGTACGAATTGTTGTATACCTAGGAATACAACGCACTGTTGAGTGCTGGGTTGTCAGGGATGGACGTCAGAGAGTGACATAGTATGATGGAGATAGGCTTGAGAGCTAAAGTCATGCATCATGCCACTCATTTAAATTAATAATGATAAATGAAATAAGTGTGAGCATCCTATGTGCATTCACTAACTGCTAAGTGTTATATGTGATTGTTGTTATTTGATGCATGTTTACATATTCATATTGCACAATTTATTCTCTATTGGTTACGTGTATAGAATTGCTTACCCCTATGACCTTGTAGGTGATGTCTCGTTACATTGCTTGCATCGAGATCCGGCCACTTCCTAGTGGCACATGGATCTTTGAGGACCATCGCGCGGTGTTCGAGGGTGAGGTAGAGATTACCTTCTACCACCCGAACCCGTTGATCCGATTCCGTCCTCGTAGATTTAGGATTCCCATCATATACACTATGCATGTACCCCCGTTTTACACTTACCATGGACCACCTCCCATGCGACCAGCTCGCTCTTACCATAGCTTTCGTTTTCGACCTACCCGCTCTCACCCTTTTACTTCGAGAGTCGTCCGTGAGGAGACTCCCCCTTCTGATCCGAGGAGCCCAGTCAGGGTTTCACCATCCCCTGACCCAGTACCCAGTGGTAGGGTACACTCTCCCTCGGACGAGATCGAGGAGGATCCGGTGGAGGACGAGAGTGGGAGCGAGCCTGTCGTGCATTCTACTCGGAGTGACTGGAGGGACGATGATCCATAGGTATATGCATATGGTATGTGATGAGGATCAGTGGGTCCGATGTGTGGATGCTGTGGAGGAGACTTGCTACTGCTGCTGTGTTGATGATGATGCTACTACCTTTCTACTTGTGTTTTTGGAGACTGCTACTACTACTACTACATCTGATGCTGCCGGATCTATGTGATTACCCCTGGAGTTGTATTTTGATTATGTATATATATATATAGTGTAGATATACTTTTGGAATACTCTAGGGCTGCAATTACACTGTGATGTAGATCCGTTTTTATGGACTTGTACTTTTGGATCTTGGAGACTATCATGATGGGACTATGTATTATGACTCTTATCGTATATGTATAAAACCTGTGTTTATATTACTATCAGTTGCATAGTCCAATAATTTCCGCTTACTCTGATTTAATCTATTTAAGAGCTCGGCTATAAATATTATTTGATGGCATTAATTTTATCGAACAAAGCATGGGTAACTTTACTTACTTGAATGATACAAAGAGGTTTCCAAAGAGCGAATGTTACCCTATTTGTGAAAAGGTTTTAGAGATCGCCGAACTCGATACAAATGTTTTGAAATGGTTTAAAGTTTATTCTCCAAGAATTCCAAATGACGATTTGTGCACCCGCTTTGAAAGAAAATCTTATTTTCCCTATTTTCTTAACACTCACAAGTCCATACATTATCCAATATGAAAGCTTAATTACTCTATTATATTTGGGTAATCCGGAAGGGTGTCACATTCTTCACTAAATCTTCAAAGATCTAAAGAAAATTAAGCTTTTTGTGAAACCTAAAATAGATCTCCTTGCATGTCCACTTTTCTTTCTTTAAACCGTGAATTATGTGTGTTTATGTGATGATTTAATGAACAAATCCATGATCTAAACTTGTTTGTTTATAAAGTGAAATTTTTGGTTTTTGCATGTTAAATCTTTGTGCTAAAATTATGATCTATGTGTATTTCCATGAAAGATTTCATGATCTAAATTTAATTTGTTAAAAAAAAAAGTTTAATTCTTTAGCTTTGCATGTTAGATCCTTTTGCTAGATCTTGATCTATGATGTGTCTTCACAATTATTTGTTGAATAAATTTATGATCTAAATTTGATTTGGGAAAAAGTTCAAGTTTCTAGTCTTGCATGTGGTTTGTTGATGATCCTTATTTGTTTTAAGTGGTGCATGTAGTTATTTTGCTTGATAAATGAAAGTGTTTAGATCCTTGATTTGCATGTTATTTTTCAAAAGTAAAATTGTGTTTCTTTTATGTGTATGTCTCGGTTTTAAGAAAAGAATTAAGATTTTAAAATGATTTCAAATTTAAACATGTTTTGATTTAATGTTTGATTATGTGCATGTTTTATTTTTTTAGGAGGCCATTCAGCCATGTTTAATAATAATAGGATCCATGCTTTTTATTTTATAAAAAAGTTGATGCATGTTGGTTTTAAGAATAGATCTAATGATTCGTAAAGCATGCATGTTATTTTCATGAAAATAAAACTAAACCTTTATTTTTGGTTTGAAAAAGAATTATGAACTTGAATTTATTTTATATTGTTTGAAAAAGATTTTGTTATGATAAATGTTATTGCATGATGTTTTAAAAATGAGCTTTAAGCAATAATATGATTTGATTTGATGTTTTTTGTGTGTTGAAAAAAAAAATGAAAACATTGTCTTTTGCATGTTGACTTTAAGCCATCCTAGGTATTAGGTGGGAGACTATGTTGTCCCTCATATAGGTTGCATACATTGTAACACCCCTAATTTTCGTCTCCCGAGTAATAGGAAATTAATAATAAAAGTTTTATTATTTTCCAAGTTTATATTTTGTATTTAATTAGCCTAAAATATAAAGATAGGTTGAAATATTTTTATATGGCAAATAAATGCAAAATATGAGGATATTGCATTTTGGTCCCTGAATGAGGACTTAAAGGTAATATTAAAAAGTTCTTGGAGGGAAAGATTTAAAAATATTAATTTTTAAATTTTGTACTAATCTAACCGGTTAGTAATGTCCTGTAACCGGTTAGACGATGAACCCAGAAACTGGTTTAGTGGATTTTGATGAGTAATCGCTTGAATTACCCAATATTCGCCACGACTACTGCACAAGATTAGTGGTAATACACGCGTCAACATGCATGCCCTTTCAATTTGTCTATAAAAGGCCGAATTTCTGATGAATTAAGGGTTGTTCATCTGAATTGTTGGTGGAAAGGTTGATTTAGGGTTTTAGATTCGTGGAGGCAAATTCTCTTTCGTTCCTGAGTTTTGTTGAGCGATTGATACACATTCACAAAGCTCACATCAAGGGCTTTGTGTTGATACCAAATTTGTGAGTTAAGAGTGAGTGTAGAAAGAGGAATCAACCTTGGAAGCTAGGAAATGAAGTCTGAGCTCTGTTTTCTTCTTGTTCTGGAAGCTGAGTTTCAGCTTTGATTTTGGTAAGTACAGTCCACTATTAAGCCTCAAATCTCTTCGATTCTTTAGTGCATGTTACCTATATTGAGTCCTAATTGTTTTCCCCAATTTCTTTGGCCAATTGCTATGTCAAATATTCTGGTCTTTGGACCCTGATGATGGAAATCGTGGCTGAGAGCAGAACCTAGGATTTGTGGGGAATCTATGTTGGAGCCTTTCTCTCTGCAATGTTTTTGATCAAGCACGAACCTAAGGTAAGGGGGAAGCTTACTATTTGCTAGAATGAGAATAAATTGTGGTAGTATATAGGATGAGTCACCAAGAGACTCAAAGGGCATAAGTTGAAATGGATAAATGGCTTGGAGGCCAATTTGAGCTCAATTGTTGATTTGAGCAATGTTATCTGGATGCATGCAAGCTATGTTGATGCTAAATTCTGAGTTTAAGTGCTTAATCTAAGTTTTGTTGTATTAAATTGTGTTTATGTGAATTTTCATGCAATTTGATACCATAAACTTGATGCATGCAATAGGAATGTGTTTCTGGGTGTAAACATGTTTATTTTAAGGCATATGAACTTGGTGTATACTGAAATTTGGTTAGATTTGAGAAAGGAAGAAAATGAGTTGTTAAAACTCTTGTTTTAATGGTCTGACTGCATAATCTAACCGGTTACACGATTTTCGTAACCGGTTAGACACTGCAGATTTTCAAAGAAAAATCAGTTTATAAATCAGTCCTGAAATCTTAATAGTTTTTACTCAAATCTAAGCCTTAATTTCAATACACAAGGTCTGAATATGGGTTGTGATAATGTCAATAAATTCAGATTGGAGAGATTACAATTTATGCCTTAAATTGATGGAATAATTTCAAGAGAAATTATGCTCATTGGACAATGAAATGTGATTTAGACATTTGAATGATATAAACATTGATTTTGAGGTATAAACATTGTTAAACTGGTTTATGGATTGGGTATGGAATTTATGAAAAAGGGTTTTCTGAATTACAATGGTAAACAGTTCAGGTTTGTAAATCTAACCGGTTAACCTGGAACTGTAACCGGTTAGTACCTGAATCTGAAAAATAAAAAGTTAAGTTTTTGAATACCATTGACTTTGTTTTACCCAATCTAAGTTTAATGACATGTTTTGGGATATTTCAAAGGAGAATTTTGTGTCAAAGACTATACCTCAAATAAATCATTCAAAAGAGAAATTGAAATATTTCTAAATCACAGTAATTAATGGAAAGACCAACCTTAGTAGTTATGTATGCAAGGCATGCATAGAGAAAGGTAATGAAATAGGTTGGCAAGGATAGTTTGTGATGTTCGGGTACTTGACCCTATACTCTAGGAGTACTAAACTAATGCAACCAACTTGATGACACATTTTGGGAATGTGGCCATTGTCTGAGACATGGTTTCTTGGATACGTTTTTTCTGGGAATGTGATGCACACTCTGGGAGTGGTGCTTGATTTTATTCCAAGTATGGATTGCGGTACGTTCGGGGAACGTATGTTAGTGTTCTGGGAACACATTGGTATAATAATTGAATTAAAGATAAAACCAACCTTAATGATTGTGCATTCATATAGAATGGAAGTTTGGTTGGTAGGAACGATTATCATATTCTGGGAATATGAGGAGGGTACGACGGGAGTACCAAATTATAACCTACTTGATGACACATTATAGATATGTGGCCAGTGTCTGGGACCTGGTTTTATACGTTCTGGGAACGTATGTTGGTGTTCTGGGAACACTTTGATAAGCAACCTACTGGATGACACATTATAGATATGTGGCCAGTGTCCGGGACCTGGTTTTATACGTTCTGGGAACGTATGCGTTCTGGGAACGTGATGCACACTCTGGGAGTGATGCTTATTTATCCAAGTATGGTTTGCTACACGTTCTGCGAACGTGATGCACACTCTGGGAGTTAATGCTTATCATCCATGTATGGTTTGGCATTACGTTCTGCGAACGAATGTCAGTGTTCCGGGAACACAACGGTGTATTGGATGGACGTCCGAGATGGACTTTGTTAGAGGCCTCAGTTGTGGAAGGAAATCATGCATCATGCCACCTGCATTGAAAGAATTATTAACATTAACCGGGTGTGCTCATATGATTATGCATCATGAATTGCTACATGTTAACTTGTGGATGTTAGTTTTATTCTCATTTGAGTATGCGAATATGTATAGCTAACCCCCATGCCCTTATTAGGTGTTGATCGTGCATCCAGCTTGCACAAGAATCAATAAGGGGAGATGTCCCTTAGGTGCTTGCAGAGTGTAGAAAATGTGGGTTGGAAACCCGTTGTGCAGATATCGAGGATCTGACCAGAAGGATGCTTGGACAAGGGACCAGTGGCCAGCTCTATGACATTTCTATTTTTAATAGAATTTATATGATACATATTTTGGAAAAAGTTATCATAAAAGGAATTCAGTCCTATCATAATATTTATTTGATAATAATGGACTTGTTACACTTGATATATTTTGGGAGGGTAATATGGTGATTTTACTATGTTTCCGCAAACTCTGATTTTGTTAGTCAACCTCATTACAAATCAAGTGTTTGTGAAAAAGAATTTTCAAGGGAAGGGAAAATTATTATTTTCAGATCTTTTTCCAACGATAACAAGTCCAAGTTTTCATAAACTTCTTACTTTTCTTATAAAGTAAGATGATATACAAGGAGTGTTACATACATCATGAGGTTAAAAGGTTTCAAAAAGTGCATGCATGAATTAATTAATTTTAAAAGAAAATGTGTGTAAATTGTTGTGTTGATTTTGTTTTGAAACTGAAATTAAAATTTGCTGATTTTTCCATGGCATGCTCACGGTTTTCACTATAAAATAGAGAAAATAATTTCATGCTCTTAGGCCTTTAATTGTGCACAAAATCCTTGCAAATTTTATGAGTATAATTCGGTCCATACATGTTTAATATGGTTGGACATTTGTTTTCATGAAAATGACTATTTCTGGATGCATAATACTATGTGAATGTGATGGTGATTTCTGTATCTGTTGGTTTTGGAAATAAAAATGAATAAATTGATTGATTTTGTAAAAAGGGAATTTTTGTAATATTGAATCAATGATTTTCAGTTTTAAAAATTCATTTGTGATTAGAAAGTAATAACCATGTGTGATTCGGTTTTGCGAGCTAATTAAAAGATTAAGTTAAATTATTTTCTTAAGGATAATTGAATTAATTTATTAAGGTTATAATTTAATTAATGATCTTAAATACTTAAAAATGTGACTTCCTGTATATATGTTTGCGAATGATTGGAATGATTTGAAATGTGTATGTGATTGTTCTTGTGTTAATTGAATTGTATTAAATACTGTTTGTGAGTATTGTTTGTGAAAAATATTTTATTTAAAAAGTGCAAATTGAATAACTTAAATTGATTTGAAAATATTAAGGAACTTTCTTTGGTCAGTGTTTGTTGATGTGTAAAGTTTAGAAATTAAATAAGTTAATCTGATTGATTTTGAAGTTTTACCTTCTTGAATTTCGAGTTTGATTTAATAAACATTTTCAAAGAGTTGTTTTCTTAAAGATTCCATTCAATGTTTAAAGAAATTTGTTTTAAGGAGCTTTCTTGAAAACATTTTATAAAAGGAACGATTTAGATTTAAAATCTTTTGGATATTGGCAATGTGCTTTTGAAAAGAGAATTATTTCAAAGTGTTTTAAAATGAAATTGAAAATTCACGTAAATCGTCTCTAACGCACGGGGAAAAATGTTTAGTTCGGGTGTCGGACGCGAAGGAAACGCAGCGAGGATAACGACTGGGAAATCTCGTAAAGTTTTCGGATGATTCGTCATCCAGGTGAGTGAGAGTGTTGTGGTCCCGTAACATGGTTGTTCACAATCCGAATAGAAGGATTGTGGGAGTACTGCGAATTGGGCGATACAAATGTGTGTGTTAACTGTTCTGTTTGCATACTAAATGTTTATTTGCTATGCATCATTAGATGTTTACTTGTTACACATACTTTATTTTGTTTAGACATTGTTTAATTTTGTCTAGATAGCGAAAGGATAATGATGGAATTGTGGAAGTAATAAGATAAATTAAAAAGAGAAAAGAGAAACGAATAAGAAACATGAGAAGTAATTGAGAAAGAAGTAAGCATTTCTCAACCTCTAGTTGGGTGCTTCACCTCCACTTAGGAAGGTCCCTCGCTCACCCGCTTGCACAACACTTCACCTCCACTTAGGAAGGTTCCTCATGCGATTTGGGTTGATTTGTCCAAATCGGGCTTTAGCAGAAATCACCCTCGACTGGCCCAAAGAAACCAAAGTAAATAGAATTATTATGGTTTGCATAGAACCAACCCCCAATACGGGAAGCAAACCCGTATCCTTTGCAGGATCAAAGTTCTCCATAATAATCCCTAACATTTACTCTTGTCCTCATCAATCGCGAAGCGACGTGTGTTTTTCCCCGACACCTAACGTCCACCTTTTCACCATGCATGATCCAATATTCTAAGTGTTTCTCAATTGAATTTAAGACCCTCTTGGTTCTCTAGAAAAATGTCATTTAACTGGTTTAAACTCAATTGAGAAATACTTGACCCTATTTAATGGATAACTATATGAATGTCATTTACAATTTACTTATATACACTTTAATAATATTAATAAAACAATATCAATCAACAATCAGTCAACATACTCAGGTATGTCTCAGGGACTGTAATTTAAATCACCTACCTAGGGTTCTTCACTTCCTACTTTACAATTTATAAAATCAATTACTATAACATACATACATAACTAACATATCCCTAACACTCAGAGTTTCTAACTATACTCTTCCCTCCTACCCATCAACCTAAGCAATCAATAATATACCCAATTATAACTCTATTACTATTAATAAACCCTTCCTCTAATACTAGACCAAAGTACACCCCTTACCTCTTGAAGGGAAGAGGAGAACTCGAAGGTTTTGTGGGAGCTCCACACCAAGCTCCAACCCATGCACCAAGACTCCTAATCCTTGTCCTTTAGCATCTCCTAAGACCAATTGAATGGTTGGGAGACTCAATTTGATGGATTGCGATTGTTAGGGTTTAGAGAGGGGAATTTGGGGATTTGAGTGTGAGAGAAAGAAATTGGTGTTTTGGTTGATGGGGAATGATAAGGAGTTGATGGGAAGAGATTATAGGTTGATGGATTAGAGTTATTTGATGTTAGTTTGGTGATTGAGAAGGATTGGGGAGGAGAAGAGAAGAAGAACTCGAAGAAGAGGAAGAGAGAAATGAGTTCAACACCCCAAACTCGCGTTTTTAAGCTGATCTGACGGTGGTTACTCGATTAGCCACTTTGGTTAATCGAGTAACCCATGTAAATGTGGCTTAGAACAGCCTTCCTTACTCGATTAGCAGATGCTGTTAATCGATTAATTCGTGAGTAACTTTCGGCCTTAATCGATTAATTGCATTCTTACTCGATTAATTCGTGAGCATCATTCGGCCTTACTCGATTAACTCAAGTGTTAATCGAGTAACTTAAGTGCACCCTACGGCCATTACTCGATTAACTCCTAAGTTACTCGAGTAACCAGTTCAGCCCACCTTTCCTCTGCACTTCAAAGTGCCATAACTTTTTCGTTAACCGTCGGATCTTGCTCAAATTTGGAGGCAAGCTTCCTAACACACTTATCTTAATATCCAACGGTGGAATTTGGGTTTAAAGCCATGGATCTTTTATTCTAACTTTCCTAAAGTCCTATACTCTTAATCCTTTAATAACATTTCTAAACCACAATCTTAACCTAACACATTCCTTTCTCTTTACTCTAAACCTATTCTAACTTATTTCTACTCCACACAAACCCATTCTTAGCTAAATACTACACTCTAAACACTTAAGCATGCACTAATTCTAATACTAATTAACGTTTCTAACCGAAATCGAAACCTAAGAATGCTACGACACTTAGGGCAATTCTATTCACTAAGGCACTTAAACACTTAGTAAATTTGGGGATGTTACAATTCTCCCCCACTTATATGAATTTCGTCCCCGAAATTCGGCTCACTTCAAAGGAAAGCGAAGATATGGATCTATATGCTTGGTTGAATGGGAGGTCTTAACCTACTTCAGAATGGACACAATCTTTGGGGAATCCGCTCCCCCACTTAGGATACGACCCCGGTTGGGTTTCTATTACTATATCTACTTGATTGCTATTGAGACTTTGACCATAAAGTCCCACTTAGTTCCTTAAGGTTCAAAACATGAAGCTCGAAGCCTATGGGCAATACCTGACAACACAGACCTACTTAGCCCTATATCCAACACTACCTAACACTATTCAATAAAACCTAGACATTCAAACTTTCACAACACATATTCATATACAATCCAGATAAAGATAATCAAACACAACACAAACATCAAAGTATTATGATATATATATGTATATAAAGATTTTCATTTTCAAAATCAAATACAATTTAAGTATAAAGAAACATCATTTGAATTTCATCAAAGAGTTCATTTCTTAATAGAAAAGCAAAACATGGATTCAACACAAGATCAAGTAAAACAATCCATACACACCCAAAAAGGAGTTTTGCCTTGAGGAGGAGAAAAGGGTTTCAAAAGTTTTGCAAATAGTGAGACTCCCTTAGGATCACAGGGAATTATGATCGGCGTATGGATGAAAATAAAGTTTTGAAAGGAAATAGTTCAATGCATCGGGTTTCCAAAATAACCGTGAGTTTTTTATAGAGAAACTTAAGTTATTGAATACTATATATATGTATCCATAGAAAGTGAGAAATATGTTTAAGACATGTGATGGAAAATGCATTTCAATCATAGGTATAGAAAATAAATGGCAAAACTACTAGATTGGTCCCTTAAGTTATTTTTTAGTTGCGATTTCGTCCCTTAACTTTTTTTCGTTTCAAATAAGTCCTGAAGTTATTGAACTGTAACAAATAAGTCCTTTCCGTTAATTTTTTTCATTAAGAGACACGTGTCACCATAAGAAAATTAAAAAAAAATATCATTAAATCATTTTTTTAATACGTGGCACCATTAGTTGAGTGACACGTGTCACTTAATAGAAAAAACTAACGGAAAGGACTTATTTGTTACACGGTAACAACTCCAGGACTTATTTGAAACGAAAAAAAGTTAAGGGACGAAATCGCAACCAAAAAATAACTTACAGGACCAATCTAGTGGTTTTGCCAAAATAAATTGTTGTTTTCCATTACAAGTTTGTCATCTGTAAGGTTTTCTCTAAAAAGGTTACTTTGAAAAATATAGGGATACTAGGAAAACAGAATTTCAAAATTACCATGTGGGGAAACACAAGGCAAATAAACTTTGAAAAATTCATTTGGTAATTAATTAATAGAAGTTAATATAGTATTCTTTTAAAATCGTTTTCAATAGAAGGTAGAAGATACTCTTAGTCAAAAAATCGATTTAAAATAACACATACATTTATATATAGTACTTAAAAGAATTTAAAATTTGGGGATTACTCAAATCATAAGAAAAGGTTCATGAAGACGTTTGGACTTAACATATAGTCCTAATAAGATTAAAATCGTAAATACGTATATATAAAAGTCCAGCGTTCGAAAACATTTGAAAACCGCTTCCTATATGCACATGTATATGCCTACACAACTATGCCCAAACTCTAGGACTCACTAAGATTGAACCTAGCTTCTACCGCTTGGTTAATGAATGAAAACTATCGGTCTTTACACTCAGCCTAAGAGAACTCTACAATGCAAGACTTCAACTCATACTACACTCACTAATCTTCCTAAGGTTTAAGGTTTCCTAATTGGTTCCTTAGGTTTAAGATCGCACAACTAAGACTCGCTCTTAAATACTAGTTAAGACTTCCTTCTTACTAACTAGACCTTGGTGCTACGACATTTTATAATGGATGCTAAGACTAGGACTTGAACATTCACAAACTACATTCTACGGAAGAGTTAATGATGGTTTAAAAATAGTTGGCACTTCCGGAATACGGTTTGTTCAATAACACAAAGAATTCCTTGGAGTTTTATATGAACTTGAAGGAATAATGGATAACATTCATTACTATGGTTTGACTCTAGACTAGACTTTAACTCTAGGTTGGCTACATTACCTTTAACTTACTTTACTACCTTCGATTCACATTTTCCACTTCCACATTACAATGGAAATAATTAAGTACCAATTTCGGCGTAAAGGTTTGGTACTTGGTGATAAAAGAGTTTTCAAGAGTTTGCATTTTCTTTAAAATGAAGAAAACATTCTATGCTTTTTGTAAATTCTTTTCATTTAAAACTTAAACGAAATCATTGTTTAGGGAAAGCATGTCAAGCACTTACAAGTTTCAAATCATTTATATAAGTTTTTCAAAAATCATTTAACAACCATTTGAAATTGATTCTGAAGCATGAGGATTCCTTTGTCAAAAAAAATAAGAATCCTCTATAGTCATCAAACTCAGATGAAAAGAACGGATTCTCCGGTCAAGAGTTTAATATCATTCACCTTTCCAAATCCTAGTGAATGTCTTTCCTTTCATTTTAGTTTGTAGATTCAAATTGACTTATGTCGCTTTTATTGAATTCCTATCAATTGATAATGGGTGTAACTTACGAGTAAATTACAATATCATTCAATCAGCGAGGAATTCACATTATGAGTAAAACTTTCTTGAAAATCGAGGTTTCGACATTCGATCAATTATCAGAGTTTGAATCAATTCCATTCTCTGAAAAATATCAAAACATTACTGTACTTGACATTCATTTCAAATCGTAGTACTAATACTTTTCAAAAATAGAGTCTTAGAAAATTATGTTACAAAAGCATTTCATACCTTAAAAATTCAGAGTACATTTATCACCAAAACATAATGTGGAAATGTTGAAGGCAATTAGGTTCTACTAAGACTACACTTAGTAATCACAGTTAAAGGCAGCTACAATGGGTTAACACCTATTCACTTCCGCTGCGCACTCTGATGAAGAATGCTCGAAGTGTATAAACTAGATGACCTCTAATACTGATCCTATTCTTAAACTTAGAAAATAAATCCAACAATTATTTGGTTGGGTTCAAGGACTTTAACAATGTCATCTTCCGATGAATACAAAATGCGAGGGATCCGTCTCGATTCTATATTGCATTGGAGACAAAATTGTTTTCGTGCTACTTGAGTTCCAATCAAATAAAGAATGACTCATCTTCGATTCAAAAGAAAGGCTTTGAAATTTCGTCTTAAAGCGAAATCTCAATTCCTTGTCATATTTAAAGTAGACACAATTGATTCAAAACTAAGAGTCGGTCCTTCCCGTTGGGGTAGCAATTTCATGCTCTGTCCCGTTGGGAGTTTTCCTTTCCCTTAGTCTCTACTCTCTGTCCATTCCTAAATACAACAAAGTTATACTTTGAAAAATATTTGGTTAGCCCACTTTAAATTGAAGATATACTCCTATGAATACTAACTATGACTCACCCTACTAACTATACTCATTCCCACTAATGACGCATGTATGCATGAACACTATAGTGCACTACTTATTCAACTACCTATTAGTTACTCTCATGTGGAGTAACTCATGGGGAGTAGGAAAATCCATACTCCGGGCCGAGGATTGCAACCATTGCTCTGATACCAACTATAACATCCTACAATTTTATACTATGAGAAAAATACTTAATTAACCTTTAATTAAGAAAACATTCGGGTTTATGAAAAATTTTGACTTAGAAATTCCTTTATAAATTGGACTTTCCCCGAATATAACCCCCTTAAGTTAGAGAAAAGATAAACGAAAACCCTAGAGCTAAAAGAAGAGCTGAAGGAAGGAGTGATTATTGTAAGATAAGTAGGACCTAAGTTGTAGAAAATATCGAAGATCTAAGGGTTCTAGGCTAAACCCTATGCTTTTGGAGATGTGTGAATCTTTGTCTGCTTTATTTCCCCTAAGTCCGAACCTATGGTTGGGCTTTTGTGACGACAATCAACTAAAGGAGCGACATCTTCTTCGGTTAGTCTGTGTGACTTAACCCGGTTCGACATGTAAATGGTTATGCCGTGGAGCTTCTTCATCCGAGAGCGACACACGAGGAGTGTTGTGAAGAGCATATTGCCAGTAAAGGAATGGACGACTATAAAGCAAGGATGAGAACGATGTGAGAATTGTGGTGCCCTGCTGCCCAATCCGCAACGTATTTCTCGGGGACAAGAAATCCTTAAGTTGGGGAGAATGTAACATCCCGCATTTTTTTGGACTCAAATAAATCAATAAGATTTATTTAAAATTGAATTTTTCGGAATTTAAGAAAGATCTTCCAGTTAAAGTGTTTTAGCAAATGATTTTTTTTATGAAGTTTGATTTCATGAAAGCTAAGCTATGATTTTGAGATTTCCTAAAGAAACAAATTTTTCTTTTACCAAAATGATTTGAGGTTTTTAATAAATGATTTCCTTGAGAGTCTTTGATTTATGTGAAAATAAGGTCTTATTTCAAAGTTAGGCTTATTTTGTAATCAAATGGATAAGGTGGATCGATTTTCTTTAAAGTTGTATTTTGGGAATTCTTAAAATTGTGAATGTGTGTTTTGTGCAAAGAATCATGTATATAATTTAATTAGTTAATTTAAATGAATGGATGCTTAAACTGTAACATCCCTAATTTTTGTCTCCCGAATAATAGGAAATTAATAATAAAAAGTTTTATTATTAATTTATAGAATTTCTCAACTTTATATTTTGTATTTAATTAGCCTTAAATATAAAAATAAGTTAAAATATTTTTATATGGCAAATAAATACAGAATATAAGGAAATTGCAGTTTGGTCCCTGAATGAGGACTAAAAGGCAATATTAGAATGGTTCTTGGAGGGAAAGATTTAAAAATAATAATTTTTAAATTTTGAACTGATCTAACCGGTTAGTAATGCCCTGTAACCGGTTAGACGATGAACTCAAAAACTGGTTTAGTGGAATTTGATGAGTAATCACTTAAATTACTCGTTTAATCGCCACGAAATCAACCTGGTGTTAATGGAAACACGCGTCGCCCTGCATGTTACCTTCAATTTTCTATAAATAGTGGAAATTCTGATGAATTAGGGGTTGATCAATTGATTTCTGGTTGAAGGAGGGTGATTAGGGTTTCAGAATTGTGCTGAGCAATTCGTCTTCGTTGTTGAGTGTTAGTAATCGAGTGATACACGATTGTGAAGCTTACATCAAGAGCTTTACAAAGATCTAAACACTGTGAGTTGAGAGTTAGTGTGGAGGGAGAAATCAAGCTTGGAAGTGGAAGGTAGAAAGCTGAGTTCTCTGTGGATCCTGATTCTGGAAGCTGATTTCCAAACTCGATTGTGGTAAGCTTAGTTGATCTTTGAGTCTCAAACTTCTTTGATTCTCTCATGCATGTTACCAACTTTGAATTCTAACCATTTTCCCCAATTTCTTTGGCCAAATTCCATGTCAAATTTGGTGGTTTCTGGACCCTGTTGCTGGAAACCGAATCTGAGAGCAGACTTGGGGAAATTGTGAGAATCTGTGGTTTTTCTTCTAATCCAGTGAAAATCTTCATCAAAATCGTCTTAGAGGTATGGGAGAAGTCTACCTTATACTAGATTTAGACTAAAATCCATGTGATTTAGGATTTGAGTTCACAAAACTCAAAAGGGCATTATGTGTTTTTAAGCACAAAGGCTTGGAGGCCAAAAACTTGCTCACTCTGGTTTTGAGCAACTTTAATTTGATGCATGCAAGCTATATAAATGCTGAATTCTGTGTTTGAGTGCTTAATCTAAGTTTGGTTGTGTTAAATTGTGTTTATGTGGATTTTCATGCAATTTGATACAATAAACTTGATGCATGCAATATGAATGTGTTTCTGAGTGTAAACATGTTTGTTTTAAGGCATATGAACTTTGTGTATACTGAAATTTGGTTAGATTTGAGAAAGGAAGAAAATGAGTTGTTAAAACTCTTGTTTTAATGGTCTGACTGCATAATCTAACCGGTTACACGATTTTCGTAACCGGTTAGACACTGCAGATTTTCAAAGAAAATTGGTTTATTAATCAGTTCTGAAATCTCAATGGCCTTTGCTCAAATTTAAGCTTAAATTTCATTATACATGGTCTGAACTTGGGTTGTCAAAGTTCTGAATTGAAGGATCAAAATTATGCCTTAAGTTAATGAAATAATTTCAAGAGGAAATTATGTTCATTGGAAAAGGAAATGTGATTTGGACTTTTGAATGTTGAAACAATGGTTTTTGAGGTATAAAACAATGGTAAATGTGTTTTGGATTGGGTAGAGAATTCAAGAAAAAATGGTTTTTGTGAATTGCAATGGTAAACAGTTCAGGTCTGTAATTCTAACCGGTTGGCCTGAATTTGTAACCGGTTAGTACCTGAAGCTGAAAAATTAAAAGTTAAGTTTTTAAATACCATTGAAGTTGTAATGCTCAATCTGGGTTTTAAAAAGGCATATTTTGAGAAAAATTCAAAGGGGAATTTTATGCCAAATGTTATACCTCAAATAAATCATTCAAAAGTAGAAATTGGAATATTTCTAAATCACATTAATTAATATAAAGATAAGACCAACCCTGATGTTTGTGCATACATATAGACTGGAAGTCTGGTTGGTAGGAACGTTTATCATATTCTGGGAATATGAGGAGGGTACTCCGGGAGTACCAAAGTATAACCTACTTGATGACACATTATAGATACGTGGCCAGTGTCCGGGACCTGGTTTTTATGCGTTCTGAACGTGGTGCACACTCCGGGAGTGATGCTTTTTATCCAAGTATGGTTCGACATTATGTTCTGGGAACTAATGTCGGTGTTCCGGGAACACAATGGTGTATTGGATGGACGTCCGAGATGGACATTTAGAGGCCTCAGTTGTGGATAGAAAATCATACATCATGCCACTTGCATTATAAGGATTATAATGTTGAAAAATTGGTGTGCTCATATGTATCTGCATTATGATCTGTCCATGATATAAGTCATATGTTTAAATAATAACTACTAAGGTTTCCTATAAATAAGGACGTGCTTTCTCGAGAGTCTTTTTCAAATCTAAGATAATACTAAGCCAAATTCATGAAACAGTTTATGTCAAAAAGAGGTTTTGATTAAGCAAGTAATAATATTAAAAAGGAAAAATTTTCTACTCCTAATTTTGAGAGCAAGTAGTAAACTATTTGGAAATATTAATTATTTTCAAGTTAAAAAGAGAGCGTCACACCCTTTGGTGGTATCAGAGCATTGGTCTTGTTCCTCATGGCCTCGCAGATGCAGTTAAGTATGATATTCAATGTTGATTGAATATGTTTGAGTAAGTTAGTGGTAGCATTTATATCTTAAAGACCTTTTTAGTAACCAAAAGCCCATAGTGTAGGTCTTTCTATGGCAACCCGGAATCGAAATGTTACTAACGAAATGTTAGAACGAATCACAACCGTGCTGTAGGGTATGCAGCAGCAGCAGAGGCATCAATCATCTCAGGAGAGAGCTGGTAACCCGTCTGCTGGCAACATGGCGAATCATGATGCTAAGACTCTGTCGGAGTTCCGAAAGTGCAATCCACCAAGATTTGAGGGAGGATATAAACCTGATGAGGCGAACAAGTGGTTGTATGAGATCAATAAGATCTTTCGAACTCTGGAGTGTTCTGATGAACAGAAGGTGACCTATGCAATTTACATGCTTCATGGGGAAGCTGAAAACTGGTGGGATCACACGGTCCAATTGCTGAATTTTGAAAGGAGAGCAATCAACTGGGGAGTATTTATGGAGAAATTTCTTAATAAGTACTTTCCAGAAGATTTCCGGAGGAAGAAGGAAGTAGAATTCATGCAATTGAAGCAAGGGGATAGGAGTGTAGGGGAGTATGCTGCCAGATTCGAGGAACTGATGAAATACTCTCCCTATTACTTAAATAACCCTGATGAAAGAAGTAAGTGTGTGAAGTTTGAACGTGGGCTACGGCCGGAGCTGAAGTCTATCTTCAGTTACCAAAGGATTCAGAGTTTCCCTGCACTGGTGGACATGTGCAGAATGTATGAAGATGATAAGAAGGCGGAGTTGATAGGAGGTCAAGCGAAGGGGGTTGGACAGAACTATGGACCCCAAAGGAAGAAGAAGTTTGACCATCGGAATAATGGTCCATATTCTAAGAACAAGGGGAAAGGCAAGGCAGTGATGGATAACCGAAACAAGCCTCGCGATAATGCTCCTTATTGCGATAAGTGAAAGCGTTTTCATCATGGTCAGTTTTGCTGGTCCACAGGAGGATGTTTCAAGTGTGGGAAGCAAGGTCACTTTGCCCGTGAATGCAAGGAATCTGCAAAGGGGGATGCAAAGGGATCTGCTGGAAAGTTTGTGTTACAAGGATGAGTATTTGCCCTAAGTGTTAGTGAAGCAACCCAAACCCCGAATCTCGTGCAAGGTAATTTCCTGCTCAATAATCAACCTTGCAAAATCATGTTTGATTCTGGAGCTACACATTCTTTTGTTTCCCCTGAATGTGTGAGTAGGCTGAATCTTATTGTTTCTGATTCACCCTGCTATCTTAGTATAGCTACCCCTACGGGTATACCGATCTACACCGCTAAAGTCTGTTTAGGGTGTGATGTATAAATTCTGGGTCGTTCGTCCAAGGTAGATTTGGTTTGTCTTCTTAAGTTACAATTGGATGTGATCTTGGGTATGGATTGGTTGATGAAGAACCAAGTGATCATCAATTGTGAGGAAAAGACAATTCAATATAGGACCCTTGAACCGGAGGGATATATGTGTTTATTCTCGGCTTCTGGAGAAGAAGAGTCGATGCCGATTGAAGAGATTCCAGTGGTGAGGGAATTTCCGGAATATTTCCTGAGGAGATACCAGGATTACCTCCGAAGCGAGAGATAGAGTTTGGGATCGATTTAGTCCCTGGAGCTGGTCCCATCTCTATTGCTCCTTATAGGATGGCACCACCAGAAATGGCAGAAATGAAGAAGCAAATCGAGGAGCTGTTACAGAAGCAGATGATCATGCCAAGCGTTTCACCTTGGGGAGCTCCATTATTGTTCGTAAAGAAGAAAGATGGAAGTATGAGGATGTGTGTGGACTACAGACAGCTGAATAAGGTCACTATTAAGAATAAGTATCCTTTGCCAAGGATTGATGACCTTATGGATCAAGTGAGGGGAGCTGCAGTATTCTCCAAGATTGATCTGAGATCGGGTTATCATCAGATCAGGATAAAGGAGGAGGATATACCCAAGACTGCATTTCGATCGCGATACGGTCATTATGAGTATGTTGTGATGCCGTTCGGATTGACAAATGCACCTGCTATTTTCATGGACTATATGAACCGGATCTTTAGACCATATTTGGATTTGTTTGTGGTGGTATTCATTGACGATATTTTGGTCTATTCTAAAAATCCGGAAGGACATGAAGAGCATCTCAGGATTGTGTTAAAGGTCCTGAAGGAGAAGCAACTATATGCCAAGCTTACGAAGTGTGAGTTTTGGTTGAATGAAGTGAAGTTTCTGGGGCATGTGATCTCTAAAGAGGGAATTGCGGTGGATCCAGCGAAAGTAAGTTCAGTACTAAGTTGGGAACAGCCTAAGACGGTGACGGAGGTGATAAGTTTCTTAGGACTGGCTGGATACTATCGTCGATTCATAGAAGGATTTTCTAAGATTGCATTGCCTTTGACTAAGTTGACTCGGAAAGATCAACCGTTTGTGTGGGATGATCGGTGCGTAGTTAGTTTTCGTGAGTTGAAGGAAAGGTTAACATCGTCTCCTGTGTTAATCTTACCCGATCCTCACAAGAGTTTTGAAGTTTATTGTGATGCATCTAAGCAAGGACTGGGTTGTGTATTGATGCAAGAAGGAAGAGGAGTGGCGTATGCATCGAGGCAATCGAAGAATCATGAGGTGAATTACCTGACACACGATTTGGAGTTGGCTACGATCGTGTTTGCCTTAAAGATATGGAGACATCATCTCAATGGCACTACATTCCAAGTATTTAGTGACCATAAGAGTTTGAAATATCTATTCGACCAGAAAGAGTTGAACATGAGGCAAAGAAGATAGATGGAGTTCTTGAAGGATTATGATTTTAAACTCCATTATCATCCGGGTAAAGCGAATGTGGTTGCAGACGCGTTGAGTCGGAAAGCAATCCACGTTAGTGCGATGATGGTCAAGGAAGCAGCATTGATTGAAGAATTCAGAGACTTGAGCTTGTTGATGCAAGTGGAGCCATCAAGTATCAAGTTGGGGACGTTGCAGATCACAAACGAGTTCTTGGAAAGAATTCGGGAGTTGCAACAAGCAGATGAAGAGTTGATGGAAAAGATGAGACTAGGTTCGGAAGGAAAGGAACCTGATTTCAAGATAGGGCAGGATGGAATCCTTCGCTTCAGGACAAGGATTTGTGTACCAAGAGATCAAGAAATTAGAAGACTAATTCTTGATGAGGCCCATAAGAGTCGGATGAGTATGCATCCCGGATCGACCAAAATGTATCAGGATTTGAAGAAGATATTTTGGTGGTCGGGATTGAAAAGAGATGTGGCAGAATATGTGGCGGCGTGCTTGATTTGTCAGAAATCGAAGGTAGAACATCAGAAACTGGGAGGACAGTTGCAACCTCTGAGGATTCCCCAGTGGAAGTGGGATAGTATCTCAATGGATTTTGTGTCTGGTTTGCCGAGAACAGCAGCAAATCATGATGCAATCTGGGTGGTTGTGGATAGGTTAACAAAGTCGGCGCATTTTATTCCGATAAATATGCGTTATTCCTTGAACAAGCTTACCCAGATCTATATCAAGGAGGTAGTTCGTCTTCACGGAGTGCCTTCGAGCATTGTATCAGACCGAGACGGATGGCTAGACGGAGAGAACAATTCAATCTTTGGAAGATGTGTTGCGAGCGTGTGAACTTGAAGAACAAGGAAGCTGGGATCAAGTGTTACCTCTTGCAGAATTCACATACAACAATAGCTCCCATTTGAGCATTGGAATGGCACCGTTCGAGGCGTTGTACGGAAGGAAGTGTCAAACCCCGCTATGTTGGTTCCAAGTGGGGGAGAACTTGATGGTTGGACCAGAAATAATACAACAGACATCTGAAAAGATCAAGATGGTTCAGACTAAGATGAAAGCGGCTCAGAGTCGACAGAAGAGTTATGCGGATAAGAGGAGAAAACCATTAGAGTTTTCTGAGGGCGATCATGTGTTCCTTCGGGTAGTTCCGATGAAAGGAATTAGTAGAGCTTTGAGAACCCGAAAGCTTTCGCCTAAGTGTATAGGTCCATATCAGATTCTTAAGAGAGTTGGCCCTGTTGCTTATCAATTGGCCTTACCACCCTCTCTGTCCAATTTGCAAAACGTCTTTCACGTTTCGCAATTGAAAAAGTATGTTCATGACCCATATGTTGTTCTGAAACTTCAACCTGATGACCTAACTCTGAAAGAAAACCTGACCTTTGAGATCAGACCGGTTCAGATAGAAGATCGTGAAGTCAAGCGGCTCAGAGGAAAGGAAATACCCTTGGTCAAGGTAACTTGGGAGAATGCTGACGTATCGGAAGCGACATGGGAATTAGAGGAGAAGATGCGTCAAGAGTATCCGGAGTTGTTTTTGTAATCTAGAATTTCGGGGACGAAATTCCTTTTAAGTGGGGGAGTAGTGTAACATCCCTAATTTTTGTCTCCCGAATAATAGGAAATTAATAATAAAAAGTTTTATTATTAATTTATAGAATTTCTCAAGTTTATATTTTGTATTTAATTAGCCTTAAATATAAAAATAAGTTTTTTTTTGGTAAAGGAAAAAAATCCATTAACCAAACAAAGCACAAATACAGCCACAAAACCAACTAAATACAAACTATCCCACCTACTATGTAGGGTTTATACTTTATATTTAGGATTACAAGAAAGAAAAGAAAACCAAAGTTCTAACTCTATGATTAGCTACTATAGGATTCATCCAGGACCTATAATCATGTAAGCATAACACTACTCTAAGAGCCAATTCCTTTCTTAGAAGAACAAAGACCTGTGCAGGCCTCATTGAAGCATGCGTGAAGATCTTTCGATTTCTTTCGAACCAAATATGGTATAGAGTTGCTGCCATAGCACTATAAACCACTTTTCTATGCTTCTTGTGAGGGAAACTGAATTTTAGCCATTTGCACCATCCATCAAACCTGTAATGAAACCTGTCAATGCATAGCCAATTACACACCATCTCCAATAAGTTTCTGCTCCAGATGCAACTGAAAAACAAATGATCCCTGGTCTCGATTGCCAAACTGCATAAGGAACAACTTGGCTGAATTTGAGTAAAACCAGCAATGAAATCCTTTGTTCTCAACCTGTCTTGAATAGCAAGCCACAGAATGAAGCAATGTTTAGGTATGGAAATCGAATTCCACACTAGATTGTTATAGGAGAAGATTTCTTGGACTCCAAGCAGCAACTTATAACCCTTCTTGACTGAGTAGATTTGATCTGTAGTACCAACCCAGACACCATTGGCATACCACTGACTCATTTTGTCTCTACATTTGAGCACCTGCCTCCAATGCCAACTTGAGGTTGACGCTTGACAGCTCCAAAAATCAGAATGCTTTAGATACACATAATCCACCCATTTGATCCAAAGGTGATCCTTTTTCATGGCCAATTCCCAGACTTGCTTACTAATAGCAGCAAGGTTCCATTTCTGAACATTTTGAATACCAAGACCACCATACATTTTAGGCTTACAAACCAAGTCCCATGCTACATTAGCTTTAGGCCTGCCAGCTTGGTTTAAGCCCCATAGGAAGTCCCTGCACTTTTTCTCAATTTGCTTGATCACTGTTTTGGGAATTATGAAAACATTGGCCCAATAAACATGTAGTGACATTAAAACTGAGTTGATCAACTGCAATCTCCCTTGATAAGAGAGATTTCTTGTTTGCAAAGAAACCAGTCTTACTGTGACTTTATCAACCAATACCTGGCAAGTGCTGCATGACCATTTTCTGGCTGAGAGGGGCATTCCCAGATATTTAAATGGAAACTCGCCTCTTGTGAAACCTGTAATTTCCTCAAGCTGCACCTTTACATCTTCATGAACTCCTGCTGTATAAATCTGAGATTTCTGTGAGTTAGCATAAAGTCCAGAGCATTTGGAGAATTCATCAAAAATTGCCTTCATTATAGTCACACTTGTTGCATTTGCTTTGCTGAACAACATAAGATCATCAGCAAAAGCTAGATTGATTAAGCCCACTGACTTACATTGAGGATGGTAATTGAAATTGTCTTGCATTGCAGCTTGTTTAAGCATTCTAGAAAGCATTTCCATAGCAAGCACAAAGACAAGAGGGGACATGGGATCACCCTGTCTGATACCTCTTGTGCTTTTAAAGCTTCCAATCCTCTCACCATTTATGACCAAATTGAATGTCACTGTTGAAATGCATTCCATCACCCAGCCTTGGAATTTCTGCAGCACATTTGCTATAAACTTCCAGTCCAGCATATCATAAGCTTTCCTTATGTCAACCTTAAGGAAGCATCTAGGTGAAATTCTCTTCCTTCTGTAAAGCCTCATAAGCTCCTGACAGATGAGAATGTTGTGGAAAATACTTCTTCCACTAACAAAGGCAGCTTGATTGTCTGAGATCAGAAAAGGCAAGACTTTTTGCATTCTATTACATAACACCTTAGAAATGCATTTGTAGACAGAATTGCACAAAGCAATAGGCCTATAATCACCTACTGAATTGGCACAGTCTTTCTTGGGAACTAGGACAATATCAGTGCAATTTAGTTGCTTGAGTAACCTACCAGAATTGAAAAACTCCTTCACTGCAGCTAGAATTCAGTTTCAATAATAGGCCATGCAGCTTTAAAAAAGCCTGCACCAAACCCATCAGGGCCTGGTGATTTATCACTATTCATCACAATGAAACAATGCCTGATCTCATCATCAGTTATAGGACTAATAAGAGCTAGTTGCTGGGATGTGGAAAGCACATTACCTTGACTTATTATCCGGAGTTGTTCTCAACTTCTACAATTGCCATTCAACAAATTCTGATAATAGGTTAGGAAAACCCTTCCTATTGCCTCTGTCTCAGTATGCACATTCCCTTGATCATCTTGAATAGATAGAATTCTATTCCTATATCTTTTCTGTTTAAGAACAACATGAAAATAGGCTGAATTTTGGTCCCCCTCTTTCAACCAGTGCTCTTTAGCCTTTTGCCTCAGGAATAAGATTGCTGCATCTGATACCTTTCTCAATTCCTGGTTTGCATTTCTTTCTTCCCGTTGCAGAGAAATATTTAAGGGATCAGCAGCTAAGGCCTCTTGAGCTCTAATCAATGCATTCCTGCAGATCAATTCCCTTTTATCAATGCTTGCAAACTTCTCTGAATTTAGCTGCCTCAAAGGACCCTGAAGCTTCTTAAGTTTCTTTGCAAGAACAAACATAGCAGTGCCTTCAATGTCCAGATTCCACCCTTCCCTTACTATTTCACCAAACTCTGGATCTTTAACTAGCATATTAAAAAACTTGAAGGTGCTCTTTCTCTGCTGTGAAACAATATTCCAAGTGATTAAGGCAACAGAATGATCTGAGACTCCTTCTGGTAAGAAATTTGCAATGCAATCAGGCCAAATATTCATCCAACTAGCATTGATAAGAACTCTATCTAATTTGCAGAAAATGCTACACTGACCCTCCTGCTTGTTGCTCCAAGTGAATTGGCAGCCTTTATAGTACATATCTGTGAGTTGTGCAGCACCAATACAGTCTCTAAATTTCTGCACATCACTAAAATCAGTGACTTGCCCACCAAGCTTCTCCTCAGGATGCAAAATTGCATTGAAATCTCCCATTACTGCCCAAGGAATGATAATAGTACTACTTCTATCAACAATAAAATCCCATACTTGCTGCCTCTGACCTTCATCATTGGATCCATATACCACTGTTACAAAAAATTCCACTGGTAAATGCTTATGCTTAATAAAACAGTGAATGAATTGAGAATGGCTAACTTCTACTGTTAAGTCATAGATATCAGTTTTCCAAGCAATCCAAATCCTCCCAAGTGCATTTTGATCTAGATTGATAAATGACCCCCAACCTGGCACAACCCTTTCCTTGACAGATAAGTATGAATTGGCTCTTAGTTTATTTTCTATAATGGCAATGAAACCTAATCTATGCTCATTAATCAACCACTTGACTTCCCTTTGCTTTCGAGGGTGGTTGATGCCTCGAATGTTCCAACTTGCTATGTTATCCATTGATCACCAGCTGGGCAGAAGCTCCCTTCTGGATTGTGTTCTTCAATTTAGCTTTTCTTCTTGTACAAGCTGGAGCCCACTCTCCTTCTTCTTGGCTTGACAATTCAATCACTGGATTAGGCATACTAGTTTCTGCTTTATCATAATTCACCTTCTCTGATCTGTGAATTTCTTTTGCCTTCCCTGCAGGATCTAGATGGCCATTATCTTCATTTGGAATCATAGTTGTGTCTTCCTTAGTTGCATCAGATTCATCTTCCAAACCAGCCCTAATCTGGACTTGTTCTTCATTTGGCTTAGCAACTGTCTCATCATTAGGCTTCTTACTCTTTTCAATCCACACCTTTTTTGTGGCTTTTCTGCAAGCAGTGGGTTCATGGCCAAACATGCTACACTTGGAACACCAAACCGGTTTCTATTCATAAATAATTTTCTGACTTAACACACAACCAGTCTCATCCTCGAACATAATTTCCTCTGGTAAGTGAGCGGGGTTTACTTCAACAAGGACATGCGCAAAGTTGATCCTATCCCTATCCTTGGTGACTTGATCTATCATTATAGGAGTCCCTAGTAAACTTGCAATTTTACTCAAGGACTTTGCACCCCAAAATTTCAAGTGCAAACTTGGGAATTGAATCCAAACAGGTACAGCTTCAATGAAAGCCTTAGACATTGATCTACCATTCCATGGGCTCATGATGATGGGTTTTTTGTCAAAATGAAAAACACATGCTTCCAATACCTTATCTCTGCCATCTAGTGAATTGAATCGAACAATGAATGTACCATCACCATTCATAAGCACTTTTTCTACACCATACTGACCCCATGCTTTTTTAATAAACCCTTGAAGGACAGCATAAGGGGGTCTTGCACCAAGAACATATCCCACCAGTGCTTGTTTCCAATAATTTTCTTCTTTAACTATATCATCAAGCTCGATTTTGCCAAGCGATACTCCATCTTTGGTCATAGGTTTTACGTAATGTAATTTCTCACCTGCATTTCGAAGTTTGCTAATATCGAAATTGTCCCAAACTGAGGTACGTTTAGGAGAGTCATGCATGATAACGTTACCTTCATTATGTTGCACTTCCGCATTGGTCTCTGCATGGTTTGGTACAATTACATCAGTCTCCTTACTTCTCCCTTGACTATCATTGTTGTTGCCTTTGCTTTTAAGCCTTTGTTGAATCAATTCTAGCCCATGCATCAATGATTCAAGTTCCTTAGAGGACAAGGAATCAATGGTTTCCTAATCCTCTTCATCAAGATGGGAAAGATCAAAAAGCTGGGGTTGCACAAAAGCGTTTTTAGAACCAGAAGCTTCAACATTAGAGGGGGACTTGGGTGGCCTTCCCCTCTTCTTGGCCATGGTGGCCACCAGGTGATCAGAGCACCGTAGGGAACCCTAGATCACCAAGAGAGAGAACAGAGAAAGACTAAGAAAGTCAAACCCTTGTAGTTGTTGGGGATTATAAACCGAGAACCTTGGATAGTATATGCGTGTCTCTGAAAGATTGCCTAATATAAAAATAAGTTAAAATATTTTTATATGGCAAATAAATACAGAATATAAGGAAATTGCAGTTTGGTCCCTGAATGAGGACTAAAAGGCAATATTAGAATGGTTCTTGGAGGGAAAGATTTAAAAATAATAATTTTTAAATTTTGAACTGATCTAACCGGTTAGTAATGCCCTGTATCCGGTTAGACGATGAACTCAGAAACTGGTTTAGTGGAATTTGATGAGTAATCACTTGAATTACTCGTTTAATCGCCACGAAATCAACCTGGTGTTAATGGGAACCACGCGTCGCCCTGCATGTTACCTTCAATTGTCTATAAATAGTGGAAATTCTGATGAATTAGGGGTTGATCAATTGATTTCTGGTTGAAGGAGGGTGATTAGGGTTTCAGAATTGTGCTGAGCAATTCGTCTTCGTTGTTGAGTGTATGCATGTACTAACTATGACTCACCCTACTAACTATACTCATTCCCACTAATGACGCATGTATGCATGAACACTATAGTGCACTACTTATTCAACTACCTATTAGTTACTCTCATGTGGAGTAACTCATGGGGAGTAGGAAAATCCATACTCCGGGCCGAGGATTGCAACCATTGCTCTGATACCAACTATAACATCCTACAATTTTATACTATGAGAAAAATACTTAATTAACCTTTAATTAAGAAAACATTCGGGTTTATGAAAAATTTTGACTTAGAAATTCCTTTATAAATTGGACTTTCCCCGAATATAACCCCCTTAAGTTAGAGAAAAGATAAACGAAAACCCTAGAGCTAAAAGAAGAGCTGAAGGAAGGAGTGATTATTGTAAGATAAGTAGGACCTAAGTTGTAGAAAATATCGAAGATCTAAGGGTTCTAGGCTAAACCCTATGCTTTTGGAGATGTGTGAATCTTTGTCTGCTTTATTTCCCCTAAGTCCGAACCTATGGTTGGGCTTTTGTGACGACAATCAACTAAAGGAGCGACATCTTCTTCGGTTAGTCTGTGTGACTTAACCCGGTTCGACATGTAAATGGTTATGCCGTGGAGCTTCTTCATCCGAGAGCGACACACGAGGAGTGTTGTGAAGAGCATATTGCCAGTAAAGGAATGGACGACTATAAAGCAAGGATGAGAACGATGTGAGAATTGTGGTGCCCTGCTGCCCAATCCGCAACGTATTTCTCGGGGACAAGAAATCCTTAAGTTGGGGAGAATGTAACATCCCGCATTTTTTTGGACTCAAATAAATCAATAAGATTTATTTAAAATTGAATTTTTCGGAATTTAAGAAAGATCTTCCAGTTAAAGTGTTTTAGCAAATGATTTTTTTTATGAAGTTTGATTTCATGAAAGCTAAGCTATGATTTTGAGATTTCCTAAAGAAACAAATTTTTCTTTTACCAAAATGATTTGAGGTTTTTAATAAATGATTTCCTTGAGAGTCTTTGATTTATGTGAAAATAAGGTCTTATTTCAAAGTTAGGCTTATTTTGTAATCAAATGGATAAGGTGGATCGATTTTCTTTAAAGTTGTATTTTGGGAATTCTTAAAATTGTGAATGTGTGTTTTGTGCAAAGAATCATGTATATAATTTAATTAGTTAATTTAAATGAATGGATGCTTAAACTGTAACATCCCTAATTTTTGTCTCCCGAATAATAGGAAATTAATAATAAAAAGTTTTATTATTAATTTATAGAATTTCTCAACTTTATATTTTGTATTTAATTAGCCTTAAATATAAAAATAAGTTAAAATATTTTTATATGGCAAATAAATACAGAATATAAGGAAATTGCAGTTTGGTCCCTGAATGAGGACTAAAAGGCAATATTAGAATGGTTCTTGGAGGGAAAGATTTAAAAATAATAATTTTTAAATTTTGAACTGATCTAACCGGTTAGTAATGCCCTGTAACCGGTTAGACGATGAACTCAAAAACTGGTTTAGTGGAATTTGATGAGTAATCACTTAAATTACTCGTTTAATCGCCACGAAATCAACCTGGTGTTAATGGAAACACGCGTCGCCCTGCATGTTACCTTCAATTTTCTATAAATAGTGGAAATTCTGATGAGTTAGGGGTTGATCAATTGATTTCTGGTTGAAGGAGGGTGATTAGGGTTTCAGAATTGTGCTGAGCAATTCGTCTTCGTTGTTGAGTGTTCGTAATCGAGTGATACACGATTGTGAAGCTTACATCAAGAGATTTACAAAGATCTAAACACTGTGAGTTGAGAGTTAGTGTGGAGGGAGAAATCAAGCTTGGAAGTGGAAGGTAGAAAGCTGAGTTCTCTGTGGATCCTGATTCTGGAAGCTGATTTCCAAACTCGATTGTGGTAAGCTTAGTTGATCTTTGAGTCTCAAACTTCTTTGATTCTCTCATGCATGTTACCTACTTTGAATTCTAACCATTTTCCCCAATTTCTTTGGCCAAATTCCATGTCAAATTTGGTGGTTTCTGGACCCTGTTGCTGGAAACCGAATCTGAGAGCAGACTTGGGGAAATTGTGAGAATCTATGGTTTTTCTTCTAATCCAGTGAAAATCTTCATCAAAATCGTCTTAGAGGTATGGGCGAAGTCTACCTTATACTAGATTTAGACTAAAATCCATGTGATTTAGGATTTGAGTTCACAAAACTCAAAAGGGCATTATGTGTTTTTAAGCACAAAGGCTTGGAGGCCAAAAACTTGCTCACTGTGGTTTTGAGCAACTTTAATTTGATGCATGCAAGCTATATAAATGCTGAATTCTGTGTTTGAGTGCTTAATCTAAGTTTGGTTATGTTAAATTGTGTTTATGTGGATTTTCATTCAATTTGATACAATAAACTTGATGCATGCAATATGAATGTGTTTCTGAGTGTAAACATGTTTGTTTTAAGGCATATGAACTTTGTGTATACTGAAATTTGGTTAGATTTGAGAAAGGAAGAAAATGAGTTGTTAAAACTCTTGTTTTAATGGTCTGACTGCATAATCTAACCGGTTACGAAAACCTGCAGATTTTCAAAGAAAATTGGTTTATTAATCAGTTCTGAAATCTCAATGGCCTTTGCTCAAATTTAAGCTTAAATTTCATTATACATGGTCTGAACTTGAGTTGTCAAAGTTCTGAATTGAAGGATCAAAATTATGCCTTAAGTTAATGAAATAATTTCAAGAGGAAATTATGTTCATTGGAAAAGGAAATGTGATTTGGATTTTTGAATGTTGAAACAATGGTTTTTGAGGTATAAAACAATGGTAAATGTGTTTTGGATTGGGTAGAGAATTCAAGAAAAAAGGGTTTTTCTGAATTGCAATGGTAAACAGTTCAGGTCTGTAATTCTAACCGGTTAGCCTAAAACTGTAACCGGTTAGTACCTGAAGCTAAAAAATAAAAAGTTAAGTTTTTAAATACCATTGAAGTTGTAATGCTAAATCTGGGTTTTAAAAAGGCATATTTTGAGAAAAATTCAAAGGGAATTTTATGCCAAATGTTATACCTCAAATAAATCATTCAAAAGTAGAAATTGGAATATTTCTAAATCACATTAATTAATATAAAGATAAAACCCACCCTGATGTTTGTGCATACATATAGACTGGAAGTCTAGTTGGTAGGAACGTTTATCATATTCTGGGAATATGAGGAGGGTACTCCGGGAGTACCAAAGTATAACCTACTTGATGACACATTATAGATATATGGCCAGTGTCCGGGACCTGGTTTTTATGCATTCTGGGAACGTGGTGCACACTCCGGGAGTGATGCTTTTTATCCAAGTATGGTTCGGCATTATGTTCTGGGAACTAATGTCGGTGTTCCGGGAACACAATGGTGTATTGGATGGACGTCCAAGATGGACATTTAGAGGCCTCAGTTGCGGATAGAAAATCATACATCATGCCACTTGCATTATAAGGGTTATAATGTTGAAAAATTGGTGTGCTCATACGTATCTGCATTATGATCTGTCCATGATATATTTGTGATTGTAATTTTAGTCTTTATCCATTATGTATATGTGTACACTTACTCCCTGTGCCCTGTTTAGGTGATGGCCAGATACCTAGCCTGCATCGAGATACGCCCTATCCCTAGCGGTATATGGACGTATGAGGAGCACCATGCCACCTTTGAGGGGGAGGTTGAGATTACTCTCTACCACCCTAACCCTCTGGTGCGGGTGCGACCTCGTCGATTTAGGGTTCCATTAGTCTATACTATGCATGTTCCACCTTTTTACACTTACAGAGGACCACCCTCGGCTCGACCTATGCGTCGTTTTCATAGTTTTAGATTTAGAGCTGCCACTCGTTCCCATCCTTCATCCCATAGAGTTATCGCTGAGGAGACTCCTTCTCCTGGTCCGACTGAGTATGATAGGACTGCCTCTGCAGATCCCAGACCCAGTGGTGGGGTCTCTACACAGTCAGGCGAGGTCGAGGAGGACCCCGTGGAGGATGAGAGCGAGGAGGAGGTGCATGTTGAGCCGACTGTTTCTGCTAGAGGTGGACCCGCTGGTTCATAGGAGCTTGCATAGCGTAGGTGTTTTGGATCCTAGATCCTAGGGATAGAGCTGTGAAGGATCTGAGGAGCTGCTGAGGACATGGAGGACTTGCTCTGGGACTTCTGCTTTTGGACTTTGTTATATATTGTATATATTGAGAGGTCTTAGAGTGAGCTTTTATTTTAGTGCAGCTGGTCTGTATATGTCTTATCAAAACTTGCTATCTCGACTTTTTATCACTTGCTACTATACTGATGGGGTTTTATTTGATGGTATGATCTATATATATATGATGTTTATTTTCCTCGGCAGTGCCCCATAAGTATTATTTTTCTTCCGCGAACTCTGATTTCACTTTACAAAGGATTCGGCGACAAGTTTATATTTTATATACTCAAATCTGACTCTAGAGGCAAATCATATGTTTAAATAATAACTACTAAGGTTTCCTATAAATAAGGACGTGCTTTCTCGAGAGTCTTTTTCAAATCTAAGATAATACTAAGCCGAATTCATGAAACGGTTTATGTCAAAAAGAGGTTTTGATTAAGCAAGTAATAATATTAAAAAGGAAAAATTTTCTACTCCTAATTTTGATAGCAAGTAGTAAACTATTTGGAAATATTAATTATTTTCAAGTTAAAAAGAGAGCGTCACATAAACTGTATGAATGTGAATGAGAATGTGTGCATAATGTATGTGTGCCATAATATGCTAAGGTGTCCTATGCATGTTTAAACATGTGATGAGTGTATGCATTATTCTATGATCTCATGCTATGTGCTTATGATGATAATGTGAGATGAAATTATGTGTGCATGTGTGCATGTGTTGTTCGGCCATATAGAAGGAGAGAATCAAGTAGGAGGCAATTTTCTTATACATTAAGAAACTAGAAATGAAATAGAAAAGAAGTAGGAAATAGGTGGTATGACTCATGAGGCCTAGGAAGACCTTTCTTCCACCTTGTCCCCTTATGACATGACCCTTCCCATGCAAGTTTTTGAGTGGACCGAATTGCCCTTGAGCGAACCCATTGAACCGAGGGTAGAAGAGGAAATTCCAAGCCTTTGCCTTTGACTCTTAAAACCGTGTGTGAGTATGTGTTGGTGGGTTCATTTTTCTTCACTTTCTTTACATTTCCAAACACTTAGTGCCAAGAGCACCATCAAGCTCTTGAGACCCTTAGAGAGAAGAGTGAGGCCGTGAGAGTAAGAAGAAGAGGGGAAGAGTGAGACTCCACGTTCCTTGACCAAACCCTTTTGATTTCCTTTCTTAACCACATTCTTCTTCCAAGATCAAGAAGGAAAAGCCACTCCTCAACCCTAAGAGGAGGAGACCGAAGCCAACCCTAGGAGGAGAAGAGAAGGATTTGAAGATTTGAGTTAGAGTGTTAATCTAAGGTAGTTGTTTAAGAAATTTTGATGTAACGATTTTGGTTGTAAAGGAATTTATTACGGACTTTTGTTTAAGTCTAATTTTTATGGTGCATGTGTCTATTTCTTTATGATCTTGAAGTTTTATTGCCTTGCATGTTGTTTTTGTGGTTCGATCTTGAATAATTGTGCTTGGATGCCTTGGTCTTTAACATGTTCTTCACGGTTTTGTTGAGGTTTTGTGGTTAAGCTTGTGTTCTTGTCTTGACTTTCTTTTGCATGCCTTGATCTATGGTTGATCCTTAAGAAATTGTGAAGCTTGAAGTTTTGCATGAGTGTTTTGAGTGCAAGTCTTGATTTTCTTATATACATGACACGGTTTTCAAAGGGAAATGTACATAACAAGTTTTAGAAATAATTTTGGGAAAAGAAACTTGTTGGAAACCAACAAGCGGCTCAATATAGTCTAGAGGGGGGGTGAATAGAATATTGAAGCCTTATTACAGATTTTTCGTCCACCTAAGAGAATGGTTTTATGAAAATAAATTTTCTTAAGAATTCAGTTCAGATTACTCGAGTAACTCAAGCCTTCACTCGAGTAATACGCAACCAAAAATAATTTCACTCGAGTATTCAGCAAATCACTCGAGTATTACGAAAGCAAATTTTAAATCACTCGAGTAACAGAAAACCTACTCGAGTAATGTTTATAAACTGAAAGCAGATTACTCGAGTGACAAGAACTTTACTCGAGTAAACTGGGTAAAATTCAATTTAAAACTTAGTTTTCAATGGAGTTCTTCAAGAATAACAATGCTATGATGATTCAACAAATTATGAATGATTAATATGAACAATTTCAAGTAATATTAACATGCAATTTTAGATCAATTTAGTAGAATTAAGAAAACCCCAATTCTAACCTAAAAATGCAAATGTTAATGAATTAATGAAATACAAGGAATGAAAATAAAAGAGACACAAGGATTTATCCTGGTTCACTTTCACCCACTTGAAAGCTACTCCAGTCCCCTCTTAAATCAAGAGAGATTCTTCACTAGAAATCTTCAAATGTAGATTTTACAATGTTTTAAGATGCAACTAGATTCTTAGTTCTCCTATCTTAAAACCCAACTCAAAGTGTGTACCAAACACTTTGATCTAATCTACCCCTTTTGAGTATTCTAGATTTCCTTGCTAATTGATTGAAGATGCTTCCAACCAATCCTCTTTTCTTGCTTTGATTTGATCCTCAAAGTCTTCCTTGTGAGATTCTTCACTTGTGTTGAAACTTCAATGATGCAATCACAAATTGCAAATCTTCAACAACCACTAAGAACAAAAATATGATCTCAAGAATATTTGAACAATGATAGAAAATAGAGTGAAGAATGAAAAGTTCTTTGTTGAATCTTGATAGCTCTTGAAAGATGTAAAATAGCTCTTGAATTACTTTTCAAAGTATATTAGAAAATTGTAAGAATAATAGTCTCTTTTTTTTTGAAAGAGAAAATTAAGTCCTTTTAAAATTTTCCCAACACTGATTGAATTACTCGAGTAAACCAAACAACGTCACTCGAGTGAAACATGTCAGATTAAGTTACTCGAGTGATGTGTAAACCATTACTCGATTAACCTGTCAGAACATAAATTACTCGAGTGAACCAATACTCATTACTCGAGTAAACTGATCAGAATCTGAATAAAAACAAAGTTTTTCTAAAATGATTTCACAAGCTATTTAATCAAGATTTAAAGTATCTTCACTCTTAATCAGACATTATTTAAATATTCTTAAAATCACCTAAGCTACCCACACCAATGAGATGCATTGCATAAAATAAAGATTACATTGAAATAGAATTAATAAAAATCCTAATTCTAATCTTCATGTGGTGTAGCTTGCTTGTTGTCAATGTTGTTGCTTGGAGAGAGATTGTTAGCATCAAAACATGAGAATCCTACAAACTCCCCCTTTTTGATGATGACAAACCTCCTTTCAAATTAAGCACTAAGTTTTAACATACTCCCCCTAAATGTAAAACATCTAGGAAAAATATAATAAAACTTAACCTACAAGAACAACATCAACAAAATATTCTCCCCCTTTTGGCATCATTAAAAAGATAATATTTTTGAGAAAAGTCCTTTGCCAAAAGTTGAAGGTTAGTAGTTCACAATGGTATAGAAAATATATAACAATAAAGACAATACCAAAATAAACCACAATAGTGCCTCAACGTATATAAACAACGAATATAAACGAACAACGAATATAGCACCATAAATCAGAGTATCAGAGCATCACACTATGCAGCAAATCATAGCAGATAATCAAAACGAAAACTAAACAAACTAGACCATACACAAGGTCCTAAAGTCATAGTAGCAACAGAGTCAGAAACATGAAACAGAAACATAAACAGAGAATATGCAAATGAAACATGCAACAGAAATCAACAGCAAACATCATCAGCATCCACAGGTCTAGGAATCAGGTGGAGGAGGAGGAAAATGATGAGAAAATAATCCAGACATGTAATCCATCAAACGATGCTCCATGGCAATATTCTTCACATCCTGTCTCATCTCCAACTGAGTGAATTGAGCATTGATGTGCTCAACTAATGACTCATGAGCAGCTTGTGCATCAAATGGAGTACCAAGATTATCCAAATCGATATAGTCCTCAATACGATCGGTATCCATCGGATCAGTAGAAGTAGGAGGAACAGAAGAGGATGCACCAGCCCTATCACCAAGTAAATTCCTTTTCCTAGTACCTGAAACTCTTGCAGCCTTTGCAGCTTCAGCCATTTCCTTAATCTGTGATTTCCATAACCAAGTGCGACTGTCCCTATGCCAAGCAATTTTCATATAACTAATGTGCGAATCATTAAGACACCAGTTATTTTTCTTTTCCTTTTCAGCTGGCTCATCATCAGGGATTGGAACACGATAATACCTCATGATCTTGGTGACATGCATAGGATATGGCAAGAATTGGGTAGGAGGAGATTGAGCAGCAGCTTCCATACGAGCTAAAAACATTTTATTCCAATTCATCTCATACCTCTTTTTAATCCCATGAAACAAAGTAAGATCATCATCTCCCAATTGAGCATAATTTTGATTGCATTTTGGAATCAAACAATAAGAGATAATATACATGAGCACCCTATCCACAGCATGCAAAGGTGATACAGTTCTAGTAGTTCTATCACCCCAAGATTCACCGGTACGCAACAAATCAGTATAAATCTTATTAGTATCCACATCCAAATCCAGACATTCAGTATCACCAATAAAAGTTCCCTTGTTTTCTAAACCAAACATCATAGTCAAATCCGCAGGCTTTATAACAAAATGATGTCCTCTAACCATTGTTTGATACTCACCATCTAGCTTAGTAAAATTTTGATAAAATTGTCTGACAAGCCTAGGGTAATAATGAGTCTCAAATTCCAAAAACCTCTGCAAATTCTGAAATTCTAAATCCTCTACAAACGGAAATTGCTCCTTATGCAACCAAGCAAATTTAACATACCTTGTAAGACCAAAAGAGCGATTGATAAATGCCGGTTCCCGCAAATCTCGGTTGATTCCAGAAAACCAAGTATCATTACGACCTGCTCCTTGCTTTGCTTTCTTTTGAGGAGGTTGATTGTGAGAGGAAGAAGCCATTAATTCAGAAAAAGCAAATTCGGTTTTGAGGGGTTAGGGTTTTGATTTGGGGTTTTCGGATTTTTGGATAAAATTGGTGAAATTGATGAATGAAAGGAGTAGAAATGATGATATAATGATGAAATATGGAAGGAATTTGTATGATTTGTGAGTTTTGTGGCTGAAAGATGATGATTTGATGAAGATCCGTATGAGAGAGAAGAGAGAAAGACGAACAAGAGAGAGAAAAAATCGTGAAAATGATGCAGATTTCAACAGTTCAGCTTTTAAAATCACGTAAGTTACTCGAGTAATGTTCATACGTTACTCGAGTGAAAGAGTATGTTACTCGAGTATGCCGAAAGATAAAAAGATTTTACTCGAGTGATGGATGAACTTAATCGAGTGATACGCAAGTCATTTTAAAATTAATCGAGTGACAGACAGAATTACTCGAGTAATACGAAAGAGTTTTTAAAATTACTCGAGTGAAATTTCTGTTACTCGAGTGAACTGTCCAGAATTTCAAAAATTTCAATTTTTCATGCAAAATCATTTTTCATGCACAAACACAGAGAAACACTTAGCATGTAGCAAGTAACACACATACAAATAAAGCAATTTGCATATTATAGAAAAACATACACACATAACTGCATAAAAAAAATGATAAACACTTTAATAAGATACAACAACTCAAAATACAAGTCACATTGAAATAGGCTTGAAGGTGAGTATAAAAAGCATCAAATACAATTAGCTAATAGTTAATTCATCAAAAATACCAAGTTCTCTTCGAATCTTATAAAATGTGTCCCTTGGTAATGGTTTTGTAAAGATATCAGCTAATTGATCCGAAGTTTGAACAAACTCAATAACACAATCACCTTTTTGAACATGATCTCTCAAAAAGTGATGCCTAATTTCAATATGCTTTGTCCTTGAGTGTAATACTGGATTTTTAGTCAAATTAATTGCCGAAGTGTTATCACACTTTATAGGGATATTTGTTAAATTTAAACCAAAGTCAGATAATTGTTGCTTCATCCATAAAATTTGAGCACAACAACTACCTGCAGCTATGTATTCGGCCTCCGCGGTTGATAAAGCTACACAATTTTGCTTTTTAGAAAACCACGATACAAGTGAATTACCAATTAAATGGCATGTTCCGCTTGTACTTTTTCGCTCAACTTTACAACCGGCAAAGTCAGAGTCCGAATATCCTATAAGTTTTAGAAAAGCATCCCTAGGATAATAAAGTCCAGTATTCGTTGTACCCTTTAAGTATTTCATTATTCTTTTGACAGCAGTTAGATGCGACTCTTTCGGTTTTGCTTGAAAACGTGCACACATACATACACTAAACATGATATCAGGCCTAGATGCAGTTAAGTATAACAAACTACCAATAATACCACGATACTTCGTTACCTCTACCGCTTTTCCAGCCTCATCTTGATCTAGGTAGCATGCAACGCTCATTGGTGTAGAAGCGGATTTGCACGAATCCATTCCAAAACGTTTGAGAAGCTCTCTACAATATTTACTCTGATGAATATAAATGCCATCATTAAGCTGCTTTATTTGAAGGCCAAGAAAGAATGTAAGCTCTCCCATCATCGACATCTCGAATTCACTTTGCATCAATTCTGAAAACTTCTTACACAAGTTATCGTTAGTAGCACCAAATATAATATCGTCAACATATATTTGAACCAATAAAATATCCTTACAGGAACGTTCAATAAAAAGTGTAGTGTCAACAGTACCTCGTTTAAAACCTTTTTGTAATAAAAAATTGCTTAGTCGGTCGTACCAAGCTCTAGGAGCTTGTTTCAAACCGTACAAAGCCTTTTTCAGTTTGAAAACGTAGTCCGGATGCTCAAAACTCTCGAATCCGGGAGGTTGTGACACATAAACTTCCTCTTGAATGTATCCGTTAAGAAAGGCGCTCTTAACATCCATTTGAAACAATTTAAAATTCATAATTGAAGCAAAAGCGAGAAGAATACGAATAGCTTCTAATCTAGCAACGGGAGCATATGTCTCATCGTAATCGATTCCTTCTTCTTGACTATAACCTTGTGCTACCAACCTAGCTTTATTCCTAACAATAATACCCGATTCATCTAACTTATTCCTATAGACCCACCGAGTACCAATTTCAGGACGATCATCGGGTTTTGGCACAAGCTCCCAAACTTGGTTTCTTTCAAATTGATTTAATTCTTCTTGCATGGCCATAATCCAATGATCATCTTGAAGAGCCTCTTTGATATTCTTAGGTTCTATTTGAGATACAAAGGCAACATAATAACAAAAATTATTTAAAGTGCGTCGGGTTACCACTCCCTTCGCAATGTCACCTAAGATATTAGAAATCGGATGATTTTTGTTGGACTTCCAAGCTATTGGTAATTGAGGTTGTATCTCTTGTGCTAAGTCTTTATCTTGTGCTTGCACCTCTCGATCTTCATTTTGATTCTCTTCTATTTGTTGTGGTGTTGAATTCTCATGATCCAAAAATGTACCTATATAATCATCACAAGAAACAACACAATCTCCTTTCGAAGATTCATCAAATACAACATGCACGGATTCCTCAACGGTTAATGTTCTTTTATTGTAGACTCTATATGCTTTGCTATGAGTTGAATAACCTATGAATATGCCTTCGTCGGCTTTAGAGTCAAACTTGCCGACCGGTTCCTTTCCGTTATTTAAAACAAACACCTTACACCCAAAAACATGAAAATGTGAGATATTTGGCTTTCGCCCTTTTAAAAGTTCATAAGGTGTTTTATTTAAATGCGGATGAATAAGAACCCTATTAAGCACATAGCAAGCGGTGTTTACCGCATCAGCCCAAAAATATTTAGGAACATTTGATTCTATCAACATAGTACGAGCAAGTTCCACTAATATTCTATTTTTCCTTTCTACAACTCCGTTTTGCTCCGGAGTCCTAGGGGCCGAAAATTGATGATCAATACCAAACTTATCACAAAAAGCATCAATCCTAGTGTTTTCAAACTCACCTCCGTGATCACTTCTAATAGACACAATTTTCAAACTTAGTTGATTTTGGATGAGTTTGGCAAATTTTTTAAAACATTTATAAACTTCACTTTTTGCGGATAAAAATAAAGTCCATGTGAATCTAGTAAAATCGTCTACTAAAACAAATCCATAGTAATTGCCACCTAAACTTTTAATTTGTGAAGGGCCAAACAAATCCATATGGATTAGCTCCAAAGGCTTTGTTGTGCTTATCACATTTTTAGGTTTAAAAGAACTTTTAACTTGCTTGCACTTTTGACAAGAGTCACAAATGCCATCAAGCTTAAAGTTTAGTTTAGGCAAACCAATCACTAAATCTTTTCGCAAAAGTTTGTTCAATTGATTCACATTCACATGAGCAATTCGTCTATGCCAAAGACGAATTTCATCATCAAAAGATTTGAAACATTTTGAAAATAGTGAAGTTATCTCATCCAAATCAATTAAGTAAGTGTTATTAGAGCGACGACCAACAAACTTAACACTATCATCTATAGAAGACTTAATGAAGCATAATTCCGGAGTAAATGTCACATAATTGCCCATATCACATAGTTGGCTTATACTAAGCAAGTTGTGTTCTAAGCCTTCTACGTATAGGACATTTTCTATGACAAGGTTAGATACGTTACCGATTTTCCCGACTCCTAGAATTTTGCCCTTGTTGTTGTCGCCGTATGTCACAAATCCATCATTTTTTGGAGTAAGTTCCATGAAGTGCGTTTTGTCTCCCGTCATGTGTCTCGAACAACCACTATCCAAGTACCATTTTCGCTCTTTGGTTCGAAAACACACCTACAAGAAAGATATCATTTGGTTGACTTAGGTACCCAAGTGGTCTTGGGTCCTTTGTTGTTAGCATGAGGAGAAGTCCCCTTAACAATCCAAATATATTCACCGCTTGGTATACCAAATTTCTTTATATTACATTTATTCGTGGTATGCCCAAAGATTCCACAATAATGACAAGTTGGGTTTTTAGAAATCTTATTCTTTGAAAATCCACCAACTTTGCGATAATTGCGTTTCTTAGGTTTGGTATAGCCAAGACCGGATCTATTGCTATTGTTCCTTTGAGTTGAAAGCAAATGATCTAAAGAAGTATCTCCTTTCATGAGCCTTGCAAGTCGATCATTCAAATTAAAAACTTCTTTTTCCAAAGACTTGCAATTTTCACAAGATGGAGTCTCATTTGATTTCAATTCACAATTGCATGTAGAGTTTGCATAAATGAGTTCTAGAGTTTCATTTTGAAGCTTAAGTTCTTCTAAATCTTTTTGAAGTTCAATTATCTTTTCATGTTGCTTCATTATGAAATTCTTTCTTTCAACATTTATTTTAGCAAGTTTCTTCAACTCTTTATGCATCTCTACATACACATTGTACAATTCATTGAATGAAGGAGAATTAGAACTTGAGCTAGCATCGGAAAGATAATCTACCTCATTGACGTTCTCACTTGATTTAATGCTCGAAGATTCCTCTTCATCAAGCTTTGTCATTAAACATAGATTTGCATGTTCTTCATCATCCGATGAGCTAGATGTTGATTGACTCTCCACTTCATCCCATACTATGTAAGCCCTTTTTCCTTTAGAAGAATTGAATTTTGAGTTGTCACCTTCCGACTTCTTAGAATGAGTTGGACAATTCGATCGATAGTGACCAAGCTTTCCACATCCATGACACTTGATGTGATCCTTGTTAGTCTTATTTCTTGGTTGTGAGTCCTTAGAATCTCTTTGTCTATTTCTATTAAAGTTCCCCTTTTTCTTAAGGAACCTACCAAGCTTTTTAACTAGCAAGCCAAGGGTCTCATCATCTATATCGGAGTCCGAGTCATCCACTTGAAAGTTTTCCTCTTGTGCCTTAAGGGATTTTGAAGTTGATTTAAGAGCTATCCCCTTTTTCTTCCTATCGGCATCTTCATTCATGGATAACCGTCCAAGCTCCATTTCATGCTCTTGAAGCTTTCCGAATAGAGTTGCTAAATCAATTTGATCCACGTCTCTAGCTTCCATAATGGCCGTCACCTTAGGTTGCCATTCCCTGCTAAGACATCTCAAAATCTTATTAACAACTTCACCATTAGATATAACTTTTCCAAGTGCAGAAAGATGATTAATGATATGAGTGAACCGCTTTTGCATGTCACCTATGTTTTCATTAGGTAACATACGAAAGAGTTCATATTCATGCATGAGTGTATTTAGCCTAGCCCTTCTAACCTCCGAAGTGCCCTCATGTGTGACTTGTAATGTGTCCCACATTTGTTTAGCATCAACACATTGAGATACTCGAAAGAACTCATCATAAGAAAGAGCGGACGTGATGATATTTTTAGCTTTTAAATCAAATGCAACTTTCTTCTTATCATCATTGTCCCAACTCGATTGAGGTTTAATTGAAACAACATCATTTACTTTCGTTTGAGGAACAAAAGGTCCATTCTCTATGGCGTTCCAAATTTCCATATCTATGGCTTGAATAAAAATTTTCATGCGGACCTTCCAATAAGCGTAACCCTCACCACTAAATAGTGGAGGACGATTAATGGAAGTTCCTTCACCACCGAAAGGATTTGAAATTGAGCCCATTGTTTCCAAGTAAAAAGGATCTTTTCGAAAAAGCTTTTTAAGGCTCGGATTTTTCGTCCGAGCTCTGATACCACTTGTTGGAAACCAACAAGCGGCTCAATATAGTCTAGAGGGGGGGTGAATAGAATATTGAAGCCTTATTACAGATTTTTCGTCCACCTAAGAGAATGGTTTTATGAAAATAAATTTTCTTAAGAATTCAGTTCAGATTACTCGAGTAACTCAAGCCTTCACTCGAGTAATACGCAACCAAAAATAATTTCACTCGAGTATTCAGCAAATCACTCGAGTATTACGAAAGCAAATTTTAAATCACTCGAGTAACAGAAAACCTACTCGAGTAATGTTTATAAACTGAAAGCAGATTACTCGAGTGACAAGAACTTTACTCGAGTAAACTGGGTAAAATTCAATTTAAAACTTAGTTTTCAATGGAGTTCTTCAAGAATAACAATGCTATGATGATTCAACTAATTATGAATGATTAATATGAACAATTTCAAGTAATATTAACATGCAATTTTAGATCAATTTAGTAGAATTAAGAAAACCCCAATTCTAACCTAAAAATGCAAATGTTAATGAATTAATGAAATACAAGGAATGAAAATAAAAGAGACACAAGGATTTATCCTGGTTCACTTTCACCCACTTGAAAGCTACTCCAGTCCCCTCTTAAATCAAGAGAGATTCTTCACTAGAAATCTTCAAATGTAGATTTTACAATGTTTTAAGATGCAACTAGATTCTTAGTTCTCCTATCTTAAAACCCAACTCAAAGTGTGTACCAAACACTTTGATCTAATCTACCCCTTTTGAGTATTCTAGATTTCCTTGCTAATTGATTGAAGATGCTTCCAACCAATCCTCTTTTCTTGCTTTGATTTGATCCTCAAAGTCTTCCTTGTGAGATTCTTCACTTGTGTTGAAACTTCAATGATGCAATCACAAATTGCAAATCTTCAACAACCACTAAGAACAAAAATATGATCTCAAGAATATTTGAACAATGATAGAAAATAGAGTGAAGAATGAAAAGTTCTTTGTTGAATCTTGATAGCTCTTGAAAGATGTAAAATAGCTCTTGAATTACTTTTCAAAGTATATTAGAAAATTGTAAGAATAATAGTCTCTTTTTTTTTGAAAGAGAAAATTAAGTCCTTTTAAAATTTTCCCAACACTGATTGAATTACTCGAGTAAACCAAACAACGTCACTCGAGTGAAACATGTCAGATTAAGTTACTCGAGTGATGTGTAAACCATTACTCGATTAACCTGTCAGAACATAAATTACTCGAGTGAACCAATACTCATTACTCGAGTAAACTGATCAGAATCTGAATAAAAACAAAGTTTTTCTAAAATGATTTTCACAAGCTATTTAATCAAGATTTAAAGTATCTTCACTCTTAATCAGACATTATTTAAATATTCTTAAAATCACCTAAGCTACCCACACCAATGAGATGCATTGCATAAAATAAAGATTACATTGAAATAGAATTAATAAAAATCCTAATTCTAATCTTCATGTGGTGTAGCTTGCTTGTTGTCAATGTTGTTGCTTGGAGAGAGATTGTTAGCATCAAAACATGAGAATCCTACAAAAGAAAATTTGAAATCAAGGTTTTGTGTATGATGATGATGATGATTCGGTTGATGCTTTGAAAAAAAATCAAATGATGTTATAAAAGTTTTACATGAATAGGTCTTGAAATGTGATCTTGGCATATGAAAATAAATTTATATGATTTTGCCTTTATGCATGTGATCGATCGATCAAGTCTAGGAAGGATAGAAAATCATGCTAGATCATCATCTCCTTTACATGCATGTTGAAATTTGTTTCATCAAGAGATTTTAAGTACATACATGGATTTTCCTAGAAGTTAAAGATTTTGATATGATTCTTGATTTTTGGTGTATTAAGAAATTAAAATTTTGGTATGCTAAATCTCTTGTGAAGCTCACGGTTTTGGTGCTTGCGAATGTCTAAGATAGTTCGCTTTATTTTGCATGTATATTTATTGTTAGGATTAAGGATTTCTAGATCTATGGAGCTTAAATTTTATATACTTAAAAGTAATTTTTATGTTTCATTCGGTTTTCGAACAAATTTTATGAAAGCCATTTTTATTTTATTTTCTTATATGTCCTTGTTTGAGTTAGTCTTGAATAAATGAAATTGATTTCATAAATCATTGTATCGAGTAATTTTCCTTGTGCTCTCTTCGGTCTTAGTATGAAAATGAAAGAAATAAATTGACTTCTCTTTTACATGTTGATTTAAATAATGTTAGTGTTAATCTAAGTCAGTGTGCTCTTTTTCCTTAATTATTAGTTAGAAGGCGATGTTTAGAAATAGGATAAAGTATTTGTCATATGTGCATATGTTGGTCATCATTAGATTTGAACCTAAAACCTTGTCTCATGTAGGATGAGATTCGGCCATGCATAGAAATTAGGTGCATGTGTCTAATTTTGTTTTATGTGCATGAATGATGAATGATTTGTGATATCATATTTGTTTGTGTATGTTGGAATGATTTGAATGCTTAATATTTCTACAAGGGTTTGATTTAATTCTTATGTTGTTTTCCTTTAATTCAATTCGGTTTTAAAGAAAGTAAAGTAAGTCAAACGATTTAATTAATTGAAAAATATTGTTTTGAGGGGTTTTCCCATGATTTCTGAAATTCATGGTTTTAATTTAACAACTGATTTTTTTTAATAAGAAAAACCTTAAGATAAATGTGGCCTTTTAAGAAGTCAAGAAACTATTCATGTTTTATCAAGCAGGTAATTTGAAATGAACGTTATGAGTTTTAAATTCCTAAGTATATGGTTAAAGAAATGTTTCTACTTAGTTGTGAACTAAAATCAAAGTGATTTTTGTAACACCCCTAATTTTCGTCTCCCAAATAACCAAGAAATTGATTATAACAATTATTTTATAATTGATTTATATTAGTTTTGAAGGTTTTAGTTTTTGTACATTATGTGTTTTGATATAAAAATATGAGATATATTTTTATATGGTTATTTTGTACAAAAATGTGAATATTGTAAATTAGCCCTTGGGTTGGGACCTAATTGCAGTATTAAAAAGGTTTTTGAAGAAAGAGTAATTAAATTATTAATTTTTGAATTTTATCAGTATGTAACCGGTTAGAAGGGCTGTGTAACCGGTTACACGATGAACTCAGAAAACTGGGTTAGTGCGTTTGATGAGTAATCACGCGTTTTAACCCAGAATTCGCCACGAAATCGTCTTAATCTTAGTGGGGATAGACGTGTCATCATGCATGGAGCTCTGATTTTGCTATATATAGCCTTGTGTTGATGAATTGAAACCCATTTTGCTCCTGAATTGCTGAAGCTCTGTTTTAGGGTTCTTGATTCGTCTGGTGCGATTCTCCTTCGTTTCTGAGAGTTAGATCATGAGTGATACACGGTTACAAAGCTCACATCAAGGGCTTTGTATTGATATAAAGTTTGTGAGTTGAGAGTTCCTGGAGTTTGAGAACGAAGCTTGCCAAGTTGAAGTGTTGATGCTGTCAAACCTCAGCTTTTGGTTTATGGAGCTGACTTTGAAGCTCGATTTTGGTAAGCACACGAACCCTTTTGGTTTCAAATCTATTCCTACCTCTAGTGCATGTTGCATAGATTGAGTGCTGATGGTTTTCCCCAATTTGTTTGTCCAATTCATGTGTCAAATCTTGTAGTTTTTGGACCCTGTCAAACCTGCTGTGGACTGAAAATGGAGATTTTGGATTCTGGGGAGATCTGGCAAATTCCAGTGATTAGATTCATCAAGCACGAACCTAAGGTAAGGGGAAAGCTTACTATTTGCTAGAATGAGAATAAATTGTGGTAGAATATAGGATGAGTCACCAACAGACTCAAAGGGCATAAGTTGAAATGGTTAAATGGCTTGGAGGCCAATTTGAGCTCAATTGATGTTTTGAGCAATGTTATCTGAATGCATGCAAGCTATGTTGATGTTGATTTCATGACTTACTTGGATATTATGTGAATTGATGCATTAAGTTGTGAAATATGTGCAATTATGTGCAATTTGTGTATCCAAATTGAATGCATGCAAGATAGATATGTTTCTGTGTTTAAACATATTTATTTAATGTATTTGAACTCTGTTAAAGGTTGAAATTTTGTTAGATTTGAGTAGTGAAGAGAATGGTTTGTTAAAACTCATGTTTTAGTGTCAGACTGCATAATCTAACCGGATACTCGATATTCGTAACCCGTTAGACCCTGTTAAAATGCAAAAGAAAATAAGTTTACAAAAACAGCATTGTGGTCATACAAATCCTACTCAAATCTAGGCCTTAATTTCATGGAAAACAATCTGAAAATAAGTTGATTTCACTGTTATAGTTCAGATTGCAGTTAAAGAGTTAATACCTTAAGGTAATGAGATAGTTTCAAGAGGAAATTATGCTCATTGGATAATGAAATGTGATTTAGACTTTTGAATGATATAAACAGTGGTTTTGAGGTATAAACATTGTTAAACTGGTTTATGGATTGGGTAGGGAATTCAAGAAAAAGGGTTTTCTGAATTACAATGGTAAACAGTTCAGGTCTGTAATTCTAACCGGTTAGCCTAGAACTGTAACCGGTTAGTACCTGAATCTGAAAAATAAAAAGTTAAGTTTTTGAATACCATTGACATTGTTTTACCAATCTATGTTTAAGGGCATGTCTTGAGATAATTCAAAAGAGAATTTTGTGTCAAAGACTATACCTCAAGTAAATCGTTCAAAAGAGAAATTGGAATATTTCTAAAATCACAATAATTAATGGAAAGATCAACCTTAGTAATTATGTATGCGATGCATGCATAGAGAAAGGTGATGAAATAGGTTGGCAAGGATTGTTTGTGATGTTTGGGGTACACGACCCTGTACTCTAGGAGTACTAAACTGATGCAACCAACTTGATGACACATTCTGGGAATGTGGCCATTGTCTGGGACATGGTTTCTTGGACACGTTCTGGGAACGTGATGCACACTCTAGGAGTGGTGCTTGATTATATTCCAAGTATGGGTTGCGATACGTTCTGGGAACGTATGTTAGTGTTCTGGGAACACGTTGGTATAATAATGGAATTAAAGATAAAACCAACCTTGATGATTGTGCATTCATATAGAATGGAAGTTTGGTTGGTAGGAACGTTTATCATATTCTGGGAATATGAGGAGGGTACTCCGGGAGTACCAAATGATAACCTACTTGATGACACATTATAGATATGTAGCCAGTGTCTGGGACCTGGTTTTATACGTTCTGGGAACGTATGTTAGTGTTCTGGGAACACATTGATATGCAACCTACATGATGACACATTATAGATATGTAGCCAGTGTCCGGGACCTGGTTTTTATGCGTTCTGGGAACGTATGCGTTCTGGGAACGTGGTGCACACTCTGGGAGTGGTGCTTATTATTCCAAGTATGGTTTGCTACACGTTCTGGGAACGTGGTGTACACTCTGGGAGTGATGCGTATTATCCAAGTATGGTTCGGCATTACGTTCTGGGAACAAATGTCGGTGTTCCGGGAACACAACGGTGTATTGGTTGGACGTCCAAGATGGACTTTTAGAGGCCTCAGTTGTGGAAGGAAATCATGCATCATGCCACCTGCATTGAAAGAATTGTTATGATTAACCGGGTGTGCTCATATGATTATGCATCATGATTTGCTACATGTTAACTTGTGGATGTTAGTTTTATTCTCATTTGATTATGCGAATATGTATAGCTAACCCCCATGCCCTTATTAGGTGTTGATCGTGCATCTAGCTTGCACAAGAATCAGTAAAGGGAGGTGTCCCTTAGGTGCATGCAGAGTATAGAAAGTGTGGGTTGGGAACCCGTTGTGCAGATATCGAGGATCCGACCAGAAGGATGTTTGGACAAAGGACCAGTGACCAGCTCTATAACATTTCTATTTTTAATAGAACTTATATGATACATATTTTGGAAAAAGGTATCATAAGAGGAATTTAGTTTCATAATTATACTTATTTGGTATTAATAGACTTGTTACACTTGATACATTTTGGGGGTACAATATGATGATTTTACTATGTTTCCGCAAACTCTGATTTTAATAGTCAACCATTATCATTGATCAAGTGTTTCTGAAATTAAATTTTCAAGGGAAGGGAAAATTCTTATTTTCAGATCTTTTTCCAACGATAACAAGTCCAAGTTTTCATAAACTTCTTACTTTTCTTATAAAGTAAGATGATATACAAGGAGTGTTACAATTTTATGGTATCAGAGCAATGGTCCTGACTCTTGGTCCTTGGGTGTGTGGTCCAATACGCTGGTCATCGATATCTGCAATGTTTCTTGGGAAGTATGCTTTCATATACTTCCAAACTAAAGCTAAGGTTATGGGTAATGGCTCTAGATAAGTAGCTTATCCTGCTATTAAGAAGTGTTCTACGTAGTCTAAGTAGAAGTATGATAGTCGTATGCTTCTCTTTAGACATGTTGTAAACCCAAAACCATAGTGTTGGTTTATTATGTTTTCATAGAACCAGTGATGAGGAAATTTTAAGGAGTTGTAGTTGAGTCCTCGATTCTGAGGAGGAGTGTTTACCCTCACTCGTGTTAAAGTCAATCAACTTTTTAGACCAAGTGTAGGGCAGTGATCTTCTTAAAGATCAACCTTGTTGAGTTTGTTAAACTCTAAAGCTATCCTTTCTTTTGTTCCTTTCGGATAAGGGTAGTGATCAAAGTTTCTATATGCCTTATCCAATCGGCTATCTCAAAGCAGAGAATCCTACAAATCTTCTTGTAGTGGTTTCCAAGGTATGTCTGAATCGTTCTATTAAGGTATTAGACTTTGTCTATCTACCTGTGTCATGATTTCATTTGATCTTAAGCACGGTTTGGGAATCGAAGGATCAAATTATCATGATTAATGACGATAGAACAACCCTGTATTGGAATTCCCAAGTTTCGAATCTGGAATCCAATGGACCCATGTGTCTTCTTCTGGGCAGCAGTGAAGGAAATAGGGGGTTAAAGAAATCTGGGTTTCAAGAAAGGATGTTAGGTTCACCCTTGAGCAAATAGATAGAGTTTGGAATCAAGTTAATTCTTGAAGCTGATTCTCTCTCTACTACCCTTACGATATGGTATCATCGGGAATGGTCAAATGAGAGAAACACGTAGAGAAGTTGTTAAAAGAATTGGTTGGACCAGGTTAAAAGAGTCTAAGTGTTTTCTGAGATGGATTGGCGGTTGAATTAATCCCAAATCAGGATTCGAGGCAGGGATACACTTGAGACTGCATTTTAAGCTCGATACGGACATTATGAGTAGAAAATAATGCCGTTCGGATTGACTAATGCACCTGTTCTTTTATGGATTATAAGAACGGGACCTTTAGATTATATTTGGATACGTTTGTGGTTTATCCTGAGAATCCGGAGGAGCGTGAGAAACATCTCAGGATGGTGTTGAGAATCCTGCAAGAGGAGTAGTTGTGTGCTAAGCTCACCAAAGATGAGTTTTGGTTGAGCGAAGCTAAGTTCGCAGGGCATGTGATCTTTAAAGTAAGAAGTTCTTAGGGCTGGCTGGGTACTATCGCCGGAGTATTTAAGGATTTTCTAAGATCGCATGGCCTTTGATCAAGTTGACTTGGAAAGATCAACTGATGGTATTGAATGATACGATGTTGTTTTATTATGCTGGGGTGATGATGGATTATACCCCAACATAATATGATTAGTCCAAGAGGAATTATGGAAAATGTGAGTAGATTATGATTTAAATCATTTCAGTGATGGATTCAGTTGGAATCAAGGTATTAGATTATGAATAAATCCTATTTTGAGTTGGATTGGATGAGGTAAAGAAAATGGTTTTGAAATACTTTGGTTTTATTTCTAAAACTATACTTCATAACCGGTTAGAGTTTCTTGTAACCGGTTAGAAGCTGAAAGTCTAAAATAAAAATTTAAGTCCTTGTGAAGGAACTTTTGGTATCAATAAACATCTTCCTCCAATCCAAACTCAATGTCAATTACCTAAGTAAAATTTAAGGAAAGGATTTAAGGTGGTAAAATAACTTAATGCCTTGATTCATCTTTGAAATTGATTTAAGAGGATTGAATCATAATACTTATGGATTAATCGAGAATTGAAATTAAGGAGCTACTCCAATCGGAGAAGGTAGAGAATTGAGCTGAATGATGCAAAAGAGACAATAGGTACTAAGACAAGAAGGTTGTGATTCATGAACAAGTTTGGAGTTCGAAAGTATGAAAGACAATAAGAAGAGGAAGAGTTGAATGTAAGATAAAGGCGATGGATGGAGTTTCTTAAAGATTATGGCTCTGAGCTCCATCCTGGCATAGCAAACGTAGTTGCAGACGATTTGAGCGGATAGGCTATTCTTGTGAGCTCAATGATGGTTAAGGAGGTTATCCCGATCGAGGGATTCAGAGACCTAAGTCGGGTAACCCAAGAGGAACCCTCTAAGTATTAGATTGGGAATGTTGCCAATCACCAACGAATTCCTGAATCGGATTCGTGAATTACCACCAGAAGATGAAGAGAAGAAAGAGAAGTTAACTTTTGAGGAAAAAGGAGTTAGATCTCTATGAAGAAACAAAAGAGATTTAATCTTTAGAACCAAAGTCTGTGATTATGGATATTAGAAAATATATTATGGAAGTAAGGGATTTAGGAAGTGTTGTCTAGGACAATCTAGAGGAGAGATCCAAAGGCAAGCACTTCAAGAATAGATTATGTTCGAACCCAAGTTAGCTATCAACTATCAAGGAATAAGGAATTTCTCAATGTTGGAAGCATGTGTGAGGACTATGGGAAAGTACATGAACTTCATGCGAGAAAGGTCTGAGTTCAGAATAAGAGAAAGAATGATGAAATATAGGCCCAACTGGAGAAAGAGAAAAAGTAAATGGGAGAATATCAACCACGGAAATATCGAGGTTAAGGAATCCTTGATTGGAGAAAAGTGACTAAGGAGGAAATAGGAAGGGGAACATTTGTCCATCTCAAGGTGAAAACGGTGAGCCATATCACCTTGAGTTTAAATGTGAGGTACTTAAGGGAATAGTCAATTCCGACTGTAGGAAGCTGGAGTATTATTCACCGAATTGTCTTGAAGGAAAAGGTGAGAAAGGAATGGACGAATCCGGCACGAGAAGAATTCACCGGCTGAGATGAGAGTTGAGTGTAATCCTGACGTAGACAACCCAAGCCTATCTCTTCCTTTGATCGGAGTTAACGTAGTCAAATGTTTTTCGATTACGTTAATCTAATCGTTTGATAATATCAATATCCTGTAAGTTCAACTTCAATTTTTCTGTGATCAAAACCCTTATCACAGTTGGATGTGATAATATTTGTGGACACTACAGAAATAGAAAGATCAGTTATGGCTAGAGAGATTAACAACCACCGGGATAGGACAAATCTTTGTCTCCCCAAGGGAAATGTCTCTAGAACATGACTATCTAACTAAGTCTGATAGTGATAATTACCCTATCTTTAAGTTCATCTAACTTAAAGACCTGTCGTATGGTCTTTCTTGCGAAAGATTATATCTGAAAGGAATGATTTTGTTACTAATGGTTTGAATATTAGGACTGATCACCCTAATGTCTCAAATTATTAAGGAATAAAGTCATACAAATGTTTCTTTGATCGTGCTCAAGAGATCAGAGTGCGCAGCCCGAAACGTTTTTCCAAAAAGTTTATTAGAAAGTGTTTTATTTGAAAAATATTTATGTGAAGTGTATTATTCAACAGAGTATTTCTTTTAAAAGAAATTCATTCACATAAGAATTTTATACGAAAAATCCTTGTGGTTTAGTTTGGAAAGTTTTTCCTGAACGGTATTATTTGAAATGTTTCAAAGTACAAGGATTATATCGGAACTCTTTTAAGTGGGCGAGTGTAACACCCAAAAATTTTAATCCCCGATTAATGAAATGGTAATTATAAATTAATTATAATTAATTATTTCAATATTAATCCTTGATTAAAATGTGTTTATATAGTTGGTATATGTGTGTGAATTGATTTAATAAATATAATAAATGCCTAAGATGAGTATTTTGCATATTAGTCCCTGGGTTGGGACCTAGAGGTAATTATAGGAAATATTTTGGAGGGAAAGTAAATAAAATAATTATTTTTCAAAAATTGGGAAAAATACTCGAGTATTTTCTAAAAAACTCGAGTATTCTGGGTCAAACTGCACGAGTGAGTACGTTTGGTGAGTCACCACGAACGATTCTCTTCTCTCGTCACGAAAACACCTTCTTGCCAACGCCATGGGTGGCGTGTCGACGTGCATGAGCTATCTCTGCTTCTATTTAAACTCATCAACATCCCTTAGTTGAAGATTTTGGATCAAATTGCTTTGTTGAATAAGTTAGGGTTCTGAGTTTGTGCTCTTCGATTCTTCTTCTGTGAGTTGAATTGAATGGTAATCTATACACGAATACAAAGCTCACATCTCGAGCTTTGTATAAACACCAAAATCGTGAGGATTGAGTGAGTGTGTTGGGAGACTTGGAGATTAGAAGTGAAGCTGTTCTTGGCCAAGCTTGTGTCTGGAGCTTACTTTGATCTTGATTTCTGGTAAGCTCGCGAATTCTTGAGTCTCAAATTCGATTCCTTTAGTTAGATTATGTTGCATAGAGTCCAGAAAATCTAATTTCCCCAATTTAATCTTATGTTTCATGTACAAACCAATTCCATTTTGGTGTGGTACTCAAAATGCTCTGCATGTGGCATTTGAAGTTGGTCTGAGATTTTGGAGCCTTTTTCTTGTCAATTCTTGTTTGGAAAACATCTGAGAGGTAAGGGGAAGTAATTATATTCACTAGATAGAGTTTAATTTCATTAAATGTGTTAGAGAGCCACCAAGAGGCTCTAAGGGCTTAGTTTGAATAGGAACTTTGGTTTGGAGACCAATCCATGCTCTATGACTGTGATGAGCAAGTTCTATATCATGCATGCAAGCTTAAATGAACTTTGTTTCATGAATATTGTGCTTATTTTGCAATTTGAAGTGTTGAGTTGCTAAATTGTATATTTCATGCATAATGGATTGATTCTCTGTCAAATTTGTTATTTGATATGAAATGAGTATGTTAACATGTTCAATATGTGGTATATGAACTATTGTGATCACTGTTTTGAGTTAAAAATGTTTAGAAATTGAAATGGTATGTAAAAACCAAGTTTCACTCTGTTCTGTCTGCAGATACTCGAGTATTTGGCTTAATACTCGAGTATTTCGTGGTGCACCAGAGTGAAAATTGGCGCACCAACTTGGGAATCAGATTGAACACTCGAGTAATGTATGAACTACTCGAGTATTCTTGGTAATGGAATACTCGAGTATCTCATGAATTACTCGAGTATATTTATGAAGACCTGAAACCCTAAATCTCTGAAAAGACATGAACGACTCGAGTATAATTATGAACAACTCGAGTAGAATCTGGAAAATGATAAACTACTCGAGTACTTTTAGTCAAATACTTAAAAATACCATTTTTAATTCTAAGTCATTTTGTAACTCTTAGAGGACAATAAACCAAGTGATCCTGGACTTAGAGGAAATTGATTGACGTTATGATGTTTTCATTTGAATAATGATACGTTGCTCGGGAGGCACGAAAATGTATTAATAAAAGGATAAAACATCAACCAATCTCTTTTAAGTAAGGTAACGCATTCATTCTGGAGTTTGGTTGGTAGGACGTATATCATGTTTTTGGTAAACATGTGGAGGGCCTCTGGGAGTGCCAATACGCTTGCTTGATGACACGTCGTTGACGTGGTCGGCTGAGGGAATGCCGATATGGTTATACCGTTTGGATGACGGTCCGTTTGGATGACGGGATATGCTCGGGTGGCATGGATACCAAGCTTGTCGTGTACATTCTAGGTGAATGTACGAATTGTTGTATACCTAGGAATACAACGCACTGTTGAGTGCTGGGTTGTCAGGGATGGACGTCAGAGAGTGACATAGTATGATGGAGATAGGCTTGAGAGCTAAAGTCATGCATCATGCCACTCATTTAAATTAATGATGATAAATGAAATAAGTGTGAGCATCCTATGTGCATTCACTAACTGCTAAGTGTTATATGTGATTGTTGTTATTTGATGCATGTTTACATATTCATATTGCACAATTTATTCTCTATTGGTTACGTGTATAGAATTGCTTACCCCTATGCCCTTGTAGGTGATGTCTCGTTACATTGCTTGCATCGAGATTCGGCCACTTCCTTGTGGCACATGGATCTATGAGGACCATCGCGCGGTGTTCGAGGGTGAGGTAGAGATTGCCTTCTACCACCCGAACCCGTTGATCCGATTCCGTCCTCGTAGATTTAGGATTCCCATCATATACACTATGCATGTACCCCCGTTTTACACTTACCATGGACCACCTCCCACGCGATCAGCTCGCTCTTACCATAGTTTTCGTTTTCAACCTACCCGCTCTCACCCTTTTACTTCGAGAGTCGTCCGCGAGGAGACTCCCCCTTCTGATCCGAGGAGCCCAGTCAGCGAGGAGACTCCCCCTACTACCTTACTACTTTTACTTTTGGGAGACTGCTGCTACTACTACTACTACATCTGATGGTGCCAGATTTGCATGACCACCCTTGGAGTTTCTATTTTGATTATGTACACATATTGTAGATATACTTTTGGAATACTCTAGGGTTTTGGTCATATTACTATGTAGATCAGATTATGGACTTGTATTTTGAGATCTTGGAGACATGATGATGAGACTATGTATTTATGACTTTTACTATATATAAAACCTATGTTTATATTACTAGTGACTGCATAGTCTGATGATTTCCGCTTACTCTGATTTAATCTATTTAAGAGCTCGGCTATAAATATGATTTGATGGCATTAATTTTATCGAACAAAGCATGGGTAACTTTGATTACTTGTATGATACAAAGAGGTTTCCAAAGAGCGAATGTTACCCTATTTGTGAAAAGGTTTTAGAGATCACCGAACTCGATACAAATGTTTTGAAATGGTTTAAAGTTTATTCTCCAAGAATTCCAAATGACGATTTGTGCACCCGCTTTGAAAGAAAATCTTATTTTCCCTATTTTCTTAACACTCACAAGTCCATACATTATCCAATATGAAAGCTTAATTACTTTATTATATTTGGGTAATCCGGAAGGGTGTCACACTGAGTGGTATCAGAGCAAAAGTCAGATCCTGTAGTAGTGGAAGTAGTTCAGAAAGGTAGCCATCAACATCAAGCAGGTATCTCCAAGGCAATCACATTACTTTGAATGTTTTTATTTTGTTTGTTGAGGTTTAAATACCCTTGATTTGTTTGTATCTTGTCTCTTTGAGTACAAGACGCAACTGATTGTAGATTTAATAAGTTTAAGATAGAGCCTTGGAATAGGTAGTGTAATGGAAGTTTCTTTGGTTCAACATATGTGACTATAAGCCCATAGCGCAGGTCTAATATGGCAACTAGAAACCAAAATCACACTAATACGATGCTAGAAAGGATCACCACGGTGCTGGAAGCCAGGCAACGACAGTCTCAACCACCATCTCAACCGGTCAACCCGTCTCATCAAGGTAATGTGGGTAACGCTGAAGCGAAGACTTTGGCTGATTTTAGAAGCTGTAATCCGCCAAAGTTTGAAGGAGGATTTAAACCGGAAGAGGCCAACAAGTGGATTCACACCATGGATAAGATCTTGAGAACGTTGGAGTGTTCTGATGTTCAAAAGGTGGCGTATGCAACCTACATGTTAGAGGAGGAAGCTGAGAACTGGTGGAATCACACGATGCAACTTCTGCAATATGAAGGAAGAGAGGTAAGTTGGGGAGTATTCATGGAGAAGTTTCTCCAAAAGTATTTCCCTGAGGACTTGAGAAGGAAGAAGGAGGTAGAGTTCTTGCAGTTGAAGCAAGGAAACATGAGTGTGGGTGAGCATGCAGCTAAGTTTGAGGAGCTGATGAAATACTCTCCATATTATCAGAACAATCCAGATGAGAGGAGTAAATGCATTAAGTTTGAAGGAGGCTTGAGGCCAAAGTTGAAGTCGATCTTCAGTTACCAGCGAATTCAAAGCTTTCCTGCACTGGTAGACATGTGTAGGATGTATGAAGATGATACCAAGGCTGAGGAGATGCAAGTCTCAGAGAAGAAGGATAGTCAAGGCTATGGACCTCAGAGGCGTAAAGGTCTCAACAACCGAGGAAAAGGACCGTATGATCGCCGAGGGAAAGGCAAAGGAAAAGCTGGTGATTCTGATAGAAGGGATTATCGGAGAGAGGCTCCATTCTGTGACAAGTGCAAGCGCAATCACTATGGCCGTGTGTGTTGGGGGACAAGTGGTTGCTTTAACTGTGGAAAGCCGGGACATTTCGCAAGGGACTGCAAGGAACCGGCCAAGGCCAACTCAAGAGGGGCTGCTGATAGGCCTATGGCTCAAGGGAGAGTTTTCACCCTTAGTGGTGTGGAAGCAAGTCGATCTTATGATCTGGTGCAAGGTAAATACTTGCTTAATGGTCAGTCTTGCTATGTTTTGTTTGATTCTGGTGCAACGCATTCATTCGTTTCGTATGAATGTGTAAACTGGTTAGGCTTGATGATGTCTGAAATGCCTTATGCTCTCAAAGTAGAAACCCCTACCAACGCTCCTGTTGTAGTTTCTAGAGCATGTCTTAACTGTTGTATAGAAGTGTTAGGACAAACCTCTAAAGTAGATTTGATCTGCTTACCCTTAGTGCAATTAGATGTGATCTTGGGAATGGACTGGTTAAGTCAAAACCAAGTAATCATTGATTGTGATAGAAAAGTAGTGACCTATAGAAGCCCAAAACCCTCCGGCTACGTGTGCCTGTTCAACTCTGAGGTGGAGGAGAATGGTCCAAGGATCGAAGAGATCCCCATTGTCAGAGACTTTCCGGATGTTTTTGCTGATGAGATCCCTAGTCTTCCACCAAGAAGAGAAATTGAATTCGGTATCGACTTAGTTCCGGGAACAGGTCCCATTTCTATCGCTCCCTATAGAATGGCACCACCGGAAATGGCAGAAATGAAGAAGCAGATTGAGGAGCTATTACAGAAACAGATGATTCGACCAAGTGTGTCACCTTGGGGTGCTCCGGTTTTGTTTGTCAGGAAGAAAGATGGTAGTATGAGGATGTGCATCGACTACCGGCAACTGAATAAGGTCACCATCAAGAACAAGTATCCGTTGCCAAGGATAGATGACCTTATGGATCAAGTTCGTGGAGCCTCAGTATTTTCCAAGATCGATTTGAGGTCAGGATACCATCATATTAGGATAAGAGAAGAGGATATCTCTAAGACTGCATTTCGATCTCGATACGGACATTATGAGTACGTCGTGATGCCGTTCGGATTGACTAATGCACCAGCCATCTTCATGGACTACATGAATCAAATCTTTAGACCTTATTTAGATTCATTCGTGATTGTGTTCATTGATGATATTCTCATTTACTCTAAGAGCCCGGAGGAGCATGCCGAACACTTGAGGATATTGTTGAGCATCCTAAAGGAGAATCAATTGTACGCCAAACTTACAAAGTGTGAGTTCTGGCTGAAGGAGGTTAAGTTCTTGGGGCATGTGATTTCGGACAAGGGAATAGCCGTTGATCCGACAAAAGTGAGTTCGGTTTTGCAATGGGAGCAACCAAAGTCGGTCACGGAGGTGAGAAGCTTTCTTGGTTTGGCTGGTTATTATAGAAGGTTTATCGAAGGTTTCTCGAAGATCGCACTGCCTCTGACGAAGTTGACTCGGAAAGATCAACCATTCCTATGAGATGAGAAATGTGAAAGGAGTTTTCAAGAGTTGAAGGAAAGGTTGACATCGTCTCCTGTATTGGTTCTGCCCGATACACAAAAGAGTTTTGATGTGTATTGTGACGCGTCGAAACAAGGTCTTGGGTGTGTTTTGATGCAAGAGGGACAAGTCGTCGCCTATGCCTCGAGACAGCTAAAAGTTCATGAAATGAACTATCCAACCCATGATCTGGAGCTGGCAGTGGTGGTGTTTGCCTTAAAGATTTGGAGGCACTATCTCTATGGCACTACGTTCCGGGTGTTCAGTGACCATAAGAGTTTAAAGTACCTCTTTGATCAAAAGGAGTTGAATATGAGGCAACGCCGATGGATGGAGTTTTTGAAGGATTATGAGTTTGAACTCCATTATCATCCTGGAAAGGCCAATGTTGTGGCAGATGCATTGAGTAGGAAGGCAATGCACATCAGTGGAATGATGGTCAGAGAAGCTGCATTGATAGAGGAATTCCGGGATTTGAGTCTGACGATGCAAGTGAAGCCTACAAGTATCAAGATGAGGATGCTGCAGATTGCTAATGAGTTTCTACAAAGGATTCGGGAATTGCAAGGCAAGGATGAGAAGCTCATAGAAAAGAGGAAGTTGAGGGAAGAAGGCAAGGAATTGGAGTTTCAAGAAGGGAAGGATGGAATCCTTCGCTTTAAAACAAGGATTTGTGTGCCTGATGATTTAGAAGTAAGAAGGATGATTCTGGATGAAGCGCATAAGAGTAAGATGAGTATGCATCAAGGAGCTACCAAAATGTACCAGGACTTAAAGAAGCTATTTTGGTGGCCTGGTTTGAAGAAAGACATCACTGAGTATGTGGCCTGTTGTTTGGTGTGTCAAAAGGCCAAGGTGGAACATCAAAGGCCAGGAGGAGAGTTACTTCCTTTGGAGATTCCGTTGTGGAAATGGGATAGCATCTCGATGGATTTCGTGTCGGGATTGCCAAGGACATCTACTGGTCATGATGCAATCTGGGTGATAGTGGATCGTTTGACCAAGTCGGCGCATTTCATTCCCGTGAATATGCACTATTCGTTGGAAAAGCTCACCCAGTTGTACATCAAAGAAGTTGTTCGTCTGCACGGTGTACCATCAAGCATTGTATCTGATCGCGATCCGAGGTTTACATCGAAGCTCTGGGAAGATCTGCATAGAGCCTTGGGTTCAAGATTGAAACTGAGTTCTGCATACCATCCTCAGACTGATGGCCAAACGCAGAGGACTATTCAGTCATTGGAGGACATTCTACGAGCCTGTGCTTTGGAAGGACAAGGGAATTGGGAACAGATGTTGCCACTCGTGAAATTCACTTACAACAACAGTTACCATACGAGCATTGGAATGGCACCATTTGAAGATTTGTATGGGAGAAAGTGCCAGACGCCGTTATGTTGGTTCCAAGTGGGGGAGAATTCTCTGGTTGGACCAGATTTTGTGCAAGAGACCACGGAACAGATCAGGATGATACAAGAGAAGATGAGGGCAGCTCAAAGTAGGCAGAAAAGCTATGCTGATAAGAGAAGAAAACCATTAGAGTTCGCCGAAGGAGACCATGTATTTGTTAGAATAGTACCAACCAAAGGTGTTAGTAGAGCCTTGAAAACTTAGAAACTATCACCTAAGTTTATTGGTCCCTACCAAATTCTCAAAAGAGTCGGCCCAGTAGCTTATCAGTTAGCCCTACCTCCGTCATTAGCTAACCTTCATAATGTATTCCATGTGTCTCAACTAAAAAGATATGTCCATGACCCCACCATTATCCTTAGAATCCAACCTGATGACTTAGAAATTCATGAGAACCTAACCTTCAAAGCTGTGCCAGTTCGTATTGAAGATCGAAGAATTATGCAGCTTAGAGGAAAAGACATTCGTCTGATCAAAGTCGTCTGGGTGTGTGGCGATGTAATGGAAGCATCATGGAAATTAGAAGATAAGGTGCGTCAGGATTATCCTGACTTGTTTGTATGAGTTGAATTTCGGGGACGAAATTCCTTGTAAGTGGGGGAGTAGTGTAACACCCCAAAATTTTAATCCCCGATTAATGAAATGGTAATTATAAATTAATTATAATTAATTATTTCCATATTAATCCTTGATTAAAATATGTGTTTATATAGTTGGTATATGTGTGTGAATTGATTTAATAAATATAATAAATGCCTAAGATGAGTATTTTGCATATTAGTCCCTGGGTTGGGACCTAGAGGTAATTATAGGAAATATTTTGGAGGGAAAGTAAATAAAATAATTATTTTTCAAAAATTGGGAAAAATACTCGAGTATTTTCTAAAAAACTCGAGTATTCTGGGTCAAACTGCACGAGTGAGTGCGTTTGGTGAGTCACCACGAACGATTCTCTTCTCTCGCCACGAAAACACCTTCTTGCCAACGCCATGGGTAGCGTGTCGACGTGCATGAGCTATCTCTGCTTCTATTTAAACTCATCAACATGCCTTAGTTGAAGATTTTGGATCAAATTGCTTTGTTGAAGAAGTTAGGGTTCTGAGTTTGTGCTCTTCGATTCTTCTTCTGTGAGTTGAATTGAGTGATAATCTATACATGAATACAAAGCTCACATCTCGAGCTTTGTATAAACACCAAAATCGTGAGGATTGAGTGAGTGTGTTGGGAGACTTGGAGATTATAAGTGAAGCTGTTCTTGGCCAAGCTTGTGTCTGGAGCTTACTTTGATCTTGATTTCTGGTAAGCTCACGAATTCTTGAGTCTCAAATTCGATTCCTTTAGTTAGATTATGTTTCATAGAGTCCAGAAAATCTAATTTCCCCAATTTAATCTTCTGTTTCATGTACAAACCAATTCCATTTCGGTGTGGTACTCAAAATGCTCTGCATGTGGCATTTGAAGTTGGTCTGAGAATTTTGGAGCCTTTTTCTTGTCAATTCTTGTTTGGAAAACATCTGAGAGGTAAGGGGAAGTAATTATATTCACTAGATAGAGTTTAATTTCATTAAATGTGTTAGAGAGCCACCAAGAGGCTCTAAGGGCTTAGTTTGAATAGGAACTTTGGTTTGGAGACCAATCCATGCTCTATGACTGTGATGAGCAAGTTCTATATCATGCATGCAAGCTTAAATGAACTTTGTTTCATGAATATTGTGTTTATTTTGCAATTTGAAGTGTTGAGTTCCTAAATTGTATATTTCATGCATAATGGATTGATTCTCTGTCAAATTTGTTATTTGATATGAAATGAGTATGTTAACATGTTCAATATGTGGTATATGAACTATTGTGATCACTGTTTTGAGTTAAAAATGTTTAGAAATTGAAATGGTATGTAAAAACCAAGTTTCACTCTGTTCTGTCTGCAGATACTCGAGTATTTGGCTTAATACTCGAGTATTTCGTGGTGCACCAGAGTGAAAATTGGCGCACCAACTTGGGAATCAGATTGAACACTCGAGTAATGTATGAACTACTCGAGTATTCTTGGTAATGGAATACTCGAGTATCTCATGAATTACTCGAGTATATTTATGAAGACCTGAAACCCTAAATCTCTGAAAAGACATGAACGACTCGAGTATAATTATGAACAACTCGAGTAGAATCTGGAAAATGATAAACTACTCGAGTATGTTGGGAAAAACTCGAGTATTTTTAGTCAGATACTTAAAAATACCATTTTTAATTCTAAGTCATTTTGTAACTCTTAGAGGACAATAAACCAAGTGATCCTGGACTTAGAGGAAATTGATTGACGTTATGATGTTTTCATTTGAATAATGTTACTTTGCTCGGGAGGCACGTAATGTATTAATAAAAGGATAAAACATCAATCAATCTCTTTTAAGTAAGGTAACGCATTCATTCTGGAGTTTGGTTGGTAGGACGTATATCATGTTTTTGGTAAACATGTGGAGGGCCTCTGGGAGTGCCAATACGCTTGCTTGATGACACGTCGTTGACGTGGTCGGCTGAGGGAATGCCGATATGGTTATACCGTTTGGATGACGGTCCGTTTGGATGACGGGATATGCTCGGGTGGCATGGATACCAAGCTTGTCGTGTACATTCTAGGTGAATGTACGAATTGTTGTATACCTAGGAATACAACGCACTGTTGAGTGCTGGGTTGTCAGGGATGGACGTCAGAGAGTGACATAGTATGATGGAGATAGGCTTGAGAGCTAAAGTCATGCATCATGCCACTCATTTAAATTAATGATGATAAATGAAATAAGTCTGAGCATCCTATGTGCATTCACTAACTGCTAAGTGTTATATGTGATTGTTGTTATTTGATGCATGTTTACATATTCATATTGCACAATTTATTCTCTATTGGTTACGTGTATAGAATTGCTTACCCCTATGCCCTTGTAGGTGATGTCTCGTTACATTGCTTGCATCGAGATCCGGCCACTTCCTAGTGGCACATCGATCTATGAGGACCATCGCGCGGTGTTCGAGGGTGAGGTAGAGATTACCTTCTACCACCCGAACCCGTTGATCCGATTCCGTCCTCGTAGATTTAGGATTCCCATCATATACACTATGCATGTACTCCCGTTTTACACTTACCATGGACCACCTCCCACGCGACCAGCTCGCTCTTACCATAGTTTTCGTTTTCAACCTACCCGCTCTCATCCTTTTACTTCGAGAGTCGTCCGCGAGGAGACTCCCCCTTCTGATCCGAGGAGCCCAGTCAGGGTTTCACCATCCCCTGACCCGGTACCCAGTGGTAGGGTACACTCTCCCTCAGACGAGATCGAGGAGGATCCGGTGGAGGACGAGAGTGGGAGCGAGCCTGTCGTGCATTCTACTGGGAGTGACTGGAGGGACGATGATCCCTAGGTATATGCATATGGTATGTGATGAGGATCAGTGGGTCCGATGTGTGGATGTTGTGGAGGAGACTTCCTGCTGCTGCTGTGTTGTTAATGATGCTACTACCTTACTACTTTTACTTTTGGGAGACTGCTGCTACTACTACTACTACATCTGATGATACCAGATTTGCATGACCACCCTTGGAGTTTCTATTTTGATTATGTACACATATTGTAGATATACTTTTGGAATACTCTAGGGTTTTGGTCATATTACTATGTAGATCAGATTATGGACTTGTATTTTGAGATCTTGGAGACATGATGATGAGACTATGTATTTATGACTTTTACTATATATAAAACCTATGTTTATATTACTAGTGACTGCATAGTCTGATGATTTCCGCTTACTCTGATTTAATCTATTTAAGAGCTCGGCTATAAATATTATTTGATGGCATTAATTTTATCGAACAAAGCATGGGTAACTTTGATTACTTGTATGATACAAAGAGGTTTCCAAAGAGCGAATGTTACCCTATTTGTGAAAAGGTTTTAGAGATCACCGAACTCGATACAAATGTTTTGAAATGGTTTAAAGTTTATTCTCCAAGAATTCCAAATGACGATTTGTGCACCCGCTTTGAAAGAAAATCTTATTTTCCCTATTTTCTTAACACTCACAAGTCCATACATTATCCAATATGAAAGCTTAATTACTTTAATATATTTGGGTAACCCAGAAGGGTGTCACAGGGAGGACCCTAAAGAACGAATTTTTGGGAACAAGATGAAGTTTCTAGTATAAAAACATTTTGGAAAAGTGAGATATTTCAGAAGATGAATTTCGGGGACGAAATTCCTTTTAAGTGGGGGAGTAGTGTAACACCCCTAATCTTCGTCTCCCAAATAACCAAGAAATTGATTATAACAATTATTTTATAATTGATTTATATTAGTTTTGAAGGTTTTAGTTTTTGTACATTATGTGTTTTGATATAAAAATATGAGATATATTTTTATATGGTTATTTTGTACAAAAATGTGAATATTGTAAATTAGCCCTTGGGTTGGGACCTAATTGCAATATTAAAAAGGTTTTTGAAGAAAGAGTAATTAAATTATTAATTTTTGAATTTTATCAGTATGTAACCGGTTAGAAGGGCTGTGTAACCAGTTACACGATGAACTCAGAAAACTGGGTTAGTGCGTTTGATGAGTAATCACGTGTTTTAACCCAGAATTCGCCACGAAATCGTCTTAATCTTAGTGGGGATAGACGTGTCATCATGCATGGAGCTCTGATTTTGCTATATATAGCCTTGTGTTGATGAATTGAAACCCATTTTGCTCCTGAATTGCTGAAGCTCTGTTTTAGGGTTCTTGATTCGTCTGGTGCGATTCTCCTTCGTTTCTGAGAGTTAGATCATGAGTGATACACGGTTACAAAGCTCACATCAAGGGCTTTGTATTGATATAAAGTTTGTGAGTTGAGAGTTCCTGGAGTTTGAGAACGAAGCTTGCCAAGTTGAGGTGTTGATGCTGTCAAACCTCAGCTTCTGGTTTCTGGAGCAGACTTTGAAGCTCGATTTTGGTAAGCACACGAACCCTTTTGGTTTCAAATCTATTCCTACCTCTAGTGCATGTTGCATAGATTGAGTGCTGATGGTTTTCCCCAATTTGTTTGTCCAATTCATGTGTCAAATCTTGTAGTTTTTGGACCCTGTCAAACCTGTTGTGGACTGAAAATGGAGATTGTGGATTCTGGGGAGATCTGGAAAATTCCAGTGATTAGATTCATCAAGCACGAACCTAAGGTAAGGGGGAAGCTTACTATTTGCTAGAATGAGAATAAATTGTCGTAGAATATAGGATGAGTCACCAAGAGACTCAAAGGGCATAAGTTGAAATGGTTAAATGGCTTGGAGACCAATTTGAGCTCAATTGATGTTTTGAGCAATGTTATCTGAATGCATGCAAGCTATGTTGATGTTGATTTCATGACTTACTTGGATATTATGTGAATTGATGCATTAAGTTGTGAAATGTGTGCAATTATGTGCAATTTGTGTATCCAAATTGAATGCATGCAAGATAGATATGTTTCTGTGTTTAAACATATTTATTTAATGTATATGAACTCTGTTAAAGGTTGAAATTTTGTTAGATTTGAGTAGTGAAGAGAATGGTTTGTTAAAACTCATGTTTTAGTGTCAGACTACATAATCTAACCGGTTACTCGATATTCGTAACCGGTTAGACCCTGTTAAAATGCAAAAGAAAATAAGTTTACAAAAACAACATTGTGGTCTTACAAATCCTACTCAAATCTAGGCCTTAATTTCATGGAAAACAATCTGAAAATAAGTTGATTTCACTGTTATAGTTCAGATTGCAGTTAAAGAGTTAATACCTTAAGGTAATGAGATAGTTTCAAGAGGAAATTATGCTCATTGGACAATGAAATGTGATTTAGACTTTTGAATGATATAAACAGTGGTTTTGAGGTATTAACATTGTTAAACTGGTTTATGGATTGGGTAGGGAATTCAAGAAAAAGGGTTTTCTGAATTACAATGGTAAACAGTTCAGGTCTGTAATTCTAACCGGTTAGCCTAGAACTGTAACCGGTTAGTACCTGATTCTGAAAAATAAAAAGTTAAGTTTTTGAATACCATTGACTTTGTTTTACCAATCTAAGTTTAAGGGCATGTCTTGAGATAATTCAAAAGAGAATTTTGTGTCAAAGACTATACCCCAAATAAATCGTTCAAAAGAGAAATTGGAATATTTCTAAAATCACAGTAATTAATGGAAAGACCAACCTTAGTAATTATGTATGCGATGCGTGCATAGAGAAAGGTGATGAAATAGGTTGGCAAGGATTGTTTGTGATGTTCGGGGTACACGACCCTGTACTCTAGGAGTACTAAACTGATGCAACCAACTTGATGACACATTCTGGGAATGTGGCCATTGTCTGGGACATGGTTTCTTGGACACGTTCTGGGAACGTGATGCACACTCTGGTAGTGGTGCTTGATTATATTCCAAGTATGGGTTGCGATACGTTCTAGGAACGTATGTTAGTGTTCTGGGAACATGTTGGTATAATAATGGAATTAAAGATAAAACCAACCTTGATGATTGTGCATTCATATAGAATGGAAGTTTGGTTGGTAGGAACGTTTATCATATTCTGGGAATATGAGGAGGGTACTCCGAGAGTACCAAATGATAACATACTTGATGACACATTATAGATATGTGGCCAGTGTCTGGGACCTGGTTTTATACGTTCTGGGAACGTATGTTAGTGTTCTGGGAACACATTGATATGCAACCTACTTGATGACACATTATAGATATGTGGCCAGTGTCCGGGAATGGTTTTTATGCGTTCTGGGAACGTATGCGTTCTAGGAACGTGGTGCACACTCTGGGAGTGGTGCTTATTATTCCAAGTATGGTTTGCTACACGTTCTGGGAACGTGGTGCACACTCTGGGAGTGATGCGTATTATCCAAGTATGGTTCGGCATTACGTTCTGGGAACAAATGTCGGTGTTCCGGGAACACAACGGTGTATTGGTTGGACGTCCAAGATGGACTTTTAGAGGCCTCAGTTGTGGAAGGAAATCATGCATCATGCCACCTGCATTGAAAGAATTGTTATGATTAACCGGGTGTGCTCATATGATTATGCATCATGATTTGCTACATGTTAACTTGTGGATGTTAGTTTTATTCTCATTTGATTATGCGAATATGTATAGCTAACCCCCATGCCCTTATTAGGTGTTGATCGTGCATCTAGCTTGCACAAGAATCAGTAAAGGGAGGTGTCCCTTAGGTGCATGCAGAGTATAGAAAGTGTGGGTTGGGAACCCGTTGTGCAGATATCGAGGATCCGACCAGAAGGATGTTTGGACAAAGGACCAGTGACCAGCTCTATAACATTTCTATTTTTAATAGAACTTACATGATACATATTTTGGAAAAAGGTATCATAAGAGGAGTTCAGTTTCATAATTATACTTATTTGGTATTAATAGACTTGTTACACTTGATACATTTTGGGGGTACAATATGATGATTTTACTATGTTTCCGCAAACTCTGATTTTAATAGTCAACCTTTATCATTGATCAAGTGTTTCTGAAATTAAATTTTCAAGGGAAATGAAAATTCTTATTTTCAGATCTTTTTCCAACGATAACAAGTCCAAGTTTTCATAAACTTCTTACTTTTCATATAAAGTAAGATGATATACAATTTTCAAATAAGGGTGTTTTGTTTTCCAATTAATTCTGTAAGACCAAATTTTAATAAGAGAATTTATTTGAGTTCCAGTAACAATCGGGAAGCAGTTACGAGCGTCGCAGTGGAAACCAAGGAGCGTATCGTGTGGATTATCGTCAGTCCAGGTGAGAGAGAAGCTTTCCTAAGACACCGTGGTAGTTAGGTGATTTATTAGGACGTTCCGTATCATCTCAAAGATCGGAACTAAGTGGTTAGAGTCAGTAGTATAAGTGGCAATTGTTTGATTGTGTGGCCACTTATACGAAGGTGATGATTACCGCATTGTGTTGTGTGATGTTTGTGTTAATAATAGCATGCTTTTATATATTTATTTAATTATGCCTGATGATTATCTATTCTGTTAAATTAAATAAGTAACATGCTGATGGACGTCTGTCACGTCCTGAATAGGAAAATGAAAATGAGATCAGTAAGTGGAAGAAAATAAGGATGTAAAGAGAAAAGAATAATGATAAGATGGATGTGAAAGGGAATAAAGAGTTGAGATTGGGGAATGAATTGATGATAATGTTGAGAACGAGCCAGAGCTGGGAAAGTATTGTTGTTGTTGGAACAAGGTGGGAATTGAGGGGAGCTGGGCTCCTGTGTTTTTGGTTTTAGTCTGGGACTAGTTTTGAGTTGAGCTTGCTCCTCCATTAGCGCTCAGCAAAGCTGTGTTTCTTGAAAAAGGATTTTTGAAAAGATTTTTAGAAAAGGATTTTGAAAGGATTGTGAGACAAGAATTTTGAAAAGATTTTTAGAAAAAGATTTTTGTAAGGATGTTTTGAGAAAGGGTTGATGAATGAGAGTGTGAAATGAGATGTGAGTTCCTGGTTGTAATCCCAGCTCTGTGCCATATGAGATTTACTGAGAGAAAGATTGAGTAAAGTTAGTGGTCGGGACTCGTTGAAGGGTTGCACGAAGGACGGGCCGACCTTAGGATAAGTAAAAAGATAAAAGACTTAAAAGACATGCGCGGTGAGGTATGAGAGTGCGAAGTAGTGGAGAGGAAGAAACGATAAGTATCTGCAGATACTTAGGACGAGATTGCATTAGGGGAGGACGATGACGGTGAAACGTCAAGAAGTCTAAAGTATGTTTCTAGGCAGAACGAACTCCACATGCGGCGCACTAACGTGGTGGGGACTGGGTCTAATGCCGTGGCAAGTTCTGCGGGCCCACTAGAAACATACTGTCGCCCCCTAGATTGCAAATCGAGAACAGTGAGAGGGACTGGAATGGGGCATTGTGTTTTGCCACTGCGTGGATAGTGAGCCTTGATATTATTGAATTGATTTGAGGACGAGATCCTCCTGGTCTGCATTTATGTGTTGTGACAGCTGTCGTGCCCGCGTGGTAAAGGTCCTGTACTCCTGTTTGCTTCCGACTAGGTTGGGTGGATGACCGAGGAGATGTAGACGTGAGTGATCGTCGAGATTGATATGAATGCTTTGATGGTATTTTAACATTACCCAATCCCCAGAGGTTATGAAATGATATGAATGATGGAAAAGAGAGTACAATGATGAAATGGAAATGAATGAGAAAAGGAAAGAATGTTTATAAGATGCGAAAGTAAAGAAGAATGAGGAAGTATAACAATACTGCTAATAATGTAAGATGATAATGATGATGATGATGTCAATAATCTGTTTGGTTGTTGTATGCCTGTGTCTTGTATTGTGTGTTTGTTTGGTCCTATTATCTTGCCTATCGTAATCCCACACCGTCGACGATTCGTCGTTCGGAACGCTTACTCTCTCATGTTCGTTGGCATATCGGTGTTGCTGGTATCTCAACGGGCAGATGGAGTACTGCATGGATATCGTCATGTGGCATTAGTATGGAAGAGGTTGGAAGTACACCCCATGTGGTTGGGCATGGACCGGCTACACAGAGATCGTGATCCCAGATTCGGAGCATAGACTGAGCGGAGCTGACTTGGGGCTGCACTTGGGGCAAGTCACTGTGCGTGGATATGGGAGTCACGAAGAGAAGAAGCTGTACGAGACTCAGAGGAACTCCGTCGCTTTAGATGGAGTAAAGCTGGCACCAACGTCAAAAGGGAAAGCAGGGACCGAGATGGCGTCTTCATCGGGAAACAAGAAAGGACGCACGACAAAAAGGAAGGACCTACATCTGATTGTGTTCAATAGGAAAGTTTAAGAATAGGATCATAGTGTATGTTTGTGATGAGTGTTTTAAGTTAAGGATTACCTAAGTGATGAATCATCCATGTAACTTAACTTGTTTTGAAGACATGCCATACTTTTGTACCATCTTGTGAAAAATGTTCAATGGCCTTTTTAATGAAATACAAAGAACCGCTTGAATTGAAACTAAACCCTTTTTCTTGAAAATGTTTTTGTAAACTTAAGTGGATAAGTTTTGGTTATAGTAACAACTCGGTTTTCATTGAAGAGGGGGTTGTGAATACCAAGACTTTCCCATGATGTTCTCAACTACTTCAACAATGTTTTTTTTTAAAAAAAAAAATTGGCCTCAATTTTTGGCAACTTTAATACGTAAAGGTTAATGATTTTGGTAAACAAAAATCGGGTTGTTACAAACGTGGTAGGGACTGGGTCTAATGTCGTGGTAAGTTCTGCAACCGGGACCGGAATAGTGCTGTCACCCCTTTGGCATTTCAGGAACAGTGAGAGGGACTGGAACGGGGCATTTATGATTGCCGCTGAGAGCGCGCATTGATATGATATTTGAATTGATATGATTTGAGGCAGGGCCTCCTGGTCTGGGACCATTTGTTTGTATGACAGCTGTCGTGCCCGCGTGGTAAAGGTCATGTACTCCTGTTTGCTTCCGACTAGGTTGGGTGGTTGACCGAGGAGATGTAGATGTGTGTGAGCTCAATGATGTTTCCCCCTCATCATTGATGCTAACCGAAATAATGAAACTTAAAAGACAAAGATGTTTCAAAGAGAAGCATTAAGCATCGAATAAGATTTATAAAGATGAGAGAATTATTGGAATAAGTAGCAAGTGTGGAAATTATGATTGAGAACAGTTGTGAAAGTTCGTGAGAAGGATTTTGGGATTGTGATGATAAGAACCTGAGTAAAGTATTTGTGTTCATGATAATGATGGTGATGATTTTATTACTGTTATGATTTTTATCTGCTATATGCATTTGTTGATGATTATGTGATTGCATGTCATGTTGTTTTATTGTTCTGTCCATCTTTATATTCAATCTTCCCGAGACCGCAAGGTCAACCCGTTAGTGTTCGGAACACTGACTCTCTCCTACCTTGTTGTCGTATCGGCAACCGCTGATATTGCAACAGGTAGATGGCACAGCGGAAGCGTGGTGGGCTTCATCAACCAAATTCGGAGTTAGACGACAAGTAATAGGAAGCATGACTAGACGCTAGGAATTCCCCTGGCGGAATGTATACCATGGTAAGTTCTTAGTTACCTAGCTCTACCATACTGTACCCCGGCAAGAGTTTTTGCTTAACACTTATGTTTTGTAAACAAGTAAACTGGGCTACGTTTTGAATGATGTTTCGAAAACTAGTTTCAAAGTGTGGTGTCTTGTGACATCTCGGTTTGGAACTTGAAAGAGTTTATGTAATGTGTGAACACGAGTTTTAATTATAATTATGTTTTAAAAGTCTGAGTGTTCTCGCGTTCACATAACACTTGTTTAAAAAAAATGGCCCTAATTTTCACTACTTTGATTTTAAGTTTTCAAGTTGCCGAATCGGGGTGTTACACCAGAAAAATCTGAAAATTACATTTTCAAAATCTATTTTTCAAGACGATCGTTTTGATATAAAATTCATGAAAATCCGAGTTACGGTTAAAAAGTTACAAATTTTCCAAGTTAACAGTTCAAAAACTTTATTTCAAATAAAAATCAACTTTTTAATAAAATCACAACTCAACAAAACCACTCATTCCTCTTTTATAAAAACATTTTGTTTATACATATTCATGAAAATCACATTTTTATTTCTTTCTCAGACAAAATACTTTTCTGAAAATATATTCTCAGCGTTTTCTTTTAACGAAAATCGTTTATGCACGTATGGGAAAAATGCGGGGTGTTACACATAAAATAATTTGGATCAGAAAAAGAGTAAAGTATTAAATATGTGACACCTACCACAATTGTTGATATGTTTTTTTATGATAGTATATATTTTGTAATTTTTTTGGTAAAAGAAAAAAATTCATTACCACGTGCAAAACTCAGAAGCAATGAAACGACCATAATAATGGTGAATTAATAGCTACTTAATAGCTACATAATAATTTAACCTTGCCACCTTCTATGAAGGGTTCAAGATCAATGATTTTTTTTTAAATTTATTAACTGAAACTAATGGCGAATTAATAGCTACTTCTAAAATGTTAGGAATATTTTTGACTTTTAGAAAATGGCAGAAAAATAATGAAGAAGATTTGTCAGTACCTGATTCAGTAAGAAAGTGAAGGAGTTATGTGCTGAAAGACATGGAATTCAAAAGTAATATATTAGGAGGTTGGTAAGACTTATATTCCACTAATTCATGGGTTCAAATCCCATTGCCAATTAGAGCACCACCATAAACACATTTATAGTCTTGAGATCTGTCATGTCCCACAATAAATCCTAGGGGCCCAACTCAGAAAAAAATTGTTTTTTGTTAAAATTTGAGTTGTTAATAATTTTTAATACGTTAATTTTAATAGCACAAAATAGTACTCCCTCCGTCGCTAATTATAAGACCTGTTTGGGAGATTTCACGTAAATTAAGAAAGTTGATTAATTTTGTTATTTGTAATGAAAATGTAAACTTTTGATGTGTATTTTCAAAATTACCCCTATTATTAAAAAGTGTTAAATAAATAGGGGTGTTTGTGGAAAAAAGTAATTAATGATCATTGAAAATTGGTATGGGGTCATATAAATAGGGACAAAATAAAAGTGTCAAAATGGTCTTATTATTAGGGACGGAGGGAGTATATTTTAAAACATTGTCGTTGTCATCAATGAATTTGGCACAAAGAATTTTTTTTATAAGCGAAACTACAAAAGAAAAGAATATTGAAATATTTATCTGAATTGTTCTTCCCATCGCTCCCAACATCTAGATATAGCGAATCGATTACATCCTTAAAGTTTAGAAGACATAATTAAGTTTTTGAAGAGAAAGGGTTCGAAAATGTTTTTGTATTAGACAATTTTTCACAGGGAGCGAAAAAATTTGGTAAACTAAAACGATATGTAGTAGATATTCTTACCATATTCAAAAATAACAGAACTCAAAAAAATGAAACCAATGAAGAAAATAAAATGGGATAAGAGACAAAATTGATCTTGCTTATGAAAATTCGGCACTGTAAATTATTCTGTGAAGAGACATACATCGTGTGCTTCACTCCATGCACGCAATTCAAAAAGGCATCAGTACACTGATGGGCTTTACAAATTGCATACAGGGAGTCAGACACACATGAATATGAAAAATAATGCACGATAACTACATATGCAACAAGTTTTCTTCCATCACTTACATCATAGTAGATGATGTTAATATATGAAGATCTCACAAATTTTGTAATCTCCAATAATATTTAGAAGGGATTCAAAGATTTTTTGAAAATTAAATTGAACGGAAATCTCTCATTTTTACCTCCTTTTATAATATGGGCTAATTGATCTTAGAATGGTAGGCAGGTAGGTATGGTAAGTGGGTATGCAGGTACATTGTCCAGGTTCAACCAACCTGATTTTCTCTTGTAACACCCTCATTTTATATCTCGAAAATACGAAATATTTTCAAATGATTGAAATACTTGCTATCAAAATTAGGACTAGAAAATTTTTCATTTTTGAATCAATACTTGCTCGATTATAAACACTTTTAATCTGAACAATTATTTGAATTCCTCTTAGTAATATCTTGATTACAAAAAGACTCTCGAGATAATATTTTCTTCAACATAGTAAAACATCTTCGTAGTCCTTATTGAAACATATTATTTGTCTCTCGAGTTTGAGTGAATGTATAAAACATAAACTTATTGCCGAATCCTTTTTGAATCGAAATCAGATTATGCGGAAGTAAAAGTAATACTTATGGGGCACTGCTGAGGTAAATAAAACATAATATATATATATATATATATATATATATATATATATATCATAGCATAAAAACCCCATCAGTATCGTCAGTAGCAAGTAGTGAAAGTCAAGATAGCAAGTTTGGTGAAATATATACAAACCAGCTGCATAAAAGAAACCTCACTCTAAGACCTCTCAAAATATATATAATATATCACATAGTCTTAAAAGTAGAAGTCCCAGAGCAGGTCATCCATGTCCTCAGCAGCTCCTTAGATCCTCCATAACTCTATCCCTAGGATCTAGGATCCAAAATATCCATGCTATGCAGGCTCCTATGAACCAGCAGGTCCACCTCTAGTAGAAACAGTCGGCTCGACATGCACCTCCTCCTCGCTCTCATCCTCCATAGGGTCCTCCTCGACCTCGTCCGACTGTGTGGAGATCCAACCACTGGGTCTAGGATCTGCAGAAGCAGTCCTCTCGAAATCAGTCAGACCAGGAGGAGGAGTCTCCTCAGTAACAACTCTATGGGAGGAAGGATGAGAACGAGTGGCAGCTCTGAAACGAAAACTATGAAAACGACGCATAGGGCGAGCCGGGGGTGGTCCTCTATATGTATAAAAGGGTGGAACGTGCATAGTATAGACTAAGGGGATCCTAAATCGACGAGGTCGCACTCGCACCAGAGGGTTGGGGTGGTAGAGAGTAATCTCCACCTCCCCCTCAAAAGTGGCACGGTGCTCCTCATACGTCCATATACCACTAGGGATAGGGCGTATCTCGATGCAAGCTAGGTATCTGGCCATCACCTAAACAGGGCACAGGGAGTAAGTATACACATATACATAATTGATAAAGACTAAAATTACAAACACAAGTATATCATGGACAGATAATAATGCAAGTACATATGAGCACACCAATTTCCAACATTATATCTCTTATAATGCAAGTGGCATGATGTATGATTTTCTATCCACGACTAAGGCCTCTAAAAGTCCATCTTGGACGTCCATCCAATACACCCTTGTGTTCCCGGAACACTGACATTCGTTCCCAGAACGTAATGCCAAACCATACTTGGATAATAAGCATCACTCCCGGAGTGTGCACCACGTTCCCAGAACGCATACGTTCTTAGAACGCATAAAAACAGGTCCCGGACACTGGCCACATTCCCAGAATGTGTCATCAAGTAGGTTACAATTTGGTACTCCCGGAGTACCCTCCTCATATTCCCAGAATATGATAAACGTTCCTACCAACCAAACTTCCATTCTATATGGATGCACAATTATCAGGGTTGGTTTTATCTTTACATTAATTACTGTGATTTAGAAATATTCCAATTTCCCTTTTGAATGATTTATTTGAGGCATAATTTATGGCACAAAATTCTCCTTTGAATTCTCTCAAAAACATGCCCTTAAGCTTAGATTGGGAAAACATAACCAATGGTATTCAAAAACTTAACTTTTTATTTTTCATATTCAGGTACTAACTGGTTACAGTTTCAGGCTAACCGGTTAGAATTACAGACCTGAACTATTTACCATTCAAATTCAGAAAAACCCTTTTTCTTGAATTCTCTACCCAATCTATAAACAAGTTTAACATTGTTTTACACCTCAAAAACCACTGTTTTATCATTCAAAATTCTAAATCACATTTCATTCTCCAATGAGCATAATTTCCTCTTGAAATTATCTCATTACACTAAGGTATTAACTCTTTGATTGCAATCTGAACATTAAACAGTGAAATCAACTTAATTTCAGATTGTTTTCCATGAAATTAAGGCCTAGATTTGAGTAGGATTTATAAGACCACAATACTGATTTGGTAAACTCATTTTCTTTTGCATTTTTACAGTGTCTAACCGGTTACGAATCTCCGGTAACCGGTTAGATCATGCAGTCAGACACTAAACCATAAGTTTTAACAAACCATTCTCTTCACTACTCAAATCTAACAAAATTTCAACCTTTAACAGAGTTCATATACCTTAAATAATTATGTTTAATCACAGAAACACATATAATTTTGCATGCATTTGGTTTAGTGCATCAAATTGCATAAGAACCCATACAAACACAATTTAATACCTCAAATCATAGATTATACATTTAGCTTCTGATTTAAACATTAAAATCACTTGCATGCATCAATATAAAGTTTCTCAAAACAACATTGAGCTGAAATTTGGCCTCCAAGCCTTTGTGCTTTACACACATAATGCCCTTTTTGAGTTTTGTTAACTCAAATCCTATTTCACTTGATTTTTAGTCTAAATCTAGTATAAGGTAGACTTCTCCCATACCTTAAGATAGAGTTTGATGAAGATTAGCACTGAACTTGAAGAAAAATCCACAGATTCCCCACAAATCCTAGGTTCTGTTCTCAGCCACGATTTCCAACAACAGGGTTCAAAGACCAGAAAATTTGACATAGGAATTGGCCAAAGAAATTGGGGAAAACAATTAGGAATTGCTCTAGGTAACATGCACTAAGAATAGGAATAGATTTGGAACCAAAAGGGTTTGTGTGCTTACCTAAATTGAGCTTCAAAGTAAGCTCTAGAAATCAGTCCCTCAGGTTTTGCAGAACTTGGGACTGAACTTCACAAGCTTCGTACTCCTTCCACACTTAACCTCAACTCTCAAACTTAGTATCTTTACAAAGCTTAAGATGTAAGCTTTGCAATGGTGTATAACTCTCAGCCTCACTCTCAAAGACAAGGAAGAATTTCAGCAACGAAATCAGGAACCCTAACAGAGCCTCCACACCCAAACTCAGCCAAACAACCCCAAATTCATCAACCACGCCATCTTATATAGAGGAATTCGTGTGCCATGCAGGGCGACACACGTTTCCCACTATGATTTGAGTGGGATTCGTGGCGATTAAACGAATTACCCAAGTGATTACTCATCAAAATCCACTAACCCAGTTTCTGGGTTCATCGTCTAACCGGTTACAGGGCATTACTAACCGGTTAGATCAGTTCAAAATTTAAAAATTAATATTTTTAAATCTTTCCCTCCAAGAACTTTTCCATATTACATTTAGGTCCTAATTCAGGGACTAAAATGCAATATCCTTATTATTTTGCATTTATTTGCGATATAAAAATATTTCAACTTATTTTTATATTTCAGGCTAATTAAATACAAAACATAAACTTGGAAATTCATATAAATTAATAATAATACTTTTATTATTAATTTTCTTATTATTCGGGAAACGAAAATTAGGGGTGTTACACTACTCCCCCACTTAAAAGGAATTTCGTCCCCGAAATTCTAGCTTACAAAAACAACTCTGGGTACTCTTGACGCATCTTCTCCTCCAACTCCCATGTAGCTTCAGACACGTCTGCATTTTCCCATACGACCTTAACTAAAGGTATCTCCTTTCCTCTGAGCTGCTTAACTTCCTGATCTTCTATCTGAACTGGTCTGGTCTCAAAGGTAAGGTTTTCCTTCAAAACTAGGTCATCAGGTTGGAGTTTCAAAACAACTGATGGGTCATGCACATACTTCTTCAATTCAGAAACATGAAAGACGTTGTGCAAATTGAATAGAGAGGGTGGTAAAGCTAGTTGATAAGCAACAGGGCCAACTCTCTTAAGGATTTGGTATGGACCTATACACTTAGGCGAAAGCTTTCGGGTTCTCAAAGCTCTGCTAATTCCTTTCATCGGGACTATCCGAAGAAACACATGGTCGCCTTCCGAAAACTCTAAGGGTTTTCTTCTCTTATCAGCATAACTCTTCTGCCGACTCTGAGCCGCTTTCATCTTTGCCTGAACCATCTTAATCTTCTCAGATGTCTGCTGTATCATTTCTAGTCCAACTACTAAATTCTCCCGCACTTGGAACCAACATAGCGGGGTTTGACACTTCCTTCCATACAACGCCCCAAACGGTGCCATCCCAATACTTGCATGATAGCTGTTGTTGTATGTGAATTCCGCAAGAGGTAGCACTTGATCCCAACTTCCTTGTTCATCAAGTGCACAAGCCCGCAACACATCTTCCAAAGATTGAATCGTTCTCTCCGTCTGGCCATCCGTTTGTGGATGATACTCAGAACTCAGTTTCAACCTTGTTCCCATAGAATCATGCAAACTTTTCCGAAACTGCGAAGAAAATCTGGGGTCTCGATCAGACACAATACTCGAAGGCACTCCGTGAAGACGAACTACCTCCTTAATATAGATCTGGGTAAGCTTGTTCAAAGAATAACGCATATTGATCGGAACGAAATGCACCGACTTGGTCAACCTATCCACAATCACCCAGATTGCATCATGATTTGCTGCTGTCCTTGGCAAACCAGACACGAAATCCATTGAGACATTATCCCACTTCCATTGGGGAATACTCAAATGTTGCAACTGTCCTCCTGGTTTCTGGGGTTCTACCTTAGCTTTTTGGCAAATCAAGCATGGCGCCACATATTCTGCAACATCCTTTTTCAATCCAGACCACCAAAACATTTTCTTCAGATCCTGATACATTTTGGTTGATCCAGGATGCATACTCATCCGACTCTTATGTGCTTCATCGAGAATCAGTCTTCTAATCTCCTGATCTCTTGGTACGCAAATCCTTGTCCTGAAATGAAGGATTCCATCCAACCGAATCGTGAAATCAGGTTCTTTTCCTTCTGAACCTAATCTCATCTTTTCCATCAATTCTCCATCCGCTTGTTGCAACTCCCGAATTCTGTCCAAGAACTCATTTGTGATCTGCAACATCCCTAACTTGACACTTGTTGGCTCCACTTGTGTCAACAGGCTCAAGTCTCTGAATTCCTCAATCAACGCTGCTTCCTTAACCATCATCGCACTTATGTGGATTGCTTTCCGACTCAAAACATCTGCAACCACATTTGCTTTACCCGGATGATAGTGGAGTTTAAAGTCATAATCTTTCAAAAACTCCATCCATCTTCTTTGCCTCATGTTCAATTCTTTCTGATCGAACAAATATTTCAAACTCTTATGGTCACTAAAGACTTGAAACGTAGTGCCATAGAGATGATGTCTCCATATCTTTAAGGCAAACACGATTGCAGCCAATTCCAAATCGTGTGTCAGGTAATTCACCTCATGATTCTTCAATTGTCGCGATGCATAAGCCACTACTCTTCCTCCTTGCATCAATACACATCCCAGAGCTTGCTTAGATGCATCACAGTACACTTCAAAGCTCTTGTGAGGATCAGGTAAGATTAACACAGGAGACGATGTTAACCTTTCCTTCAACTCACGGAAACTAACTTCACACCGATCGTCCCACACGAACGGTTGATCTTTCCGAGTCAACTTGGTCAAAGCCAATGCAATCTTGGAAAATCCTTCTATAAACCGACGATAGTATCCAGCCAACCCTAAGAAACTTCTCACCTCAGTCACAGTCTTAGGCTGTTCCCATCTTAGCATTGAACTTACTTTTGCTGGATCCACCGCAATTCCTTCCTTAGAGATTACATGCCCTAGGAACTTTGTAACACCCCGATTTGACAACTTGAAAATATAATTTCTTTGATTCAATGTAGTGAAAATTTGGGCCAATTTTTTTTTTAAACAGTGTTACACAAGGTGAGAACACTTAGATTTTCAAATCATGTTTGCAATTTAAAACTCATGTTCTCACATTGCATAAAACCTTTCAAGTTCCAAACCGAGATGTTACGAAACATCGCACTCTGAAACTTGTTTTCACAAAACACATTTAAATGCCCATTTCGTTTGTCTTAACCGTAAAACTTAATCTCGGTTATCCAGTTTTATAAAACATAATTCGGGTGCACATGTGGATGCAGCTAATGATGTCTAAGTACCTGGTAAGGGAGTACAACACTCGGACATAGACACTATAACAATAGATCTCCGTCCAACGTATGCTCCTCTGAAGAGTCGAACCTTCGATCATCGAGTCTTCGAGCCGAGCTTGACCATCCTCTCCTTCGAGACTCCATCTCGGTCGTATCTCCGTAGGCCATCACGTGAAGCGCCGACCCCCAATATAATCTACTTACTCTGTCGCCTGTGGAAATCATCACAGAGGTCCACCGGGAAGGGAAAGGACAGAGAGAGTAAGCATTCCGGACGACGTATCGTCGATGGTGTGGGTTTACGGTAGGCAAAATATTAAGACAATACAAGTATACAACAATACACATTCATAGCACAACAATACAACAGATGATTATGCAGGATGCTTGAGGATGCAATGCAATCGTCGCATTAACTAACTCGTTATCTTTTACTTAAGGGAATTCTTTTAATTAATCATCTCTCAGAGTCGAATCTCTTAACCAATATGACTCACAAAGTCGAAGTCTCTTATTCACATATCTCAAGTCCAGAGTATCAGGAAACAAACTTCATGGTTTTGGGTTCAGGTCTACATCTCCTCGTAATCTATCCACCTAGTCGGAAGCAATCAGAAGTACATGATCTCTACCACACCGGCTTCAGGAGACCACACCAAGATACACTATAAAATTTCCCGGGAAAAATAAATGTCATGACAAAAAGGGTGTCGACCTCCACCGTGTTCAAGCATCCCTCTTCCGATCCTGATTTAGTCAAGGGGGCGTCAGTCATCTGTCTAGTGATCATGCAGTACTTCAGCCACGACACCAGACTACTCACCCTACCCGGATGGTCAACCCAGGTCACTGTAGCTCTTCCTGCATAGACAGACTCCTCATAGGCTTCCTGACGAATCACCGTCATTACCTTCCCCTATCCTAATCATCAAGTGAGTACCACGTAGGTAAACATCGTGTCTTCCTCTCCACTACTTCGGGTAAGGGCTTTCAAGTCGGAAAGGTTATATTCGTTTATCCTATTATCGACCCATCCTAAGTCACCTCCGTCATATAGCACCAACCATATGCGGGTTACTTCTTGTGGGACTCGACTACTATATTTGACAGGCTCCGACCCATCCTGAATCATTCTCAACACGCGGCCACAATCTTATAGATACACTTCCAACATGTGGCTACCCGCCATTCAGATACACTTTCACATATGGCTAACCGCCATTCAGATACACTTTCAACATGTGGCTAACCGCCATTCAAATACACTTTCAACATGTGGCTAACCGCCATTCAGATACACTTTCACATGTGGCTAACCGCCATTAAGATACACTTTCACATGTGGCTAACCGCCATTCAGATACACTTTCACATATGGCTAACCGCCATTCAGATACACTTTCGACATCGTCGTCGTCACAACATCAGCTCGTACCACGTACTCGGCGCATCAGCATCATCCGGTTCCATTACACGTTTCACCCTTTAGAGTATCGCTCTAGTCGTCAGGGAATTTCTTATCGTTTTCTAATGTCTTTGCTATTCTTATCTTATATTGCGGGATGATGCATTATGCTCATGCAGTAACAATATAAGCAATATATCTCAACATAAACAAGCATATTCATCAATCAATACCATGTAATGGCTTAGGTCTGAGTCTTCGTATACCGCGATACAAGCAAGGCACACAATTTATCGGGTATACTACTAGCTATAATAGACCTTTACTCCAACTTTGAGAGAGTACGGAGTGTCCTAATAGATCACCTAAATACCACGGTGTCTTAGGGAAGCTTCTCTTTCACCTCAACTCCAGCAAATACCTCGTCCGAAATCGTTGCGGGTCCTCCGAACTGTCAGCTGCTCCAGCTTCTTGACTTATACGCACCTTATACTAGATAGAAGGCACTAACGTTACTAGTCTATCTAAATGATCGTCATACTTAAAATCCAAAATGCGTTTTCGAAAACTCCTTTCACTTCTTGTCGAAAAATCGTAAAACTTCAAGACTTTCTCAAATCAAAATCCAACTTTCACTATACTTTAAATACTTCGAAATCATTATAGAAAAGCAATGAAATCGTTTTAAATAAATGGATCGGTTGCTGGTCCGTCTTGGACAGCAGCTCGCTCGATCCCGAAAACATCGAATAACGTCACCTTTGAAATCCAACTTTTCTTAAATCACGTACCATTTAAAACTCAAACTTAAAACCAACAAAACACATCTTCAAGATTGAAAAACAATTTAAATAAATCTGGACAGCAATGATGCAAGTCCAAAAGTCACTATTTTAGAAAATCCAAAGATACCGTAAAATTGCACTTTTCAAACCAACTTTATCCTATATTAACAACTCAACTTCTAATCACTTTAAAAACATTTTAAAACAAGAATTACATCTTAGAAAAATTCTGGAAAGCATCATATACTAAGTCCCAAGTTCATTTTTCATTATTCAAAACCAATTTAAATCCATAGACAAACCAAGTATCTTGAAAACAATTAAATAAACACCTTGATTAACAATTTTTCAATCAAATAAAGTAATGAAACATATAGGCACATATGAACTGAATCATACTCATATAAACATTTTAAATAAACAGATTGGTTGCTGGTCCATTTCGGACAACCACAACCAAGATTCGAAAACACCGAAAGATCGTTATTTAATCTCTTAAATACTTCATGTTAAAATGAACATTTGAAATGATTTATTTCTCAATCATAACACTTATGAAATCAAATAAGGCAGCAACTAGTAAACCCAATACTTTTTCAAATATTCAAATTCTTTTCAAGATCAATCAACTTTAGAAGATTAATTACATCATCGTAATTTGTCGGATAACCCATTTTCCTTTACTTCTTTTATCAAATAAACAATTCCCAGACACCCAAACAAAGAAGTTCAATTAGCATGTATCACCTAAAACAAACCATTTAGCACATAGTACATAGCATATTTTCAAATCATAATTTCAAACTAATAGCCAAGACCGAAACACCGTAAACAATCAATCTTGTAAACTCAATCATGCATAGTCTAAACATATCATCAAGCAATCATTCATTCAATTACTTCAAGACATAATAATCATCATACAAGTCCAGCCAAGTCACAAAACAAAGCACAAAATTCATGTTTGTCAAAAACATTTAAATAAAGCTTTTATTCAATCATGGAAAAGCACAAAAGATAAAATTTAAAACTACATCAAATCAACTTGTTTAATTCTCAAAACTTCCAGAACATACAAATATATGTTAAAGTTAATCATATAAAATTTCCAAGTCATTTGAACAATCTTAAGTTAGGTTTCCAATCAAAATTTGCATAAAAAGCAAGATAGAACTGTTGCTGACCTCAGGCCAAATTGCCGTTATTAAAAATAGTGTTTCAACTCCGAATTGCATGAAAATTGGTATAAATCTTCCTTACACAATCAAGATCATCTCATAAAAATTCCATATTATTTGGAGTTGTGAAAGTCATACTTTTTCAATTACGTTCGTCACTAAGTCTTGAAAATCTGAACCAAGCGGTTCACTGTTTCTCAATTGGTAAAAATATCAAACCAACTCCAAATCACCTCAAATTCTAAAGAGAGTCACACGACATGTTTAAGGAGCTTCCATAAAAATTTCAAGCAATTTATAGTAGTTTAGGTCATAAAACTCGGTTTAGGTTTTTCCTTGAAAACTTATTTTTCCGAAATCGCTTCCACCAAAATGACTCCATTTCAATTAATAAACCAACTCTAAAAATCATATAAAAATTCAGAGAAGTTCACTTTAACATACTTAAGTCAGTTACAAAATTTCAGAATCATTGAACACACATAAATATCATTTATCAAAGTTAGAAACACACCCATCACCATTTCAGCACAACATCATTTTATTCAACAAGTTTGTTTATTCATTTATCTTTATGAAAATCAATAATACACTCATACACACATAGTTTCATGAAGTCAACACATATTCATTCAAGAAATTTAACTCAAAAGCTAAGGTCCAAACCGTGACCTTAACTAGGTTTTCTTAAAAGCATTTTCAAAGATTCAAGGCTTCTAAAAACAACTTCAAATCCAACAACAATTTCACATAATGTATTAAGCAAGTACAAACATAATCCTAGCATATTTTCACTCATGAAACCGTGAGTACACATAGGTCTCTAAGCAATTTTTATTTCACATTTAACACTTAAGATCAACACAAGGTTCTTGGAAATCACATATTCATCACTTAGACTTAAGAAAATTCTAGTCTTTTCAATTAAGCATGTAAAACCGTGACTAACACATAAAGATCACAATCATCACATAAATTTTATTAACTTAAAGCATCACTAAATCTCAAGATCACAACATGCAAGAGATCAAACAAAAGAAAGTCAAGCTTTCACTCACAACAACAACAAACCGTGGCCATCATAAAGAAAATCATCAAGGAAAAGTTCAATTATTTCAAAGGTCTCTATATCGCAACTCAAACATCAAGTTCATCATAGATCAAGCATGGTTCTAAACATGCATGCAACCAAAAATATTAGGTCTTTGAAGAGTCTTTCATGAAAACTTAAAAATCAAGTTCTTTTTCAAAACACTTTTAAGAAATCAAAGAGGAAAACCCAAGATCATGAGGAAAAACACTTTCCTTAACAAAACTTTAAGATCAAGTTGAAAAACCAACATGCATGTAAAGAAAATCACTAGATCTAAAACAAAAACAAACATGCATAACACTTTTCAAACAAAATCAATGTTTTAGAAGAAAATCATGAGAAACGAAAATGAATCAAGGAAAAAGGTTTAAAACTTTTTAGATCATGAAATAAAATTCTTACTTAATCAAAAATTTCAAGAATCAAGTCCAATTCCTTGGTCTCTCTCCTCTCTCCTCACGGTTTACCCACTCATCTTCCTAGTCCATGGTTTTCTCCTTTTCTCCTTTACTAGCTTGGCTTGATCTTACTTAGGTGGTGAAGAGTTTGGGTTGGTTCTCCCTCTTCCTCTATTCGGCCACTCTCTCTCTTTTCCACTAAGAGTTTGATTTTCTCTTAGTGTTGTGTGTTTGGTTTAGGAAAAGAAATGAAGGAAATGAAAGAATGGAAGTTACATGAAGTGTGTGGGTTTTGATCACTTTCTCTTGGTTTCACTCTCACGGTTTTGAGAGTGTTTGTTGGTGTATGTTGTTGTGGTTTGTGTTGGTGAGAAGAAATGGTGAAGAGTGAAGAATGAAGAATGCAACAACTCACTCTCTCTCTCTCTCTCACGGTTTTGACCCCTTTCTTCTATCTATCTCTACTTTTCTTATTTGTCATCAAGGGCTTGCATGGAGGTCTTCTTTGCAACTACTTGGGGACTAAGTTACAAAACTTGGAGGCCAAGTTTTGCTCCTAGATCCCCACGGCCTCCTTCCTTCCTCCTTCCTATTCCTTCACTTTTTCCTCCTTATGTCATGCTTTGGTCATCTTGATGATGTCATGGTGTTGACTATAAGGCATCCTAGCTCATGACTAAGCAAAGCTACTTGGAGACCAAGTGGAACAACTTGATGACCAAGGAATGCACCTAGGCATTCGGCCATAGGGCAATTAAGGTGGATTATATTAGCTTAATTAGGTTTAAGGCACTAATTAGGGCTTAATCATGATTAGGGTAGGATTAGGACAAATTAATCTAGGTTTAGTCCACTAATCCTTAGTGATTAAGGCTTAATCAGGGATTAAGACACCAATCAAAACTTAATCATAGGTTTAAGGAAAACTAATTCTAGATTAGTCCATTAACCTTGAGGGTTTAAGGCTTAAGAGAGTGATTAAGTTCTTAATCAAAGATTAAGAACTCGATTAGGGTTTAATCAAAGATTAGGACACTAATTAGGGTTTCTAGGGATAACTCTAGATCAAGACGATTGGACTTTGATTTCTTTGAAACTTAAAGAAAATAATTTTCCATCTTAAAATCTTGAAACCACATGAATCAATTTGAGAAAACAAAATCTTAATTAAAACCTCAAGTAATACAATTTATTGAAAACCTTAGAAAATCAAGCACATAAAATCACACACAAGTAAATTAAATTTCAAAGCATAAAAACCCATCATGAAATCGAAACTCTTTTAAATCAATTTTCAAATCAATTAGTTAAATCTATAAAAATGCACAAAGAGATTCATTTCTTAAATGAAATCACAAATAATAAAATTACTCTAAACTCGATAAAATCATTTGCTTAAACTCTATAAAAATCTTTGTTTACCAAAATTCCGTAAAATCGAAAATTGATTACGTAATCGAATAAAATACTCATCGAAAATCATTTGTAAAACAATATCTCAAAATTCTTCTTTAATGAAAGCTTATTTATCTTAGTCGGGAAAAATAAGGAATGTCACAAACTTCACTTCATCCTACCAAAACTCACATTTCGTAAGTTTGGCATATAATTGCTTCTCCTTCAGGACTTTTAACACAATCCTGAGATGCTCTTCATGCTCTTCCTGATTCTTAGAATAGACCAGAATATCGTCAATAAACACCACCACAAATAAATCCAGGTATGGTCTAAAGATCTGGTTCATATAATCCATGAAAATAGCCCAATCAAATGAGGAAATCTAACACTTAAGTATACACGAATCAAATCATGCATCACACATACACTTAGTCACATTCTCATTGATCTTTCACTTAGTTAATTTCGTCTTAGCAAAACTTCATCTTATCATTCTTAAGCATATCACCTTAACTAGATTTTCTTAAAAATGTTTTCAAAGTTTCAAGAATTAAAAACAACTCCAAATTCAATCAACAATTTCACATAATTCATCAAGGAAGTAAAACATAATCCTAGCATATATTTCTTGCATGAACCCGTGAGCATCACATAGGTCTTTAGACAATTTTCATTTCACTTTAAGTACTTAAGATTAACACATAGTTCATGGAAATCACATATTCATCAATTAAGTTTAAGAAAATCTTAGCCCTTCTCATTCTCTCACACAATTCACACTCATTCAAAACATTATTAAATTTCGAGATTATGACATGCAAGGAATCAAACAAAAGAAAATCAAGCTTCCACTCATAACAACAACAAAACCGTGACTAGTCCATGGTTTTCTTAAAAAGAATTTTCTTAGGGATTCAAACTTCCAAACCATGCTTAGAATCTCAAGATAACACATGCATATAACAAGATTCAACATCAAAACTTCTAACCTAAACATCAAGTACAACCGTGGCCATCTTAAGGAAAAGTTCAACCAATTTCAAAGATTTTTCACATTAAGATTCAAACAATCACACATATCATGGCTTAGGCATAGATCTAAACATGCATGTAAACAAGAATGTTAGATCTTTGAAAAATCTTTCATGAAACTTAAAATAAAGTCCTCTTCTAAAACATTTTCAAGAAATCAAAGAGAAAACTCAAGATCGTGAAGAAAAACATTTTCTTAATAAAACTTTTAGAATCAAGCTTAGAGAAATAACATGCATCAACACTTTTTCAAACAAAATCAAGGTTTAGAAAGGAAACATGAAAATGAAAAAGAATCAAAGAAAAAGGTTTAAAACTTTTTCTTACTTAATCAAAAACTTTAAAGAATTCAAGTCCAAAGTCATTGATCTCTCTTTCTAATTCTCACGGTTTCTCCCTCCTTTTCCTAGGTTCATTGGTTTCTCTTTTCCTTTTCACTTCCTTAGCTTGATCTAGCTTAGATCATGAAGAGTTCAAAGTTTGTTTTCCTTCCTCTCAAGATTCGGTCACTCTCTCTTTCTCTTTCTCACCAAGAGTTTGATTATTCTCATGGTGTTATGTGTTTGGTTTAGGAAAAGATGTGGAAGAAGTATGTGTTGATGAATGAATGAAGAACTCACTCACTCACTCATGGTTTTAGAGTGTTGTTGATGAAAGAATGAAGGAGATGAAGAGAAACTCACTCCTTCCACACGGTTTTAATGGTGTTTGTGTTGATGGGATGAAGAAGAAATTGTGAAGATGGAATGAAGAATGAAAGGGTGAACACAAACTCCCTTTCTCTCACACGGTTTTGGGCTTCTTTTATTCATCTTCACTTTTCCTTATTTGCCATCAACGGCTTGAATGGAGGGTTATATTGCAATACATGGGGACTAATTCACAAAACTTGGGGACCAAGTTTTGCCTTAAGGCCCCTCACGACCTCCTTCCTCTTCCTTTCCTTTCCTTCACTTTTCTTTCTTTCTAGGTCATGCTTATGTCATGGGGATGATATCATGAGCTTGACTTTGAGTATCCTAGCTTGGTGACTGTAACACCCTAATAAATATTACCCTTAATTCCCAAGTATTAAAAATGTGAACTTAAAAATTCATTTTTATTTCATTAAAATCACCCGTCAAACGGACGGAGTTTTGTCTGTTTTTCGGACTTTCCAAAATTTAACCTGTATAAACAATTTTCAAATAAACAACTAATAGCTAGCAGGGCTTCAGATTATATTTCTAAATCATATCAAGGCCCCATGGGCTCCAAATATATCAGAGTAATAGCGGAAAATACTAAGTTTGAGTGTCATAACCAAAACATATAACTTTGTCAAAATAAAACATCCTAAGCCTCACTTAAAATATGAATAACAAATTTTACATCCAAATAGTGTAGGAGGCTTAAGTTCATAATATTCTTCCATATCCCATAATAATCCTACTCTCCCTGTTAGGGAAAGTACTCCTGCTCGGCCGGGGGCTGTGCCAACTCAATCTCCATACCTGAAAATGTAAGGGAGTGAGCATTGCACATGAAATAGAAGGCAGTTTCTAACTAGACATAACAACCCACTAGGTCAAGCACAATTAGCAAATAAGCATATATTCACATATTGCACACCATACCCATTCCATTATTTCCATACTCATTATTTATTTCACATTTCCATTTTCATTATTCCATTTCAACATCCATTTCCATTATTCATTTCAACATCCATTTCCATTATTCATTTCAACATCCATTTCCATTATTAATTTGTTCATTTCACATACTCATTTCATTTCAATACATCACCTCAAATCAGAGGCCAATGAACAATTTTCATTCAACACATTTGTCACCTCAAAACAGAGGCCCTTATACTTTTCCATATTTAAATTATTTGTCCCTCAGGTCAGAGGTCAACACTCAGTTCTTCATTTCATCCGGTGTCCCTCAGGTCAGAGGTCAACACCCAATAACATTCATTTCATCTTGTGTCCCTCAGGTCAGAGGTCAACACTTTATTTCATTCTGTGTCCCTCGGGTCAGAGGTCAACAGTCATTCACCTTAATTCATACGGTGTCCCTCAGGTTAGAGGTCAACACTCTATTACTTTCATTCATTTTGTGCCCCTCATATCAGAGGTCAGCCAAATCATCACTTTCCATTAATCGTCACCTCAAAACAGAGGCCAACGCACTTATTACATTTTCATTTCACATTACCTCACATCAGAGGCAAAATCATACTTTCACCATCTTACACAAACAACTTAACACATACAATCACTAATACACTTACACACATTTCCCATTCATTCTTTATCCATACTCATTCCCTATATCATTTATCAAATCTTTCCTTTAATCGTCACCTCAAATCAGAGGCCAACGCACTTATTACATTTTCATCACTCATTACCTCACATCAGAGGCCAAAACATACTTTCATATTCTTACACAAACAATTATAACACATACATTTCCTCAATATTTGGCACCTCAACTCAGAGGCCATAAATTATTCACTTTCTTGGTCCATCAATTATATCACATTTAAATTCAACAACACACATTCAACATTTAATCATTCATGCAATTTCCTTATTCATTTCCTTTCTCAGTTATCACAATCATACCAAGTAGTATTCTCTTTTATAGCCCAACCTTCATATTACCCTTCATTTTAATTTACATACATCACCTTTTACTTTTGTTTACACATAACCATTTTACTTCCATTTTCACCTTTATACATATTTAACATTTAGTGTACAAATATATTCAACCAAAACATACATATTATCACCTTCACATATTTTTGCTTTAACAACACATATATTTGTTTCCGTTCCATTCCTTCCTATATCCATTTATTCCACAACACATACATATATTTGCTACAATAATTAATTATCATTTAATTCACAACTTTACAACTAAGATCAATAATCATAGAATTCATTTATGTCAACTTCATTATCACATTACCCAATTCCTCATGTAATTCAATTTAATCCTTATCCAAGTTTCATTTATCAAATAATTCATTGTCATATTATTGGGTTTCCTTTTACTAGTCTTAACATCCAATCATCATGTATATTTAATTAATTAAAATTTCATATTTAATAACCTAGGAATTTATAATCTAATTTCTCCCCTAACACGTAACCCTAACAAGTATTATATACTAACTAGATCCTACTCCCTAGAACAAGGCAAAGCTCACTATATCCACTCCCTTACCTCAAACACTTGGAGATAAGGTGATTTTACTTGCTCTAAGCTTGAAAATCTCGCCACCGAATGAGCTATGAACCAAGGGAAAAGGGAGGAACCTAATATAAGAGCCATAACAAGAAAAGATTAACATTCATATCATGGGTCATTCCAAAACTCAAGAAAAGTGAAGCTTCCATGGCTTAGAATCAAAAACCACCATGGATGGAGGAGAGAGAAAATGAGCCATGAAGCAAAAGAAGTGAAATTAGTTAGAGATTATGGGGGAAATTCGTATAACATGAATGAAATGAGGAGGAAAGCTTGAATCTCACTTACTTTGAGCTTGAAATGGTGGAAATCAAGAGTGGGTGTTGAAACCTTTGAACCCTAACTCATACCCATGGCTTGAGAGAGAAAGCAAGGTGGGGAGGGAAAATAGAGGAGATTGAGGAATGATTATGTGTTAGTGCATGATGGGGATTGATTTTTGGTAGTTTATTATGGATTAGAGTGGAGAAATGAGAAGGAATTTAGAGAGAGAAAGGGGAGGGTTTCGAGCCCTAGAGAGAGAAGGCAAAGGGGAATGAATGGGGAAGAAGACCCCCATTCACGTTTTATTTATTTTTTTCTGATGCAGTACGCACTACTCGAGTAGTTAGGGGACTACTCGAGTAGTCCAAATTTTCTGGACATTCTGTTTGCTCAAACTACTCGATTACCCAGTGAACTAATCGATTAATTGGTGAATTACTCGATTAGTTCAAGTACTACTCGAGTAGTCAGGCCAGTTCTCTTTTTCCTTGGTATTTCAAAACGCCATAACTTCTTCGTTACCCGTCGGATCTTGCTCGAATTTTGAGACAAGCTTCCTTACCCTGGGATCGTGGCATGCGAAGATTTTTGTAGGATAGAACGCCTTAGAGTTTGTCTCCTCACAAGGATTGACTAGCACCGGTTAGGTTTAGAACCCTTTCAAAACCACAAGCATTCATGAACAAGAAGCACCCCAATGCTTATTTGATTAGAGCAGGCACAATCCCTACTAAATGCTCCACAATCAACTTCTTCCATGAATAGACTAAAAAGGTGAAGGAAGGAGTCCACATTAGTTCCAAGATTTACCCAACTACCAAAGGTGAAGGGTACGACAACTTTCCATTGGCTAGGTCAATTATCAAGATTGATTGGTTTTAACGCAGGGATTTTACAAATTTGGCACAACCGGCTATTCTTATGAATGGTTATCTTAAGACACGGGAAAAGATTCAAAGCAATTGCCAAATTGCTCAATGATTGGTTTAGTTGATAGGATGGTTAAGAATAATTTCTGGAGAGCTTTCTTAACTCATCCAAGGGATTAGCACTTAGCTATACTACTTTGGAACAAGTAGCATATACCAAGACTTCTTTTCTTTAGAACTATTTTCTATCTACTCTCTAACTCTATATGATGCTTTTGAACGAATGTTTCGGGGTAAGGTTGGCTTCACTTACAAGAATTATTTTCCTTGGATGTCACTTCTTTGGTTGTCTACTTTCACTTTAAAGGTTACAATGATAGAATTTATTGATAGATGCAAGAATTGAGGTGATCAATCCCATCCTCACGTCTACCAACAACACATCACTGTCGGGTTCTATCAGTAATGCCATCATTTAACAAATGCAAGGATTAGAGTGATCAATTCTAACTTTACATTACATCAAATAACAACATCACAACATAATATTGGTTACTTGATACTAGAATTCTCAAACTGAAGAATTCCTTATATGGTCTTTCATACGTTCTCTATAAGAACAGGATTGTATTTGGAAAGGCAAATCCAAAGTGTTTTAAACACTTCTATCCTAAAACATTACTATTTCAATATTTAGCTAACAGAAGAGCAATCTAACTTCACAACTTTGAATTTAAAAGCACGTCGTATGTACTTGCCAAACGTTAGTTACCTGCAACCATATCAACTACTTAGCCAGAGTGAACAGACCAATAAGACTCAAATACTAAGTAAATACATAGTACTATAATTATCTTATTATAATCCTAAACTATTACTATGAGCATCAATTACTCGCTAGGTGAGTAATCCTTTGGAGTTTGTACAACTCCATGGCCGAGGAGAAACTGCTCTGATACCATAAATGTAACACCCTAATAAATATTACCCTTAATTCCCAAGTATTAAAAATGTGAACTTAAAAATTCATTTTTATTTCATTAAAATCACCCGTCAAACGGACAGAGTTTTGTCTATTTTTCGGACTTTCCAAAATTTAACTTGTATAAACAATTTTCAAATAAACAACCAATAGCCAGCAGGGCTTCAGATTATATTTCTAAATCATATCAAGGCCCCATGGGCTCCAAATATATCAGAGTAATAGCGGAAAATACTAAGTTTGAGTGTCATAACCAAAACATATAACTTTGTCAAAATAAAACATCCTAAGCCTCACTTAAAATATGAATAACAAATTTTACATCAAAATAGTGTAGGAGGCTTAAGTTCATAATATTCTTCCATATCCCATAATAATCCTACTCTCCCTGTAAGGGAAAGTACTCCTGCTCGGCCGAGGGCTGTGCCAACTCAATCTCCATACCTGAAAATGTAAGGGAGTGAGCATTGCACATGAAATAGAAGGCAGTTTCTAACTAGACATAACGACCCACTAGGTCAAGCACAATTAGCAAATAAGCATATATTCACATATTGCACACCATACCCATTCCATTATTTCCATACTCATTATTTATTTCACATTTCAATTTTAATTATTCCATTTCAACATCCATTTCCATTATTCATTTCAACATCCATTTCCATTATTCATTTCAACATCCATTTCCATTATTAATTTGTTCATTTCACATACTCATTTCATTTCAATACATCACCTCAAATCAGAGGCCAATGAACAATTTTCATTCAACACATTTGTCACCTCAAAACAGAGGCCCTTATACTTTTCCATATTTAAATTATTTGTCCCTCGGGTCAGAGGTCAACACTCAGTTCTTCATTTCATCCGGTGTCCCTCAGGTCAGAGGTCAACACCCAATAACATTCATTTCATCTTGTGTCCCTCAGGTCAGAGGTCAACACTTTATTTCATTCTGTGTCCCTCGGGTCAGAGGTCAACAGTCATTCACCTTAATTCATACGGTGTCCCTCAGGTTAGAGGTCAACACTCTATTACTTTCATTCATTTTGTGCCCCTCATATCAGAGGTCAGCCAAATCATCACTTTCCATTAATCGTCACCTCAAAACAGAGGCCAACGCACTTATTACATTTTCATTTCACATTACCTCACATCAGAGGCCAAATCATACTTTCACCATCTTACACAAACAACTTAACACATACAATCACTAATACACTTACACACATTTCCCATTCATTCTTTATCCATACTCATTCCCTATATCATTTATAAAATCTTTCCTTTAATCGTCACCTCAAATCAGAGGCCAACGCACTTATTACATTTTCATCACTCATTACCTCACATCAGAGGCCAAAACATACTTTCATATTCGTACACAAACAATTATAACACATACATTTACTCAATATTTGGCACCTCAACTCAGAGGCCATAAATTATTCACTTTCTTGGTCCATTAATTATATCACATTTAAATTCAACAACACACATTCAACATTTAATCATTCATGCAATTTCCTTATTCATTTCCTTTCTCAGTTATCACAATCATACCAAGTAGTATTCTCTTTTATAGCCCAACCTTCATATTACCCTTCATTTTAATTTACATACATCACCTTTTACTTTTGTTTACACATAACCATTTTACTTCCATTTTCACCTTTATACATATTTAACATTTAGTGTACAAATATATTCAACCAAAACATACATATTATCACCTTCACATATTTTTGCTTTAACAACACATATATTCGTTTCCGTTCCATTCCTTCCTATATCCATTTATTCCACAACACATACATATATTTGCTACAGTAATTAATTATCATTTAATTCACAACTTTACAACTAAGATCAATAATCATAGAATTCATTTATGTCAACTTCATTATCACATTACCCAATTCCTCATGTAATTCAATTTAATACTTATCCAAGTTTCATTTATCAAATAATTCATTGTCATATTATTGGGTTTCCTTTTACTAGTCTTAACATCCAATCATCATGTATATTTAATTAATTAAAATTTCATATTTAATAACCTAGGGATTTATAATCTAATTTTCTCCCCTAACACGTAACCCTAACAAGTATTATATACTAACTAGATCCTACTCCCTAGAACAAGGCAAAGCTCACTATATCCACTCCCTTACCTCAAACACTTGGAGATAAGGTGATTTTACTTGCTCTAAGCTTGAAAATCTCGCCACCGAATGAGCTATGAACCAAGGGAAAAGGGAGGAACCTAATATAAGAGCCATAACAAGAAAAGATTAACATTCATATCATGGGTCATGCCAAAACTCAAGAAAAGTGAAGCTTCCATGGCTTAGAATCAAAAACCACCATGGATGGAGGAGAGAGAAAATGAGCCATGAAGCAAAAGAAGTGAAATTAGTTAGAGATTATGGGGGAAAATTTGTATCACATGAAGGAAATGAGGAGGAAAGCTTGAATCTCACTTACTTTGAGCTTGAAATGGTGGAAATCAAGTGTGGGTGTTGAAACCTTTGAACCCTAACTCATACCCATGGCTTGAGAGAGAAAGCAAGGTGGGGAGGGAAAATAGAGGAGATTGAGGAATGATTATGTGTTAGTGCATGATGGGGATTGATTTTTGGTAGTTTATTATATATTAGAGTGGAGAAATGATAAGGAATTTAGAGAGAGAAAGGGGAGGGTTTCTAGCCCTAGAGAGAGAAGGCAAAGGGGAATGAATGGGGAAGAAGACCCCCATTCACGTTTTATTTATTTTTTTCTGATGCAGTACGCACTACTCGAGTAGTTAGGGGACTACTCGAGTAGTCCAAATTTTCTGGACATTCTGTTTGCTCAAACTACTCGATTACCCAGTGAACTAATCGATTAATTGGTGAATTACTCGATTAGTTCAGGTACTACTCGAGTAGTCAGGCCAGTTCTCTTTTTCCTTGGTATTTCAAAATGCCATAACTTCTTCGTTACCCGTCAGATCTTGCTCAAATTTTGACACAAGCTTCCTTACCTATCCTACTTCACATCCAACGGTGAAATTTGTGTTTAGAGCCGTAAATCTTTTATTTTTAAATTTCTTAATATCGTATGTTATTAATCCTAAAACAAGCCTTCAATCCACTATTTTTAACTCAATATCATTATTTCCTTCACTCTAAGCTTGACCCATCATCAATTATACTAGGAATTAAATTTGGGATGTTACAGTGACTAAGCAAGGCTATATGAAGACCAAGTGGAACAACTTGGTGACCAAGTCATTCACTTAGAATTCGGCCATGGGTAGTTAGGGTTGGTTAGATTAGCTTAATTAGGTTTAGGGCACTAACTAGGGTTCTAATCATGATTAGGGTAGGATTAGGCTAATTAATCTAGGTTTAGTCCACTAATCCTTAGTAATTAAGGCTTAATCAAGGATTAAGGCACTAATCAAAAACTTAATCTTGGGTTTAAGAAAAACCAATTTTGGATTAGCTCTCTACCCAAAAGAGTTTAGGGTTTAAGAGAGTGATTAAGCACTTAATCGAGGATTAAGAGCTCGATTAGGGTTTCACTCATCGATTAGGGTTTCTAGAGGTGATTGGACTTTGATTCTTTGAAGTTTATAGAAAATAATTTTCCATGAAATCATATTAATTAATAAAACACAATCTTAATCAAATTCTAAACGATCTAGCACACAAGGTCACACACACAAACAATTCAAATTTCAAAACATAAGAACTCTTCATGAAGTTAACTCTTTAATTAATTAGGTTAAAACAATTTTCTTGATTAGGGACTTGTAGAAGTGAGTCAAATGGGCAGATGTTACATCCTCCCCAACTTAGAAATTTCTCGTCCTCGAGAAATCACGTACCTGTTGCAAACAAATGAGGGTACGAGTCCCTCATGCTACTTTCACGCTCCCATGTAGCATTCTCACCATTCACAGAATTCCAAATAACCTTAACTAAAGGGATATCCTTTCCTCGAAGGGTCTTTACACTTCGACCGTCTATCCTTAAAGGCATAGTCTCGTACGTTAGATTTTCCTTGAGTTGAATAGAATCGGGTTTGATGATGTGAGAGGAATCACCAATGTATTTTCTAAGTTGTGACACATGAAAGACATTGTGTAGGTTAGAAAACATTGGGGGTAAGGCAATTTCATAAGCTACTGGTCCTACACGTTACAGAATTTGGTAAGGTCCTATGAATTTTGGGGTAAGCTTTCGGGTTTTAAGCACTCTGCCGATCCCAGTAGTGGGCACTACTCGCATGAATACATGATCGCCTTCATTAAACTCGATAGGAGTCCTTCTCTGATCATAGTAACTCTTCTGCCGGCTTTGCGCACTTCTCATCTTTTCCTGAATCATCTTAGTATTTTCTGTTGTTTGCTGAACCATTTCCGGACCCAAAACAAGATTCTCACCAGTTTCAAACCAACATAATGGCGTTCTGCACTTCCTCCCATACAAAGCTTCATAAGGAGCCATCCCTATGCTCGAGTGATAGCTGTTGTTGTATGTGAATTCAATCAGTGGCATTAGAGTATCCCATTCTCCTGCTTTCTCCAAAGCACAAGCTCTAAGAAGATCCTCTAGTGATTGAATGGTCCTTTCCGATTGTCCGTCCGTCTGAGATGATAAGCTGAACTCAACCGAAGTCTTGTTCCAAGTGCAGCATGTAGACTATTCCAAAACTTCGAAACAAATCTCGGGTCTCTGTCCGATATGATGCTTGTCGGCACTCCATGGAGTCTTACTACCTCGTTGACATAGATGGTTGCTAGTCTCTCCAATGGGTACTTCACATTGACAGGCAGGAAATGAGCGCTTTTGGTTAATCGATCGACAATTACCCAAATAGCGTCAAATCCTCTTCGGGTCTTAGGCAAAGCAGTTACAAAGTCCATGGAAATACTGTCCCATTTCCAACTTGGAATTTCCAATGGTTGTAACACTCCACCGGGTTTCTTATGCTCAATCTTAGCCTTCTGACACACCAGACATCTCGAAACATACTTCGCTACTTCTCTTTTCATACCAGGCCACCAAAACATCTTCTTTAAGTCTTGGTACATCTTGGTTGCTCCGGGATGGATACTCAACTTACTCTTATGAGCTTCTTCCAAAATCATTTCTCTTATTTCCTTGTCTTGCGGCACACAAATCCGACCCTTATACTTCAGCACTCCATCAGTTCCTACTTGAAACTCAATCTCTTTTCCTTCTGAAACCAACTGCTTCTTTGCTTGTAACTCCGGGTCGTCTAACTGTCTTTTCTTGACTAGCTCCATAAACTCATTCGATATGACCAACATTCCCAAAATCATGCTTCTCGAATTCATCCTGACTTCCAGGTTCATATCTCTGAATTGTTCGATCAACCCCATTTCTTTCACCATCATTGCTGCCACATGCAAAGATTTCCTACTCAAAGCATCTGTGACTACGTTCGCTTTCCCCAGGTGATACTGTAGCTCGAAGTCGTAATCTTTCAGAAACTCCATCCATCGCCTTTGTCTCATGTTCAGCTCCTTCTGATCAAAGAGATACTTAAGACTCTTATGATCGCTGAATACCTCGATCCTTGCTCCATAGAGGTAATGTCGCCATATCTTCAGAGCAAAAACTACCGCAGCTAACTCCAAGTCGTGAGTTGGGTAATTCTGCTCGTGAACCTTCAGTTGTCTAGAGGCGTAAGCCACAACTTTTTGCTCTTGCATCAGGACGCAACCTAAACCTTGCTTCGACGCGTCACAATAAACACTGAAACTTTTCTCCGGATCAGGCAACACAAGCACTGGGCTGTAGTTAACCTCCTCTTTAACTCCTGAAAACTCTCTTCGCACCTCGTTGTCCACACGAACGGTTGTCCTTTCCTGGTTAACTTCGTCATTGGCAAGGATAGTCTCGAAAATCCTTCAATAAAATGCCTATAATATCCTGCCAAACCGAGAAAACTTCGAATTTCCGTCACCGTCGTTGGCACTTTCCAGTCCAAAACCGCCTTTACCTTTGCCGGATCTACTGCTATTCCTTCCTTCGAGATCACATGACCCAAGAAATTTACTTCTTCCAACCAAAATTCACACTTCGAGAGCTTCGCATACAACTGCTTCTCCTTCAAAATTTGTAGAACTATCCTCAAATGTTCCCCATGCTCCTCCTTGCTCTTGGAATAAATGAGGATATCATCTATGAATACTACCACGAACGAATCTAAGAAGGGTTGAAAGATTCTATTCATGTAGTCCATAAACACTGCAAGAGCATTAGTCACTCCAAAAGGCATGACTAAGTACTCGAAATGTCCATATCGGGTCCTAAAAGCAGTCTTTGGAATATCATCTTCCTTTACTCGAATCTGGTGATATCCCGACCGAAGATCGATCTTTGAAAACACCGGAGCTCCCCTCAGTTGATCCATCAGGTCATCTATCCTAGGCAGAGGATACTTATTCTTGATTGTTACCTTATTAAACTGGCGATAATCGACACACAACCTCATACTACCATCCTTCTTCTTGACTAGCAAAACTGGAGCTCCCCATGGCGACACACTAGGCCTGATGAGTTGCTTTTACGCCAACTCCTCGATTTTCTTTTTCAACTCAGCTAGCTCCACTGGTGCCATTCGGTAGGGCGCTTTAGAGATTGGTCCAGTTCCCGGTATCACATCGATTGAAAATTCGACCTCTCGAACAGGTGGTAATCCAGGAATATCATCAAGAAATACTTCTGGGAAGTCTCGAACTACAGGAAGTTCGTGAATGTGATTGTCCACATTGACGTCCAAAGAAGTTGAGATCATGTATACATGGGCTCCCTCTTTCAGAGAAGCCATGACTTGATTGGCAGATATGTGCTTGGGTAAGGATTCGTCAGGGTTTTCAAAAGATAGGGTCCTAGTGAAACAATTCAACTGAACATGGTTAGCGGATAACCAGTCCATTCCTAAGATAACATCGATTTGGGATAAGGGTAACGTTATCAGGTCAGTGGGAAAAGTCCTATCATCTATCACTATAGGGCACTTAGGGCAAAAAGTCGAAACTGTGACTGGGTCACTAGTAGGGGTAAATACAAGCAAATCATATGGTAGAGAAGCTACCATTAAGTGCAACCTACTCACAACATCACTCGATATAAAAGAGTGCGTAGCACCCGAATCATACAACACATTCAAGGAATTCTCACGTACAAGACATGTACCTTGGATAAGACCGTCATGGTTTGAAGCCTCTACACCGCTCATCGTGAAGACTCTTCCTTTCTCCTGAGGCTTAGCAGCAGTCGAAACATTCCTTTCTTGTCTTGGTTTGGTGCACTGGTTTGCATAGTGGCCGGTTCCTTGGCAGTTGAAACAAACTACCTTAGAACAACATTGACCGAAGTGGTGTCGACGACACTGAGCACAGTACGGAGCTGAAGTTCCAGAGTTCCTATCAACATAATTGGGACGATTCCTACTTCCATTGTTGCTCCAAGTGTTGGCGTTCCTATTACCCCGGTTGCCATTGTTGCGATTGTTGTTCCCTCGGAACCACGATCCTCTATATGGATTATCCCTTCTTCCTCCAGATCGATCGTAGGGTCCTCGCCCATGCTGGGTTCCTTGCCTCACATTCTGATAATTAGGGTTGTTCCTCATTGGTCCATGGGAATTCGAGGGTACGGCAGTCTTATTACCCACACTTTTCGCCTTAAGTCCGTCCTCATAGATTCTGCATCTGCTCACTAAGAGCGGGAAACTATCGATTCCCATGTGTATGAAAGCCATCTTAATCTCGGTCTTAAGTCCATCGAGAAACTTTGCGCATTTCGACTGGTCATTTCCGGGTTGATTGTAGTGCGGCACGTACTTCACCAGTTCCTCGAACTTTGCAGCATACTCGCCGACCGACATATCTCCTTGAGTCAGGTGCATGAACTCGATTTCCTTCTACAGTTTCATGTCAATAGGGAAGTACTTCTCTAGGAACCTTTGCTTAAAGGAGTCCCAAGTGACAACTTGCTGTTGCACCTCCATAACTTGCCGAGTATTCTCCCACCAGTCAGATGCCTCCTTGGTTAACATGTAGACCGCGTAGGTTACCTTCTGAGCATCGGTGCACTGCATAGCGGTGAAGATCTTCTCTAACTCCCTGATCCATTCATTAGCGTTATCCGATGCATATCCACTAGCGAATTCCTTATTGTTCCTCGTACAAAACTCATCTAATCCCCTATATTCCTGAGGTCCTAAGTTTTGGTTTTGGTTGTTCTGCTGGGCTTGCTGATGCATCGCGTTGAGATTCTCATTCATGCCCAGAACAGCAGCAGTCAGCTCGTTCAGCATGTCCTCGGTATTCCGAGCTGCTTCAGGAGCATGTCTACCTCTTCCTCTTCCAGACATCGCGAGCTATATTCATTAACGCACTAACAATTCAATATACCTACTAACGCATCTACTCACACAATTCAATATACCGTCGGCGCATTCACGATCAGTAGGTCCTCACTCCGAGAGTAGCATCACCAGCTCCACCGTCTTTTAGAATCAAAGATTCATAGTCACATGTGCACAAGAAGTTGAGAGAGTAAGTTATCCGAATGGAATTACTCCCATCAACTTCTTGGAATTACACTAGTGACGCATACCAGAACATAACAAACAATACAAACAACATAACAGATAACTATACAAAATGCATGAGAATGCAAGGTAATCGTCGCATTAACTAACTCTTTATCTTTCACTTAATGGAATCCTTTTAATCAAATTCATCTCGCAAAGTCGAAGCTTCTTAATCCATTTGCCTCTCAAGGTCAAAATCTCTTTGTTCACACATCTCGGGTCCATCATATCGGAATTTAGGCTTTTATCGTTTTCGTTTCAGGTTTAGGTCTACATCTCCTCGTATTCCATCCACCTAGTCGAAAGCAATCAGAAGTACAGGATCTCTACCACACCGGCTTCAGGAGACCACACCAAGATACACTATAAAATTGCCCGGGAAAATAAATATCATGACAAAAAGGGTGTCGACCTCCACCGTGTTCAAGCATCCCTCTTCCGATCCTGATTTAGTCAAGGGGGCGTCAGTCATTTGTCTAGTGATCATGCAGTACTTTAGCTACGACACCAGACTACTCACCCTACCCGGATGGTCAACCCAGGTCATTGTAGCTCTTCCCGCCTAGACAGACTCCTCATAGGCTTCTTGACGAATCACCGTCATCACCTTCCCCTATCCTAATCATCAAGTGAGTACCACGTAGGTAAACACCGTGTCTTCCTCTCCACTACTTCGGGTAAAGGTTTTAAGTCGTAAAGGTTATATTCCATTATCCTAATGTCGACCCATCCTATATAGCACCAACCATATGCGGGTTACTTCTTGTGGGACTCGACTACTATATTTGACGGGCTCCGACCCATCCTATGTCGTGCTCAGCATGTAGCCACAATCATATAGATACACTCTCAACATGTGGCTAACCGCCATATAGATACACTTTCAATCATGTGGCTAACCACCATATAGATACACTTTCAATCATGTGGCTAACCGCCATATAGATACACTTTCAGTTTGTGGCTACGGCCGCACAGATACACCTTCAACTTGTGGCTACGACCACTTAGATACACTTTCATCATATTTTAGCAATCGTTGATTCCACACTTCAGACATCGCCATTGTCACAGCATCCGCTCGTTCCACGCACTCAGCGCATCAGCATCATCCGGTTCCATTACGCGTTTCACTCTTTAGAGTATCGCTATAGTCATCAGGGGGATTTTCTTATAGTTTTCTATGTCTCTTCTATTCTCATCTTATAACGCGGGATGATGCATTATGCATATGCAATGATCATAAGCAGTAACATATCTCATCATAAACAAACATATCAATCAATCAGTATCATATAATAGTATAGGTTTGAGTCTTCGTATACCGCGATACAAACAATCACACAATTTATCGGGTATACTACTGGCTTCGTTAGACCTTTACTCCGACTTTGAGAGAGTACGGAGTGTCCTAGCATACTCACTAGACACCAAAGCGTCTTAGGATAACTTCTCTCTCACCTGGATTCGCAGTTACCGAATCTACAAGTTCCGAGTGATTCGCTTCCTTCCTCGTCTGCCCGACTCCAACTTCTTTCAAGTCCCATAAGATAGATATATGAGTATCAAACTTTATTTAATTATAATTCTTAAAATTATTCTCAAGACAACTTAAGAAAATCCAAACATCGTCTTTATTTAAATCCGAAACATCAATTCTCTTTAACTCAAACTTGTCCCAAATCAAACGCTAATTCTTATATTTTGAAATCATGAGAAAATAATCAATTAAATTAATTTAAAACAAAAGTTTCTTTGCTGGTCCCTCTTGGACAGCAATGAGATCATTTCCAAAAACACCGAAAAATCGTACTTTTCAAACTAACTTTGTCTTGGATTAAATATCCACAAAAACTAAACTTCAAAACGCCTTGAAAACACTTTTAAAACACTTTTAAATAAGAAACATAGTCTTTAAAATTCTGGACAGCATCATGTCCTAAGTTTCAAATTCATTTTTCCATTAATTAAAACCAATTTAAAAGCACAAACAACCAAGAATCATGAAAACAATCAAGTAAACACCTAAATCAACAACTCATCAAGTTTAAACACTTAGAATCACACGAGGGCAGCAAGGTACTCAAGTAAAACAAATCAAACAAACATTCATTCATTCCAAACATTTCACAACCACAAGCCATCAATCACACATAAACATGTTCACAAACTTATTCATACATATAGCCCAATCAAATGAGGAAATCTAACACTTAAGTATACACGAATCAAATCATGCATCACACATACACTTAGTCACATTCTCATTGATCTTTCACTTAGTTAATTTCATCTTAGCAAAACTTCATCTTATCATTCTTAAGCATATCAAAACCGTAAGCATCATGGGTTGTTTAGAAAATCATTCCTTCAAGGATCAACTTCACAAATCAACACATAATTTCATGTCATGAACACTTACACACTCAAGAGAATTTAACTCAAAGGTTAAGGTCTAAACCGTGACCTTAACTAGATTTTCTTAAAAATGTTTTCAAAGTTTCAAGACTTAAAAACAACTCCAAATTCAATCAACAATTTCACATAATTCATCAAGGAAGTAAAACATAATCCTAGCATACATTTCTTGCATGAACCCGTGAGAATAGTTTTCCTATTAATTAAGCATACAGTGGCCGAATCATGCATGTATAATATTGCAAGGATTAGATGCACAAATAAAACATAGAATCATGAAATTATTTTCTTTATTTTTATGCTAAAACCGTGAGCATTAACAAGGAAAATTAACAATTTTAATTTCATTTTCATATCCAAAATCAACAAAACAATTTAAATCACCAAACATCACACATAATTCCTTTTAAATTTAATTACTTCTTGCATGTGCTTTTAGAATCTTTAAATTCAAATAACCTCATTATGCATTAGTATATTTAAAACAAAAATCCTTTTTCAAACATTTTTAGCACACATAAAATAAATTCAAGGTTCATCATTTAGAAAAATCAAAGTTACAGTTTAAACCTTTAAAAATGACATGTAAACACTTAAAATCATTAGATCTATTCCTAGGACAAACATGCATCCACTTTCACAAAAATAAAAACATGGGTTTCCCTTTTTAATTAAGCATGGCCGAATGGCCTCCTTAAAAATAAAACATGCACAAAATAATCACTTAATCAAATCATGTTTGCACTTTTAGAAATCAATTTAAAACTTGTTTCTTTAATTCTTTTCTCTAAAAACCGAAACACATACATAAAACAAAACATAATTTTTCTCTTAAAAATTAACATGTAAATCAAAGGTCTAAACATTTTTCACACATCAAATAAAGGTAATTACATGCACACACTTAAATCAAATAAGAACGTCAACATGCAAGACTAGGAACTTAAATTTTTTCACAAATCAAGTTTATATTATATTTTTATTCATCACATAGTCATGAAAACACATCATAGATCAAGGTCTAGCAAGAAGATTCAACATGCAAGCTAAATAATTAAACCTTTTTACAAATTAAATTTAGATCATGAAATCATTCATGAAAATACACATAGATCATAATTTTAGCACAAAGATTGAACATGCAAAAACCAAAAATTACACTTTATAAACAAACAAGTTTAGATCATGATTTTATTTACCAAATCATCAAATAAACATAAATAGTTCACGGTTTGAAGAAAGAAAAGTGGACATGCAAAGAGATCCATTTTAGGTTTCACAAAAGCTTAATTTTCTTTAGATTTTTAAGAGTTTTAGTTAGAAAAACATTAAATCCATCAAAAGAAATTCCAACTGAAACACAAAGTATAAAGATCACATATTACAATTATTTTAAAGTCCTTAAAAGTCCAAGATAAAGAATAACAACACATAAACTTCACTTTCAAGCCATGAAAATAACATGCAAGAAGAAAGAAATAAAGATCTACAAATCAAAAAGAAAAACTAATCTATTACAAAATCTCCTTCATGATCTTCAAATCCTACCATGAGAAAGGTTGGTTTCCTAGCTCTAGCACTCTTGATATACAAGGGATTCTTCTAGGTTTGGCTTGAATCTCCTTCCACCTTCTCCTTCAACCTTACGGCCTCTCTCTTTCTTTCTCTCTATTTTTCTTTTCTTTTCTTTCTAAGAGTTGAATGATTCTCTTAGAAGTTGTGTTGGTGTTGTGGAAATGAAAGTGAAGAAATGAAATGGGTGAAATGCACTAAGGCTTCTTGTATAAATAGACTAACTCACAATTCCCTCTTTGCCCTTAGATTTTTGGTTTGGTTGCACATAATTGGGAGGGGCGGTTTTGGGTTTGCATAAATTTGCATGGGTGCATTTTATCAAAGCCAAGGGGACAAGGTGGGATGGGCTAGAGCTTAGGGGTCATCTTAGGCTTAAGTAATAGTTAGGAAATAGTTAGGGTTTTGTAACTTGGTTTGGTTTTGGTTTGGTTCCTTTAGTTACTAATTTCTTAACCCATAAGCTTCTAAAATTATACATCCTAGCTCACCCGCACATATACATACGTACATACAGGTACACACACATACTCATACGCACCGAAGCATACACATATACACATACAATTTTACATTTTATTTCTTTAATCCTATTTACTTAAACATTCCAATTATTAATTCACACAATAATGCAATCAATTCCAAAATCACACTCCTACAATTAATTCATGTATCACACAGTATACACCCATTAAATCAAAAACACATCACATAAAAATTCAAGCCAAATCAATCAATTCCTTTTCTTCAAAATGCCATCTCTAAAACTCGTATTTTATAACTCTGAAAATAAATTTTTATAAATCAACCCAGAAAAATCTGAAAATAACATTTTTAAAATCTTCGTTTCGAGACGGTCGTTTTGATATAAAGTTCGTAAAAATCCGAGTTACGGTTAAAAAGTTACAAATTTTTAAAGTTAACAGACCCAAAAAATTTTTTTTTTGGTAAATAAAAAATTCATTAACCAAAACCGCACAAAATTACAACTCAAAGTCCAAATTGTTTAGGTAACATCCCCACCTACTATATAGGGTTGGACATTGCACTAAACAAAAGAAAATTCAAATATGCTAAGAAAGCTAATCAAGCATTATAATTCTGCTTGGATTCTAGATGCTATGACATGATTACAATACTTATTAATCAAATCACAATGAACAAAAAATCTGGTTGCAAGGTCCTTTTTCATGAGAACAAAAAATTGAGCAGGTGTCCTGTTTGTGCCATTGAACAATCTCTTATTGCGCTCCATCCAAATGTTGTATATGCACGCAGCCATTGTTGCATATACCAGCTGCGCGCGCCTTTTGATGCGGAAGGCATAGGCCAGCCAGCGCAGCCAGTGCGTAAAATTGGTGTGCCAAATATCAACACCAATCCAGTTTGCGGCCAAAATCAGCAGTTCCTGGCTCCACACACAATCAAACATCAAATGATCTCTATCTTCAAAATTATCATCGCACAGTAAGCAAGTTGGATCCCCAACATCAAAGGCTGCTAGATTACTCTTGGTTTTCAATCTATCCTGCACTGCCAACCAAAAAATAAAGTTATGCTTAGGTATAGAAGCCACATTCCAGACCACTTTCCACCAAAAAACTGTTGCTTGTGATTCAAGCAAAAGTTTATACCCTTGCCTCACTGAATAGCTACTATTGTTCCATACACCATTTAAGAATGCAGGCCTGAATTTGTCCCTTATTTTCATGATCTGTTTCCAATGCCAACTATCTTGTGGCCTAACAATATACTCCCAAATGTCTTCACCCTTCAAGTAAACACCACCAATCCAACGAACCCATAAACTGTCCTTCTTCAAAGCAAGATTCCAGAATTGCTTGCCCACTGCAGTGTTATTCCAGATAATACTGTTTTTAAAACCCAACCCACCAACTTTCTTACTTCTACAGCACCAATCCCAAGCCACCATGGCATTAGCCCTACCACTCTGGTTTACAACCCAAAGGAATCTCCTACAAGCCTGATCAACCAGTTGAAGCACTGATTTGGGAATAACAAACACACTTGCCCAATACACATGTAAGATAGAAGTACAGAATTGATTAATTGGGACTTGCCTTGATATGATAGGTTTCTTGACCTCCAGGAGTTAATCCTCTTAGTCACTCTATCAACCAAAATCTGACAAGTTTGCTTACTCCATTTCCTCACTGAAATTGGTAGACCAAGGTATCTGAATGGGAACAGCCCTTTGTTGAAACCAGTGACCTGCTGCAACCTCACTTCTACATTAGGAGAAACACCAGCCATATACAAGCTTGATTTGGCATGATTAGGATAGAGACCAGAGCTCATAGAAAAACCCTGAAAAGCATCCAACAAGATCTTGACACTTTTCTCACTACCATGGCAAAACAACATGATATCATCAGCAAAGGCAAGATTCACAAGTTTTTCAGATTTGCACAAAGGATGGAACTTGAATCCTCTTTTCCCAGCAGCAGCCTGAAGCTTCCTAGTTAACATTTCCATTACCACCACAAAAAGAAGAGGAGACATAGGGTCACCCTGTCTCAATCCCCTCTTACTTTTTATACCAAAAGTGCAGCCATTCAGCACCAATCTGAAACTCACTGTAGAGATGCATTCCAAAATCCATTTCACAAACTTTGAAGGAAAATTCAAAGCCTGCAAAGCTTTCTCAATAAAAGCCCAGCTCACTACATCATATGCTTTCCTCAAATCTATCTTTATCATACACCTAGGAGAAACATGCTTCCTGCCATAGAATCTAAGAAGCACTTGAGTAATCAAGATATTCTGAACAATATTCCTTCCACTCACAAAGGCTGACTGATTATCCTGCACCAGAATGGGCAGTACAATCTGCAGCCTAGAGGCAATGATCTTTGCTATGCACTTATAGACTGAATTACAACATGAAATTGGTCTAAAATCAGCTGCAGTAATTGGACAATCAACTTTAGGAATTAGGACCAAAGAAGTAGCATTCAACTCCTTGAGCATTTTTCCAGACTCAAAGAATTCCTTAACAACATTACACACATCCTCACCAACAATATCCCATGCCTTCTTATAGAATTCAGGCCCATAGCCATCAGGCCCAGGGGCCTTATTGCTCCCCATAGTCATGAAACTCTCTTTAATTTCAGCATTAGTAACAGGTTTAATAAGAGAGATTTGCTGCTCAATGTTAAGAACCTTACCTTGGATAATATCCTCAGTACTAATACTCCAGTTACTAGTAGAAGCTTGAAATAGGCTTAAATAATAATCCTCAAACACCCTGCAAATATCCTCCTGGCTCCTTTTCACCTCACCATTTTCATCAGTAACTGAAAGGACTCTATTCTTGTATCTCCTGGCCTTTATTGACTCATGGAAGTACTTGGTATTCTGATCAACATCTTTCAACCAGTTCTCTTTTGCCTTTTGCTGGAGATAACTTCTAGCAGCCTTTGCCACACTCAGATACTCTCTATAAGCTTCCCTCTCAAGTTTCTGAAGATGAATATTAGCTGGATCCTGAGCTAGAAGACCCTGCACCCTATCAAGATTCTGTCTAAAAAAAATTTCTTTCTTTTCAATATCTGAGTACTTATTCTTGTTCAGTTCCTTCAATGGCCCCTGAAGCCTCCTCTGTTTCTGAACCAAATTAAACATTTCATAGCCCTCAATTCTACTGTTCCAAGACTCTCTCACAATGTTTAGGAAATCTTTATCACTTGCAAGCATATTGAAAAACTTGAAGGATGAAGAAGTCCTAAAAGTCATCTCTCTCCATTCTACAAGCATAGGAGAATGGTCTGAAATTCCCTCATTAAGAAAAGTTGCCTCAGAGCCAGGCCACAGATCCACCCAGTGCTGGTTTATCAAAACCCTGTCCAGCTTTGAGAATATCCTACTCTCTTGTTGCTGCTTGTTTGACCAAGTATAGAAACATCCAGAGTACTTTAGATCAGTTAATTGAGCATTTACAACACAAGATCTGAACCCCATAAGAGTGTCAATATTAACAGGCAGACCACCAAGCTTTTCTTGTGGCTCAAGAAAAGTATTGAAATCACCTGTTACACACCATGGTTTATCCATGTGTAAAGCCCTTTGCTCAATAAAGTTCCATACCTCTTCTCTTTCCTGATCATCATTACTAGCATACACAAAAGTGGCATAAAATTCATGCTGGAGCTGATTATGCTTAATGAAACAGTGTATGAATTGAGCATGACTGTGTATAATCAGCACATCAAACATATCTTCTTTCCAAGCTAGCCAAATTCTACCAATAGGGACTGCATCTAGGTTGATGAAAGACCCCCAACCAGGAAACATCTTCTGCCTCAAGTTATCATATGAATGGACCCTAACCTTATTTTCCAGAATAGAAACAAAACCCACCTTATACCTACCAATCAACCTTTGAAGCTCAAATTGCTTCTGAGGGTGGTTGATCCCTCTCATATTCCAAGTGACTAAATTATCCATTAGAAAAAGGAAGGGCATTAACACTTCCATCTCCTTTATTTATCACACCATTCCCATCCTTTTTGAGCTGAGCAGCCTTCTTTCTAGTCATGACAGTATGCCATTCCTCATCATTCTGCTTAGCATTAGGCTCCTTAACACCAGCCTTATGCACTACCAAAGCATCCCTAGCCTCCACAACAATAGGGTGTAGTTCAGAATCTACAACCTTTTCAGCTGGTATAATTCCCTTATCCACCTGATCCAGAATTTGAACAGATTCTACTACATGATTAATCTCATTCCGAGTAGGCTTGCTCTTTACAACCCACTCCCTTTTAATCACTTTTTTATCCTTTCTGCACATCTTCTTATCATGGCCAAATTTTTCACAATTTTCACAAAATTGAGGCTTCCATTCATATGTAACTTTTTGAGTCAGAAGTCTTCCCTTTTCATCTTCAAAGAATATTTCATCAGGCAAGGCTGCAGGGTTAACTTCTACCAAAATTCTAGCATAATTGATTCGATCATGAGCTTGAGTCATACTGTCAACCATAATAGGTACTCCAATCAGGCTGGCTATTTTACTCAAGGATGTTGCACCCCAAAATTTCACATCTAAATCATGTAACTGTATCCATATTGGCACCTGTTCAGTGTATCCTCTACCAACATGCTTCTCATGCTAAGGTCTGATAAAGAGAGGCTTCTTGTCAAAATGGTATACTCCAATCTCCAAAACATTATTCCTAGCCTCTAATGTTGTAAATCTCACAATGACATTACCTTCAGAGTCCATCACAATCTTATCTATTCCATGTTGTCCCCATACTCTTTTCAAGTAGCCACTGATTACAGGGAAAGGTGGATTAGCACCAAGCACAAAACAAACCACAGCATTCTCCCAAAATTTCAGCTCTTCCTTAATGTCATCCATATCTATTTTTCCAAACGACACGCCATCTTTTACTGTTGTTTCTTTGTATGAAAGCTTTTCTCCTGAGTTCCTAAGCTTGGAGATGTCAAAAGTGTCCCAAATTGACGCCCTTTTGACAAAATTCTCACTGACCGCACCAACTCTATTGTCCGCACCATTCGCACCATCGCTGTTGCTTGTGCTAGCCCCTGGTGCATCCTTGGCAACATCAGGGTTCACAGTTTCGTGCATGGGCTGCATGGGTTGCTTTCCTTTAATTTTTTCACGAATTTTATCAAGCTTTTCTAGCACCAATGACGCTTGATTGTTATTCATCAAGTCAATACTCTGGACAAGTTCATCAAACTCAGTTTCTTGGTCTCCAAGCAAGTCAATCTTCACTGGGGTTTTTGCAACTTTGCCATCATTCACATTAGGATTCTGGGAGGGAGTAGGGGTGGGGGTTGACGGTTTAGAAGGTTTAGAAGGGGGGGTTTGATGCTGCTTTCCTCATTTCTTAGGCATGGCGCACGGTGGATAAACACCGGGAGAAACAAGGATGGCGGCGGCGGCGAAGGTTTAGAGAGCTAGGGCATTATTGCTCACAACAAGCGATGAAAAGATTGTTCAAAATGAAAAAACAAAATGCCCTTTTACCTTTTATTTATAATGATTTTGACCCAATAATGCCCTAGCTCTCTAAACCTTCGCCGCCGTCGCCATCCTTGTTTCTCCCGATGTTTATCCACCGTGCGCCATGCCTAAGAAACCAGGAAAGCAGCATCAAACCCCTCTTTCTAAACCTTCTAAACCAGATATTCAGAGTTTTCAGCGGAAAATACTAGGTTCGAGTGTCATAATCAAAACATATAACTTTGTCAAAACAAAACATCCTAAGCCTCATTTAAAATATGCATATTAAATTTACATCAAAATAATATAAGAGGCTTAGGTCCATATTATACTCTAAACCCATAACACCCTACTCTCCCTGTAAGGGAAAGTACTCCTGCTCGGCCGAGGGCTGTGCCAGCTCAATCTCCGTACCTGAAAAATGTAAGGGAGTGAGCTTTGCACATGAAATAGAAAGCAGTTTCTAACTAGACATAACAACCCACTAGGTCAAACACAATTAGCAAATAAGCATATGTTCACATATTGCACACCATACTCATTTCATTATTTCCATATTCGTTATTCATTCCAAATTTCCATTTTCATTATTCATCTCAACATCCATTTTCATTATTCATTTCCACATCCATTTCCATTATTAATTTATTCATTTCACAGACTCATTTCATTTCAATACATCACCTCAAATCAGAGGCCAATGAACAATTTTCATTCAACACATTTATCACCTCAAAACAGAGGCCCTTAGACTTTTCCATATTTAAATTATGTGTCCCTCAGGTCAGAGGTCAACACCCAATCACTTATTTCATTTTCGTGTCCTTCAGGTCAGAGGTCAACACTTAAACATTTTATTCATTTGATTTATACACATGCCCTTTTCATAAATTCTCTTAACTTTCATAATTTCTTTTCTCTGTACATATACCTTGAGTTCCTCATAATATAGGGAAATTTATTCATGTGGATCCATCATTGCGTACAGTCGCACAACCCGGACAACGTCTTACAGCTGCGCACTATGGCGTCTTACGCGATCTATGCGTGCAGTCCCACAACCCGGACAACGCCTTATAAGATCTGGATCGCACAAGTCTATGCGTGCAGTCCCACAACCCGGACAACGTCTTACAAGACATTAAATCAAACCAGTCGATGCGTACAGTCCCACAACCCGGACAACGTCTTACACGACATCAAATCAAATCGGTCGATGCGTACAGTCCCACAACCCGGACAACGTCTTACACGACCTCATACCGAACCAGTCGACGCGTACAGTCCCACAACCCGGACAACGTCTTACACGACTTGATTCACACCAGTCTAAGCGTACAGTCCCACAACCCGGACAACGTCTTACAAGACTGGCTCCTTTAACCAATTTACCTTTAGCCTTTTGGAAGTGCACCACCATTTTTTTAAAGTCTTGCATTCAATGCCATAAAATCGTTATTTACTTTATCCAATTATACTACTAAATTTTCATCTTCTTGTTCAATCAATCATAACACATTTAATCATAACAACACATATTCATAATTTCCCATTCATAACTTATCCCTACTCAATTCCCATGTTAATTATTCAATTCCTCTCAAATAGAATTCATATTCTTAATTAAGCATATGCAATACATTTAGGCTCAGTTATACAAATTTAGCAATTAGGGAGCAAATATATTCAACCAAAACATACATTTGCCCTAGCAGTCAATTATCATTTAATACCACACTTTACAAATAAAATCAATAATCGTAGAAATCATTTATGACAATTTCACTATCTTATTACCCAAATCCTCTTGTACATCAATATAATCATTATCCAAGTTTCATTTATCAAATAATTCATTCTCATATTATTGGGTTTCCTTTTCCTAGTCTTAACATCCAATCATCATGCATATTTAATTAATTAGAATTTTATATTCGATAACCTAGGGTTTTATAATCTAATTTTCTCCCCTAACACATAACCCTAACAAATCATTATATACTAATTAGAACCAACTCCCTAGAACAAGGCAATGCTCACAATATCCACCCCCTTACCTCAAACACTTAGAGATAAGGCGATTTCACTTGCTCTAAGCTTGAGAGTCTTGCCACCAAATAAGTTATGATCCAAGGAAGAGGGAGGAGAGTGGTCTTGAGTTCCTCTACACCATGCGAATGAAAAAGAACATGAGACAGTAGCACTACCTAATATGGAGCTCAAATTTCATAGGGAACAAGAGGGAAATTCGTGTGACCAAAAGGGGAGAAGAGAAAAATGGAATTTACCTTGAATTTAAGGGAGAGAATGTGAGATTAATGATGGTCCTTGGTAATAGTTGAGGTTGGAGCCCCAAATCCTTGAGGAGAGGGAAGAACAACACTTGTTCTTGGAGAGAGAGAGAAATCCGTGAGAGAGGGAACAATAAGAGTGATTGATGAAGGAGATGATGTTTATATGTAATGGGGATTGATTTTTAGTAGTTTAGTATGGATTAGAGTGGAGAAATGAGAAGGAATTTAGAGAGAGAAAGAGGAGGGTTTCGAGCCCTAGAGAGAGAAAGCAAAGGGGGAGTGAATGAGGAAGAAGACCAAAACGCGTTTTAAGCTGCATCAGACCATTTTCGCTTGAGCGAAAATGCAGTCGCTTGAGCGAAAAACTCAATTTGGGAATTTAGGGTTTGCTCGAACCAATTTCGCTTGAGCGAAAATATATTCGCTGGAGCGAGTACGATTTTCGCTTGAGCGAGCTTTTTCTCGCTAGAGCGAAATCTATCCAGTAACTCAGGGTCTGCACTAACCAATTTCGCTTGAGCGAGCGAACTCTCGCTTGAGCGAGAACTTAGAAGTCTGCTCCTAAACACTTCAAACAGCTATAACCCTACAAGCCCCCCAAGCTCGTATAGGCTCGAAGAGCCTGTGCTGAGCTTCTGAGAGTTGGTGGTGACATAAAACATGTTTGCGACTAAGAACTTTTTATTCGGAGGAGTGTCGTGGATGGTTGATTAGGACGTATAAGACTGTTCGCAGTCAAGGCCCGTAGTCGTGTATCGTCATGTACTGAGTTCAAAGTCGAATTGGACTATTGTTTTTAAAGTCACGATGCTTTTAAGGAGACATCCTTTTATGCGCTTGACATGGTGAAAGCCGAAAGGCTTGTGCCAAGGTATGCTGGCACGACTCAAACTGTTATTTGAGTTCGAGGTGTGCCAAGATTATCACCAATTGGATCGTAACGTTTACGAGGGATTGCTGTCGGAATGACAACCTTAGCCGAGGTGTATTCCTCGATCTGCGATGTATTTGGCCAGATATGAGCCGAGATGCTTTGAGCCGAGAGGCTAAGCTAAGTTATCGGGTCGCAATCCTCGTTTTCACTTGTAGCCTCACCGATCTGGCCGCCTAACCGAGATCGTGGGCAAGTGCGTAAGAACATGATCCGAAGTGAGTGAGTTTAACATATGTCCTTAATAAGGAAGGTAAATTATCAATTTGTTGCCTCATGGGACGTGGTGGTCCTCCTTGGCACGACATTTGATCTTGAGTAACTTATGCATCATATAATACCAGTATCAAGGTCGGCCAATGTCAGCTATGTATATGCCTCATCACATACTAGTCCCCTACTCGGTAAAGCCTGAAAAGGCTTGTGTCGAGTTCATAAGGTCTGTGAAACGCTCGGGATCAAAGTGGGCGAAGAAAGGTTAGAGTATTGTAGGGTCTGCCGACCTGATACGGATCTAAGCCTTGTCAAAGGAGTCCTCTAAGGGAACTTCCCTCGGTTTACTTAACATAAACGTCCCTCGCTCGGACTCATGGACTCCGAGCATCCCCAAAGGACCAGGCTCGGACTTGATGGAACCGAGCCTCATCATCGGTCCTCAATCCATCAGGCTTGAGATTCTAGGCTGAGACATACCGTCGGCAAGCGGATAAGTTCAAACCCACCGAGGCTTCTTATCCCTTCCACAAATCTCTCCTTGATTCTCGCAACAGCCTAGACATGAGATCTTCAGCTGATCCTATCCAGATTCTAAGTATAATCCTCCGATATTATCTCACAGAATCCTGGTTCTGCTCAACCCTGATACAGGGCCCAGATGGCCCATATCAGCCTCCTCCAAACCCTATAAATAGCTCACTACAGCTAGGGTTTCAGGTACGTACTCTCATCCCTAAGTTGACACTCTGCACACACACGTTGACTAGGGAGAACCTGCTTTTCCCAACTGGAACTGCAGAAATACCATAAGTCACACATTAACTCTTGATCCTCTCTAGGGCTCCTGATTCCATAGTCTTGAGCACTTAGAGGGTTAAGGAAATCTAGTGTTCCGGGACACTACATTGGCGCCGTCTGTGGGGATCGAATAACCAGTATTCCCACTTCCACCGTACTCATGACCGTACCATATGCATGTACCTAGGGATCATCGTCCCTCCAGCCACTCCCAGTAGAATGCACGACAGGCTCGCTCCCACTCTCGACCTCTACCGGATCCTCCTCGATCTCGTCCGAGGGAGAGTGTACCCTACCACTGGGTACCGGGTCAGGGGATGGTGAAACCCTGACTGGGCTCCTCGGATCAGAAGGGGGAGTCTCCTCGCGGACGACTCTCGAAGTAAAAGGGTGAGAGCGGGTAGGTCGAAAATGAAAACTATGGTAAGAGCGAGCTGGTCGCGTGGGAGGTGGTCCATGGTAAGTGTAAAACGGGGGTACATGCATAGTGTATATGATGGGAATCCTAAATCTACGAGGACGGAATCGGATCAACGGGTTCGGGTGGTAGAAGGTAACCTCTACCTCACCCTCGAACACCGCGCGATGGTCCTCATAGATCCATGTGCCACTAGGAAGTGGCCGGATCTCGATGCAAGCAATGTAACGAGACATCACCTACAAGGGCATAGGGGTAAGCAATTCTATACACATAACCAATAGAGAATAAATTGTGCAATATGAATATTTAAATATGCATCAATTAACAACAATCACATATAACACTTAGCAGTTAATGAATGCACATAGGATGCTCACACTTATTTCATTTATCACAATTAATTTAAATGAGTGGCATGATGCATGACTTTAGCTCTCAAGCCTATCTCCATCATACTATGTCACTCTCTGACGTCCATCCCTGACAACCCAGCACTCAACAGTGCGTTGTATTCCTAGGTATACAACAATTCGTACATTCACCTAGAATGTACACGACAAGCTTGGTATCCATGCCACCCGAGCATATCCCGTCATCCAAATGGTATAACCATATCGGCATTCCCTCAGCCGACCACGTCAACGACGTGTCATCAAGCAAGCGTATTGGCACTCCCAGAGGCCCTCCACATGTTTACCAAAAACATGATATACGTCCTACCAACCAAACTCCAGAATGAATGCATTACCTTACTTAAAAGAGATTGATTGACGTTTTATCCTTTTATTAATACATTACGTGCCTCCCGAGCAACGTATCATTATTCAAATGAAAACATCATAACGTCAATCAATTTCCTCTAAGTCCAGGATCACTTGGTTTATTGTCCTCTAAGAGTTACAAAATGACTTAGAATTGAAAATGGTATTTTTAAGTATCTGACTAAAAATACTCGAGTTTTCTCCAAAATACTCGAGTAGTTAATCATTTTCCAGATTCTACTCGAGTTGTTCATAATTATACTCGAGTCGTTCATGTCTTTTCAGAGATTTAGGGTTTCAGGTTTTCATAAATATACTCGAGTAATTCACGAGATACTCGAGTATTTCATCACCCAGAATACTCGAGTAGTTCATACATTACTCGAGTGTTCAATCTGATTCCCAAGTTGGTGCGCCAATTTTCACTCTGGTGCACCACGAAATACTCGAGTATTAAGCCAAATACTCGAGTATCTGCAGACAGAACAGAGCGAAACTTGGTTTTTACATGCCATTTCAATTTCTAAACATTTTTAACCCAAAACAGTGATCACAATAGTTCATATACCACATATTGAACATGTTAACATACTCATTTCATATCAAATAACAAATTTGACAGAGAATCAATCCATTATGCATGAAATATACAATTTAGCAACTCAACACTTCAAATTGCAAAATAAGCACAATATTCATGAAACAAAGTTCATTTAAGCTTGCATGCATGATATAGAACTTGTTCATCACAGTCATAGAGCATGGATTGGTCTCCAAACCAAAGTTCCTATTCAAACTAAGCCCTTAGAGCCTCTTGGTGGCTCTCTAACACAATTAATGAAATTTAAACCCTATCTAGTGAATATAATTACTTCCCCTTACCTCTCAGACGTGAATCAAACAAGAAATTGCAAGAAAAAGCCCCACAGCACCACGAACCACTTCTAGCACCAACATGCAGAGTAGTTTTGAATGCATCACCAAGATTGAATTGGTTTACATGGAAGACAGAGATAACAATTGGGGAAATTAGGATTTCTAGATTCTATGTAACTTATACTAATTAGAGAAATCGAATTTGGGACTCAGAGACTCGTGAGCTTACCAAAAATTGAAATCAAAGTGAGCTCCAGAAACAAGTTTGACAGAGAACAGCTCCACTTTCCAGCTCCAATTCTTCCTCCACACTCACTCTCAACTCACGAATTTAGTGTCTATACAAAGCTCGTGATGTGAGCTTTGTATTGGTGTATCATTTGTGGTTTAATTCAGAACTCACAAGGAGAATCGAAGGGTTGAAATCAGGAACCCTAAAACATGAAGTTCTTCAACAAATTGGCCAAATGCCTCACAATTCGGTGTTGATAGGCTTTTATAGGCATGGAGAAGACTCATGCAGCACGACACGACATCCATGGCGTTGGCAAGAAGGTGTTTTCGTGGCGAGAGAAGAGAATCGTTCGTGGTGACTCACCAAACGCACTCACTCGCGCAGTTTGACCCAGAATACTCGAGTTTTTCAGAAAATACTCGAGTATTTTTCCCAATTTTTGAAAAATAATTATTTTATTTACTTTCCCTCCAAAATCTTTCCTATAATTACCTCTAGGTCCCAACCTAGGGACTAATATGCAAAATACTCATCGTAGGCATTTATTATATTTATTAAATCAATTCACACACATATACCAACTATATAAACACATATTTTAATCAAGGATTAATATGGAAATAAAATTTCATTAATCGGGGATTAAAATTTTGGGGTGTTACACATCTCACAGTCCAGAGGAGTCAAATTCTTCGTGAGACTATGCATACCGAGATGCGTAACATCACTCGGCCTCCAGCTTTGAGAAAAACTGCTCAAAAGGATAGGACAAAGTACTGCGACCATCATGGTGGATGGGGGCATACCACCGATCAATGTACCCAACTGAAAGATCTGATTGAGGAAATGGTTAGGGATGGGAAGCTTCAACAATACATCGGGGAAGCGATGCGGAAGCGTTCAAAAAGAAGAAGTCATTCACCATCCAAAACCGAAGAAAAAAGGAATAAAAGCCCTACACCACCTGTAGAGGGAGCCTCGGCCTTACCGTCCGAGCAGGATAAGGGTCGAGAGTCGTTTTTGATCAACACCATTGCTGGTGGATTTGCGGGTGGTGGGGAAAAAAGAAGTGATCGAAAAAAGTATGTGGGACAGATCCTTTCGGTGGCTAGTCACCGATCCAAAAGCCGAAAAAGAAGAACATTGTCATCAGTTTCAGTGACGATGACTTTGCTGATATTATTCAGGATCACAATGATCCTATGGTAGTTACAGCCAGGCTCGGTAATTACGAAGTGAAAAGGATTCTCGTAGATCAGGGGAGTTCAGCAGACATTATGTTTTTGGATCTGTTCGAGAGGCTGAAGTTGAAGAGATCTGACCTAACTCCGTTTGAGGGCAGTTTGATTGGCTTTACGGGGTATTCCATTGTTCCCTTAGGCCACATTCATCTCCCAGTGACCATGGGTGAACAGCCGTCTGCTCGAACCGAGATGGTAAAGTGGCTAGTTGTACAAGCACCGTCGGCATACAACGCCATCCTTGGCCGTACAGCACTCCAATCATTTGGTGTCGTGGTATCAACCGTTCACTTGGCCATGAAGTTTCCAGGGTCCGATGGCCAGGTGGTAACGGTATGGTCCGAACAAGAGTTGGCTCGGAAATGTTACAATATTAGCCTGGGAAAGCTGAAGTTGGATGACGATGAGAAGATCATGAAAGAGCCACTCAACAAAGGAAGTGTGAACTTGGCGGATCTTGACGTACGGGACGAGGATGAAACTAGGCCAACCCCTCAGGGGGACTTCAAAAAGGTAATTCTGGGTCCCGATCCGTCCCATTGTGTCAAGATTGGTGTCGGCCTTGCCGAAGAATTGGAAAGAGAACTGACGGAACTGCTGGTAGAAAACAAAGACTTGTTTGCTTGGACTTCGGCAGACATGCCGGGGATCGATCCGAATTTTATCTGCCATAAGCTAAGTGTGTATCCTGGCGCCAAGCCAGTGTGTCAGAAGAAAAGGCGGGTCGGAACCGAGAAGGCACAAGCAACGGAAGAGAAGGTGTCCGAGCTATTGGAGGCGGGATTTATCAGGGAGGTGGTGTACACATATTGGTTGGCTAATCCCGTGCTAGTCAAGAAATCCAATGGAAAATGGAGGATGTGCGTGGATTACACAGACCTGAACAAGGTCTGCCCCAAAGATCAATACCCACTTCCCTGCATAGACAAACTCGTAGATAGCTCGGCAGGGTATCAAAGGCTATCCTTCATGGATGCTTATTCGGGGTACAACCAGATTCCTATGTATCCCCCGGATCAGGTGAAGACTTCTTTCATCACAGAAAATGCTACATATTGTTACAACGTCATGCCGTTCGGACTGAAGAACGTTGGGGCAACTTAACAGCGAATGATGAACAAGGTCTTCGGTTCGCTCATTGGGACGAAAATGGAAGTATACGTCGACGATATGATTGCAAAAAGTCTGAAAGAGGAGCACCATGCTAAGGATTTGAAGGTTATACTTGATATAATTCGGCAGTTTGACATGAGGTTAAACCCAGAAAAATGCACTTTCGGGGTTCCTGCTGGTTCGTTCCTCGGGTTCATGCTCACCGAACGGGGAATTGAGGCAAACCCAGAGAAATGCCGAGCCATCCTTGAGATGAAGAGCCCTTCTGACATCAAGGGAGTACAACAGCTAGCAGGTCGGGTAGCAGCTCTCTCCAGGTTTCTGTCTCAGTCATCTCGGAAGGCCTTGCCATGGTACCAACTACTGAAGAAGGAAAAAGAAAAGACGTTTGACTGGAACGAGGCATGCGAAAAGGCCTTTACTGACCTTAAGCAATACCTGGCCTCTCCTCCAATCCTATCTAGTCCGGCAGCATGAGAGGTTTTGTTCCTATACTTATCAGTAGGGGATTCGGTGGTCAGTTCGGTTCTGGTTAGGGAAGAATCAGGCAAAGAATCTCCTGTCTACTTCGTCAACCGAGCACTTCAAGGACCAGAGCTAGGTATCATAAGGTTGAAAAGTTGGTGTTTTGTTTGGTTATTACGGCTAGGAGGCTACGTCAATACTTCCAAAGCCACCATATCACGGTCAGAACTGCTCAGCCAATCCGACAGATCCTTCAGAAACCCGACCTGGCAGGCAGAATGGTGACTTGGGCTATTGAACTTTCCGAGTTCGACATTACTTTCGAACCTCGGAAAGCAATGAAGTCTCAGGTCTTAGCTGATTTTCTCACCGAGTTTACTGAGCCATTGACGAGCTCAAACTTGGATTGGAACATTTATGTCGATGGGTCAAGCAACAAGCTCGGAGCAGGAGCGGGAATAATCCTGGAGAACTCAGAGGGAGTTACCCTTGAATATTCATTGAAGTTCGGATTTCCGACATCGAACAATCAAGCAAAATATGAAGCTGTGATGGCTGGTCTGAGGATGGCGAAAGAAGTAGGGGCCCGAGAAGTGAAGATTTTTAGCGATTCTCAGTTGGTGATATCGCAAGTGAAGGGTGATTACCAAGCCAAGGAACCCATCCTACAAAAATATTTGGAGAAGGTGAAGTTCCTATCTTCAGAGTTTGCCAAGGTCGAATTCTGCCACATCCCGAGGGAAAGCAATGGCCGAGCGGACATTCTTTCTAAACTCGCCTCAACAAAGGGTCCTGAAAATAATAAGACGTTGATCCAAGAAATGGTGCATGGACCTAGAGTTGTCCTCTCCGTTTCTATGGATCCAAGTTGGACCTCTCCGATCATAAACTTCTTGGAACAAGGAATTGTGCCGACAGATCCAGCCGAGGCCAAAAAGCTTGTCAGAAAAGCCTCCCAATTCGCTATGATCGATGGAATTCTGTTTCGCCGTGGGGTCAGCGGCCCAATTCTCAGGTGCTTAGACCCCGCCGAAGCAAAGCAGGCACTGGAAGAAGTCCATGGAGGTATAGGAAGTCATCATGTCGGAGGGAAATCGTTGGCCAAGAAAATTCTAAGGGCAGGATACTACTGGCCGACCTTACAACAGGATGCAATCGGTCATGTAAAGAAATGTGAAAGATGTCAGTTCCACAGTGACGTCTACCAAAAGCCAGCCGAGGAACTTCATTCACTTTCATCTCCCTACCCCTTTATCAATGGGGAATGGATTTGATTGGCCAGTTCCCCACCGCACCAGGACAGCTCAAATGGGTGATAGTGGCCATCAATTATTTTACCAAGTGGATCGAAGCCGAGCCACTAGCAACTATTTCCTCGGCCAAGGTTCAGAAGTTCTTTGAGAGACAGGTTATAGCTCTGTTTGGAGTGCCACAGGTCTTAGTAACCGACAATGGAACTCAATTTGCGGCAAAGGCATTCCAGGACTTGGTCAACGCTTTGAACATTGAACACTACTTTTCCTCGGTCGAGCATCCTCAGACCAACGGACAAGTGGAATCAGTGAACCGAAGTATCATTCAGGGGATCAAGAAAAGACTCATCGGTGGTAAGGGAAATTGGCTGGAAAACCTGCATGAAGTGCTTTGGTCGTACCGCACCACCATACAGACTTCCACGGAAGAAACCCCTTATCGTCTTACTTATGGTTGCGACGCTGTCATCCCGATGGAAAGGATCATCCCATCTTTCCGAGCTTTACAACAACCAAACCCCCTCAACAACACTTTACTGTGTGAGGACCTAGTTCATTCAGAAGAAGTCAGAGATCTAGCTGCCAAACGGGAAAAACATGCCAAGCTGATGCAAGCGAAAGGGTATAATCGCTCAGTGGTACCCAGAGAATTCGAGGTAGGTGACCTCGTCCTACGAAGAGCTAACATCGGCCTCAAAAATGCTAAGGATGGTAAACTGGCTCAGAATTGGGAAGGTCCGTACCGAGTAGCTTCCAAAACAGGAACAGGAGCCTACAAGCTCGAAACTCTCTCGGGTGCCCTCATCAACAACACATGGAACGTGGCAAAACTTAGAGCATATTTCAGTTAGAAATTTCTACCCATTTCAATTCCATTTTCAATTGTTTTAGTTTTACTATTTCCCTTGCTGTTATAGGATTGTTTATTTTTAATGATGGTGTACGCTCGGTGGAACTCCAAGCCCATTGTACTTTTTGTTAATGTTTTGAATAAATAAAAGTGTTGTTATTGAATTCATTGTTTTTATGTACTTTTCCTCATAATCGACTAGCCACCGTTTATGACGCAAACGATTATAAACAGCTCAAACAAGAGCTTATAACTCGTCAAGTACCCTAGAAAGATTCCCGATTCAAACATGGTTTGTTTTAAAAATCATTTTTACATCGCGGATAGAGGAACCCACCTCGGCTAAAGTGCTGGAGTTCCGAGGTCTTAACACTTGAATTCTTAACAAAAAGTTCAGAAAGAAGCATAAAATAAAAACGGATATTATAAATATTCCAAAACGGTTATAGCAACAGGATTTCAACCCATCTATTGGGGCAGATACAAAAGTAAAAAGCAAAAGAAAAAAATTACTCAATGTCAGACAGTACTACGCTGTCAGGGTCGAATTTCTCTTCTTCTTCTTCACCTTCGGCGCCTTCGGCCTCATCTTCCTCGGATTCCTCGGCAAAATGGTCAGGAAGATCATTACTGCTCATGTCAATAGGAACCCCATTCGCACCAACAATTTGACCATTCTTGGTAGCAAAGAGGGGGTCGGCGCCCCTTGTCGCAAGGTTGGGGTTCAGAATGCGAAGCTGCTCGGCTGTGTTAAGGAAGGAATCTTCAACTGCGTGACTCCAGTTGTACAGATTCTCCTGGGCCACTTTCTTATTCTTAAGAGCTTTCGCTCTCATTTTGTCCATTGAGGCTCGGAGCCCGGTAGCCTCGTCCTTAGCATATTCGAGTTGCTCCTGAGCTACAGCAGCAACCTGCTCGGCTTTCCGAGCCCTCTCTATAGCTTCCCGGAGAGTTATGGCATCCTCCTCAGCCTTTTTCAAGATTTCCTCCGATCGCTTCACCCTTTCCTCGGCCTCTTGAAGAGTCCTTTCGGCTGTTTCTCTAGCAGCTTCGGCTTGAGCTTTGGCGCCTTCAGATTCCTGCATTCCCTTTTGCAGTCTTTCATTCTCGGCCGCCAGAACCTGGAGTTTTTTCTCAAAGCTTTCCACTTGAAGCTGCAAGTAATCCTCCCAATCGTCAGCTTCAGCTCTTTTCTTCTTCTCCTCGGGGGCCACACCAGCGTAGATATCATCACCACGCTGACCGAGGTAATGGAGAATGCTTGCACCTCGTAGGAAGCTCCTCACCAAGGCCATGCAGTTATTTTCCCAAGTGCCTGGACCCCAGGCATTAATCACTTCAGCATCTTCAGGGGGGAAGAGAGTTGCGGCGAAGGAATCTAACTTATTATGCCTACTCCATACAGTTTTGGCTACGGCCTCTTCTGTACCCTCAGTAACTTGAACTCCTTTGTGAGGCTTGCTCATATGAAACCAGTCGCCAGCCAATCCTTTCCCTTTCTCCATTCGAGGTCTCTTTGAAGGACGCTCAGGAGTACCCTGAGTACTTTGTTGCACTTCTACGGGAATTGTTGGCTCAACATTTTTGATGACTTGACGTACCTCGGAAGGAATAGCACGAGGATCAACAAGAGGACTAGCTGTTGGAGTTGGTTCGGGGGTTTGGCTTCTAGCCGAGGATCCCAACTCTCCTCTCGCAGCAGCCAACTGAGCCATCCTGGCTGAAGCAGCGACACTCTTCTTAGCTTTGGATGCTTTCTTTCCCATCTTTTCTGCAACAAATAAATATACTTTCGACCGAGTAAAAAAAATTGTATATACCCAGCTCGGCCTTCATGTCGGCCCGTGTCCTCTTCAGCAATATTTTCTTGGTATCAATTTGACCATTCGCCTTGAGGTATTCCCAGACTCGGTCACACAACCGTCTCTCGGCCCTGGTCAAATCGACCTTATAGTCAAATTGATACAAGGAGGCCCCTCGGTTGTAGATACCATCTGACCAACCCAAAGGGAAGCGAGGTACAACTTTGATTTCTCCTTCTTCCTCGACCTGCTCCATGAACCAGCATACACCAGCCCCATTGTACTCATACCGAAAAAAGAGAGGCTTGAAAGACTTCCAAGAGTCGGTGACTTTAGCGAAGAGCGCGTGGTCCTTCCGAGCTTTCAGTGACACCCAAAGCCCTTTTGAGTTGCCGAACTTGTTCACTTGAGGGGCATATAGCCAAAAGAAAGCTTGAAGTGTGGCAACTGAACCTTCGGCATCGCAGAACTGCTGGAAGGCTCGCACAAATGCCCATCTGCTCGGGTGTAGTTGACTCGGAGCTATGCCTAAATGGTTGAGTACTTCCATTTCGAAAGTTGAAAAGGGCATGCGGATTCCGACTTTTGTTATTATTTCTTCATAGAAGTAGAAGAATTGTTGATTTTGCGGCACTTCAAAGCAGATCCGGTCGTCGATGCTCACGTGCCTTAACTCAAACTCCGACGCATTCCCATCTGCGCTCGGAGGGGTTAGGAGAGGACGAAGGTGGTTCAAACTATTACTCGTCAGCAACGAGGGCCTCGTCCCAAACACCTCCCGATCAAAGACTTCATCATACTGCGCATGATTTGGCGGTAAGGGATATTCTTCAGGATTAGTGTGACACCTGCGCTCCACCATATCTGGGGAAAAAGTAAAAGGCTCGGCGTTAGGATTTTTTATAGCAGATGTTTTAATTCTAAAATTAAGGCCGAGCCTTGGACTTTTTCCCTCCCCTTTCCTTGGATCTCCCAAAGGCTCTTCTTCCATTGTAAAAGGCTCGGGACTAACCCTAACCTGAGCCCTCCGTTCAGCAAACCTATAAGCCAACATCCACTTGCTTACTTCAGCGGGATCCGAGGGGTATTCTACAGCTAACGGTTTTGTCACGGTGGATCCCTGGCTGATGGGGGGAGAGGAAGGATCTACTACGTCATCACTACTCCCAGAATCCCCAAAATTCCCAGAAGGCTCTTCTCCTAATTTCCTACAAAGTTCATGATAAATTCTCCTCAACTCCCTCCAACCTCTCATGATTCAGAAATCCAAACCCTTAAACACTACACTACCCAGAACAAAAAAACCCAAAATCCCTACAAAACCCAGAAACGCGAAACCCTTTCGACAAATAGAAAAAAAAGCAGAACCAGAAATAGAGTATTTGAGTTGGAAGAAGAAAGACTACCTGTTTTTGATTCTGGGTCTGGAAAAACTGGAAGAAATGAGAAGGTAGTGGCGGAAATAAGCTTGAGAGGGGAGTGAGTTTCTGGTTTCCTGGGAGTAACAAAGAAATAGTGAGGGAGCAAGTTTGAGAGTTTGGGAGTTTTTGGTGTGAATCTGATAGGATGAATGAAAAGTGAGTGTGGGGAGTAAGGGATTCGAAGAAACCCCCAAAACCTTTTGGTTTCCCCCACGATGCACGTATGGGCCTGGGTGGATCAAAAGCCCATTACACCACTCAACCACACGCATGATGAGACGTGGAAGTTACCAAAAAGGCACTTTTTCAAATTTCAAAATTTGAAATGATTTGGCACAATTTACAAGGGAACGCGTCGTACCTAGAGAACCCAAAATGTCACCTCGAACAGGCTACCTGGTTACAGCTGTCACACACTCCCAGAACGAGGCATCCGAAAAGGTCAACCTTAAACACTTGCTACCTCGTCACAGACTTCTCAAAGTCTTACAAGCTGGGGGGCTTGTAGGGTCTGCCGACCTGATACGGATCTAAGCCTTGTCAAAGGATTCCTCTAAGGGCACTTCCCTCGGTTCACTTAACATAAACGTCCCTCGCTCGGACTCATGGACTCCGAGCATCCCCAAAGGACCAGGCTCGGACTTGATGGAACCGAGCCTCATCATCGGTCCTCAATCCATCAGGCTTGAGATTCTTGGCCGAGACATACCGTCGACAAGCGGATAATTTCAAACCCACCGAGGCTTCTTATCCCTTCCGAAAATCTCTCCTGGATTCTCGCAACAGCCTAGACATGAGATCTTCAGCTGATCCTATCCAGATTCTAAGCATAATCCTCCGATATTATCTCACAGAATCCTGGTTCAGCTCAACCCTGATACAGGGCCCAGACGGCCCATATCAGCCTCCTCCAAACCCTATAAATAGCTCACTACAGCTAGGGTTTCAGGTACATACTCTCATCCCTAAGTTGACACTCTGCACACACACGTTGACTAGGGAGAACCTGCTTTTCCCAACTGGAACTGCAGAAATACCATAAGTCACACATTAACTCTTGATCCTCTCTAGGGCTCGTGATTCCATAGTCTTGAGCACTTAGAGGGTTAAGGACATCTAGTGTTCCAGGACACTACAAGTATCAAGATCAACTCTGTACACCCTCCTTTACCTAAAAAAGGAGATCGAGAAAGCTCGTAGAAGATTGTGCCGGGTATATAAGAATTGTGAGACATTTATTGTTGTTGTTCGAGGCACCCTCGGATCCGGTATAGGTCCGAAAGCTCGGTGAGAGGTTCTTAAGATGTGGTGCGAAGGCACCCAAATATTGCCGGAGCATCTGCTGCTCAGGGCTTTACAGTTCTTCTCGGATTATTTTTTAGAGTTGGAGTCCGTTCCTTCCCCGAAGCAGCAAACATCATGTTCGAGAATAGCCTCTCGACCCGAAGAGTTGGAGGCTCGAATTACTTTCAAGAGTTAGAGTCCATTCTATCCGCCGAGCAGTAAGCTTCATGGACGAATAAGGTCACTCTAGTGGAAGTCATCGAAAGTTTATCGAGATGATGAAGCAGCTGAGGATGCCGAGAAGGGAAGGAATGAAACCGAGGAGGCAAGAACAGGTAGAGAAGCCAAGGACGACCATTTCCCTTGTCGGAACTATTTTGTCAACTTCAATTGTTGAACCCCTCTTGAATCCGAGTAATTAGGGCGAAGGCAAGCTGATAGATCATCATAATAACAAAGCTGAAGCAAACTTTTACTCCATTGCATAACCAACCCCTTTACTCGATAAAGCCTGAAGAGGCTTGTGCCGAGTTAAGAAGTCCTTTATGGTGTGAGTTGTTTTCTTTCAATTAGATCGTGTTCATCCAAGCCTCTTTGAGAGACTGTCGGATTTAGATCTGTGTAGGCGAACGCTGAGTGAAGGTTGAATATTTGCGAGTTGTGGGTGTGGAATCAACATGGTGTGGTTCCTTGGAGATGCTGGGATCCGAATTAGATCACTAGGTGTTGGCACTGCGGACCGTTCTACCATATAGGTAAGGTCGCGATGGTGCGCAAACCAAGGAAAAAATGATCGGCAACCGGTGTGAAGGACTTGAATTAAGTTGGGTCGTCATACTCGGACTCGAATTAACATAGGTCATCATGCTCGGTAGATCCGATCGTTATGTTTGTACCTTTTTATGATGTATAAAAACAACGATTAGAATATCAAGTAATAGATGATATGTATTGACATTAATTAGCGAAGTATGAATTAATTCACTGTTATTACGATTATTATCTAAGATAACACATGTCATGTGGTAAGTGATTCAATAGTAACACATGTCATGTGGCAAGTGATTCAATAGTAATGAATATGACAGTTAAACCATGAAATTGAAATAATATTAATGGGGTAATGAGAAAGATCTTTCCCTGTCAGTCTTCGTGTTTAGACTATTTCTGAATGTTGATATGCCCGGCACCCTCTTGGCAGTGAGGCATTTCCTCTTTTATTGTTGGAATGGGCGGTTGTCTAGTATTCTTCATCCTCTTTCTACCAAAAACCCTGTATGTCGTTATGGACAAGTCATTGTGTAGCACTTGTGTGAGCAAGGTCGGGATCCCAAGGAGGGATCTTGACAACGATCGTCTTTTGGCTCTAAGTGACCGTGAGAGGCAAGGGTGTCGTGGAAGAGGGTACGAGGATGTTGTAGGCTTTGTTTGTGTTATTTGAAGCGGGAATCCGAGTAGTGACGTTGAGGTCATAATCAATGATAAATTGAAATGGTCACAGTAAGCATGTGTAATAGAGGAGACAACCATGTCATCGTGAGATTTTGTCGAACCCTGTTGAAGGCACTGTAATATTAGATGCCCATCGTGACTGAGTAGTCTGGCACCGATTAATTTGAGGATATCTTTGGCGGTCGGAAGCTCGAAATGGGCCTTTTAGAGAAATGGGCCATCATAATCGTACCTCGCATGTGTAAACAAAATTAATAATTGGTAATCGTCGTTATTTAACAATTTATAACAATTAAATAACGATAATAACAATTATTTGCAAAGATACGATGTATGATATCGGTATAGAAGTAGTAAGATTTAATAATATCAAACGTAATAAACATAGTAATGACAATTATTGAGGTTAATACCCTCGTAAATCATAGAAGATTGTCTACGAAAAGAAGCATGATTATAAATATATCACGCGTTATAAAAATAATAATAATGATGTTAATAATCGTAAATAATAGATAATGACATTTATTGTGAAGAATATTTTGCATCATGTCATGTATCTTAAAAGAAAGAAAGATAAAATGATCATATACTATCAAATAATAAGAAGCATATTATGAAAATAATTAGCAAAAATATTTAATTTTAATTCTTCAGATAATTACAAAGAGTATATCAAGATACTCATTTAAATTAATCGTAATTACGTTGAACAATAGCAGGTAGCCAAATAGTAGCATCATGATATGAATGATGATATGGCAATATACATGATAAAAAAAAACTACTTCCCTGGATTTGAGGCGTGAGTCAGTCTTGTTTTGCTGATGAGGCGGCTCCTTATTTGAAGGTTGAATTTTGTTTGGGCCTGTATCTCTTAAGCCCATATAGTTTTTTTTTGTTTGGGCCTTGATCGAGGCCGTACCCGATCAAAATAAAAGGTGTTTATTCTGTAGTACTAGGAAGGTGATCCTAGGTCGTTTCCCAGCGAATATCGGTCTAGGCAAAGTATCAAACACGTAGTGTGCAGTAAAATGGGGGGGGTTTTTGTGTGTGACAAATGTGAAGAACAAAACATAAACAGAATATAAAAACTAAGAAAATCAGAAACAAAAGCGGGCAAACCCCTTTGGCTACGTACACTACTCAATCCTAGCTCACTAAAGATCGATTCCTCTCCTCTCCTCTGTCCAACTCGTGATAACCAAATACTAAGCGAAAATTCAGTTATCACTCCAAACCCTAACTTCTAATTAAGCATCAGAAACCAGAATTGGAGTTTTTACGAGTTAATACAAATTAAGCATTTATATTCATGTATTATCTCTACGAAATGGAATTAAGCAAACCACTACACATCGATAAACATGAAAACAGAGAAGAGAAAATGAAATTGCATTAATAACAAGAGCTCAAGAGTAGATAATACAATACCAAAGGGATTAACCCTTGAAGTCTAGCCTTCCATGACCATAAATGAAGAAAAACGAGTAGAAATGGGGAAGAACAAAACCCTAGCAGCCACCACCACTTGGGAGAGCCAAGAGAGAAGTTCTAACCTAGAGAGAGAGTGAGAAATCTGAAATGGGAGTGTGTCTTGGGGGTTACACGAATTTCCCCTCTTTAGACACAAAATGGGCCTAAAACATGGGCCCAAATCCTAAGAAACACTATTCTGAACATTACAATTAAAAAGGGACCTAAATGCAAATTACAATCTTCACTTCAATACTTCAATCTTCATTTCCAAACTTCCCAAAGTGTCCTTGTGCCAAATATTACCTGAAAATAGAAATAGAATTAATTAGGCTAAATAATTCCAAATTAAACAATATTCGGAATATTAGTCCAATAAACTCAAAATCACTAAATCAAGCTAATCAATGTCAAATGGGCAACAAGTATCAATAATAGGAGTAAAATAATGCAAGGAATAATGGGAAATAAAATGCTCATCAAATACCCCCACACTTATCCTTTTGCACTCCTGGGCAAAACCAAAAGATAGGACTATGAAGATCAATATGCACCAAAGTGAATCATGCAACAAGATGACTACAACTAAGAAATGCAAACCTAAGAGATTACATACTTCACAATGAATTCTAGGAAATGCAAAGAAATGGGCAAACTCAAGCACACAAAATGGTTAAGGATCAAAGAGTCAAAGCATCCGCGAACATCATCCAATTACTTCAAGTATGCAAAGAAACCAATGACATCAAGAGGATAGTCACAAAGATGATAGAAACTCACAAGGATCACTCAAAAGTGTTTACACTCAAGTGTTTGGGGTTAATCATTATTTACACTCAAGGCACATCATGAAAAACAAACACAACCATAAGCTTGACAAGCCTCTAACATCAACCATCAACACACATGCACAAAATGATCAAAAGGTCTTTTAAGGGTTGTAATGGGGCCAAGGACAAGGTAGGATAAAAATATGGGAATGTAGCTAAAACCAAGGGAATAGAGGAGCAATGGGGAATAAGTAAAAAGTAAGCAAAATCCACCCCAAAATCAACTACCACTAATTCCAATCCTCTTTGCCTCAACAACCTTTTATTCACTTTTTGTTCTTTTTTTTTTTTCTTTTTTTTTTCTTTTTATTTTTGCATTTTTTTTTATTTTTTTTTGTAATTTTGTCTTCTATTTTTTTTTTTTGTTTTTGAGAGATATACAAAAAGAAAAGAAGAAACAACACAAATGGCATGAAGATGAAGCCATAACTATAACAACCAATGAGGCAAAACCAAGAACTCAACCAATTAAAGCATAAAGCACACTTCTTACCTAATACCCATTCCCAAAACAATTCCAAAGCTCCAAAATTCCCTAAGGTTAGGACAATCATGGTTTTTCAGTCATAGGCTTGTAATGAGCTAAAGAACAAGGAAATGGATAAAAAGGCTCAAAGGGGCTAGCAAAGGATACATTCATTCAAGGTAGGCTCATATGGCTAGTAGCTTATTCAAGAAAGAAAGTGCCTAAATCATTTCAAAATGTGCATGAGCAATCAAGTATCAACAAGAGTCAAGTCAAGTTCTAGAGTGCAAGTAATCCAGAGTGCAATCACACATGACAGAAAATTAGGTGGCATATATAGCAATCCACCCACAATTAAGGCTCAAATCCTCACAAAAGGGACAATTCTATCACAGTGTTACCACCTCTTAATTATCAAAAGCAACTTTACACACAGAAATGCATGAATTCAGACACGAGATACCAAAACTCTACTAAAGTGAAGCAAAAACATGCAAGAAAATGCCCAAAACTAAGCAAAACCTAAAAAAAATCAAAGCAAAATATGCAACCTAAACTACTCTCCCCCCACACTTAAATCACACATTGTCCTCAATGGAACACAAATAGCAGAATCAGACAGATATAGACAAGTGTAATAAAAAGAGTAAGGAAGGAGAAAAGGAGACTCCCTAAGTCATGGTTGTTCAAAAGTGGGGTCGACCTCCACAGGTGCATCATCCAAAGAAGGGGTGGTTAGGAAAGGCTTGAGTCGGTGGCCATTGACTTTGAAGCTCTTGTTCGTGGACTCACTCTTGATCTCCACAGTGCCATAAGGAAACACCTGGGTGACTACAAACGGTCCAATCCATTTAGAGCGGAGCTTTCCACTCATGAGTCCAAGCCTAGAGTTGTAGAGCAAAACTTTTTGACCAACCAAGAACTCCTTTCTGGAAATGGAGTTATCATGAAGCTTCTTGGTCTTCTCTTTGTAGAACTTGGAGTTCTCATAGGCCTCCAAGCGGATCTCATCTAGCTCACTCAACTGCAGCTTCCTCTCCTCACCCGCTTGATCAAGAGCTAAGTTACATTGCTTCACAGCCCAATATGCACGGTGCTCTATCTCCACAGGCAGGTGGCACGCCTTACCAAAGACAACCCGATAGGGTGACATCCCTATGGGTGCCTTGTAAGCGGTCCGATGGGCCCACAGAGCATCCTCCAATCGTGTGCTCCAATCCTTTCTATTAGGCTTCACCATCTTCTCCAAAATCCGCTTGATCTCTCTATTTGAAATCTCCGCTTGCCCGTTGGTTTGGGGGTGATAGGGTGTAGAGACTTTGTGCACAACCCCATACTTCTTGAGCAAAGCTTGCATGGATCTATTGCAGAAGTGTGTGCCTTGGTCACTGACTATGGCTCTAGGTATGCCAAACCTGCAAAGGATATTAGACCTGACAAAATCTACAACAACCTGAGCATCATTAGTCCTGGTGGCCTTAGCTTCCACCCATTTGGATACGTAATCCACAGCAAGTAAGATATAATAAAAACCAAAAGAAACAGGAAAGGGGCCCATGAAATCTATACCCCAGACGTCAAACACCTCACAAAACAACATAGGTTGTTGCGGCATCTGTTGCCTCCAAGATAGGGCGCCTCCTGCTCTTTGACACTGCTCACACAAGCTGCAGATGTTGCTCGCATCCTTGAAAATGGTAGGCCAATAAAATCCAGAATCCAGCACCTTTCGTGCTGTCCTTTGAGTACCAAGGTGGCCTCCCACTGGTGAAGCATGGCAAAATTGGAGAACCGATTGGATCTCCTGGTCTGGAATGCACCTGCGAATGACCTGATCACTGCAAAAACGCCATAAATAGGGGTCATCCCATACATAATGCTTGGCATCGCTCTTTAATTTGTCTCTTTGAGCTTTGGATGCCAAGGCAGGAAAAACAGAAGCAACTAGATAATTAACAATGTCTGCAAACCAAGGAGTTTGGGGAAGGGGATGGGAAACATGTAAAGATAAAAGCTGCTCATCCGGGAAGTCATCCCGGATAGGAAATGCATCCTCCTCTCTCTCTATCCTGCTCAAGTGGTCTGCGACAAGGTTATGCGCACCACTCCGATCCTGAATCTCAAGATCAAACTCCTGGAGGAGCAACATCCACCTAATCAACCTAGGTTTGGAATCTGTCTTTTTCAAAAGATACTTCAGAGCAGCATGATCAGTGTACACTACAACCTTAGAACCAAGCAAATATGATCTAAACTTGTCAAGTGCAAAAACAATAGCCAAAAGTTCTTTTTCAGTTGTTGTATAATTAACCTGTGCTGCATCTAAAGTCCTAGAAGCATAATAAATCACATGCGACAGCTTACCAACCCTTTGGGAGAGAACTGCTCCCAAAGCATAATTTGAAGCATCAGTCATGAGCTCAAATGGGAGGGTCCAATCAGGTGGTTGGATGATGGGAGTGGTGGTTAGTGCTTTCTTCAATTCATCAAATGCCCTCTTGCATTGGTCTCCAAATTCCCATGGGGCATCCTTTTGAAGCAACTTGGAAAGAGGAAGGGCAATGTTGCTAAAGTTCTGAATAAACCTGCGATAGAAACCTGCATGACCAAGAAAAGAACGCACCTCTCGCACGCAAGAGGGGTAAGGCAAATGTGATATTACATGCAGCTTAGCAGGGTCAACTTCTATGCCCTTGTGCGAAACAATGTGCCCTAAGACTATGCCTTGTTCTACCATGAAGTGGCATTTTTCAAAATTCAAGACAAGGTTAGTCTCAATGCACCTGTTAAGCACCTTAGTCAAATTATCAAGACATGCATCAAATGAGGAGCCATAAACACTAAAATCATCCATGAAGACCTCTATGCAATGCTCGAGCAAGTCAGCAAAAATACTCATCATACATCTTTGAAATGTGGCAGGAGCATTGCATAGGCCAAAAGGCATCTTTCTATATGCAAATGTGCCAAAAGGACAGGTAAATGTGGTCTTATGTTGGTCCTCTGGTGCAATGCAAATTTGAAAATAACCAGAGAATCCATCTAAGAAGCAATAATGAGATTTACCTGCCAGGCGCTCCAACATCTGATCAATGAAGGGGAGAGGGAAATGATCCTTGCGAGTCGCCTGGTTGAGCTTTCTGTAATCAATGCAGACTCTCCAACTGTTCTGCACTCTAGTGGGAATCAGCTCATCCTTCTCATTTTTGACAACTGTGACACCAGACTTCTTGGGGACAACTTGCACCGGGCTCACCCAAGTGCTATCTGAAATTGGGTAGATGATACCCGCTTGGAGCAGCTTGGTGACCTCTTTCTTAACCACATCAAGAATCTGGGGGTTTAATCGTCTTTGGGGTTGTCTCACTGGTTTAGCCCCATCCTCCAACAAAATGCGGTGCATGCACATGGAGGGGCTAATTCCAGGAATATCCGCTAAAGTCCATCCAATTGCCCTCTTGTTCTTTCTTATCACATCCAGCAGTTTCTCCTCTTGATCAACAGAAAGTGAGGTAGAGATGATCACTGGGAGTTTCTGCTCATCCTCCAAGTAAGCATATTTGAGATTAGCAGGGAGGGGCTTCAGGTCCAATGAGGGTGCCTGCATAATAGATGGAACTAAAGGGACAGCAGAAATGGATTCTGCTGCCTGCACCTGAACAAGTAAATCAGACTCATGCATAACAGATATGGGGTTAGGGTTAGCATAATCTGAATCTATAACATATGAATCATCAGATGCAGTAGCAGAGTCTAAAAACTGGGCTATTTCAGTGCATGCGGTGCACCATCCAGAGTTAGTGCATGATGGACAAGTAAATGAATCAGTGAAAGATGGCAATTCAAAATCATGATGCAAAAAGTCAAGCATATGCTCATCTATCAAATCATCGAGCAAGTCCATATGGAAAACAGAGTGATCCTCAGGAAAATGTTTCATAGCATGGAAAATGTCAAATCGGATCACACTGCCATCAAACTCCATGGAAAGTGAACCTGAATGCACATCTATCTTGGTTCGGGCTGTTTTCAAAAATGGCCTCCCCAAAATAATAGGAACAACATTACGGGGAGAGTCATCTTCCATATCAAGTATGTAAAAATCAGCAGGGAAGATCAACTCTTCAACCCGAACCAAGACATCCTCTATCAAACCTGCGGGGTGGGCAGTACTTCTATTTGCCAATTGAATCACCACACCCGTAGGTTGAAGAGGTCCAAGAGAAAGAGACTTAAAAACAGACATAGGCATGACATTTATTGATGCTCCTAAATCTAGCATAGCATTTTCAAACTTAACATTGCCTATGATGCAAGGTATAGAGAAAGTTCCAGGATCCTTACATTTTTCAGGAATGTGAGGGATAGGTTTACCTATGAGAGCGGAGACATTCCTTCCCATGCTTATCCTCTCATTGCCCTTGAGTCTTCTCTTATGAGTGCACAACTCCTTAAGGAACTTCGCATACCTTGGAATCTGTTTTATTGCATCAAGAAGGGGTATGTTGACTTCCACCTTCCTGAATGTGTCAAGAATGTCCTTGTCCACCTCTTCCACCCTTTTGTTTTGAGGCACTCTTGGTGGGAATGGAAGAGGAACAGGAGGAGGTTGTAGGACAACAGCAGGGCTTGTGGTTGAAGTCGAGGAGGGTTGAGTTGGATGATTCTCTTTGGTGCTAGCATGCTCACCTTCATCTACCACTTGGCTCTTCCCTTTAGAGGAAGCTAGAGCATCATTGTTGAGGTGAGGTTGTGGTGTGGGTGTGAGAATCTGCTTTCCCGACCTCAGGTTGATGGCACTCACATTCTGATTCTGAGGGTTGATCACAGTTTGGGATGGCAACTTGTCAGAATTTTGAGATTGCAAGTTGTTGAGAGAAGTTGCCATTTGACCCATCTGATTTGTCAAAGTCTGAATGGATGCCTCTTGTCTCTGAATGGATGCTCTAGTCTCTTGTTGAAATTGGAGGTTTTGCATGGTCATTTGCCTCACCAACTCCTCCAAGGTAGGTTGGTTGGATGGAGGGGCTGATGGTGCAGGATGAACCACTTGCTGCTGTTGTTGCCTTTGCTGCTGGATTGGAGGAGGTACATATGGTGGTCTACTCGGTCCAGCGGTGTTCTGAAATGGAACATTAGGAGGAGGTTGTTGTTGTTGATCAGACCACTTCAGATTGGGATGGTTCCTCCATCCAGGGTTGTATCTATTGGAAGAGAGGTCATGATTATGTTGTTGTGGGCCTCTATTGTTGTATATGTTTGCTGCATAGGCCTCGGGTTGGTCACCACTTGTCATCGGCTGTTGCTGCTGAAGGGAAGGGCATGCATCTGTGGGGTGCTCAATGGATGTGCATATGCCACACACTCTAGCAGGAAGTATCATCTTTTTCTGATTGACAGCCAATTGTGTGACCAATGTTGTGAGAGAATCAATTTTCTGCTCAAGCTTGTCAACCTTGCCCGAGTCTGCACCAACATCATTTACATCCCTCACAACTATTGCATCACTGTTGCTTCTTGCATGGAATTGTTGACAATTGGAAGCCATCTTCTCAATTTTGCTCCTGGCTTGTAAGGGTGTCATATCTCCCAATGTACCACCACTTGCAGCATCTACCATGTTTCTTTCCATGAAGTTGAGACCTTCATAAAAGTACTGGATGAGAAGCTGCTCTGAGATCTGATGGTGAGGGCAGGAAGCACACAACCTCTTGAATCTCTCCCAATAATCATAGAGACTCTCTCCATGTTGTTGCCTGATACCAGAAATTTCCTTTCTGATTGCAGTGGTCCTATTTGCAGGGAAGAATTTTTCCAGAAATGCCCTCTTCAAGTCATCCCAGCTTGTGATGGAACCAGGGGCCAAGTCAGATAACCAATCTTGTGCTAGACCCTCTAAGGAATGTGGAAATGCTCTGAGACAGACATGATCCTCTTGCACATCATGTGGTTTCATTGTGGTGCACACTATATGGAATTTCTTGAGATGCTTATGAGGATCCTCACCTGCAAGACCATGAAACTTGGGCAACAAATGGATTAGTCCTGTTCTAAGCTCAAAAGGAACATCCTCATCAGGATACCGGATACACGAGTCTTCAATAGTGAAGTCAGGTGCAGCCAGCTCCCTAAGTGTCCTTTCCCTTGGTGGGGGTTGAGCCATGTTATCACAATATATAGAATCAGATTGAATAAAAGTAGAAGGAATAGAAGAAATAGAAACAGAATCAGAATTAGATGGACTATAAGATGACTCTGACTCACTACCTAATGACTGATTCCTATTTTGTCTAACTAATCTGTGATAAGTTCTATCAATTTCAGGGTTATAAGGATGCAAATAACTTGGGTTGCCCCTAGTCATGTACTGAACAGAACAGCATCAACCATAGCATACTGTAACAGATATGCATGACCAAAATCGGCAACAAAATTTATTATTTTTTTAAAATTTTTTCTTTATTTTTTTCAGCACCCTAAAATCATGAAAACATATCACAGAAAGTTTGAGGACAAAATTCAAAAGGGAACCAAGTCAAAGAATTAAAACAGGGACCAAAAACTAAGAAAATAAAACTTGTAAAATAAAAAAGAAATAGTAAACAAGCTTTTTCAGGATCCAAACGAAGGGGTTTTCTGACGAAGTGAGAAAAATCAGATTATTCAGAAAATTCCCTTCGATTTGATATAAAATTCGTCCAATTCCGACAACCTGATCAAAAGTTATGCCTATTTATAGTAAGTGCTGCTGAAACTTGGAAAATTTTTCTGGAACTCACAAACAGTGCATATCTGAGTGTCTGTGATGCATCAAAACACTAATATATGATGAAACAAGTGTGGATACCAATTTTCGTGCAAAAATTCCACCCGCAGCTATGTTGAATGGCACTCACAGAATCACTAGAATAGCATCAGTTGTGCAGAACAGCAAATCAGCAAACATGGCAACTTTCAATCAGTTATCAGAATGCTTATTCACACACTAACTACACTAACTAATCTAATTAACTACTGTATGATCTTTGGCAAGAACCGATAGTCCCCGGCAACGGCGCCAAATTTTGATCGAGGCCGTACCCGATCAAAATAAAAGGTGTTTATTCTGTAGTACTAGGAAGGTGATCCTAGGTCGTTTCCCAGCGAATATCGGTCTAGGCAAAGTATCAAACACGTAGTGTGCAGTAAAATGGGGGGGGTTTTTGTGTGTGACAAATGTGAAGAACAAAACATAAACAGAATATAAAAACTAAGAAAATCAGAAACAAAAGCGGGCAAACCCCTTTGGCTACGTACACTACTCAATCCTAGCTCACTAAAGATCGATTCCTCTCCTCTCCTCTGTCCAACTCGTGATAACCAAATACTAAGCGAAAATTCAGTTATCACTCCAAACCCTAACTTCTAATTAAGCATCAGAAACCAGAATTGGAGTTTTTACGAGTTAATACAAATTAAGCATTTATATTCATGTATTATCTCTACGAAATGGAATTAAGCAAACCACTACACATCGATAAACATGAAAACAGAGAAGAGAAAATGAAATTGCATTAATAACAAGAGCTCAAGAGTAGATAATACAATACCAAAGGGATTAACCCTTGAAGTCTAGCCTTCCATGACCATAAATGAAGAAAAACGAGTAGAAATGGGGAAGAACAAAACCCTAGCAGCCACCACCACTTGGGAGAGCCAAGAGAGAAGTTCTAACCTAGAGAGAGAGTGAGAAATCTGAAATGGGAGTGTGTCTTGGGGGTTACACGAATTTCCCCTCTTTAGACACAAAATGGGCCTAAAACATGGGCCCAAATCCTAAGAAACACTATTCTGAACATTACAATTAAAAAGGGACCTAAATGCAAATTACAATCTTCACTTCAATACTTCAATCTTCATTTCCAAACTTCCCAAAGTGTCCTTGTGCCAAATATTACCTGAAAATAGAAATAGAATTAATTAGGCTAAATAATTCCAAATTAAACAATATTCGGAATATTAGTCCAATAAACTCAAAATCACTAAATCAAGCTAATCAATGTCAAATGGGCAACAAGTATCAATAATAGGAGTAAAATAATGCAAGGAATAATGGGAAATAAAATGCTCATCAGGCCTGTACCTCTTAAGCCCGTATAATATTGAATTCGTTTGGGCCTGTTTGGCCCGTTTAGGTTCGGTCATCTAGATCATTTACTGAATAGTACGGATCATCATGATATGAATAACGATTAATTAGTTATTGTCGTTCAAGATTGACAATTTATAACCATTAAATAATAATTATTAGCAATTAATCAATGACATGTAATCAAACTAAATAGCAAAACTACATGATATAATTTTCTGTTAACCACAAGCCATACGTATATAAAATACATGTAAAATTCATGATGGTTTTATAAAAAGACGTGGTGAGAAGAGCAAATAATATGCCATAATAAGTTGAGCATTGGGTTAGGATCCTTCCCTTATTTAGTTTGGGCATTGTGGCCCATTAGGTTTTGCAACCCTAACGCTGTAGCTGGAGTGCTGCGCTCCACATGGCTGCAGCTAAATGCAGTGGCGGCGGCCAGCACGGGGCGGCAAGGGGGGTCGCCGGCTTCACACAAGCGACGGCGTTGATGGCGAGCGTCATGGTTTGCAACGGCGGCGAGTAAGGAGGAGCAAGACGAGGTGGCGGTGCAAGCACCTCGCCTTGGAAAAGCTCAACTGCAACGGTGCGGTGACTGTGGCTACAGCAAACAGAGGCGGCGAGAAGAACTTGGACGCAACTTTCGTGGTTTCAGAAGTGGCGAAGAAGAACAAGCCACGTTCGCAGTCGTTGGGGGTTGAAGAGGATGGTGGAGATCGTGGCTGAGGGCTTTGGTTTCTCACCACCGTTCCCAGGGAGTGAGGGCGTGATTGATGGTACCGTGACTTCCGGTTCGAACACGGTATGGCGGCGGTGTTTGCAGCTCCTCCTCCTTCTGCGCTTCTCCTTTCCTGGTGGCTATTCAAAAACTGTGGCGGCCGAAGGTGGTCGTCATGGTGAACGGCACCGTGAGAAGCACCGTGAACAACATTGTGAACAACACCGTGACGGGACGACATCGTGAACAAGCAACCAGCAACAACATGTTGCTTTTTTTTTCTTTTATTTTTTTTATTTATTGAATTGTAGATGGGAATAGAAGTTTATCGTTCCCCACTAACGGCGCCAATGTAGTGTCCCCATATTGATGGAACACCACGATGTGTGTTTAGGGTTGTTGCAGCTGACGAGGGTGACCCCGGTCCTACATACCCCTAGTGATAAGGGGATCAAGCCACACATAGTTCTTAAGAGTAGGGATGAGAGAACCTACCTTAGCCCCTATAGCATGGCGATACTTATAGGGGAAGTTGTGTTGTGGTGCCTTATGGGCCTGTTCGGCCCAGTAGGGCTGACGTGGCTCTTAGAGGATAAGAAGGATGAGTTATTCACCCTTATCCTGTACTAGAGAGCTCATGCTCATCCTATAGCGGTACGATTTATTATTGGTTAACCCTACACAAGGAATAAAGATAGAATCTCAGAAGTTACTACTACCAAAAGTGTTAGCGTCATGAAAAATAAACATGGTTATGCAATCATAGGTCACATGAAAATGGTATCATGATACCTGGAATGTTTCAAATTAGAAATCATGTATTTAAACATTGTAAGAGACAATTCGAGTCTATGACGGTCATGATGCAATTGGAATTGAAAAGAATCACCAAGCAATCAAATTTATTGGCATATAAGAGATGATAAGGATTACGTTACCAAGACAAGTTTAGGGGTCTGCAACTGCATTTTGCCTTCATAACTAAGACGTGATTAAAGGAAGGACTAATGGCTCTCAAATTATGTTTGGCCACAATGAATCCAATTCATTCGAAATAAAAATTCTATTGTCAATATCAGATGGGAGCCTTCTTCAATATCAAAAAGCCATGGGTGTGTGTAAGATTCACCTCATGGAAAAATATGAATAGGTAGATTTCGGTTTTGATTCCAAGTGTTCGCATAGAACCGAGTATGATGGGTGCAATGTACTCAAGAGGTTGTACATTATGAGTGTATCACAAAATAAAAAATATGCACAACCAACTGATATTCAGAGCCCAAATGAAATCTAGATCCTACAATTAATATATAAGATGTCAAGAGTTAAACGAAAAAATAAAGTTTCAAGGTGCCAAGCAATTATTAAAGCTTCAGACAAACAGGATCAACGCTCCAGGTTCGAGACGCCAATTATAGAATAGGGATTCATGAAAATGGAAGGGAAAATCCTATAAGATTTTCTAGGATTTATTTTGCATGAGTTGTCACCTTTGGAATTCGTGCAATGTTTTTCCCAAGTGCAACAATACAATTATTAAGGAAATTGGATTTGAACACTTTGCTATGTCCGGGACAAACACTAAGAAATCAACTATAAATTAAGAGATGTTATACTAAGTCCACTAAATTTTAATTCCTAATCTAACTCATTGGGATATCTTACTATCTATTGGTTACTCGCTCGGTGAGTAAACCACAGGAGTTGTGAGTCCAAACTCCAAGGCCGAGGAAAACTGCTCTGATACCATAATGTAACACCCTCACAAATATTTAATTAAATTGATGTTTTAATAAAAATTGTACTTGAAAATTTCTTTTTAAATTAAAATACTTAAGAATATTTTTCTGGAAAAACGGACAGAGTTTCCTCTGTTTTTCGGACTTTCCCAAAATTTCCAACTTTGTACCTGCTTAACCTGTTCAGTCCAGCAAACTTTTAAAACATAAAATGTTTAAATATTATCCAGAAATAGATCTTAATGCCCCAAATATCTCAAATAGGGGCGTACAACTAATACATATCTTTAAATTACAAAATAGTAGTTTTTAACATAGCTAAAACAGCAGTTCACTCATAAATAATAAACGGATACTCCACGTAGTGGATGTTCAACCTGCTCGGCTAGAAACTGTGCAAGCTCCAAGCTCAAAACCTGAAAAATGGTTGTAAAGGTGAGCTTTACACATGAAGTAGAAAATAGTTCCTAAATTGACATAATGACCTACTAAGTCTAACACATTTAGCACGTAACACATATTATCAATAATTAAGCCAAGCATGCATCACACACAAACAATAGTTCCCTTAACCACTCCTAAACCCATATTCTTCGCTCTTTTATCTTTTTCATATGTTGTTGATTCTCTTTTCTTTCACTCACATCCTATTATCTTTCAATCTTGCATTCTCTCTTTATTTCTTTCTTTTATAATTTTCTTGTTTTCCTCTCTTTCTTTCTTGTATTCTTTCTTTATTTCATTCTTTCTTTTGTTCTCTTTGATCTTTTATCTATCTGAAATCCACTACTTTTCTTTTCTTCAATTTATTACTTTGTATTTACCTTCTTTCCATTTCCTTTATTCCTTTGTCTTATAATTGACAGGTTCTACCGAACGCCTATCGTTTTAGTCTTATAATTGTTGACAGGTTCTACCGAACGCCTGCCGTTTTAGTCTTTTAATATCGACAGGTTCTAACGAACGCCTGCCATTTTATTCTTTTAATATCGACAGTCTCTACCGAGCGCCTGCCATTTTAGTCCTTTAATGTTGACAGGTTCTACCGAACGCCTGCCGTTTTATTCATTTAGTGTTGACAGGTTCTACCGAACGCCTGCCATTTTAGTCTTTTAATGTCGACAGGTTCTAACGAACGCCTGCCGTTTTATTCTTTTAATATCGACAGTCTCTACCGAGCGCCTGCCATTTTAGTCCTTTAATGTTGACAGGTTATACCGAACGCCTGCCGTTTTATTCATTTAGTGTCGACAGGTTCTACCGAACGCCTGCCATTTTATTCTTTTAATGTCGACAGGTTCTACCGAACGCCTGTCGTTCTAGTCTTTTAATAATGACAGGTTCTACCGAAGCCTGTCATTCATGTTCTTTCTTTTCTTTATCCTCTTATTAAATCTTTACTCTCTTGCCTTCCATTATTAACTTGTTATCTCATTCGTCATTCAACACACATTTATCATACAAGCATACACAACAATTTTCACACTTTATATTTTCAATTCCCTAAGTTTATGCCATGACGTTTTTAACTCTTTCAATTCCTTAGTTCTCATTCTAGTTATACATATATCATACATGCATTCTTTCTTTTAGTTATTATTCAATTCATTATGCGATACACATTTAGCACCCAAACATCACAATTCAACCACTTATATGATTCACATATATCTCTTTAAATCAACCAGACATACAAAACAATAATCACTTATAATCATTCACAATTAACAACCTGAGTTCATTTAATTTATTTTCTTACTTTATATTTAATCTAAATTAACTACCCAAATAATCAGTCACAAGCATACCCACCTATTCTTAGCCAGTATTATGTACTAATCAGAAAATACTCTCTAAAGAAAGGTAAAGATCCCCTTACCTCAGGGTTCTATTAGAACCTGGTTTACGGCTCGGTGAGGCGATCCCGCTGCGGCTTACGTCGAACTAGTCCAAATCCACCAGCAGCAATTACGGCTTACACAACTGGCGTTGGTCTAACTCCTCGACTATGTTGGTGATGGCGGTTTGGATCGAACACGCAACTGTGGCTGATGACGACAACGGCGTCAGTTTGGTTCGTGATTTTAATTGTGATCGGGGGAGAGCACCAAAAGAGGTGGCGGTGGTTGTGGCTAGCAGCGGAGGTCTCAAGCTTTGCCCATGGACTTGGCGGTGTACGGTGGCGGTGATGGCGACAGCTCCATGGCAGTGGCGGTCATGACTCCTGCAACTGGCGGCAACTACAGCACACGAACCAGTGGCTTGAACCAAGGGAAGTCGGCGGTGTGTGGTGGTGGCGTGACTTCACAGCTGCAGCAGAAGAGGACTGCGGCGGCGATTCCAGGTAGAGGAGATAGCGACGTGGCTGGTTCACGATCGATTTGTGAGCCTCCTTCAACAGCAACGACAACGACGACGCGAGGAGGGCAAGGAACAACGACCAATCGAATGAAGGAGGGAGAAAATGATGGCGGCTGGCCTAGATGGTGGTGCGGCGCGAACAGGAACCGGCGGAGGGAGGAGGGACCATGACGAAGAAGAGAGAGAGATGGATTGAAGGAGAGAGAGAGAAGGACAGGTGGTGGCGGCTTTGGGTGGCTCCAGCGGTTGTTGTCGCGGCCGAGAGAGAGCAAGGGACGGAGGGAGGCACGCTGCGTGGGGGAGAGAAGAAGGGTTAGGGTCGGCGGCCCCTTTGTTAGAGAAGAAGGAGAAGTTGGGGAGGGGGGGTGGGGGTTCGAACCCCCTTCCTCTTTTATTATTATTTTTTATTATTTTTTTCTTTTATTATTATTATTATTACTTCTTATGTTAGTTGTAACACCCCGCAAATTCCTCGTATTGAATTAAAATACTAAAGAAATTTGTTTTGGGAAAAGTGTTTTTAAAAGAATATTTTCTTAAATAATTTTTCCTAAATTCACGTTTTCAAAGTGTTTAGTGATTTTAAAGAGATGGTTTTCAAAAGTTATAAGTTTTAAAGTTGAGTCTAAAAAAAATAATTAGATTTTTAATATTTTCATGCTTTGAAGAAATAGTGAATTTCCAAAACAAGAGTTATTTTATGAGAAAGTGAATTGTTTTCTGCATTTATGTGATAGATTTATATGTGTTTGATATATGTTAATATGGTTTCTAGAAAATGTTTAAATTATTATATAAACTTGGTGATTATATGTTTTAGAGTATAAATGATTAAGAAATAAAAATATAATGTATGAATGAATGCATGCGTATGTACGGTTTTGTATGAATGTATGTGTGAGAATGGTATGTGTATGCATGTACGTGTAATACGTGAAAGTGTGTATATGTATGAGAAAATATGAGTGTGCCGTGTATATATGTGTATGTGAGAGAGAGAGAACCTAGAAATTTCATTAGTGGTGAGCAAGTAACTAAGTTGTAACCAAAAGCCCTAACCAAGTGAACCAAAACCCTAACTAAATGGTGGGAACCCTAATGGAGGACCCAAAAGTCAACACACCTAGAATGACCACTAAGCCTTAATGTCTCCTACATTGTCTCCTTAGATTTGCTAACCTCCACCCATGCAAAATTATGGAGAACCAAAACTACCCTTCCTACTTGCACATGAACCGAATTGATGAAGGACAAAAGGGGAAAAATCCCATGCCCTTGTCCTTGTCTACATATGGCCGAAGGGGTGAAGTGTTGGTCACTTCATTTCTTCACTTCCACACTTCATTTCTTTCATTTCCTTTCACCCTCCAAACACACTTGTTGAGAGCAAAAATCAAGCTGTCAACACACACACCCAAAGGAAAGTAAGAGGCCGTGAGCTAGGGAGAGGAAGAAGAGGAAGCTAAGTCCAAAAACTCAAGTCCTTCCTTGAAATTTCAACACCTTAGAAGCTAGGAGATCAAACCATCCTTTGGTGGGTAGCTCGAAGTTATATAGGAAATTGTAATAATTTAGTTTTCTTTGATCTTGTAATTTTTCTTTTCCTTCTTCTTTGCATGTTGATTTTCTAAGTCTATTTATGCTTGATCTTGGGCTTTTAAGATTAAAAATAACTTGTAAATGTCTAACTAACAGATTTCATAACTCGTTTAAGTTTTTCATAAAGGATCCTAAAGCTTTTCAAACTAAATCTTCTAAATCAAAAGGGTTGATGGGATTTTTGTAAAGTTTAAAGTAAATCTCTTTGTATGGTTGAATTTTCTTTCTTAAACCGTGATTTAAAGATGTATTGGTGTTGCATGTTGACTTGTTGATGATCTTGATGGTTTAAGTCCATGCATGTGTTAATTAACCTTTGATCTTGAGTTTTTAAGAATAAATGAACTTGTAAAACCCTAGATCAAGAGCCAAATGATTCGGCCTTGACTAGATCTAGGAGTCTTGATGCTTTTTAATTTAATTCAATTCATTGCATGTTAATCTTATGAATAGAAAAATTGATTTGAGTGGTTGAAAGTGTTTGATTTTACTTGATCTTAATAAAGTCTTGATTTTTGGTCTTAATCTTTAATTTGTTTGATCTTTGATGCATGCATGTTGTTTTTGAACCAAAAGAATTAGCCTTCCTTCATTTCATGTCACGGTTTTACAAAGAACCTAGGGAAATAAACTTTTGAAGAATGATTTTTAACTTGATTCTTGTTTTGTGTTCTTGCATGTTAAATATTTGAAGTTTAATCTTGATTTGTAATGGTGCGGTTTCGGTCTAGGCTTAGAAATCAAGAAATCATGTTTTGATTTTCATAAGAGACACATGCATGAAAAAATTAAAATGAAAACTTGACTTAAGGAAAGGATATTTTTAGAGTTTTGTGTGAAAAGGGTACATGGTTTGATTCATGACTTTTGCATGCTGAAAAAGTGAATCAAAAACTTTATTTTTGTCAAAGTGAGGTTCGGCCATGCATGTTAGCTAGACTAGGAACCTTTTTCAATGAAGTGACATAAAAGCAATAAGTATGTTTTGTGAAATTATACTAAAATAAATTGTTTGAAATTGTGTGATTTCTATTCGGTTTTTGATTTAAAAATAATAGGAAATAAATGAACTAGATGATTTGGAAGAAAGTATTGTGTTTAAATGAAAATATGCATGAGTGTATATGTGCATTCGGTTGAATGTAAAAGAAAGAGTAAATAATTTTGTTGCACAAAAAAAAATAGAATTTAAGTGCTTAAAAATAAATCAAGTTGATTTATGTGATTTAAAATTTGTAATTTTTAACTTGTTTCTTTGATTTCATTCGGCCATATAGGATAGTTAAGCCTAGGAGATTAGTTGCATGAAAATGAAATTGCATAGTAATTTTTGAAAGAAAATAAGTGGTATGAAGTAAGGAAACAAATGTATTGAGTTATATTTTAGACTCAATTCGGTTTGTGAGTGTATGCATGTTTGAGTGTTTTGTTTTATGAAAATATATGCCTTGGAAATTCAATGTAGTTATTCTTCATGCTAACTGATGTTTGAAAAACGAATAACTTATATGATTTAATTTATCAAGTGTTGTTTGTTGTGATGGTGTGTTAAGTTGATGTGTGGAAAATAATTGAGTTTGAAATTATTTAATTTTAAAATGATTTAATTTATTTGAAATTGTTGGATTGTGTTGTGGCTGTCCTAAACTTGTTTTATAACAAAAGCTTGAATCTTAAAGTAATTGTTTTAAGCTAAAGATTTGTTTTAAGCGAAAAGTACTTTTACGGTGTTTTCAAGTCTTATTTAAGTGAATTTTGTGAAAACAATTCTTCGCTGTCCCGAAGTATTTAAAGTTATGTCTTAACCTTAAAAATGTGTTCAAGTGATTTAAAACACAATTCTCAAGTGATATTTGATTTAAGAAAAGCCCGGATTAAAAACGGTGAATTTTTCGGTGTTTTTGAATGTGGTTAAGGTGCTGTCATAGACGGACCAGCAACGAACCCAAATGATTTAAATTATTTCATGTGATGTTTTCAAATGATTTTTAAGTACTCAAGGTATTAGAAAATGTTAGAGTTGTTTGAAAGAAAACGGTTATGTTTTAAGACTTCCGACGAGGAATGAGAAGTGTCTAGGTTATGAAAAAGGTTTTCATAATACAAGTTAATAACCTAAGCGTATTTTATTTAGTACGAGGAATAACCTTAAAGACGAGGGACTGGGGCAGCCGACAGCAGAAAGGATCCGAAGCGACGGTACGCACCTAATAGCTGGACCTCAGGTGAGAGAGAAGCTTCCCTAAGACACCGTGGTAGTTAGGTGATATATTAGGACGTTCCATATCATCTCAAAGATCGGAACTAAGTGGTTAGATTCAGTAGTATAAGTGGCAATTGTTTGATTGTGTGGCCACTTATACGAAGGTGACGAAGACCACATTGATGTTGTGTGATGATTGTCTGTTGATAGCATGCTTTTATGTCTTTATTAAATTATGCCGGATGATTATTTATTGCTGTTAAATTAAATGAGTAACATGCTGATGGACGTCTGTCACGTCCTGAAGAGGAAAATGAAAATAAGATAAGTAAGTGGAAGAAAATAAAGATGTAAAGAGAAAAGAATAATGATAAGATGGATTTGAAGGGAGATAAAGAGTTGAGATTGGGGAATGAATTGATGATAATGTTGAGAACGAGCCAGAGCTGGGAAAGTATTGTTGTTGTTGGAACAAGGTGTGAATTGGGTGGAGCTGGGCTCCTGTGTATTTGGTTTTAGTCTGAGACTAGTGTCGAGTTGAGCTTGCTCCTCCATTAGCGCTCAGCAAAGTTGAAGTTTCTGAAAAAGTTTTTGGAAAACAGTTTTTGAAAAGGTTTTGAGAAGAGCTTTTTGAAAAGATTTTTGGAAAAGAGATTTTTTTTTGGGAAATGGTGAAAAGAAGTTTTTAGAAAAGGTTTGTGAAAAGAAATTCCTTTGAAAATGTTTTGAATAGAGGTTTTGAGAAATATTATTTTCAAAGAAGTTTTTGAAAAGAAATTTTGTGGAAGGCTATGAAAAGAGATTTTAGAAACTTTGTGAAATGAGGTTTGTGAAAGTTTATTTGAGAAAGTTGTGAAAAGATTGTTTTTAGAAAAGATGTTGGAAGGAGATGATGGTGAGAAATGGAGTATGTAGAGAAAGTTTTGAGAAATGAGGTTGGAAATCGTAATGTGATCCCAGCTCTGTGCTATGTGAGAGATGTTGAAAGAAAGATTGTGCAAAGTTAGTGGTCGGGACTCATTGAAGGGTTGCACGAAGGATGGGCCGACCTTAGGATAATTAAAAAGATTTAAAGACTTTAAAAGACATGCGCGGTGAGGTATGAGAGTGCGAAGTAGTGGAGAGGAAGAAACGATAAGTATCTGCGGATACTTAGGACGAGATTGCATTAGGGGAGGACGATGACGGTGAAACGTCAAGAAGTCTAGAGTGTGTTTCTAGGCAGAACGAACTCCACATGTGGCGCACTAACGTGGTGGGGACTGGGTCTAATGCCGTGGTAAGTTCTGCGGGCCCACTAGAAACATACTGTCGCCACCTAGATTGCAAATCGTGAACAGTGAGAGGGACTGGAGTGGGGCTTTTTGTTTGCCACTGCGAGGCAGTGAGCCTGATTATTGAATTGATATTATTGAGGCTGAGTCCTCCTGGTCTGGGACCATTTGTGTTGTGACAACTGTCGTGCCCGCACGGTAAAGGTCCTGTACTCCTGTTTTCTTCCGACTAGGTTGGGCGGATGACCGAGAAGATGTAGACGCGTGTGATAGCCGAAAACGAAATGAATACCTTGATGAAATCTTAAAATTCCCCGATCACTGAGGATTGTGAAGTCTAGATGAAAAGTGAAGTAAAGTCATGAAAAGAAAAGAAAAGAGCGAGGAAGGAAAAGAATGTGCATAAGAAGTAAGAGAAATTGATAAGATAATGAAAGATACTAATGATAACCCTATTGATAAAATACTTGATTGTTGTGTGCTTGTGTGTTGGATTGTGTGCTTGTGTGGTCCTATTATTTTTGCCTATCGTAATTCCACACAGTCGACGATTCGTCGTTCGGGTCGCTTACTCTCTCCTGTTCGTTGGTATATCGGTGCCATTGGTGTCTCAACGGGCAGATAGAGTATTGCATGGAAATCACTATGTGGAACAAGTATGGAAGAGGGTGGAAGCATACCCCAAACGGCTGGGCATGGACCGGCTACACGGAGATCATGATCCCGGACCCGGAGCATCAATTGAGCGGGGTCAATCTGGAGCCATATCTGGGGCAAGTCAATGTACGGAAATTTCAGAGTTTCAAAGAGAAGGTCCAATATGAGGAGCAGAAGAATTTTACTGTGACAAACAGTGTGGTTCGAAAGTACAACAACAATGAGGAGTCAACTACCCAAGCGATATCATCCTTGAGAACAAAGATAGAACGTAAGAAGGAGAAGAAGCTACACCCACTTGCTTTCAATATGAAAGTTTAGGGATAGTGTAGTTAGCTTAGGTTGTTGTGAGTGTTTGGAATTTAAGGATTACCTAAGTGCTGAACTATTGAAGTAACTTGACTCTTGCCCTACTCTTATGATTTTTGTGAGAAAGGTTTAATGACTCTTTTGTAATGGAAAGAACCCTTTTGAATGGAAGTCAAACTATTCTCCTTGATAAATGTTTTTGAAGACTTAAGCGAATAAGTTTGATTTTTGTAACACTCGGTTTTTGAAAAGATGGATTGAAGAACTTAAATAGATTTTTCAATAATTTAGTCTAAGTACTTCAACAATGCTTTTAAAAAAAAAATTTGGCCTCATTTTTGCAACTTTAGTAAATGAAAGTCAACTATTTTGGGTTGCGAAAATCGGGCTGTTACAGAATGGTATCAGATCTTATGGTAATCCTTAGTGGCCTTAAGCATGGGCTTACATGCTTTGTTTGTGTGACTCTGTGTGCTTGCTAGTGTAAGGATAGAAGCATAAGTTTAGGTTCCCATCTTTTTAGGATGAAAGAATTTGTTTATAGCCTAATATTAGCACAGTGGAGTAGGGAACCTGTTTATCCTGTTGCATGAGGAAAGAAGATTAAGTAGAAAGCGAATAAATCTTAAGATTGAGATCCCTTAACCTTTGATGTTTTATTAGTGTTTGCTAAACCACAGATTGTTAACCTAGACGTACCCTTGTCCAAAGAGTAGTCGGTATCTTTGAGGGAATAGGATGTTATTTCTGAAATCCCGTGTTTGTTGAATTGCTTCAACAAAACGGTTAGCATTGCTAAAATCCGAACTTTTTCTTCATGAGCTCTATTATCCACCCGTAGCCTCATCTAACCTATTTAAGATTCCTTGGTCCAAATAGCGGGATTAGAAGTACCATAGCTACCTAGATTTCTTAGGCCTGAACGATTAAGGAAGGACAAATAGTTGAAACCAAGAAAGGGTACAAGGTCATAGTGAACTTAGTAATAAGTTTGATCAAAGTTGGGGAGTTACAAGGAAGAAAGCGGAGTGTGTCATCAGTTGTTAGAGGAAATTTTGAGAAAAAACTTGAGGATTAGAATTGCCACAAGCCATAAGTAGAGGATTAGACAGTAGAGGTGATAAGTTTGATTAATGTTTATGAAGAATCTAAGGAGGAAGGCGAGGTTGTTTAAGGAAGACAAAACACCCAGGTTGTAATAAAGCCCCCCTTAAAATAGGAAAATGATGGACGAAAGCCTTAGAATTAGAAGGAGGACTGAAGGAAGGAGTGATTGTTGTGAGTTAGTTAGGACCTAAGTTGTAGAAAATAGTGAAGATCTAAGGGTTTTAGGTAAAACCCTATGCTTTTGGGAGATGTATGAAATTTTGTTTGTTTGATTTTCCCCTAAGTCCGTACCTATGGTTGGACATTCTGTGACAACGATTAGTTAAGGGAGCGACGTCTTCTTCGGTTAGTCCGGTAGACTTAACCCGATTCGACACTCGAGCGGTGGCACGAGTATGACTTCTTCGTCCGAGAGCAACAAATGAGGAGCACTGCAAGAAGGATTATATCTTCAAAAGGGAATGCGATCACGAAAGATGAAGGAGAGTGTTCTTATGAGAATCACGATAACGTGAGAATTTTATGCCCTGCTGCCCAACCCACAGCATATTTCTCGAGGACGAGAAATCTTTAAGTTGGGGAGAATGTAACACCCCGCAAATTCCTCGTATTGAATTAAAATACTAAAGAAATTTGTTTTGGGAAAAGTGTTTTTAAAAGAATATTTTCTTAAATAATTTTTCCTAAATTCACGTTTTCAAAGTGTTTAGTGATTTTAAAGAGATGGTTTTCAAAAGTTATAAGTTTTAAAGTTGAGTCTAAAAAAAAATAATAACTAGATTTTCATGCTTTGAAGAAATAGTGAATTTCCAAAACAAGAGTTATTTTATGAGAAAGTGAATTGTTTTCTGCATTTATGTGATAGATTTATATGTGTTTGATATATGTTAATATGGTTTCTAGAAAATGTTTAAATTATTATATAAACTTGGTGATTATATGTTTTAGAGTATAAATGATTAAGAAATAAAACTATAATGTATGAATGAATGCATGCATATGTACGGTTTTGTATGAATGTATGTGTGAGAATGGTATGTGTATGCATGTACGTGTAATACGTGAAAGTGTGTATATGTATGAGAAAATATGAGTGTGTCGTGTATATATGTGTATGTGAGAGAGAGAACCTAGAAATTTCCTAAGTGGTGAGCAAGTAACTAAGTTGTAACCAAAAGCCCTAACCAAGTGAACCAAAACCCTAACTAAATGGTGGGAACCCTAATGGAGGACCCAAAAGTCAACACACCTAGAATGACCACTAAGCCTTAATGTCTCCTACATTGTCTCCTTAGATTTGCTAACCTCCACCCATGCAAAATTATGGAGAACCAAAACTACCCTTCCTACTTGCACATGAACCGAACTGATGAAGGACAAAAGTTGAAAAATCCCATGCCCTTGTCCTTGTCTACATATGGCCGAAGGGGTGAAGTGTTGGTCACTTCATTTCTTCACTTCCACACTTCATTTATTTCATTTCCTTTCACCCTCCAAACACACTTGTTGAGAGCAAAAATCAAGCTCTCAACACACACACCCAAAGGAAAGTAAAAGGCCGTGAGCTAGGGAGAGGAAGAAGAGGAAGCTAAGTCCAAAAACTCAAGTCCTTCCTTGAAATTTCAAGACCTTAGAAGCTAGGAGATCAACCCTTCCTTTGGTGGGTAGCTCGAAGTTATATAGGAAATTGTAATAATTTAGTTTTCTTTGATCTTGTAATTTTTCTTTTCCTTCTTCTTTGCATGTTGATTTTCTAAGTCTATTTATGCTTGATCTTGGGCTTTTAAGATTAAAAATAACTTGTAAATGTCTAACTAACGGATTTCATAACTCGTTTAAGTTTTTCATAAAGGATCCTAAAGCTTTTCAAACTAAATCTTCTAAATCAAAAGGGTTGATGGGATTTTTGTAAAGTTTAAAGTAAATCTCTTTGTATGGTTGAATTTTCTTTCTTAAACCGTGATTTAAAGATGTATTGGTGTTGCATGTTGACTTGTTGATGATCTTGATGGTTTAAGTCCATGCATGTGTTAATTAACCTTTGATCTTGAGTTTTTAAGAATAAATGAACTTGTAAAACCCTAGATCAAGAGCCAAATGATTCGGCCTTGACTAGATCTAGGAGTCTTGATGCTTTTTAATTTAATTCAATTCATTGCATGTTAATCTTATGAATAGAAAAATTGATTTGAGTGGTTGAAAGTGTTTGATTTTACTTGATCTTAATAAAGTCTTGATTTTTGGTCTTAATCTTTAATTTGTTTGATCTTTGATGCATGCATGTTGTTTTTGAACCAAAAGAATTAGCCTTCCTTCATTTCATGTCACGGTTTTACAAAGAACCTAGGGAAATAAACTTTTGAAGAATGATTTTTAACTTGATTCTTGTTTTGTGTTCTTGCATGTTAAATATTTGAAGTTTAATCTTGATTTGTAATGGTGCGGTTTCGGTCTAGGCTTAGAAATCAAGAAATCATGTTTTGATTTTCATAAGAGACACATGCATGAAAAAATTAAAATGAAAACTTGACTTAAGGAAAGGATATTTTTAGAGTTTTGTGTGAAAAGGGTACATGGTTTGATTCATGACTTTTGCATGCTGAAAAAGTGAATCAAAAACTTTATTTTTGTCAAAGTGAGGTTCGGCCATGCATGTTAGCTAGACTAGGAACCTTTTTCAATGAAGTGACATAAAAGCAATAAGTATGTTTTGTGAAATTATACTAAAATAAATTGTTTGAAATTGTGTGATTTCTATTCGGTTTTTGATTTAAAAATAATAGGAAATAAATGAACTAGATGATTTGGAAGAAAGTATTGTGTTTAAATGAAAATATGCATGAGTGTATATGTGAATTCGGTTGAATGTAAAAGAAAGAGTAAATAATTTTGTTGCACAAAAAAAATAGAATTTAAGTGCTTAAAAATAAATCAAGTTGATTTATGTGATTTAAAATTTGTAATTTTTAACTTGTTTCTTTGATTAAATTCGGCCATATAGGATAGTTAAGCCTAGGAGATTAGTTGCATGAAAATGAAATTGCATAGTAATTTTTGGAAGAAAATAAGTGGTATGAAGTAAGGAAACAAATGTACTTGAGTTATATTTTAGACTCAATTCGGTTTGTGAGTGTATGCATGTTTGAGTCTTTTGTTTTATGAAAATAAATGCCTTGGAAATTCAATGTAGTTATTCTTCATGCTAACTGATGTTTGAAAAACGAATAACTTATATGATTTAATTTATCAAGTGTTGTTTGTTGTGATGGTGTGTTAAGTTGATGTGTGGAAAATAATTGAGTTTGAAATTATTTGATTTTAAAATGATTTAATTTATTTGAAATTGTTGGATTGTGTTTGTGGCTGTCCTAAACTTGTTTTATAACAAAAGCTTGAATCTTAAAGTAATTGTTTTAAGCTAAAGATTTGTTTTAAGTGAAAAGTACTTTTACGGTGTTTTCAAGTCTTATTTACGTGAATTTTGTGAAAACAATTCTTCGCTGTCCCGAAGTATTTAAAGTTATGTCTTAACCTTAAAAATGTGTTCAAGTGATTTAAAACACAATTCTCAAGTGATATTTGATTTAAGAATAGCCCGGATTAAAAACGGTGAATTTTTCGGTGTTTTTGAATGTGGTTAAGGTGCTGTCCAAGACGGACCAGCAACGAACCCAAATGATTTAAATTATTTCATGTGATGTTTTCAAATGATTTTTAAGTACTCAAGGTATTAGAAAATGTTAGAGTTGTTTGAAAGAAAATGGTTATGTTTTAAAACTTCCGACGAGGAATGAGAAGTGTCTAGGTTATGAAAAAGGTTTTCATAATACAAGTTAATAACCTAAGCGTATTTTATTTAGTACGAGGAATAACCGTAAAGACGAGGGACTGGGGCAGCCGGCAGCAGAAAGGATCTGAAGCGACGGTACGCACATAATAGCTGGACCTCAGGTGAGAGAGAAGCTTCCCTAAGACACCGTGGTAGTTAGGTGATATATTAGGACGTTCCGTATCATCTCAAAGATCGGAACTAAGTGGTTAGAGTCAGTAGTATAAGTGGCAATTGTTTGATTGTGTGGCCACTTATACGAAGGTGACGAAGACCACATTGATGCTGTGTGTAACACCTAAGTTTATTTACCCTTTTATACCCTTAATTAAAATAGTGAATTTAAAAATTTTCTTTTAATACTACTAGATGATTAGGAAAGACACTTAGTTACTTTTATTTCTTATGAAAATCTCCGTAAAATCGGACGGAGTTTCCTTTGTTTTTAGGACTTTCCCAAAATTTCCGGTTTTCCTGCAACCTGATAAACAACATCATTCAAATTTCAAAGCCAGCAGGGCTATTCACATATATATATATATATATATATATATATATATATATATCATCTAGTGCCACATCGTGCACAAATCAGAAAGTCAGAGTATGAAACGTCAGAGTAAGCGGAAATATAAGCAAGTTTCGGAGAACAGTTCTTTTCCCAAAATAGGACCCCTTCCCAAAAGGAGTCGTCCTGGGCCCCCAAAAAGCTATTTACATTATATACACAACAAAAATGATTCACATCAGATTACTGGGCCCAGGACATTCCCATGTCCTACATAGCTAAAAGTGACCTACTCTCCCTGTGAGGGAGAGTACTCCTGCTCGACCTGATCGGGTGCAAACTCTTCCTCAGTACCTGTGGAGATAGTAAGGAGTGATTATTACACATAAAATGGGGAGGCAGTTTCCAATTAAGACATAATGTAACACTAAGCCACACACATATAGCAGTTCAATCACAGCAAAATAAAAGTCAATGTATCACAATTCATTTTCAAGTATTCATTAGTTTCTCAAGTCAATTTTATCTCTTTATACTCATGCATTAATCTCATAATGCCCTTTATTCTTTTTTCATCATTTATAATCACATTTCTCATTCAGTGCGTTCCAGTCACGTCCTTACTGCGTTCGCACCCACAGCGCGATAACGTCTTACCACGTCTGTACGACACTCCCTGTTACAACCGGTTTGCATCACTAGGAATTTTAACGCTCTTGCCAGGCATTTGGTACACCCAAGGGTCTCTCGCTCAACCAGGACTTTCTCACCCAAAAGGCTTCACCTGTTAGGCTATGCTATCACATAATTTCCACAATTCAATTACATTCAGTTATTTGAATTCATTCACTTTTCACATTCTCAACACATTTTAGATCTTTTAGTCCGGTAGCGAATTGAGTCTTGGTGCATTGATGCCTAACAGGGAATTTGTACCTAATGGGATTTTAGCCTGGTTGAGCACTTGGCCCTTAGGACTTTGGTACACCCGGCAGGGGCACCTAGTCTATCAATGCACCGATCCTCAATTCCACTGCACTTTCCATTATTATTTACTTTATTCATTATTGTCATTCTTTGCCTTGAATTCTAATCAACATAATATCTCAGTCATTTCACAAATCAAGCATTCAAATCATCAACAATTACCAAATATCAAGATGGAACATATCAACATCAAAATAATTTCCCTAAGTCATAAATTCTATTTTTAGCAATTATTCTATATCATATCAACCTAAACTAACACATAACTCTTAGTACCCATTATATGCATATTGTAAACTAAACCCCAGAGTACGGTAATACTCACTATAACCCACTCCTTACCTTAAATTAGCAAGAAGTAAATAGAACCTTGGTGAGCCCTAGCTCAAAATCTTGGAAACTTGAATTTCCTAAGCCTAGCTTGCCACCTCAATAAGGAAATGATGAAATGATGGTACACAATCCTATTTGAGAGAGCACAAGATGAGTGATCCTTGTCCTTGCCTTGGTTTGGGTTGGAAGGCATGAAACAAAATCCCTACATAACCATGAGTGCAAGAACCCTAAGGTTTTAAACATAATTTCTATGAACTAAGGAAAGTTGAAATGGAAAGGAAATCAATATATGGCATGAAGCTTAACTTACCCATACAATGGTGGAAATTGAAAAACCAAGAAGAAGGAAGGAGGGAGCAAACTCGTGAGTCAAGGAAGAGGAAGGAATGAAACTTCAATCAAAATCCATGGTGCAAGCTTGATGGGGCTTAATGATTTTGGGTTTGAGGTGCCCAAAACGCAAGTGTTTGTGAAGGAAGGGTGATGGAGTGCTCTTGGAGCTTGAGAGAATTTGATGGAGATGGTGGGTTGATGAGGGCAAGGAAGTGTGAAAGGAGTGTTGTGTTTTAATGCTTTATTTCCTTGCCATGAAGCCGTGTGGCTGGAATTGAAAACTTAGCCACCAAGCTGAGTTTGGACGCACCAGATCTGATCTGGTGTGCACCACGCGCCTGGGCGCATGCTAGGCTCGCCTGGGCGGGAGATCAGCACCAGCACAAAGCTGGTGCATGGCTGGTGCGGTCAGGGAGGTTTTTGGCGCGCCACACGCAAACTGGTGCGGCTGGTGCGCATCACCACTCGCCTGGGCGAATGGGGGACTGATGAGCATTTTGTTTCCCATTATTCCTTGCATTATTTTACTCCTATTATTGATACTTGTTGCCCATTTGACATTGATTAGCTTGATTTAGTGATTTTGAGTGTATTGGACTAATATTCCGAATATTGTTTAATTTGGGATTATTTAGCCTAATTAATTCTATTTCTATTTTCAGGTAATATTTGGCACAAGGACACTTTGGGAAGTTTGGAAATGAATATTGAAGCATTGAAGTGAAGATTGTAATTTGCATTTAGGTCCCTTTTTAATTGTAATTTTCAGAATAGTGTTTCTTAGGACTTGGGCCCATGTTTTAGGCCCATTTTCATGACTAAAGAGGGGAAATTCGTGTAACCCCCAAGAACATACTTTCATTTCAGATTTCTCACTCTCTCTCTAGGTTAGAACTTCTCTCTTGGCTCTCCCAAGTGGTGGTGGCTGCTAGGGTTTTGTTCTTCCCCATTTCTACTCGTTTTTCTTCATTTATGGCCATGGAAGGCTAGACTTCAAGGGTTAATCCCTTTGGTATTGTATTATCTACTCTTGAGCTCTTGTTATTAATGCAATTTCGTTTTCTCTTCTCTGTTTTCATGTTTATCGATGTGTAGTGGTTTGCTTAATTCCATTTCGTAGAGATAATACATGAATATAAATGCTTAATTTGTATTAACTCGTAAAAACTCCAATTCTGGTTTCTGATGCTTAATTAGAAGTTAGGGTTTGGAGTGATAACTGAATTTTCGCTTAGTATTTGGTTATCACGAGTTGGACAGAGGAGAGGGGAGGAATCGATCTTTAGTGAGCTAGGATTGAGTAGTGTACGTAGCCAAAGGGGTTTGCCCGCTTTTGTTTCTGATTTTCTTAGTTTTTATATTCTGTTTGTGTTTTGTTCTTCACATTTGTCACACACAAAAACCCCCCCATTTTACTGCACACTACGTGTTTGATACTTTGCCTAGACCGATATTCGCTGGGAAACGACCTAGGATCACCTTCCTAGTACTACAAAATAAACACCTTTTATTTTGATCGGGTACGGCCTCGATCAAAATTTGGCGCCGTTGCCGGGGATTATCGGTTCTTCCCAAAGATCATACAGTAGTTAGTTAGATTAGTTAGTGTGTGAATAAGCATTCTGATAACTAATTGAAAGTTGCCCTGTTTGCTGATTTGCTGTTCTGCACAACTGTTGCTATTCTAGTGATTCTGTGAGTGCCATTCAACATAGCTGTGGGTGGAAATTTTGCACGAAAATTGGTATCCACACTTGTTTCATCATATATTAGTGTGTTGATGCATCACAGACACTCAAATAGGCACTGGTTGTGAGTTCCAGAAAAATTTTCCAAGTTTCAGCAGTACTTACTATAAATAGGCGTAACTTTTGATCCGTAACTCGGAATTTGACAAAATTTATTTCAAATCGAAGGGAATTTTCTGAATAATCTGATTTTTCTCACTTCGTCAGAAAACCCCTTCGTTTGGATCCCGAAAAAGCCTGTTTACTATTTCTTTTTTATTTTACAAGTTCTATTTTCTTAGTTTTTGGTCACTGTTTTAATTCTTTGACTTGGTTCCCTTTTGAATTTTGTCCTCAAACTTTCTTTTATATGTTTTCATGATTTTAGGGTGCTTAAAAAAATAAAGAAAAAATTTTAAAAAATAAAAAATTTTGTTGCCGATTTTGGTCATGTATATCTGTTACAGTATGCTATGGTTGATGTTGTTCTGTTCAGTACATGACTAGGGGAAACCCAAGTTATTTGCATCCTTACAACCCTGAAATTGATAGAACTTATCACAGATTAGTTAGACAAAATAGGAATCAGTCATTAGGTAGTGAGTCAGAGTCATCTTATAGTCCATCTAATTCTGATTCTGTTTCTATTTCTTCTATTCCTTCTACTTTTATTCAATCTGATTCTATACATTGTGATAAGATGGCTCAACCCCCACCAAGGGAAAGGACACTTAGGGAGCTGGCTGCACCTGACTTCACTATTGAAGACTCGTGTATCCGGTATCCTGATGAGGATGTTCCTTTTGAGCTTAGAACAGGACTAATCCATTTGTTGCCCAAGTTTCATGGTCTTGCAGGTGAGGATCCTCATAAGCATCTCAAGAAATTCCATATAGTGTGCACCACAATGAAACCGCATGATGTACAAGAGGATCATGTCTGTCTCAGAGCATTTCCACATTCCTTAGAGGGTCTAGCACAAGATTGGTTATCTGACTTGGCCCCTGGTTCCATCACAAGCTGGGATGACTTGAAGAGGGCATTTCTGGAAAAATTCTTCCCTGCAAATAGGACCACTGCAATCAGAAAGGAAATTTCTGGTATTAGGCAACAACATGGAGAGAGTCTCTATGATTATTGGGAGAGATTCAAGAGGTTGTGTGCTTCCTGCCCTCACCATCAGATCTCAGAGCAGCTTCTCATCCAGTACTTTTATGAAGGTCTCAACTTCATGGAAAGAAACATGGTAGATGCTGCAAGTGGTGGTACATTGGGAGATATGACACCCTTACAAGCCAGGAGCAAAATTATGAAGATGACTTCAAACTGTCAACAATTCCATGCAAGAAGCAACAGTGATGCAATAGTTGTGAGGGATGTAAATGATGTTGGTGCAGACTCAGGCAAGGTTGAGAAGCTTGAGCAGAAAATTGATTCTCTCACAACATTGGTCACACAATTGGCTGTCAATCAGAAAAAGATGATACTTCCTGCTAGAGTGTGTGGCATATGCACATCCATTGAGCACCCCACAGATGCATGCCCTTCCCTTCAGCAGCAACAGCCGATGACAAGTGGTGACCAACCTGAGGCCTATGCAGCAAACATATACAACAATAGAGGCCCACAACAACACAATCATGACCTCTCTTCCAATAGATACAACCCTGGATGGAGGAACCATCCCAATCTGAAGTGGTCTGATCAACAACAACAACCTCCTCCTAATGTTCCATTTCAGAACACCGCTGGACCGAGTAGACCACCATATGTACCTCCCCCCATCCAGCAGCAAAGGCAACAACAACAGCAGCAAGTGGTTCATTCTGCACCATCAGCCCCTCCATCCAACCAACCTACCTTGGAGGAGTTGGTGAGGCAAATGACCATGCAAAACCTCCAATTTCAACAAGAGACTAGAGCATCCATTCAATGACAAGAGGCATCCATTCAAACTTTGACAAATCAGATGGGTCAAATGGCAACTTCTCTCAACAACTTGCAATCTCAAAATTCTGACAAGTTGCCATCCCAAACTGTGATCAACCCTCAGAATCAGAATGTCAGTGCCATCAACCTGAGGTCGGGAAAGCAGATTGTCACACCCACACCACAACCTCACCTCAACAATGATGCTCTAGCTTCCTCTAAAGGGAAGAGCCAAGTGGTAGATGAAGGTGAGCATGCTAGCACCAAAGAGAATCATCCAACTCAACCCTCCTCAACTTCAACCACAAGCCCTGCTGTTGTCCTACAACCTCCTCCTGTTCCTCTTCCATTCCCACCAAGAGTACCTCAAAACAAAAGGGTGGAAGAGGTGGACAAGGACATTCTTGACACATTCAGGAAGGTGGAAGTCAACTTACCCCTTCTTGATGCAATAAAATAGATTCCAAGGTATGCGAAGTTCCTTAAGGAGTTGTGCACTCATAAGAGAAGACTCAAGGGCAATGAGAGGATAAGCATGGGAAGGAATGTCTCCGCTCTCATAGGTAAACCTATCCCTCACATTCCTGAAAAATGTAAGGATCCTGGAACTTTCTCTATACCTTGCATCATAGGCAATGTTAAGTTTGAAAATGCTATGCTAGATTTAGGAGCATCCATAAATGTCATGCCTATGTCTGTTTCTAAGTCTCTTTCTCTTGGACCTCTTCAACCTACGGGTGTGGTGATTCAATTGGCAAATAGAAGTACTGCCCACCCCGCAGGTTTGATAGAGGATGTCTTGGTTCGGGTTGAAGAGTTGATCTTCCCTGCTGATTTTTACATACTTGATATGGAAGATGACTCTCCCCGTAATGCTGTTCCTATTATTTTGGGGAGGCCATTTTTGAAAATAGCCCGAACCAAGATAGATGTGCATTCAGGTTCACTTTCCATGGAGTTTGATGGCAGTGTGATCCGATTTGACATTTTCCATGCTATGAAACATTTTCCTGAGGATCACTCTGTTTTCCATGTGGACTAGCTTGATGATTTGATAGATGAGCATATGCTTGACTTTTTGCATCATGATTTTGAATTGCCATCTTTCACTGATTCATTTACTTGTCCATCATGCACTAACTCTGGATGGTGCACCGCATGCGCTGAAATAGCTCAGTTTCTAGACTCTGCCGCTGCATCTGATGATTCATATGTTATAGATTCAGATTATGCCAACCCTAACCCCATATCTGTTATGCATGAGTCTGATTCACTTGTTCAGGTGCAGGCAGTAGAATCCATTTCTGTTGTCCCTTTAGTTCCATCTATTATGCAGGCACCCTCATTGGACCTGAAGCCCCTCCCTCCTCATCTCAAATATGCTTACTTGGAGGATGAGCAGAAACTCCCAGTGATCATCTCTACCTCACTTTCTGTTGATCAAGAGGAGAAACTGCTGAATGTGATAAGAAAGAACAAGAGGGCAATTGGATGGACTTTAGCGGATATTCCTGGAATTAGCCCCTCCATGTGCATGCACCACATTTTGTTGGAGGATGGGGCTAAACCAGTGAGACAACCCCAAAGACGATTGAACCCCCAGATTCTTGATGTGGTTAAGAAAGAGGTCACCAAGCTGCTCCAAGCGGGTATCATCTACCCAATTTCAGATAGCACTTGGGTGAGCCCGGTGCAAGTTGTCCCCAAGAAGTCTGGTGTCACAATTGTCAAAAATGAGAAGGATGAGCTGTTTCCCACTAGAGTGCAGAACAGTTGGAGAGTCTGCATTGATTACAGAAAGCTCAACCAGGCGACTCGCAAGGATCATTTCCCTCTCCCCTTCATTGATCAGATGTTGGAGCGCCTGGCAGGTAAATCTCATTATTGCTTCTTAGATGGATTCTCTGGTTATTTTCAAATTTGCATTGCACCAGAGGACCAACATAAGACCACATTTACCTGTCCTTTTGGCACATTTGCATATAGAAAGATGCCTTTTGGCCTATGCAATGCTCCTGCCACATTTCAAAGATGTATGATGAGTATTTTCGCTGACTTGCTCGAGCATTACATAGAGGTCTTCATGGATGATTTTAGTGTTTATGGCTCCTCATTTGATGCATGTCTTGATAATTTGACTAAGGTGCTTAACAGGTGCATTGAGACTAACCTTGTCTTGAATTTTGAAAAATGCCACTTCATGGTAGAACAAGGCATAGTCTTAGGGCACATTGTTTCGCACAAGGGCATAGAAGTTGACCCTGCTAAGCTGCATGTAATATCACATTTGCCTTACCCCTCTTGCGTGCGAGAGGTGCGTTCTTTTCTTGGTCATGCAGGTTTCTATCGCAGGTTTATTCAGAACTTTAGCAACATTGCCCTTCCTCTTTCCAAGTTGCTTCAAAAGGATGCCCCATGGGAATTTGGAGACCAATGCAAGAGGGCATTTGATGAATTGAAGAAAGCACTGACCACCACTCCCATCATCCAACCACCTGATTGGACCCTCCCATTTGAGCTCATGACTGATGCTTCAAATTATGCTTTGGGAGCAGTTCTCTCCCAAAGGGTTGGTAAGCTGTCGCATGTGATTTATTATGCTTCTAGGACTTTAGATGCAGCACAGGTTAATTACACAACAACTGAAAAAGAACTTTTGGCTATTGTTTTTGCACTTGACAAGTTTAGATCATATTTTCTTGGTTCTAAGGTTGTAGTGTACACTGATCATGCTGCTCTGAAGTATCTTTTGAAAAAGACAGATTCCAAACCTAGGTTGATTAGGTGGATGTTGCTCCTCCAGGAGTTTGATCTTGAGATTCAGGATCGGAGTGGTGCGCATAACCTTGTCGCAGACCACTTGAGCAGGATAGAGAGAGAGGATGTTGCATTTCCTATCCGGGATGACTTCCCGGATGAGCAGCTTTTATCTTTACATGTTTCCCATCCCCCTCCCCAAACCCCTTGGTTTGCAAACATTGTTAATTATCTGGTTGCTTCTGTTTTTCCTGCCTTGGCATCCAAAGCTCAAAGAGACAAATTAAAGAGCGATGCCAAGCATTATGTATGGGATGACCCCTATTTATGGCGTTTTTGTAGTGATCAGGTCATTCGCAGGTGCATTCCAGACCAGGAGATCCAATCGGTTCTCCAATTTTGCCATGCTTCACCAGTGGGAGGCCACCTTGGTACTCAAAGGACAGCACGAAAGGTGCTGGATTCTGGATTTTATTGGCCTACCATTTTCAAGGATGCGAGCAACATCTGCAGCTCGTGTGAGCAGTGTCAAAGAGCAGGAGGCGCCCTATCTTGGAGGCAACAGATGCCGCAACAACCTATGTTGTTTTGTGAGGTGTTTGACGTCTGGGGTATAGATTTCATAGGCCCCTTTCCTGTTTTTTTTTGTTTTTATTATATCTTACTTGCTGTGGATTACGTATCCAAATGGGTGGAAGCTAAGGCCACCAGGACTAATGATGCTCAGGTTGTTGTAGATTTTGTCAGGTCTAATATCCTTTGCAGGTTTTGCATACCTAGAGCCATAGTCAGTGACCAAGGCACACACTTCTGCAATAGATCCATGCAAGCTTTTCTCAAGAAGTATGGGGTTGTGCACAAAGTTTCTACACCCTATCACCCCCAAACCAACGGGCAAGATGAGATTTCAAATAGAGAGATCAAGCGGATTTTGGAGAAGATGGTGAAGCCTAATAGAAAGGATTGGAGCACACGATTGGAGGATGCTCTGTGGGCCCATCGGACCGCTTACAAGGCACCCATAGGGATGTCACCCTATCGGGTTGTCTTTGGTAAGGCGTGCCACCTGCCTGTGGAGATAGAGCACCGTGCATATTGGGCTGTGAAGCAATGTAACTTAGCTCTTGATCAAGCGGGTGAAGAGAGGAAGCTGCAGTTGAGTGAGCTAGATGAGATCCTCTTGGAGGCCTATGAGAACTCCATATTCAACAAAGAGAAGACCAAGAAGCTTCATGATAACTCCATTTCCAGAAAGGAGTTCTTGGTTGGTCAAAAAGTTTTGCTCTACAACTCTAGGCTTGGACTCATGAGTGGAAAGCTCCGCTCTAAATGGATTGGACCGTTTGTAGTCACCCAAGTGTTTCCTTATGGCACTGTGGAGATCAAGAGTGAGTCCACGAACAAGAGCTTCAAAGTCAATGACCACCGACTCAAGCCTTTCCTAACCACCCCTTCTTTGGATGATGCACCTGTGGAGGAGGCCTCATTGGTTGACCCCACTTTTGAACAACCATGACTTAGGGAGTCTCCTTTTCTCCTTCCTTACTCTTTTTATTACACTTGTCTATATCTATCTGATTCTGCTATTTGTGTTCCATTGAGGACAATGTGTGATTTAAGTGTGGGGGGAGAGTAGTTTAGGTTGCATATTTTGCTTTGATTTTTTTTAGGTTTTGCTTAGTTTTGGGCATTTTCTTGCATGTTTTTGCTTCATTTTAGTAGAGTTTTGGTATCTTGTGTCTGAATTCATGCATTTCTGTCTGTAAAGTTGCTTTTGATAATTAAGAGGTGGTAACACTGTGATAGAATTGTCCCTTTTGTGAGGATTTGAGCCTTAATTGTGGGTGGATTGCTATATATGCCACCTAATTTTCTTTCATGTGTGATTCCACTCTGGATTACTTGCACTCTAGAACTTGACTTGACTCTTGTTGATACTTGATTGCTCATGCACATTTTGAAATGATTTAGGCACTTTCTTTCTTGAATAAGCTACTAGCCATATGAGCCTACCTTGAATGAATGTATCCTTTGCTAGCCCCTTTGACCCTTTTTATCCCTTTCCTTGTTCTTTAGCTCATTACAAGCCTATGACTGAAAAACCATGATTGTCCTAACCTTAGGGAATTTTGGAGCTTTGGAATTGTTTTGGGAATGGGTATTAGGTAAGAAGTGTGCTTTATGCTTTAATTGGTTGAGTTCTTGGTTTTGCCTCATTGGTTGTTATAGTTATGGCTTCATCTTCATGCCATTTGTGTTGTTTCTTCTTTTCTTTTTGTATATTTCTCAAAAAAAAATTCAAAAATAAAAAGAAGAAAAAAAAAGAAAAAAAAGTGAATAAAAGGTTGTTGAGGCAAAGAGGATTGGAATTAGTGGTTGTTGATCTTGGGGTGGATTTTGCTTACTTTTTACTTATTCCCCATTGCTCCTCTATTCCCTTGGTTTTAGCTACATTCCCATATTTTTATCCTACCTTGTCCTTGGCCCCATTACAACCCTTAAAAGACCTTTTGATCATTTTGTGCATGTGTGTTGATGGTTGATGTTAGAGGCTTGTCAAGCTTATGGTTGTGTTTGTTTTTCATGATGTCCTTGTGAGTTTCTATCATCTTTGTGACTATCCTCTTGATGTCATTGGTTTCTTTGCATACTTGAAGTAATTGGATGATGTTCGCGGATGCTTTGACTCTTTGATCCTTAACCATTTTGTGTGCTTGAGTTTGCCCATTTCTTTGCATTTCCTAGAATTCATTGTGAAGTATGTAATCTCTTAGGTTTGCATTTCTTAGTTGTAGTAATCTTGTTGCATGATTCACTTTGGTGCATATTGATCTTCATAGTCCTATCTTTTGGTTTTGCCCAGGAGTGCAAAAGGATAAGTGTGGGGGTATTTGATGAGCATTTTATTTCCCATTATTCCTTGCATTATTTTACTCCTATTATTGATACTTGTTGCCCATTTGACATTGATTAGCTTGATTTAGTGATTTTGAGTTTATTGGACTAATATTCCGAATATTGTTTAATTTGGGATTATTTAGCCTAATTAATTCTATTTCTATTTTCAGGTAATATTTGGCACAAGGACACTTTGGGAAGTTTGGAAATGAAGATTGAAGCATTGAAGTGAAGATTGTAATTTGCATTTAGGTCCCTTTTTAATTGTAATTTTCAGAATAGTGTTTCTTAGGACTTGGGCCCATGTTTTAGGCCCATTTTCATGACTAAAGAGGGGAAATTCGTGTAACCCCCAAGAACATACTTTCATTTCAGATTTTTCACTCTCTCTCTAGGTTAGAACTTCTCTCTTGGCTCTCCCAAGTGGTGGTGGCTGCTAAGGTTTTGTTCTTCCCCATTTCTACTCGTTTTTCTTCATTTATGGCCATGGAAGGCTAGACTTCAAGGGTTAATCCCTTTGGTATTGTATTATCTACTATTGAGCTGTTGTTATTAATGCAATTTCGTTTTCTCTTCTCTGTTTTCATGTTTATCGATGTGCAGTGGTTTGCTTAATTCCATTTCGTAGAGATAATACATGAATATAAATGCTTAATTTGTATTAACTCGTAAAAACTCCAATTCTGGTTTCTGATGCTTAATTAGAAGTTAGGGTTTGGAGTGATAACTGAATTTTCGCTTAGTATTTGGTTATCACGAGTTGGACAGAGGAGAGGAGAGGAATCGATCTTTAGTGAGCTAGGATTGAGTAGTGTACGTAGCCAAAGGGGTTTGCCCGCTTTTGTTTCTGATTTTCTTAGTTTTTATATTCTGTTTGTGTTTTGTTCTTCACATTTGTCACACACAAAAACCCCCCCATTTTACTGCACACTACGTGTTTGATACTTTGCCTAGACCGATATTCGCTGGGAAACGACCTAGGATCACCTTCCTAGTACTACAAAATAAACACCTTTTATTTTGATCGGGTACGGCCTCGATCAGGGACTCGCCTGGGCGGGTTTTTCACTGTCTGGTGCACCAAATGAATAGTGCACCCGCCTGGGCGCATGGCTGGTGCGCCTGGGCGAGAAACAGGATTCAAATCTTCGATTCACCGTAACTTTTTCGTTAACCGTCGGATCGGGTCCAAATTTTTAGATAACCTTCTTCACCCCATAAACTTCATATCCAACGGTGGAATTGATTTTCTTAGCATCCTATAATAAATTTCTAATTTTCTCTTTTTGATCGATTCCTAACATCTAAAACGCCGATTTAACTCCCGATTTCGCTTATACGACTTTGCCCGAAGCCACAACTGCCTTCTATACAACCCCTAGGACTTATAATCACCACTCACCTATCTACCAAAATTCATTAAGTCATTATTCCAATTTTTCTTAGGTTTTTATTTAATAATTTCATTTAAAATAAAGTTTAGGATGTTACAATCCTCTCCCACTTACCTGAATTTCTTCCTCGAAATTCATCGAACAATTGTGGATGAGACTGCCTGATCTTGTCCTCTAGTTCCCATGTAGCCTCTTCCACATTGTTCCTGATCCAAATAACTTTCACCAAAGAGATTTCCTTGCCTCTGAGCTGCTTCACCTGCCTGTCTTCAATTCTAACAGGCAGAACTTCAAAAGTCAAATTCTCCTTCAAAGGCAAATCATCTAAGGTAACCACATGCGAAGGATCATGGACGTATTTCCTTAATTGTGAAACATGAAACACATCATGAAGCCTTGCCAAGTGAGGGGGTAAGGCAATCTTGTAAGCCACCGGGCCAACCTTCTTCAGAATCTCATAAGGCCCGACAAACCGAGGAGTTAGTTTCCTGGACTTTATTGCCCTACCGATTCCTGTAACCGGAGACACTCTTAGGAACACATGCTCCCCAACATCAAACTCCAAGGGTCTCCTTCGCCTATCAGCATAACTCTTCTGGCGATCCTGTGAAGTTTTCATCTTATTCTTGATCATTGTGATCTTCTCAGTTGTTTCTTTCACAATATCAGGACCTGTCAACAGATTCTCACCTATCTGGAACCAACACAGAGGCGTCCTACATTTCCTCCCGTAGAGAGCCTCAAATGGTGCCATACCGATACTGGAGTGAAAGCTGTTGTTGTAAGTGAACTCCATCAACGGCAGTAACTGCTCCCAACTACCAGCTTGCTCCAGAACACATGCTCTCAACAAATCCTCAAGTGTCTGGATAGTATGCTCAGATTGTTCGTCTGTCTGCGGATGGTAAGCCGTACTAAATTTCAGCTTAGTACCGAATGCCTCCTGAAGACTCTGCCAAAATCTAGACAGAAATCTCGGATCACGATCGGATACAATACTGGTAGGAACACCATGCAACTTGACTATGTCCCTGATATACAACTGAGTCAACTTCTCCAGAGTATATTTCTTGTGGATAGGAATGAAATGAGCACACTTTGTAAGACGGTCCACAACCACCCAAACTTCATCACATCCTCCAGCAGTCCTTGGTAAACCCGTCACAAAGTCCATAGCTATACTGTCCCATTTCCACTCCGGAATATCAAGTGATCGCAAAGGACCACCAGGCTTTTGATGCTCAATCTTAACTTTCTGACAAGTTAGGCAATGAGACACGTGATCGGCCACATCGGTTTTCAACTTCGGCCACCAATAAATCCTTTTCAAATCTTGGTACATCATTGTTGCACTAGGATGGAAATTCATCTTGGTTCGATGCGCTTCCCATAGGATTTCTCTTCTAACTTCAAAATCCGTAGGAAAACATATCCGACCCCTAAATCGGATAATTCCATCAGAACCTTTCACAAAGTCGGGCTCTTCATTGCCCGATGCCCCTTCTAACAACTTTTGCAATTCCGAATCGTCGGCTTGTCTTTCTTTAATAAGACCAATCAAATCATTAGTAACCTGCAACATTTCTAGAACGATGCTCTTCTCTTTAACTTGCATGTTCAAGTTGAGGTCACTGAACTCCTGAATCAATTGCATCTCCTTCACCATCAAATTGCTGGCATGCAAAGTCTTACGACTTAGTGCATCAGCCACTACATTGGCTTTGAAGAAACCGCAATTGGTGGTTGAAACAACTAAGGAACCCTAGGAACACACCTAGAAGGGGGGGTTGAATAGGTGTAAAAGAAACCTTGAAAGATTTTCGAAAGAAATAAATCAAAACAATGAAAACAAATGATTTTTGCAAATTCTACAGCACTTAATCGATTAACCTGAAATTTACTCGAGTATTAATCGATTAAATATATGCTTAATCGATTAAATCTGACAGAAAACAGAAAAATCAATTTTTCATTCGAATACGAAAATCATTCAATTAACACGTAAGATCAGAGATTCAGCGAAAACAATTAACACCTATATTCTTATTGATTACCCTAGTTATGAAAATGATTTTCCCTTTATCAATTTGAACAATAAAGATTCAATTCAATCAATTATGAAAATCAATCTTTCTCTAGGTTTTCAACCAAGAACACAATTAAAAACTTGAATGTAAAGAGTTAAGGGTTTAGAGATACGACACAGTGATTTATCCTGGTTCACTTTCATCCGCTTGAAAGCTACATCCAGTCCCCTCTTCAACCAAGAGAGATTCTTCACTATGAGGAATTAGAGTTCTCAAATTACAAGTAAATGCCTCACAAGACTCCCTTCTTGCTAGCCTACAAGAGATACCACACCCTTGCCTTGTAATCGTATTGATATTCTCTCTAATCTAACCTCTACCCCTTGTTGATAATCGACACAACAAGTCTTCAATTGCTTGATGATAATCCACACACCAAGGCTTCACTTTGCTTGATTCACAACCAAGACTTTCTTCTTCTCCAATGAGATTTGCTTGATGATAATCGACACACCAAGTCTTCTTTGTTTGTTGTAGTTGGCTTGCCTTCTTGCAAAGATTACAACTCAATGAATACACATGACACTCCTATGAATCTCATTCAATAGCTATGACAATTCACAATAAGAGATTCAAAGGTTCTTGATCAAAGAATATGAAAATATGAAAGCTTTGATCTTTGAAATTGAGAGAGAATAGAATGGATTGATTCTTGTAAAATTGATTATGAAAGTGTTCTTATTAATCACAAAGATTAGGAATAGGTTTATATAGAATACCCAAAAGTTGTAGCACTTGAAAACTGATTTTGAGAAGTGAAAATCGTATTTTAAAAAACCAGTTCAGCAGTACTTAATCGATTAAATCTTTACTTAATCGAGTAGTAATCGATTAAATATGTTCTTAATCGATTAAACATATCTGATACTTGTTTAAAACTTGTTTTCTCAAAACCAAACCTTTCCTTTAAAACCATTAAGCCACCTATTGATTCTAGGTTAAGTGAAAACTCAAATTATGATTTAATCATGACTATGATAGAGATTCACTACCCTCTAAATAATCTACCCAAATAAAAAACCTAAGAAGCTTGAGAGGCAAAAGATAAAACAATTACAATTACACTCAAACTAAGTCTTCATGAGCTTGTTTTCTCTCTTCTTCATTTGATGTTTGTTGTTGCTTGTTGAACTTGAACATGATCAACACATGATAGCTCTTTCAAAACACTTTGTCATTATCAAAACATTCATCATGGAACTTACAATCTCCCCCTTTTTGAAAATGACAAACCATGTTTTCAATTTGATCGAAGTTGTTGATGCTTTCACAATTTGATCACTTGGTGAGAAACTTGCTCCCCTTCAATCAATGCATTTGATATTTGAAAACCAATTGATAGAAGCTTGATTCTCCCCCTATCTTCAACAACTTAGCTCAACCTACATAAAAACAACAAAACAACCTTTCTCCCAAAAACATATCATTTCTTTCATTTTTCAAAACATACCATTTCTCCCAAAACATACCATTCATACCATTTCTCCCCTTTTTCAAAACATCATATTTCTCCCCCTTTGGCATTATCAAAAAGAAATATATACCAATTGAAATATAAAATACTAAGCCAAAATAGAGAAATTCACAATTATTTCTTCAAAGTAATATATATCAATATCAATTGAAATATAACAAGTACTATACATTGAAATGTGATACCAATTGGCAAGAGAATATAACAATGAATTATGAACCAATAGAAATACTAAGAAGTCATAATACCAATTGAGATATCATCAATGTAAAGAAATAAGATATATTGTAATATTTCTTCAATAACAACAAAAACATGATAATCATCTAATCATCAAAATTAGTATCAATTGAACTTTAAAAAAGAAATTGAGAAGATACCAATTGAGAAGATACTATAATCATCAATATCTAACAATATCACTTGTACCAAATTTGTAGGACATTCACTTGAGATGCAAATGTAATACCAATTGAAGATGCAAATATGAATAATACTTGTAAGCCCTTTGCTCTTCAATCATACCTACAAAACAATCATGCTTTGCTTTTTGGTATCCAAATTGTCTTGGATCCATTTTTGTTAGTGTAGGGACTTTCACCCTTTTTCATCCAAACAAAATCTCCTTTAGGTATACCATGCACTTTAACATAACACACATTTGAAGTATGTCCATGAGTACCACAATAGAAACATGTTGGTGCATTTGAGAAATCAACCTTAGAAAAATTAACAACATTTCTATGAGAATTACTCTTAGCATTAGTATAACCCAAACCAAACTTGTTTGAATTTTCTCTTTGAAAATTTAACAATGTGCGCAATCTAATATCACCATTTGAGAAACTTGCAAGCTTATTTTTCAAAATAGCATTTTCATCTTTAAGCAACTTGCAATCCTCACAATCAACCACAATATTCACTCTACTAGCACAATCACAAGAAGAACTGGCATATATAAGATCAAGAGTTTCATTTTCAAGATTAAGCTCATCAACTTGTTTTTGAAGTTCTAAAATCTCTTTTTGATGTTTCAAAATGAGCTTCTTTCTTTCAATGTTTTTCAAAGCTAGTTTTTCAAGTTGTTCATGCATTTCTTCATAAGCATTATATAACAATTCATATTTAGAAGAAATTTCGGATTTAGTATGACTTACATTGCTTTCCTCGCTTTGATAACTTGATTCATCATTTGAACTTTGTTCTTCATCTACTAGAGCTATCAAGTTGAGACAAGCGGCTTCTTCATCATCCGAAGAACTACTCGATGTGCTTTTCTTGTTATCTTCTACATCACTATCCCAAACTATGTATGCTCTTTTAGATTTAGAATTTTTCTTGTCTTTCTCCTTCTTCTTGAGATACCTAGAGCATGAGTACTTGAGATATCCGGGTTTTCCGCATTCATGGCAAACTACACCTTCTTTTGATGTCTTGGTCTTGTAGTGTGGGGAATTCTTCTCTTTACGTTTGTCTTTGTTCAACCTTCCTTTTCTCCTTAGAAATTTGTCAAACTTCCTTAGCAAAAGTTTCATTTCTTTTTCATCAACATCCGAATCGGAATCTTCACTATCATCATCATCATCGGAACTCTCTTTCTTTTTGTATGATCTATTTGCTTTAAGAGCAAGTCCCTTTCTTTCTTTGTTCTTATCCGACTCTTCATTGATACTTAATCGTCCAAGCTCCATTTCATGTTCTTGAAGCTTTCCAAAAAAGTGTTGCTAGATCCATAGCATCCAAATTCTTAGATTCAACCATAGCCATTACTTTTGGTTGCCAATTCCTGTCTAAACATCTCAACACTTTGTTAGAAAGTTCACCTTGTAAGAAAGTCTTACCAAGAGCAAGTAAATGATTAATAATATGAGTAAAACGCTTTTGCATATCATTTATAGATTCATTTGGAAGCATTTGAAACAATTCATAATCACGCATTAAAGCATTCAATCTAGCTCTCCTAACCTCACTAGTTCCTTCATGAGTCACTTGTAAAGTGTCCCACATTTCCTTAGCACTAGAACATTGAGAAACTCTAAAGAACTCGTCATAGGATAAAGCAGAGGTAATGATATTCTTTGCTTTATAATCATATTGAACTTTCTTTCTATCATCATCCTTCCACTTATCCTCGGGGATCAATTGTTCTACACCTTCAACTAAACTAGAGGGGATATGAGGACCTTTTTCAACTACTTTCCAAATTTCACTATCTATGGCTTGGATAAAAATTTTCATTCTAACTTTCCAATATGCATAGCCTTCTCCGGCAAACAATGGAGGACGATTTATTGAATAACCTTCACCACCAAATGGATTCGTAGAACCCATTGCGATTTTCTTAAAGGATCTTTACGAAAAAGCTCTTATGCTCGTGTCTTTCGACCGAGCTCTGATACCAATTGAAGAAACCGCAATTGGTGGTTGAAACAACTAAGGAACCCTAGGAACACACCTAGAAGGGGGAGGTTGAATAGGTGTAAAAGAAACCTTGAAAGATTTTCGAAAGAAATAAATCAAAACAATGAAAACAAATGATTTTTGCAAATTCTACAGCACTTAATCGATTAACCTGAAATTTACTCGAGTATTAATCGATTAAATATATGCTTAATCGATTAAATCTGACAGAAAATAGAAAAAACAATTTTTCATTCGAATACGAAAATCAATCAATTAACACGTAAGATCAGATATTCAGCGAAAACAATTAACACCTATATTCTTATTGATTACCCTAGTTATGAAAATGATTTTCCCTTTATCAATTTGAACAATAAAGATTCAATTCAATCAATTATGAAAATCAATCTTTCTCTAGGTTTTCAACCAAGAACACAATTAAAAACTTGAATGTAAAGAGTTAAGGGTTTAGAGATACGACACAGTGATTTATCCTGGTTCACTTTCATCCGCTTGAAAGCTACATCCAGTCCCCTCTTCAACCAAGAGAGATTCTTTACTATGAGGAATTAGAGTTCTCAAATTACAAGTAAATGCCTCACAAGACTCCCTTCTTGCTAGCCTACAAGAGATACCACACCCTTGCCTTGTAATCCTATTGATCTTCTCTCTAATCTAACCTCTACCCCTTGTTGATAATCGACACAACAAGTCTTCAATTGCTTGATGATAATCCACACACCAAGGCTTCACTTTGCTTGATTCACAACCAAGACTTTCTTCTTCTCCAATTAGATTTGCTTGATGATAATCGACACACCAAGTCTTCTTTGTTTGTTGTAGTTGGCTTGCCTTCTTGCAAAGATTACAACTCAATGAATACACATGACACTCCTATGAATCTCATTCAATAGCTATGACAATTCACAATAAGAGATTCAAAGGTTCTTGATCAAAGAATATGAAAATATGAAAGCTTTGATCTTTGAAATTGAGAGAGAATAGAATGGCTTGATTCTTTTAAAATTGATTATGAAAGTGTTCTTATTAATCACAAAGATTAGGAATAGGTTTATATAGAATACCCAAAAGTTGTAGCACTTGAAAACTGATTTTGAGAAGTGAAAATCGTATTTTAAAAAACCAGTTCAGCAGTACTTAATCGATTAAATCTTTACTTAATCGAGTAGTAATCGATTAAATATGTTCTTAATCGATTAAACATATCTGATACTTGTTTAAAACTTGTTTTCTCAAAACCAAACCTTTCCTTTAAAACCATTAAGCCACCTATTGATTCTAGGTTAAGTGAAAACTCAAATTATGATTTAATCATGACTATGATAGAGATTCACTACCCTCTAAATAATCTACCCAAATAAAAAACCTAAGAAGCTTGAGAGGCAAAAGATAAAACAATTACAATTACACTCAAACTAAGTCTTCATGAGCTTGTTTTCTCTCTTCTTCATTTTATGTTTGTTGTTGCTTGTTGAACTTGAACTTGATCAACACATGATAGCTTGTTCAAAACACTTTGTCATTATCAAAACATTCATCATGGAACTTACAGGCTTTGCCCGGATGATACTGAAGATCGAAGTCGTAGTCTTTCAGAAATTCCATCCACCTTCTCTGTCTCATATTCAACTCTTTTTGATCGAAGAGATAGCGAAGACTTTTATGATCGCTAAAGACTTCGAACTTTGAACCATATAAATAATGCCTCCAGATTTTCAAAGCAAAAACCACTGCCGCCAACTCAAGATCATGAGTGGGATAGTTCTGTTCATGCTGCCTCAATTGTCTGGATGCATAAGCTATGACTTGCCCTTGCTGCATCAACACACAACCCAACCCTTGTTTAGAAGCATCACAATACACCACAAAGGATTGAGTCGGGTCCGGCAAAATCAATACCGGAGAGCTAGTCAACCGCCTCTTCAATTCCTGGAAACTATCTTCACATTCCGGGGACCACTCAAACGGAACACCTTTCCGTGTAAGAGTTGTCAAAGGAATGGCCAATTTAGAAAACCCCTCAATAAACCTCCGATAATACCCAGCCATACCAAGAAAGCTTCTGATCTCAGTAATGGACTTAGGTCTCTCCCACATAAGTACCGCTTCCACCTTAGAAGGATCGACAGCAACACCCTTCTCATAAATGACATGCCCCAGAAACTGCACTTCATTCAACCAGAAACTACATTTAGAAAGCTTTGCATAAAGCTGTTTGGATTTGAGAATTTGCAGCACAATTCTCCGATGCTCGACGTGCTCACTTGGACTCTTAGAATAGATGAGAATGTCGTCGATAAAGACTATGACAAAAGAATCCAAGTACGGCCTGAAAATCCCGTTCATATAGTCCATGAAGATGGCCGGAGCATTAGTGAGACCAAAGGACATAACCACATACTCTATCTGCTTTTTCAACTCTTCTAACTCCGGAGGTGCCATCCGGTACAGGGCTATTGAAATAAGACCTGCACCAGGCATCAGATCAATACTAAACTCCACTTCTTTGTTTGGCGGTAATCCAGGAATCTCTACAGGAAAGACTTCTGGAAATTCGCAGACTATCGGTATCTGACTGATCTCTGCCTCCTCATTCATCTTCAGGGAAGATAAAGAAAGATCACTGATAGTAATTGATTTCTGATGACAGTCAATCAGAACATGGTGTCGAGACATCCAGTCCATGCCCAGAATGATGTCAAGTTTAGTTAGAGGCAAACAGATTAGATTTACTTTGAATTCTCGCTCCAATACTCGAAGTGGGCAATCCAAACACATAGTTGATGTGACTACAGAAGAATTTGTGGGTGTAGAGACAGATAATTTATAAGGCATTTCTATTGCAGACAATCCTAACTTCTTCATGCAATCGGCAGAAATAAATGAATGAGTAGCTCCGCAATCAAAGAGAATACCACAAGGAATACTATTAACATAACCGGTACCTCTAATCAGTTCGTCAGCATCAGTAACTTCCTCACCGTCCAGAGTATACACCTTGCCCTTCCAAGTCACCCTGTTGTCACCAGCTTTCTGAACCTTAGCCACATTCACCTCCTTCTTAACTACGTTTCTAGGACAATTGGTCATCATGTGACCCGGCTGACCGCATCTGTAACAGGTCATTATCCTCTTGCTCGGATCCAGTCTCCAACAATCTCCCCTGTGCTGCTTGCCACAGTGTGGACAAGTCGAAATAGAAGCATAGGTACTCACTACTGGGCCTGATCTAGGCTGGGAGTAAGGACCTGGTCGCTGCACCGAACTCTTGCCCTTGACAGGACCTCCAGACTTCTGCACATTCTTGCTGCGTTTCTCAGCTGCATGTTGCTTGCGAATCTTTTCATACGTGCTAGTCATGTTGATAAGATGAGAAAAGTTACTGATGTTCTGATATTCAAAGGCCATCTTGATCTCAGAACGAAGCCCGGTCTCGAACTTGATGCACTTGGTCCGTTCATCTGCATCCCTGTAACTCCCTGCATATCGGATCAAGTCCTCAAACCTAGCAGCATATTCACCGACGCTCATGTTCCCTTGCACGAGCTGCAGAAAAGTTAACTCCTTCTCTCTACGAACATCTTCAGGAAAGTATTTGCCCAGAAAACGATTCTTGAACAAATCCCATGTGATCGCCTGATTGTTCGCTTCCAATCTCCTCCGCATTTGTTGCCACCAGTGTTCCGCTTCACTAGTCAGCATGTACTGTGCTAGCAGAACCTTCTGTTCCTCCGGTGGTGCCATAGTATTAAGAATCTTCTCGATCTCTTGCAACCATAGCTGTGCCCCATCGGGATTGAACCCACCTTCGAACTTCTGCGGATCGTTCTTTCTTAACCGCGCCAACCAATCAATAGCAACTGGAGCTGGGGGTTGAGGAATCATTGCAGCCGCTGTTTCTGTCGCTGCTGCTGCGATGTTATTCCCCTGATTCTGTTGCATCTGTGCCATATGCTCCAGAATAGCTCGGATCCCATCATTATCGATCCGTCTACCAGCCATTCTGTTTAGTCATGCACAAGGCCGACAATTAATGCTTAATAGCATAATTAATAGTATAAACATCCAATCAATAAAGTCTAGACTCTAAACTATAATTATCGATCACTCGCTCGGTGAGTAATCACTGGAGTAGCTCATAACTCCAAAGGCCGAGGGAAACTGCTCTGATACCATAAAATGTAACACCTAAGTTTATTTACCCTTTTATACCCTTAATTAAAATAGTGAATTTAAAAATTTTCTTTTAATACTACTAGATGATTAGGAAAGACACTTAGTTACTTTTATTTCTTATGAAAATCTCCGTCAAATCAGACGGAGTTTCCTTTGTTTTTAGGACTTTCCAAAAATTTCCGGTTTTCTTGCAACCTGATAAACAACATCATTCAAATTTCAAAGCCAGCAGGGCTATTCATATATATATATATATATATATCATCTAGTGCCACATCGTGCACAAATCAGAAAGTCAGAGTATGAAACGTCAGAGTAAGCGAAAATATAAGCAAGTTTCGGAAAACAGTTCTTTTCCCAAAATAGGACCCCTTCCCAAAAGGAGTCCTCCTGGGCCCCCAAAAAGCTATTTACATTATATATACAACAAAAATGATTCACATCAGATTACTGGGCCCAGGACATTCCCATGTCCTACATAGCTAAAAGTGACCTACTCTCCCTGTGAGGGAGAGTACTCCTGCTCGGCCTGATCGGGTGCAAACTCTTCCTCAGTACCTGTGGAGATAGTAAGGAGTGATTATTACACATAAAATGGGGAGGCAGTTTCCAATTAAGACATAATGTAACACTAAGCCACACACATATAGCAGTACAATCACAGCAAAATAAAAGTCAATGTATCACAATTCATTTTCAAGTATTCATTAGTTTCTCAATTCAATTTTATCTCTTTATACTCATGCATTAATCTCATAATGCCCTTTATTCTTTTTTCATCATTTATAATCACATTTCTCATTCAGTGCGTTCCAGTCACGTCTTTACTGCGTTCGCACCCACAGCACGATAACGTCTTACCACGTCTGTACGACACTCCCGGTTACAACCGGTTTGCATCACTAGGAATTTTAACGCTCCTGCCAGGCATTTGGTACACCCAAGGGTCTCTCGCTCAACCATGACTTTCTCACCCAAAAGGCTTCACCTGTTAGGGTATGCTATCACATAATTTCCACAATTCAATTACATTCAGTTATTTGAATTCATTCACTTTTCACATTCTCAACACATTTTAGATCTTTTAGTCCGGCAGCGAATTGAGTCTTGGTGCATTGATGCCTAACAGGGAATTTGTACCTAATGGGATTTTAGCCTGGTTGAGCACTTGGCCCTTAGGACTTTGGTACACCCGGCAGGGGCACCTAGTCTATCAATGCACCGATCCTCAATTCCACTGCACTTTCCATTATTATTTACTTTATTCATTATTGTCATTCTTTGCCTTGAATTCTAATCAACATAATATCTCAGTCATTTCACAAATCAAGCATTCAAATCATCAACAATTACCAAATATCAAGATGGAACATATCAACATCAAAATAATTTCCCTAAGTCATAAATTCTATTTTTAACAATTATTCTATATCATATCAACCTAAACTAACACATAACTCTTAGTACCCATTATATGCATATTGTAAACTAAACCCTAGAGTACGGTAATACTCACTATAATCCACTCCTTACCTTAAATTAGCAAGAAGTAAATAGAACCTTAGTGAGCCCTAGCTCAAAATCTTGGAAACTTGAATTTCCTAAGCCTAGCTTGCCACCTCAATAAGGAAATGATGAAATGATGGTACACAATCCTATTTGAGAGAGAACAAGATGAGTGATCCTTGTCCTTGCCTTGGTTTGGGTTGGAAGGCATGAAACAAAATCCCTACATAACCATGAGTGCAAGAACCCTAAGGTTTTAAACATAATTTCTATGAACTAAGGAAAGTTGAAATGGAAAGGAAATCAATATATGGCATGAAGCTTAACTTACCCCTACAATGGTGGAAATTGAAAAACCAAGAAGAAGGAAGGAGGGAGCAAACTCGTGAGTCAAGGAAGAGGAAGGAATGAAACTTCAATCAAAATCCATGGTGCAAGCTTGATGGGGCTTAATGATTTTGGGTTTGAGGTGCCCAAAACTCAAGTGTTTGTGAAGGAAGGGTGATGGAGTGCTCTTGGAGCTTGAGAGAATTTGATGGAGATGGTGGGTTGATGAGGGCGAGGAAGTGTGAAAGGAGTGTTGTGTTTTAATGCTTTATTTCCTTGCCATGAAGCCGTGTGGCTGGAATTGAAAACTTAGCCACCAAGCTGAGTTTGGACGCACCAGATCTGATCTGGTGTGCGCCACGCGCCTGGGTGCATGCTAGGCTCGCTTGGGCAGGAGATCAGCACCAGCACCAAGCTGGTGCATGGCTGGTGCGGTCAGGGAGGTTTTTGGCGCACCACACGCAAACTGGTGCGGCTGGTGCGCATCACCACTCGCCTGGGCGAATGGGGGACTTGCCTGGGTGGGTTTTTCACTGTCAGGTGCACCAAATGAATAGTGCACCCGCCTGGGCGCATGGCTGGTGCACATGGGCGAGAAACAGGATTCAAATCTTCGATTTGCCGTAACTTTTTCGTTAACCGTCGGATCGGGTCCAAATTTTTAGATAAGCTTCTTCACCCCATAAACCTCATATCCAACGGTGGAATTAATTTTCTTAGCATCATATAATAAATTTCTAATTTTCTCTTTTCGATCGATTCCTAACATCTAAAACGCCGATTTAACTCCCGATTTCGCTTATACGACTTTGCCCGAAGCCACAACTGCCTTCTATACAACCCCTAGGACTTATAATCACCACTCACCTATCTACCAAAATTCATTAAGTCATTATTCCAATTTTTCTTAGGTTTTTATTTAATAATTTCATTTAAAATAGTTTAGGATGTTACACTGTGTGATGATTGTCTGTTGATAGCATGCTTTTATGTCTTTATTTAATTATGCCGGATGATTATTTATTGCTGTTAAATTAAATGAGTAACATGCTGATGGACGTCTGTCACGTCCTGAAGAGGAAAATGAAAATAAGATAAGTAAGTGGAAGAAAATAAAGATGTAAAGAGAAAAGAATAATGATAAGATGGATTTGAAGGGAGATAAAGAGTTGAGATTGGGGAATGAATTGACGATAATGTTGAGAACGAGCCAGAGCTGGGAAAGTGTTGTTGTTGTTGGAACAAGGTGTGAATTGGGTGGAGCTGGGCTCCTGTGTATTTGGTTTTAGTCTGAGACTAGTGTCGAGTTGAGCTTGCTCCTCCATTAGCGCTCAGCAAAGTTGAAGTTTCTAAAAAAGTTTTTGAAAAGGTTTTGAGAAGAGCTTTTTGAAAAGATTTTTGGAAAAGTGATTTTTTTTTGGGAAATGGTGAAAAGAAGTTTTTAGAAAAGGTTTGTGAAAAGAAATTCCTTTGAAAATGTTTTGAACAGAGGTTTTGAGAAATATTATTTTCAAAGAAGTTTTTGAAAAGAAGTTTTGTGGAAGGCTGTGAAAAGAGATTTTAGAAACTTTGTGAAATGAGGTTTGTGAAAGTTTATTTGAGAAAGTTGTGAAAAGATTGTTTTTAGAAAAGATGTTGGAAGGAGATGATGGTGAGAAATGGAGTATGTAGAGAAAGTTTTGAGAAATGAGGTTGGAAATCGTAATGTGATCCCAGCTCTGTGCTATGTGGGAGATGTTGAAAGAAAGATTGTGCAAAGTTAGTGGTCGGGACTCATTGAAGGGTTGCACGAAGGATGGGCCGACCTTACGATAACTAAAAAGATTAAAAGACTTTAAAAAACATGCGCGGTGAGGTATGAGAGTGCGAAGTAGTGGAGAGGAAGAAACGATAAGTATCTGCGGATACTTAGGACGAGATTGCATTAGGGGAGGACGATGACGATGAAACGTCAAGAAGTCTAGAGTGTGTTTCTAGGCAGAACGAACTCCACATGTGGCGCACTAACGTGGTGGGGACTGGGTCTAATGCCGTGGTAAGTTCTGCGGGCCCACTAGAAACATACTGTCGCCCCCTAGATTGCAAATCGAGAACAGTGAGAGGGACTGGAGTGGGGCAATTTGTTTGACACTGCGAGGCAGTGAGCCTGATTATTGAATTGATATTATTGAGGCTGAGTCCTCCTGGTCTGGGACCATTTGTGTTGTGGCAGCTGTCGTGCCCGCACGGTAAAGGTCCTGTACTCCTGTTTGCTTCCGACTAGGTTGGGTGGATGACCGAGAAGATGTAGACGCGTGTGATAGCCTAAAACGAAATGAATACCTTGATAAAATATTAAAATTCCCCGATCATTGAGGATTGTGAAGTCTAGATGAAAAGTGAAGTAAAGTCATGAAAAGAAAAGAAAAGAGCGAGGAAGGAAAAGAATGTGCATAAGAAGTAAGAGAAATTGATAAGATAATGAAAGATACTAATGATAACCCCATTGATAAAATACTTGATTGTTGTGTGCTTGTGTGTTGGATTGTGTGCTTGTGTGGTCCTATTATTTTTGCCTATCGTAATTCCACACCGTCAACGATTCGTCGTTCGGGTCGCTTACTCTCTCCTGTTCGTTGGTATATCGGTGCCATTGGTGTCTCAACGGGCAGATAGAGTATTGCATGGAAATCACTATGTGGAACAAGTATGGAAGAGGGTGGAAGCATACCCCAAACGGCTGGGCATTGACCGGCTACACGGAGATCATGATCCCGGACCCGGAGCATCAATTGAGCGGGGTCAATCTGGAGCCATATCTTTGGCAAGTCAATGTACGGAAATTTCAGAGTTTCAAAGAGAAGGTCCAATATGAGGAGCAGAAGAATTTTACTGTGACAAACAGTGTGGTTCGAAAGTACAACAACAATGAGGAGTCAACTACCCAAGCGACATCATCCTTGAGAACAAAGATAGAACGTAAGAAGGAGAAGAAGCTACACCCACTTGCTTTCAATATGAAAATTTAGGGATAGTGTAGTTAGCTTAGGTTGTTGTGAGTGTTTGGAATTTAAGGATTACCTAAGTGCTGAACTATTGAAGTAACTTGACTCTTGCCCTACTCTTATGATTTTTGTGAGAAAGGTTTAATGACTCTTTTGTAATGGAAAGAACCCTTTTGAATGGAAGTCAAACTATTCTCCTTGATAAATGTTTTTGATGACTTAAGCGAATAAGTTTGATTTTTGTAACACTCGGTTTTTGAAAAGATGGATTGAAGAACTTAAAGAGATTTTTGAATAATTTAGTCTAAGTACTTCAACAATGCTTTTTAAAAAAAATATTTGGCCTCATTTTTGCAACTTTAGTAAATGAAAGTCAACTATTTTGGGTTGCGAAAATCGGGCTGTTACAGAATGGTATCAGATCTTTTGGTAATCCTTAGTGGCCTTAAGCATGGGCTTACATGCTTTGTTTGTGTGACTCTGTGTGCTTGCTAGTGTAAGGATAGAAGCATAAGTTTAGGTTCCCATCTTTTTAGGATGAAAGAATTTGTTTATAGCCTAATATTAGCACAGTGGAGTAGGGAACCTGTTTATCCTGTTGCTTGAGTAAAGAAGATTAAGTAGAAAGCGAATAAATCTTAAGATTGAGATCCCTTAACCTTTGATGTTTTATTAGTGTTTGCTAAACCACAGATTGTTAACCTAGACGTACCCTTGTCCAAAGAGTAGTCGGTATCTTTGAGGGAATAGGATGTTATTTCTGAAATCCCGTGTTTGTTGAATTGCTTCAACAAAACGGTTAGCATTGCTAAAATCCGAACTTTTTCTTCATGAGCTCTATTATCCACCCGTAGCCTCATCTAACCTATTTAAGATTCCTTGGTCCAAATAGCGAGATTAGAAGTACCATAGCTACCTAGATTGCTTAGGCCTGAACGATTAAGGAAGGACAAATAGTTGAAACCAAGAAAGGGTACAAGGTCATAGTGAACTTAGTTATAAGTTTGATCAAAGTTGGGGAGTTACAAGGAAGAAAGCGGAGTGTGTCATCAGTTGTTAGAGGAAATTTTGAGAAAAAACTTGAGGATTAGAATTGCCACAAGCCATAAGTAGAGGATTAGACTGTAGAGGTGATAAGTTTGATTAATGTTTAGGAAGAATCTAAGGAGGAAGGCGAGGTTGTTTAAGGAAGACAAAACACCCAGGTTGTAATAAAGCCCTCCTTAAAATAGGAAAATGATGGACGAAAGCCTTAGAATTAGAAGGAGGACTGAAGGAAGGAGTGATTGTTGTGAGTTAGTTAGGACCTAAGTTGTAGAAAATAGTGAAGATCTAAGGGTTTTAGGTAAAACCCTATGCTTTTGCGAGATGTATGAAATTTTGTTTGTTTGATTTTCCCCTAAGTCCGTACCTATGGATGGACATTCTGTGACAACGATCAGTTAAGGGAGCGACGTCTTCTTCGGTTAGTCCGGTAGACTTAACCCGATTCGACACTCGAGCGGTGGCACGAGTATGACTTCTTCGTCCGAGAGCAACAAATGAGGAGCACTGCAAGAAGGATTATATCTGCAAAAGGGAATGCGATCACGAAAGATGAAGGAGAGTGTTCTTATGAGAATCACGATAACGTGAGAATTTTATGCCCTGCTGCCCAACCCACAGCATATTTCTCGGGGACGAGAAATCTTTAAGTTGGGGAGAATGTAACACCCCGCAAATTCCTCGTATTGAATTAAAATACTAAAGAAATTTGTTTTGGGAAAAGTGTTTTTAAAAGAATATTTTCTTAAATAATTTTTCCTAAATTCACGTTTTCAAAGTGTTTAGTGATTTTAAAGAGATGGTTTTCAAAAGTTATAAGTTTTAAAGTTGAGTCTAAAAAAAAAATAATAACTAGATGTTTAATATTTTCATGCTTTGAAGAAATAGTGAATTTCCAAAACAAGAGTTATTTTATGAGAAAGTGAATTGTTTTCTGCATTTATGTGATAGATTTATATGTGTTTGATATATGTTAATATGGTTTCTAGAAAATGTTTAAATTATTATATAAACTTGGTGATTATATGTTTTAGAGTATAAATGATTAAGAAATAAAACTATAATGTATGAATGAATGCATGCATATGTACGGTTTTGTATGAATGTATGTGTGAGAATGGTATGTGTATGCATGTACGTGTAATACGTGAAAGTGTGTATATGTATGAGAAAATATGAGTGTGCCGTGTATATATGTGTATGTGAGAGAGAGAGAACCTAGAAATTTCCTAAGTGGTGAGCAAGTAACTAAGTTGTAACCAAAAGCCCTAACCAAGTGAACCAAAACCCTAACTAAATGGTGGGAACCCTAATGGAGGACCCAAAAGTCAACACACCCAAAATGACCACTAAGCCTTAATGTCTCCTACATTGTCTCCTTAGATTTGCTAACCTCCACCCATGCAAAATTATGGAGAACCAAAACTACCCTTCCTACTTGCACATGAACCGAATTGATGAAGGACAAAAGGGGAAAAATCCCATGCCCTTGTCCTTGTCTACATATGGCCGAAGGGGTGAAGTGTTGGTCACTTCATTTCTTCACTTCCACACTTCATTTCTTTCATTTCCTTTCACCCTCCAAACACACTTGTTGAGAGCAAAAATCAAGCTCTCAACACACACACCCAAAGGAAAGTAAGAGGCCGTGAGCTAGGGAGAGGAAGAAGAGGAAGCTAAGTCCAAAAACTCAAGTCCTTCCTTGAAATTTCAAGACCTTAGAAGCTAGGAGATCAACCCTTCCTTTGGTGGGTAGCTCGAAGTTATATAGGAAATTGTAATAATTTAGTTTTCTTTGATCTTGTAATTTTTCTTTTCCTTCTTCTTTGCATGTTGATTTTCTAAGTCTATTTATGCTTGATCTTGGGCTTTTAAGATTAAAAATAACTTGTAAATGTCTAACTAACGGATTTCATAACTCGTTTAAGTTTTTCATAAAGGATCCTAAAGCTTTTCAAACTAAATCTTCTAAATCAAAAGGGTTGATGGGATTTTTGTAAAGTTTAAAGTAAATCTCTTTGTATGGTTGAATTTTCTTTCTTAAACCGTGATTTAAAGATGTATTGGTGTTGCATGTTGACTTGTTGATGATCTTGATGGTTTAAGTCCATGCATGTGTTAATTAACCTTTGATCTTGAGTTTTTAAGAATAAATGAACTTGTAAAACCCTAGATCAAGAGCCAAATGATTCGGCCTTGACTAGATCTAGGAGTCTTGATTCTTTTTAATTTAATTCAAGTCATTGCATGTTAATCTTATGAATAGAAAAATTGATTTGAGTGGTTGAAAGTGTTTGATTTTAACTTGATCTTAATAAAGTCTTGATTTTTGGTCTTAATCTTTAATTTGTTTGATCTTTGATGCATGCATGTTCTTTTTGAACCAAAAGAATTTGCCTTCCTTCATTTCATGTCACGGTTTTACAAAGAACCTAGGGAAATAAACTTTTGAAGAATGATTTTTAACTTGATTCTTGTTTTGTGTTCTTGCATGTTAAATATTTGAAGTTTAATCTTGATTTGTAATGGTGAGGTTTCGGTCTAGGCTTAAAATCAAGAAATCATGTTTTGATTTTCATAAGAGACACATGCATGAAAAAATTAAAATGAAAACTTGACTTAAGGAAAGGATATTTTTAGAGTTTTGTGTGAAAAGGGTACATGGTTTGATTCATGACTTTTGCATGCTGAAAAAGTGAATCAAAAACTTTATTTTTGTCAAAGTGAGGTTCGGCCATGCATGTTAGCTAGACTAGGAACCTTTTTCAATGAAGTGACATAAAAGCAATAAGTATGTTTTGTGAAATTATACTAAAATAAATTGTTTGAAATTGTGTGATTCCTATTCGGTTTTTGATTTAAAAATAATAGGAAATAAATGAACTAGATGATTTGGAAGAAAGTATTGTGTTTAAATGAAAATATGCATGAGTGTATATGTGCATTCGGTTGAAAGTAAAAGAAAGAGTAAATAATTTTGTTGCACAAAAAAAAATAGAATTTAAGTGCTTAAAAATAAATCAAGTTGATTTATGTGATTTAAAATTTGTAATTTTTAACTTGTTTCTTTGATTTCATTCGGCCATATAGGATAGTTAAGCCTAGGAGATTAGTTGCATGAAAATGAAATTGCATAGTAATTTTTGAAAGAAAATAAGTGGTATGAAGTAAGGAAACAAATGTACTTGAGTTATATTTTAGACTCAATTCGGTTTGTGAGTGTATGCATGTTTGAGTGTTTTGTTTTATGAAAATATATGCCTTGGAAATTCAATGTAGTTATTCTTCATGCTAACTGATGTTTGAAAAACGAATAACTTATATGATTTAATTTATCAAGTGTTGTTTGTTGTGATGGTGTGTTAAGTTGATGTGTGGAAAATAATTGAGTTTGAAATTATTTGATTTTAAAATGATTTAATTTATTTGAAATTGTTGGATTGTGTTTGTGGCTGTCCTAAACTTGTTTTATAACAAAAGCTTGAATCTTAAAGTAATTGTTTTAAGCTAAAGATTTGTTTTAAGCGAAAAGTACTTTTACGGTGTTTTCAAGTCTTATTTAAGTGAATTTTGTGAAAACAATTCTTCGCTGTCCCGAAGTATTTAAAGTTATGTCTTAACCTTAAAAATGTGTTCAAGTGATTTAAAACACAATTCTCAAGTGATATTTGGTTTAAGAAAAGCCCGGATTAAAAACGGTGAATTTTTCGGTGTTTTTGAATGTGGTTAAGGTGCTGTCCAAGACGGACCCGCAACGAACCCAAATGATTTAAATTATTTCATGTGATGTTTTCAAATGATTTTTAAGTACTCAAGGTATTAGAAAATGTTAGAGTTGTTTGAAAGAAAACGGTTATGTTTTAAGACTTCCGACGAGGAATGAGAAGTGTCTAGGTTATGAAAAAGGTTTTCATAATACAAGTTAATAAGCTAAGCGTATTTTATTTAGTACGAGGAATAACCTTAAAGACGAGGGACTGGGGCAGCCGGCAGCAGAAAGGATCCGAAGCGACGGTACGCACCTAATAGCTGGACCTCAGGTGAGAGAGAAGCTTCCCTAAGACACCGTGGTAGTTAGGTGATATATTAGGACGTTCCATATCATCTCAAAGATCGGAACTAAGTGGTTAGAGTCAGTAGTATAAGTGGCAATTGTTTGATTGTGTGGCCACTTATACGAAGGTGACGAAGACCACATTGATGTTGTGTGATGATTGTCTGTTGATAGCATGCTTTTATGTCTTTATTTAATTATGCCGGATGATTATTTATTGCTGTTAAATTAAATGAGTAACATGCTAATGGACGTCTGTCACGTCCTGAAGAGGAAAATGAAAATAAGATAAGTAAGTGGAAGAAAATAAAGATGTAAAGAGAAAAGAATAATGATAAGATGGATTTGAAGGGAGATAAAGAGTTGAGATTGGGGAATGAATTGATGATAATGTTGAGAACGAGCCAGAGCTGGGAAAGTATTGTTGTTGTTGGAACAAGGTGTGAATTGGGTGGAGCTGGGCTCCTGTGTATTTGGTTTTAGTCTGAGACTAGTGTCGAGTTGAGCTTGCTCCTCCATTAGCGCTCAGCAAAGTTGAAGTTTCTGAAAAAGTTTTTGGAAAACAGTTTTTGAAAAGGTTTTGAGAAGAGCTTTTTGAAAAGATTTTTGGAAAAGAGATTTTTTTTTGGGAAATTGTGAAAAGAAGTTTTTAGAAAAGGTTTGTGAAAAGAAATTCCTTTGAAAATGTTTTGAATAGAGGTTTTGAGAAATATTATTTTCAAAGAAGTTTTTGAAAAGAAGTTTTGTGGAAGGCTGTGAAAAGAGATTTTAGAAACTTTGTGAAATGAGGTTTGTGAAAGTTTATTTGAGAAAGTTGTGAAAAGATTGTTTTTAGAAAAGATGTTGGAAGGAGATGATGGTGAGAAATGGAGTATGTAGAGAAAGTTTTGAGAAATGAGGTTGGAAATCGTAATGTGATCCCAGCTCTGTGCTATGTGAGAGATGTTGAAAGAAAGATTGTGCAAAGTTAGTGGTCGGGACTCATTGAAGGGTTGCACGAAGGATGGGCCGACCTTAGGATAATTAAAAAGATTAAAAGACTTTAAAAGACATGCGCGGTGAGGTATGAGAGTGCGAAGTAGTGGAGAGGAAGAAACGATAAGTATCTGCGGATACTTAGGACGAGATTGCATTAGGGGAGGACGATGACGGTGAAACGTCAAGAAGTCTAGAGTATGTTTCTAGGCAGAATGAACTCCACATGTGGCGCACTAACGTGGTGGGGACTGGGTCTAATGCCGTGGTAAGTTCTGCGGGCCCACTAGAAACATACTGTCGCCACCTAGATTGCAAATCGTGAACAGTGAGAGGGACTGGAGTGGGGCTTTTTGTTTGCCACTGCGAGGCAGTGAGCCTGATTATTGAATTGATACTATTGAGGCTGAGTCCTCCTGGTCTGGGACCATTTGTGTTGTGACAGCTGTCGTGCCCGCACGGTAAAGGTCTTGTGCTCCGGTTTGCTTCCGACTAGGTTGGGTGGATGACCGAGAAGATGTAGACGCGTGTGATAGCCGAAAACGAAATGAATACCTTGATGAAATCTTAAAATTCCCCGATCACTGAGGATTGTGAAGTCTAGATGAAAAGTGAAGTAAAGTCATGAAAAGAAAAGAAAAGAGCGAGGAAGGAAAAGAATGTGCATAAGAAGTAAGAGAAATTGATAAGATAATGAAAGATACTAATGATAACCCTATTGATAAAATACTTGATTGTTGTGTGCTTGTGTGTTGGATTGTGTGCTTGTGTGGTCCTATTATTTTTGCCTATCGTAATTCCACACCGTCGACGATTCGTCGTTCGGGTCGCTTACTCTCTCCTGTTCGTTGGTTTATCGGTGCCATTGGTGTCTCAACGGGCAGATAGAGTATTGCATGGAAATCACTATGTGGAACAAGTATGGAAGAGGGTGGAAGCATACCCCAAATGGCTGGGCATGGACCGGCTACACGGAGATCGTGATCCCGGACCCGGAGCATCAACTGAGCGGGGTCAATCTGGAGCCATATCTGGGGCAAGTCAATGTACGGAAATTTCAGAGTTTCAAAGAGAAGGTCCAATATGAGGAGCAGAAGAATTTTACTGTGACAAACAGTGTGGTTCGAAAGTACAAAAACAATGAGGAGAACAACTACCCAAGCGACATCATCCTTGAGAACAAAGATAGAACGTAAGAAGGAGAAGAAGCTACACCCACTTGCTTTCAATATGAAAGATTAGGGATAATGTAGTTAGCTTAGGTTGTTGTGAGTGTTTGGAATTTAAGGATTACCTAAGTGCTAAACTATTGAAGTAACTTGACTCTTGCCCTACTCTTATTATTTTTGTGAGAAAGGTTTAATGACTCTTTTGTAATGGAAAGAACCCTTTTGAATGGAAGTCAAACTATTCTCCTTGATAAATGTTTTTGAAGACTTAAGCGAATAAGTTTGATTTTTGTAACACTCGGTTTTTGAAAAGATGGATTGAAGAACTTAAAGAGATTTTTCAATAATTTAGTCTAAGTACTTCAACAATGCTTTTAAAAAAAAAAATTTTGGCCTCATTTTTGCAACTTTAGTAAATGAAAGTCAACTATTTTGGGTTGCGAAAATCGGGCTGTTACATTAGTATGGTTTTAAAACACTAATACCATTTTTTTATTTGTTTATTTTAAACCTCAAGAAATACTAATAATAAAATGCAAGCATTTAGTAAGTACTTATATAAAATTATAAAGTTAAGAATCTTAAAATTCTTAAAACAATTTCAACATTTAAAATGTCAAAATATATTAAAGTATAGAAAGTATGTTTTTCAAATAGTATAATTATTTCTAACATTTTAATTGAACTAATCACTTAGCCATATCAATAATCGATTAATCAGTGTTATTTTTCTTTTAATTACTCTTATTATGTTTGGAATTAAAAATGGCGATGTTACAATTCTCCCTCACTTATAAGAATTTCGTCCCCGAAATTCCGATTGGTTCAAGTGAATGGAGAGCCATCACTTAAACAGGGCCTCTAACTAGGATATATAACTCTTTTTGGGTTCACTCCCCCACTTATGACGCTCCTAAACCAATACTCTTTGGTGTTTCTCAAATCTATTCCCGACTCCATCGGCCCAAAGTTGTTTCATGCTTATACCTTCTTTCCTTAACACCAATGAGTTCGGTTGAGTTCCTATTTAGGATTTCTAAAGTAGGACCAAGGTTCACTAATCCAAGAATTCTTGACGTTTGTTCAAACAAACTGAGACACACGTAACAGTAAATAAGCACTACGTGTAGCACGGGGGTCTTAGTTAACTTGCAAGCTGAGAGATACACTTCATGCCGATATCGAACTCCGCGAGTTTGTTAAACTCTTCGCAAGGCACAAAACAACTATTCTAGCAAAGGAGAATGTAGGGTAAACCATCACTAACAATTTGATTGACTCATTGGATTTCAATTTGACAATAGCACGATAGCATTGGATAACAATGAGCGAAATTAAGCTTCTCTTGGTTGTCAACACTATTCCAGGTAGAATAGGAGATTTTTCTGACTACACATTAGAGAGACATGATATAATGGACTCATGAAAATGTCAATTGAATCCAAGGATAAGACAAGCCAAGCGATTATAAAAAAATTAAAAAAATCACTTTCAGTTTCTAACATGGAATAAAGATAGAATCTCAGAAGTTACTACTACCAAAAGTGTTAGCGTCATGAAAAATAAACATGGTTATGCAATCATAGGTCACATGAAAATGGTATCATGATACTTGGAATGTTTCAAATTAGAAAGCATGTATTTAAACATTGTAAGAGACAATTCGAGTCTATGACGGTCATGATGCAATTGGAATTGAAAAGAATCACCAAGCAATCAAATTTATTGGCGTATAAGAGATGATAAGGATTACGTTACAAAGACAAGTTTAGGGGTCAACTTGTCAAGTTGCAACTGCATTATGCCTTCATAACTAGACGTGATTAAAGGAAGGACTAATGGCTCTCAAATTATATTTGGCCACAATGAATCCAATTCATTCGAAATAAAAATTCTATTGTCAATATCAGAGGGGAGCCTTCTTCGATATCAAAAAGCCATGGGTGTGTGTAAGATTCACCTCATGGAAAAATATGAATAGGTAGATTTCGGTTTTGATTCCAAGTGTTCGCATAGAACCGAGTATGATGGGTGCAATGTACTCAAGAGGTTGTACATTACGAGTGTATCACAAAATAAAAAATATGCACAACCAACTGATATTCAGAGCCCAAATGAAATCTAGATCCTACAATTAATATCTAAGATGTCAAGAGTTAAACGAAGAAAATAAAGTTTCAAGGTGCCAAGCAATTATTAAAGCTTCAGACAAACATGATCAACGCTCCAGGTTCGAGACGCCAATTATAGAATAGGGATTCATGAAAATGGAAGGGAAAATCCTATAATATTTTCTAGGATTTATTTTTCATGAGTTGTCACCTTTGGAATTCGTGCAATGTTTTTCCCAAGTGCAACAATACAATTATTAAGGAAATTGGATTTGAACACTTTGCTAAGTCCGGGACAAACACTAAAAAATCAACTATAAATTAAGTGATGTTATACTAAGTCCACTAAATTTTAATTCCTAATCTAACTAATTGGGATATCTTACTATCTATTGGTTACTCGCTCGGTGAGTAAACCACAGGAGTTGTGAGTCCAAACTCCAAGGCCGAGGAAAACTGCTCTGATACCATAATGTAACACCCTCACAAATATTTAATTAAATTGATGTTTTAATAAAAATGGTACTTGAAAATTTCTTTTTAAATTAAAATACTTAAGAATATTTTTCTGGAAAAACGGACAGAGTTTCCTCTGTTTTTTGGACTTTCCCAAAATTTCAAACTTTGTACCTGCTTAACCTGTTCAGTCCAGCAAACTTTTAAAACATAAAATGTTTAAATATTATCCAGAAATAGATCTTAATGCCCCAAATATCTCAAATAGGGGCGTACAACTAATACATATCTTTAAATGACAAAATAGTAGTTTTTAACATAGCTAAAACTGCAGTTCAACCTGCTCGGCTAGAAACTGTGCAAGCTCCAAGCTCAAAACCTGAAAAATGGTTGTAAGGGTGAGCTTTACACATGAAGTAGAAAATAGTTCCTAAATTGACATAATGACCTACTAAGTCTAACACATTTAGCACGTAACACATATTATCAATAATTAAGCCAAGCATGTATCACACACAAACAATAGTTCCCTTAGCCACTCCTAAACCCATATTCTTCGCTCTTTTATCTTTTTCATGTGTTGTTGATTCTCTTTTCTTTCATCACATCCTATTATCTTTCAATCTTGCATTCTCTCTTTATTTCTTTCTTTTATAATTTTCTTGTTTTCCTCTCTTTCTTTCTTGTATTCTTTCTTTATTTCATTCTTTCTTTTGTTCTCTTCGATCTTTTATCTATCTGAAATCCACTACTTTTCTTTTCTTCAATTTATTACTTTTTATTTACCTTCTTTCCATTTTCTTTATTCCTTTGTCTTATAATTGACAGGTTCTACCGAACGCCTGTCGTTTTAGTCTTATAATTGTTGACAGGTTCTACCGAATGCCTGCCGTTTTAGTCTTTTAATAACAACAGGTTCTAAGGAATGCCTACCATTTTATTCTTTTAATATCGACAATCTCTACCGAGCGCCTGCCATTTTAGTCCTTTAATGTTGACAGGTTCTACCGAACGCCTGCCGTTTTATTCATTTAGTGTTGACAGGTTCTACCGAACGCCTGCCATTTTAGTCTTTTAATGTCGACAGGTTCTAACGAACGCCTGCCGCTTTATTCTTTTAATATCGACAATCTCTACCGAGCGCCTGCCATTTTAGTCCTTTAATGTTGACATGTTCTACCGAATGCCTGCCGTTTTATTCATTTAGTGTTGACAGGTTCTACCAAACGTCTGCCATTTTAGTCTTTTAATGTCGACAGGTTCTAACGAACGCCTGCCGTTTTATTCTTTTAATATCGACAGTGTCTACCGAGCGCCTTCCATTTTAGTCCTTTAATGTTGACAGGTTCTACCGAACTCCTGCCGTTTTATTCATTTAGTGTTGACAGGTTCTACGGAACGCCTGCCATTTTATTCTTTTAATGTCGACAGGTTCTACCGAACGCCTGTCATTCTAGTCTTTTAATAATGACAGGTTCTACCGAACGTCTGTCATTCTTGTTCTTTCTTTTATTTCTCCTCTTATTAAATCTTTTCTCTCTTGCCTTTCATTGTTAACTTGTTATCTCATTCGTCATTCAACACACATTTATCATACAAGCATACACAACAATTTTCACACTTTATATTTTCAATTCCCTAAGTTTATGCCATGACGTTTTTAACTCTTTCAATTCCTTAGTTCTCATTCTAGTTATACATCTCATACATGCATTCTTTCTTTTATTTATTATTCAATTCATTATGCGATACACATTTAGCACCCAAACATCACAATTTAACCACTTACATGATTCACATATATCTCTTTAAATCAACCAGACATACGAAACAATAATCACTTATAATCATTCACAATTAACAACCAGAGTTCATTTCATTTATTTTCTTACTTTATATTTAATCTAAATTAACTACCCAAATAATCAGTCACAAGCATACCCACCTATTCTTAGCCAGTATTATGCACTAATCAGAAAATACTCTCTAAAGCAAGGCAAAGAACCCCTTACCTCAGGGTTCTATTAGAACCTGGTTTACGGCTCGGTGAGGCGATCCCGCTGCGGCTTATGTCGAACTAGTCCAAATCCACCAGCGGCAATTACGGCTTACACAACTGGCGTTGGTCTGACTCCTCGACTATGTTGGTGATGGCGGTTTGGATCGAACCCGCAACAGTGGCTGATGACGACAACGGCGTCGGTTTGGTTCGTGATTTGAATTGTGATCGGGGGAGAGCACCAAAAGAGGTGGCGGTGGTTGTGGCTAGTAGCGGAGGTTTCAAGCTTTGCCCATGGACTTGGCGGTGTACGGTGGCGGTGATGGCAACAACTCCATGGCAGTGGCGGTTGTGACTCCTGCGACTGGCGACAACTATAGCACACGAACCAGTGGCTTGAACCAAGGGAAGTCGATAGTGTGTGGTGGTGGCGTGACTTCACAGCTGCAGCAGAAGAGGACTGTGGCGGCGATTCCAGGGAGAGGAGACAGCGACGTGGCTGGTTCACGATCGATCTGTGAGCCTCCTTCAACAGCAACGGCAACGGCGACGCGAGGAGGGCAAGGAACAGCGACCAATCGAATGAGGGAGGGATAAAACGATGGAGACTGGCCCAGAGGGTGGTGCGGCGCGAACAGGAACCGGCGGAGGGAGGAGGGACCACGATGAAGAAGAGAGAGAGATGGATTGAAGGAGAGAGAGAGAAGGACAGGTGGTGGCGGCTTTGGGTGGCTACGGCGGTTGTTGTCGCGGCCGAGAGAGAGCAAGGGATGGAGGGAGGCACACTACGTGGGGGAGAGAAGAAGGGTTAGGGTCGGCGGCCCCTTTGTTAGAGAAGAAGGAGGAGTTGGGGGGGGGGGGGGGTTGGAACCCCCTTCCTCTTTTATTATTATTTTTTTTCTTTTAATATTATTATTATTATTATTTTCTGGTAGAGGAAATAAATTCTATTACCACATGCTCAATCAAAAAACCAAATCCAGTTCTTAGTCACTTCCTGCCACCTTCTAGGAAGGGTTCAAGAAATTAACTAAGAACAAAAAACAAAACTGATTAAAGGCCCCCTTCTAGGAAGGGTTTCTTTAACCATTAAAAGCCCAATTCATTACAAATTTTCCCAACCAAAGGCCTATTGGGCCATCTTCTAAAATCTTTAACACAAAAATCTACCCTACAAGCTATCTCCTTCTTAATTAAACTAAATCTATGAGCTGGGGAACTATTACAATCAGAAAAGGCTCTTAAGTTCCTCTCCTGCTACGTGTGATACACCATAGCTGCCATTGCTGCCCAAACCAACCGTCTCTTCCACCGGCTGCTGAATGCATGTAGAATCCAGCGACTCCAACGCCCAAATCGAAGAGGAAATCGATCAATCCCCACCCAATTCATACACAACTCCATCAGCTGCTTACTCCAAGCGCATTCGAAGAAGAGGTGATGCACAGATTCACCTGCTTGAGTACAGAGGCTGCACCAATTTGGTAAGTAACTCCACACCATCTTGTCTCTAGTAAGTAACTTAGATTGAGTAGCTAGCCATGTTATAAATCGATGCTTAGGAACACTAAGAGAATTCCAAACGAATTTGTGAAAAGGAAAACCAGGCCGATTTCCACACAGAAATCGATACCCTGTGTTGATGGTATATATCCCATCTGGACTTGCATTCCAGTAATTATTAGTGTAACCCGCTTTAAGCTTATCACGAATCTTCAGGATTTGTTTCCAGTGCCAGCTTTGGCCTTGCTTCCATTCACAATCCCAAAATGATTGGTCATTGATGTAATAGGAGTGAACCCATCTGACCCACAAGCTATCTTTCTTCATAGCTATGTTCCAGATCTGTTTCCCCAGGGCAGCCTGGTTCCACAAACCACAATTTTGAATGCCTAAACCCCCCACCTTCTTTGCACTACACACTGAGCTCCAAGCCACATGAGCATGATAAGAACCATCATCCTTTGCATTCCATAAGAACTTCCTGCATTCCTTTTGAATCTCCTTTATAACTCCTGTAGGAATCATAAAAGTAGAGGCCCAGTAAACATGAAAGCTTAGCAGAACCGAATTTATTAGGCAGACCCTGGCTTGATAGGATAAATTCCTAGTCCTCCAATAATTGATGCTCCTTAAAAATTTATCCACCAAGCTTTGACAAGTGTTAGCATTCCACTTCCTAGAGGAAATAGGAATGCCCAAATACTTACAAGGAAAATTCCCCAACTGGAACTTAGTTATGGACAAAAGCAGGGTCTTTGTATTCTGATCAACTCCAGCCATAAAGATATGAGACTTCTCTGGGCTAACCTGTAGGCCTGACCAACTAGCAAACTCATCCAAAGCCTTAGAAATAATACGCACACTAGCAGGGTGTGCCTTACAGAAGATCATGAGATCATCTGCAAAAGCCATACTCACAATGCTTTCTTTTTTACAAGCAGGATGATAACGAAAGTTCCTCTCCTTAGCACCCAAAATAAGATTCCTAGTTAGAATCTCCATAGCTAACACAAACAAGAGAGGTGACAGGGGATCCCCCTGTCTAATGCCTCTTGTCCCCCTGAAACTTGTCCCTTTCTGGCCATTAAGAACAATAGAGTAGGATACTGATGTAACACAAGCCATAACCCAGTTCACAAACTTGTTAGGAAACTTGAGGCCTCCAAGCATACTCTCAATGAAACTCCATTCAATAGTGTCATAGGCCTTCTTAACATCCAGCTTCATCATACATCTAGGAGACACCCTCCTTCTACCATACATTCTAATCAGCTCCTGGGTGATAAGAATGTTGTGGAGTATGCTTCTATCTTTTATAAAGGCATTCTGATTGTCATGAACTAACATAGGCAAAACCAATCCCATCCTACTGCAAAGGATTTTCGATATGCATTTGTACAAAGTAGAGCAGCAAGCTATAGGTCTATATTGATGAACCCTTGAAGGATCATCCACTTTTGGGATCATCACTAAGTTAGTCTGGTTAATTTCCCTTAACATGTAGCCAGAAGCAAAAAATTCTTTTATAGCTAGACACACATCCTGACCAATCCTGTCCCAAGCAGCCTGAAAAAAACCAGAACCATACCCATCTGGGCCTAGAGCTTTATTCTGATTAATGGAGAACATGGCATCCTTAATCTCATTATCAGTGATAGGCCTAATTAGATTTAGCTGCTGATCAACAGAAAGACAAGTCCCCTGCTTAATCACCTCATCATTAAACATTTCTCCTCTGTTTCTGCTCTGATAAAGACTCTGGTAAAAGTCCTCAAACATGCCCTGAATCTGCTCTTGATTAGTCACAGGAATACCTGAATCAGTTAGCATTCTGAGAATTCTGTTCTGGTAATTCCTCTTCCTTATTGCATCATGAAAAAGCTTTGAATTCGTATCACCCTCTCTAAGCCAATCCAACTTAGCCTTTTGTCTTAGAAAGGAAATAGCATCCTGCTGAACTTTAGCATACTGATTGGAAATGTTCCTTTCAGCATTATGCAACTCAACATCCATAGGCTTGGTGGCAATCTCCTGTTGAATCAAATCCAGCCTGTCTCTAAGCTCCTTTTCCCTGCCATCAATATTTAAAAAATGTTGTCTATTCAATAGGGCTAGAGGTCTTCTCAGATCCCTCAGCTTTTTGACCACACAATACATATTACTCCCAACATGCTCCCTCTGCCATGCCTGGTCAACAATACTTAGAAAATCTTGGTGTCTTACCCACATGTTAAAGAACTTAAAGTAGCTCTTAGTTTTCTCCTCCTGATCACCCCACTCAATGATGATAGCTGAATGGTCTGAGAGTCCTGGGGTGGTAAAATTAACATATGCATTAGGCCAAACAGTGCACCATTGCATATTAACCAGAGCCCTGTCCAGCTTAGAAGTAATCCTGTTTGCCCCCATTTGCTTATTTGACCAAGTAAAAAAGCATCCCACTTGTCTCATGTCCAGAATCCCACAAGTGTCAATACACCCTTGAAAGTCTCTAATGCTGTTATTATCAAAGTAATTACCTCCAATCTTCTCATGTTGGCTCAAGACAGTATTGAAGTCACCCAGGATAACCCATGGAACATCAATGAAACTGTGTATACCCTCAAGGACCTGCCACAATTCCTTCTTATCTAGCATTTCATTCTCAGCATAAACAAAAGTTACAAATAGCTGCTTCCCAGTCTGCTTTATAGTCACAAAACAGTGCACATATTGTGGTGATCTAGCTATCACCATCACATCAAAAAAGTCCTTTCTCCACACCACCCAAACTCTCCCAATAGGACAACAATCTAAGTTGATATAGGATCCCCAGCCATAGGCTATTTTATTCCTAACATACTGAAAATTGTTTTCTCTCAGTTTATTCTCTAACAAAGCAAACAAACCTACCTTATACTTCCTAATTACCTCCAGAACCTGTTTTTGTTTTCGAGGGTGGTTCAACCCTCGAGTATTCCATGCACCAATCCTATCCATGAGGAGGTTGGCCTGGAATCTCCATCCTCTGGTCTCCTATATTCAGCTGCTGAGCTTTCCTTCTAGTTGTCACAGTAGTCCAGCCTTCATTCTCATTTTCCTTTTGCTTTCCCTTATTACTTGTTGTGCTAACAATAAGGTCAGTCATCACTGCATCCACTGCCTCTTTGGCACTGTCCATATTTTCTTGTAAAATAGTGCCATTGTCAATACTTTCCTTCAATTTTAGTGCATCATCAATCTGTTGTATCTCCTGTTGAGTGGGTTTATTCTTTACAACCCACTGTTGTTTCACTCCTTTTTTACACATCTTAGCATCATGCCCATAACAAGAGCATTTTGCACATAGTGTAGGTTTCCATTCATAAGTGATCTTCTGGGTCACTACATTTTCTTTATCATCTTCAAAATGCACCTCTTCTAGGAGTATAGCAGGGTTAACTTCAATCAACACCCTGGCATAACTAATTCTGTTTCTTTCTTCAATTACCTTGTCAGCCATTATAAAGGTCCCAACCAAACTAGCAATCTTTCCTAGGGCCACAGGACCCCAAAATTTCAAATTTAGATTTGGTAATTGAACCCAAACAGGAACCCTATCCAAGAAACTCTTAGAGACTGGTTTGCCTGTCCAGGGTGCAATAATCAAAGGTTTTTTATCAAAGTGGAAGACTCCCACTTCCAACACATTATTTCTGCCCTCCATAGTGTTAAACCTTACAATAAGGGTACCATCCGAATTCATCAGAATTTTATCAATCCCATATTGACCCCATACCTTTTTGATAAATCCACTGAGGATTGGATAAGGGGGGTTAGCACCAAGGACATAGCACACAATAGAGTTCTGCCAGTACTTCACCTCATCCTCCACATCACATGCATCAATTTTACCTAAAGAAACACCCTCCTTAAGCTGCGGTTGGTGAAATTGTAATTTGCCCCCTGCATTACGAAGTTTTGATATATCAAAATTTGCCCATACATTCTGTTTGCTTGTTTCATGTATTACTGGATCTGTCTGTGCCTCAGAATTCTGTTCAGTGCTTTCATTCTTTTCATGATCCTGGACATCATTTTCTTTTTCAGGTACACCCATCTTCCTTACTCTATCACGAATCAATTCAATCCCTTGCACAAGCGATTGCAATTGCGTGGGGGACAAGGCATCTATCATTTCCAGATCGTCTGCATCCAATTGAGAAAGATCAAACATATGCGGTTGTTTCTCAAGCTTTGATGAAGAAGAAGGAGTCTGAGGGTTAGGGGATTTTGGAGGCCTTCCCCTCTTCTTGGCCATTGCCACACGGTGGCTGCTAGGAAACCCTAAAGAGGCCCTAGGTCACCGGAGAGAGAAGAGAGAAAAACCTAATTGTGTTTATAAACACAACTTAAGGTATCAAATTCACACACTTATATCATAAAAAAACATCTAATTGGTAAAGCTCAGATTGACACCAATAGCATTGCATGTACTTTTCACCCACATTTATGCATAAAATCCATATCAAGTGCAACTCAACGTATCAAATTCACATGCATGCACTTAGATCACCAAAACAACATCTGATTAGCTTTCATGCAACATAATAAACTTTCTCCAAACACTAGTAGAGCTCAAATTGGCCTCAAAGTCATTATCCTATTTCAATCTATGCCCTTTGAGTCTCTTGGTGACTCAACCTATAATTTACCAGAAATTATCCTCATTCTAGTAAATGGTAAGCTTCTCCCTTACCTTAGAGTTGTGCTTGATGAGTTGCAACATGAAAATTGATCAAAAATTTTAGAGAACCAAAACACCCTTTTCATCGGTGACAGTTTCTTGCAGGGTCCAAAAACCAGAGAAAATAAAACATGAAAAAGGCAAACAAATTGGGGAAAAGTATATATTAGGAGTTAACCTTTGCAACATGCATGAAAGAATTAAACAAGTTTGAGGTCGAAAGAATGCATGTGCTTACCAAGAACAAGACTCATAGTGAGCCCCACGAACTCTAAAACAGAATTGATAGTTCCAACACCTCAACTTCGTGACTTGATTTCTCCTAACTCTGGGACTCTCTCCTCACGATTTTTATATCAATGTGAAGCTCAAATTGAGCTTCACAATGGTGTATCACTCAAGTATTAAGATTCAGTAATGAAAGAAAACAGAGAGGATGAACTTGAAGCAGCAAAATAGAGTATGAACAGCAACAAAGGAAGAAATGGAGCTGAGTTCGTCAAATTGAGGCTATTTATAGAGTAATTAGACTAACATGCAAGTCGACAAGCGTTCTCCACTAAGATTAAGAGTGAAATCGTGGAGAATTCGTGGTTTAATCGTGTGATAACTCATCAAACGCACTAATCCTAATTTCTGTCACCAGCAGCTAATTGGTTGGCGAACCTTCTAACCGGCTAAAGTCTGATGAAATTCAAAAATTTCACTACAATAAAAACCCTTTATTGGAAAGACAAAAGTAGTTGCAAAAAACCAAAAGTCGTTGCAAAAAATATTTTCTAAGTCGTTGCTGTTAAAGCCGTTGCAAAAGGGTATAGCAACGACTTTGTTCATTGACATAAAGAATGGTTTTTAGCAACGACCAAAGTCGTTGCACAAAAGATGTTGTTTCTAAACAGGGCTACAAAGCTGTGTACAAATAATCTATTTTGCAATGACATTGTCATTGCAAAACACCTTTGACTTTAATGTCGTTGCAAAACAACTTCGGCTTCTGCAACGAGAATGTCGTTGCAAAACACCTTTTGCTTTTAAAACAAAAAAAATGTCGTTGCAATAGCCTTTGTTTAATTACAAAAATATTTGACCAAATAAATCTTGTTTTTGCTTCAAATTCTGAAGTACTTTTAATAGGTTTACATAACTACTAAATTTATAACACATACATTAGACAAAAACTTATTCAATTATCGTAAATTGTGTTTATTACAAGACACAAAATAAGAACATTTATGGATAGTCTTTCCTTGGAACAGTATCCAAACTCATACAAAAATCGAAGTCTCTTTTAACTAGATGATGTCATCTACAAGGAAGAAAGACACCACTATGATCTATCAAAACCTAAATCTTGAAAGTGACCATTTTCGTTCTTAATGGTTTCAACTATCAGTTAAAGTGTCTTCCTCTTCACCTAATTAAGGGGCTATCCTCTACCTCATCAACTCTTCTGAGAAAGACAGTCCAACGCAAACTCGTCAATCACATTATGATAGAAGCCAAAGTAGAACGAACAAGTTGTAAAATTAATTTTGGGAGATTTCACGTCCATTAAGAAAGTTGATTAATTTTGTTATTTGTAATGAAATTGTAAAATTTTGATGTGTATTTTTAAAATTACCCCTATTATTAAAAAGTGTTAAATAAATAAGGGTGTTTGTGGAAAAAAGTAATTGATGATCATTGAAAATTGGTATGAGGTCTTATAAATAAATAGGGACAAAATAAAAGTGTCAAAAGGGTCTTATTATTAGGGACAGAGGGAGTATATTTTAAAACATTGTCGTTGTCGTCAATGAATTTGGCACAAAGAATTTTTTTATAAGCAAAACTACAAAAGAAAATAATATTGAAATATTTATCTGAATTGTTCATCCTATCGCTCCCAACATCTAGATATAGCGAATTGATTACATCCTTAAAGTTTAGAAGACATAATTAAGTTTTTGAAGAGAAAGGGTTCGAAAATGTTTTTGTATTAGACAATTTTTCACAGGGAGCGAAAAAAATTGGTAAACTAAAACGATATGTAGTAGATATTCTTACCATATTCAAAAATAATAGAACTCAAAAAAAGTAAACCAATGAAGAAAATAAAATGGGATAAGAGACAAAATTGATCTTGCTTATGAAAATTCGGCACTGTAAATTATTCTGTGAAGAGACACACATCGTGTGCTTGACTCCATGCACGCAATTCAAAAAGGCATCAGTACACTGATGGGCTTTACAAATTGAATACAGGGAGTCAGGCACACATGAATATGAAAAATAATGCACGATAACTACATATGCGACAAGTTTTCTTCCGTCACTTACATCATAGTAGATGATGTTAATATATGCAGATCTCACAAATTTTATAATCTCCAATAATATTCAAAAGGGATTCAAAGATTTTTTGAAAATTAAATTGAATGGAAATCTCCTATTTTCACCTCCTTTTGTAATATGGGCTAATTGATCTTAGAATGGTAGGCAGGTAGGTTTGGTAGGTGGGTATGCAGGTACATTGTCCAGATTCAACAAACCAGATTTTCTCTCTTAATGTGTGTATACTTTTCAATGGTGGAATACGATAAAAATATTGACGTAATAAATTTATCCAGTATCTTTTAATCATTGCAAAATGGTATGTTTCATCTATTTACAAATTTTGTAAAGCTTAATATGTTAAAAGGTTGAAGTGTTTTAATTATAAAGCATGAAAAATATAATGCCTATATGTTTTTATATAAAAATTTTAACTTTCGAATGTTGTCGACGCCTACTTTTCATCGCAAAACAACATACCCCAAGTTAAACAATTTCATTTAAAATGAACAGTAGCAGGTAGATAGTCTCAAATACTTTTTATTCTCGCCTTCAATTTCGTGATTCTTTTCATTGAATGTTAACTTTTCATGAATGGAATGCAATACAATACTAACGAAATAAATTTAATTTAGAGAATATTAAAATTTTCAGTATATTGTAAATCATTTCGAAATAATTTCTTTCATCTCTTTTTATGTTTCACTATATTTGTATTACATATATTTAAATATGTAGACAATTAAAGTATTTTAGATATATAGCGTATACGTATTAATGATAGAAACGTAATTAGTTTCTTCACGAATTTTTATGAATGATAGAAACATAAAATAATTTGGATCAGAAAAAGAGTAAAGTATTAAATATGTGACACCTACCACAAAGTGGAGTGTTGGATCCCAATTTATTTATAGAAATTGTTGATATGTTTTTTTAAGATAGTATATATTTTGTAAATTTTTTCGGTAAAAGAAAAAAATTCATTACCACGTGCAAAACTCAGAAGCAATGAAACGACCATAATAATGGCGAATTAATAGCTAGTTAATAGCTACATAATAATTTAATCTTGCCACCTTCTATGAAGGGTTCAAGATCAATGAATATTTTTATGATTTATTAACTGAAACTAATGGCGAATTAATAGCTACTTCTAAAATGTTATGAATATTTTTGACTTTTAGAAAATGGCAGAAAAATAATGAAGAAGATTTGTCAGTACCTGATTCAGTAAGAAAGCGTATGAGTTATGTGCTGAAAGACATGGAATTCAAAAGTAATATATTAGCAGGTTGGTAAGACTTATATTCCACTAATTCATGGGTTCAAATCCCGTTGCCAACTAGAGCACCACCATAAACGCATTTATAGTCTTGAGACCTGTCATGTCCCACATTGAATCCTAGGGGCCCAACTCAAAAAATTTTTGTTTTTTGTTGTTAATAATTTTTAATACGTTAATTTTAATAGCACAAAACAGTACTCCCTTCGTCGCTAATTATAAGACCCGTTTGGGAGATTTCACGTCCATTAAGAAAGTTGATTAATTTTGTTATTTGTAATGAAAATGTAAAATTTTGATGTGTGTTTTCAAAATTACCCCTATTAATATTAAAAAGTGTTAAAGAAATAGGGGTGTTTGTGGAAAAAAGTAATTAATGATAATTGAAAATTGGTATGGGGTCTTATAAATAGGGACAAAATAAAAGTGTCAATAGGGTCTTATTATTAGGGACGGAAGAAGTATATTTTAAAACATATTGTCGTTGTCGTCAATGAATTTGGCACAAAGAATTTTTTTTATAAGCGAAACTACAAAAGAAAAGAATATTGAAATATTTATCTGAATTATTCTTCCCATCGCTCCCAACATCTAGATATAGCGAATCGATTACATTCTTAAAGTTTAGAAGACATAATTATGTTTTTGAAGAGAAAGGGTTTGAAAATGTTTTTGTATTACAAAATTTTTCACAGGGAGCGAAAAAAATTGGTAAACTAAAACGATATGTAGTAGATATTCTTACCCTATTCAAAAATAACAGAACTCAAAAAAAGTAAACCAATGAAGAAAATTGTAGGGTCTGCCGACCATATACGGACCCGAGTCTTACCAAAGGGATTCTCTAAGGGCACTTTCCTCGGTTTACCTGTCATGAAAGTCCTTCGCTCGGACTCATGGACTCCGAGCATACCAAAGAGCCAGGCTCAGACTTGATGGATCCGAGCCTTACGATCGGTCCCCAATCCATCAGGCTCGAAACTCTAGGACCGAGACATACCGTCGGCTCGTGGATAAGCTCAGGGTCGTCGAGGCTTCTTATCCCTTCCGCAAATCTCTCCTAGATTCTCGCAACAACCTAGACATGAGATCTTCAGTTGATCCTAACCAGATTCTAAGAGCATAATTATCCGACATTATCTCACAGAGTCCTGGTTCAGCACAACTCTGATACAGGGCCCAAACGACCCATATCAGCCTCCTCCAAACCCTATAAACAGCTCATCACAGCTAGGGTTTCAGGTAAGTACTCTCATCCCTAAGTTGACACTCTGCACACACACGTTGACTAGGGAGACCCTGATTTTCCCAACTGGAACTACAGAAATACCATAAGTCACATATTAATACTTGATCCTCTCTTGGGCTCCTGGTTACCATAATCTTGAGCACTTAGAGGGTTAAGGATATCTAGTGTTCAAGGACACTACATCGGCGCCGTTTGTGGGGAACGAATAACTATTATTCCCACCTCCATTGTTCTCATGGCTAACGACAACGGTAATGAGGGAGATCTCCGCCGTCGCCTCCGGGGGAGGCCACCCAAGAACGGAAGGAATGTGAGGGACAGAATCTGTAACACCCCTAATTTTCGTTTCCCGAATAATAATAAAATTAATAATAAAAGTATTATTATTAATTTATATGAATTTCCAAGTTGATGTTTTGTATTTAATTAGCCTGAAATATAAAAATAAGTTGAAATATTTTTATATGGCAAATAAATGCAAAATAATAAGGATATTGCATTTTAGTCCCTGAATTAGGACCTAAATGTAATATGGAAAATTTCTTGGAGGGAAAGATTTAAAATATTAATTTTTAAATTTTGAACTGATCTAACCGGTTAATAATGCCCTGTAACCGGTTAGACGATGAACCCAGAAACTGGGTTAGTGGATTTTGATGAGTAATCACTTGGGTAATTCGTTTAATCGCCACGAATCCCACTCAAATCATAGTGGGAAACGCGTGTCGCCCTGCATGGCACACGAATTCCTCTATATAAGCTGGTGTGGTTGATGAATTTGGGGTTGTTTGGCTGAGTTTGGGTGTGGAGGCTCTGTTAGGGTTCCTGATTTCGTTGCTAAAATTCTTCCTTGTCTTTGAGAGTGAGGCTGAGAGTTATACACCATTGCAAAGCTTACATCTTAAGCTTTGTAAAGATACTAAGTTTGAGAGTTGAGGTTAAGTGTGGAAGGAGTACGAAGCTTGTGAAGTTCAGTCCCAAGTTCTGCAAAACCTGAGAGACTGATTTCTGGAGCTTACTTTGAAGCTCAATTTAGGTAAGCACACAAACCCTTTTGGTTCCAAATCTGTTCCTATTCTTAGTTCATGTTACCTAGAGCAATTTCTAATTGTTTTCCCCAATTTCTTTGGCCAATTCCTATGTCAAATTTTCTGGTCTTTGAACCCTGTTGATGGAAATCGTGGCTGAGAACAGAACCTAGGATTTGTGGGGAATCTGTGGATTTTTCTTCAAGTTCAGTGCTAATCTTCATCAAACTCTATCTTAAGGTATGGGAGAAGTCTACCTTATACTAGATTTAGACTAAAAATCAAGTGAAATAGGATTTGAGTTAACAAAACTCAAAAATGGAATTATGTGTGTAAAGCACAAAGGCTTGGAGGCCAAATTTCAGCTCAATGTTGTTTTGAGAAACTTTATATTGATGCATGCAAGTTATTTTAATGTTTGAATCAGAAGCTAAATGTATAATCTGTGATTTGAGGTATTAAATTGTGTTTGTATGGGTTCTTATGCAATTTGATGCACTAAACCAAACGCATGCAAAATTATATGTGTTTCTGTGATTAAACATAATTATTTAAGGTATATGAACTCTGTTAAAGGTTGAAATTTTGTTAGATTTGAGTAGTGAAGAGAATGGTGTGTTAAAACTTATGATTTAGTGTCTGACTGCATGATCTAACCTGTGACACCCTTCTCGGATTACCCAAATTTTAAACTAATAAATAAGCTTTTATATTGGATAATATATATGGACTTGTGAGTGTTAAGAAAATAGGTAAATAAAATTTTCTTTTAAAGTGGGTGCACGAATCGTCACTTGAAAGTCTTGGAGAACAAAGTCTATATTATCTCAAAATCATTGTATCGAGTTCGGCGATTTCTAAAACCTTTTCGCAAATAGAGTAACATACGATCTTTTAGAAAATATCTTTGTATCAAGTAGCTTAAGCTACCCTTGCTTTGTACGATAGAACTGATACCATTTATAGCCGAGCTCTTAAATAGATTAAATCAGAGTAAGCGGAAATTACTGGACTATGCAACTGATAGAATATAAACATAGGTTTTCATAGATATAGAGAATCATAAGTACATAGCCCATGAGTAAAGTCTCCAAGTTTCAAAATATACAAGTCCATCATCAGATCTATATAACAGTGTAACTACAAGCTCTAGAGTGCTCCAAAAGTATATCTACAATATATATACATAACAAAATATATAACTCTAGGAATAGTCACATAGATCTGGCAGCATCAGATGGAGTAGTAGTAGCAGTAGTCTCCCAAAAGTAAAAGTAGTAGTAAGATAGTAGCAACATCATCATCACAGCAGCAGCAACAACAAATCTCCTCCACAGCCTCAACACATCGGATCCTCCGACCCACATCATACACCATATGCATGTACCTAGGGATCATCGTCCCTCCAGTCACTCCCAGTAGAATGTACGACAGGCTCGCCCCCACTCTCGTCCTTCATCGGATCCTCCTCAATCTCATCCGAGGGAGAGTGTACCCTACCACTGGGTACCAGGTCAGGTGATGGTGAAACCCTGACTGGGCTCATCGGATCAGATAGGGGAGTCTCCTCGCGGACCACCCTCGAAGAAAAAGGGTGAGAGCGGGTAGGTCGAAAACGAAAACTATGGTAAGAGCGAGCTGGTCGCGTGGGAGGTGGTCCATGGTAAGTGTAAAACGGGGGTAAATGCATAGTGTATATGATGGGAATCCTAAACCTACGAGGACGGAATCGTATCAGCGGGTTCGGGTGGTAGAAGGTAATCTCTACCTCCCCCTCAAACACCGCGCGATGGTCCTCATAGATCCATATGCCACTAGGAAGTGGCCGGATCTCGATGCAAGCAATGTAGCGAGACATCACCTACAAGGGCATAGGGGTAAGCAATTCTATACACATAATCAATAGAGAATAAATTATGCAACATAAATATGTAACATGCATCAATTAATATCAATCACACTTAACACTTAGCAAGTAGGTTATGCACATAGGATGCTCACACTTAATTCAGTCATAACAGTTTATTTGAATGAATGGCATGATGCATGACTTTAGCTCTCAAGCCTATCTCCATCATAATACTATGTCACTCTCTGACGTCCATCCCTAACAACCCAGCACTCAACAGTCCGTTATATTCCTAGGTATACAACCATTCGTACATTCACCTAGAATGTACACGACAAGCTTGGTATCCATGCCACCCGAGCATATCCCGTCGTCCAAACGGATCGTCATCCAAACGATATATCCATATCGGCATCCACTAAGCCGACCACGTCAACAACGTCTCATCAAGCAAGCGTATTGGCACTCCCAGAGGCCCTCCACATGTTTAACAAACATGAAATACGTCCTACCATCCAAACTCCAGAATGAATGCATTTTATCTTTTAGACTTAAGGGAAGTTGATTAATACTTTACAGGCCACCTAGGCTTATTTTCTTTATCAAAAAGGACCGTCACCAAACGATCTTTTTGTATTAATCAATTTCTCTAAGTCTTGATCCCTTGGACTATTATTAATAATTCCTTAATTTAATAAGTTAGAATTGAAAATGGTGTTTTCAGGTTCTGAACAATTTACTCGAGTAAACTTCAGGACACTCGAGTGTTACTCAACTTTTCCAGATTACTCGAGTCTTCTTAAGACTACTCGAGTGTTCATGACTTTCTGAGGATTTGGGTTTTCAATTCAACAATTTACTCGAGTAGTTCATGGGTTACTCGAGTGTTCTTGAACATTTCCAGAATACTCGAGTGACCTTGAATGACTCGAGTGTTTGACCTAAACTTGTCCTCAGGTCATGCTCGATACTCGAGTACCAAACAAAATACTCGAGTGTTCTTGTTCATTTTACATTGTTTTGAAAGCATTTTACTCGAGTACCCTGCCTTTTACTCGAGTGTTTCGTAGCAGATAACACTGAAACCTGGTTTTAACATAACATTTTCATTTCTACTTAATTCTAGTCCATTCCAGGGATCCACAGAGTTCATACAACATAATTTGAACATGTTACAACATTCATTTCATATCAAAACACAAATTTGACAGAGAATTCAGTAATCATGCATTAAAACACATTTTCACAACTCAATACCTCAATTTGCAGAATAAGCTCAATACTCATGAATTAAAGTTCATTTAAGCTTGCATGCATGATACATAACTTGCTCAACACAATTTTAGAGCATGGATTGGTCTCCAAACCAAAGTTCCTATTCAATCTAAGCCCTTAGAGCCTCTTGGTGGCTCTCTAACACAATTCATGGAATTTAAACTCTATCTAGTGAATATAATTACTTCCCCTTACCTCTCAGACGTGAATCAACAGAAAGAAATCCAGGAAAAGTGCTCCAACCCCAGAAATCACTTTGAGCTTCACATGCATGACAGTTTTGAGTGCACCATCAAAACCGAATTGGTTCACCCATGAAACAGAGATAAGAATTGGGGAAAATTAGATTTCTAAACTCTATACAACATGTTCTAACTAAAGGAATTGAGTTTGAGACTCAGGAGCTCGAGAGCTTACCAGAAATTAATCTCCAAGTAAGCTCCAGAAACCAACTTTGACAGAATAACTCCAACTTCCAAGCTGTCGTTCTCCCAACACACTCACTCAATCCTCACGATTTTGGTGTTTATACAAAGCTCGTGATGTGAGCTTTGTATTCGTGTATAGTTTATGACTTGAATCAAAACAGAGAGAGAGAATCGTTCACTTGAACCCAGGAACCCTAACTTCTTCAACTTCAACAAGAATGAGCCAAATCTTCACGAATTCGGTGTTGATTGGCTTTTATAGGCTTGGAGGAGGCTCGTGCATCACGCCACGACATCCATGGCGTTGGCATGGTGGTGATTTCGTGTCAACGACACGAAATCGTTGGCTGTGACTCACCAAACGCACTAACTCGTGCAGTTTGACCCAAAATACTCGAGTATTTCAGAAAATACTCGAGTGTTTTACCCAGATTTTGAAAAATAATTATTTTATTTACTTTCCCTCCAAAATCTTTCCTATAATTGCTTCTAGGTCCCAACCCAGGGACTAATATGCAAAATACACATTTTATGCATTTAAATTATTTATTAATTAATTTCACACACCTAAGCTAGTCACATGAACACATATTTTAATCAAGGATTAATATAGAAACTATTAATTATAATTAAATTATAATTAACATTTCATTAATCGGGGATTAAAATTTTGGGGTGTTACATAACCGGTTACTCGAGATTCGTAACCGGTTAGACACTGTAAAAATGCAAAAGAAAATGAGTTTACAAAATTAGTATTGTGGTCTTATAAATCCTACTCAAATCTAGGCCTTAATTTCATGGAAAACAATCTGAAATTAAGTTGATTTCACGGTTATAGTTCAGATTGCAATCAAAGAGTTAATACCTTAGTGTAATGAGATAATTTCAAGAGGAAATTATGCTCATTGGAGAATGAAATGTGATTTAGACTTTTGAATGATAAAACAGTGGTTTTTGAGGTGTAAAATTATGTTAAACTTGTGTATAGATTGGGTAGAGAATTCAAGAAAAAGGGTTTTCCTGAATTTCAATGGTAAATAGTTCAGGTCTGTAATTCTAACCGGTTAGCCTGAAACTGTAACCGGTTAGTACCTGAATATGAAAAATAAAAAGTTAGGTTTTTGAATACCATTGGTTATGTTTTCCCAATCTAAGCTTAAGGGCATGTTTTTGAGAGAATTCAAAGGAGAATTTTGTGCCATAAATTATGCCTCAAATAAATCATTCAAAAGGGAAATTGGAATATTTCTAAATCACAGTAATTAATGTAAAGATAAAACCAACGCTGATAATTGTGCATCCATATAGAATGGAAGTTTGGTTGGTAGGAACGTTCATCATATTCTGGGAATATGAGGAGGGTACTCCGCGATTACCAAATTGTAACCTACTTGATGACACATTCTGGGAATGTGGCCAGTGTCCGGGACCTGGTTTTTATGCGTTCTGGGAACGTATGCGTTCTGGGAATGTGGTGCACACTCCGGGAGTGATGCTTATTATCCATGTATGGTTTGGCATTACGTTCTGGGAACGAATGTCAGTGTTCCGAGAACACAAGGGTGTATTGGATGGACGTCCAAGATGGACTTTTAGAGGCCTCAGTCGTGGATAGAAAATCATACATCATGTCACTTGCATTATAAGAGATATAATGTTGAAAATTGGTGTGCTCATATGTACTTGCATTATTATCTGTCCATGATATACTTGTGTTTGTAATTTTAGTCTTTATCAATTATGTATATGTGTATACTTACTCCCTGTGCCCTGTTTAGGTGATGGCCAGATACCTAGCTTGCATCGAGATACGCCCTATCCCTAGTGGTATATGGACGTACGAGGAGCACCGTGCCACTTTTGAGGGGGAGGTGGAGATTACTCTCTACCACCCCAACCCTCTGGTGCGAGTGCGACCTCGTCGATTTAGGATCCCCTTAGTCTATACTATGCACGTTCCACCCTTTTATACATATAGAGGACCACCCCCGGCTCGACCTGTGCGTCGTTTTCATAGTTTTCGTTTCAGAGCTGCCACTCGTTCACATCCTTCCTCCCATAGAGTTGTTACTGAGGAGACTCCTCCTCCTGGTCCGACTGATTTCGAGAGGACTGCTTCTGCAGATCCTAGACCCAGTGGTGGGATCTCCACACAGTCGGGCGAGGTCGAGGAGGACCCTGTGGAGGATGAGAGCGAGGAGGAGGTGCATGTCGAGCCGACTGTTTCTACTAGAGGTGGACCTGCTGGTTCATAGGAGCCTGCATAGCATGGATATTTTGGATCCTAGATCCTAGGGATAGAGTTTTGGAGGATCTGAGGACCTGCTGAGGACACGGATGACCTGCTCTGGGACTTCTACTTTTGAGACTGTGATATATTGTATATATTTTGAGAGGTCTTAGAGTGAGGTTTTTTTTATGCAGCCGGTTTGTATATATTTCACCAAACTTGCTATCTCGACTTTCATTACTTGCTACTGACAATACTGATGGGGTTTTTATGCTATGATATATATATATATATATGTTATGTTTTATTTACCTCAGAAGTGCCCCATAAGTATTACTTTTACTTCCGCATACTCTGATTTCGATTCAAAAAGGATTCGGCAATAAGTTTATGTTTTATACATTCACTCAAACTCGAGAAACAAATAATATGTTTCAATAAGGACTACGAAGATGTTTTACTATGTTGAAGAAAATATTATCTCGAGAGTCTTTTTGTAATCAAGATATTACTAATCCGAATTCAAATAATTGTTCAAGATTAAAAGTGTTTATAATTGAGCAAGTATTGATTTAAAAAGGAAAAATTTTCTAGTCCTAATTTTGATAGCAAGTATTTCAATCATTTGAAAATATTTAATATTTTCGAGATATAAAAATGAGGGTGTTACACCTTTGGTGGTATCAAAGCATTGGTCCAGTCCCTCATGGCCCCGATGATGCAGCTAAGTATGGATTCAATGTAAATTGAATATGTTTTGAGTAAGTTAGTAGCATTTATGTTTTAAAGACCTTTTTAGTGACCCAAAGCCCATAGTGCATGTCTTTCTATGGCAACCAGAAATAGAAATATTACGAACGAAATGTTAGAACGAATCACGACAGTGCTGGAAGGCATGCAGCAGCAGCAGCGACAGCAGCAACCTCAAGGGCGAGCTGGTAACCCACCTGTTGGCAATATGGCGAATCATGATGCTAAGACTCTGTCGGAGTTCAGGAAGTGCAATCCACCAAGGCTTGAAGGCGGATACAAACCTGATGAGGCAAACAAGTGGTTGTATGAGATCAACAAGATTTTCCGAACTCTAGATTGTTCTGATGAACGGAAGGTAACCTATGCAGTTTACATGCTTCATGGGGAAGCTGAAAACTGGTGGGATCACACTGTCCAATTGCTGAATTTTGAAAGGAGAGCAATCAACTGGGGAGTGTTTATGGAGAAATTTCTTAATAAATACTTTCCAGAAGATTTAAGGAGAAAGAAGGAAGTAGAATTCATGCAATTGAAGCAGGGGGATATGAGTGTAGGAGAATATGCTGCCAGATTTGAGGAGCTGATGAAATATTCTCCCTACTACTTAAATAACCCTGATTAAAGGAGTAAGTGTGTGACACTCTCATTTCTATATCTCGAAAATAATAAATATTTTCAAACATAGAATACTTGCTATCAAAATTAGGACTAGAAAATTTTTCTTTTTTAATTGTTACTTGCTCATTCATGAACACTTTTAATCGGAACAAACATTTGAATTCGGCTTAACAATACTTTAATTACAAAGGAATCTCGAGACAATATTTTTCTAATATAATAAAAACATTTTCTTAGCATTTCTTGAAAAGTATTATTGTCTCTTGAATTTTGATCGAGTGCATAGAATATGAACTTATCGCCGAATCCTTTTACATCAAAATCAGAGTACGCAGAAGTAAAAAGTAACACTTGTGGGGCACTGCTGAGGTAAATAAAACATCACATGCATATATATATATATATATATATATATGTCAAGATAAAACCCCACCAGTATCATCAGTAGCAAGTAACATAAGTCGAGATAGCAAGAGTTTAAAAAAATATATACAAACCAGCTGCATAAAATAAAACCTCACTCTAAGACCTCTCAAAATATATACAATATATCACATAGTCCCAAAAGTAGAAGTCCCAGAGCAGGTCATCCGTGTCCTCAGCAGCTCCTCGGATCCTCCACAGCTCTATCCCTAGGATCTAGGATCCAAAACATCCACGCTATGTAGGCTCCTATGAACCAGCAGGTCCACCTCTAGCAGAAACAGTCGGCTCGACATGCATCTCCTCCTCGCTCTCATCCTCCACAGGGTCCTCCTCGACCTCGCCCGACTGTGTAGATACCCGACCACTGGGTCTAGGATCTACAGAAGCAGTCCTCTCGAAATCAGTCAGACCAGGAGAAGGAGTCTCCTCAGTGACAACTCTATGGGAGGAAGGATGAGAATGAGTGGCAGCTCTGAAACGAAAACTATGAAAACGACGCCCAGGTCGAGCCGGGGGTGGTCCTCTATATGTATAAAAGGGTGGAACATGCTGTAAGGTCCTATATTTTAATATATGAAATAAAAAAAATTTATCAATATTAGTATCATTAAAATAGTTAATTTTCCCTATTTTAGCAAAAACACTCGAGTATTTTAGGTAAGACTCGAGTATTTTAAGTAGCTGTTTGGAAATTTGAATTTTTAAATAAACACTCGAGTATATTTGAAAACACTCGAGTATTTCGTGCAGACCTGAAAGTGTATAAGTCGGTTCTCATTTAATTTTCGCACCAAAGTGCGGTTTCTCGAATCTTCAAGCACAGAGCTGGACTTTACTTCGATTTGAAGCATTCCTAGGCTATAAATGAGTGCTTAGTTGAAGCATCCAACACCTTTAATCATCCAAAACCCGAATCTTAAGTTTCAGACTTTCAGTTTTTCAGAGCACACTTTGATCTCTGATTTCTCCTTCGTTTCTCAATCAACCCCTTTTTCACAAATCCAGAATTCGAATTTTGATCCAGCCAAGTTCCTTATTGTTTAATCTGTTTTTTAGCTTCTCTGAGGTAAGGGAGGAGTTATCTAATTGCTAGAATGAGTAATCTCAAGCTAGAAATGTAGGAACCTCACAAGGTTCATCAAGGGATGAAGTTGGAATTGGGGATATGACTTGGAGGTCATAAACCTAAGGTTTTCTGATTCAAACAAGTTTAAATGGACCTAATAATGCTTACTGGATTAATTTTTGAAGTTAAAATCAAGTGGAAATGAATTTCATATATTGAAATGGTTATTTGCCAAGTTTGCATTGATTATGTGATTTGATGATGACTTATGTTATTATGTACTTGTTTATGTGTTATAACATGTTCATTATATGTGTTTATGCCTCTGTTTTGCATAAGAATGGAAAAACAATGCATGGAATTCGAATTGGAACTTAAAATGCAGAAACTGGTGCTGTTGCAGTAAAAACACTCGAGTCTTTTGAGAAACACTCGAGTATTCTGGGTAAATGAAGAACAACTCGAGTCTTTCTTCAAAGACTTCAAGTATTCTGGAAAAAAATGAAGAACACTCGATTCTTTTATAAAACACTCGAGTATTTTTAACCAAAACTGAAGAAAATACTTACTTTTCACAAGAATATTAAATACTTAATTCTTATATGTTTTTCCATTGGTCGATTGTTATCCTGAAAGAGTCCTACTGGAATTTTTATTCAGTGGTTGATATATTCGGACAGGAGTCCCAATGGATAAATGTATAAGTTTATTTGATTCCCATTGGTGAATTTTTATCCTGGATGAGTCCTACTGGAATTTTATTCAGTGGTTGATATATTCGGATAGGATGTCCCAATGGAAGTGCGTACACCCATTTGGTTGATTATTTTCCCATGCCCCAGTGGAAGTCTTTACACCCATCTGGGTCGTTGCATTAATTAATAATAAAAGGATTAACTCTTATTATATAAAACCATCACAAAGTGGCAAGGTCGATGATGGAATTTTCAGAAAAGCACTAGCACCAATTAATGCCAAAAGAAAAGATGGATTTGAGTTTGAGAAGGATTATGAACTTTGGGTCTCTATATTGGAGACATGATGTTCAAGGATGTGATTAAAGAATAAAAGAAAGTAAAGAATTAAAAAGAAAAGTTTGTGTGGCATTATCATGCATGGAGAAGGAGTTGCTCCGATCTAAATTCAGAACTTCGGTAAGGTTAAATCAGAATATCCCTGGCACAAGGATGCTAGGAAGACCGAGTTCCCATCGATCGTGACGCTTGAATATCAATCGCTCCGGTTTGATGAACCATAGGATTGAGAATATCCCGAGCCTGAGATACTCGGATGCCAAACCGCGTAGCATGAATGAGGAGTAGACATGCATCACGACACTAATTGAGATATTATAAAAGATAGCTTGAGCATATGCACATGCATCTATTATTGCTACTTGATAATTTGTGCTTGTTATTTCTAGCCACTGTTATGCTCATTTGTTATTGCTTTTAGCTATGACTCACTCCCAGTCCCTTGTGTAGGTGATGGCGAGAAACATGTTCTGCGTGGAGATGAGGCCGCTCCCTAATGGGGAGTGGAATTTTGAGGACCATAGGGCTACATATGAGGTGGATGTGGAAGTCACCTTCCGCCATCCTAACCCATATTCCCGTATGCATCCGCTTAGATCGAGAATCCCGATGGTTTACATCATGCACATTCCGCCAAATTTTGTTATGCGAAATGGAACCCCTCCACCACCACCAAGACATTTTCCGAGACGCACTATCCCATCGAGACCAGCACTCTCCTCGGAAAGAATCATTTTAGAGGTTCCTGCTCATCCTAGCCCTTCCCCTCGAGTTCGATCCCGAACTCCGATATACGTGCCTGATGATCCGGCACAAGAGGAGGAGGAAGAGGAGGAGGAGGATCCAATCGAGGATGAGGATCCGGTGGATAATGCGAATCAGATGATGGATGACTTTATGGACAACTCAACTGGAAGTCAGTGGGGAACTGGCGACTAAGTTAAGTTGTGGGGTGGAATGTGAATGATATAATCCATCAGGTTTTCTCTTATCTATACTATTTTATATTTTGAGTCATGAACCATATGCTCTAGGTTATTATGAATTTTGTTGTAATATATGTAATATAATGTAATGGCCTAGAGTGTTAAGTCAAGTAATTATGTATTTTGTTTAAATGAAGAATGTGGTATGTACCCTTTTTAGTATGAATGAAATATGATGTAACATCCCTCGTTTCCTTAAAAAGAATTTCACTTCTTATTGAGACGTGTTGGAAAAGTCTGAGTAGGAAAATTTTTCAAATGAATGTGGTACTCAAATTTAAACCATGTATTGGAACTAAATTCGGTAGAAGGAGTAATTATTTGCTGAACATTTTAGAATCCTTTTGAGATAACCTTTGTAGTACAAAATAGCTTTAAAAAATAATTTAGTTATTAGGTCATCCCAGGAAATCAACTTTAACAATACTTCCTTCGTGCCGAACGGATAAAATCAGAGTGAGCGGAATATATTAAAATAGTTCATTGACTCATAAAATCATATATATATAAATTTGATGTGTACCACAATTATATTAAAGTATGAAAATCTAGGTTTTCTCTTGGATACATCTCTCAAAATATATACATTGTTTCCATTATCAAACATAGAGACGTTCCAGAGCTGGTCACTGGTTCTTCATCCATTCGTTCATCTGGTTGAGTCCTTAGAGTTGTACAAAAGAGTCTCTATCCCATGATGACTTAGTACTTCATGAACTTAAGGGTTGTCCAATTCCTTTAGTCTCTAGGTGGTCTAGGTACCTGGTCAAAACCTATTAAGGGCAGGGGGTAAGCTTATACATTCGCATTATCAAATAAGAATAAAGTCCTAACACCCAAAAGTAAGCACCCATCATGATAGAAATGCATAACCATGAGCACTCGCCATTTCATTTATTTCTCTTTCCAAATAGGTGGAATGATGCATGCTTCCTATTTCTCGATTCCTGAGATTTTCCAACTAATCACTCAGATGAACTTCCTTCCATAACACCATGGTATTCCCAGAATACAAATAATACATTATCAAACATATGGCGTACTTGCTCGGAAGTGATAAAAACGTCACACTATCTGGTGAACGTCACGTCGCCCAAGGACGTAAACCTATCACTTTTCAATATGCACTGGGTGTGATAAAAAACGTCACCACATCTGATGAACGTCACGTCGCCTAAGGACGTAAACCTTATCACTTGTGATACACAACAGAGGTGATAAATAACGTCACCATGTCTGATGAACGTCACGTCGCCTAAGGACGTAAACCTTATCACTTGTGTGCACCACACCCTTCTCAACAAACAACGGGTGTGATAAAAAACGTCACCACATCTGATGAACGTCACGTCGCCTAAGGACGTAAACCTTATCACTTGTGTAACACAACAGAGGTGATAAACAACGTCACCATGTCTGATGAACGTCACGTCGCCAAAACGTAAACCTTACCACTTGTGTGCAACACACCGTTGAACCATCCAACCAACAGTATACCACATAGCCCACATTGTCCACATCAATGTGTCATCGAGCAAGTAGTAACATTTGGCACTCCCAGAGGCCCTCCTCATGTTCCAAAATCATGACACAACGATAACTCATCACCGTTCACTGTGCATGAATGCATGCAAGTATTCCCTCAAGATTATTCGTTAATCTCATCGTATACAATATGTAATGAATTCATCAATGAGATATATCAATTTCCATGCTTAGGAATTATGGGATTTATTAAAGGAAGTATCACATTATTCCCTTTAAGTGTCATTAGGTTTAAATGGAAGTGGTTAGATTAAAAATGGTGTTTTTTCAAGATTTTAGTAAAAGACTCGAGTAGTAGCTTTAATACTCGAGTAGTTCTTCAATTTCATGAAATTGTGTATCAGACTGCCCAGAATACTCGAGTATTTCACAAAATACTCGAGTAGTTTACAGTTCAGAATACTTGAGTATTTCACAAAATACTAGAGTATTTTTCAGCCCCAAAATACTTGAGTGTTTCACAAAATACTAGAGTATTTTTCAGCCCAAAATACTAGAGTATTTCACAGAATACTAGAGTATTTTGCAGCCCAGAATACTAGAGTATTTTACAAAATACTAGAGTATTTCGTGATCTTCTGGGAAGCTTGCATCAGAAAATACTCGAGTGTTTTACCAAATACTCGAGTATTTTTGACAGCAGATGCACTACAACTTGGTTTTAACATACCATTTTCAATTCTAACCAACTCTAACTTAAACCAATGATCAACAAAACTTTGTTTACACATTTAAAACTTGTCTCAACACAGAGATTGCGTCAACTCACAGAAAATCATAATCATTCATCAATTATGCACGAAAATCACATATTATGCAACTTAAAGTGCCAATTTCAATTCTACTCATTGTTGGCATAATTTCAGCATTGATTTATCTCATATGCAACCAAATAAACTTGCCTTAGCATGCAGCATGCCTCAGATTGGCCTCCAAGCCATATTCCTATTTCAATCTATGCCCTTAGAGTCTCATGGTGACTCCTCCTACTTTCTAATGCAATTTACTCTTATTCTAGCAAATGGTAAGCCTCCCCCATACCTTAGGGTCGTTCTTGAACAAAAGCTCCACAGAGAACAGCAACCAAATGCTCTAACCACTTCCCACCCGAACTTGCATAACAGTTTCAGCAGAGGTTTAAAACCACATTATTTGGCATTCCAATCATGCATAAAAATTGGGGAAATTGGTTAGACTATGTTCTCTATAACATGAACTTTGAAAACCAATAAATTTCAGACCAATAGAAGGCTTGAGCTTACCACAATCGAAGCTCAAAGTCGGCTCTCTGGATCTGAAAATCTAGTTTGGCAGATTTCAACCCCTAACTTTGAAGGCCCATAACTTTTCATCCAGGAACTCAAATCTAACAAACTTGGTATCAAATCGAAGCTCGTTGAAAGAGCTTTCCAATAGTATATCAGGCGTGAGGTAACTCTCAAAGAGGAGAGAGAATCGAAGACAAGAAGGTGACGGGTCTGAAAAACATTCTAGTTCTTGGCAGATTTCGAACTCTCTATTGCAGAGCTCATTACTCCTCACACACTCAACCTTAGCTCAAGATTTTTTGTGCTTTTCAAAGCTCTGGATGTGAGCTTCGAAATGGTGTATGGTTTGTTCTATGAGATTTAGAAACGAAGACGAATTGAGAATTGGAATTCAAGAACCCTAAAAACTCGATTTTGAACTTGAGAGCTCAAATAATGGTTAATAAATCAGTTCACCACCCTTAAGGAAGAAGATTGGAGTTTCATACAAGGAGGACACGCATCCATGGACGTGGTTGGAGGTTGTTTGCGTGTCAACACCATAGTTTCAGGCCGATTTCGTGGCAAATTCCGAGCTCCCCCATGGCTGGACAACTGTCGCGCACCATTTTGAGCTATCAGACCTAGAATACTCGAGTATTCAGCCAAATACTCGAGTATTTTGGCCAGTTTTCACTAAAAACTTTGTTTAATTAATTTTAACTCCAAAAGACCTTCCATTATTTCTTTTAGGTCCTTCCCAAGGACATAATTGTAAAATTTAATATTTTATGGAAAGACCACATCATAAAATATTTTCTCATAATATGTATAGATATACATATAATGCAAACCAAAAATCAAATACGGGATTATTATTTATTTATAAAACCATTATACTAACATATTTATTCAGAAGACGAAATTTGGGGTGTTACATATGATGTTACATCACTTGTCTTCATGACTCGATGTTTATATAATTCCGCAAGAATTGATAATGGATGATGACTTGACTTTTAGTTTCAAAGAAAAAAATAATGATCGTATTTTCTGGTTATAAATATTTTACTTTGGAATGAAAGTTGGGTCGTCACATTTAGTGGTATCAGAGCAATGGTTCGACTCTCGGCCTTGGAGTGTGGCCTTACACACTAACCATTGCATATCATGACATGATGTTTGTAGTATAAGATTAGAATTTGCAGAATCTAATTAAGTTTCCCCTTTGGATTCTGTAGGACTAGATGGCCGGAAGAAATAAAGCTAACATTGCGGAGGCCTTGACCCGTATGGCTGCAGTTCTAGAGAATATGCAGCACAACCATCCTCCAAGCAATGGAACCCCAGCGGAGTTTCAAGGCTTAGATTCCTTTAGAAAGTGCAAATCTCCTAGCTTCTCGGGTGGTCGTTGTCCCGATCAAGCTCGGTTCTGGCTTGACGAGATGAATAAAATCTTTAGAACGTTGACTCTGTCGGAATCGCAAAAGGTCATGTTTGCTGCTTACGTGCTCACTGGTGAAGCTGCTACTTGGTGGAACCAAACTCGTCAATTCCTGGAGTTCGATCAAGTAGAGTTTACTTGGGAGATCTTCATGGAGAAGTTTCTTGAGAAGTATTTCCCGGATGACATCAGGCTGCAGAAGGAAATGGAATTCCTCGATCTAAAGCAAGGAAATCTGACGGTTGACCAGTATGCTGAGAAATTTGAAGAACTGATGAAGTACTCGCCATACTTCCAGTATCACCCCGATGAACATTCCAAGTGCACGCGATTTGAGAATGGACTGAGACCCGACATCAGATTAGCTGTGAGTGTGCAAAGGATCCGACACTATCCAATGCTGGTTAGTACTTGCCGCATTTTCGAAAGGAATAGTGCCAAGAAGGATATTGGACAAGGAGATTTTGGGCCACATCGCAATCAGCATAGGAGTGGTAACAAGAATCGGAGAGGTCCTTATCCACAGAAAGGAAAAGGAAGTGCATCATCTTCTGGAGCACCCCGTCTCCCAGCCCCTGGTGCTATGTGCAACAAATGTCAAAGATTCCATCCTGGAAAGGAGTGTTGGAGAGACAAGCCACCGATTTGCTACAACTGTGGAAAGACTGGTCACATCGCTCGTCTCTGTCATCAACCCCAGCATCAGAACAATCAAGGTGCGGGAAACAAGCCATGGGTGAACGGGATAGTTTTTACCATGACCGGATCAGAGGCAGAGCAGTCAGACAATCTCGTGCAAGGTAACCATCTTCTCAATGGCATGCCTTGTCGCTTTTTATTCGATTCTGGTGCTACGCATTCGTTCATCTCTGAGGAATGTGTTAAGCGTTTGTGTTTACCCGTTTCGGAGACACCGTTTAGACTTAAGGTGTGTACTCCTTCGAATGTGCCAGTGGCTACGTCAAGGGCATGTTTTGGATGTTCCGTCGGTATAGGAAGTTTGTCCTCTAGGGTAGATTTAATCTGTCTACCGTTATTCCAGCTCGACGTTATTTTGGGGATGGATTGGTTAGAAACTAACCAAGTGGTGATCGATTGCAAGACTAAAACGATTGTTCTTCCTGGTGAAAAGTCGCCTGAGGTGCAACCTGAAGGGTACGTTTGTGTGTTTGCTGCGGTAGTAGAAGAAAAAGAAAATGAGCCGAAGTTAGAGGAAATCCCGATTATCGAGAGTTTCCCGACGAAGTGCCCGGTTTGCCGCCACGTCGAGAGATAGAATTCAGTATTGATCTAGTTCCCGGTACTGGTCCTATCTCTATCGCCCCGTATCGTATGGCCCCAGCGGAATTAGCCGAATTGAAGAAGCAAGTGGAAGATTTGTTAGAGAAGTAGTTCATTAGACCAAGTGTGTCGCCTTGGGGAGTGCCAGTTTTGTTCGTAAAGAAGAAGGATGGATCTATGAGGATGTGCATTGATTATAGACAACTCAATAAGGTTACAATCAAGAACAAGTACCCGTTGCCAAGGATCGACGATTTGATGGATCAAGTGAGAGGAGCATCAGTATTTTCAAAGATTGATCTGAGATCAGGTTATCATCAGATCAGGGTTAAGGAGGAAGATATCCCGAAGACTGCTTTTCGGTCACGATATGGACACTACGAGTATGTAGTGATGCCATTCGGTTTGACCAATGCTCCAACAATATTCATGGATTATATGAATAGAGTGTTCCGACCCTATCTGGATTCCTTTGTTGTGGTGTTTATCGACGATATACTCATCTATTCAAAGAATCCGGAGGAGCATGCTAATCATTTGAAGATTGTTTTGGAGACTTTGAAGGAGAAGAAATTATATGCTAAGCTGACCAAGTGTGAATTTTGGCTTGAGAAGGTCAATTTCTTGGGACATATAATTTCAAAGGATGGTGTGGCCGTGGATCCAGCCAAGGTGGAATCAGTTTTGCAATGGGAAAGACCGAAGACGGTTACCGAAGTTAGAAGTTTTCTTTGGTTAGCTGGATACTATCGGAAATTCATCGAAGGTTTTTCCAAGATGGCTCTTCCGTTAACTCGTTTGACCCGAAAAGAGCAACCTTTTGTCTGGGACGAGAAGTGTGAAGTTAGTTTCAAGACGTTGAAGGACAAGTTAACATCATCTCCAGTGTTAACTTTGCCTGATCCTTGGAAAGGTTTCAATGTTTACTGTGATGCGTCTAGACAAGTTTTGGGTTGTGTCTTGATGCAAGAAGGGAAAGTAGTTGCTTATGCATCTCATCAGTTGAAGATGCATGAAGAAAATTATCCTACCCATGATTTGGAACTAGCTGCCATTGTCTTTGCTTTGAAGATTTGGAGACATTACCTGTATGGTAATACGTTCCAAGTATTCAATGACCATAAAAGTTTGAAGTATCTCTTCAACCAAAAGGAACTGAATATGAGACAACGTAGGTGGATGAAATTCTTGAAGGATTATGACTTCGAGTTACATTACCATCCCAGCAAAGCCAATGTTGTAGCCGATGCTCTAAGTAGGAAGATGCTACATGTGAGTACAATGATGGTGCAGGAGGCTCAGTTAATTGAAGAATTAACTTGAATTTGGCAGTTCAGTTCGAACCAAACTGCGTCAAGTTAGGGATATTGCAAATTACAAATGAGTTTGTGGGTCAAGTCCGAAACTTTCAACAAGTGGATGAAGAGCTTCTAGAGAAGAAAAGGCTAGGGATGGAAGGAGTGGAGCCGGATTTCTAATTAGGATCTGATGGCATTTTGAGATTCAAGGATCGAATCTGCATCCCGGCGAATCAAGAACTAAGGAGAGCTGTACTAGAAGAAGCCCACAAAAGCAAAATGAGCATGCATCCTGGATCGACGAAGATGTACCAAGACCTGAAGAAGATGTTTTGGTGGCCCGGATTGAAGAAAGATGTTGCGTCTTATGTGGCATCTTGCCTTGTTTGCCAAAAAGCGAAGATTGAACATAAGAAGCCTGGAGGTGAATTGCAACCTTTGAACATGTAACACCCCTTATTTTCCCGAACGTGCATAAACGAATTCGTTTAAAATAAACCCTGAGTTTTGCTCTCAAAAGGATTTTTCTAAAAAGAATTATTTATGACTTTATTCAAGAATGATTTATTTATGGAAAGGACTTGCATTTTGATTGATGAACTTTGAGAATGCAATTTTTAGAATTTTTTGGAATTATTTACAAACTGTATTTCTGGAAATTTTGGAAGATGAATTTTTATAAAATCATGATTTCTGGAAAGCTGATGACTTTAAATAAAATTATCTTTTGGAAATTTTCTATTTGTACGAAAAACTTGATTTTTAAGGATTTCTAATTATGTGTTTTGTGTAGATGATTGTTTCACTTTGAAAGAATTTAAGTTTTTCCTAGGATAATGATGTGTTCTCGTAGGAGATTAAATCAATTGCCATGATATAGAATTAATTGACGATATGTACTCATTGTGACATGTGTTTGGTTTAATATGAACATATTGTTTGAAAATAAACATGTGTGCATGTGTGTGTAAATGTGTTACGGTTTTGGGCATATAGGTGTGTATGTGACTTTTGAAAATGTTGCATAAATCACATGAACTAATGATCATGATGCCTTGACTAATTAAGAATAGGAAATCAAAATGAAAATGCATGAGGTGTGGGCATATGTGTGTGCCACGGTGATGGGTGTGTATGTGTATAGGTTAGAACCTTGACTCTTGGGTAGAAAAGAAAGGATTGGAAGTGACCATGCATGATGAAGTCTAGCCCTAGCCTAAGCACTTTGTCTCTTTGATTTAACCCTTGCCATGCAAATTTTTAGAAACCCAAATTTACCCTTCCTTTTAGTGCCTTGGTCGAACCTCAACTTAAGGGCAAAGGAGGCAAATTCGTTGGCCCTTAAATTTATCTTGCTTTAGTTCATTTCTCACATTTCAATCCCATTTCCTCCACTCACATATCCAAACACTTTCTAAGGGATCATCACACCCTTAGAAAAAAAAAGAGAGCAAGAGAAATGTTAGAATTATTGATAGGATTGGCAGCCGACACCCAAGAGGAGGGGTGAATTGGGTGTTTATGAAAACATTGGAAAATATTTGAATTAAATCGTTTTCAATAAACTTAAAGAGATTTTGCAGCGGAAAACAATATAATGATGAAAACGATTGCGCTTAAGCGAATAATATTAATAATATTATGAAAAACTAATATGCGCAGATACGAATTAATAAAAGAGATAAGGGATAGAAGAGATTGCACCGGAGATTTTATCCTGGTTCGGCAAACCCAGCCTACTCCAGTCCCCAAGCGACCCGCTTGAGCTTTTCCCGAAACCAAGACGCCACGCGTCCCCAAGTACAACCAGAGCGCCCCACAAGCTACTAGGAACCTCCTTTCGCCAGGGACCTCAAAAACAATCAGATAGTCTAACTACTAGGTGCCCCACCGTTCGTCTAGCACTACCCACACAGCAGGGTTCCTCACCCTACAACCACGAACGCAGCACGTCCGCACTAGGAGATTCACTCCCTAGTCACTAAGGGTTACACACCCCTTACACAAATGGTTACGGTATGAGTGATTGGTACAAGACCTATATTGCACTCTTAATAGTGCGGATACAACAATATAAGGCTCTAACAAAAGTGTGTTCTATATAACACGAATACAACAATAAAGCTCTATGGCAATGAAGTTAAATCACAAGTGTATAGGCCAAAGTAAAGTTTTTCTTCTCAAAAGATAAGAACGATAAAACCAGAGAATTGAAGAAGGAGAAGAAGAAGCGTTCAGAAGAAAAAATTCAATGCCGAAAATAGGAATTCTTCAAATCATTTTAAAAGCACAATTTAACACATGTTTAAAATCAAAAATTAAATCTTAAAGATTTAAGAAATAAAAATAAAGATTTAAAAATATTTGAAATTCAAATTTTGAATTTGAAACTAGAATCAGAATCAAATCAAAAAATGATTTTGGAAATAAATCAAATTTAAAATAAGAATGAAATCAAATCCGGAAATATTCAAAATTGATTTTCTGAAATCAAATAAATAAAATAATATTTTTGAAATCAAAATAAAATCAAATAGATTTAAAGAATAAAATAAAATAGAATAAAATCAATTTTGAAATCAGAAACAAATAAAATAGATTTAAGAAATAAATCAAAGATTTGATTCTTAAAAACAAATAAGGAAATATTTCAAAATAATATTCAAATTCGAATTTTGAAAATAAATCAGAATCAATTATATAAAAACAAATCAGGAAATAAATCAAAATGATTCTGACACGTTTTTCAATAAAACTCGAGGTAATCGATTACTTCAGGAGAATAATCGATTATTCCCTTAAAAATAGAAACTTTTAAATTCTTTTGAAAAACCAGTAATCGATTACAACATAGAATTTAATCGATTACTTCACTTCTGTTTAATATATGATGCAACTGATATAATCGATTATCACTGGTCAAATAATCGATTACACAGCCTCTGAACAATATATGATGCAACTCCAGTAATCGATTATCTATGCCAAGTAATCGATTACTTTCATACAAAAAGTAATGGATTAGCGTGGTTCAAATACTCGATTACACTCTCTCTGGATTTTCTATGATGCAACATAAATAATCGATTATCTTGAAAGAGTAATCGATTATCTCTGTCAAAACTTGTCTTAACAGATTTTCACAATTTAGAGAAATCCAGCTAGAGGTTGTCAAGATATATTTTCACAGTGAATCAGTTAAGTCTTTAAAAAATATGTTTATAGAAAAACTATTTTCGCAATTAAAAACATTTTTCATAAACTAAGTTAAAAACAGATTTTCATGAAAACATATTTTGCAATTAAAACATTTTTCATAAAAAGTCCTTTTCTTCTCTTTAACATGAAAAACTAATTTTGGCCATTATACACTTGTAATAAAAATTCATTACCTTACAAATTTCCTATGGGTCAGGCTATACTAAACTTGAACATGAAGCTTGAGCCTTGACTTTAGCCTTGAAGCTTGATGCATGAACTTGATGCAGCTTGATGCTTGAAACTTTGAATCTTGTTTGTAATCATCAAAACATTATCTTCTAGAATCCTTCTAGCATTACTCTTTACGTCCTTTGGGGCAAGCTTGACTTCCAACACTCCCCCTTTTTGATGATGACAAACCCTTTTCTGAGTTTCTGCATCACAAGCGTTAAGCAGCAAGTATAGCACAATATAGTCCAATAATATCATAGGAAATTTAAATACAAATAGAGAATATAGAGAATAATTGATTAAGCCATGAAATAGTTTCTCTTCATTCTCATAACCTCCCCCTGCATATATGGTTAGTATGCACATGAAGTTCAGAATTCTTCTCCCCCTTTTGTCAACATCAAAAAGGTGGTGAGAAGACTTTAGCAGGATTAGGGTTCTTCTCCCCCTTTGTACTATACTCCCCCTGAAATACTGAATAGATACATTAATAATAACAAGGGAGTAAATACACATAGACACATAGTCAATTTCTCCCCCTATTTGACATCATCAAAAGTAAGTATGGGATACAAAAGAATTTCTTCCCAATACACAATAAAAAGCAGCATGATGTCAAAATGGGATGAAGAAGCAAAAACATGTTCTCAATGCAAATATTCCAATAATATTTTTCTCCCCCTTTCTAAAAGATTTTTCCAAAAATAAACATAACTTGAAGGGAGATGAAAAATGCATCATAAAAACATGTGAATGCTCACTATCATCAAAACTTTAAAATCCTATATGCCATGACAATAAATATTCAATGCACTTCAGCACAAAATATCATGTAGCACATATCATATGTAGAAGCATCACAAAATGATTAAAATAAATGAAGGATCAGAGATACTTATAGTGAAGATTAAGAACTTTGGAGTTCCTTTTATTGATAATTTCATCATTTTGCAATTGAAGGAATTTTCCTCTTATTCAATGTGCTGCACTTCTTCCATTCCAAGTGATCATTTTGATGTTGCCGTATCACCTTCAAGTACTTGAGTATTGCTAAGTCCTCTCTTCAATTGACAACATTGATCATAGCATTCTAGAGAGTATTGCAAGGTTGATACTGGAAGTAATACCTGCAAGACTAATTAGCACGTGTATCTCTTGGTATCCACGATAATTGGATCCTTAGGAATTAGTAACACATAAATATAGTGCATGCTGAAAAACAATTTATCCTTCACAAAAATTTGTACAAACATATCGAAGAAGGAATAAGTTATTAAAAAAAATTCAGCATCAAGATAAACATGTGTATCACAAAGATAAGTACATAAAGTATTTAAAAGAAATAAGTGTGGTGATACTTATCGTATGTGACCCTTTCTCAAGTAGCAGGAATTGATTGATTTGGAGTTCCTTCTATTTGAATGTCCATCATTAAGCATTTTAAAGGGGCTCTCCTCTTGTTCAATATATTACGCATCTCCTTTAAGCTACTTGAATGGAGTCATGTCAACCTTTGACATCTTTTCCTTTGTGTCCAATAGTGCATGAATCCTATCCTTAGGAAGAGGTAGCATAACTAGCACTTTTTATCTCACCTACAAAACCACTTGAGAGCATTTCTTTTGGTATCCAAAAAGAATTGGATCCATATAGATTAGTAGCACAAGCATAAATAGGCATTTTGATATTTCAAATACTGAAGCACATGAAGAACAGCATAGTCAAATGCACTTAAAAAAAATGCTCATGTACACAAATGCATGTCTTATATCAATATATATATCTAGTATGTCATGACATGGCATCAACACATAAAGAGTGTATTCATGTGATAAAAGGAATTTTTTAAAAAATATTTTAACACACATGATACAACTCAATATATGGTGAAAAAATAATGCAGTGTACACACAAAAAATATAATTATGTGCTTAAAAAGATTTTCAAATAAAGCAAGACACACATGATTTATTTTATCCAAGGAGTGATCATGATAAAAAATTTTAAAAAAATATTTCAGCACTCATGATACACCTTGGTATGTGCAAAAGATAGAGTAGTCCAGGTATACCTTTGTGTAGTCGTTGTTATAGGTGGAATGATAATTTGATACCTTGGACTTGTTGATCAAAGAGGCGTTTGTCCTTACCCATTGCTTCTTGCTTGAGGTCCTAGACCATTTGATTTCACTTTTATGCATGTGAGAAGCTTTGGTTGTAGGTACTTTTCCCCTTTGACCAATCCATCTATTTCTTGTCCTCTTAGACATCACCCTTGATAGTTTATCCTTTTCTCCACCACTTGATTCATCCTTAGGCTTGTTTCGTTTATCAACCCATACACTTATTGTCCTCTTAGGTACACCCCATAAGACTTTCTTTTGACCACTTAGATCTTCTTTTTGTTTGGATTCCTGCACATTTAGAACACTAGAAGAACTTTTTGGTACCCATTTCATCTTGGGTCCTTTGGGGTTAGTCTTAGGTTCCTTAGAAGCCTTTGGAACCCATTGCAAATTATTTCTCAAATTAAAATTTTTCCGATAAAAGCATAAATGAGAAATATGTCCTAAACAACCACAATAATTGCAAATAATAGTTTTGGATGATGGTTTGACTTTTTCAAAATTATTTTCATGAAACTTGGAATTTTTTTATTTCACATTGAAAAATATTATTGTCATCCACTTTACTTGATTTTTGGATATCCACATTATTTTCAATTTCATCAAGTAAAGAATTTGAACAATTTGATTTTTCAATGTTACTTTCAAAAAGTGCTTCCTCAACTTCTTTTTCAATATGTAAGCAATTTTCAAAAATGGTTGAGGAGCTATTTTCTAAAAATATCTCTTTATCAAAAATATCTCTATTTTTCAAAATATTGATTTCATTTTCAATTAGAGATAATTTTTGTAAAGAGTTCAAGTTTCTATTTTCCAAATGTGTCAAATCATCATGCAAATCATTATATGTATACTGCAGAAATTTAGAACATAGACTATTTTGAATTACCTCATGTTCCTCATGGGCCAAGTGTTCGGATGTTTCATTTTCATCTTCAATTGATTCCTCATCCGAAAAGCTTGATTCCTCCATTGAGTTCATGAAGCTTTCAAACAGTCGCTCCAGTTCATCGTCATCGCACAATGAACTACTCCCCACGCTTTCAATGTCATCATATTCTTCTTCTAGGGAGTTAGTTCTTTCATGCTCCACATCACTTTCCTCATTCCTGTGGACACTTACACTTTCAACAAGATCATTAGTAGCATAGTGTAAATGTAGTGTGTCCCAAATATCCTTAGCATTTTCACAATTTTCAACTATAGCATATGCATCATGGTTTAAAGCATTTTTCAAAACATGCATAGCTTGAAAATTCAAGGAAAAAGATTTTTTGTCAAAATCATTTAAAACATGTTTTGGCTGAAAATCAAAACCATTGAGAACGACATGCCATAAACGAAAACTAATAGATTGAAGAAAAATTTTCATTCTAGCACTCCAATAATGAAAATTATTTCCATCAAAAATTGGTGCATCATCGAATGTAAAACCCTCCATATTAAAACAAATAAAATATCCCAACACTGCCAATCTACAAGGATCTTTAACTCAGGATGTTAAGCCTTTACCAGAGCACGAAGCTCTGATACCAATTTTTAGAATTATTGATAGGATTGGCAGCCGACACCCAAGAGGGGGGGGGGGGGTGAATTGGGTGTTTATGAAAACATTGGAAAATATTTGAATTAAATCGTTTTCAATAAACTTAAAGAGATTTTGCAGCGGAAAACAATATAATGATGAAAACGATTGCGCTTAAGCGAATAATATTAATAATATTATGAAAAACTAATATGCGCATATACGAATTAATAAAAGAGATAAGGGATAGAAGAGATTGCACCGGAGATTTTATCCTGGTTCGACAAACCCAGCCTACTCTAGTCCCCAAGCGACCCGCTTGAGCTTTTCACTAAACCAAGACGCCACGCGTCCCCAAGTACAACCAGAGCGCCCCGCAAGCTACTAGGAACCTCCTTTCGCCAGGGACCTCAAAAACAATCAGATAGTCTAACTACTAGGTGCCCCACCGTTCGTCTAGCACTACCCACACAGCAGGGTTCCTCACCCTACAACCACGAACGCAGCACGTCCGCACTAGGAGATTCACTCCCTAGTCACTAAGGGTTACACACCCCTTACACAAATGGTTACGGTATGAGTGATTGGTACAAGACCTATATTGCACTCTTAATAGTGCGGATACAACAATATAAGGCTCTAACAAAAGTGTGTTCTACATAACACGAATACAACAATAAAGCTCTATGGCAATGAAGTTAAATCACAAGTGTATAGGCCAAAGTAAAGTTTTTCTTCTCAAAAGATATGAACGATAAAACCAGAGAATTGAAGAAGGAGAAGAAGAAGCGTTCAGAAGAAAAAATTCAATGCCGAAAATAGGAATTCTTCAAATCATTTTAAAAGCACAATTTAACACATGTTTAAAATCAAAAATCAAATCTTAAAGATTTAAGAAATAAAAATAAAGATTTAAAAATATTTGAAATTCAAATTTTGAATTTGAAACTAGAATCAGAATCAAATCAAAAAATGATTTTGGAAATAAATCAAATTTAAAATAAGAATGAAATCAAATCCGGAAATATTCAAAATTGATTTTCTGAAATCAAATAAATAAAATAATATTTTTGAAATCAAATAAAATCAAATAGATTTAAAGAATAAAATAAAATAGAATAAAATCAATTTTGAAATCAGAAACAAATAAAATAGATTTAAGAAATAAATCAAAGATTTAATTCTTAAAAACAAATAAGGAAATATTTCAAAATAATATTCAAATTCGAATTTTGAAAATAAATCAGAATCAATTATATAAAAACAAATCAGGAAATAAATCAAAATGATTCTGACACGTTTTTCAATAAAACTCGAGGTAATCAATTACTTTAGGAGAATAATCGATTATCCCCTTAAAAATAGAAACTTTTAAATTCTTTTGAAAAACCAGTAATCAATTACAACATAGAATTTAATCGATTACTTCACTTCTGTTTAATATATGATGCAACTGATATAATCGATTATCACTAGTCAAATAATCGATTACACAGCCTCTGAAAAATATATGATGCAACTCCAGTAATAGATTATCTGTGCCAAGTAATCGATTACTTTCATACAAAAAGTAATGGATTAGCCAGGTTCAAATACTCGATTACACTCTCTCTGGATTTTCTATGATGCAACATAAATAATCGATTATCTTGAAAGAGTAATCGATTATCTCTGTCAAAACTTGTCTTAACAGATTTTCACAATTTAGAGAAATCCAGCTAGAGGTTGTCAAGATATATTTTCACAGTGAATCAGTTAAGTCTTTAAAAAATATGTTTTTAGAAAAACTATTTTCGCAATTAAAAACAATTTTCATAAACTAAGTTAAAAACAGATTTTCATGAAAACATATTTTGCAATTAAAACATTTTTCATAAAAAGTCCTTTTCTTCTCCTTAACATGAAAAACTAATTTTGGCCATTATACACTTGTAATAAAAATTCATTACCTTACAAATTTCCTATGGGTCAGGCTATACTAAACTTGAACATGAAGCTTGAGCCTTGACTTTAGCCTTGAAGCTTGATGCTTGAAACTTTGAATCTTGTTTGTAATCATCAAAACATTATCTTCTAGAATCCTTCTAGCATTACTCTTTACGTCCTTTGGGGCAAGCTTGACTTCTAATAGAGAAAGAGGGTGTGGCCGTAGGAAACAAGAAGGAGGAAGAAGGAGAATTAGACCAAGACTTTGAGTTTCCTTGGAGATCAAGACCCTTAGGAGTTAGAAGACCAACTTCCTTGGTAGGTTATGTGAAGATCAAGAGAAAACCATGATAGTTAGATTTTCTTTTGGATTTGTAACTTTTCTTTCCTTTTTCCCTTTCATTGCATGTTTGTCTTTATGGCATGAAAGATGAGTGCAAGTATGTCTTAGCCTTAACTATGGACTTTTTAAATTGGTTTGTAATATGTGGACTCATGGACTCTTTAAGCTTCGGTTATGGCTTCATTAGGTAGATCATGATGATTTTCTAAACAAGCTTCTAAAGGATCTAACTTATTATTTGAGATTTTGAAAAAACTAAAATGAAAACTTCATGCATGTTGAATTTATCCTCTTAAACCGTGAAACGTGAGGTTTTTATGAAAAAGTTTAGTAAATAATTTATGATCTAGGTTTGATTTGTGACAAGGTGAAGAATTTATACCTTGCATGATTGATCTCTTATGTTCAATCCATGACCTATGTGTATGTATGTGAATGTTTGATTAACAATTTCATGATCTAAGTTTATTGAGAAGAAAATAGGGATTTTTAGTTTTGCATGTTCACTTTGTGATTATTTTGATTGACCTTTGTATGTGCATGCATTAATCCATGTTTGTTGATTAAAAGTTAGGACTTTGAGGCTTTGCATGTCAAGTTTCAAATGAAAAAGGCTATGTTTCCCTTTGTGTATGTCTCGGCCTAGTAGAAATAAATAGGATAATGGACTTTAAAGTGATTTTTCTCCTTATGAGCATGACTTGATTTAAAGACTTGTTTTATATGTGTGGTGTTGATATGAAGGCCATTCGGCCATGAGAGCTAAAAATGTTTTGGTGCATGATATTTTTTTTAGATGCATGTATGTATTAGGAAATGATTTAGTGGTCTTAAATCCATGTATGCCATTCTTTCTAGAAGTCTAAGCTATAATTCAAGTTTCTATCAAAAGGTCTAAAGAAAACCTCATAATGGCTCATGCATGTTGGTGTGATTAAATGGTGATGTGTGATCTATATGGTTTGCTTTGATTAATTATCTTTTTTTTTTTGGTAAAAGAAAAATTCATTACCAACCAAGCAAAATTTGATACAAATTAGGCCATATACCTTTGCCACCTTCTAGGAAGGGTTCAAAGGAAAGTATACACCAAAAGAAAAGAAGCAAAAGGCCACCTTCTAGGAAGGGTTCCATTGCTCAAAAGCTACATTATAACTCCTCCATGAGCCTAATTACAATGGTCCTATGAAAAACCTTATTAATATCAAAAACATAATTAAATCTAGTAACTAAGTCTCTCTTCAAAACTTTAAATACTTGAGAAGCATTATGCGCCTGGTTGGTGAAGCACCTTTTATTTCTTTCCTGCCAAATGCTGTACACCAAGGCAGAAAAGACAACAAAGAGCATTTGTTGTCTAGCTTTATTCTTTGAGAAGGCGAACCTGATCCAATGAGTCCATCTTTCAAATCTAGTGCTGTAAATGTCAATACAAATCCAGTTACAAGCAAGCTGCAGCAAATCCGCAGACCAAGCACAATCAAAGAACAAATGAGGCACAGATTCCATGGCTGAGTTGCATAGCACACAAGTTTGGTCAATATCAGCATAAGCAGCAATTTGATCCTTAGTCTTCAACCTGTTATGAGCCATCAACCAAGCAATGAAGCAATGCTTAGGAATAGAAGCATGGTTCCAAATGAATTTGTAAAGAGGAAAGGTTTCTTGCTGCCCAAGCAGCCAAAGATAACCAAAATGAATAGTGTAAATTCCAGAGCTATTATCTCTCCAAGCATTATTACAGAAACCAGACATCAGTCTATCTCTGACCTTTATTAATTGCTTCCAATGCCACCCATCAGAAGCTTTACTTTCATAACTCCAGAAATCCTGATCTCTTAAGTAAATGGAATTGATCCATTTAATCCAGAGAGAATCTGCATTCTGAACAATCTGCCAACACTGCTTCCCAACAGCAGCTAAATTCCAGAGCCAACAGTTCTTGAAACCAAGACCTCCCTTCTTTCTTCTTTTGCACAAACTTTCCCAAGCAACTTGAGAATGACTGCTACCCCAAAGATAATCCTTGCACTTCCTTTCAATTCCTCTTATAACAGCTTTAGGTAACAAAAAAACAGAAGCCCAGTAGGAATGAAGGGTCAGGAGGACAGCATTAATTAACTGCACCCTCCCTTGATAAGAGAGATGCCTAGAGGACCATGAATTAATCCTTGCTGTAATTTTATCAACTAGAATCTGGCAGGAAGCATTGGACCATTTCTTATGAGAAATAGGTAAACCAAGGTATCTAAAAGGATAGGATCCTTTTAAGAAACCTGTTTGCTGCAAAATTTCAGCTTCTTCCAGCTCCTTCACACCAGCTAAATAAATATGAGACTTATTGGGATTAGCATGCAAACCAGATGAATCAGAAAATTTCAAGAAAGCTTCATATAGAATTCTGAAACTTTCCTTCTTGCCCTTACAAAAAATCATCAAGTCATCTGCAAAGGCAAGACTAACCAAACCAAGATCCTTGCAAAGGGGATGATACCTGAAAGATGGATTAGCAGCAGCAAATTTTAGATTTCTAGTTAAGACTTCCATGACCAGAACAAAAATCATAGGGGACATAGGATCCCCTTGTCTAATACCCCTGTTGCTTTTAAAATTGCCAAAGGCTGAACCATTCAGAGAAAGGGAAAAACTGGCAGATTTAATGCAACACATAATCCAGTTAGAGAATTTATTAGGAAACCTGTACTCATGCAACATATTTTGAATGAAATTCCAATCAATCATGTCATAAGCCTTCTTGATGTCAATTTTAAACAGACATCTTGGAGACACATTTTTCCTGCCATAAAGTCTCAAAAGGTCCTGAGTAATTAAAATATTGTGCAAGATGCTTCTGCCTTTAACAAAGGCTGTCTGGTTTTCATTAACCAACACTGGAAGGACATCACTTAATCTACTACAGATGAGCTTGGAGATACACTTATAAAAAGTGTTACAACAAGCAATTGGTCTGTAATCAGCCACAGAATTGGCACAACTAGATTTAGGAATCAAGACCAAATTTGTTGCATTAAAGTTACTAAGCATCTTTGTAGAAGCAAAGAATTCAGATACAGCCAAACAACAATCATCACCAATAACCTCCCAAGAATCCTGATAGAAACCAGAACCGAATCCATCTGGGCCAGGACTGCTATCCCTATGAATAGAGAAAACAACATTCCTTATCTCCTCAGCTGAAAAAGGCTTGATCAGTCTAATCTGTTGCTCCATAGATAAAAAGTTACCCATAGCCATTTCCTCAGCAAAAACATTCCAAACCTTTGGAGAACCATTCAGCAGATCTTTATAACAATGCAAGAAAGCTTGTTGAACATCAGAACTTGTTGTAAAATTATTGCCATTCAAATCAGTCACCCTCAACACTCTATTCCTGTACAATCTGGTCTTGATAGCTCTATGAAAAAAACCAGTGTTTTGATCCCCTTCTTGAATCCATTTCTCCTTAGCCTTCTGTTTCAGAAAAGATAAAGCCTTCTGAGCAATGTCTCTGTACTGAAAATAAAGATCCCTTTCTTGCCTCTGTAACACTGTATTGTCAGGATCAATATGCAGCTTCCTTTGAGTCTCTTCAAGCTGATCTTTAAGAGCAATTTCTTTCTTGTAATTGCTACTGAAATTTTCTTTGTTTAACTGAATTAGAGCGTGCCTAACCCTTTTAAGCCTTGTGGAAAACTTGTACATCTCATAGCCTTCAATAGGAACCTGCCAAGCAGCTTGCACCATCTGCTTGAAATTCGCATCAGATGACCACATGTTACAGTACTTAAAACTACCTTTCCTCCTATCCTCAGACAGCATCCACCTCACCACCATGGGACAGTGATCAGAAATGCCACCCTGCATAACTTCAGTCTGAGCCTGAGGCCATTCCTGAATCCAAGCATCATTCACCAAGGTTCTGTCAAGTTTACAGAAAACCCTTTCAACACCCAATTGCTTATTGTCCCAAGTCAAATGATTACCAAAATAAGACATATCAACCAGCTGGCTCTGAATAACACAGTTTCTAAACTCAGCAAGAGCATTCACATCCAGCTGATTCCCACCTAGCTTTTCTTTAGGATCAATGAAAGCATTAAAGTCTCCCATAACCAACCAAGGCCTTGAAATACCAGCATTAAAACCCACAATGGCATTCCATAACAAAGTTCTGGTTTGAGCATCATTTGTTGCATAAACCAGAGTCAGCTCAAACATCTTATCCAGCCTTTTTTCCTTGACTGTACAGTGAATAAACTGCATATCATGGTTAATAATCTGGACCTTATAAAGATCAGGTTTCCATAAAAGCCAAATTCTGCCTCTATAATTAATGCCAAATTCCATAAAAGAATTCCAACCAGGAGCTACTTTCTCTTTTATTTCATTGAAGTTTTCACTTCTTAATTTATTATCCAGAACACCAAAAAGACCAATGTCATTATTTTTACAAAACATGCTAATCTCTTTTTGTTTATTAGGGTGATTAGCTCCCCTAATATTCCAAGCACCGATATTATCCATGATCTGGTTTACCCAGATTAGATGGAGAATGCCTTTGCCTTTGGTTCTCTGCCTTGTCACAATTTGCCATTGATTTTCAGAATTATCATCCAAGCCTTGATCTGCATTACTACTTTTCCCAGCCTCATCAGCATTTGAGCTGTCAATCTGATCTTTCTGCTTAGGAGAACTAGAAGATGCTGCTGCTGCTGCATACTTAGCTTCTATTTCCTTAGCCTTTGCCTCATCATGTAATTCAAAAACCTCCTCTTGCGTTGGTTTCTTTTTCTCAACCCAAACCTTCTTAGTGCCCTTTCTGCACATTTTTTTGTCATGACCAAACATATTACATTGCTCACAGAAGGTAGGCTTCCACTCATATGTCACTGGTTGGGTGATCACATGTTCAAACTCATCCTCGAAGAAGATTTCATCAGGCAAAACATTTGGATCTACTTCTACCAAGACACGTGCAAAATGAATCCTCTGTCTGTCCTGAGTCATTTTGTCAACCATAATTGGATGACCAATCAGACTCGCAATTTTACTCAAAGATTTTGTCCCCGGAACTTCACATCCAGATCCTTTAGTTGAATCCAAATTGGAACCCTATCAGGTCTTCCTTTGGAGATGAACTTCCCATGCCATGGTGAAAGCATGACTGGTTTTCCATCAAAATGAAAAATACCAATCTCAAGCACATTATTCCTCTCTTCCACAGAATTAAATCTAACAACAAACTTGCCATCTGAATTCATCAACACTTTATCAATGCCATGCTTGCCCCATACTCGCCTTATAAAACGATTAAACACCTGATAAGGAGGTTTTGCACCAAGGATGTAACATGTCAAAGCAGATTCCCAATACTTGATCTCATCCTTTATGTCATCTTTCACAATCTTTCCAATGGCAGTACCCTCTTTCATATCTGGCTTATGGAATTCAAGTTTTCCTCATGCATTTCTCAACTTAGAAATATCAAACTTGTCCCATACAGATGATTTCTTCTCAAGTTCGTCCACCCTTGCCTCATTAGAAGAGGAAACCTGTTTTGGTTGATCCATTTGAGTTTCAGCCACCACATCAATATCAGGATCAACGCCATGCTTCCCTTTCAATTTTTCCTTGATCACATCAAGGTTCTTGAGAAGATCTGACGCTTGCTTGGTGCTCAAGTCATCAAAACCCTCAAAGTTTAGAAGACGATGCTGAAATAAAGTCAAGTCAAAAGGCACAGAGTCATGCTTGGTTGAAGGAGAAGGGGACTGCTTGCTTGAATAAGAAGGAGTTTTGGGTGGGCGGCCGCGTTTTTTCGGCATGGTTATGCCGGCAGCAGTGCAGAGGGCCACCATGAGGAAACAAGGCCAAAACCCTAGGAGAGAAAAGTCAAAGCAAGTCAAAACCCTTTTTTTCTTCTCTTAATTTCATTTTATGGTACAAATACTTTTTTATTTTTTATTTTTATTTTTTATTTTTTATTTTTTATTTTTATTTTTTTAATTATCTTTAGTATGTCAAAAAGTAAACTAAAATTCTTGCCTCATGTGTGATGATATTCGACCTTGAGGTAGGAGAATAGGGAAGTGTGTTTAATCATCATTTAGGATGTATGTAGACCTTAGACTAAGATTAGCTTAATTTAGGAGCATAAAGGTGCATGTATGAAATAACCAATTTAAAGGAAAATAAAATAAATCTTTGAAATGATTTGTAGCTTTAATTGTTGTTTGAACTGAAGTGAAGAAAATGAAATTGAAGTTGTCAAATTTCCCTATGATGCTCACGGATTCAATCTTTGAAGGCATGGAATAATTTCTTTTCTTGTTCTGGTTGTGTGCTATGTCATTGCAAGATCTCATTTAAATGTTCTGGGTAATATATGTTTAGATGATTAGAAGAATTTCTTTTAAATGAATAATGAGAATTATTATATGCTATGTTTATGCTATTATCTGTTTGATGAAATGATGTAATTCCTTTTCTTCTTTTCGGATTTTAGGACTAGAAATAAATAAATTGATTTCAAGGTCTGGAAATTATTAGTAGTTAGGAAATGTCTATCCTAGGTAATTCGGTTTTGTCATGATTTAACTAAGGGGTTAAGCTTGAATTGTTTTCTCATGCATGATTAGTTTGTGTGTCAACGTTAAAAATTGATTTAATTTAACTTTAGAATTTCATCTTTTAAATCTCGTTATTCTGTTGAATGTTTCCATACCCCAAACGTTTTGAAGCAAGTTTTAATGAGGAAATAAAGTTTATTTGAATAAAAGAGTATTTCTAAATTGTTTTCAAAAGTTTTTCTCAAAAACCGTCTTAAGCATAAATATTGAATTTGTGGTAGACCAACCCTCGGACTACCCTAAAACATCCTTGGCCGACCAGAATACTCATTGGCCGACCAGAATACTCATTCTGCCAGGTCACACATCTTTGGGTCGAGTGCATGCCATAGGACCCACCTTAGCGACTCTGGACCGAGCACAGGGACCTCTTCCCCTAAAGAGTCCAAGCTAAGGGCGCGTGAGCCTAGCTCGCTAACCAGATAAGACTAACCGCTAACAGGATAAGGATGAATGACTCATCCCTTATCCTATAAAGGGACACGTCAGCCCTACTGGACCTCCGTACAGGCCCATAGGGTACAACACCGCTCCCCCTATAAATAGCTGTCTCCAGCTAGGGGCTCAGGTACGTTCTCTCTCCCTAATCAGACACTAGCACACACTCGTGATTAGGGAAACCTTAGTTATCCCCACTGGATAGCTAGCATACCAATAAAATCACACAGTAACATCAGACCATTTTCTAGATCTTAGGTCTTCCATACCCTTGAGCCAGGGATATACTCTGAACATTGTGTCTAGGACACTACATTGGCGCCGTCTGTGGGGATCCATAAACTGCTATTCCCACCCCAAAATGGTAGACACGCGAGGAAACGCCGCTTCACGCGGCGCAAACCGCCAAGCAGGGCGAAACCGTCAGAGGTTGGAGGAAGGCAGCGGTGACAACGGCAGAGATCTCGAAGGAAGAAACCCTACCCATCCCAGCATGCCATCAGTAAGACAAATTCCAGCCCGGAGCCACCACTCCATCCCAGCCCACACGCATAGTGGCCCTTACACCGTTCATTCCAGGCAAACAAACCCTGTTAACCCAAACCCTGTTAACCCCAATCGTACACAAAACCATGGATCTGGCCGATCCATCGATGCTCGTGTTTCTGGAGGGGATAGGGACTACTCCCGTGGCCAAAGAGAAAGCCAGTTGGAAGAAATCATTAAGCAACAAGCTCAGATCCTGGAGCGGCAGGGAAAGGCCATCGCCGACCTCCAACAGCTCCATATGCAGGCGGTGACTGAAAGGGCGTTAGCAACAACCCCTGCAACTCAGCTGATCCCCCACCCTACCACCACCCTACCTCCACCACCTCCCATAAACCCAATCCTAGAGGCCACATATGAAACCGACCACACTGCTCACCCTGGCCATCCCTTCACTCCACGAATCATGGCATACGAGACACCCTCAGCCTTTCTCGGCCCAACGAGTGTTTCCAAGTATAACGGGTTAACCGACCCCCTGGAGCATATCTTGTCTTTTGAAGGAGCTATGAACTTTTACGACGGAGGAGACCTGATGAAATGCAGAGCTTTTTCCATGACTCTGCAACCACCCATCTTAAGATGGTACTTAGCTTTGCCCAGGAACTCTGTCAACTCCTGGGCAGAAATGAAGAAAGTTTTTCTGAACAGATACACTGCTAGTTGCGTCCAGCCGAAGTCCGACCACGCACTAGCAGGCGTTATGCAGCAACCTGAAGAGCCTTTGCGAGAATATCTTTCACGCTTCCATTCGGAGGCAGGGACCGTTCCTAACTTGGAACCAAGCTTTGCAGTTTTTCTCTTCACTCAGGGTCTCCGAAACGGAGATTTCAAAAACTCGCTAGTGGGCAAACCGCCGAGGGATATGGTGGAGATGAGACATCGTTCTACTAAGTTCATAAACTTAGAAGAATTCAGCAAATGGCAAAGGAACAGAGACAGAGGCGAGCGAGGAGAGCCGTCCTCCCAGGGAAAACCAAGAAAAGACGAGAGAAGAGATGACAGAAGGGATGACCGAAGAGAGGATCAAAGGAGAGGACCCCGAGGGGATAGGAGATTTGGACCTCCCCGAGGGAAATTTGAGCAATACACCCCTCTCACAGTTCCAAGAAGCCAAATTCTGCAGGAGACAATGCAGACTGACCTCCGAGCAATAGAAAGACCACCCCCCTTGAAGAGAAGTCAACGCTAGGATCTCTCCAAATTTTGCTCGTATCATGGTGGGTATGGGCACACCACAGATGAATGCACTTGGCTCAGGGATGTGATCGAGCAGTTGATCAGGGACGGCAAGTTACAACAGTGTGTCAGGGAAGCACTCAACCGACATGCTCGGAGAAGAACTCCATCCCCAGACAGGAATGGCCGATCCTTAACCAGGCAGGCCGATCGAAACATCAACCAACAACAACCACCCAACCAGCAGAGAGTGGCCATGGTAGAAGTGGCCATGACGGATCAATCCCCACAAAACCTGCGAATCAACACCATTGCTGGAGGTTTTGCGGGAGGAGGAGAAAAACAATCCGATAGAAAGAAATACATCAATCAAGTGCTTGCCGTCCACAACCATCCGATCCGAAAGAGAGCTACAACAAGTATTCCCATTTGCTTTTCTGATGATGATCTTGAAGGGGTGATCGCGGGTCATAACGACCCTATGGTCATCACTGCATTGATCGGCAACTATGAGGTTGCCAGGATATTTGTCGATCAGGGTAGCTCAGCAGATATCATGTTCCTGAACCTTTTTGAAGCACTGAAGTTAAAAACCTCAGACCTGACCCCTTTCGAGGGGAAGCTGATCAGCTTTACTGGAGATGCAGTGGTTCCCAAAGGACACATCCAGCTGCCAGTGACCCTTGGGAACCACCCCTCGGCGAGGACCGAGATCATCAAATTCCTCGTCGTCGATTGCCCATCGGCATATAACGCCATCCTTGGCAGGACATGTTTGCAGGCCTTCGGCGCGGTCGTCTCAACTGTCCATCTGGCTATGAAGTTTGAAGGCTCCGACAGAACTGTAGTTACCATCCGAGTTGATCAGGAGAAGGCTCGAATGTGCTACAATGCCAGTTTGGCAAAAATCAAGATTCCAGAAGAAATTCAGCCAAAGTTAAGTTTGAACAAAGGAAGTGTACTCGTGACGGACCTAGATGTTAGGTCCGATTTTGATGATTCAAGATCGACCCCTCAAGGAGAGTGGGAGTTCATTGTGTTGGATGAGAAGCTACCAGACAGAAAAGTGAAACTAGGAACCAACCTTCCAGAAGAAATACGAGCAGAAATGCTCGAGCTTTTAAAGAAGAACAAAGATCTTTTCGCTTGGACCTCGGCAGACATGCCGGGGATTGATCCGAACTTGATATGTCATCGGCTCAGCGTTCATCCGACCGCCAAGCCAGTCGCCCAAAAGAAGAGAAAGGTTGGCACCGCAAAGGCTGCAGTAATAGAGGAGAAGGTATCCGAGCTCCTTTCCGCCAGGTTCATCGGGGAGGTTAGCTACTCGGAGTGGCTCTCCAATACCGTTCTGGTCAAAAAATCAAATGGGAAGTGGCGCATGTGCGTCGACTATACCGACTTGAACAAAGCGTGCCCAAAGGACCAGTACCCCCTCCCCATCATCGATAAACTAGTGGACAACTCATCTGGCTATCAAATCCTCTCTTTTATGGATGCATACTCGGGATACAATCAAGTCCCGATGTACCCTCCTGATCAGGAGAAAACGGCCTTCATCACTGAAAGGGCAACTTACTGCTACACGGTAATGCCTTTCGGATAGAAAAACGCTGGCGCAACCTACCAGCGTATGATGAACAAGGTCTTCTCGGGTTTGATCGGACCCACTCTCGAGGTGTACATTGATGATATGATAGCCAAGAGTAAGAAGAAGGAGGACCATCCTCGGGACCTCGCAGCTATTTTGGACAGAATCAGAAAATTCAACATGCGCCTGAACCCCGATAAGTGCACCTTCGGGGTCCCAGCCGGGGCCTTCTTAGGTTTCATGCTCACGGAGAGGGGTATCGAGGCCAACCCAGAGAAATGTCAAGCTATTTCGAACATGCACAGCCCATCTAATGTCAAAGAAGTTCAGAGGCTAACTTGTCGGATGGCAGCCCTCTCCAGATTTCTCCCTCAAGTAGCCAAGAAAGCTTTACCATGGTACCAACTGCTCAGAAAAAACAACAATTTTCATTGGAATGACTCTTGCGAACAAGCGTTTGCAGAACTCAAGCAATACCTCTCAGCCCCTCCCGTCCTCACCAGTCCTCGGGAGGGGGAACTCTGTTTTTGTACTTGTCCGTGAGTGAATCATCGGTTAGCTCGGTCTTGGTCAAAGACGACTCAGGAACCGAGCGTCCCATCTACTTTGTCAGCAAGGCCCTCCAAGGGCCTGAGATAAGATATTCCAAGATTGAAAATATCGCCTTTGCTTTGGTAGTTGCTGCTAGGAGGCTCCGGCAGTACTTTCAGAACCACCCCATAGTACTCAGAACAACTCAGCCGATCAGGCAGGTTCTCCACCGACCTGACTTGGTAGGAAGGATGGTCTCTTGGTCTGTGGAACTATCAGAGTTCGACATCACCTACGAGCCAAGGAAATCTCTCAAGTCCCAAATTTTGCCAGATTTCGTTTCAGAGCTATCAGATTCTACTTGTTCCAACCTCTCCCAACCATGGAAGATTTATGTTGATGGCTCCAGCCACAATAAGGGGGCAGGAGCAGGGATAATCCTTGAAAATGCAGCAGGCATTTGTGTGGAATATTCCCTCAAGTTCGACTTCCCCACCTCGAACAACCAAGAGTACGAGGCGATGATAGCCGGCTTGCGATTGGCCCATCAAATGGGGGCGTCAGAAATAGAAGTTTTCAGTGATTCCCAGCTAGTAGTATCCGAAGTTAAAGGTGAGTTCCAAGCCAAAGAACCAATCCTCCAGAAATATCTAGAACAAGTCAAAACCCTCACAGATCTCTTCCCCCAGTTCTCTATCACCCACATCCCTAGGTCTTCTAACAGCCGAGTAGATATCCTGTCAAAGCTCGCAAGTTCTAAAGGGCCAAAGAACAACAAAACCCTAGTCCAAGAAACTGTCCATCAGCCGAGTGTTATCTTAGCTATATCTTTGACCACCAGCTGGATGGACCCCATCAAGCAGTATCTCCAATTCCAAATCCTACCAACCGACCCCTCTCAAGGAAAGAAGATAGTCAGGCAAGCGGCTCAATACACCATGGTCGGCGACATTTTGTACAAACGGGGAATGGACTCCCCAATGCTAAGGTGTCTGGACCGAGCGGAAGCTGATCTGGTACTGGCCGAGGTTCATGAGGGAATCTCGAGCCACCATGTAGGTGCAAAAGCATTGGCTCGCAAAGTGCTCCGAGCGGGCTACTATTGGCCTACACTTCTCAGCGACGCCTCGGAACATGTTAAAAAATGCGAGTCCTGTCAGCTTCACGGAAAGGTGTTCCAACGTCCCCCGACGGAGCTTCACTCAATGATCGCACCATGGCCCTTCTATCAGTGGGGTATGGACATCATTGGGAAATTCAAAACAGCTTCAGGGCAACTGAAGTTTGTAGTAGTTGCCGTTGATTATTTCACAAAGTGGATTGAGGCCGAGGCATTGGCTACAATCTCCTCCGCCAAGATTCAGAAGTTCTTTCTCAGACAAATCATCACTCGTTTCGGCGTCCCACACACCCCGGTCACCGACAACGGTACTCAATTCACTGCTAAGGTTTTCCAGGAACTTGTCGACCACTTCCATATCACCCACCACTTCTCATCAGTCGAGCACCCACAAACCAACGGGCAGGCTGAAGCTGCGAATAAAACCATCATTGACGGTTTGAAGAAATGATTGTTGGATGCCGAGGGTTCATGGGCTGACCTCCTTCCCGAGGTATTATGGTCAATCAGAACGACCATACACACCTCAACAGGAGAAACCCCATTCCGACTTACCTACGGTTGTGAGGCCTTGCTACCTATTGAAACTCGGATCCCTACCTTTCGTATATCCGAGCGACCAATAGAGGTAAACGAATATTTGCTAAAGGAAGAGCTAACCCTCAACGAGGAAATCCGATCTCTAGCCTCGGACCAAGAGAAAAAAGCTAAGGAAAGGCAGTCCCGAGAATATAACAAATGGGTGGTTCCGAGGAGTATTGCTGTGGGAGACCTGGTCCTTAGGCGAGCTGATATTGTTCTGAAAAATTCAAGAGAAGGGAAGTTGGCAAGGAACTGGGAAGGTCCCTACCGAGTCATCTCGAAGACCGGCTCGGGGGCCTACAAACTAGAAACACTAACCAATCAACAGTTGAACAACTCCTGGAATGCTACCAAGCTTAAGCCCTACTATAGCTAAGTGGGAATCACAGCACTTTCTGCAAAGCTACAATTCTGTCATATGAAATTCTGTCATTTAAAATTCTGTCATTTAAAATTATTGTCATTTATCTTAAACATGATCTTAGTTATCCCTTTTTGTATTTGACTCCTGTTTACAAACGGATCAAGTAAATTTAATGAAGTTTTTTGTTTCAATTATCTCTCGTATCTTCTTACTGTCAACGTACTAACCATTTCCCCTCGGCTCGCCACCGAGGCGAACTTGGGTGTTTATACATGACCTTCTAACAAGGACATAAACTAACAGTCGCAAGTACTTTAATAGATGCCCGGCCAAAAACTCGATACAATTTCCACAAGCCGAGGACCGAGGATCCCACCTTGGCCAAAGGTCGGAGATTCGAAATCTAAACAACAGTTTATAACGAGATAAAATACATGAAAAACAGAATGAGATTCACTTCTTACAGCACAATATTACAAAAAGAAATGTTTAGGTCTAGCCGACCATTTCATACTTGAAAGAAATTCAAAACAAGATCAAATTACAAAATAACACAGCAAAATACATCTCAAAGGAGCTAATCCTCGTTCTCGGACAAAGCAATGGACGACCCATCAAAATCTTCTTCGTCGTCTTGCTCCAAGTCAATGGGATTCGGCAGGTTGGGTGCTGACAAATCCACTTCAATGTCATCGTGGGAATAATCAACCATCCGATTACCATCAACCCCATAGTATGGACTAGTCCCAACCACTCGAATCCCAGGGTTCATGAATAATAACTGTTTCACAGCATTCACAAAAGAATCAATAGCAGAATGATCCCAGTTGAAATGGTTCTTGTGAGCCAGCACTTTATGCTTTAAGGCCTTCCGACGAATTTTGGTCAGTTCCCCTTGAGCCTTTGCCAGTTCCCCTTGCAACCTATTCACCTCCACCTCTGAGCTCGTCAAACGACCCTCAACACCTTCAAGCTCGGCAAGCCTTTGCCTAGCTTCAGTCAATTTTGCTTGGGCCGCTTGCAGCAACCTTCCTTTCTCAGCATCCTTTCCCGCCGTATCCTCCAGGGCCTTTTGAGCAGTCTCCCGAGCTCTCTCAGAAGCATCAAATCTTTTTTGAAGCTCGGCATTTGCTTCTGTTAGAGCTTGAAGATTTGCCTCACTTTGCTTAACTTGACTTAGCAGATTTTTAGTTTCAGCAGCAGCAGCTTTCCTTTTCTCCTTCTCAGCTGCCGAGAGGGTGGCACTGATATCTTCAGCATTTTTGCTTAGGTGAAACATATAACTGCAGCCCTCAGCATGTTTCTGCCCAAGAGATCACAATGACACCTTAAGGTGCTTGCCGTCTGATCCGACAACCTTTTTTCATCATTTGGAGTATAAACCAAACCGACGAACATCTCCTTCAGCTTCTTAGCCCAAACACTCTCCTCGTCTGGGTCAGACATATCAAACCATAGATTGGTCCTTTGAAGGTCGGCAACCTTCGTCTTCACCACCTCCACAACCTTGCCTTTGCCTTTATCCAATTTAGCCCTTTTGGCAAGGGGCACCCGATCCTCCCCATCCTCCTCTTCCCCCACAACCTGAACCAAAGGAACCCCAGTAGCAATTTCCACCCCTTTAGCCGATGAAGGTTGGACGTCTTGCATCACTTCAACCTCAGAGGGACAAGCCTCGACAACGGTCACCGAGCGATAGAAAAAAGCTAAGGAAAGGCAGTCCCGAGAATATAACAAATGGGTGGTTCCGAGGAGTTTTGCTGTGGGAGACCTGGTCCTTAGGCGAGCTGATATTGGTCTGAAAAATTCAAGAGAAGGGAAGTTGGCAAGGAACTGGTAAGGTCCCTACCGAGTCATCTCGAAGACCGGCTCGGGGGCCTACAGACTAGAAACACTAACCAATCAACAGTTGAACAACTCCTGGAATGCTACCAAGCTTAAGCCCTACTATAGCTAAGTGGGAATCACAACACTTTCTGCAAAGCTACAATTCTGAAGGAGCGAGTGGCTTCCGAAGAAACGTCCCCGCTCCGAGAACCAACCGACCCTGCAGTTGCCTTTGCTTTTGCAAGCTCCTTCATGCGAGCAACAGCCTTGTTTTCCTTAGCCATTTTTTCTACAAAACCAAAAACCCAAGTGTTAAAAAAAATATACATATTTGTAGGAAGCTCGGCTTTTATAAGCTCTTGAGGAAAAATAATGATGTTCTTGATATCTACTGGACCATTCCGCCTAAGGTAAGAAAAGAAGGTATCACAGGTGATCCTCTCGGCTACCGACAGTTCGGTTTCATACTGATACTGGTAAATTTTGGGGTTACGGTTAAAAAAATCAGGCGACCAAGATAGGGGAAACCGAGGTTGATCACCCTCCATAAACCAACAGTCCCCAGTTCCGACGAACTAATACTTAAAGTATAAAGGCTTAAAAGTCTTCCATGAATCTGTGAATTTATCAAAAAGGGCATGTCCGTTGCGCGCTTTCAACGACACCCACAGTCTCTTGTACGACCCCTTCTCAAAGACGTTCACTTGCGGTACGTACAACCATAGAAATGCTAGGAGCGAGCAAGTCAACTTTTGAGCTTCACAAAACTTTTGAAAGGCCCGAATGAAGGCCCAACCACTAGGGTGCAGTTTGGTAGGAGCCAAGCGCAACCGACGCAATAGCTCTATTTCTATGTCAGAAAAGGGCATCTTCACCCCCAGCCGAATAATAACTTCTTCGTACATGAAAAAATCTTTGCGATCCGCGGCGATCGCCGTACATACTCGGTCGTTGGCTGCAGGTGAGTTAATTGCATAAGACGTCCCTGCTTCATCCGTGGGGCAGGGGAGTATGTGAGCTCGGATATAACTTAGATTGCTGTTGACTAAAGCCGACGGGGTACCGAGCACCTCCAAGTCAACCCAGTCATAATCTCTAGAGTTTGGAGGCACAGGAAACTCGTGAGGATGTGAGACGCACCGTCGAACCATACCTGGGGAAAGGGAATACTCGGCGTCAGAGTCTATAAAATCAAAATTATTAAATAGCCTAACCCTAGGTTTATTAGTCCTATAGCCGAGCCTACTACACCTTCCCCTAACCCTAACAGCTTTTCCCCAGAAGGGTTTCTCCCAGGAACGGTTCGAAGGGCGGCGGGATACTTGGGCCCGCTCTTCCGCCGCATGATACAGTAGTTTCCTACTTTCCTCCTCCTCGGAATTCCGAGGGTAATCTACTGATAATGGTACCTCCGCCATCGGATCTGCCATGCGATGGCAGAAAGGTGAGGGTAAGGAGTCCAGCACCTCCAGATCGGAAGAAGAAGAAGATGAAGAGGAAGAATCCTCAAGATCACTCAAACCCAGAATCCTAGACCACTCCTCATTCTGAGACCATTTGATACTCATAATGAAATCTAACTTACCCAGAAACCAACCAAGAAAATTAGCAAACACAGAAACCAAAAACCAAAAACCCAGAACCTAAGGAAACAACAGTTCAGTAGAAAAAGGAAAAGGGAACAGAAGCAAAACCAAAACCAGAAAGCAAAATACCTGAGAATTGAGGACGAAAACTGGCACGAGCGAACTGAAGAATCAAGACAGAAGCCAAAAAGCTTCAAAGACAAACTGGCAGAAGAACGATGGAGTAGAAAATTGTAGACGAATTGCAGAAAGAGGAGGAATGTCAGAAGTCCAAGTTTTGGGAGGAAAGAATGAAAAAGGAAAGAAAGAGGAGTAGTTGAAGTTCAAGAGGTAACTTCCCCCCACGTTTGAAAATTTGGGCCTAATTACAAAAGCCCAAAAGCCTGCATCGAGCCACGGAGAAGCCACGTGGCGCGCAATTAGTGGAAAGAAACATTTCGAAAACCCAAAAGGCAGCATGCACCATCATGACCCCTCTGACACAAGGCAGCACGTGTCAGGAAAAGGACATCCAAACGTCCTTTCAGTCAGTCAATCGGACAGCGAGGCAGGGTGAGCTGTCCAGAACTCATCATCCCCTACCGAGCCTATCCCTCGGCACCTTGAAAGTCACCTACGAAGAACGCTCAGCTCGCCTCAAGACTCAAGAAGTCTTACCGAGCTAGGGGGCTTATGCGGTAGACCAACCCTCGGACTACCCTAAAACATCCTTGGCCGACCAGAATACTCATTCTGCCAGGTCACACATCTTTGGACCGAGCGCATGCCATAGGACCCACCTTAGCGACTCTGGACCGAGCACAGGGACCTCTTCCCCTAAAGAGTCCAAGCTAAGGGCGCCTGAGCCTAGCTCGCTAACCAGATAAGACTAACCGCTAACAGGATAAGGATGAATGACTCATCCCTTATCCTATAAAGGGAAACGTCAGCTCTACTGGACCTCCGTACAGGCCCATAGGGTACAACACCGCTCCCCCTATAAATAGCTGTCTCCAGCTAGGGGCTCAGGTACGTTCTCTCTCCCTAATCAGACACTAGCAAACACTCGTGATTAGGGAAACCTTAGTTATCCCCACTGGATAGCTAGCATACCAACAAAATCACACAGTAACATCAGACCATTTTCTAGCTCTTAGGTCTTCCATACCCTTGAGCCAGGGATATACTCTGAACATTGTGTCTAGGACACTACAGAATTGACTTTGAAAAACATTGGACAATGATAACAAGTTTTTAAAAGAGAAATTGTTTTCAGAACCGAATTCACCACATATATCGAGTTCGTTTCTAATGCACGGGAAAATGTCTTTGTTATGCAATGGACGAGAGGATAAGAGGCGAGGAGAGATGATCGGGAAACCTTGGAGAGCTATAGGACGTTCGTCATCGAGGTGAGAGAGGGGCTTTCCCTTAAGACGCCGTGGTAATTAGGTAACATATTAAGGCGTCCAATCATCTCAAAGATTGGACCCCAATCTCATTTAGCGTAGTGGTGTATGTGATGGCACGTGTTTGATTGCTTTGGCTATCCACCCGAAAGGCTGAGATTAGTTGTTAAGCATGATATTATATTTTCTGTTTGTTTATGCATGAGCTGTCAGTTGCTTTCATTTTGCGAATGATATATGATTATTTAAGTAATTATGATACTATTGGAAATTATTTGATTGTGCGTTAATGATAAAGTTATGAGACTAACAAGCTAAGAAGGATGAGGGAAGAATAATGAATTTGAATAATGAGAATGGGTAAGAGAGAATGGAAAATTATGACTGAATTGTGAGAAAGTAGATGGTGACTGGAAATTTGGAATGAACGAGAGGAGTTGCTGATGTTGCTGAATCCGAATTGGGCGAGGGAGAACACCAGTGATGTTGCTGAATCACAGTTGGCAAAGAGGACAATGATGTCTTGCTGAGTGGCACGCTAATCTGAAACAATAATGCTAATGTTGATGAGAGCAGTGTGGTCGTGACATGAGAAAGAGAAAGATGATGCGATGATGATTGTGATGACTCAAGTGATGCTATGTAAGTTAGGGGGAATTAGATGCGAACGATTAGCGATCGGGTCTCATTGAAGGGATGCACCAAGGATGAGCCGATCATTAGGACTAAGCCGTAATTAAAACTCTTTGAAAGATTTTAAAAGACATTAACAATTGCGGTGAGGTATGAGTGTCGTATCGAAGTAGTGGAGAGGAAGAAACGATAAGTATATGCGGATACTTAGGACGAGATTGCATTAGGGGAGGACGATGACGGTGAAACGTCAAGAAGTCTAGAGTGTGTTTCTAGGCGGAACGAACTCCACATGTGGCGCACTAACGTGGTGGGGACTGGGTCCAATGCCGTGGTAAAGTTCTGCAGGCCTACTAGAAACATACTGTCGCCCCCTAGATTGCAAATTGAGAACAGTGAGAGGGACTGGAACGGGGCATTGTGTTTGCCACTGCGTGGACAGTGAGCCTTGTTAATATTGAAATGATTTGAGGACGAGATCCTCCTGGTCTGGGACCATTTATGTGTTGTGACAGCGGTCGTGCCCGCGTGGTAAAGGTCCTGTACTCCTGTTTGCTTCCAACTAGGTTGGGTGGTTGACCGAGGAGATTTAGACGTGTGTGAGCTCAATGATGTCTCCCCCCATCATTGATGCTAATCGAATTGATAAGACTTAAATAAACCAAGATGTTCCAAAGATATGTGTAATAATGATTATAGTACTAATGAAAATGATAATGCTGATACCAAGCGTTGGATAAGGTTGAGATTGAGAAATGAGAGAGAATGAAAGAAAAGTATCATGGTGAAGGAGGTGTTTGTGTTGAGCATGCAAATATTGTGGTAAATGATTGGATAATTATGTATGTGTACATCCTGATAATTAGATGTGTTGTTTTGATTTGTCTTATGCTATTATGTTCCCTTTTTACATTTATTTGGTCTTAGTATTTACCTAATGTAATCCCACATAGTCGACATTGCCGTTTTGGGTAGCTCACTCTCTCTTTTCTCTACAATTCTGTTATGTATAAAAATGTGCGGATCCTATATGGACAACATTGCAAGATATCAGCGGTTCAGGGAGATAGGAGCCCTACCAATGAGAGGATATAACAACGCTATGTCGGCCTACGTGGTATTCTTTCTAAGGATTCAGCGCAGAAGCGTAGAGCTAGCCGAAAGGGTTACTCCCTTGGATATAGAGACTAACAGAACGCCGGATGACTCTACAGTAGAAATCACGGAAGAGGCAGAGGAGGAGGATCCTGACACTTGGACTGAGGCTGATACAGATGAGTGTCCGAGCGATGAGGATTGGAGCCCGAGCCCTGAGGATCTTTCGATTGAGGAGGAGGACGAGTGACAGAGCAATATTAGGTGACAAGAGCGAGTAGAACCCGACGACTGTAGATTAGGTAATTCCCTTTTGAGTATGGTATTCCACTTCAAGTTATTAGACACCTGGCTCTACTATGCTGTAACCCCAAACCAGATTATGTTAAGTACTGATGTTTTGAAATCAAATCAAATGGGGTAACTTGTTTGAACTATGTTTTGGAAAACGAGTTTCAAAGTGCGATGTCCCGTGACATATCGGTTTGGAACTTGAAGGGTGGCATGCCTTTGAGAACAAAAATGTTTCACAACTCGGTTTCAAATTGAAAATGTTCTCATGAGCGTGTAAATCCAAAAAAAAAGACCCCAAATTTTAATTTAAATTGATTATGGTTTTCAAGTTGCCAAATCGGGGTGTTACAGTTGTGGTATCAGAGCCAGGTTGGTCTAAGAACTCCTGTGTGTGGACTTACATACTCTATCTTTGACTCTGAGTGTGCGCTAGTCATAAGATAACAATAGATAAGAATAGGAACGCTAGGAATGTATCGACGTATTCGTGAAAGGTGTTAGTTTCCGTTCGCAATAGAATCCGGGAACAGTGCTCAGTGTCGTCATGTGACGTCAATCTGTGATCTGAACCCTTCTTATTGACCTCCTTTTTATAATAACTTCTTTTGTTTGAAATAACCTTTGAGACATTGACCTGAGATCTTGCTTTGTGACTGGAACTCTCCTTTATTATTGGAAACTTTCTTGTGGAAACCCTGGATTTTTGTCAAATTGCTTTGACAAGACGTTTGGAAGAACCTTCTTCAGAATATTTGAGCCCTTGTTTGTTAAATGAACCTGACGTATTTGTTATGAACCCTTGGTATCCGGCATCCGTCATATGGGTGTTCTTAGATTAAGCGGTGTATTGTGAAGTATCCAGGAAAGTAAGGATTTGTTGATATGAAGTGTGAATCCTGGAAAAGATAGGAGTACCCTTTAGAGTCATAGGAAGGTGATGAGTTATGCCCATTTGAGTAGAGATTAGAATTTTGAGGGCGAATTGGTCAAAATGTTGGTCTAGATGGTGTAAGACAAGGAGGAAATTGAGAAAGTATGCGGGATCTAAGGTTATAACTGTCTAAATTTGAAAAGGCAGAATGGTTGAGTAAGAAAAAAAATAGGCGTTAATGTTGTGAAGTTGAATTGATGAATGGTGGAACTTGTCTTTAAAACCTTTAGGTATGACCCAAAGTTAGGATAGGGAAGTCAAGGCTTGACGTTATGAAGAATAATAGGTCACTGAACCGAAAGGGATGTCGATAGAGTAGAACTTGTGATAAGTGGAAAAGTTGGCAAAAGGTTTAGCACGTTTAAGTGGTATGATCGAATATTGAAGAACTGGGAGAGAAATAGAGCGTATTCCTTGAGGATTAGTGACAGTTAAGCAAAAGGGGAAGGGGAGATAATGGTCTTAGAAGTTGGATAACGATGATTAATGGAAAAAGCGTGAGATCATTAAAGATAGGAGATGAGAAATTGCATAGGAACGATTGAGGTATGGTAAAGAGTGAGAGTTTTAGAAGTTGAGTTGTGATCAAAACGGAGGTGTGTAGGGACATGATTTATTCAAGTTGGGGAGCAAGTGGAAATATGAAATTTTAGGAAATAGTTTGACTAGGCTTGAACTGATGGAGAAGAATTTAACTCCGAGATGTAGTAAAGTCTTGACCCACATGAGTCTAACCCTGCTATGTTTGGATGTTACCCGGAAGTCTCGGACCCTTGTAAAAACTCTTTGCTTTCCTTAAAACTATCTTGTTTGTAACCTATTCCGTTTGATAGCCAAGAGAACCCCGAGAGGTTACTTGCAAACGTAGTCCGCCTAAATAACTCGTAAGGATAGCAGATCGACAGTGCACAACCACGGATGTTCGCGACGATTGCTGCAGTTAGAATAGAGAGATTAATCAATTGAGCTACGCGTCCATAGCCAGACTCGCTCTACACAGCATTTCTCGAGGACGAGAAATCTCTAAGTTGGGGAGAATGTAACACCCCGCATTTTCCCGAACGTGCGTAAATTGAATTCGTTTAAAATAAACCCTGAGTTTTGCTCTCAAAAGGATTTTTCTAAAAAGAATTATTTATGACTTTATTCAAGAATGATTTCTTTATGGAAAGGACTTGCATTTTGATTGATGAACTTTGAGAATGCAATTTTTTGAATTTTTTGGAATTATTTACAAACTGTATTTCTGGAAATTTTGGAAGATGAATTTTTATAAAATCATGATTTCTGGAAAGCTGATGACTTTAAATAAAATTATCTTTTGGAAATTTTCTATTTGTACGAAAAACTTGATTTTTAAGGATTTCTAATTATGTGTTTTTTGTAGAGGATTGTTTCACTTTGAAAGAATTTAAGTTTTTCCTAGGATAATGATGTGTTCTCGTAGGAGATTAAATCAATTTCCATGATATAGAATTAATTGATGATATGTGCTCATTGTGACATGTGTTTGGTTTAATATGAACTTATTGTTTGAAAATAAACATGTGTGCATGTGTGTGTAAATGTGTTACGGTTTTGGGCATATAGGTGTGTATGTGACTTTTGAAAATGTTGCATAAATCACATGAACTAATGATCATGATGCCTTGACTAATTAAGAATAGGAATTCAAAATGAAAATGCATGAGGTGTGGGCATATGTGTGTGCCACGGTGATGGGTGTGTATGTGTATAGGTTAGAACCTTGACTCTTGGGTAGAAAAGAAAGGATTGGAAGTGACCATGCATGATGAAGTCTAGCCCTAGCCTAAGCACTTTGTCTCTTTGATTTAACCCTTGCCATGCAAATTTTTAGAAACCCAAATTTACCCTTCCTTTTAGTGCCTTGGCCGAACCTCAACTTAAGGGCAAAGGAGGCAAATTCGTTGGCCCTTAAATTTATCTTGCTTTAGTTCATTTCTCACATTTCAATCCCATTTCCTCCACTCACATATCCAAACACTTTCTAAGGGATCATCACACCCTTAGGAAAAAAAAGAGAGCAAGAGAAAGAGGGTGTGGCCGTAGGAAACAAGAAGGAGGAAGAAGGAGAATTAGACCAAGACTTTGAGTTTCCTTGGAGATCAAGACCCTTAGGAGTTAGAAGACCAACTTCCTTGGTAGGTTATGTGAAGATCAAGAGAAAACCATGATAGTTAGATTTGCTTTTGGATTTGTAACTTTTCTTTCCTTTTTCCCTTTCATTGCATGTTTGTCTTTATGGCATGAAAGATGAGTGCAAGTATGTCTTAGCCTTCACTATGGACTTTTTAAATTGGTTTGTAATATGTGGACTCATGGACTCTTTAAGCTTCGGTTATGGCTTCATTAGGTAGATCATGATGATTTTCTAAACAAGCTTCTAAAGGATCTAACTTATTATTTGAGATTTTGAGAAAACTAAAATGAAAACTTCATGCATGTTGAATTTATCCTCTTAAACCGTGAAACGTGAGGTTTTTATGAAAAAGTTTAGTAAATAATTTATGATCTAGGTTTGATTTGTGACAAGGTGAAGAATTTATGCCTTGCATGATTGATCTCTTATGTTCAATCCATGACCTATGTGTATGTATGTGAATGTTTGATTAACAATTTCATGATCTAAGTTTATTGAGAAGAAAATAGGGATTTTTAGTTTTGCATGTTGACTTTGTGATGATTTTGATTGACCTTTGTATGTGCATGCATTAATCCATGTTTGTTGATAAAAAGTTAGGACTTTGAGGCTTTGCATGTCAAGTTTCAAATGAAAAAGGCTATGTTTCCGTTTGTGTATGTCTCGGCCTAGTAGAAATAAATAGGATAATGGACTTTAAAGTGATTTTTCTTCTTATGAGCATGATTTGATTTAAAGACTTGTTTTATATGTGTGGTGTTGATATGAAGGCCATTCAGCCATGAGTGCTAAAAATATTTTGGTGCATGATTTTTTTTAGATGCATGTATGTATTAGGAAATGATTTAGTGGTCTTAAATCCATGGATGCCATTCTTTCTAGAAGTCTAAGCTATAATTCAAGTTTCTATCAAAAGGTCTAAAGAAAACCTCATAATGGCTCATGCATGTTGGTGTGATTAAATGGTGATGTGTGATCTATATTGTTTGCTTTGATTAATTATCTTTAGTATGTCAAAAAGTAAACTAAAATTCTTGCCTCGTGTGTGATGATATTCGACCTTGAGGTAGGAGAATAGGGAAGTGTGTTTAATTATCATTTAGGATGTATGTAGACCTTAGACTAAGATTAGCTTAATTTAGGAGCATAAAGGTGCATGTATGAAATAACCAATTTAAAGGAAAATAAAATAAATCTTTGAAATGATTTGTAGCTTTAATTGTTGTTTGAATTGAAGTGAAGAAAATGAAATTGAAGTTGTCAAATTTCCTTATGATGTGTAACATCCTAACATTTATATAACTTATTTACTAATAATTATGTTGGTTTTCAAATAGGACTTGAAAAATTTCGTTTAAATCTTAACGAAAATCCGACAGAGTCTCCTCTGTTTATCGGACATTCCCAAAAATAACATTTATAAACCTGTCAACCAGTACAGTTCAGAAAATATTTATAAACATACTAATTTAATTTTTCATGCCCTGCTAATCCAATAAAACATATTCAGGGCTTGCACGAATGAAATATAACAAATCAAAATAAAACTAAATTTTAAACATAATAAATAACTCTCTCTCCTAATTAATTTTACAACACTCCACGGGGTGGAGTGTAGTTCTGCTCGGCCAAAAGTATTGCAAGCTCAAACCTCAGTACCTGTGGAAATAGTAAGGAGTGAGCATTACACATAAAATGGGGAAACAGTTTCCAAATATGACATAATGCAACACCAAGTCATACACATATAACAGTTCAATCACCAAATAATAAAGCACAACATATGACAGTTCATTATCAAAATGTTTCATTGGTTACTCAAGTCAATCTTGCATATTCATTCTTATACATCATTTTCTTAAAGTCTTTTGTTCCATACACTTTATTCATATTCATAATTCTTTTCAATCTGTCGCTGGTCACGACCTACTGCGTCTGCACCCATGTGCACTCACGTCTTACTGCGTCCGGGTATATTTTCATTCTCCCCTGGTCACGACCTACTGCGTCTGCACCCCTGTGCACTCACGTCTTACTGCGTCCGGGTATATTTTTCATTCTCCCCTGGTCACGACCTACTGCGTCTGCACCCCTGTGCACTCACGTCTTACTGCGTCCGGGTATATTTTCATTCTCCCCTGGTCACGACCTACTGCGTCTGCACCCCTGTGCACTCACGTCTTACTGCGTCCGGGTATATTTTTCATTCTCCCCTGGTCACGACCTACAGCGTCTGCACCCCTGTGCACTCACGTCTTACTGCGTCTGGGTATATTTTTCATTCTCCCCTGGTCACGACCTACTGCGTCTGCACCCCTGTGCACTCACGTCTTACTGCGTCCGGGTATATTTTTCATTCTCCCCTGGTCACGACCTACTGCGTCTGCACCCCTGTGCACTCACGTCTTACTGCGTCCGGGTATATATTTTTCCACTTTTCTTTTTTTATCCTTTATAAATAACATTCCTTCTTAATCATATTAACCAGTCCATTTTTCCAGAAAACCTCTTAACTGTTTAACAAGTACATTACTCAAAATTAGTCAAAACATAACACATTTGCATTATCAAATCACCACTATTAAAACTTATAATTTAATTAGCACAAAATAAACATTTTATTAATATCATCCCCATTATCCTTAATTCATACTTAATTTCCATACTTTTCCTTGGTTTACAAAATAAAATCATAACTCAAACATTTAACGAAATCAGCACTTCAATTATAAACAACACCAAGTCACATGCTTATATACCAAATATTCAAAATAAAGCATATCATCATCTAATTAATTTTCCTATGTCAGAAGCTCTAGTTATTTATTATCCTATATTATAACAACCTAATTAACACATAACTCTTAGTACCCATTATATGCATATTGTAAACTAAACCCCAGAGTAAGGTAATACTCACTATAACCCACTCCTTACCTCAAGCTCTTTGAATTAGAGGGAGAATTTGTGCTTGGAGAACACTTGAGAAGATGCCACAACTCAATAGAGAGGGAGGAACCTAAAATCCATAAAATAAAGAGACAAACATTTAGCTTTTACCCACAATATTGAGGGAAATTCGTGACCCCCCTTCATGGTTTCTCTATGTTGATGCCTAAAGCTCCATGAGAGGAAGAGAGAGAGAAATTTGAATTCTTAAGGAGAGAAAGAGAAGAACAACATCAACAACCACTTACTTGGAGCAACAAGGAAGGACTTGTGGATGGACATGGAGTGATCCTCTTGAGGATTGATTAATGAAAATGGAAGGTTTGGTGCCCTAAGAGAGAGAGGGATTCGAATATGGCAAGAAAGAGAAGAGAGAACGCTTTTAATTTTTTCTGCACAGACCCACTTTAATCGATTAATAATCGATTATGAAGATTCCAACATTCTGGACTTAATCGATTAAGCTGCAGCTTAATCGATTAAGTTGCAGAGTTTTCAGCACCCCGACTTTGAATGGCCATAACTTCTTCGTTACCCGTTGGATCTTCCTCAAATTTTAAGGCAAGCTTCCTTGCATATCCTACTTCACATCCAACGGTAGAATTTATCTTTTGAGCTACCAATCTTATTACTTTAATTTCCTAAGTTCCTATGTTTTAAACCTAAAATTACATGCTAATTTGGCTAAGTTTCTCACTCTTGCTCTCACTTCTTCTACCCTAAGACCATCATAACATAAATTACAATATAAGTAAATTTTGGGATGTTACAATTCTCCCCCACTTATTGGAATTTCGTCCCCGAAATTCCGTTCAATTCCTTCAAATGGAGAACCATCCCAGACAAAATAGTCTTCTAACTACGACACTCACTTCTCTCTAGTTCTACTCCCCCACTTGACATCGGCATACCATTTTGCATTAGTACACCATTGCACTCTTGCACTCAATGAAGAATACAAGTTACGGTTCAATTTGGTTAGTTTTCGACGCGAAATTCTCTATGGTTTTCAAGGTTTTACACAATTGGCAGTCACTCATTTCAAGGGTTCTACTAGGAAGACTCCCAACTGGTCTGGGGTTTCAAGAATCAGGTACGGTTCTCCCAACAATTAGAGATAGTTTTCTAAGGTCATCTGGGTTTTCTCAAGAAATTTTACAACAAGGGTTGGGAATACTGCTATTCAGGCGAATGCCTTCCTTCCTTGCCTATTTGGTTTGGTGCTAATTAAAGATTTCCAATGATATCTGCGATTAATAAAGAAAAGGATTGGGGTGCCTATCCCAATCTCAAATCCATCAATGGTAACATCGTGGTCAGGTTCTCTAACAGCACTGACACTTAACAACCGAAGCAATCCGAACAACCCAAATCTACTTCTACACCCTATCTATCCGACAACATCCACAGGGATTTGAGCCTACTCTACCCAAGTACATACAACTTATGTACTACTCTTAAGTCCTAATCAAACACATTCATTATTCAAGTAAGCATTTATTACATACACATCATTCAAAATTCAAACATGCTCAACAACATTTCAGATCAACTCATGTTTACAACCATCAATCATGACTTAAACTCTAGCTCTTCCTAATCTAGCCATGATCTACCTGGACTAGCCTCAGGTTAGGCTTACATCTACACACACTTAAGCAAAGTTTCAAATAATCAAACCATTCAAATGTTATGCCAAAACTTTGATAAAAGTGATCACCATGTATGGGGATTAAAGTTCAATAAATACAACCCCCATACTAAAAGAGTACTTACACATTTTGAAAGTCGATGCGGAGTTTCAAGAAGATAATTCATGCATTCATATATATATATATAGTAAAAGTAGCGTATTAGAAAAATATTGATGTGGTGGTATGAAGATAGAATCAAGGTTTTTGAAAAATCGAGTTCTTTTCTTAAGGGAAAAACATTTTGATTTGTTTTACGTACAATTCTTAGGAAAAGATTAAATCATGAAAATTTATTTTACACTTTAAAACCTTGATATTTTCATGCCAAATAACTCGGATGAAACTCCAAAAACAATCTTTGTAAATCGAAGCATATGTTTTCGAAACAAGTTACCTTCATCTAACTTCGGGGAAACTTTGATGAAGGTTTAAGATCCATGAAGAATGTTTTGATAAATGCCAAAAGGTTTTGAACAAGCTACAAATGTGTTGATCAAGTTCAAGTTCAACAAGCAACAACAAACATCAAGTGATGAAGAGAGAGCCAACTCATGAAGACTTAGTTTGGTAGTTTGTGTTTTAATGTTTTATCTTTTGCCTCACAAGTCTTTTAGTTTATGAGTTTGGGTAGAGTTTATTAGAGGGTAGTGAATCTCTTTTGATTGCATGATTATATCATATTTTGAGTATTCACTTTGCCTAAAATCAATAGGTGGCTTAAAGGTTTGAAAGAAAAGGTTTAGTTTTTGAGAAAACAAGTTTTAAGTGATTTTTAATGTTAATAATCGATTAACAGTTTTTGATAATTGATTAACAGTGTATTTTGAACAGATAATCGATTAACAAACTTTTGATAATCGATTATCTGAACTTTTACTCGAGTAAAACCTTTTTCACTCGAGTGAAATTTATGCAGCTTTCGTATTACTCGAGTAACACTCATTTCACTCGAGTAACTTGATCAGATATGGTTTTTTAAATACGTTTTTCACTTCTCAAAAGCCATTCTAAGTGCTCCAACTTTTGGGTATTCTATATAAACCTTTTCCTAATCATTTCTATCAACTAGAATCATTTTGATACACAATTTTACAAAGAATCAAAGCCACACTATTCTCTCTCACTCTCTCAAGATCAAAGCTTTCATTTTTATATTCTTTGATCAAGAACCTTGAATCTCTCATGTTGATATTTCATAGCTTTTGAAAGAGATTCATAGGATTGTTATTTTGTTTTCATTTGTGTTGTAATCATTGCAAGAGGCAAACATTCTACAACAAAGGAAGCCTTGATTTTGTGAATCAAGCAAGTTTAGTTGAAAGTCTTGAAGAAGCATTTCATCAAGCATTTGGAAGGCACTTTGAAGAATCTCAAAGTACTTGGAAGTCTTGTGAGTGAAGCAAGCAAAGAAGACTTGTTGTGGGGTTATCAACAAGCAAGTAGAGGTTAGATTAGATATCAATAGGATTGCAAGACAAGGGTGTGGTATCTCTTGTAGGCTAGCAAGAAGGAAGTCTTGTGAGGCATTTACTTGTAATTTGAGAAACTCTAATTCCTCATAGTGAAGAATCTCTCTTGGTTGAAGAGGGGACTGGAGTAGCTTTCAAGTGGATGAAAGTGAACCAGGATAAATCACTGTGTCGTATCTCTAAACCCTTAACTCTTTACATTCAAGTCTTTAATTGTGTTCTTGATTGAAAACCTAGAAAAAGTGATTTTTCTATATTTGATTGAATTGAATCTTTATTGTGCAAAATTGATAAAGGGAAAATCATTTTCATAAACTAGGTGAATCAATAAGAATATTGGTGTTGTTTGTTTCCGCTTAATCTCTGATCATATAATATTTGTTAATTGATTGATTTTCATTGGTTTTAATCGTTTAGATTTGTTTCTTGAGAAAATCTTTCAAAGTTTCTATAACACCTATTCAACCCCCCCTTCTAGGTGTTCTCCTAGTGTTCCTAGTTATTTCACCCACCGAGTGTAGTTTTCCAACAATTGGTATCAGAGCTCGGTCGAAAGACACGAGCATAGAGTTTTTTCGTTAAAGATCCTAAGGAAACTACAATGGGTTCTACGAATCCTTTTGGTGGTGAAGGTGCTTCAATAAATCACCCTCCTATGTTTGGTGGAGAGGGTTATGGTTATTGGAAAATTAGGATGAGAATCTTTATAGAAGCCATAGATGTGAACATTTGGGAAGCCATTGAAAATGGTCCTTATATTCCCTCAAAAGATGTAGAAGGTGTGCTTACCCTAACTCCCAAAGATAAGTGGACCGATGATGATAAAAGAAAAATTCAATATGATTTAAAAGCAAAGAATATCATCACCTCCGCTCTATCTTATGATGAGTTCTTTAGAGTCTCCCAATGTAAAGATGCCAAAGATATGTGGGACACCTTGCAAGTCACACATGAAGGCACTAGTGAAGTTAGGCGTGCTAGATTAAATTCTTTGATGCATGAATATGAATTGTTTCGTATGTTGCCTAATGAATCTATATGTTTTATGCAAAAACGTTTTACTCATATTGTTAATCATCTCATTGCTCTTGGTAAAACTTTCGTGAATTGTGAACTTGTTAACAAAGTTTTAAGATGTCTAAGTAGGGAATGGCAACCCAAGGTTACCGCAATTGTTGAATCAAAGGACTTGGACACCATGGACTTAGCAACACTTTTTGGAAAGCTACAAGAACATGAAATGGAGCTTGAACGTTTGCAAATGCATGAAGAGTCAGATAAGTACAAAGAGATAAAAGGAATTGCTCTTAAAGCTCAAAGGTCATATAAAAAGGAAGAGAGTTCCGTTGATGATGATGTTGATAATGAAGATTCCGATTCGGACATTGATGAAGAGGAGATGAAGCTTCTACTAAGAAAGTTCAATAAAATTCTAAGGAGAAAAGGAAGGTTGAACAAAGACAAAAGTAAAGAGAAGGATCCCCCACACTACAAGACCAAGACTTCAAAAGAAGGTGTAGTTTGCCATGAATGTGGAAAGCCCGGTCATCTCAAGTACTCATGCTCTAAGTATCTCAAGAAGAAGGAGAAAGAGAAGAAAAATGCAAAACACAAAAGGGCATACATAGTTTGGAATAGTGATGATGAACAAGACAAGAAAAGCACAACTAGTAGTTCTTCGGATGATGAACATGCCGCTTGTCTCAACTTGATAGCTCTAGTACATGAAGAGGAAAGCTCAAATGATGAATCAAGTGAGCAAAGTGACGAAAGCGATGTAAGTCTTACTAAATCCGAAATTTCTTCAAATTATGAAATGTTATATAATGCTTATGAAGAAATGCATAAACAATTTAAGAAACTAGCTTTGAAAAACATTGAAAGGAAGAAGCTCATTTTGAAACATCAACAAGAGATTTTAGAACTTCAAAAACAAGTTGATGAGCTTAATCTTCAAAATGAAACTCTTGATCTCATATATGCTAGTTCTTCTTGTGATTGTGCTAGTAGATTGAATATTGTGGTTGATTGTGAGAATTGCAAGTTGCTCAAAGATGAAAATGCTATTTTGAAAAATAAGCTTGCAAGTTTCTCAAATGGTGATATTAGATTGCGAACATTGTTAAATTTTCAAAGAGAAAATTCAAACAAGTTTGGTTTGGGTTATACTAATGCTAAGAGTAAATCTCATAGAAATGTTGTTGATTTTTCAAAAGTTGATTTTTCAAATGCACCAACATGTTTCTATTGTGGTACTCATGGACATACTTCAAATGTATGTTATGTTAAAGTGCATGGTATACCTAAAGGAGACTTTGTTTGGATGAAAAAGGGTGAGAGTCCCTACACTAACAAAAATGGATCCAAAACCATTTGGATACCAAAAAGCAAAGCATGATTGTTTTTGTAGGTATGATTGAAGAGCAAAAGGACTTTCATGTGATATTCATTCATTTGCTACTTCAATTGGTATCAAGAAGAAAATCCTACAAATTGGTAACATTTGATATTTTACAATTGGTATCATGATATTGGTATACAATTTGTTTGATATTGATTACTCAATGATACTAATTTTAATCATTAGATGATTATCATGCTTTGGTTATATTTCTTCTATTTTGGCTTAGATCTTATTTCAATTGGTATTTGTTTAGTTACAATTGGTATATATTTCTTTTTGATAATGCCAAAGGGGGAGAAATATGATGTTTTTGAAACAAAGGGAGAAATTTTTAAATGGTATGTTTGGAGAAAGGTTGTTTTGTTGTTTTTATGTAGGTTGAGCAAAGTTGTTGAAGATAGGGGGAGAATCAAGCTTACTCAATTGGATTTCAAATGTCAAAAGCATTAATTGAGGGGGAGCAAGAGTCTCACCAAGTGATCAAATGGTTCAAGCATCAACAACTTCAATGAACTTCAAATGATTTCAAAACATGTTTGTCATTTTCAAAAAGGGGGAGATTGTAAGATCCATGAAGAATGTTTTGATAAATGCCAAAAGGTTTTGAACAAGCTACAAATGTGTTGATCAAGTTCAAGTTCAACAAGCAACAACAAACATCAAGTGATGAAGAGAGAGCCAACTCATGAAGACTTAGTTTGGTAGTTTGTGTTTTAATGTTTTATCTTTTGCCTCACAAGTCTTTTAGTTTATGAGTTTGGGTAGAGTTTATTAGAGGGTAGTGAATCTCTTTTGATTGCATGATTATATCATATTTTGAGTATTCACTTTGCCTAAAATCAATAGGTGGCTTAAAGGTTTGAAAGAAAAGGTTTAGTTTTTGAGAAAACAAGTTTTAAGTGATTTTTAATGTTAATAATCGATTAACAGTTTTTGATAATTGATTAACAGTGTATTTTGGACAGATAATCGATTAACAAACTTTTGATAATCGATTATCTGAACTTTTACTCGAGTAAAACCTTTTTCACTCGAGTGAAATTTATGCAGCTTTCGTATTACTCGAGTAACACTCATTTCACTCGAGTAACTTGATCAGATATGGTTTTTTAAATACGTTTTTCACTTCTCAAAAGCCATTCTAAGTACTCCAACTTTTGGGTATTCTATATAAACCTTTTCCTAATCATTTCTATCAACTAGAATCATTTTGATACACAATTTTACAAAGAATCAAAGCCACACTATTCTCTCTCACTCTCTCAAGATCAAAGCTTTCATTTTTATATTCTTTGATCAAGAACCTTGAATCTCTCATGTTGATATTTCATAGCTTTTGAAAGAGATTCATAGGATTGTTATTTTGTTTTCATTTGTGTTGTAATCATTGCAAGAGGCAAACATTCTACAACAAAGGAAGCCTTGATTTTGTGAATCAAGCAAGTTTAGTTGAAAGTCTTGAAGAAGCATTTCACCAAGCATTTGGAAGGCACTTTGAAGAATCTCAAAGTACTTGGAAGTCTTGTGAGTGAAGCAAGCAAAGAAGACTTGTTGTGGGGTTATCAACAAGCAAGTAGAGGTTAGATTAGATATCAATAGGATTACAAGGCAAGGGTGTGGTATCTCTTGTAGGCTAGCAAGAAGGAAGTCTTGTGAGGCATTTACTTGTAATTTGAGAAACTCTAATTCCTCATAGTGAAGAATCTCTCTTGGTTGAAGAGGGGACTGGAGTAGCTTTCAAGTGGATGAAAGTGAACCAGGATAAATCACTGTGTCGTATCTCTAAACCCTTAACTCTTTACATTCAAGTCTTTAATTGTGTTCTTGATTGAAAACCTAGAAAAAGTGATTTTTCTATATTTGATTGAATTGAATCTTTATTGTGCAAAATTGATAAAGGGAAAATCATTTTCATAAACTAGGTGAATCAATAAGAATATTGGTGTTGTTTGTTTCCGCTTAATCTCTGATCATATAATATTTGTTAATTGATTGATTTTCATTGGTTTTAATCGTTTAGATTTGTTTCTTGCGAAAATCTTTCAAAGTTTCTATAACACCTATTCAACCCCCCCCCCCTTCTAGGTGTTCTCCTAGTGTTCCTAGTTATTTCACCCACCGAGTGTAGTTTTCCAACAGAAGGAATATGAAATTACTCAAGATTAGCAAACTCAATGAGAAAGGGTATATGTGGTTGATTAGAAAGTTTACTTTGATGCTTCTTCATAAATTTAAATAGTTTCATTCCCTTTGACTTTGAGTTTGGAAACTAAGCTTCATTCCGAATTGAGTAAAGTCACATGGAAGGAGTTCCTATTTAATCGGCGTGTGGCTTGTTTTAAAAGAATGAATTCACCGCTCGATTACCTAAGAATCCCTTGTTTACTCACTAACTTTTCCAAAATTTCATGATACGGCTTAGCACTAAATTTGGAAGGATTTCTGATTTTGTTAAAATCAGTGGAATTCATTTTGAATTCAATTTCAAAACATGGAAATTCACTTTGGTTACTATCACACTTAAATATCAAATGGTTCCTGACTTTAAAACTATTTTACTTGGGAACCACTCGATCCTTTGATAGCAACACTATTTTATAAAGAGGTTTTCAAAAATGGTGTTATGCTCCAAAACAGTTTCAACGTTCACATGTTCGAACAATTGCAGGTATCATCCAAATGCACAATTTATAATTTAGACGAACACAAGACAGCACGTAGCATCGTACCTATACATATATATATATATATATATATATATATATATATCGAACATACATCCTAGCTTTAAGCAGTCGCCTAAGGTTTTCAAGCATTTAATTGTTTAAACCTAAACCAACGCTACGTACTACTTGAGGGTTTCTTATTTTCTATTCTATGCACATAATTCTAGCAACTATTACAGCTAACTAGACTTCGAATCCTTCTAAATTTGGGATCTTCCTAAATTCCCAAAATACTCGCCGAAACTTAAGGACAGGATGGTGATATCTACCAATATATGTATACTTGAGGTGATCACGCTCAAACATACACCACATTAGTGATAAGACCATTCTCGTCTTACTTAAGTTCGAATCACTCAACCTATTAGTTTTAAAACGTTGAAACCTGGTTTTGTGTGTCACATTTAGAATTGGTTTACATAGCACGAAACTAAAGATCGTTTCCTCCCGGTGGGGTAGCAACTTAGTGCTCTTGCCCGTCGGGGTATCGCTTCCTTAGTCTCGTCGTTCATCCATTTCTAAATCTGCCTCTTCCACAAAATTTCAGATTTGCATGGTAAGCTTCACATAGTTTAGATGAACTTAAAAGAGGTTTTCAAATGCTTACCACGCCTCCCAAATAATTAAAATAAAAACATACAAGAAAGCTTAAACACTCACTATACTATACTCCTCACAATCTCCATTATCACCTAGCAATGATACTCGCTACACCTTAAAACAAACTCTAGTTCTAACTCTAAGTTACTCGCTTGGTGAGTAAACTGCAGGAGTAATGAGTTACTCCCTTCAGGCCGAGGAAAAACTGCTCTGATACCATAATGTAACATCCTAACATTTATATAGGACTTGAAAAATTTCGTTTAAATCTTAACGAAAATCCGACAAAGTCTCCTCTGTTTATCGGACTTTCCCAAAAATAACATTTATAAACCTGTCAACCAGTACAGTTCAGAAAATATTTATAAACATACTAATTTAATTTTTCATGCCCTACTAATCCAATAAAACATATTCATGGCTTGCACGAATGAAATATAACAAATCAAAAGAAAACTAAATTTTAAACATAATAAATAACTCTCTCTCCTAATTAATTTTACAACACTCCACGGGGTGGAGTGTAGTCCTGCTCGGCCAAAAGTATTGCAAGCTCAAACCTCAATACCTGTGGAAATAGTAAGGAGTGAGCATTACACATAAAATGGGGAAACAGTTTCCAAATATGACATAATGCAACACCAAGTCATACACATATAACAGTTCAATCACTAAATAATAAAGCACAACATATGACAGTTCATTATCAAAATGTTTCATTGGTTACTCAAGTCAATCTTGCATATTCATTCTTATACATCATTTTCTTAAAGTCTTTTGTTCCATACACTTTATTCATATTCATAATTCTTTTCAATCTGTCGCTGGTCACGACCTACTGCGTCTGCACCCATGTGCACTCACGTCTTACTGCGTCCGGGTATATTTTCATTCTCCCCTGGTCACGACCTACTGCGTCTGCACCCCTGTGCACTCACGTCTTACTGCGTCCGGGTATATTTTTCATTCTCCCCTGGTCACGACCTACAGCGTCTGCACCCCTGTGCACTCACGTCTTACTGCGTCCGGGTATATTTTTCATTCTCCCCTGGTCACGACCTACTGCGTCTGCACCCCTGTGCACTCACGTCTTACTGCGTCCGGGTATATTTTTCATTCTCCCCTGGTCACGACCTACTGCGTCTGCACCCCTGTGCACTCACGTCTTACTGCGTCCGGGTATATATTTTTCCACTTTTCTTTTTTTATCCTTTATAAATAACATTCCTTCTTAATCATATTAACCAGTCCATTTTTCCAGAAAACCTCTTAACTGTTTAACAAGTACATTACTCAAAATTAGTCAAAACATAACACATTTGCATTATCAAATCACCACTATTAAATCTTATAATTTAATTAGCACAAAATAAACATTTTATTAATATCATCCCCATTATCCTTAATTCATACTTAATTTCCATACTTTTCCTTGGTTTATAAAATAAAATCATAACTCAAACATTTAACGAAATTAGCACTTCAATTATAAACAACACCAAGTCACATGCTTATATACCAAATATTCAAAATAAAGCATATCATCATCTAATTAATTTTCCTATGTCATAAGCTCTAGTTATTTATTACCCTATATTATAACAACCTAACTAACACATAACTCTTAGTACCCATTATATGCATATTGTAAACTAAACCCCAGAGTAAGGTAATACTCACTATAACCCACTCCTTACCTCAAGCTCTTTGAATTAGAGGGAGAATTTGTGCTTGGAGAACACTTGAGAAGATGCCACAACTCAATAGAGAGGGAGGAACCTAAAATCCATAAAATAAAGAGACAAACAATAAGCTTTTACCCACAATATTGAGGGAAATTCGTGACCCCCCTTCATGGTTTCTCTATGTTGATGCCTAAAGCTCCATGAGAGGAAGAGAGAGAGAAATTCGAATTCTTAAGGAGAGAAAGAGAAGAACAACATCAACAACCACTTACTTGGAGCAACAAGGAAGGACTTGTGGATGGACTTGGAGTGATCCTCTTGAGGATTGATTAATGAAAATGGAAGGTTTGGTGCCCTAAGAGAAAGAGGGATTCGAATATGGCAAGAAAGAGAAGAGAGAACGCTTTTAGTTTTTTCTGCACAGACCCACTTAAATCGATTAATAATCGATTATGAAGATTCCAACATTCTGGACTTAATCGATTAAGCTGCAGCTTAATCGATTAGGTTGCAGAGTTTTCAGCACCCCAACTTTGAATGGCCATAACTTCTTCGTTACCCGTTGGATCTTCCTCAAATTTTAAGGCAAGCTTCCTTGCATATCCTACTTCACATCCAACGGTGGAATTTATCTTTTGAGCTACCAATCGTATTATTTTAATTTCCTAAGTTCCTATGTTTTAAACCTAAGATTACATGCTAATTTGGCTAAGTTTCTCACTCTTGCTCTCACTTCTTCTACCCTAAGACCATCATAACATAAATTACAATATAAGTAATGTTTGGGATGTTACATGATGCTCACGGTTTCAATCTCTGAAGGCATGGAATAATTTCTTTTCTTGTTCTGGTTGTGTGCTATGTCATTGCAAGATCTCATTTAAATGTTCTGGGTAATATATGTTTAGATGATTAGAAGAATTTCTTTTAAATGAATTATGAGAATTATTATATGCTATGTTTATGCTATTATCTGTTTGATGAAATGATGTAATTCCTTTTCTTCTTTTCGGATTTTAGGACTAGAAATAAATAAATTGATTTCAAGGTCTGGAAATTATTAGTAGTTAGGAAATGTCTATCCTAGGTAATTCGGTTTTGTCATGATTTAACTAAGGGGTTAAGCTTGAATTGTTTTCTCATGCATGATTAGTTTGTGTGTCAACGTTATAAATTGATTTAATGTAACTTTAGAATTTCATCTTTTAAATCTCGTTATTCTGTTGAATGTTTCCATACCCCAAACGTTTTGAAGCAAGTTTTAATGAGGAAATAAAGTTTATTTGAATAAAAGAGTATTTCCAAATTGTTTTCAAAAGTTTTTCTCAAAAACCGTCTTAAGCATAAATATTGAATTGAATTTGAAAAACATTGGACAATGATAACAAGTTTTTAAAAGAGAAATTGTTTTCAGAACCGAATTCACCACATATATCCAGTTCGTTTTTTAATGCACGGGAAAATGTCTTAGTTAAGCAATGGACAAGAGGATAAGAGGCGAGGAGAGATGATCGGGAAACCTTGGAGAGCTATAGGACGTTCGTCATCGAGGTGAGAGAGGGGCTTTCCCTTAAGACGCCGTGGTAATTAGGTAACATATTAAGGCGTCCAATCATCTCAAAGATTGGACCCCAATCTCATTTAGCGTAGTGGTGTATGTGATAGCACGTGTTTGATTGCTTTAGCTATCCACCTGAACGGCTGAGATTGGTTGTTAAGCATGATATTATATTTTTTGTTTGTTTATGCTTGAGCTGTCAGTTGCTTTCATTTTGCGAATGATATATGATTATTTAAGTAATTATGATACTATTGGAAATTATTTGATTGTGCGTTAATGATAAAGTTATGAGAGTAACAAGCTAAGAAGGATGAGGGAAGAATAATGAATTTGAATAACGAGAATGGGTAAGAGAGAATGGAAAATTATGACTGAATTGTGAGAAAGTAGATGGTGACTGGAAATTTGGAATGAACGAGAGGAGTTGCTGAATCCAAATTGGGCGAGGAAGAACACCAGTGATGTTGCTGAATCACAGTTGGCAAAGAGTACAATGATGTCTTGCTGAGTGGCACGCTAATCTGAAACAATAATGCTAATGTTGATGAGAGCAGTGTGGTCGTGACATGAGAAAGAGAAAGATGATGCGATGATGATTGTGATGACTCAAGTGATGCTATGTAAGTTAGGGGGAATTAGATGCGAACGATTAGCGATCGGGTCTCATTGAAGGGATGCACCAAGGATGAGCCGATCATTAGGACTAAGCCGTAATTAAAACTCTTTGAAAGATTTTAAAAGACATTAACAATTGCGGTGAGGTATGAGTGTCGTATCGAAGTAGTGGAGAGGAAGAAATGATAAGTATCTACGGATACTTAGGACGAGATTGCATTAGGGGAGGACGATGATGGTGAAACGTCAAGAAGTCTAGAGTGTGTTTCTAGGCGGAACGAACTCCACATGTGGCGCACTAACGTGGTGGGGACTGGGTCCAATGCCGTGGTAAAGTTCTGCAGGCCTACTAGAAACATATTGTCGCCCCCTAGATTGCAAATCGAGAACAGTGAGAGGGACTGGAACGGGGCATTGTGTTTGCCACTGCGTGGACAGTGAGCCTTCTTAATATTGAAATGATTTGAGGACGAGATCCTCCTGGTTTGGGACCATTTATGTGTTGTGACAGCTGTCGTGCCCGCGTGGTAAAGGTCCTGTACTCCTGTTTGCTTCCGACTAGGTTGGGTGGTTGACCGAGGAGATGTAGACGTGTGTGAGCTCAATGATGTCTCCCCCCATCATTGATGCTAATCGAATTGATAAGACTTAAATAAACCAAAATGTTCCAAAGATATGTGTAATAATGATTATAGTACTAATGAAAATGATAATGCTGATACCAAGCGTTGGATAAGGTTGAGATTGAGAAATGAGAGAGAATGAAAGAAAAGTATCATGGTGAAGGAGGTGTTTGTGTTGAGCATGCAAATATTGTGGTAAATGATTGGATAATTATGTATGTGTACATCCTGATAATTAGATGTGTTGTTTTGATTTGACTTATGCTATTATGTTCCCTTTTTACATTTATTTGGTCTTAGTACTTACCTAATGTAATCCCACATAGACGACATTGCCGTTTTGGGTAGCTCACTCTCTCTTTTCTCTACAATTCTGTTATGTATAAAAATGTGCGGATCCTAGATGGACAACATTGCAAGATATCAGCGGTTCAGGGAGATAGGAGCCCTACCAATGAGAGGAGATAACAACGCTATGTCGGCCTACGTGGTATTCTTTCTAAGGATTCAACGCAGAAGCGTAGAGCTAGCCGAAAGGGTTACTCCCTTGGATATAGAGACTAACAGAACGCCAGATGACTCTACAGTAGAAATCACGGAGGAGGAAGAGGAGGAGGATCCTGACACTTGGACTGAGGCTGATACAGATGAGTGTCCGAGCGATGAGGATTGGAGCCCGAGCCCTGAGGATCTTTCGATTGAGGAGGAGGACGAGTGACCGAGCAATATTAGGTGACAAGAGCGAGTAGAACCCGACGACTATAGATTAGGTAATTCCCTTTTGAGTATGGTATTCCACTTCAAGTTATTAGACACCTGGCTCTACTATGCTGTAACCCCAAACCAGATTATGTTAAGTACTGATGTTTTGAAATCAAATCAAATGGGGTAACTTGTTTGAACTACGTTTTGGAAAACGAGTTTCAAAGTGTGATGTCCCGTGACATATCGGTTTGGAACTTGAAGGGTGGCATGCCTTTGAGAACAAAAATGTTTCATAACTCGGTTTCAAATTGAAAATGTTCTCATGAGCGTGTAACTCCAAAAAAAAATAAAGACCCCAAATTTTAATTTAAATTGATTATGGTTTTCAAGTTGCCAAATTGGGGTGTTACAGAACATACCAGAATGGAAGTGGGATGGAATAGCTATGGAATTTGTAAGTGGTTTTCCAAGAACAAGAGAAAGTTTCGATGCGATTTGGGTCGTGGTTGATCGCTTAATGAAGTCAGCTCACTTCATTCCCATCAACATGCAATATCCGTTGGAGAAGCTTGCAAGATTATACATCAAGGAGATCGTAAGATTGCATGGAATCCCCTCAAGTATCATATCGGATCGTGATCCTCGCTTCGTGTCTCGCTTCTGGCAAAGTTCGAATCAAGCATTAGGAACGCAATTAAGGATGAGTTCAGCCTATCACCCGCAAACGGACGGTCAATCGGAGAGAATAATCCAATCTTTAGAAGATTTGATCCGTGCTTGTATTTTAGAGTATCAAGAAAGTTGGGATCGTTTGTTGCCGCTTGTAGAGTTCACCTATAACAATAGTTATCACGCGAGCATCGGTATGGCCCCGTATGAAGCCCTCTATGGAAGGAAGTGTAGGACCCCGCTATGTTGGTTCCAAGTGGGGGAGAATGCTCTTATCGGACCTGAGTTAGTTCAAGAAACAACCGAAAAGATCAAGGTCATCCAAGAGAAGATGAAGACTGCACAAAGTCGTCAGAAGAGTTACGCCGACCAACGAAGATCCAAACTCAAATTTCAAGAATGAGATCATGTATTTCTGCGAGTGGTACCGACGACTGGTATTGGAAGAATAATGAAACCAAAGAAGTTATCTCCTAAGTTTATAGGCCCTTATCAGATTCTGAAACGAGTCGGTCCTGTCGCGTACCAGATCGCCTTACCCCCATTTCTGTCCAACCTGCACAACGTATTTCATATCTCTCAGCTTCGCAAATTTATTCAAGACCCGTCTTCAATTATCCGGTTACAGCCAGATGTAATACCTTTAAAGGAGAATCTGACATTTGAAGTCGGACCAGTATGAATTGAAGATCGTCAAATCAGGAAGCTGCGAGGAAAGGAGATTCCTTTAGTGCGAGTTCTTTGGAATCAAAAAGGAGTATCAGAATCAACATGGGAATTAGAATCTAAGATGAGGGAGGAATACCCGCATCTTTTTATGTAAATCGGAATTTCGAGGATGAAATTCCGTTTAAGTGGGGGAGGATGTAAGGTCCTATATTTTAATATATGAAATAAAAATATTTTATCAATATTAGTATCATTAAAATAGTTAATTTTCCCTATTTTAGCAAAAACACTCGAGTATTTTAGGTAAGACTCGAGTATTTTAAGTAGCTGTTTGGAAATTTGAATTTTTAAATAAACACTCGAGTATATTTGAAAACACTCGAGTATTTCATGCAGACCTGAAAGTGTATAAGTCGGTTTTCATTTAATTTTCGCACCAAAACGCGGTTTCTCGAATCTTCAAGCACAGAGCTGGACTTTACTTCGATTTGAAGCATTCCTAGGCTATAAATGAGTGCTTAGTTGAAGCATCCAACACCTTTAATCATCCAAAACTCGAATCTTAAGTTTCAGACTTTCAGTTTTTCAGAGCACACTTTGATCTCTGATTTCTCCTTCTTTTCTCAATCAAATCCTTCGAAACCAAAACACAACTCAAGGTTCTAGTTCCATCTTTGAATTAGAATCAAGAATCACTTCAAATAACCCCCTGTAGTTCGAGTTCTAGATCATCAAAGTTTGAAGTTCAAAGCTGTGAAAACAGAGTAGTTTTCAGCATCAAGTATTCATCTTCATTGAATTCGTTTGGTAATTTCATGAACCCTTTTTGTGTCAAACTTGTTCCTGATTGGAGTTAGTATATCCTAGTTTGTTAAACTAACTTGTTTCACTCTTTTTCATGCCAAATCCGTGGTGAAATCTGTGGCAAAAGTCAGCCTGTTCAACCCCTTTTTCACAAATCCAGAATTCGAATTTTGATCCAGCCAAGTTCCTTATTGTTTAATCTGTTGTTTAGCTTCTCTGAGGTAAGGGAGGAGTTATCTAATTGCTAGAATGAGTATTCTCAAGCTAGAAATGTAGGAACCTCACAAGGTTCATCAAGGGATGATGTTGGAATTGGGGATATGACTTGGAGGTCATAAACCTAAGGTTTTCTGATTCAAACAAGTTTAAATGGACCTAATAATGCTTACTGGATTAATTTTTGAAGTTAAAATCAAGTGGAAATGAATTTCATATATTGAAATGGTTATTTGCCAAGTTTGCATTGATTATGTGATTTGATGATGACTTATGTTATTATGTACTTGTTTATGTGTTATAACATGTTCATTATATGTGTTTATGCCTCTATTTTGCATAAGAATGGAAAAACAATGCATGGAATTCGAATTGGAACTTAAAATGCAGAAATTGGTGCTGTTGCAGTAAAAACACTCGAGTCTTTTGAGAAACACTCGAGTATTCTGGGTAAATGAAGAACAACTCGAGTCTTTCTTCAAAGACTTCAAGTATTCTGGAAAAAAAATGAAGAACACTCGAGTCTTTTATAAAACACTCGAGTATTTTTAACCAAAACTGAAGAAAATACTTACTTTTCACAAGAATATTAAATACTTAATTCTTATATGTTTTTCCATTGGTCGATTGTTATCCTGAAAGAGTCCTACTGGAATTTTTATTCAGTGGTTGATATATTCGGATAGGAGTCCCAATGGATAAATGTATAAGTTTATTTGATTCCCATTGGTGAATTTTTATCCTGGATGAGTCCTACTGGAATTTTATTCAGTGGTTGATATATTCGGACAGGATGTCCCAATGGAAGTGCGTACACCCATTTGGTTGATTATTTTCCCATGTCCTAGTGGAAGTCTTTACCCACTTGGTTGATATTTTGGGAGTCCTAAATGGGGTCGTTGCATTAATTAATAATAAAAGGATTAACTCTTATTATATAAAACCATCACAAAGTGGCAAGGCCGCTGATGGAATTTTCAGAAAAGCACTAGCACCAGTTAATGCCAAAAGAAAAGATGGATTTGAGTTTGAGAAGGATTATGAACTTTGGGTCTCTATATTGGAGACATGATGTTCAAGGATGTGATTAAAGAATAAAAAAAAGTAAAGAATTAAAAAGAAAAGTTTGTGTGGCATTATCATGCATGGAGAAGGAGTTGCTCCGATCTAGATTCGGAACTTCGGTAAGGTTAAATCAGAATATCCCTGGCACAAGGATGCTAGGAAGACCGACACTACTGGAAAAAGTACTTTTAAAATCGGTCGTTTTGGACTTTTGAAATCGGTCGTTGTGGTGATGTTGAAAATGGTGGAATTAAAAGTGGACCTTTTGAAATCGGTCATAACGACCAATTTTAAAAGTACTTTTTGAAATCGGTCGTTTGACCGATTTCAAAAGTACTTTTGAAATCGGTCACTCTTACAACCGATTTTAAAAGTCTTTTTTTTTCTTTACCACATAATATATACATCCCCTACTGCATGAAATTAAAAAATTTCTTTTTTACACAGAAGAATAACCCAATTACAGAACCTAAGCAAGCTAAAATTCATAAGCAAAATTCATACCACTAACAATCTTGAAGTAGAAAATACAAAATACTTATCAAAGCATACGATCCATATATATATATATATATATATTCATTAGCTGAATCTGAAAATGGAGCTGTGGCGGTTAATGACAATCCCAACCTCATTCATACTTCTTCTTCTTATGGAAGACAATACTTTCCCCTCGCTGCGGTTGTTGGCCAAGTATCTATCTTTTATCTTTCTACTCACTCACTCTCTATTTTCATTTTTCAAACCTACATTTGCTGCTGCTTGCGTCATCAACTCTGCTTTTCTTACTTTAACACTACTCTATTAATTTTACTTTTCATTATTTCAATTCAGTTACTATTCTTACTTACTTACTTAGTTATCATCATATGACCTTATGCAAATTACCCAATCCTAGTGGTTTAATGATCTACATGTATATCATTAGTTCATAGCATAAAATTATTTTACACTCCCTGGGCATCAATGTTAAACCCTTGTCAATAATCAATAATTACAGAAATACCGCTTCCTTCTCAATTTATTTCTTGTTTTTGTAGTTAGTAATTCATACAGTATATGCTGAAAATAAAATTTAAAAAAAACAAAACAATAACAACAAAATAGACGTGAAAAAAGGTGTTATAAGATTCGTAGAGGAAACTGGGACATGACTCTGCAGGATTATTAGCACAAAATATATACAATATATCACATAGTCCCAAAAGTAGAAGTCCCAGAGCAGGTCATCCGTGTCCTCAGCAGCTCCTCAGATCCTCCACAACTCTATCCCTAGGATCTAGGATCCAAAACATCCACGCTATGCAGGCTCCTATGAACCAGCAAGTCCACCTCTAGCAGAAACAGTCGGCTCGACATGCACCTCCTCCTCGCTCTCATCCGCCACAGGGTCCTCCTCGACCTCGCCCGACTGTGTAGATACCCGACCAATGGGTCTAGGATCTACAGAAGCAGTCCTCTCGAAATCAGTCGGACCAGGAGAAGGAGTCTCCTCAGTGACAACTCTATGGGAGGAAGGATGAGAACGAGTGGCAGCTCTGAAACGAAAACTATGAAAACGACGCACAGGTCGAGCCGGGGGTGGTCCTCTATATGTATAAAAGGGTGGAACATGCATAGTATAGACTAAAGGGATCCTAAATCGACGAGGTCGCACTCGCACCAGAGGGTTAGGATGGTAGAGAGTGATCTCCACCTCCCCCTCAAAGGTGGCACGGTGCTCCTCATACGTCCATATGCCACTACGGATAGGGCGTATCTCGATGCAGGCTAGGTATCTGGCCATCACCTAAACAGGGCACAGGGAGTAAGTATACACATATACATAATTGATAAAGACTAAAATTACAAACACAAATATGTCATGGATAGATAATAATGCAAGTACATATGAGCACACCAATTTTCAACATTATATCTCTTATAATGCAAGTGGCATGATGTATGATTTTCTATCCACAACTAAGGCCTCTAAAAGTCCATCTTGGACGTCCATCCAATACACCCTTGTGTTCCCGGAACACTGACATTCGTTCCCAGAACTTAATGCCAAACCATACTTGGATAATAAGCATCACTCCCGGAGTGTGCACCACGTTCCCAGAACGCATACGTTCCCAGAACGCATAAAACCAGGTCCCGGACACTGGCCACATTCCCAGAATGTGTCATCAAGTAGGTTACAATTTGGTACTCGCGGAGTACCCTCCTCATATTCCCAGAATATGATAAACATTCCTACCAACCATATTCCATTCTATATGGATGCACAATTATCAGGATTGGTTTTATCTTTTCATTAATTACTATGATTTAGAAATATTCCAATTTCTCTTTTGAATGATTTATTTAAGGCATAATCTTTGGCACAAAATTCTCCTTTGAATTATCTCAAAAACATGCACTTAAGCTTAGATTGGGAAAAACATAACCAATGGTATTCAAAAACTTAACTTTTTATTTTTCAGATTCAGGTACTAACCGGTTACAGTTTCAGGCTAACCGATTAGAATTACAGACCTGCAATGTTTACCATTGAAATTCAGAAAAACCCTTTTTCTTCAATTCTTTACCCAATCCATAAAAGGGTTTGACATTGTTTTACACCTCAAAAACCACTATTTTTATCATTCAAAAGTCTAAATCACATTTCAGTCTCAAATGAGCATAATTTCCTCTTGAAATTATCCCATTACACTAAGGTATTAACTCTTTAACTGCAATCTGAACTATAACAGTGAAACCAACTGATTTTCAGATTGTTTTCCATGAAATTAAGGCCTAGATTTGAGTAGGATTTATAAGACCACAACACTGATTTTGTAAACTTATTTTCTTTTGCATTTTTACAGTGTCTAACCGGTTACGAATATCGAGTAATCTGTTAGATTATGCAGTCAGACACTAAAACATGAGTTTTAACAAACCATTCTCTTCACTACTCAAATCTAACCATATTTTAACCTTTAACAGAGTTCATATACCTTAAGTAAATATGTTTAATCACAGAAACACATATAATTTTGCATGCATTTGGTTTAGTGCATCAAATTGCATAAGAATCCATACAAACACAATTCAATACCTCAAATCACAGATTATACATTTAGCTTCTGATTTAAACATTAAAATCACTTGCATGCATCAATATAAAGTTGCTCAAAACAACATTGAGCTAAAATTTGGCCTCCAAGCCTTTGTGCGTCACACACATAATGCCCTTTTTCAGTTTTGTTTACTCAAATCCTAATTCACTTGATTTTTAGTCTAAATCTAGTATAAGGTAGACTTCTCCCATACCTTAAGATAGTGTTTGATGAAGATTAACACTGAACTTGAAGAAAAATCCCAGATTCCACCAAACTCCCTAGTTCTGCCCTTTACCCACGATTTCAGCAACAAGGTCCAAAAACCACCAAATTTGACAAAGTAATTGGCCAAAGAAATTGGGGAAAACAGTTAGAACTCAATCTAGGTAACATGCACTAGGAGATAGAAGTGATTTGAGGTCAAAGGAGTTCTTATACTTACCAAAATTGAAGCTTCAATTCAGCTCCAGGAATCAGTCTTTGCTGAACCAGTTTTTGAACTCCTTCACTTCAAAGGCTTCGTTCTCCCAGCTCCTTCACCCTCAACTCACAGTGTTTATATCTTTGTAAAGCTCTTGATGTGATCTTTACAACCGTGTATCACTCAAAGGCTAACACTCAACAAAGAACAAGAATTGAATGAAACGATTTTGAAACCCTAAAACAGAGTTTCCCCTAAATTCAGAGCAACAACAACCCAATCCTTCAGAATTGTGGGTTTTTATAGAGGGATTAAGCTTGCATGCACACTGACGCGTGGGTTTCCACTAATCTGGGCTCTATTCGTGGCGATTAATTGAATTAATCAAGTGATTACTCATCAAAATCCACTAACCCAGTTTCTGTGTTCATCGTCTAACCGGTTACAGGGCATTACTAACCGGTTACATCAGTACAAAATTTAAAAAAATAATATTTTTAAATCTTTCCCTCCAAGAACTTTTTCAGTATTACATTTAGGTCCTAATCCAGGGACTAACATGCAATATCCTTATATTTTGCATTTATTTGCCGTATAAAAATATTTCAACTAATTTTTATATTTCAGGCTAATTAAATACAAAACATTAACTTGGAAATTCATATAAATTAATAATAAAACTTTTATTATTAATTTCCTTATTATCTGGGAGACGAAAATTAGGGGTGTTACAAAGTGTGTTAAGTTTGAAGGTGGGATGAGACCGGAGTTGAAGTCTATCTTCAATTATCAGAGGATTCAGAGTTTCCCTGCACTTGTGGATATGTGCAGAATGTATGAGGATGACAAGAAGGTTGAGCTGATTGGAAATCAAGGGAAAGAGGTTGGGCAGAACTACGGACCGCAGAGGAAGAAGAGGTTTGATCATTTGAATAATGGTCCATATTCTCAGAAGAACAAGGGCAAGGGCAAAGCTGTGATGGGTAACAAGAACAAGTCTCGCGATAATGCTCCTTATTGCGAGAAGTGTAGGCGCTATCATCATGGTCAGTTCTGCTGGTCCACAGAAGGATGTTTCAAGTGTGGAAAACAAGATCACTTTGCTCGTGAATGCAAAGAACCTGCAAAAGGTGAGGCAAAGGGATCTGCTGGAAAGGATGTGGTACAAGGAAGAGTGTTTACCTTGAGTGGTAATGAAGCAACCCAAACCCCAAATCTCGTGCAAGGTAACTTTCTGCTTAATAACCAACCTTGCAAAATCATGTTTGATTCTGGAGCTACACATTCTTTTGTTTCTCCTGAATGTGTAAATAGGCTGAATCTTGTTATTTCCGATTCACCTTGCTATCTTAGTATAGATACTCCTACTGGAACACCGATTTTTATCGCTAAAGTCTGTTTAGGGTGTAATGTGGAAATTTTGGGTCGTCTTTCCAAGGTAGATTTGGTTTGTCTCCCTAAATTACAATTGGATGTGATCTTGGGTATGGATTGGTTGATGAAAAACCAAGTGATCATCAATTGTGAGGAAAAGACAATTCAATATAGGACCCTTGAACTCGAGGGTTATATGTGTTTGTTCTCTATTACTGGGGAAGAAGAGTCGATGCCGATAGAAGAGATTCCTGTGGTGAGGGAATGTCCGAAAGTATTTCCTGAGGAGATACCAGGACTACCTCCGAAGCGAGAGACAGAGTTCGGGATAGACTTAGTCCCTAGAGCTGGTCCCATCTCTATTGCTCCTTATAGGATGACACCACCAGAAATGGCAGAAATGAAAAAGCAGATCGAGGAATTGCTACAGAAGCAGATGATCAGGCCAAGCGTTTCGCCTTGGGGAGCTCCATTACTGTTTGTAAAGAAGAAGGATGGGAGTATGAGAATGTGTGTGGATTACAGACAATTGAATAAGGTCACCATTAAGAATAAGTACCCTTTGCCAAGGATTGATGACCTTATGGATCAAGTTAGGGGAGCTGCAGTATTTTCCAAGATTGATCTGAGATCGGGTTATCATCAGATCAGGATAAAGGAGGAGGATATACCCAAGACTGCATTTCGATCTCGATACGGTCATTATGAGTATGTTGTGATGCCGTTCGGATTGACTAATGCACCTGCTATTTTCATGGATTATATGAACCGGATCTTTAGACCATACCTGGATTTATTTGTGGTGGTGTTTATTGATGACATTCTGGTCTATTCTAAGAGTCCGGAAGAGCATGAAGAGCATCTCAGGATTGTGTTAAAAGTCCTGAAGAAGAAGCAATTATATGCCAAACTTACGAAATGTGAGTTTTGGTTGGATGAAGTGAAGTTCCTAGGGCATGTAATCTCTAAGGAAGGAATTGTGGTGGATCCAGCAAAAGTAAGTTCAGTGCTAAGCTGGGAACAGCCTAAGACTATGACTGAGGTGAGAAGTTTATTAGGGCTGGCTGGATACTATCGTCGGTTTATAGAAGGATTTTCCAAGATTGCATTGCCTTTGACCAAGTTGACTCAGAAAGATCAACCGTTCGTGTGGGACGATCGGTGTGAAGTTAGTTTCCGTGAGTTGAAGGAAAGGTTAACATCGTCTCCTGTGTTAATCTTACCTGATCCTCACAAGAGCTTTGAAGTGTACTGTGATGCATCTAAGAAAGTTCTGGGATGTGTATTGATACAAGGAGGAAGAGTAGTGGCTTATGCATCGCGACAATTGAAGAATCATGAGGTGAATTACCCGACACATGATTTGGAATTGGCTGCGATCGTGTTTGCCTTAAAGATATGGATACATCATCTCTATGGCACAACGTTTCAAGTCTTTAGTGACCATAAGAGTTTGAAATATTTGTTCGATCAGAAAGAATTGAACATGAGGCAAAGAAGATGGATGGAGTTTTTGAAAGATTATGACTTTAAACTCCACTATCATCCGGGTAAAGCAAATGTGGTTGCAGATGCTTTGAGTCGGAAAGCAATCCACATAAGTGCGATGATGGTTAAGGAAGCAGCGTTGATTGAGGAATTTAGAGACTTGAGCCTGTTGACACAAGTGGAGCCAACAAGTGTCAAGTTAGGGATGTTGCAGATCACAAATGAGTTCTTGGACAGAATTCGGGAGTTGCAACAAGCGGATGGAGAATTGATGGAAAAGATGAGATTAGGTTCAGAAGGAAAAGAACCTGATTTCAAGATTGGGTTGGATGGAATCCTTTGTTTCAGGACAAGGATTTGCGTACCAAGAGATCAGGAGATTAGAAGACTGATTCTCGATCAAGCACATAAGAGTCGGATGAGTATGCATCCTAGATCAACCAAAATGTATCAGGATCTGAAGAAAATGTTTTGGTGGTCTGGATTGAAAAAGGATGTTGCAGAATATGTGGCGGCATGCTTGATTTGCCAAAAAGCTAAGGTAGAACACCAGAAACCAGGAGGACAGTTGCAACCTTTGAGTATTCCCCAATGGAAGTGGGATAGTGTCTTAATGGATTTCGTGTCTGGTTTGCCAAGGACAGCAGCAAATCATGATGCAATCTGGGTGATTGTGGATAGGTTGACCAAGTCGGTGCATTTCGTTCCAATCAATATGCGTTATTCTTTGAACAAGCTTACCCAGATCTATGTTAAGGAGGTAGTTCGTCTTCACAGAGTGCCTTCGAGTATTGTGTCGGATCGAGACCCCAGATTTTCTTCGCAGTTTTGGAAAAGTTTGCATGATGCTATGGGAACAAGGTTGAAACTGAGTTCTGCGTATCATCCACAGACGGATGGCCAGACGGAGAGAACGATTCAATCTTTGGAAGATGTGTTGCGGGCTTGTGCACTTGAAGAACAAGGAAGTTGGGATCAAGTGCTACCTCTTGCGGAATTCACATACAACAACAGCTATCATGCAAGTATTGGGATGGCACCGTTTGAGGCATTGTATGGAAGGAAGTGTCAAACCCCGCTATGTTGGTTCCAAGTGGGGGAGAATTTAGTGGTTGGACCAGAAATGATACAGCAGACATCTGAGAAGATTAAGATGGTTCAGGCAAAGATGAAAGTGGCTCAGAGTCGGCAGAAGAGTTATACTGATAAAAGAAGAAAACCCTTAGAGTTTTCAGAAGGCGACCATGTGTTTCTTCGGATAGTCCCGATGAAAGGAATTAGCAGAGCTTTGAGAACCCGAAAGCTTTCGCCTAAGTGTATAGGTCCATACCAAATCCTTAAGAGAGTTGGCCCTGTTGCTTATCAACTAGCTTTAACACACCCTCTATTCAATTTGCACAACATCTTTCATGTTTCTCAATTGAAGAATTATGTGCATGACCCATCAGTTATTTTGAAAATCCAACCTGATGACCTAGTTTTGAAGGAAAACCTTACCTTTGAGACCAGACCAGTTCAGATAGAAGATCGGGAAGTTAAGCAGCTCAGAGGAAAGGAGATACCTTTAGTTAAGGTCGTATGGGAAATTGCAGACGTGTCTGAAGCTACATGGGAGTTGGAGGAGAAGATGCGTCAAGATTACCTAGAGTTGATTTTGTAAGCTAGAATTTCGGGGACGAAATTCCTTTTAAGTGGGGGAGTAGTGTAATACCCCTAATTTTCGTTTCCCGAATAATAAGAAAATTAATAATAAAAGTATTATTATTAATTTATATGAATTTCCAAGTTGATGTTTTGTATTTAATTAGCCTGAAATATAAAAATAAGTTGAAATATTTTTATATGACAAATAAATGCAAAATAATAAGGATATTGCATTTTAGTCCCTGAATTAGGACCTAAATGTAATATGGAAAAGTTCTTGGAGGGAAAGATTTAAAAATATTAATTTTTAAATTTTGAACTGATCTAACCGGTTAGTAATGCCCTGTAACCGGTTAGACAATGAACACAGAAACTGGGTTAGTGGATTTTGATGAGTAATCACTTGGGTAATTCGTTTAATCGCCACGAATCCCACTCAAATCATAGTGGAAAACGCGTGTCGCCCTGCATGGCACACAAATTCCTCTATATAAGCTGGTGTGGTTGATGAATTTGGGGTTGTTTGGCTGAATTTGGGTGTGGAGGCTCTGTTAGGGTTCCTGATTTCGTTGCTGAAATTCTTCCTTGTCTTTGAGAGTGAGGCTGAGAGTTATACACCATTGCAAAGCTTACATCTTAATCTTTGTAAAGATACTAAGTTTGAGAGTTGAGGTTAAGTGTGGAAGGAGTACGAAGCTTGTGAAGTTCAGTCCCAATTTCTGCAAAACCTGAGAGATTGATTTCTGGAGCTTACTTTGAAGCTCAATTTTGGTAAGCACACAAACCCTTTTGGTTCCAAATCTGTTCCTATTCTTAGTGCATGTTACCTAGAGCAATTTCTAATTGTTTTCCCCAATTTCTTTGGCCAATTCCTATGTCAAATTTTCTGGTCTTTGAACCTTGTTGATGGAAATCGTGGCTGAGAATAGAACCTAGGATTTGTGGGGAATCTGTGGATTTTTCTTCAAGTTCAGTGCTAATCTTCATCAAACTATATCTTAAGGTATGGGAGAAGTCTACCTTATACTAGATTTAGACTAAAAATCAAGTGAAATAGGATTTGAATTAACAAAACTCAAAAAGGGCATTATGTGTGTAAAGCACAAAGGCTTGGAGGCCAAATTTCAGCTCAATGTTGTTTTGAGCAACTTTATATTGATGCATGCAAGTGATTTTAATGTTTGAATCAGAAGCTAAATGTATAATCTGTGATTTGAGGTATTAAATTGTGTTTGTATGGGTTCTTATGCAATTTGATGCACTAAACCAAACGCATGCAAAATTATATGTGTTTCTGTGATTAAACATAATTATTTAAGGTATATGAACTCTCTTAAAGGTTGAAATTTTGTGAGATTTGAGTAGTGAAGAGAATGGTGTGTTAAAACTTATGATTTAGTGTCTGACTGCATGATCTAACCGGTTACTCGAGATTCGTAACCGGTTAGACACTGTAAAAATGCAAAAGAAAATTATTTAAAAAATCAGTATTGTGGTCTTATAAATCCTACTCAAATCTAGGCCTTAATTTCATGGAAAACAATCTGAAATTAAGTTGATTTCACTGTTATAGTTCAGATTGCAATCAAAGAGTTAATACCTTAGTGTAATGAGATAATTTCAAGAGGAAATTATGCTCATTGGAGAATGAAATGTGATTTAGACTTTTGAATGATAAAACAGTGGTTTTTGAGGTGTAAAACAATGTCAAACTTGTTTATAGATTGGGTAGAGAATTCAAGAAAAAGGGTTTTTCTGAATTTCAATGGTAAATAGTTCAGGTCTGTAATTCTAACCGGTTAGCCTGAAACTGTAACCGGTTAGTACCTGAATATGAAAAATAAAAAGTTAAGTTTTTGAATACCATTGGTTATGTTTTCCCAATCTAAGATTAAGGGCATGTTTTTGAGAGAATTCAAAGGAGAATTTTGTGCCATAAATTATGCCTCAAATAAATCATTCAAAAGGGAAATTGGAATATTTCTAAATCACAGTAATTAATGTAAAGATAAAACCAACCCTGATAATTGTGCATCCATATAGAATGGAAGTTTGGTTGGTAGGAACGTTTATCATATTCTGGGAATATGAGGAGGGTACTCCGGGAGTACCAAATTGTAACCTACTTGATGACACATTCTGGGAATGTGGCCAGTGTCCGGGACCTGGTTTTTATGCGTTCTGGGAACGTATGCATTCTGGGAACGTGGTGCACACTCCGGGAGTGATGCTTATTATCCATGTATGGTTTGGCATTACGTTCTGGGAACGAATGTCAGTGTTCCGGGAACACAAGGGTGTATTGGATGGACGTCCAAGATGGACTTTTAGAGGCCTTAGTCGTGGATAGAAAATCATACATCATGCCACTTGCATTATAAGAGATATAATGTTGAAAATTGGTGTGCTCATATGTACTTGCATTATTATCTGTCCATGATATACTTGTGTTTGTAATTTTAGTCTTTATCAATTATGTATATGTGTATACTTACTCCCTGTGCCCTGTTTAGGTGATGGCCAGATACCTAGCCTGCATCGAGATACGCCCTATCCCTAGTGGTATATGGACGTACGAGGAGCACCGTGCCACTTTTGAGGGGGAGGTGGAGATTACTCTCTACCACCCCAACCCTCTGGTGCGAGTGCGACCTCGTCGATTTAGGATCCCCTTAGTCTATACTATGCACATTCCACCCTTTTATACATATAGAGGACCACCCCCGGCTCGACCTATGTGTCGTTTTCATAGTTTTCGTTTCAGAGTTGCCACTCGTTCTCATCCTTCCTCCCATAGAGTTGTTACTGAGGAGACTCCTCCTCCTGGTCCGACTGATTTCGAGAGGACTGCTTCTGCAGATCCTAGACCCAGTGGTGGGATCTCCACACAGTGGGGCGAGGTTGAGGAGGACCCTGTGGAGGATGAGAGCGAGGAGGAGGTGCATGTCGAGCCGACTGTTTCTACTAGAGGTGGACCTACTGGTTCATAGGAGCCTGCATAGCATGGATATTTTGGATCCTAGATCCTAGGGATAGAGTTTTGGAGGATCTGAGGACCTGCTGAGGACACGGATGACCTGCTCTGGGACTTCTACTTTTGAGACTATGTGATATATTGTATATATTTTGAGAGGTCTTAGATTGAGGTTTCTTTTATGCAGCCGGTTTGTATATATTTCACCAAACTTGCTATCTCGACTTTCACTACTTGCTACTGACGATACTGATGGGGTTTTTATGCTATGATATATATATATATATATATATATATGTTATGTTTTATTTACCTCAGTAGTGCCCCATAAGTATTACTTTTACTTCTGCATACTCTGATTTCGATTCAAAAAGGATTCGGCAATAAGTTTATGTTTTATACATTCACTCAAATTCGAGAAACAAATAATATGTTTCAATAAGGACTACGAAGATGTTTTACTATGTTGAAGAAAATATTATCTCGAGAGTCTTTTTGTAATCAAGATATTACTAAGCCAAATTCAAATAATTGTTCAAGATTAAAAGTGTTTATAATTGAGCAAGTATTGATTTAAAAAGGAAAAATTTTCTAGTCCTAATTTTGATAGCAAGTATTTCAATCATTTGAAAATATTTAGTATTTTCGAGATATAAAAATGAGGGTGTTACAGAATCGCTCCGAGAGGACCCACTAAAGGCAATGAGGCTAATGTTCCTCCAGTCCCTCCGGTTCCTCCAGTCCAGGGACAAGTCACTGTCCCTCCCCGTATTGAAGGTGGCGGAGGGCGATCTAACCCTCGAACTGTTCCTGATGGTCACGTTTCAGAATGGCATGATACTGCAGATTCTGGACCACATCAGTCTCGGAGGGCCCCTGCTGGATCACGAACTGATGAGGATCGACGAGTAGAGCGTTCCGCTCGTCGTGATCACTCCCGAGCCGAGAGATCCGACAGGGAAATACCTCACTTGACAAGGGGTCACTTTGGAACGCTTCAAGGTAGTCAACGTTCTGAAACAGAGGGCAGGTCTTACATGACTACCTCTTCGGCTCGAAGGAGAGAAGAGTCAATCATGGAAATTTTGAGAACTTAGACTTCCCTGATTGAGAAACAGAATCAGGCTATTGCTGCTCTTCAGCAGCAGAGCATGGCAAGAACGGCCGATCAAGGCCCTCACGTGGCTCTCGGCAACCAGAGCAATCTTCCTCCACCCCCACCCCTCAACCCGAACATGGTTCCTGAGCGTGTTGCCAGGGAACCTCATCCTGGACATCCTTTCACAGTTGAGATTATGGCATTTCAAAACCCGCAGACTTATGTGGGTCATCAAAATATTCCTCGGTATACTAGGACAACTGATCCGATGGACCACATTGCGGCTTACGAATCTTCCATGATGTTTTATGGAGGAGGGGATTTCATGAAAGGCCGTCCTTTCTCAATGACTCTAGGCTCGGCACCTTTGAGATGGTTCAATTCCCTACCTGCTAATTCAATTCACTCCAGGGCTGAGTTTAGAAGAGCGTTCCTAAATAGATACATAGCCAGTATGTCACAGCCAAAATCTGATCATTCATTAGCTGAAGTCGCATAGAGACTTAACGAGTCTCTACGCGACTACCTAGCTCGGTATCAACAAGAGGCTAGTGGCATATCAGGTATGCAATCTGGAGTATCTGTTCTTTTGCTTACTCAAGGGTTGCGAGATGGGGATTTCAAGGATTGTTTGATTGGAGAACCACACAAGGATATGGCCGAGCTCAAGGAAAGATCCAGGAAGTTTGTCAATCTGGAAGAATTCCATAGAATCAGTACTGCGGCATGGGGTAAGGAAGAACGTCCTCATCAAAATGACCCTCGTCAGAGCGATCGTTTTCGAGATAGTAGGGGGAGGAAGGATAAAAGAGAAAGAGAAAGAGGAGAAAAACTGCCTCCAAAAGGCAAATATGATGAGTATACTCAGCTTACAGTCCCAAGGAGTCAAATCCTTCGCGAGACTATGCACACCGAGATGCGCAATATCACTCGGCCTCCAGCTTTGAGAAGAGCCGCTCAAAAAGATAAGACAAAGTATTGTGACCATCATGGCGGATGGGGGCATACCACTGACCAGTGTACTATGCTGAAGGACTTGATTGAAGAAATGATGAGGGACGGAAAGCTTCAACAATACATTGGCGAAGCAATGCGGAAGCGTTCTAGGAGAAAAAGTCATTCACCACCCAAACCCCGAGCAGAAAAGAAATAGGATCCCTTCACCACCTGTAGGGGGAACCTCTACCTTACTGTCCCAGCAGGATAAGGGTCGAGAGACTTTTATGATTAACACCATTGCTGGAGGATTCGCAGGTGGAGGGGAAAAAAGAGGTGATCGAAAGAAGTATGTGGGTCAAGTTCTTTCGGTGGCCAGCCGACCAATTCAAAAGCCCAAAAAGAAGAACATCGTCATCAGTTTCAGTGATGAGGACTTTGCCGACATAATCCAAGATCACAATGACACAATGGTAGTTACAGCCAGGCTCGGCAATTACGAAGTAAAGAGGATTCTCGTTGATCAAGGGAGTTCAGTAGACATTATGTTCTTGGATATGTTCGAAGCCTTGAGGTTGAAAAGATCTGACCTAACTCCGTTCGAGGGAAGTTTGATTGGCTTTACGGGCCATTCGATTTTTCCTCTAGGGCATATCCACCTCCCAGTTACCCTGGGGGAACAACCATCTGCTCGAACCGAGGTAGTGAAGTTTCTGGTTGTCCAAGCTCCGTCGGCATACAACGCCATCCTCGGCCGTATTGCACTCCAGTCTTTTGGTGCGGTTGTATACTCTGTCCACCTAGCTATGAAGTTTCCAGGGTCTGATGACAAGGTGGTAACGGTACGTTCTGAACAAGAGCTAGCTCGGAAATGTTACAATATCAGCCTGGGTAAACTGAAGATTGATGATGAGAAGATTATGCAAGAACCACTCAACAAGGGGAGTGTTAACTTGGCAGATCTTGACGTAAGGGAGGAGGATGAAACTAGGCCAACCCCTCAGGGAGACTTCAAGAAGGTAATTTTGGGTTCCGGTCCATCCCGTTGTGTCAAGATTGGTGTTGGTCTTGTTGAAGAAGTTGAGAGAGAACTGACAGAACTACTCGTAGAAAACAAAGATCTATTTGCTTGGACCTCGGTAGACATGCCAGGAATCGATCCGAATTTCATTTGCCACAAATTACGCGTGTATCCTGGCGCTAAGCCAGTTTGTTAGAAGAAAAGGCGGGTCGGAACAGAGAAGACTCAAGCAACAGAAGAAAAGGTTGTCGAGCTACTTGAAGCAGGGTTCATCAGGGATGTGGTGTACACCGATTGGTTGGCTAATCCCGTACTGGTCAAGAAATCCAATGGATAGTGGAGAATGTGCGTAGATTATACAGACTTGAACAAGGTCTGCCCCAAGGACCAATACCCACTTCCCTACATAGACAAATTAGTAGATAGCTCAGCAGGATATCAGAGATTGTCCTTCATGGACGCTTATTCGTGCTACAATCAGATCCCGATGTATCCCCCGAATCAAGTGAAGACTTCATTCGTAACTGAAAATGCTACATATTGTTATAATGTCATGCCCTTCGGACTTAAGAACGCTGGGGCAACTTACCAGCGAATGATGAACAAGGTGTTCGGCTCGCTTATCGGGCCCAGAATGGAGGTGTACATTGATGACATTATTGCTAAGAGTTTTAAGGAAGAAGACCATGCTAAGGATTTGAAAATCATTCTCGGCAAAATTCGGCAGTTCGATATGAGGTTGAATCTGGAAAAATGCACCTTTGGGGTTCCTACTGGGTCATTCCTCAGATTTATACTCACTGAACGAGGAATCGAGGCAAATCCAGAGACGTGCCGAGCCATCCTCGAGATGAAGAGTCCATCTGACATCAAGGGTGTCCAGCAGCTGGCAGGTCGGGTAGCGGCTCTTTCCAGATTTTTATCCCAATCAGCTCGGAAGGCTCTACCATGGTACCAACTGCTGAGGAAGGAAAAGGAAAAGACGTTTGAGTGGAACGAGGCATGCGAAAAGGCCTTCACTGACCTTAAGAAATACCTGGAATCCCCCCCAATCCTATCTAGTCCTGTAATTGGAGAAATTCTTTTCCTTTACTTATCAGTGGGTGATTCGGTCGTCAGTTCGGTTCTAGTCTGGGAAGAATCAGGCAAAGAATCCCCTGTTTATTTTGTCAGCCGAGCGCTTCAAGGACCAGAGTTGAGGTACCAGAAGGTGGAAAAATTGGCTATTTGTTTGGTTATCACGGCCAAAAGACTACGACAATACTTCTAGAGCCATCACATCAAGGTCAGAACAGCTCAGCCGATCCGTCAGATTCTTCAAAAACCCGACTTGGCAGGGAGAATGGTGACTTGGGCCATTGAACTTTCCGAGTTCGACATCACTTTCGAACCAAGGAAGGCAATGAAATCTCAGGTCCTAGCTGATTTCCTTTCCGAGTTTACTGAGCCATCGACGAGCTCAAACATGGACTGGAGCGTTTATGTTGATGGGTCGAGCAACAAACTTGGAGCAGGTGCTGGAATAATCTTGGAGAACTCCGAGGGAGTGACCCTTGAGTATTCTTTGAAGTTCAGATTTCCTACTTCAAACAATCAGGCGGAATATGAAGCTGTAATGGCTGGTCTCAGGATGGCAAAAGAGGTAGGGACCCGAGAAGTGAAGATTTTCAGCGATTCTCAGTTGGTGGTTTCGCAAGTTAAAGGTGATTATCAAGCCAAAGAACCCATCCTCCAGAAATATCTGGAGAAGGTGAAGTTCTTATCTTCAAAGTTTGCCAAGGTTAAATTCTGCCACATCCCAAGAGAAAGCAATGGCCGAGCGGACATTCTTTCAAAACTTGCTTCAACGAAAGGACCTGGAAATAACAAAACGTTGATCCAAGAAATGGTGCACGGACCTAGCGTTATCCTCTCCGTTTCGGTGGATCCAAGTTGGACGGCTCCGATCACGAATTACTTGGAACAGGGAATCTTGCCGACTGACCCAATCGAGGCCAAGAAACTCGTCAGGAAAGCATCACAATTTGCTCTAGTGGAAGGAATTCTGTTTCACCGAGGGGTCAGTGGCCCTATGCTCAGATGTTTAGATCCCGCTGAAGCAAAACAGACACTGGAAGAGATTCACGGGGGTATCGGAAGTCATCATGTTGGGGGGAAATCACTGGCCAAAAAGATTCTAAGGGCAGGATACTACTGGCCGACCCTTCAGCAAGATGCGATCAATCATGTGAAGAAATGTGAAAAGTGTCAATTTCACAGCGATGTGTATCAAAAGCCGGCCGAGGAACTCCACTCACTTTCATCTCCCTATCCTTTCTATCAATGGGGAATGGATTTGATTGGCCAGTTCCCCACCGCACCAGGACAGCTAAAATGGGTGATAGTTGCCATTGATTACTTTACCAACACTAGTACAAAAAACACATTTTAGACCAGTTGAAACAGACCGGTTCCGTGCGGAACCAGTCTCTTAATGGACATTTGTTAAAACTAGACTGGTTACTTTGTATAACCAGTCTGAAAATATATTAAATAAGACTGGTTCCTTGAGTAACCAGTCTCTTTTTGGGTCTTTTGTTCAAATTAGACTGGTTCCGCACGGAACCAGTCTCATACACTAGTACAAATCAGACTGGTTTATTACGGAACCAGTCTCTTTAGACTTTTTATTAAGACCGGTTCCGTGTTGAACCGGTCTGGAATTGACATTAAGTTTAAATGAGAGTGGTTCATTTAGACAACCAGTCTAAAAAAATACATTAATGTGCCCCTGTGCACTGCACGGACAAAAGTCCTTCCCTAAACCTAAAACAAAAGTCCCAAATTCCCATTTACCTCAAAAACAATCGATTCATCCTCTCCTTTCGCCGCCGTCTCCTCTGCTTTCTCTCTCTGGTTCGTCTTCTTGGTTTCTGCTGTCGTCTTCCTTCGAGTCGAACAATGGTGAAGCCGAGGTCCCTTGCTGCGGCTACTCGAACGGAGCATGATTTGATGAAGTGTTTGTAGAGGTGGGGCTTGTTGAAGCGGCGGACGATGGACCAGACGGTTTAGGGAGGCGCATGGAGCATTGGCCTGGGCCTGGGCCTGAGAGGGTTTCTATGCACAGGGAAAAAGCCGACAAGCCTTTTCGTTTCCTTGATTGTCAGTATAGGAGAGAACTTGTTAGGGTATATTTGACTAATGTTGAACAAATTTGCTGGCGTTTTGTGGAGGAAAGAAGATGAAAGCTTGGAAAGTTGATAGAGGATAAAGCTAGGTGGTTGAGGTATTTCATGCTTACCTGTAACATATATGTAAAATATAAAAAATTCAAGATCATTAAATCATTTCTTTTTCATTCTCCATGATCATTAATCATTAGTATATAAATACTTGATTGATCTGTCAAATCATATTTGACTTGACTCATTTTCTGCCTAATCTAGATAAGTGAAAAATGTTGGGCATGTCAAGTAGTGAAGGAACGATTTCAAAGGAGGGATACTGTGGTTGAATCCATGGTTTTCAAATTGGTATTCAAGTTGTTAATTGGAAGACTTATTTTACGATTCATGAATCAAAGGGAATTAGAAGGAGTCCCAAGATACATGACCAAATAATCTGGAATAAAACTTACAAATAAATCAATATTCAAGTTACGGTAATGGTTAAATCTGGTTAGTCTGACAATGGTTAGTTATGTAGGCAACTTCATGTAATCTATGCATATCCTAAGATAAGTTTAATCTGTCTTGATATTGTTATTTAACAGGGACATAAGCTATCTATCCTATTTAATATATTGTTTAACACTCTTGTTAGATCTTTAATTTTGATGTCTGATTTTATTTACTGATCAAATTTTTATTTACAATGTTCATAGCTTCTGTACTTTCTGGAGGGAAATTGATCAAACTTCCAAGCGTCGCATGTCTAGGGAAAAGACAGATGTGATTTTGAAAGTAGTTGTAAAGCACTTCTTTATAGAGAAAGAAGTGACTTCTACTTTGGTAATGGACTCCTTGTATAGCGGATTGAAGGCTCTTGAATGCCAGACTAAGTGCAAGAATGGTAAGGTGAAGTTGTTGGATGCAGAAGAAATGGCACCGCCAATTATTCGTGTTGAGAAAGATATGTTTGTGCTGGTGGATGATGTTTTACTTCTACTTGAGAGGGCTGCTTTAGAACCTCTGCCCCCGAAAGATGAGAAGGGTCCTCAAAATCGAATGAAGGTAAGAAAAAAGAATTTATTCTGATAAAAAGTAACTGAGGAGTTATGTTAGTAACTGATAATATAGGAACTATGTTGGTAGCTGATGGTAATAGTGCGAGGTTTTAGATATTAAAGGAATAAATATAAGAGAGCAGTAAACTGTATCATCTTTTGGTCAAATCCTGGGAAAAGAGAATTGACGTTGTTTCTATGGTAAACCCAAATTGGCATTACTGCAAAAGCTTTAAATAATGAAGGAATGAGTGCATGATCATAAATAGTCTCTCTTGTGGTCAAAACCAGGGGAAAGAAAATGGAACTTCTTTGTAGAGTAATGTAATAATATGAATGCCTTTTTCAGCCGTAGGGTACCTTTTTAGTCGCGAAACCTTAATGTATTGACAGATCCATGACATGAACAGACAAAAAGGAGAACACTAAAACTCCTTCGTATTCAGAACTATGGTCTCCTATATGTTAAGATTGATTTTTAGTCAACTGTGGTTAGATGGTCATTCTAATCCACAACATAACATGTTCGGTGTTCCTATGAATAGGTTGCTTTTTTCCCCTACTTGTATATCTCATTTCTGGGGTGGTTCCCCTTTTGGCTTAATTTTCAATCTCAATTTCTATGTTGAATTTATTTTTTCTGTTTTAAATTGTACAAGCATCAAGCTTAGCAAAAGTTTTTGTTTTTCATTTTGTTTTGATGCATTTTTTTTGGGTTGTAATGCAGGTGACTGACTATGATGAATTGCGATTCTTTGATTATAGATTTGCTTATTAGATCATGCTTGTAATGTTTCTAGGATGTAGTTTCTAGTTATAGATTTGCTTATTTGATTATAGTTTCTGGTTGTAATGCTTGCTTATTGGGTTGTAATGTTTATACTTGTTATGTACGATTCATTTGGACAACAAGACATGTTTTTTTGTCTAAATATTGTGCCTTTCAGTAAATTACGTATTTACGTCTCAATTTCCAATTTTGGAATTCTAGCTTCTAGGATGAGATTCACATGACCAACTCTTACTGTTTTTATGCATTGGAATTCATATTTCTTTGGTGTGTGAGTTCTATTTGGTTTGTGATGGTTTCAATATGATCTTTAATTAATGCTTGATTCAAGTGATTTCTTCTCTGTTTCGATTTCAATTTACTTATAATCTCATTTTATGATCTTTAATTAATGCTTAATTAATGGTTTCAATGTGAGTTTTATTTGGTTTATGCATTGGAATTAATGCTTGATTCAAGTGATTTCTTCTCTGTTTTTAGCAGGTGGTTATCACAAGTTTGATCTTGAACTGGGAATCAGTTCAGGCTGGTTTTGAATCTTGTGCTGGTTTTTAGAACTCAGTTGGTGCTAGTTTTTTTTTCTTATTGCACATGCTTTGAATGATATAAGTTTGCTTAGACTGATTTGTTTTATATGTGCATGTATGGCATCAGATTTTCATGTATATTTGGTTATGTTGGTTTCTTTTATGTTGCATTCAAGTGGTTCAACTAGTGGTATTCGAGTGCAGCACTTTGGTTCTGCTTTTGATCATGATTTGAGCTTTGCACTATGAGCTGCATATGTTTTAAGTTCACTTTGGCAAGTTTATCTAATTTTTTTTAACTAAGTTTGAATATGTTTTGTTACATTTCAATGTAATTTTATACTTCAATTCTTAATTCTATTTTCTTTTAATTGACTGCCGAATTGAACCTAAAATTTGTAGTTGATTTTGACTGCTGCATATATTTTCTTTTTGCTGCTGCTGCATACTTATGATGTTGACACTGGTGTTGTGTGTGATTTGGTGCATTTCTCTATTCTTGCTGCATTTTGGCTTATTTTGACATGCTGTGATTCTGTTCTGCTATATCTCATGTCTTGTTTTTTTTGGTCATCTTGATAATGCTACTAATTTTATGCATCTTATCCTTTTCTTAAAATGCAGTATATTTATGGCTGGAGAAGGCGGGATGTGATGGCTGGAGAAGATAGAATGATGCATTTTTGATTCAGGAAGGGATAGTTTGCAGCTTATCGCTCTAGATATAAGACTTTTGTGTAGTTTATGTTAGTTTCACTAGGCATAGTGTTAAATACTTGCGTTGATCAAATTTTTACTAGATATGCATATAACGAGGTTTTTATAATATAATTTTAGAATCTAGTTATGTCTAGATAATTATTATTTATTAGTTTTATTATATGTTTGTGTTTTTTTAATTGAGACCGGTAGAAAACATCAAACGAGACTGGTTAAAAATTTAATTGAGATCTAGTTTAGATTTTAATGTTACCGGTTCAAAACGCTCAATGAAACCGGTTCAAAAAGCAAAAAAAAAAAATTTAATTGAGACCGGTTCAAAATACTCAATGAGACCGGTTCAAAATACTCAATGAGACTGGTTATTTTTTGTTTTCAGACTGGTTCAAATCACTCAATCAGACTGGTTCTTAGTTTAAATGAGAACGGTTCAAAATACTCAATGAGACTGGTTCATCTTCTAATAGAGACTGGTTAATTTTTGATTTTCAGACTGGTTCGGAACCAGTCTCTTTAGTTAGGAACGAGACCGGTTCGGAACCAGTTTCATTTAAAGGCATAGCAATAAGACCGCCACTTTTAAGACTGGTTCGGAACCGGTCTAAAATGGGGTGCGGAACCGGTCTGAAATGACCAATCTGTACTAGTGCAAGTGGATTGAAGCCGGGCCTCTAGCAACTATCTCGTCGGCCAAGGTTCATAAGTTCTTTGAAAGACAGGTCGTAGCTCGGTTTGGAGTGCCACAAGTTCTGGTGACTGACAACGGAACTCAATTTGAAGCAAAGGCGTTCCAACACTTGGTTAATGCTTTAAACATTGAGCATTATTTTTCCTCGGTCGAGCATCCTCAGGCCAATGGACAAGTGGAATCAGTGAACCGAACTATCATCCAGGGAATCAAGAAGAGGCTCATTGGTGTAAAAGGAAATTGGCTGGAAAACTTGCATGAAGTGCTTTGGTCATATCGTACCACAATACAGACTTCGACGAGAGAAACTCCTTATCGGCTTACTTACGGTTGCGACGCAGTTATCCCGATAGAAAGGATCATCCCTTCATTCTGAGCCATACAACAACCAAACCCCCTCAACAACACTTTACTCTGTGAGGACCTCGTTCTATCGGATGAAGTCAGAGATCTAGCTGCCGAGCGGGAACGACATGCCAAGCAGCTGCAAGCGAAAGGGTATAATCGCTCGGTAGTACCCAGAGAGTTCGAAGTAGGTGACCTCGTCCTAAGAAGAGCTGACATTGGCCTCAAGAACGCTAAAGACGGGAAACTGGCTGAAAACTGGGAAGGGCCATACCGAGTAGCTTCCAAAACGGGAACAGGAGCCTACAAACTCGAAACTCTCTCTGATGCTCTCATCAATAACACATGGAACGTGGCAAAGCTTAGAGCATATTTCAGCTAAACTTTTTTATCCCTGTTTCAATTTTATTTTCAATTGTTTTTAGTTTCATTATTACCTTTGCTTAATTTTAGGATTGTGTATCTTTGATAATGGTGTACGCTCGGTGGAACTCCGAGCCCATTGTATTTACTGCTTCCAATAAATAAAAGTTATGTTCTTGAATTCATTGTATTTACGTACTTTTCCTCATAACCGATTAGCCACCGTTTATGACGCGAACGATTATAAACAGCTCGAGCAAGAGCTTATAACTCGTCAAGTACTTTGAAAGATTCCCGATTCGAACATGATTATCTCATTTTTTACATCGCGGTTAGAGGAACCCACCTCGGCTAAAGTGCTGGAGTTCCAAGGTCTTAACACTTGAATTAATAACAAAAATAACAAAAAGAAGCACAAAATGATAGCGGATATTATAAATACTCAATATTAGTTACAGCAACAGATCCGATCCCATCTATCGGGGCAAATACAAGTTAAAAAGCGAAGGAAAAATCTACTCTAGGTCAGACAGTACTACACTTTCAGGATCAAACTTGTCCTCTTCCTCCTCGTCACCTTCAGCGCCCTCGGCCACTTCTTCCTCGGACTCCTCAGCCAAGTGGTCAGGAAGATCATTTCCGGCCATGTCTATTGGGAGCCCATTCTCGCCCATGATCTGACCATTCTTAACAGAAAAGTTGGGGTCAGCACCCTTGGTCACGAGGCCAGGGTTCAAAATGCGAAGTTTGTTCGGCGGTGTTGAGGAAAGAATCTTCAACCGCATGATCCCAGTTGTACAGATTCTCTTTGGCTGCCTTTTTATGTTTAAGAGCTTTCGCTCTCATCTTATCCAAAGAGGCTCGGAGCCCAGCGGCTTCGTCCTTGGCATACTCGAGTTGCTCTCAAGCCACTGCGGCATCTTCGTCGGCTTTCCGAGCCTTCTCCCTGGCCTCTTGCAGGATTGCAGCATCTTCCTTGGCCTTCTTCATGATTTCTTCGGCCTTTCTCATCCCCTCATTGGCCTCTTGAAGGGTTTTTTCTGCTTTCTCTTTGTCAGCCTCGGCTTTAGCCTTGGCATCTTCAGCATCCTGCATCCCCTTCTGCAGCTTTTCATTCTCGGCAGCCAATGCTTGAAGCTTTTTAGTAAAGCCCTCTACCTGAAGCTGTAAGTAGTCTTCCCGAGCATCAGCTTCACTTCGTTTTTTCTTCTCCTCGGAAGACACACCAGCATGAACGTCATGACCACGCTGACTGAGGTAACGAAGAATGCTTGCACCTCTCAGGAGACTCCTCACCAAGGCCGAACAATTGTTTTCCCAGGTACCTGGGGTCCAGGTATTTATCACTTGCGCGTCCTCAAGGGGGAAGACAGCTGCGTTAAAGGCATCGAAATTCTTCTTAGCCCATACTGTTTTGGCGACAATGTCATCCATGCCCTCAGCAACGTGAACTCCCTTGTGGGACTTACTCAGATGGAGCCAACCTTCGGCCACTCCCTTTCCTATGTTCGTCCGAGGCCTCTTGGGTGGACGCTCGGGGGTACCCTTAGCACTCGGCTGAGCCTCCGAGTTGATTATTTGCTCTATGCCCTCGGCTGCCAAAATCACCTCGGCAGGGACAGCCTGAGGAGCAACGGTTGGACTACTCTTTGGCGCTGGCTCGGAGGACTGGCTTTTGGATGAGGAGCCAGAGCTTGCCTTCACAACAGCCAGCTGCGCCATCCTGGACGAGGCAGCAGCACTTTTCTTGGCCTTTGAAGCTTTCTTCCCCATTTTCTCTGCAACAAGAAAAAATGTGTTATACCCAGCAAAAAAAATAAAAAAAAAGGCCTCTCGGCCAAGAAAAAAGTGTATATGTACCAACTTCGGCTTTCACTTCAGCCTGTGTTCTCTTCAACAGAATTTGTTTCATGTCAATTTGCCCCTTTTCTCGAAGATACTCCCAAACCCGATCACATAATCGTCTTTCGGCCTTAGTTAAATCTGCTTTATAATCAAATTGATACAAAGAGGCCCCTCAGCTATAAATACCGTTCGACCAGCTCAATGGGAATTGAGGCACGACCTTAATTTCCCCTTCTTCCTCAACTTGCTTCATAAACCAGCACACTTCGGCTCCAGTATACTCGTATTGGAAGAAGCGTGGTTTGAAGGATTTCCAAGAATCGATTACCTTCGCAAAAAGGGCATGCTCTTTCCGAGCCTTCAATGACACCCAGAGCCCCTTGGAGTCGCCGAATTTATTTACTTGGGGGGCATATAACCAGAAGAAGGCTCGTAACGTCGCTGTCAGACCTTCAGCATCGCAAAATTGTTGGAAAGCTTTGACAAAGGCCCACCCGCTCGGATGCAGCTGGCTCGGAGCTATACCAAAGTGGTTGAGGACTTCTATTTCTAAGGTAGAAAAGGGCGTGCGGATTCCGACCTTTGTCACTACCTCCTCGTAAAAGTAAAAAATATGTTGGTTTTCCGGCACTTGGCAGCTTATCCGGTCGTCTATGCTTACGTGTCTCAAAACAAATTCCGAAGAATTCCCATCTGGGTTCGGAGGTGTTAGGATTGGATGAAGGTGGTTCAGGCTGTCCGTCGTCAGCAATGAAGGCCTCGTTCCAAGTACTTCCCGATTGAAGACTCCATCGTACTGCGCATGGTTGGGTGGTAAAGGATATTCTACAGGATGTGTATCACATCTGCGCTCCACCATATCTGGGGAAAAAGTAAAAGGCTCGGCGTTAGCATTTTTTATAGCAGATGTTTTAAATCTAAAACTAAGGTCGAGCCCTGAACCTTTTTCCCCCTCCCTCATAGGATTTCCCAAAACCTCTTCTCTTCCTGTAAGGCATTCTGGGCTAATCCTAACCTGAGCCCTACGCTCGGCAAACCTATAAGCTAACAGCCACCTACTATCCTCTGCGGGATCAGAAGGGTATTCTGTTGTCAAGGGTTTTACCTCAGATGGCTCGTTTTCTCCTTCGCCACAAGGGGGGATAGGAGGGTCTACCACTGTTTCATTACTGGTATCATCAGGATCAGAACTAATCTCTAGGGGAACGGATTCAGCATCCAAATCCCCAGAATCCCCAAAACTAAAGCTATAATCGCTGGAAGGCTCCTCTCCTAATCTCCTACAGAGTTCATGGTAAATTTTTTTTCCAATCTCTCCAACCTCCCATAATTACGAAATCCAAACCCTCTATACTATCTACCCAGAACAAAAACCCCAAATCCCTGCAAAACCCAGAAAAACCAAAACCCTCTTCAAAAAAGAAAAAATTGCAGAACTAGAAGTGGATGATTGAAACGAAGGGAACAGGAGGATTACCTGTTTGTTGTCGCTTGATTCGTGTGGAAGTTGATCGCAATGGTTGATCTGGAGAGCAGAGGAGTGCTGGGATGTACTTGAGTTGGGGGAAGGAAGAGTTTTTGGTTTGCAAAGTGAGGAAATGAATGAAAAGTGATGGAAGGGTGAATAAAGGATTTGAGTACCCTTCAAGACCCTTCAGTTTCCCTCCATGATGCACATGTTGGGCCGAAAGCCCGTTAACCCACTCAACCACTCACGGGGTGAGACGTGGCAGTTACTAGAGGCACTTTTTCAAATTTCAAATTTTATAATGATTTTTCACGACTTACAAGGACACGCGCCGCACCTAGAGAACCCAAAACGTCACCTCGGACAGGCTACATGGTTAAAGCTGTCATGAAAGTCCTTTGCCAAAGGGATTCTCTAAGGGCACTTTCCTCGGTTTACCTGTCATGAAAGTCCTTTGCTCGGACTCATGGACTCCGAGCATACCAAAGGGCTAGGCTCGGACTTGATGGATCCGAGCCTTACGATCGGTCCCCAATCCATGAGGCTCGGAACTCTAGGACCGAGACATACCGTCGGCTCGTGGATAAGCTCAGGCTCGCCGAGGCTTCTTATCCCTTCCGCAAATCTCTCCTAGATTCTCGCAACAGCCTAGACATGAGATCTTCAGTTGATCCTAACCAGATTCTAAGAGCATAATTATCCGACATTATCTCATAGAGTCCTGGTTCAGCACAACTCTGATACAGGGCCCAAACTCCCCATATCAGCCTCCTCCAAACCCTATAAATAGCTTATCACAGCTAGGGTTTCAGGTAAGTACTCTCATCCCTAAGTTGACACTCTGCACACACACACATTGACTAGGGAGACCCTGCTTTTCCCAACTGGAACTGCAGAAATACCATAAGTCACATATTAATACTTGATCCTCTCTTGGGCTCCTGGTTACCATAATCTTGAGCACTTAGAGGGTTAAGGACATCTAGTGTTCAAGGACACTACAAAAATAAAATGGGATAAGAGACAAAATTGATCTTGCTTATGAAAATTCGGCACTGTAAATTATTCTGTGAAGAGACACACATCGTGTGCTTGACTCCGTGCACGCAATTCAAAAAGGCATCAGTACACTGATGGGCTTTACAAATTGCATACAGGGAGTCAGGCACACATGAATATGAAAAATAATGCACGATAACTACATATGCAACAAGTTTTCTTCCGTCACTTACATCATAGTAGATGATGTTAATATATGCAGATCTCACAAATTTTATAATCTCCAATAATATTTAGAAGGGATTCAAAGATTTTTTGAAAATTAAATTGAATGAAAATCTCCCATTTTCACCTCCTTTATAATATAGGCTAATTGATCTTAGAATGGTAGGCAGGTAGTTATGGTAGGTGGGTATGCAGGTACATTGTCCAGATTCAACCAATCAGATTTTCTCTCTTAATGTGTGTATACTTTTCAATGGTGGAATACGATAAAAATATTGACGTAATAAATTTATCGAGTATCTTTTGATCATTGCAAAATGGTATGTTTCATCTATTTACAAATTTTGTAAAGCTTAATATGTTAAAAGGTTGAAGTGTTTTAATTATAAAGCATGAACAATATAATGCCTATATGTTTTCATATAAAAATTTTAGCTTTCGAATGTTGTCAACGCCTACTTTTCATCGCAAAACAACATACCCCAAGTTAAACGATTTCATTTAAAATGAACAGTAGTAGGTAGGTAGTCTCAAATACTTTTTATTCTCGCGTTCAATTTCGTGATTCTTTTCATTGAATGTTAACTTTTCATGAATGGAATGCAATACAATACTAACGAAATAAATTTAATTTACAGAATATTAAAATTTTTAGTATATTGTAAATCATTTCGAAATAATTTCTTTCATCTCTTTTTATGTTTCACTATATTTGTATTACATATATTTAAATATGTAGGCAATTAATGTATTTTAGATATATAGCATATACGTATTAATGATAGAAACATAATTAGTTTATTCACGAATTTGTATGAATGATAGAAACATAAAATAATTTGGATCAGAAAAGAGTAAAGTATTAAATATGTGACACCTACCACAAAGTAGAGTGTTGGATCCCAATTTATTTATAGAAATTGTTGATATGTTTTTTAATGATAGTATATATTTTGTAAATTTTTTCGGTAAAAGAAAAAAATTCATTACCACGTGCAAAACTCAGAAGCAATGAAGCGACCATAATAATGGCGAATTAATAGCTACATAATAATTTAACCTTGACACCTTCTATGAAGGTATCAAGATCAATGAATATTTTTTAAATTTATTAACTGAAACTAATGGCGAATTAATAGCTACTTCAAAAATGTTATGAATATTTTTGACTTTTAGAAAATGGCAGAAAAATAATGAAGAAAATTTGTCAGTACCTGATTCAGTAAGAAAGCGAAGGAGTTATGTGCTGAAAGACATGGAATTCAAAAGTAATATATTAGCAGGTTGGTAAGACTTATATTCCACTAATTCATGGGTTCAAATCCCGTTGCCAAATAGAGCACCACCGTAAACGCATTTATAGTCTTGAGAACTGTCATGTCTCACAATGAATCCTAGGGGCCCAATAACTCAAAAAAAATTTGTTTTTTGTTGTTAAAATTTGAGTTGTTAATAATTTTTAATACGTTAATTTTAATAGCACAAAACAGTGCTCCCTCCGTCGCTAATTATAAGACCCGTTTGGGAGATTTCACGTCCATTAAGAAAGTTGATTAATTTTGTTATTTGTAATGAAAATGTAAACTTTTGATGTGTATTTTCAAAATTACCCCTATTAATATTAAAAAGTGTTAAATAAATAGGGGTGTTTGTGGAAAAAAGTAATTAATGATCATTGAAAATTGGTATGGGGTCTTATAAATAGGGACAAAATAAAAGTGTCAAAAGGGTCTTATATATTATTAAGGACGGAGAGAGTATATTTTAAAACATTGTCGTTGTCGTCAATGAATTTGGCACAAAGAATTTTTTTTATAAGCGAAACTACAAAAGAAATGAATATTGAAATATTTATTTGAATTGTTCTTCCCATCGCTCCCAACATCTAGATATAGCGAATCGATTACATCCTTAAAGTTTAGAAGACATAATTAATTTTTTGAAGAGATAGGGTTCGAAAATGTTTTTGTATTAGACAATTTTTCACAGGGAGCGAAAAAAATTGGTAAACTAAAACGATATGTAGTATAGATATTCGTACCATATTCAAAAATAACAGAACTCAAAAAAAGTAAACCAATGAAGAAAATAAAATGGGATATACCAGTGGAGGCTGGCACAAGTGGAAGGGGCTTGTGTCCCTTACGCATGTGGTCGCGGGTTCGAGTCGTACCCGAGACCCATGTGAATGGAGAAAACCTTACTGGGAGCATCGGCCCCGAAAGGGCCCGACCGTGGTGCGAGGGATTAGTCACCCAGTTGCGCGAGTGGATACACTGGTTCATCCAAAAAAAAAATAAAATGGAATAAGAGACAAAATTGATCTTGCTTATGAAAATTCGGCACTGTAAATTATTCTGTGAAGAGACACACATCGTGTGCTTGACTCCGTGCACGCAATTCAAAAAGGCATCAGTACACTGATGGGCTTTACAAATTGCATACAGGGAGTCAGGCACACATGAATATGAAAAATAATGCACGATAACTACATATGCAACAAGTTTTCTTCCGTCACTTACATCATAATAGATGATGTTAATATATGCAGATCTCACAAATTTTATAATCTCCAATAATATTCAGAAGGGATTCAAAGATTTTGAAAATTAAATTGAATGGAAATCTCCCATTTTCACCTCCTTTTGTAATATGGGCTATTGATCTTAGAATGGTAGGCAGGTAGGTATGGTAGGTGGGTATGCAGGTACATTGTCCAGATTCAACCAACCAGATTTTCTCTCTTAATGTGTGTATACTTTTCAATGGTGGAATATGATAAAAATATTGACGTAATAAATTTAGCGAGTATCTTTTGATCATTGCAAAATGGTATGTTTCATCTATTTTCAAATTTTGTAAAGATTAATATGTTAAAAGGTTGAAGTGTTTTAATTATAAAGCATGAACAAATAATGCCTATATGTTTTTATATAAAAATTTTAACTTTCGAATGTTGTCGACGCCTACTTTTCATCAAAAAACAACATACCCCAAGTTAAACAATTTCATTTAAAATGAACAGTAGCAGGTAGGTAGTCTCAAATACTTTTTATTCTCGCGTTCAATTTCGTGATTCTTTTCATTGAATGTTAACTTTTAATGAATGAAATGCAATACAATACTAACGAAATAAATTTAATTTAGAGAATATTAAAATTTTCAGTGTATTGTAAATCATTTCGAAATAATTTCTTTCAACTCTTTTTATGTTTCACTATATTTGTATTACATATATTTAAATATGTAGACAATTAATGTATTTTAGATATATAGCATATACGTATTAATGATAGAAACATAATTAGTTTCTTCACGAATTTGTATGAATGATAGAAACATAAAATAATTTGGATCAGAAAAAGAGTAAAGTATTAAATATGTGACACCTACCACAAAGTAGAGTGTTGGATCCCAATTTATTTATAGAAATTGTTGATATGTTTTTTTATGATAGTATATATTTTGTAAATTTTTTCGGTAAAATAAAAAAATTCATTACCACGTGCAAAACTCAGAAGCAATGAAACGACCATAATAATGGCGAATTAATAGCTACAAAATAATTTAACCTTGACACCTTCTATGAAGGTATCAAGATCAATGAATATTGTAACAGCCCGATTTTCGAAAACTAAAACAACTGACTTTTATTTATTGATGTTGCAAAAATGAGGCCATTTTTTTTTTTGAAACATTGTTGAAGGACTGGAAAACATATTTGACAAGGTTATTAGTGTCCTTCACCTTCTCTTTCGAAAACCGAGTTGTTACGTGAAACCAAACTCTTCCACTTTGTTTGCAAAAACATCTCACTAAGAAAACAGTTTAGTTTCAACCTAAACAACTCCATTCATTTACTCAAAGAACTTTAAACATGCTTCATAAAGAGAGTCCCCGCATTTCTTAAAAGTCAGGCATGCTTCAAAATAGTGAGAGTACAGCCAAAGTTCAGCACTTAGGTAATCCTTAAACTTCAAACACTCAAAACAACTAAACTACTTGCACTTATCCCTAAACTTTCCTATTGAAAGCGAGCGGGTGTAGTTTCTTGTCTCTCTTGCGTTCTCCTCTCGTCCTTGAAGAAGATGCTGCTTGTGTGGTCATCTCCTCATTGTCATTGGACGTCCGCTTCATTCCATCTACTATAGTAGAATTCTTCCGCTCCTCGTACTGAACCTTCTCCTCGTAGCTCTGAAACCCTCGTATATTAACTTGCCCTAGATGTTGCTCCTGGTAGGCTCCGCTCAGTTGATGTTCGGGGTCCGGAATTGCAATCTCCGTGTGACCGATCCATGCCCAGCCTTGTGGGGTGTGCTTCGACCCTCTTCCATGCTTATTCCATATGGTGAGATTCATGCAATACTCCATCTGCCCGTTGAAATACCAGCAGCATCGATATGCCAACGAACAGGAGAGAGTAAGCGATCCGAACGACGAATCGTCGACGGTGTGGAATTACGATAGGTAAAATAGAAGGACCACACAACACACAATACAACATACACACAATAGCAAACAAACATATTACTATCATTATCACAGTCCATACTTATTCCATCTTATTCTCATTATTTCCTTCATACTTCTCCACTCTTGTTTCCAATCTCGTTCATAGATCTCATCATCTTCTCCACCTTTCCATTCTCAAACTCTTTCTCATTTCCCACATTTTTCGATTCTCAAACATATTACTCTTCTCTTATAATGTTTTATTGAATTACAACCATCAATGATCAGGGGAGTTGAAGGATCATCGTGGTACGCGTTTCTTACGTAGTTAGCACTCACATCTCAGGCCTACATCTCCTCGGCCAACCAACCACCTAGTCGGAAGCAAACAGGAGTACAGGACCTTTACCGTGCGGGCACGACAACTGTCACAACACAAATGGTCCCAGACCAGAAGGCTCAGCCTCAAATCAATAATCACAATAAACATGGCACACTGCCTCGCAGTGGCAAACAAGATGCCCCACTCCAGTCCGTCTCACTGTTCTCGATTTGCAATCTAGGGGGCGACAGTATTGTTGTAGTGCGCACGCAGAACTTACCACGGTACTAGACCCAGTCCCCACCATGTTAGTGCACCACATATGGAGTTCGTTCTGCCTACAACAATATTCTAGACTTCTTGACGTTTCACCGTCATCGTCCTCCCCTAATGCAATCTCATCCTAAGTATCCGCAGATACTTATCGTTCCTTCCTCTCCACTACTTCGAGTTAACTCTCTTACCTCACCACGTTCGTTGCTAATGTCTTTTAAAGTCTTTTATCCTTTTAATTAACCTATCGGTCGGCTCACCCTTCGCACATCCCTTCAGTGAGTCCCGACCGCTAACTTTGCACAATCGTTCTCTCATAGCACAGAGCTGGGATCACGTCACAATCTCATATCGCATTTCTCACTCTATTTCTCAATCTTCCTTTTTACCATCCTTCTCAAAATATCCAAAAATTGCTATTTCCAACATTTTCACAAAATCTACTTTCGCCACTCTCACCGAAAATACCATCTCAAATAAATCTTCTCAAAGTATCCTTTCATAAAACTTTTTCAAAAAATCATTATATAAAACTCCTTCAAAAACATTATCTCTAAGCCTCTTCAAAATCCCCTTTTTGAAAACCTTTTCAGAAACTTCACTTCGCAAATTCTTTTCACAAAACTCATTTCAAAAGATTTGTTTCATAAAAAGAATCCTTTGAAAATATCGTTTCACAAAATCCTATCTCTAAACCTTTCTCGAAATTTTGTTTCATAAACCCTTTTGAAAATGGTTCCCTTCCCAACTCTTTATAAAAATTCCTTTCATAAAACTCTTTTTCAAAAACACATTTTAGCTGGGTTCTAGTGGAGGAGCAAGCTCAACTCAACACTAGCTCCCAGTCTAAAACCGAAAACCCAGGGAGCCTAGCTAGCTCCACTCACTTCACCTCTTACGTTCCAACAACAACAACACTTTCCCAGCTCTGGCTCGTTCTCACATCATCCTCAACTTCTTTTCCCCAAATCAACTCTCATTTCTCTTTCACATAATCTCTTACTCCTTTCTCATCATGATATTACTTTCAACCCCATTACTTTCTCAACTCTTTCTTTTCACTTTCATTCTCTTATCTAAGACGTGACAAACGTCCATCCACTGTTTACTTATCATACTCAACAACAATAACCATTTTCAAACATAATTAAATAGATAAGTAAATAAATAAATCAAACATCTTATCCACACACAACATCACACAATAACATTTTGGTCTTCGTCACCTTCGTATAAGTGACCACGCAAGGCAAACAATTGTCACTTATACTACTGACTCCAACCACTAAGTTCCGATCTTTGAGATGATACGGAACGCCCTACTAAATTACCTAGCTACCACGATGTCTTAGGAAAGCTTCTCTCTCACCTGAGGTCCAGTGGTTAAGTGCGTGTTCTTCTCGGATCCGTGTGCTGCCATCTGCCCCAACCTCTTTTCTTTAATCATTCCTCATATTAAATAAAACATTTTACGTTATTACTTATAAGAGGAAATCTTTTTCTTAATTTCATACTTGTCCTTCCTTTTTGGAAAACTTTGAAGATATATCAATTTCCACTTAAAAACATCATTCTAAATCATGTGAAAACATTTTTTTTAACATGAAAAGCACGTCTACCAACTTCTGGACAGCAAAGTAATCTTACAAAATTTACGTTGATAAAACTTCCAAGGATATTGCAAAAACATTTCTTTAATTAAAATAACTCTTTAGCTTAAAATCCACACTTTACATGATGAAAGGTAACCTACTCTCCCTGTGAGGGAGAGTACTCCTGCTCGGCCTGATCCTGTGCAAACTCTTCCTCAGTACCTGTGGTGATAGTAAGGAGTGAGTATTACACATAAAATGGGGAGGCAGTTTCCAAATAAGACATAATGTAACACTAAGCCAAACACAAATAGCAATTCAATCACAACATCAAAATAAGGGACAATTCATCACAATTCGTTTTCAAGTATTCATTAGTTCCTTGAGTCGATTTTATCTCATTATTCTTATGCATTAATCTCATAATGTCTTTCGTTCACATTTCATCATTTATCATCACATTTCTCAACTAGTGTATTCCAGTCACGACTTTATTGTGTTCGCACCCCATGCGCGATGACGACTTACCACGTCTGGACAACACTCCCGGTTAGAACCGGTTTGCATCACTAGGAATTTAACGCTCCTGCCAGGACTTTGGCACAACCAAGGGTCTCTCGCCCAACCAGGTCTCTATATCACCCAAAAGGCTTCACCTGTTAAGCTATGCTAACATATAGTTTCCACATTCCAATATACATTCAGTTATTTAAATTCATTAACTTTTCACATTCTCAACACATTTTATGTCTTTTATCTTTGCAGTGAATTGAGTCTTGGTGCATCGATGCCTAACAGGGATTTGTACCTAATGGGATTTTCATGCCTGGTTGGGAACGTAGCCCTTGGGCATTTTGAAACACCCGGCAGGGGCACCTAGTCTACCAATGCACCAATTCTCAATTCAACTGCACTTTCCATTATTATTTACTTTATACATTTTCATCATTCATTGCCTTGGATTTTAATCAACATCATTTCCCAAGTCATTTAACAACATAGCATTTAAATCATCAACATCACCAAATATCAAGATTAAACATATCATCATCAATTTAATTTCCCTAAGTCACAAATTCTATTCTAACAATTATTCTATATCAAATATACTCACTAAACAATTAACACTTAGTACACATTATATGCATATCGTAAACTAAATCCCAGAGTAAGGTAATACTCACTATAACCCACTCCTTACCTTAAATTAGCAAAGAGAAAATGGAACCTTAGTGAGCCCTAGCTCAAAATCTTGGGAATTTGAATTTCCTAAGTCTAGCTTGCCACCTCAATAAGGAAATGATGAAATGATGATAGACAACCCTATTTGATAGAGCACAAGAGGAATGGTCTTTGTCCTTGCCTTGATTTGAGTTGGAATGCATGAAACACAATCCCTATATCATAAAGAGTGCAAGAGTCCTAGGGTTTTAGAATAAAATCCATGAACTAAGAAGAGTTTGATTGAAAAGGAAAATACTTATGGCATGAAACTCACTTACCCAAATCAATGATGAGAAAATGAAAATCCAAAGAGAGGGAAGAAGGGTGCAATTCGTGAGAACCCACGAAGGAAGAGGATGAGCTTCAAACAATATCCATGGTGCAAGACATGGTGGGTGTGATAGATTTTGGGTTTGGGGTGCCCATGATCAAAGGTGTATGGTGGATTTGATGATTGGAATGTGATGAAGATGGAGAGAGATGGATGAAGTTGATGGAGTTGTGTGGGTTTGAATGGTGGTGAAGAGCTTATGTTTTTATTGCTTTATTTTTGCCTTGGCTGGTGCAGGAGGATCCAAGGGCTGGTGTGGCAAACTTAGCCACCAAGCTGGTTTTGGACGCACCAGATCTGATCTGGTGTGCGCGACGCGCCTGGGCGCATGCCGGCCCGCTTGGGCGCGCGATCAGCACCAGCACCAGGCTGGTGCATGGCTTACACGGTCAGATGAGAACTTGGCGCGCCAACACGCATTTCTGGCGCATGCTGGTGCGCATAGCAACTCGCCTGGGCGCACGATGGGCTGGCCTGGGCGCATGGCTGGTGCGCCTGGGCGAGGTCCAGGGTTTCCAACCTTCGATTCGCCGTAACTTTTTCGTCGACCGTCGGATCGAGTCCAAATTTTTAGACATGCTTCATCACCCCATAAACTTCACATCCAACGGTGGAATTTATTTTCTTAGCTTCCAATAATAAATTTCTAAATTTCTCTTTTCGGTTGATTTCTAACACCTAAAACGCCGATTTTACTCCCTATTTCGCTTATTTGACTTTGCCCAAGGCCGCAATTGCCTTCTATACAACCCCTAAGACCTATAATCACCACTCACCTATCTACCAAAATTCATTAAGTCATTTTTTTCCAATTTTTCTAAGGTTTTTAGTATTTATTTCACTTAAAATCAAGATTTAGGATGTTACAATTCTCTCCCACTTACCTGAATTTCGTCCTCGAAATTCGTCGAACAATTGTGGGTGAGACTGCCTGATCTTGTCCTGCAGTTCCCATGTAGCCTCTTCCACATCGTTCCTGATCCATATAACCTTTACCAAAGAGATTTCCTTGCCTCTGAGCTGCTTCACCTGCCTGTCTTCAATTCTAACTGGCAGAACTTCGAAAGTCAAATTTTCCCTCAGAGGCAAATAATCTAGGGTAACCACATGCAAAGGATCATGGACGTATTTCCTTAATTGTGAAACATGAAACACGTCATGAAGCCTGGACAAATGAGGGGGTAATGCAATCCTGTACGCCAGTGGGCCGACTTTCTCCAGAATCTCATAAGGCCCAACAAACCGAGGAGTAAGCTTCCTGGATTTGATTGCTCTACCAATTCCTGTGATCGGAGTCACTCTTTGGAACACATGATTTCCAACATCGAACTCCAAAGGTCTCCTTCGCCTATCAGCATAACTCTTTTGGCGATCCTCTGAAGTTTTCATTTTGTTCTTGATCATTGTGACCTTCTCCGTTGTTTCTCTCACAATGTCAGGACCAGTCAACAGATTTTCACCTATTTGGAACCAACACAGAGGCGTTCTACATTTTCTTCCGTAGAGAGCCTCAAATGGTGCCATAACGATACTGGAGTGAAAACTGTTGTTGTAGGTAAACTCCATCAAAGGTAGTAACTGCTCCCAACTACCGGCTTGTTCCAGAACACATGCTCTCAATAAATCCTCGAGTGTCTGGATAGTACGCTCCGATTGTCTGTCTGTCTGCGGATGATAAGCTGTACTGAACTTTAGCTTAGTACCCAATGCTTGTTGAAGACTCTGCCAAAATCTAGACAGAAATCTCGGATCACGATCGGATACAATGCTAGTAGGAACACCATGCAACTTCACTATGTCCCTGATGTACAACTGAGTCAACTTCTCAAGAGTGTACTTCTTGTGAGTAGGAATGAAATGAGCACACTTTGTAAGACGGTCCACAACCACCCAAACTGAATCACATCCTCCAACAGTCCTTGGTAAACCCGTCACAAAGTCCATAGCTATACTGTCCCATTTCCATTCCGGAATCTCAAGTGATCGCAAAGGACCACCAGGCTTTTGATGCTCAATCTTAACCTTCTGACAAGTTAAGCAATGAGACACGTGATCGGCCACATCAGTTTTCAACTTCGGCCACCAATAAATCCTTTTTAGATCTTGGTACATCTTTGTTGCACCAGGATGAAAATTCATCTTGGTTCGATGTGCTTCCCATAGGATATCTCTTCTAACTTCGAAATCCATAGGAACACATATCTGACCCCTAAATCGGATGATGCCATCAGAACCTTTCACAAAGTCAGGCTCTTCATTGCTCAATGCCCCTTCTAATAACTTTTGCAATTCAACATCATCGGCTTGCCTTTCTTTAATAAGACCCATCAAGCCATTAGTAACTCGCAACATTTCAAGAACGATGCTCTTCTCTTTCACTTGCATGTTCAGGTTGAGGTCACTAAATTCTTGAATCAATTCCATCTCTTTCACCATCAGATTACTGACATGCAAAGTCTTACGACTTAGTGCATCAGCCACTACATTGGCCTTGCCCCGGATGATACTGAAGATCGAAGTCATAGTCTTTCAAAAATTCCATCCACCTCCTCTGCCTCATATTTAACTCTTTTTGATCGAAGAGATAGCGAAGACTTTTATGATCGCTAAAGACTTCGAACTTTGAACCATATAGATAATGCCTCCAAATTTTCAAAGCAAAAACCACTACCGCCAACTCAAGATCATGAGTGGGATAGTTCTGTTCATGCTGCCTCAATTGTCTGGATGCATAAGCTATGACTTGCCCTTGCTGCATCAACACACAACCCAACCCTTGCTTAGAAGCATCATAATACACCACGAAGGATTGAGTCGGGTCCGGCAAAATTAACACTGGGGAACTAGTCAACCGCCTCTTCAACTCTTGGAAACTACCTTCACCTTCCGGAGACCACTCAAACGGAACACCTTTCCATGTAAGAGTCGTCAATGGAAGAGCCAACTTAGAGAACCCTTCAATGAACCTCCGATAGTACCCAGCCATACCAAGAAAACTCCTGATCTCAGTAATGGACTTAGGTCTCTCCCACTTAAGTACCGCGTCCACCTTAGAAGGATCAACAACAACACCCTTCTCAGAAATAACATGCCCCAGAAACTGCACTTCATTCAGCCAGAAATTACACTTAGAAAGCTTTGCATAAAGTTGTTTAGATTTGAGAATTTGCAGCACTATTCTCAGATGCTCAGCATGCTCACTTGGACTCTTAGAATAGATGAGAATGTCGTCAATGAAGACTATGACGAAAGAATCCAAGTACGACCTGAATATTCTGTTCATATAATCCATGAAAATAGTCGGAGCATTCGTGAGACCAAAGGACATCACCACATACTCAAAATGTCCATATCTCGACCTGAATGCCGTTTTAGGAATGTCCTCCTCTCGGATACGGATTTGATGGTATCCCGATCGAAGGTCAATCTTAGAAAATACAGCTGCTCCTCGCAATTGGTCCAACAAATCATCAATGCGAGGGAGAGGATACTTGTTTTTCACCGTCACCGCATTCAATTGTCTATAATCGATGCACATTCGGAGACTCCCGTCCTTCTTTTTAACAGAGAATCGGAGCTCCCCAAGGTAACACGCTTGGTCTGATCAAACCCTTAGCCAATAGCTCCTCTATCTGCTTTTTCAACTCTTCTAACTCCGGAGGTGCCATCCGGTACAGGGCTATAGAAATAGGGCCTGCACCGGGCATTAGATCAATGCTAAACTCCACTTCTCTATTTGGAGGTAATCCAGGAATCTCTGAAGGAAAGACTTCTGGAAACTCACAGACTACCGGAATCTGACTGATTTCTGCCTCCTCATTCATCTCCAAGGCAGATATAGAAAGATCACTGATAGTGATTGATTTCTGATGACAATCAATCAGAACATGGTGCCGAGACATCCAGTCCATGCCCAGAATGATGTCAAGCTTAGTTAGAGGCAAACAGATTAAATTGACTTTGAATTCCCGCTCCAATACTCGAAGTGGGCAATCCAAACACATAGTTGATGTGACTACAGAAGAATTGGTGGGTGTAGAAACAGATAATTTATAAGGCATTTCTATTGCAGACAACCCTAACTTCTTCATGCAATCGGAAGAAATAAATGAATGAGTAGCTCCGCAATCAAAGAGAATACCACAAGGAATACTATTGACATAACCGGTACCTCTAATAAGTTCATCAGCATCAGTAACCTCCTCGCCATCCAGAGTATAAACCTTGCCCTTCCGAGTCACCCGGTTGTCACCAGCTTTCTGAACCTTAGCCACATTCACCTCCTTTTTAACTGCATTGTTAGGATAACTCATGCTCATGTGACCTGACTGACCACATCTGTAACAGGTCACAACCCTCTTGCTCGGATCCAACTTCCAGCAATCTCCCCTATGCTGCTTGCCACAGTGGGGACAAGTCGGAATAGAACCATAGGTGCTCACTACCGGGCCTGATCTAGGCTGGGAGTAAGGACCTGGTCGCTGCACCGAACTCTTGCCCCTGATCGGACCTCCAGTCTTTTGAACATTCTTGCTGCGTTTCTCAGCTGCACGCCGATTCCTGCTCTTTTCATACGTGCTGGTCATGTTGATCAGTTGAGACAAATTGCTGATGTTCTGATATTCGAAAGCCATTTGGATCTCAGAACGTAGTCCGGTCTCAAACTTGATGCATTTGGTCCTTTCATCTGCATCCCTGTAACTTCCAGCATACCGGATCAAGTCCTCGAACATAGCAGCATATTCCCCGACGCTCATGTTTCCTTGAACAAGCTGCAGAAAAGTGATCTCCTTCTCTCTCCGAACATCTTTCGGAAAGTACTTCCCCAGAAAACGACTCTTGAACAAGTCCCATGTAATCACCCGATTATCCGCCTCTAAACCTCTCCGCATTTGCTGCCACCAATGTTCCGCTTCACTAGTCAGCATATACTGTGCTAGCAGAACCTTCTGATCCTCCGGTGGTGCCATAGTGTTGAGAATCTTCTCGATCTCTTGCAACCATAGCTGTGCACCATCGGGATTAAAGCCACCTTCGAACTTTTGCGGATCATTCTTCCTGAACCGCGCCAACCAATCAATAGCCACAGGAGCTGGGGGCTGAGGAATCATTGCAGCTGCTGTTGCTGTTGCTGCTGCTGCGATGTTATTCCCCTGATCCTGTTGCATCTTAGCCATCTGCTCCAAAATAGCTCGGATCCCATCATTATCGATCCGTCTACCAGCCATTCTGTTTAGTCATGCACAAGGCCGACAGTTAATGCTTAACAGCATAGTTAATAATATAAACATCCTATCATTAGGCACTAGACTCTAAACTTATAATTATCGATCACTCGCTTGGTGAGTAATCACTAGAGTAGCTCATAACTCCAAAGGCCGAGGGAAACTGCTCTGATACCATAAAATGTAACACCTAAATTTATTTACCCTTTTATACCCTTAATTAAAAATAGCAACTTGAAGATTTCATTTTTTAACTCATGAATTGATTAGGAAAAACTCTTAATTACTTTTAATTCAAATGAAAATCTTCCGTCAAACGGACGGAGTTTCGTTTGTTTATTGGATTTTCCCAAAATTTCTGTTACCTGCAACCTGACAAACAACACATTTTCAAATAGCAAAGCCTGCAGGGCTATTCACATATATATATACCAGCTAGTGCATCTTTGTGCACGCATCAGAAACAAGTTTAAACATCAGAACATAGTCATCAGAGTTAGCGGAATATAAACAGGTTTTAGGAAATAAGTTTTTCCCCAAAATAGACCCTTTTTCCCAAAAGGAGTAGTCCTGGGCCCCAAAAAACTATTTACATTTATACACAACAAAAATGATTTATATCATCGGGCCCAGCATGTCCTACATGTATAACCAACTCTCCCTGTGAGGGAGAGTACTCCTACTCGGCCTGATCCTGTGCAAACTCTTCCTCAGTACCTGTGGTGATAGTAAGGAGTGAGTATTACACATAAAATGGGGAGGCAGTTTCCAAATAAGACATAATGTAACACTAAGCCAAACACAAATAGCAATTCAATCACAACATCAAAATAAGGGACAATTCATCACAATTCGTTTTCAAGTATTCATTAGTTCCTTGAGTCGATTTTATCTCATTATTCTTATGCATTAATCTCATAATGTCTTTCATTCACATTTCATCATTTATCATCACATTTCTCAACTAGTGTATTCCAGTCACGACTTTATTGCGTTCGCACCCCATGCGCGATGACGACTTACCACGTCTGGACAACACTCCCGGTTAGAACCGGTTTGCATCACTAGGAATTTAACGCTCCTGCCAGGACTTTGGCACAACCAAGGGTCTCTCGCCCAACCAGGTCTCTATATCACCCAAAAGGCTTCACCTGTTAAGCTATGCTAACATATAGTTTCCACATTCCAATATACATTCAGTTATTTAAATTCATTAACTTTTCACATTCTCAACACATTTTATGTCTTTTATCTTGGCAGTGAATTGAGTCTTGGTGCATCGATGCCTAACAGGGATTTGTACCTAATGGGATTTTCATGCCTGGTTGGGAACGTAGCCCTTGGGCATTTTGAAACACCCGGCAGGGGAACCTAGTCTACCAATGCACCAATTCTCAATTCAACTGCACTTTCCATTATTATTTACTTTATACATTTTCATCATTCATTGCCTTGGATTTTAATCAACATCATTTCCCAAGTCATTTAACAACATAGCATTTAAATCATCAACATCACCAAATATCAAGATTATACATATCATCATCAATTTAATTTCCCTAAGTCACAAATTCTATTCTAACAATTATTCTATATCAAATATACTCACTAAACAATTAACACTTAGTACACATTATATGCATATCGTAAACTAAATCCCAGAGTAAGGTAATACTCACTATAACCCACTCCTTACCTTAAATTAGCAAAGAGAAAATGGAACCTTAGTGAGCCCTAGCTCAAAATCTTGGGAATTTGAATTTCGTAAGTCTAGCTTGCCACCTCAATAAGGAAATGATGAAATGATGATAGACAACCCTATTTGATAGAGCACAAGAGGAATGGTCTTTGTCCTTGCCTTGATTTGAGTTGGAAGGCATGAAACACAATCCCTATATCATAAAGAGTGCAAGAGTCCTAGGGTTTTAGAATAAAATCCATGAACTAAGAAGAGTTTGATTGAAAAGGAAAATACTTATGGCATGAAACTCACTTACCCAAATTAATGATGAGAAAATGAAAATCCAAAGAGAGGGAAGAAGGGTGCAATTCGTGAGAACCCAAGAAGGAAGAGGATGAGCTTCAAACAATATCCATGGTGCAAGACTTGGTGGGTGTGATAGATTTTGGGTTTGGGGTGCCCAAGATCAAAGGTGTATGGTGGATTTGATGATTGGAATGTGATGAAGATGGAGAGAGATGGATGAAGTTGATGGAGTTGTGTGGGTTTGAATGGTAGTGAAGAGCTTATGTTTGTATTGCTTTATTTTTGCCTTGGCTGGTGCAGGAGGATCCAAGGGCTGGTGTGGCAAACTTAGCCACCAAGCTGGTTTTGGACGCACCAGATCTGATCTGGTGTGCGCGACGCGCCTGGGCGCATGCCGGCCCGCTTGGGCGCGTGATCAGCACCAGCACCAAGCTGGTGCATGGCTTACACGGTCAGATGAGAACTTGGCGCGCCAACACGCATTTCTGGCGCATGCTGGTGCGCACAGCAACTCGCCTGGGCGCACGATGGGCTGGCTTGGGCGCATGGCTGGTGCGCCTGGGTGAGGTCCAGGGTTTCCAACCTTCGATTCGCCGTAACTTTTTCGTCGACCGTCGGATCGAGTCCAAATTTTTAGACATTCTTCTTCACCCCATAAACTTCACATCCAACGGTGGAATTTATTTTCTTAGCTTCCAATAATAAATTTCTAATTTTCTCTTTTCGATTGATTTCTAACACCTAAAACGCCGATTTTACTCCCTATTTCGCTTATTTGACTTTGCCCAAGGCCGCAATTGCCTTCTATACAACCCCTAAGACCTATAATCACCACTCACCTATCTACCAAAATTCATTAAGTCATTTTTTTTCCAATTTTTCTAAGGTTTTTAGTATTTATTTGACTTAAAATCAAGATTTAGGATGTTACACTACATCCTCAAAGGTTGTGGCTATACCTGTGTAAAGGTAGGTTAAGGTTAACCAAGCCGCAGTCTAACAATCACTATTGGAACATCAGAGGTATCGAGTCTTAATCTCGAAATCTACTCATAGTCTATTCCTATAGGGAAAAAAGGTTTCTTAAACTAATACGGTCGATGCTAAACTACAAACTAGTTCCATGTCCTAAGAGACAAAAGCTTATACTCCTATTCCTAATCGAGTGCTAACAAACACGCAGAGTCACACAAACAAAGCATGAAGCCCATGCTTAAGGCTACTAAGGATTACCATAAGCTCTGATACCATTCTGTAACAGCCCGATTTTCGAAAACTAAAACAACTGACTTTTATTTATTGATGTTGCAAAAATGAGGCCATTTTTTTTGAAACATTGTTGAAGGACTGGAAAACATATTTGACAAGGTTATTAGTGTCCTTCACCTTCTCTTTTGAAAACCGAGTTGTTACGTGAAACCAAACTCTTCCACTTTGTTTGCAAAAACATCTCACTAAGAAAACAGTTTAGTTTCAACCTAAACAACTCCATTCATTTACTCAAAGAACTTTAAACATGCTTCATAAAGAGAGTCCCCGCATTTCTTAAAAGTCAGGCATGCTTCAAAATAGTGAGAGTACAGCCAAAGTTCATCACTTAGGTAATCCTTAAACTTCAAACACTCAAAACAACTAAACTACTTGCACTTATCCCTAAACTTTCCTATTGAAAGCGAGCGGGTGTAGTTTCTTGTCTCTCTTGCGTTCTCCTCTCGTCCTTGAAGAAGATGCTGCTTGTGTGGTCATCTCCTCATTGTCATTGGACGTCCGCTTCATTCCATCTACTATAGTAGAATTCTTCCGCTCCTCGTACTGGACCTTCTCCTCGTAGCTCTGAAACCCTCGTATATTGACTTGCCCTAGATGTGGCTCCAGGTTGGCTCCGCTCAGTTGATGTTCGGGGTCCGGAATCGCAATCTCCGTGTGACCGGTCCATGCCCAGCCTTGTGGGGTGTGCTTCCACCCTCTTCCATGCTTATTCCATATGGTGAGATTCATGCAATACTCCATCTGCCCGTTGAAATACCAGCAGCACCGATATGCCAACGAACAGGAGAGAGTAAGCGATCCGAACGCCGAAACGTCGACGGTGTGGAATTACGATAGGTAAAATAGAAGGACCACACAACACACAATACAACATACACACAATAGCAAACAAACATATTACTATCATTATCACAGTCCATACTTATTCCATCTTATTCTCATTATTTCCTTCATACTTCTCCACTCTTGTTTCCAATCTCGTTCATAGATTTCATCATCTTCTCCACCTTTCCATTCTCAAACTCTTTCTCATTTCCCACATTTTTCGATTCTCAATCATATTACTCTTCTCTTATAATGTTTTATTGAATTACAACCATCGATGATCAGGGGAGTTGAAGGATCATCGTTGTACGCGTTTCTTACGCAGTTAGCACTCACATCTCAGGCCTACATCTCCTCGGCCAACCAACCACCTAGTCGGAAGCAAACAGGAGTACAGGACCTTTACCGTGCGGGCACGACAGCTGTCACAACACAAATTGTCCCAGACCAGGAGGCTCAGCTTCAAATCAATAATCACAATAAACATGGCACACTGCCTCGCAGTGGCAAACAAGATGCCCCACTCCAGTCCCTCTCACTGTTCTCGATTTGCAATCTAGGGGGCGACAGTATTGTTGTAGTGCGTGCGCAGAACTTACCACGGTATTAGACCCAGTCCCCACCACGTTAGTGCACCACATATGGAGTTCGTTCTGCCTACAACAATACTCTAGACTTCTTGACGTTTCACCGTCATCGTCCTCTCCTAATGCAATCTCGTCCTAAGTATCCGCAGATACTTATCGTTCCTTCCTCTCCACTACTTCGAGTTAACTCTCTTACCTCACCACGTTCGTTGTTAATGTCTTTTAAAGTCTTTTATCCTTTTAATTAACCTATCGGTCGGCTCACCCTTCGCACATCCCTTCAGTGAGTCCCGACCGCTAACTTTGCACAATCGTTCTCTCATAGCACAGAGCTGGGATCACGTCACAATCTCATATCGCATTTCTCACTCTATTTCTCAATCTTCCTTTTTACCATCCTTCTCAAAATATCCAAAAATTTCTATTTCCAACATTTTCATAAAATCTACTTTCGCCACTCTCACCGAAAATACCATCTCAAATAAATCTTCTCAAAGTATCCTTTCATAAAACTTTTTCAAAAAATCATTATATAAAACTCCCTCAAAAACATTATCTCTAAGCCTCTTCAAAATCCCCTTTTTGAAAACCTTTTCAGAAACTTCACTTCGCAAATTCTTTTCACAAAACTCATTTCAAAAGATTTGTTTCATTAAAAGAATCCTTTGAAAATATCGTTTCACAAAATCCTATCTCCAAACCTTTCTCGAAATTTTGTTTCATAAACCCTTTTGAAAATGGTTCCCTTCCCAACTCTTTATAAAAATTCCTTTCATAAAACTCTTTTTCAAAAACACATTTTTGCTGGGTTCTAGTGGAGGAGCAAGCTCAACTCAACACTAGCTCCCAGTCTAAAACCGAAAACCCAGGGAGCCTAGCTCCACTCACATCACCTCTTACGTTCCAACAACAACAACACTTTCCCAGCTCTGGCTCGTTCTCACATCATCCTCAACTTCTTTTCCCCAAATCAACTCTCATTTCTCTTTCACATAATCTCTTACTCCTTTCTCATCATGCTATTACTTTCAACCCCATTACTTTCTCAACTCTTTCTTTTCACTTTCATTCTCTTATCTATGACGTGACAAACGTCCATCCACTGTTTACTTATCATACTCAACAACAATAACCATTTTCAAACATAATTAAATAGATAAGTAAATAAATAAATCCAACATCTTATCCACACACAACATCACACAATAACATTGTGGTCTTTGTCACCTTCGTATAAGTGACCACGCAAGGCAAACAATTGTCACTTATACTACTGACTCCAACCACTAAGTTCCGATCTTTGAGATGATACGGAACGCCCTACTAAATTACCTAGCTACCACGATGTCTTAGGAAAGCTTCTCTCTCACCTGAGGTCCAGTGGTTAAGTGCGTGTTCTTCTCGGATCAGTGTGCTGCCATCTGCCCCAACCTCTTTTCTTTCATCATTCCTCATATTAAATAAAACATTTTACGTTATTACTTATAAGAGGAAATCTTTTTCTTAATTTCATACTTGTCCTTCCTTTTTGGAAAACTTTGAAGATATATCAATTTCCACTTAAAAACTTCGTTCTAAATCATGTGAAAACATTTTTTTTAAACATGAAAAGTACGTCTACCAACTTCTGGACAGCAAAGTAATCTTACAAAATTTACGTTGATAAAACTTCCAAGGATATTGCAAAAACATTTCTTTAATTAAAATAACTCTTTAGCTTAAAATCCACACTTTACAAATTCATGTTTTCATCACCAAAACAATTTAGGGCAGCCAAGCAGACATCATGACATTCAAGCAAATCATACCACATACAAGTGCAAATAACATTTAGGAAAGTAAGTACTCCTAAATCAAACAAATGTCAGGTTTCAAACCAAATACATCAACATTTATTTCCATGTACACTTTATTTAAGTGATTAAGCTCTCTAAACCTATTTAAATTACTTAACCAAAATAAAACAAAGGAAAATAAATCAAACATCACAATTTAAATTACATGAATCAATTGGTTTTATTTAAACATTTAGATCCCGCTTTCTTTTAATTCTAACTGAAACACATAGGCACACACATGTGACGACCCAACTTTTATTCCAAAACTTAATATTCATTCTTAGAAAATTCGACCATTTTTTTTTTTTTTTTTTGAAACTAAAAGTCAGTCATCATCCATTATCGAGTCTTTGCGGAAATTATAATTATCATGAAAGAAACTATTCATATTATATTTCATAAAAAGGAAAGTACATTTCCATAACATTAAAACTATCACCACTAGGTTTAACTTAAGTACTCTAGGTCATTACATTATATTACATATCTTACAACAAAATTTATAATAACCTTGAGGAACTGGTTCGGAACTCAAAATATCAAATAGATAAGAAAAACCTGATGAGTAGCACTATCCACACTCCAACATCCCAACTCAACTCAATCATCAGTTCCCCACTGACTACCGGTTGAGTTGTCCATGAAATCATCATCAGCCACCGGGTCAGCATCCTCCACCGGATCCTCATCCTCTATCGGATCCTCCTCCTCCTCCTCCTCTTCATGTGCCGGTTCAGATGGCACATATACCGGAGTCCGAGATCGGGCTCTAGTGGAAGGACGAGAGGGAGCAGGAACCTCCAAAATAATTCTTTCTTCAGAGGGTGATGGACTTGGTGGGAGGGTGCGTCTCGGAAAACGTCTTGGCGGTGGTGGTGGTGTTCCATGCCGAAACACAAAATTGGGCGGAATGTGCATAATGTACATCATTGGGATTCTCGTCCTACGCGGACGCATTCGGGACCATGGGTTCGGGTGACGGAAAATAACTTCCACGTCTCCCTCATAGATGGCCCGATGATCCTCGAAGTTCCACTCCCCATTAGGGAGCGGCCTCATCTCCACGCAAAACATATTCCTGACCATGACCTACAACAAGGGATTAGGAGTGAGTCATAGCTAAACACAATAACAAATGAGCATAACAGAGGCTAGAAATAACAAGCACAAGTTTCCAGATAGCAATAATAAATGCATATGTATATGCTCAAACTGTCTTTTATAATATTTCGTTTAGTTTCGTGATGCATGCCTACTCTCCATTCATGCTACGCGGTTCGGCATCCGAGTATCTCAGGCTTGGGATATTCATAATCCTATGGTTCATCAAACCGGAGCGTATTCACAACCCAGGCGTCACGATTTGATTGGGAATTTGGCCATCATAACATTTTCATGTTACGGAATCCAAATCATCACAGCATCTTCGTGCTATGGCATCACAGCTATCTCAGGGCTGCGGAATACTTCTACCTATACCAGATTCCACAATCAAAATCGGAGCATCTCCATGCATGTCAATGTCACATAATTGTTCATTGTCTTTTTCTCTTTTAATTCATATCTTTGAATATCATGCCTCCAATATAGAGACCCAAAATTCATAATCCTTCTTGCTTATAACCATCTTTTCATCATTTTTTTTGCATTAACTGGTGCTTGTGCTTTCCAAAAATTCCATCAGCGGCCCAGCCACTTTGTGATGGTTTTATACAATAGGAATTTAATTACGTTGTCATTAATTTGTGCAACGACCCCATCTAGGACTCCCAAAATATCAACCAAGTGGGTAAAAACTTCCACTGGGACGTGGGAATAAAATCAACCAAATGGGTGTACGCACCTCCATTGGGACATCCTGTCCGAATATGTCAACCACTGAATAAAATTCCAGTAGGACTCATCCAGGATAAAATCAACCAATGGGATTAAATCTATAGATATTAAGAGCAGAAATTAAAATTTAAGCATATAGAGTTTAGACGAGTTAATCTTTAATTACTTCATAAAGAAGTAAAGATTTTCTGAAAATTATTTTAAATTACTCGAGTAGTTCTTCACATACTCGAGTCCTTCAAGACATACTCGAGTGTTCTTCCCATTTTCCAGAATACTCGAGTCTTTCTTCAATTACTCGAGTGTTTTAGCAGCAGCAGCACCAGTTTCTGCACTTTATAATGCCAATTCGAGTTCAGGGCCTTTCCTTTCCACTTTTATGCAAAACAGTAACTTAGATACATAAAATAAACATGTTAGAACATGTAATCAATATTGAAACAACATCAAATGCAATAAATCACAAAATCAACATAAACTTAGCAAATAACCCTTTCACATATGATTTTCATTTCCTTTTGTTTTTAACTTCGAAAATTGATCCAGTGAGCATCATTAGGTCCATTTAGACATGTTTGGTTTATAAAAACTTGGGTTTATGACCTCTATGTCATATTCCCAATTCAAACTTCACCCCTTGATGAACCATATGAGGTTCCTACATTTCCAGCTTGAAATAACTCATTCTAGTATTTAGATAACTCCTCCCTTACCTTAGAGAAGCTAATCAACAAGTAAAACGACAGAGAAATCGGTTGGATCAAAAATCCAAATTCTGGACTTGGTGAAAAAGAGTTGAACAGGCTGACTCTGGCCACAGATTTCACCACGGATTTGGCATGAAAAGAATGAAACAAGTTAGTTTCAGAAACTAGGATATACTAACTTTAATCAGAAACAAGTTTGACACGAAAAGAATCCATGAATTTACCAAACGATTTCAATGAAGATGAATACTTGAGACTGAATGTTACTCTGTTTTTCTCAGTTTTGAACCTCCAACTTTGTAGGCCTAGAACCTGATCTTCAGAAGGCTATTTGAAGTGATTTCGAGTTCTAATTCAAGAATGGAATCAGAACTTCAGTTTGTGTTTAGGTTTCAAGGAAAATGAGTGAGGATTGAGAGAGAACAAAGGGATCAAAGTGAACTCTGTAAAACAGGGAAATTTCTGGTCAAATTCGGGTTTTGGAACTTCAGAGGTGTTGATGCTTCACCCAAGCATCAATTTATAGTCTAAGAGTACTTCAACTCGAAGTAAGGTTCAGCTCTATGCTTGTCAAGTCAAGAAACCGCGTTTTGGTGCGAAATTAATTATAAAACCAACTTATACATTTAGCCAGACTGCTCGATTTACTCGAGTCTTTTTCTTTCTACTCGAGTATATTTCAAAAACTCAAGAACACTCGAGTCTTTTCTGACATACTCGAGTCTTTTGACTCAAAATTCAAATTTTCAAACAGATAGTGATTATACTCGAGTACCCTCTACAATACTCGAGTAAAATATCTTAATTTCAGAAAAATCATTATTTTATTCAACACATTTATTTATTTTGTTTATAAAAATACAGGACCTTACATCCTCCCCCACTTACATAGAATTTCGTCCCCGAAATTCCGATTTACAAAAATAGATGTGGATATTCATCCCTCATCTTAGACTCTAATTCCCATGTGGAGTCAGACACTCCACCTTGCCCCCAGAGAACTCGTACTAACGGAATCTCTTTCCCTCGCAGCTTCTTAATCCTTCTATCCTCTATTCTCACGGGTCCAAGATCAAACGTGAGATTTTCTTTCAGCGGTATCAAATCTTGTTGCAATTGCACAATCGAAGATGGATATTGGATAAATTTGCGAAGTTGAGAGACATGGAAAACATTGTGCAGGTTGGACAAAAATGGGGGTAGGGCAATCTGATACGCGACAGGGCCTACTCGTTTCAAAATCTGATAAGGGCCGATGAACTTAGGAGATAGCTTCCTTGGCTTCATTACCCTTCCAATTCCAGTCGTTGGCACAACCCGCAGGAATACATGATCTCCTTCTTGAAATTCGAGCTTGGATCTTCGTTGGTCGGCATAGCTCTTCTGGCGACTTTGAGCGATCTTCATCTTCTCTTGGATAGTCCTTACCTTTTCAGTCGTTTCTTGAACTAATTCAGGTCCGATGAGAGCCTTCTCCCCCACTTGGAACCAACATAGCGGGGTTCTACACTTCCTTCCATAGAGGGCTTCGTACGGGGCCATACCAATGCTTGCGTGATAACTATTGTTGTAGGTGAATTCCACAAGCGGCAATAACCGATCCCACCCTTCTTGATATTCCAGAACACACGCTCGAAGCAGGTCTTCCAAGGATTGAATCGTCCTTTCCGATTGACCATCGGTTTGAGGGTGATAGGCGGAACTCATCCTCAACTGCGTTCCCAATGCCTGATGTAAACTCTGCCAGAACCGGGACACGAAACGGGGATCACAATCCGATACAATACTCGAGGGAATTCCGTGCAATCTAACAATCTCCTTAATGTACAATCTTGCAAGCTTCTCCAACGGATACTGCATGTTGATGGGAATGAAATGTGCAGACTTCGTTAAGCGATCAACCACAACCCAAATTGCATCAAAGCTTTCTCTTGTTCTTGGAAAACCACTTACGAAATCCATAGCTATTCCATCCCACTTCCATTCTGGTATGCTTAAAGGTTGTAGTTCTCCTCCAGGCTTCTTATGCTCGATCTTCGCCTTTTGGCAGACAAGGCAAGACGCTACATAAGACGCAACATCCCTCTTTAGTCCGGGCCACCAAAACATCCTCTTCAGGTCTTGATACATCTTCGTTGATCCAGGATGCATACTCAGCTTGCTCTTGTGGGCTTCCTCTAATACAACTCTTCTTAATTCTTGATTTGCCGGGATGCAGATCCGATCCCGGAATCTCAAAATACCATCAGATCCTAATTGGAATTCCGGTTCCACTCCTTCCATTCCTAATCTTTTCTTCTCTAGAAGCTCCTCGTCCGCTTGTTGAAGGTTTCGAACTTGACCCTCAAACTCATTTGTGATTTGCAACATTCCTAACTTGACGCAGCTCGGCTTGAACTGAATTGCCAAATTCAAGTTGCGGAATTCTTCAATTAGCTGAGCTTCCTTTATCATCATCGTACTCATGTGCAACATCTTCCTACTGAGAGCGTCGGCTACAACATTAGCTTTGCCGGGGTGGTAATGCAATTCGAAGTCATAATCCTTCAGGAATTCCATCCACCTACGTTGCCTCATATTCAGTTCCTTTTGGTCGAAGAGATACTTCAAACTTTTATGGTCGCTGAATACTTGGAACGTATTACCATACAGGTAATGTCTCCAAATCTTCAAAGCAAAGACAATGGCAGCCAATTCCAAGTCGTGAGTAGGATAGTTCCCTTCATGCACCTTCAGCTGACGAGATGCATAAGCAACAACTTTCCCTTCTTGCATCAAGACACAACCCAAACCTTGTCGAGATGCATCACAATAAACATCGAAGCTTTTCCTAGGATCGGGCAAAGTTAACACTGGAGATGATGTTAACTTGTCCTTCAACGTCTGGAAGCTAACTTCACACTTCTCATCCCAGACTAAAGGTTGCTCTTTCCGGGTCAAACGAGTCAACGGAAGAGCCAACTTGGAAAAACCTTCGATAAACTTCCGATAATATCCAGCTAACCCCAGAAAACTTCTTATTTCAGTAACCCTCTTTGGTCTTTCCCATTACAAAACTGCTTCTACTTTGACTGGGTCCACAGCCACACCATCCTTTGAAATTATATGACCCAAGAAATTGACTTTTTCAAGCCAAAGTTCACACTTGGCCAGCTTAGCATATAATTTCTTTTCCTTCAAGGTCTCCAAAATAATCTTCAAATGATTAGCGTGCTCTTTCGAATTCTTCGAATAGATGAGAATATCATCGATAAACACCACGACGAAGGAATCCAGGTAGGGTCGGAACACTCTATTCATGTAATCCATGAATATTGCTGGAGCGTTGGTCAACCCAAATGGCATCACTACATACTCGTAGTGTCCATATCGTGACCGAAAAGCAGTCTTCGGTATATCTTCCTCCTTAACTCTGATCTGATGATATCCTGACCTCAGATCAATCTTTGAAAATACCGATGCTCCACTCACTTGATCTATCAAATCGTCGATTCTTGGCAACGGATACTTGTTCTTGATGGTAACCTTGTTGAGTTGCCTATAATCAATGCACATCCTCATTGATCCATCCTTCTTCTTCACGAATAAAACCGGCGCTCCCCAAGGCGACACACTTGGTCTGATGAACTGCTTTTCTAACAAGTCCTCCACTTGCTTCTTTAATTCAGCTAATTCTGCTGGAGCCATACGATAAGGGGCGATAGAGATAGGGCCAGTACCGGGGACTAGGTCAATACTGAATTCTATCTCTCGATGCGGCGGCAAACCGGGCACTTCATCGGGAAACACTTCGGGAAAGTCTCGAATAACCGGAATATCTTCGATCTTTGCTTCCTCTTTCTTTTCTTCAGCGATGGTTGAAAATAGGCACACATAACCTCCAGGTTGCTTGGCCGGCGACTTCTCACCAAGAAAGATGATCGTTCGAACCTTGCAGTCGATTACTACATGGTTGGATGCCATCCAATCCATGCCCAAAATGACATCGATATTGGACAACGGCAAACAAATCAGATTTATTCGAGAAATCTGATCTCTTATGCTAACCACACAATCGACACATGCTCTTGATGCAACAACATGAGCATTCGTGGGGGTAGACACACTCAGTTTAAACGGGGTCTCCGAGACAGACAAATTTAAACGCTTGACACATTCCTCCGAGATGAAGGAATGCGTTGCTCCGGAATCAAATAAAAAGCGACAAGGCATGCCATTGAGGAAATGGTTACCTTGCACAAGGTTGTCGACCTGCTTTGCTTCCTCTCCAAACATCGTGAACACCTTTCCATTGACCCAAGGTTTGCTTCCTTGTCCTTGGTTGCTTTGACGCGGGGGTTGGCGGCACGCACGGGCGATGTGTCCGGTCCCTCCACAATTGAAACAGACTGGTGGCTTGTCCCTCCAGCATTCTTGACTAGGATGAGAGCGTCGACACTTGCTACAAATCTCTGCCGGAGCCGGAAGACTAACTGCTCCAGAAGGTTGTGCTCTTCCCTTTCCTTTGTGCCAATATGGGCCTCCACGATTTCCACGGTTATTCTTATGCTGATTGCGGTGGGGTCCATGGCTTCCTTGACTGACTTCCTTCTTGAAGTTGTTCTTCTCGAAAATGCGACATGCACTAATCAGGATTGGATAGTGACGAATCCTTTGCACGCTTACAGCTAGTTTGATAACTGACCTTGGCCCATTTTCAAACCGGGTGCACTTCGAGTATTCGTCAGGATGATATTGGAAGTACGGGGAGTACTTCATCAGCTCCTCAAACTTTTCAGCATACTGGTCGACAGTCATGCTGCCTTGCTTCAAGTCTAAGAATTCCATCTCCTTTTGGATTCGAACATCATCCGGGAAATACCTCTCCAAGAATTTTTCCGTGAAGACTTCCCAAGAGAGCTCGCGATGATCATACTCCAAGAACTGGCGGGTCTGCTCCCACCAAGTTGCAGCTTCCCCATTCAGCATGTAGGCCGCGAACGTGACCTTCTGAACTTCCGTGAGAGTCAACGTTCGGAAAATCTTATTCATCTCAGCTAACCAAAACTGGGCTTGCTCAGGGCAACGACCACCCGAGAAGCCAGGCGGTTTACATCTACGGAAAGAATCTAGTCCTTGAAATTCAACAGGGGTTACATTGCTGGGAGGACGGGTTTGCTGCAAGTTTTCCAGGACCGCAGCCATACGGGTCAGAGCCTCAGCAATGTTAGCGTTATTACGTCCAGCCATCTATCCTACAGAATCCGAAAGGGAAAACTTAATTAGATTCTGCTATTCTATATCTCAAAATGCAAACATGATTCTAGAGTATGCTATGGTTAGTGTGTAAGGCCACACTCCAAGGCCGAGAGTTGAACCATTGCTCTGATACCACTAAATGTGACGACCCAACTTTTATTCCAAAACTTAATATTCATTCTTAGAAAATTCGACCATTTTTTTTTTTTTTTTTGAAACTAAAAGTCAGTCATCATCCATTATCGAGTCTTTGCGGAAATTATAATTATCATGAAAGAAACTATTCATATTATATTTCATAAAAAGGAAAGTACATTTCCATTACATTAAAACTATCACCACTAGGTTTAACTTAAGTACTCTAGGTCATTACATTATATTACATATCTTACAACAAAATTTATAATAACCTTGAGGAACTGGTTCGGAACTCAAAATATCAAATAGATAAGAGAAACCTGATGAGTAGCACTATCCACACTCCAACATCCCAACTCAACTCAATCATCAGTTCCCCACTGACTACCGGTTGAGTTGTCCATGAAATCATCATCAGCCACCGGGTCAGCATCCTCCACCGGATCCTCATCCTCTATCGGATCCTCCTCCTCCTCCTCCTCTTCATGTGCCGGTTCAGATGGTACATATACCGGAGTCCGAGATCGGGCTCTAGTGGAAGGACGAGAGGGAGCAGGAACCTCCAAAATAATTCTTTCTTCAGAGGGTGATGGACTTGGTGGGAGGGTGCGTCTCGGAAAACGTCTTGGCGGTGGTGGTGGTGTTCCATGCCGAAACACAAAATTGGGCGGAATGTGCATAATGTACATCATTGGGATTCTCGTCCTACGCGGACGCATTCGGGACCATGGGTTCGGGTGACGGAAAATAACTTCCACGTCTCCCTCATAGATGGCCCGATGATCCTCGAAGTTCCACTCCCCATTAGGGAGCGGCCTCATCTCCACGCAAAACATATTCCTGACCATGACCTACAACAAGGGATTAGGAGTGAGTCATAGCTAAACACAATAACAAATGAGCATAACAGAGGCTAGAAATAACAAGCACAAGTTTCCAGATAGCAATAATAAATGCATATGTATATGCTCAAACTGTCTTTTATAATATTTCGTTTAGTTTCGTGATGCATGCCTACTCTCCATTCATGCTACGCGGTTCGGCATCCGAGTATCTCAGGCTCGGGATATTCATAATCCTATGGTTAATCAAACCGGAGCGTATTCACAACCCAGGCGTCACGATTTGATTGGGAATTTGGCCATCATAACATTTTCATGTTACGGAATCCAAATCATCACAGCATCTTTGTGCTATGGCATCACAGCTATCTCAGGGCTGCGGAATACTTCTACCTATACCAGATTCCACAATCAAAATCGGAGCATCTCCATGCATGTCAATGTCACATAATTGTTCATTGTCTTTTTCTCTTTTAATTCATATCTTTGAATATCATGCCTCCAATATAGAGACCCAAAATTCATAATCCTTCTTGCTTATAACCATCTTTTCATCATTTTTTTTGCATTAACTGGTGCTTGTGCTTTCCAAAAATTCCATCAGCGGCCCAGCCACTTTGTGATGGTTTTATACAATAGGAATTTAATTACGTTGTCATTAATTTGTGCAACGACCCCATCTAGGACTCCCAAAATATCAACCAAGTGGGTAAAAACTTCCACTGGGACGTGGGAATAAAATCAACCAAATGGGTGTACGCACCTCCATTGGGACATCCTGTCCGAATATGTCAACCACTGAATAAAATTCCAGTAGGACTCATCCAGGATAAAATCAACCAATGGGATTAAATCTATAGATATTAAGAGCAGAAATTAAAATTTAAGCATATAGGAGTTTAGACGAGTTAATCTTTAATTACTTCATAAAGAAGTAAAGATTTTCTGAAAATTATTTTAAATTACTCGAGTAGTTCTTCACATACTCGAGTCCTTCAAGACATACTCGAGTGTTCTTCCCATTTTCCAGAATACTCAAGTCTTTCTTCAATTACTCGAGTGTTTTAGCAGCAGCAGCACCAGTTTCTGCACTTTATAATGCCAATTCGAGTTCAGGGCCTTTCCTTTCCACTTTTATGCAAAACAGTAACTTAGATACATAAAATAAACATGTTAGAACATGTAATCAATATTGAAACAACATCAAATGCAATAAATCACAAAATCAACATAAACTTAGCAAATAACCCTTTCACATATGATTTTCATTTCCTTTTGTTTTTAACTTCGAAAATTGATCCAGTGAGCATCATTAGGTCCATTTAGACATGTTTGGTTTATAAAAACTTGGGTTTATGACCTCTATGTCATATTCCCAATTCAAACTTCACCCCTTGATGAACCATATGAGGTTCCTACATTTCCAGCTTGAAATAACTCATTCTAGTATTTAGATAACTCCTCCCTTACCTTAGAGAAGCTAATCAACAAGTAAAACGACAGAGAAATCGGTTGGATCAAAAATCCAAATTCTGGACTTGGTGAAAAAGAGTTGAACAGGCTGACTCTGGCCACAGATTTCACCACGGATTTGGCATGAAAAGAATGAAACAAGTTAGTTTCAGAAACTAGGATATACTAACTTTAATCAGAAACAAGTTTGACACGAAAAGAATCCATGAATTTACCAAACGATTTCAATGAAGATGAATACTTGAGACTGAATGTTACTCTGTTTTTCTCAGTTTTGAACCTCCAACTTTGTAGGCCTAGAACCTGATCTTCAGAAGGCTATTTGAAGTGATTTCGAGTTCTAATTCAAGAATGGAATCAGTACTTCAGTTTGTGTTTAGGTTTCAAGGAAAATGAGTGAGGATTGAGAGAGAACAAAGGGATCAAAGTGAACTCTGTAAAACAGGGAAATTTCTGGTCAAATTCGGGTTTTGGAACTTCAGAGGTGTTGATGCTTCACCCAAGCATCAATTTATAGTCTAAGAGTACTTCAACTCGAAGTAAGGTTCAGCTCTATGCTTGTCACGTCAAGAAACCGCGTTTTGGTGCGAAATTAATTATAAAACCAACTTATACATTTAGCCAGACTGCTCGATTTACTCGAGTCTTTTTCTTTCTACTCGAGTATATTTCAAAAACTCAAGAACACTCGAGTCTTTTCTGACATACTCGAGTCTTTTGACTCAAAATTCAAATTTTCAAACAGATAGTGATTATACTCGAGTACCCTCTACAATACTCGAGTAAAATATCTTAATTTCAGAAAAATCATTATTTTATTCAACACATTTATTTATTTTGTTTATAAAAATACAGGACCTTACATCCTCCCCCACTTACATAGAATTTCGTCCCCGAAATTCCGATTTACAAAAATAGATGTGGATATTCATCCCTCATCTTAGACTCTAATTCCCATGTGGAGTCAGACACTCCACCTTGCCCCCAGAGAACTCGTACTAACGGAATCTCTTTCCCTCGCAGCTTCTTAATCCTTCTATCCTCTATTCTCACGGGTCCAAGATCAAACGTGAGATTTTCTTTCAGCGGTATCAAATCTTGTTGCAATTGCACAATTGAAGATGGATCTTGGATAAATTTGCGAAGTTGAGAGACATGGAAAACATTGTGCAGGTTGGACAAAAATGGGGGTAGGGCGATCTGATACGCGACAGGGCCTACTCGTTTCAAAATCTGATAAGGGCCGATGAACTTAGGAGATAGCTTCCTTGGCTTCATTACCCTTCCAATTCCAGTCGTTGGCACAACCCGCAGGAATACATGATCTCCTTCTTGAAATTCGAGCTTGGATCTTCGTTGGTCGGCATAGCTCTTCTGGCGACTTTGAGCGATCTTCATCTTCTCTTGGATAGTCCTTACCTTTTCATTTCATATGTATATTCATTCAAACACAACACTACTCACACATATATTCATTTCATAGTTAATTTAATTTACTTATTTTCTTCATTTCTAAGTATAGGACCGAATAGGAAACACAGGTTCACCATACAAGTCCAAACAATTTATTTTAGTATAGTTCCTTAAAATATGTTTTTTTTAATTTTTAATGTTTTTAAACCATGTCATTGAAAAAGATATCCTAGGCTAGCTAACATATATATAAGCCGAATAATATCAGGGCATGCACAAAGAATGTGAAGCAAAGATCATTTTCCAAAAATCTTGTTTTCTCATTTTCCTTACAAAAACCGTGAGTTGCACAAGAAAATTTAGCAACAAAAAGCTAATTTCTTAATATCATAAAAGCAAGCATTAAGTCAAAGTCTTTATCTTTTAAGAAAACACATGCATGCACCTATAAATCTCTAGGTGGTACTATTTTTAACATACATGTAAGGAAGATATGATTTCCTACTTTCCCTAGCCTTGGCCGAATGAGGTTATGCAAGGAGACAAGTCTTATAATTTCATCATCACATACAAGCATCTAAATTCATGGATAATGTCATGCAAGACATAAGATCATCATCTTACTTTTCAAACTATCAACCAAATTATCATCATCACTCACACAAAAATCTTGGTTCAAATTAAAATTATTTGTTAAGTTTAATTTCCTTGGAAAACCGTGACATGCCTACAATGAATCAAGATTTTATATTCAATTCAAACATGAAAAATTCAAGCTTCAGGTTTTCTTAGAAATCAATCATAGATTAAAACATGCAAAAGAAGATCAAGATAAAAACATGAACTTAAACTCAATTCCTCAAGCAAGCCGTGAAGAATTAATTTTTTTATAAGCATAGAAGCAACATCAAACCACTTAGATTAAATTAAAACATCAAGACCTAAATTTTCTACTCATGGCCGAATCATTTAGTCTTTGATTTGGTGATTTATGAGTTCATTTATTCACAAAAATCCAAGATCAACACATAAGGAAATCATGCAAGAAAAAAAATAAGAATTGTAAGGCCACAAAATCATGCATGTGATGGTCAAAGCAAAAATAGAAATTTAAACACAATTTTAGACCAAAACCGTGTTGAAGAAGAATTACAACTAAGAGATCAAAACTTTTTCAACCTCAACATTTAAGATCAAGGTATAAAAAGAACATGCAAGACCTTTAAACCTTAAGATCACTTAAGAATTATTATATGCATCACCAAATTAAAAAGTCCATTAAAATCCTTAACAACACAAAATCGTTGAATCAAAACTCTTTCTACCTTAATACTAACTTAAATCTTCAAATTTCCTCTTCTCTTTCCCTAATGGTTCGCCTCGGTCTCCTTTCCTTGCTAGGGTTGATGGAGGTTTCCTTCTTGATCTCAAAGAATAGGATGGTTGGGGAAAGGAGTTGAAGAAGTTTGGGTTAGGGGTTTCCACTCTTCTCTCTTTTCTTCTTCTCACGGTTTTCCCTCTCTTTCTCTCAAGAGCTTGATGGTGCTCTTGAGAGTAAATGTGTTTGGGTGGAAGTAATGTGATGAGGTGAAGGGAGAATGAGTCTCTAACTCATTCCTACGGTTTTAGAATCAAATGCAAAGACATGGGAATTTCCTTTCCTAGCCTCGGTTTCAAGTAGAAAAATGAAGGGCAATTTGGGCCAACCCATTAGTTGCATGGAGGGGTCAAACCGTGGGACACATGGAGGGAGGGAAATCCACACTAGGCTTCATGAGTCAGTTACCCTACTCCTCTTCCTATTTTCTATTTAAATTTTGTTTTCTTAATGCTTAAGGAAATAAGTTCTATTTAGTCTTCCTAGTTCTATGTTGGCCGAACCTTACACACACACATGCACATCAACATATAGCATATATTCATGCATACACTCAACTTACATACACATTTAATTTTAATCTCATGTTCAATACATAGCATAGATCCATGGGATAAGGCATACATATTCTCATGCTTGTTGGTTTTGGCCTCAAAATCTCGAGAGGGGGGGTGAATCGAGTTTTATTATGTATTGAAAAATTCGTACCAATTTAAAAAATAGTTTTGAGACGAAGAGATTAAGCGTTGTTATGGATCGCGAAAACGTTAGAAAAAATATAATCGAGTAGCGCGGAAACGTAAATAAAGTAAATGTGCGGAAAATAAAAGATAAGGGTTAGAAAAGCTTGCACCGGTGATTTTATACTGGTTCAGCCTTCCCGTCGAAAGGCCTAGTCCAGTCCCCAAGCAACTCGCCTGAGAGTTCTTATAACCAAGCAATAGAGCCGCACCCTATTACAACCAAGAGCACCCCGCACACTACTAGGAACCTCCGTTCGCTAGGGGCCTCAATCACACAGCAGGGTTCCTCGCCCTACGACGTATCACAACGTCCACTAAGGGATTCTCTCCCTAATCACTAAGGTTTAGAATGAATGCGATTGCGATTACAATAGCTTTGTGTGTTCTCAAAACACAGATACAACAATAAGCTCTATGATAGTGAAGTAGTGGTTCTCTAGATGTTACTCAGCCAATAAGAGTTTGTTCTTCAAAAAGTGTGAACGATAAAAAGCACAAGTTTAGAGAAGAAGATGAAGAAGAAACGTGCAGCAAGAATGAAATGAAAAATTATCTCTTCTTGAAAAATGTTGGAGTGTTTGATTTAAAAAGAAAAAGGTTTTGAATCAACAAATGATTTTGAATTAAGAAAACAAATCAAAATAGAATAATAAAAGATTTGTAATAAGTTTTAAAATCAAAATAAAATCAAAACGATTTTCGAAATAATAAAAAGATTTGATTCTTAAAACCAAAAAGGAAACAATTCAAATTTAAATTCATTTTCAAAATAAAATAAAATATATCAGAATCTTTTATATAAAAACAAATCAGGAAATAATAAAAATGATTCTGACACGTTTTTCAATAAATCAAGAAATAATCGATTACATAGAAGCAATCATCGATTACTTCTACAAAAATAGAAATTCTTAAAACATTTGAAAAAACATGTAATCGATTAGGCTAAGAATAGTTAATCGATTACATCACTCCTGTTCATTATGTGATGCAACTATAATAATCGATTACACTGAGGAGTTAATCAATTACTAAGCCTCTGGTTTGCATATGATGCAACATCATGTGATCGATTACTACAAACCTTGTAATCGATTACAAAGCCTCTGAAAAATATATGATGCAACAATTATAATCGATTACCTGACCAATGTAATCGATTACTTCCATAAGAAAGTAACTGATTATCACAAATCACTTAATCGATCACAACCTCTCTGATTTTTCTATGATGCAACAAAGTTAATCGATTACTTTAGCAAATAATCGATTACTCCCTCTTGCACACATATAAATATACAGAGTTTTGTAACATCACATTTTTCATGCAAAAACACGTTTTTCTTCTTCTCTCTAAAATGAAAAACTTATTGGCTTTGTAACTACTTAAAGAAAGAGAACTTCATTACCTTACATTTGATCTAAAGATAAGGCTTCTATTCTATGCTTGCTTGAGTCTTCAATCTTCTAGGCTTGCACTTGTGAGCTTGAACTTGAGTTGGTTTGTTATCATCAAAACATATAATTGTAACTCTTTGAAGTCCATAGAGAGTTTGAAACATGCCTTCCAACCAGCTTGACTTCCAACACTCCCCCTTTTTGATGATGACAAACACCCATTCTGATATGCTCTTTACTATCTGCATCACAAGTGTTATACAAGCAGAAATAGATATATAATAATGAAACCTTCCTTAGAATCATAAAATACAGGAAAAAAATAATGATTATTTCATCTCCCCCTGTATGAATGCTTAACAATATATCATATCGATTCAAGCATCCTTCCAGAATAATGGATTATATCTTCTCCCCCTGAATGTATTAGCCAATAAAAATTAGCCAAAAATCCAAGATTCAGATAATATCAGAATCTCTCTCCCCCTTTTGTAATCATCAAAAAGATGTGCAATCTCCCCCTGAAACACTAAGAAGATGCATCAATAATAACATGAGAGATAAAAGATTCATATATTCAAAAGAGGTGAGAGGCAGAAGCTAGACCAATTTCTCTACGAATAAAAAAGAAATTTTTTTTTTGAAGCGGTTTCGTAAAGATATCAGCCAACTGCCGCGAAGTATCAACATACTCAATAATGCAATCACCTTTCTGAATATGATCACGAATAAAATGGTGTCGAATCTCGATATGCTTCGTTCGAGAATGTTGCACTGGGTTTTTGGTAATAGAAATAGCACTGGTATTATCACATTTAATAGGAATGTGATCTAGACTTACACCAAAGTCTACGAGTTGCTGTTTTAACCATAAAATCTGAGCGCAACAACTACCCGCGGCTACATATTCAGCCTCAGCTTTAGATAGGGCAACACTAGACTGTTTCTTACTAGCCCATGATACCAATGAATTGCCAAGAAGATGACAAGTTCCGCTAGTGCTTTTTCTATCTACTTTGCAACCAGCAAAGTCAGAATCAGAATACCCAACAAGATTACAAGATGAACCTTTGGGGTACCACAAACCCATATCAGTTGTGCCAGACAGATATTTCATTATATGCTTGGCAGCAACCATGTGCGTTTCTTTTGGATTCGACTGGAACCGAGCACAAAGACACACACTAAACATGATATCCGGCCTACTTGCCGTCAAATATAGAAGGGATCCGATAATACCTCGATACTTTGTAATTTCTACGGATTTACCTCCTTCGTCTTTGTCCAAGTAGCATGATGTACTTATCGGTGTTGCAACTGCCTTGGCTTTATCCATGCCAAATCTTTTCAATAATTCCTTGCAGTATTTAGTTTGACTAATAAAGATTCCATCCTTTGCATGCTTTATTTGTAAACCCAGGAAAAAGTTCAGCTCGCCCATCATAGACATTTCGAACTCTTCCTGCATCATACTAGAAAACTCCTTGCAAAGGATTTCATTAGTAGCACCGAATATAATATCATCTACATAAATCTGAACTAAAAGAATGTCCTTTCCTTTCTTTTTGATAAAAAGTGTGTTATCAACCTTCCCTCTTTCAAATTTATTTTTTTAATAAAAACTTGCTAAGACGGTCGTACCATGCTCTAGGAGCTTATTTTAAACCGTACAAAGCCTTTTTCAACTTATAAACATAATCAGGGTGTTCATAACTTTCAAAGCCAGGCGGTTGACACACATAAACTTCTTCATTTATAAAACCATTAAGAAAGGCACTCTTTACGTCCATCTGATATAATTTAAAATCTAAAATGCATGCAAATGCTAATAGCAGTCTAATGGCTTCCAACCGAGCAACAGGGGCAAATGTTTACTCATAATCTATCCCCTCTTCCTGGTTGTAACCTTGTGCAACTAGCAAGATTTGTTTCGAACAATTAAACCAGCCTCATCAAGTTTATTTTTATAAATCCACTTAAGTCCAATAATCGGATGAGACTCAGGCCTAGGAACAAGTTCCCATACCTGATTTCTTTCGAACTGGTTTAATTCTTCTTGCATTGCTAAAAGCCAATGCTCATCAAGTATTGCCTCAGAATAATTCTTTGGCTCTACTTGAGAAACAAATGCAAAGAAGTTACACAGATTGCTAATAGAGTTGCGAGTACTTACACCTTTAGAAATGTCTCCGATGATTTGATCAATAGGATGATGCCTTGATGTTTTCCATTCCTTAGGCAAATCAGTGTTGAGTTCCATTGATTGTTCTTGATTTTTCTCCTCAACTAAAATTTCATTACTTCTGGATTGATCCTTTGATTTATCATTTTGCTCCTCATCCTCATCAATGAATAATTCTCCAAGAATACCTGAAAAATCATTAGCAGATACCTTTCCCAACCTTCTGGGATCGGATTCGTCAAATGATACATGAATAGATTCGTCAATAGTATTACGAGATTTATTGTATATCCTATAGGCTTTGCTAGAAGCAGAATAACCAAGAAATATACCCTCATCAGCTCTAGCCTCAAAAGATCCTAGATTTTCTCTACCATTATTATGCACAAAACATTTACATCCAAAAACTCGAAGATGGGAAATATTAGGTTTTCTCCCCTTGTACAGCTCATAGGGGGTTTTCTTTAAAATAGGCCTAATCAAAACACGGTTCATAACATAACATGCTGTACTTACTGCATCGGCCCAAAAATATGCAGGTAAATTCATGTCATTAAGCATTGTTCTAGAAAGCTCTTTTAATGAACGATTTTTCCTCTCCACAACCCCATTTTGCTCTGGAGTCCTTGGAGCAGAAAAATAATGCTTAACTCCATGTTTTTCGCAAAACTTTTCAAAAAGATGATTTTCAAATTCTCCACCATGATCAATTTTAATGGATGCAATGCTCAAATGCAATTGGTTTTGAATAATCTTGGCTAGCTTTTTAAATTCATGAAATGCGTCATTTTTATGAGTAATAAAAAGCGTCCATGTATACCTAGAATAGTCATCCACAATAACCAAACAATAATAGTTGCCACCAAAGCTTTTAGTTTGACATGGTCCAAAAAGATCCATATGTAAAAGTTCCAAAGGCCTTTGAGTTGAAACAAGATTTTTAGAAGGAAAATTGGCCCTTGTGAGTTTTGATTTTGAACAAGGATAACATTTTTCAGAAAAGGAAAATTTTTTGCTTTGGCAAACCAACTACTAAGTTTTTAGAAGAAATTTTATTTAAATGAGCCATGTGGATGTGACCTATTCTACGATGCCACAGCCACGATTCATCCTCTTTAGATAATAAACATTTAGCATCATTTGAGGGAATTGAATCAAAATCAATAATATATACATTGTCTATCCTGCGAGCAATAAGCTTAATAAGATTATCAATTTTTCCCTTGATAATACATCTATCAGAATCAAATATAACCCTATTGCCTTTATCACACAATTGACTAATGCTTAGCAAATTGTGCTTTAGGCCCTCAACATGTAATACATTTTCAATGCAAGGGTTAGGAGGTGTACCAATTTTACCGATTCCAATGATCTTTCCTTGATTGTTATCTCCGAAGGTCACATATCCTTGGTCCTTAGGCAAGAGATGCGAGAATTTGGATTTATCTCCAGTCATATGTTTTGATCATTCGCTGTCCAAGTACCACCATGATTTTCTTCCTTCTGGAGTAACCTACAAGCAAAGATTCAAGGTTTCTTTTTAGGTACCCATATCTTTTTGGGTCCTTGAGTGTTAGTATAGCCATAGTTTAAGTCATGCCACCTTTTAGCTTCATTGTTCGGTTTAACGAACTTCACTTTTCGGTGAATGCATTCGTGTGCACCATGGCCCTTTTTACCACAAATATGACATATAATAAGAGGTTTCTTATGATTACTGGCAGGGACAAAAATGGTACTAAGTTTCTTTTGATGCCTACCGGTTTGATATCCTAAACCCGCTCTATTAAAGAAACATTTTTGCCTACCTAACATTAAATTTAAAGTATTTCTACCTTTTGTAAACTTAGCAAGGGTTTCTTTTAAATCTTCAATTTCTTTAACCAGATCCTTGCAGAATTTACAAGAAGAAGAACTAGCTTTAAGTTTAATGTCATTACTAGAAGTGTTTGAGGAATTTTTTAAAATCAAATTCAGCTCCTTATTTTCATTTTTCAAAAATTCATTTTCTTTTGAAAGTTCTTTATTTTTTTCTAAAAGAGAGGCTGAATTTTTCTTTTCTAGAGAAACCAATAAGTATATCCTCATTGATTCCTCATGCAATTCTCCAAAAGCTTCAAGTAATTCATCATAAGAAAAATTTTGTTCAGAAGTTACCTCATTCTCGTGAGCCATCAAGCACAGGTTGGCGGTTTCTTCTTGTTCGTCTGAATCCTCATCCGAACTTCCATCATTGTCCAGCCACGCCAAGTATGCTTGCTTTCCCTTCTTTGAACTTGAGGTGCCTTTTTCTGAATTCTCTTTATTTTTCAATTGATAGCAATCTGCTCGAATATGACCAGGCTTGCCACACTCATGACATGTGATGGTTGAGCCTCCACTTTTGTCTCTTCTATTGAAATTCTTCTTCTTCAGAAATTTCCCGAACTTTTTCACCAATAGACCCATGTGTTCATCACTGATCAGTTCTTTGTCCGAGTCACTATCTGGTGCAGGTGCTTCAGCCTTGAAAGCCAAGCTTTTGACTTTCTTGTTTTCTTCTTCATGCTGAGCCAACCTCTTCAGTTCACTTTCATGTTCTTGTAATTTTCCAAACAGAGTTGCCAGCGACATTGTTGAGAGATTTCTTGATTCAGCAATTGCCGTCACTTTAGGTTGCCAATCTCTTCCCAAACAACTTAGAACTTTTTGATGAGATCCTCATTTGTGAATTTCTTCCCCAATGTTGTTAGTTGATTTACTATCATCGTGAAGCATTTTTGGATCTCTTGAATTGATTCTCCATCCTTCATTCTGAATAACTCATATTCACCAGTCAGCGTGTTGATTCTTGATCTTTTCACTTCCGTTGTTCCTTCATGCGTGACTTCCAGTGTATCCCACATTTGTTGTGCTGTCTCGCATGTTGAAACCCTGAAAAACTCATCATAGCTCAAAGCAGATGATATAATATTTTTCGCTTTCAAGTCGTATTGGACTCTACGTTCCTCCTCCTCCGTCCAATGAGCCATAGGCTTTTCGACGGTGATATCATCAACCACACAGGTAGGAACATAGGGACCATTAACGACGGCATCCCAAACTTTTAATCCTACTCCTTGAATAAAAAATTTCATACGGGCTTTCCAATACGCGTACCCTACCCCATCAAACATGGGAGGACGGTTAATAGAACTCCCTTCACCTCCAAACAGAGAGTTTGAAGCCATACTCTTGAGACGGTTAAGTCTTAACACAAGAGACTAGCTCTGATGCCAATTGTTGGTTTTGGCCTCAAAATCTCGAGAGGGGGGGTGAATCGAGTTTTATTATGTATTGAAAAATTCGTACCAATTTAAAAAATAGTTTTGAGACGGAGAGATTAAGCGTTGTTATGGATCGCGAAAACGTTAGAAAAAATATAATCGAGTAGCGCGGAAACGTAAATAAAGTAAATGTGCGGAAAGTAAAAGATAAGGGTTAGAAAAGCTTGCACCGGTGATTTTATACTGGTTCAGCCTTCCCGTCGAAAGGCCTAGTCCAGTCCCCAAGCGACTCGCCTGAGAGTTCTTATAACCAAGCAATAGAGCCGCACCCTATTACAACCAAGAGCACCCCGCACACTACTAGGAACCTCCGTTCGCTAGGGGCCTCAATCACACAGCAGGGTTCCTCGCCCTACGACGTATCACAACGTCCACTAAGGGATTCTCTCCCTAATCACTAAGGTTTAGAATGAATGCGATTGCGATTACAATAGCTTTGTGTGTTCTCAAAACACAGATACAACAATAAGCTCTATGATAGTGAAGTAGTGGTTCTCTAGATGTTACTCAGCCAATAAGAGTTTGTTCTTCAAAAAGTATGAACGATAAAAAGCACAAGTTTAGAGAAGAAGATGAAGAAGAAACGTGCAGCAAGAATGAAATGAAAAATTATCTCTTCTTGAAAAATGTTGGAGTGTTTGATTTAAAAAGAAAAAGGTTTTGAATCAACAAATGATTTTGAATTAAGAAAACAAATCAAAATAGAATAATAAAAGATTTGTAATAAGTTTTAAAATCAAAATAAAATCAAAACGATTTTCGAAATAATAAAAAGATTTGATTCTTAAAACCAAAAAGGAAACAATTCAAATTTAAATTCATTTCCGAAATAAAATAAAATATATCAGAATCTTTTATATAAAAACAAATCAGGAAATAATAAAAATGATTCTGACACATTTTTCAATAAATCAAGAAATAATCGATTACATAGAAGCAATAATCGATTACTTCTACAAAAATAGAAATTCTTAAAACATTTGAAAAAACATGTAATCGATTAGGCTAAGAATAGTTAATCGATTACATCACTCCTGTTCATTATGTGATGCAACTATAATAATCGATTACACTGAGGAGTTAATCGATTACTAAGGCTCTGGTTTGCATATGATGCAACATCATGTAATCGATTACTACAAACCTTGTAATCGATTACAAAGCCTCTGAAAAATATATGATGCAACAATTATAATCGATTACCTGACCAATGTAATCGATTACTTCCATAAGAAAGTAACTGATTATCACAAATCACTTAATCAATTACAACCTCTCTGATTTTCCTATGATGCAACAAAGTTAATCGATTACTTTAGCAAATAATCGATTACTCCCTCTTGCACACATATAAATATACAGAGTTTTGTAACATCACATTTTTCATGCAAAAACACGTTTTTCTTCTTCTCTCTAAAATGAAAAACTTATTGGCTTTGTAACTACTTAAAGAAACAGAACTTCATTACCTTACATTTGATCTAAAGATAAGGCTTCTATTCTATGCTTGCTTGAGTCTTCAATCTTCTAGACTTGCACTTGTGAGCTTGAACTTGAGTTGGTTTGTTATCATCAAAACATATAATTGTAACCCTTTGAAGTCCATAGAGAGTTTGAAACATGTCTTCCAACCAGCTTGACTTCCAACAATGCTCACACACGTATGACACACATTCATACACATGCATTCATGTATCATATTTTACTCATATATATATATATAAGTATGCACATTCCTGTTTCTTTAAGTAGTCATGGTGCTAATCCTAAATATACATACCAAACCGCATACACACACATAATTACAAAATAAATCGCAAACACTTAAACTCTTCCAAACTAAACTTTGGACATTATTTTAGGAAATCATTGATCGAGGCCGTACCCGATACAAATAAAAACAGTTTAAGTATAGTACTAGGAAGTGACTCCTAGGTCGTCTCCCAAGGAATATCTTATCAAGCAAAAGGTCGAACACATAGTATGCATAGAAAACAGGGGGGTTTTTTTTGTATTGAATATTGAATAATTGAAATCAAAACAGAATTAAATCAAAACGAAGAAACAGATAAGGAAAAGCGGATAAACCCCTTTGGCTCGCGTTCACAACTCTATCATCGGTCACAAAAGATCAATTTCTTTCCTCTTCATTGTCCAACTCGTGAGAATTAAATACTAAGCGAAAATTCAATTCTCACCCCAAAACCCAAACCTCTAATTAAGCATTAAAAGCCAAAGCATGGAGTTTTTATGAGTTTGCATAAATTAAGCATTCATACACATGGATTATCTCTATACAATGGAACTAAGCGAACCATAACATATCAATAAGCATGAAAACAGTGAATAAAAACGAAATAGCATTAAGAACAAAACCTCAAGAGTATGTGATACATTACCAAAGGGATTTAACCTAAGAGTTTAGCCTTCCATGAAGAAAAATACCAAAAATGTAACACCCCAATTTGGAAATAGAATTTTCACTAAAAATTTGCGCCATTTTTTTGTTTTTTAAAACATTTACATGATATCATTAAAAAGTGAGTTTACATATCAACTCAGTTTCCAAAATATTTTTCAACTTAGTTTTCAAAAAGGTTTACTTAACTTGACTTAGTTTTTGAAAAGGTTACATAATTAACTTAGTTTCTAACTCCTATTAATGACTTGGTTCATAAAAAGGTTTTCCTCAGTCTTTCAAACTTTATTCTATTTACCAAAGTGAAGTGCCACTTACCCATTCCATTCCAAAACTCAATATTTCAAAATGCGGAATAAAATTCTCCTTAGATTAATTCCAAAATAAACGTTATAGAAATTGTTTTAGGCTTAACAGCCATTATCCAAAATTACCAAATAACAAAAGATAAAACATCCACTGGGGTAACATAGTGATAAACAAAGGGTCCGTTATCCAAGACTACCAAACAAAAAGATCAATATCACTAGGGAATAAACTAATCATCATCATGCATATCCTCGTCCGGGTCTTCCTTTGGGTCTTCTTCCTCCTCTGGATCCTCTTCCTCCTCTGGGTCCTTTTCCTTATCTGGGTCCTCTTCCTCATTTAAGTGCTGACCAGCAAGCGGGGCATTATGGAAATCCCGAGGTCCATCTGCCATAAGATCCCTAAGACGATATCGCACTTCTTCACGATCAGTGGCTACTCCTCGCAGTGTATGATCTCGATCAGTAATGATAAGTCTTGTTGGCCCTTCCCAAATCCATCCGTGTGCGGTTCTATGCCATTGTCCCCCCACCAAAGGAGACATTTCCACTTGGACCATTCTGTCCGCCATCTAATATATTTATCATGAACAGAGACAAGAAACATGCAGAAGAATATAGAGAGTTAGCTACCAGACGGGAAAAGCGTCGACGGCATGGGCTTATTCCAGGAGTCACATTAGAACTAATACAACATAATATCCTTATCACTTTATTATCATTGAGTCTTATATCTTTATCATTATTACTCAAGAATTCCATCTATGAGTCTATCATCATTGTAACATTGGGAAACTATTGTTTAAAAGTAAGTTAGCACACACGCTACATCTCCTCCTTCAATATCCAACCTTGTCCTAGTTCGGAAAGCAGATGGGATGCACAGGAATCCTAACCATGCTGACATCGAAGCCAAAGGGTACGTACCAGCTGAAACCACGCAAGTTGGCCAGCAAACAAAAATCAAATATCAATTCATAAGTTCATCAAAAATAATCGATGGCTTCTAGTCCCATTCGGATTCCCTCTACACCATCCATGATTTGCTCAAGGGGGCGACAGCTCTATCCCTAGTTCGCGTTGTAGTCCTCGCTACGACCAACGACCAGCAGGTGCCCTTGATCACTGTAGCATCGTTCCACCTAGGGTAGCACTCTTAGTCTTCTTGACGAATCACCATCATTGCCCTCCCCTATCGCAATCACCACTTGGCGGAATGCACGACCTCCAAGTATCCGGTATCTTTCCTCTCCACTACTTCACTCTCAACGTAGATAGAAAGGATTGGGTCCTAAAGTCTTTTAAGTCTTTTAAAGTCTTTTAGAATCTTTTATTATTCCTATGTTTGGTCGACCCATTCTAAGCCGCGCTTCTAACGGGCCTCGACCTCTAAGGGATTACAACAAAAGTTCATCATCATCATCGTACAGTGGAATCCACAAGACGTAATCACGGCATACTCATTCACGTGATTAGTCACTCAAAGGGGAAATAATTTCAATGTCATTGTGCCACGCTGCACCATCACTGTACATAAATATCGTTCTCGCATATCATCACAACTTAATCATTTCGCATTACATCTTGCTCAAAGGGTTCTTTCACATTCCCATAACTTATCGTTTCTCATCAATTCCAACATTTCTAAATCATATATTTACAACATAACATCAACATTCTCCAAATCATTTATCAACATTCCTTATATACTCATGCAACATAATATGATATAACCACAATATATCAAATAGTAAAATAGAGTCACTGTCTCAACGAAAAACGACTAAATACATTCTACACTCAATTGTCGTCTCGTATATTGACGTGTAACCCGGATTTCGACTTTTGAGATGGCCGAAATCGTTCTAACGATTACCATGGTGCCATTGTGTCTAAAAGGTGCTACTCTCTCACCTTGGTGTGCAGAACTAACGTGAGCTTGATTCTCGATCTTGCTACTGGTTTCCAATTGCAAACCTTATATACCAATCATTTTTACAAAATAACTCTTATAAATAATCATACTTGACTTCAAAAGAAATTAACCAATATAACCTTTTTAAAACATAAATTCCTTAAAAACTTTTGAAACTTTGGAAACATGTACATACTAAAAATAATTCAATTCCAAAATCTTTTAAAACAAAAACCTTACAGATCAAACCAACATTTTTAAATCACATCTTTCAAATATTCTTCACATTCTTAATATGAACATAAACAACACTTTATCCAAGCACATATAAAATCTTACTTACAATTACTTTCAAAAATCCACTTTTTGCCTTAAACATTCATACTTCAAAATCAACATATACTTAATCATTTAAGAACAACTCATAACTTGAATTTCATACACTTTTCTAGTTTTGGACAGCACACATGTACAAACTTAAAAATTCAATTTCTCTTAAACAGAACATCGAAAACACATGCCGATTTTTCCTAAATTCTTATTATTACTTCTACTATAATAAAATAACTAAAACTAAGCAAAATAAAATAGTTGCATCTGCTGTACAGCCACAGAAAAGTTGCATCAATTCAAGAAGTTCAAATAAACAATCCAGAACAATTTAGATACAATTCCTACTATGCAAAAGACTTATAAATACAATTATTTCTAATAAAATATAACTTTTTCATTACTTATAAATTCTGGACAGCAACCTAAAATTTTTATAGAATCAAAGTAATTAATAAAAAGAACTTATTTCGATTTGTTTCTACATTACGTTTGCACATACCAACAAAGCATCACTAACACTCTCAAAAATAATCACTTGGGGTCTTGAATAAAATTTGTTTTTCAGAGTAAGATCAAATTTCCAGAATTAAAATAAAACTTTTAAAGTTAATCTTTTCCATGTAAACATGTAATTCATTTCATAAACAAACTAAAGCAATCATCAAATTAATTAATTAAAAGAAAGTTCAATAATTTAATTTATTTTTCTCCTAAAATTCGACCAACATATAAACAATTTAGAAAAATATTTTCAATTTCCAAAGCATCTATATACTGTAATCACATCATTAAAAGAAAACAATATAAAGGATTTAATCATTAACAAAGTACAAAATAGATTTGTTTTTAGAAAAATTTCACTTTTTCCAGCAACTAACATATACACATACATCAACCACATACTCATATAATGAATCCAAAAGTACATGTTCTTATAGGTTTATAACAACTACCATTTGTTCTTATTTCCTTTTAAATAATCTACTATACTTTAACTATACATCAAACAATAAACAAATTACAAACATTATTTTAAAAATAGCATCATAGACCTCACGGTCCATTTTTATTTTTTTCCAGAAAATTTTATTCCTTTTTATTCATTTACCCATTGTTCTTATTAAACTTAAACCCAAACAACAGAAAATCAAATACCATCAGACAATAACAATTACATAAAAATTTCATAACATATAATCCCATAAACTTCAATAACATCAAAATTTCCAGAATTCATTTTATTTCTAAAAACTCATTTTTTTTTTAGTTCCTTTAAATCATTTTCATTTCATTTCTACTTTAAAGAAAAAGTACTTATTTGTTTTCATTCTTAACTATAACTCAAATACATATGAAACACAACACATAATCTAATCACATATATATATATATATATATATATATATATTATATATTACATGTCCAGAACAGTAAAGAAAATAAAATAAAAATCCTTTTTAATTCTTTTATTTATTTCCATTCCTTTTTATTTTATTAAACAACAATACAATACACATACTAAATTACACAAACAAATCTTCAAAAATTATATTTTTTTTTATATAAGTGCCACGGTTCATATATATATATATATATATATATATATATATATATATATATATATACATATACCAGTAATTAAAATTTCTCCATTATTATTTACTTATTGATTCTTATTCCTTAATACAAAGACATAAAACAATTAAAATACAAGGAATACAAACAAATCAAATCTTACAAAATTTTCTTTAATTCACATGGGTTAAGAAACAAAATAAACTCAGAAAATAATTTAATCAAACACATCAAAACATTTAACCATCTTAAGAATTAAAGAAAAGGGGAGATAAATCCCTTTAAACACTCTTTTTGTGTCCCTTTTCTCATTCTTAATTCATATGACTTAAGAACAATATCACTTATTCAAAGATAACTTGAAAATGAACATAAAAATTCAGAACTTGATTATAGAAGAAATTGAGAAGGTTTAAACAAAAATACAAACAAAACAACTTAAAAATAGCTTAAATAAATAAGTGATTTTTGGGTTACCTCTACTCCTTAAGCCTTTTAGAAAACTTCAAGCAACCAAGCAACTCTCCCTCCTTCCTATAGCTTCCACGTCTCTCTCTCCCTCTTTCTCTCTTAGAGTTTTATTTTTTTCTCTTGAAAAACTATCAAGTGTTTGTGTGTGAAAGATGTGGAACTAAGGCTATCTATTTATAGGTGTTTGGAGATGCACTTCCCTTCATTTTTCTGACATAAATTTCGGCCCCCTTCACCAAGTTACATTCAAAAATTTTCAAACACTACTTGGAACATGAACTAGCATTTAATGTGACTTTGTTGATTCCTAAGGCTTTTTAATTCAAGGATTATTCTCACAAACTTCAGAACTATTCTTCCCCTCTTTCCTCTAATTTTTGGTCAGTGCATATATTAAAAATAGGAGAGAAAATTTCTTATTGGTTCATTGTGGAGGTGCCTACATAATTATCCCATCATATTAACTATTAAAATTTGATTTTCTACCTACTGTACAAAAATTTTCGCAAACAGTAAAATAAAAATTTTATTTTTACATATTAAGATTCTACATTTCAATACGATCGTTTTCATATAAAGTTTGTAATTTTTGGACTTATGGTTTGAAAGTTATGAATTTTTGAAGTCCTAAGATCATTTCCTTCAAAAATACACTTTCTAAACTTTTCAAATATTTTTAAATAATAAAATACGAAAATACAGTTGATTTAAATGATAATACATTATACAACTTCAGAAATGTATTTTTCTTTTTAAACTAAAATAAACTTTAGTCAACAGGTTATTAAATGCATTAAAACCATACCTTGGTTCTTAAAACTCAAAAATTCGTTTCTACTGCAGCAGTGATAAAATTTCGAAAACTCAAAAATAAAAATCAAAGCTTTGCATTTTCATAATCTAGATTTCGATACGATCGTTTTGACATATCATTTGTAATTTTCCGACGCACGGTTGAAAAGATATGAATTTCTAAAGATAGGATATTCTAATCCTCCAAAATCAAAAATCAGTTAAATCAAATACTTTACCTTAAAATATTTTATTTAAATAGACTAGGGAAAATATTGGTACATAATATATATATATATATGTCACGTACATACATATATATATATATATAGGTATATATATTTATTCATATATATATATCAAATCCAGACATCAAAATCAAGCATAATTTCCTAATTTCAATTATAAAGTCACAAATAATTTGGGAAAAATTGTGGGTCTCACAATCCTCCCCAACTTAGAGATTTCTCGTCCTCGAGAAATACGCACCTGATTCGAACAAGTGAGGGTACGATTCCCTCATGCCACTTTCGCGTTCCCAGGTAGCATCTTCCCCATGATCTTGACTCCAAATTACTTTGACCAACGGAATCTCTTTTCCTCGTAACGTCTTAATACTACGACCATCGATCCGCAGGGGTAATGTTTCATACGTAAGATTATCCTTGAGTTGTATCGTGTCAGGCTCTACGATGTGGGTTGGGTCACTAATATACTTTCTTAACTGAGATACGTGAAAAACATTGTGTAGATTTGAAAACATAGGGGGTAAGGCTATCTGGTAAGCTACTGGTCCTACACGTTTTTGGATTTGATAAGGTCCTATAAATCTAGGGGTTAATTTTCTGGTCTTGAGGACTCTGCCAATGCCGGTAGTAGGCACTACCCGCATGAATACATGATCACCTTCCTTAAACTCCAATGGAGTCCTCCTCTTGTCATGATAGCTCTTCTGCCTACTTTGCGCGGTTCTCATCTTTTCTTGAATTACCTTGATTTTATCTGTCGTCTGTTGCACCACCTCCGGTCCTAACTGTAATTGCTCTCCGGTCTCGAACCAGCACAACGGAGTTCTACACTTCCTTCCATACAGTGCTTCATAAGGTGCCATTCCTATGCTTGAATGGAAACTATTGTTGTAGGTGAATTCAATCAATGGCAAGAAAGAATCCCAGTTTCCAGCTTCTTCCAGTACACAGGCTCTTAGTAGATCCTCCAAAGTTTGAATTGTCCGTTCGGACTGACCATCCGTTTGGGGATGATATGCAGAACTCATGCTTAGGCTTGTTCCCATTGCAGTTTGTAAACTTTCCCAAAATTTTGAAGTAAAACGCGGGTCTCTATCTGATACTATATTTGAAGGTACTCCATGTAGTCTCACTACTTCCTTGATGTACAACTCAGCCAACTTCTCCAAAGGATACCTCATGTTGATCGAGATAAAACGTGCTGTCTTAGTAAGACGATCTACTACTACCCAAATAGCATCACACCCTCTCTGAGTTCTTGGAAAACCGGACACGAAGTCCATAGATATACTATCCCATTTCCAAACAGGTACAGGTAACGGTTGCAATTCTCCTCCAGGCTTTTTGTGTTCGATCTTTGCTTTTTGGCATGTTAGACATCTTGATACATACTCTGCCACTTCTCGTTTCATTCCTGACCACCAGAAAATCTTCTTTAAATCTTGATACATTTTTGTTGCTCCGGGGTGAAAACTTAACTTGCTCTTATGTGCTTCTTCCAAGATCATTTCCTTAACTTCTCGGTTGTTTGGCACACAAACTCTTTCCTTGAATCGTAGAATTCCGTCTGTTCCTAGCTGAAATTCCACTTCCTTTCCTTCATCTGACGGTTCCTTTTTTTCTTGTAATTCCGGATCTGTTGCTTGTAACGACTTTACTTGCTCCATGAATTCATTGTTTACCTTCAAAGTTCCCAGTACCATACTCCTCGAGTTAAACTCCACTGCCATATTCAGATCTCTAAACTTCTCTATCAGCTCCAACTCCTTTATCATTAAAGCAGACACATGCAGAGATTTTCTACTTAACGCATCAGCTACAACGTTTGCCTTTCCCGGATGATACTGTACTTCAAAATCATAGTCCTTTAGGAATTCTAGCCACCTCCTTTGTCTCATATTTAGCTCCTTCTGCTCGAATAGGTACTTCAGGCTCTTGTGATCGCTGAACACCTCTATCCTCACTCCATATAAATGATGTCTCCAAATCTTCAATGCAAACACTACGGCTGCTAGCTCCAGGTCGTGAGTAGGGTAGTTCTGTTCGTGAATCTTCAGTTGTCTTGAAGCATACGCCACCACTTGGCCATCTTGCATTAGCATACATCCTAATCCTTGTTTCGACGCATCACAGTATACACAAAAAGTCTTCGTCGGATCGGGTAAAACCAATACCGGTGCAGATGTTAATCTCCTCTTTAGTTCTTGAAAGCATTCCTCACACTTCTCCGTCCACACAAACGCTTGTCCTTTTCTAGTTAACTTGGTCAATGGTAGTGACAATCGAGAGAATCCTTCGATGAACCTACGGTAATAACCAGCAAGTCCAAGAAAACTCCGGATTTCCGTCACCGTTGTTGGTGCTTTCCACTCCAACACTGCCTCCACCTTTGCGGGGTCCACAGCAATTCCATTCTTAGTTATCACATGCCCTAGAAAATTCACTGACTCCAGCCAAAAGTCACATTTTGACAACTTGGCGAATAGCTTCTTTTCCTTCAGTATGCCTAACACCTTCGCTAAAAGCTCTGTGTGCTCCTCTTTACTCCGTGAGTAGATTAAAATATCGTCGATAAACACCACGACAAAAGAATCTAAAAACGGGTGAAAGATCCGATTCATGTAATCCATGAATATTGCGGGCGCATTAGTCACTCCAAAAGGCATGACCAGGTACTCATAATGACCATATCTCGTTCTGAAAGCTGTCTTTGGGACATCCTCTTCTTTCACTCTGATCTGATGGTAGCCTGATCTCAAGTCGATCTTTGAAAATACTGTAGCTCCTCTTAATTGATCCATCAAATCGTCAATTCTTGGTAACGGGTATCGATTCTTGATAGTAGCTTTATTCAATTGACGGTAGTCGGTGCATAATCTCATACTTCCATCCTTCTTCTTGACGAACAAAACAGGTGCTCCCCACGGTGAAACACTTGGTCAAATGAATTGTTTTTCCAGTGACTCTTCCAATTGCTTCTTTAACTCCACCAACTCCATCGGTGCCATGCGGTAAGGTGCTTTTGAAATCGGTGCCGTTCCAGGAATCAAGTCAATTCCGAACTCCACTTCACGTACAGGCGGTAATCCAGGGATTTCCTCAGGAAACACTTCAGGAAAATCTTTGACAACAGGTAACTCCTCCATCTTTTTCTCCTCCTTGATGTCCAAAGAAGCGAGAAACATGTATATCATGGCTCCATCTTCCCATGAAGCTTTGATTTGATTGGCAGTCACGTGCTCGGGTTCTAAGATTTGAGGTACTCTAGGTCTTAAGTTATTGAAAATAAGAGTCTTTTCGGCACAATTTAGGAGAACATGATTAGCAGTTAACCAATCCATGCCTAAAATTATGTCGAGTTGGGTAAGGGGTAAGACAATTAAGTCCACTAAGTACTCTCTATCTTCTATTCCTATCGGGCATTTAGAAACAAAAGTTGACACCATGACTGGGTCACTAGTAGGGGTAGACACGATTAAATCAAAAGACATATCATTAACTGGCAATTTTAATCTCTCAACCACATTATGAGCAATAAACGAGTGCGTAGCACCCGAATCATACAACACATTCAAGGGTATCTTACGAATGAAACACCTACCTTGGATCAGATTTGCGTTGTTAGCAGCTTCCGCTCCGCTCATTGAAAACACTCTTCCTTGTCCACGAGGTCTAGCCACGTTCACAGCATTGACTTCTCTCTTAGGTTCAGGGCAATTCCTTGAGATGTGTCCAGGTCGGTTGCAATTGAAACAGTTGGGATTATTCCATGGACAAATTGGTCCAAAGTGATTCTTGTTACACTTGTTGCAGAATGGAGGTGTACTTGCTTGTCCTCCAGCAGCATTCCCATTGTTGCGAAATCCACCACTGTTATTGTTGTTATTCCCTCTGAACTGGTTGTTGCGATTGTTGTTGTTTCGGTTGTTGCCACGATTCTGGTTGTTGTGATTGTTTTTCCGGGGATAATTCTTGTGGTTGAAACTGCCATGAAACCTTGACCGATTGTCCCTAGGTCCACTCCTTTGCCCATAAGGACCTTGATTCCTTGCTCCTCTGTTCGGGTTTCCATGTCCTGAAGAGTGCCTCATCGGACCACCACTTGAAATTTGCACAGCTATCTTTCCAGCAGAGTTCCTTGATTTCAGGCCGCTTTCCACAATACTTCCTTTGTTCACCAGAGTAGTGAATACAGCAATCTCCATAGGAGCCAAAGCTTGCTTGATTTCCGGCTTCAGTCCATCCAAAAATTTTGCACACTTAGACCTTTCATTCGCCGCTTCCCCATAGTAAGGCATAAACTTTGCTAGATTCTCAAACTTTGCAGCATACTCCCCCACCGTCATGTTTCCTTGTTCCAATCGCAGAAATTCTAACTCCTTAGCCGTCTTCAGATGTTCCGGAAAATACTTCACAAACAGTCTGTCCTTGAACTGATTCCATGTTAGCGCACCAAGTTCTCCTCCTAATGCTTGTTTCTCATTGCGCCACCAATCGGCTGCTTCTCCTACCATCATGTATCCAGCATAGGCGATCTTTTGCTCATCAGTGCACTGCATCATTCCCCCGAAAATCCTTTCCAAACTTGCTATCCAGGCCTCTGCCTCTTCCGATGCGAACCCTCCAGCGAATTCCTTTGGATTCCTACGGCAAAACTCGTCGAGTCCTCTGATTCCTTGCCCACCAGCGTTCACATTTTGATTCTGCTGAAGTTGCTGATGCATCAGGTTCATAATGTCCCTTACTCCTGCCAAGACCGCAACTGTCTGAGCCAAAACAGCAGCTGGTTCCTCATTCGCTTGTCGACGTGCCATCTTGCTTCTGTACATACGTAGGATTGGAGTCTCAGATCAAGCAAAGGGTTGCACAGGGTAAGTATATTAGGCTATGCTCAAGCCGAAAGGGTAACTATACTATAACTACCAAACAGAGTCACACAATGAAAGCATATAAGGCTATGCTTAAGGCCACTAAGGATAACCATCGCTCTGATACCACCAAATGTAACACCCCAATTTGGAAATAGAATTTTCACTAAAAATTTGCGCCATTTTTTTGTTTTTTAAAACATTTACATGATATCATTAAAAAGTGAGTTTACATATCAACTCAGTTTCCAAAATATTTTTCAACTTAGTTTTCAAAAAGGTTTACTTAACTTGACTTAGTTTTTGAAAAGGTTACATAATTAACTTAGTTTCTAACTCCTATTAATGACTTGGTTCATAAAAAGGTTTTCCTCAGTCTTTCAAACTTTATTCTATTTACCAAAGTGAAGTGCCACTTATCCATTCCATTCCAAAACTCAATATTTCAAAATGCGGAATAAAATTATCCTTAGATTAATTCCAAAATAAACGTTATAGAAATTGTTTTAGGCTTAACAGCCATTATCCAAAATTACCAAATAACAAAAGATAAAACATCCACTGGGGTAACATAGTGATAAACAAAGGGTCCGTTATCCAAGACTACCAAACAAAAAGATCAATATCACTAGGGAATAAACTAATCATCATCATGCATATCCTCGTCCGGGTCTTCCTTTGGGTCTTCTTCCTCCTCTGGATCCTCTTCCTCCTCTGGGTCCTTTTCCTTATCTGGGTCCTCTTCCTCATTTAAGTGCTGACCAGCAAGCGGGGCATTATGGAAATCCCGAGGTCCATCTGCCATAAGATCCCTAAGACGATATCGCACTTCTTCACGATCAGTGGCTACTCCTCGCAGTGTATGATCTCGATCAGTAATGATAAGTCTTGTTGGCCCTTCCCAAATCCATCCGTGTGCGGTTCTATGCCATTGTCCCCCCACCAAAGGAGACATTTCCACTTGGACCATTCTGTCCGCCATCTAATATATTTATCATGAACAGAGACAAGAAACATGCAGAAGAATATAGAGAGTTAGCTACCAGACGGGAAAAGCGTCGACGGCATGGGCTTATTCCAGGAGTCACATTAGAACTAATACAACATAATATCCTTATCACTTTATTATCATTGAGTCTTATATCTTTATCATTATTACTCAAGAATTCCATCTATGAGTCTATCATCATTGTAACATTGGGAAACTATTGTTTAAAAGTAAGTTAGCACACACGCTACATCTCCTCCTTCAATATCCAACCTTGTCCTTGTTCGGAAAGCAGATGGGATGCACAGGAATCCTAACCATGCTGACATCGAAGCCAAAGGGTACGTACCAGCTGAAACCACGCAAGTTGGCCAGCAAACAAAAATCAAATATCAATTCATAAGTTCATCAAAAATAATCGATGGCTTCTAGTCCCATTCGGATTCCCTCTACACCATCCATGATTTGCTCAAGGGGGCGACAGCTCTATCCCTAGTTCGCGTTGTAGTCCTCGCTACGACCAACGACCAGCAGGTGCCCTTGATCACTGTGGCATCGTTCCACCTAGGGTAGCACTCTTAGGCTTCTTGACGAATCACCATCATTGCCCTCCCCTATCGCAATCACCACTTGGCGGAATGCACGACCTCCAAGTATCCGGTATCTTTCCTCTCCACTACTTCACTCTCAACGTAGATAGAAAGGATTGGGTCCTAAAGTCTTTTAAGTCTTTTAAAGTCTTTTAGAATCTTTTATTATTCCTATGTTTGGTCGACCCATTCTAAGCCGCGCTTCTAACGGGCCTCGACCTCTAAGGGATTACAACAAAAGTTCATCATCATCATCGTACAGTGGAATCCACAAGACGTAATCACGGCATACTCATTCACGTGATTAGTCACTCAAAGGGGAAATAATTTCAATGTCATTGTGCCACGCTGCACCATCACTGTACATAAATATCGTTCTCGCATATCATCACAACTTAATCATTTCGCATTACATCTTGCTCAAAGGGTTCTTTCACATTCCCATAACTTATCGTTTCTCATCAATTCCAACATTTCTAAATCATATATTTACAACATAACATCAACATTCTCCAAATCATTTATCAACATTCCTTATATACTCATGCAACATAATATGATATAACCACAATATATCAAATAGTAAAATAGAGTCACTGTCTCAACGAAAAACGACTAAATACATTCTACACTCAATTGTCGTCTCGTATATTGACGTGTAACCCGGATTTCGACTTTTGAGATGGCCGAAATCGTTCTAACGATTACCATGGTGCCATTGTGTCTAAAAGGTGCTACTCTCTCACCTTGGTGTGCAGAACTAACGTGAGCTTGATTCTCGATCTTGCTACTGGTTCCCAATTGCAAACCTTATATACCAATCATTTTTACAAAATAACTCTTATAAATAATCATACTTGACTTCAAAAGAAATTAACCAATATAACCTTTTTAAAACATAAATTCCTTAAAAACTTTTGAAACTTTGGAAACATGTACATACTAAAAATAATTCAATTCCAAAATCTTTTAAAACAAAAACCTTACAGATCAAACCAACATTTTTAAATCACATCTTTCAAATATTCTTCACATTCTTAATATGAACATAAACAACACTTTATCCAAGCACATATAAAATCTTACTTACAATTACTTTCAAAAATCCACTTTTTGCCTTAAACATTCATACTTCAAAATCAACATATACTTAATCATTTAAGAACAACTCATAACTTGAATTTCATACACTTTTCTAGTTTTGGACAGCACACATGTACAAACTTAAAAATTCAATTTCTCTTAAACAGAACATCGAAAACACATGCCGATTTTTCCTAAATTCTTATTATTACTTCTACTATAATAAAATAACTAAAACTAAGCAAAATAAAATAGTTGCATCTGCTGTACAGCCACAGAAAAGTTGCATCAATTCAAGAAGTTCAAATAAACAATCCAGAACAATTTAGATACAATTCCTACTATGCAAAAGACTTATAAATACAATTATTTCTAATAAAATATAACTTTTTCATTACTTATAAATTCTGGACAGCAACCTAAAATTTTTATAGAATCAAAGTAATTAATAAAAAGAACTTATTTCGATTTGTTTCTACATTACGTTTGCACATACCAACAAAGCATCACTAACACTCTCAAAAATAATCACTTGGGGTCTTGAATAAAATTTGTTTTTCAGAGTAAGATCAAATTTCCAGAATTAAAATAAAACTTTTAAAGTTAATCTTTTCCATGTAAACATGTAATTCATTTCATAAACAAACTAAAGCAATCATCAAATTAATTAATTAAAAGAAAGTTCAATAATTTAATTTATTTTTCTCCTAAAATTCGACCAACATATAAACAATTTAGAAAAATATTTTCAATTTCCAAAGCATCTATATACTGTAATCACATCATTAAAAGAAAACAATATAAAGGATTTAATCATTAACAAAGTACAAAATAGATTTCTTTTTAGAAAAATTTCACTTTTTCCAGCAACTAACATATACACATACATCAACCACATACTCATATAATGAATCCAAAAGTACATGTTCTTATAGGTTTATAACAACTACCATTTGTTCTTATTTCCTTTTAAATAATCTACTATACTTTAACTATACATCAAACAATAAACAAATTACAAACATTATTTTAAAAATAGCATCATAGACCTCATGGTCCATTTTTATTTTTTTCCAGAAAATTTTATTCCTTTTTATTCATTTACCCATTGTTCTTATTAAACTTAAACCCAAACAACAGAAAATCAAATACCATCAGACAATAACAATTACATAAAAATTTCATAACATATAATCCCATAAACTTCAATAACATCAAAATTTCCAGAATTCATTTTATTTCTAAAAACTCATTTTTTTTTAGTTCCTTTAAATCATTTTCATTTCATTTCTACTTTAAAGAAAAAGTACTTATTTGTTTTCATTCTTAACTATAACTCAAATACATATGAAACACAACACATAATCTAATCACATATATATATATATATATATATATTATATATTACATGTCCAGAACAGTAAAGAAAATAAAATAAAAATCCTTTTTAATTCTTTTATTTATTTCCATTCCTTTTTATTTTATTAAACAACAATACAATACACATACTAAATTACACAAACAAATCTTCAAAAATTATATTTTTTTTTATATAAGTGCCACGGTTCATATATATATATATATATATATATACATATACCAGTAATTAAAATTTCTCCATTATTATTTACTTATTGATTCTTATTCCTTAATACAAAGACATAAAACAATTAAAATACAAGGAATACAAACAAATCAAATCTTACAAAATTTTCTTTAATTCACATGGGTTAAGAAACAAAATAAACTCAGAAAATAATTTAATCAAACACATCAAAACATTTAGCCATCTTAAGAATTAAAGAAAAGGGGAGATAAATCCCTTTAAACACTCTTTTTGTGTCCCTTTTCTCATTCTTAATTCATATGACTTAAGAACAATATCACTTATTCAAAGATAACTTGAAAATGAACATAAAAATTCAGAACTTGATTATAGAAGAAATTGAGAAGGTTTAAACAAAAATACAAACAAAACAACTTAAAAATAGCTTAAATAAATAAGTGATTTTTGGGTTACCTCTACTCCTTAAGCCTTTTAGAAAACTTCAAGCAACCAAGCAACTCTCCCTCCTTCCTATAGCTTCCACGTCTCTCTCTCCCTCTTTCTCTCTTAGAGTTTTATTTTTTTCTCTTGAAAAACTATCAAGTGTTTGTGTGTGAAAGATGTGGAACTAAGGCTATCTATTTATAGGTGTTTGGAGATGCACTTCCCTTCATTTTTATGACCTAAATTTCGGCCCCCTTCACCAAGTTACATTCAAAAATTTTCAAACACTACTTGGAACATGAACTAGCATTTAATGTGACTTTGTTGATTCCTAAGGCTTTTTAATTCAAGGATTATTCTCACAAACTTCAGAACTATTCTTCCCCTCTTTCCTCTAATTTTTGGTCAGTGCATATATTAAAAATAGGAGAGAAAATTTCTTATTGGTTCATTGTGGAGGTGCCTACATAATTATCCCATCATATTAACTATTAAAATTTGATTTTCTACCTACTGTACAAAAATTTTCGAAAACAGTAAAATAAAAATTTTATTTTTACATATTAAGATTCTACATTTCAATACGATCGTTTTCATATAAAGTTTGTAATTTTTGGACTTATGGTTTGAAAGTTATGAATTTTTGAAGTCCTAAGATCATTTCCTTCAAAAATACACTTTCTAAACTTTTCAAATATTTTTAAATAATAAAATACGAAAATACAGTTGATTTAAATGATAATACATTATACAACTTCAGAAATGTATTTTTCTTTTTAAACTAAAATAAACTTTAGTCAACAGGTTATTAAATGCATTAAAACCATACCTTGGTTCTTAAAACTCAAAAATTCGTTTCTACTGCAGCAGTGATAAAATTTCGAAAACTCAAAAATAAAAATCAAGGCTTTGCATTTTCATAATCTAGATTTCGATACGATCGTTTTGACATATCATTTGTAATTTTCCGACGCACGGTTGAAAAGATATGAATTTCTAAAGATAGGATATTCTAATCCTCCAAAATCAAAAATCAGTTAAATCAAATACTTTACCTTAAAATATTTTATTTAAATAGACTAGGGAAAATATTGGTACATAATATATATATATATATGTCACGTACATACATATATATATATATATAGGTATATATATTTATTCATATATATATCAAATCCAGACATCAAAATCAAGCATAATTTCCTAATTTCAATTATAAAGTCACAAATAATTTGGGAAAAATTGTGGGTCTCACAAAAAACGTGTAGAAAAGGGAAGAGAGAGAAACCCTAGCAGCCTCCACAAGCTTGGAGAGCAAAACTAAGCCTTCTCTATGAGAGAGAATGTAAAAAACGTGAATGGAAGGTCTCCCAAGGGTTTACACGAATTTGGCTTTTTAAATCACAAAACGGGCCTAAATCATGGGCCCAAATCCTAAGGAAAGCTTAATCTCTAAATTAAATCTAAAAAATATCTTATAGATAAAATCTAAATCTTAAAAGATATAACTAAATCTCAACTAATCCTAAAGATAGATTACAATCTTCGCTTCATCATATATCTTCTCTTCCAACATTAAATCTTCATTCCCAAAATGTCCAAAAAGCCCTTGTGCCAAATATGACCTGAAAATAGAAATAGAATTAATTAGGCTAAATAATCCCAAATTAAACAATATTCAGAACAATAGTCCAATAAACACCAAATCACTAAATCAAGCTAAACAATGTCAAATAGGCAACAAGTATCAATAATAGGAGTAAAATAATGCAAGGAAAAATGGAAAATAAAATGCTCATCAAATACCCCCACACTTATCCTTTTGCACTGCTGGGCAAAACTAAGAATTAGGACTGAGAAGATCAATATGCACCAAAGTGAATCATGTAACAAGATTACTAAAACTAATGAATGCTAACCTAAGAGATTACATACTTCACAATGAATTCTAGGAAATGCAAAGAAATGGGCAAAATCGAGCACACGAAGAAAATAAGGACCAAAGAATCAAGGCATTCATGAACATCATCCAATTATTTCAAATATGCAAAGAAAACCATTGACATCAAGAGGGTAGTCACAAAGATGATAGAAACTCACAAGGATCACTCAATAGTGTTTACACTCAAGTGTTTAAGGTTAATCAGTGTTTACACTCAAGGCACATCATGAAAAACAAACACAACCATAAGCTTGACAAGCCTCTAACATCAACAATCAATACACATGCACATTAAGATCAAAAGGTCTTTTCAGGGTTGTAATGGGGCCAATGACAAGGTAGGATAAAAATATGGGAAATGTAGCTAAAACCCAGGGAATAGAGGAGCAATGGGGAACAAGTAAAAAAAAAAAAGCACAATCCACCCCAGAATAAAATGGTAAACATAACAACAACCTTTAATTCCAATCCTCCATGCCTCAATCAACCTTTTATTCCATTTTTTTTCTTTTTCTTCTTTCCTTCTTCTTCTTTCTTTCTTTTTTTTTCATCATTCATTTTTTCAATTTTTTTTTTTGAATTGCATTACATTGCAGAACTTCATGAACGAAAGAAAAGAAGAAACAATAAAAATGGCATAATGAGATAAAGCCATAATTACATCACCGACCATAGAGGCAAAACCCAGAACTCACAAGAGATGAAGAACAAAGCACCCTCGCTTACTTAATACCCATTCCCAAAACAATTCCAAAGCTCCAACATTCCCTAAGGTTAGGACAATCATGGTTTTTCAGTCATAGGCTTGTAATGAGCTAAAGAACAAAGAAAAGGGATATAAAGGCTCAAAGGGGCTATCAAAGGATAAATTCATTCAAGGTAGGCTCATATGGCTAGTGGCTTATTCAAGAAAAAAAACAATGCCTAAATCATTTCAAAATGTGCATGGGAATATCAAGTATCAACAAGAGTCAAGTCAAGTTCTAGAGTGCAAGTAATCCAGAGTGCAATCACACATGAAAGAAAAATTAGGTGGCATATATAGCAATCCACCCACAATTAAGGCTCAAATCCTCACAAAAGGGACAATTCTATCACAGTGTTACCACCTCTTAATTATCAAAAGCAACTTTACACACAGAAATGCATGAATTCAGACACAAGATACCAAGACTCTACTAAAATGAAGCAAAAACATGCAAGAAAATGCCCAAAACTTAGCAAAACCTAAAAAAATCAAAGCAAAAATATGCAACCTAAACTACTCTCCCCCCCACACTTAAATCACACATTGTCCTCAATGGAACACAAATAGCAGAATCAGACAGGTATAGACAAGTGCAATAAAAAGAGTAAGGAAGGAGAAAAGAAGACTCCCGAAATCATGGTGGGTCAAAAATGGGGTCGACCAATGAGGCTTCCTCCACAGGTGCATCATCCAAAGAAGGGGTAGTGAGGAAAGGCTTGAGTCGGTGGCCATTGACTTTGAAGCTCTTGTCTGTGGACTCACTCTTGATCTCCACAGTGCCATAAGGAAACACCTGGGTGACTACAAACGGTCCAATCCATTTAGAGCGGAGCTTGCCACTCATGAGTCCAAGCCTAGAGTTGTAGAGCAACACTTTTTGACCAACCAAGAACTCCTTTCTGCAAATTGAGCTATCATGGAGCTTCTTGGTCTTCTCTTTGTAGAACTTGGAGTTCTCATAGGCCTCCAAACGGATCTCATCTAGCTCACTCAACTGCAGCTTCCTCTCCTCACCCACTTGATCAAGAGCTAAGTTGCATTGCTTCACAGCCCAATATGCACGGTGCTCTATCTCCACAGGCAGGTGGCATGCCTTACCAAAAACAACCCGATAAGGTGACATCCCTATGGGTCCCTTGTAAGCAGTCCGATGGGCTCATAGAGCATCCTCCAATCGTGTGCTCCAATCCTTTCTATTAGGCTTCACCATCTTCTCCAAAATCCGCTTGATCTCTCTGTTTGAAATCTCAGCTTGCCCATTGGTTTGGGGGTGATATGGTGTAGAAACTTTGTGCACAATCCCATACTTCTTGAGCAAAGCTTGCATGGATCTATTGCAGAAGTGTGTGCCTTGATCACTGACTATGGCTCTAGGTATGCCAAACCTGCAAAGGATATTAGTCCTGACAAAATCTACAACAACCTGAGCATCATTAGTCCTGGTGGCCTTAGCTTCCACCCATTTGGATACATAATCCACAACAAGTAAGATATAATAAAAACCAAAAGAAACAGGAAAGGGGCCCATGAAATCTATACCCCAGACATCAAACACCTCACAGAACAACATAGGTTGTTGCGGCATCTGTTGCCTCCAAGATAGGGTGCCTCCTGCCCTTTGACATTGCTCACATGAGCTGCAGATTTTGCTTGCATCCTTGAAGATGGTAGGCCAATAAAATCCAGAATCCAGCACCTTTCGTGCTGTCCTTTGAGTGCCAAGGTGGCCTCCAACTGGTGAAGCATGGCAAAATTGGAGAACCGATTGGATCTCCTGGTCTGGAATGCACCTGCGAATGACCTGATCACTGCAAAAACGCCACAAATAGGGGTCATCCCATACATAATACTTGGCATCGCTCTTCAATTTGTCTCTTTGAGCTTTGGATGCCAAGGGTGGAAAAACAGAAGCAACTATATAATTTACAATATCAGCAAACCAAGGAGTAAGGGGAGGGGGATGTGAAACATGCAAAACTAAAAGCTGCTCATCCGGGAAGTCATCCCGGATAGGAAATGCATGCTCCTCTCTCTCTATTCTGCTCAAGTGGTCTGCGACCAGGTTATGTGCACCACTCCGATCCTGAATCTCAAGATCAAACTCCTGGAGGAGCAACATCCATCTAATCAACCTAGGTTTGGAATCTGTCTTTTTCAAAAGATACTTCAGAGCAGCATGATCAGTATACACCACAACCTTAGAACCTAACAGATATGATCTAAACTTATCAAGTGCAAAGACAATGGCTAACAGCTCTTTTTCAGTTGTGGTGTAATTAACTTGTGCTGAATCTAAAGTCCTAGATGCATAATAAATCACATGAGACATCTTACCAACCCTTTGGGAGAGAACTGCTCCCAAAGCATAATTCGAGGCATCGGTCATGAGCTCAAATGGGAGAGTCCAGTCAGGTGGTTGGATGATGGGAGTGGTGGTGAGTGCTCTCTTTAGCTCATCAAATGCCTTCTTGCGTTGGTCTCCAAACTCAAATGCGGTATCCTTTTGAAGCAAGTTGGATAGTGGAAGGGCTATCTTGCTAAAGTTCTGAATAAACCTGCGATAGAAACCTGCATGGCCAAGAAAAGAACGCACCTCTCGCACGCAAGAGGGGTAAGGAAAATGTGATATTACATGCAGCTTAGCAGGGTCAACCTCTATGCCCTTATGCGAAATAATGTGCCCTAAGACTATGCCTTGTTCTACCATAAAATGACATTTTTCAAAATTCAAGACAAGGTTAGTCTCAATGCACCTATTAAGCACATTAAACAAACTATCAAGACATGCATCAAAAGAGGAACCATATACACTAAAATCATCCATGAAGACCTCTATGCAATGCTCAAGTAAGTCATTAAAAATACTCATCATACATCTTTGAAAAGTGCCAGGAGCATTGCATAGGCCAAAAGGCATCTTCCTATAAGCAAATGTACCAAAAGGACAGGTAAATGTAGTTTTATGTTGGTCCTCTGGTGCAATACAGATTTGGAAATAACCAGAGAAACCATCTAAGAAGCAATAGTGAGATTTACCTGCCAGGCGCTCCAACATCTGATCAATGAAGGGAAGAGGAAAGTGATCCTTGCGAGTCGCCTGGTTGAGCTTCCTATAATCAATGCAGACTGTCCAACTGTTCTGCACTCTAGTGGGAATCAGCTCATCCTTCTCATTTTTGACAACTGTCACCCCAGACTTCTTGGGAACTACTTGAACCGGGCTTACCCAAGTGCTGTCTGAAATGGGGTAGATAATGCCAGCTTGCAGCAGCTTGGTGACCTCTTTCTTCACCACATCAAGAATCTGGGGGTTCAACCGTCTCTGGGGTTGTCTCACTGGTTTAGCCCCATCCTCCAATAAAATCCGATGCATGCACATGGAGGGGCTAATACCAGGTATGTCTGCCAAAGTCCATCCTATTGCCCTTTTGTTTGCTCTAATCACATCCAGCAGCTGCTTCTCTTGATCAACAGAAAGGGAGGTAGAGATGATCACTGGAAGTTTCTGCTCAGCCTCCAAGTAAGCATATTTGAGATGAGGAGGAAGGGGCTTCAGGTCCAATAAAGGTGCCTGCATCACAGATGGAACTAAAGGAGCAGCAGAATTGGATTCTGCCGCCTGCACCTGAACAAGTGAATTAGACTCATGCAAAACAGAAATGGGGTTAGCATGATCTGAATCTATATCATATGAATCAACAGATGCAGTAGCAGAATTTAAAAACTGGTCAATTTCAATGCATGCAGTGCACATTTCGGAATCAGAACATGCAGAACAAGTAAATGAGCTAGTGAAAGATGGCAAATCATAATCATGCAAAAAGTCTAGAACATGCTCATCAATCAGATCATCAATCAAGTCAACATGAAAGACAGAGTGGTCATCAGAAAAATGTTTCATAGCATCAAAAATATTGAATCGAACCACACTGTCATCACATTCCATGGAAAGTGTACCTGCATGCACATCTATCTTGGTTCGGGCTGTTTTCAAAAATGGTCTCCCTAATATGATAGGGACAGCACTACGAGAGGTGTCCTCTTCCATATCAAGAATATAAAAATCAGCAGGAAAGATAAGCTCTTCAACCCGAACCAGGACATCCTCTATCAAACCTGCGGGGTAGGCAGTAGATCTATTTGCCAAGTGAATAACCACACCCGTAGGTTGAAGGGGTCCAAGTGAAAGAGACTTGAAAACAGACATAGGCATAACATTAATAGATGCTCCTAAATCTAGCAAAGCATTCTCAAATTTAGTATTACCTATGATACAAGGCACAGAGAAAGTTCCAGGATCCTTACACTTTTTAGGAATATGAGGGACGGGTTTACCTATAAGAGCAGAGACATTTCTTCCCATGCTGATCCTCTCATTGCCCTTGAGCTTCCGTTTGTGTGTGCATAGATCCTTCAAGAACTTTGCATACCTTGGAATCTGCTTGATTGCATCAAGAAGGGGTATGTTGACTTCCACCTTCCTGAATGTGTCAAGTATCTCTTTGTCAATCTCTTCCATTTTCTTGCTTTGAGTCACCCCCCTTGGTGGGAAAGGAAGAGGAATGAGGGGTGGTTGTTGGGCAGTAGCAGGTGTTGTGCTTGTGGAAGGCTGAGCTGGATGGGATTTTCTGGTACTTGTGTGCTCACTCTCCTCGACCATTTGGCTCTTCTTGTTGGTTGAAACTAGATCATCTTTGTTGAGGTCAGCTTCTGGTGTGGGTGTGACAATCTGCTTCCCTGACCTTAGACTAATGGCATTCACATTCTGGTTTGGATTGATCACTGTTTGGGATGGCAACTTGTTAGAATTCTGAGATTGCATAGTGTTGATTGTTGTTGCCATCTGTCCCATCTGATTGGTCAAAGATTGAATGGAGGCCTCTTGTCTTTGAATGGATGCTCTAGTTTCCTGTTGGAATTGGAGATTTTGCATGGTCATCTGTTTCATCAGCTCTTCCAATGAAGGCTGCTGCTCAGTACTAGGAGCTGGTGGTGCAGAATTAGCCTGTTGTTGTCTCTGTTGCTGGACAGGAGGAGGTACATATGGTGGTCTAGAATTGTTCTGAAATTGAACCTGTGAAGGTTGCTGTTGATCAGACCATCTCAGGTTGGGATGGTTCCTCCAACCAGGGTTGTATCTATTGGTAGAGAGATCAAAGTTCTGTGGCTGCTGGTTTCTACTGTTGAAGATGTTGGCGGCATATGCCTCAGGTTGGTCAGCACCAGTCGTTGGCTGCTGCTGCACAGAAGGGCATGCATCTGTGGGGTGCTCAGCGGATGTGCATATGCCACATAATCTAGCAGGCAGAGACAACTTCTTCTGGTTGATGGCCAATTGAGTGACCAAAGTTGTAAGTGAATCTATCTTCTATTCAAGCTTCTCAACCTTACCAGAACTTGTGCCAACATCATTCACTCCTCTCACTATGATTGCATCGCTGTTGCCCCTTGCATGGAATTGTTGACAATTGGAAGCCATCTTCTCAATCTTGACTCTGGCTTCTAAAGGTGTCATGTCTCCTAGGGCACCACCACTGGCAGCATCAAGCATGTTTCTCTCCATGAGGTTGAGACCTTCATAGAAATATTGAATAAGCAACTGCTCTGAGATCTGATGGTGGGGGCAGCTCGCACACAGTCTCTTGAATCTCTCCCAATACTCGTAGAGACTTTCTCCACTTTGTTGCCTGATGCCTGATATATCCTTTCAGATTGCTGTTGTTCTGCATGCAGGGAAGAATTTCTCCAAAAATGCCCTCTTCAGGTCATCCCAGACTGTGATAGAACCAGGGGCCAGATCGTACAACCAATCCTTGGCTAGCCCCTCTAGGGAGTGTGGGAATGCCTTAAGACAAACATGATCCTCTTGCACATCATGTGGTTTCATAGTAGCACAGACAATATGGAACTGCTTGAGATGTTTATGAGGATCCTCACCTGCAAGACCATTAAACTTGGGCAACAAATGAATTAGTCCAGACCTTAGCTCATACGGGTCATCGGGATACTGGATGCACAAATCTTCAATAGTGAAATCAGGTGCAGCCAGCTCCCTCAATTTCCTCTCACGTGGTGGAGGTTGAACCATATTTTCAGAATAATCAGAATAAGAATCAGAATTTATAGGAATAGAAGAAAAAGAAGCAGACTCACTATGTAAAGACTCAATAGACTCACTACCTATGGACTGGTTCCTATTTTGTCTAACTAGTCTGTGATAAGTTCTATCAATTTTAGGGTTATATGGATGCAAGTAGCTTGGGTGGCCCCTAGTCATGTACTGAACAGAACACCATGTAGCATAGCAAACTGTCACTAATATACATGACCAAAATAGGCAACAAAATTTTTTTATTTTTTAAAATTTTTTCCTTTATTTTTTTCAGCACCCTAAAATCATGAAAACATACCACAAAAAGTTTGAGGACAAAATTCAAAAGGGAACCAAGGCAAACAATTAAATCAGAGACCAAAAACTAAGAAAATAAAACTTGTAAAATAAAAAAGAAATAGTAAAACGGCTTTTTCAGGATCCAGACGAAGGAGTTTTTTGACAAATTGATAAAAATCAGATTATTCAGAAAATTCCCTTCGATTTGATATAAAATTCGTCAAATTCCGAGTTACGGGTCAAAAGTTGCGACGATTTGAAGAAAGTGCTGCTAAAACTTGGAAAATTTTTCTGGAACTCACAACCAGTGATGATCTGAGTGATCGTGGTGCCTCAAAACCTTTTTATATGATAAAAGTAGTGTGGATATAAATTTTCGTGCAAAAATTCCACCCACAACTATGTGAACTAGCAACCACAGAATCAATCAAATACACTAATTGCAACAAAATAGCAAAACAGCAAACAGTGCAACTTCAACCGGTTATCAGAATTGACTACTAGACCCCAAATCAGACACGACACACTATAATAACTATACTAACTACGACACTAACTAACTACTAATGACCTTTGGCAAGAACCGATATTCCCCGGCAACGGCGCCAAATTTGATCGAGGCCGTACCCGATACAAATAAAAACAGTTTAAGTATAGTACTAGGAAGTGACTCCTAGGTCGTCTCCCAAGGAATATCTTATTAAGCAAAAGGTCGAACACATAGTATGCATAGAAAACAGGGGGGGGTTTTTTTTGTATTGAATATTGAATAATTGAAATCAAAACAGAATTAAATCAAAACGAAGAAACAGATAAGGAAAAGCGGATAAACCCCTTTGGCTCGCGTTCACAACTCTATCATCGGTCACAAAAGATCAATTTCTTTCCTCTTCACTGTCCAACTCGTGAGAATTAAATACTAAGCGAAAATTCAATTCTCACCCCAAAACCCAAACCTCTAATTAAGCATTAAAAGCCAAAGCATGGAGTTTTTACGAGTTTGCATAAATTAAGCATTCATACACATGGATTATCTCTATACAATGGAACTAAGCGAACCATAACATATCAATAAGCATGAAAATAGTGAATAAAAACGAAATAACATTAAGAACAAAACCTCAAGAGTATGTGATACATTACCAAAGGGATTTAACCTAAGAGTTTAGCCTTCCATGAAGAAAAATACCAAAAACGTGTAGAAAAGGGAAGAGAGAGAAACCCTAGCAGCCTCCACAAGCTTGGAGAGCAAAACTAAGCCTTCTCTATGAGAGAGAATGTAAAAAACGTGAATGGAAGGTCTCCCAAGGGTTTACACGAATTTGGCTTTTTAAATCACAAAACGGGCCTAAATCATGGGCCCAAATCCTAAGGAAAGCTTAATCTCTAAATTAAATCTAAAAAATATCTTATAGATAAAATCTAAATCTTAAAAGATATAACTAAATCTCAACTAATCCTAAAGATAGATTACAATCTTCGCTTCATCATATATCTTCTCTTCCAACATTAAATCTTCATTCCCAAAATGTCCAAAAAGCCCTTGTGCCAAATATGACCTGAAAATAGAAATAGAATTAATTAGGCTAAATAATCCCAAATTAAACAATATTCAGAACAATAGTCCAATAAACTCCAAATCACTAAATCAAGCTAAACAATGTCAAATAGGCAACAAGTATCAATAATAGGAGTAAATTAATGCAAGGAAAAATGGAAAATAAAATGCTCATCAATCATCACTTTAAAATCCTCTATTAGTTGTGAATTTTAGAAAAATCATTTAGGAAAACATTCTTTTAAAACACTCTTCTCAAAATAAATTTCTTTAGTGTTTTAATTTAATATGAGGAATTTACGAGGTGTTACAAATATTTTTTAAATTTATTAACTGAAACTAATGGTGAATTAATAGCTACTTCTAAAATGTTATGAATATTTTTGACTTTTAGAAAATGGCAGAAAAATAATGAAGAAAATTTGTCAGTACCTGATTCAGTAAGAAAGCGAAGGAGTTATGTGCTGGAAGACATGGAATTCAAAAGTAATATATTAGCAGGTTGGTAAGACTTATATTCCACTAATTCATGGGTTCAAATCCCGTTGCCAACTAGAGCACCACCATAAACGCATTTATAGTCTTGAGACCTGTCATGTCCCACAATGAATCCTAGGGGCCCAACTCAAAAAAATTTTGTTTTTTGTTGTTAAAATTTGAGTTGTTAATAATTTTTAATACGTTAATTTTAATAGCACAAAACAGTGCTCCCTCCGTCGCTAATTATAAGACCCGTTTGGGAGATTTCACGTCCATTAAGAAAGTTGATTAATTTTGTTATTTGTAATGAAAATTTAAACTTTTGATGTGTATTTTCAAATTTACCCCTATTAATATTAAAAAGTGTTAAATAAATAGGGGTGTTTGTGGAAAAAAGTAATTAATGATCATTGAAAATTGGTATGGGGTCTTATAAATAGGGACAAAATAAAAGTGTCAAAAGGGTCTTATTATTAGGGACGGAGGGAGTATATTTTAAAACATTGTCGTTGTCGTCAATGAATTTGGCACAAAGAATTTTTTTATAAGCGAAAGTACAAAAGAAATGAATATTGAAATATTTATCTGAATTGTTCTTCCCATCGCTCCCAACATCTAGATATAGCGAATCGATTACATCCTTAAAGTTTAGAAGACATAATTAAGTTTTTGAAGAGAAAGGGTTCGAAAATGTTTTTGTATTAGACAATTTTTCACAGGGAGCGAAAAAAATTGGTAAACTAAAACGATATGTAGTAGATATTCTTACCATATTCAAAAATAACAGAACTCAAAAAAAGTAAACCAATGAAGAAAATAAAATGGGATAAGAGACAAAATTGATTCTGTAAATTATTCTGTGAAGAGACACACATCGTGTGCTTGACTCCGTGCACGCAATTCAAAAAGGCATCAGTACACTGATGGGCTTTATAAATTGCATACAGAGAGTCAGGCACACATGAATATGAAAAATAATGCACGATAACTACATATGCAACAAGTTTTCTTCTGTAATACTCCGAATTTTGATTTTCAATTAAATAAAATAATATTTAAACAAAATTAATTATATGGAATTAATTATTTTTGTTTATTAATCATGGTTATATTTAAGTATAAATTAAGGGAAAAATACAAGAAAAATATTTTGGGTCTTAAAAATAGTACTTTTGTAGTTTAGTCCTTGGGAAGGACTTAAGAGGCATTATTGGAAAGGTATTTGGAGGGAAAGTGAATAAAATATTAATTTTTGAAAAACTGGTCGCGTTCGTTAATCGATTAACGATAGTGCTGAAGCTGAAGATAGTGGAGTTTGATGACTCAATCTGCTGGGAACCATGAATTTGACACCTAGCAAGGCCAGAACACGTCCCTGCTACGTGTTGGCATGCATGGTGCTCAATCATGGCTATAAATCAAGGGCCATGGTTGAAGGAATGGAGGAAAGAAGGAGTTACATGCTAAAACTCTGCAGAAATTTCACCTCAAGCACCCTCTAGTTTTTGATTTCGTTCTCCTTCCCTACCCATACACTTACTGCGAGCTTCACACCATTTTGAAGCTTGCAGAGAGACCTTCTGTAACACCCCGATTTGGCAACTTGAAACTTAAACTAAATATAGTGAAAATTAGGGCCATTTTTTTTTGTTAAAACAAGTGTTATGTGGACGTGAGAACACTTAGACTTTTAAAACATGGTTACAATTAAAACTCGTGTTCTCACATTACATAAACTCTTTCAAGTTCCAAACCGAGATGTCACAAGACACCGTGCCTTGAAACTCGTTTTCAAAAGCATCATTCAAAACGTAGCCTGTTTACTTGTTTCAAAACATTCATGTTTAATAAAACTTTAATTGGGGTACAGTATGGTAGAGCTAGGTAACTAAGAACTTACAATGGAGTACTTTCCATTAGGGAAATTCCTAGCTTCTAGTCATGCTTCCTATTACTTGTCGTCTAACTCCGAACTTTGGTTGATGAAGCCCACCACGCTTCCGCTGCGCCATCTACCCGTTGCAATATCAGCGGTTGCCGATACGACAACAAGGTAGGAGAGAGTCAGTGTTCCGAACACTAACGGGTTGACCATGCGGTCTAAGGGTAGATTTAAAATAAAGACAGACTGGTAATATAACTAAAATAGTGTAACCTAGATACTTATCATGATGCAATCACATATTCATCAACAATTACATATAGTAGATAAAAATCATAGCAGTAATAAAATCATCACCATCATCATCATGAACACAACTACTTTACTCAAGTTCTTATCATCACAATCCCAAAATCTTTCTCATGAGCTTTCACAACTGTTCTCATTCCTTCTTTCCTCAAAATTTCCACACTTATTACTTATTCCAAGAATTCTCTCATCTTATAAATCTTATTCAATGCTTAATGGTTGATATCTTTCTTTGAAACATCTTGGTCTTTTAAGTTTTATTGTTTCGGTTAGCATCAATGATGAGGGGGAAACATCATTGAGCTCACACACGTCTACATCTCCTCGGTCAACCACCCAACCTAGTCGGAAGCAAACAGGAGTACAGGACCTTTACCACGCGAGCACGACAGCTGTAACACAAACAAATGGTCCCAGACCAGGAGGACTCAGCCTCAAATCAATTCAATTCATATCACATCATATAATCATGGCACACTCTCAGCGGCAATCACAAATGCCCCATTCCAGTCCCTCTCACTGTTATAGATTTGCAATCAAGGGGGCGACAGTACAATTCTAGTTCCGGTGCAGAACTTGCCACGGCATTAGACCCAGTCCCTACCACGTTAGTACGCCACATGTGGAGTTTGTCTGCCGAGAAAAGTACTCTAGACTTCTTGACGTTTCTGTTAAGAAATAGGATGCGACAAACGCAGCGAAAAAAAATAAATAAACAAATCCTATTTCCATCCAGGATCCATGTGAAAGCATGATTTGAGATAGGGAATTAAATTACCTTTTGCAGGAAAGAGGAGACCAACGAATCTTATCATGAACGCTTCGTCAATCACGAGCACATCAATGTGTTGTGCCTCTATTGGTATCCACACGAACAAATTCCCAATTGGAGTCACGTCTCTCTTCTCAATGCTAGTAGAGAAGAGAGAGTCTGTGTATCACTCAATCTCTGATATGACGGCTAGGGTTCTGTGTCTCACACCTCCAACCCCTAAAGCTAATAATATTATATTTATAATATTATCAGACCAACTGGTTGGGCTTTTAGGAGATAAATTCGAATTATATCTTATATGTAGAAGATAAAATCAAATTTATATCTTATACATAAAGATAAAACGAATCATATCTTAATCATATCAGAAAGATTTAATTTTATAAAAATACAACTATTGTATTTTTATCAAATGTAATATCTCCAATTTTATCTGCTCTTAGTGTGTGACCCTATAGGTTCCTGTAACGTTGGCAGTAATGTTAAAATCACATTTTAATTTTACAAGCAATGAGCGGTATCTAGCAACACATCATTGCTACCCAAGTGACAGGAATGTCTGTGATTTGACTAAACCTTTTATGTGACCAATGAACATGTGTAAGTTTAATCCCTTTGTCCAAATATCATAGTTACACTCATGGCATGGAACGTGTCACCCATGAATAGTGTAACCTATGGTTTCTTGATCCCTGAGTAGACACGTCTAAACAAGTCTCGTCAATATCTCATATTGACTGTCTTGAGTATGGCCATACATTTCACCATCTCACTCAATCAAGGGGCCCAGAGATATAATTCCTATTGATAAGGAAGGACAAATCCCATCTACGTCACTCACATCCCTCTACATGATTTGTCATATACCCGACTACAACTGTTATGATCACCTGGTTAAAGATGACGTTTGATTGCGTGAAAGCATATAATTCCTCATGTTGGGAACCGTAGCGACTTCAGGTCGAAGGACCATGTACACCATTGTCACTATGAGAATTGCTTATGACACTCACTTAATAACCCATGTTGCATTCTCATGGCGGGTCAATCCAGTACACAATTGTCCCAATGTGTACTTACGTGAAGACTTGATATCCCATATCCATGACCGGTGAGATACAGTCATCAGTCTGCCACATACTAGTCTCGATGTA